>OY728166.1:901027238-906027238 GCA_963277665.1 Viscum album | reverse complement strand
CTCTATTCATCTTCATAGAGAGAGGATTCTTGAGGGTGATGGGTTTGGATCAGAGCACACCTATACAACAGTGGTGGATCTGGATGGGTGTCATGGACTTAGATAGCGGCACCAAACCTAGAATGAAATAGTATATTTGGAACAGACAATATTGGATAGCAGCAATGGCCTTAGATAGAAATTGGCTCATGGTGACCAATCTGGACAACAACTAGCTCGTGGTGACTGATCTGGATAACAACATAGATCACAAAGGATCTGACTTACTGGAATCAGTGTTGACAATTTTAGAAGCACCTTCAACCTAATTATTTGATGAATGTTAAACCGAGCACCGGTAAGGGGGTCTCGGTCCTCTTTGGTTTTCATTCCTTTGTCTATTTTTTGGGTCACATGTTTGTTTCCTTGTTTATTTGTCGTATGTATCCTGTTATAGTTTCCTTGTCTAGTCATGCTCTAAATTTTATGCTTCTTATATATCTATGTTTTTCATAGTGAAAACCATTGTTGATCCTACCCCATGCATGTAGTCCATTAGCTGAAGCACATAAATACTCTATATACCTTTTACTAATTTTATTGTCTTTATTTACTAGACATGTAAAATGATGAACGTTCACTACTTCTTAAATATTAATTTGAATTCTAATTTGGATTTAAATGGTTTAATAGAAATTGTTTGGGGCCTTGTAAAGCATGGTTTATCATTGCTGCTGCATGCTTAATTATTGTTTGCTGTTTTATTATGGAAATGAATTTATGAATCTAGAAATTTGTATTCTCATTGACTTGCTTCTATTTGTCAAGAATCTTTATGTACAAAATACTTCATGCTGTAATGAGAATAACATTGCAAGATTTGAATTATGTAATTTCCGCTACATGTGTGTATATTCAGTGAATGTGATTTGTTCACTGGTGGTATTTATTTGAATATATTCTTGATTTTTGGGAAGTTTCAACTCGAACATTGTTTTTGTTTATAATTTTTCATGTTATAAACTGTTAACAAACATCATTTTAGTATTTTGTATTTTTCCGAACTGAAACACCCAATTGATCAGGAGCTAGTGCATGAGACCGTCTCTCGCATAGGGGTGCTCCACACAAAAGTACCTATGGGGGAGCCTCTTCCATGTGAGCATCTGATCGTCCATCCCCATGCACAACTAGTGTGCATTCCCTGAAACTAATCCCCATTTTTTGGTGAGTTGTTTCTAGAACATGGATTCCCATAGGTTGAAGGTAGTTGGGTCCAAAAATTGGGAACGAAGCTCCAAAAAATACTGTTAGATGGTCGTGTGTGGAAAAATGAATGTGATGGTCTTCATTTTCTTGGAGGGGGAGTCCATGTCCACTGCACACTACTACAAAAATGGGCAAGGGAAGCGTTACCCTTTTATCGGTGATAAAAAACCACCCATAAAGGGGTGCGTTTATCAGCGCTAAAAAAAGCGCTGATAAAGGCCCCCTTTATCATCGCTTTTTTTAGGGCTGATAAAGGCCCCCTTTATCAGATCTTTTTTTAGCACGGATAAAGGGGACCCCTTTATCAGCACTTTTTTTAGTAGCGCTGATAAAGGGGGGATTTATCAGCGTTTTTTCCTACCAGTGATAAATTTTATGATTCAAAAAAATCATGAAAAATAAATTATTGTTATATAAGTATATTTATATTGATATACATATAATATATATTTTTTAAATATGTTTTAGATACGTATAAATAGATTATTAAAATTAAAATATAAGAAATTTAGTGAAAATGGCTTTAAAATAATTAAAACAAATATTATTAATTGATAATTTTCTAGTTATTATCGATTAAAAATAATTTAATATTAAGTTGAAGGCACAAAAAATCAAAACAATTAATAAAAGATCTAAAATAAGTTGAAAATGTAACTCAAACTTGAAAATACCATAAATTTTGATCCAGGTGTCTGTTTGGGCTCTACAACATATCAAATCGAAGCCTGCGATGAGCTCTACAAGCTGGTGACCCAATAAAAGCTTCTGTCAACTTTTTTGGAGGCCAAAAAAGTCTCATAAGGCCTCTAAAACTGAGTTTTTAGTCAGGATACACAAATTTGTTAACATTAAAACAGTTATAACTTCTGATCCGGATTTTCGTTAGCCCTATACCACAAATCATATGGATTATTGTTTCATTTTCTTAGATTTTACTGGTTGTGGAGTTGAAACAGGCTCTTGGATTATAAGTTATGCTCGTTTTAACATTCTATGGATTTTCAAATACACATATATATATATTTATTCATAAATATATATATATATATATATATATGTGTGTGTGTGTGTGTGTTGTATATATGTATGTATTTATTTAATTATAAACACATATAAAAACATATTTCATAAATGTATTTGAATATAATCTTATAAGTATATATTAATATACAAATAAATATACGGATAATAAATTATAACTAAAAATATATAAATAAATAAATAAACATAAATATATATTAATATAAGAATGAATATATATATACTAATATATGAATAAATATATTTATATTAATATGAATCTATATCAATATAAAAATAAATATAACTATATATATATATATAATAGATATATAATTAAATAGAGAAAAAAAATAAAATAGCTTAGTGGTAAAGGTGCAGCCACAGAAAGGGGAGGTTGCGGGTTTGAGTTTGGGTGGAAGCAAAGGGGTGTGCGCATGTGAGGATGTGTAGGAAGGGCAGTGCGCGGGAGACCTCCTAGCACTGATTGGGGGTAAAGCACTGTTAAAATATCTCCTCACATTATTTAATTCTTTTTTATTATTTTTTTATTTTTTTTGACTTTTATCAGTGCTTTTTAAAAGCGACGATAAAGGTCCCTTTTATGGGTGTTAAAAAAAATCACTAATAAAGGGGGGTTTTATCTGTGCTTTTTTTAGCACTGATAAAAGGGGCCTTTATCAGCGCTTTTCAGAGCGCTGATAAAAGGGACCCCCCTATATTAGCGTTGAGATTTATAATGCTTTTTAGTGCTGTTAAATCCCATTTTGAGTGCTGATATAGGCCGTTTTTTGTAGTAGTGTAAAAATCATGGGGATGGAATAAGTTTACACAGATTTGGGGATGGAGTGGTCAGAGGTTGTGGAAAAGGAGGCTTGGTGGAAGACAAGTGTCTATAGGATGGGTTGGTAGTGGTATATGTGTTCCCATGAGGTGAGGAATTGGATCACAGATGTTGAGTCAACCATCAGGTGGGTGTAGCTCAGTATGATAGTTAACATGTTTTTTTCTATGTTTTTTGATTTTTTTTAATTAAGCCTAGTTTTTTTCTTGAAAATTATGCTTGATAGGTGACATGTACACGACCATATTTTGGAATAAATAAAAAAACTATTTTACATATACATGTTTTTATATCTAAAAATATATATATTTGTATATTATTATATATGTATATATATATTGTGTGCCTTTTTTTAGAATTATGTCATTAATACTTGAAATTGAAAATGTTATTTTTTAAGCAATAAATTTGTCAACATGTAAATTAAATTTTACTTATTATATTTGTGATTTTTTTATTTTAAATTATGTTTTATATGTTGAGTCATTTTTTCAATTATCCCTTAGATTATAATTATATTTTATATGTTATATGCTTTCAAAGTCACCTACATGAAACATAATAATCTTTCAAATTGGTGGATTTGAAAATCTAAAACATATAATATTTAAATAAAATCTAAATGATATTTGGGGAACTTACTAAACATGTGAAAAATAATTAAAAATAACCTGTATTTATGAAAAACTATTAATGAAAATAAATTTTATAATAACTATATATTATTGTTTATACAATTATAATTTTATTTATAAACTTTTTTACATTCCCTTAATTTTCAATTATTTATTATATCTATGAAATTCTTTTTATTTCCAACAATTTTTTAGATTCTCAGGCTATGTTTTATGATTTTTTTAGATTTTTTTTATATTTTATTTTAAAATATTGTAATGTTTCCTACTTTAAATTTAATAAGTTTTCCTATATTTTAAGTAGTCGAAATCTTATAAAATATAAACTGTAAAAAAAATATAAATGAAAATTGAAACAATGGATAAATATAAAAAATGGTTGATAATAAAATAAATTTAATAATTTTAATAGATAGAAAATATATACATGAATGAGTATATCCACTCTTTATGGTGAGGTTCCATCCCACATGGTGGTGTGTAAATGGTGAACCCGTATCGAGATCACCGACCACTATGATAGGGTGGAGTATGATGAACTAGAGAGGGATGATCCCCGAGCACTGAAACATCAATTATCGTATGCTCATCACATGTCTCAGTGGGAGGAGGTGTCAACTGGATGTCATTCCGTGTACCTGGTCTTTCTCCCACTAGGTGAGTTGAAGGACCTTCCATCATCACTTGGGTGATCCATATAGAATGTGAATGATTTTTCACGTAATATGGATGCATGAGAAATATCCCCTAATAAAAGCATAGATAATCTATACCTATAGAAAATTGTGGATATCCTTCCAATACATATGGATCACATGCCTCATGCACATCCCTAATTGGTTGAGACTGGACAACTAGAGGACCAACCTCTACCTATGGAGCATGTGAGGTCTCATGTGCAACTCGATGTGGTATAATTCATTGTCATCATGGATCCTCAAAATCAATAGTTTCTGGAGGAGGTTCTTGATTAGGAACATCTACTCATTGGGGTGGAAGATTGAAGATACTTTCGTGAACCAAATGATAAGCTGGTATCGTCCCCCATACAGTAGTATAGATCACCTGTAGGCTAAAGACCTCATCCTCCTCTGGATTACACGTGTTGATAATTTTCTGTAGTCAAGTATGCTGTAAAGAGATTCAAAATTAATTTGATAATTGTACAATTACCAAACTAATGGAAATTTATTAACTTACATTATACTGAAGACCAATTTCGTGTTGAGCAAGATACAATATAGACTTCATTTTATACCCTCACTAATACTCGACATACTATGAAAGTTGAAATTGCATCTTCTGTACACCCTCCATATGAATATATTCTCTTATACCTTATAGGTTGAGATACTAGGCAGGTCTTCGGCACCAGTTGAAATTCTTCAACCCCATCAGCTTCCTGAAATGATGATCTTGTGACTGTATCAGTGGAAATGGAATGCTCTGAACACAGTTAAACATGAACATGAATCTATCAGGATGGTGCCACTCAATAATTTTAATGTGAATGAGAGGAACTACTGACATAGCATCATGAAGTCCAGCAGTGCAGTATGCATAAAAACGGACCAATATAGCCCAACATGGAATCCATGAAATCTGAAATGACATGTGATATTTGTCAAAACAGTTTCTTACTGAAAACACAAAATGTTGATATTGTTAAATTTCTTAGTCAATGAAATATTTCATATACATACATTGTCAGGTAGGTGGTTATCCAACATGAGACTGTATGCACCCAGATGGTGTGTTAGAGCACTAATGAAGTGGTGTGCCTGACACCACCTATAAAATACAACATCAAAAGTGATAAATAATAAGAAATTAAATTCAATAACTCTTACTATCATCAAAAACCAATAGAGATGAGTTATCATAACAACATCCATGTGAAGCATCACACAACACATCTATAGGCAGCTGTTTTTGTAACGCCCCGACCCCAGTTACCCAGAGTCGGTGCATTATTACATAACATTGGCATGATCACAAGAAAGATCAAATCTCTAAAGACCGATTGGTTTAGTAGCCTTGGAAACACTAGATATATTCATAAAGTTTTACATTACATCATAAAGTGAAAAACTACTACAACAACATAGTCTCCATATTCCACACTCATATTCCCACATAAAATCCCTGTAGGTCATTCATAACTTACTTCTTCACATCCTAGGAAAAATAAAACATAGAAAAGGGGTGATCTCAAATGCCCAGTAAGGATAAAAATATAGCGGAAACTTTCAAAAATAAGCATAAACATTTAAGGCAATATATAACCAAAACAAAAGCCTTTGAAACTTGAGCTTCAACATATTATGGCAAAAGTAAAATGAAATAATTCCATTTACTTATTCACATGGATATTCTACTAATTGAATAATCACATGCAATATCAATAACCACTTTCATAATGATGGAATGCATAATGCTGAACTTTAATTTCTTTTTCAAGGCCTCGTCCCAAGACCTAGGGGCTAACTGTAACCGGAACCCAACCCGGAGTGACTCTAATAACCGGACACCAAACCGGAGTGCCTCTAATAACCGGACACCAACCCAGAGTTCCTCTAATAACCAGAGACCAAACCAGAGTTCCTCTAATAACCAAAGACCAAACCGGAGGGCTTACTTTTACCGGTCCCCAACCCGGAACATACTTGTCTAACACATTCATCTGAATGAAAGGTTGAAATATCACATAAACATTCGGATTACAAATAACTTATTAAATGTCAATACTTTAAAAAAAAACCATGAGTGACATAAGAATAACTTATACATAGTCAAAAATATCACAAAACCTTCAATAAAATATGGATGTTTTGTATCATAATAAATCAACTTCAAATAAGCTTAAAATCCATCAAAGGATGTTGACATAGATGAAATCAAGACTATTTTAGAAAAATATCTCTTTCTATTTTGAAATCATTTAAGAGTCTTATATTTATGAAATAAAACATTTTTTTGAAAATATTCTTATTATCTTGTAAGGGAAGCTTCGACGATTTTATAACGGCGAAAAATAACCGCACCCGCCGTATAAGTTAAAAAAACATTCTTACCTTAATTTTGTCGAAAAGGTTAAAAAGCACCTTGTTTGGAAAACGATGGAAAGATTCCTTTATAAACCTCTTATAAAAAGTCAAAAAAGGGTATAAATGACTTTAACCCATATTCTAGTAAATAGTAAAAATGTTTTGAAATACATTTTTAAGAAACATGGGTGTGGATGATAAAGAGATCCCAGTAGATTATTACGTATAAACAACCTCGGATAATGAAGAGATTGTGAAATAACCCTTACCAATTTGGTAACTTATGAAACATAAAACCCATGAAAGAGGTATCATATAATGAATATGTAAATACACATAAATTAGAGTGTATTACACAAAGAATATAATTATGGTCAGTACATACACCACACAAAAGGTAATGGTGGCAATATGGCATGAATCTCACGGGAATAAGGAGTGAGATGAAAACCCCTTACCTTGTACTTTTCCTTGGTTGGGGTAGGTTAAACTCCTGTATAATAGTGAAATAATTGTTATTAAATTATACAAGAATCATATATATTAATATGATATCATATATGATCTTTTAACTTCACTTTGTTAATAATATCTTAGTAATATCGTTGTTTCAGGTGTTAACTTACTCGTTTTCTTTTATATTTTTTGTTACGTAAGACATGTTTGTAATGGATATGTTGTATATTATTCATATCCAGAATGATATCAAGTCCTTAAAAATCATTTTTAAATCATCAAATGATATTTATACTTGAATGGATACGATGTAGAATGAATCTTATCGCGTTCGTGGAGACGATAGTCCGTATGTACGCACGAGCGACAATATCATTCTTTTGATATTAAAATAATATATAAATGGATGGTATATCATATATACAGAATAATTAACATGTTATATTTATTATTTATATGAGTTAAACATCATTATTATACCCATCCGAATAATAATATATTGAATAACAATTACACCACGACGTGGAGACGGTAAGTCGTACGTACGCACGTATGGTGACATGTTATTCAAAGGGTGGATAGAATACTGAATATGGTTGTACCATATTTATAATAAAATTACAGTATATATATGATACTGGAGTTATTATTTTATAATGGTAACAACAAAGGAAGAAGAAGTGGAAGAAGAAAGGTACTTGGAAAAGGGTGGTGAAATCATTACCTCTTCTTCGGGTTCTTCCTTTTGATTTGATCGAAAGGGCTCAATAGGTTGTCTTTCTGATCAAAATAAGGCCTCTAGGTTGTAGTGATGGAAGTTGAGAGAGTATTTGGGCAGGGGTTGGCCGAACCAAAAGGCTTTGAAGGTGTGAAGAAATGAGAAGGAGGAGTGCCCTTTTATAAGAGGGGTGAGGGGCACCTTTGGAAAAGCTAGAAATATTAATTTATAATAAATTCATATTCGGTTTCTAATGGCTCCAAAGTTGATTATTTAAATGTTAAGGTGGGGATGGGTCGAAAACAACTAAACCAATAGAATTTAGACAGGTTTGGTTACTTATATTAACCTTATCTTTAAGTATTAACTCTAAATTAATTAGTTTCACTTTTACAATGTCTCTTTGTATTTTTAAATAATATGGTTAATAAACTTACTATATACATCCAAGCGACCCCCCAGTGGTCCATTAATGATGAACCTATCATGATATAAGCCTCTTGGCCGAATCTTAGATTTTTAGGAATTTAATATCAATTAATAATATAATATTTGTTTTAAGAACTCTTTTATGTCAATTTTGACACTATTCAATAGTTGATTTTTGTGAAACTCATAACAGATTGATTACTTCGAACAAAGTAAATTATATCAATACTAATATATCATATTATCCAAAAAATTAGTTTAATTCATTAAAAGTTTCATATTATATTTATTTGGGTATTTATAATATCAATTATTTTGATTTTTCACTATTATAGTAATTACTGCATCATCTTTGTGTCATAAATAAATTAAATTATATAATATATAAAAATTATAAATAAAATATCATTATGTAGGAAATAGTTTTATCTTTCTAATGAAAATTTATAATCTAAAATCCAACATATATAACCCTATGTACAAATTGTTTTTCTAAAAGATATATGCTTGTGTCATTTTTGTATTCATTTTAACTTAATTAAAATAAAGTGTCCCTATCACCTACAAGTGGCATCGTGGGGTCCCAAAATCGACCCAAATATTCCTATGTCCGAACATGTATCATCCAATAAGTCTAGGACACGTTTTAGGGTAATTTAGTATTTTTATAATATTATTTTTTTAACCCTTATTTACCAGATTTACCCTTAACCATGGTAAATAAAATATTTACCGCAGTAATTATTCAAAATTTCTAAAAATAAAAGTTACCTATTTACACAACTTTAACATCCTGATTCCAAATATGGAATCCATTTTTCTAAATTCAAAACACATAAGTGGCGGTATAAGGCCCCAGCCTTAAAACCTTACTTAATCTTGAGTTATTACAAGATAACACATTGAGGATCTTTTCAGGTTTAGAGTTTTAGAGAATTAGATCATTAAACTTGCATTACATTCCACATTTAAACAAAGTGGTTACATAAAAGACAACATTCATTCTTCCCATCAACGAAATCATATTTAAATTATAACATGGATTCATTCTTGACACATCCTTGACACTATCATCACATCATGTACCGTTCCCTTGACCTGTGAAAAACATTTCAAAAACTTGGGATGAGCATAAAAAGCTCAGTAAGTGTTATAAAAAATATGGAAAGGAAACATGAGTTCATATATACATTAGAATGAAATCACACTTTACCCATAAAACATAGGCATATCAAATCATGAATAAATCATAGAAAACATAAGACATAAAGGTAACTTGAGGCATTCATAACATTCTTACGTGGGGAGTAACCCTCTTTGTTACGTTTGGAATACCCGTCACAGTATATTCCCTAAATCTCTTCGGAGAAACCTTAACGTTTCACTCCTTCGCGTTACCCAATGCATTGGAGAGCTATATCGGGCTCACCCGCCCTTAGTTTATCACGGATCCACCCGTTCTTCATAACAATGCCCAAGAACCATAACATAATCGTATCACATAAACATGAATAAAGGAAACATAACATTTCCACATTTCAATCACAATATAACATTTTAGGATATTGAAATAATGAATCCATTCAAAAAGAAACCATTTCCAAAACCTTTTAAAAAAATTAATAAAGAGATTTTTGAATCAAAGTCTCCCATACCACCTTGAAGCTTTTAACATTTTAAACCATTAATATCCATATAAATAAATCCTTAAAACCATTTTGAAAACATGGATATTAATAAGAACAAATAATTAAAACATTTAAAACGATATTTTGGTTAAAGGGGTTTTACCAAAATTAGAGACACTTGAATACAATAATCGAGGAATAACATTTAGTCATAACTTTATAATATCATGAGAATAAAAGGATTCATGATATAATACTCCAAAGGACAGTATATACACCATATAAGAGTGAATTGGTGCATAACAACAATGAACCCTCAATAGAAATGTCAATTGTGATGAAATCCCTTATAATGAAGGTATCCTTAAATTAAGGACAAATAAATCTCAAAAATATGTGTGACAAATATATATACACCCAATATAAGTGGATATTAAGTGTAAAACAATAAAAGGTCAATCACACATACTCAATGGATGACATATTCAATGACTACAAGTTGAACCCAAAGAAATCGAAATTGGGTTAAAAAGTTCCCTTGACAGCCTAACGACATCACATCAAAATGAGTTGATGAGAGATAAAAAGTGTATCTCATCACTTGGACATAAAATTTACATCAATAAGGATGTATGATAACATATACCAACATAAAAATATGTAAATTAAAAGACCCAATAAAAGAAGTCTTTTAAAAAAGAGGAGGGTGAAAGGTTCCCTTACCGACTTGGGTATCTTTCAAAACATACACCCCATGAAAGAAAGACAATAGGTCATTGATGTAAATACTCATAAACGAAAGTATATTACACAAAGAGTAGAATAATGGGTAGTACATACACCACTCAATGGAATTTGTGGCAAATGTAGCATAAATCTCACGGGAATAAAAGTGAGATGAAAAATCCCTCATGAAAACTCGGCAGCCTAACGACGCCACATAAAACTTCCGAATATGGATTGATGAGATCAAATAGATTATCCCATAATATTACAATAGAATTTACAGCAAGTGGAATATAAAATATCATCCCAATAACAAGAAATATGAGCTTTAAAAGTAATGACATAAAAGTGTGCTCTTAAAAAGAAAGAGAGGAGTAGGATCCCTTACCTCGGGTCCGACATGACTCGATCGTTCTTTAATCTCCTGAATAATAAACTTTAGTTAATTTCTACTTCATTAAGAACCCTTTTCAAGTTCATTATTCCTTTTATATCACTTATTACCATGTCATAAACATTATGTAATCATTTAAGTTAATAATATTTGTTTTGCCGATATTTGGTTCTTAAGTCGAAAGTGGACTTCTTACAATTACATGTTGTTCATGTGGAAAAATGTTTATTATATCCAGAATTGTATTCATGATGTAGATATAATATATGTCATATATATATCCAGAACATGCATGCATTTATAACATTACATAATCATTTAGAGGTAAGAAATGAAATGCACCGTTCATGGAGACGGTAAGCCGTACGTACGCATGAACGCTACTTTCATTTCTATTTCGTATTTTATAGAATGGAATAATAATTATATAAAGGTATATTATAATTCCAGTATAATATAATATATAATATCATAGTTCCATCCTTTATACGTCCCACATATGGTATTTAACGAATCAAGTCACTTTGAGGGGGCGGTAGTCCGCACTTCCTTAAATGAAGATATCGCGTTTACCCATAATGGAAACTATAAAGGTATGCCCAAAATGAAAAAACAGAAGCTTAAGGAAAACATAAACATATTATATATCATATATAAAAATAGTGGCATCATAATGGCCACTTTTGATGGTGTTAAATGAGTATTGAAAAATCATCGTTTCGGGAGGCAGAATTTCGCCATCCACGGAAACCGTATGTTCTTTAACCATTTGATGTAGTTGTGTGAAAGTGTAGATCGAATAAATCTTATAACAACATCCTAGTATATTGAAGATACTGGTGTTGTTACAAAAGAAATAAATAAAAAGAGTTTAGGGGGTTTTAGAAGCAAAATAAAACAAATGAACATGAGAGAATGAATTACCTTTAAAAGTGTAACTCCTTTTGATTTGAGCCTAAAGGCTTACTTTGAAAGGATTATTCCCAAAGGGAATACTCTAGGATTAGGAGAGGGATGTGGTGAGAGTAAATGGGCAGGGGTTGGCCGATCCAATGGCTTGAGGAGTGTGTGAAATGAGGTAGAGGTGGGGGCCTTTTATAAGAGGAGAGGAGGGGCACTTTTGGAATGTAAGAAATATTACTTTATTTGAAACTGTGTTTCGGTTTTAAAAAGTACCATATTGATATAATTCGTGGATAAGGTGATAAGGCTTCGAAATCCACTCATCCAATTGGTTTTGGACATGTGTAGTTCATAGATTTTACATTATCTTTCCATTTTATCTAAATCGTCAAATAATGATGTCATCGCTGCAGCATTATTATGTCATAAATAATTTAATTTATTTAATGTATAAAAATTATAAAAAAAAATACTATGATGTAGGAAATCTTTTTATCTTCCCAATTAATATTTATAATCAAAATTTCGACCTGTGTAACCCTACTTAAAAATTGTTTTAGTAAAACAACTCATGTTTGTGTCAATTTAATTTTAACATTAAATAAAAAGTTATTTATGTCATTTTCCAACCAAAGTGTCTCCATGGGGTCCCCAAGTTGGCCCATGGCTTGTCTTGGTCGGCCATGACTCACCCAATAGGTGTAGGACAAGTGTCATGGTGTTTTCACATTCTTATAATATCATTTTTACCTTAAATTACACTAATTACCTCTAATCGCGATTAAGAACTTAATAAGTTACTATTCACCAAAAAATTATTATAATCTCACTGAACCACATTTTACTTCTTAATGACAACCATGTATGTCGGATTTTTTAAATTGAAAACACAATGATGGCAAAATTTCATTTAAACGGAAAATCAGCTTTTATAAGTACCACTTAGTGGTTTCACTATTCATCAAAAATTGAAGTTTTTCAGAAAAATCCCAAAAATTTACCCTGAGCTATATTTGATATTCCGAATTCAAAAATGAAGTCCGTTTTACAAAATTCAAAACATATTAGTCACATTAATTAATTTAATAATTAATTCCCACTTTCAGAGCAAATAGCGTGTTTTTTATAAAACAATAAGTATCCAAAGATTGACACTAGTTTAAGTCTGATTTCAAAGTGAAATTAATTCCAACGACCACTATTGGATTTAATGGTAAAAATATTTTCTAATTTCACTTTAAAACCAATTCAAAATATAATCTAATTATATAAATAAATTAGATTAAAAAGAGGTTTTGAATTAAAATACAACATTTTACACTATTCATTAAAAAATGAACTTTATCAGAAAAATACCAAAAAATTAAACAAAGTAAAATTTGATGTCCCGATTCTTAATAAGAGTTTTATTTGGTCCAAAAGAATGTTTAAGAGTGAAAAAAACTATATTTAATGACAGTTCTCCATTAAAAGGCGATAAGTGAACCTTTAATGAAACTAGGGCATATATGCCTAAAATTGAATTCTTTCCGTATTTTAAGCCTTTAGCTTTTATTGGATAAATGTAAAAACATTTAAAAAAACATATATAATCATATTTTAGTTATTTCTATCCATTCCCTCCAATACAACGGCTACATGTTAACTACCATTTGAATTAATATTATTTTATTATTAGAGTGCAACGTAAGATTCCCAAGAAACTCGTTGTTGCGTGTTGGGTACGCCATCGAGCATAGCGTCCCCTTTAAAGTCATATTAATATTTTATTCACAAATATGGATAAATATGAAAATTTCTTATTCATTATTTACCTGGGGTGTTATATCCTTCCCCCCTTTTGGGAATTGCGTCCTCGCAATTTTAAAATTGCGCTTGGAAACATCCTTGAAAGTCCCACATCGGAACAAAAGTCGGTAAAACATACACTTTAAAATAAAGAAAGATAAGTACAAAGGTCACCTGAGTTAACCCATACTAGGATTACAAGTATGAAAACATGGACATGGAGGAGAAAACATAGGTTCATGTTCTCATGGAGAGTGATAGAAAACATGTTTATGAGAAAGTTAACCATGAGAAAATCACAAACTTGTGATGGGTTAAACGGTATTCGATTCCCCAGTAGGAAAAGTTAATAGACAACATTTTTGTTTTAAGTTACTTTTTATTGAGGAATTTATTCATAATGAAACATAATCACTTATCATGTTGACTTTCAACTTTTATTAGATTCCTTAATCAAACTCATATTTTCTCCAGAAGGTGAGTATTTAGGAAGACTTGTTCACATTAAGAGTAATATAATCAACTTTTAGAAAATCACCTAATCCACAAAAGAGAACTATATACTTCCCATGTCATTAGACTTTAACCAAAACCAAAACCAATAAGGTTAGTACAAGATTAGATAATCCAGAAAAGGATAACCCTTTATAAAAGAAAATCTATTCTTAACCTCCAAGATTTGTCAAACAAAACCCAAAGTTCAACGAGTACCATTCTATAAACAAATTTGTCCATAAAAATTCCTCAAAGTAAACCAATATAAGATTGAAACCCAAATATTTGAAGGATTTAGTCGCATATTCTTCCAAGATAAATCATAACATTTATCTCCAAACAATATCAGTTGCTCCTAAAGTCTCGTTTTGAAAAGTAATTAACCTAATCACATATCCTCCATGATAGGTTAATCATTTTCATAAATAACCCAAAATCAACTTACTCTTAATTCATAAAATCATATAACTAGAATGAATCAGTCAAACTAACCAGGGACTTCACGTAGTCCAGTGGTAGGCGATAAATACCAGTCGCACTTTGGTTGTGGGTTCGATTCCCGCAGCTTTGTCCGACGCGACGGGTTGTCACACGGTCTGCGTGTTGTCCTTTTTTCAAAACTATATAATTCTTAAAACATTCCCCAAAATGATATAAAATCTTCAATAATAATCATAACATATATTAACCTCAAGTTTATCTCATTCCTTTCATTTTCCATCATATCATAGAGTAACCCATAATTACCTAAAAATTAAGTATCATATAAACCCTAATGGTTACCTTAATAATTATTACCTGAATTTCCACATCGAGTTGGCCATCTCGTACATGATGCATTAGAGAACTCACCAAGGTTGAAGTGGTGGATCATGACTCATTGATATTTGGTTTAGAACAACCACGAGTTTCCTCATTGAATCCTCCATTTTATCTAGTATCTTAATCAGAGAACCACCACAGTTTCCTTCAAACCTGTTGTCTCTTTGGTGCCTGCTAGATCCATCCATTCACTAAAAATAGAAATGTCAGTGTGAGTATATCAACAAAACCATCATGTACTAATGAGGAAGGTAAACACTAAGATACACTTACTCATTCACTTTATCTAAAACTAGGACTCTTTCTGAAATCCTAACCATTATGGTAATGTCACTTATACTTAAAGAATACCCTAACCTCTAAAGTTATCTAAACCGACCTTTGATACCAACTATAAGGCCCCAGCCTTAAAACCTTACTTAATCTTGATTTATTACAAGATTACACATTGAGGATCTTTTCAGGTATAGAGTTTTAGAGAATTAGATCATGAAACTTGCATTACATTCCACATTTAAACAAAGTGGTTACATAAAAGACAACATTCATTCTTCCCATCAACGAAATCATATTTAAATTATAACACGGATTCTTTCTTGACACATCCTTGACACTATCATCACATCATGTACCGTTCCCTTGACCTGTGAAAAACATTTCAAAAACTTGGGATGAGCATAAAAAGCTCAGTAAGAGTTATAAAAAATATGGAAAGGAAACATGAGTTCATATATACATTAGAATGAAATCACACTTTACCCATAAAACATAGGCATATCAAATAATGAATAAATCATAGAAAACATAAGACATAAAGGTAACTTGAGGCATTCATAACATTCTTACGTGGGGAGTAACCCTCTTGGTTACGTTTGGAATACCCATCACAGTATATTCCCTAAATCTCTTCGGAGAAACCTTAACGTTTCACTCCTTCGCGTTACCCAATGCATTGGAGAGCTATATCGGGCTCACTCGCCCTTAGTTTATCACGGAACCACCCGTTCTTCATAACAATGCCCAGGAACCATAACATAATCGTATCACATAATCATGAATAAAGGAAACATAACATTTCCACATTTCAATCACAATATAACATTTTAGGATATTGAAATAATGAATCCATTCAAAAAGAAACCATTTCCAAAACCTTTTAAAAAAATTAATAAAGAGATTTTTGAATCAAAGTGTCCCATACCACCTTGAAGCTTTTAACATTTTAAACCATTAATATCCATATAAATAAATCCTTAAAACCATTTTGAAAACATGAATATTAATAAGAACAAATAATTAAAACATTTAAAACGATATTTTGGTTAAAGGGGTTTTACCAAAATTAGAGACACTTGAATACAATAATCGAGGAATAACATTTAGTCATAACTTTATAATATCATGAGAATAAAAGGATTCAGGATATAATACTCCAAAGGACAGTATATACACCATATAAGAGTGAATTGGTGCATAACAACAATGAACCCTCAATAGAAATGTCAAATGTGATGAAATGCCTTATAAAGAAGGTATCCTTAAATTAAGGACAAATAAATCTCAAAAATATGTGTGAGAAATATATATACACCCAATATAAGTGGATATTAAGTGTAAAACAATAAAAGGTCAATCACACATATTCAATGGATGACATATTCAATGACTACAAGTTGAACCCAAAGAAATCGAAATTAGGTTAAAAAGTTCCCTTGACAGCCTAACGGCATCACATCAAAATGAGTTGATGAGAGATAAAAAGTGTATCTCATCACTTGGACATAAAATTTACATCACTTAGGATGTATGAGAACATATCCCAACATAAAAATATGTAAATTAAAAGACCCAATAAAAGAAGTCTTTTAAAAAAGAGGAGGGTGAAAGGTTCCCTTACCGACTTGGGTATCTTTCAAAACATACACCCCATGAAAGAAAGACAATAGGTCATTGATGTAAATACACATAAACGAAAGTATATTACACAAAGAGTAGAATAATGGGAAGTACATACACCACTCAATGGAATTTGTGGCAAATGTAGCATAAATCTCACGGGAATAAAAGTGAGATGAAAAATCCCTCACGAAAACTCGGCAGCCTAACGACGCCACATAAAACTTCCGAATATGGATTGATGAGATCAAATAGAGTATACCATCATATTAAAATAGAATTTACAGAAAGTGGAATATAAAAGATCATCCCAATAACAAGAAATATGAGCTTTAAAAGGAATGACATAAAAGTGTGCTCTTAAAAAGAAAGAGAGGAGTAGGATCCCTTTCCTCGGGTCCGACTTGACTCGATCGTTCTTTAATCTCCTGAATAATAAACTTGAGTTAATTTATACTTAATTAAGAACCCTTTTCAAGTTCATTATTCATTTTATATCACTTATTACCATGTCATAAACATTATGTAATCATTTATGTTAATAATATTTGTTTTGCCGATATTTAGTTCTTAAGTCGAAAGTGGACTTCTTACAATTACATGTTGTTCATGTGGAAAAATGTTTATTATATCCAGAATTGTATTCATGATGTAGATATAATATATTTCATATATATATCCAGTACATGCATGCATTTATAAAATTACATAATCATTTAGAGGTAAGAAATGAAATGCACCGTTCATGGAGACGGTAAGCCGTACGTACGCATGAACGCTACTTTCATTTCTATTTCGTATTTTATAGAATGGAATAATAATTATATAAAGGTATATTATAATTCCAGTATAATATCATATATAATATCATAGTTCTATCCTTTATACGTCCCACATATGGTATTTAACGAATCAAATCACTTTGAGGGGGCGGTAGTCCGCACTTCCTTAAATGAAGATATCGCGTTTACCCATAATGGAAACCATAAAGGTATGCCCAAAATGAACAAAACAGAAGCTTAAGGAAAACATAAACATATTATATATCATATATAAAAATAGTGGCATCATAATGGCCACCTTTGATGGTTTTAAATGAGTATTGAACAATCATCGTTTCGGGAGGCAGAATTTCGCCATCCACGGAAACCGTATGTTCTTTAACCATTTGATGTAGTTGTGTGAGAGTGTAGATCGAATAAATCTTATAACAACATCCTAGTATATTGAATATACTGGTTTTGTTACAAAAGAAATAAATAAAAAGAGTTTAGGGGGTTGGAGAATCAAAATAAAACAAATGAACATGAGAGAATGAATTACCTTTAAAAGTGTAACTCCTTTTGATTTGAGCCTAAAGGCTTAATTTGAAAGGATTCTGCCCAAAGGGAATACTCTAGGATGAGGAGAGGGATGTGGAGAGAGTAAATGGTCAGGGTTTGTCCGAGCAAAAGGCTTGAGGAGTGTGTGAAATGAGGTAGAGGTGGGGGCCTTTTATAAGAGGAGAGGAGGGGCACTTTTGGAATGTAAGAAATATTTCTTTATTTGAAAATGTTTTTCAGTTTTAAAAGGTCCCATATTGATATAATTCGTGGATAAGGTGATAAGGCTTCTAAATCCACTCATCCAATTGGTTTTGGACATGTGTAGTTCATAGATTTTACATTATCTTTCCATTTTATTTAAATCGTCAAATAATGATGTCATCACTGCAGCATTATTATGTCATAAATAATTTATTTTATTTAATGTCTAAAAATTATAAAAAAACTACTATGATGTAGGAAATCTTTGTATCTTTCCTATGAATATTTATAATCAAAATTTGGTCCTGTGTAACCCTACTTAAAAATTGTTTTAGTAAAACAACTCATGTTTGTGTCAATTTAATTTTAACATTAAATAAAAAGTTATTTATGTCATTTCCCAACCAAAGTGTCTCCATGGGGTCCCCAAGTTGGCCCATGGCTTGTCTTGGTCGGCAATGACTCACCCAATAGGTGTAGGACAAGTGTCATGGTGTTTTCACATTCTTATAATATCATTTTTACCTTAAATTACACTAATTACCTCTAATCGCGATTAAGAACTTAATAAGTTACTATTCACCAAAAAATTATTATAATCTCATTGAACCACATTTTACTTCTTAATGACAACCATGTATGTCGGATTTTCGAAATTGAAAACACAATGATGGAAAAATTTCATTTAAACGGAAAATTAGCTTTTATAAGTACAACTTAGTGGTTTCACTATTCATCAAAAATTGAAGTTTTTCAGAAAAATCCCAAAAATTCACCCTGAGCTATATTTGATATTCCAAATTCAAAAATGAAGTCCGTTTTAAAAAATTAAAAACATATTAGTCACATTAATTAATTTAATAATTAATTCCCGCTTTCAGAGCAAATAGCGTGTTTTTTATAAAACAATAAGTATCAAAAGATTGACACTAGTTTAAGTCTGATTTCAAAGTGAAATTAATTCCAACGACCACTATTGGATTTAATGGTAAAAATATTTTCTAATTTCACTTTAAAACCAATTAAAAATATAATCTAATCATATAAATAAATTATATTAAAAAGAGGTTTTGAATTAAAATACAACATTTTACACTATTCATTAAAAATTGAACTTTATCGGAAAAATACCAAAAAATTACACAAAGTAAAATTTGATGTCCCAATTCTAAATAAGAGTTTTATTTGGTCCAAAAGAATGTTTAAGAGTGAACAAAACTATATTTAATGACAGTTCTCCATTAAAAGGCGATAAGTGAGCCTTTAGTGAAAACTAGGGCATATACGCCTAAAATTGAATTCTTTCCGTATTTTAAGCCTTTAGCTTTTATTGGATAAATGTAAAAACATTTTAAAAAACATATATAATCATATTTTAGTTATTTCTATCCATTCCCTCCAATACAAAGGCTACATGTTAACTACCATTTGAATTAATATTATTTTATTATTAGAGTGCAACGTAAGATTCCCAAGAAACTCGTTGTTGCGTGTTGGGTACGCCATCGAGCATAGCGTCCCCTTTAAAGTCATATTAATATTTTATTCACAAATATGGATAAATATGAAAATTTCATATTCATTATTTACCTGGGGTGTTACAGGCAAGAATTAATTTAAAATTAATTCCCGCTGTCAAAACAAAAAACGTGTTTTTAAGAGATAATAATTATCAAAAGATTGACACTTGTTTATGTTCAGTTTAATTGTAAAATTATGTCCAATGACCAACATTATATTAAATGGTAAAAATATATTCTAAATATACTTTAAAACCACTCATATTCATAATTTATCCCTATTAATTATTTTGACTAAAAAAGTTGTTTTTAATTAAAATTTAGTAATTTTCACTATTCATCAAAATATTAAAGTTATCCGAAAAGTACCAAAATTTCACCTTAGGCTAAATTCGATACTCCGAATCCAAAAATGAAGTCCATTTTGAAATATAATATATATATATAATTTCAAAAAGTAGGTATTACTATTCATAACGGCTAGTTTGATTGGTTGTGGTGTGTGTTAAAACTCAAAGTTGCGTACAACACACGCTACTATATTATTCAAAGAAAGTGTACCATGGAATCTTGGGATGTTTCATTTTAAATTTTTGATGTCCCCATTTAGTCAAAAAGTTTAAAATATTGTATTTAAAAAGGGTTCACTATTAAAAGTTGGTAAAAGTGCAATACTGAAAATGAATTGTTTCTTACATTATGTCTAAGAAACTCATAATATGGATTCTAAAATTATAAGGATTATATAAAGTTTAAAATTTAGTTAATACTATTCATAACCTCTTTTGAACGGCTTTTTTGGTAAGTCATGGTGTGCTTGAACTCGGTGTTGCGTGTAGTGAAAGTTATTGTATTATTTTGAAGAAATAACACACTATGAAATCTTGGGGTGTTACATTCTCCCCCCCTTCAATAAATTGCGTCCTCGCAATTTGAAATTGTTCTTCGAAAATAAAAGGTTGAAAATAGAAAATATATTTGTTGGAAAACCCACATCGGAAATTGGGTTACTAAAATTTAGTCTTAATATGAGGAAAAGAGAAATGAAAGGGTCACCACCAAGTTATGATCTCGATTAGGAGAACATTGGTGGAAATTAGAGACATATAATTAGAGGAAAAACGTAAATATTTATAGGTAGTGATTGAGGTCATCAATCACAAACAAGTATAAAATTGAGGTCCTTAAACTCATCAATATATGATGATTTGAAATACCATCAGTCCAACAAAACATAGGGTATTAGGATAACACATTTTTGACGTTTCAAAATATCTTAGTTGAAATCCCACATCGAAAAATGAATTAATGAGGCCTCTATTTAAAATAAAGAGTGGAAAGTATGAAGATTACCGAAAATAACACATACTAGGGTTCCATGTAGAAAAATATGGATATGGAAGAAAAATCTAACCATCAATTATCTGATGGAGAGTGGTAGAGAACATGGCTATAAAAAGGCCAACAATCCCAAAGCCATAAATTAGTGATGATTTAAGGTACCATCTAGGACAACATTTCTGTTCTAAGATCCTTTTCTTAATGTTGAGGAATTTATTTATGAGATTGGCTAAGATCATAAGGAGATATACTTACTTTATAATTAGAGTTTTATCCATTAATAAATTTCTACCACAAACTCATCTTTCACTCTAAAAGATAACAGAACGTAAAAAATTCTATTTACACTATTCGTATAGGGTTCCAAAATAAATGAATTTATAATTCATCTACAAGATCTTTTAATAAAAACTACATTATTTAATCCAGGACATCTCGTGGTCCAGTGGTAGGTGATACACCCTTGTCGCCCTTCGGTTGCGGGTTCAAGTCTCGCAGCCTTGCCGGACGCGACGGGTTGCCACCCGACCTCCGGGTTGTCCTTTTATGGCAATCCAAAATAATCCAAACTAGAACTATCCAAAATACTTCTGTCCAAACTCACAGTCCAACATTTATAAGGAAGGTAAACATAATGTAGATCCTTTTTACCCCGTAATAGAATATGAATACCTTCATCATGTATTCTTTTAATACACTGAAACATCCTGAATTACCATATTCCTTATTGATTACATTCATGCTCCCTTATTCCATATAGAATGCTGGATATACTTCATCAATCCAAAAATGTTTTAAACCCCAACAATGATGGAATATACAAATCATTAATCAGTTCCAAGGTAGTCAATAATATCCAATATAATTTATCCAAAACAATCATGTATTATTCCAAAATCACTACCTCGGTATCAGAACTATATTATGGTTTATCATTCTCTCAACCATATATTTTCCAAAAATTTATCCCGCTATTGAGTCACTTTTCTTTGTTCCACACAATCTCAAGTCCTTAATGAAATAGTACTGTAGTACAATCCTTATATACTCCATAATTACTATAATAAGTACATTGTTGATACAACACTCAATTGACATAATCAACATAAGAACTCTAATCATTCCTCTTCATCTGTGGTAGTATCATAACATGATTATTATCCAATAGCATCATTTGCGGCATAGTCTGATGACTGGGACATAGGTTCGCGTAGTGTCCTAACTCCTTGAAAATGAAGCATTGTACATTTGAAACCATTTTCTTACCCTTGAAGTCACGTACTTAGTGCCCTTTTCCTCCACACTTACAACAAACTCCCATTCCTTTCAGGCAAGTTCCAGGGTGTTTCTTTCCACAGTTATCACATATGGGAAAATTCTTCTTTTCCCTCTTCCCTTTATCCATCTTTCTCTCTTCCATCCTTTTCTTCTCTTGCTTCCCTTCAAAGCCATAGGACTCATTAAACTCTTTACTTATCTTATCAACACATGATATTATTTCTTCATATGATGATAATACATGCGAGACTATTTCTCTTGTAAATTCTGGCTTAAGACTATAAAATATATGATCCTTCTTTCTCTTTGTATCATGTGCATTTCTAGAGTTCTCATTCCTTCTACTGGGTGCCATTTCTAAACAATGGCATACATTAGATTAGTTTATGAAAAACAATACCTAATCCCAAACTTGTAAAACACATAACCTAAATTAAATAGTTTATCTATATAATCCATAATCATAAAAATGTCTCCTTTGAGGAAGTATATACTCATAAACCATTCATAATGATTTGTAAAGAAAATGAGAGTTATCCTAAGCATATCCCCCGGGAGTGTCGTAACCAAGAGTGCAGCAAGGCCCATTGTTGTGCACCAGTTCCTGTTCGAGTCTAGCTCAAAGCAGTGTTTTCGGGTTTTACCCCTAGGTACATCTGTGCCAGAGCCGCCTCTACCTACTCGTATCCAGACAGGGATGTATTGCTTGGAAAACTCACAAAATCTCTACAATACCAAAATTCTAGGAAGTTCTTCTATACTAATCCTCAAAGTTCATATTATGTCTACGTGCTCTAATCAGAGTTTATCTAAATATAGCTTCCAAGGTTTGTACTAAACATCCTCTGATACCAACTGTAATGCCCCGACCCCAGTTACCTAGAGTCGGTGAATTATTATATAGCATTGGCATGATCACAAGAAAGATCAAATCTCGAAAGACCGATTGGTTTAGTAGCCTTGGAAACACTAGATATATTCATAAAGTTTTACATTACATCATAAAGTGAAAAACTACTACAACAACATAGTCTCCATATTCCACACTCATATTCCCACATAAAATCCCTGCAAGTCATTCATAGCATACTTCTTCACATCCTAGGAAAAATAAAACATAGAAAAGGGGTGAGCTCAAATGCCCAGTAAGGATAACAATATAGCAGAAAATTTCAAAAATAAGCATAAACATTTAAGGCAATGTATAACCAAAACAAAAGCCTTTTGAACTTGAGCTTCAACATATTATGGCAAAATTAAAATGAAATAATTCCATTTACTTATTCACATGGATATTCTAATAATTGAATAATCACATGAAATATCAATAACCACTTTCATAATGATGGAATGCATAATTCTGAACTTTAATTTCTTTGTCAAGGCCTCATCCCAAGACCTAGGGGCTAACTGTAACCGGAACCCAACCCGGAGTGCCTCTAATAACCGGACACCAACCCGGAGTGCCTCTAATAACCGGACACCAACCCGGAGTTCCTCTAATAACCGGAGACCAAACCGGAGTTCCTCTAAAAACCGGAGACCAAACCGGAGGGCTTACTTTTACCGGTCCCCAACCCGGAACATACTTGTCTAACACATTCATCCGAATGAAAGGTTGAAATATAACATAAACATTCGGATTACAAATAACTTATGAAATGTCAATAATTTAAACAAAAACCATGAGTGACATAAGAATAACTTATCCACAGTCAAAAATATCACAAAACCTTCAATAAAATATGGATGTTTTGTATCATAATAAATCAACTTCAAATAAGCTTAAAATCCATCAAAGGATGTTGACATAGATGAAATCAAGACTATTTTAGAAAAATATCTCTTTCTATTTTGAAATCATTTAAGAGTCTTATATTTATGAAATAAAACATTTTTTTGAAAATATTCTTATTATCTTTTAAGGGAAGCTTCGACGATTTTATAACGGCGGAAAATAACCGCACCCGCCGTATAAGTTAAAAAAACATTCTTACCTTAATTTTGTCGAAAAGGTTAAAAAGCACCTTGTTTGGAAAACGATGGAAAGATTCCTTTATAAACCTCTTATAAAAAGTCAAAAAAGGGTATAAATGACTTTAACCCATATTCTAGTAAATAGTAAAAATGTTTTGAAATACATTTTTAAGAAACATGGGTGTGGATGATAAAGAGATCCCCGTAGATTATTACGTACAAACAACCTTGGATAATGAAGAGATTGTGAAATAACCCTTACCAATTTGGTAACTTATGAAACATACAACCCATGAAAGAGGTATCATATAATGAATATGTAAATACACATAAATTAGAGTGTATTACACAAAGAATATAATTATGGGCAGTACATACACCACACAAAAGGTAATGGTGGCAATATTGCATGAATCTCACGGGAATAAGGAGTGAGATGAAAACCCCTTACCTTGTAATTTTCCTTGGTTGGGGTAGGTTAAACTCCTTTATAATAGTGAACTAATTGTTATTAAATTATACAAGAATCATATATATTAATATGATATCATATATGATCTTTTAACTTCACTTTGTTAATAATATCTTAGTATTATCGTTGTTTCGGGTGTTAACTTACTCATTTTCTTTTATATTTTTTGTTATGTAAGACATGTTTGTAATGGATAGGTTGTATATTATTCATATCCATAATGATATCAAGTCCTTAAACATCATTTTTAAATCATCAAATGATAGTTATACTTGAATGGATACGATGTAGAATGAATCTTATCGCGTTCGTGGAGACGATAGTCCGTACGTACACACGAGCGACAATATCATTCTTTTGATATTAAAATAATATATAAATGGATGGTATATCATATATACATAATAATTAACATGTTATATTTATTATTTACATGAGTTACACATCATTATTATACCCATCCGAATAATAATATATTGAATAACAATTACACCACGACGTGGAGACGGTAAGCCGTACGTACGCACGTATGGTGACATGTTATTTAAAGGGTGGATAGAATACTGAATATGGTTGTACCATATTTATAATAACATCACAGTATATATATGATACTGGAGTTATTATTTTAGAATGGTAACAACAAAGGAAGAAGAAGTGGAAGAAGAAAGGAACTTGGAAAAGGGTGGTGAAATCATTACCTCTTCTTCGGGTTCTTCCTTTTGATTTGATCAAAAGGGCTCCTTAGGATGTCTTTCTGATCAAACTAAGGCCTATAGGTTGTAGTGAGGGAAGTTGAGAGAGTATTTGGGAAGGGGTTGGCCGAACCAAAAGGATTTGAAGGTGTGAAGAAATGAGAAGGAGGAGTGTCCTTTTATAAGAGGGGTGAGGGGCACCTTTGGAAAAGCTAGAAATATTAATTTATAATAAATTCATATTCGGTTTCTAATGGCTCCAAAGTTTATTATTTAAATGTTAAGGTGGGTATAGGTCGAAAACAACTCAACCAATAGAATTTAGACAGGTTTGGGTACTTATATTATCCTTATCTTTAAGTATTAACTCTAAATTAATTAGTTTCACTTTTACAATGTCTCTTTGTATTTTTATATAATATGGTTAATAAACCTACTATATACATCCAAGCAACCCCCAAGTGGTCCATTAATGATGAACCTGTCATGATATAAG
Source organism: Viscum album (assembly GCA_963277665.1). NCBI lineage: Eukaryota > Viridiplantae > Streptophyta > Magnoliopsida > Santalales > Viscaceae > Viscum > Viscum album. The sequence goes on along the minus strand of OY728166.1, from coordinate 906,000,881 downwards.
TCTCTTGGCCGAACCTTAGATTTTTAGAAATTTAATATCAATTAATAATATAATATTTGTTTTAAGAACTATTTTATGTCAATTTTGACACTATTCAATAGTTTATTTTTGTGAAACTCATAACAGATTGATTACTTCGAAAAAAGTAAATTATATCAATCCTAATATATGATATTATCCTAGAAAATTACTTTAATTCATTAAAAGTTTCATATTATATTTATTTGTTTATTTATAATATCAATTATTTTGATTTTTCACTATTATAGTAATTACTGCATCATATTTGTGTCATAAATAAATTAAATTATATAATGTCTAAAAATTATAATTAAAATATCATTATGTAGGAAATCTTTTTATCTTTCTAATTAATATTTATAATCTAAAATAAAACATATATAACCCTATGTACAAATTATTTTTCTAAAAGATATATGTTTGTGTCATTTTTGTATTCATTTTAACTTAATTAAAATAAAGTGTCCCTATCACCTACAAGTGGCACCATGGGGTCCCAAAATCGACCCAAATATGCCTATGTCCGAACATGTATCAACCAATAAGGCTAGTACACGTTTTAGGGTAATTTAGTATTTTTATAATATTATTTTTTTAACCCTTATTTACCGGATTTACCCTTAACCATGGTAAATAAAATATTTACCGCAGTAATTATTCAAAATGTCTAAAAATAAAAGTTACCTATTTACACAATTTGAACATCCTGATTCCAAATATGGAATCCGTTTTTCTAAATTCAAAACACAGAAGTGGCAGAAATTAATTTAAAACTAATTCCCGCTGTCAAAACAACAAGCGTGTTTTTAAAATATAATAACTATCAAAAGATTGACACTTGTTTATGTTCGTTTTAATTGTAAAATTATGTCCAATGACCAAAATTATATTAAATGGTAAAAATATATTCTAAATATACTTTAAAACCACTAAAATTAATAATTTATCACTATTAATTATTTTGATTAAAAAAGTTTTTTTTAATTAAAATTTAGTAATTTTCACTATTCATCAAAATATTAAAGTTTTCTGAAAAGTACCAAAATTTCACCTTAGGCTAAATTCGATACTCCGAATCCAGTAGGTATTACTATTCATAACGGCTAGTTTGATTGGTTGTGGTGTGTGTTAAAACTCAAAGTTGCGTACAACACACGCTACTGTATTATTCAAAGAAAGCGTACCGTGGAAGCTTGGGATGTTTCATTTTAAATTTTTGATGTCCCCATTTAGTCAAAAAGTTTAAAATATTGTATTTAAAAAGTGTTCACTATTAAAAGTTGGTAAAAGTGAAATACTGAAAATGAATTGTTTCTTACATTATGTCTAAGAAACTCATAATATGGATACTAAAATTATAAGGATTGTATAAAGTTTAAAATTTAGTTAATACAATTCATAACCTATTTTTAACGGCTTGTTTGGTAAGTCATGGTGTGCTTGAACTCGGTGTTGTGTGTAGTGCAAGTTATTGTATTATTTTGAAGAAATAACACACTATGAAATCTTGGGGTGTTAGAGTTTACCAACAACAATAGGGGAGAGGGGAGGTATTTTCTCCCATTGACATATTTGAAGAAGGATGACACATCCTCTGAGATCTGTATGGTCTAAGTGGCATGTTGTTCATAATGATTTTTAAGTGCACAAAAATAATGAATATCCCCAATTGTATGTCTTTACCTGATACAAAATCCTCTAGTAGCTCCAGAGACATTATGTTCATATGAATACCTTATTGATCAGTGCATTTTCCCTCCAATGATTCATATGATATAGTCATTGGCATGACACAAGATAGTGTACTCATCAACATCATCAAGTAAATGAGAAAAGTTCATCTCAATCCACCTCATAGATTTTGAACCACCATCTACAGTAGCAAAATCATCCAAAATTTTGATGCATAGTAATCTCTATACAAGCTTAGGTTGGTCTTAATGGGTTATTCCAATAACTGCATCACCCTGGATAGGAAGACTAAGAAGGACTACAACTTCCTCAAGGGTGGTGATTATCTCTCCCTTGGGTAGGTGGAATGTGCATGTCTCTAGTGTCCTCCTTTGGAGGATGGAAATAAGTAGGTGATGATCAATGAATTTGAAATCATTTACCGTAATGTTGTAGAATCCATCTGGACAAAGGTATGGTATAATAGCAGTTGGAGGAAGCATGTGATGATGATGGTGCACTCGATGCACCCTGACTCATCAAACATGACGACTCTCTCACGAGATGGGAAACCATGCCTATCCTGATTAGTGAGTATTATAGTATCCTCCATATATATGTAAAAATTGAAATAAATCTTAAGTGTAACATCTAAATATAACGTTATGGTTAGTAGAATGTTATGACTAATAGAATGTAAGATATGACATGTTTATTCCCATTTTTTTATGTTGTTTTTTTACCTAAATAAAAGGGAAATTATTAATGGTTCTCAAAGAATATTTTTAAAGTGTTTTTAGGTATGTTTTAACCTAGAATATGGGTTTTTGTAAGATATATTTTTATATATTTATATATATATAATTTTTTTCTTCGTTATCTAAAATTTTATTAGAAAATGGAATTCTTTGTAATTTATGTATGATTTTTATCATGGTGGTATGTTTCATGATTATTTTCTCACATGATTTATTTATGGTTTATCCATGGATAGTTTGATTATGCTTTTATGTCACCTCACATACACCTATCATATTCCTTTTAATGTTAATATGAAAGGATTATTGTTATTTGATAGTAAAAGTATTCGTAAATGTCAGAAAATTCAAAAAAATGAAGGATCTTATATTGACACTATATAATTAACAATATGAGAAGATCACATTGGATACAATACATAATTTTGTTTGAGAGTGTGAACTTCATCCAGTAATGTTAGGACATTGCTTTCAGTTATGACCTTTTGAATGGCATATGTTGTATCTCAAAATTTTCTCTTGTTCTTGAGGCCAATCCATCTCATTCTACATACTGATGGACATTGGTCTCCCTCGTTGATGAAACCTATTAATGTCAGTTATAAATATCAGTAGGACTTCAGGAATTTTGGAACATTGAAACTCCCCAATAGGTATCTATAGGGAAACATAACAGTTAGTAATGGTGTCCAGTCTGTATACAAGATCAACATATGCTTCCCATGATATTTTCATAGAGGTACATACTTTGATGGCGTGTGCACATGGAAACCAAAATTCCTAGTTGTTTATACACTAACATTTCCATGCTTCTAGTAATACCAACTTTTTTTACATCACTACTACTTTTGATGGGGTATGAATACTCTTGTAATTCAAATCGAGAGTCTTCTCAGTGGAAATGTTGCACTCGATAACTGGAATCTTCTTCAATGTTCTTTTAACTCTCTCATTGAATGTGTCTTCTATACCTTATACCCTAATGAATCACATCCAAGGCTAGTTATTTTTCTATTAATGAATAACTTCCCACAATGATAAAATTTCTCCTAAACTTGTTCAATTATAGGTAAATTGTGAAACCCCCTGAAGAAACCATTAATTCACTCCACATTGTTTCTGGTCTTGTGTTCGTACCTTTTCCCCCAATCATATGTAAATTTCCATTTTTCTTTTGGAATCTGCATGATATAATCATATACATCTTGATCAGTCGTATGGATTTGTTCAAAATGTTTTTTAAACCTTCATTGATATGGATGATATTCTACACATAAGTCATTATATTTCACATAAGTCAATTTTATATATACATTGAAATTGTAAAAAATAACAAAGACATTTCCTATCAAGCCTCATGATTTCTGTCTTCATAGGTTCATTATAGAATGTGTTTCACACACTGCTAGTAATGTGTCTAATGAAAAACTGACGATATGCATTTAGGGGTCCCCATGTATTAGAATCTGCATTGATTGTCCCATTGATTTCATGAAGGAGATCAGATACCAAATAGGCACATTGAATTCGAGTGAAATGGTTACTGATACGTTCCAAAAACCAACTCCATGATTCATAGTTTTCCATCTTCAAAATATAAAATTAAATAAGAAGAGGTAAAAGGATTCCATATTAGGTTGTCATAATAAAAAATATGCCCTTATATTTACTAAATAGAAACATTCCATCAATCTGTATGTACTACTTACTAAAACGAAATGAGGAAATACAATGGATTAATGCCCAAAAAAATAGATGAAATTGATCGTGAGATGGATCATGTCCTTTATCATGAGAGAAATTTTCATTCATATGAATATGGAATACAACTTGGTCATAGTGTACTAGAATGGATAGAAATTGTGGAAAAACCAAATATGATTCATGCCAATAAGCACATACCTTCACAATTACCTTCTATTTTATCATACATGCCTTATTATAGGAAATATTATAACTAAAAGTTTGTTTTATACTATATTTCAAAAATAATATAGGAAAATATTGGCAGATCATAATAATCTCAAAGAAAATAGATGACACAAATTCAGCATCCAATGAAGTATGATCATGTTCCAGGTTTTCCTGAATATAAGTATGTCTTGCCTCAATATTAAAAATTCTCAATCCTCAAAATGAAATGTCTGAATCACCCTCAAGTAGAATATAAAATCACCCCCATATTTATCACACCATATGATGTATTTTTTCGGCTTGATTTATGATCTAAATATATATAGTTCCTATCTATATGAAATATTTTTGGCATGTTTTTCAATGCATATTTACTTGGAAAATACCTTCCAACATATAATGTTTTTTTCCATTTCACTAAACCAAACCACTAAAACAACATGAAACTCAGTTTGATATGTGGGAACATTACATTCTAATTTCAAGAAAACATGTCATTTATTCCAACCCAGATGTGAAGAGAGGGGGATGATTTATAGTGGTAGGAGGCTATTGTACAACTACTATATTTCTAGAAACTTTCTCCCCAACTTCCATTTCTCCCTACTCATCAAAACTATTGTCTCTATCTATTCCATCTTTAAAAAAGCTTCACCAAAAGTCAGATTTATAGGTATATCTGAGATATCACCTAGTTTTTCCTCTTCTGCATCATAGGGTGGATCTCCAATTTCATAGGATGGAACTTATTTAACCACTCTTATAAGTATACATCTTTGTACAATTGGGAATTGCTGTTGTACAGTCGAAAAATCAAAATTTAACTCCATCATAGCATAATATGACCACTTGGAAAATTAATTTATTACTTTGACTAGCTGGTCATTCAACAACCAATGGATAAGGTAGATGTCATAGTGTAGCTGTAAATTGAAAATATCTATAGAAAATAAACATTATCTATTTATTAGGTCCTAAATTTAAGAAACCATGAATTTTTTCTTGAATTTATTTTAGGGTTACGCAATCAGATTTCCCAACCACTTTTGTAGGTTGTTTACTATAAGAAACTCCTTGCTCAGTTTGAATAACATCCCCATAGTAGTAGAAACTGGGAAACATGATTCTCTATGTCAAAAATGTTTTTTGATCAAGATTATGAAATAATGATAATGAGGCTTGACACTATAATTTTTCTGATAATAAAATTTTATAACGTCTTTTTATATCCTAATATATGAAACTAAATTTTCATTAAATAAATGTTTATTATAAAATAAGTCATAGAATGTTTAGGAAACCAAGGTAAAAAAGAAGGGAGAACATCAATTCAGTGTATTTATCCATGATAAAATGACAATAATGATCTTATAAATTTAAATGGTCAAGAACAAATATATGCTAAATAACACATGAATGATTTATGATAGAAAAGAAATTCCTTATGACTTTTTAATAGAAAATAGTTTGGATGAGATGAGTATGACTTCGAAAGTAAGTATAACCTTGATGATTTTCAATTGGTAGATTAATAAAAACATTCAATGGGATGTACTTAACTTTTTAATATTGAAAAGCATTCAGCCTTCTAATGACATCATCGCCATATGGGGTGGCATGTAATTAAAATTATAAAATATTATGAAAATTCAAAAGTTAAGTATATCTCTTTGGAAGATGTTATTAAGTTTACACTTTAAATTAAATTGGATTTTAATTCACTTCCCATGTTAGAATCATCTCATCCAAACAATATTATTTTGAACAATTTCAACATATTTTTTCCCATAATAATGCATTCATGTGTTATTTAATGTGATTGTTCTTGTCTATTTCACTTTATATGATCATAATTTTCAATTTATTATGGATAAATGAACTTATTTGATATTTTCTACTCTTTTTTACCTCAATTTTCATAATATTATATGAATGATATTAACAACAAGGGTTGACCATATAATCATTATGATAATGAAATTTTAGAATAGCTTCTTATATCTTAAAATATCATACTAATGTTTTTCATTACAATTTTTAATCTTTCTAATGTTATGTCCCTAGTTTATAAATTAAATATGAATCACCGAAAGCATATCCCCTAGGAGTGTCAAATCTGGAGTGCAGAAAGACCCATTTTCATTCACCAATCCCTGATCAAGTCTTGATCAGTGCGGTCTTTTTGGGTTTTACCTCTAGGTACATCTATACCGGAGCCACATCCACCTGTAGTATCCAAAAATTTATTTGATTTCTTAGATAACCCCATAATCTCTATACTAAAATAATTTTAGAACATTTTCATATATCTAAATAGATAAAAATAATGTTTTTTAGTACAATTTTTAACATTATTAAGGGTTTTTAATGGTTTATAAAGATAATAAACTTCATCTAAAACACAAACACTTACATTAACAAAACATGTGTTTAATAAGGGATGAATCATATAAATCATAAGAGTAACAAATTATGTGTGACGTTAAGCCTCTTTTTCATCTAGTTTGTCATCTTCCATCCTATGTTTATTCTATGTTAATCTAAAGGTAATTATCAACTAATCATTATTTAATCATTGTTTAATCATTCCTTAATCATTAGTTAATCATTGGCTAATAATTAGTTTATAAATAATTAATCATTATTTAATCATTACATAGTCATTACTTATTAAATCTTTAATCATTTCTTAATCCTGAGTTAATCATTCCTTAATCATTCATTAATCATTATTTAATCATTAGTTAATCATTAATTTATCATTCCTAAATCATCCATTAATAATTATTTAATCATTAGTTAACACTTCTTTAATTTCCCCCTAATCATTCCTTAATCATTAGTTAATCATTGGTCAATCATTCTTTAATCATTAGTTAATCATTATATAATCATTTTTTAATCAATATTTAATCATTAGTTAATCATCAATTAATCATTAGTTAATCATTATTTAATAATTAGTTAGTAATTGTTAATCATTCTTTAATCATTCTTTAATCATTCCTTGATTATTCCTTAATCATTATTTAATAATTACATAATCATTAGTTAATCATTACTTAATCATTAGTTAATCACTAATTAATCATTCTTTAATCATTCATTAATCCTTTTTTAACTATTCCTTAATCATTATTTAATCATTATTTAATCAATCTTTAATCATTAAACAATCATTAGTCAACCAATACTCAATAATTAGTTAATTATCAGTTAATCATAATTTAATCATTTCTTTATCATAACTTAATCATTATTAAATCATTAGTTAAAATTCTATTATCATTACTTAATCATTAATTATTCATTAGTTAATCATTCATTAATCATTCATTATTTATTAACTAATAATTAGTTAAACATTACTTAATCGTTAATTAAATATTCTTTAATAATTTGTTAATTATTTGATATTAATTAGTTAATTATTATTATCTAATCATTATACATAGTCATTTTATAATCCTAAGTTATCAGTTAATTAGTCTATAATTAATCATTACTAATAATAAATATTATTTCTAAGCTATATATAACTAAAAAACTACGGAATAAATAATTTATTTCGAATAAATAAAAAAATAGATTAAATAAATAAACAACATTAAAATAAATAATAAAAAATACTTATAACTGATGCTTCACAAATAAAAGACACTTATTTTAGGCAATCGGAACCACCACACATAATGAATTCTTCTTTAAGATATATAGGGTGTGAAATTTATAGTGAGGAGGGAATTTTGAAGTGAGGAGAAGGGAGGGTACCATTTTATATGTACTTAAGGTAAAGGTTTTAGGGGTACCACCATTCACGTTTACGTCAGGAATTATGTAACCAATCCCCGTATACCATTCACATTACTTTAAGCCAAAGGCATAAATCCCCCCACTGGCCTTTTCCATGTCATTGATTTGTGTTTATAATAGGAAAAGGTGGAACATCCGCTGCCACCTTTTAATAAACCAGGAAGAAGGTATGGCCCCTTCCACCTTTCTGAAGTAGAATTTTAAAAAAAATACCAAGATGGCTATTTTTAAAAAAAATTCCAAAAATTCATAATAAAAAAACTCAATACCCAACTAACAACCTTAAAACTTATTTATCTATATAATGTTTTACCATTAAATCCATATGCCCAGGTGTGGAACGAAAAAAATATATATTTGATGATATAATTGAGTGGTGCCTAGATTTGGAAGGGTGACCATATGTAGGGTTTTTGTCCCATGTATTCCCAAACCATTAGTTTTCCATCTCAGTTACCATCAACGGATGCCATCACCAGTCACTCAAGCAGGGTATTGGAAATGGTGGACTGCAAAAACTTGATGTTGTTGTTGTTCCACATGACCACCCAGTCACTGGCGTGCTTACCGGAGTGGTTTAGCTGGATAATGATAATGGGGTATTGGGAGATGGATGTCGGTATATCATTTGTTGGATGGTTCCTCCACCTTTATTTGTCAAGGGAAATTATGCATGAAAGATGTGGTGGGTAACCAAACCCCACCAAACCACTAGTGGGAGAAGGGCTGGGAAGAGATGGTAGAATTATATAAAAGGAAAGATCCTCCTCCCATTTTATAACCAGCTTCACCGAGCTTGTCATCATCGATAGTTCATCCATTTGAGCGGTATTTGTGAGGTTGTTTACCCATAATTCAAGAGAGATATTTTAAGTGTTTTCATAATGTAATAGTGAGGGAGTGTGTACCCAATTTTACCCATAGTGATCATTCCATTTTCTAACGGTTTTTACCCCTATAATTTTGGGGGGTTTTCCATGTTACATATGGTGTCCATTTATTTCTGTATTTTTCACTGTATTTTATCATGTGATTATCACTACATTGGTGGGCCAATCATTTAAACACCCAATAAGTGTTATTAGAGGGTAGGTTATGGCCTAGCACTGTTCATGTTTTTGGGTATTAATAATATAAGGATCCAGCCTTAAACATTACTTTTTATTGAATTAAATGAATAATTCACATTGAGGATCTTTTCAGGTTTAGAGTTTTAGAGAATTAGGACATAACTATTACATCTCAAAGGGTACAAAGTAGAAACATCTACTCAGCTTCCATTTTTTCACAAAAATAAAAACTCTTGAACAAAAGAGTCATGTCTAGTTCCTTGTTTTAGACAGCCTGACATTTCTTGGATCCCATCCTTGACCCTATTTAACTTTATGTCCTGTGAAAAACATTTCAAAAAAATATGTGATGAGCATAAAAAGCTCAGTAAGGGTTATAACAATATGGAAAGAAAACATTAGTCTATTTATACATAAGAATCAATGAAATCATACTTTACTCATAAAGCATAAGCAATTTAACATACCTCATGAAATCATAAGATTTACAAATAACTCATAGAAATATTAAGACATAAAGGTAACTTGAGGCATTCATAACATTCTTATGTAGGGAGTAACCCTCATGGTTATGTTTGGAATACCCATCATAGTATATTCCCTAAATCTCTTCGAATAAACCTTAACGTGTAACTCCTTCGCGTGACCCAATGCATTGGAGAGCTATATCGGGCTCACCCGCCATAAGTTTATCACGGAACCACCGGTCTTCATAAAAAATCCCCAAGAACCATAACATAATCATAGCACATAACTTAAGCACCAAGTAAAGATAAAATTCCCACATTGCAATAAAAATACAACATTTTAAGATATTTAAATAATGAATCCATTCTAAAAACCATTTTCAAAACCATGTAAAACATTAAATAAAGAGATTTTTGAATCAAAGTGTCCCATACCACTTTTAAGCTTTTAAAATTTTAAACCATTAATATCCATATAAATAAATACTTAAAACCATATTGAAAATATGGATATTAATGAGAAATATTTATAAGAATAAATCATTAAAACATTTAAAACGATATTTTAGTTAAAGGGTTTTTAACAAAATGAGAGACAATTGAAAACAAATAATTGAGGAATAAAATTTATTCAGAACTTTATAATATCATGATAATAAAAGGATTAATTATATAATATGTAAAATGATAGTATATACACCATATAAGAGTAAATTGGTGCATAACAACAATGAAGTCCCAATAGAAATGCAAAATGAGATAAAATCCCTTATAAAGAAGGTATCCTTAAATTAAGGATAAATCAATCTCATAATTATGTGTGACAAATATAAATACACCAAATAGAAGTGGATATTAAGTGTAAAAAAATCAGTGATCATTCACACATATTCATAGGATGAAATATTCAACAACTACAAGTTGAACCCAAAGAAATCTAAATTGTGTTAAGAAGTTTCCTTGTAAAATTTCGACAGCCTAACGGCGTCACTTTAAAATTCAGAAAATGAGTTGATGAGACAAAAAGGGTATCTCATAAATTTTACATCCATAAGGATATATAAGAACATATCCCTACATAATAATATGTAAATTAAAAGACATAACAAAAGAAGTCTTTTAAAAAGAGGAGGGTGAAAGGTCCCCTTACCGATTTGGGTAACTTTCGAAACGTAAACCTCATGGAAGAAGGGTCATACAATGAAGATGTAAATACCCATAAATGAAATTTTATTACACAAAGAGTTTAATAATGGGCAATTCATACACCACTCAAAGGAAATGGTGGAAAATGTAGCATAAATCTCATGGGAATAAAAGTGAGATGAAAAATCCCTTACGAAAACTCGGCTGCCTAACAGCGCCACTTAAAACTTTAAAAAATGGATTTATGAGATCAAATAAGGTATATCATAATATAAACAGAAAAATTATATTATGAGGAATATAAAAAAAGATCCCCAAACATAAGAAGGATAAGATTAAAAGAAATGACATAAATGAGAGAACTTAAAAAGAAGGAGAGAGGTTGGATCCCTTACGAAAATTCGGCAGCCTAACGGCGCCACATAAAAATTATAAAAATGAATTGATGAGAGTAATAGGGGGTATCTAATCATATGAAAATAAAAATTACAGTATGTTTAATATAAAAGAACATACTCCAACATATGAACATGGAGCATAAATGAAATGACATAAAAGAGGGTACTTGAAAAGAAAGAGAGAGGTCGGATCCCTTACCTCTAGTTTGACTTGTCTTGTTCATTTCTTTATATTCAAAAATAATAAACTTTGGTCAATTTATAATTTCTTAAGGTCCTCCTTTAAAGATTATTATTCAGTTCATATCACATATTACAATTTTATAATAATTGGTTAATAATGTGAGTTCATATTAGACGTTTTTGTCGATGTTTGGTACATGAGTAAAAAATGAACTTGTTTGAAAATGATTGTCCATGTAGTTATAATTACATCGTCTCCAGAATATTATTAATGATTTAAATATCATACATATCCATTAAATATTCTTTTTATACAATTCAATAACATTTGGAGATAAAAATAAATGAAATATACCGTTCATGGAGACGGTAGGCCGTACGTAAGCATGAACACTACTTTCATTTCTTTTTCATGTTAATGGAATTAAAAAAATAATTGAGAGATATATATATTATAATTCCAGTATAATATATATATTTTATAGGTCACATAATTTCATTAATTTTATTTCTTTATACATTCCATGTATTGCATGAACGAGTCACATCACTTGAGGGTGTGGTAGTCTGCACTTCCTCATATGAAATTATCGCATTCGCACAACATGCAAAGAATAAAGGTATGATTTAAATATAAAATACAAAAGCATATATAAAACATAAATACCATATGTATTATATATAAAATACAGTGAAATCATAATGGACACCTTTAAAGGTGGTAAAAGAATATTGAACAATCATCATTTCGTGAGGCAATAATTCGCCATCCATAGAAACTGTATGTTCTTTAACCATTAGACGGATGTGTGTGTAAGTGTAGCACTAATCCTTCTTATAACAACATCCTAGTATATTGAAGATACTGTTTTTGTTACAAAAGAAAGTAATAAAAAGAGTTTAGTGTTTTGGAGAAGCAAAATAAAACAAAAGAACACAAGTGAAGACATTACCTTTAAATCGGGTAACTCCTCTTGGTTTGAACCAAAAGGGTTTCTTGGAGAGCATTCTTCCAAATGAGAGGCTTCAATGATGAAGATAGGTATGTGGAGAGATGAAATGGGTAGGGTTTGGCCAAGCCAAAGGATTGAGAAGTGTGGGTAAGGTGGTAGTGGTGGGGGCCTTTTATAAGAGAAGAGGAGGGGCACTCTTGGAAAGTTATAAAATATTACTTTATTATAAAATGTTTTTCCTATTTTAAAGGTCCAAAAAGGATATATTTAGAGGCTAAGGTGATAAGGTCTCGAAATCCACCGATCCAATAGGTTTTAGACAAGTTTAGGTCTTATATCTTACATCATATTTTCATTTTATTTAAATTGTTAAATATTGAGGTAATCGCTGCATCATCATGGTGTCATAAATAATTTAATTTATTTAATGCCTAAAAATTATAAAAAAAATATCATGATGTATTAAATCTTTGTATCTTTCTAATGAATATTTATAGTCAAAAATATTACTTGTATAACCCCATGTAAAAGTTGTTTTAGTAAAACAACACATGTTTGTGACATTTTAATTTTAACTTTAAATAAAAAGTTATTAATGTCATTCTACTACCAAAGTGGCTCCATGGGGTCCTCAAGTTGACCCATGGATTGTCTTGGTCAGCCATGACACATCAAATAAGGGTAGGACATGTGTCAAGGTCATTTTATATTATTAAAACATTATTTTTACCTTAAATTAAACTAATTACCTCTAATCACGATTAAAAACATAAAAGTTACTATTTACCAAAAAATTATTTTAATCATATTGACCCACATTTTACTTCTTAATGACAACCATGTTTGTCAGATTTTTTAAATTCAAATCACATAAGTGGTAAAGTTTTATTTAAACGAGAAAATCAGTTTTTAAACTACCACTTAGTGGTTTCACTATTCATCAAAAATTAATGTTTTTCAGAAAAATACCAAAAATTCACCCTAAGATATATTTGATATTCCAAATTAAAAAATTATGTCTATTTTAAAAAATTAAAAACATATAAGTTACATTAATTAATTTAATAATAAATTCCCGCGGTCAGAACAAATAGCGTGTTTTTATGAAACAATATATATTAATGGATTGACACTAGTTTAAGTCTAATTTCAAAGTGAAATTAATTCCAATGACCACTATTGGATTAAATGGTAAAAATATATTCTAATTTAAATTTAAAACCAATTCAAAAGATGATCTAATCATATAAATAAATTATATTAAAAAGAGGTTTTGAATAAAAATACAACATTTTTCACTTATTCATTAAAAATGAACTTTATCGTAAAAATACCAAAAATTTACACAAAGGAGATTTTGAAGTCCCAATTTTAAAGAAGAATTTTATTTTTTCAAATATAACACATAAAATTGTCAAAAAGTGGATTTAAAAGTGGTTCGTCAACAAAAGGAAGTTAATCGACCTTTTAAAGAATATTAGAATGTTTACGCTTAAAATTGGATTCATTCGCATTTTTAATCCTCTCACATTTATTGTAAAAAGTAAACATATTTTAAAAACATATATAATAATTTTGTAGTTAGTTTTGTTCATTCCCTTCATTACAATGGCTAGGTGTTAACAACCATTTAAAATAAAATTATTTTATAATTAGAGTGCAACATAAGATTTCAAAGGAACTCGTTGTTGCGTATTGGGTAAGCCATCGAGCATAGAGTTCCCTTTAAATTAATATTAACATTTGATTCACAAATAGGGATAAATATAAAAATTTCATATTCTTTATTTACCTGGGGTGTTACATCCTTCCCCCTTTTGGGAATTGCGTCCTCATAATTTTAAAATTGGGCTCAAAAACCTTTTTGAAAGTCCCACATCAGAACATGAGTCGGTAAAACAATCACTTTCAAAGAAAGAAAGAGAAGTACAGAGGTCACTCGAGTTAACCCATACTAGGATTCCAGGTATGAAAATATGGATATAGAGGAAAAAAAAGGGTCACGTTCTGATGGAGACTGATAGTAAACATTTCTAGGAGAAAGTTAACCACAAGAAAATCACAAACTTGTGATGGGTTAAACGATATTCGATTCCCCAGTAGGAGAAGTTAACAGACAACATTTTTGTTTTAAGTTAATCTTCCTTGAGGAATTTATTTTTGAGCTTAACTAAATCAAAATGAAACATACTTACTTGTCACGTAGGCTTTCAACTTTTACTAGATTCCTTAATCAAACTCACATTTTCTCCAAAAGATGAGTATTTAGGAAGACTTGTTTTCATTAAGAGTACTATAATCAACTTCTTGAGAATCACCCAATCCACAAAAGAGAACTATATATTTCCCATGTCTTTAGATCTCAACCAAAACCAAACCAAAAAGTTTAGTACGAGATCAGATAATACCCAAAAAAGGATAATTTTTTTACTAAAAGAAAAACTACTCCTAATCTCCAAAATTTGTCAAACAAAACCCAAAGTTCAACAAAGACCATTCAATAAACATCTATCCATAAAATTATTCAAAGTAAACCAAAATATGATTGAAACCCAAATCTTTGAAGGATTTAATCACATAGTCTCCTAAGATAAATCTTAACATTTTTCTGCAAAATAACATCAGTTACCCTTACAGTCTCATACTGAAAATTAATTAACCTAATCACATATCCTCCATGATAGGCTAATCATTTCCATTAACAACCCAAAATCAACTTATTGTTAATTCATAAAATCATCTAACTAAAAAAGAAACATTCAAAATAACCAGGGACTTCACGTAGTCCAGTGGTAGGTGATAAATACCAGTTGCACTTTGGTTGTGGGTTTGATTCCCATAGCTTTGTCCGATGCGACGGGTTGTCACACGGTCTGTGTGTTGTCATTTTTCCAAAACTATATAATTCTTAAAACATTCACCAACAACGAGATAAAATCTTAAAAAATAACCATAACATAATTTAACCTCAAGATTATCTCATGTCGTTCATATTCCATCATAACTTATAGTAACCCATAATTACCTCAAAAGTAAGGATCATATAAACCCTAATGGTTACCTTTATAATTATTACCTGAACATCTATGACAAGTTGGTTCTCTCGTACATGATGCATTAGAGAACTCACCAAGGTTCAAGTGGTTGATCATGACTCCTGATTGTTGGTTTAGAATAACCATGAGATTTCTCATTGAATCCCCCATTTCATCCAGTCTCTTAATCAAAGAACCACCACAGTTTCCTTCAAACCCATTGTCACTTTGGTGCCTACTAGATCCGTCCATTTACAATAACCAAAAAGGTCGGTGTGAGTATATCAACAAAATCATCATGTACTAAAGAGGAAGATAAACACTAAGATATACTTATCTAAGTTATCTCAAACTCATTCCAACCTTCAAAATAACAATGACACTATCTAATATAATAACCATTGTGGTTATACACAACTTGTCACTTATGATTAAACAGCACTCTAACCTCTAAAGTTATCTAAACCAACATTTGAAACCAACTATGAGGAACCGGCCTTAAACATTACTTATTGTTGAATTAAATGAATAATTCACATTGAGGATATTTTCTGGTTAAGAGTTTTAGAGAATTAGGACATAACTATTACATATCAAAGTTTACAAAGCATACACATCTACTTAGCTTCCTTTTTTTCACAAAAATAAAGACTCTTGAACAAAATATTCATGTCTAGTTCCTTGTTTTAGACAGCCTGACATTTCCTGGATCCCATCCTTGACCCTATTCAACTTTATGTTCTGTGAAAAACTTTTCAAAAAAACTTGGGATGAGCATAAAAAGCTCAGTAAGGGTTATAACAATATGGAAAGAAAACATTAGTCCATGTATACATAAGAATCAATGAAATCATACTTTACTCATAAAGCATAAACAATTTAACATACCTCATGAAATCATAAGATTTATGAATAACTCATAGAAATATTAAGACATTAATGTAACTTGAGGCATTAATAACATTCTTATGTAGGGAGTAACCCTCATGGTTACGTTTGGAATACCCATCATAGTATATTCCCTAAATATCTTCGGAGAAACCTTAACGTGTAACTCCTTCGCATTACCTAATGCATTGGAGAGCTATATCGGGCTCACCCGCCCTTAGTTTATCACAGAACCAACAATATTCATAAACAATGCCCAAGAACCATAACATAATCATAGAACATAAATTAAGCACCAAGGAAAGATAACATTCCCACATTGCAATAACAATACAACATTTTAAGATATTTAAATAATGAATCCATTCTAAAAACTGTTTTCAAGACCATTAAAAACATTAAATAAAGAGATTTTTTAATCAATGTGTCCCATACCACTTTGAAGCTTTTAACATTTTATACCATTAATATCCATATAAATAAATCCTTAAAACCATATTGAAAACATGGATATTAATTATAAATATTTATAAGAATAAATCATTAAAACATTGAAAATGATATTTTAGTTAAAGGGTTTTTAACAAAATGAGAGACACTTGAAAACAAATAATTGAGGAATAAAATTTATTCAGAACTTTACAAAATCAAGAGAATAAAAGGATTCATGATATAATATGTAAAAGGATAGTATATACACCATATAAGAGTGAATTGGTGCATAACAACAATGAAGTCCCAATAGAAATGAAAAATAAAATAAAATCCCTTATAAAGAAGTTATCCTTAAATTAAGGATAAATCAATCTCATAATTATGTGTGAAAAATATAAATACACCAAATATAAGTGGATATTAAGTTTAAAACAATCAGAGATCATTCACACATATTCATAGGATGAAATATTCAATAACTACAAGTTGAACCCAAAGAAATCTAAATTGGGTTAAGAAGTTCCCCTGTAAAATTTCGACAGCCTAACGACGTCACATTAAAATTCAGAAAATGAGCTGATGAGACAAAAAGGGTATCTCATAGATTTTACATCCATAGGGATATATAAAACATATCCCTACATAATAAGATGTAAATTAAAAGACATAACAAAAGAAGTCTTTTAAAAAGAGGAGGGTGAAAGGTCCCCTTACCGATTTGGGTATCTTTCGAAACGTAAACCCCATGGAAGAAGGGTCATACAATGATGATTTAAATACCCATAAATGAAATTTTATTACACAAAGAGTATAATAATGGGCAGTACATACACCAATCAAAGGAAATGGTGGAAAATGTATCATAAATCTCACGGGAATAAAAGTGAGATGAAAAATCCCTTACGAAAACTCGGCAGCCTAACAACGCCACTTAAAACTTCAAAAAATGGATTTATGAGATCAAATAAGGTCTCTCATAATATAAACATAAAAATTACAGTATGAGTAATATAAAAGAACATCCTAAAACATAATAAGGATAAGATTAAAAGAAATTACATAAAAGAGAGTACTTAAAAAGAAAGAGAGAGGTAGGATCCCTTACGAAAATTCGGCAGCCTAACGATGCCACTTAAAATTCTAAAAATGAATTGATGAGAGTAATAGGGGGAAACTCATCATATGAAAATAAAAATTACAGTATGGTTAATATAAAATAACATCCTCCAACATAATAACATGGAGCATAAATGAAATGACACAAAAGAGGGTACTTGAAAAGAAAGAGAGAGTTCGGATCCCTTACCTCAAGTCCGACTTGTCTTGTTCGTTTCTTTATATTCCTGAATAATAAAATTTGGTCAATTTATAATTGCTTAAGTTCCTCCTTTAAGGATTATTATTCAGTTCATATCACATATTACAATGTTATAATAATTGGTTAATAATGTGAGTTCATATCAGACGTTTTTGTCGATGTTTGGTACATGAGTCAAAAATGAACTTGTTTGAAAATCATTGTCCATGTGGTAATAAGTACATCATCTCCAAAGTAGTATTAATGATTTAAATATCATATATATCCAGTAAATATTCATTTTATACTATTCCATAACATTTGGAGATAAAATGAAATTAAATGCACCATTCATGGAGACGGTAGGCCGTACGTACGCATGAACGCTACTTTCATTTCTTTGTCATATTAATGGAATTAAAAAATAATTGAGAGATATATATATTATAATTCCATTATAATATATATGTTTTATAGGTCACATATGTTCATTAATTTCATTTCTTTATACATTCCATGTATTGCATGAACGAGTCCCATCACTTGAGGGGGCGGTAGTTCGCACTTCCTCAAATGAAATTATCGCATTTGCACAACATGAAAAGAATAAAGGTATGATTTAAATATAAAATACAGAAGCATATATAAAACATAAATAACATATATATTATATATAAAATACAGTAACATCATAATGGACACCTTTAAAGGTGTTAAAAGAATATTGAACAATCATCGTTTCGTGAGGCAGTAATTCGCCATCCACAGAAACAGTATGTTCTTTAACCATTAGATGGATGTGTGTGTAAGTGTAGCACTAATAATTATTATAAAAATATCCTAGTATATTTAAGATACTGGTGTTTTTACAAAAGAAAGGAATAAAAAGATTTTAGGGGTTTGGAGAAGAAAAATAAAACAAAAGAACACAAGTAAAGACATTACCTTTAAATCGGGTAACTCTCCTTGGTTTGAACCAAAAGGGTTTCTTGAAGAGCATTCTGCCAAATGCAAGGCTTTAATGATGAATATAGGGATGTGGAGAGATGAAATGGGTAGGGTTTGGCCGAGCCAAAGGATTGAGAGGTGTGGTTAAGGTCAGATAGGTGGGGGCCTTTTATAAGAGAAGAGGAGGGGCACTCTTGGAAAGTTATAAAATATTACTTTATTATAAAATTATTTTCGGATTTTAAAGGACCCAAAAGGATATATTTCGAGGATAAGGTGATAAGTTTTCTAAATACACCCATACAATAGGTTTTTGACAAGTTTAGGTCTTAGATTTTACATTATCTTTTCATTTTATTTAAATCGTTAAATAATGAGGTAATCGCTGCATCATCATGGTGTCATAAATAATTAAATTTATTTAATGTCTAAAAATTATAAAAAAAATATCATGATTCAAGAAATATTTTTATATTTCTAATTAATATTTATAGTCAAAAATATGACTTGTATAACCCCATGTAATTTTTTTTAGTAAAACAGCACATGTTTGTGACATTTTAATTTTAACTTTAAATAAAATGTTATTAATGTCATTTTCCTACCCAAGTGGATCCATAGGGTCCCCAAGTTGACCCATGGATTTTCTTGGTCGGCCATGACACATCCAAATAGGGGTAGGACATGTTTCAAGGTCATTTCATATTATTAAAACATTATTTGTACCTTAAATTACAGTAATTACCTCTAATCGCGATTAAAAACTTAAAAGTTACTATTCACCAAAAAATTATTTTAATACCATTGAAAAAAATTTTACTTCTTAATGACAACCATGTATGTCGGATTTTTTAAATTCAAATCACATAAGTGGTAAAGTTTCATTTAAATGAAAAAATCAGTTTTTAAACTACCACCTAGTGGTTTCACTATTCATAAAAAATTGATGTTTTTCAGAAAAATAGAAAAAATTCACCCTAAGCTATATTTGATATTCCAAATTCAAAAATGATGTCTATTTAACAAAATTCAAAACATATAAGTTACATTAATTAAATTAATAATTAATTCCTACTGTCAGAACAAATAGTGTGTTTTTCTGAAACAATATATATCAAAAGATTGACACTAGTTTAAGTCCAATTTCAAAGTTAAATTAATTCCAATGACCACTATTGGATTAAATGGTAAAAATATATTCTAATTTCACTTTAAAACAAATTCAAAAGATTATTTAACCATATAAATAAGTTAGATTAAAAAGAGGTTTTGAATAAAAATACAACATTTTTCACTTATTCATTAAAAATGAACTTTATCGTAAAAATACCAAAAATTTATAAAAAGTAAATCTTGATGTCCCAATTTTAAAGAAGAATTTTATTTTTTCAAATATAACACAAAAAATTGTCAAAAAGTGGATTTAAAAGAGGTTCGTCATCAAAAGGCGGTTAATCGACCTTTTAAAGAATATTAGAATGTTTACGCTTAAAATTGGATTCATTCGCATTTTTAATCCTCTAACATTTATTGTAAAAAGTAAAAATATTTTACAAACATATATAATCATTTTGTATTTAGTTTTGTTCATTCCCGTCATTACAACGGCTGGGTGTTAACTACCATTTAAAATAAAATTATTTTATTATTAGAGTGAAACATAAGATTTCAAAGGAACTCGTTGCTGTGTATTGGGTAAGCCATCGAGTATAGAGATCCCTTTAAATTAATATTAACATTTTATTCACAAATAGGGATAAATATAAAAATTTCATGTTCTTTATTTACCTAGGGTGTTACAAATAATTCTAATAAATTTAAGTATTCTCTCTTATTTCAACAACGATTGATCTTTCACATAAGAATTTTTTTTGAGACTTTTAAAGACACTATTGTGAAATAGATGATGTTATGGAATGAAGAAATTACTATATGGAGACAAAATTCTAGATTGAAAATTTTAATGGGAATAATTTTCTGTTGTGTTAAATGAAGATTTAGGCAGTGCTACTAAAGGATGATTGATGACTAACAATTGATGAAATATCAATATATGTGATGATGGAACATGGTTCTAATGGGATCCAGAATTATTACATGGAAACAATGTGGTGAGGACTTCTGAAAATGGATAAATGTTTCTTAGTGAACCAGCGACGATTGCTGGAAGTAGGTATCAACTCAACAATGAAGGGATAATCAAATTAGGAGAAACATGACACATGATTTATTGACAATAATTGTTTGATCAATATGAAACCATCCCAAAAGTATTTGTGTGCATGGGGAACAATCACGCCTTTAGGATATTTTGAGTTTTTACTATTAAATTTAAGATGCATGATGAGCTTGTTCAACCCCACTAATGAGTACTCCATGTGAAGGGATTGAAGAATAATATGTTGACTTTGGGATAATTTAATGATATCATATGGAAGAATTGAAACAAGAATGGAGTGATGAGAATTTTGAATGGAATGATTAAGGTGATGAAGGAAGCTAAGGTCTCAAATAAGGTGTACATGCTTATGGGCGAAATGTATAAGGAGGAAGATATAGTATTTTCATCAACTACCTCAATGGAAGCATTGATGAAATTATAGAATTGGATGCTTGGACATGTGTTAGAATGAGGCCTAAATATTCATGTGGATCAGACATTTCTACAGGGGATTACGAAGGCATCATTACAATTTTCTAAGCATTTTGTTTTATGAAATCAACATAGGTTAATATTTGGGATGTTAACAGCAATAAGTAAAGAGATCTTAGAATTTATTCATTCCAATGTTTGGAAAGAACCAAATATATTCTTAGGAGGAGTAATGAACATCGTATCCTTCATTGATTATTTTTCTATGAGATGTTGGGTTTAACCAATCAATAGGAAGGCGGATGTTTTTTGAAGTCTTAAACACATTAAAAGTGAGAAAGGAGGTTGAATCTAAAAATAAGATCAAGTGTATTATGACTAAAAATGGTAGAGAATATAAAAGAAAGGAGTTTGATACTTTTTTCAATGAGAAAGAATCAAGAGGTGGTTTATGATGTCTTATACTCCTTAGTAGAATAGAGTGTAAAAGTAGATGAATAGAACCCTATTGGATAGAACAAGGGTGATGTTGAATACTTTATGATTTACCAATACATTCTAGGTAGAAGTAGTGAATACTGCCTGTTATGTGACTAAAAAATCTCCTTCACTGGTGTTTTATTTAAATACACGGATGGAGATGTAGACTGGAAAAACTACTGATCGTTCTCAGTTACATACTTTTGGAAGTTTTGTATTTGCATTTTTTAGTGACTAGGAAATATGAATGTGGTATTTAAGATCTCGGAAATGTATCTTCTTGGGGTATGGTGACGGTGTAAAATAATATTGTTTATGGGATGATACTACCCACAAACTTATCATTATAAGAGATTCCATTTTTTCAGAAGAAAATATGAAAATGACAATTGATGGATACATGGAGAAAGAGAATACATAAACTGCAACAATCGAAGTTGAGGAAAAATACAAGGAAGAACTAGTTTCTTCTGAGGAACTACTAGAGCATGAAGATCAAGTACTAGTTGATTCTGGACCACAATGGTCAAATTGGGGGAAAAGATCACCATTATGGAACTAAGACTATGTCACTAAGAGAAATATTGCATATTTCTTATTGACAGAGGATTGGGAGCCATCTTATTTTGTGGAGGTTACCCAGAGCCTAGATGCATCACCATGGTGGCAGTGATGGAGGAAAAACATGAAGCCCGGCACAAGAATAAGACTTGGGATCTTGTTCTATTACCTCATGGAAGGAAGGCTATAAGTAAATAATGGGGTTTTATTATCAAGAAGGATGGAAAGCACCTGGGGGAAATATATTGTGAAAGAATAGTTTTCAAGGGATATACTCTAAATAAAGGTATTGATTTCAATGAAATATTTCATCCTATTGTTAGATAGATGACTTTTCAGGTTGTTTTGGTCATGTGTGATACATGAAGTTTACATATAGGGCAGCTGGATGTGAATTCTTCATTTTTTTCTCTATGGTGATCTTGATGAAGATATCTATATGCTCTAACTATAAGGTTTTTCAGAATAAGGAAAAGAGAACATGGTTTGCAGGTTGAAAAAATATCTGTATAATCCCAAATAGGCATAGAGGTGTTAGTAAAAGATATTTTATTCCTATATAACGAGTCTAAGATACAAAAGACTTAATTCAAATCCTTGTGAAAATTTCAGGGGTTCGAATGGTAATGAATTCGTTATTTTTCTGTTGTATGTGAATGAAATGTTGGTTGCAGGACCCAAAAAATATCATTTATTAAGGATGAATATATAGTTGTTTATGGTGTTTTATATGAAATACTTGGTACTAAAAAAATATTATTTGGATAGAGATTTAAAGATACAAAATAATATAAAAATTTGGCAATCATAAAATAATTACTTACAGAGAGTCTTGAAATGATTTAACATACAATATTGTAACTCAATCTATACCCCTCATCCTGTTAATTTTAATTTATCATAGTAGTAAAGTAGGAAGGATGATGATGTATCAACTACTGTAAGCATCATCAATTAAAAGTCAGATGTTTGTTATGGTTTTTACTAGATCACACATTGCACATACAGTGGGAGTATTTAGTCGGTATATGGATAATATAGGACAATATCATTAGAGAAAATTGAATAGGATGATAAGATAAATTAAGGAGACCTCAAATACTGAATTATATTATAGAGGATCTGATTTCACTATCATAGAATATATTGATTCACAATTTTCAGGTGATTCCGACTGGATGAAATCTACTATTGGTTTTGAGTTTACTCTAAGAGGAGGAGTTGTGAGCTGGATTCCAAATTTTCAATTAGTTGTGGATTTATCCATAATATAGGCAGAGTATATGGTAGCTATAAAGGCTTACAAAGAGGAAATTTAAATGATAAAGTTGTTGGAGGGGCTTGGTCATAGACAGGAGTAGATTCCATTGTTTTTTGATAGTTAAATTTCCTTGAACATTGTAAGGAATCCATCATCTCATTATAGGATGAATAATATTGGGCTAAAATATCACTTTGTATAATATGTGGTGGATGAAGGAAGTTTCAATATGCATAAAATTTACATTAAAGAAAATATGTAAGATTTCTTGATGAAGGTGATTGACTCTGATAAGTTTATATGATACATATCCTTGAGAGGCCGCACAGAGATGTGAACAACATGGTTTGGTAGATAAAAAGGATGTGTGTATATGTGATTGGTTCTCAATAAAATCTCAAAGTGGTAGATGTATCAGAATATCATTTATTAGATGGTGTCACCCCCTTGATTTTTCAAGGGAAGGTAGGCGTGATAGATATAGTGGGTTGAAAACCCCCACCAAACCACCAGTGGGATTAGGGATCAAAAGGAATGACACTATCATATAGAAGGAATGATCCTCCTCTTATTTAATTATCAACTTCACCGAGCTTCTCATTACAGACAGTTCTTCCCATAGACCGGTATTTGTGAGGTTTATTACCCATCATTCAAGAGAGTTTTTATTTGTGTTTTCTCTTTGTAATAGATAGTAAGTGTGTACCCACTTTTACCCATTATGATCCCTTTTATTTTCCCATAGTTTTTTCCACTTTTATTTTGGTGGGTTTTACATGTTACATATGGTGTCCATTTATTTCCACAATTTTCACTGTATTTTATCTCGTGATTACCACTATACTGGTGGGCCAATATTTTATGCTCTCAAAAATGTCATGGGAAAGGGAGACCCATATGTGACCTTGGTCAAAGGAGTCACTGGTGATAACAGAGGCGGTGCGACGGTAGTAGAATTCCAGGTGGAGGGTTCAGATACCCATGGAATAGTCTATCATGGTGAGTGGGTTGTTGTTGCATGGGATGAGAGGAGTTCAAACAACCACCATGAGCATAGAGTTGATGGTGACTGCCTGATCACCGGCCTCTCTCACCAGGGAATGACATTACCCCATTAGAGTGTTTATGATCCATTTTCGTAACCCTATTTATCAGCTTAATTCTAGGCACCAGCTGGGAGGTTGGCAGAGCGATAAATGAAGGTCACACTACTGGGTTGCTGTTTGGCTGAGTGATATATACAATGATCACAAGTCATCCAAGTAAAATATCTAAATCCTTCATTGATAATTGTGATTTTTTGTTTTCCACATTAAAATTTTCATTTTAATTATGGAATTTATGATTCATGAAATATTATAATTGTATATACTCAAATTTAAATTCTTGAATTGTTCTTTACATGTAAGGCCTAGTGGGTTTCTGTTTTGTACTTTGTCGGGTTGGCATGTTGCATGGATTGCTAGACCACTACACCTTTACCCTACAACTCCCTTATTAATTCATGGATCCACTACTTTGTTGTGGCCTACGAGAGCCCTTTATTAGTCTTTGTGAACTGCTTCACTAAGGTCTTCCATGCATCCGATTATTTTTTAGGAGGCTCTATGTGCCTCATATGTATTTTTCCAGATTGTAATCATCATATCTGCATCTGTTACACCTATCAGGTTCCATTAATCTTGGTAGGGCCATCATTGTAGATAAGGGATTTTTTAGCTCCCTTTCTCTCACTCTCATCCAATCTGGCGAACCCCTTTGAGTTTTCCTCATAGAGATCCTTCAAGAGTGATCAGATAAAAATAATGTCGTCCCCCGATCCCCTCTTAGTGTGATGTTCTTGGTGGAGCTTCGACATTGTCCAGATGTCTTAGAGAACATGGATGATCCAAGAAAATATATCTGATGGAGGTTTAGAGTATTCTATCATGAGGAACGGTGGTCGTGTGTGTTTTTTTTTGCGTTCTAATAGGCTTTAACGACACTAGAAATAGTCTTCAGCAGTGGAAAAAACACTAATATTATAATCACCTTTAATGGGGTAACTTTTTTCAACACTAAATATGAATTGATAAATACTCATATAATCAATGCTGATAAAATTCAAAAAAAATAATTTTTTTCTATATATAGACAAGAGATTCACGGCGAAGACACCCCCACCTTTATCAGTGATCGAAACCCCTCATACGCTCCCCCAAATTTTTTTAGTGATCATTTGGACCTCCCATAGACCCTTAATCAGCCCTAGACCACTACTACTACAACTACTACAAATAGTGCTTTTTATCAGTGATAGAAGACGCTTTTAAAAATGCTATAAACTACTATTAATATCAGTAAACAATGGGGGTCCCCTTTAACTGTGCTAAAAAAAGCACTGATAAAGGGTGTCCTCTATCCATTTTAAAAAATGCACTAATAAAGGCCCACATTTATCTATGCTATTTTACCACTGATAATGGCGCCCTTTATCAGTGCTATTTATAACACTAATAAGAATACCACTTTATCAGTGCATTAATTAGTGATGATAAATGGTGCCTTTATCAGCACTCAAAATAGCTCTGTTAAATGCCTAACTTCTTGGGATGTGCTATTTATATAACAACAGACCCACCAGCAGCACCTGCACCTGCACCGCACACACACACCACCTACACAAAACAACACCCACACACCACAAACAAGAACAAAGAATCCCACAAAAGGTTTTGGAAAACAATGCTATATAAATTTAAAATAATGTTTTATATAATTACATTTACAATTGTCCAACAAACATATAAAACAGTAATGTTTTATCCATTAACATCTGTGATCCCCTCTCAAAAATTTCCAAAATGGTATTATTTTTTGAAAAAATCATCTCAACACAAGAAAAAGGTTCCACCTATTAAAGAAAAAAAATTATGGTAGTAATACTATAAAGAAATAAATTAAACATTAATATGAAAGAATACATTAATAAAATGTCAATTTTTAATAAAAAAACACATTTTTAGTTATAATGGTCACACCTTGGGTCAAATAATGGTTGGGTTGATTCCAACACATCATAAATTAGTGATTAATCATTTTCGTAAAATATAAAAACAATATGAATGGGTTTTCTTGGTTTTGAGTATGTACCTTGTTTTTTTAATAAAATAAATATCAAATTTAAATGACATATTTGAATTTATACAAGTCACATCGTTTGACTAATTGAGGTGTGGGTGATTCCTGCACGTCCCAAATGACTCATGGATTGTTATTCTAAATTATCAAAACAATCTGAATGGGTTTGCTCAGATTTCAGTATGACATTTGTGTTTTTTACTAAAAAACCATTTCAAACCAGAAACAAACATTTTGTGTCACATCGGTTGCATTGTACTTCATTTCGAGGTGATAATTCTTTATACATGTCACAAAGGACTTATGAATCACTCTCCAAAACTATGAATACAATCAAATGGCATTTTTTTGGTTTTTCATGAGTGAAAATGTCAATTTTAAACTCATAATATAAAATTTTAGTCATATTGGTCACACCATGTATCAGATTGAGGTGTGGTTGATTCCTAAAAATCAAAAATTACTCATGGACCATTGTATTAAAGTATCAAAACAATCCGAATGCTTTTTCTCAGTTTTTAGTAAGTCACCTATTCTTTTTTACTTAAATTAATATCAATTTTAAATAAAAACACATTTGGTTTTATACTGGTTACATCATTCATTGGATTGAGGTTTGTTTGATTCCTAAATTTTTAAAATGACTCATGGATTGTTTTTTTAAGGTATCAAAACAACCAAAAGGCATTTTCTCAGTTTTCAGTATGTTAGTTGTGTTTTTTACTAAAATATCATTTCAAAATAGAAAAATGTTTTTTGAGTAATACCGGTCACATCATGAATTAATTTGATGTGAGACTACTTAATCCACAATGGATAGGACTTAATAATCACTATAATAAATTATTAATACAATCAGAAAGTGTTTACTTGGTTTTTAGTGAGTGACACATTTTGAGCTAAAATGTTATTTTTTAACTGATAATAGACACTTTTAGTCATACCAGTTTCACTATGCATCATATAGAGGAGTATCTGATCCCTACAGATCACAAATGAATCATGTATCTTTTTATTAAAGTATAAAAACAATCCAAATGTGTTTTTTTGGTTTTTAGTATGTTAGTTGTTCTTTTTTACTAAAATTAATGTGAATTTTATATAAAAAGACACATTTGGATTTATACTGGTCACATCATGTGTTTTATTGAGGCGAGGTTGATTCCTACACATAATAAATGACTCATGGATGTTTTCCTAAATTATAAAAACAATATTAAGGTGTTTTCATAGTTTCCAGTATTCCATCTGTATTTTTTTACTAAAATTAATGTCAATTTTAAATAAAAAGAGTCACTTTCTATTATATCGGTCACACTATGTATCAGATTGAGGTGAGGTTGATTTATACAAGTCACAAATTACATAAAAATCATTTTAATAGTGTATCAAAACAATACAAACGTGTTTTCTCTGTGTTTAGTATGCCAGTTGTGATTTTTTTTCCAAAATATCATTTCAAACTGGAAAAATGCATTTTGAGTCATACTGGCCGCATCACGCATCAGTTTGACATGAGACTACTTCATAAACGTCAAAAAGAACTTATTAATTATTGTTATGAATTATTCAGACAATTAGAATGGGTTTTCTTGGTTTTTTGTGAGTGATACTTTTTGAGCTAAAATGTCAATTTTAAACTCATAACAAACACTTTTAGTTATATCGGTCACATCATGCATTGTATTGAGTTGGGGTTGATTCATACATTTCAAAAAGACTCATTGATAGTTATACTAAATTATCAAAATAATATGTATGTGTTTGTTCATTTTCAGTATACCATTTGTGTTTAGTTTTACTAAAATTAATGTCAATTTTAAATAAAAAGATACACTTTGAGTCATACCAGTCGCATCGTGCATCATATTGAGGATAGGTTGATTCCTACATATCAAAAATGACATATATATCATTTTACTAATGTATCAAAACAATCTAAATGAGTTTTTAATGTTTTTAGAATGAAAGTTGTGTTTTTTTACTAAAATATAATTTCAAACTGGAAACACGCATCTTAAGTCATACCGGTCACATCATGTGTTAGTTTGACATGAGACTATTTCATACACGCCACAAAAAACATATGAATCATTTTACTAAATTATGAATACAATTGGAGTGAGTTTTCTTATTTTTTTAGTGAGTGACATGTTTTGAGCTAAAATGTCAATTTTAAACTGACAATAGACACTTTTAGTCATATCGGTCACACCATTCGTCAGATTGAGGTGTGGTTGATTCCTATATTTCAAAAATGTCAGAGGGGTTGTTTTTATAAGGTATCAAAACAATATGAATGTATTTTTTTGGTTTTCAGTATGTCACTTGTTCTTTTTGATAAATTTATTGTTAATTTATTATAAAAATACACACTTAAAGTCATAACGATCACACCATGTGTTGTATTTAGGTGGAGTTGATTACTATATGTCACAAATGACTTATTGATTGTTTTTATAAAGTATCAATACAATCCTAATGCGTTTTCTTAGTTTTCAGTAAGACATTTGTTCTTTTTACTAAAAATATTGACAATTTTAAATAAAAAAGGACACTTCGAGGCACTATAGTCACATATTCATGATATTTATATACATTCATTCATCAGGTCTACTTACCATTCATTTTAAAACAAATATATCTCATCTTTTGAATTTTAGTATTTTCAAAAATTATATTAGTATTGAAAAAATATAAATACAAAAATGATTAATAAATATTTTAAATGAAATAATTATTATCTTTTAAAATACATCTTTAGGGATGATAGTTTGTTTATGGAATACAATATAATTCATAAATTTACAAGAATAATAACCATATTGTCTATCGTTTATTTTTTTTGGACACTACAAAAACACTGCGAAAAATAATTAATTCTTTTTATATGTGTTTGGATAGTGAAATCTTATTATATATAACCGGATTCATATCCAATCATAGTAATTGTGATGTTTCTTTCCATTTTCCCCTATCATCATTCCATGATGTAGAGGATATTCACACATCGACCTATTATAATAGAATCCTCATTAAAAGATAATATAAATTATATATCAATATGTTTAGTTTTAAAATGTTGGATGTAGTGTATTAAAAATTGACAAACATCATCATTTGAGGCCGGTTTGTTGGATTTCCATGAATTGAATCCAAGAAATAAATCCTTGGAGTATCCAAATTGACCGCAATGAGCATCCAATGTTGCCTAAAAACACAAAAGGAATAAGTAATGAATGGAATTAAAATATATTCTATACGATTAAATTGTATTGTTTTACCCCTACATCATTGGTATTAAGAAGAGTCTGTCAACCACATTTCTTCTCTTAAACAATTTGACCAGGCCAACCACTATTTCACCCTCTTTATTGGATTTTGTATATATTTGTTCGGTAGAGGTGACGTAAGGACTAACAAGTCCAAATTTTTGTTCATAGGGAAATCCCTTCAATTATTTTTCATATATACACCTGTGAAAAATATGAAATGTATTTTGTCATAATTATCATATTATATCAGCTTTTGGAAAATCAAGTCATGAAAACATACATCATGTATCCATTTACAACCGAGCCACCTAACCAATAATTCTCTAGGATTTTAGTTACATTTTCAACACTAATGAAATATGGATCTTCCCCACTCTACATATTATAATAAAAATGATTTGTGTGAATCCCTCCTTCTTTCAAATTTGTATTCACATGATCCAACAATGATAATAAATGCAGATATAGAACGATCGGGATTTATGGTGATATCATTATATTGTTTTGATTGGTTGGTTGATCGTTAAGATGGTTTTGATATATTATTTCTTTTCATCCACTTCCTTGTGTTTGTTTGTAATAAAATTCATCAGTTTAGAACATTTTTCATTAAATGTTAAAGTTTTATCTTGAAAAATAAATTGGAAATGAGTACATCCTTTTCAATATGTTTTTAAAAGATGTAACAGACATGTGATGAATGTTCGAAGAGCTTGTTCTACCTTATGAATATCTTCATCATCAATTGGAATAGGTAGCTTAGTGATCGGGTCATGGGATATGTTAATCGAAACATTGACATGACCTATTGGAAGTGGTTTGTTGTGTAGCGTGCTATTCTAGACATTGAACATTGTAGCCCTCACTATAAGGAAATGGATGCGTGTTGATAGATATAAATTAGAATCATTTTCACCCTATACAATATCATTATAGGAAATGTAACGCCCCGACCCTAATTATCTAGAGTCGGTGCATTATTACATAACATTGGCATGATCATGAGAAAGATCAAGTCTCGAAAGACCGATTAGTTTAGTAGCCTTGGAATAACTAGATACATCCATAAATTTTTACATTACATCATAAAAAAAAACATCTTGTCTTCATATCCCCTCATACTATCCCTGTAGGTCATTCATAAATTACTTCTTCATAATCCTGGGAAAAATAAAACATTGAAAGGGGTGAGCTCGGATGCTCAGAAAGGATAACAATATAGCAGAAGCTTTCATAAATAAGCATAAACACTTAAGACAATTTATAACTAAAACAAAAGCCTTTTAAAATTGAACTTCAACATAGTATGGCAAAAGTAAAATGAAATAATGCCATTTACTTACTCACATGGATATTCTACTAGTCGAATGATCACATGCAATATCAATAACCACTTTCATAATGATGGAATGCATAATGCCAGACTATCATAACCACATAGCCAAGGCCTCGTGCCAAGACTACAAATAAGATTTTGCCAAGGCCTTGTGCCAAGACACTAGTTTGTCTCATGAGACCTACCGATGCATCGAGGAGCTATAGCGGGCTCCACCCGTCACTTATTAAGTCCAATGCATTCCCATATGAAAAGGTTTAAACATAACGTAAACATTCGTATTAAACTAGCATACGAAATGTCAATACTTTCACCACAAACCATGAATGGTATAAAAATAGCACATCCACAGTCAAACATAATTCATTCGATACAATATGGAAGATTGTATTGTATCACATTAACCTCAATCAATAATAATGAAGGATGTTGACATAGATGAAAATAATCATCAAAACTATTTGAGAGAAATATCCCCCTTTTCTTGAAAACATTTAAAAGTCACACTATTTGTCAAGAAGCCATTTAAAAGTATATTTTTGAATCAAAGTGTCCCATACCACTTTGAAACTTTTAAAAGGAGTTTTAATTTTAAAACTTTAATGTCCATATAAATAAATCCTTAAAACCATTTTTAAAATATGGACATTAATGAGCATGATTTAGAAGAATAATTCTTTAAAACATTTTAAAATGGTATTTTGGTTAGAGTTTCTAACCAAAAGAGAGACACTTGAATACAAATAATTGAGGTAATCAAAACATTGTAATATCATGATAATAAAGGAATTCATGATATACTATGTCAAAGTACATTATATACACCACATAGAAGTGATTTGGTGTATATCATCAAAGAAGTCTCAATGGAATGTAAATTGAGATGAAATTTCTCAAAAAGGTTGTATCCTTAGGTTAAGGATAAATCAATGACATAATTATGTGTGACAAATATAAATACACTAAATATGATTGGATATTCAGTGTAAAACAATCAAAGTACATTCACACATATTCTTGTAAAAAACAATACCAACGAATTGGATGTTTAACTCAACAAATGGAGAATGAGTTAAAATTACTCTTATCAAATTCATATCAATGACTTGAGAATTACCAATGGAGTGATTATGTGTATCAAACTTCTATCCACAGGAAGGGGAGTGGAAATTATTACATAATCAAATGAATAGTGGTTCCACACATAATCTTGGGGTAATATAATCAATGAAATATGTGTAAAGCCAAATGAGTGGAAATTGAAATCTCAAATTCCCTTATCGATTAGGTAACTTACGAAACATACACCCATGAAAGAAGTATCATACCATGATGATGTAAATACCCATAAATTAAAGTATATTACACAATGAATACGATCATGGGCAGTACACATACACCACATGCAATAATTAAGTGGTGATCAATGGAATTCTCACGGAATTAAAAGTGAGATAAGAAAACCCTTACTTTGTACTTTTTCCTTTGTCGATGGTAGTTTTACCTCCTGTATAATGGTGAAATAATTGTTATTGAATAATACAAGAATCATTTACTTTAATATGATATCATATATGATCTTTTAACATTGATTTGTTAATAATATCTTAGTATTAACGCCGTTTCGGGTGTTAACTTATTCATTTTCTTTTATATGTTTTGTTACATAAGTCATGTTTGTTGTATCTTATTCATATCCAGAATGATATCAAGTCCTTAAACATCATTTTTAAATCATTAAATGATAATTATACTTGAATGGATACGATGGATAATGAATCTCATCGCGTTCGTGGAGACGGTAGTCCGTACGTACGCACGAACGCTACTTCCATTTAATTTTTTAATTTTTTATTTTAAAAGAATCGAATCCAAATGATACATAGGTATATTACTATTCCAGTATAATATAATATTTTATATATGTTACTTAAGTTCATTAACACCATCCTTTATACGTTCCATATGTGGTATGAACGAGTCATATCATTTTAAGGGGGCGGTAGTCCGCACTTCCTCAAATGAAATTATCGTATGTATATATGACATGAAACGAATAATGGTATGAAATAAAATGGAATTACAGAAGCTTATATATAAAATATATATCATTAATATCATATTTAATTATAGTGCCATCATAATGGCCACCATGAGAGGCGGTAAGATGTTTTTGAACAATCATCGTTTCGTGAGGCGTTAGTTTTCCATCCACAGAAACATTATGTTCATCATCCATTAGATGGAGTTGTGTGTATGTGTAGTTTTAATACTTCTTATAACAACATCCTAGTATATTGAGGATACTGGTGTTGTTACAAAAGAAGTGAAATAAAAAGAGTTTGGGGGTTGAAGAAGCAAAATAAATGAAAATAATTTAAGAGAAATCGTTACCTTTAATTTAGGTAACTCACTTTGGTTGGAACCAAAGGACTTGTTGAAATGCTTTCTGCCTAGGGGGAAGCTTCAAGGAGGAGGAGAGGGATGTGGGGAGCTTAGTTGGGTAGAGTTTTGACAAGCCAAGTGGCTTGAGAGGTGTGAGGAAATGAGAAGGAGGAGTGCCCTTTTATAAGAGGGGTGAGGGGAACCTTTGGAAAAGCTAGAAATATTAATTTATAATAAATTCATATTCGGTTTCCAATGGCTCCAAAGTTGACTATTCAAAGGTTGAGGTGGGGATAGGTCGAAAACAACTCATACAATAGAATTTAGACAGGTTTGGGTACTTATATTAACCTTATCATTAAGTATTAACTCTAAGTTAATTAGTTTCACTTTTACAATGTCTCTTTGTTTTTTTATATAATATGGTTAATAAACTTACTATATACATCCAAAAGACCCCCAAGTGGTCCATTAATGATTAACCTATCATAATATAAGTCTTTTGGCCGAACCTTAGATTTTTAGGAATTTAATATCAATTAATAATATAATATTTGTTTTAAGAACTCTTTTATGTCAATTTTGACACTATTCACTAGTTGATTTTTGTGAAACTCATAACAGATTTATTACTTCGAACAAAGTGAAATAAATCAATCCTAATATATCATATTATCCTAGAAAATTTGTTTAATTCATTAAAAGTTTAATATTATAATTATTTGGGTATTTATAATATCAATTATGTTAATTTTTTACTATTTTAGTAATTACTGCATCATCATTGTGTCATAAATAAAATAAATTATTTAATGTCAAAAAATTATAAATAAAATCTAATTATCTAGGAAATCTTTTTAGCTTTCTAATGAATATTTATAATCTAAAATCCAGCATATATAACCCTATGTAACAATTGTTTTGCTAAAAGCTATATGCTTGTGTCATTTTGTATTCATTTTAACTTAATTAATATAAAGTGTCATTATCACTTACAAGTGGATCCATGGGGTCCCAAAATTGACCCAAAGATGCCCATGGTCGACCATGTATCAACCAATAGGGTTAAGACACATTTTAGGGTAATTTAGTATTATTATAATATTATTTTTTTAACCCTTATTTACCGGATTTACCCTTAACCATGGTAAATAAAATATTTACCGCAGTAATTATTCAAAATGTCTAAAAATAAAAGTTACCTATTTACACAACTTGGAAATACTGATTCCAAATATGGAATCCATTTTTCTAAATTCAAAACACATAAGTGGCAGAAATTAATTTAAAATTAATTCCCGCTGTCAAAACAAAAGGCGTGTTTTTAAGAGATAATAACTATCAAAAGATTGACACTTGTTTATGTTCGGTTTAATTGTAAAATTATGTCCAATGACCAACATTATATTAAATGGTAAAAATATATTCTAAATATACTTTAAAACCACTCAAATTCACAATTTATCACTATTAATTATTTTGATTAAAAAAGTTGTTTTTAATTAAAATTTAGTAATTTTCACTATTCATCAAAATATGAAAGTTATCCGAAAAGTACCAAAATTTCACCTTAGGCTAAATTCGATATTCCGAATCCAAAAATGAAGTCCATTTTGAAATATAAAATATATATAATTTCTAAAAGTAGGTATTACTATTCATAACGGCTAGTTTGATTGGTTGTGGTGTGTTAAAATCTCGAAGTTGCGTAAAATGCACGTCATTGCATTATTCGAAAGGAAACATACCGAGGAAGCTTGGGGTGTTACATTCTCCCCTCCTTCAATAAATTGCGTCCTCGCAATTTTAAAATTTTGCTTGGGAATATAATGGAAAGTCCCACATCGGAAAAAGAGTCAATAAAACTGTCACTTTAAAAGAAAGAAAGAGAGGTATAAGGGTCATCCAAGATAACCCATACTAGGATTCCATGTAAGAAAACATGGATATGGATGATAAACTAAGTGTCAAGTTCTGATGGAGAGGGATAGAAATCATGATCAGGAGAAAGTTAACAATGATAAAACCACAAACTTGTGTTGGGACAAACGACCATTAGTCTCCTAGTAGGAAAGTAAACGGACAACATTTTTTTTTAAGTTACATTACATAAGGAAGTGGAATTCATTTATGATATTGACTAAGAACATTATGAGATATACTTACATTTTAAGTATATTTTCATTCTTTAATAAATATCCACCACTAACTCATTTTTTTTTAAAACGATGAGTATTCAAGAAGACTTGGTCACATTGGAAGAGATAGAATAAACTTCTATAGAATCACATGATCCATGAAGGATAAACCATATATTTACATTGTCTTTGAAGATTAATCAAAACCAAAATGGTCAGTGAATGATCTAATGATCCCCCAAAAGGATATTCATTGAGATAAATATGCACTAATCTTAATTTCTAAAATTAAACCAACAATACCCCAAAGTTAAATAGATACCATTCAATAACCAATTGTCCTTAAAATCCTTTAATATAATCCAAACTAATATTGAAACCCAAAACATAGAAGAATTTGATTATGTAGTCTCCCATGTTAAATTGTATCTCCAAATGACATCAGATACTCTTAAAGTCACATACTCAAAAGTAATTAACCTAATCACATATTCTCTATTATAGGTTAATCATTTCCATAAATAACCCAAATCACTATAAATCCACAATAAAAACGTAGATAAAAATCTATCATTACTCCACAAATGAAACCCCATAGTATTCTATTTTCCTTGTACATATAGTGTTTCCAACAAGGCGAACATCTTCCAAAATAACATTTATCACTTAATCACCAAATCATTTTCCTATACCAAGGGTATTCTTTTGATATGAAATAAGAACCCAAATCAACTTATTATTGATCAATAAAATCATTTAACAAAAAAAAGTCACACTAACCAGGGACTTCACGTAGTCCAGTGGTAGGCGATAAATCCCAATCGCACTTTGGTTGTGGGTTCGATTCCCATAGCTTTGTCCGACGCGACGGGTTGTCACACGGTCTACGTGTTGTCCTTTTTCAAAAACTATATTTTATAATATTGCCAAAATGAGATAAATTCCTCAAAATACTATATCATAAATTTAACCACAAATGTTATATCATACCTTGAATCTTCATCCCAAATTAGAATAACTTATAATTCTCTCAAACCCCAATGATCATATAAATACAAATGGTTATTTATACCCAAATACACAAGATAAGAGACAATTCTTCCTCAAATATCATTCTCACATGGCAAACTGCGGGGTTACAAATACAAGAGAAAATTATTCCATAGTAAACCCATCAACAAGGAGTGCTAATACTTTTTAAACATTTCTCCAACCATTTATTCCCACATAGCTTCTTCTTTGACCAAGAAAATATCCTATAGAATAGGACATTCACTCGGGTAATGGCCAGGTCCCCTACATTTACGGCAAATGACTGTAAATGGACTCTTGGGACCATTTTTATCTTCTTCCATAGTACTCTTCATTTTTCTTCTGCAATTCTTTACTTTATGTCCTTCCTTACCGCACGTAAAACATTTCGTTGTCCCATTGAGACACTTTCCTGGGTGTCTCTTTCCACATTTCCTGCATGATGAAAATTGAGGGTTCTTTTCTCCATGGTCTCCATTGCTGGAGCTCTTATCATTTATCACCTTTCTCTTCCTTGTTGAGTCTGGGAGTTGGTTAATATATATGTTGTTGATCATATTTTTGGAAAACTGATTTGGCATAAAGACGATATCTTTTACGCCTATCAACATTCCATTTTGTTGCTCATTGCCACCACCGTTCCCATCTTGTACATCATTCTCAAAGTCACTATGACTTCCTTGGAATCCAGCCATTGACTAAAACCATAAAGCATTGTGTGAGTAATAGTAGTCGTAAAATCATTTAGAGATTAAAATGTCAACATATTCTCAATTTGAAACATATTAGGATTAACCAAGGTCATTTACTCTCATCTTATATATATATTACTTAAATTGGTTTTTAAAGAAAATGTAAATTATCCTAAGCATATCCCACGGGAGTGTCGTAACCAAGAGTGCAGCAAGGCCCGTTGTCGTGCACCAGTTCCCGTTCGAGTCTAGCTCAAAGCGGTGTTTTCGGGTTTTACCCCTAGGTACATCTGTGCCAGAGCCGCCTCTACATGCTCGTATCCAGACAGGGATGTATTGCTCGGAAAACTCACAAAATCTCTACAATACCAAAATTCTAAGAAGTTCTTTTATACTAATCCTCAAAGTTCATCTTAGGTCTACGTGCTCTAATCAGAGTTTATCTAAATCTAGCTACCAAGGTTTGTACTAAACTTCCTCTGATACCAACTGTAACGCCCCGACCCTAATTATCTAGAGTCGGTGCATTATTACATAACATTGGCATGATCATGAGAAAGATCAAGTCTCGAAAGACCGATTAGTTTAGTAGCCTTGGAATAACTAGATACATCCATAAATTTTTACATTACATCATAAAAAAAAACATCTTGTCTTCATATCCCCTCATACTATCCCTGCAGGTCATTCATAAATTACTTCTTCATAATCCTGGGAAAAATAAAACATTGAAAGGGGTGAGCTCGGATGCTCAGTAAGGATAACAATATAGCAGAAGCTTTCATAAATAAGCATAAACACTTAAGGCAATTTATAACTAAAACAAAAGCCTTTTAAAATTGAACTTCAACATAGTATGGCAAAAGGAAAATGAAATAATGCCATTTACTTACTCACATGGATATTCTACTAGTCGAATGATCACATGCAATATCAATAACCACTTTCATAATGATGGAATGCATAATGCCAGACTATCATAACCACATAGCCAAGGCCTCGTGCCAAGACTACAAATAAGATTTTGCCAAGGCCTTGTGCCAAAACACTAGTTTGTCTCATGAGACCTACCGATGCATCGAGGAGCTATAGCGGGCTCCACCCGTCACTTATTAAGTCCAATGCATTCCCATATGAAAAGGTTTAAACATAACGTAAACATTCGTATTAAACTAGCATACGAAATGTCAATACTTTCACCACAAACCATGAATGGTATAAAAATAGCACATCCACAGTCAAACATAATTCATTCGATACAATATGGAAGATTGTATTGTATCACATTAACCTCAATCAATAATAATGAAGGATGTTGACATAGATGAAAATAATCATCAAAACTATTTGAGAGAAATATCCCCCTTTTCTTGAAAACATTTAAAAGTCACACTATTTGTCAAGAAGCCATTTAAAAGTATATTTTTGAATCAAAGTGTCTCATACCACTTTGAAACTTTTAAAAGGAGTTTTAATTTTAAAACTTTAATGTCCATATAAATAAATCCTTAAAACCATTTTTAAAATATGGACATTAATGAGCATGATTTAGAAGAATAATTCTTTAAAACATTTTAAAATGGTATTTTGGTTAGAGTTTCTAACCAAAAGAGAGACACTTGAATACAAATAATTGAGGTAATCAAAACATTGTAATATCATGAGAATAAAGGAATTCATGATATACTATGTCAAAGTACATTATATACACCACATAGAAGTGATTTGGTGTATATCATCAAAGAAGTCTCAATGGAATGTAAATTGAGATGAAATTTCTCAAAAAGGTTGTATCCTTAGGTTAAGGATAAATCAATGACATAATTATGTGTGACAAATATAAATACACTAAATATGATTGGATATTCAGTGTAAAACAATCAAAGGACATTCACACATATTCTTGTAAAAAACAATACCAACGAATTGGATGTTTAACTCAACAAATGGAGAATGAGTTAAAATTACTCTTATCAAATTCATATCAATGACTTGAGAATTACCAATGGAGTGATTATGTGTATCAAACTTCTATCCACAGGAAGGGGAGTGGAAATTATGACATAATCAAATGAATAGTGGTTCCACACATAATCTTGGGGTAATATAATCAATGAAATATGTGTAAAGCCAAATGAGTGGAAATTGAAATCTCAAATTCCCTTATCGATTAGGTAACTTACGAAACATACACCCATGAAAGAAGTATCATACCATGATTATGTAAATACCCATAAATTAAAGTATATTACACAATGAATACGATCATGGGCAGTACACATACACCACATGCAATAATTAAGTGGTGATCAATGGAATTCTCACGGAATTAAAAGTGAGATAAGAAAACCCTTACTTTGTACTTTTTCCTTTGTCGATGGTAGGTTTACCTCCTGTATAATGGTGAAATAATTGTTATTGAATAATACAAGAATCATTTACTTTAATATGATATCATATATGATCTTTTAACATTGATTTGTTAATAATATCTTAGTATTAACGCCGTTTCGGGTGTTAACTTATTCATTTTCTTTTATATGTTTTGTTACATAAGTCATGTTTGTTGTATCTTATTCATATCCAGAATGATATCAAGTCCTTAAACATCATTTTTAAATCATTAAATGATAATTATAC
Organism: Viscum album; assembly: GCA_963277665.1. Classification (NCBI taxonomy): domain Eukaryota; kingdom Viridiplantae; phylum Streptophyta; class Magnoliopsida; order Santalales; family Viscaceae; genus Viscum; species Viscum album. The sequence goes on along the minus strand of OY728166.1, from coordinate 905,960,371 downwards.
TTGAATGGATACGATGGATAATAAATCTCATCGCGTTCGTGGAGACGGTAGTCCGTACGTACGCACGAACGCTACTTCCATTTAATTTTTTAATTTTTTATTTTAAAAGAATCGAATCCAAATGATACATAGGTATATTACTATTCCAGTATAATATAATATTTTATATATGTTACTTAAGTTCATTAACACCATCCTTTATACGTTCCATATGTGGTATGAACGAGTCATATCATTTTAAGGGGGCGGTAGTCCGCACTTCCTCAAATGAAATTATCGTATGTATATATGACATGAAACGAATAATGGTATGAAATAAAATGGAATTACAGAAGCTTATATATAAAATATATATCATTAATATCATATTTAATTACAGTGCCATCATAATGGCCACCATGAGAGGCGGTAAGATGTTTTTGAACAATCATCGTTTCGTGAGGCGTTAGTTTTCCATCCACAGAAACATTATGTTCATCATCCATTAGATGGAGTTGTGTGTATGTGTAGTTTTAATACTTCTTATAACAACATCCTAGTATATTGAGGATACTGGTGTTGTTACAAAAGAAGTGAAATAAAAAGAGTTTGGGGGTTGAAGAAGCAAAATAAATGAAAATAATTTAAGAGAAATCGTTACCTTTAATTTAGGTAACTCACTTTGGTTGGAACCAAAGGACTTGTTGAAATGCTTTCTGCCTAAGGGGAAGCTTCAAGGAGGAGGAGAGGGATGTGGGGAGCTTAGTTGGGCAGAGTTTGGACAAGCCAAGTGGCTTGAGAGGTGTGAGGAAATGAGAAGGAGGAGTGCCCTTTTATAAGAGGGGTGAGGGGAACCTTTGGAAAAGCTAGAAATATTAATTTATAATAAATTCATATTCGGTTTCCAATGGCTCCAAAGTTGACTATTCAAAGGTTGAGGTGGGGATAGGTCGAAAACAACTCATCCAATAGAATTTAGACAGGTTTGGGTACTTATATTAACCTTATCTTTAAGTATTAACTCTAAGTTAATTAGTTTCACTTTTACAATGTCTCTTTGTTTTTTATATAATATGGTTAATAAACTTACTATATACATCCAAAAGACCCCCAAGTGGTCCATTAATGATTAACCTATCATAATATAAGTCTTTTGGCCGAACCTTAGATTTTTAGGAATTTAATATCAATTAATAATATAATATTTGTTTTAAGAACTCTTTTATGTCAATTTTGACACTATTCACTAGTTGATTTTTGTGAAACTCATAACAGATTTATTACTTCGAACAAAGTGAAATAAATCAATCCTAATATATCATATTATCCTAGAAAATTTGTTTAATTCATTAAAAGTTTAATATTATAATTATTTGGGTATTTATAATATCAATTATGTTAATTTTTTACTATTTTAGTAATTACTGCATCATCATTGTGTCATAAATAAAATAAATTATTTAATGTCAAAAAAATTATAAATAAAATATAATTATGTAGGAAATCTTTTTAGCTTTCTAATGAATATTTATAATCTAAAATCCAGCATATATAACCCTATGTAACAATTGTTTTTCTAAAAGATATATGCTTGTGTCATTTTGTATTCATTTTAACTTAATTAATATAAAGTGTCATTATCACTTACAAGTGGATCCATGGGGTCCCAAAATTGACCCAAAGATGCCCATGGTCGACCATGTATCAACCAATAGGGTTAAGACACATTTTAGGGTAATTTATTATTATTATAATATTATTTTTTAACCCTTATTTACCGGATTTACCCTTAACCATGGTAAATAAAATATTTACCGCAGTAATTATTCAAAATGTCTAAAAATAAAAGTTACCTATTTACACAATTTGGAAATCCTGATTCCAAATATGGAATCCATTTTTCTAAATTCAAAACACAGAAGTGGCAGAAATTAATTTAAAATTAATTCCCGCTGTCAAAACAAAAGGCGTGTTTTTAAGAGATAATAACTATCAAAAGATTGACACTTGTTTATGTTCGGTTTAATTGTAAAATTATGTCCAATGACCAACATTATATTAAATGGTAAAAATATATTCTAAATATACTTTAAAACCACTCAAATTCACAATTTATCACTATTAATTATTTTGATTAAAAAAGTTGTTTTTAATTAAAATTTAGTAATTTTCACTATTCATCAAAATATGAAAGTTATCCGAAAAGTACCAAAATTTCACCTTAGGCTAAATTCGATATTCCGAATCCAAAAATGAAGTCCATTTTGAAATATAAAATATATATAATTTCTAAAAGTAGGTATTACTATTCATAACGGCTAGTTTGATTGGTTGTGGTGTGTTAAAATCTCGAAGTTGCGTAAAATGCACGTCATTGCATTATTCGAAAGGAAACATACCGAGGAAGCTTGGGGTGTTACAGGAAAGGTATCGGTGTCTATATGATTCACAATTCATGAAAACAATTATTAGAACATTGATTACCACATCTAAGACATGTTTTTATTGGAATGGCTCACCTCATAGCTAGTGGTGGGGTGGGGTGGGATCTTCATGCATGGGTTGTTATTTAGTTTCTTCTTCTCTTTTCCACCACTCTGCCATCATATTTTCTATAAACTCTCTCTGTAATGGAATATGTTTATTGAGGATAGTTATTCTTTCTCTCATCATTTTTATTTCTTCACTTTTATCCCCCTCTTGTTTTTTTTCGAAAAAATTGTTCAGGGCTGTCACCCAAAAACCCACACCTCTGACGCAGACATACGTTTCGGGATACTTCAATGCCATTGAAAGTATGTCTGCATCTGGTTTGGGTGTTTCTAATTCTTGTGACTATGTCAGATTGAAAATTTAGGAAAATAAGTAATCATTATTATGTAATATCAATTTAAGTAAAATAAAATATTTATTATGTAATACTTACACATTTTTCCCAAACATTTTGTGTGTTTTCATCTATTAGTATGTCATATTTATTTTCATGAAACTCCTTCCATAACACATGGAGTGGGATTGAAGTGACATTGGATTTAGTTTCATCAATCTGCATATAAACAGAGGAACATTGTTACAGTGTTGTTTTATGTCACATAAAATTATTACGATAGATTTAAAATACGTACCATTTTTTTCAAGTGAAGCGTACCCCATTATTATTTTATTGTAGGGTTATATTGGTATTTCTACACATTAATTATTTCTAACCCTCAATTTCTGTTTCATAAATAAAAAACTATCAATCAAAGTGATGAATACATGTATCATCAAATAACGTATTACCAAACACAATGTACCTGAAAAGACTGCTATGCATGATGGATAGTAAACACATCCCATGCTTTTTAGGTTATTAGGTGTGCATAAATAGGAGGTGGGTGTGGGTTTATTTTCCATAAAGCATCTTTAAGATAACATTTTGTTAAAATTTTGCGAAAGCCTATGTGAGTTCTTCCAGCAACCCTTAATACCTACTCCATGTGTGAGTCGTCCACTATAAATGAACTCTACAAGGGATGATGAAGAGTAAGTCAATGTTTTATTATTTTATTTATTATTAAATTAAAGAAATGATATCATAATTTTCCATAATATATCCCCACAATGGTGTCCTAAGCCCAGTGATAACATGGTTCCACGACTATACATGAATCTTCATGCATTTATAGATAAAATTACAATGTAACTACTGAATGTGGAATTTTGGGGGTTAACATGTAGGCCCCGATTATTCCATATGAACTTGTATTTGATGCCTTTCGCTTCTGCCTTAAGGATTTTCCCAACACTTTCAAACTATGGTTCTATTATTTTTTGTACCGCTAGTGTTTCATTTCCAAAAATTTCTTTAGTTTCAACATCATCAATATGTTCCTACAGAGTGTTAGAATCGGTATGTGAAGATGGTGGTTGTACCTCTTCAATATGAGAAGCAGTAATAACAGGTTGAGAAACCTATTGGTCTTCTACACTGTAAGAAGTAGCAGGTTGAGATACCTATTGTACCTTGGGATTGAGATCATCATCATGTGCAGAAGTCATTATCTACATAAGTGGTTTAAAATTTAGTTTATATCACATAAAATCAGCATCAAACAGATAATAACATAAGGTAATACAATGTATATTACAAACAAATATGACCTGATTATCAAAATCTCCCTTTTTTAAAGGTTGAGGGGATTTGACCCCTCTATTGACTATACAAATGCCTTCATTATGGTCTCCTCTAACATAAAAATTCCATCTAAATTGGGACCATTGTGAAATGATTGATACCTCCCAATGTAAGGGTCATCCTCTATTGAATTTTATTCTAACCCTTTAGTGGTTTTGGTGGATAATAGAACAATTGACAAGTTTCAGTTTGAGGGATCTGAAACATAAAATAATTGTATTGCTTGTGAGGACATTATAAATGGTTCTTCTTTGTACCCTTCCTTACTAAAATCAACTTTCACGAATCCCAACTCATCTATTTTAACAACACTACTATTATCAACCAACTTTCATTGAAAAATCGATACTTGAATGTTCTTATAATCCAACTCTTATATTTGATTGATGATGCCAATGTATGACATATTCACATAAATTGGATTTCTATCCTTAGCACCAGATACATGCATCGCTTCATCCACAAGTGTAAATCCACTATTCTTCATGGAACTGTCTTCATCAAATTCATTAGTATAGAATGTATAACCGCTAATATCATAATCATTATAAGATAATACGTACACACTTGGACATTCGACTAGCCATCAAAGTCGTTCTAAAATTGAGTTTGGATTTTCATCTGACACCATAAATATATGTTCCTAAAGCCATCTTATAAACTATTGATTATGTGTATTTGATATCCATCTTTCATCCCTTGATGGATTCAAATACCTAAGAATTGTTTCGTGGGTTTTGACAAATGGGTCAACCCCAAAACTATTATGAAAATCATAAAGGTTGACCGGATTATGATCTATAATATTGATTGTGACAACCTCTCTTCCATAAATTCCTTCACCCTAATGCCACCCAGTGTGATGAGATTTCAATAGACCAATGGTTTTCACACCAGACAGGTATTCCGTTCCAAATTCAATGGCTTCCCCAACAATATATCGCACCGTAATACAACCCTCTGGCCAACTTTTATTTTTGACATACCATTTCAAAATCATCATATATCATTCAATGGGATATAACCCTCTATAGTGTACAGGACCACATAGTCGAATCTCTCTCACCAAGTGAACCATCAAATGAACCATCATATTAAATAATGTTAGTGGGAAGAACATTTCTAATTCACATAATATGACATCAATTTCTATTTCCATACTCATCAATTTTGTCGAGTCTATAACTTTGTTGCATATAGATTTGAATAAGAAACAGAGCTTTGTTAATGTATAATATACATTCTTGGAAAAAATGAAACGTAAAGCTATAGGAATTAGATCTTTCATCAAAACTTGATAGTCATGTGATTTCAATCCCTTTAACATTAAATCAGTCATTGATATGATGTTATTTATATATGATGAATACCCATTTGGACAATTTAAATTATTTAAGAAGTTTCAAAAATGATATCTCTCTTGCCTGGAAAGCTTGTAAGCAGTTGGAGGAAGAAAATTCCATCTTTCACCCTTCAATGGTGCCAACTCTTCTTGTATTCCCTTTTCAACCATGTCTAACCTAGCATTAATTCAATCACTTTTTACTGGGTGAATTTAAAAACGTGATGATGACACCGTCACATACATTTTTTTCAATATACATAGAATAAAGAAAGTGTTTGATGTACAAAAAAATCAAGTATGATAATTGAACAAAAAACTAATCTCTTCTTCCAACTGGTTTTCATAAGGTTTTTCAAAAATGGTTTACAAAAATCAGTGTCCACATATTTTACTTTCTGAAATAGTTGATCACCAGTTTGTGGAGATGGTGATGTAAATTCTTCCAAACTTCCATAGAATGATGTCATCTAAGATCGGTAATTATGTCATTGGGGTAGAACTATGTGGGGTCCTAGACACATGGTCTTCAATGAATGTTTCAACCTAATTAACTGTGTACCTTGTTCGCAGACAAGACACCCATGACTTGCTGTAATGTTATATCCTAAAAAATTCCCATAACCAAGAAGGTCATTTATTGTCCTTTACAACATGGCTCTCAAAGTGAAATCATCATTTCTATAAGAATCATACAACATAACACCTGAATCCCATAATAATTTTAAATCCTCAATCAATGGATACAAATAAACATCGATATCATTACCCGGTTGTTTCAGTCTTGATATATACATAGATAACATGATGTGTTTTCATTTCATGCATAACCATGGTGACAAGTTATAATTTACCAACATAACTGGTCATGTACTGTTAGTGATGCTTTGAAATTAAAAGGATTCAATCCATCTATAGATAACACAAGACAGAGGTTTCTCAACTTTTTTCCAAAATCAGGATACTCATGATCGATTCTCTCCCACTGAGGAAAGTCTCCCGAGTGACATGTTTTCCCATCTTTATTTCTTCTATATTCATGCCACATCAATTGATATGTGGTCTCCTCACTTCTATATAGGTGCCTAATCCTTGGACTGATTAGAAAGTACCATACAACTTTATTATGACCTGATTCAACATTCGTGTATCGAGAAGCACGACACTTTGGGCATTCTCTAAGTTATTTTTAGTCCTTAAGAAATAGTATACAGTCATTCAGGCAGGTGTGTATTCATTCAAATATCATACCCATCGAACATAGAATTTTTTTGGAATTGTATTTTCGGTTTGGGAGCTCATTATCCTTTGGGATCATATTATTCTAGAGAGATATTAATTTTGTAAAACTAGTGTCACTCCATCTATTTACTGCTTTCAAAATATACAGCTTCAGTAAGGATGAAAATGATTTATATTTAGTACAAACACTATACAAAGGCATCTTTTCACAACTCTTTAACTGCTCAAACAATTTTGGGAAATCCTGATGTTCATATGCAACTGTCCTTATCTTTTCCTCAATATGATCTTCATCATCATTCACATATGCAATCATGTCCTAGATACGATATTATTCATTTTCCACACTTGTAATCATATCAGATGATCAATAAAATGAACTGTTATCCCAACCATTAGCTATATTTTCTTTTCCCCGTGTTTATTGCAACATTTATAACTTTGATATATTCTGTGAAAGATCAAGTGTTCTTCAAACTCCTCTAGACTAACTTGTCATGAATAACAACAGCGTAAACACGGACAAAGGATTTGTGAATGGTCATATGCATGATCTTTTCAAACTTGATAATCTCTTTCACTAAATCTTCATACTCTCTTGTCGAATGATTATAATCTATCCCATATTTATTCTCATTCATCCTATTTTAATTGGTGATAATATTATTTAACAAAATAAATACACAAAATTCTGATATAATGTAATGCTTTAACTAATTCTATAAAAATCTAAACATAAAATATTATGAAAAAAATAGCTCAAATTTCCTTTGAAACCTATTAAAAAACCTACCATTTAAACAAATTCCTCTTTAAAATAACACTCCCTTTTTAAAATAAATCAATCAGTTCCAAACACTCTTTCACAAAACCACAATTCCTTTTTTAATCATTCATGAAAACTTCATGACCCAATAATATAAATCATTTAAAATGATTGAAATCCCTATAAGAAACATTTCATGACACTTGAATAATTTAAAATGATCCACTTAGTCATTTTCAAAAAAACATAGATCCCAATAGAGACACATTATAAAAGACGCATTGAAAACACCTCAATTCATTCCAAATCAATCTGTGTTGGATGATTCCATCGTATTATTCCAATGGTAAGTGTAATAATAATATTTTTCAAAAGAATTTGATATTGTTCTCCCCACCATTGGATATCCCTTATCCATTCTTCCATTGTCTAGTTACATCAATTATCCTTCATCACAACACCAGAGTCCCAATGGATATATTCCATAGTCAGTGAACACAATCGAAACAATGAAATACTCGTGTTCCAATTTACTAATTTCACTGCATTATCCCAATGGTCCTTGGATCACACCAAATCAATTGGTTGTACACCCTAATAAAAATGTATGGGTATCTCACATGAAGTACTATTGGTTCCATACTTTATAAATACACCTAAAAAATCTATAAGCATGCACCCAACTACTAGATTAAGATTACTCCCAACACTCTACTTCTCAATCCCAATGCATCCACATGCCTACTAACAAAGGTTTATTTTTATATAATTATCTCTTGGTGATAGAAGACCCCTACATGCCCAATGAATTGAAAAGAATCCACAAAAATTCCAATTCATTAAAAATTTATGATATTATATTTATGGAATAAAAATTCTGAGAGATTAGTGTTTTCAGAATCATTTTTATGTTTAAATAATTGATTTTAATGAATATTAAAATCCACCTATGTAATAATCTTAAAAATAACCATTTAAAGACAATATTTTAAATATAAAAATTCTTTACACCATTGAAACTTTAGGAAAACCAATTTTCTTAATATAAATTATGCCTTATGTTATTTTGTAACAATCGTGATTTTAATTTCATGTTACTCATTCCTACTTTGTCAAACCATCCATTACATCACCACCAAATCATCCTCTAAATTTAAGGCTAAATTGATTTTGTTGACATATAATTCATTCAGGTTTAAGTAGAATGCAATGATTTCCTTTATAGAAGAATAATATAACTAAAGAATATTTACATTATATATTATATAAATAACATAGAATGTTTAATCTAAGATACATTTTCTATCTTATAAGTATTCATCAAGGTGGGTTGAAACAATTGGACAACTTATTGTATAAATTTCATCCAATTATTACCAAAAAATGAAACTATGTGAAATATTTATAATATAAAAGTGTGTAAAACAACTCAAAAATGGTCTCCCCAACTTTGAAATTTATATAAAAAATATGACATAGGCTTCTGAGGGTTCAATAAAATAAAAAATTATATAAAAAAGACCACAAAATGAATAAAGGAATATGGAGGTCCCTATTTAATACCATATAGAATGTATGTTGTGAAATAGTTATAGTAATGCAGTGCTTACTTATTATAGTAGATCCTTGGGTCTTGCAATTAACACGTAAATTCATTATTACCTAAGTTATAAACATATTAAAAGTGATCAAACAACCATACTATTAACCATACAACCATTCTCAAAATAAAAAACAATGCCCCTTTACCAGAAGATCCCAAAAAAACAAAGTTCATGACTCAAATGAATCCTAGGGACCCGATGGACACTATTCACATCGTACCGAGTATTCATACTAAAAATGTAAAAAATAACTAATGTTCTTTGATCATAGAACCAACAAATATAATCCTACTATATTCTAATCTACTACCAAAACAATAAAAAATCTTATGAATATGACACTTTTCTAAAATCCTTAGGAACGCCTAACCACACTATTATCCCATCAACAACACCAAAAATAGTATTGCAATATTAACATTGAATCCCTTTCCATGGACACATTGAACATGAATAAACATTGATTATACCGAAACCAAAAGTTACTAATTTCATTTAATCACACCCAACATTGCTCAGTAAACCTTTTAGGATCCATAACGGTTCACTACACATGTGAACCAATCTTGCTTAACTCTCATCACTCACTCAAGAAGATAAGGTTACAAATAGTGACATAGTAATCACAATCTAAATACATTTGAATCATATCCAATACTATATGTATAAACCGGTTCATGTTTTAAAATAAATAATGCCCATGTATGCCTAAGGCCTCCACATAAGCTTCCATTATTTTTGAAAATCCCACTTTCCAAAACTAATTTCATATATACAAGTGTATAAAATTACACATTTTTAAAATCCATTACAAAAGATAAAGGACATCAAATTTTTATGTATGGATGAAACAAATCTAGAACTTTATACTTTTAGTGAAACTAATTTATTTCAATTTCTATAAAACCATTGTAATTTGGAAGATCCATTCCATAGGTTCTATCAAGATTGCCAAATATAACACTCCCAATTTGGAAAATATATATAATTCAAAAAAATGGAAACTCCATCACAAAACATCATTTGATTAGAGTGTAGTAACAGTGAAAATAAGGACCACCAACATGCGATTCATTTAGTGCGCAAACAAGGACCACCAAAAACCATGATTTTCATTGGGGAGTTTAGCCCGTATAATTCACAACATCACCATTAATATCAAACTATAATAACATGTGAAACAGATGAGAAATAAGAGAAAACTCAATGCAGAGGTGTGGTTCAGTGTGCCGAAGAGGTGCGTTTGCGGTGGAGGAGAGGCGTGTGATAGAGGATTTCTCTAACAGAGGAGAGGCAAATGATGGAGGAGAGGCGCGCAGGGAAGATGGGTTCACAGCGGTGGAGGAGCGGTGGATGAGCGTTCACAGTAGAGGTGGGTTCACAATGGAAGAGGATTTCGCGGCTATGGAAGAGGCAGTGGTGGATGAGGGGTTGACAATGATAGATCTAGAGTTGGGTTAGAGCAGAGTTCAATAGCGCAGGGGTCAGCTTTCACGAGAGCTTGAATCGTTCCAGAATGAAGGAGACTATTATGGTTTTTTATAAAACCCGACAAACCTTTTATCAGTGCAATATAAAAATTGCTTTTAAAGGTATGTTTTATCAGTGCTAAAATAAAAAACGCAGATAAAATATACCTTTACAACCATTTTTTAGCACTAATAAAGATGCACCTTTATCAACGCTAAACAAGTGCTGATAAAAGGTGTCTTTATCATAGATTAATTTATTGCACTGATAGAGATATCTTTTATCAGAGCTTGTTTAGCGCTGATAAAATCCCATCTTTATTTATGTTAATAAATTATTTATATTAATATATATATTTATAAAATTATATATATGATAAACATATATATTTATTTATTTATAATTATAACTATAAATAAATAAATATATTTATATTTATAAAATTATAATTTAAATAATTACAAAATTAAAATAAATATACTTATTATAATTATAATCCTAGAATTTAGATAATAAATATATTAATTATATATATTTATAAGATTATAGATATATAAAACTACATTTCTTCTAATTTTATAATTATTTATATGAATATTTATTAATTTATAATTATATGAATATATATTTATTCAAACAAGAATATAATTATAAAAAACTAATATTTCTAATTTTTATAATTAAATTAATATATATTTTATATATTTATTATAATTTTTCATTATTTAATTATATTTTTATTTATTTACAACAATAAATATAAATATTTTTATTCATTTATCAATATTTCTATCTATTTATAAATATATCTATTTAATTATATATAACATTATATATGAAAAGAATAAATATATTTTTTGAAAATTAATAATTGTTCAAATAAATATATATTTATTTATATTTATAACTAATAAATATATTTATTTATTTGTAATTAAAAATTATAATAAATAAATATTTATTTATATTTGTAATTATAAATATATATATATATAATCATAAACTTATAAAAAATATATTTATAATTTTATAAATATAAAAAAATATATTTATTATTATTTTTAATTATTTAAGCATGTCGAAATTTCTTTAGAATTATATTTATAATTTTTTTATTTATTAATAAATATTTGTATATAAAGACATATAATTAATATATTTGTTATAATTTTTTAATTATTCAAATATATCTATATTCATTTAAGAATTATAATAATAATTATTTTGATTTATTTATAAATATTTTTATAAATTTATAAATATTTTTATTTAATTATATTATAACTTTATAAGTAGTATAATAAATATATTTATTATTATTTTATTATTATTTACACATAGTTATTTATCATTGTAATTACAACTATAACTAAATATATTTATAAATATTTATATATAATTGTGATATATGTATTTATTGTAATTTTATAATTATTTAACTATATATATATAGTTGTAATTATTATTACAAATAAATATATTTAAAAATTATTTATATATAATTAAAATTTTATAATTATAAATATAATAAGTATATTTATTATTTAAATATATTTAATATAATTTTATAAGTATTTTTTTGAATATAATAGTGTATACAGGTAACATAAATTAATCATATACCTAGTAAATATACATAATAAAAAATGAGCCATCAATTGACAACATGAATAATAAGAAAGGGTGTAATGTATAAATGAACATTATGATACATAACATATGCATGCATGATTAATATATTTATTAACCAAATTCATTGGAAATAAATATATATTTAATAATTAATATAAATATAAATATTTATAAAGGTATTTGTATATATTAATTATAAATATATTAAATATATTAAATATAACAAATATAATAAATCTATTGAATCTAAAAAATATAATAATCTAAAAAATCTAAAAAATCTAAAAAATATAATTTATTAATCTAGTTAATCTAATAAATATAAATCTAAAATTCTTTAATAAATCCAATAAATCTAATAAATCCAATAAATCTAATAAATCCAATAAATCCAATAAATCTTATAAATCTAATAAATATATTTATTTTTTAATGAAATTTATTATAATCATATAATTATTTATATATATATATATGTGTGTGTGTGTGTGTGTGTGTGTGTGTTTAATTATAATCTAAGAAATACTTTTTCTTAAAACATTATATATACATTTTTTAATTGTTAAAAAAAAATATATTAATTATAAACATGTGTTTTTAGTAAATATATCCAAATAAAAATTGTTTTTGAATATTAATTATAAAAAACATTTATCAGTGATCAATATAGCGCTGATAAAGGAATACTTTATTAGTGCTAAGAAAAGCACTGATAAAGGTGTACAGTTTATCAGTGCTTTTCTTAGCGCTCATAAAGGATACACGTATCAGCGCTTTTATCTAGAATTGATAAAGGCTCCTCCTTTATCAATGCTTGCTAATTAGCAATGATAAAACTAGGCGCTTCTCTTTCCCTATTTTTTGGTAGTGTACCTACACCCGTGTGTGCCTTCACTTGGATTCGAACCTCAAACATTAACATTCACAAACATGTGAATTTAACACTACTCTATGCTATTTTGTAATATATATATTTTTTATATATTTATATAGTTGCATTTTTTATCCATATATTTTTCATATATTTATATATACTTAGATACTAATTTTTAAATATATTTTTAAAATATGTTTTGTGTGTTTGTAAATAAATAAATGCATATACATATATACTTATATATATACATATGTTTTTTTGTAAGTACAATTATACATATTTATATTTATAAACATATATTTATAAACATATATTTTATATTTATATTTATATGAATGCATTAGAATTCATAGATAAATATATATCAGTTTGATAATACAGACACACACAAGTATATTTATATATATATCAACATTATATATACATTATATAGGTATAATTTTATTTATTTATTTTAAATAAAATGGATATTATTTTTTATTTATATATTATTTATATATTATTTATATATTTAGAAAGATATTATATAATTAAACATGTGTATATATTTATTTATGTAGTTGGGGAGGTTATTGAGTGGTCAACCCCATAATCCTACATACAAAAGATCAAGATTCAAATCCTAGCAAACCCCTCGGGGGATTTATTAAGTTGGCGTCAATATTGGGGGTGGTGATGTAAGCAGGACGCGGATAGGCAATGAAAGAGACATGATGCAAACAACATTACCTTGGATCTACGAGCAATGTAACCAATCTACCTCAAACTAGATAGAAAGAGGTATTTACTTTCATAATAAAAAGTGGTTTTAAGCCCAACATTAAAAAATGGTTGAATATTTGTTTATAAAATTAAATTTTTTACGTGTGAATATTTTCAAATATGCATATATGTGTATATATTTAATAATAAATAAAACTAAAATATGAAAATGATAAAATTATAATGCAATTGTATCAATAATATTGTAATCCCTAAAAATAAATTGAGCCTCCACCGAAAAAAGATAAAAGTCCCCTTAAATGAGGATAAAATTCCATCAAATGTCCACAAATTAAGATACCACAAAAAATTCATTTTTTGAGGCCTTCTAAGACTTTTTGGCATTAAAAATAGAATGACCAGGTTTCCCCCTATCACCATGTTTTATATCTCTTCTCAAACATCGATTTAATATGTGGTGGAGCTCAAACGGACACGGAGATTAGGAGTTATGGTCATTTGAAGTTCATGTCTTGTTTTAAACTTATTTTAGTCCATTTATAACTTTATTTAATTTTTCTATCATCAAAATGTTATTGAATGACTATTAAAAAACATTAATTAGAATTTTTTTATTAATATTAATATTTAATTATTTTATAAACCATTTTTCAATAAATATATTATATATTAAGCATGATGACATATTTATTATTATATAAATAATATTTTATAAAATATGATATATTTATATAAATATAAATATAATTTTATATAAATATATTATTTAAAATGATATAATTTTTTTAGAAAATTTACCTTGTATCGTCACTTAAAACAAGTGTTTTAGTGCCAATAAATTTCATACTATTATCAGCGCTCAAAAAAGGATTAATAAAAGTACCCCTTTATAAGTATTTTTAGAACTAATAAAGGGTAACACTTTTAACACCCCAAGATTTCATAGTGTGTTATTTCTTCAAAAAAATACAATAACTTGCACTACACGCAACACCGAGTTCAAGCACACCATGACTTACCAAACAAGCCGTTCAAAAGAGGTTATGAATATTATTAACTAAATTTTAAACTTTATATAATCCTTATAATTTTAGAATCCATATTATGAGTTTCTTAGACATAATGTAAGAAACAATTCATTTTCAGTATTGCACTTTTACCAACTTTTAATAGTGAACCCTTTTTAAATACAATATTTTAAACTTTTTGACTAAATGGGGACATCAAAAATTTAAAATGAAACATCCCAAGCTTCCACGGTACGCTTTCTTTGAATAATACAGTAGCGTGTGTTGTACGCAACTTTGAGTTTTAACATAGACCACAACCAATCAAACTAGCCGTTATGAATTGTAATACCTACTTTTTGAAATTATATATATATTATATTTCAAAATAGACTTCATTTTTGGATTCGGAGTATCGAATTTAGCCTAAGGTGAAATTTTGGTACTTTTCAGATAACTTAAATATTTTTGATGAATAGTGAAAATTACTAAATTTTAATTAAAAACAACTTTTTTAATCAAAATAATTAATAGTGATAAATTATGAATTTGAGTGGTTTTAAAGTATATTTAGAATATATTTTTACCATTCAATATAATGTTGGTCATTGGACATAATTTTACAATTAAACCAAACATAAACAAGTGTCAATCTTTTGACAGTTATTATCTCTTAAAAACACGCTTTTTGTTTTGACAGCGAGAATTAATTTTAAATTAATTTCTGCCACTTCTGTGTTTTGAATTTAGAAAAATTGATTCCATATTTGGAATCAGGATTTTCAAATTGTGTAAATAGGTAACTTTTATTTTTAGACATTTTGAATAATTACTGCGGTAAATATTTTATTTACCATGGTTAAGGGTAAATCCGGTAAATAAGGGTTAAAAAAATAATATTATAAAAATACTAAATTACCCTAAAACGTGTCCTAGCCTTATTGGTTGATACATGTTCGGACATAGGCATATTTGGGTCGATTTTGGGACCCCATGGTGCCACTTGTAGGTGATAGGGACACTTTATTTTAATTAAGTTAAAATGAATACAAAAATGACACAAGCATATATCTTTTAGAAAAACAATTTATACATAGGGTTATATATGTTGGATTTTAGATTATAAATATTTATTATTAAGATAAAACGATTTCCTACATAATTATATTTTATTTATAATTTTTAGACATTATATAATTTAATTTATTTATGACACAAAGATGATGCAGTAATTACTATAATAGTGAAAAATCAAAATAATTGATATTATAAATACCCATATAAATATAATATGAAACTTTTAATGAATTAAACTAATTTTATAGGATAATATGATATATTAGGATTGATATAATTTACTTTGTTCGAAGTAATAAATCTATTAAGAGTTTCAAAAAAATCAACTATTGAATAGTGTCAAAATTGACATAAAAGAGTTCTTAAAAAACAATTATATTATTAATTGATATTAAATTTCTAAAAATCTAAGGTTAGGCCAAGAGACTTATATCATGATAGTTTCATCATTAATGGACCACTTGGGGGTCTCTTGGATGTATATAGTATGTTTATTAACCATATTATATAAAAATATAAAGAGACATTGTAAAAGTGAAACTAATTAATTTAGAGTTAATACTTAACGATAAGGTTAATATAAGTACCCAAACCTGTCTAAATTCTATTGGATGAGTTGTTTTCGACCTATCCCCACCTTAACATTTAAATAATAAACTTTGGAGCCATTATAAACCGAATATGAATTTATTATAAATTAATATTTCTAGCTTTTCCAAAGGTGCCTCTCACCCCTCTTATAAAAGGGCACTCCTCCTTCTCATTTCTTCACACCTTCAAAGCCTTTTGGTTCGGCCAACCCCTGCCCAAATACTCTCTCAACTTCCCTCACTATAACCTAGAGAACTTATTTTGATCATAAAGACAACCTAAGGACCCCTTGTGATCAAATCAAAAGGAAGAACCCGAAAAAGAGGTAATGATTTCACCACCCCTTTCCAAGTTCCTTTCTTCATCCACTTCTTCTTCCTTTGTTGTTACCATTATAAAATAATAACTCCAGTATCATATATATACTGTGATGATATTATAAATATGGTACAACCATATTCATTATTCTATCCACCCTTTGAATAACATGTCACCATACGTGCGTACGTACGGCTTACCGTCTCCACGTCGTGGTGTAATTGTTATTCAATATATTATTATTTGGATGGGTATAATAATGATGTGTAACTCATTTAAATAATAAATATAACATGTTAATTATTCTTTATATATGATATAACATCCATTTATATTTTATTTTAATATCAAAAGAATGATATTGTCGCTCGTGCGTACGTACGGACTATCGTCTCCACGAACGCGATAAGATTCATTTTACATCGTATCCATTCAAGTATAATTATCATCTGATGATTTAAAAATGATGTTTAAGGACTTGATATCATTCTGGATATGAATAATATAAAACCTATCCATTACAAACATGTATTACGTAACAAAAAATATAAAAGAAAACGAGTAAGTTAACACCCGAAACAACGATAATACTAAGATATTATTAACAAAGTGAAGTTAAAAGATCATATATGGTATCATATTAATATATATTATTATTGTATAATTTAATAACAATTATTTAAATATTATACAGGAGTTTATCCTACCCCAACCATGGAAAAGTACAATGTAAGGGTTTTTCATCTCACTCCTTATTCCCGTGAGATTCATGCCATATTGCCACCATTACCTTTTGTGTGGTGTATGTACTACCCATAATTATATTCTTTGTGTAATACACTCTAATTTATGTGTATTTACATATTCATTATATGATACCTTTTTCATGGGTTGTATGTTTCATAAGTTACCAAATTGGTAAGGGTTATTTCACAATCTCTTCATTATCCGAGGTTGTTTATACGTAATAATCTACTGGGATCTCTTTATCATCCACACCCATGTTTCTTAAAAATGTATTTCAAAACATTTTTACTATTTACTAGAATATGAGTTAAAGTCATTTATACCCTTTTTTGACTTTTTATAAGAGGTTTATAAATGAATCTTTCCGTCGTTTTCCAAACAAGGTTCTTTTTAACCTTTTCGACAAAATTAAGGTAAGAATGTTTTTTTTAACTTATACGGCGGGTGCGGTTATTTTCCGCCGTTATAAAATAGTCGAAGCTTCCCTTACAAGATAATAAGAATATTTTCAAAAAAATGTTTTATTTCATAAATATAAGACTCTTAAATGATTTCAAAATAGAAAGAGATATTTTTCTAAAATAGTCTTGATTTCATCTATGTCATCATCCTTTGATGGATTTTAAGCTTATTTGAAGTTGATTTCTTATGATACAAAACATCCATATTTTATTGAAGGTTTTGTGATATTTTTGACTGTGGATAAGTTATTCTTATGTCACTCATGGTTTTTGTTTAAAGTATTGACATTTCATAAGTTATTTGTAATCTAAATGTTTATGTTATATTTCAACCTTTCATTCAGATGAATGTGTTAGACAAGTATGTTCCGGGTTGGGGACCGGTAAAAGTAAGCCCTCCGGTTTGGTCTCCGGTTATTAGAGGAACTCCGGTTTGGTGTCCGGTTATTAGAAGAACTCCGGGTTGGTGTCTGGTTATTAGAGGCACTCCGGGTTGGTGTCCGGTTATTAGAGGCACTCTGGGTTGGGATCTGGTTACAGTTAGCCCCTAGGTCTTGGGACGAGGCCTTGACAAAGAAATTAAAGTTTAGCATTATGCATTCCATCATTATGAAAGTGGTTATTGATATTGCATGTGATTATTCAATTAGTAGAATATCCATATGAATAAGTAAATGGCATTATTTCATTTTACTTTTTCAATAATATGTTGAAGCTCAAGTTTAAAAGGCTTTTGTTTTGGTTATACATTGCCTTAAATGTTTATGCTTATTTTTGAAAGTTTCCGCTATATTGTTATCCTTACTGGGCATTTGAGCTCACCCCTTTTCTATGTTTTATTTTTCCTAGGATGTGAAGAAGTAAGTTATGAATGACCTGCAAGGATTTTATGTGGGAATATTAGTGTGGAATATGGAGACTATGTTGTTGTAGTAGTTTTTCACTTTATGATGTAATGTAAAACTTTATGAATATTTCTAGTGTTTCCAAGGATACTAAACCAATCGGTCTTTCAAGATTTGATCTTTCTTATGATCATGCCAATGTTATGTAATAATGCACCGACTCTGGATAACTGGGGTCGGGGCGTTACAGTTGGTATCAGAGGAAGTTTAGTACAAACCTTGGAAGCTAGATTTAGATAAACTCTGATTAGAGCACGTAGACCTAAGATGAACTTTGAGGATTAGTATAGAAGAACTTCCTAGAATTTTGGTATTGTAGAGATTTTGTGAGTTTTCCAAGAAATACATCCCGGTCTAGATATGAGCAGGTAGAGGCGGCTCTGGCACAGATGTACCTAGGGGTAAACCCAAAAACACTGCTTTGAGCTAGACTCGAACGGGAACTGGTGCACGACAACAGGCCTTGCTGCACTCTTGGTTACGACACTCCCGGGGGATATGCTTAGGATAACTCTCATTTTCTTTACAAATCATTATGAAGGGTTTATGATTATATACTTCCTCAAATGAGACATTTTTATGATTATGGATTATATCCATAAACTATTTAATTTATGTTATGTGTTTTACAAGTTTGGGATTAGGTATTGTTATTCATAAACTAATCTAACGTATGACATTGTTTAGAAATGGCCCCCTGTAGAAGGAATGAGAACTCTATCAATGCAAATGATACAAAGAGAAAGAAGGATCATATATTTTATGGTCTTAAGCCAGAATTTACAAGAGAAATAGTCTCGCATGTATTATCATCATATGAATAAATAATATCATGTGTTGATAAGATAATTAAAGAGTTTAATGAGACCTATGGCTTTGAAGGGAAGCAAGATAAGAAAAGGATAGAAGAGATAAAGATGGATAAAGGGAAGAGGGAAAAGAAGAATTTTCCCATATGTGATAACTGTGGAAAGAAACACCCTGGAACTTGCCTGAAAGGAATGGGAGTTTGTTATAAGTGTGGAGGAAAAGGGCACAAATTACGTGACTGTAAGGGTAAGAAAATGGTTTCAAATGTACAATGCTTCATTTGAAAGGAGTTTGGGCACTACGCGAACCTATGTCCCAGTCATCAGACTATGCTGCAAATGATGCTATTGGATAATAATCATGTTATGATACTACCACAGATGAAGAGGAATGATTAGAGTTCTTATATTGATTATGTCAATTGAGTGTTGTATCAACAATGTACTTGTTATAATAATTATGGAGTATATAAGGATTGTACTGCAGTACTATTTCATTAAGGACTTGAGATTGTGTGGAACAAAGAAAAGTGACTCAATAGCGGGATAAATTTTTGGAAAATATATGGTTGAGATAATGATAAACCATAATATAGTTCTGATACTGAGGTAGTGATTTTGGAATAATACATGATTGTTTTGGATAAATTATATTGGATATTCTTGACTACCATGGAACTGACTAATGATTTGTATATTCCACCATTGTTGGGGTTTAAATTTATTTTGGATTGATGAAGTATATCCAACATTCTATATGGAATAAGGGAGCATGAATGTAATCAATAAGGAATATGGTAATTCAGGATGTTTCAGTGTATTAAAAGAATACATGATGAAGGTATTCATATGCTATTACGGGGTAAAAAGGATCTACATTATGTTTACCTTCCTTATAAATGTTGGACTGTGAGTTTGGACAGAAGTATTTTGGATAGTTCTAGTTTGTATTATTTTGGATTTCCATAAAAGGACAACCCGGAGGTCGGGCGGCAACCCGTCGCGTCCGGCAAGGCTGCGAGACTTGAACCCGCAACCGAAGTGCGACAAGGGTGTATCACCTACCACTGGCCCATGAGATGTCCTGGATTAAATAATGTAGTTTTCATTAAAAGATCTTGTAGATGAATATTAAATTCGTTTATTTTGGAACCCTATACGAATAGTGTAAATAGAATTTTTTACGTTCTATTATCTTTTAGAGTGAAAGATGAGTTTGTGGTAGAAATTTATTAATGGATAAAACTCTAATTATAAAGCAAGTATATCTCCTTATGATCTTAGCCAATCTCATAAATAAATTCCTCAACATTAAGAAAAGGAACTTAAAACAAAAATGTTGTCCTAGATGGTACCTTAAATCATCACTAATTTATGGCTCTGGGATTGTTGGCCTTTTCATAGCCATGTTTTCTACCACTCTCCATCAGATAATTGATGGTTAGATTTTTATTCCATATCCATATTTTCCTACATGGAACCCTAGTGTGGGTTATTTTCGGTAATCTTCATACTTTCCACTCTTTATTTTAAATAGAGGCCTCATTAATTCATTTTTCGATGTGGGATTTCAACTAAGATATTTTGAAACGTCAAAAATGTGTTATCCTAATACCCTATGTTTTGTTGAACCGATGGTATTTCAAATCATCATAGATTGACGAGTTTAAGGACCTCAATTTTATACTTGATGTGATTTATGACCTCAATAACTACCTATAAATATTTACGTTTTTCCTCCAATTATATGTCTCTAATTTCCACCAATGTTCTCCTAATCTTGATCATAATTTGGTGGTGACCCTTTCATTTCTCTTTTCCTCATATTAAGACTAAATTTTAGAAACCCAATTTCCGATGTGGGTTTTCCAACAAATATATTTTCTATTTTCAAGCTTTTATTTTCGAAAAACAATTTCAAATTGCGAGGACGCAATTTATTGAAGGAGGGGAGAATGTAACACCCCAAGATTTCATAGTGTGTTATTTCTTCAAAATAATACAATAACTTTCACTACACGCAACACCGAGTTCAAGCACACCATGACTTACCAAACTAGTCGTTCAAAAGAGGTTATTAATAGTATTAACTAAATTTTAAACTTTATATAATCCTTATAATTTTAGAATCCATATTATGAGTTTCTTAGACATAATGTAAGAAACAATTCATTTTCAGTATTGCACTTTTACCAACTTTTAATAGTGAACCCTTTTTAAATACAATATTTTAAACTTTTTTACTAAATGGGGACATCAAAAATTTAAAATGAAACATCCCAAGATTCCACGGTACGCTTTCTTTGAATAATACAGTAGCGTGTGTTGTACGCAACTTTGAGTTTTAACACACACCACAACCAATCAAACTAGCCGTTATGAATAGTAATACCTACTTTTTTAAATTATATATATATATTATATTTCAAAATGGACTTCATTTTTGGATTCTTAGTATCGAATTTAGCCTAAGGTGAAATTTTGGTACTTTTAGGATAACTTTAATATTTTGATGAATAGTGAAAATTACTAAATTTTAATTAAAAACAACTTTTTTAATCAAAATAATTAATAGTGATAAATTATGAATTTGAGTGGTTTAAAGTATATTTAGAATATATTTTTACCATTTAATATAATTTTGGTCATTGGACATAATTTTACAATTAAACCGAACATAAACAAGTGTAAATCTTTTGATAGTTATTATCTCTTAAAAACACGCTTTTTGTTTTGACAGTAGGAATTAATTTTAAATTAATTTCTGCCACTTATGTGTTTTTAATTTAGAAAAATGGATTCCATATTTGGAATCAGGATGTTCAAATTGTGTAAATAGGTAACTTTTATTTTTAGACATTTTGAATAATTACTGCGGTAAATATTTTATTTACCATGGTTAAGGGTAAATCCGGTAAATAAGGGTTAAAAGATTAATATTATAAAAATACTAAATTACCCTAAAACGTGTCCTAGCCTTATTGGTTGATAAAGTTTCGGACATAGGAATATTTGGGTCGATTTTGGGACCCCATGGTGCCACTTGTAGGTGATAGGGACACTTTATTTTAATTAAGTTAAAATGAATACAAAAATGACACAAGCATATATCTTTTAGCAAAACAATTTGTACATAGGGTTATATATGTTGGATTTTAGATTATAAATATTCATTAGAAAGATAAAACGATTTCCCATATAATTATATTTTATTTATAATTTTTAGACATTATATAAGTTAATTTATTTATGACACAAAGATGATTCAGTAATTACTATAATAGTGAAAAATCAAAATATTTGATATTATAAATACCCAAATAAATATAATATGAAACTTTTAATGAATTAAACTAATTTTCTAGGATAATATGATATATTAGGATTTATATAATTTACTTTGTTAGAAGTAATAAATCTGTTATGAGTTTCACAAAAATCAACTATTGAATAGTGTCAAAATTGACATAAAAGAGTTCTTAAAACAAATATTATATTATTAATTGATATTAAATTCCTAAAAATCTAAGGTTCGGCCAAGAGGGTTATATCATGATAGGTTCATCATTAATGGACCACTTGGTGGTCGCTTGGATGTATATAGTAAGTTTATTAACCATATTATATAAAAATACAAAGAGACATTGTAAAAGTGAAACTAATTAATTTTGAGTTAATACTTAAAGATGAGGTTAATATAAGTACCCAAACCTGTCTAAATTCTATTGTTTTAGTTGTTTGCGACCTATCCCCACCTTAAAATTTAAATAATAAACTTTGGAGCCATTAGAAACTGAATATGAATTTATTATAAATTAATATTTCTAGCTTTTCCAAAGGTGCCCCTCACCCCTCTTATAAAAGGGAACTCCTCCTTCTCATTTCTTCACACCTTCACAGCCTTTTGGTTCGGCCAACCCCTGCCCAAATAATCTCTCAACTTCCATCACTACAACCTAGAGGCCTTAGTTTGATCATAAAGACAACCTATGGAGCCCTTTTGATCAAATCAAAAGGCAGAACCCAGAGAAGAGGTAATGATTTCACCACGCTTTTCCAAGTTCCTTTCTTCTTCCACTTCTTCTTCCTTTGTTGTTACCATTCTAAAATAATAACTCCAGTATCATATATATACTGTGATGTTATTATAAATATGGTACAACCATATTCAGTATTCTATCCACCCTTTGAATAACATGTCACCATACGTGCGTACGTACGGCTTACCGTCTCCACGTCGTGGTGTAATTTTTTATCAATATATTATTATTTGGATGGGTATAATAATGATGTGTAACTCATGTAAATAATAAATATAACATGATAATTATTCTGTATATATGATATACCATCCATTTATATATTATTTTAATATTAAAAAAATGATAATGTCGCTCGTGCGTACGTACGGACTATCGTCTCCACGAACGCGATAAGATTCATTCTACATCGTATCCATTAAAGTATAATTATCATTTGATGATTTAAAAATGATGTTTAAGGACTTGATATCATTATGGATATGAATAATATACAACCTATCCATTACAAACATGTCTTACGTAACAAAAATATAAAAGAAAATGAGTAAGTTAACACCCGAAACAACGATAATACCAAGATATTATTAACAAAGTGAAGTTAAAAGATCATATATGATATCATATTAATATATATGATTCTTGTATAATTTAATAACAATTATTTCACTATTATACAGGAGTTTAACCTACCCCAACCAAGGAAAAGTACAAGGTAAGGGGTTTTCATCTCACTCCTTATTCCCGTGAGATTCATGCCATATTGCCACAATTACCTTTTGTGTGGTGTATGTACTCCCCATAATTATATTCTTTGTGTAACACCCCCAGATTTCATAGTGTGTTATTTCTTCAAAATAATACAATAACTTGCACTACACGCAACACCGAGTTCAAGCACACCATGACTTACCAAACTAGCCGTTCAAAAGAGGTTATGAATAGTATTAACTAAATTTTAAACTTTATATAATCCTTATAATTTTAGAATCCATATTATGAGTTTCTTAGACATAATGTAAGAAACAATTCATTTTCAGTATTGCACTTTTACCAACTTTTAATAGTGAACCCTTTTAAATACAATATTTTAAACTTTTTGACTAAATGGGGACATCAAAAATTTAAAATGAAACATCCCAAGCTTCCACGGTACGCTTTCTTTGAATAATACAGTAGCGTGTGTTGTACGCAACTTTGAGTTTTAACACACACCACAACCAATCAAACTAGCCGTTATGAATAGTAATACCTACTTTTTGAAATTATATATATATTATATTTCAAAATGGACTTCATTTTTGGATTCTTAGTATCGAATTTAGCCTAAGGTGAAATTTTGGTACTTTTCGGATAACTTTAATATTTTGATGAATAGTGAAAATTACTAAATTTTAATTAAAAACAACTTTTTTAATCAAAATAATTAATAGTGATAAATTATGAATTTGAGTGGTTTTAAAGTATATTTAGAATATATTTTTACCATTTAATATAATTTTGGTCATTGGACATAATTTTACAATTAAACCGAACATAAACAAGTGTAAATCTTTTGATAGTTATTATCT
This sequence comes from Viscum album, assembly GCA_963277665.1. Classification (NCBI taxonomy): domain Eukaryota; kingdom Viridiplantae; phylum Streptophyta; class Magnoliopsida; order Santalales; family Viscaceae; genus Viscum; species Viscum album. The sequence continues at coordinate 905,935,033 of OY728166.1, read as the reverse complement.
CTTAAAAACACGCTTTTTGTTTTGACAGTAGGAATTAATTTTAAATTAATTTCTGCCACTTATGTGTTTTGAATTTAGAAAAATGGATTCCATATTTGGAATCAGGATGTTCAAATTGTGTAAATAGGTAACTTTTATTTTTAGACATTTTGAATAATTACTGCGGTAAATATTTTATTTACCATGGTTAAGGGTAAATCCGGTAAATAAGGGTTAAAAGATTAATATTATAAAAATACTAAATTACCCTAAAACGTGTCCTAGCCTTATTGGTTGATACATTTTCGGACATAGGAATATTTGGGTCGATTTTGGGACCCCATGGTGCCACTTGTAGGTGATAGGGACACTTTATTTTAATTAAGTTAAAATGAATACAAAAATGACACAAGAATATATCTTTTAGCAAAACAATTTGTACATAGGGTTATATATGTTGGATTTTAGATTATAAATATTCATTAGAAAGATAAAACGATTTCCCATATAATGATATTTTATTTATAATTTTTAGACATTATATAATTTAATTTATTTATGACACAAAGATGATGCAGTAATTACTATAATAGTGAAAAATCAAAATATTTGATATTATAAATACCCAAATAAATATAATATGAAACTTTTAATGAATTAAACTAATTTTCTAGGATAATATGATATATTAGGATTGATATAATTTACTTTGTTAGAAGTAATAAATCTTTTATGAGTTTCAAAAAAATCAACTATTGAATAGTGTCAAAATTGACAAAAAAGAGTTCTTAAAACAAATATTATATTATTAATTGATATTAAATTCCTAAAAATCTAAGGTTCGGCCAAGAGGGTTATATCATGATAGGTTCATCATTAATGGACCACTTGGGGGTCTCTTGGATGTATATAGTAAGTTTATTAACCATATTATATAAAAATACAAAGAGACATTGTCAAAGTGAAACTAATTAATTTAGAGTAAATACTTAAAGATGAGGTTAATATAAGTACCCAAACCTGTCTAAATTCTATTGTTTTAGTTGTTTGCGACCTATCCCCACCTTAAAATTTAAATAATAAACTTTGGAGCCATTAGAAACTGAATATGAATTTATTATAAATTAATATTTCTAGCTTTTCCAAAGGTGCCCCTCACCCCTCTTATAAAAGGGCACTCCCTCTTCTCATTTCTTCACACCTTCAAAGCCTTTTGGTTCGGCCAACCCCTGCCCAAATAATCTCTCAACTTCCATCACTACAACCTAGAGGCCTTAGTTTGATCATAAAGACAACCTATGGAGCCCTTTTGATCAAATCAAAAGGAAGAACCCGAAGAAGAGGTAATGATTTCACCACCCTTTTCCAAGTTCCTTTCTTCTTCCACTTCTTCTTCCTTTGTTGTTACCATTCTAAAATAATAACTCCAGTATCATATATATAATGTGATGTTATTATAAATATGGTACAACCATATTCAGTATTCTATCCACCCTTTGAATAACATGTCACCATATGTGCGTACGTACGGCTTACCGTCTCCACGTCGTGGTGTAATTGTTTATCAATATATTATTATTTGGATGGGTATAATAATGATGTGTAACTCATGTAAATAATAAATATAACATGTTAATTATTCTGTATATATGATATACCATCCATTTATATATTATTTTAATATCAAAAAAATGATACTGTCGCTCGTGCGTACGTACGGACTATCGTCTCCACGAACGCGATAAGATTCATTCTACATCGTATCCATTAAAGTATAATTATCATTTGATGATTTAAAAATGATGTTTAAGGACTTGATATCATTATGGATATGAATAATATACAACCTATCCATTACAAACATGTCTTACGTAACAAAAATATAAAAGAAAATGAGTAAGTTAACACCCGAAACAACGATAATACCAAGATATTATTAACAAAGTGAAGTTAAAAGATCATATATGATATCATATTAATATATATGATTCTTGTATAATTTAATAACAATTATTTCACTATTATACAGGAGTTTAACCTACCCCAACCAAGGAAAAGTACAAGGTAAAGGGTTTTCATCTCACTCCTTATTCCCGTGAGATTCATGCCATATTGCCACCATTACCTTTTGTGTGGTGTATGTACTGCCCATAATTATATTCTTTGTGTAACACCCCCAGATTTCATAGTGTGTTATTTCTTCAAAATAATACAATAACTTGCACTACACGCAACACCGAGTTCAAGCACACCATGACTTACCAAACTAGCCGTTCAAAAGAGGTTATGAATAGTATTAGCTAAATTTTAAACTTTATATAATCCTTATAATTTTAGAATCCATATTATGAGTTTCTTAGACATAATGTAAGAAACAATTCATTTTCAGTATTGCACTTTTACCAACTTTTAATAGTGAACCCTTTTAAATACAATATTTTAAACTTTTTGACTAAATGGGGACATCAAAAATTTAAAATGAAACATCCCAAGCTTCCACGGTACGCTTTCTTTGAATAATACAGTAGTGTGTGTTGTACGCAACTTTGAGTTTTAACACACACCACAACCAATCAAACTAGCCGTTATGAATAGTAATACCTACTTTTTCTAATTATATATATATTATATTTCAAAATGAACTTCATTTTCGGATTCAGAGTATCTAATTTAGCCTAAGGTGAAATTTTGGTACTTTTCGGATAAATTTAATATTTTGATGAATAGTGAAAATTACTAAATTTTAATTAAAAACAACTTTTTTAATAAAAATAATTAATAGTGATAAATTATGAATATGAGTGGTTTTAAAGTATATTTAGAATATATTTTTACCATTTAATATAATGTTGGTCATTGGACATAATTTTACAATTAAACCGAACATAAACAAGTGTCAATCTTTTGATAGTTATTATCTCTTAAAAACACGCTTTTTGTTTTGACAGCGGGAATTAATTTTAAATTAATTTCTGCCACTTCTGTGTTTTGAATTTAGAAAAATGGATTCCATATTTGGAATCAGGATGTTAAAATTGTGTAAATAGGTAACTTTTATTTTTAGACATTTTGAATAATTTCTGCGGTAAATATTTTATTTACCATGGTTAAGGGTAAATCCGGTAAATAAGGGTTAAACAAATAATATTATAAAAATAATAAATTACCCTAAAACTTGTCCTAGCCTTATTGGTTGATACATGTTCGGACATAGGCATATTTGGGTCGATTTTGGGTCCTCATGGTGCCACTTGTAGGTGATAGGGATACTTTATTTTAATTAAGTTAAAATGAATACAAAAATGACACAAGCATATATCTTTTAGTAAAAAAATTTGTACATAGGGTTATATATGTTTGATTTTAGATTATAAATATTCATTAGAAAGATAAAACGATTTCCTACATAATTATATTTTATTTATAATTTTTAGACATTATATAATTTAATTTATTTATGACACAAAGATGATACAGTAATTACTATAATAGTGAAAAATCAAAATAATTGATATTATAAATACTCAAATAAATATAATATGAAACTTTTAATGAATTAAACTAATTTTCTAGGATAATATGATATATTAGGATTGATATAATTTACTTTTTTGTGAAGTAATCAATCTTTTATGAGTTTCAAAAAAATCAACTATTGAATTGTGTCAAAATTGACATAAAAGGGTTCTTAAAACAAATATTATATTATTAATTGATATTAAATTCCTAAAATTCTAAGGTTCGGCCAAGAGACTTATATCATGATAGGTTCATAATTAATGGACCACTTGGGGGTTTCTTGGATGTATATAGTAATTTTATTAACAATATTATATAAAACTACAAAGAGACATTGTAAAAGTGAAACTAATTAATTTAGAGTTAATAATTAAAGATAAGGTTAATATAAGTACCCAAACCTGTCTAAATTCTATTGGTTGAGTTGTTTTCGACCTATCCCCACCTTAAAATTTAAATAATCAACTTTGGAGACATTAGAAACCGAATATGAATTTATTATAAATTAATATTTCTATCTTTTCCAAAGGTGCCCCTCACCCCTCTTATAAAAGGGCACTCCTCCTTCTCATTTCTTCACACCTTCAAAGCCTTTTGGTTCGGCCAACCCCTGCCCAAATACTCTCTCAAATTCCCTCAATACAACCTAGAGGCCTTATTTTGATCATAAAGACAACCTAAGGAGCCCTTTTGATCAAATCAAAAGGAAGAACCCGAAGAAGAGGTAATGATTTCACCACCCTTTTCCAAGTTCCTTTCTTCTTCCACTTCTTCTTCCTTTGTTGTTACCATTCTAAAATAATAACTCCAGTATCATATATATACTATGATGTTATTATAAATATGGTACAACCATATTCAGTATTCTATCCACCCTTTGAATAACATGTCACCATACGTGCGTACGTACGGCTTACCGTCTCCACGTCATGGTGTAATTGTTATTCAATATATTATTATTTGGATGGGTATAATAATGACGTGTAACTCATGTAAATAATAAATATAACATGTTAATTATTCTGTATATATGATATACCATCCATTTATATATTATTTTAATATCAAAAGAATGATATTGTCGCTCGTGCATACGTACGGACTATCGTCTCCACGAACACGATAAGATTCATTCTACATCGTATCCGTTAAAGTATAATTATCATTTCATGATTTAAAAATGATGTTTAAGGACTTGATATCATTATGTATATGAATAATATACAACCTATCCATTACAAGCATGTCTTATGTAACAAAAAATATAAAAGAAAACGAGTATGTTAACACCCGAAACAACGATAATACTAAGATATTATTAACAAAGTGAAGATAAAATATCATATATGATATCATATTAATATATATGATTCTTGTATAATTTAATAACAATTATTTCACTATTATACAGGAGTTTAACCTACCCCAACCAAGGAAAATTACAAGGTAAGGGGTTTTCATCTCACTCCTTATTCCCGTGAGATTCATGCCATATTGCCACCATTACCTTTTGTGTGGTGTATGTACTTCCCATAATTATATTCTTTGTGTAATACACTCTAATTTATGTGTATTTACATATTCATTATATGATACCACTTTCATGGGTTGTATGTTTCATAAGTTACCAAATTGGTAAGTGTTATTTCACAATCTCTTCATTATCCGAGGTTGTTTATACGTAATAATCTACTAGGATCTCTTTATCATCCACACCCATGTTTCTTAAAAATGTATTTCAACACATTTTTACTATTTACTAGAATATGGTTTAAAGTCATTTATACCCTTTTTTAACTTTTTATAAGAGGTTTATAAAGGAATATTTCCGTCGTTTTCCAAACAAGGTGCTTTTTAACCTTTTCGACAAAATTAAGGTAAGAATGTTTTTTAACTTATACGGCGGGTGCGGTTATTTTCCGCCGTTATAAAATCGTCGAAGCTTCCCTTACAAGATAATAAGAATATTTTCAAAAAAATGTTTTATTTCATAAATATAAGAATATTAAATGATTTCAAAACAGAAAGAGATATTTTTCTAAAATAGTCTTGATTTCATCTATGTCAACATCCTTTGATGGATTTTAAGCTTATATGAAGTTGATTTATTATGATACAAAACATCCATATTTTATTGAAGGTTTTGTGATATTTTTGTCTGTGGATAGGTTATTCTTATGTCACTCATGGTTTTTGTTTAATGTATTGACATTTCATAAGTTATTTTTAATCCGAATGTTTATGTTATATTTCAACCTTTTATTCAGATGAATGTGTTAGACAAGTATGTTCCGGGTTGGGGACCGATAAAAATAAGCCCTCCGGTTTGGTCTCCGGTTATTAGAGGAACTCCGGTTTGGTCTTCGGTTATTAGATGAACTCCGGGTTGGTGTCCGGTTATTAGAGGCACTCCGGGTTGGTGTCCGGTTATTAGAGGCACTCCGGGTTGGGTTCCGGTTACAGTTAGCCCCTTGGTCTTGGGACGAGGCCTTGACAAAGAAATTAAAGTTCAGCATTATACATTCCATCATTATGAAAGTGGTTATTGATATTTCATGTGATTATTCAATTAGTAGAATATCCATGTGAATAAGTAAATTGCATTATTTCATTTTACTTTTGCCATAATATGTTGAAGCTCAAGTTTAAAAGGCTTTTGTTTTGGTTATACATTGCCTTAAATGTTTATGCTTATTTTTGAAAGTTTCCGCTATATTGTTATCCTTACTGGGCATTTGAGCTCACCCCTTTTCTATGTTTTATTTTTCCCAGGATGTGAAGAAGTAAGTTATGAATGACCTGCAGGGATTTTATGTGGGAATATGAGTGTGGAATATGGAGACTATGTTGTTGTAGTAGTTTTTCACTTTATGATGTAATGTAAAACTTTATGAATATATCTAGTGTTTCCAAGGCTACAAAACCAATCGGTCATTCGAGATTTCATCTTTCTTGTGATCATTCCAATGTTATTTAATAATGCACCGACTCTGGGTAACTGGGGTCGGGGCGTTACGGTTGGTATCAGAGAAAGTTTAGTACAAACCATGGAAGCTAGATTTAGATAAACTCTGATTAGAGCACGTAGGCCTAAGATGTATTTTGAGGATTAGTATAGAAGAACTTCCTAGAATTTTGGTATTGTAGAGATTTTGTGAGTTTTCCATGAAATACATCCCTGTCTGGATACGAGCAGGTAGAAGCGGCTCTGGCACAGATGTACCTAGGGGTAAAACCCGAAAACACTGCTTTGAGCTAGACTCGAACGGGAACTGGTGCACGAAAACGGGCCTTGTTGCACTCTTGGTTACGACACTCCTGGGGGATATTCTTAGGATAACTCTCATTTTATTTACAAATCATTATGAAGGGTTTATGAGTATATACTTCCTCAAAGGAGACATTTTTATGATTATGGATTATATCCATAAACTATTTTATTTATGTTATGTATTTTACAAGTTTGGGATTAGGTATTGTTATTCATAAACTAATCTAATGTATGCCATTGTTTAGAAATGGTGCCCAGTAGAAGGAATGAGAACTCTAACAATGCACATGATACAAAGAGAAAGAAGGATCATATATTTTATGGTCTTAAGCCAGAATTTAAAAGAGAAATAGTCTCGCATGTATTATCATCATATGAAGAAATAATATCATGTGTTGATAAGATAAGTAAAGAGTTTACCGAGTCCTATGGCTTTGAAGGGAAGCAAGAGAAGAAAAAGATGGAAGAGAGAAAGATGGATAAAGGGAAGAGGGAAAAGAAGAATTTTCCCATATGTGATAACTGTGGAAAGAAACACCCTGGAACTTGCCTGAAAGGAATGGGAGTTTGTTATAAGTGTGGAGGAAAAGGGCACAAAGTACGTGACTGCAAGGGTAAGAAAATGGTTTCAAATGTACAATGCTTCATTTTCAAGGAGTTTGGACACTACGCGAACCTATATCCCAGTCATCACACTATGCTGCAAATGATGCTATTGGATAATAATCAAGTTATGATACTACCACAGATGAAGAGGAATGATTATAGTTCTTATGTTGATTATGTCAATTGAGTGTTGTATCAACAATGTACTTGTTATAATAATTATGGAGTATATAAATATTGTACTGCAGTACTATTTCATTAAGGACTTGAGATTGTGTGGAACAAAGAAAAGTGACTCAATAGCGGGATAAATTTTTGGAAAATATATGGTTGAGAGAATGATAAACCATAATATAGTTCTGATACCGAGGTAGTGATTTTGGAATAATACATGATTGTTTTGGATAAATTATATTGGATATTCTTGACTACCTTGGAACTGACTAATGATTTGTATATTCCATCATTGTTGGGGTTTAAAACATTTTTGGATTGATAAAGTATATCCAGCATTCTATATGGAATAAGGGAGCATGAATGTAATCAATAAAGAATATGGTAATTCAGGATGTTTCAGTGTATTAAAAGAATACATGATGAAGGTATTCATATGCTATTACAGGGTAAAAAGGATATACATTAGGTTTAACTTCCTTATAAATGTTGGACTGTGAGTTTGGACATAAGTATTTTGGATAGTTCTAGTTTGGATTATTTTGGATTGCCATAAAAGGACAACCCGGAGGCCGGGCGGCAACCCGTCGCGTCCGGCAAGGCTGCGAGACTTGAACCCCCAACCGAAGGGCGACAAAGGTGTATCACCTACCACTGGCCCACGAGATGTCCTGGATTAAATAATGTAGTTTTTATTAAAAGATCTTGTAGATGAATTATAAATTCATTTATTTTGGAACCCTATACGAATAGTGTAAATATAATTTTTTACGTTCTATTATCTTTTAGAGTGAAAGATGAGTTTGTGGTAGAAATTTATTAATGGATAAAACTCTAATTATAAAGTAATTATATCTCCTTATGATCTTAGCCAATCTCATCAATAAATTCCTCAACATTAAGAAAAGTAACTTAGAACAAAAATTTTGTCCTAGATGGTACCTTAAATCATCACTAATTTATGGCTTTAGGATTGTTGGCCTTTTCATAGCCATGTTCTCTACCACTCTCCATCAGATAATTGATGGTTAGATTTTTCTTCCATATCCATATTTTCCTACATGGAACCCTAGTATGTGTTATTTTAGGTAATCTTCATACTTTCCACTCTTTATTTTAAATAGAGGCCTCATTAATTCATTTTTCGATGTGGGATTTCAACTAAGATATTTTGAAACGTCAAAAATGTGTTATCCTAATACCCTATGTTTTGTTGAACCGATGGTATTTCAAATCATCATAGATTGATGAGTTTAAGGACCTCAATTTTATACTTGTTTGTGATTGATGACCTCAATCACTACCTATAAATATTAACGTTTTTCCTCCAATTATATGTCTCTAATTGCCACCAATGTTCTCCTAATCGAGATCATAATTTGGTGGTGACCCTTTCATTTCTCTTTTCCTCATATTTAGACTAAATTTTAGTAACCCAATTTCCGATGTGGGTTTTCCAACAAATATATTTTTTATTTTCAACCTTTTATTTTCGAAGAACAATTTCAAATTGCGAGGATGCAATTTATTGAAGGATAGGAGAATGTAACACCCCAAGATTTCATAGTGTGTTATTTCTTCAAAATAATACAATAACTTGCACTACACGCAACACCGAGTTCAAGCACACCATGACCTACCAAACAAGCTGTTCAAAAGAGGTTATGAATAGTATTAACTAAATTTTAAACTTTATATAATCCTTAATATTTTAGAATCCGTATTATGAGTTTCTTAGACATAATGTAAGAAACAATTCATTTTCAGTATTGCACTTTTACCAACTTTTAATAGTGAACCCTTTTTAAATACAATATTTTAAACTTTTTGACTAAATGGGGACGTCAAAAATTTAAAATGAAACATCTCATGCTTCCACGGTACGCTTTCTTTGAATAATACAGTAGCGTGTGTTGTACGCAACTTTGAGTTTTAACACAAACCACAACCAATCAAACTAGCCGTTATGAATAGTAATACCTACTTTTTGAAATTATATATATATATATTATATTTCAAAATGGACATCATTTTTGGATTCGGAGTATCGAATTTAGCCTAAGGTAAAATTTTGGTACTTTTCGGATAACTTTAATATTTTGATGAATAGTGAAAATTACTAAATTTTAATTAAAAACAACTTTTTTAATCAAAATAATTAATAGTGATAAATTATGAATTTGAGTGGTTTTAAAGTATATTTAGAATATATTTTTACCATTTAATATAATGTTGGTCATTGGACATAATTTTACAATTAAACCGAACATAAACAAGTGTCAATCTTTTGATTGTTATTATCTCTTAAAAACACGCTTTTTGTTTTGACAGCGGGAATTAATTTTAAATTAATTTCTGCCACTTCTGTGTTTTGAATTTAGAAAAATGGATTCTATATTTGGAATCAGGATGTTCAAATTGTGTAAATAGGTAACTTTTATTTTTATACATTTTGAATAATTACTGCGGTAAATATTTTATTTACCATAGTTAAGGGTAAATCCGGTAAATAAGGGTTAAAAAAATAATATTATAAAAATACTAAATTATCTTAAAACGAGTCCTAGCCTTATTGGTTGATACATGTTCGGACATAGGAATATTTGGGTCGATTTTGGGACCCCATGGTGCCACTTGTAGGTGATAGGGACACTTTATTTTAATTAAGTTAAAATGAATACAAAAATGACACAAGCATATATCTTTTAGAAAAACAATTTGTATATAGAGTTATATATGTTGGATTTTAGATTATAAATATTCATTAGAAAGATAAAACTATTTTCTACATAATTATATTTTATTTATAATTTTTAGACATTATATAATATAATTTATTTATGACACAAAGATGATGGAGTAATTACTATAATAGTAAAAAATCAAAATAATTGATATTATAAATACAAAAATAAATATAATATGAAACTTTTAATGAATTAAACTAATTTTCTAGGATAATATGATATATTAGGATTGATATAATTTACTTTTTTCGAAGTAATCGATCTGTTATGATTTTCACAAAAATCAACTATTGAATAGTATCAAAATTGACATAAAAGAGTTCTTAAAACAAATATTATATTATTAAGTGATATTAAATTCCTAAAAATCTAAGGATCAGCCAAGAGACTTATATCATGATAGGTTCATAATTAATGGACCACTTGGGGGTCTCTTGGATGTATATAGTAAGTTTCTTACCCATATTATATAAAAATACAAAGAGACATTGTAAAAGTGAAACTCATTAATTTAGAGTTAATACTTAAAGATAAGGTTAATATAAGTACCCAAACCTGTATAAATTCTATTGGTTGAGTTGTTTTCGACCTATCCCCACCTTAAAATTTAAATAATAAACTTTTGAGCCATTAGAAACCGAATATGAATTTATTATAAATTAATATTTCTAGATTTTACAAAGGTGCCCCTCACCCCTCTTATAAAAGGGCACTCCTCCTTCTCATTTCTTCACACCTTCAAAGCCTTTTGGTTCGGCCAAACCCTAACCAAATACTCTCTCAACTTCCCTCACTACAACCTAGAGGCCTTATTTTGATCAGAAAGACAACCTAAGGAGCCCTTTTGATCAAATCAAAAGGAAGAACCCGAAGAAGAGGTAATGATTTCACCACCCTTTTCCAAGTTCCTTTATTCTTCCACTTCTTCTTCCTTTGTTGTTACCATTATAAAATAATAAATCCAGTATCATATATATACTGTGATGTTATTATAAATATGTTACAACCATATTCAGTATTCTATCCACCCTTTGAATAACATGTCACCATACGTTCGTACGTACGGCTTACCGTCTCCACATCGTGGTGTAATTGTTATTCAATATATTATTATTTGGATGGGTATAATAATGATGTGTAACTCATGTAAATAATAAATATAAAATGTTAATTATTCTGTATATATGATATAACATCTATTTATATATTATTTTAATATCAAAAGAATGATATTGTCGCTCGTGCGTACGTACGGACTATCGTCTCCACGGATGCGATAAGATTCATTCTACATCGTATCCATTCAAGTATAATTATCATTTGATGATTTAAAAATGATGTTTAAGGATTTGATATCATTATGGATATGAATAATATACAACCTATCCATTACAAACATGTCTTACGTAACAAAAAATATAAAAGAAAACGAGTAAGTTAACACCCGAAACACCGATAATACTAAGATATTATTAACAAAGTGAAGTTAAAAGATCATATATGATATCATATTAATATATACTATTCTTGTATAATTTAATAACAATTATTTCACTATTATACAGGAGTTTAACCTACCCCAACCAAAGAAAAGTACAAGTTAAGGGGTTTTCATCTCACTCCTTATTCCCGTGAGATTCATGCCATATTGCCACCATTACCTTTTGTGTGGTGTATGTACTGCCCATAATTATATTCTTTGTGTAATACACTCTAATTTATTTGTATTTACATATTCATTATATGATACCACTTTCATGGGTTGTATGTTTCATAAGTTACCAAATTGGTAAGGGTTATTTCACAATCTCTTCATTATCTGAGGTTGTTTATACGTAATAATCTACTGGGATCTCTTTATCATCCACACCCATGTTTCTTAAAAATGTATTTCAAAACATTTTTACTATTTACTAAAATATGGGTTAAAGTCATTTATACCCTTTTTTGACTTTTTATAAGAGTTTTATAAAGGAATCTTTCCGTCGTTTTCCAAACAAGGTGCTTTTTAACCTTTTCGACAAAATTAAGGTAAGAATGTTTTTTTAACTTATATGGAGGGTCCGGTTATTTTCCGCCGTTATAAAATCGTCAAAGCTTCCCTTACAAGATAATAAGAATATTTTCAAAAAAATGTTTTATTTCATAAATATAATACTCTTAAATGATTTCAAAATAGAAAGAGATATTTTTCTAAAATAGTCTTGATTTCATCTATGTCAACATCCTTTGATGGATTTTAAGATTATTTGAAGTTGATTTATTATGATACAAAACATCCATATTTTATTGAAGGTTTTGTGATATTTTTGACTGTGGATAAGTTATTCTTATGTCACTCATGGTTTTTTTTTAAAGCATTGTCAGTTCATAAGTTATTTGTAATCCGAATGTGTATTTTATATTTCAACCTTTCATTCAGATGAATGTGTTAGAAAAGTATGTTCCGGGTTGGGGACCGGTAAAAGTAAGCCCTCCGGTTTGGTCTCCGGTTATTAGAGGAACTCCGGTTTGGTCTCCGGTTATTAGAGGAACTCCGGGTTGGTGTCCGGTTATTAGAGGCACTTCGGGTTGGTGTCCAGTTATTAGAGGCACTCCGGGTTGGGTTCCGGTTACAGTTAGCCCCTAGGTCTTGGGACGAGGCCTTGACAAAGAAATTAAAGTTCAACATTATGAATTCCATCATTATGAAAGTGGTTATTGATATTTCATGTGATTATTCAATTAGTAGAATATCCATGTGAATAAGTAAATGGCATTATTTCATTTTACTTTTTCCATAATATGTTGAAGCTCAAGTTTAAAAGGCTTTTGTTTTGGTTATACATTGCCTTAAATGTGTATGCTTATTTTTGAAAGGTTCCGCTATATTGTTATCCTTACTGGGCATTTGAGCTCACCCCTTTTCTACGTTTTATTTTTCCCAGGATGTGAAGAAGAAAGTTATGAATGACTTGTAGGGATTTTATGTGGGAATATGAGTGTGGAATATGGAGACTATGTTGTTGTAGTAGTTTTTCACTTTATGATGTAATGTAAAACTTTATGAATATATCTAGTGTTTCCAAGGCTACTAAACCAATCGGTCTTTCGAGATTTGATCTTTCTTGGGATCATGCCAATGTTATGTAATAATGCACCGACTCTGGGTAACTGGGGTCGGGGCGTTACACTTTGTGTAATACACTCTAATTTATGTATATTTACATATTCATTATATGATACCTCTTTCATGGGTTGTATGTTTCATAAGTTACCAAATTGGTAAGGGTTATTTCACAATCTCTTCATTATCCGAGGTTGTTTATACTTAATAATCTACTGGGATCTCTTTATCATCCACAACTATGTTTCTTAAAAATGTATTTCAATTATTTTTACTATTTACTAGATTGTGGGTTAAAGTAATTTATACCCTATTTTGACTTTTTATAAGAGGTTTATAAAGGAATCTTTCCGTCATTTTCCAAACAAGGTGATTTTTAACCTTTTCAACAAAATTAAGGTACGAATGTTTTTTTAAACTTATACGGCGGGTGCGGTTATTTTCCGCCGTTATAAAATCGTCGAAGCTTCCCTTACAAGATAATAAGAATATTTTCAAAAAAATGTTTTATTTCATAAATATAAGACTCTTAAATGATTTCAAAATAGAAAGAGATATTTTTCTAAAATAGTCTTGATTTCATCTATGTCAAGATCCTTTGATGGATTTTAAGCTTATTTGAAGTTGATTTATTATGATACAAAACATCCATATTTTATTGAAGGTTTTGTGATATTTTTGACTGTGGATAAGTTATTCTTATGTCACTCATGGTTTTTGTTTAAAGTATTGACATTTCATAAGTTATTTGTAATCCGAATGTTTATGTTATATTTCAACCTTTCATTCAGATGAATGTGTTAGACAAGTATGTTCCGGGTTGGGGACCGGTAAAAGTAAGCCCTTCGGTTTGGTCTCTGGTTATTAGAGGAACTCCGGTTTGGTCTCTGGTTATTAGAGGAACTCCGGGTTGGTGTCCGGTTATTAGAGGCACTCCAGGTTGGTGTCCGGTTATTAGAGGCACTCCGGGTTGGGTTCCAGTTACAGTTAGCCCCTAGGTCTTGGGACGAGGCCTTGACAAAGAAATTAATGTTCAGAATTATGCATTCCATCATTATGAAAGTGGTTGTTTATATTTCATGTGATTATTCAATTAGTAGAATATCCATGTGAATAAGTAAATGGCATTATTTCATTTTACATTTTCCATAATATGTTGAAGCTCAAGTTTAAAAGGCTTTTGTTTTGGTTATACATTGCCTTAAATGTTTATGCTTATTTTTGAAAGTTTCCACTATATTTTTATCGTTACTGGGCATTTGAGCTCACCCCTTTTCTATGTTTTATTTTTCCCAGGATGTGAAGAAGTAAGTTATGAATGACCTGCAGGGATTTTATGTGGGAGTATGAGTGTGGAATATGGAGTCTATGTTGTTGTAGTTGTTTTTTACTTTATGATATAATGTAAAACTTTATGAATATATCTAGTGTTTCCAAGGCTACTAAACCAATCGGTCTTTCGAGATTTTATCTTTCTTGTGATCATGCCAATGTTATGTAATAATGCACCGACTCTGGGTAACTGGGTTCGGGGCGTTACAACACTAAATAAACCTGAATCTATAGTAGTGTTTTTATGGTTATGTTGTGAATATATAAACACTCTCTCTTGTTCTCTATTTATCCGAGCTTAAAAATAACGCATGTAGTGTAATGTTCTTTCCACACACGTATGTCCACAATGGTATGAAGCACATAAATCCCAACATCTTTATTGCTTTCTTGACATGTTTCTCTTTTAATATGGTTTTATTTTATTTCTACTATTTTTCATCTTTATTTTATATGATTATGTTCAAATTCCATAACTCTTATCTTTTTACGATCAATTTGATTTATATTTTAAAAACAAAACAAAAATTGATCATTCATTCGGTGTTCCAAGGCCATTCTTAGGGGTGTATGCTTAACATTGTTCCCAACATCATGGTATGAAAACTATCAAATAAAATATGATATCTACTAAGTATGAGGTTATAATGATCTGCATTGTTATAGGTTGAGAAAATAAGGTGGAATTTGAACATTTAGTTCTCAGGTTGTTTTAAGGTGAAAATGATAATTTCTCATGTTGGATGATCTCATATAATTTTATGACCATGTAGTTGGTCTCAAAATTGGGTCCTTTCCTTATGAAAAGATATTGGTGAAAATATGAACTGTTAACGTTTTTACATAATATTAATATTTAATTAACTAAATATCAATTTATCTACACATGTTCGTTCAGTGACACCTTTTGAATGAAGAATCATATTGAGATTCTGATTTCATGGTTGAGTTCTAAATGGAGTGTTTTTTCTAGGTGTGGCATAATCCCATTACAGGCACCGATGTCAGGGTTGTGACCCATTTTCTATTCTTTTCTTTTTTTCCCTCCCCCACTTTTCAATCATCCTCACAATATGTTGCGTACACCTGAGATTCCCCCTTGGGGTGTCTGACTGAGGGATATAGTGGGGGAGATGGAAAGGGGATCATTCATTGAGCTACTGAAGAACTAGATCAAGTTTTGGTGAGAGCATCTCACTGATTCTAGGGTGAATCTTCTAATTTTTACTTCTTAATATAGCCCAATTTTTTAGTTTATAACCCCAATCCCTATAGATTCTTTATTTTAAAATTATAAATCCCTCTTATGGTTATTGGAGATCCCTAGAGAATTTATCTATGCTTTTAGAGAAATTGGGGGTTTCTAGAAGATCGCATGGGATTTCCATTTGTGGAACCCATTTATGATATGTGTAGTTCAGAGAACACACTCTAGGTGTTATTCCTTTCAGGATAAGTGAGGAAGAAGGGATTTTAAAACATGTGTTTTTAGGACACGGAGTGTTAGATGACTTGAGGTGTTGCCTCGAGCACGACCAAACACCCCATATTGGGGACACATAGCTGTGTGAGGTACACAACTAGTTCCCTTGTGCAATGCGTGGTCAGAGGTCATGTGAGGTACTTGGACAGACCCCAAGTAGGGTACTCGGATAGGTACCCCATTTGAAGTACATGTTGTGTAGGGTTAATGCACGCTACCTACTTTGGGATGTACATTCCAGGTTAGATGAAGATACATGAAATGGGTTGATGTTTGGGGGTACACACTGTATAAACAATTTTAACACAATGTACTTCCATTTATAATGCTCTTTTCTATCATCTTACCCCAAAGTCAGAATTATACCCATGAGTATTCCATGATGAGTGTTTTTAATACATAAATCTTGATAATAGAATACTTTCAGAGTTTAGATGTCATCTGGATATTTTTTTAGTCTAGGTGAGTACTGGAAAGAGTTTTTTGAGGTTCTATTCCAGAGTCCTCATGTGGGTTGGGTTATAAGCTAGAGGCCCGAGTGAGGGTTTTGAGCTTGGTGATCAGCCTTACTTGAGTATTACAAATAAATATACTTGAGGTTTTTTTGGATGGTTACCAAATATGGTATCCCTTGATGTATTGGATAAGTCTTTTTTAGTCTGGTTTCTTGAAGTTTGAGTGGTCATAGTTCTAGACCTCTCACTTGAAGTTTATAAATGATGTCTAAGGATCAGTTCAGCATGTATCTTTTGGATGGGTTAACATCATAGGTTGTTGGGTATGGCTTCTTTCTATTTAGGAGATATTGAGAGTGTATGAGGGACCCATTTTGATTCCCTTATGTGAAAGATAATATCCAAGGATGTTTTTTATGATGAGGAGTCCGGCTAATGTTTTCTTATGATGGGATTTTCCCTGAGGTTTTTTCTTATGCCAATGAGCCTCTATAGGGTTTTATTCTACTAAGATAGTCATGAGGAAAATTTATAATTTCAATATAGTAATGGTGATGATTTAAGATTCACTTCTGGGAACATGGTTGATTGAGAATCAATGGTTTAATATTGAGGGATTCTTGGAGATATTTCTCATGTCGAGCTTGTTGTGTGCGTTGAATGAAATATAGGAGCCCCTTAAGGGGTATCTTATTCTATTTTTGTGAATTACCATGTGGGTGAGTTGATATTCATGGGTTTTTTGGGTGTTAATTGACCATTTATAATTCTTGTATTGGGTGTGGCATGTGATTTTAGATGGATGTGATCCAGGTGATCATGGTAGTCCCATGTTTTGGTTGACCCGGTGAGGGGTTGGTGCTCACTCGGCTTTGAAGACATCAGGTATGGCTTTAGAACCTATAGACCTATGGTAGAATCCCATGGTGGTTATTGGGATGAGGTGATCCATGGGATCCTGGGATCATTGAGAATTGTTATCTATACAATGGTCGGTGATTATGTTTTAGTGGTTTGGGTGACAGGTAAAGAGTTGATTGACCCGTGCTTATGGCCTATTCTTGGATGGTTAGAGGTGGTTATACTCTAGAAAGATGTTAATAAAGGCCTTATAGATTTCATGAGATTGGTTTTTATCTCTCATATTGATTTTTTTTGTCTTATGTTGTCAGATGGTTGTGGTATGATAGGTATATGGAGCTAATGACTTATCTGAAGTAGTGCAACCCTCTCATAGGCCAACAAATTTTTACCCAACTTGGAGTTGGGTGTCTTTGGTATTAGAAATTTTGGAGGAACTAAGATATGGGATATTCTATTTTTTTAATATTTATTTTATAGAGATGAAGTGTTTTGTAGGACTAACATGTTCTAGAAAGGTTCTCTCTATGTTAATAGAGTTTATATTACATGTTCATATCATTTTATTAGAGTTCTAGAGCACAGTAGAGTTGTGTGTTCTCGTGTGGATGCCTATTTTTATGTCCAGGGGTCCGAAATTCAAGCCTATTTAAATTAATACATCATGTAGATCCTATGTAAAACTAGGGGACGTGCAGGATGTCATGTGTCATGGTGAGCCACGTGCTATAAATCTTCTAGCATGTGACATATTGGTGGTAAATTCACCCCTGGTGTTAGACTAGAACCCACAGTTGTTGGTTTAATTTCTTTCTATTTAACCTCTATTTAATTATTTTATGTAGTCCTACTATTAGTTTTCAGCTAGGATGGATGTATCATGTGTTCATGAACTTGTTATGATAGCAGATTACAGGTTCACCACAGGGCGTGGCTCACTACGATTTATTTCTCACCCCCATTATATGCACCTTGGAGTGCATGTAGACTGTATATCTACTTTTAGTTTAGATCACAAGTTGCAAAGTGAATCGAGTGGAGGATCAGTGATATTTGATGAAGTTGATTTGATTGTGTGGAGACTTGAGATCTAGTTAGGGCATTTTTTCCATTTGGGAGACTGGGCATGTGGTTTGGCTCAGAGTTGGTTATGGATGGAGCTGTTAACAGACCTGGCCCAGCCAACCCACAGGGTATCCCATGCGGGCTGTAGATTTAATAGAGAGGACAATCCCAAACCTAATAAATTGTGGACCATAAAATTAAGACCCTAACCATACCCTAATGGGACCCACATACTTTCGGATCGACCCACAATCCTATATATATATAATGATAAAAAATAGAATAATGAAAAACATACATTACAAAAACTGTGCATCCCATCATATAAGAAGAAAATAGTATTCCAAAAATTAAATATGGTTACCAGCACATAAATTCATCCTAAAAAATTTCCGATTATATTAAATTTCCTAGCATTACAATAACCATGGAAAACAATAAGAAAATATCCAATCTATGATTTTATTGAACAATATCCTTTCAGAGTAAAAAAACACTAAAAGAGACCCAAAATCCCCCTAAAGAGGTGAATCTTACCATATCTACCAGAGAAAAGAAAAAATACTATAAACTAACTAAATACCAACACATAAAATACCAGTACATGTCAACGTCACCTCCTCAGACTCCCACATAGGAACTTTTGAACCAAATTCATTTCAATATTAACAACTAGGGCCTGCAACAAAAATATTGTAATGCATTCTTCAAGAGAGATTTTACTATTAAATTGAGACCTTGTTTCCAATGTGAGAAAAAAATTTGTTAATATTTAACAACTATTTTCATGTCACCTTATAGAAGCACCAAAAAAACCTTATGAATGTGCACCACCAAAAATCTCCTATTTTCCAAACCATTTTCATCCAACACAACATAGAAGTCAAAAAATCAAACCATAAGTCATACCACCTTACAACAATAAAATAACTAATTTATTTTAGAACTTGGTGGAGTAAAATGAATTAACCTATTCCGTTAGAAAAATGATTAGTATTGAATGAAATTTGACCATCAAATTCATATCCTTCATAGAAACAATTAATATTATTTATTACAAGCCAATATAATATTTTCTCACAAACATTTTTTTCTCATATTTTGAATTAAAAATTTATTTTACCAAATAAATTATAAACTGAAAATTGTCAAAATTAAAAGGAAAATATACTAAAATCCTAAAACTATGAAATAAAAACAAAATAATTAACTTAAAAATGATATATCACATATCATATTCTCTTCCTTAGATATATATACAATTATAATCTTTTGTGGAAACACCATCATCCTCGATATCATGATAGTCATCTTCATTTGTAGTAAAAACCAGTTTATTAGTAATTGTAAAAATGAAAGAACAATATAATAACAATATTAAAATTGAAAAAATTATGGCAAATGTATACCATTTTAAAATGATTGAAATCCATTTAATGAATTTCTAGAACATTTGGGAGCTTGAAAAGTATTATCAAGCATTGAATACTGACACTTGTTGAAAACATGACCTCGAATAATAAAATAAGATTTGGAATCCATTATTATAACTAAAAAGATTAAAATATCGAACATTATATTTTCTAGATCTCTAATGCGATTCTTGGGATATTTACAATATTGAATCACATATAGATCCTCAAAACGGTTCATTTTAAATCTTGGATCTTCTAAATAAATATCTAAATGATTCGTTCCTATTTTTTTCACATGTGGGATCTCATATTGTAGATATTCCTAAGTCAATAAAAGCACTCATATAATTAAAAACAAATAAGTTTATAAATTTGTAAGAACATAATTTAAATAATACATATATAAAAGAAATCTAGAGTAGTTTTAAATACACCCACTGGCTTTTTTAGAGGAAGATGTAGTTTTTTGAACATAAAAATCATCACTTTCTTCATTTTATGAATCCCCTTTTTCATTATTTTCATAAAAATTATACAAAAACTTATTGAAATTTTAAAACTTTTCTTCATAAGTAAAATGGTTAAGTCATAAATAACAAAAAAATATCAAATAAAGCTTCATTTTTTGATTAATAAATACTACAAGGTAAATAACAACACTATATTCAGTCCAATACTAGTCAAATTTATTTTTCATTCTAGAATTAGTACCCTTAAAAATATCATCATCACATGTTAGGCCTTCTATGATTAAAGATTATATTTTACAGACTTTCATGAAATAGCGATTTAATGTTCGATAAGGTGATATTGATATCAGCTTTTCTATCATATAAAATGGATGTAAAAACTCCCATATAATTTTTTTTCCTTTTCTACTACTCTTATAATGGGAAGTATTGATATTTCGCATCACACAATGAAAGATTAAAAAATTTATTTATGCATGATAAAACATTCAAAAATTTTAAAATTTTAATTCCATATAGTTGAAATGTCAAGAAACAATACAAATTTAGTGTTAACACCATAAACATGATTAATATAAAATTTAATATCTTTCCTTCTAGACTCATAAGATTTAACATTTTTTAAATTATCTCAAATTTTAAAAACTGCTTTACTGAATGTTTTTATAAATTCGTAAACAATAAGGTTTAAGATGTAAGCAAAAAATCTCACATGGAAACATTTTCCATCACATAGTAAATATTTTTTGTTATGAAAA
The DNA here is from genome assembly GCA_963277665.1 of Viscum album. NCBI lineage: Eukaryota > Viridiplantae > Streptophyta > Magnoliopsida > Santalales > Viscaceae > Viscum > Viscum album. Next base: position 905,913,792 of record OY728166.1, on the reverse strand, counting down.
TGTTGTTTCAAAAATTCATGCATGTTATCATTAGCTGATGCATTGTCTAAGGTAAATGAGAAATTCTTTATCAATTCCAAAATATTTTAAAGAAAAAAAACTTTTATTTAAAAATTTCATTATTATATGGGGAAAATACATTTTACAGAAACATAATAACATTCTATTAATCATCCAATTATTATAAAAAAAGTGAGTAGTCAAACATATTCATCTTTAACTATTGCAAGCAGTCCAACAATCAGATGTTAATCTTATTCTTCCAGGATTAGAATCCATTATTTTTTCAACTTTTCCATATGGGTAGAAGAATATTTCATAACATTAGACGTTAAAGTTCCTCCACTATATGTCTTGACATGAAATATAAGAAACTTCATAAGTTCACTAATTATATTATAGTCAAAAAAATGAAACAAGTGATCATGCTCTATGATATGCATAGATGGGTACTATTAAATTAGTTTTTCATAAAATTTTCTAGAGTCCAACATCCCTTTATGATTAATAATAATTTTGGACAAATCTTCATAATGATTTTTTCTTTTTATAACTGATGAAATTGAGAGATAATGTTAAATTACCACATTTTTCCCCCATAAAAAAAATATTTGACATATAAGTTACATCTGGCATGGATTTTATCAGTTTTTTCACTAATTAAAAACATATTATGTGTTTTTATCATATTATTAGGATCTATATTAACATCCTCTTCTATCACACCAATTCTATCTATCAGATATTGTTTCTTGGTATTATCTTCACTATTTTTTTATTGTGATGGAATATCATCATAATTTCATCCAATTTCATTAGGAATATCATGATTCATACTGTAAAGAAATTCAAATAGTATATAAGATTGTTTTATGTGTTGAATTTAATTTTATTCATTGAACTTGGTTTATAGAGGGTTTCCACCTACGTGTTGTTGAGCAGAGATGGGTAGTTGTATTGGATTAATACCCTACTGTAAAACTCTATAATAAATAAAAATATCTTTAGTGGATAATATGCTGATAGACTCCATAAAGGATTTGGTGTCGTAGGACCAACTATTTTTTTCATCAATTACATGTATATTGGATTTGTTTAATATTAACAAACATATTATTACATATTATTTTTTAATATCCATGACTCTAATGTAATAATGTCCTAGAGTATATGTTGTATTTATAAGGTCATAACAATCCCCTAATATGATAAGAACCTTGATTTTCTATTATGATATTCTCAAATAATGTTCTATGTTTGGATAACATTCTATGCTAGGTACATTGTACATAGACTGTCAGGTTCGAGTAATCGTATGAATATGAGTCTTCTTATTATGAAGTTCGCACTTAGTAATCTCGAAGATAGGAGATTATGAGAACATACCTGCCAAAAGGAATTCCACATGTTTTGGTTTCATGAGATATTCCATTATATCTGTGTTTGTGTGTGTGATGTCCCATAGACTTTAAGATTATTATGAATTCATGTAACAAGTCACGTACTTAGATATATTTCATAAACCATGGTGATAACAATTTATGGTGAAGTTGGATACGTTGGGTGCCTCATGAGTGATATTTCATTAATGAATAAGTCCAGGAAGGATTTCTCCATTCCATCATAATGGAAGATGATATGTTGACCCTTTTATTGGAGTATAACCATAACATTAAATTCCATGGTCATGGTGTAATGATGTGTTTATTTCAGATAGTAAAAGAAAGACATATGGAGCATGTAGGTTGGTGACACAGATGTGAGGCCTTCTTGTTAAGATATCATAAAAAAAGGATTGCATTACACTGTAGTCATTGGCATGTGGTTTTTGACGTTATAACATTACGTTCTCTCTATTGGGTTCCTTGACCTGTCACTATAAATTAATCTTGAATTTTAGGAAAACCTGCCTAATGTCAACAAGAAATAATCCTATAAGGTCACACATTAAGTGTACTATTGGTATCAATTAAATTTATTTGAGTTTAATTAATGGAAGAAATATTATTCTCAAGTCCACAGAATACATCTATTTATGTAATATTGATGGCATACATTAATCAAATATTAATTCTTTGGTTTTTGAATAAAATATTTATTTTAATTATTTAACATTTTAATAAATATTTATTCACAATATTTTAAATAAAATATTTATTCAGTTATTCATTAAATTATAGAGGAGTTTTAATGGACTAAGACCTAGTCCGGTGAAAAATATTAATTAACAAGACCAGTATATAATATGTTATTCTTAAATATGGCGCATGCCACAAAATAATAAATATATAATTATTATTACATGACATTGGATTTATTAAAGGTAATAAATTTTATTTAATGGATGGGATACAATTAAATAATATTTTAACATAAATCTCAACTCTATAAATAGATGGCTATGTCTATTGTGTAGAGCATAAAAAATTGAGATTAGAGAATTGTTATACACAATGAATTATCTATCCCTCTTAGGAATAAGAAGTGAAAGAGAGATTTCTTCAAAAATAAAGAATGAGAGATAAAGAAAATAAATGAAAGATATTAGACTCACCGTGCTAGCACCTAGAGAACAAGTGATGTTTCTCAGAGATCATAGGAGCATGTGTGGATCACCGATAAAGGGATTCTATCCTTGGCTCCTCTCAATGCAATAATGGCAATCCAATAGGGTATTTTTGGATGATCAATATTCACCAATGAAGAATTTTCTTAATCTAAGGTATTTATTTCTTCAAATATTAAATAAATTAATTATGAATTTGATATTAAATATCCTTATTTTTGGTTTTAGGCAATGATTATTAAAACAAATACTAATATATCATCCAAATTTGCACGCTACCACTACACCCAAAACCATCAAATGGTATTAGAACAGTCATGTTTAAATTTATAATTATTTATTTTCTATGTGAAATTATGGTTATATTTTCATTTCATGTTTTTTGTTCTTTAATCCTATTTTAATTAACATGTTATTGACATAGTAATCATGTTTGTTTCATGTTCCATTTTTTTAATGGTTTAATATTAAAATGAATAATGATGAAAGATGCTATCAGGAAGTTCCAAATCATTTCCCGGTAAAACTGAGTTACTCGGTATACAACCGAAGCACACACTGTATAACTATGCACATTGTATGATGATGTTTTGAGTATTCAATTACATGTGGTGATTTTCTTTCACACCATTTTTTGATTAGGCCAACTTGGAACATGTAAAGCAGATACAACCTGTTTATTTGGCATGTACATATCGTGTATCCTAGTGGAGTTAACATGCAAAATCCCTAGGCATGTAACTTGGATATATGGAAATCAAGGTACATAGTGTGTAGCTATATGTACATGCCATGTAGTCTCTCATTAGTGGGAAAATTTAAAATTTCATTAAATTTTAAATTTTCAGAATTAAGACATTATTTTATTGATCGGCACACCATTGTGTGTTTGTAAATTTAATAATTATTTTAAATATTTTTAAATTATCAATTAATTTATTGTACTTAATATTTCATTATTGGTTCTGCTATTTATTTTCCATGAATTCCATTAATGATGAGTATCTTCAAATAAGATCGTATGATCATTAAATTTAGCATTTAATTAATTAATTAATTAATTAATGCAAGCATTTTTATCTTAAATAATATTAGAACAAATCAGTAAATGAATTCTATCCATTTACTTTTGCATATTCATTGCATGCATGACCATTCAAGATCTTGATAATGACCCATGTATGTGTTTGAATTTTTAATTTAATTTATTACATGAGTTTTCAACAATTTAATATTAAATTAAATAATGGTATGCATGTCATCCCTCCCTCTATTATTATATAGGACCTACTTTTCCATGGATATTTATATAATCCCCTTTAACCAATCCTGTGACTCCCCTCAACTGTGTGTGATTAATAAATATTTTTCATTAATGGAGCATTCCAAGGCGCATGAAGGTGGTTCAATATGGAACCATAATTATTCCAACCTAGGTGATACATAGGTGGACAACTGGAATGTTGTAAGTCATGACAAGACCGTAAATAAGTGTTATTTCCCCTGGGTCAAAGGTTAATTTAATGTCCTCTCATTAAATCAACCATTAGATAAAGACCATGAATAGGGAATTTAATTAATTTATGATTTCTATCTATGGAATTATATATTTTATGGATGCAAGGTCGGGATCACATAAATAAATTAATTGATTTGCAAAGAAGGAAATTAACTAAATGAATTATGCATAAATGTTTAATCTAACATGGTTAATTAATTAATTAACACCCACAAAATATTAACTATATTTGTAAAGGATAAAACAACAATAAAATTTATGAATAATATATTAAAATACCTTAATTAAATATCACGTTAGACCAATACCTACATTACTTGGTTGGGAATGTAACCAATGAACTAAGTGTAGTTAATGGCCAAAGTCTAGACACTTACTTTTATCAGGGAGTTTTCTTGAGAGTGTTGGGTTGACTTAACTAAAATTCTATTTAGTTTAACATCCAAATACTACTCAATACAAATTTAAAGGCAGGTGTTGAGGAAATACAATTCATGATTTTAGGATAGGGTAATCCACTCAATAGATCAAGGAACTACAAGTCTGTAGTTGGAAACACTACCTAATTAATTAATTGTTTATTGTTTTCATGGAAAAATTTTGAATCACTAAGAAAATTAATGTGGATCCTTTCCAATAGAATGTTAACGAAACTAGATATTTCGAGTAAAATGTTGATGGATATTGAGACTTGATAAAATAGTGGGAGATTTAATAAATAAATTATATCTCACTTATTTTGCTACCATGAAATGTATTAATAATCTGATCCTTTGTATTGTAGAATAAAATGATAAGTTCATCATCCACACTATCCTGATGATCAATATTGGATAAAGATAACCCCCTAACTAGAAGTAATCACCAAGAGTGGTTTAGATACCTCTAGGTTGTGCTACTCCATGAACATAAATATTATGTACTAAAATCCTGAATTTATGATTCTCCTACTAAAGAGATGAGTGATGAAGATTTCAATATATATATAAAAACATTTGAGCAATGTGGTTTATGTTTAATGTCTAATGTTTTCATCAATATGTTGTAAAATAATAATGTCTTACAGAAACATGGACATGTATATCATTTTTAAAAACCTCCATAGTCTTTCCAAGAGAGATACAGATAATAAATTTTTGAGATTTCCATGGTGCTCTTTTAGAGAAGGATTGGATAGAGTTCCCCATATGGACCTCACGTAGTCAATCTCAATAGCTACATTGAGTTCTTAGATGTTATAAGGTTTAAACATCCCATAGAAATGGGAACTGACATCATTTTGGCATCACACCCTTAAAGATTCTCCATATTCTTTTGTGAATTTTAATATGAAAAAAATTGATAAGTCACTTCCATATCTTATTACTCTTCTTCACCATGTAGATAAGGATATGAATCAAATAAATCCTTCTATCCTTATAGAGAATAAATGGAAAGGGAATGAAAATATCTTAAATACCAGAGCTTCTTCATACCCTTTAAAGAAGAGGAAGATCAAGGGGAATGAAAGGGAATATGATGTTATCTATTTTTCATTTTGAAATAATGACCATTGGATCAAAAACTAATCCCAGCCAAAGAATCAAGGGGAAGATTTAGGTGTGTTTGTTAACGAGTGAAATTTATCTATTTCTACCAATTAGGTATTAGATATAGCTTTTGGTGATCACATATGTATTCAAATATAGGAACCAAGTAGATTAAGAAAGATTGACTGAGGAGAGGTATATCTTCAAGCATCCAAAAAATCTAAACTTGATGTTGTAGCTATCGAGGACTACCCCCTCACATTTACAATTGGAATGATCTTGGTTTTAAAGGGTTGTTATTATGTGCTTTTAGTTACAAAGAACATTATTTCATTATGTAGACAAGATATGAATGGATTTATTTTCAAATTTTGGAATAATTTTTTCTTATTTTATAAGGATATCATTTTTATGGTAAGGAACATTTAAATAATCGTCTTTATGTGTTGCATTACATGAAGAAAATAATGGAAATAAATAACGAATTTACTTCACATGACTCACACAACACCCATTTTTGGAATCACTGGCTAGGTCATGTAAATGAAAATTGTTTGACTAAATTACAAATATATGGATCTTTAGATTATTTTGAACTAAAGACACTTGGTGTATGACACACATTTTTACATAAAAAATTGACCAAACCCCCATTTAGTGGGAAAGGGGAAAGGGCTATACAAATTCTTGAATTAGTTTATACCGATATTTTTTGATCATTTCCTTTTAAATAAAGTTGTGGGTAATCATACTTAATAACTTTTAATGATGATTATAATAGATATAAATATGTAAAAATAATGAGTTATAAGTCATTTTTTTTTATAAATTCTAGGAATACAAGAATGAAGTTGAGAACATGCTTGGTTATAAGATTAAAAAACTTCGCTCAGACCGTGGTAGAGAATATATTAATCAATACTTCATTAATTTTTTATAGGATTTTGTGATTTTATCTCAACTCACTCCTCCTTATACGCCTTAATGGAATGGTTTAAGAGAATGGGTGAACTACAACTTGTTGGGAATGGTGAGATCAATGATGATTCATGCGAGTCTTCCATTATTCTTTTGGGGATACACATTACAAACAACATCATATGTACTAAATCGAGTGAACAGTGGTATACCATACTAATTATGGAATGGAATGAAACCTTTTTTTTCAAACTTACATGTGTGGGGTTGAAAAGAATTTTCTAATACCTCTTTAGTTAACAAGATCGCACCCCAAGGCACAAAGTGTGTCTTTATTGGATATCCCAATAAAAAAAATTGACACTAACTATACAATCCTTCATAAAAAATTATTATGGTTGATATAAGTCTCACATTTCTTGAGGATAATCTTATATCTAAAAGAGATAATGGGATAGAGATAATCTTTGATTAAGTTTGGGCTAAACATATGCAAGAGTGGGCATATGAAAAAATTCCATAAAGCTCCATAGAAGAAGAAATTGTTACAGAGACACAATTACTAAAAAAGAGTACTAGAGAGGTTATAGAACTAGAATGGTATGGATTTCTATTCACTGATTATGGTTACTCGTTATTAGTTGATAATAATGATCCTCTACCTACAAGGAAGTAGTAAGTGTCATAGATGTTTCCATGTGGCAAGAAGCCATGATTTTGAAATAAATTCCATGTACCAAAACCATGTCTAGATTTTGGTACACCCTCTAGTAGATGTGAATCCCATTGGTTGAAAATTTGTATTCACAAATAAAATGGAAAATGTATGAAATTTCAATATACATAAGGTGTGATTGGTTTCAAAAGGGTTTAAACAATGTCAATTAATTGACTATGATGAAAACTTTTAACTAGTTAGAATGCGGAAATCCTTCAGAATTATACTTTCCATTGTGGATTTATGTGATTAAAATATTTGGAAAATGGATTTCAAAATAACCTTCCTTATTGAAAAATTTTAGAAAGATGTCTGTATGACACATCCCAAATTGTTTGTGACTCCAAAGGATACCAACAAGGAATGAAAGTTGAAAATATACATTTATGGATTAAAGTAATTATTCACATCATAGAACATTTTGTTGATGAGGCCATAATGGAATTTGGTTTCATTAAGAATGAATGTGATACATGTGTTGATAAATGGTTTAGTGGGAGTGAAGACATTTTCTTAATAGTATATTTTGACGGCATATTACTCATTGGAATAAAATACCAATCTTATAGCCTATTAAGAAGTTTTTGAATAAATGATTCTCTTTAAAGGACTTGGGTGAGGAAACATATATTCATGGGATCAAGATAGATCATGATATATCTAATAGGTTTCTCAACCTAAGTCGAAGTACATATATTAACAAGATACTGAAGAGATTCAGTATGAAATAATCTAAGAGGGGATTGCTTCCAACATCACATGGCATTAATATTACTAGGAAAATGTTGTCTCAGACACATAAAGGAAGAAAAATAATTATAGGGATTCCATATGCATCAGTTATTGGGTCACCCATGTATTGTATTCTATATAATTGCATAGATGTCGCCTATGCATTAAGTGAGGTAGGATGATATCAAGCTGATCCAGGTGACTGCCACTGGATGGTAGTCAAGACTATCCGTATGTATCAGAGGCATACTAAATATATGGTACTTGCTTATAGAGGAGACGAGGAACTAGTAATGAGAGGATATGTATATGTTAGTTTCTAAAAAATCAAGATGACATGGATTCACAAATAGGATACATATTCATGTTGAACGGAGGTTTGATTATCCTCATTTGTATATATACTTCTCTGTCCATTATTCATAGTTTTTCATTTAATTAATCGATAATGAATGTGGTATGTGTCTAATTTTGTAGGAAAACGTTTCACAGGTTTTCAAGAAATAAAAGGAAGAAAAGGTGAAAATTATGCTAAGTACATGTCGTGATGATGGAATTCAAGTCGTGAACCTAAGGATCATAACCTATCCCAAGACGTGAAGCCAAGTCATGACCGTGAAGCTATAAGTAAAAAGGTAGTACACGTCGTGATAATAATTTCCACGTCGTGACACCTAGTCATATCGGTTAGAGAGAAAGCCATGAGGATTCCACACAAAAGCTACCATATCGAAGTACACATCGTGAACCACGTATACATGTCATGTACCTGGTCAAACATCCTATCCGTGAGAACCGTGTTCTAGGTTGGAGATCCAAAGTAAAATTAAATGGATCGAGGGTGCACATCGTGACCAAAAATTTATATATAAGGAACAGAGTGGTAGAGAATTAAAGGATATAGATATATCTCTTCCTTCTCCCCTCTCAATTATTTGTGATCCATTCTTACTCCTTTCTATTTTGAACTAAATTAGTTTATAGTTGTTTACATTTCTTTCAATTCATGAGTTGTGGAGCTTACAATATTTAACACCTTATTTTCCCCGTTACATGCTTAAATTTAAATTCCTATTTCTGTCACAAGTAATTAATTTAGCTTAATTTATAATTCTCTTATGCACATTTTCTCTTCATCATCCTAGAATCTATTTTTTTATAAATATTGTAAGAATGATTTATCTAGTTTCTTTTATTGTTCCACTATCCCTAATGAGTAGATAAATTTATTAGGGGTATAGATTATGATCGATGTATCTTCATAATTAAATATACATTTTAAATCTACACATGGAAAGCCTAATTGAATAGTAAATAGGATATGAAGCCCTGGTATGTCCCATTTGTGTGAACATCCCTAATCACGGGACAATAAAACTAAAGAACCTATCTTAATTAGAGTAGACTAAGAGATGAACACTAGATTATGAGTCATTATACTCAGAAATACAAAATTAATGAACCTAGGATATCACTACCTCCTGACCATGGAATAGATACTTCCTAGGCAGGACTGGGACTCTTAGACCAAAGTCAACTAGTGAACCTTGTTTTCTTTTTAGACTAAGACATAGGATATTTCTAAGGTTATAATTAAAATTAATACTTCACCTAGATACTCACCTAGATTCCAAATCCCTATTTATTAATTTAAAGTCATCCCAAAATAAAGCATAGACCAAAATTCCAAAAAAAGACTTCTAGAAAGGACTCCCTTAAAAGTTTGGAGACCAGATCCTCTCAAAATTTAAACGCAGTCTCCCTATGGATTCCATCCTATAATCTCACTATACTACATATTAGTTGTTGGTGAATGTTTGGGACAAATTATAAATTATAATATGATTCAGACCAGAGGAAGTAACGACACCACTGTGTATAGGACATCAAGGTTCTTTGAGCTGGAAGAGCTCAATGTAGGATATGGTTGCAAATTCTACATCAGAGTCCGAGTATATTATGTCTTATGAGGTAATTAAAGAATAATTATGGATGTGAAACATCATCCAAGATCTTGATTTGGTATCTAGAAGTAAATATACTATCACAATATATTGTGATAATACTGTAACGGTGGCTTTTGGAAAAGTTACATAGTCACATCAATGGATGAAGCACATACTTGAGAAGTATAATCTCTTGAGAGATTTTTTAGAGCGGTGAAGTTGTAGTGAGTAGTATTTCCATGGAAGAAAATGTGACAGACCCCTTGAATAAATCCTTGAATCATCTAAAACATGACTATCATGTGAGGTATAGCGGACTAAAGGTCATAGGCAGTTGGATATAGTCTAAGTGGGAGTTTGTTTGGGTTCGTGCCATAGGACCAACTATTTTTACATTAATTATATGTATATTAAATTTATTGAATATTAATAAAACAATTAATTGCATATTTTATGTTCATATAAAGGAATCTAATCTAATAATGTCCTAGAGTATACGTTGCATTGATAAGGTCAAAGTTGTTCCCTACTATGATGAGAACCATGATGTGCTGTGATGATATTCTCAAATAATATTATGTGTTTGGAGAATATACTATGATGGGACAAATAGTTTATAGAATATTTGGTGTGATTACTCATAAGAATATGAGGAATATTCTCTTTAATTTCTCACTTGGTAACCTCTAAGATGGGTGATTATGGGAAAAGACCCGCCAATAGGAATTTTATATGTTTTGGTGTCATCAGATATTCTTATATATGATCATGTGTGATGTTCCATAGACTTTATGATTATTATTAATTCATATTAAAACATGTGTACTTAGATTTATTTTGTAATCCATGATGATAATAGTTCATGGTGAAGTTATATATGTTGGGTGAGTCATGAGTGACATGTAATTAATAAATATGTTTTGGAAGGATTTGTCCATTCCATATTTATGGAAGATGATATCTTGACCATTTAATTGGAAAATAACCATTGCATTAAATTACCTGGCCATCGTATAACAATGGGTGACTTTTAGATAGTCAAAGAAAGAAATATCAATCATATAGGTTAGTTACATGGATGTAAAACCTACTCTATAAGATATTGTGATAATGGGATTATATTACATAGTGGAAATTCATATGCGGTTTTTAAATTTCATTCTTTCTCATGGGTTCCTTGATCTATTGCTAAATAGTAATCTTAGACTTTTAGCAATCCAACATAATGAAAATGAGAAATAATCCTAGACAGTCACACACTAATTAATCCATTGATCTCAATTAAAGTCAATTTGAGTTTAATTAATGGATTTAATATTGTTCTCATGTACCATGAATAATATTATTCATGTTATATTGATCACATAAATTAAATATCAATCTATTCACTAGCATGTGAATAACATATTTATTATCTTTTTGGAATATTTTAACAAATATTTATTCTCTAGATTACTAATAAAATATTTATTTATAAATAAAATATTTATTCAGTTTTTCAATAAATGCTAGAGGAGTTTGAACAATCCAAGACCAATTCTGGTGAAAAATATTAGTTAAGAAGACCACTATATAATACTTGTTATAATGTAATTTGGCATGCACCAAAAAATAATAATTATATAATTACTATTATATGGAATGAGATTTATTAAAGGTAATAAATGTTATTTAATGCCCAATATGTAATTAAATAATATGTTAACATAAATCTCAACTTTATAAGTAGGCAGCTTTGTATATTGTGTAGAGAATTCAAAACTGAGAATAGATAATTGTTGAACACAATGAATTCTCTCTCAGGTCTCCCTTATCTCTCTCTTTGAAGAACAAGAAGTTTAAGAGTGATTTATTCATGATTTAAGAATGCACGATCAAGAATGAACAATAGAATACATTCGAATCATTGTGATATCACCTGGAGATTGAGTGGGGTTGCTCGGAAATCATTGGAGGTCTTGTGGATCACTATTATAGGGATTCTATCTGTGTATCCTCACAACATAATGAAGGTAATCCAAAATGTTTTTTTATATGATCAAAATTCACCAATGAAGAAATTTCCTAAGAAATTTTATTTATTTAATCAAATATTAATTAAATTAATTTTAAATTTGATGTGAAAGATCCTCATTCTTGGTTTTAAGAAGCTATTATTAAAATAAATTTTTATATATCTCCCACCTTGGCATGTTTCCTCTGCACCCGAAACCAACACTCCTCCCATAGTATTATCCTAGAACAAATAATATCTATTTATCTATCTATCAAAATGAATGATCAAATATGAATAGGGAGAACATAATCTAGGAAATAATTGAAACCTGTACAATAACATTATTCTAGTAAATTACATGAAAATCCACTTTCCCATAATCAATCTTATGGATCTGTCCAATAAATAGCATCAAAATTTGAAAACTACAAATTATATAAAACCTAATGCAATTTGCAAATATAAAAAAACAATTAAAAAGAATTTCAATGCTAAACCAAGATAAACATAAATAGAGGGAAGAATAACAAGATAGAAAAACTAAAAAGGGAGCAAAATGATCCAAAAGATCAGGACTCGCCAATATCCACATAGATTTATGGCAATATCCAAGGAAGCTACAATGATATTTGGCTGAATCAGAGGAAGTCATAAAAAGTTGTATTAATCATCATTTGGAATGATAGGAAACCATATTGGTCTTTGGTTGGAGGATGAAGCCTATGTGATGAGGAATAAGCTATAGGGATGGTTAGCTGGAGTGCTATAGAGTGATTTGGAGGTGATTTATAGGAGAGATATGAGGGATTTGAGGGGGTTGGGGTGAGATTTGATTGGTTGGGATGATAGAGGGAGAGTCGAGGATGGGGAATCACATTGTTAAGGGGTTCGCATGTTGGTAAGTGGTATTGTTGAAGAAATATTGAAAATTTTGATTGAATAAAATGAAATGTTAAAAGGTAAAAAAATTATACAGAAAAAAGCATGTTATAAAAATAATACATTTTAATGGTTTTATAAATAAAATATTTTTGTTTATAACAAATATATTGTAACACCCAAAGTATTTACAAATCAATTTAATGAAATGCATGAAACACTATGCGTCTATAAAACAACACTTTTTTAAAGAGATATTTATATCCTAGCTTTTAAACTAAAATTTTCCACTTCTGTGTTTTGAATTTCAAAAATCTAACATACATAGTTGCGTTTAGGGTGACTTTTGGGTTCTGATGGAACAAACATAATTTTTTGTGAATACTACCCTACCCTTATGAACACTAATATGACCCTTATGAATATTAAATCATCCAAAATAATAGTAACCTCACCCATGAATGTATAAATAAAATTTAGGCATCATATAAGTGATAATATGACCATAGTAAAAGTATTGGTATTTTTGTAAGTCATACATAGTTAATTAAAATTAATTTAAAATAAAATTTATTTTTTAAAGAGGAGCTCATGAATTAACAATTCTACTTCTTCTAGTTTTAAGATAATTTTATAAGACAGTATGTAATTTTGGAAAACATTATAAAATCAATTATAGTTTTAAAAACTGTATTTTTCATGTAAATTAATATTTTCATTAAAAATTAAATTATTCATATTAATAATTTTTTTTCGAAAAATGGAGTTCATTTTTGGTTTCTATACATCAAAAAATGGTTAGTTTGGATTTTTTTAATTTTTTTAAAATACTTGAATTTTTATGAATAGTAAAATACGGTAATTTACCGTATATATACATTATAAGCTAAATGAACTATTCCTAACATCTTCACTAAGGTAAGAACCATTGGTTTGAAATCATATGAACTTATTACTTTTTCTAGTCATTGAATAATCACTATTTCTTGTCTTATGGAAAAATAATAAACTAATGATTAAAATATTAAGAAAACTCTCCTCCCCTCCACTATAAAAACAAAAAAACTCCCCTCTTCTATTCACTCCTATAAAACCTTGTTCCTTTACTAAATTCTACTTAAATATCTCCCCAATATCATCACCCACATACTTCATCCCTTGGTCTCCTCAAAAGGCCAAATCCTCTCCCCTTAAGAGTCTCTAAAGTAATATTAATTCAAGAGGTAAATTCCACTTTTCAATTCTTTTACTTTCTTATCAAGTTACTTGCCTTTATTTTCTATCCTTAACTCTCCACATATAAATGTTATGAAAAATACAATGAATTATATGTACTGGAATGTTTTTATGATAATGGAATAATTTATTATAATCTATCATTTAACCTTATTTTATACTAGTAGTAAAAACACCATCCAAGATGTGTTAATTTACCACATTCAAGGATGATGGGTTTTCAATTTCCATTACCGTCTTAAATTATTTTCATGAAAAAATTATTATGGTTAATCCAGACAATAATATACGTATTATGTCTAATATATATTTCTAGAATCTTTTTGTACACATGTTTTGATTTATAAATGAAAATGTGTTCATTGTGATCAAAACACATCAATTAACCCAAAATGTTATCACCAAAGTTTTATATAATAATTCAACTTCAATCCCAGTAACCAAATTAAATTTAAAACAATGTAACCTTGTAGATATTAAATAATAAAATATAACTCTAATTCTGGAAAACCATCCTCATTTTACATGATTATCCATTCATATATATAAGTAAACCGAAAATTAAACAAACAAACCCGAACAATGACATTGAACCTCATAACCAATGAAAAAAGGTTATTAATGAACTTAAAAAGGTTATAATAAATCAATTAAATTTAAAATGTGTTCTTTAATTGTTAATTAATGAACCTAATTTTATCATTCAGTTCATTAATATCAAGTGGAGAACACCATCAGATATAAGGTAAGAGATTCTACCCAAACCTCCATTATTCCATGGGGTTATTCTATTTTTTCTTTTCACTAAAATAAATTTATCTCTTATTTTTTATTTACATATTAAAAATTATGTGTCAATTATCCAAGATCATGTATCAATATCCATTAATTATTCTCTTTCATGGATATACATGTTTTTAAATGATTCCCTCCTCAAGTCTTCCTGAAAAGCAAGCTCATTTTAAGGGAGCTTCTTGAATTCTTGCCCAATTTCAAGTGCACTATATCATCTATTATAAGACCAAATTGTTTTTATAAAATCAGTATTTTTATTATGAAAACCTTTTTGTTTCAGTTATGGTCTTATATAATATTTTATTACCTTTTCTATTTTAAATTCTATTTAGTATTTTCATTAAAACCACACTAAAATGTTTTAATGATAAAATTTCTTAAATACTCTTATTAAATGTTATCACTTATGTTTGACATAAATTCCAATGATATATTCTTATTTTTTCTTATGAATGTACATGTATGTTTTAATTAATTTCTTTCATGGACACTTGTATGATATTCCCATCCATTATGGTTTATGACATGATTATGATACACATTTATTTCCATGGGTACCATTATGTTTTGTTATGATTGATTATGTATGATTCTATATGTGGAAAGAATATTTGTGAAAATGTTAGCATGGACTATCCTAGATAATTCTCCAATGAATTGAGTAAAGTTTAGTCTCATGAGATGTTGTGTTAAATAGGCTTGGCAGTTAGCATTAACTTGTGTTACCATGTGCAACGGTCTTGGTGGTTGACATTGACTTGTGCTCCTAAATGTGCAACAAACCTTGAATCGTGCTAAATTAATGTTTTATGTTTTTAAAATATTACTATGAATCCATGTTTATATGATCCCATGTTTATATGTTATGATTACATATGTTCCATGCCTTTTATTTTCATTATGTCATGCCTTTTAACCCATGCGATAAAGATCTATACTTATGCTTATTCCCTTTCTGGCCTTTTTAGCTCACCCCTTTGTTCATGTTCTCCTCAGGTTAACTTATGACCATGTATGAGCATAGTGGAGGTTAGGAACTCGATATGAATATTAAATACAAAGATGTTTTATGTTTAAAATTTCATGTAACTAGTCTTCAAAGACAGTAGACATAACAATCCTTGTCTCGTATTCTGATGTATAATTATGCATAAAATCATGTAATGCTATGTGTAAAAGGCTAGGGTCACTATAATTGGTATCATAGGATGGTCTAGTTATTTTTGGAGATTTGGAATAAAGCACTATAGTAAGATCGTTATGAATAATACTATGTATAAAGAAATATACATTAATTTTGGTAAGTATAGAGTAAGTGTTTTACCAAGAAAATACATCCCGGTCTAGATATGAACATTTATAGGTGGCTCTAGAACATATGTATCTAGGGGTAAAACCCAAAAACACCGCATTAATCTAGACTCGAATGGGAACTGGTTCATGATAATGTGACTTTCTTTACTCTTGGTTTAACACTCCTGGGTGATATGCTTTTGTAAATTCATAATCCTAGTACAAACCATTATTAGGAAAAAAAAGAATCCCATGAGAATATATGTTAGAAAATAGATTATATATAACCTAAATTGAAACCTATGGATCACAAGTTAGGAGATACCTTTCCTTTAAGAGTTTATCCTTTTATGTTTAAAGTTTCCTTTTAAAAATTTTTAGCTATGTATTCAAACCGTCAAATGTTTTCACCTTAGTTTGTAAAATGAAATTTCGAGGGTGAAATTTCATAAGGGGGGAAGAATGTAACACCCAAAGGATTTAGAAATAAATTTAATGAAATGCATGAAACACTGAGTCTCTATAAAAATGCACTTTCTTTTAAAGATATTTTTACAACCAAGCTAATAAACTAAAATTTTCCAATTCCATGTTTTGAATTTCTGAAATCTGACATACACAGTTGTGTTCAGGGTGTTTTTTGGGGTCTGATGCAACAAAATTATTTTTTTTGTGAATAGTAACCTACCCTTATGAATAGTAATGTACCCTTATGAATAGTAATATAACCATTATGAATAGTAAATCATCCATAAGAATAGTAACCTCACCCATGAATGTATAAATAAAATCTATGCATCTTATAAGGGATAATATTACCAAAGAAAAAGTATTAGTATTTTTATAAGTCATAAATAATTAATTAAAATTAATTAATTAATTTAAAAGAAAATGTATTTTCCTTAAAGGTGTTCATGAAATAACAATTTTATGTCTTCTGATTTTAAGATAATTTTATAAGAGCGTATGTAATTTTTAAAAACATTATAAAATCAGTTATAGTTTTAAAAATTGTATTCTTCAAGTAAATTATGATTTTAACTAAAAATTAAATTAATCATACTTAGAAATTTGAATTTTATAAAATGTAGTTCATTTTTGGTTTCTACACATTGAAAAATGGTTAGGGTTAATTTTTGTGATTTTTCTAAAATACGTGAATTTTTATGAATAGTAAAATACGGTAATTTAACGTATATATACGTTATAAGTTAAATGAACTATTCCTATCATCATCATTGAGGTAAGAACCCTTGGTTAGAACTCTTATTCACTTATTACTATTTTTTTGTCATGTAACCATCACTATTTCTTGTCTTATAGAAAAATAATAAACTAATGATTAAAATATTAAGAAAACCCTCCTCCCCTCCACTATAAAACCACCCAAACTCTCCTCTTATATAAACTCTTCTCAAGCCTTATTCCTTTCCTAAATTCTCATAAAATCTCTCCCCAAGATCCTCCCCCACGTTCAAAATCCATTGGTATCTTCATAAGACCAAATCCTTTCACCTTAAGAGGCTCTCAAAGAAGATTAATTCAAGAGGAAAATTCCTCTTTTCAAGGATTTTACTTTCTTTTCAAGTTCCTTTGTTTTCTTTTCTATCCTTACCTATCCACATCCAAATGTTATGAAAACTAAAATAAAATATATTAACTATAATGTATTTATGATAATGGAACAATTTATTATCATCTCTCTTTTACCCTTCTTTTATACTGGTAGTAAAAACACCGTCAGAGATGTCTTAATTTACCACATTCAAGGATAATGGGTTTTTAATTTCCATTATTATATTAAATTATTGTCATGAAACCATTATTATTGTTATAAAAGAATATAATATATTTATTATGTCTCATCTATGGTTATGTAATATTTTTGTACACATGGTTTTGATTTATAAATCAAAATGTGTTCATTGTGATCAAAAACCGCCAATTAACCCAAAAGGTCATAACTAATGTTTTATATAATGATTAAAAATCACTCCAAGTAACCAAATTAAATTTAAAACCATGTAAAATTATAGATTTTAAATAATAAAATATAACTCAAATTATAGACAACCACCCTCATTTTACGTGATTATCAGTTCATGTATATATGTAAACTGAATGTGAAACAAACGGACCCGAACAATGAAATTAAACCTCATAACCGGTAAAAGATGTTATGAATGAAATTAAAACGGTTATAATAAAATAATTTCATGTAAAATAAAATATTTAATTATTAATTAATGAACCTAATTTTATTATTTTGTTCATTAATATCATGTAGAGAACACCATCATACTTAAGGTAAGGGATTCTACCGGAACCTCCATTATTTCTTTAGGTTGTTCTATCTGACCTTTTACCCAAATAAATTTATCTTTTATTTTTTATGTACATATTATAAATGATTTTTATATTATACAAACCCATTTTTCATGTTCCATTCATCATTCTCTTTTGGAGATATACATATTTCTAAATGATTCCCTCCTCAATTTTTCCTAAAAAGCAAACTCATTTTAAGGGAACATCCTGAATTCTTACACAATTTCAAGTGAACTATATCATCTATTTTAAGCCATCTTATTTTTTTTATAAAATCAGTATTTTTATTATGAAAACCTTTATGGTTCACTTTGGGTTTTATATAAAATATTTTTCTCTTTTCTATTTTAAATGCTATTAGGTATTTTCATTAAAACGTTACTAAAATGTTTTAATGGTAACATTTCTTAAATACTATTATTACATTTTTCAGATATATTTGACATCAATTACCATGATATATTATTATTTTACCTAATTTATGTAAATTTATATTTTAATTCCTTTCTTTCATGCACACTTGTATGATATGCCCATTCATTATGCTTTATGACATGGTTATGATACCCAATTCTTTCCAAGGGTACCCTTATTATCATGTATGATTATACATGTGGAAATCATATTCATGAACATGTTATGGTGGGTGATCCCAAATAGAACTCTAATTCATTGGGTAAGGTTGAGTCTCATGAGATGTTATGTGCAATGGTCTTGGCAGTTTTCCTTGACTTGTGCTACCATGTGCAATGGTCTTTGTGGATAACCTTGACTTATGACCCTCCAGGTAAAATGAGACTTGGATCATGATAAATTAATTTTTTATGTAGCTGCCACATTACTATGAATCTGCATTTATATGATCCAATTATTATATATTATTATTCCATATGTTCCACACCTTCTATTTTCATTATGTTGTGCCTTCTAACCCATGCGATAAAGCTCTATTCTTATGATTATTCCCTTACTGGGAATTTTAGCTCCCCCCTTTGTTCATGTTATCCCCAGGTTATTCGATGCTGATGTATGGGAATAATGGAAGTTAGGTGATCAATGTTAAATATTAAATTCATAAATGTTTTATGTTTTCAGTTTTATGTACCTAGTCTTCAAAGACACTATATTTCATGATCCTTGTCTTTTATTCCAATATATAATTATGCATAAAATCATGTAATGTTATGTGTAAAATTCTAGGGTCACTATATATATATGATATATTTTATTAATAATTTGTTTTGTAAAATCAAATATTTACATGCTTAAAGGGACCAACAAATACGTAGTGGGTTTATCCGCATAAGCTTCTGCTTTCATAGACTAGGCCATTTTCGGTCCAGATTCATGCAAACATTAAAATTAAAATCCCTAACCTCAAAAATATAGGGGATAGTGGATCGTCTTGAGAGCTTGTGGTTTTTTTATAACTATAGTTGTGGAACCCAATGTATTTATTTTTAGTATTTTATATGTATTAAAACTAATTGGTGACTAGTTGTTTGTTATGAATGCTCTGAGTTTGTATGATTGTATGTTGCATTTAATCTATTATAAAATGTGGCTGTTTCACTTTATTTATTATGTATTTTAATAACCCTACTTTTCATAATGAGGTATGAACCCTTTAAAATTTAGTATAAATATTTTTTCGTCTTTTAATGTAACTGGTAAAGGTTTAAAGAAGGGTTTGTGAGATTCTGGGGATTTTTTGGACCTTGTAGATCTAGTTTTTTTAGGGATAGGTAGAGTTGCATAGTTATTAGTTACTACACTAAGGCCCTCTGAGAGGTAGATAATGGTTTGTAAATAGTTTGAGGTAGGTTATAAGCTCATGTGTGAAAATAAAAACCTATTATATAGAAAAAATTCATAGTTAGCATACAATTTTTCTAACCATACACCTAACTGTATGAGGGGGTGTTTCCCTTGGATAGTGCTGGAACATAGTTAGTACATGGTTTGGGATAACTATTATTCTAAACCGTGTGACCATTAAAAATTGTGTAATTACGGAAATTACACTCTATGTATTTATCTTGCCTCACTCTTTTTATTACTCCCCTCACACAATATCCTTCTTCTCCAATTGGAAGCATTACACAATCTCTTTGGCATTTTCACCTCTCCTTCATCCAGACTCGAAATCATCTACCTCTCATTGTATTAGATCTGCATTAGTAATCTCTTAATCCTCTAGCTTCCATCCATCAGTTATATCACTTTATAGAATGTTAAATCCTTGTGATGAATTTTCCCCTATTCTAGGGAGTTTATCTATTTATTCAATTTCTCCCATCTTTGACCGAGTTAATGGCAGAAAGAGGATGAAGAGAGCACTGCCCATCTATGGTAGTGGGTCAATACCATTTTTCTTTTAGTCCTGGTGTTTTATATATTATGCCATAATGTTATATGCTGAAATTTATGGGTGCCACACCTTAAATTTATAGAAACATAAATTGGATGTTTAAACTGTGATTTAAACATTCCATTACACCCATATGTATGGTCATAGGTTTTCAACCTCAAGCCGAACCACCCTTGAGGCGGGTTCATTTTATTAATCATGTTTACATCAACCGAGGGTTGAGTTAAAATCACCATTTATTAATGGGATCCCTATATAAATTAAATGATTTGGTAATGGTTGAGTACCTTGTTTAACACCTTGTGATTTATAAATGAAATGAGTAGTGAAATGGGATAAATGGGAGTTATTGAATGAAATGGATAATCCCAAGGATTATGAATAACTATGTAATTGATTGAAGGCATAGAAACTGACATGAACCTCTTTATAAATTGTGTGTGAATTGATTAATGAATTGAATGTGATAAGTTATATTGAAAAAATGGCATGGACAGTAACATTTCCCCTTGATCCCTTATATAATTCATTGAATGGAATTGATTAAAGGCATGTTCACTAACATGACCTCCTCCATTTTCACTTGTACATAAAATGGTTAATGAAATGATTGTGATAAATTCAATTTATAAAGGGCATGGACACTAATATAGAACCTTGAATTAGTTTATAGATCACATTGGTAAGGGGTGATACTGTATGAAACTGATAGTCCACTTACATATAATATATTTGATGCCTTGGGATGTTACCTTGGATCCAACTTGTTGGAATTCCTCAGATATGATCCTTCAACTCATCCCAAGTCTTTACAGTGTTTTGTAGGGATGAGATCTGTGCACTCGAAGAGGATTCCTTTGGCTAATAGTCCTAGGTCCTGACCCATGTAGGTCTCTATTAATCAGAGTTTACTATAGATAATATTTTTGGACTCTAATAGGATGCCTTGGGCCTTGACCCTAGGTCCTAGACCTTATAGGTACGATACATGATTATTCATCATATTACATACTTTCTTGATACTTGGCATGCCTCTATAGGCTGTATCTGATACCTTGATCTGTTGTACATATATTCGTCATTTATAAACAAATTTTTATGGCATTTAATTATAATATGGATTACATAACTTATTTTATAATATTATTCCTATTATATCTAGACATTATTACCATTTATATGTACCAAATGGATTTGTTATAAGAGTTGTTTTAAGTGGATTACATAGTATATCTCACACCCTATTTGAGATGCTGATAGGTACCCGAGATGACCTCATTATTTCCAGTAGGGACAAAGGGAAGGGTATAGTTTTGGATGCCTGATTTATTATATAAGGATGGAGTATGGGAGAAGAGGACCAATCTTATGATTAGAGTGAAATTGGATATAGATTGGATCTTCTGTTCATTTTTGAATGACATGTCGTATATTCCTATTTCCATGTTCCCATGTATTTGACCCCTTTTTATATCATCAAGACATCATGACCATAATTTCTTATAGGATGCTAGTTATGGATTACACATGTTTATTTATGATATCTAGTTGATTTACCTTTTCACTAATGGTTATTTATTATGCTTCTAATTTTGATTACGAGAATGATTCTAATGTTCCACCCTCTGATCATGAGGGTATAGTCTCCACACCATCCTCCTACAGACCCTCACTACTAGTTGAAAACCTGTGGAATACAAGGAGGCACACCTGAGGCTATGTGGCCACCGATTCTACTACTATTATCAAGTGATCCAAGATAAGACATTAGAAAGTGGAATCAAAGCATTTTTTCCTTTTATCTCGCTATTTGGGTTCATAGATAGGAGATTAGGGATGCATCAAAATTTGGTAATAATCCTATGACTTGGAGTAGCTAACCTACATATAGGGAAAATACTAATTGCCTAGGATGGGTCTTGATGTTTTGTATTATGTCTATTACAATTTCGTTGATTTCACTATAGGGTGATGTACATGAGTTGTGATGTTCATTCTTATTGTGAGTATTCTATTACCCTTGTCCCAACGAAGAAACGAGGTTTCATTTCATGAAACATTATAGTAACTTGAGGATTTTCATGTCATGCATATGCTATGTCATATCTATTTTACTGCACACATTTCCTATATGATATTGTAGTGTCTTGATAGTTTTATCTGTTTTTAAACTAACATTTTCATTGGTTAAATAAGATAAATAATGGTTAATTAAAGCATCTTTATAATTATAAATTATGTTTTCCCATATATCGTGGTAGTGTTACTACCAAGAAAACTTTAATTAGAATTTTTTTAAAAATTTCTAATTCATTTACTGATGTTTCTAAAAACATAGTTAAATGAGGTGTTGCTAATTTACCAAAATTTAAAAATGCCATGAATTTGGTGATGTTTATAAATGTCGGTAATTAGCAACATTTATATAATTTAACAAATTATATATGTTTTTAAACATTACTATTTAGACACAGCTCGTTAGGAATGTTTTTTAGAAACATTGGTAAATCACACCTTATAAATTTTTCTAATTAGAAATGACTCATTTTCTGATGTTTTCTAAAAAATTTCATAAATCAAATCTCCTTTCATAATGTTTTTAAAAAACAACGGTAATTTTTTTGAAAACGATAATTATTTGCCCCTGTTTTTTACAATAAAAAATTATTTTAGACTAATCAAGTGCCAACAAAATCACGTAGGATGATTTTGTAAATATAATTGTATTATATTATATTTTTATATATATTTTAGAATTTAAAAAATTAATATTATACATATATATATATATCATAATATACATATATTAATATAAATGTATTAATATGAATATATTTTATTATTTTATATTTTATGTTTATATTATATTATATATATATGTGTGTGTTTATATTTTATACATATATATATATTATTATATATTAGACATATATGTATATATGTTTATATTATATATATATATATATATTATATATATATGCTTATATTTTATGTTTATTTATATGATTATATTATATATATATATCTGATTATATATATATTTATATGTATATATTATATATAAATTATATGTTTATATTAATATATATATATATATATTTATATATGTCTGTGTGTGTGTGTAAATATATATGTGTATGTATACATATATATAATTAAAATTTCAAAAAACAACACACACACACAGATATATATATATATATAATTAGGAATGTTTTATAATAATTGAAAAAATATCACTAAAATAGTCATGTTTTGTTAAAAACGTGTCTAAATATAAAATATATATGTGTTTTTAAATAAAAATATGTATATATATATTTATATATTTATATATATGTGTGTATGTGTGTTTCTATGTATATAGTATATATTATATATATGTGTGTGTGTTTGTGTTTATATATATTAATATATATATATATATATATCTAAATATATATTTACATATATGTGAGGAAATGAGGTATATAAATATATATATTTTAGGGATGTTGCCGAAAAAACATGGCTAAATTAGTGATGTTTCTAGAAAAACATCTCTAAATTTAAAATTAATGATGTTTTTGAAAAACATCCCTATAAAATCTCACTAAATTCAAATTTTTTTGTATCGTGGCACCTTAATTAAATCAATTATCATATGTTTGAGTCAGGAACTATTTGTCAAATGGACTAAAACTTTTTTTGGTTTTGATTACATGGATTCCAATCTCAATTTAAAGAGTGTGTGTGCCTCTATAAATTCAAAATGTTGATCCATATATTTGAACCACTGTAGATATTGGTTGTAGTTACATGATGTGACAATGGAAATATATAAAGAAATTACCTCATAAATTGGGACTGGTAATGCATCTAACTAGACCATGATGAATATATATATATATATATACATAAACACATAAATGAGTATAAACTACTGATTCCTAATAATTAAATGACATGATTTCCATCAAATGGGGAATATAATTGCAACTTAACGAGTTTTAACTCTATAAATTGAAATTGGAACTCCATATTATGGAACCCCTGATGCAATGTATATTAATTTCCTTTTACGCAAAATAAATAGTAGATGGTTGGGATTGTCGCTTTAAACCCTTATGATCTTATATTCTATCCATAATTGTCCATAGGAGCAGGTAGTGGGGTGTGACTCTTATATAGGAAGCCTCATACATGTATTATTCTTATTTCTATGATTTAAATCGTTATAGAATATATTATGAGGCATGTTCTTGGATTTTATAGGGCTATTCCAACATGAAATCCTCAAGCCATGTGCTAGGAGGGTGGTGCCGACCATGATCAGGGGGTGGTGTCCCCTGAGACACTAGTATTACCTCTAGTAGTTCCACTTGAGGCACCTCTCGTTATACCCAACCAGGGAACTGATGCCCGGTTTTGGGTGTGATTCTTATGGATCATGAAGGCTATGAAAAGTGCCTCATGGCTCGCCCATATTATGGAAGAGTTGATAAGATTGTTTCAATAGCTATATCCAACCATGTTTTTGTGGTATGGTAGTACATAGGCTATGGAGTTAGGTATAGAGGTCATGCTATCCATTTTCAAGAGACATGAGATGCCTCATAAGAGGAGGGTCAATATTACATCTTATATACTATATGATTTATCTAAGAGATGGTGGGATGTGTTTAATTTGGATGACCAGTATCGGGCTATGGTTTGGAGTGATTTCCACATAACCGTATATGATTATTTCTTTCCAGAGACATTGTTGGATGACATATCTAAAGGGTTTATGTACCTGGAGTAGGGTTCTTTGTCAGTTAAGGACTTCTCCATTCATTTCATAGAGATATAACATTTTACATTGATCTTCCTAGGTGAAAATTTATCTAGGGAATGGAAATTCTATGATGATCTTAGTTATAACATCTGATTGTAGGTGAACATGTTTGGCTTGACCACTGTCATCAAGTTAGTGAAACAGGTCCTGATTACTGAGAATAACATGAGAGAGGATGTGAGTGTGAGCTATATCAGTTCAGATCCTAAACCAATAGGTACAAAAACCAGTTCCAGGAAGTATCACAAGGGTTTTTATTCTGTTTGAAATGGTAGTAATAGCATGCACCCAGGTAGCCATGTGATCCACCATCATTTTAGTAAGTAGGGATATATAAATCCCTAGTGCGATATATCTCCAGTTGAGTGTAGAGCCTATGGAATGATGGGACATCTATAATTGTTTTATCAAAAACCTTCCACCTATTTCTGGTAGAATAGGATCCACACCAACTCCTCTTTTAGGATAAGGATTAGTATCTCAATTTTAGTTAGGGAGTTGGATCAATATTAGCCTTGAGGGATGTGGAGGTTTTCATGAATAGGGGAGCGAGACGCCATATTTACATAATTGGTAGAGTTATTCTTACTTAGGTAGTCAAGATGTAACATCATGTTACCTGTTTTCATGTTCTTCTCAACCATTATTTTGATCATTCTTTGGTTGGGGTTTGTATCAGGTTGTTTATGGTGAAAGTTTTAGAATTTGGTTGTTTTCTAGGATGTGCATAGTTAGAATAGAGTTTTCCCAAACCGTGCACATATCTAGTGAAAACCATGAAACCATGGACAATGAGGGTTTGTAAAGATGAGTCAAGGTTTGAAAAACCATGCACCTGATTAGTAGAAACCATGTTCCTTGGATAGGGAGTCTATAGGGGTGAATTGTTTGGTGCACGATTTTTCTAACCGTGTAACCCTCTCCCAGAAACTGTGTGTGAATAATTTTTTAATTCAGAAAATTATTTTAAAATGCTAAACCCCTTAGTTTAAACAACAATCAACCTCCATTCTACCTAACTCAGTTTCTTTTTTATTTATATGATATCATGAAGTATTTTTGCCACCTCCAAACCCATTCCTTAGTAGACCTAAGCCTGAAGGATCTTGTTTGATCTCCTCAAATTATATAAATATCTACTCATGTGTTCTCTCCCAACCACTCATTCCTTACTCCATAGAGTTTAATATATCATCACTTTTTGGATGAATCTAAACTCCATTTTGTGGCATCTTGATTCTATGTTTGATTTATTTATATTCGCCACCTTTATTCTTCAATAGTGAATCCTGCTACAGGTGTCAATTCATGATCCATGACTAAAGGTAGGTGGTTCCATTTAAAATTTTCTGTATAATTAAAAATTTATTTGTTATATTTTTTTAAAAGATCGTGTAGTTGATTTATGAAAATCTATTTTGTTATGATTTGAAATTGGAATTTTGAATGGAATGGATTTTGGAAAAACCCATCAATTCCAATGCAATTGGAGGTTGGGATATTTTTAAATTGATGGAATTGATGAAATTATTTTAGAAATTATTTGATAAAAATGGATTAAATTGAAATGATCTAAACCTATTATTGGTTTTGTATTGGAAATGCATGAAATAATGAAAACACCATATTTTCGTTTTGAAATTGAATTGTAATATTGAAACTGAAAATTGGGTAATTGAATTGTAAATGATATGATTAGAACATTTTTTATTTATTGATTGAGTAAATGTGAAACATGGTAGTTATATGGTTATTTGGGACAAACACCCTAGTGAAGGACCCTAGACCACCCTGAGAGTGGGGTAGGGGTGAAACAAGGTGTCAACATTTTCTTTTCTTTACTGGATCATGTTCCCACATTGGAAGGAAATTTTTTAAACTTTTATGATGGATATGTGGAGTAATTAAAACATTCACACATTGAAGTAAAAAAAAATTTACTTGGTTCACCACTAAGGGCTACGTGCAAGGAGCACACGCTGATAGGTTTCTAGTCGTACCAAATTCATGAAATCTTCACTAGTTGTTGACTACAATAGTTAGAGCATAATCACTATATCCCAAGCACACTGGCTTTACAAAGGTTCACAGATAGCGCACTACTTCCCTTGGATCACTTCTGTTGACTCCCTCTAGCTCACTACCTTGGGAGAGGTCTCACCCAGTTTATCGATATAAAATTCGCTTCAACAAATAGTCATTAAAGTATATGCCTCTTGTTCAACACGAGACTTTGCTTACATCATGATCTAGAGTTGATTCTCTTTTATGTTCAATCTTATTCTTTAGTGTAACCCCTAAATGCACTAAATTTTCTTCTTCTTTTTAGCAGAGCCAAAAACTTCCTTAATAATATTTTTTCTTCTGAGAACTGTCCCTAATTCTATGACTTTCTCTGATCTGCATACCATTCTTATACTACGCACTGCACCAAGTCCGCGTACCAATCCTACTCTGCATACTGCGGCTGCTCCGCATATCACGCCGGCTATGCCTACGGCACGTGCTCCACCTTCCACACCTGCTTGGCATACCTCGGATGCTCAGCATATCGCTGCTCCATGTATTGATCCTGCTCTACGTACCATGTCTGCTCTGCACACCGCATCCACATACCACCTCCTCATACCGCCACTTCGTACCGCCTTCACATACCATCTATGTGTTCCGCCTTGGCATACTGCTTCTTCATTCTATAGACTTGTTCTCCAAATTATATGATTTTTTTCTTCTTCCGAATACCACTTTTTCCTACACAAAATCTCTTATGCATAATTCTCCTTTCAATTTCTCAAACGCTTTCTTCTTTCACATACCACTTTTTCCTAGGTAGAATCTCTCCTGTGTACCACTTTCAAACTTAGCAGAGTTCTTCCACAATGATGATATTTTATTCTCAAATTCACTCTACCTTAATTATGGGATTAACACTCCTTATATAAAAAAATAACTCCACAAATTTTTCAAATCCATTTTATCCAAATTTTCAATGTGGTACAAACTTCACTGCATACCAAACTACATCCACGTACGGTATGCCTCCACCATGTATCACTCCTGTTTCGTGAACCGTAGCAATACTACCAACCTTCAGCATTTCGCGAATCGCATGCCTTTATTGTGTACTGTTGCTACGAATCATTTTCAAAAACTTTCCGCGTACTACATTCCTTCACTGCGTACCGCTGCTCGGAACCATTTTCAGTTCTACGCACCGCTCTGCGTACTATTCCCTCTTCCAGGTATGCGGCCACAAACCATTCCTGGAACATGGAACATGGTCCATGCTTTGAGTTACGTGGTTTACTAGATTTTATAATTTCATTTTTACTTCTACATCTCATTCACCCCTATGCAAAAATCCTACCATTTCAAAAAACAAAATCCTGATTTTGCGGTCTAATAGTTTGGAAAATGCTGAAACAATGTCTCCACCACAAATATGTTCTTTGGTAAGAACACCCATGCTAATTCAATATCATTTTTCTTCTTCAAAAATCAGCTACTTTCCTTACAAAAAGACCTCCACTGTGATATATACCCTTTGAATGATCAGTTTTAGCATCGTCATATTCTCCAAGGAAAGTATTGCAACTTCCCAACTTCCCTATCTTCCATCAACATCTTTCTTTCCCGTCAACACTGAATATGATTGACAAAATCTTCTCAGCTTTGTATGATCATTCATAAATTTTCAAATTTCCACATGATTCCTCATGCAATAACACATGTCTCTTCAAGTAGGCCTTTTCAAGGTCTCTTTGAATAGTAAGATGTTGCATGATCACTTTATAACTTCAATCCCTTCAACACTCTATGAGATGGATTAATTTATGTAGGCAATGTATCACCTTTGATACATGTACTTTGAACTTAATATGAGTTAAAAAATCATCTAAAATACCACTCTCAATAACTTTGGAGTTCTTAATCATCTTCATCTTCATTTTGATCTTTATTGACAACTACTGACATCAAATACAACCTTGTACACAAAGTGGTCCCAAAAATTTCCCCCTTTGTATTTTTTTGTCAATACCTCAAAGTTTTCCTCAAATTAATATGTTAATATCAAAATGGGAGTCTTCTCTCTCCCCTTACTTTCATTTCACTTCTCTCCACCTTATTGATAAGAAATAAAAAGTTCTTGGGGAAAGTGTATCAATCCATACTTAAGCAATGTTCCATCAACCATTTCACTCTAAGTCTACGTGAGCAATTTTTGCTGTAGAAAACAAGAGAATTTGATTTAGAACACAAGGATGTCCATTATTGACTTATCCTTATACCACATGAGATGATAACTCATATACATTGTTTTCAAGGGTTTTCCACTTTCATTCCTGGAAGATGAAATTGAATGTGATAGGGAATAAACAACCTAAAACTCTTGCACTCACTTCAAAAAATAGTTCAAAAACATTAAAGTGCAATTGGAGGGATATGTGGCCTTTGGGAACTTCTATTCTTCTTATGTCATTGATTAATTCAGTTACTCCCCCTTAGTAAAATGATCTTCATTATGATAAACCAAGGACAAGATATTGAGAAATCACTTACCTTTTCACATGACATGTTCTTCAAATAATTTCCATTGTAATTGAATTTAATATAAAATGAAGTTGATACTGATTGAAATAATAATTTTGGCAGCTTCTTCATTTGTCTCCCCTCAAGGGAAACACTCCCCATCATCTTCATCAAGGGTGATCCTTAATCATTTTAATATTTTAATATCAATTGAAGAATCTCCCAAGGATGGAAACTTCTTCATCTTAGCTATCAGGAGTTGATAACATTCACTACTTCTCAGGTTCTCCCCCTAAGATCATGATTAACCTTCAATTTCCTATATTATTAGCACAAATACAATACACAAATGATTAAGGGAATAAGGTGGTTCCCCCATGATTCTTTAATGTGAGTAGGAAGGATGAGATGGTTTTCTAAACCAAGATGCTCTATCTGCACCATTCTTCATGATCGCACATCTGAAAAAAATTTCTGATCTATGTTGATGTGGCATGGATCTCTTCACATTTTCTTCTGGTTTGCATGGAGAGTTGTTATTCTTAACATCCATCATGAATTATACATTCTTACTCATTTTAAAGACTACTTCTTACTCTAATATTATGGTTAAACAACCTTTTGCAATGTGACCAAATTTCTTATATCGTTAACATAGAAATTATTTAACATGTGTGATTCTATTGGTTTTAAATCTCTCATGCACTTCATCTTCATCACGTGAAAGGTTTTCTTTTCCTTTACTACCAGCCTTAGCCTGTGTATTTTCCAGTTTCCTTATTCTTTATAACTCTTCTGGCCAGGTGACCAACATGCCATTTGGAGCTGTTGCAGTAGGTTTGGCTCATCAACATGGGTTCATATGAGTTTCATCTCTATTAGTTTCTCATTTGGATAAATTTCCCTTCAATTTCATGGATCTAAAAATCTGGGTATTCTCAGCTTCCTTAATTGAGATCATCTTGGGAAAATTTTTGTTCGCAATATTCTTCAGATTTATTCCCAAGGTAGCTTCTTCATAATTAGCCGAAATCGAAGGTATTATTTTCTTTTCAGCTCTGGATATATGTTTAGATAAGCATGATCCATTATTTTGACTAATTATATTTCATACATCACAGATATTGTCTAGCATTACAAATCGGTTTGTGGTATATAGATGCTTCTAGATCTGTTGATGTTTCTTCTTCTCCTTTAACTTTCTACCTTTTGATATTGGATTTTTAAACACTTTTTCATTTAAGGGATTGTACCAAAAATCCAGTGCTGTCACATACAAGACATATTTTAAAGGTATTTTTTTCATTTAATTTACATCCTTTCTTTTTTGGGGGTTTTCCTAGGTTTTAGGGAGGAATAAATGAGTATTCATGAATTGGGCCAAACCGTGAGCCCAATTCCAGATTAAAAAATAAATTTTTTATCTTTTATAACTTTTTTATTTTTAAACATTTTTCATCCATTCAAATTCCTAATTGACCTACCCTAACCTATTAACACCACCAAGGTAATTTGGTGATTTTAGGAATCCATAACCAGGGGTTATTTGGGTTTTTGTCTAAGGGGTTGGGCCTGCCCGAAAACCCAATTCCTGTTTTAAAAATAAAATTTGATTTTGTTATAACTTATTCAATATTTGGGCTTTTTCGGTGATTCCAAATCTCAATCAATCCCAAGTAACCCAGCCGCGCGTCTGCACTCTCTCCCACCCATTTGGAGCTTTGTAGAATCGCTATTGTCTGCCGAAATTCATAGGGTTCCTCAAATCGCCCAGATTTGAAGAGGTAAAGTATTTATTTCATAACTCTCTCAATTCTCAATATTTGTCCTCCATTCCAGTTCCTAAATGAGATAATACATCTTTTTCGAACGTAACCTAAATTTGGGCTCTATTAAATTTCAGATACTGGAGTTTTGGAGTGATTACTTCAAGATACTTCAAGTAAATGAGCCCTTTTCTTTCCTCTTTCAAATTACTTTGGGTTTAACTCATTGTTATTAGGGTTTCTTCGGTTATAATTGAGTTTAATATTTTCCAGAAACTAGGATTTCTAACCTAGTGTTTAACTTTGGGATTTCTTGGCCAATTTGTGTGGTTTTAGGTTTGATCTAGTTCTCTCTTGGTGCGGCGGGGGTGCGATTGGATTTTCGCACGGAGATTCAAGGGTTTTTGTTAATTTGGTAGGTGATTTCATTGTGTGTGAAATTTTTGTGAATTAGCTTGCTGTTTTCATGGTACCCTAATGTTTATTTCACTTGAATGTTTCTGTAAAAATTGGTTTTAGTTTCATTTATAATGCAAATGAATTTTAAGTTCCAATTTTTGGTGAAATTGAGGGTTTTCCCTTCAAATATTTTATTGGTTCATTTTGGGATGCCCCATAACTGAATTTTTGGTTTCATTAAAGGGTTTTGAACTGAAATTTTGTTTTAATAACTTACAAGTGTTATCATAGTGTGAAATGTGGATATCTTAAAGAGCTTTGGGTGAAAAACAATGTGATGTTTTGAGAGGTTGTTTTATTGGAAATAAAATTATTTTGTTGTGTGTTTTAAATGGTATAAAATGTGTGTAGCTATTGTACAATTTGTTTGTGACCAGTAGTGATATTTTATATGAAAATGGATGTGTGTTGTTTGCTGAAATTTTTTGAGCACAAAAAGGGGAAGCCCGGGTACTTAGGTGGGGCGGATTTGTACTAGTACGGCTAGTGGATCGGATGGGTTTTGTCCCTGTTCCACTTAGCATCTGGATAAAGACAACTCTAACTAAACTATTTGGATGATGATTGGGGACCACTAGGTTATGGGTATGTTCTCTACTAGTGGCTCGTGCACGAGAACAGATTTTTCTATGGTTACTCTACACCGAGGTACGAGGTACATAGGGCCTGAGACAACCTAGTGCTTAGGGGTGTTCCTGATTTTGATGCTCATAGGATTTGTGGTATTTACCCTTGTTGTGGGTTGTTTTTGGTAGTACATTACAGTAGATCACATGTCTATTTAATGTTCTAAAATTCTGAAATTCTCAGATTGAAAACTGTTTTCATTTGAAAGTTGCATTTCTTTGAATTTTAGCACTGTTTCACCTTGTGTATTAAAATTGCTTGTTTTGTTCACATTGTATTGCATACTCTTTGGAATCAACTGGTGGTATCCTATTGGGATTAGGCTCACACCCTACTTACACCCCTTGGGTGTAAGTAGACCTACTTATGCTTGACTCAGGTAAAGGGAAGGCTAAGGGTGATGGCGGTTCGGGATGTTAGTCCCCATCGTTGGGGCGGAGTTGCGGGGACAGCTTGTGGGTGATGATCCCCTTGTCATGTGGAGTCCATGGGGATGTCTTTATGTTGTCATTATTTGTTTTTAGACCACTTGTAGTGTTTTTAAACATATTTATTCAGATCTGGTTTTGTTAAGAATTGTTTAGCATGAAAATTTCAGATTTTAATAATTGATTGTTTTTTATGATTTATGCTTTCATACTCGGGTAAATCGTTCCCAAACCAGATTTGTTTGATACCCGAGCACTTGTGGCAGCCCGTGGGGATAGGGAACGCCCTTCGGGCCTTACCACGGGCCGGGTTTGGTGCCGTTAATGGTGGCGACCAGATCCGGTTCGTGACAAAATGGTATCAGAGGAGGTTAATGTTTTTGGGTTATATTGTTATTTTGAGATGAGTCAGGATAGACAGGAGCTAGGACTGTCAGGGCTCGGGGTATTGGTTGTGAGTAGGGTGCCTGGCCCGCACCTCTCATGGCAGACCTTGAGTCACCAGAGGATGTTGTAATTTACTGATTGACTTCACTTCTAAGTGAGACGTGTGGGCTGCAGACCACATGTGGACATCAGGCAGATGTGGAGTAGTTGTTTTTTTCACAAGAATGTGTTTAGTTTGTTTATATTTGATGTATTTGATTACAATTTTCATAATTGTGGTATTGACTATTGTTTTGTGACTGTTGCATTTTGTAGCAACATGCCTCCCCGGAAAGCTCCCACACACCCACAGGAGGAAGCTGGAGAGAGTTCTCCCACACCGATTGATCATAGGCTTGTGGAGGCTGTTGTTCGGGCTATCCAAGATTTGGGACAGGGACCAGCTCATGATCCTATTCCTATTAGGGCAGAGGAGACAGGTCCTAGAAAATATAAAGCACAAGAGTTTCTGAAAAACAAGCCTCCTGCCTTCCGAGGTAGCACAGAACCCCAGGAAGCAGAAGAATGGCTCGAGAAGATCGAGCGTATGTTTGAGTTCCTGGAAACACCCGAGGAGCTCAGGGTGAAGTGTGCCTCCTTCCTGTTGGAGGGTCCCAGTCGTAAATGGTGGGAGTCAGTGCTTCAGGCTGGGAAGAATTATTAGATGCGCTGGGGAGATTTCAAGGCTGTCTTCAATGAACAGTATTGCCCTGAGGTGTTGGCTTATGCCAGGTCTAGAGAGTTCATGGAACTTGTTCAGGGGAATCTATCTGTGATGGAGTATGCCAACCGTTTCGCTGAATTGGTTCGTTATGCTCCAGAAATTGTCTCTAATGAGCAAGCGAAGGCCCAGAGGTTTGAGAAAGGCTTGCGACCAGAGATATACTCCCAGGTGTTCTTGTTTAAGCTGAGGACCTATGCTGAGGTTGTTGATCGTGTGTGCATGGTGGAGATTGATAGGAAATGTAGGGCTGGTTTCTATGGTTCAGTATCAGCAGTGGGTAGTGGCAGCTCCTCAGAGAAGAAAAGGAAGTGGGAGGATCATGTGAAGAAAGGAGGGGGCAGTTCAGGACACTCTTCCAGGCAGTTTTCTTCTGCGGCTTCTGATGCGAGATCGGTCGTGTGCCACCAATGTGGGAGGCCTGGGCATATCCGACTAGCATGTCCTCTTCCTCCGAAGCCTTGTTACCAGTGTGGAGGTATAGGGCATTTTCAGCGCTTCTGCGGTGTGGCACGTCCACTCCCAAGTGGGGCAGGGTCAGTGGCTTCAAGAGGAGTGCCATCACAGTCTGAGCCGTCGAGGACTGGGGGATCTCGATTTGGTGATCGTGGTGGTAGGGATAGATCATCTTCTGGGCAGAGCCAGTTTAGGGCACAACCACAGACTAGCGGTCATCCTCAGGCAGATACTGGACATCTCCATGCAGTGGATCAGTCACCAGCAGGATCAGAGGCGGGACCGTCGACAGTTCAAGGTACCGTTCTGATCACATCTTCTATAGCTACTGCTCTTTTTGATACTGGTGCCTCAATTTCATTCATTTCTGTACATTTTGTGGACATTCTGAATTTTCCAACTGAGTTGATGTCTTTTGCGATGGATTTGGTGACACCATTGGGAAAGAAGAAGGAGCAGGGCCTCAGGTGCCCCTCATGTGCACTTTCTGTGTCAGGGGTCGAGATGGAGTGGGACCTCTTGGTCTTAGATATGGACCTTTTTGATGTTATACTTGGGATGGATTGGCTAGTACACTTCCAGGCACACATCGATTGCTACAGACGGCGTGTGAGTGTCACAGCACCTGATGGGAGTCGTCAGGTTTTTCATGGAGAATGGGATCCACGATCAAGTCACGCAGGGCCTCCACTCCCAGAGTTGGGAAGTGTTATCTTCCAGTTATCTTCGATTGTGCTGGAGGATGGTCTTTCCCCTGAAGGTGCACTACCTCATGTAGTGAATGAGTTTCCCGAGGTTTTCCCTGATGATTTTTCTGGCTTGCCCCCGGAGCAGGATGTGGAGTTTTCGATTGATCTGGCGCTGGGAACACAGCCGATATCTCTTCCCTATTATCGCATGGCCCCCACCGAGTTGAGGGAATTAAAGATACAGCTGGACGACTTAGAATCCAAAGGATTCATTCGCCCGAGCGTCTCTCCTTGGGCCGCTCTTGTGTTGTTTGCAAAAAAGGCTGATGGATCCCTCCGGTTGTGCATTGACTACCGGAAGCTGAATAGGGTAACAATTAAAAACAAATACCCTTTGCCCAGAATAGATGATTTGTTTGATCAGTTTAAGGGGGAAAAGTGGTTCTCAAAGATAGACCTGCGTTCAGGGTATCATCAACTCAGGGTGAAGGAGTCAGATATCCCTAAGACAGCCTTCCGAAGCAGGTACGGCCACTTTGAGTATTTGGTCATGCCCTTCAGATTGACCAATGCTCCAGCGGTATTTATGGCACTTATGAATAGGGTGTTCCATCAGTATCTCGATTCCTTTGTTGTGGTGTTCGTGGATGACATTCTGGTATACTCTTGCTCTGAGGAGGAACACGAACATCACTTGAGGATCGTTTTGGGTACATTACGAGATCACATCCTCTATGCAAAGTTGTCAAAGATGTTGTGGTCCCTGGCTAGGATTGTTAGCCCGCTGCCCGACTGAACCAATCCCACATCGGTTGTGGAAGGAGATTGGTGGGTGTTTAAAATCCCGTGCCTACCTTCCCCTCATCGACGCGTTTTAAAGCCGTGAGGCCCAGGGTAGAAACTGGGCCAGAGCGGACAATATCGATGGGCCAGGATTAACCGATCCCACATTTGGTATCAGAGGGTGGTTTCGGGACCGCTGTGGGCTTGGGGGGGGATTTTTGTGGTCCCTGGCTAGGATTGTTAGCCCGCTTCCCGACTGAACCAATCCCACATCGGTTGTGGAAGGAGATTGGTGGGTGTTTAAAATCCCGTGCCTACCTTCCCCTCATCGACGCGTTTTAAATCCGTGAGGCCCAGGGTAGAAACTGGGCCAGAGCGGACAATATCGATGGGCCGGGATTAACCGATCCCACATTGGAGGGTTGGCCAAATGATGAGAATTGTGTACTTTGGCTTCACAATGGTTAATTATGGTCCGGCAATTGTTCCGGGGCTTCAAGGTCCTTTATTTATAGAGGGAGAACCCTCATATGGCCGTTGGAGGGCTTTGGAGCCGTTGGAAAAGGCCTCGGAGCCGTTGGGAGGCTTTTGGAGTTGACTGGTCAAAGCCAACGGCTAGTTTGACCAGGCCTACCGGCTGGCCGGTACATCTCCACCGGCTGGCCGGTGCCTTGGATGTTGAGAGGTGCTTCTACCCAGGAGCCACCGATGCAAAATCCGTACCCGCTTGCCCACTTCACAAGAAAAGGGCCAAGAAAAAGGAGAAGAAGAAGGCTTCAAAGGAAACATGGAGTGATAGCTCCACCTCTTCATTCTCCTCCTCCTTGAGCGACCAAGGTAAAAAATGCCTAATGGCAAAACATGAGGTATCTTTCTCCTCTTCCTCCTCTTCCTCCTCTAGTTCTTCTAATTCTTTTAATCATTTATCATATGAAGAACTTCAACATGTGCGAGACCAACTTGAAAATGGTTTTCATGAACTCTCTTCAAAATTTGTTGCTTTAAAAAAGTCTTTCAAAAAACTCTCCTCCGAAAAAGACCAACTTCTCAAAGAGAAGGAGGAACTCTCCCTAAAAATCCAAAATTTTCCCAATGTTGATTCTTTGGAATCAACCATTAAGGACCTTAGAGAATCCTTAGCCAAGTTCACCCAAGGTGAACAAAATTTGTCCAAACTCTTAGGTTCTCAACGAGTATCTAGAACCACCAATGGACTTGGCTACACCAACCAAGCTTCCTCCTCCCATGCTCCAACTATTTTTGTAAGGGGGAGCTCTAGTTTTAAATTTTGTAACTATTGCAAAAAACCCGGGCACCTTATTTATGAATGTAATTGTAAAAACGCCCGGTACGGTCAACCAAAAAGTTTTTTCTTTTCCGATGAATTTTATAGGAGAAGACCCGCCATGAGACAAGTATGGATTGAAAAATCCCTTCTAGCGAGTCTCTCCGGGCCTAAAATCATCTCTTTTCAAAATCCCTCTCCCCGGTGATTTATTGTTCTTATTTAGGGGGAGTTAGGATCGTTTAAGCCCTTTTTCAATTTCAAAATTTTCAATTTAAACCTTCAATTTCAACTCTTGGTATCAAATTTTCAATTCTCAATTCAGAATTTTCATTTCAAAGTTTTTCAAAACTCTCAATTTCAAAAATTTCATTTGGTTTCAAATTTCAAATTTCAATTGGTTTTTGATTCAAAACTTTCAATTCAAACTGTTATTAGAATTTTTATTTTCAATCTTTCAATTTCCAAAATTTCAATTGTTTTTCAAAACTCAAATCTTGTTTTTCAAAATTTCCCTCAATCAAGTTTTATGCCCCACGCTATTTTGATAATCACAATGGGGGAGAAATTTCTTGATTGATTGGGGGAGAATCTTTTCTCTCATGCTTA
Source organism: Viscum album (assembly GCA_963277665.1). Lineage (NCBI taxonomy): Eukaryota > Viridiplantae > Streptophyta > Magnoliopsida > Santalales > Viscaceae > Viscum > Viscum album. Next base: position 905,875,371 of record OY728166.1, on the reverse strand, counting down.
GTATTTATTTTCAATTTATCATTTAAAGCATGCCTTTCTTTTAAGTTTTTACATTGCTTAGATAAGTGATTGTGATCATCAAAATAGGGGGAGATTGTTGTACCCCACACTCTTTGATTTTCATGATCACAATCACTTTCATATGTGTTTAACATTGTTTTTAAGTGTTGTGGATGATAGGCGAAAGATTGCCAAAGGATTGGCCCAAGAATGGACATCAAGTGGACTGAAATTCAGTCCACCGGCCAACCGGTGTGATAGCACCGGCCAGCCGGTGGACCCGGCAGAGGCATTGCCCACTGCCAGGTTCCACCGGTCAGCCGGTGGCTCTGTCACCGGCCAGCCGGTGGAATCCTGGTTCAACAGTGAGACCTACTGTCTCACCACCGGCCAGCCGGTGGCCTCAGCACCGGCCAGCCGGTGGCTCCTGGGCAGAAGCACCTCTCAACATCCAAGGCACCGGCCAGCCGGTAGGCCTGGTCAAACTAGCCGTTGGCTTTGACCAGTCAACTCCAAAAGCCTCCCAACGGCTCCGAGGCCTTTTCCAACGGCTCCAAAGCCCTCCAACGGATACTTGAAGGTTCCTAGCCTATAAATAAAGGCCTAGGAAGCCCCGGAACAAAAACCAAGCCACCAGACACATTGTTGATCATTTTGGCGAACCTCCGGCGGATTTCCTCAAGGAACCCAACGTGCTCCAATCCAATTCCACATCCAAGAGCACCTTCAAAGAAGCTTGGAAGCAGCCTTCAACATCTCTATTCAATCAAAGGCGCCCAAGGCTTCTCCAAATACGGTTTTTTATTGTATATTAATTTTGAGCTTAAAATTGGGTTTGTGCCTACAAACCCCAAACTCTTTTCTCATCCCCTTTTCTTTGGGTTCTCACACCACCACTAAGGTGTGAAGTGGTTTCTTCAAGCCTTTCCTTTTAAAAGGCTTGTGTTTCGGTGAGCTAGCCTTCACCCGTTAAAAAGGCTAGTGGGTTCTTGCTATTCCATTGAAAGCAAGTGGGTTCTTGCTCAACCAATAAAAGCAAGCTGTAATAGGTCCTAGTGCTACCTCAAAGCCTAGTGGGTTTCTTGCTAAAACCATTGAAAAGCAAGCGGTAGGAATCTCTCAACGGTTGAGTTGGGAGCGGAGACGTAGGCCGGGTTTTGGCCGAACTCCGTTATCAATTTTGTGTGTCTTGCCTCTTTATTTCCGCTGCACTTTCAACTCTGATTTTAATTTGTTAATCCTTTTTTAAAAGGAAATTCACCCCCCCTCTTGCCATCATTCCCTTGTTTTCTTCCGCCCAACAAAAGTGCACTTCCTGGATCAGAGAGGTGAGATTTCTGGGGCATGTGATCTCAGAGCATGGAGTTTCAGTGGACCGTGAGAAAATTAGTGCAGTCATGTCATGGGAGAAACCGAAGAATGTGTTCGAGATCAGGAGTTTTCTTGGCTTGGCCGGTTATTACAGGCGATTCGTTCAGGATTTCTCTCGGCTTGCTTCACTGATGACTTCCCTCACCCGGAAAGGGGTGAAGTTTGTATGGGGTCCAGAATGTCAGGAATCATTCGAGGAGCTGAAGAGGCGGCTGACTACCGCCCCCGTGCTGATTTTTCCAGAGGCTGGAAAGGGATATGTGGTCTATTGTGATGCTTCAGGTATGGGTCTTGGGTGAGTGCTTATGCAAGATGATCATGTGGTCGCATATGGCTCTCGCCAACTTCGACCACATGAAAAGAACTACCCAACCCATGACTTGGAGTTGGCAGCGGTGATGCATGCTTTGAAGACTTGGCGCCACTACCTCTTTGGGGAGAAGTTTGTGGTATACTCTGATCACAAAAGCTTGGCTTATATCTTCTTGCAGAAGGACCTCAACTTGAGGCAACGTCGCTGGATCGAGTACTTGCAGGGGTTTGACTTTGACATTGTCTATACCCCAGGAAAGGGTAAGGTAGTGGACGATGCTTTGAGCAGAAGAGTTCCAGTGCAGGCTTTGAGGAAGTCTAGTGATGAGTGGGCTTTAATGGGTCTCTTTTCTTAGATGCATGTAGAGACTACGGAATACAGTGGAGGGGCATTCTTGGAAAGTGTCCAGTTGAATCCTTCTCTATTGGAGTTGATTCCGCAGGAACAGCCCAGTGATGATCTTTGCCAGCGGTCTAAGCAGTTCCTTCATGGTGGGGAGACATCCTCCGATTGGTCGTCGTCTCTCGAGGGCATCTTGTGCTTCAAGGGCCGTTCAGTAGTGCCATTATCTCTGCAGAAGGTGGTGATGAAAGATAGCCACAAGTCTCAGGGGGCTGTCCATCCGGGTGCCACTAAGATGTATTATGATGTTCGTCGGCAGTTTTGGTGGCCTGGTATGAGACGGGACATAGCAGACTTTGTTTCGAGATGCTACACATGTCAGCAGGTGAAAGCAGAGCACCAAAGGCCATCTGGTTTTCTCCAACCACTACCCATTCCTACCTGGAAGTGGGAAGAGGTTTCCATGGACTTCATTGTTGTCTTACCTCGTACACCTCGGGGTAAGAATGCTATTTGGGTGGTGATTGATCGTATGACCAAATCAGCCCACTTCATTCCGATAAAAGATACAACTAAAGTAGATGAGTTGGTCCATTTGTATCTTCAGGAAGTGGTGAGACTTCATGGTGTACCATCAGCTATTGTCTCGAATAGAGACCACCGCTTCACTTCTCGATTTTGGGAAGGCCTTCAGAAGTCCTTGTGGTCACAGATTAAGATGAGCACGACATACAACCCACAGACAGATGGTCAGACAGAGCGGGCGAATCAGATATTGGAGGAAATGCTTCGTGCATGTGTCATGGACTTTGGAGGTTCTTGGGATATCCATTTGGGATTGGTAGAGTTTGCTTATAATAATAGTTACCAATCCACAATTCGAATGGCCCCTTTTGAGGCGCTCTATGGTCGGCCTTGTCGGACCCCCCTATGTTGGGCTGAGGTAGGAGAGACTTCACTGTTGGGGCCGAGCCTTGTGCAGGAGACATCTGAGAAGGTCAAGTTGATCAGGCAGCTCTTATTTATAGCTCAGAGTCGTCATAAATCTTATGTTGACCAGAGGCGTCAAGACCTAGAGTTTTCTGTGGGTGACAGGGTATTCTTAAAAGTGGCCCCTCGTCTGGGCCATCGTCGATTGGGGAAGCAAGGTAAGCTGATGCCACGGTATGTCGGACCCTTTGAGATCACTGAGCATATTGGTAAGGTGGCATACAGGTTGGCCTTACCTTCTCAGTTGACGTCTATCCATGATGTCTTCCACGTCTCTCAGTTGAAGAAATACAATCCGGATCCATCCCATGTGTTGAGTTGGGAAGAACTGGAGATAGAGCCTGACTTGTCTATCGTTGAGAGACCGATGAAAATAGTGGACTCCCAAGAGAAGATACTTCGAGGAAAGCCTATTCCTTTAGTCCGGGTTCTATGGTAGCATGGGAATGATACACATGAGACATGGGAGTGAAAGTCATGGGTCGAGGAAGAGTACCCATTCTTGTTTTCCAACCGAGATTCATGTTGACTTTCCGGGGCGGAAAGTCCTTCATGGTGGGGAGAATTGTCACATACAAGACATATATTAAAGGTATTTTTTTCATTTAATTTACATACTTTCTTTTTTGGGGGGTTTCCCTAGGTTTTAGGGAGGAATAAATGAGTATTCATGAATTGGGTCAAACCGTGAGCCCAATTCCATATTAAAAAATAAATTTTGTATCTTTTATAAATTTTTCATTTTTCAACATTTTTCATCCATTCAAATTCATAATTTACCTCCTCTAACCTTTTAACACCACCAAGGTAATTTGGAGATTTTAGGAATCCATAACCAGGGGTTATTTGGGTTTTTGTCTAAGGGGTTGGGCCTGCCCGAAATCCCAATTCCTGTTTTAAAAATAAAATTTGAGTTTCTTATAACTTATTCAATATTTTGGATTTTTCGGTGATTCCAAGTCTCACTCAAGACCAATTAACCAAGACGCGCGTCTGAACTCTCTCCCACCCATTTGGAGCTCTGTAAAATCGCGAGTTTCTGCCGAACTTCATAGGGTTCCTCAAATCGCCCAGATTTGAAGAGGTAAAGTATTTCTTTCATAACTCTCTCAATTCTCAATATTTTTCCTCCATTCCAGTTCCTAAATGAGATAATACATCTTTTTCGAACGTACCCTAAATTTGGGATCTTTTAAATTTCAGATACTGGAGTTTTGGAGTGATTACTTCAAGATACTTCAAGTAAATGAGCCCTTTTCTTTCCTCTTTCAAATTACTTTGGGTTTAACTCATTGTTCTTAGGGTTTCTTCGGTTATAATTGAGTTTACTAATGTCCAGAAACTAGGATTTAGAACCTAGGGTTTAACTTTGGGATTTCTTGGCCAATTTGTGTGGTTTTAGGTTTGATCTAGTTCCCTCTTGGTGCGGCGGGGGTGCGATTTGATTTTCGCACGGAGATTCAAGGGGTTTTGTTAATTTGGTAGGTGATTTCATTGTGTGTGCAATTTTTGTGAATTAGCTTGCTGTTTTCATGGTACCCTAATGTTTATTTCACTTTAATGTTTCTGTAAAAATTGGTTTTAGTTGCATTTATAATGCAAATGAATTTCAAGTTCCAATTTTTGGTGAAATTGAGGGTTTTCCATTCAAATATTTTATTGGTTCATTTTGGGATGCCCCATAACTGAATTTTTGGTTTCATTAAAGGGTTTTGAACTGAAATTTTGTTTTAATAACTTAAAAGTGTTATCATAGTGTGAAAGGTGGATATCTTAAAGAGCTTTGGGTGAAAAACAATGTGATGTTTTGAGAGGATGTTTTATTGGAAATAAAATTATTTTATTGTGTGTTTTAAATGGTATAAAATGTGTGTAGCTACTGTACAATTTGTTTGTGACCAGTAGTGATATTTTATATGAAAATGTATATGTTTTTTTTGCTGAAATTGTTTGAGCACAAAAAGGGGAAGTCCGGGTACTTAGGTGGGGCGGATTTGTACTAGTACGGCTAGTGGATCAGATGGGTTTTGTCCCTGTTCCACTTAGCATCTGGATAACGACGACTCTAACTAAACTATTTGGATGATGATTGGGGACCACTAGGTTATGGGTATGTTCCCTACTAGTGGCTCATGCACGTGAATGGATTTTTCTATGGTTACTCTACACCGAGGTACGAGGTACATAGGGCCCGAGACAACCTAGTGCTTAGGGGTGTTCCTGATTTTGATGCTCATAGGATTTGTGGTATTTACCCTTGTTGTGGGTTGTTTTTGGCAGTACATTACAGTAGCTCACATGTCTATTTAATGTGCTAAAATTCTGAAATTCTCGGATTGAAAACTATTTTCATTTGAAAGTTGCATTTCTTTGAATTTTAGCACTGTTTCACCTTGTGTATTAAAATTGCTTGTTTTGTTCACATTGTATTGCATACTCTTTGGAATCAACTGGTGGTATCCTATTGGGCTTAGGCTCAAACCCTACTTACACCCCTTGGGTGTAAGTAGACCTGCTTATGCTTGACTCAGGTAAAGGGAAGGCTAAGGGTGATGGCGGTTCAGGATGTTAGTCCCCATCGTTGGGGCGGAATTGCGGGGACGGCTTGCGGGTGATGATCCCCTTGTCATGTGGAGTCCATGGGGATGTCTTTATGTTGTCATTATTTGTTTTTAGACCACTTGTAGTGTTTTTAAACATATGTATCCAGATCTGGTTTTGTTAAGAATTGTTTAGCATGAAAATTTCAGATTTTAATAATTGGTTGTTTTTTTATGATTTATGCTTTCATACTCGGGTAAATCGTTCCCAAACCTGATTTGTTTGATACCCAGGCACTTGTGCCAGCCCGTGGGGATAGGGAACGTCGTTCGGGCCTTTCCACGGGCCGGGTTTGGTGCTGTTAATGGTGGCGACCAGATCCGGTTCGTGACAAGTGCACAATGCTGAAATACATTTCACCACCAACATTGACCCACAAATCGGGTCTTCTTAATATCTTCTATATAAGGTGATTGGGACTTATTTTTAATGTATTGTGCTCTATTTGAGGAACCATCTTCCAGCTTCTTCTTCCTATCCACCCTAGCCATGGTGGTAGGTCTCTTCTCATCAAATTTCTTCATCCATACTTGTTTATAATTTTTCATCCAGCCTACATTTTTTTGAAACATATTTAGGAACAATAGTATAAGTTAGTATGAATGGTGCCTTCAATTTCACAGCTACTTGTGATAGATCAATGTGTTAATTCCCTATATTCTTATCACATGTTAGATGTCTTTTAATAGTAGAATCCTACATTGAGCATTGGGTACCATTATCAACCATTTCCTTCTTTTGTGGAGACTCAATATTTGACTTCTTGATATTGGTCAACCTAGTTTCCAGTTGTAAACATTTCATATTGAGGATGACATTCGGATATTCAATCAGAATCATATTCTCTTCACATGAATTGTTCATTATTTCAACTCAAACTTCATGAAACATGACATTGTTTTGTAATAAAGATTCACATTATTTAATTTCTTAGATGTTTCTTCCAAATATAAACTCTTGACTTCAGTATTCTTCTTCAGATCAGCTTCAAGTGCATTGATATTTTCTTCTAGATTCTTATTGACTTACTATTTTTCTTCAAAGGCTTTAATATGTCTGGAGATCTTATAATATTCAATTTTTTTCCTTCCAAGACCTTTCCTACATTATCAACTTATCATTCCATTCAAGAGATCTCAACCTTCATACATTGAAATATAATACAAATAGAAACAACTCTTTCTTTAGGAATATCATGCAGATATGTTCTTAATTTCTACTGATCACTTTAAAATGATATATAAGTGTCTTCATTTCCTTTGGAAGAAACCTAATCCACCTAATCTTTACTTTCCAAGCCTAATATTTATTCATTATTATAAGGGCATGGAGAAGCAGACACCACATCTTCATTAGACATGAGGGACTTCTTCAAATGTCTCTTCTCTTTATTTTTCTTATTTTTCATGGTCTTTCTAGATATAGACTTTTGCTCAAGAATAACTGAATCTTTATCAACAATGCACTTCATTGTTGACTCCAGAAAGAAAACTAAAACCCTCTTCTGAATATAATTATTGTAGACTATCCAACATATGTGAACCGTTTCCCTCTAATACAAATTGAAGGACCCCAGACCACCCTGACGGGGGGGGGGGCTTAATCAGGGTGTCAAATTTTTGTATTATTTACTAGATCTTGTTTCCAGATTGGTTAGAACTTTTTTAAAACTATATGATGGATATGTGCAGTAATTAAAACATTCACACATAGAATGAAAACACTCCAATTCTTACTTGGTTCACCACTAAGGGAAACGTCGAAGGAGCATACGCTGACAGGTTGCCGATCATACCAAATTCCACTAATCTTTACTAGCTATGGATTACATTAGTTTGGGCATAGTCACTTTATCCCAGGAATACTGCCTTTACAATGGTTCAGGGATAGACCATTGCTTCCCTCAGATCACTTCTGTTGACTCCCCCTGGCTCACTGCCCTAGGAGATGTCTCACTTAGTTTATTGACTTGAAGGTCGCTTCAACAGATAGGCATTAAATTCTATGTCTCATGTTCCACATGAGACTTTTCATACATCTTGGTATAGAGTTGATGTTATTTTATGTTAAATATTCTTCTTTTTTGTAACTCAAAAATGCAATAAATATTCTTTTTATTTTTTCTACAGCCACAAACTTCCTTTATGATTTTTCAACTTCTTTGAATTGTCCCTGATTCTGTAGAATGTCTCTAGTATTCATACCACACCTACTCTTTCCACTTCACCTGCTCTGCGTACCAAGTCTGCTATGCATACTACGACTGCTCTGTGTACTACGCCAGCTCCACCTATTGTGCATGCTCTGCTTACCGTGCCTGCTTAGCATACCTCATCTTCTCAGCATACCGTTGCTCCGTATATTGCGCATGCTCTGCGTATCGCACCTACTCTACGCACTGTGTCCATGTACCACCTCCGTATACTGCCATTGTGTTCTTCCTACATGTATTGTCTATGTTGTCCTACTTCACATACCGTTTCTTCCTTCCACAAACTTCTTCAAATTTAGAGAATTATTTCATCTTCTTTATACCACGTTTTCTTATGTAAAAATATCTTCCACAGACTGTTCCTTCCAATTTTGAGAAAAATTTCATCTTTTGCATACCACTTCTTCATGCACAGAATCTCTCTTGCATACCACTTTTTGACATAGTTGAGTTCTTCCACAACGATCATATTTTCTTATCAATTTCTCTCTACCATAATGATGGTATTAACACTACTTATATATGAAAATAACTCCAAAAATATCACTAATCCATTTTACCCAAAATTTCAATGCGGGAAAAATATCACCGCATATTAAACTATATCCTCATACGGTAAGCCTCCACTGTATATTGCTCTTGTTTCATAAACCACAACAATACCTCCAACCTTCAACATTACATGTACCACACACTTTCACCACATAATGTCATTGTGAACCGTTTTCGGAATCATTCTGTATACGGAACACCTTCATCATGTACTACTATTGCAAATCGTTTCCGATTCTATGCACCGCTCCGCATACCATTCTCGCTGCCAGGTACGTGGCTACAAACCATTCAAAGAACAAGGTAAATGGTCAATGCTCTAAGGTATGTGGTTTAATCCCTTTGTTGATTTCCTTTTTGTTCCTCATCTCATTCACCCGTATGCAAAAATCCTTCCATTTCCAAAAAAAATCTGATTTTGAGGTCCATCAATTTGAAAAACGCTAGGAAAATGGTTCCACCTCAAATATCTACTTCGGGAAGAACAATAATGCTAATTCACTGTCATCCCTCTTCTTCAAAAATCAGCTTATTTCATCATGAACTCCTTCCTCTATGATATATACTCTTTGGACTATCAGTTTTAGCATCATCAGATTCTCTCAGGAAATTACTGTAACTTCCCAACTTCCATGTCATCCAGCAACATCAGTCTTTCCAATCATCATTGAATATGACTAACATCATTTTCTCATCTTTTTTATGATCATTATTAAATCATAAAATCTCCACATGACCCCTCATTCAATATTGCATGTCTCTTCATGTAGGCTTTTGCATGGTCTTTTTGAACAGTGAGATGTTGCATGATCAGTTTATAACTTCAAGACCTTCAACACTCTATGATATGGTTTCATTGATGTAGAAAATATATCACATTTGATACATGTATTTTGAACCTAATATTAGTTCCATAATCATCTGAATTACCACTCTCAATAACATTTGAGTTCTTCGTCATCTACTTCTTCATTTTGATCTTTATTTAAAAATGTTGGCAACAAATACAGCCTTATACACAAAGTGGTCCCAACACCTAGGATGTTGATTCCCAAGTAATGTATTGAAAATGAATACTCTAACAAAAACATAGTTTGTCACATCTTATCCAAAATGGGTTGATGATGATTCATATTTATCCTACTCCTATGAAAATAATTTACACACAATTTCTATGATCACTGATTTGAGAAGTGTGGATCCTACAATTGGAAACTAGCATAATGTAGGGTATATGGCCATAGTTTGTTTTGTTATTGTTTTGATATATTTATTACATTGATAATATATATATTTTACTCATTCCAAATGATTTTCTATAATTGATTTTATATAAAATGTTTATTTAAGACATGCATAAATGATTTCCATCATTTCAAAATGAAGGCATGTTTTTTATAACATTATATATTATTTCCATGGTATGTTTTATTTAAATTGAAATAATTATTTGGTTTATTATTATGAAACTCTTTGTGTGACCCTATTGGGTTTTATAGCTCACACCCTAACTTTTACTTTTGGAATTTGTAGATTTCCTTGTACTGGTTCAGAGTAAAGAGAAAGTACCACTTGAAGGTGGTGGATATTATTGATCCTATAGACGTGGAGTGATGTTTAATTTGGGATTTTTGTCTTTATACTAAGTACATTGATGATGTGATTATTTTGGTTTTGTTATAACTTCTTTTTTTTCTCGTATATTCTCCTTTTGGAGTGTTGATCATACTGACTTGTAATCTTTTATCTTATTTTGTTTTATGGAAAATTCATTCCCTATTATTCTTGTATGATGTCATGTGGTTGTAACCAACCTATGAGGATCAGGAAACCCCTTTTCTATATGTCACAAACCAGCTTGATTTAACCCCATGTTGACCCCCATTAATCCTAACATGATTTCCATGGATTTAGAGGCTCAAGAAGCATTTTTGACTCCCTAAAACCCTTACATGGCATATTGAAGTGTGGATGATCTCATTCCATATCCTACAGTTATGTAAATATCCTTCCTTCCACCTATATTTTGATATATCATCATGTTTTAGATGAATCAAAACATTGTTTCATGGGGTCTTAATTCTAGGTCTGATTTCTTGATTTCTATCACCTTCATTCTTTGTTCATGAATCTTGATGCGGGTGCCGATTCTTGATCCTTAATTAAAGGTAGGTGGTTCCGTTTGAGATTTTACATATAATTAAACCTTGATTTTTTTTAAATTTTAAAAAATATATTTTGATTGATTTATTAAAACCCAAATTTATTATGAATTGGAATTGGAATTTGAAATGGTGTGGATTTTAGGAAAAACCCACAATTCTAATGGAATGGGAATTTGGGGTGTCTTAAAATTTATGAATTTATTTGATAATTTATTTTTGAAAATGTTTTAAATTTAAATGATATAAAACTATGATTGGGTTTGTATTTAAAATGCAAGAAATAATGAAAAACCCATGTTTTGGTTTTGAAATTTAATTATAATATTGGAACTAAAAATTGGGCAATTGAATTTTAATTGATGATTGAATTGAAATGAGATGATTTTTGCATTTTTTTTACTAGTTTATTGATAAAATGTGAGACTAGGTACTTAGTGGGTTATTTGGGATTAGAATGCTAGGATGTTGATTCCCTAGAAATGGATTGATGATGAAAACTCTAACAAAAACCTAGTTTGGTATATCTTATTCCTGATGGTATACTGATGAGTCCTATTTATCCTGAGCCCGAGGGATATGTGTACATACAATCACCATGATCATTGATATGAGAAGTGTGAGAATCCTATAATTGGAAACTAACTTACTGTTGTGAAGATGAACATGATTCTTATTATGATTTCATTGATATGTATACATTTCATTGATTATAGAAATATTTTTCTCATGCCAAATTTTTCTTATAAATTATTTTATATAATTTTTTTTAACCAATGCTGAAATGTTTTCCATCATTTTGATATGAAATCATGTTTTGATTTAAATATAAAAATTTATTTTCATGTCCTATTTTATTTAAATTGAATTCATGATGTCACAACCCCCTCCCCAAAAGGTGAACTCCTCATGGGCCAGCAATGTGAGAAGGGAGATAATGACCCACGAGTCCCACCTCGAGTAGGCCCCGGGTTGGAGATTAGCACCGAGGGTATAGTAAACACACAAATGGGAGGAATTAGCCTCTATGAGAATACATGAAAAAGAGATATATAAGATAAACACCAACCAAATCCATCTCATACTGAAATATAAAAGAAAACCCAAGTGCACATATGTAATGTCATGCAAAACTACTACAACAGAAAGGGAAAAAACAGAAAATACCAAAGGAAAGTAAAAAAAGTAGCAAGAATGTCACACCCATGACCATTTTTTAAATTAATTATTCATTTAATTTCCATTCCTGATTTTTTTGGGGGTTTACCACTCATTTTGGTGAAAATGGTGGGTTTTGAAAATTTGGGCCAAACCGTAAGCCCAATTCCAGATTTAAAAACAAATTTCATTTCTTCTATAAATACTTCAATTTTTACTATTTTATACCCATTACACTTCCCAATAGGCATACCCTGATATATTAAAATCACCATATCCATTTGGACCACATAGAAATCCAAAATCATGATGGATTTGGGGTTTTGATTAATGTAATGGGCATGCCCGTAAGCCTATTTCCTGCTTTCAATTAGTTTTTTAAATTTTCCATAGCTCATTCATTTTTACTGTTTCCCATGATTAAACCTCCCTCTCATTCGTTACTCCTTAAATTTTTCATTTTCCCCCCATTTTAGTCTCCACATGACCTAATATGACTCCTTAGAACCTCCATACCAGTTTTGGGTACTTGGAGATTCATATTTTGGTGGATTTAGGGCAATCTCTTCAATATTTCTGCAAGTAAGTATTTCTCTATTTGATTTCTCCTCTTTTCTTAGGGTTTTATCCCTCTTTCTTGATGTTCCAAAGTGTCCAAAACCTAGGGTTCGTACCTAGGGTTTAACCATGAGTATTTTTGGTGAACATATGTGGCCTAGGGATGGATTTATCATCCTTGTGGTGTCAGGTTGGTGTGGTTGATGTTTCGCACCATGTTTTGAGGGATTCGACAATTTCGGTAGGTGATTCCATGGGTAACCATTTAATTATGAGTTATTTTGCTTGATTAAATAATTTTCCATGTTCCTTATATGCTGTGAATTATGAAAAAACTATTTTTTGTAGCAATAGTAAATCATTTTTTATTAAAGTTACATTTTTGTTTGAAGTGTGTATTTTTTTCAAATGTATTTCGCGTGTTATCTCTTATGGTAGTTTTGTAAAATGTGGAAGTGATTTATTAGTTGTTGAAAGGGGCTACCAATTTTGTTTGGGTAATGATATAGTGTCATGTGGGCCTAAAATGGGGGTTTTTGAAATGGTTTTTATGTGCAATTCTTTGGTATACTACTTATAATTGTTTTATGAATGTTTTGAATGGTTTATTGAGTTGTGTAAGTGGTGAAACTATATCAGAAAACTGTTTTGGTAGGAGTATATTTTTAAAAGGTACATTTAATTTTTGAAAAGGTTGTTATGTCATATGTATCATCTTGGAAATATTTTATTAAATTGTTTGAAGGAGATATTGAGGTGTTAAAGTTATGTGAAAGTGATGTGGACTGTTTTGTGTGAGTGTGATGTGAAAAATTGAAATTTTTATTATGAAAGGAGTGTTATGTGCCATGTGTGAGGGATGTTATATGAGTTGCAATATCTTATAATTGTTTTATAAAATTGTTTAATGGTTTTGTGGAAGTCTTGCAGAAATGTGAAATTTGTTGTGGGTTATTTTGGTGTGAGTCAGATTTCAAAATCATTTTGAATGAAAAATGGACTTTTGTGACTTGTGTGGTATACATATGGGCTGTTGGGTTAATTTTTGATGTGGAAATGATATTTTCATGATCAATGTACATTTCTTTACTTGTTTAACTTGTTTGAACACAAGGGGAAAACCTGGGTATCTAGGTGGGTGGACGTGTACTAGTATGCTATTGAATCTGTAGGGTTTGGACTCAGTTTCACTTAGCAAGATTGACGCTTAAAAATCTAACTAAACTGTGATGATGATTATTATTGGGGACCAATAGGTTATGGGTATGTTCCCTACTAGTGGATCGTGCACAGGAATGGATATTTGTGATGTTTACTCTCACCGAGATACAAGGTACCTGGGACCCAGAGCTAGCTAGTTCCTAGGGGTTATTTCATATTGCTTGTGCTCATTACTTACATTATACTTACCGTCGGTATATGGTACATTTGGATAGAAAATTCAAGAGCTTTGGTGTTTATTTAAAAAGTGTTAATCCTTTAAAATAGCCCACTTGAAAACTGTTATTATTCAAAGTTGCAGATTTTCGAAATTGTAACTAGATTTTCATGTTTTTGAAAACTTGCATGCTTTTGTCTTTAAATGTTTATCATATGGAATCTATTATTGGTTTTATACTACTGGGCTTTGTCTCACACCCTACTTACACCACTGTGTGTTAGTAGACTTTCTTATTTTTTGTCACAGGTTTGGGTACAGGTTTTATGCCATTGGTTTGGGTTTTTAGCAGTCCATCGTGATGCAGTGTCATGGAGATGGCTGGAGGGTGGTGCATCTTTCCATTTGGAGGATCTTGGGATGTCATTTCATGAGTTTGTACCTTTTTAATGGTCTTCAAACATTGTTTAAAATTGTGTAATACAGTTCTGAATTTTAGTAAAAGATGTTTTGGTTTGAAAAATCCATATTTGATTTCTTGGATTAATTTGTTGTTTTAAGTATAAAAACTCAGATAAATCATTCCCCATTTTCAGTTTTTGATACCCATACACTATTTCCAGACCGTGGGGATCGGGAACGCCCTTCGGGACTTTCCACGGGTCGGTACGGGTGTCAGTTATGGTGGTGACCAGATTCGGTTCGTGACAAAGCACAAGCCCGAACTGCTCCTGTAACCCCAAGTTAGTAGAAACCAGCTTGATCTTGAACCTTCTCCAAGTGACCTGAAAAAAAAATAGTTTATATATACATGGGGTGAGTATAACAGTATACTCAGTAGGATCCTCCCCGGAACCTCTGGTGAAAAATTAAATAAAGCATGCTAAAGTATAATGAACAACTAGTAAAACTAACTCATAACCTAAATAGGTATACTATGTTCCCAACCTCACCAGGGCTACTCTCACCAAGTATCGCACATATGAGTATATAATATAATAAAAAATATCAAGGGTAATCCGTTACTACTTCCCCACTAGTTTTCCACTTTGCCCCAAAAATGCACATCCTAAGCATCTCTCTCCAAAAGGTCTTGCTCGAAGACACCTGGGCGAAGCACCAGAACATGAACCTCATTCAACAAAACCACCACGTCCATGTAAGAAAAGTAACCATGTAGTTTTTATGAACCACCATAGCTTTCATAACATGTATCATACATCGGGTATTATACCTCAAGCCATTACAACCAATACACCAAGTAAGGATCCTCAAGCCATCGCAACCTATACACATTATACCTATAGTAGTCAATAGGAAACTATATCCCAAATATATGTGTGTGAATAACCACAAGCCATTACAGCCCTCTACACACATGTATGGGTAAAACTAACCACTATGACTACTATCACAAGTAACTACCAAGAGAAGAGAGTGGGGCCAAAGGGGGTAGTTAACCATCCATCCTCCCACCAGAATGTTGGGGAAAACACCCCCCGCCTAGGGTTCAGAATCCTCAGGGTGTCAGTTTCCCCAACTAATAGGGTGGAGTAGCGTAAAGAAACAGAAAAAGTACAAAATACACTATAGCTCACAACCACACTATGAAAATAACCTAGTCTTATACACAACCACAGCTAACGTTTCTCGGAATCCCAGCTTCCACTTATAAGACTAGGTATCCTTTAAGAAAAAAACTATTTAAAGAGCTTAATTACATTACTTCATTCCCTTTTCTATAAGTTTCACTTTATTTTAATTAATTCTTTAAACATTAATTAACCATTAACAATTCCACATTAAATTTCATTAACATCACACCTAAAGTCCACTATCGCTTTAAATTTTAACCTCAGCATTGCATCCCAGCAAGCTCTAACCCCTTGGGTTAACATCATTTATTCAATCATTTATTAACAACATTATTACTTTCCCATATTCCTAGGAATTCTAGAAAAACATTCTAAGATACTAAACATAAGTGGGATCAACTCGGTGAGTAGATGAACTATCCACCATGTATTTTACACCTATATAAAGAGCATAGAGCTATCCTCCTTCACGAAGCTAAACATGGAAAGCACGTGGCATACCTCACATGTCTTCGCCCATTTTAAAAGGAGGGTTAGCTAAACCAGCTACCTTGAGCAGTGGGGAAAGTAAAGCAGATAAACAACCAACAAGATCAACAAGCATACAAACATTCACATCCAACTTGTTCTATCATCCCTAGTGTCCTCCCTGACACCCACATGCATAAAATTATGCATCTCGCCACTCTAGGCATCCACTGCTGCCACAACCAATAGGCCTACCTTCTGCCACATATCAAAATATCCTTCCAGTATCACATCACAACACAAGCAGTAGGAAAACAACCATAATATCAATTGGGATCTTAGCCCATAAATAATCAAGAGGGTAACTCAGAACCCTACAAGGAATTATCTTTTATCAAACAACTAGTTCTTTAATCCATATTGGATTAATCGATTTATTATTCATAGGTTTTTACTCTGGGTAACATAAACAGTAGGCTATCAAAAATAATTAACCATGCTTATTGCACCAATTTGATTAAAATAAAATTACAACAGGAAGAACCAGATTCATTTACATTCCTCTTTATCTTTATCCAAACAATTATCAATTAATTCTGGCATTACGTTCTTTTCCAATTTCCATCAAGAATGAAAAAATAAACAAAGAAAGAATAGATAACACACTACATAAAAAAACAAGAGGCAATAACATACGATCAATATGAATTTATTTATCCAGTTAAAATATTTATTATGTCAATTCCATTATGATATCATGGGATAAAACATGCTAACTACATAGTTGCATGTAAAATAAAAGCCAAGCAACAAATCCCCTACCTCAAATGGTTCTTGAATTTCTTTATACGAGAACGAGCCACCCAATGGGTTATGATATCCTGACCCCATGACAACTGTATCCACCCGAGGTTGCACAGAGACCACTACACTAGTAAACACCCAATAAAATCCCATTAGGAACACGGAGATGACATTCCATAAAAAGGAAATAAGAAACAGAAGGAGATGAACCCAAAAGAATGATGATAGATCATACCTTATATCGAGGATTGATCAATACTTATTGGTTGCATCAAAACAGAGGATAACCAATCCAAGGAGGAAAGTTTGATGACACAACTCCCATAGGAAGGAATGGAACCCAAACATGAGAACAAGGAGGAAGAATTAGGGAGGAGGATATCTCATCCCTTTAGAAGATTTAACAGATTAGCGGTTTAAGATATGATGGATTTTCCAGTAAAAGAGGATTTCATTAAACCATGTGGTTTGACCAAGTAAAAGCATTCTGAGCCATAGGAAAATAAATTAATATAGTAGTTATGGACTTTGAATCAGCCTTAGAGTCTATAAAATTAGGTTTTAAATGCATTTTACGTCAAAAGGGAGAAACTGTAGGAAGTTGAAAACACTATTCATGAACACAAAATTTGGAAAAAGAAAGAGGCTACCATTAGAACCTCATCATTCTAGAAACACTGTTTACCTCATCCTCACTGCTGGAACTGTTGACATTAACCTCACTGATGGAACTATTCACATCGACCTCAGAGATGGAACTATTCACATCAACCTCACCGATGGAACTGTTCACCTCGACCTCACCGACGAAAGTGTTCACATCGACATCATCGATGGAAATGTTCACATGGACCTCCCCGATGGAACTGTTCACATCGACCTCGCCGATGGAACTGTTCACCTTAACCTCACCGGTGGAACTGTTCACCTAGACCTCACGGATGGAACTGTTCACATCGACCTCACAGATGGAAAGGTTCACATCTACCTCACCGATGGAACTGTTCACCTCGACCTCACTGATGGAACTGTTCACATCAACCTCACTGATGGAACTATTCACATCGACCTCACTGATGGAAATGTTCACATCGACCTCACCGATGCAACTGTTCACATCAACCTTGCCAATGGAACTCTTCACATCGACATCACTGATGGAACTGTTCACATTGACCTCACCGATGGAACTGTTCACCTTGACCTCACCGATGGAACTGTTCATATTGACCTCACCGATGAAACTTTTCATATCGACCTCACCCATGGAACTGTTCACATTGACCTCATTGATGGAACTATTCACCTCGACCTCACTGATTCGACTGTTCACCTCAACCTCACCGATGGAACTATTCACATCAACCTGACTGATGGAACTGTTCACATTGACCCCACCGATGGAATTGTTCACATCAACCTCAGTGATGGAACTATTCACATAATTGGAAATTTGGAAAAGTGTTGGGGATATATCACCTTGAACTCCCGGAACACCTCGAACACCATATTTTAGGAAAGTAATAGACCTAAGAGGTCTGGACCATTACACATGATTTGGTTTATTATTAGAGAGTTTTTTATGGAACACTTAGTGAGAACCTACTATGGTTTATAGAACAAAACCTACCTTTTCCATCGGCCATTTTTAGATTTACATCTTCGAGGTTCAAGAAAAGGTAAAGTGCCAATTAGAGGTGTTGGATGTTCTTGATCATTTGGTATTAGAGTGATGTTTCATTTGGAATGTTTTTATTTCTACTGAGTACATTGATTATGTACTTCTTTGGATTTTTTATACCTGATTTTTTTTCTAGTACTTTCACCTCTTGGAGTGATGATCATACTGACTTGTAATCTTCTATATTCTACTATTTTGTTGAAGATTCATCCCTTCTTGTTCATTTATATTTCTCAGTGATATTCGCCAACTTTTTAGGATCGAGTTTTTCCTTTGGGATATGTCAAACATGGATCTTGTATTGGGGTACTAGGGTATCCGAGATGGTTCGTGACAAACTGGTATTAGAGTTGTATGTTGAGCATCTCTCCTTAATGTCAATACGTAGTTTGGAATATCTTGTTAGGAATTAGGATGTAGTTATGTGTGAGTGTCTAGCCATATCTCATAACAGCGAGCCTTAAGTCACCATCGGTGGTTTGGTAAAGGCCTCTTGAGGAACAATTTGATTTAATTCTAGTTTTTTCATTCTTTCTATTTGGGCAGGTTGAAATCCAAATCTTATTTCCGTATCTGATATTATTAATTTTTCTATTTCTCTTGTTTGAGTCGTTTTATCTAAGTTATCTTATGATTTCTTCAATGTAATTTACTAATATTATGTAGCATCCTACCTCTGATAATTCCTTTGACTAGGCCCCAAGAGTAAACCACTAGTAGATCATAATGGATGAATCCTCCCATGGACCAAAATCTGGTTGAGAGTATCGTGTTATTCCCATTCAGGCTCCAGTTATTGAACCTCAAAGGGATAAATCTCATAATCGTAATCATGAGTTCCTTAGTTAGAATACACAATCATTAAAATGATGAAATAATCCTTAAGAGTTTTCATATTGGGTGAGTAGGATTGTTCTTTTGTTTGAGTTCTTGGAAACACATGATTTAATTAATGTGAAATGTGCCACCTAAAAGCTAGAAGGTCCTAGAAAGAGTGGGTTTCGATGGTTAAAATGAAGAAACACAGGGGTTTAGAGTGGAAGGAATATAGGATTCTTTTAACTGACCAGTTCTATCTAGATTCTATGGTGATGGCTAAGGCTATGCAGTTTTTCAAACATGAATAGGCTGATAGGACCATGATGGAGTATGAAAACCACTTTTCTAAGATTGTGAAGTTTTCAATTGATACTATATCAAATGATAAGATTAATAATCAATGATTTTAGGTGAGTCTTAGACCTAACATTCACTCAAAGGTTCTCTTACTGAATCTCCCTTCACACGATGATGTTAATAATAGGGCATTGATGGTTGAGCTTGACATGAAAAGTTTGTCAGGGTTGATGGGAGTTCCATTTTCTCCCAATGGTAGTCCTATGAGTTATTTAATGGTAAGATAATTTTTGATGAGTTTCATGGTGGGACTTGATTTTAGGGTTCTTCCATACCTCCTACAGTACCTTTGAGAGGCTAGTTGACATTCTTTTAGTGCGGCAAGGCTGGGTATTTGAAACATGTTTTCATTGAGGCACCCAAGATTTATAGTTCCTACAGGCTCTCAAGTCACTTGAATAAATTCTATTATATCTTTTCTACCCAATTAAGTAGAATAAGATTATAAACACCTAATTGTGACATGGTGAAAACAATTTCTTCATGAGAAAAGGGGTTTTGGCCACAAGAATCTTGAATAAAGCTTCTTCATGTAGTGGAAGAGTCTCTAGAGGAAGTTGATACAGGTCCAACAACTGTGAGAGGTACCATCACTATAAATTTATATTTACTGACTACTTTACTTGATATTGGTGTGTCCCACTCATTTATATCAACTCTTATTGTGAACATTCTAAATCTTCATACGAAGATTTTTTTTGTTATGTTCTTGATATTAGTAAGCCCTTTAGACTGAAGATAGAGAAAGGTCTCCATTATCCTACTTTTTTTCTCTTTATAATTGATTTAGATTACCTGTGATTTTTTGATTCGCAACATGAAACCTATTGATTTCATTTTTATGATAGATTTTATCTTTTCTAATAATACCCAAATTTATTACCATCTTTGAAAAGTCTCGATTACCATGCATGATGGGGTGATATGTTTATTTTATAGAGAATGGGACCTAAGGTTGAGTAGATCCGAACTTTATTTTCTAGAGTTGCAGAAATAAGTATTAGTGTTTGATTTTGATTTGGAGTGTGAATATTTGAATGATGATTTAACTCAATTTTTCATTGAGTTTTCTAACATGTTTCATTCTGATTTATCTAGGTTTCCACTAGTAAGATATGTAGAGTTATCTATTGATTTAGTTCTTGGCACTCAATCGATATCTATTCCTTCTTTTCATATGGAACTAGTAAAAATGAAAGAGTTTAAGGATCAATTCAATGACTTTCTTGATAAAGTATTTATATGCCTGAGTGTGTCACCATGAGATGTTCCTATTCTTTTTGAAAAGAAAGAAGCTGAGGCACTTCAACTTTGTATTGCTTATTGAAAAATAAAATGATTGATAATAAAGAAAAAGTATCTATTTACATGGATTTATGACATGTTTGGCTAATTAAAATTGGTGATGTTGTTCTTGATGATTGATCTTCGACCTATTTATCACCAGTTGAGATTAAAATAAACGTTCATTTATAAAACCACCATATGGACCAGGTATGCCCATTATGAGTATATTCTCATTTCATTTGGTCTAACCAATTATCTTAAAATATTTATGGCATTTCTGAACATGATCATCGATGAGTATATTGATATTTTTATGGTGGTATTTGTGGATGAAATACTTCCTTACTCTCAGTCTGATGAGGATAATGTTCTTTATCTGAGAGTAGTTCTGAAATTGTTGAGAAATCCCCCACTTTATGAAAATATATCAAAATGTGATTTATGGGTTTTGGAAATAAAGTTATCGGGACACATGGTCTCATAACATTGTATCATAGTTGACCCCAAAAAGGTGAATGTTGTTTTTAAATGGGAGAAACCATGAAATGTTTTTGATATTTGGAGCTTCATGGGTAAATCAAGGTATTATCATAATTTAATAAAGGATTTCATGAAGTTGGATTCTCTGATGACTTCTCTCACATAGAAAAGGATGAAGTTTACTAGTGATGATATATTTTAAAGTTATTTTGTTGAGATGAAATGTATTTTGACTTCTTAATGGGTGTTTACTCTTCCAGAGGCTGATCAAGGCTATGTGGTCTTCTATGACACATCAGGTTCAGGTTTGGGATATGTTATTTTATAGGGTGATCACATGGTATCCTATTTTTCTCAAAATAATAGGTCACATGAGAATAATTATCTAAACCAAGACCTTGAACTCAGATCCATGATGCATTCACTTAAGAGTTGGTGACATTAAATTTGTAGAGAATGGTTTATCATGTATTTCAACCACAAAATATTGATTTATATCTTCTCTAAAAAAAGATTTTGAGTATCTTCCAGAGGCATTGGGTTGAATACCATCAATATTTGGATTTTAAAATCTCCTATAACTCGGGTAATGTGAATTTCCTTTGCAACTCTTTGAGAAGGAAACAACTGACCCTGTTCATGAATGAGTCTTTATAAGAGTGTAACTTGATGGATATTTTTGCATATATTCAGATATGAGTTTTTGGAATAGGGGTAGTGTAACACCCCGAGATTTTATGAAAAATATTCTTTTAATTTCATTAATGTCTTGTGTTGTATGCTACACCAAGATTACCTTGCACTATATGCAACACCGTATTAGCTTGCAGTATACGCAACACTATTCTTGGATCGTGTTACACACAATTTTGATAATAGTTATTCTACGAAACATTGAGTATATATATATATATATATTCAATGTATAAATGAAATATGGTTGGATTATGTTATACAAAACAATGAAGGATTCTTTCACAGCACGCACCCCTGACTTGGCTTGCATTACATGCAATCGCGACCTTCCTCGATAGCGTGTGGTTTACGCAATACCGGGTTTTACTAAACAAAGATATATTATTATAATATTATTATGAACTAGCAGTTATGAATATTATTAACTAAAGTTTGATTCTTATAACATTATTATTCGCCTTACACATTTTCTAAAACATGGTATAAGAACAAAAATAAATTTTTCGGGTAAAATAAGTATTTTTCAAAAAATGCAGTTTTGCCGCCTTTTGATGGCGCACCGACTTTAAATCTAGTTTTTTACATGTTTATAATTTCAATTTGACAAAATAAAATTATTCTTTGGAATCATGAAATAAAAATTTACTTTGGATAAATGTTTCATATTATTCTGGTAACTTTCATATTTTGATGAATAGTAAAAACACGCTATATTTTAATTAAAATCAACATTTTTCATCACAATAATTTTTATGGTTAAATTATAATATTGAATGGTTTTAAAGTATAAATAGAATATATTTTTACCATTTAATATAATTTATGTCATTAACATTGATTCTAAATTGAATTCGTAGGATAAAACAATTCAATCTTTTGCAATGTTTTAAAGAAAAACCCGTTTTTTTCGAGAACGGGATTAATTTTTATTTAATTTCTGAAACTTTTGTGTATTGAATTTAGAAAAATGGATTCCATATTTGGAATCAGTGTATCCAAATTATGTTAATAAGTTACTTTTTATTTTTGGTAATTATGAAAAGTAACTACTGTAAATTTTATTTACCATAGTTAAAGGTAAATCGGGTAATTAAGGGTAAATATAATATTATAAAATTACCCAAACACATGTCAAAATACTATTGGATGACTAAAAGTCGACCCATATCACCTAAGGGTCGGATTAGATTCATTTAATGGACTTTTTTCCATGAAAATAATTTAATTATTATTAAAACCAAAGAATGTGACAACATGTCACTTTCTTAAATCTTATAAGTATAATAATTTTAATTTAGTTATAAACTTCATGAAACTTCAAACATGAATAGTATCCAGAACTCTAATACAATTATCTACATCATAGGAATTTATTTATAATTTTTAGGGATTAAATAATTATCATTTATTATGACACCAAGATGATGCAGTAATTGTCTTATTAATGAAATATTGACATAATTGATATTATAAATACCGAAATAAATGTAATTTAAGACTTTTTATGAATTACACTAATTTTATATGTTAATATGACATGTTAGTATTGATTTAATTAACTTTTTTCGAACTAATAAATCTGTTATGAGTTTCACAAAAATCAATTACTAAATAGTGTCAAAATTGACATAAAATAGTTTCCAAAACAAATATTATATTATTAATTGTTATATTATTCTTAAAAATCTACGGTTCGGCCAAATGACTTAGATAAGTTTATATATATTAATAATAAACAACTTGGGGTTCGTTTGGCTTTATATAGTAAGTTTATTAACCTCATAGTGTAAGCAAATAAGAAGACATGGTAAAAGTAAAATTATCTAACTTAAAGTTAAATATAAATGATAAGGTTAAAATAGGAACCTAAACTTGTCTAAATTCTATTGTATGAGATTATTTAGACCCATCCCCACCTTATCTTCGAAATAAATCAATTTGGAGCTATTTAAAACCGAATTTGGCTTTATAATAAAATAATATTTTTAGTTATTCCAAAGGTGCCCCTCTCCACCCTTATAAAAGGGCACCTCCTCCATCTCTTCCTCACACCACATTGAGCCTTCAAGCTCGGACAACCTCTGCCAAATTCTCTTCTCCACTTCCCTATCAACATCCTAGAGGTTCTGGTCTTCCTCAAAGACCAATTTTAGTGCCCTAAGAGGAGGTCTCAAAGAGGCGCTTCAAAGAAGAGGTAATTTCCGTTACCGATTCTTTCATCTTTATTTCTTCTTCCACTTCTTATTCTTTAGTTATTTCATTATGAATTAATAACATCAGTATCAGTAATATACTGATATGTTATTATAAGTATTAAACAACCCTATTTAACCATCTATCCATCCTACGGAAAAAGAAATCACCGTGCGTGCGTACTTAAGGAATACCGTCTCCACGCTGTGGTGTAATCTATTTTCCACCCCTACCTTACTTGGATGGGTATAATGGTGTAAATAATAACTATATATGATTATTTCAAAGTGATATTGATTCTGAGAGAGTATACATATACTCCCATACATTCCCACAATCATGAGAACGATATCATCGCTCGTGCGTACGTACGGACTACCGTCTCCACGACGCGATTAGATTCATTCTCAACGTTAACCATTCATGAATGATTATAAAGTATATATAATAAGTAATAATGAAATATATGACATAATAATACTGTATTTATGTATATATATGTGTATGTCATCCACTTAATTCCATTCAACTCAATAAGGAAACGAAAAGAGCGTTCATGCGTACGTACGGCCTACCGTCTCCATGAACGGTGTATTTCTTTCCCTTTACTGATCTAGTATATATATATTCTGAATATATATAAATCATGTTTTATATTCTGGAATTAAGTAATCATGATCTAAGTAATCATATGAATAATTACAAGTCAAAACACGGACGACAAATGAAACAATTTTACCCAAAACTCTCTTTAACATGGAATTTACAAAAGAACGGGTAATATAAAGTCATAAGTGAGCCATATATGATATCATAACAATGAGTATGATTCTGGAATAAGTCAATGACGTCATTTAAATCATTATACAGGAGGTTCGGACACATACGAAGAAAATCGGACCTAAGGTAAGGGAAATATCACAATCTCATTTTTATCCGAGATTGCTTATACTTTGGTATTTACTGGGGTGTATTTTATCAGACACATCTATGTTTCCTCAATATGTAATATTATTTCCATCCACCTACAATTGTTTAAATCCAATTTTACCATTCAGTGAGTTTTTAGTAAAAGATATGAAAGGAATATTTTGTCATTTCTCGTACGATGTACTTTTTGACTTTTCCGACAGGAGTACGAGAAGAATGTTTTTTTTAACTTATACGGCATGAATGGATTTTTAAAACATTATTTCCAAGAAGCTTCCTTTACAAGTTTTCAAGTTTATTTTTAATCAACTTCTTTTAGTTTAGAATTGTATGACATGTTATGAAAGGAAAAGTGTTTTTGAAGAAAAAAGGATATTTTCCTCAAGAATGGAGTTCAAGTGTTTTATCAAAATTATTTTCCATCTAAGATAATAAAGGGTTCTGTTTCTATCCCTATTATTACATTGATTTGACTATGTTGTGATGGAATTATTTTTATGATTTCCTTTATCTTATATGAATTGTTTTATGATGTCATGATGTTTAAGATTCCCATTTTTATTACATGGGTTATGCTATGATGTATGGTTTATGATTTTGTGGCACACATAAGAATGGTATCATTATGGGATGGGTGGGACCTATATCTCCCTTTAATGAATTGGGTAAAGATTTTATATCTCATGAGATAGACATGGCTGGAACGGTAGGTTATACCGGTTCAGTTAAACAAGACTGAAACGAGGAATGAACTCGGTTCAGAAAGGGACTTTGTCCACTAAGATAGTCTTGGCAATGAGTCTTGACTAATAAGAAATGATTCTCTATGATTATGTGTGTATGCCACAAAGTTTCATGTTTTAAGTTATGATTATTGGGATTACATTTCTCTATTAAGATTTATCCCATGTTATGAAATTATGATCTCTTTTTCAGGTTAAGATTTCCAAAAGATAAGTTCTTATGAATATGATGTGATTGATATTTATTTTGTTTACCCTTACTGAGAATTTGAGCTCACCCTTTTATGTTTTCTTTTCCCTGGGATATAAAGAAAGGTTTTAGGTAAGAACAAAAGGGAAGATCATTATGGGAGATGTTGAAGATCTTTCACCATGATTAGAAGATTATGTTCCGAGTTTCCAAAGACACTAAACTATTACGTTCCTTGTGTGTTTGTTTTTGTTATGTACTAAGTATTCCATAAAAGTAATGTAATGTCCATGTACGTCAAGCTTCGGGTCTCTAAAGTTGGTATCAAAGGAAAGGTTTATTCAACCTTTGGAAACTAGGATGCGAGAACTTTAGTGAGGTCCCTAGAGATATTTCTAAGGTATGTCTAGGGATGTCCCTAAGGTTAAGTATAAGTATAGGTTATAGTCCTAGAATTGCGCTAATGATCTTAGAATTTAACCTAAGATGTTAGATATTGAGGGTACTCCCCCTTTACTATGTTGTTTTCCCTAGCATGATTTTTTCCTCTCACACTATTCTTTTTGGGTTTTAGAAAATGGATGGAAACAGGAAGATTCATGATAATGGAGGATATAACGGACGATGGAATGATTTTCTTCATGAGAAACCAAATGAAACGGGATATGGAAGTCCAAACATCGTTATTATGCCTAATCTGCAATCTCATAATATGATCAATAATCTCAACTCTGGTAAGTTTCCCGACTCAGATAATAAGAGAAAGATGGAGTTTCATGATGATCATAGAGGAAAGAATGTTCAATTTCCCTCATGTAAATCATGTGGGAAGAGGTATCAGGGAGATTGTTTCAAAGGAACTGGAAGATGATTTGGGTGTGGAAAAGAAGGACACAAATCCAGTAAGTGCAATGGAAAAGGTTCAGTTAACACCATGGACAAGGATAATGGTATTGCTACGACATGAACATTTATTACATGTTTTAAATGTGGAATGTACGGGCATTATGCAAACCAATTCCCTAATGGAAAATCTCATGAAGAGAATCAGCATGTTCATATGGGTAGTATTTATGTGGATGATTACGAGGAGACTACAAATGATATATGAGCTGAAAGAAGTGTTGAAGCTCAGTCGGTTGTGTTAGAAGGTAGTGGAATGATTGTATGTTTATCAAGAGTTATGTTGAATAGTTAATGGTACTATGGAATAAAGAATCATCTAAGGATTGTTACACTATTGTTTTTCCTAAAAGTATTTGAAAGTATATGTTGAATGGTACTAGTAAGCATGGAATGTTATTCAGATATTTTTGTAAAGTAGATGATATGCGCATAATGAAGGAATAATAAGATAATGAGATGTTTGATTGTAATCATGAGCTCATGATTAAAATAAGGACTAAGTGATATCATGGTTTGAGTATATAGAATTTTGAGGATTTTGGTATGTGGAAAGTGTTAACTTTTAACTGCATTCATGTTTTCACTAAGGTTCAATGGGTATTCATTTTTCAAGAGAATACATGATTAAGGCCTTCGAACGTTTGTAATGTGACCAACAAGACATATCTTATGATATATGGGGATCAATGATGGTATTAACATGCTTCTTATATGAAATATTTGGTAATCGTTTTCACTATAATATGACAATGGACTGAAATATTATGGATAAGCCTAAAGATTGGAATGGATTATGTTGGACATAAGTTAGTATTGTTTATGTATAGAACCTTTTTTCGATATTATTGATGGGATGATATAGTAATGTAGTTTTAGAAAAAGGATAACCTGCAGGACGGGAGACAACCCATCGCGTCGGACAAGGCTATGGGAATCGAACCCACAACCGAAGTGCGACTGGCCTTTATCGCCTACCACTGGCCTACAGGAAGTCCCTGGTTAGTAGAAACTAGTTTTATTTTATTAAGTGACGTGATAGATGAAGTATAAGTTCATTTTTTCATATACGATTAACCTCACCAAAGATGGACTTATGTATATTTGATAACTTTTGCTAACCTTTTGTTTGAAATAGATGGAATGACCCATCATTCTATCACATGATCTTCTATCACATCACAAATAACAGATTCAACTTCATTTCTTTAAGAGATGAAGTGGAAATTGTTCAAATCACGAACAACAGTGAGATTGTACCAAAATAAAGTAAGTATTTATTCTAATTCAAATTCTTCAACTTTAGGGAAATGATCTTGAAAACCAAAAATGTTGTCCTAGTGCCTTTATATCTGATGAATCAGATGGTACCCTAGATCATCACAAATTTATGGCTTTGTGATTGTTGGATTTTTCATAGCCATGTTCTCTACCACTCTCTATCAGAACATGATGGTTAGATTTCTCTTCCATATCCATATTTTCACCAATGTTATCCTATATGGAAACCCAGTGATGAGTTAATTTGGGTAACCGTTATATTTCATACTTTAGTTTTTAAAGTTCAGTTTTGTTATTTCTTTTTATGATGTGGGTTTTTATGAATAGTAAACAATTTATAACCCAGACGAATTTCGAGGGAGAAATTCATTTTAAGGGGGGTAGAATGTACCACCCCGAGATTTTATGAAAAATATTCTTTTAATTTCATTAATGTCTTGTGTTGTATGCTACACCAAGATTACCTTGCGCTATACGCAACACCGTATTAGCTTGCAGTATACGCAACACTATTCTTGGATCGTGTTACACACAATTTTGATAATAGTTATTCTATGCAACATTGATTATATATATATATATATATTCAATGTATAAATGAAATATGGTTGGATTATGTTATACGAAACAACTAAGGATTCTTGCACAGCACGCAACCCTGACTTGGCTTGCATTACACGCAATCGCGACCTTCCTCGATAGCGTGTGTTGTACGCAATACCAGGTTTTACTAAACAACGATATATTATTATAATATTATTATGAACTAGCCTTTATGAATATTATTAACTAAATTTTTAATCTTATAACATTATTATTCGTCTTACACATTTTCTAAAACATGGTATAAGAACAAAATAAATTTTTCGGGTAAAATAAGTATTTTTCAAAAAATGCAGTTTTGCCGCCTTTTGATGGCGCACCCACTTTAGATCTAGTTTTTGACATGTTTATAAGTTCAATTTGAGAAAATAAAATTATTATTCGGAATCATGAAATAAAAATTTACTTTGGATAAATTTTTCATATTATTCTAGTAACTTTCATATTTTGATGAATAGTTAAAACACGCTATATTTTAATTAAAAACAACTTTTTTCATCGCAATAATTTATATGGATAAATTATAATATTTAATGGTTTTAAAGTATAAATAGAATATATTTGTACCATTTAATATAATTTATGTCATTAGCATTGATTCTAACTTGAATTCGTAGGATAAAACAATTCAATCTTTTGCAATGTTTTAAAGAAAACCCCGTTTTTTTCGACAACGGGATTAATTTTTTTATAATTTCTGCAACTTTTGTGTATTGAATTTGGAAAAATGGATTCCATATTTGGAATCAGTGGATCCAAATTAGGTTAATAAGATACTTTTTATTTTTGGGAATTATGAATAGTAACTACGGTATATTTTATTTACCATAGTTAAAGGTAAATCGGGTAATTAAGGGTAAATATAATATTATAAAATTACCCTAACACATGTCAAAATCCTATTGTATGACTAAAGTTAGACCCATATCACCTAAGGGTCGGATTAGATTCATTTAATGGACTTTGATCCATGAAAATAATTTAATTATTATTAAAACCAAAGAATGTGACAACATGCCACTTTCTTAAATCTTATAAGTATAATAATTTTAATTTAGTGATAAACTTAATGAAACTTCAAACATAAATATTCTCCGGAAATATAATACAATTATATACATTATAGGAATTTATTTATAATTTTTAGGGATTAAATAATTATCATTTATTATGACACAAAGATGATGAAGTAATTGTCTTATTAATGAAATATTGTCATAATTGATATTATAAATACCCAAATAAATGTAATTTAAGACTTTTTATGAATTACACTAATTTTATATGTTAATATGACATGTTAGTATTGATTTAATTAACGTTTTTCGAACTAATCAATCTGTTATGAGTTTCACAAAAATCAATTACTAAATAGTGTCAAAATTGACATAAAATAGTTTTTAAAACAAATATTATATTATTAATTGTTATATTATTCCTAAAAATCTATGGTTCGGCCAAATGACTTAGATAAGGTTATATATATTAATAATAAACAACTTGGGGCTCGTTTGACTTGATATAGAAAGTTTATTAACCTTATAGTGTAAGAAAACAAGAAGACACGGTAAAAGTAAAATTATCTAACTTAAAGTTAAATATAAATGATAAGGTTAAAATAGGAACCTAAACTTGTATAAATTCTATTGGATGATATTATTTTGACCCATACCCACCTTATCTTTGAAATAAAACAATTTGGAGCTATTTAAAACCGAATTGGGCTTTATAATAAAATAATATTTTTAGTTATTCCAAAGGTGCCCCTCTCCTCCCTTATAAAAGGGCACCCCTCCCTCTCTTCCTCACACCACTTTGAGCCTTCAAGATCGGCCAAACTCTGCCAAATTCTCTTCTCCACTTCCCTATCAACATCCTAGAGCTTTTGTTCTTCCTCAATGACCAATTTTAGTGCCCTAAGAGAAGGTCTCAAAGAGGTGCTTCAAAAAATAGGTAATTTCAGTTGCCGATTCTTTCATCTTTATTTCTTCTTCCAATTCTTCTTCTTTAGTTGTTTAATTATGAATTAATAACATCAGTATCACTCATATACTGATATGTTATTATAAGTATGAAACAACCCTATTTCACCATCTATCCATCCTACGGAAAAAGAAATCACCGCGCGTGCGTACGTACGGAATACCGTCTCCACGCCGTGGTGTAATCTATTTTCCACCACCACCTTACTTGGATGGGTATAATGGTGTAAATAATAACTATATATGATTATTTTAAAGTGATATTGATTCTGAGATAGTATACATACACTCCAATACAGTCCCACGATCATGAGAACGATATCATCGCTCGTGCGTACGTACGGACTACCGTCTCCATGATGCAATGAGATTCATTCTCCACGTTAACCATTCATGAATGATTATAAAGTATATATAATAAGTAATCATGAAATATATGACATAATAATACTGGATTTATGTATATATATATGTATGTCATCCACTTAATTCCATTCAACTCAATAAGGAAACGAAAACAGCGTTCATGCGTACGTACGGCCTACCGTCTCCATGAACGATGTATTTCTTTCCATTTACTGATCTAGTATATATATATATATTATGAATATATATAAATCAAGTTTTATATTATGTAATTAAGTAATCATGATCTAAGTAATCATATGAATAATTACAAGTCAAAACACAGACGACAAATGAAACAATTTTACCCAAAACTCTCTTTAACATTGAATTTACAAAAGAACGGGTAATATAAAGTCATAAGTGAGCCATATATGATATTATAACAATGAGTATGATTCTGAAATAAGTCAATGACATTATTTAAATCATTATACAGGAGGTTCGGACACTTATGAAGCAAATCAGACCTAAGGTAAGGGAAATATCACAATCTCATTTTTATCCGAGATTGCTTATACTTTGGTATTTACTGGGGTGTATTTTATCATCCACATCCATGTTTCCTAAATATGTAATATTATTTCCATCCAACTACAATTGTTTAAATCCAATTTTAACCTTCGGTGAGTTTTTAGTAAAATATATGAAAGGAATCTTTTGTCGTTTTTCGTACGATGTACTTTTTGACTTTTCCGACAAAAGTACGAGAAGAATGTTTTTTTAACTTATACGGCATGAATGGATTTTTAAAACATTATTTCAAAGAAGCTTCCTTTACAAGTTTTCATGTTTATTTTTAATCAACTTCTTTTAGTTTATAATTGTATGACATGTTATGAAAGGAAAAGTGTTTTTGAAGAAGAAAGGATATTTTCCTCAAAAATGGAGTTCAAGTGTTTTATCAAAATTATTTTCCATATAAGATAACAAAGGGTTATGTTTCTATCCCTATTATTACATTAATTTGAATATGTTGTGATGGAATTATTTTTATGAATTCCTTTATCTTATATGAATTGTTTTATGATGTCATGATGTTTAAGATTCCCATTTTTATTACATGGGTTATGCTATGATGTATGGTTTATGATTTTGTGGAACACATAATAATGGTATCATTATGAGATGGGTGGGACCTATATCTCCCTCCAATGAATTGGGTAAAGATTTTATATCTCATGAGATAGACATGGCATGAACGGTAGGTTATACTGATTCGGTGAAACAAGACTAAAACGAGGAATGAACTCGGTTCAGAAAGGGACTTTGTCCACTAATATAGTCTTGGCAATGAGTCTTGACTAATAAGAAATGATTCTCTATGATTATCTGTGTATGCCATAAAGTTTCATGTTTTATGTTATGATTATTGGGATTAAATTTCACTACTATGATTTATCCCATGTTATGAAATTATGATCTCTTTTGCAGGTTAAGATTTCCAAAAGATATGTTCTTATGAATATGATGTGATTGATATTTCTTTTGTTTACCCTTACTGAGCATTTGAGCTCACCCTTTTATGTTTTCTTTTCCCCAGGATATAAAGAAAGGTTTTAGGTAAGAATAAAAAGGGGAGATCTTTATGGGAGATGTTGAAGATCTTTCACCATGATTAGAAGATTACGCTCCGAGTTATCAAAGACACTAAACTATTATGGTCCTTGTGTGTGTGTTTTTGTTATGTACTAAGTATTCCACAAAAGTAATGTAATGTCCATGTACTTCAAGTTTCGGGTCTCTACAGGTAGAGGTTGTCTTGGCTAGTGTTCATTTGGCCTCCACTCTTACAGAGATGATTATTTAGGAACAAAATTTTGATGATGAGTTTCATGTCATTAGGGACTCTCTTTATAGTGGGGAGACTATTGTTGAGTGGTCGTTCTCCATAGTGTTCATCCTATGTTTCCAAAATTGGTTTGTTGTGCCTTTATCCACGAGAATAGTTGTGATGTGGGAAAGCTATAATTACCAGTGGGTTGTTCACCCTTGAACCAAAAAGATGTTCTATGACACTATACTACTATTTTTGTGTCAATTTATGAGTTAGGACATCATTTACATTTTTTTATGCTACTATACTTTCCAATAGGTCAAGGATAAGCACCAGAAACCCTTGTGTTTGATTCAGTCACATCCAGTGCTGACATGGATGTTGGATGAGATTTCTATGAAATTTGTGGATGGGATTCCATTTACCCATAAAAATAAGAACATGATATGGGTTGTGATCAATAGGATGACCAAATTATCTCAATTTATACCCATTCTTGATACAAACAATGTTGATGATTTTATAAATCTCTATGTGGAAGACTGTTCAGTTTCATGGCATCCCTTATTCTATAGTATCTAATAAAGATACACATTTTACCACTAGTTTTTGGTGAGGCCTTAAAGAGGTGATGTGATCTTAGGTTCATTTGAGTATGAAGTTCCATCTATAGACGGATGGCTAGATAAATAGAAACAGAATTATTCTTGAGGATATGCTTCATGCCTACGTCCTCAATTTTGGAGGAGACTGGGTTGAAAATTTGGGACTAGTTGAGTTTTATTATAATAATAGTTACCCGTACTTGTTAAGAATGAATCCATTTTTGTCCTTTTATAATATGTTATTCAAATTTATGTTGTTTTATTAATTTAATGGGTAAAATTCCTTTGTTTGACCTATTTGGTTCCAAGAGAAAAAACCAATGATTCGGTTTATTCATCAGATAACATTGACACCATGAATATGGTGTAAATCTAATTTTGATCATCTTCATAAACCATTTGAGTTATAAGTTGGTGACCAAGTGTTCTTAAGAGTTTCACCCTATTTGGTTCATCAATATCTTTGGAGGTAAGTGAAGCATGATCCTCATTTTGGGGTACCTTTTAGGTTGTTGAGAACACTACAAAAAACCGCCATTTAGCAGTTGTTATTTTTGCGTACAACGGCGGTTTAAACCACCTCTACATGGTTTGGTGGCAGTTTATAGAAACCGCTTCTAAATTAAGCGTTGAAAATCTATTAGTGGCGGTTATTTCCATTTATTCACAGTTTATGGGAAGTGTCATGGCTACCTTATTTTTCAGCAATTTTACTGATTTTAGCGGTGGTTTTTACAAGCCCTGGATTTTATTTTATTAGTGGCGGTTATAACCGCCGTGAATAAAATAAAATCCAGTGGTCGTAAACTCGCCGCTAAAGTCACAAGAACCGCCAAGAAATTCATGTGGGTTATGTGACTCTGTAGCGGTGGTTAAAACTGCTGCTAAATGTAAGACAATAGTGGTAGTTAAAACTTCCTCTAAACGTAAAAAATAATTACGTTTAGCGGCGGTTTTAACCACTGCTAATGTCTTACCTGTATACTTTTTGCGGCAGTTAAAACCTCCGCAAAAAGCTGACTAGAAAAGAAAATAAATTTCTTGCTTCCACTGCACCACTACCCTGAAAAACAAATCAAACCAGAAATACCAATCTCCTAACAGATTAATGCAGACAAAATGTAAAAAAGAATGGATACAACTAGTAAAAAATTTATGGTTGTTATGCTTAGAAAATATAGTGGAACATCATAAATGGATATGTGTAGTGAGGAGGAGTAAAAACCATGACCTGAATTGATAGATAATGGGTACAACACCACACAACACATTCTAAGGATAATTTAAAATTAGTTCAGATTAAGGATTCATGGGCATGGAATAGTCATTTAAGGTTATAAAATTTGGACCATGTGGTGATCATGCAACTAAGCCATGCTTGAGGTGGACTTCCTCCCAACCCCTAAGCCCTACTAAGACATGATTGATTCAAGAATCAAAGATATTTATATATTTATAATTGATTATATGGGTGAACCCAATGAGGGGAAGAAGTGGCCTGAGAAATATCACGATGACAATTACAAATTTTCAGAACTGGGAAGTGAAATGGGAGTAATCGATAGAAATAGAATTATTATTGACCATGTTTGAATCATATGATACCTGAGCTGGTTGAGGATAGGATGAAAAATATCATGATCTACTATTTATGGAGATGGAAGCACGAGATCCATTTTTTATCAGTAAATGTACTTCATTGAATGAGCCTGAGATGGTATGTAAGACACTATTTCCAGGAATCATTTCATTAGAGATCCTTTTCAGATTGGTAGGGTGAGGATTATCCAAATAGTAGAATGTGTGAACCGCACAAGTGTATGTGGTGATATACCATATAAAATATTAGGTTCCATGGGATATATTTCCTCATGTGCTCAAATTTTCTATTTAAACATGTGGGTTGACAAGATTCAAGCCTGGACCAGAGGGAAACATCCCCATGATGAGTTGCTGGTAGGGATGGGACTGAGATGAAATATGCATGCATCAATATGTGTCTCCTCATAATGGGAATCAAGAAAACCATAGTTTTTATGCGTGACATGGTAAGAGACTATTGTCAGTGGAGTGATTTCATCTCTGGGAAGGATATCATATCATCTCATATTCGGAGAAATACAAGTTTTATACGGGTAATGTGTGGTTCATTTCATACTTATAACTTTAGGAATCTCAGTTTTATATGTTGTAATTATTTTTATAATCATCACATACTTATCAGATAAGGCATCCTTATTTCATTTAATAGGGTATGGTTGTTAATTTACATTGTTTCCTGAGGACATTGGGATTTGATGTTTAAAATCATACAACATAGACTACGACTACAACTAGTTTAAATTCCTAGAGCTCCAAATATAGGAATAGGGTTGAGTTAAATGTCTCCAAGATTTGACCAAAGAATATAGGAAAGGGAGAAACCAATAATGAGTTGGTGATAGGGTTGTTCCCTGGATAAAATATTAATAGGTAACTACTTATATCGTGATTATTGTAATCAATCCACATGTTTTTATGATTCATAGTGCCATAGGATACCAACTCCAGAAGGGTTTACCTTCTTGGATGATGATATTGAATAATTACATATTATAATATTAGACATCGAGAATTTATAAGAGGTGAAATTATCTCTCTTTAAGAGACATATCAATTTTTATGGTGTTAAATTATCTATAACACCCCGACCCTAGTTACCCAGAGTCAGTGCATTATTGCGTAACATTGGCATGATCACAAAAGATCAAGTCTCAAAAGACCGATTAGTTTAGTAGCTTTGGAACCACTAGATACATTCATAAGTCTTACATTACATCATAAAGTAAAACAAAACTATAACAACATCTTTTCTTCATATCCCCTCATACTATCCCGGCAGGTCATTCATAATATACTTCTTCACATCCTGGAAAAATTAAAACATTGAAAGGGGTGAGCTCAGATTCTCAGTAAGGATAACAATATAGTGGAAGCTTTCATAAATAAACACAAACATTTAAGGCAATGTATACCTAAAACAAAAGCCTTTTAAACTTGAACTTCGACATAATATGGAAAATGTAAAATGAGATAATTTTATTTACTTATTCACATGGATATTCTACTGGTCGAATAATCACATTCAATATCAATAACCACTTTCATAATGATGGAATGCATAATGCCAGACTATCATAACCACATAGCCAAGGACTCGTTCCAAAACTACAAATAAGATTTTGTCAAGGCCTCGTGTCAAGACACTAGTTTGTCTCATGAGACCTGTCGATGCATCGAGGAGCTATAGCGGGCTCCACCCGTCACTTATTAAGTCCAATGCATTCCTCATATGAACAGGTTTAAACATATCATAAACCATAACATAATCATATAACATAAAACATGCATAAAAGAAACATAACATTTCCACATTTCAATCAAAATATATCAATACAACACATTAATATAATAAAAAAAACTTTCAAAACCATTTTCAATACCAAAATAAAAGAAAATTAAAACGTTGTATTTAATCTTTATTTAAAAAAAGTTATGGCTTGTAGAGGAAGCCGAAACTCAAATAATGATCACGGCGGCGGATAAGTCATTGTCACCGCATACGTACGACAAGAAAAACATTCCTTTTTGTCGTTTAGTAAAACGCTTCGTATAAAAAAATTCCTTTTGAATAAACATAAACACTATGGGAAAAATGGGCATTTGCGACGGGGATAAATCCCGTCGCAAATAGTCCTTTTAGAAACTTATTTGCGACGGGGGAATTTCCCCGTTGCAAATAAGTAGTTATTTACGACGGGTTAGCTTTCCCCATCACAAAAGGACTGGCGCGCTTTGCGCGCCAAATCGCGGGAAAGTTATTTGCGACGGGAATATACCCCCGTCGAAAATAGTATGTCGGCAGGTTATTATTTGCGACGGGACCCGTCGCAAATAACTATTTAACCGTTGACCGTAATCAATGCGGGCTAAGGTATTTGCGACGGGTATCCCGTCGCAAATAATCTAACCTATAAATACCCCCCCATCTGTTTTTTTTCATTCAATCTCAAAATCGATCTTCTACTTCTCTCAAAACTCTATTTTTAGAGTTCAGCGTTTCTTGAGTTTAATTTTTTTTCCGGAGTTGATATTGAAGTTTTCAACAACGATCAGAGATCAACCTCAGATCAATTTTAAAGGTATTTATGTTCATTTTAATTTAATATTTATTTTAAATTTTTTATTAGTTTCAATTATTCTTAATTAGTTGTAATTTAATTATGTTTACATTGTTTTGTTACTTAATAAATTTAAATTATTAGTATTCATTGTTCATAGTTAATGGTAATTAAGAATAATTAGTAATAATTACCAATAATTAAGAATAAATACTAATAATTAGTAATAAATACCAATAATTAGTAATAATTAGGAATAATTAGTAATAATTACCAATAATTATAATAATTAGTAATAATTAGTAATAATTACCAATAATTAGTAAAAATTACCAATAATTAGTAATAATTACAAATAATTAGTAATAATTAGTAATAATTAGTAATAATTACCAATAATTACCAATAATTAGTAATAATTACCAATAATTAGTAATAATTACCAATAATTCGTAATAATTACCAATAATTCGTAATAATTAGTAATAATTAGTAATAATTACCAATAATTAGTAATAATTACCAATAATTAGTAATAATTACCAATAATTGGTAATAATTACCAATAATTAGTAATAATTACCAATAATTAGTAATAATTACCAATTATTAGTAATAATTAACAATAATTAGTAATAATTACCAATAATTAGTAATAATTACCAATAATTAGTAATAATTACCAGTAATTAGTAATAATTAACAATAAATAGTAATAATTACCAATAATTAGTAATAATTACCAATAATTAATAATAATTAGTAATAATTAGTAATAATTAGTAATAATTACCAACAATTAGTAATAATTAGTAATAATTAGTAATAATTACCAATAATTAGTAATAAATACCAATAATTACCAATAATTAGTAATAATTAGTAATAATTAGTAATAATTAGTAATAATTAGTAATAATTAGTAATAATTAGTAATAATTACCAATAATTAGTAATAATTACCAATAATTAGTAATAATTACCAATAATTAGTAATAATTACCAATAATTAGTAATAATTACCAATAATTAGTAATAATTACCAATAATTAGTAATAATTACCAATAATTGGTAATAATTACCAATAATTAGTAATAATTACCAATAATTACTAATAATTACCAATAAATAGTAATAATTACTAATAATTACCAATAATTAGTAATAATTACCAATAATTAGTAATAATTACCAATAATTAGTAATAATTACCAATAATTAGTAATAATTAGTAATAATTACCAATAATTAGTAATAATTGCCAATAATTAGTAATAATTACCAATAATTAGTAATAATTACCAATAATTACCAATAATTACCATTATTTTCCAATAATTACCAATATTTTCCAATAATTTCCAATAATTACCAATATTTTCCAATATTTACCAATATTTTCCAATATTTACCAATATTTACCAATATTTGCCAATATTTGCCAATATTTACCAATATTTACCAATATTTACCAATATTTACCAATAATTACCAATATTTACCAATAATTACCAATATTTACCAATAATTAAGAATAAATACCAATAATTAGGAATAATTACCAATAATTTGGAATAATTACCAATAATTTGGAATAATTACCAATAATTAGGAATAATTACCAATAATTAGGAATAATTACCAATAATTAGGAATAATAACATTATTACATTATTTGTATATTTTATTATTAATATTAAAATAATATAATTTTCTATATTATATACAATTCTCTTTTCATCTATGTGTTTTTTGTCTCCACATGTAATATTTGCATTCTTTTTCAAAATTATCAACCTACTCACCAATGGAGAGGTGAAATTGAATGCAAATATTACATGTGGAGACAGAATGTTAAACACACAGATGAAAGGAGAAATGTATATAATATAGAAAATTATATTATTTTAATATTAATAATAAAATATACTAATAATGTAATAATTTTATTATTATATAATTAATATTTATGAAAAAATTATATTAGTATTATTAAAAAATAAAAAATCAATATAATATTAAAATTATCAATATTTGTAACAGGTTTTGCTTTATTCTCAACATATTCAATCCTTGGTTGAGTGTTTTTTCTAAAAAATTATTCAAAACCAGTCATGCTTTTATATTTTATAGAAAAATATGGAACAACGAGGTCGTCAACAGTCATTATTAGATGACCGCATATGGATAAATCAACGTAGAAATCCAAACGGTTCTGGTTTAAATCCAGTATATATAGAGGGTGTGGGGTATTTTTTATCATTTGTGGCATCAAATCCAGAATTTGATTCAGAAGGAAAAATAAAATACCCTTGTAGAAAATGTGCATTGAGAACGTTTGACACGTTTGACAAAGTGGGGGGACATCTCTTGCGTTTTGGTTTTCAACCAAATTATGTTTTTTGGTATCAACATGGTGAATGCAGTTCCAGAGTAGGTGATACCAACTTGATTCCGGATCCATCCCGGTTTCAAGATTTAATACATGATGTTGCAGGTTCATCTATTCAACAAACAGAAAATCCGACTGATATAGATTCAAATCCTGAGTTGGTACTATCTGAATTTTATGAGTTGTTGAGGTCTTCTGAGGATGTATTATATCCTGGATACAAGATGAGCAAATTAGAAGCAGTTGTAAAATTTATGGCTATCAAATCAGATAACGGAATGTCAAACACCAGTTTTGACCAGATATTTTCTTTGCTTAAAACACTGTTACCCGAAGGAAATGTTTTTCCTGCAAATTACTATGAGAGTAAGAGGCTAGTTCGAAATTTAGGACTTACTTGTCAGA
The DNA here is from genome assembly GCA_963277665.1 of Viscum album. NCBI lineage: Eukaryota > Viridiplantae > Streptophyta > Magnoliopsida > Santalales > Viscaceae > Viscum > Viscum album. The sequence continues at coordinate 905,834,977 of OY728166.1, read as the reverse complement.
AGATTCATGAATGTTCAAATTACTTCATTTTATATTCTGTGGAAAATGAGTCGTTGGATAGTTGTCCCACATGTGGGAAATTGAGATATAAAGATGGGAAACATGGGAAGTCTGGTTTGATTCCTGTAAAACAGTTGAGATATTTTCTGCTTACATCCAGACTTCAGCATTTATTCATGTCTAAGAATACAGCGACAATGATGTCATGGCATAAAGCGAATATTTCAACCGATAAAAGCTTAAATCATCTAGCTGATGGTGATTCATGGAAACTTTTTGATAGAGTACATCCATCCTTTGCTTTAGAAGCTAGAAATGTTCAACTGGTCCTTTCCACTGATGGTTTCTGTCCGTTCGGATCTTATGGTAGTCAATATTCATGTTGTCGTGTTTTTTTAACTCCGTACAATTTACCTCCATGGATGTTGATGAAGGAGCCATATATCTTTTTGACTTTACTAATTCCAGGACATCCGAAGAAAAATATTGATTTTTATTTAAAACCATTGATTGATGAATTATGTTTATTGTGGAGTACTGGTGCCAGTACATATGATGTCACTACAAAACAGAATTTCATACTGAGAGCAGCATTGATGTGGACAATTAGTGACTTCCCGGCTTATGGGATGTTATCTGGCTGGAGTACACATGGTTAGAAATCATGTCCTTACTGTATGGGAGAGAACAAAGCATTTATGCTCATTCATGGAAAGAAACCTTGTTATTTTGATTGTCATCGCAAATTTCTTCCAGCTGATCATCCTTTTCGCAGAAACAAATCTCATTTCAGAAAAGGAACAATTTAAAGGGATGGACCTCCAAAAATGCTATCAGCTTTGGAGTTAAAATCAGTTGTATTTTCATTACCTCCCATCACTTTTGCTCCCACAATAAACCAACAGAAAATTTCTGGTTTTGGGAAAGAACACAATTGGATTAAACGTAGCATATTATGGGATTTTCCATATTGGTCTGATTTGTTGGTCCGCCACATGTTGGATGTCATGCATATTGAGAAGAACTGTTTTGATAATTTGTTTCATACATTTTTGGATACGCCAGGAAAGAGAAAAGACAATGTAAATGCACGTTTAGATCTTGTCCAAATTTGTAGGCGTCCAGAACTGGAACTGTTTGAGAATGTCAGAACAGAAAGGTTACTGAAACCAAAAGTAGCTTATACACTGTCTAAAGAAAACCGTTTATTATTTTGTCAGTGGATTGCAGATTTGAGACTTCCAGATGGTTGTGCTTCCAATTTGGGTAGATGTGTAAAAAATGGTCATATTACTGGATTAAAAAGTCCTGATTGTCATGTTATAATGGAAAGACTTCTACCCATTGGATTAAGAGGTCTGTTGAATTCTGTGATTTGGGATTCCATAACAGACATGTCTCATTTTTTTCGGGAAATGTTTGCGGCTACAACAGATTATGCTGCTCTATGCAAACTTGAAAGAAGATGTTGTTGTAATTATATGTAAATTGGAAAAAATATTTCCGCCGTCTTTCTTCGACTCAATGGAACATTTGATGTTACATTTACCATATGAAGCCAAATGTGGAGGTCCAGTACAGTTTCGATGGATGTACCCATTTGAAAGATGCATGAAAAAATTGAAAAGAAAAGTACGTAACAAAGAATCTATTGAAGGATCTATTACAGAAGCTTATTTGCAAGAGGAAATATCTTTTTTCTGCTCCCATTATTTTGAATCTGAGTATCCTTCAAAACACAACCGAATGGGACGAAACGAGAGGAATATTGATGAAATCGACAATCAATTATCTGTTTTCAACCAGCCAGAGCTTGGTTTTGGTGGAGTTTATAAACGCTGGCTTTCAGATGATGAACATCACAGAGCTCATACGTATGTTCTGCTCAACTGTGAAGAGATGACATTAGTTGTACTGTAAGTGTTTATGTCACTTATTCTATCATTTATGTTATAGTAAATAACTTTTTTTTATAGGTTGTATGATAATCATATCAAGAAACAAATTCCACAAATTACAGCAGCTGCTCTCGAAGAACACCGACAGAAAAATTTCTCTCAGTGGTTTCAAAAACTGGTAACATAAATTGTTTATCTTTTAGCAACTCATTCAATGTATAGTTTACTATATTGATAATTATTTCACAAATTTTCAGGTGTCTCGACATGCTGATAAAATTGACAAATGGCTGTGTATATTGAGTAACCCACCTTCCAAACTTGTTAAAACTTATAATGCATATGTGGTGAATGGATTTCGATTTCACACACATGCATACGGGGAATCAAAAAAAACAATGAACAGTGGAGTTATCTTGAGAGGATCTCATCATCGAGAAAATGAAGTTGACTTTTATGGCATACTTGATGAAATCATTGAACTCTGTTATCTTGGACAACATTACATAACCATGTTCAAATGTCGGTGGTTGGATACAGAGAGAGGCGTGCGTGTTCATCCGACTCATGGAATCATCGATATTAAATGTAAAAGTGTTCTCGTAGTAAATGAATCATTCTTATTGGCTCAACAGGAACATCATGTTTATTATGCAAAGTACTGTGCTACATCAAGAGACTTGACTGATTGGTGGAGTGTAATAAAAATCAAAATTCGAGACAATCAGTTTAGTTAAAGTGAATGTGCTTTTACTGATGTGCAAAAAATTGAAGTTTTTCAAGAGAGTACTCAAAATCAATCTTTTTTACAAAGAGACAAGAGTATCGATGACGACACCCCACATTTAAGAGTCGGTGATGACGATGATGTTAATGATGTCACATATGAATTTGAAATGGTAAGAGATGAAACAACTGGAACTCGAATGGATATCTATGATGTTGAGGAGGAATATGAAGATAACATTGCCATATATGAAGAAGATGATGAAGATGAACACTGATAGAATTCCATGGTAGTTATATACAATCATAATATATATATATGTATATATAATAGTAATTATCAATTATTTTCTAACAACATTAACATTTTCTATTTCAGATGGACGACGACACATTTCGTGAGTTGGCGGATGCTGACCTGCCTTTCGATGCGGATGAGTTGCTAGAAGATGACCCTCAGCCTGCAGGCGCTCCAGGGAGTACGCGGCGAGGGCGTGGTCTTGCACGATTGATGATTCCTAACCCCATCCCCGAGCGACGTCCACGTATTGGGTTTGATCCACGCACACAGAGGTGTGATAACCTGTGTGATAACCTGTGGATTGGACTAAGATTTCATTAATCTATTCACATAATAAATGTTTATTATTTTTACAGTTTTCCGCATATAGCAGTCGAACTGGGCAGCGCTATTTTGCGCAACTATTTCTCTCAGCAGTGGACCACATGGGAGAAGATTCCAATTGATGTGCAGCAGGCCATGTTCGGCCATTGGTTGGTACGTACGTAAATAAATAATTTTTATTTTGAAAATTATTTCATTTCTAACTTGATATTTTGATTTATTTGTAGGGTTTATGGTATCGGATCGAGGATACCATGCATGACGCCATCCACGAGGCATGAGAGGTGGCCATGCGTGATCACTTTCGTAAGTTTTTGCACAATTTAAGAAAAGCTGTCACGAAGAAAGCAGGAGTGTCAGATTTTGACGAGTCATGTAGAGCACACTGACCATAGTACATTTCATCCCATGTATGGGATGGATTATGTGCACACTGGTTGAGTGGTGCCTTTCAGAGGAGATCATCGGTGGGGAGGCAGAATTGGGGGAGACAGGAGGTGACTCATCGAGCTGGGATTCGTTCTTTCAGTACTCATAGACAACATATGGTACGTACATTATTTATAAATATTTTATATAACTATAAATATTAATAGTTTATTTTTTATTTTTATAGGCTGTCGAGCACCCCGATATTACGGAGTACGACGTATATCGGAGGATGTATAGTGATCCTGCTACTGGGGAGCTCAGAGGTGATCGTCAGCATCACATCGTGGTCAGTATTATTTGTTTTCAAGTTTAAAAATTAACTGTATATAATATATTCACAATTTTAATTTTAAATTGCAACTACATGAGTCATATGAGGCCGCAGCGTCACAGACCCGGCCTGAGAGTCAGGCCGAGTCATCAGATCAGACCACTGGCCGTCAGTTTGATGAGGCGGCATGGATGCAGGCCACCCAGTATGCCTTCGAGAAGGGCCAAGTAGTTGGTATCAGCTCTCGACTGACTCCCGGAGATTATTATGGCAGTGCTGCGATGTCGGCATCCAGCTCGAGAGGAGCTCGTGCATATTCTTCTGCTACACAGTATGAGGATCAGTTGCGATCTCAGACTGCACTAATAGAGAGTCTCCGACATGAGCAGGAGCAGATGCGTCAGCAGCAGCAGCAGCATGATGAGGAGCATCGACGCCAGCAGCAGCTGTACGAGGAGTAGATGAGTCAGTGGCAGCAGCAGCAGCAGGAGCAGATGGAGTACATGCGCCGACTCACTCATGATTTAGGGATTGAGTTTCCTCCACCAGCATCTGCAGATCCCCCCTCCCCCTCCCCCCTCCTTCAGATTAGAGTTTGTTTTTATGTTATAAAGTTTGTTAAATCAAAATATGAATTTTTTTCTATTCGTAGTTTCTGTCTCATTATAAAATATTAATAATATTATATTTTGAAATAACAATATTAATATGAATAAAAATATTATTTATATTTTATAATATTAAATTATATATATATATTAAAATTTTATAATATTATAATTTATTTATATTTTTTTGTAATATTTGAATTATTTTAATATTTGAATGTAAAATAATTCTATTATTTTTATATTAATTAAAATAACTTATTAATATTTTTTTATTTAGGAATTATAATTCTAATATTATTATATTAATTAAATCATTTATTAATGTTCTATTATTTTTTATTTTTGAATTATAATTCTATTATTATTATTTTAATTAAAATAATTTATTAATAATTTATCATTTTTATTTGTGAATTATAATTCTATTATTATATTAATTAAAATCATTTATTAATATTTTATTATTTTTAATTTTTGAATTATAATTGGATTATTATTATATTAATTAAAATAATTTATTAATAATTTTTTTTTTATTTTTTTATAGTATTTGCGATGGGACACTATGCCCGTCGCAAATAGAATTATTATTATATTCATTAAAATAATTTATTAATAGTTTTTTATTTTTTTAAAAATAATATTAATTGCGACGGGCCTCGTCGCAAATACTATTTGCAGCGAGCCCGTCGCAACAAGTATTTGCGACGGGGCCCATCGCAATTACTATTTTAAAAGTTTTTTTTACAAATATACGGAGTAATATTTGCGATGGGAAGGATCTCTGTCACAAATAATGTCTTTAGTGACGGGCCCGTCGCAAATAATTTTTGTTGCGACACCGTCTTCCGTGACGGGCCATTTGTGATGGGATCCCATCGTAAATGACCCGTCGCAAATACTTGTTTTTCTAGTAGTGAAAAGTCAAAGGGGTTTATACACCGTATAAAAAAATGTTGTGTATAAAACAAAATATGCCTCAATGAAAGGTTATTGAGACGAAGTCCATAAAAAGATCATTTTTTAAATAAAATAGATCTATTATGTGTATTAACTACAAGTACATATAAATAAATTAAAAATACAAGATAGGACATAATAATATCATGACATAATTTGAATGTAGGAGAATAACCCAATGAATGGAAATCGGGTTAAGAAGTTCCCTTACCTCGTGTCCGACTTGACTCAATCGTTCTTTAACCTCCTGAATATTAAACTAGAGTTAATTTCTACTTTCTTAAGAAACATTTTCAAGTTCATTATTACTTTTATATCACTTATTACCATGTTATGAACATTATGTAATTATTTAAGTTAATAACAGTCGTTTTGTCGATCTTTGGTACTTGAGTCAAAAATAAACTTCTTCTAATTACAAGTTGTTCATGTGGTAAAATATACATTATATCCAGAATTATATTCATGATTTAGATATCATATATATCATATATATCCAGTATATATACTCATTTATAATATTACATAACATTTAGAGGTAAGAAATGAAATGCACCGTTCATGGAGATGGTAAGTCGTACGTACGCATGAACACTACTTTCATTTCTATTTCATATTTAATGGAATGAAATCATAATTATATAAAGGTATATTATAATTCCAGTATAATATCATGTATAATATCATTTACTCCATCCTTTATACATCCCACATATGGCATTAACGATTCAAATCATTTTGAGGGGGCGGTAGTCCACACTTCCTAAAATGAAATTATCGCGTTTACCCATAATGGAAATCATAAAGGTATGCCATAAATGAAAAATAAATAATCATAAGGAAAACAAAAACATAATATATATCATATATAAAAATAGTGTCATCATAATGGCCACCATGAGAGGTGTTAAAAGAATATTGAACAATCATCGTTTCGTGAGGCAGTAATTCGCCACCCACAGAAACAGTATGTTCTTTAACCATTAGACGAAGGTGTGTGTAAGTATAAATAAAATACTTCTCCTAAAAATATCCAAGTATATTGAGGATACTGGTGTTGTTACAAAATAATGTAATAAAAAGATTTTAGGGGGTTGGAGAAGCAAAATAAAACAAAAGAACACAAGTAAAGACATTACCTTTAAATCAGGTAACTCTTTTTTATTTGAGCAAAAGGCTTCCTTGGGAAGAATTATGACCAAATTGAGGCTTCTAGGAATAAGAGAGGGAAGTTTATAGAGTATTTGGGAAGAGGTTTGCCGAGCCAAATGGCTTTGATGGTGTGAATAAGGTGGTAGAGGTGGGTGCCTTTTATAAGAGGAGATGATGGGAACTCTTGGAAAGTCATGAAATGTTACTTTATTATATAATGAGTTTCGGATTTTAAAGGTCCCACACTTATATATTTCGAGGATAAGGTGATAAGGGTAAGAAATATACTCATCCAATAGGTTTTTGACAAGTGTAAGTCTTATATTTTACATTATCTTTTAATTTTATTTAAATCATTAACTAATGATGTAATCGTTGCATCATCATTATGTCATAAAAAATTAATTTATTTAATTTCTAAAAATTATAAAAAAATTACCATGATGTAGGAAATAATTTTAGATTTCAATTTAATATTTATAGTCCAAAATTTAACTTATATAACCCCATCTAATTATTGTTTTAGTAAAATAATACATGTTTGTGACCATTTTATTTTTACTTTAAATTAAATGTTATTAATGTCATTTTCTTACCCAAGTGGCTCATGGGGTACCCAAGTTGACCCATGGATTGTCTTGGTCGGCCATGACTCATCCAATAAGTGTAGGACAAGTGTAAAGGTATTTTCAAATTTTTATAATATCATTTTTACCTTAAATTTCACTAATTACCTTTAATCACAATTAATAGAACTTAAAAGTTACTATTCACCCAAAAATTATTTTAATCCCATTGAACCACATTTTACATCCTAATTACAACCATGTATGTCGTATTTTTGAAATTAAATTCATAGAAGTGGTAATGTTTCATTTAAATGAAAAATTAGTTTTTTAACTACCACTTAGTGGTTTCACTATTCATAAAAAAATGATGTTTTTCAGAACAATGCCAAAATTTCACCCTAAGCTATAATTGATATTAAAAATTAAAAAATGATGCCTATTTTACAAAATTCCAAACATATAAGTTCCATTAATTAATTTTATAATTAATTCCTGCTGTCATAATAAATAGTGTGTTTTTAAGAAACAATATATATCAAAAGATTGACAATTGTTTATGTCCAATTTCAAAGTGAAATTAATTCTAATGACCACCATTGGATAAAATGGTAAAAATATGTTCTAATTATACTTTAAAACAACTCAATAGTATAATTTATCATAATAAATTATTTTTATTAAAAAATTGTTTTTAGGTATTTTTCACTATTCATAAAAAAATTGGAAGTTCCCAGAAAAATACCAAAAATTTAACATAGGATAATTTTGATATTCCGAATCCAGAAATTAAGTCCATTTTTAAATATAAAATATATATAATTTCAAAAAGTTGGTATTACTATTCATAATGGCTATTTTGATTAGTCACGGTGTGTTAGAATCTCGAACTTGCGTACAATGCAAGCTATTGCATTATTGAAAGAGAAGTGTATCATGGAAGCTCGTGGTGTTACATTCTCCCCTCCTTCAATAAATTGCGTCCTCGAAAATTGAAATTTTATTTGAAAATAAAAGGTTGAAAATAAAAAATACCTTTTTCGAAAACCCACATCAGAAATAAGGTTAATAAAATTTAGCCTTAATAAGAGGGAAAGGGAAATGAAAAAGTCACCACCAAATTATGATCTCGATCAGGAGAACATTTGGGGAAATTAGAGACATATAATTGGAAGAAAAACGTAAATATTTGTAGTGAGTTATTGAGGTCATCAATCACAAACAAGTGTAAAATTGAGGGCCTCAAAGCCTTCAATCTATGTCGATTTAAAATATTATCAGTTCAACAAGACATAAGGTATTAGGATAACACATTTTTTGTTTTAATATCCCTTTACTAATGTTTAAGAATTAATTTATTCATAAAATAAATGATAGGTATATATATATTTATGCTTGACAAGTAGAGTTTTATCCTTTTACTAATTTCTACCACAAAATCATCTTTCACTCAAAAAGATAATAGAACTCAAAAATATTATATTTATCCTAATCGTACAAGGTTCAAAATATTAACACATACCATTTAAAATAAGAAAACTATTTTTTAATGACCAGGGAATTCCTGTAGGCTAGTGGTAGGTAATAAAGGCATGTCACTCTATGGATGTGGGTTCAACACCTATAGCTTTGTCCGACGCGACGGGTTATCCCCCGACCTACAGGTTGTCCTTTTCCTAAAACAATAGTATTATAATATTCCAAAAATAATTTTCAGAAATGTTTTAACCTTAAAAAATACTATTCAAGGTTCAACATAATCCATTCCAACCTTTATAGTTATCCAAAATACTTCAGTCCAACTCACAGTCCAAATTTTATAAGGAAGGTAAACATAAGGAAAATCCTATTTTCCGCATAACAACATGGGAACACCTTCATCATGTATTCTTTTAAAACATTGCAACATCCTGAATTACCATAAATCTCTATTGATTACATTCAAGATCCCTTATTCCTTCTAGAATACTAGATATACTCCTTCTATCCAAAAATGTATACAAATCATTAATCAGTTTCAAGGAAGTTAAGAATATGCAATATAATTTATCCAAATCGATCATGTATTATTCCAAAATCACTATCTCGGTATCAGAACCATATTATGGTTTATCTTTATCTCAACCATATATTTTCCAAAAATTTAACCTGCTGTGGAGTCACTTTTCATGGTTCCACACAATCTCATGTCCTTGATGAAATAGTACTGCAATACAATCCTTATATACTCCATAATTTTTATAACCAGTACATCATTGATACAACACTCAAATGACAAAATTCTTTAATAACAATATAATAACTATAATCATTCCTCCTCATCTGTGGTAGTATCATAACTTGATTATTATCCAATAACATCATTTGGGGCATACATTGATGATTTGGACATTGGTTTTCATAGTGTCCCCACTCCTTAGAGATGAATCATTGTACATTTGAAACCTTTTTCTTACCCTTGCAGTCACGCACTTGGTGTCCTTTTTCTCCACACTTATAACAAACTCATATTCCCTTCAGGAAAGTTCCAAGGTGTTTCTTCCCATAGTTATCACATATTGGAAAATTCTTCTTTTCCCTCGTCCCTTTATCCATCATTCTATCTTCCATCCTTTTCTTCTCTTTCTTCCCTTTAAAGCCATAAGACTCCGAGAATTATTTACTTATCTTATTAACACATGATACTATTTCTTCATATGATGAGAAAACATGGGAGACTATTTCCCTTCTAAATGTTGGCTTAATACCGTGAAAGATATGATCCCTCTTACTCTTTGGATCATACGTATAGATGGAGTTCATATTCCTTCTACTGGGCGACATTTCTATACAATGGCATAAACTAGGTTAGTTTATGAATTGCAATGAATAATTCCAATCTTGTAAAATAATTAATGTAAATTGAATGGTTTATGGATATAATCCATAATCATAAAAAAAATCTTTGAGAAATTATATACTCATAACCCCTTCATAATGGTTTGTAAAGAAAATGAGAATTATCCTAAGCATATCCCCCGGGAGTGTCGTAACCAAGAGTGAAGCAAGGCCCATTGTCGTGCACCAGTCCCCGTTTGAGTCTAGCTCAAAGCAGTGTTTTTGGGTTTTACCCCTAGGTACATCTATGTCAGAGCCGCCTCTACCTACTCGTATCCATACATGGATGTATTGCTCGGAAAACTCACAAAATCTCTATAGTACCAAAATTCTAGGAAGTTCTTCTATACTAACCCTCAAAGTCTATCTTAGGGATGTGTTCTATAATCATAGTTTTTCTAAATATATCTTCCAAGGTTAGTACTAACCTCCCTCTTATACCAACTGTAACACCCTGACCCTAGTTACCCAGAGTCGGTGCATTATTGCGTAACATTGGCATGATCACAAAAGACCAAGTCTCTAAAGACCGATTAGTTTGGTAGCCTTTTAAACACTGGATACATTCATAAGTCTTACATTACATCATAAAGTAAAACAAAAATACAACAACATCTTGTCTTCATATCCCATCATACTATCCCAGAAGGTCATTCATAATATACTTCTTCACATCCTGGAAAAATTAATACATTGAAAGGGGTGAGCTCAAATGCTCAGTAAGGATAACAATATAGCGGAAGATTTCATAAATAAACACAGACATTTAAGGCAATGTATAACTAAAACAAAAGCCTTTTAAACATAAAATTCGACATAATATGGCAAAAGTAAAATGAGATAATGCCATTTACTTATTCACTTGGATATTCTACTGGTCAAATAATCACATGCAATATCAATAACCACTTTCATAATGATGGAATGCATAATGCCAGACTATCATAACCACGTAGCCTAGGCCTCATGCCAAAACTACAAATAATATTTTTCAAGGCCTCGTGCCAAGACAGTAGTTTGTCTCATGAGACCTGTCGATGCATCTAGGAGCTATATCGGGCTCCACCCGTCACTTATTAAGTCCAATGCATTCCTCATTTGAACAGGTTTAAACATATCATAAACCATAACATAATCGTATAACATAGAACATGCATAAATGAAACATAACATTTCCACATTTAAATTACAAGATATCAATACAACACATTGATATAATAAAAACCATTTTCAAAACCATTTTCAATACCAAAATAAATGAAAATTAAAACTTTATATTTATTTTTTATTTAAAAAATAGTTATGGCTTGTAGAGGAAGCTGAAACTCAAATAATGATCACGGCGGCGGAGAAGTCATTGTCGCTGCATACGTACGACAAGAAAAACATTCCTTTTTGTAGTTTAGTAAAACACTTCGTAAAAAAGATTCCTTTTGAATATATGTAAAAGTCAAAGGGGTTTATACATTTTATAAAAGAATGTTGTGTATAAAACAAAATATGCCTCAATGAAAATAGATTGAGGTGAAGTCCTTACAAAGATCATTTTTTAAATAAAATAGATCTATTATGTGTATTAACTATAAGTACACATAAATAAATTAAAAATACAAGATAGGACATAACAATATCATGAAATAATTGGAAAGTAGGAGATTAACCCAATGAACGGAAATCAGGTTAAGAAGTTCCATTACCTCCTGTCCGACTTGACTCAGTCGTTCTTTAACCTCCTGAATAATACACTATAGATAATTTATACCTGCTTAAGAACATTTTTCAAGTTCATTATTCCTTTTATATCACTTTTTACCATGTTATGAACATTATGTAATTATTTAAGTTAATAACAGTCGTTTTGTCGATCTTTGGTACTTGAGTCAAAAATAAACTTCTTATAATTAAAAGTTGTTCATGTGGTAAAATATAAATTATATCCAGAATTATATTCATGATATATATATCATATATATCATTTATATCCAGTATATATATGCATTTACAATATTACATAACATTTAGAGGTAAGAAATGAAATGCACCGTTCATGGAGACGGTAAGCCGTACGTACGCATGAACGCTACTTTCATTTCTACATCGTATTTAATTGAATGAAATCATAATTATATAAAGGTATATTATAATTCCAGTATAATATAATGTATAATATCATTTACTTAATCCTTTATACATCCCACATATGGCATTAACGATTCAAATCACTTTGAGGGGGCGGTAGTCCACACTTCCTAAAATGAAATTATCGCGTTTACCAATAAGGAAATCATAAAGGTATTCCATAAATGAAAAATAAATAATCATAAGGAAAACAAAAACATAATATATATCATATATAAAAATAGTTTCATCATAATGGCCACCATGAGAGGTGTGAAAAGAAGATTGAACAATCATCATTTCGTGAGGCAGTAATTCGCCACCCACAGAAACAGTATGTTTTTAACCATTAGATGAAGGTGTGTGTAAGTGTAAATAAAATAATTATCATAAAAACATCCAAGTATGTTGAGGATACTGGTTTTGTTACAAAATAAAGTAATAAAAAAATTTTAGGGGGTTGGAGAAGCAAAATAAAACAAAAGAACACAAGTGAAGACATTACCTTTAAATCGGGTAACTCTTTTTGATTTGAACCAAAGGCTTCCTTGGGAAGCCTTCTGCCCAAATTGAGGCTTCTAGGAGTAATATAGGGAAGTTGAGAGAGTATTTGGGAAGAGTTTGGCCGAGACAAATGGCTTTGATGGTGTGAATAAGGTGGTAGAGGTGGGGTCCTTTTATAAGAGGAGAAAAGAGGCACTCTTGGAAAGTCATGAAATGTTAATTTATTATATAATGAGTTTCGGATTTTAAAGGTCCCACACTTATATATTTCTAGGCTAAGGAGATAAGGGTTCTAAATATACTCATCCAATAGGTTTTTTACTTGTTTAAGTCTTAGAGTTTTCAATATCGTTTCATTTTATTTAAATCCTTAACTAATGAGGTAATCACTACATCATCATTGTGTCATAAAAAATTTAATTTATTTAATGTATTAAAATTATAAAAAAATTTCCATGATGGAGGAAATATTTTTAGCTTTCCAATTAATATTTATAGTCGAAAATATAACTTATATAACCCCATGTAATAATTGTTTTAGTAAAACAACACATGTTTGTGACAATTTTATTTTTACTTTCAATAAAAAGTTATTAATGTCATTTTCTTACCCAAGTGGCTCCATGGGGTCCCCAAGTTGACCCAGGTATTGTCTTGGTCGTCCATGACTCATCCAATAAGTGTAGGAAAAGTGTAAAGGTATTTTCATATTTTTATAATATCATTTTTATCTTAAATTTCACTATTTACCTTTAATCGCGATTAATAAAACTTAAAACTTACTATTCACCAAAAAATTATTTTAATCCCATTGAACCACATTTTACATCCTAATGACAACCATGTATGTCGTATTTTTGAAATTCAATTCATAGAAGCGGTAAAGGTTCATTTTAATGAAAAATCAGTTTTTTTAACTACCACTTAATGGTTTTAATATTCATCAAAAATTGAAGTTTTTCATAACAATGCCAAAATTTCACCCTAAGCTATAATTGATATTCGGAATTCAAAAATGATTTTTATTTTACAAAATTCGAAACATATATCTTCCATTAATTAATTTTATAATTAATTCCCGCTGTCACAACAAATAGTGTGTTTTTAAGAAACAATATATATCAAAAGTTTGACAATTGTTTATGTCCAATTTCAAAATGAAATTAATTATAATGACCACCATTGGATAAAATGGTAAAAATATATTCTAATTATACTTCAAAACCACTGAATAGTATAATTTATCACTATAAATTATTTTGATAAAAAAAGTTGTTTTTAAGTATTTTTCACTATTCATAAAAAATTGGAAGTTCTCAGAAAAATACAAAAATGTCAACATAGGCTAATTTTGATATTCCAAATCCAGAAATGAAGTCCATTTTGAAATATAAAATATATATAATTTCAAAAGGTGGGTATTACTATTCATAATGGCTATTTTGATTAGTCGCGGTGTGTTAGAATCTCGAACTTGCGTACAATGCAAGCTATTGCATTATTGAAAGAGAAGTGTATCGTGGAAGCTCAGGGTGTTACATTATCTGTCATTAATAGGTATATATATTTTACACGGGGTAATGATATAGTTTAAATTCATCTTATTAGGATTTTAGAAGGTATTTTCATCTATATAGCCATTATTTACTTCCTCATATCAGGAAATGAGAGTATCTTGGCCAACTAATGTGTCAACATAAATGAAAGGAGATTATTGCTAAAAAAGAGGCTCATATGAGTTTTTTGGGGCAATGACACCCTATGTAGTGGATTATTATATGGTGAATCATCAGCTAGGCTCAATGATAGAAGATATATGCATCAATACGTATCCCATGGAAATGGGAATCAATACACCCATAGTTCTAGAATGTTGTGGAAATAGATGTTTGATGAAACTCCAGAGATGAATAAACCCATGTGATGGATGTATGAGAATATTTTAATGTCATAATGCTTGGACTAGGGATCTCTTGATATAAAATGTTATAGTATAGATTGGTGAGGTGGGGGAACCAAGAATATTTTTGTGGTGAATAAAACCTGGGGTTATAGGATAAAATAGGCCCTTCAACCCATGATGAAATCCTGAATATGATTGCACACAATTTAAGATCATACAACCAAGACCATGATGAAAAATTTAATGTCATCTCTTGAAGAAAAGGATTTTTTTCATCTCACATAATGTGATGCTTCCATGTTTTATATGAGGTAATTTTTTTGAACATATCAGAATTATCATAAGAGGAATCCAAATTTTATATAGTGTAAGACTTTTAGATCATCCAATACTCATCGTACAATGAATCCTGGTTTTATACGGTTTAATACCATCTCCCATTATGAGGAACCTATGTTTTATATGGGGTATGAACACCTTTTATCATCATGAACAGAATATGATAACTATTAACAATGCATGAAGATTCACTATCTACACATTCTACCTCACCACAGTATCCATAACACTATCCCCTTGATCACTATGAAATGACCCAATTTGATCAACACATCAACAATTGGTTTAACTACTAGTCATCCAAAATCTTGAATACCAATTAAAACACAGGCCTAAATGGAATGATGTATACCACACTCGATAAATCAAGAAATAAAAGGAAACATCAAAAATCAATAAAATGCATAAAAGGAAACATGATAAATCAAGGAAATGTTAGGACATGAAAATGTTTGGTGGAAACTATGTTCCACACATGTTACATATACAAACCAACTATTCTCATATTTGTTCAACACATCAACAATACAACTACTCACGGTCCGATGATGCATCGTCGTCCTCTCCACCTCCATCTCCACTTTCTGTTGTCACGTGTAAGAACATTATATTGAAAATTAAATAATGTTGCATATTTATATTAAAACTTAAAACCAATGAAAGTTTTCAAAACAAATGATTATGATTTTTTGTGATTTACCTGCATACCACCAGTCGATGCACTACTAGTAGGGGCATATCTGCCCATCTGTTAATGTATATCAATCATCTCTTTCTTCAAAGCGGATATCTAAACCCCCTAGTCTTGAACTGTGGTTTATAGAGAAGCAATATCCCTATGAGAATCTCTGGGTATGGAATGACTATAACCAGGAGTAGATGCAGCTGGAATCCTTGGTGGCATTCCAAAGACCTTAGATGGTACGGGTCTGAAACCCATCCCGTGCACTCTACCAGGATGCTCCTCCCCAAGGACTTTTGTAGCTAGGTCATCCTGGGAGACGGAGTAGGAGTGCCCAGGATTGGAATCCCATAGTTATTTAATTTTTACCTACAAGTCAAATATCAATATATATTAACACAGTAAAAACTGATAATAAGTTATTATAATAAAAAATTGACTTCATACCCCAACTTCTTTGGCAGGCTCATTAACAAAACATCCATCTTATTTTTTGTGAACATCCATCCACAGTTCAGTTTGGGATGCCTCGTGCCCTAAACTCTGTGACTTCATTAAGAAAAGAGAAATAAAAAATTCAATATATTAAATAGATAATATTGGCTTATAAATATTTAAACTAATTAAAAGATTACCAATGTCGTTCGACTTCTAGAAAAGCTTTTTGAGCCCGTAGTGTGAGGGATGACTTGCTTAGCTCGGTTTGATGCATTTTGTCTTGAGAGATCCTAAAATAAATAAAATTAAATTTAATAGTAATTTATTCAATGTCATATTTTCGTCATATACATGTATAAATGTAAAATTAGGATCATATAATAATAAATATTTCAATACCATTCGCTTCTCATCACGATGTCTGTCAACAAAAAATTTCCACTGTTCTTTCGGTACCCCACTGGGTAGCTTCTCATACATTTGTTTCATGTTCAATGAAGTATCATTGACATCACAACACAATCTCCATTTGAAATCATTCCATTTCATACCAATATTTTTCAACGTCCACTTCTGTGCTATCACATCAGCAAATGTAAAGTGGAAAAACATCTGAATACATAAATTTATTTTGAACATATTAGTAACATGCCATTCAATAAACCATAATGTAACAAAATTAACTTTATTTGGGAATCAGAAACTTCATTTTTCTAGCTTGGAGGCATATGTCTCCAATCATCATAAGAAATTGGAATGGAAATGAGCTCTACTACCAGTTGGCCTAGAATCTGGCCGAGTAACCCCACAACGTCATTTGTAGGGACCCCATAGAAATAAAATGGAATGACTATCGTCTTTCCATTCATATTCCTAACATCTGAACTTTTTATGTTTTTCTACACGATTGTATTTTATTCATCTTCGATGAGCAAACAATTAGTATAAAAAAATGAATTAAATTTATTTAATTAAAATTTGTACCTATGATAGTGACACTCTAGTATGTCCGTAATGAACTGGAAGGGGCTTGTTACTGCCCCACTACTAAGGATCCTGAAGGGGGAGTAAATGACTCAGCCTCTAATGGGACATCCATAGATGGTGGGAGAGATGGTGCAGGGGTGTAGGCAGCTGGTGCCTCAGATGCCGTGGGGAGGGAGCTAGATGGATCGTTATCTGTCAAAGAACTATATGAAATAGTGTATTGCTTCCTCCTTGGCATTCCTGTCATTTAATAAAATAAAATTAAGTTCAGAATATATATTACAAGAAAAAATTACTCAGAAAAAAAATAAAAAATGATAATAGATGCCCAGTACTAAGAGACAAAATATATATAACAATGATAATGAATGATTGTAAAAATGAAATAAGTGGTTGCTGAATGAATAAATAATTGTACATACAATCCTTTTACCCTTCAATAATGTTGGTTTATTGCTCCATTTCTTCATCCACTTCATTCAACCTTTCTAGAAAAATATTTTCAATATCATGATGGACAAATAATTCTGCTTCCAATTTTTGATTAAATTCAATTTCAAAGGTCGAATCTTCAACTTCATCACCCATATCATACAAATCTCTTTGTATTACGTGAGAAAATACACTCCACCCTTAATCCAAAACATCATTCACATAATATAACATATTTTCTTGTGATGATAAGATATATGGATCATGTAGTTCACGATCACCAACATCCATCAAGCGATAGAAGTTCATAGAAGTAAATTGCAATGAATCTCTTTTAACACCTCTGATTATATCGACCCATTTGCATTAAAATAAAATAATAGAAAAATGTCTGTGGTAGTTTAATTCAATAATATGATGTATATTTATATAGTTTACCACTTCAGAAAATATAAATATACCACTATTATGTGTTTTCAAACCCACTTCTCGATAGACTGTATGAAATCTAAAGCAATTCACATTATAAGCTACGAACTTTCTAACTTGTTTTATAGGACCTCTAGCAAGAAACTTCAAATCTTCTGACAAGTCTGCTCGAGTATCAGTATTCATGGTCTAAAAAAAGAAATATAATTTAATATATTTACAAAATGTATGTGTCAAACTAATATTCATATTTATTTCAATATTTATGAACTTACACGTCATGCAAATCATTCTACAAGATCTTTATTCACAGCTTTTGTTATATCTTTCTCATTTCCTGTTCGGCCTCTCATTCGTCTCATTTTTATCATCAACTCTTTAATAAATGGATATGCAATTTCACAATTCAGCAGCACATATCTATGTGTCTGTAATAATTCCAATTCTTTCAGTGTCACATTTGAGGTCATCCCAACTGATCGGCCAATAGCAGGAAATATTTTTGATTTCTGATGCATTTGAGATTGAGTTGATGTGTTTTCAACATGTCCAACTTGATTAAATCTTGTCTCAATATCATCCAAATATCTGGAACAAAAGGTTAGACACTCCTCAGCCAAATATCCTTCAATAATAGAGCCTTCTGGTTGAGATTTATTTCTCACGTTTGCTTTCAAATGCCCAAGATATCTATGAAATGAAATATTAATATTATGAATTTATTTAAATTCTAAAAACTGTTTACTTAACTAAAATTCATAAAAATAAAATACCTATCAATTGGATACATCCATCGATAATGAACGAGGCCACCTAATTTAGCTTCCTCAACCAAATGCACAGTTAAATGCATCATGACAGTAAAAAACAATGGACGAAAGATCATCTCCATTGCACAAAGGGTCAATACAAACCTCTCCTGGAGGTTTTCAAGCTAAAATGGATGTAGATCTTTCTCACATAATTTCCGAGAAAATGTGCAGAATTGGAGTACAACATCAGTAACTTTTTCAGGTAATAATGTACGCAATGCCAATGGTAGTAACTATTGTAACAAAATATGTGAATAGTGAATTTTCAATCCATGTAACTTACGATTCTTCAAGTCAACACACCTCGAGATGTTACTTGAATAGCCATTAGATACCTTCAAATTCTTTAAAATTTGATGGAATGTATCTTTATACCTATTTTTAATTGCAAAAATGGCTGGAGCATACTTTTCATTCTCATCTGGCCAGAGATCATGTTTTATATTCATTACTTGTAAGTCTTGGTGAGCATTGAGATGATCCTTTGAATTTCCATGCTCATTAAGTAATGTGAAAATAAAATTATCACAGACATTATTCTCAATAAGCATCACATCAAGATTATGCCACAAAAAATTAAATTCCCAATACAAAAGTTTGAAGTATATACTTTTTTCTTCCATTGTTGCATTCTAATTTCACTTAATGATGGACTTCAGACCCGTTTTCCACTATCATTCAAATGATGAACCTTCCCAAATTCCATTTCAACATTTTCAAGATGTGTCAATATTTCAGAACCAGTGAAAAACTTTGGAGGTGGTCTACGATCAATGGAACCATTAAATTTTGACCTATTCAGCTAAAATCTATGAGATGAATAGATAAATCTTTGATGGCACAAGAAGCACCATTTTCTACTGTGAGGTAGCCGATTGGGCTCAAAATCAAAGTCACAAATGTGATAAGCCAAACCCATGTAAGTGTTCCAACCAGATAAATTCCCAAGCTCAGGGAAGTCACTAATGGTCCACATTAAAGCATCATGCATTTTGAACATTGTTTTAGAAGAAGCATCAAATATCTCAACACCATTGCTCCATAACATCTGAAATTCATCAATTAAAGGCTCCATGTATACATCAATATCATTTCCTTGATTTTTTTTTCAGGAATAATCATCAAAATGATAAAATATGTTTGTTGCATACATATCCACAGAGGTAGATGATAAGGGATCAAAACAACTTTCCAAATGCTTTAACTGGTACTCAAAGTCCCAAATGGGTTGAATCTATCGGCAGCCAATCCCAGTCGAACATTCCTAGGATCAGCTAAGAAATATGGATGTAATGAATCAAATGGCTTCCACGTTTATGAATTTCATAGATGTCTCATTAACCATCATTATTATTATCAACAGAATGAAACTTCTGTGTTCAGTGGTTTTGGATGACATGAATAATATTTGCAATCAAGTCTTCAAAGGAAAGTAACGCAAAAACTTTGCAGGTGTGTTCCTTTTCTTCTTCTCCATGAAATTATGTTCATTCATACTTCTAAAATCACCCTTTTTCTTCCATTTAGAAGAAGAACGTTTCATTCAATTCTGTTTACTTGAATCCTCTCCCCAGTAAAGCATACAATCATTGGGACACACATGTATTTTTGTATAATTAAGACCAAGCTTTTTAACAACTTTTTTCAAATCATAAAAAGATTCTGGGATTTTTGCTTCTGGAAATGCATCACAAATCAATTCCAATATCATGGACATTGCCTTATTTGTAATTCCATATAGACATTTGATATGGTACAACTTCAGCAGAAATGAAAGGTTTGAATATTTCAAACACCCACTATACAACTCTTGATTTCAATTGTCAACTAAATCATGAAACAAATTTTTCTTTGTGAATTTTTCTCTTACATTTAGCTCCACAGAATCAAGAGGAGGATCCAATGATATGTTACATTCTTGATCTTCTTATTTTATAGTCTCAAACATATCACTTGTCATTTTTCCATTTGTAGCACCCTCTTCTGGTTGTTCTAATATGTTTTGATGCTAATAGTGGTGTCCTGCAGTGCTGAATGCATCATTTATGAGGTTTTTCATTTCATTTTCCATTGTCGACAAACTTGGGACCTCATTCTGTGGATTAACATCAGTGCTCAATATTTCTGTAACATTCGATTCTCCATGCCAAATACAACACAAATATTGACTAGGGAATTGATTCAGTATTAAATGTTCATAAACTTCATCTCTCTTCAACCATGTTCTAAATTTAAATTTAGGACATGGAAAACTTATTCTCCCTTCAACAGATCAATTAGAAATTGAAAAATATAAAAACTCATTCAAACCCTTAACATACTGAGGTGTGTTCCTCAGTAATGTGATCCAGCTTTTATCCATGTATATCACAATGTGCCTACACAATAATAAAAAAATTAAAACATATAGTTACTACTAAATAGAGAAATAGATTCATATATATGATACTGTAAGATTACAGAAACACAATATAATAAAGATGACCCCCTGAGTTAGATATGAACCCTTTAGTGTTTGGGATAGGGGAAGTTTCTTTGGTAAAGAGAAACAGTGTGCTAAAAATGTTGTATCTACTTTAACGTGAAAACCAAAGCACATTGTTAATTTGGAATAACTACATGGATATAAAAATCATTCATAAGATATGAGAAAACAACTATAATATAGTCCATTCATCCAAATGGTTTTCATGGAAATGAATGGTTAAGAAAAATCTGCTGAAATAATAAAAATCATCAATAGAACCAACAATGCCATATTACTCAATTACCACATGGTCAAAACTAAAATTTATGCTAAAAAGTATTCCTATCATGTTTCTCACAAATCTCCAAATTTTCAACCCTTGACTTTTGAAATCCATTATAGCATCAAAATATAATATTAGATAACAAAACCATGCAACCATCTGGAGTAAATCCTCAACCACCCCTAATTCATATAAAACCATGCAACCATATGATGGGAAAATCACTACAACTTCTCAAGGTTTTGTTCTACTTGATACACCTAATAGGGCCCCAATCACTATTGAAGGTGGAACTCATCTCATTTACAAAACCACATAACACCATATAACAATACAAAAGGGAAACCAATACAAAACATGTAAGATACTATTGGGTATCATCTCTACCAAAAAGGAATCCCATGAATGAACCCTTTATCCATCGGGGATAAAATCACTTTACTAAAAAGTATGATTGAAATATATTAACCATTAGTGGAAATTCTCTAGTTGATAAAAGGTTTGATAAGGGTTGCGGGGGCCGGGGGAAGCAGGGTCATTGGGGTCACGGGGTTTCCAGGGTCGTGGGGGGCCGGGGGAAGCGGGGTCTCTGGGGTCGCAGGGTCGCCGGGGTCACGGGGTTGTGGGGGGGGGGGTCGAGGACTTAGATTTGGATGAATTCATTGTTTTTTCCTTGTAATGGAAAGAACCACGTTAGGGATGGTAGTCTTGAGGCATGATAAGTGGTGGTGTTCATGGAAATGCATGATGAAATTACTTGGGAGATTAGGATTTTAGGTTCTACGAACCTTGTGTGGATTAAATTCCTAGACCTCTCTTTGGTGTATTCACATAGAAAAGAGTGGTGGTGTGAATTGAGGGTGATTTGGATCATATACGTGTTAGTGATAATGATTGGAGAATTATGGTTAAATGGGACGATCGAGGATCTGACCATGGAGTTGAACTAAGAGTCAGATTCAGACTTCAGTGTGGGTATTGAACATTTTTGTTATTCCGTGAGTTTTAAGCCATTGTGGTCGGGATATGATAGCGCATTAGTGGGTGGGATTGATAACCTTTGGTATAATTCATCTAGAGATGGACTTACTAGTGTTGTTGCATAAAAATTGATGTGGTAAGGTAGAGACTACATCATAAATGTCGTTAAAGATGCGGCTGATGTGGTTTGTGGATCCAACTAGGGTATTTGAAGAATAATTGATGTGTTTGGGCTGGGTGTTTGGAGTTTCATAGTAGAATCATGTTGGGATTTTGGAGATGAAATGTGGGGTGTTGGTACTATCCTCCAGGACAACATAATAAGATAATCAGAATCACATAGGTGGAAATATATCCCATAAGGAATTCTCTCTAAACATTATATTTGGGAAATTCGAACAATTACATTCAACAAAACAACTAAAATAAGTTATAATGAATTCAATACCATTCACTTCAAAACACAATAGAAATTTATGCAAAGTAAAGTAAATGACAGTATGAAAGAAAACTTCAATTTTATATTGTTTGGATTGAAATTCTGGCTTCTAAGGGAGAAACACTACAACATTACATTTTACTAAAAAGAAAAGATGACAACTTGTGAGTAACAATCCATGACCTGAGGCATTACACATGCATCCCTATAAAGGCACTGGAGTCTCATATGGTAGTAGGGGATTCCATGAAAATGTATTAAAAGTATAAGGGATTCCATGACCATATATCACAAGTATGAGGTACTCCAGACCTTAGTAATACTATAATTAGGGATGTGATTACCATGTATTAAAATTATAAGGGATTCAATGACTAATTATTCTAAGTATTAGGGACACCATGCTCGGGTGTCACAAGTATAAGGGACACAATGCCCGAGTAACACACATATAAGGGATGCTATGCTTGAGTAACACATGTTTTGTGGACTCCATGATTGAGTATCAAAAGTATAAGGAACTCCATACCCATGTGTGATAATTAATTATAGTCAAGTAGGCCTTATAATCTATTAGCATTATAGTTTAACAAGGGAGTATCCTTTTTTATGTAGAAACAGGTGATATGGTCTCATGACACCCTTCTCATCAAATTCATTATAGTCATTACAATTAAGATTCAAGAAAAAACCACATAGAATGTGGTTTGGTCACCTAAGAATGCACAATACATAGGGAGATTCTAATTGAACACCTTAAGTTGTTGAAATAGTCGACATGGACTAAACATAAAGAATAACAAAGTGATAATAGGTTTTTCTATCAAGTATAGCATATTAACCACGGGTTATGTGTATGTTTAATGAATTGAATGGAAAATCAACCATAAATCTTCATAATTCATAATATAAGGAGACATTAATGGAGGTAAAATTACTAGAATTCAAACCTTAGTGTATTTATAGGTTGTCGGGGTCGCGGAGGGTCGGGGGAAGCGGGGTCGCCAGTGTTGTGGGGTCATCGGGGTCGCGGGGGGCTGGGGTCGTGGGGGAATCTGGGGGCCGGGGGAAGTGGGGTAGTGGGGTGAGAAGGGTTTGAGGTGGGGGGGGGGGGGGAAGGGTCGGTAGTGTAAAAAAATATTTTTGCGGTGGTTTATTATAAACTGCCGTGAATCTATTTTTAAAAAGGGTTTAGCGGAGGTTCCCAAAACCGCCTCTAAAGGAAATTTCTATTGTAGTGGAAGGTGGTAAAAGTGGAGTACCCTTTAGAAATTACACCATAATTTATTGTTATAGCAGCATGGTTCTAATTCTCTTGAGACATGGGAGAATTGGGAAATGATGAGGGAGCATTGTCCTCATCTCTTTGATATAGAAACATCTTGATATGATTTATGGGGACATAAAGTTTTATGGTAGGGAGGGTGTAACATAATTTTACTTGTTTTCAGGTAATCCTAGACCCTTATTTTAATCATTATATATATGGGGTTTGTCTTAGGTTGTTTAGGTTAAATTTTTAGATTTTTGGATATTTTCTAGGTTGTTCATAGTTGGCGCATCATTTGCCTATATTGCACCCCTCCAATGAAAAAGTTGAAACACTATGTAGTGATGGAGTACAAATTTGGTACATAGTTCTAAAAACCATGATACATCCTAGTAAAAATCATGGTCTTTGGAAATTGAGTATATAGGGGGTGCACGGTTTGTCTAACCATGTGTCCCTCTCCAATAAAATAAGAATATATATTTTTTTATTCTAAAAAATTATTTTTAAAAACTCAACCTCTGGGTTTAACCCTATATTAATCCCCATTAGACTTAACTTGATTTAATTATCTTTGGAGGCTCTCAATAATCAGTTTTGAATCCTCTATATCCTTTCTATTGTAGATCAAATTAGGGAATATCTTGTTCGATCTCCTCCAGGTATGTAAATATCCTTTCATGTGTTATCTCCTAACCTATCCTTAATTACTCCTTATAGTTTGATATATCATCATGTTTTGGATGAATATAAACTACTTTTGAAGAGATCTTGATTCTTGGATTGATTTATTGATTTGGTATACCTTTGTTTTTCATTAGCGAATCCCGCTGCAGGTGTCGATTCTTGATCTGTGATTAAAGGTAGATGGATCTCTTTGAGATTTTCCATATAATTAAACATTTATTTTGATTATTTGTTTTAAATATCTTTCAAATGATTTATGAAAAACTATTTTTTTATGAATTTCAATTGGAATTTTAAATGGCATAGATTTTGGTAAAAAAAACCTAATTCCAATGGAATTGGAATTCGGAGTATATTTTAAAAATGATATAATTGGTGAAATAATTTTAGAAATTATTTGAAAAAAATGATTTAAATTGAAATGATATAGACCTATGATTGGTTTTGTTTTTAAAAGTCCCCAAATTATGAAAAACCTATGTTTTTTTAAATTGAATCGGAATATTGAATCCAAAAATTAGGAAATTGAATTAAAAATGATGATTGATTTGAAATGTGACAATTTATCCATTTTTTTGATTGATTGATTCAGAACATGCGAGCCTGAGTAGTTAGTGGTTTATTTAGGAAAAGTAGACTAGGATGTCAATTACAATGTAATAAATTGATGATGATAATTCTGAAAAAATCATAGTTTATCATATCTTATCCCTGATGGGATATTGATGAGTCATATTCGGCCTAAGCCTAGGGGATATGTTTTCACATAATTTTTGTGATCACTGATATGAGAAGTTTGAGGATCCTATAACTAGAAACTAACATACTAAAGGGTAGATGAACATGGTGATTCTTATGATTATATATATATTCAAATGATTATATATCTATTTTAATCATGCCAAATGATTTATATAAATGATTTTCAATAATTTTTTTTAAGCCATGTTGAAATTTTTTCCATCATTTTTAAATGAAAACATGGTTTGTTTTAAATATGAAAATGTATTTGCACATATTTTTTTACTTAAATTAAAATAATGATTTGGTTTATGATAATGGAATCTAATATGGAACACTTGGTGAGTCCATAATGGGATTTATGGATCACACCCTAGCTTTTCCTTCAAGTGTTTTAAGATTTCCTTATTCCAGGTCAAATCAAAGGGAAATCCCCACTTGGAGGTGGTGAATGTTCTTGATCCTTTAGGATTTTGGTTATTTTTTCTTTGGAATGTTTTTCTTTCCATTGAGTACATTTTTGATGTAATTCTTTGGGTTTTGTTACACCTTCTTGGGTTTTTTTTCGAGTTTATCCTTCTAGATTTTTGATCACACTAACTTTCAAACTTTTATATTCGGCTTTTTTTTGTGTGGAAAATTCATTCCCACTTGTTCTTTTATGATTTTAGATTCTAGTCACAAATCCATGGGTATCAGGAACACCCTTAAATACACGTTAGAGATGGATCAGGTATCTGGGTACTTGGTTATCCTGGATGGTTCATGAAATAAGCTATATCTTAGGGTTGAAGATCAATCCAAATATGTGTAGTCTAGCCAATCCCTCAGGACTACAGTGCTAGTCTATTTATAAATAAAGATAAAATTTTAGTATCCAATAATATATTTTATACTCTATATGATATATGGGATTCTCCCTCCTTTTTATCTTTGGTGAATATGGAGATTATTGGCCCTCATATAGAGCATTTATATAGCTTGATAAAACTTTTTAATCCAGTAGGAATTTGATCAGAGAGTGTAATCCAGTGTAAGGAGATCCCCTTGAGATAAGTGGGTTTCAATTTCAATTTAATGTCTTTATACTCAAGATAATGGGTTTTGGAATCATTTTAACACCCCAAGCATCCACGATACACTTCTCTATGAATAATACAGTAGCGTGTGTTGCACGCAACTTCGAGTTCTAACACACGCCACAACCAATCAAACTAGCTGTTATGAATAGTAATACCCAATTTTTGAAATTTTAAAAATTTTATCTCTCAAAATGGAATTCATTTTTGTATTCGGAATATCGAATTTATCCTAGGGTGAAATTTTGGTACTTTTTGGATAACTTTTATATTATGATGAATAGTGAAAATTACTAAATTTTAACTAAAAACAACTTTTTTAATCAAAATAATTAATAGTGATAAATTATGAATTTGAGTGGTTTTAAAGTATATTTAGAATATATTTTTACCATTTAATACAATTTTGGTCATTGGACAAAATTTCACAATTAAACCGGACATAAACAAGTGTCAATCTTTTGATAATTATTATCTCTTAAAAACACGCTTTTTGTTTTAACAACGGGAATTAATTTTAAATTAATTTTTTCCACTTATGTGTTTTGAATTTGGAAAAATGGATTCCATATTTGGAATCAGGATGTCCAAATTGTGTAAATAGGTAACTTTTATTTTTAGACATTTTGAATAATTATTTCGGTAAATATTTTATTTACCATGGTTAAAGGGTAAATCCGGCAAACAAGGGTAAAAAATAATATTATAATAGTAATAAATTACCCTAAAATGTGTCCTAACCTTATTGGTGGATACATGTCCGACCATGGGCATCATTGGGTCGATTATGGGACCCCATCGAGCCACTTGTAGGTGATAGGGACACATTATATTAATTATGTTAAAAGTAAATACAAAAATGACATAAGCGTATATCTTTTAGAATTTTTTTTTACATAAGGTTATATATGTTATATTTTCAACTATAAGTATTCATTAGAAAGATAAAAATATTTCCTACATAATTTTATTTTATTTATAATTTTTAGACTTTTAATAATTAAATTTATTTATGACACAATAATGATGCAGTATTTTCCTTATTAATGAAAGAATCAAATAATTGATATTATAAATATCAAAATAAATGTAATTTGAATATTTTTATGAATTAAACTATTTTTATTGGTTAATATGACATATTATTACTGGTTATAAGAATTTTTTTCTAAGTAATAATGTTGTTGGGAATTTATCAAAAACAAAATACCCAATAGTGTCAAAATTGACATAAAAGAGTTTTTAGAACAAATATTATATTATTAATTTATATTCTATTCCTAAAAATCTAAGGATCATCCAAAGGACTTAAATAATGATAGGAGTATCATTAATTAACCACTTGGGCATTTCTTGGAAGTTTATAGTAAGTTAATTGACTATATAATATAAAAATACAAAGAGACATGGTAAGTGTCAAACTAATTAACTAAGAGTTAAAACTAAAAGATAAGGTTAATAAAGTAACCCAAACCTATCTAAAACCTATTTTTGAGTGGTTTTCCACCTATCCACACCTTATAACTTTAATAATACACTTTGGAGCCATTATAAACCGAATATGAATTTATTAAAAAATAATTTTTCTAGCTTTTCCAAAGGTGCCCCTCACCCCTCTTATAAAAGGGCACTCCCCATTCTCACTAATTAACACATTCAAAGCATTTTGAATCAGCCAAAACCTGCCCAAATACTCTCTCAACTTCCCTAAATTCAACCTAGTGGCCTTAGTTTGATCATAAATCCAACCTAAGGAGCCCTTTTGATCAAATCAAAATAAAGAACCTGATTAAGAGGTAATGTTTTCACCACCCTCTTTCAAGTTCCTTTCTTCTTCAACATCTTCTTTTTTTGTTATTCCCATTATAAAATAATAACTACAGTATCTTATATATACTTTGATGTTATTATAAACATGGTACAACCATATTCAGTATTCTATCCATCCTTTGAATGACATGTCACCATACGTGCGTACGTACGACTTACCGTCTCCACGTTGTGGTGTAATTGTTATTCAAAACATTATTATTTGGATGCGTATAATAATGATGTGTAATTCATGTAAATAATAAATATAACATGATAATGATTTTTTATATATGATATACCATCCAATTATATATTATTTTAATATCAAATGAATGATATTATCGCTCGTGCGTACGTACAGACTACCGTCTCCACGAATGCGATGAGATTCATTCCCCATCGTATTCATTCGAGAGTAATTATCATTTGATGATTAAAAATAATGTTTAAGGACTTGATATCATTGTGTATATGAATAAGATACAACATATCCATTACAAACATGGCTTATTTAACAAAACATATAAGTTAACACCTAAAACGACAATAATACTATTAACAAAGCAATGTTAAAAGATCATATATGATATCATATTAATGTATATGATTCTTGTATAATTTAATAACAATTATTTCACCATTATACAGGAGGTTAACCTACCCCCAACCAATGTAAAGTACAAGGTAAGAGTTTATTTCACAATCTCTTCATTATCTGAGGTTGTTTATACGTAATTATCTACTGGGACCTCTTTATCATCCACATCCATGTTTCTTAAAAATGTATTTCAAAACATTCTTACTATTTTACAGAATATGGGTTAAAGTCATTTATACCCTTGTTTGACTTTTTATAAGAAGTTTATAAAGGAATCTTTTTGTCATTTTCCAAACAGGGTCCTTTTTAACCTTTTCGACAAAATTAAGGTAAGAATGTCTTTTTTAACTTATACGGTGGGTGCAGCTATTTTCTGTCATTATAAAATCTTTGAAGATTACCTTACAACATTATAATAATATATTTAAAGTAAAAGTTTTATTTTATAATTATGTGACTTTTAAATGATTTCATAAAAAGAGATATTTTTCTTAAATAGTTTTGATTTCATCTATGTCAACATCCTTTGATGGATTTTAATATTATTTGAAGTTTATTTATTATGATACAATTCTTCCATATTGTATTTAAGGTTTTGTGATATGTTTGACTATGGATGTTTTATTTTTATACCATTCATGGTTTATGGAGAAATTATTGACATTTCATATGCTTGTTTTAATATGAATGTTTATGTTATGTTTAAACCTGTTCATATAAGGAATGCATTGGACTTAATATGTGACAGGTGGAGCCCACTATAGCTCCTCGATGCATCATTATGTCTCATGAGACAAACTACTATCTTGGCACAAGGCCTTGACAAAATCGTATTTGTAGTCTTGGCATGAGGCCTTGACTATGTGGTTATGATAGTCTGGCATTATGTATTCCATCATTATGAAACTGATTATTGATATTGCATGTGATTATTCGACTAGTAGAATATCCATGTGAATAAGTAAATGGAATTATTTCATTTTATTTCTGCCATATTATGATGATGTTAAAGTTTAAAAGGATTTTTTTTAGTTGTACATTTCCTTAAATGTTAATGCCTATTTATGAAAGTTTCCCCTATATTGTTATCCTTACTGGCCATCTGAGGTCATCCATTTCTATGTTTTATTTTTCCAGGATGTGATGAAGTATTTTATGAATGACCTGCAGGGATAGTATGAGGGGATATGAGTGTGGAATATGGAGACTATGTTGTTGTAGTTTTCATTTTATGATGTAATGTAAACTTTGTGAATGTATCTAATGATTCCAAGACTACTAAACTAATCGGTCTTTTGAGAATTGATCTTTTGTGATCATGCCAATGTTATGTAATAATGCACTGAATCTGGGTAACTAGGGTCAGGGCGTTACAATTAGTATCATAGGAAGATTAGTAGAAACCTTGGAAGCTAGATTTAGATAAACTCTGATTAGAGAACATAGATCTAAGATGGAATTTTAGGATTAGTATAGAAGAACTTCCTAGAATTTTGGTATTGTAGATATTTTATGAGTTTTCCGAGCAATACATCCCTATCTGCATACCAGCATGTAGAGGTGGCTCTGGCACAAATATACCTATGGGTAAAACCCGAAAACACTGCTTTGAGCTAGACTCAAACGGGAACTGGTGCACAACAACAGGCCTTGCTGCACTCTTGGTTACGACACTCCCAGGGGATATGATTAGGATAATTCTTATTTTATTTACAAACCATTATAAAAGGTTTATGAGTAAATACTTCCTCAATGAAAACATTTTTATGATTATGGATTATATACATAAATAGTTCAATTTATGTTAAGTGTTTTACAAGTATGGAATTATGTATTTTGATTCATAAACTGATCTAGTTTATGCCATTGTTTAGAAATGGAGCCTAGTGGAAGAAATGGAAACCGTATCAATGCACGCACTCCATGTAGGGATTTACCTCCTACTCAAGATAATTATAGTGGAGTTGGTGATGCAACTGGTACTGATTATCTAATCACCATACTGGGACAACTCACTCAGGTTATGAATAATAACCTTACCCGTATGGAGCACCCTGATCCCCGACGTGGAGGATCAATGTTATATAGCTTCATGAGGCAACAACCACCAACATTCAATGGGAGTACAAATCTGTTGGTGGCTGAGAAATGGATAAGTTCCCTAGAGATAATATTTCAGGCTTTGGGGATTAGTGAAGGGGAAAAAGTTATCAGGACAGTTTACCGCCTCACTGGAGATGTTGACCAATGGTGGTCATTGATTCAAAACACAAAGGAAGATTATGAAGTATCAAATATGGAATGGAGGGAGTTAAAAGATCTATTTTTAGAAAAATACTTTCCTCGTGACCATCGACCAGATATGGAAAGGAAATTTCTGAGTCTAAGACAAAAGGAGGATGAGAATGTCGCAAAGTATGAGGCTAACTTTACAAGGTTAGCAAGGTATGCTGGAGATTATATACGTAACCCAAGAAGTAAGATTGATCATTTCTTTGATGGGTTAAAACTGTTTCTCTGTCGAGCATTAGTCTCACAATCCTTCTAATCGTACGAAGACATTTTCTCATGTGCTATCAAGACATAAAATGAATTCTCTAAGTCTTATGACTTTAAAGTAAAGCCAGAGAAGAAGAGATCTATTGATCAATATGGGAATGGAAATAAGGGGAAGAAGGGAAAGGTTGAATATCCATCCTATATTTAATGTGGGAAGAAACACCCTAGTACTTTCTTAAAAGGAATGGGAGTCTGTTACAAGTGTGGTGAAAAAGGCCACCAAGCTAGTGATTGCAAGGGGAAGAAGGAAGCTACTGGTGTCCAATGCTACAATTGCAGGGAGATAGGACATTATGCAAATGAATGTCCTAAGCGTCAGGGGAACTTACCTTAGAAAAGGCCAATGGATCAACGCCAAGCTTATGCTATCACTACTGCTGAAGTAGAAGCTCCGAAGGACCTGGTGGCAGGTAAATTAATGGATTCCTCAAGTTTAGTAAATGCATTATTTGATTTTGGATCATCGCATTGTTTCATATCTTCCTAGTTTTCTAAGAAAATTAGATATTTCCAATTTGATTTAACAAGGGAGTTGTCAGTTAAAACTCCCAAGGGAAGTATCATTGCAAAAAAGTTTTCTGAATCAGTCCCCATTAGAGCACATAAATGTTCTTTATCGGCTAATCTCATCATCATACCTCTGATCGAGTTTGATATAATCCTCGGTATGGATTGGCTTTTAGACCATGATGCGAATATTTATTATAAGAAGTAGGAGGTTATGATTTTTGATGATGATGATAAGGAACACCTTATCTTTAGAGCAGAGTCGCCACCACCTAATTGTTATCTAGATCCACCCCCAGTAGCTCAACTAAATTAAATTATTGTGGAGGAAGAGAATGAAATGAATATGGGTGAGGAAAGGAATGTTGAAATAGAGGATGTACCTATTGTGAAAGAATATATAGAAGTGTTTTGGGAAGATTTACTTGGACATCCTCTAAAACAAGAAGTTGAGTTTTCCATCGATTTAATTCCTGGATCAAGGCCTATATCGAAGACCCCTTATAGAATGGCCACTGTGGAATTAGTTGAACTAAAGAAAAAACTAGAGGAATTGAGTAATAAGGGATTTATTAGCCATAGTGTTCCTCTATGGGGATCATTTGTTCTTTTTGTTAAAAAGAAAGATGGATCTATGAGGTTATGTATCGACTATAGGGAGATCAATGCTATAATAATAAAGAACAAGTATCCCCTACCTCGCATTGATGATTTATTTGACCAACTGCATGGAGATCAATACTTTTCAAAGATTGAACTTCGGTCTGGATACCATTAGTTGTGTTTGAAGAAGGAAGACATTTTGAAGACAACATTTCGAAATAGGTACAGGCATTATGAGTTTATAGTAATTCCTTTTGGGCTGACTAATGCGCCCTCTGTATACATGGATCTAATTAATAGAGTTTTCAAGGAATATCTAGATGAATTTTTGGTGGTATTTATTGATGATATCTTGGTATACTCCAAAAGCTATGAAGATAATTAAAATCACTTGTGCATTATCTTGAAGACTCTGAGAATACATGAATTATATGGGATGTTTAGTAAGTGTGAATTCTGGTTTCAGGAGATTACTTTTCGGGGAAATATTGTCTATAAATATGGAATCTCTGTTGATCATTCTAAGACCAAGGCAATCCAAGAATGGCATGCGCCGACAAGTATAACTGAGGTATGCAGTTTTATTGGTTTAGTAGGTTATTATCGACGTTTCGTCCAGAATTTTTTCCAGTTGGATAACCCATTAACAAAGCTTACACGTAAAGTGCTTAAATTTGTTTAGAAAAAAGAGTGTGAAGAATGTTTCAATGAACTGAAGAGAAGATTATTCAATGCTCCTATATTGACTCTACCTTTATGGAATTATGGGTTCATTATTTATAGTGATGCATCGAAGAAAGGACTTAGTTGTGTCCTTATGCAGAATGATAAGGTTATTGCCTATTGTAACACCCGAGACTTTTATGAGAAATATTTTGTTTTTTATGTTATATAAATCATCAAAGGAATCATTAACTACACACAACACTAGCTTGGATTTCTTTACATGCAATCGCGACCTTCCTCGATAGCTTGTGTCGTACGCAATACCGAGTTTCACTAAACAACGATATGCTGTTAAAATATTTTTAAAACTAGCCGTTGTGAATAGTAATACCCACTTTTTGAAATTTTGTAAATTTTATTTTTCAAAATTGACTTCATTTTTGGATTCGTAATATCGAAATTAGCCTAGGGTAAAATTTTGGTATTTTTCTGAAAACTTTCAATTTTTGATGAATAGTGAAATCACTCGGTTACTATTTACAAACCGACTTTTTATTTAAATAATTATTTAATTTATCTAAATTTATTTTAGGTAATAATTGATACATAATACCTATATAAGTTCAATGTAATTCATTGAAGTAATTTTATAATAATTTTAGATATATAATAATTTTATTGAACTTTTCACAGTCTTTTACCCTCCTCCTAGGAGCATTTGGAAATTTACATAAAACAGAATTTTACCACTTCTGTGAGTGGAATTTCAAAAATCCGAGAGACACGGTTGATGTCAGTAAGTAAAATGTTGTTCAATGAGATGAAAATAATTTTTGGTGAATAGTAACTTTTTACTTTTATTTACCACGGTTAAAAGTAAATAGGGTAATTAAGAGTAAAAATGATATTATTATTACCCTAACACATGTCCGAATTCTATTGGATAAGTGTACTTCGACAAAAAAAACCTTAGGAATAAAATATGACCATTTAGGCCCACTTGGATAAGATTAGGACATTTATTATTAATTTATTTAGAGAAGGGTTAAAATAGTTAAAATCAATGTTTAATAAATAAATCATTTTTAATATGGGGTTATACATAAGCTAAATTCAACTATAAATATTAATTAGAAAGATAAAAAGATTTCATACATAATAATATTTTATTTTTAATTTTTATACATTAAATAATTAAATTTATTTATGACACAATGATGATGCTGTAATTATCTAACTAAAGAAATATTGACATAATTGATGTTATAAATACCCAAATAAATGTAATTTGAGACTTTTTATGAATTAAAATAATTTTATATGTTAATATGAAATGTTAGAAGTGACTTAATTTACTTTTTTCCGACTAATCTTTCTCTTATGATTTTCACAAAAATCAATTACCAAATAGTATCAAAATTGACATAAAATAGTTTTTAAAACAAATATTATATTATTAATTGTTATTTTTTTCCTAAAAATCAACGGTTCGGCCAAATGACTTATATAAGGTTATATATATTAATAATAAACAACTTGGGTTTCTTTTTTCTTGTTATAGTAAGTTTATTAACCTTATAGTATAAGAACACAAAAAGACACGGTAAAAGTAAAATTGTTTAACTTAAAGTTAAATCTAAATGATAAGGTTAAAATAGGAACCTAAACTTGTCTAAATTATATTTTATGAGAGGATTTCGACCCATCCCCACCTTAGATTCGAAATAAATCAATTTGGATCTATTTAAACCCGAATATGACTTTATAATAAAATAATATTTTTTAGTTTTTCTGAAGGTGCCCCTCTCCTCCCTTATAAAAGGGCACCTCCTCCCTCTCTTCCTCACACCTCTTTGAGCCTTCATGCTCGGACAACCCCTGCCAAATTCTCTTCGCCACTTCCCTAGAAACATCCTAGAGGTCCTGGTCTTCTTTAAAGACGAATTTTAGTGCCCTAAAAGGAGGTCTCAAATAAGCGCTTCAAAGAAGAGGTAATGTCCGTTACCGATTCTTTCAACTTTATTTCTTCTTCCACTTCTTCTTCTTTAGTTGTTTTATTATGATTTAATAACATAAGTATCACTAATATGCTGATATGTTATTATAAGTATGAAACATCCCTATTTCACCATCTATCCATCCTACGGAAAACGAAATCACTGCGCGTGCGTTCGTACGGAATACTGTCTCCACGCCGTGGTGTAATCTATTTTCCACCACCACCTTACTTCGATGGGTATAATGGTGTAAATAATAATTATAAATTATTATTGTAAATAGTTATTGATTCTGAAATAGTATAAATACACTCCATTATAATTTCACTATCATGGGAATGATATCATCGCTCGTGCGTACGTACGAAATATCGTCTCCACGATGTGATGCGACTCGTTCTACATGATCATCATTGCATAATGATTTGATAAATGAATTTAATGAATGAATATGATAGATATTACACTACTACCATTCTTTAAATTGGGTATCTATAACCCAAAAAGAAGAATAAGAATTTATTCGACAAAACATGCATAAGAATAAAAAGCAATAAACACCCAAATAACAAGTAACAATGAAATATTACTAATAAAAAGCTAAGAATTTGACCATATATGATATCATAACAATGCGTATGATTATGGAATAAGTCAATGACATTATTTAAATCATTATACAGGAGGTTCAGACACTTACAATGAAAATCGGACCTAAGGTAAGGGAAATATCACAATCTCATTTTTATCTGAGATTGTCTATACTTTGGATTTTACTGGGGTGTATTTTATCATCCACATCCATGTTTCCTCAATAAGTAATATTTATATCCTTCTACAATAGTTTATATCAAATTTTACCCTACGGTGGGTTTTTAGTAAAAGATAAAAAAGAAATCTTTTGTTGTTTTTCGTACGAGGTACTTTTTGACTTTTCTGACAAAAGTACGAGAAGAATGTTTTTTTTAACTTATACGGCATGAATGGATTTTTAAAAAATTATTTCCAAGAAGATTCCTTTACAAGTTTTCATGATTATTTTAAATCAACTTCTTTTAGTTTAAAATAGTATGACATGTTAACAAAGGAAAAATGTTTTTGAAGTAGAAAGGATATTTTCCTCAAGAATGGAGTTCAAGTGTTTTATCAAAATTATTTTCCATCTAAGATAATATAGGGTTATGTTTCTATCCCTATTATTACATTGATTTGATTATTTTGTGATGGAATTATTTTTATGAATTCCTTTATCTTATATGAATTGTTTTATGATATCACGATGTTTAAGAATCCCATTTTTATTACATGGGTTATGCTATGATGTATGGTTTATGATTTTGTGGAACACATAAGAATGGTATCATTATGAGATGGGTGGGACCTATATCTCCCTCCAATGCATTGGGTAAAGATTTTATATCTCATGAGATAGAGATGGATAGAACGGCATATTAAACTGGTTCAGTGAAACAGGACTGAAACGAGGAATGAACTCGGTTCAGAAATGGACTTTGTCCACTAAGATAGTCTTGGCAATGAGCCTTGACTAATAAGAAATGATTCTCTATGATTATATGTGTATGCCACAAAGCTTCATGTTTTATGTTATGATTATTGGGATTACATTTCACTACTATGATCTATCCCATGTTATGAAATTATGATCTCTTTTGCAGGTTATGATTTCCAAAATGTTATGTTCTTATGAATATGATGTGATTGATATCTCTTTTGTTTACCCTTACTGAGAATTTGAGCTCACCCTTTTATATGTTTTCTTTCCCCAGGTCAGGAAGAAGGTTATTAAGTAGGATATTCCAGAAGGGACTCTATAAATGATGAAATAAATGGGAGACAGTGTAGACGCTTTATGAACCTGTTGTTTATGTTTCCCAGTTTCTAAGGACACTATACCTATACGGTCCTTTCATGGTTTTGTTATATTTTGTAATAAGTATGCTTCAATTTTGAAGTAATAACCCTGTATGTAAGGTATGGGTCGTTATAGTTGGCATCAGAGGAAAGGTATAGTCAACCTTTGGAAACTAGGATTTGAAATCCTTAGTAAGAACCCTAAGGATAAGTCTAAGCATAGAACACAATCTTAGTGTTTTAGAAATGGCCATCAATAACCTAGGATAAGACCTTAAGTGTGAAATTTTATTCTTGATTATGTGGTTTTCCTATTATAATTAATGTTCCTCACACTATTCTTCTTGGTTTTAGTCAATGGCTGGAACCCGAAGGAACCATGTTAATGCGAAATGCGACGGGAAATTCAATGATTGTCCCCCTGAGAAACCAAACGTTATGGGAGCTGGAATGAAAAATCTTGTAGCCATGCTCACACAACTTTCTCAATCTATGAATCATACAGGACTTCCAAAAGATGAATGGAAGGAGAAAAATTCTGTTTAATCCTTCATGAGATAGCGTCCACCTTCATTCAGCGGGTCTACTGATCCATTAGTTGCTGAACAATGGATTAGTACTACGGAAAAGATATTTTCAGTTCTTCAATGTTCTGAACATGATAAAGTCATCTTAGCAGTGTATTGTTTGGAAGGTGATGCTGAATAATGGTGGAATCTTATCAAGAATATGAGGCAAAGAGATGAAATTGAGTCCATGGAATGGGACGAGTTCAAGAACTTATTTTTCAATAAGTACTTCCCTCGTATTCTTCGAACAAAGATGGAGAAGGAGTTTCTTGAACTAAAGAAAAAGGATGATGAATCTGTTGGTACCTACGAAGAAAATTTTACAATACTTGCAAGGTATGCTTCTGGTATTATTATCCAACCTGAGAGTAAGATCGATTGATTCTTTAGTGGCTTAAAACCAAGTCTTTGAAGGGCGTTAGCCATAAGGGACTTCAATAGCTATGAGGAAATAGTTCGATGTGCTCTCAAAGTTGAGATGGAGATTGGAGTAACCCATCAGTCATATGGGTTTGATAAGAAGAGGAAGATAGAATTCAAAGGAAAATATAAAGAGCGCACTGAAAAGAAGATGAATTTTCCCTTGTGCTCAAAGTGTGGAGTGAAACATGGAGGGAGTTGTCTTAAAGGGACAAGTAAATGTTTCAAATGTGGAATGGAAGGTCATTGGGCATTTTAATGCTGCAATGATGGGAATAAGATGTCTAGTGATGCGAACAAAGAAAAGGCTACACAGAGTGCACCTCCTACACTTCAATGTTACAAGTGCAAGGAAATGGGGAATTATGCCAATCAATGCCCTAATCCAAGGGATGCTGATGATGATCGACGTCAACAAACTCTTAAGGCTAAATACAAAGGAAAGTCACATGCAATTTCTATCAGCAATGTGGAGTACGATAACGAAGTGGAGAAAGGTACACTTACCATCCAGTCTAAAGTAACAAATGTTTTATTTGATTTTGGATCCACCCACTCCTTTATTTCTGAAGAATTTTCAAAGGGTATCACCGTATTAACTCAACAATTAGATGTTGAGTTAGCTGTGACAACCCCTAATGGCACAATAGTTGCATCAAAAGTTTATAATTCTTCTCCGATTGAAGTTTGTGGGGAAGTGCTTCCTGCAAATCTTGTGATCCTCCCTATAGTGGAATTTTATGTGATTCTTGGCATGGATTGGCTTTCTCTATATGGAGCTCATATCAATTTCCAATGAAGGGAAGTCACATTTCATATTCCAGATCAATCTATGATCGTCTATCGATGCAAGGATGAACCTAACCTTCCAATGGAAATTTCTTCCATCATATGGGTATTGATTACACTAAATGAAGGTTATTTATCTCAAATGGTTGGTCAGAAACTCACGATTAAGAATATTCCCATTGTACGGGAGTTTGATGATGTCTTTCCGGAGGAATTACCGGGTCTTCCACCAAATCGTGATGTTGAGTTTTCAACAGAACTCGTACCGGGTGCTTTGCCTATTTCAAAGACACCTTATAGAATAGCCCCAATTGAGTTGTAGGAATTGAAAAAGAGACTCCATGAGAATCTTGGTAAAGGATTCATACGCCCTAGTGCATCACCTTGGGGAGCACCTGTTCTGTTTGTTAATAAGAAATATGGATTAATGAGACTCTGCATTGATTATCGAGAACTTAACAGGATCACTATCAAGAACAAATATCCTCTCCCGCGCATTGATGACTTATTTGACCAACTACGCGGAGCTCAATACTTTTACAAGATTGATCTTCATTCTGGGTATCATAAATTAAGGGTCAAAAGGGAGGATATACCAATGACGGCTTTTCGTATAAGGTATGGACACTACAAATTTATAGTGATGCCATTTGGTCTTACTAATGCCCATGCTATCTTCATGGATCTAATGAATAGAGTCTTTAGAGACTATCTTGATCAGTTTGTGGTAGTCTTTATAGACTATATTCTTGTCTATTCAAAGATCAAGGAAGAACATGAATATCACTTGAGAATTATATTGAAGACCCTGATAAAGGAGAAGCTTTATTCCAAATTTACCAAATGTGAATTTTGGCTTCAAAAAGATTCATTTTTGGGTCACATAATCTCAAAAGAGGGGATATTTGTGGATCCAGCAAAAATAGAGGTTATCAAAAGATGGTTGAGACCAACAACATTAACTGAGATCCGAAGTTTTCTTGGTTTGTCTGGATATTATTGACGTTTTGTGAAATATTTCTCACGATTATCTAATCCACTCACCAAGTTGACTCGGAAAGGAGTTAAGTTTGTTTGGACGGAGGAATGTGAAGGGAATTTCAAGGAGTTGAAAAGAAGGTTATCCAGTGTACCTGTACTCCAACTTCCTTGTAGTGGAGAAAGGTTTGTGATCCACAGTGATGCATCCAAGAAGGGATTGGGGTATGTTCTTATGAAAAATGATATGCTGATAGCTTATGCCTCACGACAGTTGAAAATACATGAGAAAAATTACCCAACTCATGATTTGGAGTTAGCTGTGGTAATCTTTGCATTAAATATTTGGAGGCATTATCTTTATGGAGAAAGGTGTGACATTTATACTGATCATAAAAGTTTAAAGTATATTTTCACACAAAAGGAGCTGAATATGCGCCAAAGAAGATGGTTGGAGTTGATTAAGGATTACAACTGCTCAATCCATTACCACCTTGGGAAAGCAAAAAAGGTGGCAGATGCATTAAGTTGACAAGACCATGCCAGTTTATCCATGAAGAGGATCACAAAAGATCCAATATTTATGGATTTACAAAGGATGGATCTTGGAATTATAATGGAAGGGGAAAAATCTTATCTTTCTCAAATGAATGTTCAACCATCTATACATGTTAAGATTAAAGAGGCACAGAAAGAAGATGTAGAGTTACAAAAGAAGGTGAGAAATGTTCCTGAATTCAACCTTGATTGTGATGGGATAATAAAGTTCAGGAATCGGGTTTGTGTTCCTCCCATCCCTGAATTAAAGAAGGAGCTGCTGGATGAGGCTCATAGTTCTTCATTCTCTATTCATCCTAGAAGCACAAAGATGTATAGGGACCTGAAAGAGTACTTCTGGTGGGATGGCATGAAAAGAGATGTTGCTGAATATGTCTCTCGATGCTTGGTTTGCCAGCAAGTTAAAGCTGAGAGACAGAAGTCTAAGGGAATGTTACAACCATTACCCATACCCGAATGGAAATGGGAAAACATCACTATGGACTTTGTTACCGGACTTCCTAAAACATCCAAAGGAAATAATGCTATCTGGGTCATAGTTGATCATCTTACAAAGTCTGCACACTTCATTGCTATTAGAGAGGATTTCTCTCTGGATCAGCTTTCCAGGATATATGTAAAAAAAGTGGTAAGATTGCATGGAATACCACTTTCTATTATATCTGATCGGGATCCGAGGTTTACCTCAAAGTTCTGGCGAAGTCTTCAGCATACTCTGGATACAGAGTTGAGTTTCAGCACTGCTTATCATCCTCAGACAGACAGTCAGTCTGAGAGGACGATTCAAACTCTAGAAGATATGTTGAGAGCTTGCTCTATGGATTTCAAAGTTGGTTGGGATCAACACCTACCTTTGGT
The DNA here is from genome assembly GCA_963277665.1 of Viscum album. NCBI lineage: Eukaryota > Viridiplantae > Streptophyta > Magnoliopsida > Santalales > Viscaceae > Viscum > Viscum album. The sequence goes on along the minus strand of OY728166.1, from coordinate 905,793,482 downwards.
GGAATTTTCTTATATTAATAGCTTTCACTCCAGTATTCAGATGGATCCTTATGAAGCTCTCTATGGAAAGAAATGCAGGACTCCAACTTGCTGGGATGAAGTTGGGAAAAGAAAGCTATTAGGACCTGATCTTATTGATGAGATGGCAGAAATTGTCAGATCTATTCAACAACACATAAGAGCAGCTCAAAGTCGACAAAAAAGTTATGCCGACAACTGAAGAAAAGACTTAGAGTTTGAAGTGGGTGATAATGTGTTCTTACGAATATCTCCCTGGAAGAGGGCCATGAGATTTGGAAAGAAGGGAAAGTTGAGCCCAATATATATCGGTCGTTTCGAAATACTGGATCATGTTGGGATGGTAGCTTACCGATTGGCGCTTCCACCGAATCTCTCTCAAGTTCACGATGTGTTCCATGTATCTCTACTGAGAAAGTACATACCTGATCCTTCACATGTACTCAGCTCAGAAGTTGTACCGTTTAAAAAAAATCTTTCTTATGAAGAACAACCGATAGAGATTCTGGATCATAGCAAAAAAGTCCTACGGAACAAGACCACTCGCTTGGTGAAAGTTTTACGGAGGAACCACCAATTAGAATAAGCTACATGGGATCTTGAGGATATGATGAGGGGGAGGTATCCTCATCTGTTTGTTACAAAGTGATGAATTTTGAGGGTGAAATTCATTTTAAGGGGGGTAGAATGTAACACCCGTGACTTTTATGAGAAATATTTTGTTTTTTATGTTATATAAATCATCAAAGGAATCTTTCACTACACACAACACTAGCTTGGCTTTCTTTACATGCAATCACGACCTTCCTCGATAGCTTGCGTCGAACGCAATACCGAGTTTCACTAAACAACAATATGCTATTAAAATATTATTAAAACTAGCCGTTATGAATAGTAATACCCACTTTTTGAAATTTTTTTAAATTTTTTTTTTAAAAATTGACTTCATTTTTGGATTCGGAATATCGAAATTAGCCTATGGTGAAATTTTGGTATTTTTCTGAAAACATTCAATTTTTGATGAATAGTGAAAACACTGGGTTACTATTTAAAAACCGACTTTTTATTTAAATAATAATTTATTTTATTTAAATTTATTTTAGGTGAAAATTTATACATAATACCTATATAAGTTCAATGTAATTCATTGGAGTAATTTTATAATAATTTTAGATATATAAAAATTTTATTGAACTTTTCACCGTCTTTTACCCACCTCCTAGGAGAATTTGCAAATTTATATAAAACATAATTTTACCGCTTCTGTGAGTGTAATTTCAAAAATCCTAGAGACATGGTTGATGTCAGTAAGTAAAATGTGGTTCAATGAGATGAAAATAATTTTTGGTGAATAGTAACTTTTTACTTTTATTTACCACGGTTAAAAGTAAATAGGGTAATTAAGAGTCAAAATGATATTATTATTACCCTAACACATGTCCTAATTCTATTGGATAAGTGTAATTCGACCAAAAACAACCTTAGGAATAAAATATGACCATTTAGGCCCACTTGGATTAGATTAGGACATTTATTATTAATTTATTTAGAGAAGGGTTAAAATAGTTAAAATCAAAGTTTAATAAGTAAATCATTTTTAATATAGGGTTATACATAAGATAAATTAGACTATAAATATTCATTAGAAAGCTAAAATAATTTCATACATAATGATATTTTATTTGTAATTTTTAGACATTAAATAATTTAATTTATTTATGACACAATGATGATGCAATAATTATCTTATTAATGAAATATTGGCATAAATGATGTTATAAATACCCAAATAAATGTAATTTGAGACTTTTAATGATTTAAAATAATATTATATGTTAATATGAAATGTTAGTATTGATTTAATTTACTTTGTTCTAACTAATCTTTCTGTTATGATTTTCACAAAATTCAATTACCAAATAGTATCAAAATTGACATAAAATAGTTTTTTAAAAAAGTATTATATTATTCATTGTTATTTTATTCCTAGAAAACTAATGTTCGGCCAAATGACTTAGATAAGGTTATATATATTAATAATAAACAACTTGGGGTTCTTTTGTCTTGTTATAGTAATTTTATTAACCATATAGTGTAAGAACAAAAAAAGACACGGTAAAAGTAAAATTATTTAACTTAAAGTTAAATCTAAATGATAAGCTTAAAATAGGAACCTAAACTTGTCTAAATTCTATTTGATGGGAGTATTTCTACCCATCCCCACCTTATATTCTAAATAAATCAATTTGGAGCTATCTAAAACCGAATATGACTTTATAATAAAATAATATTTTTAGTTTTTCCAAAGGTGCCCCTCTCCTCCCTTATAAAAGGGAACCTCCTCCCTCTCTTCCTCACACCACTTTGAGCCTTCAGGCTCTGCCAACCCCTGCCAAATTATCTTCTCAACATCCCTAGAAACATTCTATAGGTCCTGGTATTCTTCAAAGACCAATATTAGTGCCTTAAAAGGAGGTCTCAAAGAAGCGCTTCAAAGAAGAGGTAATGTCCGTTACCGATTCTTTCAACTTTATATCTTCTTACACTTCTTCTTCTTTTGTTGTTTCAATAGGAATTAATAACATCAGTATCAATCATATGCTGATATGTTATTATAAGTATGAAACAACCCTATTTCACCATCTATCCATCCTACAGAAAATGAAATCAACGCGTGTGCGTACGTACGGAATACCATCTCCACGCCGTGGTGTAATCTATTTTCCACCACCACCTTACTTGGATGGGTATAATGGTGTAAATAATAACTATAAATTATTATTGTAAAACGATATTGATTCTGAAATAGTATACATACACTCCATTACAATTTCACGATCATTGGAACGATATCATCGCTCGTGCGTATGTGTGGAATATCGTCTCCACGATGTGATGTGACTCGTTCTACATCATCTTCATTTCATAATGATTATATAAATAAATTTAATGAATGAATATGATATATATTACACTAATAACATTCTGGAAATGAGTTATCTATAACCCAAAAAGAAGAATAAGAATTTATTCGACAAAACACACATAAGAACAAAAAGAAATAAACACCCAAATAACAAGTAACAATGAAATATTACTAATAAAAAGCTACGAATATGACCATATATGATATCATAACAATGAGTATGATTCTAGAATAAGTCAATGACATTATTTAAATCATTATACAGGAGGTTCGGACACTTACAAAGCAAATCGGACCCAAGGTAAGGGAAATATCACAATCTCATTTTTATCCGAGATTGTTTATACTTTGGAATTTACTAGGGTGTATTTTATCATCCACATACATGTTTCCTAAATATGTAATATTTATATCTTTATACAATAGTTTATATCCAATTTTACCCTTCGGTGAGTTTTTAGTAAAAGATATGAAAGGAATCTTTTGTTATTTTTCGTACGAGGTACTTTTTTACTTTTCCGACAAAAGTACGAGAAGAATGTTTTTTTAACTTATACGACATGAATGGATTTTTAAAACATTATTTCCAAGAAGATTCCTTTACAAGTTTTCAAGTTTATTTTTAATCAACTTCTTTTAGTTTCAAATTGTATGACATGTTAAGAAAGGAAAAATGTGTTTGAAGTAGAAAGGATATTTTCCTCAAGAATGGAGTTCAAGTGTTTTATCAAATTTATTTTCCTTCTAAGATAATATAGGGTTATGTTTCTATCCCTATTATTATGTTAATTTGATTATGTTGTGATGGAATTATTTTTATGAATTCCTTTATCTTATATGAATTGTTTTATGATATCACGATGTTTAAAAATCCCATTTTTATTACATGGGTTATGCTATGATGTATGGTTTATGATTTTGTGGAACACATAATAATGGTATCATTATGAGATGGGTGAGACCTATATCTCCCTCCAATGCATTTGGTAAAGATTGTATATCTCATGAGATAGACATGGCTGGAACAGCATGTTAAACCGGTTCAGTGAAATAGGACTGAAACGGGGAATGAACTCGGTTCAGAAATGGACTTTGTCCACTAAGATAGTCTTGTCAATGAGTCTTGACTAATAAGAATTGATTCTCTATGATTATGTGTGTATTCCACAAATATTCATGTTTTATGTTATGATTATTGGGATTACATTTCACTACTATGATTTAACCCATGTTATGAAATTATGATCTCTTTTGCAGGTTAAGATTTACAAAATGTTATGTTATTATGAATATGATGTGATTGATATTTCTTTTGCTTACCCTTACTGAGCATTTGAGCTCACCCTTTTGTATTTTTTCTTTCCCCAGGTCAGGAAGAAGGTTATTAAGTAGGATATGGTAAAAGGCACTCTAGATATGATGAAATAAATGGGAGATAGTATAGACGATTTATGAACCAGTTGTTTATGTTTCCCAGTTTCTAAAGACACTATGCCTATACGGTCCTTTCATGGTTTTGTTATATGTTTTAATAAGTATGCTTAAATTTTGAAGTAATAATCATTTATGTAAAGTATGGTTCGTTATACCTATTCATCACGATAGTTGAAAATTCATGAGAAAAACTATCCTACTCATGATCTCGAGTTAGCAGTTGTGATCTTTGCTTTGAAGATATGGAGACACTACCTCTATGGTGAAAAATGTGAGATTTATACTGATCACAATAGTTTGAAGTATATTTTCTCACAAAAATAACTCTACATGAGGCAAATGAGATGTCTTGAATTACTCAAGGATTATGATTGCAAGATACACTACCACCCGGGGAAGGGAAACAAGGTCGAAGATGCTTTGAGCAGAAAAGATCATGGAGTTTTGAACAATATGGGAATTGAAAGGGATCCAATTTTCATGGATCTAGTGAATATGGACATGGGAATAACCATGGAAGGTGAAACATCAATTATTTTTCAAATGGTTGCCAAAAATATTTACTAGAAAGGATTAAGAGTTCTCAGACTGATGGTGAAGAATTTCAAAAGAAGATTAAAGTTGTGAATGATGGGAGATTGAGAGACTTTGTGTATGAAGATGGAATTTTGAAATTTGGGAAGAGTCTTTGTGTTCCTGATATAAATGATCTAAAAAGGAAATTGTTGGACGATGTTCATAGTTCCAATTTCTCTATACACCCTGGGAGCACCAAATTGTATAAATATTTGAAGGAACATTTTTGGTGGGACAAAATGAAGTGGGAGATTGCTGATTTTGTGTCAAGATGTATGGTTTGTCAACAAGTGAAAGCTGGAAGGAAACAACCTGGTGGAGTATTTCAACCTCTTCCCATACCTGAGTTGAAATGGGATAATATTACGATGGACTTCGTCATGGGGATACAAAAGACTCATAGAAGGAACGATGCAATATGGGTTATTGTTGATCGTCTTCCCAAGTCTGCACATTTTCTTACTATAAGAGAAGATCTACCACTGGAACGTCTAGAAAGACTATATATTAATGAAGTTGTGAGACTTCATGGAGTACCCCTATCGATTGTTTCAGATCGTGATCTCCGTTTTACTTCAAGATTATGGAAGAGTCTTCAGAAGGACTTGGATACTGAACTTCATTTGAGCACTGCCTACCACCCTCAAACTGATGGACAAATAGAATAGACTATTCAAAACTTAGAAGACATGTTGAGATCTTTCTCACTTGACTTTTAGGGTATGTGGGATAAATATTTAACTCTGGTAGAATTTTCCTATAAGAATATATTCCATTCAAGTATTCGAATTACACCATATGAAGCGTTATACAGAAAGAGAAGTCACACACCAACCTGTTGGGATGACATTGGTGAAAGAAAACTTATAGGCCCAGAACTGGTGGAGGAAATGATGGAGAAGGTAAAGGTAATCCAAAACCACATCAAAGCAGCTCAATGTAGGAATCAGAGCTATGCTGACAACCGAAGGAAGGATTTGGAATTTCAGGTAGGAGATCATGTTTTCTTGAAAGTATCTCTATGGAAGGGAGTTATACGTTTTGGTAAGAAAGGTAAATTGAGTCCCAGGTACATAGGACCTTTCGAAATTCTAGAACGAATTGGGGTTGTAGCTTACCGTTTGGCAATGCCGCCAAGTCTCTTCAAAGTTCACGATGTGTTCCACGTATCACTGTTACGAAAATACATGCCTGACCCAACGCATGTACTCACTTATGAGGAATTAAAACTTAAACCCGATTTGTCTTATTGCGAAGAGCCCATTAAAATTCTTGATACAATAGAGCAAGTGCTGAGAAACCAAACGACTCATCTGGTAAAAGTACTATGGAGGAACCATAACATGGGAGAGGCAACGTGGGAACCCGAGGAACTTATGATGAAGAACCACCAAAGTCTTTTTATGTGGTAGTATTCTAGAAATTTCGAGGACAAAATTATTTTAAGGAGGGGAGAATGTAACACCCCAAGCTTCCACGGTATGCTTCTCTTTGAATAATACAGTAGCATGTGTTGCACACAACTTCGAGTTCTAACACATGCCGCAACCAATCAAACTATCCATAATGAATAGTAATACCCACTTTTTGAAAATTTTAAAATTTAATCTCTCAAAATGGAATTCATTTTTAGACTCAGAATATTGAATTTATCCTAGGGTGAAATTTTGCTACTTTTCAGATAACTTTTATATTTTGATGAATAGTGAAAATTACTAAATTTTAATTAAAAAAAACTTTTTTAATCAAAATAATTAATAGAGATAAATTATTAATTTGAGTGGTTTTAAAGTATATTTAGAATATTTTTTTACCATTTAATACAATGTTGGTCATTGGACATAATTTTACATTTAAACCGGACACAAACAAGTGTCAATATTTTGATAGTTATTATCTCTTAAAAACATGCTTTTTGTTTTAACAACATGAATTATTTTTAAATTAATTTCTGCCACTTTTGTGTATTGAATTTGGAAAAATGGATTCCATATTTTTAATCAGTATGTCCAAAATTTTTAAATAGGTGAATTTTATTTTTAGACATTTTGAATAATTACTTCGGTAAATATTTTATTTACCATGGTTGAAGGGTAAATCCGGTAAATAAGGGTAAAAAAGTAATATTATAATAATAATAAATTACCCTAAAACGTTTACTAACTTTACTGGTGGATACATTTCCGACCATGTGTGTCTTTGGGTCGATTTTGGGACCCCATGGAGCCACTTGTAGGTGATAGAGACAGTTTATATTAATTATGTTAAAAGTAAATACAAAAATGACATAAGCATATATCTTTTTGAATTTTTTTTACATAGATTTTTATATGTTATATTTTCGACTATAAATATTCATTATAAATCTAAAAATATTTCCTACAAAATGGTATTTTATTTATAATTTTTAGAAATTTAATAATTAAATATATTTATGACACAATAATGATGCAGTATTTTCCTTATTAATTAAAGAATCAAATAATTGATATTATAAATATAAAAATAAATGTAATTTTAATCTTTTGATGAATTCCCCTAATTTTCTAGGTTAATATGACATATTAGGACTGGTTATATGAATTTTTTTATAATTAATAATGCTGTTGTGAATTTATCAAAAACAAAATACCCAATAGTGTCAAAATTGACATAAAAGAGTTTTTAAAACAAATAATATATTATTAATTTATATTCTATTCTTAAAAATATATTTTTCGGACAAGAGACTTAAATAATGATATGAGTATCATTAATGGACCACTTGGGAATTTCTTGGAAGTTTATAGTAAGTTTATTGACTATATAATATAAAACTACAAAGAGACATGGTAAGTGTCAAACTAATTAACTAAGAGTTAAAAATAGAAGATAAGGTTAATAAAGTGACCCAAACCTATCTAAAACCTATTGGTTGAGTGGTTTATCGACCTATCCCCACCTTATAATTTTCATAATCTACTTTTGAGCCATTATAAATTGAATATGAATTTATTATAAAATAATATTTCTAGCTTTTCCAAAGGTGCCCCTCACCCCTCTTATAAAAGGGCACTCCCCCTTCTCAATTATTAACACATTCAAAGGCCTTTTTCTCGGCCAAACCCTGACCAAATACTCTCTCAACTTCCCTCACTTCAACCTAGAGACCTTATTTTGATAAGAAATCCAACCTAAGAAGCCCTTTTGATCAAATCAAAAGGAAGAACCCGATTAAGAGGTAATGTTTTCACCAACCTCTTTCATGATCCTTTCTTCTTCAACTTCTTCTTTCTTTGTTATTCCCATTATAAAATAATAACTTCAGTATCTTATATATACTGTGATGTTATTATAAACATGTTAAAACCATATTCAGTATTCTATCCATCCTTTGAATGACATGTCACCATACGTGCGTACGTACGACTTACCGTCTCCACGCCGTGGTGTAATTGTTATTCAAAATATTATTATTTGGATGGGTATAATAATGATGTGTAATTCATGTAAATAATAAATATAACATGATAATTATTATGTATATATGATATACCATACAATTATATATTATTTTAATATCAAACGAATGATATTGTCGCTCGTGCGTACGTACAGACTACCGTCTCCACGAACGCGATGAGATTCATTCCCCATCGTATTCATTCTAGACTAATTCTCATTTGATGATTAAAAATAATGTTTAAGGAATTGATATCATTCTGGATATGAATTAGATACAACATATCCATAACAAACACAACTTATGTAACAAAACATATAAGTTAACACCCAAAATGACGATAATACTATTAACAAACCAATGTTTAAAGATCATATATGATATCATATTAATGTATATGATTCTTATATAATTTAATAACAATTATTTCACCATTATAAAGGAGGTTAACCTACCCCCAACCAAGGAAAAGTACAAGGTAAGGGCTTATTTCACAATCTCTTCATTATCCGAGGTTGTTTATACGTAATTATCTACTAGGACCTCTTTATCATCCACATCCATGTTTCTTAAAAATGTATTTCAAAACATTCTTACTATTTTACAGAATATGGGTTAAAATAATTTATACCCTTGTTTGACTTTTTATAAGAATTTTATAAAGGAATCTTTCCGTTGTTTTCCAAACAAGGTCCTTTTTAACCTTTTCGACAGAATTAAGGCAAGAATGTCTTTTTTAACTTATACAGTGTGTGCGTCTATTTTCAATCATTATAAAATCTTCAAATCTTCCCTTACAAGCTTATAATAATATTTTCAATGTAAAAGTTTTATTTTATAATTATGTAACTTTTAAATGATTTCAAAAAAAGAGATATTTCTCTCAAATAGTTTTGATTTCATCTATGTCAACAGCCTTTGATGGATTTTAAGTTTATTTGAAGTTTTATTTATTATGATACAATAATTATATATTGTATTGAAGGTTTTTTGATATTTTTGACTATGGATGTTTTATTTTTATACCATTCATGGTTTATGGAGAAAGTATTGACATTTTGTATGCCAGTTTTAATACGAATGTTTATGTTATGTTTAAACCTGTTCATATGAGGAATGCATTGGACTTAATATGTGACGGGTGGAGCCCGCTATAGCTCCTCGATGCATAGGTAGGTCTCATGAGACAATCTAGTGTCTTGGAACAAGGCCTTGAAAAAATCTTATTTATAGTCTTGGCATAAGGCCTTGACTATATGGTTATGATAGTCTGACATTATGCATTCCATCATTATGAAAGTGGTTATTGATATTTCATGTGATTATTCGACTAGTAGAATATCCATCTAAATAAGTAAATGGAATTATTTCATTTTATTTCTACCATATTATGATGAAGTTCAAGTTTAGAAGGCTTTTGTTTTAGTTGTACATTGCCTTAGATTTTTATGCTTATTTATGAAAGTTTCCGCTATATTGTTATCCTTACTGGGCATTTAAGCTCACCCCTTTCTATGTTTTATTTTTTCCAGGATGTGAAGAAGTATTTTATGAATGACCTGCAGGGATAGTATGAGGGGATATGAGTGTGGACTATGGAGACTATGTTTTTTGTAGTTTTAATTTTATGATGTAATGTAAACTTTATGAATATATCTAGTGATTACAAGGCTACTAAACTAATCCGTCTTTTGAGACTTGATCTTTTATTATCATGACAATGTTATATAATAATGCACCGACTCTGGGTAACTGGGGTAAGGGCGTTACATCATCCTTAGAATGGATTTTTGTTTCCTTATCTTTATTATGTTGATTAAAATCATTTTAGGGTGTCTTTTACATCACCATAGGGAAATAGTTATATTTGAAATAGTAAATGGGATATCCAGGAAATTTGAGCTTGACCTGGGCACCTTAGACTCAGTAGAGTGATAACCCGAAATTCTATCCTTTATAAGAATGATTAAGGAACTCATTAGTCACATTTACCTTTGTAAGTAGATTGTTTCAAATATACCTTCCATGATGTCTTTTTTGGACTAACCCCTAAGTAATAATTAGAGTTTACTATAGAGCTAGTTCTCTAAGAAACACCGGTATCCATTCCTCCTTATATGATGTCCACTAATGTGTTGTATAAGTTCTAGAAGAACTAATGGTGTTTTACTTTTTTTACATTTTATCATTAGTGATGGGATTCCATAAAGATGAATTTTTTGTGTGAGTTCATATCAAATGAACTTTCATAGAAAATGAATTCAAAATTAGGCTTTTGTGGTATCTCATAAAAAATAAATATTTTCTATGACGGAAGAAAAAATCGTCAAAATTAACACTGAAATTTTTTTCAAAAATTAAAAATTGTGATGGGTCTATTACATATAGTATTATTTTTGATGATGACATTATCTGTTATAAATAAATTCTACAATTAAACAAATAAAATTATGATGGATATATAGATCCATGACAATTGATAACAATTTTCAATAAAATAATAATAATAATAAATTTTAAAAATGAATTTAGGAAAATTTAGGGTAATTAAAAATTATAAGAAAACATATCATTGATAAATAATTTCACAAACATGATTTTTATCACCCCAAAATACAAAATAGTCATTAAACCCAACTGAGCATCAACTAGTACCAAGTGGAGGGGGATCACTCGAATTTTTGGTGGGGGGATGGCTCTACACTAACAACACGTGTAAGCCTTCATATATACTTCAAAATATGCTCATATATTTGATGCTAATGATAATTCTCCTCCCCTCTCTCTCTACATCCACTATATCATCTCATACTGAGCTATCAATATATCCTCATACTATACATCAGATGACGATGAATAATCTCTACAATCTCCCTTTGAGATTACCGATGATATCTTAGAAGTACCATAATAACTCATCGGTGTCATTTGTGAACTAATTTCAGTCACTCGGTCTTTCCTGATTCTATAAAAGGACACATATATCCAAGCCTCCTCACCAAATAATGACATGAAAGTGTCATATTATTTTCCTCTACTTAACTCTCTCATGAATGAGAATTCATAGCCTCAAATGTTTCATACAAATATAACTAGAAATTATAATAACAATAAAATTAGTATCATTTTTTTACAAAATAAATATTCATAATATAGTGTTGTCAGTCACTGACAAGCTATCCAAGAAGGCATAATTGTACATCTTCTTATAAACATCAAACACTATAATATAGGTTTCAGTAGCAGATTGTATAATATAACATAAATTTTAAATTTTAAATACTTATACATTAATAAATAATATTACTTACAATATGTTGGTAATGTATATCAAATCTATCACTCTCATCCCAATGTGTGACCTCATTTCTCCCCCGGTTTTGATGTTTAGATGACAACCTCCTCCAAAAAGTATCTCACAACTAGTAGGAGCACAATCCATCCCATACCTAAGCTGAGATATAGTTAGGTTGATGAGAGATACAAGACTAGTCTAAAATAGTAATAGAAGCTTTATCCATGAATCACATTATAAAAAAATTATAAAAACTAATGAAAATGTTCATATATAAAAATATCCCATACATCTCATATATGATCTCTCAGGATATCAGCAATCAGAGGCCATAAATTGTTCAAGATAATTAATACAAACATTTCACGAATTATATAAATTTAAAATAAAATATATTATTTAATAATGTACAATCCAATAGTCAAACATCTACCGATGAATAGAAATGAAAACCTGATCCCATGACACCCACATATTTGAAAATTAATTTCTTATAATCATATCATCTTATCCCACAACTAAATGAAAAATATAAAAACAAAAAAAATAATATTAATATGATTACCAAGATTAATAAAAAAACATAATAATAAATAAATACCTTAAAATACTGAACATACCTCCCTAAGATGGTATTAAATCTAGAGATGGTAATCTCTTTAGAATAGAGTTTGAAATCATCAATTGAGAAAGAATCTGCCCCTGTTAATAGGTGAATCATCTTGCAGATGAATTAGTCTCATCATTAGGATGTCTAACATCAGCAAGAGAACAAAATAGATCATCAGAAGTATCTCCAATCGTATAAAAAATATTACTAGTAAGAAATTTTTAATATAGATATAAAGTATAAAAAACTAATAAATATCAAAATATAATAATCTTTCAGATAAATAATTATTAATACGTATCTCAAATATTAAAAAACATACTAGAATAGAATAATTTCTTTTAAATAAATAACAGAACATAATAATATAATATGTAAATATTTTTTAATATATATATCAAATATAAAAAACTAATAAATACTATGGAAAATATAATATTCTTACTTGTTTAAAATTTTTAACACAAATATCAAATTTAAAAAACAAGTAATTATTGGCTTCAATGAAGGAATAAAATAGATCATCGGATCTAACCATTCAAAACAATCTTACCTATAACTAATTTTTAATAAAAATAATAATTATAAAAAACTAATAAAAACCTGAATATAATACATCAATCATCATATTATTCTTCATCTTTATCGAAGAAAATGTCTTCATCTTCATCTTTAACAACATCAACTTCTATATGACTTTTAGTCTCACCATCCCTTATTACTTCATCAACATTATCAATTTATTCAACCCCTAACTGGGGGGGATCATCATTGATATTTATATCTCCTCAGGTAAGTGATATGTTTGGGGATGCCTCATGAAAATTTTCAATATGTTTCACTTCCACAAAACCATTTTTTATTTTCATGTACAAAATTATCATGAGATTTTATTATTATTTCACTCCATAAGTCATTCAAGTATCTCAAAACATCATCGTAATTTACATAATAAACTTGTAGTTCCTAATGTTCTATCATAAATAGTTAGTTTTATATAAGAAGACTATTATATTTAATGTCAATGACTCCATGTTGCGTATAAACTCGCAGCCCTTAATAAGTGTTAAACCAATGGTATTTAAAAATTGTTACATAATTTGAACCCATATAACACAACTCAATTTTTTCATCCAGTATACCATAAAAGTCAACTTTAATTTCTGTATGATGATAGACTTTCAAAAAAAAAACACCACTATTAATTGATTTCTTTGACTCACTATATATACAAGTATGAAATCAAAATCCATTAACTACATATCCATTATAAGATTTTACCAATTTCAATGAAGGGATTTTGGGCACACATATTCAACTATAAATTTTACATTCATGTCATGTTTCCAACAAAAAACAGAAAATATTTATAATAGATATAATTAAAAAATTGATTTAATGTTCCATTAAAAATAACACAACATACCAGTGTTTGAAACCAATATGAAAAATTCATTTGACATTGTTCTTCAAGACCAGTAGTGATAATTTGTATATTTTTTATATGTTCATAATATAGTCTACAAAACAAATAATGTAAATAAATATATCTATTATAAAAATATTAGAAAAATAATTTAAATTAGTACTAACTGCACAAATCATGTAATTTCTTCCCAATTTAGTAAAATAGATGTATGAACTCTATGAGTTTTATCATCTAAAATATATTATTCATGATGACCAAAAAAACCACGATCAGGAGGATTAAAAATGAAAATTGATGGACTACTACATCATTAATGTTTTCCTCAATATGACCCCTGAAATTATGTTTTGAAGGATATTTAGATTGAAAATAATAAGAGAAGAAATTTGAAATTTCCTCCTGCAAGTAAACTTCTATAATTGACCCTTCATCTGATGCTTTATTATATACTTTATTCTTTTATTTTACATACATTTCTCAAATAGTTAAATCCATCAAACTTTTACAAGCCTTCCATATTTAATTTCAAATGAAAAATTCAATATTAAATGTTCTATTTAGTTAACTAAGGCTAGAGGTAATATTTTTACAATTAACATAATATTAAAAAAAAAATCACAATACTAAATGTATCATAATATTATATTTTTTTTAAATATCATGGAATAAATATGATATTTTAATCAACATTTTCCAAATTGAATAATTTAATGTCCCTCTAAGACCAACGGGAAATAATCTTTCCATTATGACATCGCATACATGAATTTTTAACAAGGTACCATACCCATTTCTAATACAAAAAGGCATATTAGAAGAATAACAATTTGGTAACCTAAAATATCTAATCCATTTCTAGTATAGTAAGAAAAATTCTTTAGAAAGCGCATTATACACTTTTGCATTATTTAAATTGTTGGATATTTAATCTTCAAATAATTCAAGTTTTGGGCATCTGCAAATTTAGGAAAGATATAACTATGGCTTAAAATTATCTTTGGTCTTATCAAGTGTGTCCAAAATAGTATAAAATATGTTATAAAGAAAATTATTCTCAATATTTATTTCATCTAACATTTTAAAAACCAATAAATCAAACCAATATGGAAGGTACCAAAACATAGTCATCTTTATCCAATTATAATCTCTCCCAAACCATTTAGTTTTTGTTAATTTTTAGTTGGTCTAAAATTAACTGGAGGAAATGTAGGGATGATATATTTTAATTAATAACTAAGAGCACTACTGAAGGTTCATCTCTTTCAATTAAAAATTTTAAAAACTATTTATATTCCTTTAAAAAGGATGATCTGAGGAAGAAATCTCTGATGAAAGTCAAAAAAACCATTCTTTCTCACATTTCCTAGAATAAACACATTGTTCTTACCCATATAGTACAAACATGATTTTAGTCTATGTTTACTCGATCTAGATAATGTACCATAAGGATAAATTTACCGATCCTCCATATTAAGGAAACATTCAATGTAAAATTATGATCTGCAATAATATTAGAATTCATTACACGATTATTTCATAATTAAATTAACTCGTCAATTAGTGGATTCAAATAAAAATCGATATTATTCTTCAGAATATTGGAATTAATAGCTTCATATATATATATATATATGGTTCATTCATAAAAATCCGAGGTATATTTTATGGGGTAATGAAAATTGGCCAATAAGAATATTAACTTTAAGAATCACCAAATAGACAATAACTACCAATAAAAATACCCAAGTGTATGTTATGAGTTTATAAATAAAGACAAGGATATATATTATCAATGTGTTTCGATGAATCACTACCACATAGATAATTTAAACTTTTACTAATATAAATATTTGATTTGTTCCATGTCAATAATGTAGCTACGTTTCAAGACATAAATAAATGCTGCAATTGAGGTTTAATTGTAAAATACCACAACTGTTTCATAGGAAATATATACTTTCCTTTTTATGATTATTTATACGTCGATTATCCACATATTGGAAAATTAACTAATGATTCATAATCACCATAATATAAGATGTAGTCATTTGAACATTTATGGATATTCAATTAACTAAGACCCAAATTATAGACCAACCTCATATATTCATAGAAGATTATAGGTAATGTATTTCCATTAGGAAACAATGATTTAACCAAAAAAAATATTTGATCGAAGAAACTATTTTTCATTCTAAAATCTAATTTAATAGACAATAATTTTTTAACAGTTTCATGTTTTGTTATGTTGTATCTGAGATATAAGTCCTCTATAGAATATTTCAATAAATTTTAACATCGATAAAGTTATGATTCTTGATTTGGAATACCATTCAGATGTGTTATTTCTAGAATATATGGGTCAATGACCTCATTTACTAAATTATAAAATGATAGATCAAAAAAATAATGTGTATTTTCTACTAAATTATATTCACTATGTTGATACCATCCAAACCATTCTTATTTATTTTTGAGAAAATAAACTTTTTAGTGGTTTAGTGGGAACCCTCACAATAAACCCAAAAAAAAACATCATACAAGAAATGGAAATTTTCCAAATACGGAGGCAACAATAGCTATCCAAAAAATTGATCAAAAACTAAGAAGAACCATTAACCAAATTCAGAATCATGCATGAGAAAGGGTAGATGATACCATAGTACAAGACCTGTTGTTGAAGGGAAAAGGAAGAAAATAAAATGATGAAGATTCGGGTTGATACATCTTGGAAACATCATTGATCTCATGATACAAATGAGGATGAAATAAATATATGTTTCTTATTACTCTTTTTGATTGATAGGTCACTCTTACATATCTATAATAGGAATCTTATATCATTTTTAGGATGAAGCCAGATACCCTCATCAATGTCGGAGGTGATAAGATTCAAAACCTCTAAGTAATAATCTTTAGAGACTTGGTCATGATAAACATCTCAGAAAATGTAATGAAGATTCAAATCAAATCACTGTTCACATGGTTCATCATGTACCTGATGACATCTCTCCTTAAACAATCTAAAACACTCCTCCATAGTCAGTTTGATGGTGGTATGGGTTGTAGTTTATTCCTTTAGAGAATCACTACCCAATTATAGGTGACAAGGAATCATTTTCATAAATAAATTATGAGGAAATGAGTTATCCCCTTATTCTAACATTCATGGGTCCTCATTAACGGTTTTGGGGTAAGAACTCTTCTTGAATAGTTAAACATACAATTCCTAGACTAAAGATTTGGTGACATCAAGGTATATATTTAGATGAGGCATAACATTACTAGTTGATCTTGGGACTGTAGGCCTATGAAAATATTAATAGTCTTTTTTGCATGCTTCCTATTCACTCGCTTGGTAAATGCATCTGAGTCCACCACTGGTTTCTCTCATTTAATAAAAGTGGCCTAAAGAAAATCCTTAGCTTGAGCCTATTCTGTCCTCTCAGAAGGGAATGTTTGGGTATCATGTTCCTTCTCAAAATAATTTTCAATAATTTCAATTATCCTAATATCCCATTTCATACATGGATATTTAATTGTTCCTTAAAAAATAAATTCTAAATTCGATGATGATAACGATATAAATGTTTTAACACCCTCAATGTAAATATGATTTATACTATATCCATTGGGATTTTTGTGATGACTTATCCAATAATGATTGTGTAATATAACTAGGTGTCTACTTCCTTAGTTTATAGTTATCTAATAAACAACAAGAATAAGAATAATTATTACTCATTATCACTAATAATTTTTCTAATATTTCAACACCTTGAAATATTCTATGGAATATTTTCAGATTGAGGTTCTAAGTTAGAATAGGATTCTGGGGCTCATAGAGGCTTGGATTATATAGAATAAAAATATTAAATATTTTATATCATGTACATGGTATTTTATTAAAAAAATGGAATATCACCTGAATGGGGTCTCATATGGGAAATCTGAGACCATGGTTAGATATGGGATGTGGGGTTTATCCTAGGTATGACATAACATTTATGTGCATTGAGTGTTTGGTAGCATCTCACATGAAGTTAATTCATTTAATATTTTTATTAATTTTTTAACATTACAATATCTACTAAAAAAATGTATCATATGAGAAATATGATACCACAATTTTGTCCAAAATATAGGGTTAACCCTAAGCAAGACATAAAAATTGTGTGCATCTGGTGTTTAGTAACATTACACATAACAGTGAACTTTTTAATAATTTATTAATAATATATATCAATATTTTTTAAATTATGTAAATTTACTAATATTTAATAATTATTACTAATATTTCATAATTATTTATAATAATGAAAAATAATTTAATAATTAATATCATCTTTTTAACTATTACAATATTTTTACTATTTCTTGTGATTTTTTTAAAATTAAAGGTATTTTTTTATATTTTATTACAAGTAATCATAACGATTTTACTAATTATTATATATTTATTATCCAATAAAAAATATTTATTTACTATAAATAAAATTTATCAAAATATATTTATTATTACTATTATTTTTGTTCAATTCAATGAATCCTAACAAAGATTATACATCAGCAAAAAAATATCAAAATATTTATGAACCTCCATAAAATTTTACATGGATAAAAAGATCTATTATATATTAGTAATCATTATAGGTAATTTTTTTGTTATATATATATTTTCATTAAAATATTTTTCATAATGTATTTTTATAAAAAATGGTTTTTTAAATAAAAATTTTGTTCAAATGCTTTTTTGAAATTGATTTTCTCATCCATTATATAAAACACTCACTTCCTATTTATTGTATATGTTATATATATGAGTGTGTGTATATATTACATGATCTCTTAATCACACACATATATATATATATCAAATATATTTTTACACATTTTAAAAAATATACTTATCAAATCTAAACATACTTAAACATATATGAATATATATATATATATATCAAAAACCTTACATATATTTTTAAATGTTTGTATATCTATATTGACATGTTAATATATATATTTCAAAATGTTAATAAAACTATATTACTTTGTTTTAAATAAATGAATATAGTCCTAATATAACAATCAAACAAGGTTAAATATCATAGCCACAATCCAATCATTATTATAATTCATAAAAATTATACCGTCATTAGGATGATTTCAAAATAATCAAAATAATGCATATAATTAAAAAAATTAAAATTCAACAACATTCACATTTTATATGATTATATATATAAATATGCACAAATTACACATAATTATATATATCAATATATAAGTCTAAAAATATTCAACATTTTTGTATATATATTTAAAAGGTTATCTTTATTATAAATATATAAATATATAACATTCAATATTTTTCAATCATATATATATCATATAAATATATATATTACTAATTATATAAATGTATTTTTTCAGATGTTAAATAGTGCAGATGCGTGCATGCGCATCGGGAGTTAGTATGGTGGCTAGATATCTCAAAATAAACAAATAGGAACAATTAAATAAAAAATATCATAAATATAATTGTTAAATATTTGAAAAAATACCACAAATTAGTTAAAATAAACTTGTGTGTAGCTGAAACAAATTTTATTTGATGGTGGACACCCAAATAGAGAATACTAAACATTAGCTAACCCTAAACACAAAAATAAACCATAAAAATAATGTACATTTGTTAGCCTAGAATTTGAGAAAACCAATATCTTCATGATTGAATTGGAAATCCAAAAAAATGAATGATGTGAGAATAAGAGCCTTTAACATTGATATTTAATCCTAAATCTATAAGATAATAGTTGCGATGAGTGATTTTGGATTTAGTTCATTTTAGGGTTCCATGGTCGTCTGGGGTTTCGTAGTGGAAAAGAAAATTGGGGGAGAGGAGGAGAATGCTGCATTGATTTATTTTAATATTTTTGTGTCATTGTTTAATAGAAACATAATTTAACCCACCATAGTTTTTTAAAGGACTATTTGTGAAAAATAATATATTTTTCGCAAATACTCTTTCATAAAGACTATTAGTGATGAATAAAGTATTTTTTTGCTAATATCCATCACTAATAAGATTCCCACAGGATGGAGCACAAGTGTATAAAAATTATTTGTGACTGAAATGTTTTTCATCATAGGTAAGGATAAAAAATGCTTATTTGAGATGAAAAGTCATTTTCATCAAAAATAAGTCTTTCAATGGGCCAATTTGTGATAGAACTATTTTTTCTCAAATAACTCATCGAAAAAAAGAATTTTTCCAGCAGTGTAGAGGACTTAACAGATAAGTGTTTTATATAACCTAGTACTTCCCCAAGGGGTTCACCTATCCTTTTTTTGAAGAAGGTGGATGAAACTATCATGATTTTCATGGATTACCATCAGTTGAACCATCTTATGGTTAAGAAATTTTATACACCTACTTGCATAGATGACCTCTTTGACTAGCTCTGAGAATTTATGGTTTTCTCGAAGATCAATTTGAGTTTAGACTATAATTAGGTGTGTGTTATAAAATAATATATACCACATAAAAAATTCCATAGTAAATATGGAATGTACAAGTATTTGGTCATGTCGTTCGGTCTTATGATTATTCCAACAACATTCATTTATTTAATGAATAAGGTTTTCAAACCATATATGGATTCATTTCTGGTAGTATTCGGGGAAGATATCATGGTGTACCCACATAATAGACTTGAACATGAACAACATCTGAATATAATTTTGAGAACATATAGTGATCACCAGATGTATGTGAATCTCACAAAATTCCACTTTTGGATTGATATGGTCCATATCTTGGATCATATGTTCTTAGATACAGAAGTATATGTTGACCATGAGAAAGTGGGAGCCATTGTTTCTTGGGATCAACCCAAGAATATCTTTGACATACTTAGTTTCTTGGGGTTGTATGGATATTATAGGCACTTTATTTAGGATTTATTATGTTTTTCATCACCACTTATATGCTTTACCAAGATGGGTGTCTTGTTTACATGGTCTGAAGCATGTGAGAAAGACTTTTAGTAGATGAAAGGGAGACTAACTTCAAAACTTATACTGATTTTACCTAATCCTAGAATAGTTTACATGATTTTCTATGAATCATCAAGAATTGGGTTGGGATATATTCTGATGTAGGGAGATCGATTCATGGATTACAAGTCTCACTAGTTGAGACCATATGAACATAATTACCTGACACATGATCTTGAGATTCACTATGTGGTTCATGCCTTTCATTGTTGGAGGCATTACTTACTAGGAGTAATTTTTTTGGTGAAAAAAGGCCACAAAATGCTCGAGTATATATTTACACAGTATGTATTGAATCTTAGGCCGAGAAGATGGCCTGAATACCTATATCCATTCGACTTTCATTTTTTGTATACACCTAGAAAATATAAATTCGTTTTAGATTCTTTGACAAATATGACCCATACACAGGTAGTTCTGGAGAATAATAGTGAGTGGTAATTTATGGAACACTTTTCTAAGATTTATTTGGTGGTTTAGGAATATTAGGGATAACCTGTACTCACATATTCATCAGTGACTTCTTCACTTTTGGATAAAGGGATGATGATGAATATTTCTTATCTCAAGGGAATGGTCTTATTGGAGAGAGTTTCAGGTAGGGACCCACCACCTGGTTGGATCCATGTTGATGCTGAGGTATTTTAAGTTAATAGATTTGTATGGGTTCCTATAGACATCCAATAGGAATTGATGTGAGAGTCTCAAGCCTATAATTGGGAGGAACATCATGGCCTTACAAATATATACCATGATTTACTCCACTGGTATTGGTGTCTTGGTATGAAAAGGTAAATACTTGGTTTCATTACCTGGGATTACACCTATCAGCAGTTGAAGATGGAACACTAGTGGCCAATATGAATTTTACACTCATTTCACCTTCCTAATTTGAAATGGGATGATATCATTATGTATTTTTTGATGGTTGATAGAGAACTGTCTTGGGTGCCCTCAAATGATTAGTGTGATTTTGGGGTACTTAGCTGCAGCAGAGTGGCTGATCAAGGTCGTCTCTCAATGGAGGAAGTGAATTTAACAAATTATTAGAGGTATTCTAAAAAATGAAATAGAATATAATAAAAACACTACTTTAAATGATTGGGGTTTGTTATAGTTTATTAATCTAGAAGAAGTTTTCTGGAAGAAGATTGTATAATTTTTTTTTGTTTTTAGTTTTGAAATGAATTTCGATTAAAATGACACAACAAGAAGATGTTTTTTTAGAAATCTATTTTAAAAGGCGTAATCGATCTAAATCTACCTCTTCACTTTATTATTAATCATTATCATTTAAATTAACATCCACTTAATTATTATCCCCTAATTTTTTATCCCTCAAACCCTACGAGAGTTAACTTAACCACAAAGATGAAATTACTTAAACCCTAGGCAAGCTTCAGAACACGCAATCGCAGCACCCTGCTTTGATTGATGTTGTAAGATTGTCTTATGGTCAGTGGTAAATTAAGGCACATATCCATTCTGGAAATGAGGATGAATTGTGTTTAGGGATCATATTTGAACTCTACAAATTTATCCCGTGTGGTCTTGTATTACCGATTAAGATTACGCTCTCACAATTGACACAAAATCCCGACCTCGCATGTTTTTGTGTCAATTGTTCAATTGCTTTCATAGTTTCTTGTAATTTAAAAACACAATTCATGGATCATATTATGTGAATTACAGTAGCTCATTGATTCAAAATAATTAAATGAAGAGGGTAGAAGATCGATCGATTACTAAATGACTACTCTTCCATGGGTGGCGTAATCATCATAGAAGCGTTTTGCATGTGCAAAGTTTTATAATGGGTATAACCCAATAACGCTTCTAATCAAGAATTCAAGCCCAAAGAGGAAGATTAATAGATGAATAAATTTAAACAAAACATAAGAAAAGATAAGAAATAAAATAAGAACAAAGAAGATTATTACATAAACAAAATCATTACAACATGAAGGAGAAGAAGAAGGCTTCGTCGAAGGGATCCTTGCTTCAAGAGCTACCCTTATTGAAATGGTTGGAGAATTGGAGTGGATCCACTTCTCCTCTGCCATAAACTTCCCAATGCACGTCCCAACCCCAACAAATGAGAAAAAAATATAATTTATAGAGGGGAGGGGAGGAGAGGTTACAAGTGGTTCCAAGTGTGAATGTGGAAATTCGGCTAAATACTTTAATGCAAATTGCACCGCTCATTTGGCCACCAAAACTAGTGAATTGGTCGGCCTTACAGAAGGATAATATGTGAGAATATGGGTCCTCTATCTCCTCTAAAAACTTGGGCTTAATCCAAGACAAGATGAAGGAGCTATGGCCGAAATACAGAAACTTCTCCATTCTGGCGAGTCTAGCCCAACTTTGACTTCATGGCCCATTTTCAACAACCAATGCACTCTTTAGCTTTAGTGTCCTGAATAAAAGTTGTAGATAATTATGTCAGGAACACTGTTAAAATAGTTCAAATTCAAATAGTAAATATTAAGATATTTAGCTTCGAAATACTATAGTGAACTATAAAGGGTAAAACTGGAATTTTCATCAAATATTCAAATGAATGATCTAATCCCAAATAGTTTCTAATTAAAAATATTTAACAAAATATGAGGAAATTACATCATTTACTATCAATAAAATATTCAATAAAATATTGTTTTATCAGCTCCCCCACACTTACTCTTTTTCACTCCTAAGCAAAACCTCATATCAAGTAAACATCAATATCAAATCAAAACCAATTTCAAAACACATATCATTGAGATCAAACAATTACACACCAAGAAACAAAAGATATAATGCCTCATAAAAAACCATTATTTCAATTCTTTCATTTATATCATTCAATATATTTCCACTTTATTTATCCTCCCATGCACAAAATACTTACCTCGCTTGAATTTTCTCTCATCACTCAAATATCAATTTTTTGCAATGTCTTTCTCATCCAAACTCATACAAGGGTCACCATAGGCTTGATAGATTCCTACATCGCTACCCGATGTGAGTCAAGGATATATGTTTATCATGAGGACTTTTCAGGGTTGTTCTGTGGCTTTCAGTTGGTAGGATTTAGATGTGAAAAATTCAGAGGCTGAATAAGGAGGGCTTGACTCTTTTTGAAGCAAAATTGCATTAATCTAATTTTCACTTAAATATGTCCTCCTCATTAATCACCATAGAATCAATTCAGCTCCATCATCATGAAAAGTCAGGAAACGTTTACACCATTCAACATTTCAGCATAAAAAATTTCAATCTTCTCAAACATGATTTTCTTGAAAGCTCTAGATAGGCACAACTTTCCACCTCAATTAGAAGTTCCAGAAAAGGCACAACTTCACTTGTCTTGAAAGCTCCAGAAAAGGCACAACTTTCAATATAATGAATTTCTTCAACAATAAACACATCTCTTAAGAATTTAATTTTCCACCCAAAGTTTCACAGAATGTGGTAGCACAACACAACATAGCTTCCCCGACACTTAAGCTCAACTAGATTATGCAATTTCACTTCAAGAGTTGGTTGGATAGGGAAAATTGGCTTGTAATGTGGCTAACCTAACAGGCTGTTCATGGCTTATAAGGGCTAAAAGGATTAAATATTCAAGGTAGGCCATTATAAAAAAGGATTCATTGAAATATGGGCTTTAATACCAAACAAACGCCTCAACCATTTAAACATAAGTACCTCAAACCCTCAAGTTTTGACAAGAATAGATCAAATTCTGGTTAAATCAAGCATGGTTTGGTTCTCTCAAGAAGTGAGGTGAATTTAAAGAATATAAAAATAATGGTTTAGAAGCCTCACAGGAAAGTGATTTAAAATATAAAGATAGTGATATGTGGAATGGGATTCAAAATTCAGTGTAATTTTCATGAAATTAATAAATATTTGAACTTGAAACAAAGTCATTTCAGCATTCATTTAAGCTTAGTTTCAAGGGGTAAATTTTTTCACTTATTGATATGGATTTAAAAATATTGATGAGAATAATTTCAGCTCAAATGTTTCAAAAACACACATAAAACTGTAAAATAAACACACAAAATTTGAAAAACTCACAAATTATTTTTAAATAGGAAAACAATTGAAATTACTAAACTAAAAGGTTCCCTCCCCCACACTTAAAATATTGCATTGTCCTCAATGTGAACCCATGAGATGATATATGCACATGAAATGCATAATTTTTAAATAGGACAAAAATATAAAAGTGGAAGGGTTAGGAACAGCTTGATGTGCTCAAGTGATGATGTGGTCGTGTAGTGTGATAAAATCCACTGCATTAGTAGGAAGTCCCTCAATGTATCTCTTCAAACGTTGCCCATTGAATGTAAAGCTCCTTCCAGTGTCCTCTTATGTGATCTCCACTGCACCATAAAGAAAAACATTAGTCACAATATAAGGACCTAACCCTCTGGAATGCAACTTACCAGGCATCATCTTGAGTCGTGAACTATAGATAAGGACTTTCTCTCCAATATGAAACTCCATTTGTTGGATCATTTTTTCATGATCTGCTTTTGATCGTTCCTTGTAGAGCCTTGAGTTCTCATATGATGACAGTTGAATCTCCTCATGCACTTGAATTTTCAACTTTCTTTGAATTCCAGCTTGGGCCAAATCCATGTTGCATTTCTTTATAGCCCAATATGCCCGTTACATGACTTACACTGGGAGATGACATGCTTTCCCAAAAACAATACTAAATGGGGACATACCAATGAGTGTCTTGTATGCTGTCCTATAAGAACACAATGCATCATCCAAGCGCTTACTCCAATCCTTCCTATTTGGCTGCACGGTTTTCTCCAATATTTGTTTCAACTCATGATTTGAAACCTCATCCTGGCCATTTGTTTGGGGGTGGTATGGTGTTGATGTTTTGTGTGCCACCCCATACTTTCGAAGGAGGGAAGCAAAATTCCTATTGCAAAAGTGTGCCCCTTGGTCACTAATGATGGCCTTTGGTACTCCAAACCTGCAAAAAATATGTTCTTTGACAAAGTCCACAACAACATGAGAATCGTCAGTCCTGGTGGCCTTGTCCTCCACCCATTTACTCACATAATCAACAGAAACCAAAATATACAAAAATACATATGAACTAGGAAAAGGACCCATAAAATCAATGCCCCATACATGAAAAATATCACAGAATAGTATGGGTTGTTGGGGCATCTCATGTCTCCTAGAAATATTCCCAGTGTGTTGGCAACGAGGGCATGACTTACAAAACACATGGGAATCATGGAACAAGCTAGGACAATATAATCCAGAGTCCAAAACCTTCCTAGTTGTCCTTTGGGGTCCAAAGTGTCCACCACAAGCAAGTGTATGACAGAAATGCAAAACAGACTCAAACTAATGATCAGGAACACACCTCCTAATAACTTGGTCACTACACATGCGCCATAAGTATGGATCATCCCAAACATAAAATCTTGACTCACTCTTTAATTTTTGGACTTGATGTTTCTTTAAATTTGCAGGGATTTTAGAGGGAACAAGGTAGTTCACTAAATCACCATACCAAGGATGTGTACCCGAGATGGAATAAATATGCTCATCGGGGAAAGTGTCCCGAAGTGGTACTTGGTCCAAGGTGTCATACTCTAGTGTGTGAGTAAGCCTACTCATGTGGTCTGCCACCAAATTCTCTGAACCCTTCTTGTCCTTTATCTCAATATCAAATTCCTGAAGAAGGAGCATCCAATGGATAAGTCGTGGCTTTGCATCTGGCTTCTTTAGGAGGTACCTCAAAGCTGTATGGTCAGAAAAAACAACTACTTTAGAGCCCAATAAATATGAACGGAATTTATATAAAACAAATATGACAGCAAGAAACTCCTTTTCTATGGTTGTGTAATTTGATTGGGCTGAATCCAGTGTCCTCGATGCATAGGCGATCACATGTGAACGTCCCTCCACCCTCTGAGATAAGACAGCTCCAACTGCGAAGTTGGAGGCGTCACACATGAGCTCAAAAGGAATCTCCCACCGTGGGGGCTGTATGATCGGTGGAGTGGTTAGACACTTCTTTAGCTCATCAAAGGAAGTCCTGCAAGAATCATCAAACACAAAATCAGAATCCTTTTGGAGTAATCATGATATAGGAAGAGAAATCTTACTAAAATCTTTTATGAAGCGCCGATAAAATCCTGCATGCCCTAGGAAAGATCTAACATCACTCACACATGAAGGATATGATAAGGATGAAATAATATCTACTTTTAATCTATCAACCTGTATCCCATGTTTTGACACTACATGCCCTAAGACAATTCCATGATCTACCATGAAATGACACTTTTCAAAGTTCAGGACCAGATTCTTCTCAATACAACGATTCAATACCTTTCCCAAACTAATTAGACTTTCATCAAATGAAGACCCATACACTGTAAAATCATCCATAAATACCTCCATGCAGGTCTCAATAAAATCAGAAAAAATACTCACAATGAATCTCTGGAAGGTACCTGGGGTGTTGCAAAGTCCAAATGGCATCCTCCGGTAGGCAAATGTTCCAAAGGGACAGGTGAATGTAGTCTTCTCCTGATCCTCTGGAGCTATAAGAACCTGAAAATATCCAAAAAATCCATCCAAGAAACAATAGTGTGTCTTCCCAGCTAGTCTCTCAAGCATCTGATCAATAAATGGGAGGGGGAAATGGTCTTTGCGAGTGGACTGATTTAGTTTCCTATAATCAATACACACATGCCAACTGTTTTGCACCCTCATTGGAACTAACTCATCTTTCTCATTTTTAACAACAGTAACACCACTCTTCTTAGGCACAAACTCAATAGAACTTACCCACCGAGAATCTGAAATGGGATAGATTATACCTACCTCGAGAAATTTTTCAACCTCTTTTTTAACAACCTCCAGAAGGGTTGGATTAAGTCTCCTTTGTGGTTGCCTCACCGGTTTAGCCCCATCCTCCAAGAGAATCCTATGCATGCAAATGGAGGGGCTAATACCTGATTTGTCTGCCAATGTCCAACAAATTTCCCTAATGTTATCTTTCAATAGATTCAAAAGTTTTTCTTCATGTTAAAAAGAGAGATTGTTAGCAATGATAAGAGGTAATCTATCACCACTCAGCAAGTATGCATATTTAAGATTTGGGGGAAATGGTTTTAGTTCCAATGTAGGGGGTGATGTATGGATGGAGAAATTGATGCAACAGACATATCTGCACAATGAACATCAGTATCAGAATAAAAATCATCACAATCAGAGAATAAAGCACCAAATCCATCAGCATACTCAATAGCCATGTCATAATTAGAGTTCACATGATCAAAATAAGAATATGATTCCATTTCAAAATCAAATCTTAGAGAGTCTTGTTCCTTAAAAATGGGTGTAGAAGTACTCTTAGACATCAAACTAGAACCAATACTCATAATCTCCCTAAACATAAGACAATCCAATTCCATGGGGGTTTTTACTTGGTGGTTCAAAATGGGAGATAACAAAAGAAGAATGGTCCTATGAGGGGTACTTCATAGAATCCATAACATTAAATATCACAACTTCATCTCCAAATTCCATGGAAAGTGTACCCTCATTGACATTTATGATAGTTTTTGTAGTTTTGAGGAAGGGCCTACCTAAGATAATGGGGGCATCAGAACTTACCTGATCATCCTCCATGTTAAGCACATAGAAGTCTGCTGGAAAGATCATGTCTCTTACCCAGACAAGTACATCCTCAAGGACTCCCGCTGGATATGTCGTAGCTCTATTCGCCAATTGCACCACTAATCTTGTTGGATTCAACTCACCAACCTGCAAGGAAGAGAATACAGAGTGAGGCATCACATTTATTGAAGCTCCTAAATCACAAAGAGCATCAGAGAAGTGCAAATCCCCTATGGTACATGGGATGGTGAATGTCCCGGGATCCTTCCACTTTGTTGGCATTACTAGAGTTGGTGTAATGAGTGCTGAGAAATTCCTTCCAAGGTTGATCCTCTCATTTCCCTTGAGCCCTCTTCGATTGGTACAAAGTTCTTTTATGAATTTGGCATACCTTGGGATTTTCTTAATGGATTCAAGTAGAGGAATGTTGATCTCCACACCCTTGAATGTATCCAAAACCTCCTTTTTCATTGCTTCTTCAGCCATCTTCTTGGTTTGAACAACCCTGTTTGGAAAAGGAAGGGGTTTAGGAGGAAAATCATCAATCTTTTTCTTACCTTTATCTTTCTCCTTGGATTTCTAATCAGTTGGTATGGAATGCGGCTTCTCTGGAGTTGAGGTGAATCCCAGTGGAATGGTAGGTACATATGTATCGTTCATTTTCTTCCCACTTCTCAATGTGATGGCACTAACATTCCCCTTTGGATTTGGAGTGGGTTGGGAAGGTAGATTTCCATAATTCTTACTCACAAGTTCATGGAGGGCGGTGTCAATCTGGCTCATTTGAGTCTTCAACTCCCTCAACTCCGAACCTTGACTCTTCAGCTCATTATGTTGATTAAGAACAATTTTCTTCAAAAGATCATCAGTATTAGAATCTACCTTGGGTGGGGGATTCCCTTGTTGTTGGCTTGTTGATGTTTGAGCTTCAAATCTCCTTTGGGGTTGTTGGAAACCCTTCTGGTAAGGTGGAGGCTGCTAGAAGTTTGGTTGAAAAGGGGGACTTTGTTATTGTCCAGAGCCATACCTCATGTTCGGTATATCTTTCCACCCTTGGTTGTATGTTCGAGCAAATGAATCAAACTTCTTTTGGGGATATGGTTGTTGTTGCTGCTGAAATGGTCTCCCTGGGAATACTGCTGCGCAATCCTCTGTCTCTTGTAGTTGTGGGCAACAGTCAGTTGGGTGGCTTGTCTCCGTGAAAATGCCAAAAGGACTTGAAGAAGGGGGTAGAGATGTCTTTTGTTCCAAAGCAATTTTCCTCACCATAGTTTTCAATTCTTCTAACTTGGTATCAATCAAATGACTCTCAAGAGAAGAAGGACTTACCTGATTTACTCCCCTGATATGTGGTGTACCTCGATCACCAAATTGTTGGGAGTTTTGGGACATCTTGTCGAATAATGCATGTGCGTCTAATGGTGTTTTGTCCACCAATGCTCCTCCAGCTACAACATCCATCATGCTCTTCTCCATGGGTGTGAGTCCTTCATAGATGTATTGAATGAGGAGTTGCTCACTGATTTGGTGATGCGGACAGCTTGCACACAACTTCTTGAATCGCTCCCAGTACTCATACATTGACTCCCCTTGTGCTTGCTTGATCCCCGATATCTCCTTTAAAATGTAAGTGGTCCTTGATGCTGGAAAAAATATCTGCAAGAAAAGACGTTTCAAATCATTCCAACAAGTTTCATCTTCAGGTTGTAAATAATACATCCAGTCTTTTACAGCTCCATCATGTGAGAATGGGAATGCTATTAATTTGATTTCATCTTTCGAAACATTTTTTGGTTTAAGGGTTGAGAAACCCACATTAAATTCTTTCAAATGTTTATTGGGATCCTCACCATAGAGGCCATGAAACATTCGAAGTAAGTGAATTAACCCAGATTTCAGTTCAAAGTCTGATTCGAGATTTGGGTATGCAATACAATTCGGTTGATAGTTAATATCAGGTGCAGCCAATTCTCGAATGGTTATATTAAGTTCATTTCCATTGTTTTCATCCATTGGTTCTTCTTTTATGTTTGAATTTGAATAACTTCCAATTCCAATGTTTCCAGAAGAGATGAATTCACCAACTGGTTGAATATTGAAACTTCCCGTAGATTGAGATTGTCTGATTCGTTCCCTAAGGCTACGTTCAATCTCAGGGTCAAGATCTAAGAGATCATAGGGATTAGTTCATGTCATAGATCAAATAAAAATGAAAAGAAATAAAGTGGACCATAGTAAAATAAAAATGAGAAGTTTTAGTTGATGGTCCAAAAAGAATTAGAAGAAAATAAAAGAAGAAGAAGAAAAATCAGATTGGGTAAATAAGGAAGAAAGAAGAGAGGAAGAGAATAAAATGTAAAATAAAATAAATTCCTCTAATTGGTTGAAATAATTACATGCCTCCCCGGAAACGGCGCCAATTTTATAGAGCACTGTCGTGGGTTCCCTCAAATGATTAGTGTGATTTTGGGGTATTTAGGTGCAGCAGAGTGGCTGACCAAGGTCGTCTCTCAAAGGAGGAAGTGAATTAAACAACTTATTAGAGGTATTCTAAAAAATGAAATAGAATAGAATAAAAACACTACTTTAAAGGATTGGGGTTTGTTATAGTTTATGAATCTAGAAGAAGATTTCTAGAAGAATATTGTATAATTTTTTTTTGTTTTTAGTTTTGATATGAATTTCGATTAAAATGACACAATAAGAAGATGTTTTTTTTAAAATCTATTTTAAAAGGCGTAATCGATCTAAATATACCTCTTCACTTTATTATTAATCATTATCATTTAAATTAAAATTCTATTAATTATTATCCCCTAATTTTTTATCCCTCGAACCCTACGAGAGTTAACTTAACCACAAAGATGAAATTACTTAAACCCTAGGCTAGCTTAAGAACACGCAATCACAACACCCTGCTTTGATTGATGTTCTAAGATTATCTTATGGTAAGTGGTAAATTAAGGCACATATCCATTCTGTAAATTAGGATGAATTGTGTTTAGGGATCATATTTTAACTCTAAAAATTTATCCCGTGTGGTCTTGTATTACCGATTAAGATTACGCTCTCACAATTTACAAAAAATCCCGACCTCGTGTGTTTTTGTGTCAATTGTTCAATTGCTTGCTTAGTTTCGTGCAATTTAAAAAAACAATTCATGGATCATATTATGTTAATTACAGTAGATCATTGATTCAAAATAATTAAATGAAGAGGGTAGAAGATAGATCGATTACTAAAAGACTACTCTTCCATGGGTGGCGTAATCATCGTAGAAGCGTTTTGCATGTGCAAAGGTTTATAATGGGTATAACCCACTAACGCTTCTACTCAAGAATTCCAGCCCAAAGAGGAAGATTAATAGAAGAAGAAATTTAAACAAAACAGAAGAAAATAGAAGAAATAAAAGAAGAACAAAGAAGTTTATTACATAAAAAAATCATTACGACATGAAGGAGAAGAAGAAGGCTTCGTCGAAGGGATCCTTGCTTCAAGAGCTACCCTTATTGAAATGGTTGAAGAATTGGAGTGGATCCACTTCTCCTCTGGCCTCAACTTCCCAATGTACGTCCCAACCCCTCCAAATTAGAAAAACTCTAATTTATATAGGGGAGGGGAGGAGAGGTTACAAGTGGTTCCAAGTGTGAATGTGGAAATTCGGCCAAATATTTTAATGCAAATTGCACCGCCAATTGGACCACCAAAACACGGGAATTGGCCGGTATTCCAGAAGGATAATATGTGAGGATATGGGTCCTCTATCTCCTATTAATATGTGGACTTAATCCAGGCCCATATGAATGAGTTATGGCTGAAATACAATAGCTTCTCCATTCTGGCGAGTCCAGCCCAACTTTGACTTCATGGCGCATTTTCAACAACAAAATGCACTCTTTAGCTTTAGTGTCATGAATAAACGTTGTATATATTTATTTCAGGAACACTGATACGAAATTTCAAATTCAAATAATAAATATAAAAATATTTATCTTCGAAATACTACAGTGAACTATAAAGGGTAAAACTGGAATTTTCATCAAATATTCAAATGAATGATCTAATCCCGAATACTTTCTAATTAAACATATTTAACACAATTTGAGGAAATTATATCATTTATTATCAATAAAATATTTAATAAATAGTGTTTTATCAATAGTATTATCTAGTTCCCCTAAAATTTGTGACGTAGTTGGGGTTATTGTAGATATATTGAAAAAGGTCTCTCAATTTATACTTATCAGAGATTCCTTTTGAGTAGATGATCTCAGAAGTCTATATGTTATAGGGATCATATGCCTTCATCGAGTTCCACATACTATTATATTGAACATGGATTCTCATATTATGTCGTAGTTTCAGTATGGGTTCGAGTGGTAAAAGGGTTCACATGTACTATTGGGTAAAAAATTTCACTCACATATCAATGGTATGTCTGATTGCATGATAAAATTTTTACAGGATGTGATCTTGGCTTGTGTATTTGATTTAAAAGGTCCTTGGGAGAATCACCTACCAGTCCCCATGTTCTCTTATAATAAATTCTTCCAAATGACTATATAGATGAATCCTTATGGTAATTTATATGCTAGGCTATTCCATTCACCCCTGTGATGGTTAGAGGTAAGAGAGGCAGTGCTACTATGACCTTGTCCCATTTAAGAGACTTTGAAGTAGGTGCATCTTATCATAGAGATTATTAATACAAATCAGTATGAGAAGAAGCCTTATGCCGATCATTTCCATATACCACTAGATTTCCATTTATGGGATTGGGTTTTATCAAGTGTTTTCCATAGACATGTACATAGATGGATTCCAAAACCAGGGAATCGATTACCTCATTATGTCAGGACTTTTGATATTTTAGAGAGAGTTGAGCTAGTAGCCTATAAGTTGTATCTACCTTAGAGGTACCATGCCATGGTGTGCATATTAAATATATCTTAGATTCCCCATTATTATTTAGAACCATCTCACTTTATTCCTCCTGATGAGGTTGATTTTGTGTCAGATGTGTCTTTTGAGGATCATCCAATACTTATAAGTGATTAGATCATGAAGGGTCTCTAAAGTAGTTCAGTTCATCTAGTTTGAGTTATATGGTATCATGACCATATATATGATGATACTTTAGAGTGAATGTCCAATGTACATTATTATTGTCCTAAGTTGTTCTCAGATGATCTTACACCACCCCAGAAGGTAAACTCATGGATAAGTTGTTTTAAGGAGCTGATATTGTAACAACCTAGTTTTTCTAATGAGGTATGAACCATTTAAATTTTGGTATATATATATATATATTAACTATAATGGAAGTTATCAATTTTTAAATATGGATTCGGAATCATTCGGTGCTTGTTTGGAGTTTAAAGATTCAGTTTTTAGAGGGATAGGCATAGGAGCACATTTGGAACACAGTTAATAATAATCATGTGGCTCTATTATGTGATCCAATGAGAGGTAGAGCACTATTCATAAGTTGTGTGAGGTAGAAACCATATCCAATTTCATAAAGAAATTGATACATATCATTTCATACTAATATATTGAAGGAAAAATTACATGGGAATAGGAAAATAAGCATATATGACATGGTATACAAAAATGATAAAATATCCAAGATATCATAAATAGTATCAAGATCATAAGATTATATCTACACTTCTGTACTTCATCCAAATAGAAGAAATCAGGTATCCTGAACTAGAACCTTCCCATTGTAGCTAACTACAATAATTAAGTCTTATAGAGTACCAATCGGTGGCCCAAAGAGGGTTTGAGATATACTCAGTAGTCAACCACTAACAATGTCTATAATAAATTCAATATATGCATACAATCTATATTAGTGTGAAAATATAACATTAATACAGCTATAAAATAAGTGATGTGATCCAGCATATAAGGAAAGTCTATAACCAGAAGTCTACTAATGATGACACTCTATATAATAGAGTATAGAATAAACTAAGGCCTACGCGGCCATGTCAAGTATCTGGAAAATATGGTATATACTAAATAATCATATATCCAATCTATGAGGGATAGGACCCAATGATAGTGACCAAGTTTCCCTCTTCAAGTCCACAGATCTCATCCATAGTAAACTCGGATTAATGTTTACCTACATGGACTAGCTCCCAGGATCCATGTTCGAAAAATTCTTCTTTTAGTCAATGGAGATATTATATATAAAACTTATTAAATACTTGGATGGAGCAGAAGGAGCATGTCTGAGGTGGTCCAACAAGTCACAACCAAAACAAAAGTCCAAGGAATATAATATACTATATGTAAGTGGGTTTTTAGTGTCATACCATATCACCCATTACCAATGTGATCTATATAATATTTCACTGGTCCATGTTAGTGACCATGCCCTTTATCCATCAAATTTATCATAATCATTTCATTAACCATTTCACATACAAGTGACATGTGAGGAGACCATGTTAGTGGCCACGCCTTTAATCAATTCCATTCAATGAATTATAGAAGGGATCAAGGGTCCATGTTAGTTTTTATTCCCTTTTTCAAATGAATTCATCATATTCAATTTATTTAAACAATTCATATTAATGTTATATGATGGAGGGTCATGTTAGTTTCTATGCCTTTAATCAATTACATAGTTATGCATAAGCCAATGTATTGTACATTTCCTTCCACAACTCCCATTTATCTAATTTCATTACTCCTTTAATTTATAAATGACAAGTTTCAAAACAAGTTACTTAGAATTTAACAATTAATTTAATTTATATATGGCTCCCAATAATGAATGGTGATCTTAACTCACAACAGGTTGGTTAAAATTTCATTAATAAAAGGAACCCACCTCAAGGGTGGTTCGGGTTGTGGTTAACAACCTCTGACCGTTCATATGGTTGTAAAAAAGCTTATTTGATGGACATGGAAAATTTTCAAATGTTTCATTTTTATTAATATCCTCTAATTATTCATTCATAGCATATGAGGATGAGTGGTGTTTATTATCATCATTAGTTGTCTTCTACCCTTGGCCTCATGAGGAAATGCTGGATCATCTCAGGAATCATTATAGGAACTTTTGGATTTACATGCCATGAATATTCCACATCATGTCTATATTAATGTCTGCATTTCCTGTAACATATTACTGTGTTTTAATTTCTATATTTGTTATCAATATAACATTTCTATTGGGAAAACAAGATAAATAATATAAAATTAACGTGTTTTCATCAATATAAAGGGTATTTACCATATATCTTGATGGTGGAAACGTAATCAAAAAAACTATAATATGTTTTATGCATAGACCATTGGTCACATGGGATGAAACGTTAGTTGGTTTCAATTAAATGGATTCCAATTTCTATTTAATGAGTGCACATGATTCTATAAATTGGGAATGATGATCCATCTAATTGAACCATCATATATATTTGTTGTAGTTACATGATCTTCCAATTGCTGGTTATAATGCAACGAATATCTAAATTGGGAATGGTAACAGATCTAACTAGACCATGATGAGTATATATACATATAAATACACATAAATGAGTAAAAAAATTCAAATTCATAATAATTAAATGACATGATTCCATCAAATGGGGATGCAAATTGAAACTTAATGGGTGATTTCCAATATAACATGCAATTGAATCTCCATAGGTAGGGAATCTTGACATAAAGTAAAGGACTTACCTTTAAACCAACCTTAGTATTGGGTAGTAAAGTGCATCTCTTGTGAGAAGTATGCTCTTACATGCCACCCAAACTTGAAAATAAGAGAAGGTAGAGGGGGAGACTCATATATAGAGAGTTTAGTACCTTCCCTATTCTTATGTATGTGATTTAAAACGTTATCAAATCTATTATGAGGTGTGTGATTGTAATTTTTATTAGTATTACACCATTAATTCCTCAATTCATGCACTATATGGGTGGAGATGAACATGATCCAGAAGAAGTGTGTAACACCCACAAATGATAAAGGGTTAAATGAATAAATGATACGACTCATGTTAACAAGGTGCACCTTCCTTTTTGGGAGCCTACCTGATTAGAACTCTATAGTTAAGCATGCTTGGCCTGGAGCAGTGATCATGATGGGTGACCTTATGAGAATTTTCTAAGAGTGTGTGTGAGTGAGGACAAAGCACACTGGAAAGGACATGTGTTGGCACGTGGGGACAGTCATTAGTCAGATGACCCGTGCGGGCACGTGGGTGGGTCCCAAGGTGGGGACCACATGTCTGCAGGGAAACTGGAGGTACCTGGTGGTCCAGGACCCGATGACCATGTTAAGGCAGGGTGTCTGTGCTGTCAGTAGGACTTGGTTGTTACATTTGGTATCAGAGGTGTT
The DNA here is from genome assembly GCA_963277665.1 of Viscum album. NCBI lineage: Eukaryota > Viridiplantae > Streptophyta > Magnoliopsida > Santalales > Viscaceae > Viscum > Viscum album. The sequence goes on along the minus strand of OY728166.1, from coordinate 905,756,675 downwards.
ACCCATCCTTAAGTGTAGTGCACTTCCTAGGTTGAGATGTATGGCCCACAATGAGGATGTTGTGATCTAGGAGGGGTGAATGTAACACCCCAAAATTATAAAGGGTTAAATGACTAAATGATATGACTCATGTCAACAAGGTGCATCTTATTTTCAGGAGCCAACCTGATTATAACTCTATAGTTAAGCATGCTTGGCCTGTAGTAGTGATCAGGATGGGTGAAATTATGAGAAGTTTCTTATGGTGTGTGTGAGTGAGGAAAAATAACACTAGAAAGGACATGTGTTGGCCTGTGGGGATTGTGATTAGTCATATGACCCATTCAAGCATGTGGGTGAGCTCTAGGGTGGAGACCACGTGTCTGCGGGTCAACTGGGGGTACCTGGTGGGCTAGGACCTGACGACCATGTTAAGGCGGGGTGTCTATACTGTCAGCGGGACCCGGTTGTTACAAAGTGGGCCTGGATCCACTAGTATTTCCTCTAGTAATTCCACATTAGGAACCTCTTGTTATACTTAGAAAAGGTATTGTGGGAACAGTCATTAGTCAAATGACCTATTTGGCCACGTGGGTAGGCCCAGGGTGGGGACCACATGTCTGCAGGCCAACTGGAGGTACCTGGGGGGCCAGGACCAGATGTCCATGTTAAGGCGGGTGTTTGTGCTGTCAGCAGGAGTCGGTTGTTTCATTTGGTATCAGAGGTGGTACCCATCCCTAAGTGTGGTGCACTCCTTGGGTTGAGATGTAGGGCCCAGAACGAGGACGTTGTGCTCTAGGGGGGGGGGTGTGAATGTAACACCCCTAAATGATAAAGGGTTAAATGACTAAATGATATGACTCATGTCAACAAGGTGCACCTTACTTTTCGAGAGTCTACCTGATTAGAACTCTATAGTTTAACGTGCTTGGCCTATAGTAGTGATCAGGATGGGTGGCATTTTGAGAAGATTCTTCAGGTGTGTGTGAGTGAGGACAATGAACACTGGAAATGACATGTGTTGGCCTCTAGGGATTGTGATTAGTCAGATGACCCATTCGGGCATGTGGGTGGGCTCAAGGGTGGAGACTACATGTATGCGGGTCAACTGGTGGTACCTGGTGGGCTAGGACCTGACGCCCATGTTATAGTGGGGTGTCTGTGCTGTCAGCGGGACCCGGTTGTTACGAAGTGGGCCTAGATCCACTAGTATTTCCTCTATTAATCCCACTTTCGGAACCTCTTGTTATACCTAACAAAGGAACTGTGGGAACAGTCATTAGTCAGATGACCTGTTTGGGCACGTGGGTGGGCCCTGGGTGGGGACCATGTGTCTGCGGGGCAACTGGAGGAACCTGGTGGGTCAAGACCTGATGAACATGTTAAGTCGAGGTGTATGTTCTATCAGTGGGACCTGGTTGTTACATTTGTTATCAGAGGTGGTACACATTCTTAAGTGCGATGCACTTATTGGGTTGAAATATAGGGCCCACAACGATGACATTGGCACGTGGGGGCTGTGATTAGTCAGATGACCCATTCAGGCATGTGGGAGGGCTCCAGGGTGGAGACCACGTGTTTGCGGGTCAACTTGTGGTACCTGGTGGGCTAGGACCTGACACCCATGTTAAGGGAGGGTGTCTGTGCTGTCAACGGGACCCGGTTGTTACAAAGTGGGCCTGAATCCACTAGTATTTCCTCTAGTAATTCCACTTTTGGAACCTCTTGTTATTCCTAGAAAATCTATTGTGGGGACAATCATTAGTCAGATGACCTGTTCGGGCATGTGGGTGGGCCCAGGGTGGGTACCACATGTTTGTGGGGCAACTGGAGGTACCTGGCGGGCCAGGACCCGATGGCCATATTAGGGAAGGGTGTCTGTGCTGTCAGTAGGACTTGGTTGTTACATTTGGTATCAGAGGTGGCACCCATCCTTAAGTGTAGTTCACTGCCTGGGTTGAGATGTAGGGCCCACAATGAGGACGTTGTAATCTAGGGGGTGAATGTAACACCCCAAAATGATAAAGGGTGAAATGAATAAATGATATGACTCATGTCAACAAGGTGCATATTATTTTTCGGGAGCCTACCTAATTAGAACTCTACAGTTAATCGTGCTTGGCCTGTAGTAGTGATCATGATGGGTGAAGTTCTGAGAAGTTTTTAGGGTGTGTGTGAGTGAGGACAAAGAACACTGGAAAGGACATGTGATGGCCTATGGGGACTATGATTAGTTGGATGATCTATTCGAGCATGTGGGTGGGCTCCAGGGTGGAGACCACGTGTCTACAGGTCAACTAGTGGTACCTGGTGGGCTAGGACCTAACACCCATGTTAAGGTGGGGTGTCTATGCTGTCATCGGGACCCGGTTGTTACAAAGTGGGCCTAGATCCACTAGTATTTCCCCTAGTAATTCCACTTGAGGAACCTTTTTTTATACCTAGAAAATGAACTACGGGAACAATCATTAGTTAAATGACCTGTTTGGGAACATGGGTGGGCCCAGGGTGGGGACCACATGTCTACGGGGCAACTGGAGGTACCTGGTGGGCCAGGACCTGATGGCCATGTTAAGGCGGGGTGTTTGTGCTATCAGCAGGAGTCAGTTGTTACATTTGGTATCAGAGGTGGTACCTATCCCTAAGTGCGATGCACTGCCTGGGTTGAGATGTAGGGCCCACAACGAGGACGTTGTGCTATAGGGGGCAGGGATGAATGTAACACCCCCAAATGATAAAGGGTTAAATGACTAAATGATATGACTCATGTCAACAGGTGAAACTTACTTTTCAGGAGTCTACCTGATTAGAACTCTACAGTTAAGCGTGCTTGTCCTCTAGTAGTGATCAAGATGGGTGACATTCTGAGATGTTTCTTAGGGTGTATGTGAGTGAGTACAAAGAACATTGGAAAGGACATCTGTTGGCCTGTGGGGACTGTGATTAGTCAGATGAACCATTCGGGCACATGGGTGGGATCCTGGGTGGAGACTACATGTCTGCGGGTCTACTGGTGGTACCTGGTGGGCTAGGACCTGACACCCATGTTAAGGTGGGGTGTCTGTGCTGTTAGCGGGACCCGGTTGTTACGAAGTGGGCCTGAATCCACTAGTATTTCCTCTAGTAATTCCACTTTCAGAACCTCTTGTTTTAGCTAGAAAAGTTCCTGTGGGAATAGTCATTAGTCAGACGACCTGTTTGGGCACGTGGGTGGGCCCAAGGTGGGGACCACGTGTCCGCCGGGCAACTAGAGGAACCTGGCAGGCCAGGACCCGATGAACATGTTATGTCGAGGAGTCTGTACTGTCAGCAGGACCATGTTGTTACATTTGGTATCAGAGGTGGTACCCATCCTTAAGTGTGGTGCACTTCTTAGGTTGAAATTTAGGGCCCACAATTAGGACATTGTCCTGTAGGGACTGTGATTAGTCAGATGACCCATTCAGGCATGTGGGTGGGCTCCAGGGTCGAGACCATGTGTCTGCGAGTTAACTGGTGGTACCTGATGGGCTAGGACCTGACACCCATGTTAAGGCGGGGTGTCTGTGCTGTCAGCGGGACCCGGTTGTTACAAAGTGGGCATAGATCCACTAGTATTTCCTCTAGTAATTCCACTTTCGGAACCTCTTGTTATACCTAGAAAAGGTACTGTGGGAACAATCATTATTCAGATGACCTGTTTGGGCACGTGGGTGGGCCTAGGGTGGGGACCACGTGTCTGCGGGGAAACTAGAGAAACCTGTCGGGCCAGGACCCGACGAACCTGTTAAGCCATGGTGTCTTTGCTGTCAGCGGGACCCGGTTGTTACATTTGGTATCATAGGCGGTACCCATCCTTATGTGTGGTGCACTGCTTGGGTTGAAATGTAGGGCCCACAACGAGGACATTGTGCTCTAGGGGGGGTGAATTTAACACCCCCAAAATGATAAAGGGTTAAATGACTAAATTATATGACTCATGTCAACAAGGTGCACCTTAATTTTTTGGAGCCTACCTGATTAGGACTCTAGAATTAAGCATGTTTGGCCTGTAGTAGTTATCAGTATGGGTGACATTCTGGGAAGTTTCTCAGGTTGTGTGTGAGTGAGGAAAATCATGCTAGAAAGGACATGTGTTGGCCTGTTGGGACAATCATTAGTCAGATAACCCATTCAGGCATGTAGGTGGGCTCCATGGTGGAGACCACGTGTCTACAGGGCAACTGGTGGTAGCTATCGGTCTTGGACACGATGTCCATGTTAAGACGGGGTATCTATGCTGTCAGCGGGACCTAGTTGTTACAAAGTGGGCCTGGGTCCACTAGTATTACTTATAGTAATTCTACTAGAAGATCCTCCTGTAATACGTACCCAAGTTAATGACACCCAGTTTCAAGAGGGATTCCTATTTCTCATGCAGACTATGTAGAGTTCCCCATGACTTTCCTCTACTATGAAACATTTGACATGAGAGTTTGAGCTGCTACATCTTTACACATTTTTGGTAGATAGCATTCCATAGGATATTGTGTCCTGGATGGATTCCATGATATCTATTTTCAAGAATCATCGGATGCCTCCTGAGAAGCGATTCAAGATCACATCATACATGATACATGATTCATCCAATAAATTGTGGGATGTGTTGAATCAAACTAATTGGTATCAAACTATGGTCTGGAGTGATTTCTATATAGCCATATATAATTATTTCTTTCCAAAGACACTGAGGGATTGTAGATCTAGACAGTGTATGCACCTAGATCTAGACACTTTATCAATTATAGAAAACAATTCTCATTTCATAGAGCCTCAGTGTTTGACACTGATCCTTCTAGGTTATGAGTTATCTATGGCTATGTGATTTGAGGATTGTATCAGGCATGACATCTGATCATTGGTGAAGGTGTTTTCTTTGGCCACCATTAGTGAGATAGTAAAAAAATCATGGATTAATGAGAATTACATAAGAGAGGTTGTGGGTGTGATCTAGTTATATTCATGTTCTAGGCCCATAACTTCTTTAACCAAAGATAGGAAACATTTCATGGAATTTTATTTAGGAGGCTGCAGTAGTCAGATCACATGCCTGAGTAGCCATGTGATATTTCATTAGTGTGGTAAGCATTATAATATGAATCCCCAATGCAATACATCTATAGTTGAGTGAATAGACTATGGTAGGGTGGAATATCTATAGAGGTTTTCTTGGACCTTTCCACCAATTTTTATTGGAAGTGGATCCACACTAGCTCCTCCTTCATGAGCAGGATCAGAATATCCAAGTTTGTTCGGAAGTTGGAGAACTACCTATCATGTGGGCGAAGAAGGTGGTCCTAGCCGTAGGATCTAGACACCATATTTATAGTTCTAGTAGAGAATTCCTACTTAGGGTAGTTAGGCTATATCTCAAGGATACAGATTAGTCTAGATATGTGAAGTGAATCCAATTCTTATGGAGTAGAGTGTTGTCCTCTCTTCGGTTAGAGGTGTGGTTTTAGTATACTTTACATTACTCTCTGTTCTATTTGATAAAATTTCTTCCCAATTCTTTATATGTGTGGATACTATAGCGATTCTTTCCCTCATGATAAATTATTTCTATGGTGTGATGACACTCAATACTCCATTGGTAATTTGGTTATATAGTGTATTCTAGTGTAAGGATTTCCCCATGAGATTAGTGAGTATTAATTTCTATGGAAATTATTTTTCCTCAAGATTTTTGGTTTTTACATCATCCTATAGATGGAATTTTTGGTTTCTGAACATGATTATATCGATTTATATCATTATAGGTCACATTTCTCATCACCATAGGGTGATAGTTACATTCACAAAGGTGAATGAGATATCCAAGAAAGTTGAGCTGCACCCAACCATCATGGGATGGGTAGAGTGATAGCCCAGATTTATAGACATTATATGGATGTCTAGGGAACACATACACCTAATTCCCCTCCCATAGTAAATCATTTTAGGGATATATTCCTGAATGAATTTTCTAGACTACCTACTAAGAGAGAGGTAGAGTTTACTCTTGATCTAGTTCCAAGTGAAACATTCACATCCATTCCTTCCTACAAGATGTATATTATCGAGTTACAAGATCTCAAGAAGAATATCTAGGACATAGATACGAATGGGTTTTATATGACCTAGTACTTCCTCATTGGGTTCACAAGTCCTTTTCTCCAAGAAGAAAGATTACACCCTTAGGTTTTTCATGGATCACTGTCGGTTGAACAGGCTTACGCTTACGAACTAGTATCCACTGCCTCACATAGACGACCTCTTTGACCAACCCCGAGGAGATCGAGTTTTCTCCAAGATCAATTTAAAGTTGGGATACCATCATGTTCTTTTTATCATATCAAATATACCACATATAGAATTCCATATTAGATATGTATTGTAAAATTATTTAGTCTCATTGTTTAGTATTACAAACACGCCAACAATATTAATGGAATTGATGAATCATGTTTTCCATCATTGTATGTGTTTATTTTTGGTAGTCTTGATGAAATACATCTTGGTGTTATCACATACATGAAACAAACATTATCAAAATCTTGATATTATTTTGAGAACACTAATAGAGCACCATATGTAAGATAATCTCACCAAATTCCACATTTGGATTGACAAGGTCCACTTATTGGGTAATATTATCTTAGAGATAGGATTATTAGTTGACCTTGAGAAGGAGAGAGCCATTTTTTACTTGGATAATCCCTAGAATGTCTGAAATATATATTTTCTTAGGGATGGATAGATATTATAGGAACTTTTTTAGGATTTCTCACATATTACAACACCACTTATAGGCTTAACCAAGAAGGGTTAAAAGTTTAAATGGTCTGAAAAGTGAGATAAATCCTTTCATATGATGATAGGGAGATTGAGCCCAGTGACTATATTAATTTTATCTAATCTTATAAGAGAATAAATGGTTTATTGTGATGCATTATTCATTGGGATGGAAGCTATTCTGATGTAGAGATATCGGGTCATGGTGTATGGGTTTCACCAACTACGCCCCCAAGAGGATTTATCTATGTGTTTCTTAGATAAATAAGGGGTTTAAAAATAAGGGGATACATGACATATGTGTTTGACACATTCTATGAGGGATTAATTTTAGTGTGGAATTGGGCATGACTAGACAAACCGTGTTGGGGGAAAAATATCTTATGAGAAACACAACCAGTTCCCATGTGCAACACATGATCAGAGGACATGTGGGGTAGTTAGGGAGACATTAATTAGGGTATATGTAATGGTGTCCTATGTGAATTTCAAACCATATAGTGTTGGTCAAAATTATTTCCTTTTTGGAATTACATTCCATGTTTAATGGAGTTACATGTATTGGGTTAATGTTTGGGGGGTACATGCATTGAACACATGGTGAATTCCATGTACTACCCCTTTTAAGTATCGCTTCCAATATTAATTCACTAGAATCAGAATTGGACCCATGAGTAGTCCAATCAATGTTTAGAGGTTGTTCAGATAGTGTTTTGGACTAGCCATGTGTCAGCAAGATTTTTTTAGTTAAAGTTCTATTTCAGAGTCCTCTTGCAGGTTGGATTGTGAGATGCAAGGCCCCAGTGTGTGTCGTGATCTTGGTGATTATACCGGTTTGAGTATGAAAAGGTGAACCATTTTAGGGTATTTTGGATGGTTCCTAGATATGGGATTTAATGATATTTTGAATGAGGTTTTTACCCTAATTAATTGAGGTTTGAGTGGTCTAGGTTATAGACTTCTCTCTTATGGTTTAGATATGATGTTTTAGGATCGGTTTTGTTGGCTTCTTTGGGATAGGTTGACATCATGAGGTGTTAGGAATGGATAGGATCCATGGAAGAGATGTTAATATGGATATTATGGACCTGTTATGGAATTACATTATGGGTGAGATAAAACCCAAGGATGGGTTTTATGCTAGATATATTGGATAGATTTTTCTTATGTAGAGATTTTCCATGAGAATTCTATTGTTCTGAGGAGCCCTTGTATGGTTTATAACACCTGAGGTTGTCACAAGAACCATTGATAATTCCCTTATGGGTATGGTGATTCTATTAGAAACCCTTGTCTTCTCTCTATTGATTTATGATTAATGGTTGGGCATTGGGGGATGTTTATAGATGTTTATCATTTCCAGATTGTCCCATTCTTTGGATGTTATAGAGGGTCCCATTACTAGTTTTCCTAATAAATATTTTTGAATTCCATTATAGGAGATTTTATGGACATGGGTATTTTGGGTTATGATTCACCATTGAACTTTGTTATATCGAGCGCAGCTCATTGTTTGATATGGATGTGATCCCAGGGACCATCAGACCCCCATGTTTTAGTTGAACTAGTGGGGGGTTTGTACTCGCTTGGAATTTGTGACATTGAGTGTCTATTTATAACCCAAATTCCAATAGTGGATTCCCATGTTGGCTATTTGGATGAATTTATTTAGGGGAACATGGGATCCAAAATCTTTGTTGGTTGTGAGATGGTTAGTGATGATGTTTTAGGAGTTTGGGTGATGGATGTGAGAGTCTATCAACCCATACATTATGGATTTTTTAGGATGCTTTGAGGAAGTTCTAATCAGGACATATTTTATAGGATACCATTGAGATATAATTAAATAAGGAATTGGACCTGATATTGAATTGTTTCTCTCCTCTATTTTGGACTAATTTTGGTTAGATGAGAATAGGGAGATAATGGATGGTCTAGAGGAGTAAAACCTTCACCTAGGATATAGGTTTTTACCCATATAAGAGTTGGGTGTCCTTGGTACTAGATGTTTTAGAGGAACTATTTTTTACACTCTTCTCTTCTCAAATGTTTATTTTATGGATCCAATGAGTGATATAGGACTATCATGTTATATAAGTGTACTCTCCATGTTAGTGGAGTTCCCGTCAATAGTTAGGAGCATGAAATTGGAGTCCTAGAGCCTACTAGAGTTGAGTGTTCTCATGTAGATGCCTATAGTTATTCTCTATGGCTCAAAATTCATGTATGTTTTTTTATAAATCATAGATATCTTGTTTAGATATGAAGGATATGACTATTTTCATGTGGCTGGGAAAGCCACATGTTATAAATCCTATGTAATGGGCCAGAGTAGGGGTATATTTACCTTGGGTGTCATACTAGAACCTACAATTGGCTATTTTATTTGTTTTTATTTATCCCCATGTTTATTTATTTTATGTAGTTATTTTTTTATCTACTAATATATTTCAACTATTCTAGGAATATCACATGTTCATGCACTTATCATGATTGTAGATTATTGTTTCACCATTTGGGGGGTGACCTACTAAGATTTATTTATCACCCCTAGTACATGAACCTTAGTGTGCATACATACTATATATATTATTTCAATTTAGAGCATAGGTTACATAGTCATTCAAATGGTGACCCCTGTGTTTCCTAATTGAATAGAGTCACTTGTGCCAATTCTCATGATTGAGATAAAGCGGTTCATCCATTATGGATATCATGTATGTGGTTTGGCTCAGAGTGAGTAGTGAATCCTACTATATTTTTCTCATTTTTTTACACTTAATATCTATTCAGCTCATTTGGTGATCAATTTTTGGTTTTATAATGCATTGATTCTGTATGATTATATACCACATTTCATTTTTTATAGAATTAGGTTATTTAAATTTATTTATTATTTATACACTTATATTTATTTATATGTATGTGTTTGTTTCATTTTCCACTGTTATTGTACTTTGACCAAAGGGTATATTTTACCCACACTATATTTTAGACCCTCACTTCTAGTTGACAACCTCTAGTGTACGGGGAGGCATGTTTGAGGCCTTTTTTTGAGCTATATTAGGTGAAATGTCAGGCCAACCTAGGCCAATTCATTATAGATATAGAGAAATTTGAGAATAATAATGACTTTAATAATGACGAAGCAAGATGATTGTCTTACCTTTCTAACAGGGGCTCATCAATTCCATTCATGGCCCTATGAAATATATAATTAGTCAATATAATGATGTACACACTATTACCATGTATTAAAAGGTTTCAACCTATGTCTAAAAGAAATATCATTTCTTTTTTTTATTCCTAGGTGATAAAATACTTTGAGATGTTTCTTACGAGTCTTTTACAACTAGAATATAGTTTAAACTTGAGAAATTATATATGTTTTCTTCTTTGGTAATTTTTCATTATAAAACACATAAAATGTTTAAATTTAAGATTAATTATGGTACTTAAATAAAATATTTTCTTATTTAATTATATAAAATTACGCTTTTTCGGTCTAACATTGATGTTAAAGTAGATAATGATGACCAAACTATGATTTTACTTTTTTTGATAATTAATATAGTATTGTTCTTGAAACCATGATGTATGGTTGTGACCATTTAACCATAGAAGAGGTTAAATCATTATACAATCCAAGTAAATTCATAATAGATAATTCTAAGTAATATAAATAGTTTACTAGATGTATGTCTTATAAAAGGTCAAGAAGAAGGATATAAATAAGGTTAATGGAAATAAAAATAAACAACCTAAACATGATAGATCTAAATATATGTACAAGAATGTTACGTACTATAATTGTGGTAATCCTACATATTTTAGTCTAGAATTCCACAATCCCAAACAAAAAATAATTTAAAACCTAATGAACGTATTAACCTATCTTTATTTGTTGATTCTGGTTATGATAGTGTTGAGGTGATTACTATGTCAACACATAATCTATCTGGTGAGTGGATGATAACGTAGGTTGTTCCTTCCATATGTGTCCATCTAGAGATTTATTTCTTGAGTTGAATGAGAGGGTAGAAGGATATATTATTCCAAGAAATAATATGTGGTGTAGAGTCCAGGCTAGAGGATCGATTATGTTAGAGTTCCATAGAAATTTCGTTGTCACCTTGCGTGGTGTAAGGTGGGCCCCTGACCTACATTAGAAACATATCTCCCAAGGTGTTTTATAATAGAAAGATTATACTTTCATGTTTTAATAAGGTTTTTTAAGATATTAAAAGGATCTATAATATTTATTATAATATCTCTTACTAATGGGATTTGCATTTTGGATGTGAAGATTCACTATAGACAATTAAGTAGTATCTATATCACTAATAATGATAATATTATGCATTGGTATAGAAGGTTAGGGAATGTTTTATCCATGTGGATTTAGTAATTGTGTAGAAAAGGGTTATTGAATGATATAACAATATTCAATATTTCAATTTATGTGGATTGTATTCGAGGTAAGTAAAAAAGATTCAGTTTTAATAGGTTTTCATTTAAGGCTAATCATCCTTTTGGATATACCCATTCTGACTTCTGGGGTCTTACTAGAACTGCCTATCATGATTGAGGCTCATAATTTGTGACCTGAAAATTTTATTTTTATATAAAATGGTGGATTTAAATTCTTCATAGAAAATATGATGTTTTTGAAACATTTAATACATAGAAATACCTTATTGAAAATCAAAGTGGAAGAATAATTAAGGCTATGAGAATAGATAATGGTTTAAAATACTTGTTATTTGGATTTATATAGTTCTACATGTATAAAGTAATAGTTAGACTTCATACTATTAGGTAAATTCCCTAGAAAATGGGCAAGATATATGGATGAAACATAATATATTGGAGCAGATCTGTAGTATGCTTCCATGATGAGGAGTACCTAAATCTTTTTGGGTTAAGGAAATAATTATTATAGTATACCTCCTAAATAAATGTCATTTAATTTAAAATTATTTTAATAATTTGGAATAAATTTGGTGTAAGAAATAGCTTATTATTATGGATTGATAGTTTTTGGATGAACAACTTATGCCCATGTAAAAACTGATAAACTTGAACTAAGGGATCACAAATTTATTTTCATCGCTTATCAGGATATTTTTAAAGGGTAAAAACTATGGGTTGTTAAACCTGATTACAAATAAATTATAATAAGTAGAGATGTTATTTTCAATGAATATGTTCCTACTAAAACTAATAATCTCACTGATGATAGTGATGATACACTACAAACTGAGAGTTTGGAAACTAATAGACGATCCTAGTTTGAGGTTCCCATCAAGACTTGTCCACCTGAACCTCAACATGAAACCTGACCTCGGTATAGCTCATATACTAAGCTAAAAAATGAGCCTTATAATTATCCATATGACAAAAAACTAACTAAAGACATGTCTAGGAGTTTCATCAAGCCTCTTTCTCATTTAGGATAATATAATATGGCCTCTTATTCTTTCTATAGTGCTGGTTGGAGTAAGATGGCTAGAGGGGGAGGGGTGAATTGACTTATAAAAATTCAAAAACATGAATTAAACAAACAAATTTTGTATTTGATACACACACACACACAAATATATAAAATAAAATTGTATGAAATATGAATTTAAATTAAGGGTAACCAAAAAATAATTGACAAGCCTAATGAAATACAAAAGTATAAGCATAACAGAAATGATATATTAAATAAACAAGAGATTGATTTAAAAAAAATTATGTGATTAAAAAGATTAATAAAATTATATGGTGAATGATTAAATTATTAATTGATTCATACATATTAAAATGTAAAATAAGTAGAAAGTAAATACAATACAAGGTATATAATTTGATATGGCAGTTAAAAAATACCTCAATTATGAGCCCATATATCTCCCACCCTAATTCCATGACAGTTTATGAACTAATAGAACGCTTATTTACCAGTAGCTAAAAAATATTTAAAATAAAGACACCTTATTTTGACTATAAAAAAACAATAAATTGAAAGGCTCTTTCATTTTATTAAGGGAAATCACCTTATTTTTACTGAACTTTGTTTCTTACAATTCAAACCTAAACAACATTCACACAAGGATAAAATGCATCTTGAGATTGATTTTATATCATTAAAATCTCCAGCATAGTAAACATTAGTATAAAATCGAAAATATATTATTATTTCAGATTACTTCGATACCTAGTACACAAAGTCACAACATAAATAATATCAGGACATGGGCCTATAAGATAAATTATACTTCCAACCAGCTTTTGAAAGTATTTTTGATTCACACTCATTATAGATTCATCTTTACTAAACATTCTGCCCACACAAATATGAGTAGAAACTTATTTTAATTCATTCATCCCTTTTTTTTAAATTCATTGGAATTATTATCTTGAGATAATAAAATGTACTTTTATTTTTTTTGGAAATGTAAACAAAGGATGAATGTTAATTCACCCAATATTGAAATTTCATAATTCTTTGTCATTTTTCTGAAAATTATTTACAAATGTTTTTTTCGTCCCCATAAAAAACAACATCTACATAAATGATTAAAATTAGAGTTCCAGATCGACATAATTCACTTATAATTTTCTATCTACATTAACTTTATAAAATTTCAACCTTCTCGAACAATTTTAAATTTTAGAATACTAAGCCCATGGAGTTTGTTTTAGCACATAAAAATCTTTCTTCAGTTAACAATATTTGTTTTCTTCCACATCATGTAGAAACCCACAAGGTTTTTCAATATAAAATTATACCTCAATCACACCATTTATAAAAGCTTAATTTACATCCATGTGATAAAATTTGTAATTATGATGCATTCCCACTGATAGAAACATTCTAATAGTTTATAATATTGGATCTGGGGAAAATATTTCTTCAAAATACACACCTTCCACCTATGTATATCCATTGAAAAAAATCATGACTTTGTTTCCTCAAAGTTCTCCATGTTCATTCAAATTTTTTCTATAAACCCACTTTTTTATGATAACATTTGTATTTTCTAGATGTGGAACAATTTCCTATGATTATGTTTTCTCAATATGACCCAAATCTTCATTTATAGAATCCAACCAATTTTTGTGATGAATAGATTCAGAAATTCATTCTGGTTCAACTTTTGAGATTAGTATATTCTAATTTTTTTAATCTCTACTTTCTTCTCATCTAAACCAAAGTCTTTTTATTTCCAATAATGTTTTCGGACTCAACATTTTTGGTAAGCTGGGAAATTTCAAGGTTTCTTTTCATGCAGAACTTTCCTCATCACATAATTCTCTTGAATCCGAGTAATGAGGATTTGATTTACTTTCACCGCCATTTGAAATTTCCAATTTATCCTCAAAAAAATTCTCAAAAACTTTTGTTAAGGAATTTATATGTTCAATAACTTTCACATCATATGATCCCACTAACCCTTGTGAACTTCTTTTCCAACATTTGTAACTTCTTCTGTTTGGTGAGTAACCCATAAAATTCTTTCCTTATCTTTCTCATCAAACTTTCCTAGATCTAGAATTTTTATCTTAAGTATACATGGAATTCCAAAAACATTGATGTACATCAATGGGGTGTTTTTGATATACAACATTTCATAAGAAGTCTTGTTAAATTCCAATCTTAATAAGAATCTATTCTGAACACGTATAGTAGTACTAAAAGATTCTCTCCACTAGAAATTTTATTGTTTATATTCTGCTAACATGAGTATTACCATTTCAACAAAACTTTTATTCATTCTACTTATTATTCCATTTTTTAAAGAGTATAGGGAGAACTATACAGTTTTTTGATTCCATTATTTCTTAGATATTTTTCAAATGTGTTTATTGTGAATTTGGTACCATTATCTATTCTAAACTTCTTTATATAAGACCCCATTTCTTCTCAAATTATTTTTTAAAAAAACATGAACAATTACATAGGCTATGATTTGTGTTTCATAAACATGATGTTTTGTCATCTGAGTGAAATAATATATAAAATTAATAATTTATAAATATATTTTGGTTGATTGATATCTCATCGGACCACATAAATTGGATTGAATAAGCTCAATAGGTCTAGTACATTGAATCTAAACACTATTATGTCTTTTTTAGTCATCTTCCCTTTTTGAGAAGTAATCAAACATATTTTTCACTTATTTTAAATTTTTGAAAACAATATAAAACATCATCTTTAGAAAGTTTGTTCACATTTTTTTTCCAAGGTGGCCAAATCTTCAATTCAACATCTTATTTTCATCTTCAACACTCATGTAACATGAGTTATTAAACTCTCCTATTTTTAATAGATTCCAATCAGTTATTTCTTCTTTGTTTATATCTTTTCTATTATTCAAGCTTCTTATAACACAAGAGTCTTTTCTAAAGATAAATTATTTTCTATCATCACAAATTTGACTTACACTAAGATAGTTATGTTTTATCCCATCAACAAATAATACTTACATATTTGAACTTTTCTACTTCAATACCAGTCATTCTGATTCCATTAATTTTTAAGGAACTATCATTTCGAAAGGTAAATGATCCTCCATCATGAAATTTAGCATGATTCAATATTTTTAGATCACCTATCATATGTGAATAACAACCACTACCAAGAATCCATGGTTTGTTCTTTTTTACATGATTTTAAGGCTTTCTCAATAATAAAAGAGATTTCCTCAATTTTATTATTTCCGTATTAATTTTTGTTTCAAATATAAGAAACTTGATCTAGAAGAAGTGATACACATCATTCAGCATGATTAACAGCCTCATCACATCTTTCAAAAACTTCTTCCAGACATTAAAATTGATTTTTTATTGGATGTTTTCTCATATCTTGATATTTTTCTTTGTTAACTTAATGTGAATTAGAAAAGTTACTCATTATTCTTACATCAATACATCTTCTCAGAAGAGATAGGTTATGAAATAAATAACAATCCATGTTACCATATATTATACAACACCAACAACATCCATCAATTCTTGATTTTCTATTGAATTAATATCTTTCTTTGAAGAAACTTTTTTGATTTTGATAACTTCTTTATATTCTATCATAC
The DNA here is from genome assembly GCA_963277665.1 of Viscum album. NCBI lineage: Eukaryota > Viridiplantae > Streptophyta > Magnoliopsida > Santalales > Viscaceae > Viscum > Viscum album. Next base: position 905,740,821 of record OY728166.1, on the reverse strand, counting down.
TCAGGACATGGTCCATATTTCCTTTTGAATAGGTTTTCAACTTTTGAATATGTGATAGATTTCTCAGATCTTTTCTACACACATGCTTTCCAACACCATTTATAAAACCTGAAATGTTTAAATAATTAGATGAATCATTATTTTTGGTGAGTGAGGATTTCACCTGATTCATGTTTTGATTCTTCTTAGAAATTTTTGAGGTCATTGATTTTACTTCCAAATATTTGTTGAAGTTTTCATTCATCTTCCTCAGGGAAATTTTGGAAATAAGATGTTTTGATTGAAACTTGTGAACTTATTCTTACATAGATACCGATTTCTTACTGATATCTTAAACCATATTGTTGGGCTCTAAAATTATATGTTTTTGACTTAAGATATTCTAAATGTATTCATCCTCCTGGTTGATGACATATTTTTTCCTTTAGTAACTTCTTCACAATCATTCTTTATCATTTTGATTCGTTTCTTATGAGACTTGTTTTTCTCAATACATGCATGATGTTTTGTTCTAAGTTGATACTCTCTATAAGATTCTTCACCTCCTTATTATTTACAATTTGAGGATTCTTCAACTTTCTCATATTTTATAATGAAGGTTTAGATTTTTTATAAACATTCATCTGATGATGAATTGTTTTCAGTTATGTCTGATTCATTACTCTTACTCAATATAATTTTACTATTACCAGTAAACTTATTTTTGTATTTTTTGAATGACTTTTCTTCTTTAGAACTTTTGTTCCACTTCTTCCATCAAGGTTTTTCATTAGAATCGCTTGATATTCACCAACATTCTTCTTGGGGGAATTCATTGTAAATCGTCCAATTACACCACACTCAAAAAAATTAGAGGACGTTTATCTCCACAATTTCCTCTTTACCTTTGATATTCCTTAGATATAAGAAACATGATTCTATCCATCAAACCATCATCCTCATTACCTCTAGAGTCTCAAGGATCAATATCTTCAACATCTTGATATTTAATCTTTATTATATCTTCAAAAGGCATTTAATCTTTCATATTATTTTTAAAGGTTGGATATTTTCTCATTTCATAAGAAACGAGAAAGTTATGAAATTGATAAAGATATAAATCATCCTAATCTTCAAAAGATGAAATTTTAGAATCAAACCTATCAGAGAAGTTTCTTATAATTTTATTCATAATTGTAGAATCTTCTAGGTCATCTATTAATCCTTCGATATTGCAAAACAAATCATTTACTCTAGTGAATTATTCAAAAATAGCTTATTTATCTCTCATTATAATGTCTTCATACTTAATATTCAAGATTTGTAGATTTTCTTTATTTACATTAGTTTTCCATTCAAAAATACTTTTCAACTTTTCCCACATAATTTTTTAAGTATTAAGATGTATAAAATTTAGATAAAAATTATCTAATAAAGACATAAGGATACAATTTCTAGACATTACAGCAACTTATATATTTCCCTTATCAGTAAACGTCATAGGATCATCTTTCTCAATAGGTGGGAAAATAATAGTAGCAACATAAACCACATGTAGGCCAAGAGATAAGAAATAACAAATCATTATATTTTTTCATCCATAATAATATTTTCCATCAAATGTAGGAATTCATCTACTATTGACTGGATTATTATTATCCACGATAAGGATTCTAAAGTTGAACCTCCATTTGATACCGATTGAAGTTACAATGAATTAGATAACAACTGAGAAGTGGGGGTTGGTTTGAATGAGTTGTTAACTTTTTTTAAATTTTTATAATCTTTAAAACATAGCCCCTGGAACCTGTTAAGATTAATTTACTTATCATCCTATTGTAAATACTCATGAATTAAAAGCTTGGAAGGAAATAAAAGAACAAAAGATTTACAAGGTTCAACCTTAGTGGCAGAACCTATATTCTTTCCATAGAAACTCTTATGTTTCTATTGAAATTTACAATTAGGAATAAGTGAATAAAACTTGTTCCAAATCACATTAGACACCTTTTATTTTAGGATATGAATGATTATACTAACTCCTTTTAGGTTAAATTGTTTTATTATAAAATAATTGATAAAAAAAATTCTTTTTTGAAAATACTCAAAAATTGACTAGTCTGAATCCTCAGTCTGATTTGTATAGATACGATTTTCTCAATCTAATAAACTCAATATGATTCTCCATTACTCAATATTCACTTCTCAAAATATTTTAAAAAAAATCTCAGTCAAATATTCTTTAGTCCGATTCACAAAATATTGTATTCTCAATATTATGTTCTCAATACAATGTTTCTCAATATAGTTTTCTATTTCTCTATCTGCGAAACAAAAAATCTACTCAAATCCTTAGTACGATATTCCTTAGTTTGATGGTAAATTTCAAATCCAATTCATCAGACCTCTATCATTTGTTCTTACATCAAAAGTTTCAATGAATTAATGATATGAGAAACTATTTATAAGCGACTCTGAAAAATAAGAGCAAGAAAAATAAAATCTTTCCCCACTTCCTCAAATTTCAAAAATCTAAAAAACACTTGCATTTCCAAATCAAATTAGACTTCTTCAAGCCCTCTTATATTTTCCCATGATTTACAAAAATTTAAATTTTAACTTATACCTCTTCAACTATTGATGAAACTCTTGGAATATATTTTTAATTTTTCATCATAATCAGCCTTCTCCTACTTTTTAACTTTTCTTCAGTCTGATATAACTTGTTACTTTCAATACAATGTATCTTCTTCAGCTTTAGCATGATGGATCTTCCTCAGCATCAATATAATATATTTTAATCCACTTCAATACGATGGATCTTCCTTAGATTCAATACGATGGATCTTCCTCGGCTTCTGCTTCCTCTACTTATTACGATCTTACATTATTTCTTTGATCATTATGATCTACCTTTGTTTCAAAGGTCATTACGATCTTCCTTTCTTTCTCAGCTCATTATGATCTTCCTCTCTTAAAATCATTGTAATGAACTTACTCATATTTATCCTGATGGAATCCTCTTATTGATGGAATTTTCATTATGATGGATTTTCCCTTATTGATGTAAATCCATTTAAGATTATTTTCCCATAATGATTTAATTTATTCAAAGGTTACTCCACTTAGAAACATTGAAAAGACTTCAAGATTCATCATTATTCCTCATTCATAATGATTCTACCTCTGATGGATATTTCATAATAATGGAATCACCATTACAATGAATTCCTCATTACAATAAAGTGTATAAGGTGACAACCCCACTCACAAAAATTTGAAAAGCTTCAAACCTCCTCATTTATTAATCATCTGCAAACTTTGCCTTGATTTTTAAAACTAATAAATCCATTACAATCCCCCCATTTCTTCAAAATATTTTATCATGATAGTTTTTTATGATTTTTGAGAACTTCATGCCAAAAAAATAGTCTTCTGGTATTGATTAGAAAGTTTGAGAGCTTTTTAACTATCGAATTCACTTTTTCCGTCAAATCTCTTCAGCATCATTACTACGTATTCAATCAGAAACATTTGAAATTCTAATGTTGAGTCTGATGACCTTCATGGTGGTGGATCTGAATATGATAAAAAATATGATCAACAACTTTGTATTTATAACTTCTTCCGCATCTAGTGTTGTTCAGTTTGAAAACATGACTTCGGAAATGGGACTCATTACGATGGACTAGTTCCATTCCTGAATAACAAAGAAATTCTTATACAAAAAAGGATAGTTTAGAAAAAATAAATAAACATTTTTAAAAGAATTTCTCACAAAGGTTCTTCAATACCACTTATACATATAGATTGCTATCATTGTTGGTATTATCATCTACACTATGGTTTTTCCTTGACCTAATGTGGCCTTTGTAATCTACACCCTTATTAGATTCATGAATAACATTGTAAAGACATACTAGTATGGACATTAATGTATTATTCGATACAATTGCCATATATCGACACCATCTAAATGAACCGGTTGAAATGTTAGTACTAATCAGCTTATTTCTAGATTCATATATTCTTATTATGAAGGGAATATTGACACTTATAATTCTCTCATAGGCTATGTTTTTACTACCTATGGAGGACTAATTTCATGGAGATGAAATATGGTGTTAGTGGTGGATCTCTCAACCTCTTTGGATGAGTATATTACCTTAATCAATGATTTTAAATAATCAATATGGTTAATGGTTTTCTTTATGAACATTTTTTAGGTAATTACATTATAGATGTTTACTCTAATAGTCAATCTTCTTTTCACCTATCTAAAAATATAGTTTTCAATGGAATATATAAATACATTGAAATTATATTACATTTTATTATATATATTATTGAATTAGGAATAATTATTGTCAATAAGATACACATTGAAGAAAATAAAATAGATAGTTTGACAATGATTGCGACATTACTCAAATTTAACCATTTTTTAGATACTATGAAATTGGTTATAATTAAATTACTATTAGTGAAATAACATATCATTTTTTATATGAAAATAGTGGCAATTTCTGAATTTTTTCAATATTAAAATTGACTCATTAATTCTCACATTTAATTTTTATTCAATTCTCAAGAAAAATAAATTTTAATTATTTACGCTCAAATATATATTCTGGAATCGTTCTTTACTTGATTAGACTATTTGTTTTCTATTTTGTACTCCCATGATAGGTTTCTAACATGTCTTATTGCATGCTAGGCTAATGGGGCATAAACGCTTTAGTCTCATTCTCCCTTTTCAATTCATCAATCCCATCCTTGTTATCATTGATCTGGTAATACCTTGATTATTATATGTGAATATCCTCATCTAAGGTATCCACATGTCCAATCCTTCAATTCTACGACTCCATGCTTCTCCTGTGTATTTATTTAGGTTATTATCATTATTCTCTTAATATTATTCCTTTTAAGAACCATTGATCTTATAAAGGTATATCATTACATATGGTTAATTTGTTTCTCCCTCTATCTCAATCTCATTTATTCTAGTGAAACCCTTTGAGTTTTCCTCCATGAGATCCTTGGAGAGTTATCATAGAATAATCTTTTCTTCCCCTGAGTTTCTACTGGAGCTATTTTCTAGGTGGAGCTAGGATGCCATTTCAAAATCTTGGAGAATAGGGATAATCCCATAAAAAAGATCTGATTAATATTTAGAGAATAATTCCATGAGGAACATTGATTATGCTTTCTTTCAGATTGAAAACCATATAAATTATCATACCAAATCCTCTATGAAGGAATAATGAGTCAGGGTATACTGACTAGATTTTTTTAACCTTTCTATATTCTTGTAGCTTTAGTGTCTTTATTTATTTTTATTCATTTTTTAATAAATAAGGACACTATTTTACTCCATTAGTTTGAGATTAATAATAAGTATGTGTAATGTAGTGTTCTTACCATGCAAATTTGACCACAAAGGTCCACAGAATGTAAATCTATTCATTCATTACACCTTTTCTATTCTATTTCTATTTTGTACTAGTATTACTTTATTGCATATGTTTTATCTCATGTTAATATTCCAATATTATATTCATATTCTATGACTCTTGTCTTTTTCAAATTAATTTAATTGTTGTTATACAACCTTTATAGAATACAATCATTTATTAGACATTCAAATGATGTTCTTGAAGGAGTGTACATAATGTTTTCCCCAATAATAATTATAGAGGGACAAGAATTATTAAGAATAATGAATAAAATCATTTTGAATTTAGTGATTACTACTAAAATATTTATCACTAAATAATGAGACAATCATAGTTGTATTTTATGTTTTTTCAAATGATCTTTACTCATCAAAAGGTTCAAATATACCAAGTGATTTTGCCTCTTGTATCTCTCCAATTTTTTTTGAATCAATTAATAAGGACCTATCTAATAGTATTTCTGAGGAGGAGGTTACCTTTTCTATTAATTATACCCATGGAACAAAGGCACTGGGTGCTGATGGGTTTCACACACTCTTCTTCAATATGTGCAGTCACATTGTAGGCTTTGATATCATTAAGATTATTATTAATTTATGGAAAGAAAAGTATAGTTTCAATCCAATTAATGAAACAATTATCACCCATATTCCTAAATTGTAAAATCCATAAATAGTTATAGAATTCAAGCATCTCAAACTTTTTGATGTTTTATATAAAATATTTTTGTACATTATACTCAATCACCTATAAAATCCAATTAGATCTATTATTTATAAAGTTCAATGTTTCATTGTACATAACAGCCCCATATTTAATAATACTATTATATATCATGATTTATTTCACTCTATGAATATGTGTTCTACTTTTAAATGAGTTGTGATGGCCTAGACACAAGATATGACTAATGCACATAATAATGTTTAATAGTATTTTTTATTTTTTTTTTCTCAGGTAATATGGGATATTTCCTAATGGGTTGATTTCATTTTATAGTGTGTATCTTCATTCTCTTTTAATATTAGGGTAAATGGAAACTTAACTGGGAGCTTCATTCCATCATGAGGCCTTTGACATGGAAATCTTCTCTCCCCATATCTCTTTATCCTTATCACTGATGATTGTTCAAATCTCATTTATATGAAAAAATGTATAAAGTTATTCATGTTAAAAGCATTTTAATTTGAAGCCACCAAATTTCTCAAATGTTTTTAGAAAATGATTTCATTTTATATACAAGGGATACATTATGGGAATGCTGATCTGTTATGAGTCTTATCTCTATCGTTGAATTGTCATCTAGAAATTCAATGAATATTTTGAAAATAGAGAATGTTTTTCAATAAAGGTGTATATATGATCATAAAAGATTATTTTCATCATTTCTATAGAATCTAAGTAGTTAGAAAATTCCCAAATTACCTTGGCATTCCAAATATTTTCGGGAGATAAAAGAAGGGGGTTTTATCAACCATTATTGATAGGATTGATAAAAAAATTTAGCTGTGGTCTAGAAGTAAAGTGACTAAATCAGGGAATGAAATTATTTTTAAATTTGATACTCAATCCATTCCTACATATGTTTTTACCTCTTTAAACTCCCAAAATTTCTCAATGAACAAATTCACTCACGAATCACTAATTTATTTTGAGGATTCCATAGTTCAAAGAACAAAGAACACTAGGTGGCTATGGAAAATTGTGTATTGCTATGACTTGTGGGGGTTTGGGCTTCAAAAATAAAAATATTTTAAACAATGAACTACTTGCTAAGAAGGGTTGGTGAATTCTAAAAACCCATATTTCTTTATACTCGCATGTCATTTGTGATATGTATTTTCCTCATTCAAATTTATTTAATGCATTCATTTCGAACTAGGATATGTTTTAATTGGATAAGATTATAGGGTTTTAAACATCATTGGAATAAGGGCCTTTATTAGAGGATTACAAATGGTAATATGGTTATAATATAGCGTGACCCATAAATTATTGACAATAATAGTTTATGAAAAAATATCCATGTTGTTCCATGTTTGGAAAATGATTTGGTTTTGAAATTAATTAATGAAAATATAGATGGGCTCTGACAAAATAAGTTTATTTATTTGTTTAATGAAATGGTTTGAGACCTAATTATTATAATTCTTATTATTAATGATATGGATATAGACTAATTATTATATAGCATGGAGGCTTTAGGTTCTTAATTAGTTAAGTCTAGATGTATATTCGATCTGAATTTTCCCCACTTTAAAGTATCCAAGCCATGGAAGTGCATTTGAATGTTTCCTTTACAACCTAAAATTGTGTTTTTATAGTGTTGTATTTCATTTGGTAACCTTCTTGTAATATATTTTATGACATATATCCATTCTTCAAGTGATAGTTTTTCCTCTCTTTATCAAGGAGATGTGGAATCCTTTATCCATGTGATTCTTAATTGTTCTAGCATAAGTGGAATTTGGTTCAATTGAAAATAGAATTTCCAAGAGTTCATAAATTTCAATTTTGATATACTATCCATCATTTTGAAGTGTGGATCATCATTCCCTAGTGAAATTTTTATCGAACTTTTTCAGTTTTTTGGATGATATGGGTTTGATGAAATGATTTTTTTCTTTAAACAGGAGGACCATCCAAATATCTTTTTGGATACTCAAGATTCTGAATGGATGTAATATTTGAAATTTAAAATAATCCTTATATTTAAAAGTTGGAAAGGATACCAGTGCTGGTAAATGGACTCCCCCTCCATTAAGCATTTTTGAAGTCAATAAAGACACATAACTATCTAGGAATAATTGGGTGGGAGTTGGTTTGTCTCATGGGATTTATAGAGCTTTGTTGTTATAGTTATCCATAATTATTTTAATTCTAATTACACTCCATTATTTGGTAAGGGCTATGAAATTATTTTTGGAATGAAATTTATAGTTGTGAAAACTTAGAGTGTAGTTAATTTTTAATCTAATTGTTAGGTTATTGTTAGAAATTTTTTCTGTCACGTTGAAGTCCAATAACATTATGGAATGATTTTTAAGAAAATTAAATTACTAAGTTACCACTTCAAATTTTGAATTTTATTTATAAGAAGTGAGGGGGTCATGTTTCTCATCATATAGTGACAAGAATCATGATTTGAGACACATATATTATGATGAATTAATTTCACAATTAGCTTTTATATCTTGTAATTATTAAATTTTAACCTACTTAGGTGGGTTTTCCCTTTAAATTAAATTATGGAGGGAATAAAGGGGTGGAGGGATAAAAATACAAAATAAAATGTAAACATTGAATATGTGATATTTTCCAAATGGAGGTGGATGATGATGGATTTATCAGGTACTTATGTGATTTTATTTTCTATGAAAATAGATATAATGGTTTGCATATTTAATGCGTTCAATGAATAAATTATAATGAGAATAAACATATGTCAATACATTGAATATGTATAATTCATTTTACTTAAATAAACCACATAAAACAAGGATATATAAGGATTCATTGAGTATAATACTTGAATTATCTGACTCAAATCCAAAAAAATCTTATGTATTTAAAGAGAGACTCGAGATTTCAAGGTGAGAGAAAGAAAGTGTTGACTGGGAAGGGGTGGTTATTATAATCATTTTTATTATTAAAATAAAATTACATTATACAATTATTCAATTTATGATCAATGAATCAAAATAAGTGGTATAAAAGTAAGGTAGGTGGAGAAACTACAATAACAATAGAATATTTTCTAGTTACCATAAAATTCATGTTGATCATATTCGTTCTTTTAAGGAAGATTCTAAAATTTCACATAAAACATTTTATATTGACTAAAAAAGCATAAATAATAGGGCTAAAATAATCTCCCAAGAGTATTTCAAATTTTGGGTCAATCCCTAGGTGGTAATGTACCACCTTTTCAAAGAACACTACACTATTCCATCTCTAATGACATTTTTGGTGAGTTTTACCACAGTTTTTCCATAATTCCAAGTCAGCACCATATCATTTCCTTTTAAATAGTTAATCGAGATCATTGATTTTTTTAATCATATAATAATCAATTAGAGTCCATTTTGGATGATTCTTGAGTTTATTCCACCATTTTCAACTATTACGGATGTAATTGTGCACTCATTTTTTCAAAATTATGGTCTTTTTCACATAGTTGTAATTCAATGATGGAAAATCCATGCAAGGGATGATCGTGTTCAATTATATAAACTAATCCATTTTTATTTATCAAATAGATGATATCCTTAGTGTAAAATATTTAATTAACCCTATTGATAATGATGGAGTCAACCCGAATCCATTGAGGAAGTAAAGTGGAAGAATATGAACAAGAAGGTGATTGGGAAAATCCTACAATGGATCAATCACAATTTCTTCCACCACATTGTTCAAGAGACTAATAAATATAAACTATTGATGATTTTGGAGAATATATACCATTCAAATACTACTCAAGAGAAGAATATATTATTAATATAGTTGATTAATATTTTATTATAAAGTGGAATCCCTATAGGGTAACACACAAGCAAGTTCTAGGGTCTGGTAAAACAAATGGTGTCTATAGGTAAGACTTTGACTTATTAAGATCAAATAAACCACATACTTTTCACATGTTATTATATTTTGTAAACACTGGAGTTCTCCCTTATACGTATGGTTCCTAAAGGAAAACCTTCCATGATAATGGTAAAAGATGCATTTTTCAATTAGGAGGGATAAAGGAAGGGTGGGAGTTACACCAAAAAAAAGCTCTATTTCAAGTGAAGTGAGGGACATAATAATAAGGTGGTTGATGGGTTTTTTAAGTTTAGGTTGGATAAAGAGAATATTAAGGTCTATATATGGGAAGAATCCAATATACATGTGCAACCATTGTGGAATTGAGGGACACATAAAGAATAACTACTAAAGATTATTATAAGAGAATTCATAAGGTTATAAATAGAAAGTAATAAATAGATACACACATATGAATGTCACTAAAGATGATTTTACATTATTCCAAAGGTAAACATGAGACATTATTTTACACATAGGTCCAAGATACAGAATGGGTGGTGGATAATAAATCATCCTACCACATCCCTTCTCTGTGTGAGTATTTATGGTCTTATCAAGATAATTACTTTTGAGCATCCATGAAAGGGAATACTAGTTTGGCATAAATTTTTGGCCTGAGTGATCTATAAATCAAGATATATATTGGTTATACAATCACCCTAAAGGATGTTTGACATATTCCAAGCCTATGAATCAACCAGTTTTCAATAATACCCTTTAACATACAAGTATATTCTACCATATTTAAAAATGGCGTAAGGGAGATGGTGAAATGGTCCATCGTCATCACACAAGGACAAATATGTGGTACATTTTACAAAACTCATGTGAAGATATGTGAAGAAATCCTAAACATTTTTTAAGGAGAATTTTTAGAAAATTGTTTTCATAGGAGACTCATCCACATTATTGAAAGAGGGATAACCACCATAAAAAGAAGAAGTACATAAAAAACTATAAGTATTCACCACTATATCCATGAAACTACTTATTTAATAGAAAGTATTATAGAGTATCAATCAGTAATGATTCATCAAGGATATCAGAGTTGCTGCATTTTGTACACTTTTATTTATACATTCTCAAGTAAGTTGAATCACTAGGTGGTGAAATATATTTTCTAAACAATATTGATGATGAATATGAAAAGGCGTGAATTATCTTCTTACAAAAAGGTCTATGTAATGATCAATTTAAGATGTTTTTATAACATAGTGAATCATGAAATTTTAAGGATGATTAAGTGTATTAATTCATATAATGGAAGATAGTACAAAACATGGGAGTTTAATGCCAAATATAGGAGTTAGAGAATGAAACAAGAGGAGATGGACCCACAAACCCCAAAAAACAATAGATTTATAGAAAGGATGAACATAACCATCATGAAAAAGGTTAGGAGTATGATTATTTTGGATAAGATACGTAAACAATTATGGGGATAAGAAACTTGAGTTTCATTATACCATATCAATATAGAACCATTAGTACTTCTAAATTTTAAATTTCTATAAAATAAATTATATAGTAAACATATATTTTACTCTCATTTATGTGTATGTGGATTTTTTCTTATTTATCATCTTTCTAATGAGATCATTTCAAATATAAAAGTAAGGCTACCTACTGCACCTTCATTATCTGTATTGAAATGGCGTTGGGATACCATAATTGGGACGTGAGGGAGAAGATGGTATTTAGAAGTTGAGATATCATCTTCCATGAGAACAAGGCGATTGAGGATATTAAAAATATTATAATTTATTAAAGTTAATGTTATTTGGAATCAATTCCCAAAACAATACCTATACTATCTCAACATACTACTAAAGAGGAGGAGATAAATGAAGAATAATTGATAGTAGAACAATAGGAAGTGGAGGGTGATAGTGAGAATGAGAGAATCAATCATATACACTATTAGTTGTATAACCATTATAAGAACATGGTAATAGTTTTCCTTATAAATGTAACATTTCACAAGTTCTATGATCTTCAGGAGGGAATCCTTTTTCAAAAAAATATTCAGAGTTAGAGTAGCAATTTATAAATTATAAAGGGGTTCCAAAAGGATATCTAAATGAAATATCTCATCCAAATAGACTTATGTGGATACATGAAATAGAGGATGAGATAAATTAATTGAATAATAACTAGAAATTATATTTCGTGGAATTACCCAAAGGTATGAATGTTCTAATAAAAACATTAGTGTCTAGGATGAATAAGGTTGGTAGAGGAAAAGAGGAATTGAAAAAAAAATATTGGTTAGTTGTTAAAGGATTCATTTAGAATAAAGGAGTTGAGTTTAAAGAGAGATTTTCACCCATAGTGAATACAAATTCAATAAAATTCATTTTCATGTAGGTGGAGAGCATTAACCTAGAGCTTTAGAAAGAATTATGTGAAAAAACTATTCATTATGAATACCTCATTGAGGAGATATATATGAATCATCTTGATGGTTTTGAGGTTTCTGGATAGGAAAACCTATTGAAAAAATTGGAGAAGTGGTTATATAGATTGAAACAAGCTCCTAGATAGTGGTGCAAGAAGTTTAACCCATTCATGGTGGCTCATGACTATAATAGGACGTAGGAATACTAGTGTGTTTTCTTAGAGATATTTTAGGATAGTAACTTCATGTATCTCCTACATTATGATAATACCTTATTGATCATTAGAATGGATGAAATGAAGTTAAAATAATTAAAAAAGGAGTTATTTACATCTTATCATATAAAATACTTGGGAGAGGATCAACATATTTTGGGGATATAGGTCACTAATTAATTAAATATAAGGTTGTTATTGGTATCTCAAAAAAGTATGTTGAAGATATTATGAAACATTTCAACATGTAAAAATAAAAATTGATGATAATTCCTCTACCCAGTTATATAGATTTGAGAAATATTTCATGTTTATCACGAAAGAAAGAAATCTAGGTGAAGGGAGATGATATCATACTCATCAATAGTTGGATGCATGATGTAAGCTATGGTGTGTATGAGGCAATACATTACCCATGTAGTGGTTTCCATGATCCATATTCTTTAAAATACTAGGAAGCTACACTAGGATGAAGTCAAGTGTATTATAAGGTATCTTAAAGGCATATTGAAACTATATTTGTGTTTTGGTGGAGATAATCCACTATTGGATGGCTATACAGATGAAAGTGTAGTCAAATATCCATACAATAATAATTCAACATAAGTATAAATCTATGCATTTTATATGGGACTGTATTAAGGTAGTCAATATTTTAGAAGTGAGATATTTTATCCATGACCAAAGTAGAGTACATTAGATCTACAAAGCATAGAATAGAGATGTTATGGTTAAATAATTTTCTATATAATTTTTTATTAATTGAAAATTATTATAGGGTTTATTATGATAGACAAAATGCTCTGGAATTGAGAAAAAAACTCCATGAATGATTCTTAGATAAAAGGCATCAACATATGTAATAATTGGATAGATTAGGTGATGGATAAACCTATTGTGACTTATAAAGATCCACATGAAGGAGAACCTGATGGACATGATGAAAATTATGGTTTCTCAAGATATGTTGGATGTTTTTATTATCCCAATTAGATTACATTTAGAGGGGTAATTAAAGGATTTTTCCTAGTGGTGATTTAGGTGAATGTATCATCCACACAAATGGATTTAATGACATGCATATTAATAGAATGAGTTCAATGAATAAATGAAAATGAGAATAAATATAAGTCAATATATTGAATATATAAATCATAGTTTCATTAAATAAAACTCATCAACAATGGAAGTATTTGGATTCCTATAAGAACTTACTTAAATTATCCAATTCAGAGATGGAGAGCTTCTATATATTGTAATGGAGACTTAATATCTCCATGTGATAGAAATAAAGGGTGGAGCGAGATGGAATGGTTCTTTTAATACTTATATTAGTGAAACAAAATTATACTCATCTTATTTCCTCAGTGATCAAAGAATAACAATAGATTCTTGATGAATTAATTAAAAATATAAGTTTCATACAAGAAAAATTTCATATTTTGATTATCATATTATGAAATTTTATATATTTAATAAATATGATGAGTATCTCCATTATAATCAAGATGGTTTTTTTTTCTGAGTTGGTGATGTGATTTTTTATAGTGATAAAATTTTTTCCTATAAATATATAGATGATATGATTATACCATATAGATTTTAATAAAATTAAATTGATAAATATTGAGAAAACTCTTAATATTTAAATAGTAAAAACATAAAAAATAAAAATCAAATTAAATGTTAACAAATTTTAAAATAAATAATAAAATATGAAATAAATCTACAAAACATTTATTCTTTAGAATAAAAATAAGAATTTTTTTTAAAAAACTTTCAAAAACTAATTATATATTAAAAAAGTGTTTTTATTAAAAAAATCATCATTTGTTTTTCAAAAAATTATTTAAAAAATAAAAACTTTTATAAAAATAAAATTTAATTTAAATGAGAAAAATTAATGTTCTATTTTGATTTATTTAGGTAATATATAAAAAATTCCCATTTTTCTACTCCTTTACTTCTACAAATATTTTATTTTTGATTTTGACACTCAAATTGGAGACTTTAATTGAGGATTTAATAGAGGCATGGGGAAAACCATAACGATTGATACAGATTTTTCATAGGGATGAAAGAATTTTATTATGTCATGAGTATTCATATCATTTGATAATTCATTGATATCATTACATTACCTAATGATTATTCCATTATTTTTTATAATATGAAGTGTTTTTGAAATGTTGTTTGTGGAATTTGGGGCTTCTACCTAGGTTTTTTGATTATTAGTTTTATGAGGCGCCATATGTATAAGAATAAAATAATGGAACCTATATGTGGTAGTTGAAACCACATATTTCAAATATCTCCCTAAATATTGTTTTCTTAATTAAATTTATTATAAATGAATTTATTGACATTTTAAAAATGTTTAAAAATATAATGTTCTGGTTTTTTGTTTCTTAAGGATTTTTTTTCATAATTTACTGTTTGGAAAATTTTCATTGAGATTTTGTTTGAATTGAAGGTTGTTTTTGGATTAATAAATGTTTCTTTGTCAAAGTGGAATGTTTTCTAGAATTTTCCATGTATGTATTTAAATTTTTAAATAATTATATTGGTTGTTATGGTTTATTTAATTATAGGTTAAGAATGAACTAAGATAATTTTTAGTGCTAATAAATTGTTGTTTTCTTGTGGGTTGAGAGCATAAAAATTAAACCATTGTAATCAAACTTAATTTTAGAGGCCTCATAATTTAGAATGAGGATAGATATAAATCATCCCTTACTGTGGGGTTGTTATCTATAATATGGGGTGGAATCATGGTAATAGTTTTTTCTTGTGAGTAAGGATTCCAAATATTTTGTGGTTAGATAGTGCATAATTTCCATTGAGTTATTCTGAAAATGGTTAGTGTGGGTAAAAAATAGGATTTAGAATATTTGGTTCAAGTAAACTTAATGGATTTTATATGGTTGGTGTGAATAAATATTTGATTTTTTGAAATGGTTGGTGTAAGTGAAATTGTTTGGAAATGGTTAGTATGAGTGGTTTTCAAAGGAAGGGTGTGTGGGGTATTGAAGTGGTGGTATGGGACTTTTTGATCATTCATAATGGTGTATTCTAATGAATTTTGTGATTTCATTTGATTCATATCACTCACAAAGGATTTCATGATTTTAATTATAAGGAAACCATGGAGAGTCATCGAGAAATCCTACTAAGGTGTTATACTGAGGTAGTTTACTTGGTAACTCAAAAATAGTATTTAATTAATAAAGGAATGATTTTAAGAAATCTGTGAGTGTATCCTTTCCTCCTTATTTATGTTTTTGTAATTATAAAAACCTAATATCAAAAACAACATTATTGATATTTTGATAATTAATAAAACCCATATTTTTTATATCTATTATTTTATTATTATATTTTTACTCTCACTTTTTATATTGAAAAGTGTCTGAAGTATAGATAGTATCATAATATTACATTATGATTAAATTATATTTTAACAGAAAAAGAAAATGATCCCCACGTTAGTAATTGACCTCATGTTTAGAACCAAACATTTAGAATGAACCTCATGTTTGAACCTCACATCTAGAATATTACTCATGTTTATAACCTCAACATTTATGAAATACCACACATTTGGAATACCTCATATTGGTGATATACCCTACATTTGTGATATACCTTACATCATTGGGAAACATACATCAACATATTTAGTCAGTGATAGTTGTACTCTATGCTTATATAAATCCCACAAACCTATGAGATTATACTAAAGAAATGAGTATTTATGGAAATAATTTTGTGGAAGCATGCAACTATATACATGTTATATCATGAATACATCAATTAGCCACACAAAAACTTGAACCAACCACACATTAAAATGGAACATTAAGTTAATCAAACAAAAGGGATATACCTCATGGTCACTCAACAAACATCACCAGTTCAATAATTTAGTTATTTTTGAAAAATAATTAAAATTTATAGTATGCCCATTTATTCTCATATTTCAATATTTATATTCATTAAATGTTTATTTTATGTATTTAAATTTATTTCAATATATCATAAATTCTTATAAGTATTATATAATCTCTATTTTTTGAAATATTTTTGAAATAGTTTAAAATAAAATTTTAATTTATACTTTATTTATTTATAATGTCAAAACATATTTTCTTGAAATTAAAAAAAATACTTATTTTTTTTTGAATTCATTATTTTATACATTTGAAAATTAATATTAAATATTAATAATAAAATATTCAAAGTGTTATTAGTGATTTAAATTCGTGGTTTATTTTTTGTCTATACTACATTAAATTAGAAAGTATTTTGAAATTTTAATTTAATAACCAAATTGTATTGATATTTTATGAGATTTATTTGACCTATTATTATAGAGGTATTTTTTCGATTAATGATGAATTCAAATATATTTAGATTTTTTTTATTATTTGAATATCATTGATTATTTAGGAATGATAATTTTCTTCTCTTTGATAATTTTTATGATAATTATAGAACTGTTATTAAGATTTTCAATTGTTTTACCCATGGAAGGTGTTTTTTAGTCTTTTCTACTCTCTATTTAAAGGGAGTTCATGTAGGTGTGTAATGGATCAAATATCATTGATAAAAATTTAAAATATTATTATTCACTTTAGAATAAAAATATAAATTATAAAATAGGTTTACAATTATTTAATGTTCATTGTGATTGTTTTTTCATCTTTTGGATGACATCTCAATTGCTGAACCACATCTTATTTGACTATGATTTACATAATGAGACAATGTGATCCATTACTCAAGAATAAGTAAATTTATTTGTCATTTTTATCCACTATCTATTTCTCAATTCTTTCTTAATACTTTAGTATTACTTCATACCTCTCAAAATTTCACTCAAACATTCTATTTATGCATTCCCATTAAAAATAATTCTTTCTTTCTTTGCGGTCTGACTCATGGATTCAAAAGTTATGATTTTTCTGGACATGGATACCATATTTGAAATTTATATTTGTAAATGGGTTATGACACTTCATAATAAATTCATTGTTTTAGTTTGGTTATCCCTCTACTTTATAGAAATAAATATTGGTAATCTGGTTTTGATTCCCCTTAAAAAATAAGCTTAGTTCAAAACTTGTCACTTGTAGAGTAGAGAGGTATAAGAGTATATTAGCTCCACGTTGAACCAAACATTGGAAAAAATTCATTATGTTCATACTTTTTTTGTGGAAAATTAACTCTATTAATTAACATTTATAATTAATTCATATCATTAAATTATTAATATATTATATTCACTCCTATTTAGACCATGTTTCATCACCTTATTTGAACTAACAATTTGTATCAAATGTTTTCCTTGTAAGTAAAAATTAGTTAGATACTCTAACTGATAGTAAAATAATATTGATTAGTGTATAGACCATTATAATGATATATTATCTCTACCATTTTTTTCATGATATAAAAAACCTACTATCAATAGCATATTACTCTTGAATATAGCGTCTTTTATTTATATTTTACTATGATAACCTTTTCATAGACTTCACACTATATTGTAAATATCATTAATATGGAAGGAACAAGTTCCAACATACCATGATATTTTGACTGAAAAAATTATGGATACTTTTAAACTTGAATGGAAGCATACCTTAATAAATTTAATATTGATTATTGGATAGTAAATAAAAAACCTTGAAATTTATATTATGATGACTATGATACTCTTACCGGAAGTAAAGCTTCCAAATTTTTGTTAAATGATAATTTTATTAATATCTTATATTCTATTATTCACAAAAAACTTAATATATTGAATATTCTATAAGTTACTCACCTTGGATTAAAAAATTTTGATTCAGACCATGATTGGAATGCTTTAAGATGATTATTAAGACATCAATATGGGTGAATAAGAATGTGTAACTAGATGTTCCATAGATTCACTATCATTGTGAATGAAATGACTTCAGTTAGAGAATTATAGTACAATACAGTAAATATTAAATGATTCCTATGAGCTCTACCAAATGAATGGAATACAAATAAGGTTTCCATTGAAAAAAATAAAGAACTTCAAGGATTACAACCATGATGAATTGATTTGTTCCCTAATTTAGTTTGAAGAAGAATTGAATAATATTGATGATGAGGAGACGAAAAAGAGAAAATGTGTAGAATTTAAATATGTTAATATAAATTATACAAATTCTTTTAATTATAAATTACAATATAGTGAAAAAGAATAAATGGCTTAAATTGTGGTTGGAGTATAAAAAGGAATGAAAAAAAGGATTTAATTAAAAGTCATGAACCATCTCCTTGGGCCCGTTCCACGACTACCCAAAGACTGCCTCTCGAAGGACAGTGGATGGAAACTAGCACTGAAGGAATTATCTTGAAAATGTGAGGAATTAGCCGAGTACATGTACACACACATAATCACAACCCCATCACACAATGCTAAAAAGGAAAACACTCATTCCACTAAGACAACCACTTAGTGTAAAATAGTACAAGATGAAAGTAAAGGGATAGAGTATAAGCCCAACAAGGACAAGATGAAGACCAGAAAGTACAATAGTCTCTATAAATCCATCACATAGAAGACCCTACCTAAATGGTAGGTGTCGAGTAGCTAGCGGAAGCAGTAGGAGTATGCCTAACATTTTTTATCTCACAGAGAACCACCTGGTTATGGACCACCAAGGTCTTCATCAAAGCTTTGATCATCTGCACAAGACATGACATGTGCGGGTAAAGCCTGTGTAGGTGTGACTAACACACACTAAGTAGGGACCCCAAACCACAAAGAAAGTCCACAAAGGAAAAGTAAAAACCAATAAATGGATATCTCACACAGGTATATCCAAAAGTATAGAAAGAAAGATTATTAGTCATAAAGCTGGATCATCTTCTACTGCTGAGGGACTCATCCTCGATGAGTCACTATGGTCTGCCTGTCTACCAGGCCACTAAGGTCCACTCATCCACCGATCGTCTACCAGGCCACTGATCTCAGCTTGTCTACTACTCTTTTGTCAGGCTACTAAGGTATGCTTGGTTACCGCTCCTCTACTGGGCCACTGAGGTACGCTTGGCTACTCAGCTTCCAGGCCACTGAGGTCCACTCGGCTACCCACTGAGGTCCACTCATCGCTTCCTTCTCGTCACAACCCTCCACATGATTTTTTTCTCGTAGCATTCTTGATTCAGGGTGAATTTACTCCTCAATCCATTGGTTATATCTGAATCTCTCTGGAAACTCACTTAGATTTTTTCAAAAGGATCGCCTCATTGCAAGGGTCCCAACTCCATAAATGGATCATTAATCTGACTTATGGTTTACAATTTATGATTGTTTTAGTAAAAAGGTACTGGTTGGGTCCGGGTCCAAGTCTGACCTGCCCAAACTGGGGTCCACTGACCCGACCTAGTCTATTGGTTCCCGGACGATGGGGTAGCCTGACCTTCTGTGATGCTCGGACCGATAGGGATGGTTGGTATGGTCCACCCAGTATGTGGCGGGTGTCACTTCCCACTCACGCCAGTTACCACAGATCGCTGACACAGTTCTATTGGACCACGACCTCTAGTAACGTGATGCCATGTGGTCCCCACTACCTCAGGCCATTTTTGGTAGCCCATTCCACTACCCACAGTTGATGCTCGAGCCACCTCACTGTTGTGGTGTTCAAAATCCAACACACGGTCGTCGTTGCTGGCAGCGGCGCACCGACGGTCTCTTCCACGGGCCACTAGGTCCACTCCGGTGGTCCGTTTTCTGATCAGTGAGTGTATTTTGGATCCTCATATTTTCCTTGTCCCTACTATGGCCTCAAAGTATTCTCACCGTCAACTCATGAGTTTGGTCACAAATAACACAAGAACACAAAAAATGGAGGGATTTTGTCCTTGTTTTTGTCAGCTTGATTTCTCCACATTAGAATAAAATAGAGAATATTAACACTGAGTTTCTACCCCTTAGATCCCATGATAAACAATTCCACCGAGTAAGAACATATGACCTATAAATCAACATGTTAGTGGGTTGATATGTGTTTGTTTTCTTAGAAATAAATAATGTAAAACAATATCATAATGAGGTTTCCCTACCTCAAGTGTGGATCGTTATTTGTTGAAGAACGCATTGTTGTCATGTTTCGTTCCATGATTTGTAGCTTGACATTATTATAGGTGATCCTTTGAAGGGTGGAATAATATAGGGAGGATGATGCTCTTCATCATGGGAAATTCCCCGATCCTCACAGACCAACGCCAAATATCAAAGTTTAGAGCAGCTCGATGGTGCCCACCATCCGGTATTTGATTAACCCATTAAATGGGGAAAACACATTTTCGTGTTTCTATTATTCTGCGTCTCAGTATTATTAAACTATTTCATTTATGAAATAATGTTTCTATTACACTGCAACAAAATTCAAAATTCAAATAAAATAAACTAAAAGTTTGTTTTATTTTTTCCTTATGAACATTATTCTATTAAATTTTCATAATAGACCAAAATTAAACATTTTTCTCAACCCACACGGGTCGAGGATAAGTCTTTTTTTAGGTAAAGTCATCATTCCAGATGAAAAAATTCCCTTAGATTTTTAATATGGGAACCTGTTTAGAAATTTACAAAAACCACTCACGAGCACTATTTTAAATAGACAAAAAAAGTTCAAATGCTTATTTTAGTCTCACCGAGGATTAGAATCAAGTTTCTTTTAACCAGATGGTCTCAAAATAATCCCATATAATTAAAAAAATTACATGGAATTCTGGGACATTACACAACTGATTTAGAAGAAACTATCAAAGGGATAAGAAAAAGGGAGATAATAATTGAAATAAAAATTATAATACTTTAGATATTATATATTTTGTGTGTTGAAATAAAATAAATATCAAGTCCGACTTCCCAAAACCCAAAAATAAATAAAAATATTAAATGAAGGAGAAAATTTTCATTAAAAACTAGATATAGTGGTACCAAAGAATTTTATTCTAGTAATGAATCTAGATATGAGAAAGAATCAACCAATCCTTTCTTTATAGAGTCTTGGAATGAGTTTAGTGATTCTGGATTTTATTATTGTTGTTCTGATTTTCACTATGATTATGAAAATGAAAATATTTTTGAGTTAAATGAAGATATTAAAAGAAAAAGTGATGTTGATTTAAAAAATAAGATTAATGAAAATAATTTGAATATTTTTAATGAAAATAATTTTATTTTACTAGAGAATTATAAACAATGGAATACTACATCTACATATCATGATAAAGTTTATAATAATTTGAAATCTATATATTATTTGAACTAAAAATTCAAAAAGGAAGATTAGTGTATTAATCAAATTTTGTTTACTTTTATTCAATATCATGAAAAATATCATAAAATATTATCTTTTAATAAAATAAATAGATTTAAAAAATTTACTGTTTATGATAAGATATTACCATGGGTGTATCAAAATAATTTTTGTATAATGTAAAAATGGTTTCACTTTTATTATTTTATGTTTTTGATGGGTATCAAAGGACACTATAGAAATGATTTTTCTATTTGATTTAAATAGTATTATGAATTTATAAAGATTAATATTTCAAAATCATTATTATTTAGATTACCTTAAAAATGTTTTAAATCCTTTGTGGGTGCCTAATTTTTTTAACTGATCCGATTGTACCCAAATTAGTTTGGGTACCAAAATTGTCAACTAGTTGATTTTTGTATTAAAAATTCCTTGGATAACTTAATAAAAGCACATGGTACATAGACAATGGATTCACTAAGAATATGAAAAGTGGCCCATCAATTTTTATCACATGGAAAAAATATTTTAGAGACGATATTACATTTTGATATAATTCGAAATATAAAGTAAAATGTTTGGGTAAATATGGTATCTTTAATTTTACATTTTTTTCTAATGTTTAATATATTGATGTACTAAAACATAATTAAATAAATATATTTAAATAATTTGATGATGAAATGGAACATAAATTTCAAAAAAATAAGTGTTTAATATTTAGGGATGATTATTTATTATTTTATACCAATCATACAGAATATATTTATATTATTGATTTTTCTGAATTGATAGTTCAACATATTAAGTATTTGAATATTTTGTAGAGTGATATAAAAATTTTAAATCAACAATTAGGTTATGTTAATTTCATAATGATATATATACTCTCTAAAAATTAGAGAATACTAAAATTACTTAGCATGAAGAAATGATAAATTCATATTTTTGATGCTTTCATGAAAGGAAAAAAATGTAGAGTCTCTTTCAAACCAATAAATAAGATAAGTACTAATAAATATTTATAGTTAACTCAACTGGATTTATTTTTTCCTACACAAAATTATAGACTTTTTGGAAAGAAATATACGATTTTTATTATTTATGGTTATAAAATATTTATATGGGTTTAGTCTCTTACACATAAATATTATGCTTTATCTATATTTGTTGGTTTTTTAAATTTCTTGAAAAAATTAAAATGGCTTGATTATTGTTTGAAATCAGATAAATAATGTTTCTAAATTCCATAAAATAGATTTTGATTTTTTTTGAAAAAATGGTTGTTTTTATAACTAATCTTCTCTATGAAAACCACAAAAAATAGTGTCGTTGAACATAAAAATAGAACTCTTATTGAAATGGCCGAAACTATGTTATATGAATATAAATTTCTTTGATTTTTTTTGGCTAAATACATATTTACCATTTATTATTCTTCAAATATAATTCTTATTGAACATTTTTTTGGAGATAACTCCAAATTAATTGTTTAAATGTAAAAATCCTAATGTTGGTTATTTTACAGTGTTTAAATGAAAATTTTGATTTTGATTTTGAAAGATAATTTATAAACATTTGATGATAAGAGGGAAGAAGGGTTTTTATTAGTTATTTCAATAATAACAAGGATTATAGAGTTCATAATAAAATAGATAAGCTTATTAAAGAATATTTTCATATTATGTTTGATGAAAGTAAAATGAAATTTAATTTTGATTATTAAATTTTAATAGAGTTTATATATTTTAATTATTATATAGAAAAACCACAAGATGATAATGAATAAATTGAGGGGTAGTATACTCCTATAAATTATACAAGATCATGAAATATTCTTATATATAATCTTGTTGAAAATGTTATTGGTAATATTAATTAGGGTTTTAAAACTAGAAATTCTGTTATAAATTTTTATTCTAATTCTTCTTTTATTTGTTATTTCATTTATCATAATGTTAATTATGATTTGAATTATTATTATATTTAAATTGTTTTTATGCATGAATAAATTATTCAATTTTCTTTTAATCATGTATAGTCTTTAGTTGAACCCCTATAGATAATATTGTTATTGGAATTAAATCTATTTTTTAGAAATATAGTGGATGAATCTAGATAGGTTATAATGAATAATTCTTGACATGTTTCTCAGGATTATTATCTATAAAAAGGTATCAATTTTTATGATTTTTCTTAACTAGTTTCAAGAATTAAATCTATTGTAAATTTACTGGAATTATTTTTTTCATTTTTTGGTTTTAAATTTTTTTCAAAGGGATTTTAAAATTAAATTTTTGAATGGTTTTATTTTTAAATAATTTTATATAAAGAAACTCCCTAGTCCTGAAAGTGATAAATTTACAAATTATTTTTTAAATTATTAAAATATTTATATGGTCTTACGTAAGCACCTCTGGTTTGTTATGATAGAATCACTTTTTTATTGAAAAATTATTTCAGTAAAGGTAAAGTTGATCCTACAATATTTATTAAAAGTATTTAAAATTATATTTTAATTAATTAAATTCTTATTGATGGTATTATTTTTGAATCTTAAAATGATTTTATTTTTATAGAGTTTTTAAATTTAATGGTTAATCAATTTTATATGAGTCTTATGGATGAAATTAAATTTTTTCTAGGACTTAAAATTTTTCAAAAATATGATAGAATATTTTTGAATCAATACAAATATAATAAATATTTGGTTATTAATTTTGGACTTGATTCTTGTAAAATATTTAAAACACCAATGATTTTTTCATGTAAGTTTGAATATAATACTTCATGAAAATTTGTTGATTCTAAATGATTTATAGGCATGCTTAGAAGTTTTTTGTATTTAACTAATTCTAAAACCAACGTTATGTTTAGTGTTTGTTTATGTGAAAGATTTCAATAAGATACTTAAGAGACTCACTTAAAAGATGTTAAATATTTTATTATACAAGTTAAAGGAATTGTTAATTATGGATTATATTATACTAGATTTTTTTTGATTTAATGAGTTCATATGATTATGATTTTAGAGGATTTAGAGATGATAGAAAATTTTCCTTAGGTATGTATCATTTTCTAAGTAAAATATTTGTTTCTTAGAGTTAAAGAAAAAAATTATGTTTTTGTATCTACTGATAAATGTGAATATATCAGATCTACTTTATATTGTTCTCAATAATTATGGATTAGACATAATTTTTCTAATTATGGTGTTAATTTTTAAAATATTCCTATTTATTTAGATAATTATTCTATGATTTAAATTTAAAAAAAATACTTCATAAAATTCAATGAGTATGTATATTAACATGAGTTTTCAATTTCTTAAAGACTATGTTAATAAAGGTGGAATAATTTAGGATTTTATTGAAACTAAAAATAAAAATGAATATATTTTTACCAAAGTATTGAATTTTTAATTTTTTTAGAAAATAAGGATTAATCTTGGTATTCAATAAAATTAGATAGAAAATATTTATATCATTTTTTTTCTAACATTAAAAAAAGTGGGAGAATTTATTTGATATGACTGGGTTTTATAATTATCAAAAGAGGGTAGATTTTTAATGGATCCTTTCAACTTTATTTGTGTTTTTATATTTACTAAAATCAATACTATTTATATTTTGATAATTAATAAAAAACTAAATTTTAAATATTTATTATTTTATTATTATATTGTTACTCTCACTTTATATATTGATTAGTTTCCAAATAATAGATAGTCTTGGAATCTTTCATTTAGATAAAATTTATATTTTTTTAGAAAAGGAAAATGATATACACATTGTTAACCAAACTCTTGTTTAGAATGAACTTTATATTTTTAAACTCAGATTTGGAACAGACCTCTCATTTTGAGCTTCATGTCTGGAATATACATCATGGTTGGAACATAAATGCTTGTGATATACCACACTTTTGTAATACCTCACATTGGTGATATACAACATGTTACTGATATACCACATATCGTTGGGAACCTAATGTCAACATATTTAGTCAGGGATAGTTGTACTCTATGAATGTATGATTTTTATAGATATGTGAGATTATATGAAGGAAGAAAATATTTATAGAAGTTGCATGTTATATCATGACTACTTAAATAGAAAGAATGTTACAAAAAAACATTATGTTAATTGACCATATGGTGTATATGTCTCGGTCAATGAAAACTCATGGTTAGTTCAATACTTGTATTATTTTTTTCAAAATCATTACAATTTTTAGCATTTTGGTTTTTCTTATATTTTAGTATTTAAATTTACTACATGATTATTTTAATTATTCTATGTTATTTCATTATTCCATAAATCCTTATTAAACTTTTATAATCTTTGAAAAAAATGTGTTATATTATTTTTAAATATTTATATATAAATATTTAAATTCTTCATGATTTATTTATATTCATACAATATATGTTACTAAAATTCATAAATACCTATTATTTTGAAATTCTTCATTTTATCTATATAAAAATTTATATTTAATATTGAAAAATATATTGACGGTGTTTTAGATTATTTATATTATTTTTTACTTTGTTTTTATACATACTGTAAGAAATTGAAAAGTATTTTGAAATCTAAATTTAACGAAAAAATTATATTTTGATTTTTATAGGATATTCTTGAACCATTATTATGGATATATTTTTGGTCTACTTAATGATGAATTAAAATATTTTCAGTTAGTTTTGATTATTTGAATATCAAAAATTATTGAGGAATTATAATTTCTCTCTCTTTGATAATTGTTATGATAATTATAGAACCATTATTACTATTATGAATTACTTTACACATGGATAGTGTTTGTTTTTCTTTGAAGTTATCTATTTAAAGGGAGGCCAGGTAGGTTTGGAATAGATCAAATATGATCAATAATAACATTGAGTGATTATCATTCCATGAACAACAAATATGTAAATTTTCAACGTGTTTCACTATTCTGTGAAGACCTATGCGATCATCATTTGATCTTTCAGATGTTCACCCAAGTGCCGAACCACATTTTATTCAACTAATATTTCCTTTTATAGAATATTTGATCCATTTCTCAATACCCAATACCTATGTTTATTTTTTTATCCTATATCTATTTCATTCAATTTTCTTGTTTCCTTAACAATCCTTCCTATCTCTCACACTTGGGCTCAAACTTTCTCTTTATGTTTTTTTGTTCAAAAGAATTCCTTATTTCTTCAGGTTTTGACTCCCATATTATAAATCTAGGGCCATTTAGGTTGTGAATTCCATAGTCTAATGTCATTGTTTTGATTGAGTTTTGAATCCCCATACAAAACTCAGTCGATTAGTTTGATTATCCCTCCACTTTGTAGAAAAGGAACATTGTAGTCAGTTTGTGATTCCCCTTCAAAAATCAGTTTAGTACACATCATATCTAATATAGATTAGAAAGGTATGAGAGTAAAGTCAGTCTACTTTGGACTAATCTAATAAAAATTCCTTGCATTCATTTGTTTTATTTTTCTATAAAATTTAACTCAAATAATTAACATTGATAATTAATCTATCTCTTTAATTTTTTAATCTGGTCTATTCAACCCCCTTTAGACCATATGTTTGATAACCCAAAATTTTAAAAGAGGCACATCATGTTTGATAGCTTGTTTGAAATTAAACACCAAACTTAAAAGAGAATATAACACCCAATGACATTATTATATAATTATTTTTAAATAAATTCAATCTCTTTGATATATTATGATGAATGAAACACTAGGTTTAAATGAAACACAGTACTCTATTAAAATATTATAATTTAATATTTGACCCTTATAACCAAGTTGTTATGTTGGAAGGTTTTAATAGAACTAATTTTTTTTAAAATAATATGTTTTACACAAGTATAAAAATTTTCATTGGTCAACAATTGATTAGAAATAAAATAATCATCATTATAAATAAAAAGAAATGTTTTTTTGAAAAACTATATTTCTCAAAAAAGAGGTTTAGTGGTGCTTTACACAAAAAAAATAAAATTATTTTTACCACTTTTAGAAAACTTATTTGAAAAAAATAAAATTCAATTTTGAGATAAACATGTCAAAATTATCCCTGGGTGAATTTTTGAGAATTTCATTAAAAGGTTGTTTTTTTATGAATAGTGAAAATACAAAATTTTAATGAAAACATGGTTTTCGGATAAATTATTTACAAAGATAAATTATATTTTAAATTTTATTGAAAGTAAAATTAATTAAATTATTTTAAAATTTAACTAATTTTGGAAATTTAAATCTATTTTTGTATTTAATTGTCACATAAAACCTTTTAATAATATAAAATTGTTCTTTAGAAAACCCATTTTTGGATGCGTATATGAGTTTAGTTTTCAACTGAATTATTCCAGTTCTGTAAATTGATTTCTAAAAAATGTATTCCTTATTAGAAATCAGAATAATTTATATTTCCTAATAAGTTTAAATTAATCTATTTACCAATACGAATACTATAAGAAGAAAATATTAATTAACCAGGTTATGGTGAAAATGGGTTTACCAGTGGGTTAAACTAAGAAGATATGGATTAATAAATCCCTAAAACTTTTCCAACACCCATTTTATGGACATATTTTACCATTATCACATATAAGGTTCTATAATTACCCATTATAGAGAATTTTGGCATGATAAAAATGTCACGAACCAACCTATATACCCTAGTAACTTGATAATCGAGCGAGTCCTACATAGCCTAAAGGGTGTTCCCGGTCCCTAGGGGTTTGAGACCAGTACCTATAATCATACAAAACAAAAGAGGAAATGAGTTTGAAAAAAATAAAAAATAAGCATAAACAAGTTTGTATGTATACAAGAGAAACTTCATAGGGAGAACTACAACCGAAGTCAAACAGCTAAACAAACCCAATGTACTACAACAAAGTACCAAAAAAGGGTAAAAGCCTAAATCCCAATGGACACAACTATCCAAAACCATGTATTAATAGATACTAACACCTCCAAGTGGATCCATACCCTTTATTGAACCAAAAATAATGTAATCTACAAACACATGAAGGCACAAGTAGGGTGTGAGATAAAAGCCAAGTAGGGTCTCACCAAGGATTCCATAAAAAGATGCCAACATTTAATTAACCAAATAAATACATAAATTTTAAATAAAAATTTATAGTGGTGGAAAATAATTTTTAAAAAAATCACACATTACATTTCAAATGATGGAAAATACATAAAACAAATGGCTTATCAAACATTTTATATAAAACAAAATATATAAATTTAGAAGGAATATGTAAAACAATTTACAAGTAATGAAATATATTTCAAATACAATCAATGAGAAACATGGTCATCTTCTATAAGGTATGATAGTGATATGATATAAGATCCCCACACACTTGAAGGTGAATCAAGGCAATATGTGTATACACACATCCCTTTGATACTGACCAAATTAGACTCATAAGTATCCCATTGGAGATGTGACTTGTTACACTAAGTTTTATTTTAGTTGCAAAGCATAAAAAGAGTTTTATACCGATAACTCACTAACTAAAAAAGATATTATATGCTCTAATAAATATTAGTGATGGGAAATTTATTTTATGAATTCTTAAAATACAATTCTTCACATTCTTTCATTTCAAAATATTACAATTTCCATTTAAAAACCAATACATGAGTTTTTAATAAAATCATTCCCTTTATAAGATAAAACTAATGAGTTTTTATTAAAAACAATTTTAGTCCATTTTTTTAAATTACATCCTTGAAATTAATTTCATCAAATAAATTTCAAAATTTAAATTCAAAAATTTAAATTTCACAAAATCCAATCAATTTCACAAATACACCTATATTCAATGGTATTTGTGGGTTTCCACAATTTGGGCCAAATCAAATCTAAATACCCCAATTAAATGAATTCTTTTTAATAAACCAAGTGAAGTAAGTTTAATGAAATTGAAATTAAATAAAATAATATTATTTAAATCAAGTAATTTGGGGTTAATCATATTTCTCCAACACAAGAAAACTACCTATCTCGGGTTCATAGGATCTCAAAACACCAAGTCCTAATCAGGAAACTCTAACAAAGAACATCGACAACAAGGATATGAGAATCACACATAGATTCAAGATACTAAAAATTGTGGTTTAGATCCTACAACAATAAATAGATCTATGAAACCCTTTGGAGGAAATAGGAGAGAACATGGGAAAGATAACAGGAAGAGGAAACTTCCCTGGTAGAGATTAAACAATATTATCTATGATTCGATGCACATCTGGAAGGGTGTAGATAGTCCAAAATCCCTTATTGGGAGACTCCCTAGAAAAATAAATCATAATACTTCAAAATAGGTCCATCAGGAACTATAAACGAGTGTTTTAGTAGATTTAGAAATAATTTTCAGATTCAAAAATCTCATGCGAATGGTTAGATGGGCAGGGTCACACAGTTAGACAAAACCATACACTCTAGTCATCCACCCCTACTAATGGGGTTGCATGGTTTATCCTTAGAGGGTGAATATTTTGAAAACCATGTGCCATCCATGAAAAACCCCACTATCTAGGTTTGAATGGTTTCCCTTGATTGGGTGCATAGTTTGGGAAAATCGTGCTCCAACCGTGCATATCACAAAAGCCCTTCAAATTTTCAAAATTGCACATGAAACAACCCTTAACAAAACCTAAACAAAGTAAGATCAAAGTAGGGGTTCGGTAATACATGTAAATAGTAACATTTTGTTGTATCCTTACCACCAAAGAAACTTTCTATACCCAAAAAGACTACTGAGAAGATTCCATGTCAAAAAGATAAGACCACTAATATCTCATCAGTGCCTCCCTCTCCGTCGCCTAGTAAGAATCAGACCCATGCAACCATAACACTGAAAATAAATTTATCATCATCCCAAAAATCACCTTGGTTTCAGAATCAACTATTCTAAATAGATGTTTAGTCATGGATAAATAAGGTTTAGGCAAAAAATAACTCCATCTCAGAACATGAGATGGATAAAATAGATACTTTCATAGCTGAGATACATGGAACAGGTTTTGAATCAACATAAACTATGGTGGAAGTGAAAATTAGTAAGAAATTTTCCCCACCTAACCAAAAAATATAAAAAGGTCCCTAAAAATGAAGATAAAGTTTCCCTTTCCTCCCAAGCCATCGATGACCCAAATGAGGTGAAAATTTAAAGAACACCTAGTCACTAACTGAAAATTAAAATGCTCCAAAATGATATCAACATTGGACTTATACATATTATGTGCCATCCAGATTATCTGATGAATAAACTAAATCTTTTCCAATGTATCTTGAAACAAGCTTGGTCCAACCATGGAACATCAACAAATATCTGAATAACAAAATGGATATTTGTAAGGGACCCCACACAAGGGCTCAAAATGATCCATTCTAATCATGGACTGCTAACTGTTGTTATAATAAAACTTAACCCCCCCTAAATGATCATTCCAAGATCCCCATGGCCAGGAACACAACAACGTAGCATATCCTGAAGAATATTAATATCTCTTTGTATATGGTCATACAACTCGGGATAGTTGTCTATAATCAAATAGAAATGAGATATGATTTCCTCCTAAAGGCCTCTCCAAAAACAATAAGTGAATTGGGGATCTCTATCAGAGACTATAGTAGATGGAACTTTATAAAAATGAATTATCTCTTTCACATAGATATTTCCCAACTCCTTAACTTTTGTTTCATCATGGATGGGTATAATGTGGGATGGTGTTTTTGGCCTATTGATCACAAAAAATATCTCATTATTATATTTTTGGGTACACAGAAACCCAACACAAAATTAGATAGATATATCATTCCACATCTAACTACGGACAGGGAGTGGTTGAAGAAAAACCAATGGTTTTTGGTTCTTGTCCTTAACCAATTGGAATGTTTAACATTGAGAGAATAAATCATCAATGCCTCATCTCATACATGGCCACCAGAATCATCTCCACATGTCATAGAACATCTTCATGGTTTCTAGGTTCATTGATCATTGGGAGTTATGGAAATATCCCATCACATCTTTATTTATAGATAACAGTACCAAAAAATTATTTTGATAACATAGAATACCCTCAGTAGAGAATGATCCATCAAATATAGTCTCCCCACCATAAAGAGAGTCTCTAATGCTATAGATTTCATCATCAAGCCACTTTTCTTGAAGAATCATCTCTAGAAGAGGGGATTACAATTGAACACTGGCCAAGGAAACCTCATCCCTTGATTCCCAGACCCCAATATGAAATTGTGCAAAGAGATCCATCATGTTACACTATTGTGATGATTCTTTCACTACTTGGGTCAAAAGTTTCCTTCTCAAATCATCCAAAAATACATTCCCTTTCCATGGGGAATAGGTTATGTCAAAGTCAAAAGATTTCAA
Source organism: Viscum album (assembly GCA_963277665.1). Classification (NCBI taxonomy): domain Eukaryota; kingdom Viridiplantae; phylum Streptophyta; class Magnoliopsida; order Santalales; family Viscaceae; genus Viscum; species Viscum album. The sequence goes on along the minus strand of OY728166.1, from coordinate 905,708,432 downwards.
GTATTCAACCCAATTCTTTTGACAGAGATTCAAATCTTTTGTTTAGAGAAGATAAAACTCAATATCACATGTTCTGAATACATAGTAAACCTTTATCCATTAATTTAATGACACCAAATCTGAAGTTCATGAATTACAGCTGCTAGTTCAAGGTAATGGTTCGATAATTATTCTCATGTGGCCTAATATTTTGACATCCATAAGAAAATAACTGATCACCTTTTATAATAAAACTACCCAAACCTGAACCCAATGCATCATATAAGACCAAATAGCCCTACCCGTCCTCCGGAAGAGTTAAAACTAGAGAAGTATTCAAAAGGTTGTTATCTCAAAAAAAGAACTCTGACATTTTTCATCCCAAGAAAACCTTACTCTTTTCCAATTTAGAGCAGCCATCAAAGATGTTTACTTTGATAATCCTTTAATGAACTAGTGATAATACCTAACTAAACCCAAGAATCTCTAAATCTCAAAAACATTTAGTGGATTTTTCTATGTCGTAATAGATTTCACCTTTTGAGGATCAATTGAAATACCGTGTTTCGACACCATGTGTCCCAATAACGTTAATTCCCGCATCTATTAATTACGTATTGAAACATTGGACTAAAGTCAATGATTTCTCAACAATTCTAGAACTACTCTCAACTGACATACATGATTCTACTCAGTCTTAGAGTAAACAAGGATTTCATCCATAATGACTACCAAGAAAGTACTAAGATACTCAAGGAAAATCCTATTCATTAAATCCATAATAACCAAAGGAGAATTAGATAAATTAAATGTAATGAAATTGTACTCATAATGGCCATGCCTACTCTCAAAAGTGGTTTTCGGAATGTCATATTCTATTATTCTTAATTGGTTCTAACCAGATTGAAGGTAATTATTTGTGAACTAGTTTTACCCTTTCAACTTATCAAATATATCATCAATTCAAAGAAAAAAATTATATTACCATAACTCAATTGATTTTTTGGTAATCAAAACAGAGGAGAATTGGACTAACATCCTTCTTCGAAAATAGAACTGGTACCACCCAAGGTGACACACTCAGTCGTATAAAGATTTTATCTAGAAGATCATACCACTGAGACTTTTTTTCTTTCATTTCAGCTAGTGTCATGATGTAATAAGAGATAGACATTGATTGAGTACCAGAAACATAGTTGATATAAAAAACTACCAATCTTACGAGAAGAAAACCAGAGAAGTGGGGAAGAAAAACATTGAAAAACTCAATGAAAACTAGAGGGAGATCACCGCTCAAAGATTCCCACTTCAGATCAAAAGAAAACACTTATATCACATTCCCAAAATATGGATAAGATGGTCTTGTTATACTCGACCTTGGGTCTTATTCACCTTGAAAGATACAACAGACCCCAACTGGTGTTGTAAAGGAGACCCATATAGGATAACAATCGATCCAGGATTTATTATTAATTAGCCAATGCATCCTAAAAATAATGTCAAATAGTTTCATTTCAATAACTACAAAATCCCAAGAAACCTCAAAATATGATAAATTGAAAGAAAAAAATACTAAAAAGACCCATTTCTCTCTACATTTCAAGGGGTTTAGTATTATCTATCTCACAAGATAAAATATTTATAGAAATATTTAGAATATTAAAAACACATGTTGAAATAAATGAATGAGATGCACCAGTATCAAATAAATTATTCACTAATGAAGAATCTGTAGTGATGGTACCTCTCATAGTCACTATACTCAAATCTTCTTCCTCTGGGGAATCTTCTACTGCATGAAGAATATTCATTTTGGATGCATGTGGAAGGAACCCCATTGTACGTGAAGCATCTAATTGAACCTGATTTTCAATAGTCATTTATGATATTTTTCCACTACATTGAGTAAAAAATAAATTTCATAACTTCTTTTAGGTGACCCGAGCATCCATGGGAGCCACATATCGAGGGTGACTTAGTGAAAAACCTATTTGAATGCCCAGGATTTCTACACTAGTATCAAAATAAACAGCCTCTTCAAGGCCTTTTAAGAGGTCTACAAAAACACTACCATCTAGATCCACCAAGAGAATCATCATTATTCTTTTTTTTTCATTTTAAGGTACTTCCACAACCCCTAGGAAAAAAAGAAACTTCTATCAACCTTAAATTCCATCTACTTCCATATATCCATCAGCACTGTAACACCCATATATTTTATGAGAAGTATATTTTTTTATGTCTTATGTTATACGCAACATAAAGGAAACTTTCACTTCACACAACACTAGCTTGTCTTGCGTTACACGCAATCACGACCTTCCTCGATAGCGTGTGTAGTACGCAATACCGAGTTTCACTAAACAATGATATATTATTATAATATTATATACTAGCCGTTATGAATAGTATTAAATAAATTTTAAATTTTATAACATTATTATTCATCTTACACATTTTCTAGAACATGGTTTGAGAACAAAATAAATTTTTCCTGTAAAATAGGTATTTTTTAAAAAATGAAGTTTTCCCGCCTTTTGATGGCGCACCCACATTAAATCTAGTTTTTGACATGTTTATAAGTTCAAGTTGACAAAATAAAATACTTCTTTGGAATCAGGATATAAAAATTTACTTTGGATAAATTTTTCATATTATTCTGACAACTTTCATATTTTAATGAATAGTAAAAGCACGCTATATTTTAATTAAAAACAACTTTTTACGTCGCAATAATTTATATGGTTAAATTATAATATTGAATGGTTTTAAAGTATAAAGAGAATATATTTTTAGCATTTAATATAATTTATGTCATTACCATTAATTTTACATTGAATTTAAAGGTAAAAACATTTCAATCTTTGGCAATGTTTTAACTTTTAAAACCCGTTTTCTTAACAATAGGATTAATTTTAAATTAATTACTGAAACTTATGTGTTTTGATTTTGGAAAAATGGATTTCATATTTGGATTCAGGGGGTCCAAATTATGTTCATAGGTTACTTTTTTTTTTTTTATATTATGAATAGTAACTACAGTAATTTTTATTTACTACAGTTTAAGGTAAATCAGGTAATTAAGGGTAAAAATAAGATTATAAAATTCCCCTAACACTTTCCAAAATCCTATTTTATGAATAAAATCCAACCCATATCACCTAGGGGTCGTACTAGATTCATTTCATGGACTTTTGACCATGAAATAATATAATTATTATTAAAACCAATGAATTTGACAACATGTCACTCTCTTAAATCATATAAGTGGAATAATTTTAATTTAGTGATAAACATCATAAAACTTCAGATATAAATAGTCTCTAGAAAGTTAATAACAATATATACATCATATTAATTTATTTATAATTTTTAAAAAATAAATAATTATCATTAATTATGACACAATAGTGATGTTGAAATTATCTTATTGATTGAAATATCAAATAATTGATTATAAAAGTATTAAAGAAAATATTATAAGAACTATTTAATGTGATCCACTAATTTTCTAGATAAAAATTACATGTTATTAATATATTAAAGCTTTTATTTTGAACATATATTCTTTATATATTTTATTTATATTCAAATAAAATAATAGTGTCAAAATTGACACTATTGTTATTTTATAAAAATTACATCTTATAAAATTGTTTAAAAATCACAAAAATATTTAAAATTTATAAATTAAAATTTATATGATCTAAAATGTAATAAATTATATAATTACGAACAATTCACAACATATAAGTAATTATTTATAATGATTTAAAATTTAGAATTTTATTAACACAAATAAAATTAAATAGATTATATAAGGATAAATGAAGTTGATAATGTTTAAAATAAATTCCCAACTTGTCTAAATTATATTGGTTGATGAGATTTCAACCCTATAGCATCTAATCTTCAGATTTTTGTCATTTTGGAGGTTTTTATGTGGGGTTGGAATTTATTATAAATTAATATTTCTTATAATTCCAATGGTGCCCCTCTCCTCCCTTATAAAAAGGGCACCTCCTCCCTCTCCTCCTCACACCACTTTGAGCCTTCAATCTCGGAAAAACCCTACCAATTTCTCTTCTCCAATTCCCTAGAAACATAATAGAGGTTCTGGTATTTTTCAAAGACAAATCTTAGTGCCCTAAGAGGAGGTTTCAAAGAGGCGTGTCGAAGAACAGATAATATCTGTTACCAATTCTTTCAAATTTATTAGTTCTTATACTTCTTCTTCTTTAGTTGTTTAATTATGAAGTAATAAAATCCGTATCACTAATATATTTATATGTTATTGTAAATATGAAACAACCCTATTTCACCTTCTATTTATCCTACGGATAATGAAATCATCGGGCGTGCGTATGTACATAATACCATCTCCACGCCGTGGTGTAATATGTTTTCCACCACCACCTTACTTGGATGGGTATAATGGTGTAAATAATAACTATATATGATTATTGTAAAATTATATTTATTATGAAATATTATACATACACTTCAATACAATTCCATGATCATGGGAACGGTATCATCGCTCGTGCGTACGTAGGGCCTACCGTCTCCACGATGTGATGCGACTCATTCTACATGATCTTCATTGAATAATGATTATATAAATGAATTGAATGATTAAATATGATATATATTACACTAATAACACTCTATAAATGAGGTATCTATAACCTAAAAATAAGAATAAGAATTTATTCGACAAAAAACACAGAAGAACATAAAGCAATAAACACCCAAATAACAAGTAGCAGTAAAATATTACTAATAAGAAGCTAAGAATATGACCATATGTGATATCATAACAATGCGTATGATTCTAGAATAAGTCAATGACATTTTTTAAATCATTATAAAGGAGTTTCGGACACGTACAAAGCATATCGGACCAAAGGTAAGGGAAAATCTCGCAATCTCATTTTTATCCGAGATTGTTTATACTTCAGAATTTACTGGGGAATATTTATCATACACATCCATGTTTCCTAAATATGTAATATTATTTATATCCTCCTACAATTGTTTAAATCCAATTTTATCCATTGTTGGGTTTTTTTAGAAAAATATATGAAAGGAATCTTTTGTCATTCAGTAAAAGATACTTTTTGAATTTTTCAGCCAAAGTACGAGAAGAATGTTTTTTTAACTTATACGGCATGAATGTATTATTATAAAATTATTTCCATGAATCTTCCATTACAAGTTTTCATGTTTATTTTTAATTAACTTCTTTTAGTTTAAAATTTTATGACACGTTAATAAAGGAAAAATGTTTTTGAATTAGAAAGGATATTTTCCTCAAGAATGAAGTTCAAGTGTATTATCAAAATTATTTTCCATCTAAGATAATATAGGGTTATGTTTCTATCCCTATTTTTACATTTATTTGATTATGTTATGATGGAATTAATTTTATGATGTCCTTTTATCTTACATAGATTATGTTATGATGGAATGTTGTTTAAGAATCCCATTTTTATTACATGGGTTATGCTATGATATATGATTTATGATTTTGTGGCATACATAAGAATGGTATGATTATGAGTTGGGTGGGACCTATATCTCCCTCCAATGCATTGGGTAAAGATTTATATCTCATGAGATAGACATGGATGGAACGACATGTTAATCTGGTTCAGTGATACAGGACTGGAACGAGGAGTGAACTCGGTTCAGTAATGGACTTTGTCCGCCATGATAGTCTTGGTAATGATTCTTGACTAAAATGAAATTATTTTCTATGATTATGTGTGTATTACACAGAGTTTCATGTTTTAAGTTATGATTATTGGGATTATATTTCACCACTATTATTTATCCCATGTTATGATATTATGGTCTCTTGTGCAGGTTAAGATATTCAAAATGTTATGTTCTTATGAACATGATATGATTGATATTTATTTTTGTTTACCCTTACTGAGTATTTGATCTCACCCTTTTGTATGTTTTCTTTTCTCCAGGTCAGGAAGAATGGTATTAAGTAGGATATGCCAAAAAGGGACTCTAGATATGATGAAATAAATGGGAGACAACGTAGATGATTTATGAACCAGTTGTTTATGTTTCCTAGTTTCTAAAGACACTATACCTATACGGTCCTTTCATGGTTTTGTTATATGTTGTAATAAGTGTGATTCAATTTTGAATTAATAACAATGTATGTAAAGTATGGGTCATTATAGTTGGTATCAGAGGAAAGGTATAGTCAACCTTTGGAAACTAGGATGTGAAAACCTTAGTAAGAACCCTAAGGATATGTATAAGAATAGAACACAATCTTAGTGTTTTAGAAATGACCATGAATAACCTATGATAATACCTTAAGTGTAAAATTTTATTCTTGATTATGTGGTTTTCCTATTATTATTAGTGTTTCTCGCACTATGCTTATTGGTTTTAGCCAATGGCTGGAACCCGAAGGAACCGTGTTAATGCTGAATGCGACGAGCAATGAAATGATTGTCCACCTGAGAAACCAAACGTTATGGGAGATGGAATGAAATATCTTGTAGCCATTATCACACAACTTTCTCAAGCTATGAACCATGCAGGACTTCCAAACGAGAAAAAGAAAGAGCAACATTCTGGTGAATCCCTCATGAGCCAGTGTCCACCTTCATTCAATGGGTCTTCTGATCCATTAGTTGCTGAACAATGTATTAGTACCACTGAAAAGATATTTTCAGTTCTACAATGTTCTGAACATGAAAAATTCATCTTATCAGTGTATCGTTTGGAAGGTGATGTTGTTCAATGGTGGAATCTTATCAAGAATATGAGGCAAAGAGATGAAATTGAGTCCATGGAATGGGACGAGTTCAAGAGCGTATTTTTCAATAAGTACTTCCCTCATATTCTTCAAACAAAGATGGAGAAATAGTTTCTTGAACTGAAGCAAAAGGATGATGAATTTTTTGGTACCTATGAAGAAAATTTTACAAGACTTTCAAGGTACGCTCCTGGAATTATTATCCAACCTGAGAGTAAAATCGATCGATTCATTAGTGGCTTAAAACCAAATCTTTAAAGGGAGTTAGCCTAAGGGACTTCAATAGCTATGAGAAAATTGTTCGTTGTACTCTCAAGGTTGAGATGGATATTGGATTAACCCATCACTCATATGGGTTTGATAAGAAGAGGAAAATGGAATTGAAAGGAAAATATAAAGACCACACTAAAAAGAAGATGAGTTTTCCTTTGTGCTCAAATTGTGGAAAGAAACATGGAGGGAATTGTCTTAAAGGGACAAGCAAATGTTTTAAGTGTGGAAAAGAAGGTCATCGGGCAGTTGAATGTCAAAATAATGGGTAGAAGATGTCTAATGTTGTGAACAAAAAAAGGGATACACAAAATGTACCTCATACACTTCAATGATTCAAGTGCAAGGATATGGGGCATTATTCCAATAACTGCCCAAATCCAAGGGTTGTTGATGATGATCGACGTCAAAAAACTCTTAAGGCCAAAGACAAAGGAAATTCACATGCAATTACTATCGGTGATGTGGAGTACGATAACGAAGTGGTGAAAGGTACACTTACCATCCACTCTAAAGTATAAAATGTTTTATTTGATTCTGGATCCACCCACTCTTTTATTTCTGAAGAATATTCTAAGTGTATCGTCGTATTACCTCGAAAATTAGATATTGAGTTAGCTGTGACAACTCCTAATGGCACAACGGTTGCATCAAAAGTTTATAATTCTTCTCCAATTCAAGTTTGTGGGAAAGTGCTTCCTGCAAATCTTGTGATCCTTCCTATAGTGGAATTTGATGTGATTCTTGGCATGGATTGGCTTTCTTTATACGGAGCTCATATCAATTTCCAAATAAGGGAAATCAAATTTAATATTCCTGATCAATCTACTATCATCTATCGATGCAAGGATGAATATAACCTTCTAGTGGAATTTTATTCCATCTTATGGGTCTTGATTCCAATTAATGAAGGTTATTTATCTCAACTGGTTGGAGATAAACTCACGATTAATAATACACCCATTGTACGAGAGTTTTATGATGTCTTTCCGGAAGAATTACTGGGTCTTCCACCAAATTGTGAAGTTGAGTTTTCAATAGAACTCATATCGAGTGCTATGCCCATTTCAAATAAACCTTATAGAATGGCCCCAATTGAGTTGCAGGAATTGAAGAAGCAACTCCAAGAGAATCTTGATAAAGGATTCATATACCCTAGTGTGTCACCTTGTGGAGCACCTGCTCTATTTTTTAAGAATAAAGATGGATCAATGAGTCTTTGCATTGATTATCGAGAACTTAATAATATCATTATCAAGAAAAAATATCCTATCCCACGTATTGATGACGCATTTGACCAACTATGTGGAGCTCAATACTTTTCCAAGATTGATCTTCGTTCAGGGTATCATCAATTAAGGGTCAAAAAAGAGGATATACCAAAGACAGATTTCCGTACAAGTTATGGACACTATGAATTTATAGTGATTCCATTTGGTCTTACTAATGCCCATGCTATCTTCATGGATCTAATGAATAGATTCTTTAGAGACTATCTTGATCAGTTTGTGGTAGTCTTTATAGAGGATATTCTTGTCTATTCAAAGAGCAAGGAAGAATATGAAGATCACTTGAGAATTGTATTAAAGACCCTAAGAAAGGATAAGTTTTATGCCAAACTTACCAAGTGTGAATTTTGGCTTCAAAAAGTTTGATTTTTGGGTCACATATTCTAAAAAGAGGGGATATCTGTGGATTCAGCAAAAACGGCGGTTATCGAAAGATTATTGAGGACAACAACAATAACTGAGATCCAAAGTTTTCTTGGTTTGGATGGATATTATCGATGTTTTGTGAAAGAGTTTTCACGATTATCTAATCCACTCACCAGGTTGACTCGAAAAGGATTTAAGTTCATGTGGACGGAGGAGTGTGAAGAGAATTTCAAGGAGTTGAAAAGAAGGTTATCCAGTGCACCTTTGCGCACACAGCCTTGTAGTGGAGAAAGGTTTGTGATCTACAGTGATGCATCCAAGAAGGGATTGTGGTGTGTTCTCATGCAAAACGATATGGTGATAGCTTATGCCTCACGACAGTTAAAAATCCATGATCAAAATTACCGAACTCATGATTTGGAGTTGGCTGCGGTAATCATTGCATTAAAGATTTAGAGGCATTATCTTTATGGTGAAAGGTGTGATAATTATACTGATTATAAAAGTTTAAAGTATATTTTCACACAAAAGGAGCTGAATATGCACCAATGAAGATGGTTGGAGATGATTAAGTATTACGACTGCTCAATTCATTATCACCCTGGGAAAGCAAACCAGGTGGCAGACGCATTAAGTCGACAAGACCATGCTAGCTTATCCATGATGAGGGTCACAAAAGAAACAAATTTAATGGATTTATAAAGGAAATATCTTGTAATTATAATGAAAGGGGAAAAATCTTATCTTTATCAAATTTATGTTCAACCGTCTCTGCATGTGAAGATTAAAGAGGCACAAAAAAAGATGTACAGTTACAAAAGAAGGTGATAAATGTTCCTGAATTCAACCATGATTGTGAAGGGATAATAAGGTTCAGGAATTGGGTTTGTGTTCCTCCCATCCCAGAATTAAAGAAGGAGTTGTTGGATGAGGGTCATAGTTCTTCATTCTCTATTCATCCTGGAAGCATGAAGATGTATAGGGACTTGAAAGAGTAATTCTGGTGGGATTGCATGAAAACAGATGTTGCTGAATATGTCTCTTGATGCTTGGTTTGTCAGCAAGTTAAAGCTGAGAGACAGAAGTCTAAGGCGATGTTACAACCATTACCCATACCGGAATGAAAATGGGAAAACACCACTATGGACTTTGTCGCTGGACTTCCTAAAACATCCAAAGTCAATAATGCTATCTGGGTCATAGTTGACCTTCTTACAAAGTCGGCACCGTTCATTACTATTAGAGAAGATTTCTCTCTGGATCATCTTTCCAAGATATATGTAAAGGAAGTGGTCAGATTGCATGGAGTACCACTTTCCATTATATCTGATTGGGATCTGAGGTTTACCTCAAAGTTCTGGCGAATTATTCAGCATAATTTAGATATAGCATTGAGTTTCAGCACTTCTTATCATCCTCAGATAGACGGTCAGTCTGAGAGAACAATTCAAACTCTACAAGACATGTTGAGAGCTTGCTCTAGGGATTTCAAAGGGGGTTGGGATCAACACCTAACTTTGGTGGAATTTTCTTATAATAATAGATTCACCCCAGTATTCAGATGGCTCCTTATGAAGCTCTCTTTGGAAAGAAATGCCGAACTCCAACTTGCTGGGATGACGTTTGGGAAAGAAAGCTATTAGGACCTGATCTTGTTGACGAGATGGAAGAAAACGTCCTATCTTTTCAACAACACATAAGAGCATCTCAGAGTCAACAAAAAAGTTATGCTGACAACTGAAGAAAAGACCTAGAGTTTTAAGAGGGTGATAAAGTGTTCTTAAGAATATCTCATTGGAAGAGAGTAATGAGATCTGGAAATAAAGGCAAGTTGAGCCCTAGGTATATCTGTCCTTTCGAAATACTGGATCGTGTTGGGAAGGTAGCTTACCGATTGGCGCTTCCACCGAATCTCTCTTAAGGTCACGATGTGTTCCATGTATCTCTCCTAAGAAAGTACATACCTGATCTTTCACATGTACTAAGCTCAGAAGTTGTACCACTGGAGCATGATCTTTCTTATGAAGAGCAGCCGATAGAGATTCTGGATCATAGAGAAAAAGTTCTATGGAACAAGACCACTCTCTTGGTGAAAGTTTTATGGAAGAACCACCAATTATAAGAAGCTACATGTGAGCTTGAGAATATGATGAGGGAGAGGTATCCTCATCTGTTTGTTACGAAGTGACGAATTTCGAGGGTGAAATTCATTTTACGGGGGATAGAATGTAACACCCTAATATTTTATGAGAAGTCTATTTTTTTATGTCTTATGTTATACGCAACATCAAAGGAAACATTCACTGCACACAACACTAGCTTGGCTTGCGTTACACGCAATCGCGACCTTCCTCGATAGCGTGTGTAGAACGCAATACCGAGTTTCACTAAACAACAATATATTTTTATAATATTATAAACTAGCCGTTATGAATATTATTAACTAAATTTTAAATTTTATAACATTATTATTCACCTTACACATTTTCTAGAACATGGTATGAGAACAAAATAAATTTTTCGGGTAAAATAAGTATTTTTCAAAAAAATGCAGTTTTTCCACCTTTTGATGGAACACCCACTTTAAATCTAGTTTTTGACATTTTATAAGTTAAAGTTGACAAAATAAAATACTTATTTGGAATCATGATATAAAAATTCACTTTGGATAATTTTTTCATATTATTTTGATAACATTCATATTTGAATGAATAGAAAAAACCCACTATATTTTAAATAAAAACAACTTTTTACATCGCAATAATTTATATGGTTAAATTATAATATTGAATGGTTTTAAAGGATAAATTGAATATATTTTTACCATTTAATATAATCTATGTCATTACCATTAATTTAACAATGAATTCAAAGGTAAAAACATTTCAATCTTTGGCAATGTTTTTACTTTTAAAACTCGTTTTCTTAACAACGAGATTAATTTTAAATTAATTACTACAACTTCTATGTTTTGAATTTTTAAAAATGGATTCCATATTTGTATTAATTGGGTCCAAATTATGTTAATAGGTTACTTATATTTTTTTATATTATGAATAGTAACTATGGTAATTTTTATTTACAACAGTTAAAGGTAAATCGGGTAATTAAGGGTAAAAATAAGATTATAAAATTATCCTAACACTTATCAAAATCATATTTTATGAATAAAAGTCGACCCATATCACCAAAGTGTTAGACTAGATTCATTTCATGGACTTTTGACCATGAAATAATATAATTATTATTAAAACCAAAGAAAGTGACAACATGTCACTCTATTAAATCTTATCAGTGTAATAATTTTAATTCAGTGATAAACATCATAAAACATCAGATATAAATAGTCCCTAGATAGATAATAAAATTATCTACATTATATGAATTTATTTATAATTTTTATAGAATAAATAATTATCATTAATTATGACACAATAGTGATGTTGAAATTATTTTATTGATTGAAATATCAAATAAATGATTTTAAAAGTTTTAAAATAAATTTTATATGAATTATTTAATGTGCTCCAATAATTTTCTAGATACAAATCAAATTTTATGAATCCATTAAATCTTTTATTTCAAACATATTTTCCGTATATATTTTATTTAAATTCAAATAAATGAATAGTGTCAAAATTGACACTATTGTTATTTTATAAAAATTACATATTATAGAATTGTTTAAAAATCACAATTTTTTTTAAAAATTAAAAATTAAAAATTATATGGTCAAAAATGTAATAAAGTAAAAAATTATGGACAATTCGCAACATATATGTAATAATTTATAATGATTTATAATTTATAATTTTATTAACACAAATAAAATTAAATAGATTATATAAGGATAATCAAGTTGATAATATTTAAAATAAATTCCCAACTTGTCTAAATTTTATTGGAAGATGATATTTCAACCCTATATCATCTAATATTTGGATTTGAGTCATTTTGGAGGTTTTTATGTGGGGTTGTAAATAATTATAAATTAATATTTCTTATAATTCCAAAGGTGCCCCTCTACTCCCTTATAAAAAGGGCCCCTCCTCCCTCTCCTCCTCACACCACTTTGAGCCTTCAGGCTTAGCCAAACCCTGACAATTTCTCTTCTCCACTTCCCTAGAAACATCATAGAGGTCCTGGTATTCTTCAAAGGCCAATCTTAGTGCCCTAAGAGGAGGTTTCAAAGAGGCGTATCGAAGAAGAGGTAATATCTGTTACCAATTATTTCAAATTTATTTCTTCTTCTAATTCTTCTTCATTAGTTGTTTCATTATGAAGTAATAACATAAGTATTACTAATATACTTATATGTTATTATAAATATGAAACAACCCTATTTCACCTTCTATCCATCCTACGGAAAAATAAATCACCGCGCGTGCGTACGTACGGAATATTGTCTCCACGTCATGGTGTAATCTGTTTTCCACCACCACCTTACTTGGATAAGTATAATTGTGTAAATAATAAATATATATGATTATTTTAAAATTATATTTATTATTAAATAGTATAAATACACTTTAATGCAATTCCACGATCATGGGAATGATATCATCGCTCGTGCGTACGTACGGCCTACCGTCTCCACGATGTGATGCGACTCATTCTACATGATCTTCATTGAATAATGATTATATAAAATATTTTAATGAGTAAATATGATATATATTACACTAATACCATTCTGGAAATGAGGTATCTATAACCTAAAAAGAATAATAATAATTTATTCGACAAAACACACAGAAGATCATAAAGCAATAAACACCTGAATAACAAGTACCAATGAAATATTACTAATAAGAAGATAAGAATATGACCATATATGATATCATAACAATGATTATGATTCTATAATAAGTAAATGACATTATTTAAATCATTATAAAGGAGGTTCGGACACGTACAAAGCATATCAGACCTAAGGTAAGGGAAAATCTCACAATCTCATTTTTATCCGAGATTGTTTATACATCAGGATTTTCTGGGGAATATTTGTCATCCACATCCATGTTTCCTCAATATGTAATATTATTTCTATACTACTACAATTTTTTAAATCTAATTTTATCTATTGGTGAGTTTTTTCATTAAAAGATATGAAAGGAATCTTTTGTCGTTCAGTAAAAGATACTTTTTGACTTTTTGGCCAAAGTATGAGAAGAATGTTTTTTTAAATTATATGGCATGAATGGATTTTTAGAACATTATTTCCATGAAGATTCCTTTACAGGTTTTCAAGTTTATTTTTAATTAAATTATTCTAGTTTAAAATTTTATGACATGTTAAGAAAGGAAAAATGTTTTTGAAGTAGAAAGGATATTTTCATCAAGAATGAATTTCAAGTGTATTATCAAAATTATTTTCCATATAAGATAATATAGGGTTCTGTTTTTATCCCTATTTATACATTGATTTGATTATGTTATGATGGAATTAATTTTATGATGTCCTTTTATCTTACATGGATTATGTTATGATGGCATGAAGTTTAAGAATCCCATTTTTATTACATGGGTTATGCTATGATATATGATTTATGATTTTGTGGCACACATAAGAATTGTATCATTATGAGAAGGGTGGGACCTATATCTCTCTCCAATGCATTGGGTAAAGATTTATATCTCATGAGATAGACATGGTTGGAACGGAAAGTTAATCCAGTTCAATGATACAGGACTGGAATGAGGAGTGAACTTGGTTCAGTAATGGACTTTGTCCGCTATGATAGTCTTGGAAATGAGTATTGACTAAAATTAAATGATTTTCTTTGATTATGTGTGTATGACACAAAGTTTCATGTTTTATGTTATGATTATTGGGATTACATTTCACCATTATGATTTATCCGATGTTATAATATTATGATCTCTTGTGCCGGTTAGGATATGAAAAATGTAATGTTCTTCTAAATATGATATGATTTATATTTCTTTTTGTTTACCCTTGCTGAGCATTTGATCTCACCCTTTTGTATGTTTTCTTTTCCCTAGGTCAGGAAGAATGGTATTAAGAAAGATATTCCAAAAATGGACTCTAGATATGATGAAATAAATTAGAGACAACGTAGATGGTTTATGAACCAGTTGTTTATGTTTCCCAATTTCTAAAGACACTATGACTCTATGGTCCTTTCATGGTTTGGTTATATTTTGTAATAAGTGTTCTTCAATTTTGAATTAATAACAATGTATGTAAAGTATGGGTCGTTATAAGCACTTTTTCCAACACATCATCATAAGAAGTAATCTTTAGTAAGAAAACTTGACAAAAACAATATCAGATAAAAGTCCCAACTCAAACTGTTAAGTCTTTACCTTATCATTGGATACTATCTTAGGTGAAAACTTCACTAGATCATAAATATAGTTTGAGTATTAGGTCACGGTCTTGTTAGCCCACTCAATTATGAAAAAATCAATAGAATTTTACAACACCATCGACTCTAAATAGAACTGTTTGGTGAAAATATACTTGAATAATTTCCACTATAAAATCTCATGCTTCTTCTCAATCACCATCATATACCACATCCTCCTTATAGGTCCCTCCAATACAAAAGTGTAATACTTAACCTTAATTTCATCAGTTTTCTCTACAAACAAAAACAAATGATCAATAATACTGAATCATTACTAAGCATCTTGATGATCATTGGATCCTTTGAACTCTGGTGGATTCTAGTGAAGAAACTCTTGAGGATGATTTCATAAAATATCCCATTGAGGTTCTATAGCTGGAGCATGATTGGTAGCTAGTGTAGGTTTCTATCCCAGAGCTTGGACAGTACACACAATCACCTCAACCACACTTGAGTGAATGGGAGTATTTTATCGATATGGTTCACTAGTAGCTTCCTCCTCAATCCGACTCTCATTTATTCTTAGAGACATGATGCCACACAATATCAACAGGCAACATAGAAGACATCATATTAACACTCAAACATATAAACAAGATAAAATTATTCCAAACATATAGAAAACCAAGATTTGGATTTCAATATATCCAAATCGAAATTAGGGAAAATACTAGAACTAATTCTCAAGACATATTTCCCAAACCACCCCTGGTGACTTAAGGTTATTTTCATTAAGAGTTGTTCAGGCACTCAATCATAACTACATCCGATTTCCCGACAAGATCACACAAATGAATACTGATTTAAAAATAAGATCCACCTAAACCTCTAACACCACTTTGTCAAAAACCAACCTAGATACCCTAGTAACCTGATAACTGAGCCTGTCCTCACATATCTTAAAGGGAATTCCGGATCCCCATAGGTTGGCGGCTATCACCTAGAATCATACAAAATGAAATTGGGAATGAATTTTCCACAAACATTGTAGAAGTTAGATAAACATGTCAGTATTCATACAACAGAAACTCCATAAGGATAATTGTACCAGAAGTCAAATAGGAAAACAACCCCAATGTACTATGAAAAATTTACTAGAAAAATAGGGTAACAACCCAAGTCCCAATGGACACAAATCTCCACTCTTAAGGATAAACAACTACTACCACCTCCAAGTGGTTCCTTAACCTTTCTAAAAGATGGAAGAATATGTTCTATAAACAATTTAAGGTGTAGGTGGGTTGTGTTCTAAAATCCCAGTAGGGTCTTACCATGGATTCCATAAACAAATGCTAACATTTCATTAACCAAAAAATCCTTACATTTTAAATAAACTGGCATGGTAGATCAAAATAATATTTAAATAAATCATTATTTAAATTTAAAATGATGGAAAATAATTTAAACAAATGGATTAATATTTTTATATAAAACAGTTTATATTAATTCAGAAGGAATGTTTAAATTCTTTTACAAGAAATTTCATATATTTAAAATACAAAAAATGAGGAACACGATCATCTACCAAAAGGTATGATAGTTCCAGTATATAAGATGATCACACACTCAAAGGAGAATCATGAAAATATATGTATACAATCATCCCTTTGATATTGACCAATGTGGACTCATAACCCTCCCATCATAGATGTGACTTAGTGTACTAAGTTTTGTTTTAGTTATAAAGTGTCAAAAGAGTATTATCCCAATAAATCACCAACTACCATGTATTTCATGTGATATAATAAAAATAAATGATGGAAAATTTATTTAAATACTTCTTAAAATGCAATTCATCCCATTCTTCGATTTCAAATATGTCTATTTCCATTTAAAACCAATACATGAGGTTTTAATCAAATCATGCATTTTCCAAGATAAAACTGATGGGTGTCTATCAAAAACATTTTAATCCATTTTTTTCAATTACAACCTTGATATTAATGTCATAAAATCAATTTTACAATTTAAATTCAAGAATTTAAATTTCACAAAATTCCATCAATTTCACAAACCCACCACAATTCAATATAATTAGGGGATTTCCCCAATTTGTTCAAAAACAAATATAAAACCCCCAATTCATTAGAATAGGGTTTTAAATAAAATAATTTCAAGAAATTTCAATAAATTAAATTTATATCACAAAATTTAATTTAAATCAATAAATTTATGGTTAATCAAAATTGTCCATCATAACGGAACCATCTACCTCGAGATAACAAAATCTCAAAAAATCAATCCCTAGTCTAGAAACTCCAAAGAAGAACATTGGAAATGAGGATTTAAGAATCAAAACTATATTCAAGATCCAAAATATTGAGGATTATAATCTCTAACAAAAATAAGATCTATGAAACCCTAGGGATGAAAGAGGAGAAAATGTGATAAAGAGAATGGGAAGAGGAAACCCACCAGGTAGAGATTGAATGTTGTTTTCCATGATTTAATCCTCTTATATAATTTTTTAGAGGGGAGAAATAACCATTTTGGAACCACACTAAAATTGAAAATCATAATACGTCAAAATAGGTCTTTCACTCACCTTAAATGAGGGTTTTGGGACTTTTAAAAATAATTTTCCAATTGAAAAATCTTGTACGCACGGTTAGCTAGGTATGGCCGAATGGTTAGGAAAAATAGTTTGCCCTATCCATGCAACCCTATTCATGGGTTTTCACATTTTCTACATGTTTGTAGATTTTTTTTTAAAACCATTCATCATCCTTGAAAAACTATACTTTCTGGGATGGCACGACTTCTTCTGAGTGGGCACATTGTTTGGGAAAACTGTGCTCCAACCATGCACAACCCAAAATCCCTCAAATTTTTAAAACTTTTACCTGAAAAAACCATTAAATAAAACCAACCAAATAATGATAAAGAGTTTGGATTAGTATTACCTTAAAATTGTAACAGGATGTTACTAAAAAATTTGGGTATACTTTATTCTTTTAAAAAATTCCATAGGTTTCCATTCCCCCACTTATAAAAGGTCACTCCTTCCCTCCACTTATTCACACCCATCAATCCAATTTTCTTGACCAGAAACTATTAAAGTATCTCCCCAAAATATTTATACACATTATAGATATTCTATTATTTCCAAAAAACCAACTCTAGGGTCCTTAAGAAGAGATCCAAATGTTGTTTCTCAAGGATAAGTTAATTGTCTTAACAATGATCTTTTGTTTTCTTTATTCTTCTTACACATTCAATTATGTCAAAAAAATACAATAAAATAAAAACATTATGTACCATATAATGATATTTTATTTTGTTGATTATATAATTTTTATCCATGTCCCCCTCCATCAAATGGAAATGTAAATAATTTATCATGTGTAAGGCAGACTACCGCCACAAAAAAAGATGTGACTTGTTTTTAAATTAATACATATCATGATTGTTTAAAATTTTGGGTTTGATAATTGTGTATTTAAATAATATTTATGATATTATTATAATTTTTTAATTATAATATCACATATAACTACTTAATTTCCATATTGTTTAAAATACGACAAGGTCGCTCGTGTGTACGAATGACTACCGCCTTGTGCAACGATGTGATTCGTTTACCAATTACACTTTACATGGAAGTAATAAGCATATATTTAATGAATATTTATGATATATATTACATGATATTGATTATTTAAATTTTATATAATATCAACTTCCAAACACATTCACTCGTTAGGGGAATGATATTATTTCTCTTGCATGTGTACAACCTACTATCTCCACGAAGTGATGTGATTCATTTTCCATGTACAAACGAAAATAATGATTCTAAAAGTATATAAAATGAGTAAAATAATTATAAAATTAATATAATTATTTAAATTATTGATATATATCTTATATAAAAGAACCATAACTTTCATGACAAAACAGACATGAGAAATTAAAGAAGTTAACACTCAAAATAAGAAAAATAATTAAATATTATTAACAAGTAGGTGGTAAAATTTATAAGAGGATAATATATGAATTTATAAATATAAATTTGGTTTTGGAATAAATTAATAACATGATTAAAAACATTATATGGGAGTTCAAATAATGTTCAAACAAAAGGATGCAAGAGGTAAGGGACTTCGTCCCAAATTCCATTCATTGAGTCATATTGTAATGTTAGGAACCAAATTTATTTTATATGGTTTATATAATGACCATTTTATATGTAATATCGTGATTCCTTAATAATTCATGGTATTTTAAGCTTAAATTTTAAATATTACATCCATGGGGATTTTACTTGAATGTTACCAAGTGGTAAATAATTTTATAACTCAATTTCTTTTAATTGGGTTATATTACTTCTACATTGTATTCAAAATTATTTGATTATGTGTATACTAAAATTTTATTATTTTATGATTTATTTAAAAAAATATTTGGATTTAAATTTGATATACATAATCAATCCTTTGATTAATCCTCACTTGAAAGGTATAATCATTGTATGGGATTTCATCCAAATTTCCTTTTCATTGAGACATATCTGTTAATATGCACCTATTCTCTTTTATGTGGTGTATATATTTCTTTTTGGATTTATTTAACATGAATAAATATTTATTCATAATTTTCAAGTAAAAAAAATATACATGTTGAATTTATGGTCACCTATCTTTTAATTTGTAATTTTATGATTGTTAACTTTCAATTATGATAATCAGTTTCTTGTGAGCATTATCATTGAAATTAAATTTCTCTTAAATATCAATATTCTTAATATCATGGTTACTATTATTTCATTTAATGTGTACCATTTGTGAATATAATGTTTAGTTTAAAAGTTATTTCATTATCTCTAGAAATATTGATAAGTCTCCATTCTTTACTCAATACAGATATTGGATGATAAGTCGCATTATTTATGAATTAAATCGATTATTCAATATATATGGTTTTTTGGACATGAAGATATGGGTGGGGCCAGATTATGGTTATCCCATTGATGTATTTGTTGTCTCATGAGATTAATCAGCTATCTATAGTTACATGGGTTTCTAGTGTATACCTACCCATCAATTTTTAACTATCTTTTGAAAGATCTTGATAATAGAGGTATCATGATGCCTAAGATAAATATTCCCAATAATTAAGAATTTTTTTCCTTAAGAATTTATTTATTATTATCCATGGTATTTCCACAATGATATCATCTCTGTATTCATTTCATTCATAATTTATTGATTAAATGGAAAGTGTTTTTATTTATTTACCTTTCCATATTGAGTATTCCTTATCTACTCTTGATAGTCATGTTATTAATTAAATAGAAATTGTGTTCAGATATTTACCTTGACATATTGATTATTCCTGATATAATCAGGATATTCAAGTTATTGATTAAATGGAATGTGTTTTTAGATATTTACGATTTCATTTTTTTATTATGCCTTATCTAATCATGAGATTAAAATTATCTAAATTGAATGTATGTTAAGTTATTTACCTTACCATGTTGACTATGCTTATTGATTCCTGATAGCTTCCCCTTTACATAAATATTATTGGGGATATGAGCTAACCCTTGTTTTGATTTCCTTTCCCAGGAATCCAAGATGTTTACAATGAATGATATGAAAAGATATTCTATAGGAAATAATAATATTCACAAATAAATGTTATTTTTTAATTTATATTTTAAAATGTAATGAATGACTCAAGTATGTATCTAGTTTTCCAAGACCAAAATACCATTCGGTCCATCAGGATGTGATTCCTTGTATCATATTTTTAAGTAGTAAATTACCCACCATCTCTGAGATACTAGGGTTAGTTTCTTTATATCTGGTATCAGAGGAATTTTATTAGAAACCTTGGGAACTAGATTTTGGAAATGATATATTATAGAACATAATACTAATATTTATTATAAGGATAATTATAGAAATACATTCTAATATTTTTATAAGGAAGTGATTATGTTATTTTCCTATAAAAATATCCCTCTTTGGATACTAAAAGTAGACATGGTTATGAAATAGCTGTACCTAGGGATAATAACTCTGAAAAAGATGCCTTGATACTAACTCGAGTGTTACCTAGTACAGAACAATGAGACATACTATGCTAACAGTTTGACACTACTGGGGATGTATGTTAGATAATTTAGATTTTCATTACAAAACATTATGAAGGATTTTAATATATTATGAAAATAAATGACCTAAGTTAAACATAATGTGTCTTTTGTTAAAAAAGGTGTCATGATTTAGAAATTCCATAAGTGATTCTTCATGATTATATAGTTCACCATTATGACTATTGTTTCTCACACAATTCTTTAAGTTTTTAGTCAATTGTTGTAACCCTAAAGAATCATGTTTTTATTAAATATAAAGGAAAATGTGGTGACTATGAGAAAACAAATGGGATGATGACCAGAGTGAAGGATATTGTGATTATTCCAAATCAATAATCCAGAAATATGATTAAAAATATATACCTACAACCAACTCTTAGACTCACAAATGAAGAGAAGGATGGATTTCTCTAATATCTTGATTGATAGAGCCCATGGAGTAAAGACGGAGCAATTCCCTTCATTTCAAAGATACATCCAAAAAAGTGTTTCAAAGGAATACGAAAATGTTTTATGTGTGTAAATAAAGGACATAAAGTAATTAATTTTTGAAGAAAAATGAAGTGTATGATGAAGGAAAATAAATTTCATCATAGGGATCCATTTATAGTTTTTTTCCTAAAATTTGGGGAACATAGACATTATTCGTGTCAATTCCCACATCTAATGGTTAACCCTACAACCAAGGAAGGACCTACATTAAAATTAAATGATTGAAGTATTTATGTATTGATATTAAATAATTAAATTGTAGAATTCTTTTTATCAATGGTAATTTGGTTAAAAAACTCATGAATCATATATGGATTGTGTTAAATTTTAGAATCATATATGACTTCATTAACTTAAAATTTATGGATACCATCATGGATTAATGAGTTTAATATTGATTATAAGTTCAAAGTATTAAACACCATTTTTATATTTTATGTGATGGAATTATACTATGATGAATAATTTTTTTGGAGACATTTATGGAAATATAACACATTTGATTAGTTTATGCTATAGTAAAAAATTTATTTAACGAAGAATGAGATAAATTTTTGTAGCCATAAGTTTAAATATATCGGTAACCTTTATGGTTTGTCTTATATTTGATGTTGAGTTAATTATGGGTTATTACACTTTTAAAATGTTATAAAAATAATATTATTATGGTTTTACAAAAAGGAAAACCTATATTTTGGGTGAAAACTCAGCTTATCCAATAAGGACACGGGGATTGAACCAAAAATTGAAGGGTGAAAAGGGTTCTACACCCACCAATAGCCTTCAAGATGGTCTGGTTAATATATTATTATTTTTAATTAAATGATTCAACAGATAAATATTAATATTGAACCAGTGGTTTTACAGTTAAGGTTTAGATATTAATATATTATATTGGATAAATTACGCTAACCATATTGGTTTGGAAAAATATTTAGAGATAAGTGGAATGGATTTTCAATCTTTTATGGATTTTATGATCTCTGAAAAGATAATTTGATTGCTTCAAGAATAAAAACGTCATTTTTAGATATTCATTTAATAGAGTAATAGATAAAGTGGAACTTAATCAAAGAACAACCAAAGAATGGAATTTTGATTATTAAATTTAAATATATCCTATAATTATATTTCTTTATATTCATAGTAAGTATGGTAATGTAATTCCTCAAATTTAGGAAAATGGATCTTGAAAAAAAATGTTATCATATTACCTTAATATCCAATGAATCAAATGGACTTTATATAATAATAGATTTAAGTTTTTAGGTACGCAAATTTATATGGAGCATTCAATTTATTGTGATCAATGATCTCTATCAATCTCTATAATTATTTACACTTTTCTGCAATGTCAATATCTTCATTTTACACCAATGTCCTCATTAATAGAAACCTAGTATGTGTTATTCCAAATAACCTATGTATTTCCATTTCTCTCATATTAAGAGGATGTTTTGTTAACCATTTTTACAATGTGGATTTATGACAAGGATATTCAAATTTCAAACCCTTAATTTCAAAGATCATGGTTAAATTGAAAGGATGAAACGTATTTAATAGGGGTAGAATATAACACCTTGAGACTTTAAAATAGGAAAATCATGTTTGATAGCTTGTATGGAACATAAAAACAATATTAGAAGAGAATATAACATCCTGTTACTTTTCAATGTAATTATTTTTTAAATAAATCCAATTTCTTTGATAGCTTGTGATGCACACAACATCGGGTTTAAGTGAAACAAAATACTCAATTTAAATATTATTATTTAAAAGGTGATCGTTAGAAATTAGTGCTTAAGTTGGAAGGAAAGAATAATGATAAATAAATTATGAAAGGTATATGGTCTAAAAATTTATAAAAAAATTTAATTTTTAGTCTACTTATTATAAATATAATAAGAATCATTTGAAATAAAAATTATATTTTTTATGAAAAATTATATTTTTTCAAAAGGTGGTTTAGTCACGCTTTGAACACATAATTTAAAATTAATTTCAATCAATTTTAGAAAATTTATTTGAAAAAATAATCTTAATTTTTGAAATATAAATTTAAAAATTATCCTGGGGTGATTTATTTATAATATTCTGAAAAGCTTATTTTTTTATGAATAGTGAAAAATTTGATTTTCAATGAAAACTACATTTTTGTTTAAATTATTTACAAAGTTAAATTATATTTAAAATTGGTTTTAAATTAATATAATTTCAATTTTATTATAATTTAACTAATTTAGGTCATTGGATTAAATTTCATATTTAAATATGATATAAAAACACTTTAAACATTTCAATGTTCTTTAGAAAAATCGTTTTTTCGAAGATTCTATGGGTTTATTTTTAAAATAAATTTTGAAAATTATTTTAATTAAATTTGGAAACATTTGGTCCATATTTGTAAAAATAATAATTTATATTTTATAATAATATCAACATAATTTTTTCCCATTATCAATAATAAAATGAGTAAAAATTAATTATCACTGTTAAGGTGAAAATAGATTTATCAAAGGGTTAAACTAAGAAGATAAGGGTAAAATGTAATCTAAAACTTATAAAAAATTGTTTTCATGGACATATATAAACCTTATAACCTATAATTTTCTATATTGGACTATTTTTTAGTATTCTGTAATGTGAAAAATGTGGGTACACTTAATTCATTTCAAAAATTTCATGTGTATCCTCTCCCCCACCTAAAAAGGACATTCTCTCCCTTCACTTATTCACACTTATCAAGTCATTTGGGTAAGAAAAACCTCAAAATTACTCTTCTAAATATCCTTATACACATTATAGATCCTAATATCTTTCAAAAATTCTAGACTTAGGGTTCTTAAGAAGATATCAAATGGAGGTTTTTCTAAGCGGGGGTATTTATCTTAACAAAGATCTTTTGCTTTCTTTCTTATTTTACCACATTAAATTATTTCATAACACATAAAATATAGTAAAATTGATATATCCAATATAATTTTATATTATTATTTTAATTTAATAATATTTACAATTATCCTTCTACATCAAATAGAAAATAAAATTGTTGATCGTTTGTACAACGGATTACCACCTCACAAACTGATGTAACTCATTTTCCATCAACACATCTCATGACAGTATATAATGATCAATTTAATGTGTTTATATATAAAAAATATTAATTATATTATTATAATTATTTAATTATAAAATCACATATATCTTCTTAAATTCTATGTGGTTTAAAATATGATATCGTCGCTTGTGTATATGGAGGACTACTGCCTTGCATAACGATGTGATTTGATTTTAACTTGAATTCTACCTGGAAAGTTTTAAGGATACATTTATTGAATATATATGATATATATGACATGATATTTATTATTAAAAATTAATACCCCATCATATTTCTTTCCCTTTCACTCGTTAAGGGAATGATATCATCGCTCCTACATACGTACGACTTACCATCTCCACAAAGCGATGCATTTACATTACATGTATAACATTAAATAATGACTATAACAATGTATATAATAAGTAAATATGATAATTATAAAATTACTATAATTTTTTAGATAATTTATATATATACTATACACAAGAACTAGGACTTTCATGACAAAACATCCATTTAAAAAAGGGAAAGTGGCACATGAAACAATGAAAATAATGAAATAATATTAACAAAAGGGTGATAAAATATAATAAGAGGATCATATATGATATTATAAAAATAATTATGGGTTTTTTACAAATTAATAAAATTCATAAAACCATCATAATATATTTTAAATCATGTTTAAACAAACAAAGCGCGAGTTAAGGGACTTTATCTAAATTTTTATTTATTGAGGCATATTACAATGTTATGTAACTAATTTCATTTTTTGTGGTTTATAGAGTACCCATTTGACATGTAATATAATTATTTATTACTAATTCATGGTGTTTTATGTTTCAATTAGAATTATTTCTTCCAAGGGCATCTGACTTGATATTTACCAAGTGCTAAGGAATTTTATAACTCAATTTATTTTTATTGGGTTATATTACTTAACTACTGTGTTTGATATTTTATTATTATGTGTATAATGTAATTATAGAGATCCAATCCTTTTATATATAACATTACATGAATTTAAGCATAATTATACATCAGAGTACAATCCAAGGATTGTTAAGTCTAGTGTCTTGGAAGATTAGGTACATAAAACATAAAACATGGAGAAAACACTTCTTTATTTAATTTACATAAAGAGATCATAACTTCCATTGAGACCTTACATCTATATAGGGTACCCTGGGGAACACATGAACAAATTGATGAGCTTAAAATCCCAGAAAAGGAATGAACATAAGGATATATCTTAAGAACATGAGTTAGGAGGCATGAGATAATGATAACAAAGCATAGAACATATGGAATCATATCATATAAGAATGGGATAATATAAACATGGAATCATATAAATTTGGAAGAATAATAAAACATTTCTTTAGTACGAGTAAAGGTTAACCGCCAATCCTGTTTCCCATTTTAGTACGGGTCAAGGCAAACCGCCGATCCCATTTCACATCACATATCATGAGAATTAACTTTACCCAATTTATTAGAGCACTATCTAGGAGCACCCATATCAAAATTTTCATGAATATTCTTTCCACATAAATAATCATACATAATCAACCATATATATTCATAAGGATACCCCTGGAAATAATTGGGTACCACAATCCTGACATAAAGCATAACCAATGGGTGTAACATGAAAGTGTCCATGAAAGAATGGGATTAGAACATACATGGACTTTCAGATGGTAAACTAGGTATATAACATGGTAAGTGATTTAAAATAGGAGTGAACACATATAAAAATGTAGTTGAGAACCATTATCATTAAAACTTTTTTGTGCGGTTTTAAGAAAAATACTATAAAACCTTGAAAATAGAAAATGGAACCATATTTTATATAAAACCATAAGTGAACAAAGAAGTTTTTCATAATAAAAAGACTGATTTTATAAAGAAAATTGTTGCTTAAAATAAAAGATAAAGTGTACATGAAATTTGTTAAGAATTTGGGAAGTTCCCATAAAACAAGATTGCTTATCGGAAAGTATCGGGGTGGGAATCACTAAAAAACATGTATATCCCTAAAAGAGAATGAGGAATGGATCTTGAAACATGAGTTTGGAGAATATTAACAGTATTTCGAAGTTTTACATAAAAATAAAAGAAAACTTTATTTAGGTAAAAGAAATATAGAGAAACCCAAAGGGGTAAAAGAGGTTCGGGTAGAATTCATTACAGATTATTGGCATGGTATCAAGTGTTCCTAAAAGATATTAGATGAGAGAGAATGGGGTTTCTCATAACATAAACATAATAAGGAAATTATGTGGGAGGTTCTAAATAATATCAAATCATTAGGGATCACACGTAAAATGGCATAACATAGAGGACAATCTTGAAATAAATGTAAAATGGGGGGGATCCCTTACCTTAAATTCGTTGGTGTTATCCACTTGTTATTAAAGTCCTGAATAAAAAAATTAGGTTTTTTAATTGATAATTCTATAACCTATTCTATATGTAATTGTTTTAGTATAATCATTTTATGTTCATTCTTAACCATTTTGATTGGTTATGAGGTTCGATTTCATCATTCGGGCTCGTTTGTGTACTTGGTTTTAATAGTGGGTTCACTTATATTTATGTTTGGATAAACATGTAAGATGAAATTGGTTTTCAAGAATTAAATTTATATGATCTTAGTGAACATATAGGAGATTACATGGTTTTAAATTTAATTTGGTTACTTAGAGTGAATTTGAATTATTATATAAAACCAAAGTGACAACTGTTTTTGTTAATTAGTGGGTTCACTACTGAAAATATGATCTATACCAATGGTTTTTGGGAAACCCATTGGTATAGATCACTTATTTGGACCTATACCAATGGTTTGGCCAAAACTGTTGGTATAGGTCCCCCCTATACCAACAGTTTATGCAAAACCATTGGTATAGGTCCCAAAATCAAAGAACCTATACCAAAGGTTCTCAAAACCATTAGTATAGGTATATACCAACGGTTTTGAGAATAGTTGGTATAGGTACATATATTTTTAAAGGAATCCTCTTACAAAGGACATTAAATAAATCAAAATTTAAAATACTAATGATAATACATATATATATTTATGAGATTATGTTCACAAAAGTAAGTTAGGTTAGTGGTTAGGTCGTTCAATTACAAACGGGAGGTGCTGGGATCAAAACCAAATGAATGATTATTTTTTTGAATTATATATACCAATAGTTTTATGGAACCGTTGGTGTAGATTTTCATATTACTTATACAAACGTTTTTCAAAACCGTTGGTATAGGTCAATACCAACAGTTTTACCAAAACCATTGGTATAGACCTATACTCATGGATTACTTGGAAATGGTGCTCCAAACCATTGGTATAGGCTATACCAACGGTTTGGAGTCCTATACCAATGGTTCCAAATCATTGGTATATGGTATTTTTCCAGTAGTGGTTTGATTACAAAGAGAATGTTTTTCTTTATAACTTAATACCATTTTTATAAAAGGATTAAATAAAAAAATAGGATATATTACATATATATATAATCCGGTTCAACCATAAAAAATGGTTTCATGACCACAATTAAATATGATAATAGAAATTTATAAACTGTTTTCCTTGAATGTGTTAAATTAGAAAATCTCTAACGGTGCTTTCATTCCTTTCAAATAAAAGGTGGGGAAAGCAAAGAAGGTAATGATATATCCCATTAGCATAAAAATATTCTATTACATGTTTGTTACTGGAGTTATCATACTATTTGGGTGAATGTAGGTGAGGAAAGAAACAAAAATAAAAGAACTTAGAAGAAAATAAGGAATTGGAATGAGGAATTTACATCTTGATACTTCCTCCTTTGAGAACCTCTTAAGGGGAGAGGTTTTAGTATTTTTAAGAGTCTATGGGATTTCGAATGTGGGGGAAAATCTTGGAGAGAGATTTGTGTAGAATATTGGCAAGGCACAAGGCTTGAGAGGAGTGAAGAGAAGAGGTAAGAATGGGTTGAATTTTTAGTGGAGGGGAGGAGGGTTTTCATAATTTTTTAATCATTAGTTTATTATTTCCTTACAAGAAAAGGAATAGTAAGCATTCCATGACCATGAATAGTAATAAACTCATGTCACTTAGAACCAAAGGAAAAATACATCATACATGACTCAAGAATGATATAAAAATTAAGGTTTTAGAATTTATTGTGAATTATCAGATTATACTATTCATAAAAAAATTAAAGTATTTAAAAAAAAAATAAAAAATTCACCCTAATAATTTTTTGATGTGTATAATCCAAAAATGAATTCCATTTTTCAAAACTAATTATATAAATGTAATTAATTATATATTTAATTAAAATAATAATTTATTATTAAAACCCAGTTTTAAAACATTCATTTACTTATTCTAAAATATAGGTACATCATAATTTCAATTGAATGTTATTTTAATACTATCATAGGTAAGGTTACTAATCATTAGGGTATATTACTATTCATAAGGGTATGTTACTATTTAAAAGGTTATGTTACTATTCACCAAAAATTAAGTTTTCTTATCAGATCCCAAATAACTAACTGATCACAACCTTGTATGTCAGATTTTCAAAATTCCAAACACAGAAGTGAAAACCCTATGCTTAGAGGACACTTAACACTTAGTAGTTCATTATGTTGTATTTTCATGTGATTTTATGACATATTTATAATAAATGAATTTCCATTTATAAATCATTTGGTCATTATATTCTTCCCCCTTATGAAATTTCACCCTCTAAATTTTGTTTTACATTCTAAGACAAAAACAGGTGAGGGTACTTCTCCTTCATCAACTCCTCCAGTTCCCAAGTAGCTTCTTCAAACTTTTGGTTCCTCTATAACACATTGAAAAGGTGGGTTTTATTTTTTTGTAGAACCTTATCTATTCAGTCCAGAATCATCACTACCTTCTCCTCATAAGAGGGATCATCTTCCAGCTGCACCACCTTTGAGTTCAGAATATACGAGGGATCGGGTATGTACTTCCTCAGGAGTGATACGTGAAACACATCATGAAACCAATCCATATTTGGTGGAAGTGCAAGCTGATTGGACACGAATCCTATGCGGTCAATGATCTCAATTGGGCCAATGTACCTTGGGCTTAACTTCCCTTTCTTTCTAAACCACATGACTCTCTTACATGGTGATATTCGAAGGAATACTTTATCTCCAACGGAGAACTCTAAGTCCCTTAAACAATTGTCATCGTAGCTCTTTTTCCGACTCTGAGAAGCTTTGATGTTTTTCTGGATGACTTGAACCTTTTCCATCGTATCGTTCACAGGATCAGATCCAAGTTGCTTTCATTCTCCAACTTCATCCCAATAGGTTGGAGTTCTACATCGCTTTCCATACAGAGCTTCACAAATAACCATATGAATACTCAAGTGGAAGCTATTGTTGTATGAGAACTCAAACAATGGTAGATGCTGATCCCATCCACCTTTGAATTCTAGAGAGACAGATGTTAGCATATCTTCAAGAATTTGAATAGTATGTTCATATTGGTCATCAGTTTTGGGGTGATAGGCCATGCTAAAATTTAAATCAGTACTCAAAGCATGTTTATGACTCCTCTAGAATTTAGATATGAACCTTGGATCATGATCAGAGACAATTTAGAATGGAACACCATACAGTCTCTCCACATCCTTTACATATATCTTTGCATGTTTTTCCAGTGATAGGTCTTCCTGAATGGTGATAAAATGGGTATTCTTGGTGAGTAAGTCAACCAAAAACCATATCGCATTATATCCCTTCGACGTCTTCAAGATACCCATGACAAAGTCCATAGTTACATTTTCCCATTTTCTCATGGGTATAGGTAATGGTTTCATCGTCCCTTTGTATTTTTATCACTCTTCTTTAACTTGCTGACATACCAAGCACCTTGATATATATTCTACAATCTCCTTCTTCATGTTATCCTACCAGAAGTGTTCTCAAAGATCATGGTACATCTTGGCACTGATAGGATGGATAGGGAATGTTGAGCTATGTGCATTTTCCAATAGACCCTTCTTTATCCTGGGTGATGAAGGCACACAAAGCCACATTCTAAAACAATTCACACCATCATCGTCGATATAGATCTCTTGTAGTTTCCCTATATCCACCCTCTTTTGTAACTCCACATCATCCCTTTATGCTTCCTTAATCTTCTCTTGAATGAAAGGTTTCACAATCATTTGGGAAAGGTAGGATGTATCCCTTATCCTTATGATTTCTAAATCCATCCTTTTCATATCTAAGAAGATAGGATCTTTCTCAATCTGTAACATGGATAGAGCAGCAGGTTCTTTTCAACTTAGAGCATTGGCTACCTTGTTCGACTTTCTAGGATGATAGTGAATAGATCAATCGTAATCCTTGATTAGCTATAACCATATCCTTTGATTCATGCTGATCTCCTTTTGTGTGAATATATAGGGTAGGCAGTTGTGGTCGGTGTAATGACCCAAAGTTTAATTAATATAAATTACCTTCTTATAATTATGTCAGATAATCACGTGAAATCAAAACACAATGAACTACTAAGTACAATGTGACCTTTAAACATAATATTTTCACTTATATGCTTTGAATTTTGAAAATCTGACATACACTGTTGTAATCACTAAGATTTTTGGAGTCTGATAAGACAAACTTGTTTTTGGTTAATAGTAACTAACCCTTATGAATAGCAATGTTACTCATATGAATATTAATATGAACATTATGAATAGTAAACCGTCCATGTAAATAGTAACCTTACCAATGAAAGCATAAATAAAATTTATCTATCTTAAAAGTTATAATATTATAGTGTTTGTATTTTTATAAGTCATAAATATTTAATTAAAAACTTATGAATAATTTAATAATTTAAAAATAAAATGTAATTTCAAAAAAATTATTCATAAATTACTATTTTTATGTCTTATTATTACAGAATTTTTTTATGAGAACTTTGTTAGTTTTTCGAAGTATTATAAAATCAGTTATAATTTTAAAATATATATTTTTTTAAGTAAATGATGATTTTATTTAAAAATTAAATTTCCCATATTTAGAAAATTATTTTCCTAAAATGGAGTTCATTTTTGTATTCTACACATCTATAAATGGTAAGAGTGATTTTTGGATATTTTTCTATAATACTTTCTCTTTTGATGAATAGTAAAATATGATAATTTTCGATAAATGCTAAAACCGGAATTTCTTCATCATGCTTGAGTCATAAATTATGAAAATGGAAATTGACTCGAACTCCAATGATTTTATTACTATTTTTAGTCATTTAATCATTTCAATTTATTTTCTTATTGAGGAATAATAATCTAATGATTATAATATTAAGAAAACCCTCCTCCCCACCACTATAAGAACCACCCACACTCCCCCTTTATTTTTACTCCTCTAAAGCCTTTTCCTTGCCTAAATTATAATCAAATATCTTCCCAAGATCCTCCCCCACATCCATCAGCCCGTGGTCTCCTCAAAAGTCCAAATCCTTTTACCTTAAGAGGCTCTCAAGGAAGATTAATTCAAGAGGTAAATTCATCTTCTCAATTCTTTTACATTCTTTTCATGTTCCTTTGTTTTATTTTATATCCTTACTCATCCTCATTTACCATTATTTTATATTAGTAGTAAAAACACCATCCAGGATGTGTTCATTTACCACATTCAAGGACGATGTGTTTTTAATTTCTATTACAAACTTCAATTATGGTCATTAAACCATTATTATGGTTTAACCAGACTATAATATATGTATTATTTCTCATCTATGGTTCTGGAATTGTTTTGTAAATTTTTTTTTGATTTATAAAACAAATTGTGTTAGTTGTGATCAAAACCCGCCAATTAACCCAAAAGGTTATCACTAAAGCATTGAATCATGATTCAACTTCGCTCCAAGTAACCAAATTTAATTTAAAACCTTGTAACCTTCTATATTTTCCAAAATAAAATATAACTCCAATTCTATAAAACTATCCTCATTTTATTTGATTATCCGTTCATGTATATCAGTAAACCGATCATGAAACAAACAGACCCAAACAATGAAATTGAACCCCACAACCAATCAAAAATGATATGAATGAAATAAAAATGGTTATAGTAAATAAATTAAATTTAAAATAGTTTCTATAATTATTAATTAATGAACCTATTTTTATTATTCAGGCCATTAATACCAATTGGAGAACACCTTCATAATACTTAAGGTAAAAGATTCTACCCAAACCTCCATTATTTCTTCGAGTTATTCTTTTTCTCTTTTTACCCAAATGAACTCCTATATTAATTTTATTTACACATCTTAATTCATTTTTATATGTCCATACTCATGTATAAATATCCATTAATCATTATATTTCAGGGATATACATGCTTTTAAGTGAGTCCCTCCTCAATACTTCCTGACAAGCAAACCTTTTTTAGGGGAACCTCCTGAATTCATACCCAATTTCAAGTGCACTCTACCGTATGTTTTAATACCCCATTGTTTTTATAAAACCAGTGTTTTTATTATGAAAACATTATTTGATAACTTCTGGTTACATACAAAATATTATACTCTTTTCTATTTTAAATTCACATTAGTGTTTTCCTTCAAACTGCACTAAAATGTTTTAATGATAAAAATTTTTAAATACTCTTTTTACAAGTTGTCACTTATATTTGACATCACTTACCATGATATATGACTGTTTTAACATATGAATTTCCATTTATGTTATAATTCCTTTCTTTCATGGACAGTTTTATTATACACCCATTCATTATGCTTTATGACGTGATTGTGATACTCATTTCTTTCCATGGGTGACCTTATATTTATGATTGATTAAGTATGATTTTATGTGGAAAGAATATTCATGAACATGTTAAGATGGGTGTGCCCAAATAACAGTCAAATTCATTGGGTAAAGTTGTGTCTCAGGAGATGTTATGTGAAACAGTATTGGAAATTAGCCTTGACTCGTGCTTCCATGCGCAACGGTCTTGGTGGATAACCTTGACTTGTGCTCCTCTATGTGCAATGATCCTTGAATCATGCTAAAGTCATGTTTTATGTTAATTCTACACTACTAGGAGTCCATTATTATATGATACCATGTTTATATGTTATGATTCTATGTGTTCCACGCCTTTTATTTTCATTATGTCATGCCTTCTAACAAATGTGTTAAAGCTCTATTCTTATGCTTATTCCCATACTGGGTTTTTTTAGCTCACCCATTTGTTCATGTTATCCCTAGGTTATCCAATGTAGATGTATGAGAAAAATGGATGTTAGGAACTCAATATGAAGATTAAATAAATAAATGGATTATGTTTTTAGTTTTATGTACCCAATATTCAAATACACTAGACTTCGCGATCCTTGGAATGTTTTCTGATGTATAATTATTCATAAAATCATGTAATGTTATGTGTAAAAGGATAGGGTCTCTATAGCCATACATAATAATATTACCATCAAAACATTGTACTGAGAAAACATGCATAAATAGGTAATGTAACAACAAATCAAGGGGATATAATGGGCATCATCCATCACTTACTAAGTCTAATTCATTGGTCATATTAAAGTGGTGAAACGTAATCAATTTAAAAAATTTTTATTGAAAAACTTTCTTAGAAAATGTAAATATTTTCCCCAATCAATAAATATAACATAATCATAATCCATCTAGAGTAATATGATGGATGGTATCAAAAGATTATATTTATGGTAAAGTATAATATCCAATAAATAATTTTGACATAGATGAAAATACTTTGAAAATACCACTAGGATATTTCTTTAGTAAAATACCCTTTTAATTTTGGAATCACTCATATTAAAATAATTTTTTTCCAAAGACTTAATACGAATATTTTTTTACAAAAGAACCATGGAAAACGTTAATGTAATATTTAAATCATTGATCAGTCATGATGGTGGGAAATTATATTTATTCCATGTTCAACTAAACAAATATTCCATTTATATTTTTTGTAAAATTCAAAAGTTCCTCAGTTGGAAAATGATAAGAAGATTCCATTAAAAAATATAGAAAGTCAAAAATGGATAAAAATTAATTTAAAAATCATAGTTTAATAGTAAAAAATTTCCTGAGAACATTTTAATGAAAATATTGACTTGAAGAAAAATATTTCTGACAGAATTGAAAACAATGTCAAATTTATCTAAAAACATTCTTCTCGTATCTGGAGTAGTTAAAAGTGTAAAATGAAAGGAAAGATTATAATTTTTATAAATAACATAAGGAAAATAAAATTGATTGTTTTTATGTTATAGATATCTAAATGTTTTTATAATGGATATATAAACATAAACAATCCCTAATAATGATGAGATTATGAAATAAACCCTTATAAAGACCGTATCATTGAAGTGATAAATAATCAATGAATTGATTATGTGTAACAAATTTAAATAAAAAAACAAGTTTAAATATAACATAATAGAATAAAATTTAATTTCACACATAATCATGGAATAACATAGTTAATGAATTAAAATTACCAACAAACAAATTTAAATTGAGTTACGAAGCCCCTTTCCTCATACCCAACTTTCTTCCTACATGATTCTAGCCTCCTGTATAATAAATATATAAATATTATTAATATATAAAAGAATAATATTAATAATTATAACATCATATATTATTCGCATATAATATTTCAAAACTCATTTATTAATAATAACTTATTAAAATCATCAGTTCTTGAATTTAATTGTTTTGTATTTCATAATGGTTTCAGTTCAGCAATTCTTTTCCTTTTACATTGGTCATGGTTAAATAATATAAAAATTATAATAATGATATAAATATAATATATATTCAATATATACATATTTTTAATCATCCATGAAATTTGTATATTTAAAAATGAATTACATTGTTGGTGGAAACAGTAGGTTGTACGTAAGCATTAACATTGTTTTCACATTTTAATGGATAGAAACAAATAATGTAAAAAAATAATTCACCTTTAAAAATCATTATTATATCATATATATAATATATATCATATATATTCATTAAATATATCATTATTACTATCCAACAAAATCATAAATTAAAAATTAATAACATCATTTTGTTGAGGTGGTTGTCTACACATATTCATGAGCGACATTATCATTTTCCAATGGATGAAAATATAAGAAGGTAAATGATATATTAAATTTAATAAAAAATAATTATTTCATAAATATAATATATATTCATTATTTACATCTTTAAAATTATCTATAAAAAAGGATGATGGAAAACGAATTGCACAGTTATGTGGAGATGAAAAGTCGTCTATACGAACTAGTGATGTTTTTACTTTCTACAGAATAGAAAAGATGTGGAAATTGGTTTTCCAAAAATAATAAAAATATAAAAATATATTTATTATTTTATATTTATTATTTTATGATTATAGAAAAATCATTTTAGTAATTAGAAGAATAATAAAACTTAGAATATTCGGTAAAGATGATCGTTTTTTATTTAATAAACTAGCTTTAAATAACTTATTAAGGACACATTGGATGTTATTTTGGGACGAAAAAAACCATCAAAATAAGATTAATGGTTGTAGGGGGATATTATGTTATGTTTTGGCTGATCTAAATGGCTGAATTGGTGTGAATAATTATGGGGAGGTGGTGCTCTTTTATAACGGAGGTGAGCAGCACACTTGTAATTTTTCAACATTTTAGAATATTATTAAGTAACATTCATGGAAAAGGATGTAAATTTAATAATATTATTCTTTAATAAGTTAAATGTATAAATAAAACTGACTAATTAGTTTTTAAAAAGTAATTAGATCATTTTAACTCTTATTTTTCAGTTTAACCTCTTTGTTTATGAATTTTTAACATAACTGCAGTAATAACTTTTTTAATATCAAAGGGATATTATTTTAATCATAAGGTAAAAATTGGCTCAAAATGGACAAGTGAGGAAATTTTAGACCATTTTTAGTCATATTTTTCCAACTTAAATATTTTTATGATTTTTAAACTATTTAATAAAATATTTTATTTCATAAAATTTAATTAATGTCATCTTTTAAACAATACATTTAATTTGTCATTAATGATATTAATTTAGAAAATTAAATTTGATATAAACCATTAAAAATTACATAATATGTTATATTAACCTATAAAATACCCTAGGAACTATAAATAAACCAAAAAAACATTACTATTTGTGTTTTTAAAATCATTTACATGATTTTTTACTGCTGGCACAAGCGTTATATCGACATTGTGTAAGCATTTAAGGTAATTATTTCATTACTAAAAATTAAAAATAAATAACTTTGATTAAAAAATTAATTAAAATTTAATATAAATATTTAGAATCAAAATTATCGTCTTTATATTCATATGAAATTTTTTTATAGATATTAAAATCAATAGAGTGACATTTTTCAATTTTCTTGAATTAAAATAATAAAAATGTTATTATCAAGGGAAAATAGAACTAAAATGAAATATATTATAATTTTTGATGGATTTGGTCGAATTTTCCCCATAAAATGATATTAATTAATGTTTTGAGTTTATTTAGAGAGCTTATTTCATTATTCCATCCCAGTTTTACCCATTTAACCATTACTGAGGTGATAAATATTTACCACAATTACAATTCATAATGATCCAAAATTAAATGTACTTTTTTACCAAATTTGAAACAATTGATTCAAAATATGGTATACATTTTTCAATATTAATAATCTATAAGTAGAATAAATTAATTTTAATATAAATCTATAAAATACAATGAAAGCACTCATTAGAAAAATGAGTTTTTAAGAATAAAAATAAACTTACGTAAAAATAAGGAATATTACTAACTAAAATAAAATTAATTATTTTATTAAAAATAAAATGGATCTTATGTAACTAAATATAAAATATAATTATATTTTAAATTTCCTTAATTTAATGAATGAAAATGACATTATTTGAAAAATTAGTATCATCATTATTCATAGAAAAATCTATAGTTTCAGGAAAATACCAAAATTTTACAGTAAGTCAATTTTGATATTATTAATTAAAAATTATATTAATTTTATAAAAAATATATAAAAGTTATATAAATTATTTATAATTTCCACACACAAAATTCAATAAAATCACTTTTGAAGAAAATGTATTTTTGAAGTACAAAATGACATCATTAAAAAATGAGTGCTAATTTCAAAATCATTGACCAACACATTAGTATTTATTACAAAAATTATAAATTTATTTAATAATTCATTTACTCATATTCATATCCACTAATTTAGCCACCATTTTATAGTGGTCAAATTTAAATAATAATATTTTATACAGTACATCACAATTTTCTTATATCTCAGAGTTTCATTTCAAGAAAGCTATCAAGAATATTATTATTTTAAAATAAATTATTAGACTGTTAAATTCACCCTCCCCCTAAATAAATTACACCCTAAAAATATTATATTGGTTATCAAAGGATCAATATTTGGAAATACCTTTATTGAGAACCCACGTCATACAGAGG
This sequence comes from Viscum album, assembly GCA_963277665.1. Classification (NCBI taxonomy): domain Eukaryota; kingdom Viridiplantae; phylum Streptophyta; class Magnoliopsida; order Santalales; family Viscaceae; genus Viscum; species Viscum album. The sequence continues at coordinate 905,670,095 of OY728166.1, read as the reverse complement.
AATAACAAAACTTCTTTAAAAAGGGTAAGTGATAATGACAATGGTTTTCAGAAATTAAATGATATATGGTTCTAATATAAGGATAACATTTGTGTGAACATAAGTTATATGTGTAAAGTATAAAACTAATTTCTACGGACCAATAGTGAGTGATACAAAATATTTTTATGAGAATGTTAATGACTAAAAACCATAAAATTATGAGTGGTAAAAAGACCATCAATTCATTGGAAATGATGCAAAAAAGATAATTTTTTTATTTCATGATCCTTTCCTAGTTTTTAGGGATTCTTTTACTTGATTTATTTCCATTTAAAAATCACAATTTTATCCTTTGGTTTGGATTTGATAAATTTCAAATTCATATCATATTCCAAGAATTGAATGTTCAAGAAGAAATTTTCACACCTAAAGCACTAAAGTAAACTTTTAATGAGGAATAAGATCCATATAAAAATGAAAATTCGTTCCTTATTTCTCCAAATATTTAACAAAATAAATTTTTTTAGAAAGAGGTATCTAGTATGGATAAATATAAAACATTATCACCCAATTTCAATTTAATACATTCTATAAATTGTTAACCTTAATACTCCTCCAGAATATGCATGACCAAATTAAAAACCCCAAAATTTATATGTAATGTAACTAAATTTCCAAAATAAACATAAGATTAATCCACCAAAAAATAATATTTAATATCACATACCAAATATGTGAATACCATGTTCCTATAATTTCTTAGAACATACTAATAAACTAAATCACCATAAAACAACTACAAAAACATATATTATTCCACAAGTTAAATCTATCATTATCCCTCAAATGAAATCAAATCATATAAAATAGTATTCTATTTTCATTTATCATATAATGACACTTAAAATATATCTAAGTTCGTCTAAAATAACATTAATCACTAAGAAAAAAAATCAATTTTCAATCCCATGGTTATCTGTATGATAAGAAAAAAATTTCAAATTGTAATAACCCATAATTTCCTCAACATCAAAGGTCATATTAACCCTTGTGGTTATAAATACTTTTATATATGCATTCCCAAAATTCACATATGCTAACTATTCTATAAAACTTCATTAAAATATATATTCATATAATTATCAAAGGATGTCAAAAAACCATCAATAAATACAAATACATCAAATTTTTTAAAATCAAATACATAGGTACATCAATAATTCAACTTTTTTTATAAAAACTTAACCATGATATGTTTTCTTATTTCAAAATACTTCCATCCTATAATTAGAAATATAAATAATATCTTAAATTTTATCAATCTTAATCTAATTATAGTTTATTTTATGTGTAACTTCTATAATATTTCATACCTATCATATGTTATTAATAGATTATTCTTATTCATCTATATATAAAATAACTGTCCTAATCCTTTATTCATATGATCGTTCTAATACTTCTCCCTATATTTCATCCTCAAAACTTTTTAATGGGTACCTTATTAATTGATTCTCTGTTTTTATAAATGTAAAACATCTTCTTATTCCTTTAATAAAATCCCAAGTGCCTCTTGTAACATCCTTAACATATATGATTTTTAATAATTTTCTTCCCATGGTTATTATCACATGAACTTTCGTAAAAACTACCATTATATTATTTCATATTTTATGAAACTCACCAAAGATATTATTTTTTAATTTTATATTGTGATAGATGATTAGGTAAAATCGTAAGTTTTTTCCTTCTAGTTCATATTTAATTTAGTTTCTCATGATGATAATCATTCCATTATCCATCGCATTCCAAATTAACATGATTCCTCCGGGTTCCAACCATTGTCCAAAACTAAAGATGATAGTGTGAGAAAAAATAATCATAGTTATAGATTTAAAGAGTGATGTCGTGGGCGCCCTTAAATTATTAAAGTGATTTTGGGGTTGTTAGGTGCAGCAGAGTGGCTGACCAAGGTCGTCTCTCAAAGGAGGAAGTGAATTTAACAACTTATTAAAGGTATTATAAAACAAATAAAATAGAATATAATAAAAACAATACATTAAAGGATGGAGTTTGGTTATAGTTTATGAATCTAGATGATGTTTGCGGGAAGAAGATTGTATTTTGTTTTGTTTTTAGTTTTGAAATGAAGTTCGATTAAAATGACACAACAAAAAGATGTATTTTTAGACAATATTTAAAAGGAATATTCGATCTAACTATACCTATTCAATCATTTATTAATCATTATCATTTAAATTAATATTCACTTAATTATGATCCCTTAATTTGTTAAATCATGAACCCTACGAGAATTAACTTTACCACGAAGATTGAAGTGAATTAATCCATAGGCTAACTTTGGAACATGCAATCGCAACACCCTGCTTTGATTGATGTTATAAAATTAGCTTATGATCAGTGGTAAATTAAGGCACATAACCACTCTTGAAATGAGTATTAATTGAGTTTAGGGATTATATTTGAACTCTACAAATTTATCCCGTGTGGTTTTGAATTACCGGTTAAGGTTGCGCTCTCACAGTTCACACAATTCCCGACCTCGCTTGTTTTGTGTTAACTATTGAATTGCTTGATTAGTTTCATTTAAATTAAAACCTCAATTAATAGATCATAATATTAGAATTACATTAGCTCATTAATTCAAAATAAATGAATAAATAAGCATAGAGGTCGATCGATTACTAAAAAGAACTACTCTTCCATGGGTGGCGTAATCATCGTAGAAGCGTTTTGCATGTGCAATGGTTTATAATGGGTATAACCCAATAACGATTCTACTCAGGAATTACAGCACAAATAGGAAGATTAAGAGAATAAATTTAAACAAAACATAAGAAAAGAGAAGAAATAAAAGAAGAACAATGAAGTTTATTACATAAGCAAAATCATTACAACATGAAGGAGAATAAGAAGGCTTCGTCGAAGGGATCCTTGCTTCAAGAGCTACCCTTATTGAAATGATTGGAGAATTGGGGTGGATCCACTTCTCCTCTTCCCTAAACTTCCCAATGCACGTCTCAACCCCTCCAAATGAGAAAAACTCCAATTTATAGAGGGGAGGGGAGGAGAGGTTACAAGTGGTTTCAAGTGTGAATGTGGAAATTCGGCCAAATATTTTATTCCAAACTTCACCGCCCATTTGACCTCCAAAACGCGTGAATTGACCAGCCTTCCAGAAGGAGGATTTGTTCCAAATCATGTCCCCGAGCTTTCCTCAAAATTTGGGATCCATTAAATCCCTGATGAAGAATATGGCCCAAATACAGAACCCATGTCCATTCTGCCTAGTCCATCCCACCATTGGATTAATGGCCCATTTACTCCATCTAAATTCACTCTTTAGCTCTAGTGTCCTGACTGAAAGTTGTAGAAAATTAAGTTAGGAACACTTTTATAAATCTTCAAATTCAAATAATAAATATAAAAATATTTATCTTCGAAATACTACAGTGCACTATTAAGGGTAAAACTGGAATTTTCACCAAATTTTCAAATGAATGATCAAATCCCAAATATTTTATAAATAAACATATTTAACACAATGTGAGAAAATTATTTCATTTATTATCAATAAAATATTCAACAAAATAGTGTTTTATCAACTCCCCCACACTTACCCTTTTGCACTCCTGAGCAAAATCTCATATCAAGTAAACATCAATATCAAATCAAAACCAATTTTCAAACCCATATCTTTGAGATCAAACAATTACACACCAAGAAACAAAAGATATCATGACTCATAAAAAACCATTATTTCATGTTCTTCATTTATATCATTTAATATATTCCCACTTTATTTATCCTCTCATGCACAAAACACTTACCTCACTTGAATTTTCTCTTATCACACAAATGTCATTTTTTTGCAATGTCTTTCTCATCCAAACTTATACAAGGGTCACCATAGGCTTGATAAATTCATGCATCGCCACACGATGTGAGTCAAGGACGTATGTTTATCATGAGAGATTTTTAGGGTTGTTCTGTGGCTTTCGGTTGGTTGGATTTAGATGTGAAAAATTCTGAGGCTGAATGAGGAGGGCTTGACTCTTTCTGAAGCAAAATTGCATTAATCTAATTTTCACATAAATATGGTCTTCTCCTCAATCCCCATAGTATCTATTCAGCTCCATCATCATGAAAATTCATGAATGTTTTACACCATTCATCATTTCAGCATCAAAAATTTCAATCTTCTCAAACATGATTTTCTTGAAAGCTCTAGATAGGTACAACTTTCCACCTCAATTAGAAGCTCCAGAAAAGGCACAGCTTCACTTGTCATGAAAGCTCCAGAAAAGGCACAGCTTTCAATATAATGACTTTCTTCAGCAGCAAACACATCTCTTCAGAATTTAATTTTCCACCCAAAGTATCACAAAATGTGATAGCACAACACAAGACAGCTTCCCCCACACTTAAGCTCAACTAGATTATGCAATTTAACTTCAAGAGTTGGTTGGATAGGGAAAATTAGCTTGTAATGTGGCTAACCTAACAGGTTGTGCATGTCTTCTAAGGGCTAAAAGGATTTAATATTGAAGGTAGGCCATTTTAAAAAAAAAGATTCTTTGAAATAGGGGCTTTAATACCAAAAAAATGCCTCAATCATTTAAACATAAGTACCTCAAACCCTCAAGTTTTGACAGGAATAAATCAAATTCTGGATAAATCAAGCATGGTTTGGTTCTCTCAAGAAGTGAGGTGAATGTAAAGAATATGAAAATAATGGTTCAGAAGCCTCACAGGAAAGTGATTTAAAATTTAAAGACAGTGAGATGTGGCATGGGATTCAAAATTTAGTGTACTTTTCATGAAATTACTAAATATTTGAACTTGAAACAAAGTCATTTCAGTATTCATTTATGCTTAGTTTCAAGGGATAAATCGTTTCACTCATTGATATGCATTTCGAAATTGTGATGAGAATCATTTCAGCTCAAAAATTTCAAAAACACAAATGAAATTGAAAAATAAACACACAAAATTTGAAAAAACACACAAAAAATTGTTTGGTTTTTTTTAAATAGGAAAACAATTTTAAATAGGAAAACAATTTAAATTACTAAACTAAAAGGTTACCTCCCACACATTTAAAATATTGAATTGTCCTCAATGTGAACCCATGAGATGATATATGCACATGAAATGCAGAATTTTTAAATAGGACAAATAATATAAAAGTGAAAGGGTTAGGAACAGCCTGATGTGCTCAAGTGATGATGGGGTCATGCAGTGTGATAAAATCCACTGCATTAGTAGGAAGTACCTCAATGTATCTCTTCAAACATTTCCCATTGACTGTAAAGCTCCTTCCAGTGTCCTCTTGTGTGATCTCCACTACACCATAAGGAAAAACATTAGTCACAACATAAGTACCTAACCATCTGGAATGCAACTTACCAGGCATCAGCTTTAGTCGTGAACTATAGAGAATGACTTTCTCTCCAACATGAAACTCCCTTTGTTGGATCATTTTGTCATGAGATGTTTTTGATCTTTCTCTGTAGAGCCTTGAGTTATCATATGATGATAGTCGAATCTCCTCAAGCTCTTGAATTTGCAACTTCCTTTGGATTCCAGCTTGGGCCAAATCCATGTTGCATTTCTTTATAGCCTAATATGCCCGATGCTCAACTTCCACAGGGAGATGACACACTTTCCCAAAAACAATCCGAAATGGGGACATACCAATGGGTGTCTTGTATGCTGCCCTATAATCCCACAATGCATCATCCAAGCGCTTTCTCCAATCCTTCGTATTTGGCTGCACAGTTTTCTCCAATATTTGTTTCAACTCACGATTTGAAACCTCAGCCTGGCCATTTGTTTGGGGGTGGTATGTTGTTGATGTTTTGTGTGTCACCCCATACTTTCTGAGGAGGGAAGAAAATTTCCTATTGCAAATGTGTGTCCCTTGGTCACTGATGATGGCCTTTAGTACTCCAAACCTACAAACAATCTATGCTTTGAAAAAGTCTACAACAACATGAGAATCGTCAGTCCTGGTGGCATTGGTCTCCACCCATTTACTAACATAATCAACAACAACCAAAATATACAAAAATCCAAATGAACTAGGAAAAGGACCCATAAAATCAATGCCCCATACATCAAAAATTTCACAGAATAGTATGGGTTGTTGGGGCCTCTCATGTCTCCTAGAAATATTCCCAGTGTGTTGGCAACGAGGGAATGACTTACAAAACACATGGGCATCATGGAACAAGCTAGGCCAATATAATCCAGAGTCCAAAACCTTCCTAGCTGTCCATTGGGGTCCAAAGTGTCCACCACAAGCAAGTGTATGACAGAAATGAAAAACAGACTCAAACTCATGATCGGGAACAGACCTCCTAATGACTTGGTCACTACACATGTGCCAGAGGTAAGGACCATCCCACACATAATACCTAGACTCACTTTTTAATTTTTGGACTTGATACTTCTTCAAATTTGATGGGATTTCAGAGGAAAAAATGTAATTAACTAAATCAGCATACCAAGGATGCGTACCTGAGATGGTATAGAGATGCTCATCGGGGAAAGTATCCTGAAGTGGTACCTGGTCCAAGGTGTCATCCTCTAGTGTGTGAGTAATCCTACTCATGTGGTCTACCACCAAATTCTCTGACCCCTTCTTGTCCTTTATCTCGATGTCATACTCTTGAAGAAGGAGCATCCAACGGATAAGTTGTGGCTTTGCATCTGGCTTCTTTAGGAGGTACCTCAAAGATGCATGGTCAGAAAAAACAACTACTTTAGAGCCCAATAAATATGAACAGAATTTATCTAAAGCAAATATGACAGCAAGAAACTCTTTTTCTGTGGTAGTGTAGTTTGATTGGGCTGAATCCAATGTCCTCGATTCATAGGCAATCACATGTGAACGTCCTTCCACCCTCTGAGATAAGACAGCTCCAACCGCGAAGTTGGAGGTGTCACACATAAGCTCAAAAGGAATCTCCCCCTGTGGGGGCTGTATGATCGGTGGAGTGGTAAGACACTTCTTTAGCTCATAAAATGATACCCTGCATGAATCATCAAAATTGAAGTCAATATCTTTTTGAAGCAATCGAGATAAGGGTAGAGCGATCTTACTAAAATCTCTGATGAAGCATCGATAAAATCCAGCATGTCCAAGGAATGATCGCACATCACGCACACATGTAGGATATGGCAGGGATGAAATAATGTCTACCTTAGATTTATCAACTTCAATTCCATGTTGTGGGACTATATGACCTAAGACAATTCCATGCTCTACCATAAAATGACACTTTTCAAAGTTCAGGACCAGATTCTTCTCAATACAACGATTCAACAACTTTCCCAAACTACTTAGACATTCATCAAATGAAGACCCATACACTGTAAAATCATCCATAAATACCTCCATGCAAGTCTCAATAAAATCAGAAAAAATACTCACCATGCATCTCTGGAAGGTACCTGGGGAATTGCAAAGTCCAAATGGAATCCTTCGGTAAGAAAAGGTACTGAATGGGCAGGTGAATGTCATCTTCTCCTGTTCCTCCAGAGCTATAGGAACCTGAAAATATCCTGAAAATCCATTCAAGAAACAATAGTGTGTCTTCCCAGCTAGTCTCTCAAGCATCTGATCGATAAACATGAGGGGGAAATGGTCCTTGCGAGTGGAATGATTTAGTCTCCTATAATCAATACACACACGCCAACTGTTTTTCACCCTCATTGGAACTAAATCAACTTTCTTATTTTTAACAATAGTAACAACACTCTTCTTAGGCACAACCTGAATTGGACTTACCCACTGAGAATCTGAAATGGGAAATATTATACCTGCCTTGAGCAATTTCTCAACTTCTTTTTTAACAACTTCCAGGAGGGTGGGATTGAGTCTCCTTTGTGGCTGTCTCACCGGTTTAGCCCCATCATCCAAGAGAATCCTATGCATGAAAATGGAGGGGCTAATACCTGATATGTATACCAATGTCCAACCAATTTCCCTAATGTTATCTCTCAATAGATTCAAAGGTTTTTCTTCATGTTCAAAAGAGATATTATTAGCAATGATAACAGGTAATCTATCACCGCTTAGAAAGTATGCATATTTAAGATTTGGGGGGAAATGGCTTGAGTTCCAATGTAGGTGGTGATGTATGGATGGAGAAATTGATGCAATAGACATATCTGCACAATGAACATCAGTATCAGAACAGAAATCATCATAATCAGAGAATAAAGCACCAAATCCATCAGCATACTCAATAGCCATGTCATAATCAGAGTTCACAAGATCAAAATCAGAATATGATTCCATTTCAAAATCAAATCTTAGAGAGTCTTGTTCCTTAGAAACGGGTGTGGAAGTACCCTTAGACATCAAACTAAAACCAATACTCATAATCTCCCTAAGCATAGGACAGTCCAATTCCATGGTGTTTTTACTTGGTGGTTCAAAATGAGAGATAACAAAAGTAGAATGGTACTCTGAGGGGTACTTCATGGATTCCATGAAATTAAATATCACAACTTCATCTCCAAATTCCATGGAAAGTGTACCCTCATTGACATTTATGATAGTTTTTGCAGTTTTGAGGAAGGGCCTACCTTAGATAATGGGGGCATGAGAACTTACCTGATCATCCTCCATGTTATGCACATAGAAGTATGCTGTAAAGATCATGTCTCTTACCTAGACAAGTACATCCTCAAGAACTTCTGCTGGATATGTCGTAGCTCTATTCGCCAATTGCACCACTACTCTTGTTGGCTTCAACTCACCAACCTGCAAGGAAGAGAATACAGAGTGAGGCATCACATTTATTGAAGCTCCTAAATCACAAAGAGCATCAGAGAAGTGAAACTCCCCTATGGTATATGGGATGGTGAATGTCCCGGGATCCTTTCACTTTGTTGGAATTGCTAGAGTTGGTGTAATGAGGGTTGAGACATTCCTTCCAAGGTTGATCCTCTCATTTCCCTTGATCCCCCTTCGATTGGGGCAGAGTTCTTTTAAGAATTTGGCATACATTGGGATTTTCTTAATGGATTCAAGTGGAGGAATGTTGATCTCCACTGGCTTGAATGTTTCCAAAACCTCCTTTTTCATTGCTTCTTCAGCCATCTTCTTGGTTTGAACAACCCTGTTTTTAAAAGGAAGGGGTTTAGGAGGAACATAATCAATCTTTTTCTTAACTTTATCTTTCTCCTTGGATTTCTCATCAGCCGGTATAGAATGCGGATGCTCCAGAGTTGAGGTGAATCCCAGTGGAATGGTAGGAACAGATGTATCGTTCTTTTTATTCCCACTTCTCAATGTGATGGCACTGACATTCCCCTTTGGATTTGGAGTGGGTTGGGAAGGTAGATTTCCAGAATTCATACTCACAAGTTCATGGAGGTCGGTGGCAATCTGGCTCATTTGAGTCTTCAACTCCCTCAGCTCCGAACTTTGACTCTTCAGCTCATTCTATTGATTAAGAACAATTTTCTTCAAAAGATCATCAGTATTAGAATCTACCTTTGGTGGAGGATTCCCTTGTTGCTGAGTTGTTGATGTTTGAGCTTCAAATCTCCTTTGGGGTTGTTGGAAACCCTGTTGGTAAGGTGGGGGTTGCTGGAAGTTTGGTTGAAAAGGGGGCCTTTGTTGTTGTCCAGAGCCATACCTAATGTCTAGTTGATCTTTCCACCCTTGGTTGTATGTTGGAGAAAATGAATCAAACTTCTTTTGGGGATATGGTTGTTGTTGCTGCTGAAATGGTCTCCCTGGGAATACTGCTACACAATCCTATGTCTCTTGTAGTTATGGGCAACAGTCAGTTCGGTGGCTTGTCTCAGTGAAAATGCCACAAGGCCTTGAAGGAGGGGGTTGGGATATCTTTTGAGCCAATGCAATCTGCCTCACTATAGTAGTCAATTCTCCCAACTTGGTATCAATCAAATGACTTTCAAGAGAAGAAGGACTTACCTGATGTAATCCCCTGACATGTGGTGTACCTCTATCGCCAAATTGTTGAGAGTTTTGGGCCATCTTGTCGATCAATGTACGTGAAACTACTGGTGTCTTGTCCACCAATACCCCGCTTGCTGCAGCATCCACCATACTCCTCTCCATGGGTGTGAGTCCTTCGTAGAAGTATTGGATGAGGAGTTTCTCACTAATTTGGTGATGCGGACAGCTTGCGCACAACTTCTTGAATCTCTCCCAATACTCATACATTGACTCTCCTTGGGCTTTCTTGATCCCCGATATCTCATTTCTAATGGATGTGGTCATTGTTGCTGGAAAAAATCTTTGCAAGAAAAGACATTTCAAATCATTCCAACATGTTACATCTTCGGGTTGTAAATAATACGTCTAATCTTTTGCAGATCCATCAAGTGAGAATGGGAATGATCTTAATTTTATTTGTTCTTCAGATACATTTCTTGGTTTCAATGTTGAGAAAACCACATTAAATTCATTCAAATGTTTATTAAGATCCTCACCAGAGAGGCCATGAAACTTTGGAAGTAAGTAAATTAACCCAGATTTCAGTTCAAAGTCCGATTCATGATTTGGTTATGCAATACAATTTGGTTGATAGTTAATATCAGGTGCAACCAATTCTCGAATGGTTCTATTAAGTTCATTCCCATTATTTCAAGACATTGGTTCCTATTTTATGTTTGAATCTTAATTGCTTCCAATTTCAATGTTTCCAGAAGAGAGGAATTCACCAATTGGTTGAATATTGAAACTTCCCGTAGACTGAGAGTGTCTGATTCGTGCCCTAAGGTTGCATTCAGTCTCAGGGTCAAGATCTAAGAGATCTTTGGGATTAGTTCATGTCATCAATAAATGAAAGATGAGAAGTAGGAAAGTGGACCATAGTAAAATAAAAATTAGAATTTTGAGTTGATGGTCCAAAAAGAAGTAGAAGGAAATAAAAGAAGAAGGAAATAAATCAGATTGGGTAAAGACGGAAGAAAGAAGAGAGGAAGAGAATTAAAATGTAAAACAAAATAAATACCTCTAATTGGTTGAAATAATTACTTGCCTCCCTGGAAATGGTTAAAATTGGAAAGAGCGTTATCGTGGGCGCCCTCAAATGATTAATGTGATTTTGGGGTTCTTAGGTGCAGGAGAGTGGCTGACCAAGGTCGTCTCTCAAAGGAGGTAGTGAATTTAACAACTTATTAAAGGTATTCTAAAACAAATAAAATAGAATATAATAAAAACACTACTTGAAAGGATGAGGATTGGTTATAGTTTATGAATCTAGATGATGTTTTCTTGAAGAATATTGTATTTTGTTTTGTTTTTAGTTTTTAAATGAAGTTCGGTTAAAATGACACAATAAAAAGATGTTTTTTAGACAATATTTAAAAGGCATAATCTATCTAACTCTACCTATTCAATAATTTATTAATAATTATTATTTAAATTAATATTCACTTAATTATGATCCCTTAATTTGTTAAATCCCGAACCCTATGATAATTAACTTTACCACGAAGATTGAAGTGAATTAAACCTTAGGCTAACTTTGGAACATGCAATTGCAACACCCTGCTTTGATTGATGTTCTAAAATTAGATTATGGTCAGTGGTAAATTAAGGCACATAAACACTCTATAAATGAGGATTAATTGTGTTTAGGGATTAAATTTGAACTCTACATATTGATCTCGTGTGGTTTTGAATTACCGGTTAAGGTTGCGCTCTCACAGTTCACACAATTCCCGACCTCGCGTGTTTTGTATTAACTATTCAATTTCTTGCTTAGTTTCATTTAAATTAAAAACTCAATTAATAGATCATAATTTGTGAATCACAGTATTTCATTGATTAAAATAAATGAATGAAGAAGGATATAGGTCGATCGATTACTAAAAAGAACTAATCTTCCATGGGTGGCGTAATCATCGTAGAAGCGTTTTGCATGTGCAAAGGTTTATAATGGGTATAACCCAATAACGCTTCTACTCAAGAATTCCAGACCGAAGAGGAAGATTAAGAGAATAAATTTAAACAAAATATAAGAAAAGATATGTAATAAAAGAAGAAAAATGAAGTTTATTACATAAACAAAATCATTACAACATAAAGGAGAAGAAGAAGGCTTCGTCGAAGGATCCTTGCTTCAAGAGCTACCCTTATTTAAATGGTTGGAAAATTGGGGTGGATCCACTTATCCTCTGCCCTAAACTTACCAATGCACGTCCCAACCCCTCCAAATGAGAAAAACGCCAATTTATATAGGGGAGGGGAGGAGAGGTTACAAGTGGTTTCAAGTGTGAATGTGGAAATTCGGCCAAATATTTTATTCCAACTTTCACCTCCCATTTGTCCTCCAAAAAGCGTGAATTGGCCAGCCTTCCAGAAGGATGATTTGTTCCAAATCATGTCCCCGAGATCTCCTAAAAATGGGGGCTCAATACAAGCCTTGAGGAAGAATATATGGCGCAAATACATAACTCATGTCCATTCTGCCGAGTCCATCCCACCATTTGATTAATGGCCCATTTAATCCATTCAATGCACTCTTTATCTCTAGTGTACTGAATGAAAGTTGTAGAGCATTGAGTTAGGAACACTATTACAAAATTTTAAATTCAAATAATAAATATAAAAATATATATCTTCGAAATACTACAGTGCACTATTAAGGGTAAAACTGGAATTTGCACCAAATTTTCAAATGAATGATCAAATCCCAAATATTCTATAAATAAACATATTTAACACAATGTGAGGAAATTATTTCATTTATTATCAATAAAAATTCAACAAAATAGTGTTTCATCCTAGATCATGTAAAATCATTTATAGAATATCTAAATTGCAATGAATTATTTACAATATATAAAACAATATATTTTATCATGGTTATCCTTGGTTATCATATATTTAAATTATTTATAATGGTTTATAAATAAAATAAGAGTTAACCTAAGAATATCCCCCATGAGTGTCAGACCAGGTGTAGAGTATGGGCCCACTCACTATGTACTATAATGATGGATGAGATAAATTTGACTAACACATTTTGGGATTATTACCCCTAGATTCATTTTTGTCAAAACCACATGAACTTGTAGTATCTAGACAAGGATGTGTTTCTATAATAACCACATGATATATATAATAACAAAACTATATAATGTTATCCTGTGTTTAGAATTATACCTAAAGTATTTTATAAGGTTATGTTCCTCAATCTATGTTTTCCTAAATCTTGTTTCCAAGGTTTTTACTAAACTTCCATCTAATGGAAACTGAAACTCCTATACTCCATAAGCTCAGAGATGGTGGTCATTTTACTACATTGGTACAAAATACAAAGAATCAAATTGTAAGAGATTGAATTATTTATTAGTCATGGGAGACTAGATACATACATGATTCTCACATTACATCTAAAAACACGAAATATAATTTAATAATTATTTTGAGAACTATTTTATTTCTTCATTTAAATCCCTGATTTCATTCATTTCTCCATTCTTAGTATCATGTGTAATGGAAAACATCATAAAGGGTGATATTAAAAGCTTGTTAAAGTAAAGTGTATAATATAATCTATCATAAAATAAATAAAATATTAATAATATAATTGAGATAAGTAAAAAAAATATTTCATATATCTAATACCATACAATGGGACTAAATCAATATATAACATAACAATATAAATAATCAAATAGATAACAATAACATGTTCTGTAAGGATAAAATGCATAATGTCAGACATCATAATCTTATTGTTAGGGGATTTTTCAATGACAATATACATAATCAGGTAGAGTTTATACCAAATACCAAAAATAGTTTTTCTTTTGAGGAATTTTGATCCTTATAGCGGATATAATAGCTCACACATGTCACTTACAAAGTTCAACGCACACAAATTATATGAAAGGGGTTAAACATAATCAACATGAACATTAATATTGGAAAACTAGCATATGGCATGATAATATTTTCCCCAATCAACAAATATAACATAATCATATTCCACCTAGATTAATGTTAAATATTGTATCAAAATAAAATATCCTCTATAAATTATAATAATAAATATAGAATTTTTATATAGATGAAAATAAATTGAAAATATCAAGAAAATATTTCATGGGGAAAACCCCCTCAGCATTTTCGAATCACATATATTAAAATATGAAAAATGAAATATGTATTAAGGAACATGTTTTATTTGAAAATTACCTTATAAACTAGTAAATTAAACTTCAAATAATTGATTGTTCATGATTGGGGGTAATTTCATTCAAGTTGTCTATATTAAAATAAGGATTCCTTTTACATTTTCTACAAAATTAAAAATACCTCATTAGAAAACTGACAAGAAGATTATTTTATAAATTTCTATAGAAATTAAAAAATGGGTACCAATTATTTTTGAAAATCATAGTATATTTTTAAAATAATTCTTGAAAACATTTTAATGAAAAAATGTACATAAAAGAAAAGGATTTCTGAACATATTTAAAATAATGTTATTTTTTATTAAAAATATTCTTTTAGTATCTTGAGAACATAGAAGTTGGAAATGAATGGAAAAAAATATAGTTATTATAAATAAAAAAATAAGGATAAAGTATATTAGGGTTTATTTTATAAATATTATATAATTTAACAAATGGATATGTAAACATAAACAATCCTGAATAATAATGAGATTGTGAAATAAAATCTTACAAAGATCGTATCATTTAATTAAGAACTAATAAATGAATTGATTATTGTAAACAATTTTAAAATAAAAATAAAATAAAAATGTAAAATAATGTGATAAAAAAATTCAAACATATTAATTGAACATAATAATCAATGTTGTAGAAATATATCCCAATGAAGGGATGAGTTAAAAAATCACATACCTTAGGAACAACTTGATTTGTAAGTTGTTTTATACTCATGTATAACAAATTTAAATTTATTATAATTATATTAAATAATAATTTTCATAATTATTATATCATATATGATCCACTTATAATATTTCAGTACCCATTAATTCATAATTCTTTATTAAAATCCATATTTTTGGGTGTTAGCGCAATCATTTTTCATGGAAGTTTTAGTTCAGCAGTTCGGGTCCAATTAAATTGATAATGGTTCCATATTCTAAAAAATTATAATATTTATATAAATATCATATACATTAATTATATACATATTTTTAATCATCAATTAAATGTAAATATTGAATAATTAATTACATCATTCATAGAGAGGGTTGGTCGTACGTACGCATAAAAACTATTTTCACTTTTTAATGAATAATATGAAAGGAAGGTAAATAATAATTCACCATTATAGAATATTTATAATATCATATATATCTTATAAATTTTTAAATATATTCTTATTACCATCCATGTAAATATGAAATGAAAAAAAAATTGCATCACTTCATGGAGGTGGTAGTCCACACGTACACATGAGTGGTGTAATCATTTTCAAATGGATGGAAAGTTAAGTTAAATGATATTTTAAAGTTATAGAAACATAATTATATGAATAATATCATATTTAGTCATTAGTTATAGCTTTATATCCATCCAATTAAAATTGTGATGAAAAATGAATTACACCGTAACGTGGAGACGGTAAGACATATTTACACATGAGTGATGTTTTCACTTTCCGTATAATAAAAAATAGGTGGAAAAGGTTTTAAAATAATATTTATAACATATAAGTATATATTTGGTGATGTATTTATTATTTTAGGATGGTTACAATATATTTATATGATGTAGAAGATGAAATAAACTAGAAAGAGGTAGAAAAGATTATTACTTTTTCTTCTCTATACTTCCATCAGATCCCTTATTAAGGACCCTTGGATTGGTATTTTGAGATGAAAATAACCTATATAATATGACTAATGATGTTTAGGACAAATTATTTTAGGTTTGGGTTATGATAAATTTCTCAATATGTGTGACCAAGTGAGTTAAGGAGCAACCCTTTTATAATTAAGGTGAGTAGAACACCTATAATATTTCATTATTTTAAAACATTATAAGAAAATTTGTAGGAATAAATGATCCAAAATTACTAATATTAAGATTTTATAAGTTATATGATTATATAATACCAAACAATGTTGTTTAATAAAGTTTTTAGGCCATTTTATCCCTTATGTTTTAGTTTTACCACTTCGTTAACCATTTGAAACCATAACTGTGTTCAAAAAATTTTAAAATTAAGGGTTATTATTTTACTTATATGTTTCAAAATGGAGCATAAATTCCTAAAGGTTGAAATTTTAGGCCATTTATCACCTTAATTTTCTTCTTAATTTTTTTATTTTTAATTATTTTAATGAAATATTGTTTTCATAAAATTTCATAAATTATTTTTCAAAAAAAATCATTTACTTTGAATTTAGAGTCATGAATATAAAAATTTGAATTCTAATATGAACCTATCACACATTAATAATATTTTATATTCATATATAAATTTCTTGGGGAATTATAAATCAACAGAAAATACTACTTTTAGAGTTTTATAATTCATTTGAATGATTTTTCTATTTCTTACACAAGCATTGTGTGTTTGTTGTGTCAGCATTGAAGTTAATTATTTCATTTATGAAATTAAAAATTAATTAATAAAATAAAATAATTAATTAATATATAATAAAAAAATTTATGACAAAAAATCCTTTTTTATCGTTATGGATTGTTTTTTGTGGTATTAATGTCAATATAGTGACATTTTGGAATTTTCATTACCTAAACAATATAAATGTCCTTATCAAGGGTAAATGGGACAAAAATGAAATATATTTTAATTTTGGATTTATATGTTATAACTAATACCGTAAAATGAAATTAATGATGTTTTGGGTTGATTTTTAGAACTTATTTCCTTGTACTAACCATGTTCAAACAATTTTACCCTTACCGTTGTGACAAATATGTACCAAGATTACTATTTATAATGATAAAGTATCAAAGAGTAATATTTACCAAATTTGAACCTCTATAGTGAAAATATGGTATCTATTTTCCATGATTAAATTTCAGGAAGTGTAAGAATTTAATTTTAATACAAATTCATAAAACACAAAAAAAAATATTTTTAGAAAAATGTATTTTTAAGCATAAAAATTAGCTTAAGAGAAAATCCTAAATATTTCTAATTAAAATGAAATAAGTTTGATTATTAAAAATAAAATGGATAATGTTAAAATAAATAAATAATATAATATAACTTTTAAATTGCTTTATTTTAATGAAAATGAATGAGACTATTTTGGAAATTTATATTTTTCATTATTCATTGAAAAATAAATCATTTCATAAAAATCCCAAAACTTCACCCAATGTTAATTTTGTTATGATGTTTTAAACAATTATATTCATTTTATAAAATAAAATTTCTAAAATTGGTATCAATTAATTATAATTTCCACTCATAAAATAAAATTAAATCACTTTTTAGGAAAATACATTTTTTGAAGTATAAACCGACTTTAAAAAAATGAGTCCTTATTTATTAATAATTAACCAATGATTTAATATTGATTAGGAAAATTATAAATTTAATTCTTAATTAATATACTCATATTTATACCATCCAATTTAATGACTATGTTAAAAGGGCCACATTTAAGTAATAATATTTTTTATACTATATCACTATTGACTTAAAGCATGATGTTGTGTGTTAAGAAAGCTATAAAACATATTATTATTTTAAACTTAATTTTTTTGGTGTCACATTCAGATAGATTAGGTTGAAGCTATATGGGGTGTATTATTTTATTCCTCTTCATTGGCTATTAAGATGAAGAGTTAGGATACATACTTTGGGACTCAAATGAGAAGTATATTATTAGTAGTGGAGATGTCATGTTCCATGAGAATGAGGAGATTGAGGATATTAAAAATAACATGGTTAATCATATATAAATTTCTAATGAATTAATTACTAATCCAACACCTTTACTAAAACCAACATCAATTTAATATGAGGAGGTGCAAGAAGACTCATTTGTGGTAGTAAAGGAGGATATTGAGGAGGGGGAGTCTCAATACTCTCCACTATAAGTTTTAGATCCATTATAATAACCTTTAAATAGTGTTAATTCTAAACATAATATTTTATAGATTATAATATTATTATTTGGATGGATTCTATTAAAAAATATTTTGGTCATAGTACTTATTAGTGACTAATGTAGATGATAAAGAGGATATATGTGTGTTGATCCTGATTAAGTTTGTTTTCTATGAGTAAATATGTTTATGGTGATTATAGATGAGGAAATAATTCTTGGAGGTTTTTTATGGATTCATAAAATTGAATTGTATGACATGATTGAGAAATTATACATTTGTATTTGATGATTTTTATACTGATCTACAAAGGAATACATAACAAGTATTAATGGATGAAGAAACCTTGTTTACATCTTGTCATTGAAGCTGGATGGTATTGGGATGTAACTTGAGGTGTTAGAGAATTATTTGAGAATGCTTTGGAATATATTAGCCACATGAAGGGTTGAGAGATTGTATGAAGGGTTTATGTTACTTTATGTTAATATTGCATTGATTGTGAGATAATATGAATACATGGAAGGTAAATGAGTGGCCACTTGATTTGATTTAGTGATTGTGCCCAAATATATTGATGTCATGAAAATCTTGGATCAATAATGTGATTTTGTCTCCATATAATGTAAAATTTAAGTGAACGTGGGAGTTACTAGAGTGACAATTCCCAATGAGTGTGAATGTACAATGAGACATTGAGGTGATATTGTGTGAGGTGTGACCATTAATTGCATGATATGGTATAGTGTGACCATCCCTATTGAGTGAGACCATGCCCAGTATGTGAGACAACTTGAAGAGGTTGTGTTTTTATGCATTATAATGGTGAAAATGTTCAGATTTAGAGAGAATAATGAGTGAACATGGACATGAATAGAAGCCTGAGAAACCATAGGTATTCCTGGAGTCTATAGTGATCAAGTAGTTGAGGATAGACCACATTTTTTTTATGATGCTTAATTTATGCATGGGTATGAGTTTAATTCATGATTGAAGAACATGTTTCATGAAACATCATGTATTATTTGTGGAATTCCATATACTGATGATGTGTAAAAGTAAATATATAACTTTAAGAGTTTTAGTAATATCCTAAAATATTCATTAAACATATTTCATTCTATATGAAAATAATATGATCAGTCAAATTGGGCTACAATTATTTAAAATTATATTAAGAATATCATTATACATGTATCATGATTTATACAAAATTTTATGAGGATAAATTCGAGGATATTACACATGAACTAATATACATAATTAATGAGGAAATAATTTGGTTAAACTAGATTTAATTAAAAAATAAATAACTGCTTGCAGTTATTTGCCTTCACAATGAAGAAATGTTGGGATACTGTAGTAAAAATGATGGAATCGTGGGAGATTGCAGTTAACATAAGAAAATTATGGGAGCCCCTATATAAATCTTTTGGGATTTAATTGAAAATTTTGTAATAGTTTTTTATTTTTTTGAATATTTAGAAAACCTCATATATAATAGATCTATATATTTCAGCTTGTGAAGAATAATATGTTCTAGATTGTAGATAATTCTAAGGGTCCAATAATTCCCATTATTGAAGAAAGAGGTTATTAAAATCTAATATTCTATATAGGATATTGATAGAGAAAATTTACATGCATATTTTTTATCAAATAATGAGTATTTTGTACTTTTTATCAATTATAAACCCCATGTATTTACATGTTTTATTAAAATAATGGATAATTTGAATTTTATAATGAAAATGAGCATAATTGAGAAAAGTGCATAATTCTGGATTTTGGAAAGATTTTCACCACAAGTTTATTTTTTTCATTTATCCTAAAATATATATACAAAATTTGTGATTAAATTTTTTCTATAATCATGATTTTATTTCATCAAATTTTGTCTTCTAGAACTGGATCTGATTCGGCCATCTAAAGGGCCTAAAAATTCATTAAAGATGGAAATTTGTTTGTGCGGACAACGTGGAACCCACCACCTTAACGGAACCCAAACTCGGCCTAAAAACATCCAAATGATGTGTTTCCACCTGTGATAGCATGATGATATATAGGTTTAGCTCTAAAAAAATTAGGGGAGTTTTGAAGTCATTAAGGTGGCCATTGAATGACATAAGTTTGGAGGAACCTTCCTGGAAGCTTCGTCCAGAAACATAAACCTTCAATAAAAAATTCATAACTCCTTCATCATGAGTCCAAATGTGCTAAAATGTAGATGGTGAATGGATAAAAAATTTATTAACAACATTTAAGAAAGGTTCCATGTGTGAATTGGCCATTTAAGGGTCTAACAACGCTCAAGTTTTCTGGGAACATAAATATTCCTATAAAAGGAGGCGCTCACCTCCTTCTCAAATCATCAGCTTGACACCCACAGCCAAGGAGCGATCCCACCAGGGCACGGGCTGCTACTGCTTCTCTCTTCCCCCCTAATTTCTTCTTTTTATTTTATTTTTTTATTTTTTATTTTCATTTGTAATTTGAATTTCTTTTAATTAATCCATTCATTTTTATTTTGGTTTCCACCATTTAATTTCTTTTATAATAATAATAATAATAATAATTAAAAACTATTATTATTATTTATATTATTATAATCATTATTTATAATATCTTAATCTTAATTTCAAATTATTTTACTTTCTTTCTCTCTCCTTTTTTGAAAACTATTTTCTTAAGTAATAATAATAATAATAAGTTATATTATTATTATTATTTTAATTTTTATTTTAAATTATTTAATCTTCCTCTATCCCTCTCTCCTCTCTCTCTTTCTCAATATCTCCTCATCCATCCACCATTGTGTTCTCTAACTCTCAGAAATGAGAGGATGACCCCAAGGCTTGGCTCGGGGGGAGGTCAAAAAGTTCCTGAGTTTTCTTTAATTATTATTCAAAATTTGTGATAGAATTGAGTAGTATTCTTGGGAGAGGTGAATTTCCCTGATTGGGTGATGGTCCCTAACAGCATGAAACTGAAGCTATTTCTATTCAGAAAAATAATAGTGATTTAGACATGACATTTCATGTTTGAGTTATCAAACTAGAATCCAACATATAAAAGAGAATAATGATTGAATCCATGGCTGAACCCCAAACCAAGTACTTTATTTCTAAATTCATTTTGTTTAGAATTGAATATTAGTATAAATTTAGAATTATTATTTTACAAGTCATGTTTTTAAATAATCAAAAAAACCATAAAAAGAGATTGATTAAGTGAATTAGATAAAGTAATCGAACCACACTAAAATGCTTCTCAAGAGAGACGAACCTGGTCAGCCACTGTACTGCACTAGGAAAAAAATATAATTGTTTTTTCCCACACCCCTCAATAGGCATGTGCCAAAATAGGTGTCGTTTCCGGGGATCCAATAAATTGTTCATATATTTTGTGTATTTTCACATCTTAGGTAGATTTCATTTTAAAAAAAACTAAAAAAACTAAAAAAACATTCATGATGGATTCAAATTCATATTATTATGCATGGAAAAATTAATCATAGGTGAATCAACAAAAAAAACAAGAAGATTTTAGAAGGACTTAGGTGAAAGAACTTAGATAAAGCATTTAACAACTGATAAGGAAAGATGAAAGAGAATTTGACTATGTTTGTGCATTAATAGAGCAACCCAACCATGAGCAGGATCATGAACCTGAGGTGGAAAAGGATGACGACTTTCCTACTGAGCCACAAGTAGGAGATCAACAAATATTGGATGAATTTATGATTAAATGTGAAGAATTACCTGATCTCCCAATGTAATACAAATATTAAGATCCATCACCACTGATGGAAGAATCCACCCAAGCGGTGGAATTTGAAGTCAAGATGGAGGAGTCTGACTACCTGCCTCCATCCTCAAAGAGTCTACTCCAAGAGGCACGTACCACTGAGGCAGAGATTGAAGTTGAACCGAATCAGGGAGTTAAACCATTCTTTGACTCTATTTCTTCTAATTTCATTGAATCTAAATTCTACATCACTCCTAGTGGTCTTGATTTTATAGATTCAGACAATCTCATCTATTCCTTGGAGGATGACAAAGAACCAAGATGTGAACCTGCTGAGGAACATATGGAGCTCCCTGGACGTGTTAAATATTCATTGGAGGAAGTTCATGGGGAGATACCGGTGGATTTTCCTAACAAAACCATGAAAAAATCTGCTTACCTTGATGGGGAAGAATTTGATATTGATACAACATGTTTTAATTTAATTCAAATAGAATTACACTCTGACTTTCCTATTGAATATTCTTTTGATGCAGCATAACTTGAGAAACCACTGGGCAGCGAAGAAGAGGTTGCACAAGTAGCAACCAATAAAGAAGATGATGGTCAATACTTCATCCTAACCTCACCATACAAGTTATATATAATTTTGAGGGGGGGGGGTATCTGGTGTACTCTATCCATGGATCATTACTCACCCATAAAGATGAAGCACAAGCTGGGAAAAGCTACATGTGGTGGTTCAAATCAAAGAAGCTTCATCCTCCATCGAACTTCGCAAAACAGCTGGTATTGCCCTCTGGAGGTAGTAAAAATTTAGGGCCCACTTGAGGGATCATACCAATATTTATCTTGACATGCTATCTAGTAATTTAGATTTCAATTTAATTTCTTAGGAAGTAGTATATCATGCATCCCACTCCCACTATTTGTTTGGAGCTTAAATGACATGATCCTTATGCTTAATTGGGTTGTTTTCTTTTATAGGTTCATAATAGGAAGCCCCAGGCAGTGAAGGGGAAGGAGTATTTTTCACAGAAAAAGGGAGTTCAATTTTAGTGTTTTATCTTTTAAACTCTCCACATTTTGGTCCAAAACATGTTTTTAGCTTTGAAGATAAAATTGCATGCCCACACTTTAATTCATGTTTTACTCGACTTATCTAGAAGACATGAGTTTCTTAGGAATCATATGATGCCATGTTTTATATTTAAATATTTATATGATTAAATGATTAAAATGAAGAATTGAATTTTTAAAATGAAGCATGGATATTGAAATAATGGCTCATGATTTGAATGAATTAATTGATTCATGTAAATGAAATTTCCCTACCATCTTTCATGCATTGAATTTTTGAAATTTATTTGAATTGATTTGTTATTATTAGTCATGCCATGGGTGATTGTCCAATGTTATATTTCTCATTCCCAAGAGTATTTCTAGAACAAGTACTTCCTATTTATTTTTGATAATATTTCTTGAGTGATCTTGGGACATGTAACCGACCAGAACTTGTATTGAAACATTTCAAAGCTATGACTGTACAAAAACAAATTTAAAATGACTGAGTCATCCTTTGAAAATCCACTTATCCTTAAGAGACCACCTTTACATCAATCCTTCTTTTAACCCATAGAGATTATGAATGAACTTTTTTGGGATGAGCCATGTTTCAAGACATTTTTATCCATTCCTACCCTACTCTTGGTATTTGCATGATATTTTAAATTTGAAGTGTGGGGGTAAAGGGAATCATGGTGGATGGGATGATACACAATGTAAGGAAGAAGTTTGGGGGTGTTATTGTGGAAATTATAAAAGTTTGTGAAATAATTTATTATACTCTATTATTTTCCCCTCATGAATTGAAAAAAATGACAAAAAAGATAAAAAGATAAAAAAAGTAGAAAAAATGGGTTGTGATTTGGGATACCCAAAAATCACCATTTTTCGGACCGATGATCTTCTAATCGTATGTGGTTAGTTGATGGATGTGAGGTTTGATCTAATCATAACTTTTGAAAAATGAAATATAATTACAAAAGTAAATAATAATATTCAAGAGGGTCCATAAATCATTCATTATGCATAATTTGATCACAACATTTTCTTTGAGTTTTGGGAAATGGGTGTTGCTACTTTGAAGAGGAAAATTTTATTACACTTTTACTTTTGTTATCATGCATTTTACTAAAGAGATTAGCCTCCTCCTTGAGCCTTTATTTTAAAAAGCATAAAATCCTACCAACCTTAATCCTCAGATTCATTTGAACCATTATTACAAGTCCTCATGATTTTATGTGTCTTTTTTCTTTGAAATGTGGATAAAGTAGTTCGTTTACAAGACAATGAATAAGGAGCATGTTCTCATGATATGAGAATAATTATACTTGAATTGTATCATGAGTGATGAGAGAAAATAATAAAAAGTGAGGTAAATCATGACTTTGCATGTTAATTTAAAACGAATTAGGGAGCCTGAATGAATGAAAGGATAAGTTCCATCAATTTTCAAAGGGAGAAAGTAAAATGTGAGAATTATTAGTTTCTTTGAAAAATGTGATGCTTAATTGATATTTTATGCAGATTTTTGAAAGTTTTATTTCATATTGATTTTTTTTTTGATTTTATTGCATTGAAATTTGAATATTGGTAACATTGGTGTCCTCTGATTTCCATGTTGAGATTTTATGCTTGAGGACAAGCTTGGTTTAAGTGTGGGGGTATTTGATAGAGAAAATTTATGTGCATATTTTTTATCAAATAATAAGTAATTTTTACTGTTTTTCAATGAATAACCCAACTTATTTACATGTTTTATTAAAATAATGGGTAGTTTGAATTTTATAATGAAAATAAGCATAATTGAGAAAAGTGAATAATTCTGTATTTTTGACAGATTTTGACCATAAGGTTATTTTTGTCATTTATCATAGAATTTACGTCCAAATTTTGTGATTAAAATGTTTCTAGAATCCTTATTTTATTTACTCCAATTTTGTCTGCTGGACCAGGAGCTGATTGGGCAATCTAAAGGGCCTAGAAATTCATTGAAGATGGAAATTTGCTTGGGCGGACAGTGTGGACACCACCACTGTAACAGAACCCCAAATTATCCTAAACACCTCCAAATGAGATATTTATACCTGGTATAGCACGAGGATACATATTTCCATCCCTAAAACAAATTAGGAGGAGTTTTTAAGTCATTAAGGTGGACATTGAATGACATACTTTTTGAAGAACCTTCCTGGAAGCTTCGTCCAGAAACATACACCTTCAATACAAAATTCATAACTCTTTTATCATGGGTCCGAATGCTCTGAAATTTGGGGGGTGAACTACCAACACATTTATTAACAACATTGAAGAAGGGGTACATGCGTGAAACATCCATTTAACGGAACAACAATGCAAAAAAGATAGGGTGACGAAAATCTGCCTATAAAAAGATGCCCTTGCCTCCTTATCAAATCATCAGCTCGATACCCACAGCTAATGAGCGATTCCACTAGGGCACGAGCCGCTGATTCTTATTTCTTCCTCCCTAATTTCTTCTTTTTATTTTATTTATATTTTAGTTTTATTTTCATTTGTAATTTGGATTTCTTTTCAATTAATCCATGATTTTTTATTTTGCTTTCCACTATTTAATTTCATCTACAATTATAATAATAATAATAATTAAAAACTATTATTATTTTTAATATTATTATAATAAATATTTATAATATCTCAATCTTAATTTTAAATTATTTTACTTTCTTTCTCTCTCCTTTTTCGAAAACTATTTTCTTATGTAATAATAATACTAAGTTATATTATTATTATTATTATTATTATTATTATTATTATTATCACTTTCATTATAAATTTTTTAATCTTCCTCTATCCCTCTCTCCTCTATCTCTTTATCTCTATCTCTCTCCTCATCCATCCACCATTGTGATCTCCAAGTCTCGGATATGAGTGTCTTACCCTGATGCTTGGCTCGGGGGGAGGTCAAGAAGTTTATGAGTTTTCTTTAATGTTTATTCAAAATTTGTGATATACTTGAGTAGTATTCTTGGGCGAGGAAAATGTCCCTGATTGGGTGACGGTCCCCAATGACATGCAACTCAAGAAATTTCTATTCTGGAAAATAATATTGATTCAAACATGAGATTTTATGTTTGAGTTATCAAACTAGAATCAAACATATAAAGGAAAATAATTATTGAATCCTTGGATAAACCCCAAACCAAGTAATTTCTTCCTAAATTCATTTTTTTTATACTTTCATCTTAGTATAAATTTAGAATTATTGTTTTAAAATTCATTTTTTTAAATAATCTGAAAAACTACAATAAGATATAGATTAAGTGAATTGGATAAAGTAATTTAACCACGCTGAAAGGCTCGTCAAGAAAGACGACCCTGGTCAGCCATTGTGATGCACTAGGAAATCAATATAATTGTTTTTGTCCACACCCCACGACAGGTGTGCGTCAGAGATCTAATTATTGATTTAAAGATCATGAATAATGAGTCTATTCTAGATCTATTTGAAGCAGTTTCAAGACCAAAATTATTTTCAATGAATTATTTTATGATCTTGAATTTGTACATATGAAATCCTGATATTATGGACTTATGGAGGAATATCACTCTGAAGTGGGAAGAAATTATACTACTGGATCACCATAGAAGAAGATATTCTTGTAACTGGGGTATCTAACTAGTTGCTAAAGTGGAATGAGAATTTTTCGGTATAACCAGTCGAGGAAGAAAGGGTGGATAAAGATATTTGGGGTGTCTAAAAAACTGTTGAAAATGATTTGGTGGCTTGTAAGTAGAAATAGGTTCAGAAAGACCATTCAGTACTAGTGTGTATAACCAATTACTGTATGTGCCTTCATAATCTTGAAGAAAGATATAGTCGATAGTCATTTTTAGAGAGTCTTATTAGCATTAGAAGGAGTATGATTTTACGGAAAACCTTATAAACATTATGTGTTGATATCTATTTTATTACTACTACTCAAGAGGTGAGGCTCATAGATAATAGTGAGTGGATCGAGAACTTTAATATGTTTAATAGGTTGGGTAAAAATTGAATTACTCATAAAAATTTAAGGGGTCACAAATTCACCACCTCCCATTCAAAGTGATCCATTAAATTCTTACATTTGTTATCAAAGAGTTGTTTCCTATAAATATACAATAATAATTCATAAAAAATGAGAATATTAATTATATTAATAAATTAGGCGTTCAAATATTTAATGAGAATAATTATCATAGATGAAGGAATATGATTCTACCATATCATCTATTACCCAATATTGATGTGAGAGATTCTATAATAGTTTCCTTTATATAAATTATTGAAGGAATTTATTTTACTCATGTTGATAATAGAAATATGGAGTTTTATGGAAAAGATAAAAATGACATCTTGAGGCCTCTATTAGAGAAGGTTTATTTAAAGGTCATTGTTATCTAAACTACTAAGGAGATAATGGATGAATTGAGAAGAATATATGAAGAAACTTTCTATGTTACGAAATCTAAACTTCTAGTCTGGATGAGCTAAGGAAAATGGGGGAACCTCTTCTCGATTTCCCCAAAATCAAGATTAGTAATTGGGTTATCCCTCAAATTAATAGTGAACCAATGGTGGAGATCTCTCTAAGAAATTTTTTAGATTTGTCGAAACTACTCGAAATTTCCCATATGGCTAGGATTGGCTTCTATCATCTATGTTCTCTTGATTTCGATTGTCATGTCTACTCTAACTGGGTTTTTTGAAGTCTGTCTATAGAGGGTCTTCTAGAAAATAGACAATTTCTCATTTAGCTATCTGATGATGAAAATTTTTTTAGGGTCCGGTCCCGAGTCCCCATGTTTTCCATTCAAATTGATTCTTCATGATGAAATAGCCCTTTCATTTTTCCCTAAAAAAAGACCCCCAAACTTCCGTATTCTGGGTTATGTTTTCCTCAATTTCATTACCATTAGAAAAACCACCAGTATTGAATCTTCTCAAGAACCCCTTGGGGGAGTTTTCTTAGTTATGATTCCAGAATGTGCATGCTAAAAAACCTGATCATTTCATTGATTGATATTGATGTAAAAATTTGTAAGAACCTCCCTAGTTTTATCTAGATTTTCATTTTAGACCAACATTAGTACACACAATGTATTTTTTATTGACCAAATATTGTATACTATAATTGGGGGTTTTTCAGGGGAATAAATTGAATAATTTCCATAGAATACCTCTCTGAGGTGAGACTTGAGTGGAGTTTCATGAAGATGTGATAGTGGTTACCAAACCATGGATTCATGATGATGTTGAGAAGATGATCGAGGATGGATTTAGGATGAGGTAAATAGGGATAAAATCATGTTTTATATGTCACTGTATAATCATGCATCTTACCATGCATTTTTTCCTTCTATATCATGGTGAATGGTGTGGCCAGAGAAGATGCAGCGAGAGAGGTCACTCCATACTAGAGTAAGAAGGTAGTGCATGTGTTGAAATATAGTTTTTTTCTGTATACGGTTAATATAGGCTAAGTTGAGGAGGTCCCTATGTAGGTGAAATTAGAAAAACTATAAGGGGATGCATCAAGCCAGGGGATAGATGAGTCTGGCTTCCAAAAGCAACAGGTTGAACCAAGGTAGCGAAATTCCAATTTAGAAGGAAGAAATGGAATTCATTTACTAAACTAGATTTAGTGTATGAGGTATATACTCAATAACAGTGGTGATTAAAATGGTTGGAATAAAACAAGGTATAACAAGAATAAAACATTTTAAAATACCTTGGGTAGAGTAGGATTGTAAGAGGTATTCCCAGGTACCTCATTTGATGAAGTGTATGAATGTATGTTTACCTATACTATAAAAGTGGGAGAATTTATAAAGTATTATTATGGATATGAATAGGGAAACATAACCAATGATTATTTCAAATTGGGTTTTCTTAAAAGAGAAAAAGGATTTATAGCCTCTTGAAATTTCTTAATGTCTCTAAGGAATAAGGGAACTGAAAGGATTATTCCATCCTACCAAAGCCAATAATGACTAGGTCTACATATAAGGGAGAGGTAAAAAATGATTCTAGTTAAAATATCAAAGTACCATAGACTCAGAACAACTATGATCTCTTCACTCCAAGGTTATGGTGTATGTCCACAAGACTAATAACCATTATACTAGCAACAAAGGAGCTAACATGGAAGGCCAAACTCTTGGGGTCTTTGTCTTCCTGAAAAATGTCTCTAAGAACTGAAATTAATATATGATAGGTTTTCCATGCCCTCTATAGAAGAAAATTTAAGGGAACATATAACTCTTATAGATCTAACACTAGAATATGATCTAAAATTGAGGATAGATAGTTGTCCTCATGGTCTCAGTGATGACCTCATGTTAAGGTTTGACTTTAAATTAGATGTTCTAGTGTTAGAATTGGAAGAAGAAAGCCTCTCCAAGGAATTTTACCTTAAGGTAATAGAATTCATAACCTTCATTATTGAATAAAACCAATAAATAATCCCCAAACTAATTTTAAATAATATTTAATAGAAATTATGAAATTTCACCTAAAAATCGTAATCTAGATATTTTGTGGTTCTTTTCATCTGTGTTGATTGTTCTCTTGGATTTCGGGCGACTTTTGATTGGTTAGTATGAGGGTTCCCACTCAACCTAAAAATTTTCTTTTCAACAAATCAAAAAATTGATTTAGAGGGTGAGATATTTGATAACTACATTACAAAGTTTCATGATATTATCATAAACACTTAGAATTTTGGTGAGAATGTAGAATATTCTTTCGCAATAATAATATTAATGAGAAATTACCCTGATCAATTTAATTGAAACTTTTTAGCATTTTAAGAAATAAGGGATCTGAAACAGGATGAGTTATAGAACATTATTATAGCTTATGAGATAAAAAAATTTCATCTCTCAAGAAAACTGAAAAGGGTGAAATTAAATTTTAGAAATGACAAAAGGAAAAATTAAAGAAGAATAAGTGGTTAAACCAAGAATTATTTAATATGAAGAATATGAATATGACTTCAATAAGATTTTTTATATTCTTTCAAAAGTGTTCAGAAAAGTGTAAAGGTAATGGGAATAATTAATAATAAAAACATATATGGAATTGTGATATATATGGACACATGTCATATGATTTTCTAAAGAATAAGGTTGAAGAATATAAATCTTATTAGAAATATGAGAATCTTATAATACTAAAAATGTATATCATGAAGAAGTTATATTCTGATAAAAGGAATTGAATTTTTATCATTAAGAATGAAATATAACTCATCACAAAGTATCTCTTCATATGATAAGGTTAATTTTTTAATAAGTATGAAATAGATTTCAATACATCAAGTTGTGATGATGGTGTTAAAGAGAGACCTATACTGGAATCGAAAATGAAACATGATTTAGAAGTATGTATTAAGGATATCATTAATTATATTAAAGAAAATGAAAAATTATTTAAGGTTCAAAATAGGTTTTTTGAAGAAAAAGAAGATCATTTAAAGAAGAAAGTAGCCTATAGTGTTGAGATCATGCAACTTATGTTAAATTATGATTATATTTAAGAGATAGTGAGTAAACTTGAAGAAAATATTGGTGAAAAAAAGATGGGTTATTTGAAAAACAAGTCATATGTGTCTCATTTAAACAATATTGGAACAAGTATAAATAATATGTTAATAAATTAATGGAAGTTAATATAGATCTTATAAAAATTTATAGTTAAATGTTTTTAACTATTAATTAAATTCTTGCATATTTAATTCTCATGATAAATCTAACATAACTGATAGTACAAGTCTAAACACATACATGGGTGGACCATGAATTTTGTTAAGAGACATTGTTCCCTATAAAAGAAAGAGTTGAGAATAAGAAAAACATTAATCCTTAGGAAAAAAATTCAAATGTTTCATCACAGCCACATCAATTTGAATCTGGATGGATTTGGAATAAACCTATAATATATTTATTCAAAGTTTTTTACTAGTGTTGTGGAAATAATAAAATAAACCATTTTCTTATTAGCAGTTTATTTAATTACCAATAAAGATGAAATAAACAAGGGGGAGATTTGGTGGGAAATAATAGATAAAATCTCAAATAAATTAAATACATAACATAAATATAGATTATATTTCCACTGAAAATAGATTTAAATTTTTTATAGGGATTATGTGGTGGATGTTTATAGAAGGGTCACCAAGATAAGTTATGTATGATTAGATTCCACACAAAAACATCTCATGTTATGATTGGAAAAAACTATTAAAAAAATAAGGATGTTCAATGAAGTAATGTTAAGGATATAAATAAGACTAATGAGAATCCTAAGTAAATTAATCGTGTAAAGAAATAATTCTTGATTTTTGGACTCATGAATTATTAAAGTCCAAATAAATTAATGAAGCAAAAAAGTGGTGTTTATTCTAGAGTAAAATAAGTTGTGTATTTAGAAGATGGTGTAAAAATTCAATATGATTCATCTATAAGTGGGAACATAAATATATTGAAGAAGTGTTAATGCTGTTAGTAGGATGTCCATGATATGAATAATTTCATGACTATACATCCTTCTCAGAATGAACTAATTAATTTATCATTGAAAATAGAAGAAGATTATGTTTCCTAACTTTTTAATAAATTTAATATTGTCACTCAAATGAAGTTAGATTATGTAGAGAAAATTAATTCATAATATGTAAATATTTTTTATAAGAAAATATGTGTAGATATTGGAAGGAGGGAAAGACAAAGTTTGAGAAGAAACTCCCACCTTGAGTGTTACTTCTGAGATAAAAATAGGTCCACTATTTATTTCCTTTGATTTTATGTGTTTTTAGCTAACATTCACGGAATTAATGAATATTATTGTGGATTTCACTACTGATAAAATGAAGATATTTACCTTCAGGGATTCTACTAACTATGATAAAATGAAAGGTGGGAATGAATCCCTTGAGAGGGATCATTCCTAAAGATAATTTTTCATTGTTCTAAATTCCCGTGAATCTAGAAATTATAGAAGGATTACAAAACTAAAGAAATAAGGTACTAAATATAACATATAACACTTTTTGGGGTACCAATAATTTTTATTAGGGGGTTTTATTGATGAATGATATGGGAAATGAGGGGAGTTAAATATGTTGCACATGAACACTCTAATCTGTTTGAAGAAACTAACAAGATTATAAATCTCTTGATAAATTTATCTTTATGGAACTCCTATTTGATAAATGAGAATATATTCTGAATGATATCACATGCATGGTGGTTTATGTACAACATATATAACCTTGGTTGTATCTCTCTTATTTTACACATCATCTTATCCTATGTGAACATAGAGTAGACTATTTTACCTCTCTCTCTCTAGTGGTGTTTCAATGATAAAAAACACTCACCATTGTTTCTAATTATTTCATTTATGTGAGTTTCAATGTTTATATTTAATATAAAATTATGGAATATTGAGGATCCTGGATATCTTTTTTACATATTATAAATTGTACAAATGATATTTTTGAAGGATAAATGGAGTATTTGAACTCATGGAAGGAAGTTGGAAGAATATGTGAATACCATTAAATAAGACAATAGGCCTTGGAAGTTTTATCTTCTCACTATTACACATTGGACACCTAGTTTGGTGCCACTAGATAGTATATGGTATAGAAAGTAGTGGTCACAACCTTCAGATGTCCATTGTCTAGCTAGTGGAGATGCACTAGCTATCCAGTTAGTGTTTTCTAGAAGTAGTGATATTCAGCTATTACACCAAATACTCAAAGGAGGCTACTAAGTATCTGGTGGAATTGATACATATTCTATTAGATTGAATTGAATATTTTTTGAAAAATTAATTTATTATATTCTTCTCCATGTTTAATGGAACTGATGAATTAAAAATGGTTTTTGAGTATTTTGATGTTTATTAATAGAATCCCTGGGTTCTTATATCTCAAGAACATACTTTGTTAAAAAAAACTTGATCAAATAGACCCCAAATCTATAGATCAATCTAAGATATCCTCTCAAAGAGACATTATTAATTTCTAAATATTAATGTATCCCCCTTTGTCTCTATCTCCCTCCCTCTATCTAATTGTAGATATCCTTAAAAAGAGATATAATATCATAATTATAATGGATTTTCACTGAAAACCCATCACTTATCAATCCCATTCTACCTTTGGTCTTGTGTCTCCATTAAAATCAAGTGATTTGTTTCTATGGTCTCCATTAAAACCGAGGGAATATTATTCTTTGGTCTCTATTAAAATGAAGGGAAGTTGACTCTTAGGTCTCCATTAAAACCAAGGGAATGTATTAATAATCCATGTTTGTTTAATTGACGGGTGGAGACATATAGGCACCTTATGTTCCATTGATGAAATCCTAATCAATTTTTTTTTTATCTCTTTACTTTTTTTTCATTTCATCGTTCTAATTTTGATAATCATATATTAAATAAATTCTTTTTTCCTCTTTATGTTGTTCTCAAATGCATATTTAAATTTGATGTTAAATTTAATTTATCATTTATCTGTAAATGAATTTTATCACTTTATGATTTCTTTTTATCAAAAAAAATTTATTTTGAAATTTATATTTCTTTTATCACTTTAATTTTTTTAAAAGTAAATTCACCCCCAATTTTCTATTTTCAATTTTGAAAATATTTTGTATCAAAAGGGATCATTGTATTTATTTTAAAAATAATTGTATTGAATAATTGTTTTTGACTTTCAATGTCTTTGTATATTTTGAAGATATATCATTTTAAAATAGATTTTATTCAGAATGATCCTAAAGGGTATTCCTTCTGATGTTCTCCCTTCTTAATGGTTGTAATTACTCTTATTGGAAAAATCACATGTCTATATTTCTTAATGGAATATTTAATACTATTTAGAGAATGTTTAGGCATCTTTATACTCTAACAAAATAATTATAGGATAAATGGACAACTCAAAATATTGATTCTTTTGAAAATAATGGGAAATCCATGAATTATATCTATTATGGGCTTAAATAATATGAATTCAATCTTATTTATTCTTGAAAACCAACACACAATGTTTATAACATCATATAAGTTAAACATTAAGGCATAAATAAAGTTAAATACACAATTCTATAAATGTTTAGATAATTTTTTTAATATTTCTACATGCATTCAAATGAATCTAGTAGGAATATGTCTACTCATTTCACCAACATTTAAAATGGTTAAAAGAATATTTGTGATGGGTTTTTATATAATTTATCAAGATAAAAATATCATGGGTTTTACTTATCTCTTAATATCCAAAAGTGATGGTCATACAAGAAACCAAGTAAATAAAGAATATACCACTCAAAAAACACATTGTATCCCTTGAGACAAACAAACTCACAATGAAGAGAAAATAATGTAAAGAAGTGAAGGAATCCAAAAGAACCAAAACAATAATTTAATTTAATGTAATCAATGTTTATTATTCTCTTATAAGTGACTCCAAAAATAAATATGAGATTGAACACTTCCCAAATATATTGAACAAACTGATCTGAAATAATAAATATTTTTGATGATCTAAAATAAATTGATGTTCCAAAATTATCATATTTTGATTGAAAATAGATGGGTCATATCATTAGTATTGTCCCTTGAACAAAAATTATAATTATAAGAAGAAATTTAATAATAAACTTAAAGTTTCAATGGGGATTAATACTGATGATTCTATTTAAACTTATCAATTGAGTAAATAAAATCCTAAATTCCTATTGGATAGTATTGAGGTAAATTAAGAGGTTATTTATCATAGTTCTCACTCTCATTCTCATTATTATCCTTCCTCTAATACATCATATTCATCTTTATCTACTTATCAAGAAAATAAAATTGTTTTTCTTCAGTAACTCATTTCAAAATACAAGGATCGTTAAATAGAATATATAAAATTCCTAAAATAAAAGGATCAACATTCAAATTAATATTATTATAAAAGAAAAAGATGGATTGGTTTTGAAATTAAATAATCAAACTAATGTTGATTTTATAAAAATTGAAATCAAGGATCTCAAAATATATACTTCTGAATTAACCTAAAGTAGAAAATATATTAATACAATATTTGGTTGTCAATGTGTTAAAATGAATAATTATGGTTTTAGTTTTTTAAATAATAAACAATAATTGATAAATATTACTTTTATGAAAGGTATTTCACAAAATATATGTTTAAAATATTTCTAAAAAAATTGTATTTTAATTTATGAATGTGATTGAAAAAATGATAGAAATGGAAGACCAAAATCCATTCATCTTTCTTATCAACTATTTAAAATAATTGATCATTGAAAAAATATTTTGGTTTAAAAAAATATTATATATTAGAGGACCCAATACTGTTTATCTATCTCAAGTTTTAATATCTCACTTTATTAGAACCATGTGTTTATTAAAATGCACTTGATTTTTGATGTTTTGTAGGGATATTTGACTGATATTAATTGATATATCACATGTTTTTTTCTCTAAATAATGTTGTGTTTTCAACCCTTGAAATGATTGATCAACACCTAAAATGTTGAGATAATTGTTTCACGAGAACATGTTTTTTTATCTTTTCTCATTATCTTTAAAATATTGACTTATTTCAAAATATATTCACTCTATAATTTTTAGGTTTTCATATTCTAAAAGTGGGATAATTTTTTCTTTTACATATCATTTTCAAAATTAATTTTCTTATATTTTTAAATTTATTTTTTTTATTTCAAATATTGAGATCCCCTACTATATTTTTATTTGTAATTGAGTTGATGGGATAATAAGATTTTTCTCATCAATCCATCACAATAGATTTAATTCTTTGTATCTTATGTTTTATATTATGTTATACTTTCCACATTCAACAATCCAATATTTTGAAGAATTTAATAATAATTATGGGGGAGTTAATATTTCTTAGATCTATTATTTTATATTATGTGTATTTACCTTATTTATTTTAAAATTTTATTTTCCCTTAATTGTTTTCCTTTTTGAAAATAAATATGGGGTATAAGTTTTTAGTGTTTTTTATTTCATAGTTTTAATGTTTATTTTATTTTAGAATATTCAATTTTCAGGGGAAGAAAATGTTTTATTTAAAATAGGAATATGGTTTTGGTTTTTATAGAGAATTTTGTGATCTATATTAGGAATATTTAATATATTTATGTTAGTTTATATCTTGATCATGTTGAGATTTTTAATATATTTAATTATTTTTATTACTTATATTAATTCTAAATTTACACTTAATGTATCATTCTATTTTAATTTTTTTATCATCAAAAGGTTGGTATTCTTATACCAATATCACTCTAATGGTGTTTTAATGATCACAAACACTCACTATTGTTTATTATTACTTCATTTAAGAGAGGTTTATTATTTACATTGAATATAAAATGATATAATCTTAAGGATAATGGATATTTTTTTGATGTCTTTGAAGTGTCCTTGATGATCTTTTTAATGTATAAATGGACTTCTAGAAAACAAGAATGTATTTTTTTAAGAACCTTTAAAGACCATATAAGGAGGCTAAAAGGACCTAGAGGTGTTATATTCATAGTAGGTAGAAATTTCTACACGATTTAGTTCCACTTAATCATTAGTGGTTTGGATAATATAGGAAAAATAATCTAGAAGTCTATCGAAAAACTATTGGAGGTTCACCAGCTATCCAGTGGAAGTTTTCTAGTAGTATCATATTCCAGTGTAAATACCCTGACCCCAGTAGCCTAGATGCAGTGCTTTACTTTATTAAATTTTTATAATAAACAAGGATGTTACATCCTGAAGGATATAATAGTTTAGTAACATTGAAAAAACCTGGTACAAACATAATATTTATATTTCAACTTGAAAGGAAAACAACAAAGAAACTCCATTGGAAACATATGTAATCTCCTAGATTATCCATGAAATTCACTAATAATATACATATTCTCATCCTAGGGAAAAATAAAACATAATAAATGGGTGAGATAAGATTCACAGTAAGGGTAAGCAGTACAATAGAATCTATCATAAATAAACATTTAAAATAATTCATGGTGAATAACTAAAATCGCATTCCATTAATAAATAATATTGAGTATAATATACCAAGAATAAAAACTGATTCAATAATATAATGAATAATAACTTGAGAATTAAAAATAAGCATAGATATTATACTAGTTGAATAATCGCATGGAATATAAATTCCTAGTATCATAATGATGGAATTCATAATGTCGGACATCATAAACATACCATCAAGGCTTTGGCAAAGACACCATACATAAATGCATAAAAACACAATCTAGTTTGTCTCATGAGACCTATCGATGAATAAGTGAGAGATAGAGAGACCCACACGTCAGTTACTAATTTCAATTCACCCCTCATGTAAAAGGGTTGAAATATAATCATCATATACATTCATATTGAAACTATCATATGAAATGTTAATAACTTATCCCAAATAATAAACATAATCATAAACCATCCAGAGTAATATGGAGAATGGTATCAAGATAGTACATACCCAGTCAAAATAATCATAAAACATTAAATAAAATAGTATATCAATTTAAATAAATAATAATATACAAAAAATGGTTTTTAAATATATTTAAATACTCTAATAAAATCCTTGATAAATTCTTGAGGGAAATACCCTTTTACTTTTAGAAAGAAGGGTTATTTTTAAAATTCATTTTGTATTTTTCATAAAATCAGACTATAAAAATGTATATCTTAGAAAACAATGTATGGACAATGAAATTATCTATTAGGCTTAAATGATGTCAAATTGAAGTGAAAAAACATAAAATGTTTTTTTAAGAAACTTTATAAAAGGGACCCCTCTGTGTAGTTTGGGGGAAAATATAAGAGTCTATAAAGTGGAAAAAAGATTAATAGTTTAAATAAATACATAAAAGAGATAAGATAGTTTTTCATGATAATAATATTGATTTTATAAAAATATTGGTGTATTATAACAGAGTATGTATTGTATATTAAAATGTGTAAGAAATTGGGAATTACCCTTTAATCGGCCTTGCTTATCGGGAGAAATTAAAAATGAAACCTTGTAAAACATGTTATTACCCGTAAAATAAATATAAAATAATATAGATAAATTATTTTGGAACATATAAACATAATTTATAAAAAATATATAAAATAAATAATAATAAATTTGGGTAAATAGAGATAAAGTGTCACCCGATAGAAAAATGGAGGTTCGGGGAGAATCCCTTACCTTATGTCTGAAAGTGTTCTACACTTGCACTTAATGTTCTAGATAATGAAATTATATTGATTATTAATTTAATATATAACATATTCAACAATTATTTTATTTATTATAATTTCATTATGTTCCTTTATGTACTTTTTAATGAGTTATAAAATTCAATTTCGTCATTCAAGAGTGTTTGTTTCCATGGTTTTCATGATTCATTTACTTGTATACATGTATGAAAGATCATATAAAATGGGAATGGTTATCCTAAATTTCAATTATATTTTATTAATTAAATTAATGAAGTATAAATGGTCTTATATTTCATTTTTTCCAGATATAGGGATGTTTTATTGGATAAAATTTTAATGATAATTGTTTAGATTATTTTGGAATTTTTTCGATTATCACGCACTAGTTTCATTTTACTAACTGATATTATATATATACTTTTCTAAAAAATATTAAATAAGTTTTAATATATCTATTAAAATATTTTTAACCATTATAATTGTTTTATAACCATCCTTGATTGCAGTATTAAAAAGAAAAAAATCATCATCCATGAATGTTGTGAATCAATATCGCACGAATGATTCTTTCATTTATAGAACAAAAAGTGGAAAAGAATCGAACTGATGGTGGATATCCTATTAACGTAATAAAATTTTAGTATATATAATATAATATAGTTATCATTAATTTTTAGATAGATGAGGTAAGTAAAGAATAATAAAATAAAAGAAAAAGAAGGAAAATTAAATGAACAAAAGGGGATTTTACCCCTTCAATTCGTCTCCTTGAGAATCACCTTATGGAACATTAAAATGGTCATTTTGTTGAGACCAAAAATTATAGAACATGGGGGAGAGTTTTGGGAGTGGTATTGGGAAAATTTTGGACAATAATCAAGGATTTGGAGGTGTGTGGGGAAGAGGTGTTATTTATAGTGGAGGAGAGTGGTGTTTCTAATTATTTAATTAATTGGTTATTATTTTGGACCAAGACTATGAATAGTGATGATTTTTGTAACTAAATAGAGTTACTAATGTATGTGAGTTAGAACCAATGGGTTCTTACCTCATCCATACATTATCCATGACACAATAATTCATATATTTGGCTAAAATGTTAAATACAAAAAATTGCAATACTTCACTATTCACCAAAATTTCAACTATTTTAGAAAAATACAAAACAAAATCACCCAAACTATTTATTAACAAGTAGATTTCAAAAATGAACTCCGTTTTATGAAAATAATTCTCTAAATATGATAATTTTAATTTTTAATTAAAATCATCATTTATTTAAAAAATACATATTTTAAAATTACTACTGATTATTTAAAATTTAAAAAATTGATTAAGGTCCCTTAAAATTATATAATAATAATAATAATAATAATTTAATCCATGGCTCTTTTTATGAAAATAAATTTAATTTTAAATCATTATATTAATTATAAAATTTTAAATAAACATTTTTTTCATGAAAATACCGACACATAATTTATCCTTTTAAAACATTTATCTACTTTTTCCAAGATATAAACATATCATGCTTTCAAGTATAATAAGTATAATTTTTATTAAAACTTTCATAGGTCAGGTTACTATTCAATTG
Source organism: Viscum album (assembly GCA_963277665.1). Taxonomy (NCBI): domain Eukaryota; kingdom Viridiplantae; phylum Streptophyta; class Magnoliopsida; order Santalales; family Viscaceae; genus Viscum; species Viscum album. The sequence continues at coordinate 905,630,310 of OY728166.1, read as the reverse complement.
GGTAGATTACTATTCCTAAGGGTCGCATTACTATTCTAATGGTTATATTTAATAGTATGTTATGGTTTTAAACTCGGTGTTGAATGAAACATAAAATATTTAAGATGTTATATTTTAAAAGAGACATGCCATAAATTTTTTGGTTGTTAAATTCTCCCCTCCTTCAAAAAAAATCTTCCAAAAAAATTCAATAATTTCATCTCATATAAAGAATTTGATAGTTCTTCATTATAATTTCTTCTGGTTCCCACATCACCTCTCAAATTTTATGATTTTTTCAAAGTACATTTACCGAGTGAGTCGTCTAATTCCTCAAAACCTTTTTGTTAGTGTCCAAAATCTATATAATCTCTTCCCAATAAGATAAACCAGGTTCCAATTCTATTCCTTCATAAGTGAGGACAAGTGTTGGGTCGGGCATATAGTTCATTAACATAGAGATGTGGAACACATTGTGTACTTTATAGAGGATATGAGGCATCTCCAAATGATAAGCCAAAAATCTAATTATCCATAGTATTTAAAAAGGTCTAATGTACGTGGGGTTCAGTTTTCCATTCTTTTCAAATCTTATAACACCCTTACATGGAGATACTTTCAAGAAAACATGAAATTTGAATTGAAATTTCAAATCCTTCCTTCAATTATCATCATATCTCTTTTACCTAAATTTAGTTAATTTGATATGGGTTATATATTCTTTACCATTTTTATTTTTTCCTCTAAAATCTTTGGGCCTACTGGCTTCCTTTCACCAACTTCATCCCAACAAGTTAGTGTACAAAATTTCTTTCCATAAAAATCATTATATGGTGCCATATGAATTCTTGAATGGAAACTATTATAGAAGGAAAACTATACCAAAGGTAAATAATAATCCCACATACCTTGAAAGTCACGTTATAAGGAACTCAAAATGTCTTCTAAAGTTTGAATCGTCCTTTCTAAATCCCCGTCAGTTTGAGGGTGGTAAGCAGTACTCAAATGAATCTTGTTGTTTAAATATTTATGAAGAATTATCCAAAATATCAATGTAAATCATGGATCAAGATCAAGAAAAAAGTGAAATAGGTGCTCCATAAAGTCTCAAAACTTCATTAATATTGATCCGAGAAAGGTTATGGAGTGCTAAATCCTCCCTTATAGTGAATAAATGTGCATATTTGGTAAGTCTATCAGCAATTACTCATATTGTGTCATTATTTCATAGATTCTTTGGTAATATTGTGAAACAATACATAGTAATATAATCCCATTTCCATTTAGGATTAGGAAAAGGTTTCAGTAATCCTCTAGGATGTTGTCATTCATTCTTCACATGTTGACAAACTAAACAACTTGAAACATAATAATCAATTTCACACTTCATATTATCCCACCAGAAATGTTCCTTAAAATATCTATTCATGTCAATGCCACCATGGTGTATAGAGAAATTCAAGCTATGGTAATCAACCAATAGCTCTCTTTTTAGCTCGGTTATATAGGGAACACAAAGAATCATCCCAAATTTCTTAATAACATCCTCATACATGATGTCTTCAAACTTCCCATCATTCAAAAAAATATTTTTCCTTTGAAAATTCTCATCATCAGAGTGATAAAATGTAATCCTTTCAAATAAATATAGTTCAGAATCCAATTGAAAAAGTAATGATGTTTCATCTTCCTTTATGATTCACATATTCATATTTTCAAGATCCTTGTACATAGTATCCTTTTAAATCCTCATTTTGTTCAAAACTCAATGATCCTTACCAGGAAATGCATCTTCTACCTTATTCACCTTACCTGGGTGGTAGTGTATTAGACAATCATAATCCTTGAGTAGCTCAATCCACTTCCTTTTCCTCATGCTGAGTTCTTTATGATGGAATATATATTTTAAACTCTTATGATCTGGATATATCCCACATATTCCACCATAGAGATAATGTATTTATATCTTCAGAGAAAATATTTTGACTACTAACTCAATATCACAAATTGGAAAGTTTTGTTCATGAGTTTTTAATTGTCTTGATGCATAATAAATAACTTTATTATTCTTCCTAAGGACACAACCATGTCCTTTATTTGATGCATCACTATAGATCATTAATCTGACATTTCCAGATGGTAGAGTCAATATTGGATGATTCACTAATATCCACTTCAGCTATTCAAAAAATACTTCACATTCTTTTGTCCGTATGAACTTAACCCCTTTAAAAGTAAGCCTGGTTAAAGGGTAAGCTAATAAAGAAAAATTATGAATGAAATGTTGATAATAACCTACAAAACCAATGAAACTGCATACCACAGTTATGTTCATTGGTGTAATCCATTCCTGAACTACCATTGTCTTCACAGAATCAACTAAGACTCCATACTTAGTGACAATATGGCCAAGAAAAAAAACTATTATAATCCATAATTCACACTTTTTAACATCCCATGTAACTCTTTTCTTATAAGATTATCTAGATCAATCCACAAATGGTTCTCATGGTCCACATATATTTTGGAATAAATCAAGTTGTCACAAATAAATACCACAAAAAAATCATTAGGATATTAGTTGAACACTATGTTCATTATATCCATAAAATCAAATGGTTCATTAGTCAGTTAAAATGTAATTACTATAAACACATAATGTTTATACCTAGTTTGAACTATTGAATTTTTAATATCATCCTTCTTCACATGTAATTTATGATATCCAAATCATAGATCAATATTTGAAAAATATTCATCTTAGTGAATTTGATCAAATAATTCATTAATGTGTGGTAGTGGATACTTCTTCTTTATCATAATAGAATTGATCTCCTTGTAGTCAATTAATAGCGTCATAGATAAATATTTCTTTTTAACAAAGATATTAGGATATCCCCATAGAGAAACACTAGGGAGAATAAATACCTTATTACTCAACTCCTCTAGTTGTTTATTTAGCTCCACTAATTTCACATTGGCCATTTTATATAGAGTCTCTAAAATAGATCTTAAATTAGGGATTAAATCAATAGAAAACTCAACTTCCCACTCTAGAGTATGTCCAGTTAAATCCTATGGAAATACATCAATGTAGTCATGTACATTAGGTACATCCTCAATTTGAATGATTCTTTCCTCATCCATAGATGTTGTTTTCTCTTATTCCCCATTAATTTTATTTAGAAGAGCTATTAGAGGTGGATCCAGATATGACTGAGATGATGAATCCTCCCCTGTAAAGGTAATAAATTACAAACCTCTATCATGAATTATAATTTCCATATATTTGCAATAAATGTTTTAATTATATTTAGAAATATATTTCAATAAATTATTATATCAAAATAAACCATTTTTATAATGATTAAATCAATAATTAGAGCATGTTTATCTATAATAATTGGAACTTATTGAAACATATTTATTGTAATAAGGTTTCCACTACGAGTCTTTACTGATAACTACTTATTAAGGTGAATTGTAAATATCTAATTTTGTATGAAAATTGGGAAGATATAAAGGAATGTGATGATCAATAATCAAATAGATCTTTAGCTAAATTTGATTAGATGATTAAAGTACATTCCACCACATAATTAAGAACTTCAACCTCAGCACTTATGATTGCATAATCTTTTATTTTAATTGGTGGAATTTCTTAGGATATTTTATATAAGGGCCCAACCGTAAACATTACATAATATTGAATGAAATGAATTATTCATATTGAGGATCTTTTTAGGTTTATAGTTTTACAGAATTAGGCCATAACTATAAAATTATATCTCAATAATTACAAGGTAGACACTTTTAATCAACTTCCATTTTTTCATAAAATAAAAACTCTTGAAAAAAAGATTCATGTCTAGTACCATGTTCTAGATAGCATGAATTTTCCTTGATCCCATCCTTGACACTATTTATCTTTATGTCCTGTGAAAAACATTTCAAAAATTGGGATGAGCATAAAAAAGCTGAGTAAGGGTTATAAAATAAATAAATAAATCATTAGTCCATCAATACATACAATACATAAAATCTTTAACATACCTCATGAAATCATAAGATTTATGAATAACACATTGAAATAATAAATCACATAGGTAACTTGTGGCATCCATATCATACTTACATTTTAGCTATCAAAGCTACTTAGGGAGTTACATTTGGAATACCCATCACAGTATATTCCCTAAATCTCTTAAGAGAAACATTCAAGTTTACCTCTGCCATGTTATCCAATGCATTGGAGAGCTATCTCAAGCTCACCCACCCTAGGTTTATCAAGGAACCACCCATATACGTAACAATTCCCAAGAACCATAACATATTCGTAACACATAAAACAAACATAAAGGAAAGATAACATTTCCACATTTCAATCAAAATATATCATTTAAATATATTGACATCAAAAATCCATTATCAAAACCATTTTAAATACCAAAATATATACTAGATTATATGGTATTTATTTTCATTTTGAAAACATTACGGCTTGTTAAGGAAGCCAAATATCAAATAATACTCACGGCGGTGGAAAGCTCGTTGTCACCGCATTAATTAAAAGAAACCTTCTTTTTTTTATTTAGTAAAATGCTTCATAGAAAAATATTCCCTTTGAATGAAATGAAACGTCAAAGGTGTTTATACAATGTATAAATGAAAATCATGTATTAAAACAAAATATGCCTCAATGAAAGGAGATTGAGACGAAGTCCCTTACCTCGTGTCTCACTTGACCTGTTTGTTCTTTAATCTCCTGAATAATAAACTATAGTTAATTTAGACCTAATTAATAACCTTTATCAAGTTTATTATTCATTTTATATAACTTATTACACTGTTATAAACATTATTTAATCACTTAAGTTAATAATGTTCATTTTGTCGATATTTGGTACTTGAGTCAAAAATGGACTTCTTATAAATGAAAGTTGTTCACATAGTAAAATGTTTATTGCATCCAGAATGATATTCATGATTTATATATTATATATATCATATATATCCAGTATATACATGTATTTATAATAGTACAAAACATTTGGAGGTAAGAAATGAAATGCACCGTTCATGGAGACTGTAAGCTATACGTACGCATGAATGCTACTTTCATTTCTATTTCTTATTTTAATGGAATTAAAACATAATGATACATAAGTATATTATAATTACAGTATAACATCATATATAATATCATTTACTCCATCCTTTATATGTCTCACATATGGCATTAACGATCCATATCACTTTGAGGGGGCGGTAGTCAGTACATCCTCAAATTAATTATCGTGTTTACATATAATGGAAACCATAAAGGTATACTATAAAAGAAAAATACAGAAAAATAAATAAAACATAAACATAATATATATAATATATAAATATATTGTCATATTAATGGCCACCAAGAGAGGCGGTAGGAGATAATCGAACAATCATCGTTTCATGAGGCGTTAATTTTACATCTATAGAAACAGTATGTTCTTCACCCATTAGATAGAGGTGCGTGTAAGTGTAGTTTGAATACATATTATAAAAACATACTAGTATACTTATTATACTGTTTTTTTATAAAATAAATGAATAAAAATAGTTTAGTGGTTATAGAAGTAAAATAAAATAAAAGAAGTTAAGATAAAATGTTACCTTTAATTTGGGTAACTCCCTTTGGTTTGAACCAAAAGACTTCTTAAAGTGACTTCTACCTAAGTTAAGGATTATATGAGGAGTAGAGTGATCTTTAGAGATTATTTGGGTAGGTTTTGGATGATACAAGGGGCTTTAGAGGTGTGATGAAGGGTTTAGAAGTGAGAGCTTTTTATAAGGGGGAGGAGGGGCTCTTTATGAATGTGTGAAAATATTATTTTATTATATAACGATATTCGGTTTTAAAGGTTGAAAAATAATTAAAGTCGACTATAATATGACTCATGGTAGACTAAAATTCATCCAATAATAATTGGAAAAGTTTTAAATATTGTTTTAATATTTATAATCTTATTTATTTAAATAATTTATCAATGAGGTAAATACTGCATCATTATTGTATCATAAATAATTTAATTTATTTGATGTCTATAAATTGAAAAATAAATACAATAATTTGGAAAATATTTTTAGATTTCCAATGAATATTTATTATCAAAAAGATAACTTATATTACACCATTTAAAAATTGATTTACTAAAAGAGATTTGTTTACATCATTTTTGCCTTTACATTAAGTTAATTAAAATAAAGTGTCATTATCACTTCCAAGAGGCTCTATGGGGTCCCAAAATCAACCCAAAGATTCCCATGGTGTTAAATGATTCAACAAGTAAGGTTAGGATAAATGTAAGGGTAATTATGTATTATTATAATATTCATTTTACCTTGAATTTCCCTATTTACCTTTAACTGCGGTAAATAAAAGTCAAACGTTACTATTCACCAAAATTATTTTCATCTTATTGAACCAAATTTTACTTACTAATAACAACCATATATGTAAGATTTTTGAAATTCAATTAATAGAAGCGGTAAAATTTCACTTCAATGAAAATGTCAGTTTTTAACAACTACTTAGTGGTTTCACTATTCATCAAAAATTGAAGTTTTTCAGAAAACTACCAAAAATTCAGCCTAAGCTATATTTGATATTCCAAATTCAAAAATGATGTCTATTTTAAAAAATTAACAATATAGAAGTTTCATTAATTAATTTAAAATTAATTCCTGTTATTAAAACAAATAGTGTGTTTTTAAGAAACAATAACTATCAAAAGATTAATACTTGTTTATGTCCTATTTTTAAAGTGAAATTAATTCCAATTAACAAAATTGGATTAAATGGTAAAAACATAATATAATTAAACTTCAAAACCAATTAAAAATATAATCTTACCATATAAATAAATTAGATTAAAAGGCACTTTTGAATTAAAATACAGTATTTTTTAATATTCATACAAAAATGAATTTTATCAGAAAAAACCAAAAATTTACCCAAAGTAAATTTTGATGTCTCAATTCTAAAGAAGAATTTTATTTGGTAAAATATAACATATAAAAGTGAAAAAACTAGATTTAAATAGGGTTCCCCATCAAAAGGCGATAAATCAACCTTTTAAGGTAAATTATGCTTAAAATTAGATTTATTCACATTTTAAGCCTCTAAATTTTATTGGATAAATGTAAAAACATTTAAAAAAATGTATAATAATATTGTAGTTAGTTATATTCATTCCCTCCAATACAATGGATGGGCGTTAAAAACCCTTTAAAATAATAATATTATATTATTAGCGTGCAATGTAAGATTTCAAAGAATCTCGTTGTTACGTATCAGGTACGCCATTGAGCATATCAACCCCTTTAAAGTAAAGATAATATTTAATTCACAAATATGAATAATTTTAGAAAATTTCTTATTCTTTATTTACCTGGGATGTTTCATCCTTCCCCCCTTTTGGGAATTGCATCCTCGCAATTTTATTCACTTATCAAATAAGTTGGAGTATTTATCCCTCATATCATTTTCAGATTCTCATGTTGCCTCTTAAACCATATGGGTTTTCCACAAAACCTTTACCTAGTGAATTACCTTATTCCACAAAACTTGCTCTCTACAGTCAAGAATCTGGACTGGTTGTTCCTCATAAGAGAGATTCTCTTCCAACTGAACTACCTATGGACTTAAAACATGAGACGGATCTGGAATATAATTTCTTAACATTGATACATGAAAAACATTGTGTACCTGGGATAAATTTGGAGGTAAATCCACTCTTTAAGAAATTGATCCAACTTTCTCAAGAACTTCATAGGGACCAGTGATCCTCGGACTCAACATTCACTTCTTACCAAAACGCATCACACTTTTCCATGGAGAAACTTTGAGAAAGACATGATCACCTAACTCAAAAGAAAGATCCTTCCTTCGATTATCTTCATAACGTATCTGCCTGTCTAAGATGTTCTCATGTGCTTTTGAATCAACTAAACCTTTTTTTACATCTTTTCTACCAATTATTGTCCCATCAGCTTCTTTTCACCTACTTCATCCCTAAAAGCTGGAGTTCGACACCACTTTCCAAATAATGCCTCAAATGGAGCCATATGTATACTGGAATGAAAACTGTTATTGTAAGAAAATTCAACAAATGAAATATGTCGGTCCTAAATTCCCTGGTAATCCAATGAAAAAGAACATAGCATATCCTCCAAGGTTTGAATTGTCCATTCTGACTTCCCATACGATTGCGTATGAAAAGATATAATAAAATTTAATTCATTACCCAACGACTTCTGAATGCCTTTCTAAAAGTCAAAAGTAAACCTCGGATCATGATCATATTAAATAGAGAGGAGAAAAATATGTAACTTGACTATCTCTTCAGCATACAATCAAGAAAGTTTATCTAGAGACACAGTATCTCAAATAGGAAGAAAATGAGCAGGTTCAGTCAACCGATCAACAATAACCCAGGTTGCATTATTACCTCGAGATCTCTTCGGTAATCCTACAACGAAGTCCATGGATATATTTTCCCATTTCCACTCTAGCACCGGTAAAGACTGAAGCATCCCTTTTAGTAACTCCTACTCTGCTTTAACCTGCTGACATGTCAAACACTTCACAGTAAAATCGTCAATAAATATTTTCATTCCATCCCACCTATAATACTCATGAAGATGTTTGTACATCTTAGTAATGCCAGGATAAACTGAAAACGGAGAACTATGAGCTTCACAAAATAACTCATTCTTCAACTGTGAATCACAAGGCATACATAATCTCTTCCCAAACCTCAAAACACAATCATTATAAATGTTAAATTCAGGAAACTAACCATTCTGAATCAACTCTACCTTCTTCTATAACTCACCGTCTTTCATCTGCGCTTGATTAATTATATCTGATAGAGATGATTTCACTGACACCTAAAACAAAACATTATAATTTCTTGCACCAACTATTTCTATGCCAAAGTTTATCAAATCAAAAACCAAAGGATCTCATTCCAAATATATCATAGTTAATGATGCATTACTTTTTCTAATCAAAGTATATGACACTTTATTTGATTTTCCAGGATGTTAAAGGATCGTGCAATAATAATCCTTGATTAATTCCAGCCATCTCCTCTGTCTCATGTTCAATTATTTCTGAGTGAATATATACTTCAAAATTTTTTGGTCTGTATATATTTCAGATTTTACTCCATACAAATGATACCTCCAATTTTTTAAAGCATAAAAAACAACAACTAAGTCCAAATCATGTGTAGGATAATTTAACTCATGAGGTTTCAACTGACGTGAAGCGTAAGAAATTACCTGATCATTCTGCATAAGGAAAAATCCAAGTCCTTTCAATGAAGCATCACTGTAAATAACAAACTCACCATTTCAGGAAGGTAGTGCCAAAACTAGATCATTCACCAATATTCTTTTCAATTCCTGAAAACAATCATCACATTCTTTTGTCCAAATTACCTTAACACCTTTTCAAGTTAACTTAGTCAGTGGACTAGATAACCCTGAAAAATTCTCAACAAACCACCGGTAATAACCTTTCAAACCAAGAAAACTACAGATCTCAGTTATATTTGTGGGTTTTGGCCATTCTTCAACAACTTTTGTTTTAGTAGGATCAACAGTTATTCCATTTTTTGAAACAATGTGACCAAGGAAAGAAATTTTCTATAACCAAAATTCACACTAACTGAACTTCCAAAATAGTTTCTTTACTTTACAGGAGCTCCCCAAGATGATGTGCTAGGTTGAATGAAACCTTTATCTTATAACTCCTGCAATTGTTTCTTTAACTATGAAAGATTAATTTGAGCCATTCGATAAGTGGGTTTTGAAATTGTATTTGCATAAAGAACTAAGTCAACAGTAAATTCAACTTCCTTATTAGGTATAATACCAGAAAATTCATCAAGAAAAACATCAAGGTGCTCATTTACCACTGACACATAATTAATCTAAACAGTTCCTTTGTTTTCAACAATATGTGCAAGATAACATTCATTTCCATCTTTTACTAGTTTCTTAGCATCCTGATATGTTATCAAAAGTAAGGGTTAATTCTTGTACACAAAATGAAAATCATTTTTAAAAGAAACCTCTTTAGCTATACAGTCAATCTTAGCATGATAAACAGAAAGTCAATATATACCCAAAATAACATCAAACTCTACTAGAGGAAAAGCAATAAGGTTTAAAGGTAGATTCTTTTGGTACACAAGGACAAGAAGGTTCTTATAATATCTTTTTGTCACAAAATTTCCTCCCAGTGTTTTTACCATAAGTTCAGGATTCATATCTTGATATGGAATTCCCAATTTAATGGAATACTTCACAGAAATGAATGAATGTGTATACCCCGAGTCAAACAACACATTGGCATAATCTGAACAAACAAACAATGTACCTGATACTACTTCATTTTATGTCCCAAACATATGTTGAAGTAGTTGCGAAGGACTTCACCACCCCTTTCATCTTGTATTCTAGCTGCTTTCCCTCAGTCGAGTTCTTTGTTGGACACTCATTTTCATAATGACCCATTTCATTTCACTTAAAACATTTTACTGATTGTAAATCAGATTTTGTCTTACCATTAACCTGATATTTTTCAATGACATTATGAGCCTTTTGTCCCTTTTTACCACATCAGTATCACTTACCAGAATTCAAAAGGCATTCCCCAGCATGATTTTTACAACTATTTTAACAAAAATAAAACATAAGTTTTTTACCATCAGACTTTTTTGAAGAGTTCTTCCCTTACACCTTCCACCTAGACCTATTATTATGTTGTTTTTCAAAGAACTCTTGATCATCGGCAAACTCCATTTCCACCATCTCATCCCAACGAACAAGTTTTTCATAACTTTTGAACTCGCGAGAAGCTAAAGCCCCCATATACTTTGGATTTAATATTGAGTAAAAATAGTTGATTTTACTATCAATATCTCGTATGAAATTTGTAGCATACCTTGCCAGTCGAGTGAATTTTGCTTCATAAGCAGCCACTATGTCATCCTCCTACCTCAATTCTATGAATTATTTTTCCATCCTAGGACGAACCACCTTAGGAAAATATTTCTCAAGAAACATACCATTGAATTCATCCCAATCAAGAGCATAAATCTCCTCACTATCACTGATATTTTTCAACATCGACCACCACTGATCAGCTTCACCATAAAAATAGTAAAAAACAAGACAAACCTTTTGAAGTTATAAACACCCCATGACTCCAAAATATTTCTCCCGTGCTTTAACCCACCCTTCTACTAGAATAGGGTCAGATGATCCTCTAAATGATGGGGGATGTTGCCTCATGAAATGATCCACTACTGACATGTTCCTATGTGGTTGATCTGGCTGATCTCATTGATAGATAACACCACCATTTATAGCCAGATTCAATTGTTCCATATCTGAAAAACACTGTTCAATTTTGATTATGACCATCTCAGGTTACAAATTTGGAAGGTTTTCTTCCTCCTGATGTCGTCCCAACATAGCTTCCATGTTTCATTTGCGGAAAACCATTCTAAACATTGAAATATCTTAGGCGAAGAAACATGGTAATCTGGAAATGCTATATCATTTCAATATTAACATAAATTAATTTATGGATATTAATTTAATAATACCTTAACTCCAAAAGTTATCTAAACCGACCTCTGATACCAACTATAAGGACATGACCTTAAACATTGCATTATATTGAATTAAATGAATAATTCATACTGAGGATCATTACAGGTTTAGAATTTTAGAGAATTAGGCCATAACTATTACATTACATCTTAAAAATTACAAGGTAGATACTTCAACTTAGTTTCCATTTTTTTATAAAATAAAAACTCTTGAAAAAAAAGAATCACGTCTAGTTCCATGTTTTAGACAACATCATTTTCCATTATCCCATCCTTGACCCTATTTGTCATTATGTCCTATGAAAAATATTTCAAAACTTGGGATGAGAATAAAAATCTCAGTAAGGGTTATAAAATAAAGAAATAAATCATTAGTCCATCAATACATACAAGACATGAACTCTTTAACGTACCTAATGAAATAATAAGATTTATGAATAACACATTGAAATAATTTATCATATAGGTAACTTGTGGCTTCTATATCATACTTACATTGTCGCTATCACATATATGTAGGGAGTTACATTTGGAATACCCATAATAGTATATTCCCTAAATCTCTTAGGATAGCATTCATGTTTACCTCTGCCACGTTACCCAATACATTAGAGATCTATCTCAGGCTCACTCGCCTTAGGTTTATCATGGAACCACCTGTATACATTACAATTCCCAAGAAACAGTATGTTCTTCACCCATTAGATGGAGGTGTGTGTAAGTGTAGTTTGAATCGATATTATAAAAACATACAAGCATATTTAGTATACTATTTTTGTTATAAAATAAAGTAATAAAATGAGTTTAGGGGTTGTAGAAGAAAAATAAAATAAAAGAAGTTAAGAGAAACTGTTACCTTTAATTTGGGTAACTCCCTTTGTTTTGAACCAAAGGAATTCTTGAAGTGCCTTCTCCCTAAGGTATGGATTCTATGAGTAGTAGAGGGATGTTGAGAGCTTATTTGGGATGGGTTTGGATGATCCAAGGGGATTTAGAGGTGTGAGGAATGGGTTATAAGTGAGAACTTTTTATAGGGGGAGGAGGGGCTCTTTATGAAAGTGTAAAAATATTATTTTATTATATAATGTTATTCGGTTTCTAAAGGCCCAAAAATAATTAAAGTAGAAGATAAGATGAATCGTGGTAGAAATAAATTCATCCAATAAGAATTTTATAAGTTTTAAATATTGTTTTAATATTTATAAGCTTATTTATTTAAATCATTTATTAATGAGGTAAATACTTCATCGTTATTGTGTCATAAATAATTTAATTTATTTGATGTCAAGAAATTGTAAAATAAATACCATAATGTAGGAAATCGTTTTATATTTCCAATTAATATTTATAGTTGAAAATATAAGTTATATAACCCCATGTAAAAATTGATTTACTAAAAGATATTTGTTTATGTCATTTTTTCCATTACTTTAAGTTAATTAAAATAAAGTGTCATTATCACTCCCAAGTGGCTCTATGGGGTCCCAAAATTGACCCAAAGATGCCCATGGTCGTAAATGACTCAACCAATAATGTTAGGACAAGTGTTAAGGTAATTTTTCATTATTATAATATTCTTTTTACCTTGAATTACCTTATTTACCTTTAACTGTGGTAAATAAAAGTCAAAAGTTACTATTCACCAAAAATTATTTACATCCTATTTAACCAAATTTTAATTACTAATAATAACCATGTATGTCAAATTTTTGAAATTCAATTCACAGAAGTGGTAAAATTTCATTTAAATGAAAATTTCACTTTTTAACTACTACTTAGTGGTTTCACTATTAATCAAAAATTGATGTTTTTCAGAAAACTACCAAAATTTCAGCCTAATATATATTTGATATTTTGAATTAAAAAATGAATTCTATTTTACCAAATTCAAAACATAGAATTTTCATTAATTAATTTAAAATTAATTCTCGTTATCAAAACAAATAGCATGTTTTTAAGAAACAATAACTATCAAAATATTGATACTTGTTTATGTCCAATTTTAAAGTGAAATTAATTCCAATGACCAAAATTGGATTTAATGGTAAAAACATAACATAATTACACATTAAAACCAATGAAAAAGACTATCTATCCATATAAACAAATTATATTAAAAGGCACTTTTGAATTAAAATACAATATTTTTCACTATTCATAAAAAAATGAATTTTATGAGAATAAAACCAAAAATTTACCCAAATTAAATTTTGATGCCCTGATTATAAATAAGAATTTTATTTTGTAAAATAAAACATATAAAAGTGACCAAAACTATATTTAAAGATGGTTCACCATCAAAAGGTGGTAAATCAACATTTTAAGGTAAATTATGCTTAAAATTAGATTCATTCACATTTTAAGCCTCTAAATGTTATTGGATAAATGTTAAAACATTTAAAAAACATGTATAATAATATTATAGTTTGTTCTATTCATTCATTCAAATACAATGGATAGGAATTAACGACCATTAAAAATAATAATATTATATTATTAGTGTCTAATTTTAGATTTCAAAGAAACCCGTTGTTACGTATTGAGTACGCCATCGAGCATATAAAACCCTTTAAAGTAAAGTTAATATTTAATTAAAAAATATGAATAATTATGGAAAATACATTATTCTTTATTTACTTGGGATGTTACATATTTCTTGACACCTCGAACAATCATTTTCATAGTGTCTCATATCTTTACAATTTTAGCAATGAACATTTGTAGATTATTTATTTCCCTTGAAATCATGGGATTGGTGGACTTGTTCTCAATACTTGTAACAAAATATCATCCCCAATATGCTTGTTCCATGATGTTTATTACAACATTTATTTCAAGATGGAAAGTTAACTCTTCCCTTATACCCATTTTCCTTATTTCCTTTTATTGAGTGTTCAACAACCCTCTTCTTATCTTTCATTACTTTTATGTCATAATTCCTAGATAATTATTTCTTTTTCTTGATAGCCTATAAGAATATATCTTGATATGAGGAAAATGTTTGGGAGAACATCTCCCTTTGGATGAATGTTATTAACCCATCAAATAATCGATCAATCTTTCTCATTGGATTGCATACATAATATTGAAAATGAATTTATAACCTTGTATAGTGGGCTTTATACATACAAATATTCTCATCCTCCTTCTTCATAAAATTAATGAATTATCTATCCATATCTGATTTCATTTCGTGATGGAAATATTTTTCCATGTAAAGTTCCCTAAAATCCTTCCATTCCATGTTATCTACTTCTTCCTCCTACTACGTGTTTTGAATCAATGTCCACTATCGATTCGTATCTCTTTAAAGATAATAAATTACCATGAAAACCTTCTCTCTTTCATTACTTCCCAACGAAATAAATAACTTATCTATGGAACTTATCCATTGATCAACTAAAATGGATTTATAATCCCATTAAATGATGGAGGTTGTTCCTCATTAAGCGGTCTAATATCATTCCTCTACATTTCGGATTAGGATGCTCCATACAGGTAAGCTTATTGTTTATGACTTGAGTCAGATATCCCATAATAATTATAAGTTCTTCAACACTAGTTTGATCTCTAGAAACCGCATCATTATCTTTCATAGGATTGAAATCCCTAAATGGAATGTGTGCATTGGTACAATTTCTGTTCCTTCAAATATGTGACATATCTAAACAATGGAATGCACTAAATTAGGTTATGAATCATAATGTATAATTTCAAACTATAAAAATACTTAAAATAAAATGGAATTTTATTCATAACTAATCTCATAGTCATAAACATGGTTTATTTGGGGACATATTTAATTTTAAATACTTTATAATGGTTTGTAATGAAAATGTGAATTGTCCTAAGTATATCCCCCAATAGTATCAAACCAATTGCACAGTAAAGACTATTTTCATGTACCAGGTTTTGTCGAGTTAGGTCTGATGCACCTTCTCGGAGTTGTTTCCCCTTAGTACATTTTTTCTAGAACCACATACACTTTTATTTTCTAGACGTGGATGTATTTCATAGAATACCCAGATTTATCTCTACCTTTCCAAAGTTCTAGAATGTTCTTCTATGATTATCCTCAAATTATATCTTCGGTTATATTCTATAATATTTTTTTTCTAAATCTTTATTCCAAGGTAACTACTAAACTTCCTATGATTCAAACTATAAATACCTTAAGCCAAGTAGCTCGGAGTCAGTGCCATACTTTATTACATTGATATAATAAACAAAGAAGTGCCATCCCAATGGACCGAATAGTTTAGTAACTTTATAAAAACCATATAAAAATATAATTTTTACATTAGAACATGAAAGGAGAAAAATATAGAAAATTCATTAGAAACATCCATAAACTCCTAGATTGTCCATGTAATTCATTCACAATATACAATTTCACATCCTGAGGAAACATAAAACATAATAAATGGGTGATCTCAGATACTCGGTAAGGGTAATAAATGAAGTGGAAGCAATCATAAATAAACATGAACTATAAGGCATAGTGAATAAATAGAAACACATTCCATTAAAACATAATCTTAACCATAATATGGAAGGAAAAAAACTGATTAAATAATTCTATGATTAGTCACATTAGAAAGAAACTTAACCATGGATATTATAATAGTCAAATAATCATGTGGACTATTAATTACTAGTATCATAATGAGGTAATTCATAATTTCATACATCATAAACATACCATCAGACCTATGGACAAGACACCATACAGAAATGGGTAAAAACCTGGTCTAGTTTGTCTCATGAGAACTTCCAATGCATCGAGGGTCTATAGTGGGCCCCTCCTGTCACTTTAAAAGTTCAGTGAATTTTTCATATAAAATCTATGAAACGTAGTCAATATATACACAAATATTGATACTAGTATATGACATGTTAATAATTTTCCACAAAGAATAAACGTAATCATAAACCATCTGGAGTAATATAGTGAATTTATGAAGATAATACATCCACAGTAAAAATAATCACAAAATATAAAATAAAAAGGTGATCAATTTCAATAAATAATAATATCTAATAAAGGATACTAAAATATATGTAGATACTCTAATATGATCATTGAGTAATTATTGAGAGAAATACCATTATGATTTTAGAAGGAATAGTTCTTTTGGAAAATCATTTTGTGTTTGTGATAAAATCTCATTATAAAAATATATATCTCAGAAAAGTAAAGGAAATAATAATGAAATTATTTCTAGGGCTTAAATTATTTCCAACTAAGTGAAAATATGTAAAAAGAGTTTTTATTAAACTTTAGAAATGAGACACTTTAGTGCAGTTCCAGGGAAAATATTGAATAGTCTTTAGAGCATACAAAAGAATAATTTTTTACATAAAACCGAAAAATAAAAAAGATATTTTTCATGATAAAAATATTTATTTTAGAGAAATATTGGTTCCTTATAATAGAGTATCCAGTGTAATTCAAAATTGGTATGAAATTGGGAAGTACCTTTTATTTGGGCTTTCTTATCGAGAGGAATTAAAAAGTGATCCTTATAAAATATGTACTTCTAGAAAAAATAAAATGAACTAATACGGATAAATGATTTTTAAAGATATAAAAATAATGTAGAATAATTATATAAAAATATTGAATAATTAATTTTGGGTAATGAGAGAGAAAGTGTAACTTGAATGAAAAATGGAGGTTCGGGGAGAATCCCTTACCTTATGTATGAAATTGTCCTACAAATACACTTAATGTCAGGGATAATGAAATTAGAGTCATTAATAATTTCATTAAGAACCTATTAAACATGTATTTTATTTATTATAGTATTATTAAGTTCATATATGGCCTTTTTTATGAGTAGTATGATTCAATTTTGTTGTTCAAGAGTGTTTGTTTCCTTGGTTTTCATGAATGATTTACTTGTATAGATGTATGAAAGATCATGTAAATGGAAATAGTTATCCAAAATTGAAATTATATATTATAAATGAAATTATAGAATATTAAATTTTATTATATATTATTTTGTTTCCAAATATGAGTATGATTCATTAGATAAAATGTTAATGATAACCGTTTAGATTCTTTTAGGGTTTTTTCGATCTTCACGCGCATTTTTTGTTTTACTAATTAATATTATGTATATATACTGGTTAAAAAATATAAAATTATTTGTAATACATATTTTATAATCATTTTTAACCATAATAATGGTTTTATGACCATACTTAAAGGCATTTTTAGAAACCAAAAAATCTGTATCCATGAAGGTGGTGAATCGACACCTCACGAACGACATTTTCATTTTTAAAAAATGGGAAAGAGAAACGAATTAATACTGGATATACCATTAACAAAATAAAATCACAGTATATATAAGATATTAGAGTTATCAAAGATTTTTTGATAGAT
Source organism: Viscum album (assembly GCA_963277665.1). NCBI lineage: Eukaryota > Viridiplantae > Streptophyta > Magnoliopsida > Santalales > Viscaceae > Viscum > Viscum album. The sequence goes on along the minus strand of OY728166.1, from coordinate 905,612,265 downwards.
TATGTATGTAAATCATAAGAAACGAAAATAAAATGAAAAAAAATTAAAATAACAAGGGGACATTACCTGTTGAATTCATCTCCTTGAGAATCTCCTTAAAGAACATTGAAATGGTATTATGGGTGATAAAAACATGACCATAATGTGAGGAAGAGTTTTGGGAGAGGTAATGGTTATAAATTTGACAAGATTCAAGGCTTTGGAGATGTGAGGAATGGAGGTGGTGAGAGATGATGTTTATAGTGGATGAGAGAGGTTTTATTTGATTATTTAATTCAATTTTTTTATTTTGGATAAAGAATATGACTAGTGATGATTTTTGTGAATAAATATAGTAACTAATTAATTTGAGATTAAACCAATGGGTTCTAACCTCATCCATACATCATCTATGACTCAATAATTCATGTATTTGTATAAAATGTTAAGTATGAAAAATTACTGTATGTAACTATTCAACAAAAAATCAACTATTTTTGAAAAATAACAGAAAATAATCCTAACAATTTTTTGATGTGTAAAATTAAAAAATAAAATCCATTTTCCGAAAATAATTTCATAAATATTAGAATTTTAATTTTTAATTAAAACCATTATTTATTTGAAAAAATATTGATTTTCAAATTATAACTAATTCTATGACACTTTTAAAAATTAATTAAGTCCTCATAATATTATATGTTAATCACAAGAAAAAAATATATTAATTCATTAATCTATTTAATGAAAATAATATATCCTTTAAATCATTATATTAATGACAAAAGTTTAAATAAACATTTTTATTTTACAAAAATACCAACACTTAATTCATCATTTTTAAAACATTTATCTACTTCCTCCAAGATAGAATTATATAATATTTTCATTTAAAATAAACCTAAATTTTATTTATACATTCATAGGTTATGTTACTATTATATTTTCTGAATTATTATTCTTAATTGTCACATTACTATTCCAATGGTCATGTTAATAGTATATTTTAGTTTTAAACTCGGTGTTGCGTGAAACATAAACTATTGAAGATGTTATATTTAGAAAGAGTAATATTATAAAATACTAGGATGTTATATCCTAATAGTCCATCGACCACCCGATAGAGGCTACCAGGTATCAGTTGGTGTTGGGATAGGTTCTCTAGGGGCATTAAATGTGGTCAAAAATGTATTCATTGCATTCGTTTCCATGATTAATGGAACCAGTGAATTCCATAAGATTATCATCAGTTTCTAAGCCTTAAAATTCAGTCCTCAAGTGATTTGATCTCAAAAATAGACTTAGGAATGAACTCCTTGATCAAATTCATTCCAAATCCCTAGCACTCTCCAAGACATCCTCTCAAAGATTCATTCAGTATTTATGAATCTTAAAGTCTCTCACCATTGTCTCTATCTCTCGCTCCCTCTCTCTATTAAATTGTATCCATCCATCAAGATAGATTGAAAACCATAATTTTATTATATTTTCACTAAGAATATCATCTCTTCTTAACCCCCTTCTACCTTTGGTTCTTGGATCTCCATTTAAACCATGGTAAGTGGTTCATGGGTCTCTGATAAATCTATGGGAAGTTGGTTATTGGGGATCTATTAAAACTAAGGAAAGTTAGTTCTTATGTCTCCATTAAAACCATAATAAGGTCTTAACATGACATATATCTCTAATTGAGGGGTGTAGATGTAGGTTCACCTTGTTTTCTATTATCAAACTCTTTATCAATTATGTTTTTCTCCCTTTACATTTTTACATTGAATCATTATAATTTTGATATGCATAAATTCAATAAATTTTATTCCACTATATTCCACTATGATTAAATACTTATTTATCTTTGATATTAACTTTATTATAATAATATAATTTATCATTTACCTCTTAATCGATTTTATCGCATAATAATTTCTTTATATCAAAATCATTTAATTTTGAAATTGTTATTTGATTTTAGCACATTATTTTTTTTAAAGTAAAATCACCTCCCCTCATGCCATTTTCACTCTGACCAACATAGAACAAGTAAAATATATTTACTAATAGAACCATATGGTATCATCCTTCTCTCATAAAAATGGCAAAGAGAATCATGAGTTCTTTAAGAGGAACATAAGAGATGAGATGACCCCTAACAAGATCTTTTCATTAGACTGTGAATAAAAAGATAAATAAATAAGAATACATATTGACTTTAAAAATGTATCTTATTATTGAAAAAAATAAAATGGGGTATATTTTCTATCCCAAGTTAGTGATTTTTTTGATTTAAATGAGTTATTATGTGATTTTTGAATAGAGGTGACGTGATTATACTTGGATTATTATTATGGATTCACAAAACCGAACTGGATATCATGCTCAAGAAATTTTCCTTATATATCTAATTATTCTTCTGTTTATCTTCAAAAGAAAACATGGGATGTGTTAGCGGATGGATGAAGATTTTCTACTTCATGTTATTGATGTAGGAAGGCTTTGAGAGAGAGCCTAAGTTATTTGAGAAATCATTGCAATGGATTGACCACATGAAGGGTTTAGTGAGAATTTGAAGAGGTTGGGTGACCGTATGTTGAGATTGGAATGACCATTATATAATTTTCCTACATTCAAAGTAAACGAGTGACCAAATAAGTTGTTATATCCACTGCGCCTAGTGAGATCAACTACATGACTCTCTTGGATCATCCACGAGATATTTTCTCTGTGAATTAAGTAAAATTGATAATATTTCTTATGTATCTAGAGTGCCCATTCCTAGTAAGGGTGAACATGAATTGAAATCGTTTTTGGTGTAACTATGGGAATAATTATAACATGAATAGAGACAATCCCTAGTGAGTATGATAATATCTAGTAGGTGTATCGACATGAAGTGGTAGAGATATCATGTGTTGAAATGGTGAGACCATGGAAACTCACAGAATCATGAGCAGCCATTGACATATACATAATACTTAGTGACCATGGAGATTCATGGAAGTTGTAGAGACCTTAAATTATAGGAGTTTCCACACATTTTGATGAAGCTAAAACTATTTATGGGTTACTTATGAGCTCAAGATGTAATCAAACAATATATTTCATGAAACATCATGGATGATTTAAGGAATTGCACATACTACAAATGTGGGATAATAAATATAAAACAATAAGAATTTTATCCATGTGTATATATTCAATTAAACTTCATGTATACCATGTTCTAATAATACGGTGAGTTAATTGATGGTGTGTTTATTGAAAATCACATGACGAATATCATGATAAATGTATTTCAATTTTTGTAACATTTGATAAGGAGTAATTTTTTGATATTTCACATAAATTAATATATATAACTAACCAGAAAATATTTTTTTTATAATGGATCAAATTAAAAGAGACATATTGTTTTTGGTTATGTATATTTATGATGAATAAGTTATGGGAGACTATGGTTATAATGTAATTTTTTTGGAGATTGTAGATAAGATGAGGAAATCATTGGAGACTCGATCTGAATATTTTTGTATTTAATATAATCCTTTATAATTGTTTAATTATTATTTTTGATGATTTTAAAAATAGAATATATATATCGGATTTATATATATTCCTACAAGTGAAGAAGAATGTGTTCTATATTGTATATAATTCTATGAGTCTAATAATTCCCATTATCAAATAAAGAGAAAAGCTAAATCCATAAGTCCTTGATGAAGATCAAATTGATTATTTTGATATTAAGAAGAATTTGATAACTGCAGATCTATGAGAAGAAGTTTTAAGAAAAAAAAGTTTATTCAAATAATTTATTGAAGATCATAAAGGTGTACACAATCAAGAATAGTCCTACAATATCGTGGAGGAAGATCCCTAAAGATGATGTGAGATTTCTACTACTATATCATCCAAAAATAATAGGATCTTATAACTAGGGTGTCTAATAGTTTTATAAATATGCTTGAGGAGTATTGTACATAACTAGTAGTGGAAGAGGATAAGGAGAAGGAATGTTGGGGTGTCGAACCAATTATGGTAGAATAGTTGGTGGCTTGGGTATAGGACTAGGGTTAACCAGAGGATTGTGTAATGGGGTGTATTACTAGTTTTTTTATTTGTGCCTTTATAATCCTAAATAAGACTACTTTGTAGAATTTTTATTGGGACGTCTAACCAACATGGAAAAGAGTAGTAATTTTTTCGAACAAGGTAAAAATTGTGTGATGCTCTATACGTTACTACCACTTTACAAAAGGTGAGGCTATGAGATAGCAATGAGTAGATCATGAACATTAACATTTTTAAGAGGTTGGGTAAAAGATTATTACTCATAAAAATCAACGGAGATCACTTATTCCCCCTCCCCTATAATTAATTTATCAAGATCTAGGAACTTCAATAAGAATAAATATCTCATCCAAAAAATCTCAAGTGGCTACATGTAATTGAGGATGATATGGAGTCATTGAAAAAAACTAGACATACGATTTAGTGGAACTACCCAAAGGTAAGGAGTCACTAACATAAAAGTTGGTGTTTTGATTGAAGAAGTATGTAAGTGTAAAGGAGATCAAGAAAAATTATTGGCTATTAGTGAATGGATTCCTTATAAATAAAAAAGTTTAATTTGATAAAAATAATTCACCCATGTTGAAGATAGCTATAATTAGATACAGTTTCAGATTGGTGGATAACTTATACTAAAAGCTTGAGCAAATGGATATGAAGACAACTTTTCTTCATGAATATCATTCCGAGGAAATATATATGAAGTATTCTGAAGGTTGTGAGGTTTCTAGACAATAAATTCTCATGTGTAAATTTAATATATATTTTATAGACTGAAAGAATCTCTAGGATAGTGTTGCATGAAATTTGACTCATTCGTAGTGGGCCATGGATACAAGAGGACATAGGTGGACCAGTCTATTTACATATAAATATTTTAGGATAGTAACTTAATTTATATCTAACAATATGTTTATGTCATGTTAATCATTTTGAATTATGAAAAAAATATCAACTAGTTGGAGAAGGATTTATCCACCTCTATCAATATGAAAAACTTATGAGAAAACCAAAAAATTATGGGGTTAAAGGTCAATCAAGGTTGAAATAGTAGGTTATTATGGATATTTCAGGAAAAGTTTGTTTAATGTATTATGTAATTTTTATAAATGGACAAAGATAAACCAGTGATAATTCCACTACACATTCATAAGAAGTTGATTAGTGTTTATACCCATCATCCAAGAAATAACTCTAGGTGATAGAGATGATGCCACACTCCTCTATGGTTGGAAGCTTAGTATATGCTATAGAATGTATGATACAATACATTTCCCATGTTTTGGAACCTATGATTCATTTTTTATCCAATTCATAGAATCATTACCGAGATTCAGTCAAGTGTATTCTGATATTTCTTAAAGGTACATCGAAATAATTTGTTTATTGTAGAGGATATGATCTACTCATAGATGTCTATGTAGATGTAGATATGGATGGTGATACTGATAGAAATAAGTCTACAATAGGATACATATATAATTTTATTAGAGGTGATTTATAATGGTTGTGAAGGTTATAGAAGTGCATCATTCTATCCATGACCAAAACAGTGTACATTGTTGCAATGGAGGCTAGCAAAGAGATATTGTAATATAAGAATTCTTTCTGAGAGATTAGATTCATCTAAAAGGAGTATAATGTTCATTGTGATATTCAAAGTGATTTTGACTTCATAAATAACTATATGTGTCATTATCAAACAAAAAACATTGATATTAGATATCATTCAAAAAATGAGGTGGTGGATCCACAACTGATTGTAAAGAACCACACAAAGGAGATCATAATGGACATGTCTACAAAGATGGTTTCTCAAGATAATCTGGACTTTTATAGATGCTTCATCATATTTCAAAAATAGGGGGATAATTTAAGTATATTTCCAACTACTAATTTAAGTGTATGTTTCTTCAATGTAAATGGAATTCATGTATAATATATTCATTCAATGGGTTTAATGAATAAATAACAAAGGGAATAAATGTATGTAAATTCATTAAATATGGGAAATGTGTTTATATTAAATAAAACACTTGAAACATGGATATATAAGGAGCCCCCTACGGAGCTTCCATGAATAATAAAATTCAGAAAAAGATTTCTCCATCATATTATAAGAGATCCTTGGGAGATTTATGTGAGAGAAAGAAAGGTATCATGGATATGAGGTTCTCCATGCCATCCATGTTCTTAGAGAAATATAATTCCATTCACTTTGAATTCAATTAATGATCAGTGGATCAAAAGAGATGGTTGGGGCTTTAGTAAGACATAAAATTTCTATACAAGATAAATATCCTGTTTTTATTCTCATCTTTTGGAATTTTATATATTGAAAAAATATGATAAGTGTGCACATTATAATAATTAAGAGGGTTTTTTTGAGAGGGAGATATGATTTGTTATTATTATAAAAGGATTTCGTAGGGGTAAATGAATGATATGAAAATTACATATAGTTTTTTAAAAAATAAAATTAAATATAAATTTTAAATAATGACCCTCAATATCTGAATTCTCAAATAATAAAAATAAAAATTTATAAATAAAATTAAACATTAAAAATGAAAAAAATAAAAAATAGGAAATAGATCTACAAATCTTATGTTATTTCCATTGAAAAAAATTTAAAACTTAATAAACTCTAAATAAATGTTAAAAAATTGTTTAAAACTAAATACTGATTTTTTTTTAAAAAATATATATATATAATAAAAAAATTAAAATTACACTATACTATTTATAAGAAAAATTAATGTCATTTTTTGTTTTATTTATGTCTTATGTAACACATTTCAATTTTTTCTCCTCATTTCTTTTTTCACTTGATTCAGTTTTAATTTTTTCTATCAAATTAGGGACTATGATTGAGGGTTTCATGAAGGCATAGAGAAAAACTTCATGATTTGTTGTGATTTTTCTTAGGGATGGAAGATGTGGATTATTTGAGGATTATTCATGTTTTTTATCACATATTAGTATTAATATAATACATGATGATTGTTCTAATTTTTTGTACAATTTGACGCTTTTTTCTCAAAAGTTTGTTTGTAAAATTTAGGGATTTTTCCTATTTTGGTAAGGTATGAGGTTTATGAGGCCTAAGATATGTAAGAATGAAATTATTGAAGTGATATAAGGTATTTGGTACCACATGTCTCAAATTTTTCACAAAATTTTACTTTCATGATTAAATGTTTTTAGATATGAATTTATTAAAAAATTAAAAGGTTTAAAAAAATATAATGTGGAGATTTTATAGGGTTTTAGAAATTAAGTAGATATTTTTTTACATATAAAAACTTCATTGAGATATTTTATGAATTGAAAGGTGGTGTTTTGATAAATAAATGTTTCTTAATGAAAATGGAATGTTTAAAAAAATCATGGATAGGATTTAATTTTTGGAAAATAGTATTTGTTATTATGGTTGATTTAATATGAGGTTGGGAATGACCTATGAATGATTTTAAGAATACATAAATTGTGGTTTTGGTGTAGGTTGAGGGAATATAAATAAACCATCGGAATATTGTTTAACTATAAGGTCCTCCTCATTTAGGATGAGTTTAGATATAAATCCTCCATTACTATGGGGTTCTCATAAAAAATATTGGTTTTCGAATTGTGTTAATAGTATTATATAGTGAGTATGGATGTTAAGGAATTTTTTCCTAGTCCAACATATGGTTTCTCTTAGGTTATTGGGAAAATGTTTACTGTGAGTAAAAAATATATTTTGTAATGGTTGGTGTGGGTAAACATAATTCTTTTCACATGGTTTGTGGGAATAAATATTTCATTTTTTGAAATGGTTGGTGCTGGTGAAATTGTTTGGAAATAATTGGTTTGAGTGGTTTTCAAATGAAGGGTCATTGTATTCTTGAAATAGTGGTGTGAGTTTTATTGATCATAAATAATGGTGTATACTAATTATTTTGGTGGGTTCATTCATTTCATATTACTCTAACTAGCTTCAAATATTTACATTGCATGGTACCCATGGAGAGTCATTAGGGTAACCTTTTGAGTTTTCATACAGATAAAGTAGAAATAGTAACTCCAATATAATAAATAATTAACAAAGAAATGAATCAAAGATACAAACCTCAAATAAACTTTAAAGGAGGATGTGACACTCACTTATCATTGTTTTGCCAGTTTTTTATATTATACATTTTTTATAAAATACTGGAAATGCTTTTTGTTGGTAGATAAAGCTACATTAATAGCCTTTCCTTTGGATTTTGAAATTAAAGATTTTGTTTTTCAGTTTGAACAGTTTAATTGATCCTATCCAAGATGGATTCACTAATTTCATTTTTCAAACATTCTAAGATCTCATTCAACATGATGTTTGTAAACTAGTCAATCACTTTTTTAGATGTGGTTCTCTTTCAAGCAGTATTTGTGCTCAATTTCTTTCTCTAATTAAAATGATAGAAAATTCAAGTGAAATTAACTCCTTTAGGTCGGTTTCCATAGTGAACACAATTCAAAAAGTGATTTGAAAAAATACTTACTAATAGACTATCAATAATCAAATATAATGTTTTTACTTGGAATTGGTTTGGATTCATCAAAGGTAGAAGAATCCAAGTTTTCCTCCTCACTTCCTTAGAATGTGTTAATCTTTTAATAAGGTATTCCATAGGAGGTAACATATCTTTAAAGCTAGAAATTTAAAAATATTTTGACACAATGGACTAGGGATTCATTTTCAACATTCTTATCAGCTTTAGTTTTGATGAAAAATTTATTATTTGGATTAAAAATATTATCACCTCAATATAGATAACAATCCTAATAAATGGATCTATAGAGGGATAATTCAAATAATTGATAGGAGTTTGGTATGGTGATCCACTTTCATCTATTAGTTTTTTCATACTAGAGGATTATCTTAGTAGATTTCTTCCTAACCTGGTGGATAAAGGTACTTTGAAGACTATAAGGACCTCCAAAAACATTCTTGCTCCCTCGCATAAATTTTATAGTGATTACATCATTTTGTTTAAAAAGTTGATAGGAATAATATAATAAATACAAAAAATGAACTACTTTATTATGAAAAAGTCTTGAGATAGGCGATCAATTGGACTAAATCCTTTAATTTATTTGTTAAAAACATTTATGCTAATAGAAAAGTATCATTGATCAATAATTTGGGAATTAAATAGGGTACGATCCCATTTTTTATCTTGGTGTTCCTATATTCTGGGGAAGGCTAAAAACCACTTCTTTTAATAACATTGTGGGACACATCAAAAGGTTTTTATCTTCATGGAATGTGAAATGTCTCTCAATGGCGGGCAGAGTTTGAGTTTTGAAACACACTATTATTTCCAAGTTTTTTTTTAATCTTTCATGGTTTATAAATGGCCCACTATATTAATTAATATATTTAAATCTTTCATCATATATTTTTTTGGAGTGTATCAATCTTTGAAAGAAAGATCATAACTATCCCATGGATTCAATTTTGTAAACCAATTTCTCTTAGGGGGGCTTGGAATTAAAAATATTTCTTTCTTCAATAAAACAGAGTAAGATAATTTCTTATAGAGATTGGTCAATGTAAATTATATATCTACTGGTTTTCTCAGAGCCATATTTCTGAGTAAGTTGAAATTTAGAAACATGAATTATTGTGGGACCTCAGTTTAGTTAGATTTTAAAAGTATTTTTTACAGGTTTTCATTTAACTCTCAGCGGCTAGTGAACACAAATTCCTAATTGAACTTTTGGTTTGATAATTGGACAATGAGATATCTTATTAAGTTTATGAACTAGGAAGAATATGAGGTGGATCTCGATAGTTCTATACATGACTAGGCTATTAATCTATAAAATCTACCAGAGAACAGAAAACATGCTATGAAGGATAATCATTTTATTAAATAGTAATACATTATGATCTAAGAACAAACCACTATGGGAATGATTTATTCTAGTATTTTTTATAAAATCCTTATTTATGGATAGGTTCGTTGGTCGCTCCACAATTTTTAGAAAAAATGGGTGTGACCCTCTAGATTCACTCTTGTCTAGAGGAATTTTTTCAACAAAATTCAAGTGGATTGCGGTCTTCAGTCTCTTGGTATAACTTCATGATCAAGATGTTATATTTGTCATCAATATAACGAGGATGTAAATCATATTTTTTTATTCTGTAATACATCATTGTCTCTCTAGAGGAAGGTTGCTAATAGCTTCAGGATACACCTGCAACACTCAGGTTCTTTACATAATCAGATTAGAGAATATTGTACACTTCATATATCAATGAAAACTAAGAATATTCTCATGGATTATATGGATAAACATTAACATGTGGTTTGTTATTTTAGAAATAAATGATAGCATGGACTTCCAAAAAGAATCTTACAAACTCATTGGACACTTATAATCATGGTTTTACAGGAGGTTAAAACTCTTTAGATGGGGAATTGCAACAAATATATCTCTGATTTCTCTATTTTAACATTTTTAAATGTTGTAGGTAATTATTGTCCTACGAAAGGAAATCTTGAAGTTTTATGGAGTTCAACATTCATTGGGTGGATTAAATGAAACATTTTTAGGGATTTAATAGGGAACCATAGTCTTGATGGATTTGGTGTGGTTTCTAGAGATCATAGTGGGATGATTAAAGGTTTATTTTTTGTCCCATGTGGTTTGTAATTATCTCTAGAAGAAAAAATTCTGGAGTTGATCAAATCATTTGAAATGGTTATTCAAATATAATGGAACAATATATGGTTTGACTGTGACTCGAACACCATTATTCAAGCTGTGATAAAAAGTGGTTTTCATTTACCTTTGAAGATGACAGCTCAGTGGATAAATTACTTAAATACCCTCTCAAATATTAATTACATCATCACACATATTTTTGAGAGGGTAATTATCTTTCTGATGGGATAGTAAAAAATGGAGTTGAAACTGATAATATAACTGATTCTTTGATTCATGATGATGATTTGATTTCACTCTTCAATAGATACTTTGGTAAAATACCATCTTTCAGACTTTTGTAATTTTATTTGTTTTTCAATAATACCATTTACTAGTAAAAATATTAAATATGGGGAAATTGTTTTTAAAAAATAATATATCATTTTTCAATTAATTATATATTGTAACTAGAGATTAATTTACCAATAAGTGATCAGAGAAATTTTGAGTACTAATACAATTTAACCAGAATGAACTAGTCTTATTATCTTTTATATCAACCAATCTGATTCACTCCTTATTGTAATATAAAGGCATAAAAACCCATGGGTGAATGAGGATGTTCTAAATTATTTGTTAAATAGATCATGTTGTTGTATTAGTAAGAACTCATAATCCTATAAACTAAAATAAAATATACACAACATCCAAACACAAAAGATAATGTGAAGAAAAAAATCTTCTTGCATGATTCATGCAAAAAATAGGTTTAAATGAAGGATCATACACTGGTTATGTATTTATGTACCAAGAAAACACTAATACACTTTCATGGATACAATGTCTTGGATCAACTCAGCATCAAACCCAAATATTCACTTTGTCCTCTTACCTCTCTACTCATTACATTATAGATGGGACGTGATTAATATGCAACATAGACCATTAAAATGAATGTTAAAAAAACAATACAAAAACCCATAATAGTTATTTTTTCATCTCTATATTCAAATATTATTCTATGTTTTTAGTGCCTTCTAATTTCCCCAATAATGTCATAGTAAACTCAATAGTATTTCATATTGAAAAATTTATGCCTATGTTGAAGTCTGTTCACTATAAAATCCAAAGAAATTCTATTTTGAATATTCTAAATAACGATTTAGTCTATTCATAAAAAAGTCATCAATATATTATACCACATGGATCCTCCTAATTAGTATTAAAAAAATATTTAATGATTGAGTAAAATATCTCATTAAACAAGTTAATCTTCCTCATTTACCAAAATATTAAAATTATAAAGTATCTCATTAGGTATGGAATCATAGAATAACATGTTTTGTTTGGATAAAATGTTTCAAAATTTACAGATATTATAGAAAATCTTGTTCTTATTTTAAAATTGATCTAAAACATTGCGTAGATTTAAATCTGAGATATTTACCAAATATATTCATTTTGGTGTAACAAACTCCACTATGGTGGAATGTTAAATTATTCTACAAATTACACCTTCAAATTTTGGTGTCTTTATACAAATCATAATACATTTCTATGTAGATTAATTTTTTAAAATTCATTAAAAAAAATAATTCCCCATATCGATACATGATTTCTATAACTCCAAATAAAATTTCATAGATGTAGAGTAGTTCATTAGAAGTAATCAATAACCTAGACTATTTTTTCCATTATTTCATCATATTGTAGTTGGATTATTTAGAAACCTATAAACAATGGTGTAGTATTGATAGGCTCTAAGGGGATCATTATTTCCCTATGGATCTAATCAAAATAAAAAAATTATAAAACATCGAATAGTGAAATTAATTAGTTAAAAAAATAATATGAAGTAGGTTGATGTCGATCCCATAGAGATGGTGAAATTAGTATAATTAGATTTTTAAAGAAAATTGATTTATTTTATAGATTTTAAGAAAGATGGAAAATAATCGATGTTGGTTCTGAAAGTAATTTTTGAAAGAGAGAGAGTGAAGTGAAGATGTTTGGGTTTTGAAAAAAACATGTTTTGAAAGAATTTTGATGTTTTATAGTTTCAAGGTTCTTATAAAATTGGATTTTAAAAAATAAATTTATTAATCCATGTTTGGAGTTAGATTAGAGATCTGGTGAATCCAATAACCATAGTATCTTCTCCTAAACCCAAAAATCCCCCTTTTCTAATGGTCAGGTAGTTTAGAGAATTACTCAATCAAGTTTGTCTCAATACCATATTTAATATTGGTTTTAAAGAATTTTAAAATGGTAATGTCTGAATTTAGGGTAACCAATTGTTAAATTTAAATAGTTCCTTTCACATTCAAATATCAATGGTCAGGGTAAAAATAAAATAAAGGGATTGGAATTAAATAAATGAATTGAAGTAATCTAGAACATTAATGTAGTTTAATAAATCCAATATCACCATTCCCTTTCAGCTACATAACCCTAGAATAAGATGGGTCTTATCCCCTCATCCTAGGGATGATAGAGTAAGAGGGAAGTGAATGAATAAAAGAAAAATTGAAATTAAACTAGAGAGAAAGTGGAAGAGGATCCTGAAGTAGTGAAACTCTTCACCCTATACTTTGGTCTCCATAATTTTTATTCTTCAGTGGATGATCATACATATATTTATACACTCTAGATGGGATTAATAAGAATTAAATGTAATTATAGTGGGTAAATAATTGGTCTCTATTGGTATCAGTGTCATAAAATAGGTCTCCACACACATGTGCATCGAATCTGCCCATTTGGGTCATCTAGACACATTCACATCATGTAAGTGTTTGATCACAAGTAATGTTTTCACCATTTGTAATTTTCACTTCACATATTGTATTTTCTACCCATCCTATAATTTTATCACATCATGTAATGTTTACAAGACATGAATCTCCAGTTTCAAGTTCCATATGTTCGGTTTTTTTACTTATTCACTTATAACCCCTACGATTTTTCCACATGCATCGTTCATCATGGGAATACTTATTCTTTTCCATTTGCATACCACATAATGATGTTCCATGGTGAGAAGTTTCTTTTTTAAACCCATATTTATCTATTATTTATACAATTTGTAAATATTTGTTGTATCCTACCACAAATCACAAAACAAGTTAAATAGTACAAATATTTAAAAGAATATCATTTATATTACACAAATAAATGTATTAAAACACCATAAAATATATGCATGAAATACATGTACAAGGTATTTACCCCTTTAACCAGTAAAATTATCAAGTAATAATAAGGGTTTATATGTAATTATTACGTTTTGATTTATGAATCCTTTACAAATTAATCACAAAGAATACATAAAGCATCCCCAAATTTCCACAAAACCTTATGATTGATATATCAAATCAAATGAGATCTATTTACAACCTTTTTTTATGCTCCTCTCATCATTATAAAAACTTTTTGCTCTTATGTTCCATTATTCCCCCTATTTGGGTTTGTTGAAAAACCATAAGTCTCTAATTTTACATGAGCAATGCAAGATGTAAGAAAACATGAGTTATAAAAATATTTTTATTCCTACCATAAGTCTTTAGCTTTATAAACCAATTATATGATATGAATAAAATTGTCTTTATCAGTCTTAAATTCTATTCTGAGTGGATTATATCTCTATTTGTATCATTTGCTAAAATAATCCCCTTCAAGAGTATATTTTATTCCCCTTTATATGAGGGTATATTTATTCCTTGTACAGATTGATTATTATTTTTCTCTTATTTAACTAAATTTAAATTTTTTGAATTAACTACGACAATAAAACTAAGGGTAATAATACTTTCAGTCATAATAAAAACTGTTAAAAATTAAATAAAAAGAGGATAAAAGATCCACAAGACCTAATCATCCTTGGGGAGGTCATTGAACACCGAGGGTAGACCAATGTTTTTTAAATGATGGCGTGGCCGATGGTTCAATGAATATTTCGACCTCTATTTGATTTTTCCCCAATATTCTCTCCACTGAAAATATTATGTTAGATCCCACCTTTGATAAAGATATACTAGATTTCATGCACTTTTATGTGAATAAAGTACTAGATTCTTTATAAGATAAATTTAATTTTTCTTTTCAAACAACATCACTATATGAGTCTTTACCTATTTGATAAGATCATCCATTTTTGTTTCATCTAAATTGGATTCGTATATTCATTTATGACCATAATATCTTTTTTCATCATTATTAACTGAAATTTTTTATTTCCTTTTTCAAAGAAAACTCACAAATTTACTACCAATGAAGAATGATTCTCTGCTAGAGGTTTTTTCCCATTAAATGTATATGCTAATATATGTCTAGATATAATCAATTATCTATTTTTATATGCATTATATCTCACTCGCTAATCAAGAGTACATTGGACATATGTTAGGATTCATTCAAATGTCATAAGGTGATCATTTTTAGGAATGATTTAAAACAGAGAAACCAAAAATATTGTATAAAAATGTATAAACTCATCATAGGAAAGAAAATAAATATTCCAACCATTCATCAAAAATAATTTTGGATATACATCATTCCAAACTTCATGCTTCTTGATTTATGTTCCAATAGTGATTAACATTGAAGTAGGATTAAAATATCAGATTCTAATTTTTTTAACTACTCATTAAAATATTTTTCATAAGAGATAAACATATACACACTTTTTGATTGATATTTAGTCAAATGAAATAAGTAAGATACCTAATAATATACATCTCAAACTTTTATCACATCATGTGTTTAAATTATTCAACAGATTCCTTCTTATTAAGGAAAATTATTTTATCACCAACATAGATGAGTACCACACATTATTTTTTCACAAGTATATCATTCATAATGATATAAATTATATAATAGAAAATTATATTACATAGCCCACCTAAGGAGAACTATGGAACAAGGAAATTACAAGTTATGATTACCAACCTTGTGTAGTATTAAACTAGGTGCTTGAGAACTTATGTAAGGGGAGCATAGAAACACATGTAACATTAACCATGTGTGACATGATATTCATATAAATATGGTTTCACATTCTTACAATAATTGATAAATAGGATTAATTTACCACAACCCATTATTGAGGATGATGTATCTTATGATATAGGTTTATTATAAGAGTGATTCCATGCATCTAAGGACTATTGGGGATTAAACATTGTGAGATATGATGTAGGGGGTATCACAACCTATTATATAGGGGTTACATGTAAGATTAATCTTCTTCACAAGGACCAACAAAGGATGGGAAACCATGACTCATATAGCATAAATACACAATTAATCATATGGTTTAAATTGTATGTCAAGAAAAGTATTCACAAGAATTAACACAAGACTTATGTAGGAATAAATTAAAATATTCTTAGACCCATGAAGGAATTACTGATAATCAACTTATAATATTTAGATTACATGTATTGAAACTAGTTCCCATGTTAGAATAACCCAACACATCAAAATCATGAATAGGATTAATCCAACGGATAAGTCATGCATAAAACTAAAGCCTCGGTGATAGAAGTTACAATTCCTATAATATCATGAATATATTTTGATGGTTTTTTTAATAATATTTGAAACATTTTTCAATCATGATTTCTAGGATCAAATGGAATAGTATGGATTTTATACCATAGTTGGGTTTCGATTGATACACTATAATAAAAAAATGTTTAAGAGTTTTTAGGTGCAGTATTGAAAACCATCACTAAATATTTTAGTTTTATTTTTTAGTGGTGATTTATTAAAAACCATTTCCATTTAGGTGTGGTTAATACTACCCCCCAATGGAAAATTATAATTAATTTTCTTTAAAAAAATTAGTTGCAGTTTTTTAAAAAATTACATGAAATTTTAAAAAAGGATATATCATTATTATTAATTAATTTAAATTTTAATTACTTGTTAATAATAAATAAATATATATATTATTTATTATTTATTTATAATTATTTATATTCATTTATTATTAATTTTTTAAAAAAATTTAATTAATTGTTATTAATTAGTAATTCTTTATATATGTATATATTTACATATAAACACAAAAACATATACATACATATATATATATATATATATATATTAAATTTTATATAGTTATATATAATTATATATGTGTGTGTATTTATATATATTTATTGATATTTATATGTATTTCTGTATATTTATGTATATATATATTTATATAATTATATTTATGTGTATATATATAGATAATTATATGTATGTGTATATATATGTGTGTGTGTGTGTTTGTGTCTATTTATATTTGTATATACATTTATATATATTTACTTATTATTATATATAATGACATAAATTGGGTGTGTGTGTGCGTGCATGTGTGTTTACATATAAATGTATGTTTTCATACATTTATGTGTATTTAGTTGTATATATATATATTATGTGGGGTGTACTTATGTATCTTTTTATGTGTTTATATATATATATATCACTAAATATATATATTTATAATTATATTTATCTGTACTTATTTATATGTATTTATGTATATTTATATTTATATGTATCTATATATTTATATATTTATATATATTATGGGGATATATATATATATTTATTTATTTATACATATTTATAAATATAATTACATTTACTTATATATGTGTGTGTTCCGTTATATAGGTTCATGTAAATTTATTTGTATTTATATATAATAATAGATATTCATATGTATTTGTGTGTGTGTGTGTGTGTATATATTTATTTGTATTTATATATATTATATAGGTATACATACATACAATTAGATTTAACAATATATATATGTATATGTATATGTATATATATTTATATATATTTATGTAAATTTATTTATATTTATATATATTTTTATATATTGATATCTATTTATGTATATTTATACACATTTATATATATTATATCAAATACATTTATATGAAATTATATTTTTACATGTATGTATTTATAAATTATGAATAAATATATATGCATATATATATATATATATATATTTGTGTGCGTGTGCATGTGCATATGTATTTGTGTTTATATGTTAGTAAATTAAATTCTATTTAGTCACATCATAAAGGTCCTGGTGGAGTGTTTAAGACATTATAGAGTAATATAGTGGTAAGATGTTCAAATCTCACCCTACACAAATATTTACATGATTTCCCAGGGTATGCCTATGTTGGTTATGGTGTGGTGGACCTTGGTTGGGGTGGGCCTAAGATAAATGAAAAATAATGTAAAGACCTTAACCCTAGAAGCCCAAAGTCGGTGCCTTACTTTGTTACATTGAAATAATATACAAGAAATCTCTTCCCAAAGGATTAAATAGTTTATTTTTCCTGGTAAAATAGATACATATTTGAAATTCACATTATATTTTATAAATAAAATAAAAAAATGTATTTTCTTTGAGAACACCATTATTCCCTTACTATAACACTGCATATTAATCACAAAACACTTCCTCGTATCCTAGGGGAAAATAAAACATATTAAAGGGGTGATCTCAAATTCTCATTAAGGGTTTAATAAAGTGGATGATATCATGAATAAATAAGAATAGTCAATGTGGAAAAGCAAATAACTAATCACACATTCCATTTAGTCAATAAATTGATAATTAAATGCATCCATATATTTTTTCATAGTGAATATCCTTTGGATAATAATAACTGATTTATAAATGTAGGAAATTCTTTATTATTATACATGATGTATCTTGAATATAAAAAACTACCATAATGACCTCTAAGAAGATGGTATAATATATAGGTAAACTCCTGTTTAATGACATCTTAACCGATTCGCCCCATGATACTACCGATGCATATAGGAGATACTTGTAACTGAGACCCACTCATGAATTCTAGTAAAAGGAATTCCTTATATATCTAATAATCATTTAATTAATGAAAAAACATCATTTTAATCTAATTTCTGTATTGAATAAAAGATACATATTTTAACATTGTTTCCTTAATTATTCAAATAACGTTTAAAGTAAACACTGTGTATAAAAATTGTATATGGTTTAAGAAATAATAAGATGAATTGATTATGTTTATTCACTGTAAATCCACATAAAAAAGTAGAAATAAAGTATAATATAATAAAAATTCATTTCAAATAAAATCATTGCATGATATAATAAATATAGTAGAAGTTTTAATCCAATGGATGGAAATTGAGTTATGAAATTATTTACCACTTGTAATCTGTTGAATCGTATGCCCCATGAGATAAATAATTATCAAATGAAACAATTAATACCCTTAACATAATGATATTCATGATATGACATATCAAAGAGAAATTATATAAACCACAAAAATGAAATAAGTGGGGTATAAGGCATATATCAAACAGAAGTAAAAGTGTTATGAGAAACCCTTACCTTGAAATTTCATTTAGTTGAACAAGATTTAACCTCTTGTATAATGGTTTAAATCATGTTATTAAAAAATAATAGAACCATATCCATATTTATCATAACATATATGATCCTATTATATCATCTTATCACTTATTTGTTAATAATATTTCATTATTACCATTGTTTGGGTGTTAATTGCTTCATTTTCATATACATGTTTTTCCATGTAAGTCTCGGTTATTGTGAATAGGATATAGTTCCATCATATAAATAATTATATTAAGGTCATAGATATAATATTTATTCATTATATAAATTTCTATAGTCATTATTTAATGGTGAACATGGGCAATGAATCACCTCACATCGTGTAGTGGGAATGTCATACATATGCATGAGGGACAATATCATTCCCTTGATGTTGAAAGGGTAAGAAATTGGATATTATATTAATTTTTAAAGAATAAATATAATGTCATAATTATCATATATATCCATTATCTCCATCAATATATCCATACAATTAACGTGGTGATGAAAAAAAATTACACCACAACGTGGAGATGGTATAACATATGTACGCACATGGAGTGCTCTAATTTTTTGTAGGATGGATAAAATGTGGAATATAGTTGTTTCAAAATCTAAATAAAATATAATCATATATATGACACTAAATTTAATCATTTATAATGAAAAAACTCATTTTGATGAAGTAAAAGGAGAAATAAAATTGAAAGAGTTGGTAAATATGATTACCTATTCTTTGAAAAACTTCCTTTATATATCCTTTTTGGGACAATTTTTTTGTTCTTTTAGAAGGAACATAACCTCAAGAACTTAACTAAGGATATTTAGAAGAGAATGGTTAAGGGATGGTCAAGATAAAAGGATCATGGTTACATTAAGAAATGGGGGAGGAAGTTCCATTTTATAATTGAGGTGTGGGGAACTTTAAGAATTTCCCAAAAGATTAAATTATAATAAATTAATTTTATCATTCCAAATTCCTCCAAATGGAAATGGATTCAAAGATAAGATAGGGTAGGGTTGTAATCCCATTGACTAATAGAATTTAGACAAGTTTTGATGACATTTTATACCTTATCCTTTTGATTTATCCATCAGTTAGTTATTTTTTTACCATAACTATGGTAACCACTATTTTAATAATTAAGGGTTTATAATGTTATAATAAATCTAAATATGACTCATAAGAGGATCATTTATGATTTTTCCAACTATACTCCAACTATTTTAATCATAAATGATAAATAATGTTATAATAAATCAAAAAATGACTCAAAAATAGAACATTTATGATTTTTCAACTATATTCCATTCACATAGACAAATATATGTTTTTTATGATAATTAAGTAATTTAATAAAATATTATTTTTGTAAATTATCATTAATGTCAATTTTGACACTATTCATTTACATTCACTTCAAACACATCACAAAAATGATAAATTATAATATAATGATTTCATAACTCTCGAATATGTCATATAAATTTGTAAAAATTATTTGACACATGAACTCAATCATATTATATCAAAATCAATATTTTAAAATCATTTATTTTTTTTTTCTAATTAAATAAATAATATATTAGTATTTCAAAAGACTTTAAGGTTATTATATAATTCATAAAAAATTATAATAAATTTGTATAATTAAAATTATTTAATTAAGGTCAACATAGAAAATTAGGGTTATTCGTATCTTTATTTTTTCCCTTTTTGGAAACATAAAAGATATTAAATACAAAGAGAGTGACACTTTATAACTGTATTTTATTTAAGTAATATAAAATTCATTTCCATGGAAACTTTTCCATTAAACAACTCAAATTTGAGGTTAAGGTTATAAGTGTCGAATATTATTCATCTAATGATTTTTCAGACAAGTTTAGTCCATTGTTGAGCCTTTATCTTTTCATTTTAACCCTTATTTAAAAACTTTAACTCTTACCACGACAACATGAATTTTTAATCTTTGAAGGACAATATGGTTACTATAAAATTAAAAACTAATAATAAATGGATCATGGATAAAATTTTAAACCTTATCGGAATTATTTGGAATAATATAACATTTTTAGGTAATTTATATCATTTAATAAATTATTATTTACTATAAATTATTCATAATTTCAATTTTGAGAAAATTTTATTAATTTGTCTTTAATAAATTTAATAAAATAATATAACTTCAAAAAAAAATTTTTATATATCCCAAATATGCTAAATTTATCTATAAAATTTGTAGGTGACATTAATTTTATCAAATTATATTTATTTGAATAACTTTAATATCATATCATTTATGATTCCATTAAAAAAATAATTATTGTATTACTATTATAAAATAGATTAAGATAATTATTTCTTTGGAAAATATTAAAAATAAATTAATATGATTAATAAAATTATATTATATTTCAAACTAATATCTATAGTCGACGATACCTTATATGTATTTCCATATTAAAAATTCTATGTTTATTAAAAATATCAATGTGACATCTTTAACATATCTTTAAATAAAATATTATAAATATCAAAACCTCATAAAAATGTCCATAAATGGTCATATAATTGATATTTAATTTATTATGGATGAAATGGAATCATCCAATAAAATTTAGACAAGTGTTATGGTCATTTTCTAGACCTTATCATTTAATTTTTAACCTAAATTACCCAGTTTATCCTTTGTAGTAGTAATAAAAATTATCAAGGTTACTGTTCATATTGGTAAAAAATGAATGGGACCTATTTACTAAATTTGGACCTTATTGATAAAAATATTGAATCCATTTTTAAATATTTATAACAGAGAATCTGTAGAAATTAATTTAATATTAAACCTGTAAAATGCAATGAAGAATCATTTTCTTGATAAATGCATTTTGAAACCCAAAAATGTACTTATACAAAAATAAGATATAATAATTATAAAAATGAAATTAATTAGATTATTTTTAACAAAATAGTACTTAATTTAAATTTATATCAAATTGAAATCATAAATATACTTTCAATATAATTAAATTGACAGCCTTATAAAAATTGGTATTTTCGTTATTTACTGCAAAATCAATCTTCTTAGAAAAATACCAAAATTAACCCAAATATAATTTTGGAATTACAAGTTTAAAAATATATTAAATTATATTAAATATAATTTATTAATGTATCACAATTTAGTTTTAAAACTAGTTCATCATTAAAAGGTGGAAAAAATACCTTTAGAAAAATATTTCATTTTTTTCGTAAAAATGATTTATTACCATACGCCTATAAATCTATTTGACGAATGTAAAAAATTTTAATGAACATATAATATATAAATTTCATTAATATAATTCACTAATAGTATTTAATTACTTTATTAATAATTAGTTGGAAAATTTTATATTTCATAATACAATTAATCATATTCACATCCACCAATTTAACAACTAGTTATAATAGTCTTGCTAAGTAATAATATTTAAGAGTATACCATGGTTTTTTTAAAATATATGTTCCATGAAACATAATCTATTGAATAAATTTAATAATATGCATACCATAAAATCTTAGAGTGTTATATTATCCCCTCCATTAATAATTTTTTTCCTCACAATTTGAAATTTCACTTCTAAAATCAAAGGTTGATATTTAAAAATTCTATTGTAGGAAACCCACATAGAAAATAGGATTAATAAAATAAACACATAATAAGAGGTAAAAGGAAATATAAAGGTCCCTAAAAAATTGTCCTTTTGAATATGATAACATGAGTGGGCTCCATCGATCTCTTATAATCATACTGGTCACTAGGTTTGGCTTCATCGATCTCTTATAGTCATACTAGTCACACAATGTACCAAATTCACATGTGGATGATTATTACACATCATAAATGACTTATAGATTTTTTTTCTTAATGTATAAAGATAATATGAGTTTGTTTTCTTGGGTTTTAGTGAGAAGTTTATGTTCTGAACTAAAATTTCTCTTTTAAAATGAAAACACCATGTTTGAGTCATATCAAGTACATTGTGTGTTGGATTGACATGAGGTTGATGCATACACATAAAAATTGATTTCTGGATAATTTTTATAAAGTAAAAAAAATAATCTAAGGTAATTTGATTTTCTATGAGTATGTAACACTTGTTTTAAACTAAAATAACATTTTAAACTAAGAATAATCTCATTCAGTCATATCAGCTACACTGTGTGTAATATTAACATATAGTTGACTCCTACACATTATAAATCAATTAATGATAATTTTACTAAGCTATTTAGTACAGCCAATTAATTTATTTTGGTTTTAAGTGTGTGAAGTACATTTTTTACTAAAATAATTTTATTAAACTAAAAACATGCACTTGGTATCATATTGGACACACATTGTATCATATTGATTTGAATACAATTTCTAAAATTCCCAAATTAATTATGGATAATTTTCAAAAATTATTAAGAAAATATATGTTTTTCCATGTTTTTAGTCCGAAAATCATGTTTTGAACTAAAATGTCATGTTTAAGGTTGGGGGGAAAAGCCTCATTTTTATTATTAAATCAAAGAAAAGACCTCTTTTAATTGGGTATAGGGAGACCCATTACATAGCCTAAAGGCCCAATGGGCATGTATCCCATTACATAGACCGTGAGCCCACATTTTTTACCCAATTTCCATTCTGTGAATAGTAACCCACCTACTACAGTACCCGCATAGTACCGCTGCTACTACAGTGCCCTACCGCCACTATAGTACTCATGAATCTAAAGTACTGCCACTACTATAGTACCACTATAGTAATGCTACAGTACCTGAACCCAATGGGTTTTGAAACCCCATTTTTAATGTAGGATTACAGGGTGCTTACCACTAAGCCAAACCCCAACTACAAAAATATCACGTTTAAACATTAAAAATGAACATTGAGTCATGCTGGGCACACTATATGTCATATTGATGTGCGGTTAATACCTAAATAATATAAATTATTTATAAATTGTTTTCCTAAAATATAAATAAAATCCAAAAGTGTTTTATAATATTTGAGAAGTTGATGTGTTTTTTGAACAATAATGACAATTTTAAACAAAAGCACACACTTTTAGTAATATTGGAAACATCGTGTGTCAGATTTTTATATTTTTAATTACTACACATCAAAAATTACTTATGGGTTATTTTCCTAAAGTATCATGATAAGTTGAGTGCATTATCTCATTTTTTCAATGAGTGAAACACATTTTTAACTAAAATTTCTTTTTTAAACTGAAAACATGAAATTTGTGTCATTAAGGTCACATAATGTATCATATTAACAATATGAAAATTCATAAATATAAAAAATGACTAATGGATCATTTTCTTAATAAATCAATACAATATGATTTTTTTATTGAGTGGATCCTTTCTACTTTGTTTGTATTTTGATGATGACTAAAACCATATTACCAAAAACTGCATCATTTATATTTTGATAACTAGTAAAATAGAAAATTGTTTACATTTATTATTTTATTATTATAATGTTACTCTCACTTTTTATGTTGATACATATCCAAAGAATAGATAGTCTCTCAAACATTCATTCAGGTAAAAATTATATATTTCTAGAAAATAAAAATGATCCCCACCTTGGTAACCAACCTCATGTTTAGAACCACATGTTTGGAATAAACCTCACATTTTTGAACTAATGTTTAGAATGAAACTCAAGGAACCTCATGTCTGGAATATAACTCATGTCTGGAATCTCAATGTTTGTGATATAGGAGAGGTTTGGAACACCTCTTATTGATGATATACTCGGCACTTTTGGGAACCTTAATTCAAAATCATTAGTCAATGATTATTTTAATCTATGATTATATACCTATAAGATTATAAATAAGTGGAAGGTATTTCAAGGAATCTTTGTGAGCAATATTGAAAAAATATACATGTTATATCATGAATACTTTAACATACAACACAATTACTTGAATAGTGAATATGTTATAAAAACTTTCCCGTAGGGAATATACCACAAGGTCACTATTCACTCATGGTTAGTTCAATATTTTTTTTAAAAAACATTAAAATTTTCAGCATGCTATATTTTTCTCATATTTTAATATTTATATTTTCTTAATTTTGATTTTAAATATTTTAAGATATTTCATTATTCCATAAATCCATATAAATCTCATATAATTTTTTAAAAATATAATTTTTGAATATTTTTTAAAAAGTTTTATAAAAGTTTTTAATTTATTTAGGATTTATTTATCATATAACATATGTTTCATAAAATCAAATAACTTATTATATTTAAAATTATTTTTTTATATGTTTTAAAAATAATATCAAATGTTGAAAATTATATTAAAAGTGGTTTTGGGGTTTTAAATGCTTAGTTACTTTTTTTTATATGTACTGTATTAAAATAGAATGTACATTGAAATTTCAATTTAATAGTCAAATTGTATTGTGATTTTTATAGATTTTCCTTCACCCAAATTATTATGGAGATATTTCTTTTTTGTTTTTTTAGTGATTTGAATTTTTTACCCATGGAATTTGTTTTTTAAAAATTTTATTTCTTTATTTAATGGGTCTCCAGGTAGGTTTGGAAGGGATCAAGTATCATCGATAAAAAATTTGAAATACTAACATTTACTCTTGAACAAAGCTATGAACACACATAAAATTTAGTTACAAAGTTTTCAAGTAATTTTTTAGGGGAAATATTTCTTATATGTATCAAGAACATCATATAGTACATGTATAGTGGATTATATAGGAATATTTATGGACACACATAAAATTTAATCACATTTAAAAATGTGATTGAGGCACTGTTACATTTATAGATAATTCAAGAGGTAACATAAAAGGGTTCGGTGATGTTGGTATTTCTGATTCTACTTTTATTTCTATATTTTTTTATTTTAAAGGATTAATACATCATATAATAAATATATCTCAATTATGTTATGATATAATGAATTTTAAATTTAAAAATGAAAAGTGTTTACATTTTAGGGATGATTCTTTATTATTTTATGCTAATCGTATGGAATATATTTATACTATTGATTTTTTTAAAACTAACAATTCAACATGTTAATTGACTTAAGGTAGTATAGCATGATATAATTCTTTGGAATTGATGATTTTTCCTTGTTAATTTTATAATGTTACATAAGATCTATAAACATGATAATTTACTATAGTTACCTTCCATAAAGAAATAACAAGTTCATGTTTGTGATTCAAACATGAAAGGGAAACAATATAATGTTTTCTTGAGACCTATAAATCAGATAAGTACTAATAAACCATTGTAGGTAATACATCTTGATTTATTTGTTCCTACTAAAATATAAATCCTTAGAGGAAATAAATATACATTAATATTTTTTTCAAATTATAATATATTTACATGGGTTTATTTTCTTTCACATAAAAATAAAACCTTATCTAAATATAATTTTTTATAATTTAGTAAAAAATGAAAGAAGTTGTATGATTGTTTCAATTCAGAGTGATAAAGGAGGTGAATTTCATAATTTTTTATTTTTATTTTTTTAAATAATGATTATTCTAATAATTTTCCTACTCCAATAACTTTACATCAAAATGGGGTTTTATAATGGAAAAGAAGAACAATTATTGAAATGGATGGAACACTATCAAGTTAATATATTTTTTCTAGTTATTTTTAAAATTATTCTATTTCTTTTTCTTTTTATATTTCAAATAAAATTCTTGTTAGGCATTTTTTATAAAAATACTTATGAATTTTTTAAATGTAAAAGTCTAAAGTTTTTGATTTTAGAGTTTTTAGATGTAGAGTTTTTCTTTTGAATTCGAAATATAATTTAGATAAATTTGATGGTAGGAGTTATAAAAGTATGTTTATTTTTTATTATAATAATAGTTAGGATTATAAATATTATAATAAAATAAATAGGGCTATTGTGGTATTTTTTCATATTATTTTTTATTAAATTAATGTGAAATTAAATTTTAAATTAAATTTTTTTTAATAATGATTTTAGACATTTTAATATTGATGAAGAAAAACCTCAAGATGACAATGAGTAAATTTAGGTGGAACATTGTCCTTATCAACCTAAAACTAGAACACTGATGATTCTTCATGATCATCATATTGGAAATTTTATTGGTAATATTAATTCTGGTATTAATACGAGAAGATTTGTTTTAAAAATTTTTCTACTTAATCTTTTATTTCGGATTTTTACCTAATAATTTTAGTGTCACTTTAATTGATTCTAATTGGATTGTTTATATAGATTATGATATTAATTAATTTTTTCATAATAATTTTTGGTAATTAGTTAAACCCCCTTTATATTAGCATGTTACTGGGACTACATATTTTTTTTGAAATAATATAGATTAATCTCGACTACTTGTAAAAAATAAATCTAGGATTTATTCTCACGGTTGTTGTCAAGAAAAGGTATCAATTTTAATGATTATTTTCATGTTTTTACTATAATTGAATCTGTAACGACCCGAACTTTTTAATAATATTTTTTTCCTAAATTTGTGTGTTATTTTATTTTAAATTCCACAAAATTATATCATTTAATTAATGATGTAAGTATAATTAAAATGATAGCATTAGGTTTTAACTATTATATGACCATTGGTAAATATGACCATCAAAAACGAAACTTTTAAATTTACAATTATTGTTTATAAATACTAGTGATCATGGTTAATTAATACAGAAAGAAGAGTCGATGGCGTCATCCAGTAGACCCGGTCCATACGAAGCTCATCTGTTGGAGCTTGGGAAGGAGGTGGCATCACAGGGCTTTTCTCTGGACCAAGACTAAGCCGAACTTCAACATGTGAAGCTTGAACAGAATTACCCACGGGATAAGTTCAAGCTGGTAGAATTCAAAACTTGGGAAATTTTGTCCGAGCTGCCCCAAGATTCTATCACCACAGGACAAGTTACACTTAGTTCCTATGCAGGTGCTATAAGGGTCTATGTAATGTGGCCTTAACTACTTGGTTTAATCCTTTTATATAAATAAAATCTTTATTTCTTCTTATGGTAAAGTTTGTGAATTTCAAATATCCTGATAAAAGTAGGATAAATTTATAGTTCCATATTACTAATGAATTTTTTTAAAAAAAGGTATTTTAAAATATTTATGTAAACCTTTAATAATTCATAATGTGAAATGATTTTCAAAAAATGGTCTTCTGCAGTTGTGATCAGTAAGAAAATTATAGTCTAATAAGATCAAATTAATTTTTAGTAAATAGTAAAGTATGAATAGTAACAAACGTGTATGAATAGTAATGAATAGTAAACTGGCCAAAAAAAATAGAAACTTCACCCATGAATGTATAAATACAATGTAGACCTCTTAAATGTGAAAAAACAATCATAGTATAAGTTTTGGTATTTTTTTATGTCATTAATATTTTATTTACAATTTTATAATAATCTTAATAATTTAAAATTGAAATTATCTTCATAAAATGTAATCATAAATTGTTACATTATTTTATTATGGTTATACGATAATTTTATGGGACCTTGATTACTTTCTAAAGGTGTTACAAATCAAGTTATAGTTTTAGAGTTGTGTTTTTAAATAAATAATGATTTTATTTAAAAATCAAATTAAAAATATTTACAAAATTATTTTCATTAAATAGATTTCATTTTCAATTTATAGCATCGATATTAGGTTAGGGTGAATTTTTGGGATTTTTCTAATATAGTTGAATTTTTGGTGAATAGTAAAATACAGTTTTGAGTTTCGGGTGTTTAATGACATCATTAAGGATGTAATAATGATGTATGCTTTCTAGATGACTTATAAATAGTGAGATATGCTACGAGGTATACCAAGTGGACAATACCATGGACAAATACGATGGGCAAGCCCATGGTTTTGCAAATACCACCGATGAGGTGTCCCTTGGAAATTAATATTTTATTCCCTCACTTTTATTATAAATACCAAGTCATTCCATCATTTATTTCATTAAAAAATAATCTTCATTGAATTTCTGGTATCCCTACCTCTTATGGTGCCCTCAATCTTCCCAAGTTCCCCACCTTCATGTTTTCAGAGTTACTATTCCAAGTAAGGGAATCTTTCACCCTCCTATTTTAAGTCATGACTTCCTTTATGTTATTATGAGGGGGCTTGTTATTCTATATCTTTACTACTATCCATTTCATTTTCAAAGGATGATTGACCCTTTACACTCTCATCAATTGATTTTCTGAATTTTTAAGTGATGTTGTTAGGCTGCTGAATTTTTCGTAAAAGAAATCACATCTTCTCTTTTCCTTCATGTTTCCTTTTCATGTGGTATGTCATTCAAATATACATGACATGATCATATTCTGTACCCATACAGTATTTTTAATTGTTTATTGGTGGTTTTCCCTTGTCCCCTCTCTGTTCAATATTTTCTAAAACCATGTTGTATAGCAGTTATGATGCAAAATTTTCATCTCAAAACATCTCTCTCTTTTTCTAAAGAATTCTCTTATTTAATTTGGTGAATACCCAAATCTATTTTTTCTAGAGTTATTCATCACGACATAAAAAAAGATCTATTTGATTCTATATTTTACATACATATAACCCTCACTCCCTTTCCAGGGGTTATAAATGACATAATGGTCTTATTTTTGTGCACTATTAAAACGTCACAACTTTGAAATGAAGCCCATTTCATTTATTATCTATGGGTTATTTATGAAATGTTTGATTATGATCTATGTGGCCCACATAAAAATAAAGACATATTAAGGGTTCACCCTGAGAGTGCTCTAATGCATTGGGTAAATAATTAATCATTATAGATGAAATGTTTCACGATACCTTGGTGAATAACTTTTGTAATTTTTAGGACACCGTGGGGATGAACCTTGGTGATATGTTCACGAATGTCTAAATGAAATGTTTTAGCCACATATTCAAGTTATGATTCATGTTATTTTTATCATGATATTCTTATTAATCCATTTCTCATGTCTCTATGATTTTTATCATGTTCTTATTATTATTGATCAAGATCACAGGTCAATTGTTTCACTTGTTTTTCTTACTGAGCCTTCTACTCACCTTTTCCTTTGATATATGTCTCCAGGTTATGAGATGCAATAATTTTTACTTAGGATGAACTTATGATGAATTATTACAACTGGATTAGAAGAATTTTTTATGTTTTCATGTATTTTTGTTCCTAATTTCAAGACACTATACTTTAAAGATCCTCTGTTCCGAATTTCATAGTTGGTATCAAAGGATAGTTTAGTTATTAATGGAAATTAAGCTGTGAAAACACTCGGAAGAACCTCTATGGAAAAGATTAAATATTGTAAAAATTCCTGGTATGTTGGTGAGTATTGAGTAACTGGTTTATCAAACAAATACATTCTTGTATAGATACGAGAAAATAGAGGTGGCTCTGGCACAGATGTAAATAGGGGTAAAATCCAAAAACACTGCTTTGAGCTAGACTCAAACGGGAACTGGTACACAAAAATGGGCCTTACTACACTCTTGGTTACGACACTTCTGGGGGATATGTTTTGTTAATCACAAGCTCTTCATGAATCATTATGAAGGAATTATATAGAAATTTAATTGTCTAAGAATGACGTTTTGAGACATAAAATCCTTTATAGTTAAAAGATTCATAAATGAAATAAGTTTGTCAATTTGGTTTTATTATCTTAGAAAATGGCGGGAAATAGGAGGAAGCATGCAAATGGTGGCCACAATGAACCATGTGTTGATGGCCCTCTGATGGAAGACGGAATGGAATCATTCATAATAATGATGAACCAAATGACTCAAGTTATGGGAAATAACTTGAATCAAGCTAAGAGACCGATCTCACCGTGAAGGGAACAACATTCTGTTGAGTCCTTTATGTGTCAACGACCACCAAACTTTAGTGGATCGACCAACCCAATGATTTCGGAACAGTGGATCGGCTCTATAGAGAAGATATTTTCTGTGCTCCGCTGTTCAGATCAAGAGAAGGTCACCCTGGTTGTCTATCACTTAGAGGGAGAAGCTGATGAGTGGTGGGAACTGATTAAAAACATGAGGCCAAGAGTGGATGTTGAAGCTATGGATTGGGAGGAGTTCAGAGGGATCTTCTTCAGTAATTATTTCCCTCGTTCCATGAGAACAAGAATGGAGAAGGAGTTTCTTGAGCTGAAGTAGAAGGAGAATGGATCTGTGCGAAGCTAAAAGATGAACTTCACAGGGCTTTCACATTACACCTCTAGCTTTTTCATGGATCAAAGTGGTAAGGTTGATAGATTCTATAGTGGACTAAGACCTCATATGTAGACGAATCTAGCCAAATGAGATTATGATATCTATGAGGAGATCATGCATAGTATGATGAAAGTCAAGATGGGGTTTGGTGAGACGCAGTGGTCTCATAAATCCAATGACATGAAGAGATAAATGGAGCCTAGATTAGGGATTACTTTTGATCAGGGAAGAGGAGGAAAGAAAGTGAAATTTCCCACGTATAATAAATGTGGGAAGAATTATTCGAGAAACTGCCTGCCTATGAGCAGGAAATGCTACAAGTGTGGAAGAGATGGCCATATTGCAAGGAATTTTCGTAATGAGGTTAAACCTACACTTCCAAACACTAATGAAAAGGGGAAGATGGTGCAGGCCATAACTGATGTCTATTTATTTAAGTGTGTAAAACTTGGTCACTTTTACAATGACTGTCCAAATCCGAGGGCAGTGGAGGGGAACCACCATCAGCATTAGGAAAGGCCAAGGGAGCAAGGTCATGATTTTGCTATCACGAAAGCTGAAGTTAAAGCTCTGAATGATGTGGAAGCAGGTACCCTTGTTGTTCTCTCAAAACTAGCAAGTACTTTGTTTGATTCTGGTTCTACGCATTACTTTATTTCCTCGATGTTTGCAAAGAATTTAGAATCAACTCTCAATTTTCTAAAAGTAGAGTTATCAGTCAAGACTCCTGATGGGATTATCGAAGCAGCGTCAGTGTTTAGAAACTCGAGTATTTACTTTAGTGAGCACAATATTATCACAAATCTAGTAGTCATTCCCATGATGGAATTCGACATTATATTATGGATGGACTGTATCTCAAAGTATAATTCTAAGATCAAATGCTGAAGTAAGGAAGTCTTAGTAGTCTTGAATGGGAAACCTAGGGTTATCTTCCAAGGAGAGATATCTAAACCTGTTCTTTGTCTAGAAGACCCCCCTATATCCTTCTTTATGGAGTTGATAGGTGAAGAAGAAGAAGAAGGATATGAGAGTTTAAGGATAGAAAATGTCCCCATCATACATGAATACATTGATGTATTTCCTGAGGAGTGGCCCAGACTTCCCCAGAAAGAGTGGTAGAGTTATCCATTTAAACTCATACCTGGATCTCATCCGATATCAAAGACCCCATATACAATGGAAAATGTTGAGCTGGAGGAATTAAATAAACAACTCCAAGAACTTTTGGAGAAGGGGTTTATCTGACCAAGTGTGTATCCTTGGGGAGCACCTTTTCACTTGTGAAGAAGAATGATGGATCGATGCGACTATGCATTGATTATAGAGAACTGAATAGGATCAGAGTAAAGAAAAAATACCCTCTTCCTAGAATTGATGACTTATTTGACCAACTTCATGGGGCTCAATTCTACTCTAAGATTGATCTTTGTTCTGGTTATCATCAATTGAGGGTGAAGAAAGAAGATATTCCAATAACTGCCTTCTGATCTAGATATGGGCATTATGAGTTTTTTGTCATTTCCTTCAGACTGACTAATGCACCTGTAATATTTATGGATTTGATGAATAGAGTATTTAAGGACTACATTGATAAATTTTTGGTAGTTTTTATTGATGGTATTTTGTTATATTTCAAAAGTCGTGAGGAGCATGAGGATCATCTAAGGGTTATTTTTCAAACTAGACGGAAGGAGAGGATTTTTGGAAAGTTCAGAAAATGTGATTTCTAGTTACAACACGTTGCTTTCTTGGGGAACATTGTAACAAATGAAGGAATCAAAGTAGACCCTATAAATACAAAATTTGTATAGGAGTGGCCTCAACATAAAAAAATAACTGAGATTTGTAGTTTCCTTGGATTAGCGGGATATTATAGGAGGTTTTTGAAAAAAAATCACAACTTTTTAATCCATTAACCCAGTTAAATCGGAATAGGGTCAAGTTCATCTTGAAAAAAGAGTGTGAGAAAAGTTTCCAAGAGTAGAAGAAGAGATTGGTTACTACACTAGTGTTAAATCTGTCCTCAAGTGGATAAGGATTCGTTATTTTTAGTTATTCATCTCTGAAATGGATTGTGTGAATCCTCATGCAAAATGATAGAGTAATTGCTTATGCATCTCGACATTTGAAGACTCATGAGAGGAACTATCCTATGCTTGATCTGGAGCTATCTACAATTGTTTTGGATCTAAAGATATGGAGGCACTATCTTTATGGGGAGAAATGTTATATATACATATACCATCAATGTTTGGAGTATATTTTCACCCAAAAGTAATCTAAATGAGACAAAGGATATGGTTGGATCTTCTTAAAGACTATGATTGTTCAATTCATTATCATCCCGGAAGAGTAAACAAAGTTGCTGATGCATTAAGCTAGAAAGACCCAGTTGTTCTTTCCATGATGAGGATTTAAAAATATCCTTTGGTCAATGACCTAGTAAAGCTGGACACTGGAATTATTACAAAAGCGACATCATCAACCCTAACCCAAATTATTTATCAACCGGTACTACTAGAGAAGATCAAGAAATATCAGAAAGAAGATCCTTTATTACAGAAGAAGTTTGAGGCTATAAAGGATGGAATGTTTCCTAAGTTCA
This sequence comes from Viscum album, assembly GCA_963277665.1. Lineage (NCBI taxonomy): Eukaryota > Viridiplantae > Streptophyta > Magnoliopsida > Santalales > Viscaceae > Viscum > Viscum album. Next base: position 905,578,216 of record OY728166.1, on the reverse strand, counting down.
ACATTGATCAATAAGGTGTAATGAAATTCCGTACAAGGATATGTGTTCCATCGTGTCTAAAAATAAAGAAGGAGCTAATGGATGAAGCTCATATCTCAACCTTCTCTATAATCCTGGAAGCATGAAAATGTATAGGGACATTCATGATCATTATTGGTAGGATAATATGAAAAGAGAGATTACAGACTACACATCATGGTGCCTGGTATGTCAGTGAGTGAAGGAAGAGTGAAAACTTTCTAAAGGGGTATTGCAACCACTAACCATACCATCATGGAAGTGGAACAATATCACCTTGGACTTCGTCACTAGTCTCCCATGAAATTCCAAAGGAAACAATGCGATATGTGTTATTGTGGAATATCTCACCAAGACTGAACATTTTATATCAATATGAGAATATTTATCTCTTGATAAACTTGCTAGGATTTATGTGAAGGAAGTAGTAAGGCAGCATGGAGTTCCACTTTCTATCTTATCTAATCGTGATCTAAGGTTCACATGCAAATTCTGGAAAAGTCTTCAATATGCACTGAGCACAAAATTGAATTTCAGTATGGCCTATCACCCCCAAACTAATGGCCAATCTAAAAGGACTTTTCAAACACTCAAGGACATGTTGAGAACATGATCAAGGGAATTTAAAGGTGGATGGGATCAACATCTCCCTTTAGTTGAGTTCTATTACAACAACAGCTTCCACACGAGCATTCAAATGGAACCCTATGAAGATCTATATGGGAAGTGATGTAAATCTCCTACTTTTTGGGATGAAGCTGGTGAGATAAATCTTCTTGGGCCTGATCTTGGGAAAGAGAAGATAGAAAACGTCCATGCCATCCAGCAGCACATTAAGGCTTCTCAAAGTCAGCAAAAGAGATATGCCAACAACCATCGAAGGGACTTAGAGTTTGATGTCAGTGATAACGTCTTTCTTCGTATTTCACCATGGATGAGAGTCATGAGGTTTGGGAAGAAAGGGAAGCTTAGCTCTAGGTACATTGGCCCCTATGAAATCAGTGATCGTGTGGGAATAGTGGCATATCGGCTTGCACTTCCAACAAATCTATCACAAGTTCATGATGTCTTCCATGTATCCCTTTTGAGGAAGTACATACCTGACCCTTCACATGTACTAATCCCAGAAGTGGTACAACTAGAACATGACCTCTCATATGAGGAGCAACTAGTGGAGATCAGGGATTGTAGGGAAAAGGTTCAACGTAACAAGGCTACCCGCCTTGTTAAGGTGTTGTGGAGGAACCACAAATGTGAAGAAGCCATGTGGGAACCATAGGATTCTATGAGGTAGAAGTACCCACACATTTTCTATTATGAGCGTATGAGTTAAAAATTTCAGGGATGAAATTTCATAATGGGGGAAGAATGTAATGAGTCGAACTTTCGAATAATATTTGTTTCTTAAATTTGTGTATTATTTTATTTTATATTCCACAAAACTATATCCTTTAATTAATGATGTGAGTATAACTAAAATGATACCATTGGGTTTTAGTTGTTATATGATTATTGGTCTATATGACCTTTGGAAACTAAACATTTAATGTTACAATTATTGTTTATAAATACTAATGATCATGGATAATTAATATAGAAATAAAAGTCGATGGCCTCATCCAGTATACCTAGGCCATATGAAGCCCATCTGTTAGTGCTTTGGAAGGAGGTGGCATCACTGTCCTTTGCTCTGGACCAACCCCAAGCCGAACATCAACTTGTGAAGCTTGAACAAAATCGCCTACGGGATAAGTTCAAGCTGGTAGAAATCAATACTCGGGTAATGTTGTCCGAGCCGCCCCAAGATTCTATCACCATAGAACATCCTACACTTAGGTCCTATGCAAGTGTTAGAAGGGGCTATGTAATGCAACCTTATCTACTTTGTGTAATCCTTTTAGATAAATACAAATTTTATTTCTTCTTATGGTAAATTTTTTGAATTTCAAATATCCGGATCAATGTAGGATGAATTTATAGTTCCATATTACTAATTAATTTTGTAAAAAATGGCATTTTCAAAAATTTATGTAAACTTTAAATAATTAATAATGTGAAATGATTTTCCAAAAATGGTCTTCTGCAGTTATGATCAATAAGAAAATTAGAGTCTAATAAGATGAACTTCGTTTTTAGTAAATAGTAAAGTATGAATAGAAACATACCCATATGCATAGTAATGAATAGTAATGAGTAGTAATGAATAGTAAATCGGCCAAAAAAATAGAAACTTCACCCATGAATGATTAAATATAATGTAGACCTCTTAAATGTGAAAAAAACAATCATACTATAAGTTTTGGTATTTTTATATGTCATAAATATTTTATTTACAATTTTATAATTAATTTAATAACTTAAAATGGAAATTTATTTCCATAAAATGTAATCATAAATTGTTACTTTATTTTATTATGGTTATACAATAATTTTATGGGACTTTGATTACTTTCTTAAGGCATTACAAAACAAGTTATAGTTTTAGAGTTATTTTTTTAAATAAATAATGATTTTATTTAAAAATTAAATTAAAAATATTTAAAAAATTATTTTCATAAAATGGATTTAATTTTTGAATTCAGAGAATCTATAGTATGTTAGGGTGAATTTTTTGTTTTTTCTGAAATAGTTTAATTTTCAGTGAATAGTAAAAATACAGTTTTGAGTTTCAGGTGTTTAACAACATCATTAATGATGTAATAATGATGTAATAATGATGTATGATTTCGAGTCAGCTTATGAATAGTGATATATTCTATGAGGTGTCCCAAGTGGATAACACCATGGGCAAATACCATGGGCAATCCCATGGTTTTTCAAACACCACCGATGAGGTGTTCCTTGGAAATTAATAATATATTCCCTCACTTTTCCTATAAATACCATTCCATTTTCCTGATTAATTTCCTTAAAAAATCCTCCTAAACTAAATTTTGGTCTTCTTACCTCCCAAGGAGTCATCCCAAGGTTCCGTCAAGCCTCCCAAGGTCCCGACCTTCAAGCTTTCGAAGTTACTCTTCAGGATAAGAGAATCTTTGACCCACCTCTTCTAAGTCATGACTTCTTTTATGTTATTATGTGGGGGATTGTTCTTCTATATCTTTACTACTGTACATTTCATTTTAAAATGATTATTGACTCTTTCAATCTCATCAATTTATTTTCTGAATTTTTAAGTGATGTCATTAGGTTTCCGAATGTTTCATAAAAGAAATCACATCTTCTCTTTTCCCTCATGTTTGCTTTTCATGTGGTATGTCATTAAAATATCCCTGACAAGATCCTATTCTTTACCCATACTATATTCTTAATTTTTCATGGGTGGATGACCCTTTTCCCCTCTCTTTTCAATATTTTCTAAAACCATGTTGTATAGCTGTTATGCTGCATAATTTTCATCTCAAAAATTCTCTCTCTTTTTCTCAAGAATTCTCTTATTTTATTTTTATGAATACACAAATCTATTTTTTCCATAGGTATTAATCAAGACATAAACAAATGAACTATTTGATTTTGTATTTTACATACATATAACCCTTAATCCATTTCCATGGGTTATAAATGACATAATGATCCTATGTTTAAGCACTCTAAAAACGTCACAATTTTGAAATTAGACCCATTTCTTTTATTCTCTCTGGGTTATTTATGAAATGTTTTATTATGACCTATGTGGATCACATGAAAATAAATTCATATTAAGGGTTCTCCCTAATATCTCTCCCATGCATTGGGTAAAGAATTAATCTCTAGAAATGACAAGTTTCATGATACCTTGGTAAATAACCTTGGTAATTTTTATGACACCTTGGGGATGAACCTTGGTTATATTTTCATGAATCTATAAATGAAATGTTGCAGCCACATATTCAAGTTATGATTCATGTTATTTTTATCATGATATTCCTATTATTACATTTATCACGTCTTTATGATTTTTATCAGGGCTTTATTATTATTTCTCAAGATCACATGTCAACTGTTTCACTTGTTTTCCTTACTGAGCCTTCTTCTCACCCTTTCCTTTGATGTATGTCTCCAGGTTATGATATATAGTAATTTTTACTTAGTATAAACTTATTATGAAGCCTTACAAGTGGATTAAAATAATTTTTTATGTTTTTATTTTTTTTTCATGATTTCCAGGACACTAGACATTAAAGATCCTCTATTTGTAAAATGTAATGAAAAGTTATGTAATAAAAAGGAGGGATTCCATAGAATCTATTATAATTTTTTCAAATTTATGGTTTAAAATTGTTGAAAATAGATGTAAAAAGTGAGTTTTTAATTGTTTTATTTCTGAATATATTTATGTAAAAACCCTTTAGTTTTGAAAGTGATAAATTGCCAAAATAATATTTTTTCACTATCAAAAGCCTTATATGCTCTTAAGAAAGAACCTCATGATTATTGTAGTAGAATTACAACATTTTTATTCAATAATGATTTTATTAAATATAAATTTTAAACTTATTTGTTTCTTAAAATGATTTAAAAGGGTTTTTTAATTGTTTAATTATATAGTGGTGAAAGAAATTTTAAGCTTGAAATGATTTTCTTTATAATGAATTTTCAGATTTGATGGATAATGATTTTTATACGAGTCATAGGGGATAATTAAAATTTTTATGAGACTTCAAAATTTTCAAATAAATGATGGATTGTATTTTAATAAATTCAAATATTCTAAATATTTGGTTATGAGTATTGTTCTCGATCATTTTAATGCTTTTAAGAACATTATGAGTATTAGTTGTGAGTCATATTTTAATCATTCTAAAAATCGATATATTCTAAATTTTTAAGAGTAATGACTGATAGTTTGTTGTATTAAACAGTTTCTAGAATTGATATTATGTTTAGTGTTTATTTATGTGCTCTATTTTAATCAGATCCTAAGTAATCTCACTTAAAATATTTAGATAAAATTATAGATATGTTTAAATAAGTTTCAATTATGGATTATTTTATGTTATATATAATTTTTTTTAAATAATTATTTAATCTAACTTTGATTTTAGAGGATGTATATTTATAGAAAAAGAGCCTCAGGTATGTGTTATTTATTTAGAAAAATCTTATTCTCCTAGAGTTCAAGATATCATAATTTTATTTCCTTACCTAATTTTGAAAGAGAATATATCTATGATTCTTTATCTCATTATCAATAATTATGTATTAAAAATAATTTTTCTATCTATGGTTTTAATTTTGAATATATTCATATCTACTTTGATATTTCTATTATAGTTTCAAAATAAAAAAACACATTATAGATTTAAAAAATAAACATATTGACATGAGTTTCCATTTTTTTTAAAGATTGTATTAATAAATGTGATATTATTCTTGAATATATTCCAACTTTAGATCAATAGGTATATAATTTTTTTGATATTTTTGGATTTTGAAATTTTTTTTGAGAAAATATTGTTTGATCTTGGTGTTGGCTCTCTCTGGTTTCAATAATAAAAAATCATGTTCAATCATTTTCAATGATGTTCATTTATGTCAGATCATGTTTAGTTAAGTTTAATGATAATTAATTATGATTATCTATGTTCAATTTTAAGTTTAACATGTTATATGTGTGTTTATATTATAAGACCGACAGATAGAAACATTGGCTAAGTATACGTCACCGACAGTTATAATTCTGACTCACCGATAGTAAGACTCACTGATAGAAAAAATGAGACACTAACAGAGAAAATGAGTCTCCAATGGAACAATTGATTCATAGATATCCTGACTCACTGACCGAATAAAGGACTCACCGATATATAAAATGAATCACCGATAGAACAAATGACTCACTGTTAGTTTGACTGGATGACAGATCGAATGAGTCACTAACTGACCAACTGACTCACTGATAGCCCAACTCACCTACCAATGCATGGACCTAATGACAGCACGACTCACTGATAGATGGATTCACTAATGCACTAACCTACTGACAAAAGGAGTAACCGAAGGTGTGACCTAATGAAGGAAGGGCTCATAGAAAGACTGTTTAGAATTCTTTTACTCTATAAATTCGAACTTCTTATCCAATGGTCATATTGGGATATTTAATGCTACTTATATACTTTTATAACTTTTTCCAGACATTATTAACTTGGATGTTAGAGGTATGGGGTGAATCACATGTCCAAATCATGCCTTATGTCGGACTAGCATAATATAAAAAGGGAATCACTCAAGAAAAAAGTGTAACACACACATGAGAAAACATATCTAGAGAACCCATGAATAAAAGAAAAAAACACACCTATTAGCTGACTAAAAAAAAGAAAAAATCAGTGTGCATCAATGTTTCAATCAACCTTGTAGAAAAAAAACTCTATAGAGGAAAAACTTCACAAAAAATATCATTTTCCTAGAAACCAAAACACAGAGGGTCCATGACACTCTATTTTGGTGTCTGTTTCCAGAATAAGACTCGTGCTTCATTTTTGCTCCATTTGAGGAGTCTAGAATCTTCAAGGAAAAAAATAAGATCATTCTAAACCTTCTCTCATTATTTTTACATTGATTGTGTTCAATTTTATTTCTTTTCGAGCATGTTTTTTGTATTATAAACACACTTTGTCTCTTATGCCAAGATAGAGGATACAAGATATCCTCACACTACCATTATCTTACACCATATTTCTCCTATGAGGAATGGTGGGAGAGGCCTTTGTGTTACCTAGTTGTAATATTTTTCCCATGAATAACTATGGATGAGGTCTAGTTTTACCTGGACAACACTGTATGTTATTTTAAACCCATATCAAGGGTGTGGATCATAGTTTATTAATTTAAACTTCTTTGTGGTAGGTGATCACCAAGTAGGGAGGATTAGGTCTCAACTTGAGACTAAACCTCTTGTTTTATTCTACTATTACTTTTCAAATTTAGTTTACTTTGTTTTCACCCATATTTTAAAAAACTATGTTTTGCTTTGATAAGTGATCTTGGGTAGTATTTATATCTGTTTTGGTTTGTTAAATTAGTTTCAAAAGTTATATCAATTTTTCAAATTAATTTAACTGAGAAGTAATCAATCTTTTGAGAAATTAATTAAACAATTAAACTAATATAAATTTACTACTTTGATTAACTAGCCTATTTTAATTTTAATGTAGGTAATTTTTTAATTAAGGATTTTTTAAAGAACATTTTCATAGGAACTCAATTCACCCCCCTCTTGAGTATCCTAATCCTACCAACATTTGGTATCAGAGGATTGATTTTAATATTCTAGTTTTGAATTCTTTAAAGATTTTTAGATATTTTCAACTGTGAATTTAGTTGTGTTTTTTTGACCTGAAAGTTTATGTTAGTTATAAATTTTTATCTCTTTAAAAACCCATTATTTTGTCTGATTTATGGATAATAGATAAGAATGTGCATGCTCCTAACAGAACTCCCTAATTTAATGGTACAAATTATGCCCTGTGGAAAATTAAAATGAAAATGCACATAAAAAGTATGGGGTTTGATATTTGGAATGTAATAGAAGATATGTATGAAATACCAAATACTGAAATAAATTCATGGATTGATTCGACAAAAGTTGCATACAATAATAATTGTAAAGATATGAATGACATGTTTTGTGCTTTTGGTGATGAAGAATTTAATAGTATATCTTCTTGTAAATATACCTATGAAATTTGGGATACCGTAACCATTTAACATGAAGGAACTACTAATGTTAATTAAATGATACTTAATTCATATACTATTATGTATGATAAATTGAAGATGAAGCATGATGAACCCATTTCTGATATGTATTTCAGGTTCAATGAGATAGTAAATATAATGAGTACTCTTGGAAAGTCAGTGGATTCCAAAGAACTAATCATGCATCTACTTAGATGTCTACCTGAAATATGTAGGGGAACCTTAGTATCTATTATATAATCATGTGATATTAGTAAGTTTACAGGTAAGGAGATAATAAGTAAGATGATGATGTATGAGGAAGAATTAAAGGTCAAAAAAGAAGAATAGGATGAACCAAAGAGAAATTCGGTGGATTGTAAAACCACTACTTCCAAAAATAATGAAAATTAAGGATACAAACTCATTCTGATAGAATAAGTAATGAAGATTCACCATTAGACATTGATGAGGAACATGATCAACTAGCCAGAAGGTATAAAAAAATTCTAGAAAGAAGAAGTTTCTTAAGAATCCCATCTATAAATGTAAATATGATAATAAGAGAAACTAGAAAAAGGATTAGAAAAGGATTGATGACTCAAATGAAATATTTTTTTATGAATATAAGAGAAGAGGACATTTAAAGGCTGATTTTCCTAAGTTAAAATATGAGAAGAAATACGAGGATTATGATAAAAGATACAAGAAGGAAATGAATTCCACCATGAGTTCTTCTAAGGATATATCCATTGAGTCAGAATCATCACATGATGAGAAAGGCGACAAGGAAAACATGTGTTTCATGAAAAACACATCTTAGGTTATCCTTGAGTCTCCTGTACAAAATTATTATTATTTTGGAGATGGGTATGATTCTGAAAATATGACTAATGAATTAATTTTTTAATACTAGAAAATTCATGAAGATACATGGAATGAATTAAAATATAAATATAAAATTTTTAAGAAACAACTTCCTCTCAACTCTACTATCAAATCCAATCTTACTATAGAGAAAGAAAAAAATTCTCAATTTCTTAAAAAATAATGAGCTTATGTTATCAAATGAGAAACAAAAAAAGGACATAGAGATGTTTAACAATGATAAAAATAATCTTACACAAATTCTTGGTAAACAAGTAGCTCCTAGATATACTACTAGTATAGGATACCAACCTGGACAGAGGAACATAACTAAAAATCATTTTTAAGTAAATCTAGAAAAATAGTTCTGATGTATAGAACTAATAATTTTTTTGCTAGTTCTAAAACTAGAAAACCATATACTACTTACTATTTTTAAAAACTAAATAAAGTTAATTTTTAAAATACTTTACAAACTACCTATAAGACACCCATAAAGCAAGTATGAGTTCCCAAAGAACTTACTACTAATATTACTAGACCCAAACAAATATGGGTACCAAAATATTCTCTTGTTTGATCTTTTTGTAGGAAATCTATTTGAAGAGCTCATGTAAAATTCTACAGTACTTGGATAGTGGATGTCCAAGACACATGACATGGGATTATTCAAGATTTAATAATATGATAAATATTGATGGTGGGAATATTACTTTTAATGAAAATGAAAAAGGAAAAATAATTGTCCTTTTACAAATTGGTTACTCTAATTTAGTTTTAATTTCCAAAAGTACTTTATGTTGACAGATTAAAGAACAATCATCATAGTATCTCTTAGTTATGTGATGATGGTTTTAATTTCAAATTTTAAAATGATACATGTAAAAAAATTTAATTCTAAAAATGAATTAGTATTTACTAACATTAGTAATGAAAATGCATGTGATGTAAACTTAGATTCCTTAGTACCTAAATATGTTTACTCCTTAAGTTCCATTCAAAAAGGGTCTTGTCTCTAGCATAGGATATTAGGACACTGTAATATTCATTCACTTAGAAATCATACTAAGAAAAAAATAGTTAAGGATCTACCCAAACTAAATTTTCCAAAGGAAAAAGTCTGTAATTCTAGTCAAAAGGGTAGACAATATAAAATATTTTCCAACAAATGAAAGAAGTTTCAACTTCTCAACCTCTTGAGTTGGTTCACAAGGATGTTTTTGGACCATCTAGGGTTTCTAGTATTAATGGTTATCACTATGTATATGTTCTATTAGATGACTTTTCTAGATACACTTAGCCTTTATTTCTTACTCACAAAAGTGAATCTTACTGTTACTTCATTAAGTAATCAAAAACAATAGACAAACTAAGTTGAAATATAATTAAAACATTATAAAGTTACCATGGATGTGAGTTTGAAAACTGGGAGTTTGAATCTTTTTGATCACACTATGTCTATAGTCACAAATTCTCTACTCCTAGTACACCCCAAGAGAATGGTGTTGCAGAAAGAAAAAATAGAACCTTACAAGGAATATCATGGAATATGCTTAATAAATGTGACTTACCTTTCAGTTTTTGGGAAGAAGCTATCAATATGTCTTTTTATATAATTAACTAAGTATTAATTAGACTAATTCTTAAGAAAAACACATATGATCTATATAGCAGTAGGAAACCCAAAGTTAGTTACTTCAATGTTTTTGGTTGCAAAGTTTATATCATTAATATAAAGTAAAATCATGAAAAATTTGCATCAAAAAGTGTTAAAGGAATATTTATAGGTTATTTAATCTTTAGTAATTCCTATAGAGTATTTAATAAAATAACTAAGTGTGTGGAAGAATTTTTACATGTCAAATTTGATGAAACGGACTCAAATGAACCCAAGAACTCCCAAAAAATATTGAGGATGATCTGTCCATCTGGAGACAAATGAAAAATCATCTAACACTACTGTTAAGAAACCAGTTAAATTATCTTGTTCTGGAAAATCTCTAGGCTCTAGTCACGATGAACACAAACCTACTGATGAACCTGAAATAACTAGCCCTTCTTTTTCTAGACCTAAAATAATTCTTTAGAACCATCCATTATATGTTATAGTTATAGACCCAGATAAAGGGACATAGACTAGAGCTTCTATGAGAAACTAGGTTGAACATAAAGCCTTCTTATAACAAATTCAACCTAAAAGCATCAATGATTCTATCAATGATGAATTTTGGGAAATGTATATGCAATAAGAGATGAATCATTTTGAAAGAAATAATGTTTGGAAACTAGTGGATATACCTAAATACACCTTGACTATGGGCATGAAATGGGTGTTTAGAAACAAATTAGATGAAGATGGTAATATTTTATGGAATAAAGAAAAAAAATTACATATGGTTATAGTCAAGAATAAGTGATTGGCTATGAAGAAACTTTTTCACGGGTTGCTAGACTTGAGGTCATTAGAATCTTTATTACTGATGCACCTCATCTCAATTTCAGACTATATCAAATGGATGTTAGGAGTGAATTCTTAAATGGGTATATTGTTTAGGATGTTTTTATCAAATAACCCCTTGGTTTTACAAACCCTCATTTTCAAAATCATATTTTATAAATTAAAAAAGGAATTATATGGTTTTAAATAAGATCCAAGATTTTGGTATGATAGGCTCAATATTTTTCTTATTTCAAAAGGTTTTACAAAAGGTATACCTGATCCTACTATCTTTATAAAAATAATTTCTAAATATGTTCTAGTAGTTTAAATTTATATTGATGATAATATTTTTGGGTCTTCAGGAAATTATCTATGTATTTATTTTTTAAAAATGAAGTAAAATGAATTTAAAATGAGTTTAATGGGGGAAATCAAATTCTTTCTTGGATTTCAAATATTTAAAAATAAATAAGGTATTATTTTAAATAAAATTAAATATACTAACTATATTTTAAAAAGGTTTTTATTTGATGGTAAAAAAATTATTGATACTCTAATGAGTGCCACCTGTAAGTTGGATATTGATGAAAATGGTAAATTGTTTGATCAAACCACTTACAAAAGAATGATTGTGAGTTTAATATACTTAACCACTAGCAGACCTAACATTATATTTAGTGTGTGTATGTGTTCCCATCTTCAAGATGACCCTAAATAATCTCATTTAACTACCATTAAAAGAATTTTCAAATCCCTCAATGTATACTACCAACTTAGGATTGTTCTATCCTATATGACCAGCATTTGATTTAGTTATTTATTATACTGTTGATTTTGGTGGTTGTAAGTTATATATAAAAAACACCTATAGAAAATGTAACTTTTTGGGAAAGTCTCTAGTTTCATGGTGTAATAAGAAGAAAAAATCTATTGCATTATATACTACTGATGCTAGAAGTTGTTGTGAACAAATTTTTTGGTTGAAACGCACATTACAAGATTATGGATATCAATTTTGACATTTTCCTATAAATTTTGGTAATACAAGTGCTATTAACATATCAAAGAATCATATTTCTCATTATATAAAAAATATATCGATGTAAGATATCACTTTTTGAGAGATCGTTATAAAAAAGGTGATATAAATCTAGAATTTATTGGCACAAAACATAATATTGCTGGTATATTCACTAAGCCACTGAACTCTAAGAGGATGAGTTACAATAACCATGAATTAGGAATGATTAATTTTTAAGGACATACTATTAATAACTATATGTTAAAACTAGGTGTGATTGTCTCCCTAAAAAGACAAACTAACAATGTTATACCGACATCGACAATGTCATGATGACACCGATGATTTCATGTTGAAAACATCATGTTGACAATTATAGTGTCTCACAAACAGTTGTCTCACTGACACTAACATCATTTTCTTACCAACACCGACACAAATGTCTCACTAATGATCACTTACCGATAGATTCTAATTTTGTGTTTGAATTTTATTTTACCAAAATGACATAGTTTTGATTATTTCATTTTACTTTATCCTAGTTTATTCTATTTACAACTTATAAATAAATAAATGATAAAATTGAGTCGATCCACTCAATTTATTACTCTCAGACATTTTGTCTCACTCTCTTACCTTTTTTCTTTTTACCCTCAGACCTTTCATCTTCCCAGCCTTTGAATAAAACTTTAGAATGGTCAGAGTAAAGCACATCTTATAAATATATGAAGATGAATTTTGACTTTCTAAAAGGTAGAAAGGAGAGTTGATAAAATCTTATCTTGTCAATATATCTCTTTTAAATCATGTGGTAACTGCTAAGAAAGAGGTATTCATAGAATGGTTACTATCTAATAAGTCACTTCTATTGAGAGTGATGGAAAAACAAGGTCAATTAGATTGGTTTTCTGATAATGAAAGATCGCATTACCCTAAGATTATTCTTGAGTTTTATATGCATGTTGAGTTTGTTTTGGAAGGCAGTGAGATGTATTGTATGAAATAAGTGGTAAACAGAAAAATCATCTATTTTTCTTCAAAACATAGGGATGAATGCCTAAAAGTTCCACATGAGGGAAACTTTGATGACTACCAAGTAATTTCTCCAACTACCACTAACATCAATTTCTATGAGACAACATTTGAGGATATTACTAGAAAAAATGGAGCACATAAGGCCTATAGCCTCAGAGTTGGATGGGGAAAGAAGACTTATGTTCAAATTTATTCAACATAAACTATTCCTAGAAGAGCGGAATTTTCCACTTTAAGGTACCAGGATGTGTACTTGTTATATTTGTTGAAGAAATGGCACAAGGTGAACCTATTAAATTATTTAATTTTTCACATAAGTGAGATGATAAATCCATATTGTAGGACTAATTACTTATTCTATCCAAGGATTATTTCTTCTAAGATGAAGGAAAAACGATGTTTAGGTGAAATTAAAGAATCATTTTCTATATGGAATGGTGATTTCTTAAATAAATAGATATTCAAAAGAATGAAAATAAGCTAGAATACCTAGAAGAGGGAGTGGGTTAGAGATGATGAGAATTTATATAAGAATTTAAATCCTCCTGAGAATCATGTTAGGCCTAGAGATGTGGAAGATCTTGGTCTAGGACCAAATGAATTGGTTGAATACTCTGATGATGAGGATAAAAAAAGAGGGAGTTTGACCTTTAATAGAGGAAGGATATCTTATAGATGATTGGAGTGACCTAAAAATTGATTAATGCTTAATGAGAATGACCTTTGGAAAACCCAGTCCAAATCTTACCCTACTTTCAAAAGAACCAATTTTTGGTGATGATGAAAAAACTGAAGAATCTGGAAGTGTTGAGTATGTGACCAGATCAAATGAAACAGATAAGGATTCTACAGAAGAAAAAGAATAATATAGATAAGGAGAAGAGAATTAAAGTTTCTATGGCAGTGGAAAATAAGAGGAAAGAGAATATTATGAGTATGGAAATGATGTAGATGATCAGAATAAAGAAGGAAGTGTATGTGATAGTGAATTTGATTGTCCTGATGATGATCAAGGTGATAATAGATAATTTAATGATAATGTGGATCAAGAGAAGAATGTAGAACCTCCTGATCAGGTAAAAGATTCTACTGGAGAAGAAGAAGAGATTGTTGAAGTTGGTGATGCAATGGGAGATCAGATAGTCCATGTACCATAGTTGGTTTATGTTAGAATAAGATCTTAAGGTGAGGAGAACAATAAGTAAGAGGAGATCCAATTGAGGGGGAGATTTAAGATTAAATAGCTCAAGTTGTGGAGGAGCCTCAAACTGGAAGAGTGATAGTTAACGCACTCACTCTTTTAGAAGACTCTGTGTTGTCTGAATGGAAAATGTATCTTGGATATGTTGTCTTCGGCATAGAATTTTCTGATTTTTATATTGAAGTCGATAGACAAGTTCCAATAAGACCATAGGTAGAGGATCCTGTATAGTCTGAGAAACATCCTACAGGTGCATCTTCTTCTACTCCTATACCTTCGGTAATTCAAATTCCTAGTGACTATGTCACTAAATCTGATTTTGAAATTTTCAAGGAATAAATTTTCTCTACCATTAAGGATTTTTCATTTCTTATTCCTAGGTTGAGATTGAGTTAATGTGATAAAAATATAATATTTGGTATTGTTACTGCTCAAGTGGAACCCAGACTAATTTCACTCATTGAAGCTATTTTGAATGATAATTAGAAGGTGAGAAATGAGTTGAATGCATTGGTCTCTACTTTCAACAGTTTGACCTCTGAGTACAGGACAACCATGGATTGAATCATGAATGAACTTGAGCATATTATTTCCAACTTTCAAGTTTATGATTTTACACAATTGAGATAGGATGTGAGAGACATTATGAAAGGGGATTCCATCTCATCAGCTTCTATATCTCACCCTACAAACATAGAGATGGGCAGGACTATCATTAGAGAAGAGTTTAGAACCATGATGGGTAGAACAAACCAAGAGAGTCTTTCAAAACATAGGCAGAATAGTGATCATGTCTATGACATAGTCATATTCTATTCAAACAAGGCTACAGCTGCTCTAGAGTAAATCACAAATAAATTTGATTTTTATTTCAATATAATTTACTCTAATCATGAGTTAGATAAGAATTCCAAGATTTTACTTGAGAACCTCTTAATCCCTCCTGTGACCCAAGCCTTTAGGGATCATGTAATGAAAATCATGGAGTTTACTCCTGCAATTGAAAAGTTTATTGAGAATAAAGAATATTTCAAAAATTAAATGAAGTATGGTGGGGAGATAATTATAGATTTCATTAAACTTCACAAGCCTTATCTACATGTCCAGAGTACAACAATTGTTTTCCCTCCTTTCACTCCAATCAGACCATCCTTGGAACCTATTACCTCTACCTCTCTTTAAATGATTCTTGCTCAGGCCCTCACACAAATTCAACCTATCATATATTTCACTCCTTCATCTACTCATCCAAGCTTCACTCATTCAGTGTTTTCTATAGTTCCTCTTCCTCTTAAAATTTACACTCAACCACCAACCACTACATCTACCTCTTCTGATCCTACCCCAGCAGCTTCTGATAATGGAAAGACAGTTATGGACCCCTATTTGATGAAGAATAAGTAGTGTGGATCACTCTTTTATAGGAAAAATTTGATATAACTTTCTGTACTCCAATGTAATTTTGTTATCCACTATCCCTTTAATTGATTATGGAATTTAGTATTATTTCATTTGTCTCTTTGTGTTCTACTTATTTTATCAATTTTTTTTGATAATCTCAAAAAGGGGATAAAGAAACATTAGGAATTACAAAGGGAAACTTTTTTTAAGAAAATAAACAATAGGGAGATAGTAAGCAGAGTGGCTAATTTTATCATAAATGGATTGAACATTAAAATGCCATGATTTGTGATCATCAAAAAGGAGAATATTATTGTCCCTATATGGTTTTAATAATAACAAATTATGTTCAATCATATTTAATCAGATTTATTTATTTCATATCATGTTTAGTTTAGTTTGAAGATAATTAATTATGATTTTTTATGTTCAGTTATAATTTTAACATATTATGTAAATGTTTATATTATAAGATAGATAGATAGAAACATTGGCTATGTATGAGTCACTAATAGTTATAAGTCTAACTCACTAATAGTTTGACTCACTGATAGAACAAATGATTTATAGAATGAAAAAATGAGTCACCGACAGAACCATTGAGTGACTGATATCCAAACTCACTGATAGAACAGAGGACTCACCGAATGATCAAATAATTAATCGATAGAAAAAATGACTCATCGTTAGTCATACTAACCAACAGATCAAATGAGCCACTAACTGACTAACTGAATCACTGACAACCTAACTCACCTACCTCTGCATGGACCTACTAAAATCATGACTTACTGATAGAAGGAGTTACCAATACACTAACCAACCGACAAAAGGTGTCATCGACAGTGTGACCTACCGACATAAGGACTCGCTGACAGACTGTCCAAAATTCCTTTACTCTATAAATTTGAACTTTCTATCCAATGGTCATATTGGGTTATTTAATGCTACTAATTTACTTTCATAACATTTTAGATACATTATTATGTTGGATGTCAGAGGTACGAGGTAAAACACACTTCTGAATCATGCCTAATGTCAGGCCTACTGAATATAAAAAGGGAATCACTCGAACAAAAAGAGTATGACACACACACGGGCAACCATATAAAGAAAACATGTGATGAAAATAAAAAATAACACACCTCCTAGCTGAATAAAACATACAATAAATTGTTTTTCATCAAAGTTCCAATAAAATTTTCATAAAACAAACTCTAGAGAGGAACACCTTCATAGAATATCTCATTTTCCTAGAAACCAGAACATATAGGTTCCAAGACACATTATTTTGGTGTCTATTTTCAGAAGAGGACTTGATATTCATTTCTACAATATTCAAGGAGTCCATAAGCTTCAATCACAACACTCAGAGAATTATAAACCTTCTCTCGTTTTTTCAGCTCCGATTGTGATCGATTTTATTAATTTTAGAGTAAAATATGTATTTGTGGTATAAACACAACCTGTCTTCTATGCTAAGATGGAGAATACAAGATATCCTCACACTACCATTATATTATAGCATATTTCTCCCATGAAGAACTGTGTAAGAGATCTCTATGTGAATTGGTTGTAATCTTCTTCCCACAAATAATTTTGGTAGAGGTCTAGTTTGACCTGGAAAACATTGTATACTATTTTAAACCCAGATCCAAGGTGTGGATCAAAGTTTATTAATTTAAAATGATTGGTAGAAGGTGATCGATAAGTGGAAATTATTAGGTCTCAGCTTCATACTGAACCTATTTTTTTATTCTATTGTGTTATTTCAAGTTTAGTTTACTATGTTTTCACTCATATTTCAGAAAACAAAATTTTAAATTAATAATTGATCTTGGAGAGTTTTTATAACTGTTTTGGTTTGGTAAATTATATTCAAAAGTTATATCATTCTTTCAAATTTTTATATCTGATAAGTAATCAATATTTTTGAGAAATTAATTTAATAATCAAACTATTATGAATTTACTAATTTGATTAACTGTCCTCTTTTGATTTCAAAGTTGGGGATGTTTTAATTAAGGTTTTTATCATAAATTTAAATAGGAACTCAATTAACATCTCCTCTTGAGTTTCCTACTCTGAGAAACACTTGGTATGTCAGAAATTTATTTTTAAAATGTTATTTTAATTTTTTCCTGATCATTACAAAAAGTGGGTAATTGATTTGATGTAATCGGGTTTTGTAATATCAAAATGATGGATATTATCAAGTGGATCATTTCCCCTCTATTTTGATTTTTATAATTGCAAAAACATAATTACGAAAACCCACATTATTTATCTTTTGATAATTAATAAAGCCTTTAATTTTTAATATTTATCATTATTTTATTATTATTTTTCTCTCACTAGTTATGTTGAGATATATACAATGCATAGATAGTCGTAGAATATTTCATTTAGATAAAAATTATATTTTCTTGGAAAAATAAAATGATCCCCACATTGGTAACTAATATCTAATTTTGAATTAACCTCACATATAGAACCACATGCTTGCAATGAACCTCACATTTGGAACCCCATGTCTTTAATATACCTCATGTTTTGATCCTCTATATTTGCGATATACCGAATATTTGGAATACCTCACATTAGTGATATACCTCACGACATTGGAAGAATTATATAAACAAATTTTGTTACTGGTAGTCGTAGTCTACAATTATATGAACTCTATGGACCTATGAGATTATTTGAAAGCTGAAAGTATTTAAGGAACTTTTTTTGAGGAAGCCTAGCATAATATATAAACAATATCATAAATAATTTAACTGAATATATGAAAACATAAACCAACCAAAAAATTTAATGAATCAATATATTAATCGAGCACAAGGCATCTATCTCATGGTGAGTTTAATAATTTTAAAAAAATATATTAAATTTTCATTAGGCACTTATTTTATCTTTTGTAAATAGTTAGATTTACTACATGATTATTTGAATTACTTTATGAGAATTTATTGTTTCATAAATCCTTATAAATAATATATAATCTTTAAAAAGTATTTTTGGAATATTAAAAAATGGTTTTATATAATGTTTTAATTTTCTGAAGATTTATTTTAAATCATACAACATATGTTTTGGAAATTAAAAAATAGTTTTTATTTTTCGAATTATTTGATTTATCTATTTCAAAATTAAAATTTAATGTTTAAAAATATATTTAATGTTCTATTACTGATTCAAATGTCTGTTAACTTTATTTTTATACACACTACATGAAATTAAGAAGTGTTATTGAAATTTGAATTTTATAGTCAAATTGTATTGCACTCATTATCAAATTTATTTTTTCCTTTATTAAGGATATATTTTTTGGGTTTTTTTTACAATAAATTCAAAAATGATTCAATTTTTTTTTGTATTTGAATACCAAATATTATTAGAGAGTAAGAATTTATCTCTCATCATTGATTTTTTGATAATTATGGAAATGTTATTATTGTGTTGAATTATTTTACCCTTGGAATGTGTTAGTTTTTATTTGAAAAACTATATTTTATGTGAGTCCAAGTAGGTCTGTAGAAGATCAAATATCATCAATAATAACTCTGAAAGATTACTATTCCCTAGACAAAAAACCTATGAATTTTCTATGTTTTGTACAATTCTGTGAAGTCCTATGAAATCATTATTTAATCTTATGGGTGATCTCTCAAGTGTTAAAACACATCTTATTATACTAACATTGCCTTGATGACACACTTTTATCCATTTATTAATAACCAGTACCTATGTTTATTGTAACATCCCACCCCTCCACATTGTCTTGGAAGGGTGACGGGATATTTCTTGGCCTCAAGTGATATCCCTAAGACACCAAAGGCTGGGAATAAATGACAAGGGCTTTATTAACAATTTGGGAACAATTTTTCCTTTGAATATAAAATAACTAAACTAATAATAGTAAATAAACAACTACTATGTGATGCATTATAATAATATAATAAAACTTAAAGTATAATAAACCCAACCAAACTATATCATAGTACATAGAGGAAACCAAGAACAATATCAAAATACAATGTAGAAGACAAAAGATAGAAGGCTTAAAGACACTAAAGACACCAACATAGAAACCCCCTGCATGTTATAGGCCCCAACTCTACAATCCATGCCCAAGGTATCATGATACATCACTAAATAAATGAGATACCTTTTCATTACCTATATATGAATAAAATATATATATAAACACACCAAAATACCCAAGCTGGGGGTGAGCAATGAAACTCAGTAGTTTTTTCCCAAATGACTTCCCTACTCAATACAATGTAATAGAACATATAATAACATTCATATAAAATAACTATTTTACAAAAAAACTTTAAAATAGTTTATATCAAAGTCAAGGAAATACCAAAACAAAATTGTTTTCCACACTAAAATAGTTTCCCAAGAAAGAAAATGACAATGTGTTAAGCTATTTCACATTTCTTTTTGGAATATAAAGTCCATGATTCCCACACACACATGATTTCTTCAATGATAGTTTCATACTCATTAGTGGTTTCTCATGCACCCACTAAGTCGTCCATAAGTTTCCAATCTCATTGTTCCCTAATTGAACACACCCATTATCCATGGTCACGTTCCTTATACCCCAAAGGTACATGCCCCTTATTTAGGGTCATGACGAAAGTATGAACTCACTCCAACCCATGTATTCAAAAACCATTCCAAACCAACCTATTTATGTCCTTTCAATAAAAAACATCCATTTTATAAAAAACATTTCTATAAAACCATTTCCATGAATCAAAACTGATACATACATAAATATTCATTTTAAAATCATAAAAAAACACTTTTCATAACAACTAATTCCTTAGTTTTTTAAATAATATCTAAGCAGTGTTTCAACTAATATTTTCACATCAAATTCACAATCAATTCCAAGAAATTAAAAAAATTTGAAACTAAGACTTAAATTTCAAATAAGATGAGTCCAAAGTGAACCCACCTACCTCAGAAATTATCATAGAAACAAAGAATGACACAAATTATTAAAAAAACAGGATTGAAACTTTAAAACTCACCTTAGATCATGTTCCCTAACATCATCACTCCCATATATCAACATTATTGATATCACTCACCATGGATATATCCCCAATGTATGAGATCCAAGAATCCAAGATAGGGAGGAAGAATAAAACTAAGGAAAACAAATAATAACAGACACTTACTAAGGAATCCATGATTCAACACACCATGATTTGATAATGGGTCACTCACAGATAAATAGGACTAGTCTCCACAAAATTTGGGAAGATAGTAAATTGATTTAGGGTCCTACTATAAGAGAAAGAACCATTATAGTGAAAATTTGTCTTATATCCACAATTTTCAGATCTAACTTTTATCTGTGCATAGTTAGGGTGCACAATTCGAAAAACCATGTGCTAACGATGCACTAAAATCTACCTCAAGGAGCACAGTTACTCTTAGTTGTCCACACGGTTTGACCAAACCATTTTCCTAACTATGTGCCTAATAAAATCCCACTTATCCCTTTTCATGATTTTTTTATGATGTTCATAGTTTCTTCTAATCGTGATCAAACTACGCACCAAAAAAATCCCTAAACACATTACAAAAGACCTCTAAATTCTCCAAAAATTCACCCAAACACTTTACATGATTAAAAATAATAAATTAAAGGACAATTAATTAAAACCGGGGGTGCTATATTCTCCCCCTATTGGCATTCCCATCCTTAGAAAGTAAAAAACCCTCCATTTACTTGAAAGAGTTAGGGCGATTGCTCGACCATTTCCTTTCCTCATTCCCACATTTCTTCCTAAATATGAACATATTGCCCCAAAACCTGCACTAGAATGATAATTATCCCACAAAATAATTTCTCATTCTAATCTAAAATTTCTATCGACCAATTAACCAACAATGAATTTGACTCTAGTTCAACATGATCCCAAAAAATCACTCGGCCAGGTTCAGGCTGATACTTCTTTAACTGAGATACGTGAAATAATGTATGCACTGAATAGAACCAAGGTGGAAAATATTGGTGATATGTCACCTCAAAAACTCATTGAAGTATCTCAAAAGTTCCTAGGTATCTAGTATATAACTTGTACTACTTTCCAAAATGATGATGCCTAATCCTTGGAGAGATTCCCATTAACACATGAACACTCACCTCGAATGACAACGACCATCAACAGTGATACACATATGATTTCAAATTACTCTGATCCATATCCATAAAATTCTTAATCAATTAAATATTCTTTGTTGTCTCTTAGATAAGGCTCGACCCAACCAGTTAAGCCTCACCTCTTTCCCCCCAACAAAGTAGAGAATGACAAGGATGCCTATAAATTTCATTAAAATGATCTATATGTATCAAGACATCATAATTTTGGTTATATGAGAAATCCACTAATGGTATGTGATCCTCCCATGAACCAAAAATATATATTACGCAAGCCTTCAACATGACTTCTAGTGTTTTTATCATCCTTTTGGATTTTCCATCAGTCTGAAGATGATAAATTGTACTCATAGTAAATTGAGACCCTATGTCTCTCTATAAGGATTTCCAAAAACAAGACATAAACCAAAAATATTGGTCTGAAAATATTGAAACTCATTTTCCATGCCTCTTTACCAACTCTTAGATATATATTTTCGACATATCCTCCACGGTATATGATTCAAAAATAGGGAGAAAATTGGATAACATTGTAATATAATCCTATATCACCCATGTTTAATCATGTTTATAAACCATCCTTGGGAGAACTATCAAAAGATCCATGGCTATATACTCCAATTAACAAATAATAATAGGTAAAGACTATAACATACCTGCTAGCTACTGGTGATCTAACTTAACATGTTGAAAAGTTAAGCATCTCAAAAAAAACATAGCCACCTTTCTTTTCATGCCAACTCACAATACCTTTTTTCAGTGTTTTATGAAACTTCTATATTCCAGGATGAAAAAATCATATCGAATAGTAGTAAAAATGAATAATTTGTTCCTAAATAGACTAAGGTATGTCCATATAACCTCAAAACCACAAAAATGAGTTCATTCCATATTTGATCCACCATTAGTCACCCCACCATTGAGTTTTGACCTCCTAGAAACACAATCTGAAATAGATGATTGTGCCTCTTTAACCATATTTACCAAATCAGGAACCAAAGAAACTAGAATGAAAATCACAAAATACCTCAGTTTTCATAATCCAAGTACGTGTCAATTATTACTAACATTTACTGCAATTGATCTAAATCCTCCTTTTCCAATTGACCATGTGAATTTCTGCTTAACAAATCTGCCACCAAATTTCTTTTACCCAATGTATACACTAAGTAAAATTCAAACATTTAGAGATATTCCATCCATATTCCTTGTCCTAGATTCAAATACCTTTCTGAGAAAAAAAATTCAAGCTCGTATGATATGTAAACACCATGAATTTCTCACCAAATAGGTAATGACACCAAGTCTTCAAAGAATGGAGTAAAACATATAACTCCAAATTGAATGTTGGGTAATTATTCTCAAGAAACCATAACTGTTGTAATTCATTAGCCACAACATGATCTCCCTACATAAGAACACATCTGAAACATGATCTGAAAGTATCACAATACACAAAATAACGTTTTCCTGATTCTGAAAAAATCCAGATCAATCTTAATGTAATATGAAATTTAAGATCCTAAAAAGTCTTTTGAAATTCATCATTCCAATGCAATATAAAACTTTTCCTAGTAAAATCTATCATTGGGAATTTTAGTCATAAAAATTCATGAAAAAATGTCAATAATAACCATCCAAACTAAGAAAACTGCATATCTCAAAGACACTCTTTAGCAGTTTCCAAAAGATTACAACCTTTGCATTTTTTAGATCCACATAAACAAATTACTTTAGAGATAACCTCGATTAGGAAACATGACACTGGTATCCAAAAATCACACATTGATAATTTGTCATATAAATGTTGATCCCTCATAATTCCAGACATTATAGCCATTTTTTGATCTCGATCACCCCTTTTACATGAATACACCAACATTTCATCCACAAAAACCACCACAAAAGAATCTAGATACCTTTAAAATATTTGATTAATCATTTCCAAAAATACTACTAGTGAATTTTTAATACAAAAAGGCATAACCACATTCTCCTAATATTCTCATATACTTCTGAAATATGTATTCAGAATATCCCCCTTCTGAACCAGCATTTGGGGGTATCCTGATCACAAGTCAGTTTTAGGAAACCATTTAGATCCCCTCAATTGGTCAGATATATCATCGATTCATGGAATTATCTATCAATTTTTTATCATAACATGGTTAATCTTATGATAATCCACCCATAAACATAGATTTCACAATCCATAATCTTAGTTTCAGGTATTTTTTTATTTTATTTTTGGTATATCTTTTTCCCTTGATTTCCCATTGAATTTTGGAGAAAAATAGGGGGTTTTGGGTGGGCATACCCAGACACACAGTTGGTGCATGGTTAGTGTAAACTGTGCACCCAACCCAAGATATTTTGTAGTAGGAGACAGAACCCACCGCACAGCCCCTGCACAGCTATACACCTCAGACCAGGTAATCGTGCATAGGTCTTTCTTTGGATATAATTCTCGGCATGGTTACCGAACAGTTGACCAAACCATGCGGAGTAAACTTGCACAACATCCAGGTCATTAAAATTTTCTTTCCACTATTGGTTTTAACCCCTAACCCACATCATTTCTCCCCTCTTTCAAGATTCCTCACCCAAGTCATGCCCTGTCTTCCTTCCTCCTCCCTTGGAGGTCTATTTTTGTGCCAGATTTTGTGAGATTCCTCCTCGGTTCTTCAATTAAGTGTCTCATCTCCTTGATTCCTTCTCTATTTTAGGGTTTCCTCCCTTGTTTTGGGGGTTTCCTTTTCTCCCAACCAAGGGTTCTGATTTTAGGGTTGAACCTTGATCTTTGGGGCTCGATCTTGTTGACTACATCTCTGTATTTCTTCTTTGTGGTGAAATTGAGGTGTGGTTGGAGTTTCACACCATATTTTTTGGATTTCTACACCAAAGGTAGGTTATTCCATGCTTAACCATCACTTAATTAAATTATTAGTCTTTCTTGTTTCCTTTATCATGTTTTATGAGTTATGAATTTGGTGATAAAGTAGTTTTTGAATAGATTTGATATGCCATTGATTTTGAAATGGACTTCACATGTGAAATTGGTGTATTCTTGAACTAAACCCTTATTGTGTTCTTTTTAAATGTTTTATTAATTGAGTACATAATTTATTAAGTTTTTTTTAATGAGAATCATGGTTGGAAAGGTTTTGGTGTGATTTTTATTTTTTAAAGAGGATTTGGGTGTGAAAATGGTGTCTTTTGGTGTGTGTAGTGCCCTTTTTGGATTGTGTGTGTAAATGTGATGTATCTTGTGGAAAATAAAACTTGATTGAGCACACTAAGGGAAGTCCTGGTACTAGGAGGGTAAAATTGGACTAGCATGCTAGTGATATATAGGTTGATAAGGCTCAGTTTCACTTAGCATGATTAACGATAACAACACTAACTAAATATTGATGATGATCAGAGACCACTAGAATTTTGTATGTTTCTCCTCTATAGTGTCTCATGCACAATAATATTGAATTTTATGATTTCTATACAACTTTACATTGAGACGTGAGGTTATAGGGTCATATTTTCTAGCTAGTACCCATAGGGACACTCCCATGTTTAGTTCTTAGGGCAATGTTGTGCTCATCATTGGCATATAATGTGTAATTTCAGTTACTTAAAAGGTAAAGGTGTTTTTATTTAACTTTACACTCATTTAAAAGTTTTTTTCACTAAAGATTTTTTATTTTAATTTTTTTTGGAATTTCCTTTCATTTATTCATCCCAGAATTTATTTTTCAATTAATTTTTAGACTGTGGAATCTTTTTTGGGTGGCATCTTATTGGGAAATAGATCACACCCTACTTACACCTTTGGGTGTAAGTAGACTTGGTCATGTCTGACACATGTAAGGGTATTGATTTTGGTGATGGTATTTTGGGATGCAAGTGGTCTTCTTGGGTAGTGATGCGGCAAACGAATGAGGGAGATTCTTCCCTTACCTTGTGGTGTTTTATTTGGAAATGGTTTTCGGTTCCCTTTTGTTGCAGTCCTCTTTTGATTTTGTATAAACTTTTTCACTTAAATATGAAACCCTGTAAAGTCTTGTTTGGTTTGGTTTTAAATCATTGGTTTATTTTTTATTGTTTTTTTTTTCTATATTTGTGTATTCGGTTAAATCGTTCCCTCTTGCTAGAATTGATACCTGAGCACTTATGCCAGCCCATGGGGATCGGGAATACCCTTCGGGCCTTACCATGAAAAGGGTCGGGTTCTATTTTAGATGAAGACCTAGCTTGGTTCGTGATAAAATGGTATCAGAGTGGTTAAGTCCTTTGAGTCATTTTATTTGGGATGATTCTTGATAGATAGGAGCTAGGATTGTTGGGGCTCAGAGTTCTGGTTGCGTTTCAGGTTCCTATTCAGCACACCTCATGATAGACCTCGAGTCACCATGGGATTCATGGATATTGATTTGGATTATCCTCTAGGTAGGACATGTAGGTTGTAGACTTCACATGGACACTGGGTGGGGGTGAAGTGGTTTGGTCATTATTTTTCTTAGGCATGTTTGGCTTATTTATGTTTTTTATTCCTACTCAAATTTCTCAAACATGATTTATTTTTTATTTTCTCATGTGGATGTTTCTTATTTGTAGCAACATGCCTCCCCAGAGAGTTCCCCTATAATCACAAGAAGAAGCTGGAGAGAGTTACCCCTCACCAATTGATTAGAGGATCTTAGATGCTATGGTTTGAGCTATGTAAGACCTATGATTGGGATCGGGTCCTGATCTTGCTCTAGTCAAGGTAGCTGAGCTTCAATCATGAAAGGATAAAGCCCATTATTTCCTAAAAAATAACCCCCCTTCTTTCCAAGGTAGCTTGGATCCTCAAGAAGTGGAGGAATGGTTCAAGAAGATAGAATGAATGTTCAATTTCATGTACACTCTTGAAGAGTTCAGGGTGAAGTTCGCCTCGTTTTTTCTAGAGGGTTATAGTCGATGGTGGTGGGACTTAGTTATTCAAGATGGGAAGCATGAGTAGATGAGCTAGAAGGACTTCAAGGTACTATTCAATGACCATCATAGCCTTGAGGACTTGGTGTATGTGAGATCCTGGGAGTTTATGGATCATGTCTAGGTGGACCAGTCAATGATGAAGTATTCTAACTATTTTTCTAACCTTGTTCGGTATGCCCTAGGAATAGTGTCAAATGAGCATATAAAGGATAAACGGTTTTATAATGGTTCGCATCTAGAGATCTATTCTCAAGTATTTTTGTTCAATCTTAATACTTATTCTAAAGTGGCTGATCGAGCTTATATGGTGGAGATTGATCGTAAGGGCAGGTTAGGTTCCTCTCGGGCTAAGCCAGTAATGAGTAGTGACAGTTCATCCAAGAATAAGAGGAAGTGTGAGGACAAATGGGATAAGGAATGTAGTAGTTTTGGCCACCCTTCCAGGTATCCCTTGTATGTGGCTTCTGATGCAGGGTCTGTTGTGTTACACTAGTGCAGGTAGGTGGGTCACACTTAATATACTTGTATGTTTCCTCCCAAATACTATCATCTGTGTGGAACATTGGGGCACTTACAGCGATTCTGCAGAGTTGCACGTTCTTTTCAGGGACATGATGGATCGGTGTCTTCCAGGTGAATGATAGCTCATTTAGAACCATCCAGGACAGTGGGATCTCGGTTTTGTGGTCGAGGCGGTAGGACTACATCGTCTTCTAGTCAAAGTATGTTCAAATAAGATCCATAGGCTAGTGGTCATGTTCAGACTAAGAAAGATATAGGTCACCTTCATGTTGTAAAGTAGGAACTAGTAGGACTAGATTCAAGGCCCTCAAATGTTCGAGGTACCATTCTGATTGAATCTTCTATAGATACCGTATTGTATGATATTATTGAATATATATCTTTTATATCTTCCCTCCTTGTGAACCAATTGAATTTTCTAATAGATCTCTAATCTTTTGTGATGGAGTTCGTGATGATGTTGGGAAAGATGAAGGAGAAAGGTATCATGTTCTCATATTGTCCACTTTATGTTTCGAGATTTGAGATGGAATGGTATTTCTTAGCCCAGGATATGGACCTATTTGATGTGATCCTTAGCATGTGATGGATGGTGCATTTTTAAGTTCCCATTGATTATTATCGGCGATGACTATGTTTTACAGCACCTGATGGGAGTACTCAAGTATTCCTCATAGAATGAGATCCTTGGTCTAGTCAAGTTGAACCTCCACTCCCAGAGTTGGTAAATATTTCCTTTTAATTATCATTTCTCATGTGGGAGGACGATGACAGTGCTTCTGGGGATGGGTTACCTCACGTAGTGGATGACCTCCTAGAGTTATTTCAAGATGATTTTCCAGGGTTACCCCCAGAGCAGGACTTGGAGTTCTCAACACATTTGGCACTGGGAACATAGCCGATATATCTTTTCTCATATCTTATTCCCCCCACCGAATTAAATAAATTCAAGATATATCTATACGATTTGGAATCCGTAGGGTTCATTCACTTGAGCGTCACTCCTTGGGTCACTCTTGTTTTGTTCACAAAAAAGGCCTACGGATCTCTCTAGTTGTGTATCGATTACCAGAATATCAATAAGGTAACCATAAACAACATGTACCCTTTTCCACAAATTGATTATTTGTTTGACCAGCTAAAATGGGAAAAGTTGTTCTCCAAGATTGACTTGAGTTCGTGTTACCACCAAGTCAGGGTGAAAGAGGTGGATATTCGAAAAACCACTTTCCGAAGCGACCACTTCAAGTGTTTGTTCATGCATTTCATATTAAAAAATTCTCAAGTGGACTTTATGGAGTTCATGAATAGGGTGTTCCATAAGTATCTCAACTCCATTATTGTGGTATTTACGGATGACATCCCAGTCTACTCCAAATTTAGAGAAGATCATGAGCATCATTTGCAGATTGTGTTAGGAAACTTTCGGTATCATCTTCTATATTCAATGTTTTTAGAATTCACTTTCTTGATCAGGGAAGTGAGGTTTCTAGGAAACATCATTTTGAAGAATGGGGTTTTAGTGGACCCCAAGAAGATCAGTGTAGTTAGGTCATGGGGATAGCTGAAGAATGGGTTTGAGATCAAGAGTTTTCTTGGCCTGGTAGGTTATTATAGGTGATTTTTTCAGGAGTTCTCTTGGCTTAACTCCCCTATGACCACACACACCTAGAAGCAGGTGAAGTTTGAGGGGATCCCATAATGTCAAGAATATTTTGAAAAACTGAAGCTTTGGTTGACTGCCACACCCATGTTGATCCTTCTAAAATCAAGAAAGGGATATGTGTTTCATTGTGATGCTTTAGGTATGGAACTCATGTGTGTGATTATATAGGATGTTCATGTGGTGGAATATGGTTCTCGTGAACTTTGAGAACATGATAAGAATTACCCGACCCACCAATTAGAGTTATTAGTAATGAAATGTGTATTGAATACATGGAGTCACTACCTCTTTGGGGAGAAGTTTATGGTTTAGTCTGATCATAACATCTTAACCTATATCTTCTCATAGAATGATCTCAATATGAGGCAGTATCATTAGATCTAATATCTACAGGGGTTTTCCTTTGACATCATCTATACCCTGGGAAAGGGTAATGTGGTGGTTGATGCCTTGAGAAGGAAGGTTCTTGTACATGCATTGAGGAAGTCCAGTGATGAGTGCACTTTTATGGGGATTTTTCCTAGATGCACTTAGAGACCAAGGATCATAATGGAGGTGCCTTCCGAGCGAGTGTGCAGTTAGCCCCATCTCTTTTTAGAGCTGGTCTAGTAGGAACAACCTGGTGGTGAGTTGTCTTAGTTGTATATATAGTTTCCTCATGGTTGGTATAGGTCCTATGATTGGTCATTGTCTCCCAAGGAAATTTTGTGTTTCAAGGGTTGCTTCATGGTGTTGTTATCTCTGAGGAATTTGGTGATGCAGGATAGCCACCAATATTAATGGACCATCCATACTGGGTTTCTAACATTTATTATGATGTTAACTGACAAATCTGGTGGCTAGGTATGAGATTGGACATATCTTACATCGTATTTCAATGTTATACTTGTCAGTATGTGAAAGCATAGAATCAATGGCCCCCTGATTTACTGCAACCAGTACACATTCCTACCAAGAAGTGGGATGAGGTCTCCATGGACCTCATTATTGGATTACTTAATACACCTAGATGAAGGAATGATATTTTGGTGGTGATTGAACATTTAAACAAAATATCCCCACTTCATTCTGATCATTGATTTAGTGAACGTGGATGAGCTGGGGCGGTTGTATGTCTATGAAGTGGTCAGGCTTCATGGTGTGTCATCGAGAATTGTTTCTGATAGAGACCCATGTTTTACCTTTTATTTTTGGGAAGTCCTTCAAGGGAAACTAGGATCGTAGATTAAAATTGGAATGACATACCACCCTCAAATAGATAGTTAGAATGAGCGAGAAAATAAGATTTTTCAAGGCATAATTCTTGCATGTGTTTTGAATTTTAGTGGTTCGTGGGATAGTCATTTGGGATTGGATGAATTTTCTTATAATAAAAATTACCAATCCTATTTTTGAATGGATCACTTTGAGGTGTTCTATTGTATGATGTTTTGGTCTCCATTATGTTGGGTTGAGGTAGGTGAGACCTCGCATTTGGGACTAAGCCTGGTGAAAGAAACATCTATGAAATTCAATCTGATCAGACAGTGTTTATTGAAAACTCAGAGTTTCCATAAATCATATGTTGATCAGAGGAGTCAATATCTTCAGTTCTTAATGGGTGACTAGGTGTTCTGGAATGTTGTTCTTTGTTTGGGTTATCGTTTTTTGGGGAATCAGGGAAAGCTATCAATAAGGTATGTTGGACCTTTTGAAATCACAGAGCATATTGGAAAGGTTGCATACCAGCTAGCTTTTCCTTCATAGTTGACATTAATTCATCAAGAGTTCCATGTCTCCAAACAGAAAATGTATAACATGGACCTGTCTAATGTGTTTAATTGGGAAGAGTTGGAGATAGAGCCCGATTTATTAGCGTTTTAATGGAAAATATGGATAGTCAATTCCCGAGAGAAGGTGCTTCGTGGGAATTCTATTCCATTAGTCTGTGTCCTTTGGAAGCATGGTGATGATACACATTATACTTGGGAGTATATGTATTGGGTTTTGCAAGAGTATATGTTTTGGTATTTCTACCATGTTTTGGGTTGACTTTCCAATGATGAGAAGTTTTCATGGTGGGGAGAATTGTTAGATTTGTGATCTCATTTTAGGTTTTTTTTTATTTTTTTTGTTCTATCTTTTTCCCTTGGTTTAACATTAATATTTGGAGAAAAATGGAGGTTTTAGGGTGGGTAGACCTAGGCACACAGGTGGAATTTATTTAGTGTAAACTGTGTGCCCAACCTAGGAAATAGTGCGGTATGAGATAGAACCTACCGCATGGGCCCCATACTGTCTTGTGCCTCTACCCAGGTAATTGTGCATAAGTCTTCCTTTGGATAGAATGCTCCACATGGTTACCGTATTGTTTACCAAACCATGTAGACTAACCTTGTGTGGCATCCATGTCATTAAAAATTCCTCTCTCCTCTTAGGTTTAACACCTAACCCACCTCATTTCTCTCCACCTTTGGGATTCCTCACCCTAGGTGTGCCTCTCCCTCCGTCCTCCTTGTATCTCTATTTTTGTGTTGAATTAGGTGTGATTCCTCCTCAGTTTTTCATGTAAGTGTCTCCTCTCCTTGGTTCCTTCTTTATTTTAGGGTTTCCTCCCTTATTTTTGGGGTTTCCTTTTCTCTAGCCCAAGTGTTACAATTTTAGGGTTTAATCTTGATCATTAGGGATCGATCTTGTTGATTGGGGCTCAGTCTTTCTTCCTTGTGATGCGGTTGAGGTGTGGTTGTAGTTTTGCACTGGATTTTGTGAATTTTTACACCAAAGATAGGTGATTTTGTGATTAAACATTTCTTTGTTAACTTATAAGGCTTTCTGGTGTCGTTTAGCATGTTTTATGAGTTATGAATGTGGTTTGAAAGTATTTTTTGAATATATTTAAAATACCATTTATTTTAAAATGGACTTCACATGTGAAAATGGCGTATTCATGAAGTAAACCCTTTTTTCTTTTCAAATTTTTTATTAATTGAGTAAATGATTTATTACATTTTTTTAATGAAAATCATGGTTGGAATGGTTTTGGTGTGAGTTTAATTTTTGAAAGAGGATTTTGGTCTGAAAATGTTGGCTTTTGGTGTGTGTAGTGCCTTATTTGACTTGTGTGTGTGAATGTGGTGTATCTTGTGGAAAATGAAACATTATTGAACACACTAAGGGAAGCCCGAGTATCTATGAGGGTATACGAGGATTAGTTTTCTAGTGATATGGAGGTGGATATGGCCTAGTTTCACTTACAAGATTAATGATGATTAGAGACCACTAGAATGTTGGATGTTTCTCCTCTCTAGTGGCTTGCACATGGGAATGTTCACAGTTTTGGTTCCTATACCACTTTACAATAAGACATATGTTTTTAGGGTCCTATTTACTTGCTAGTACACATATGTCCTCTTCCATGTCTAGTTATCATGACTATGTTATGCTCACAATCGGCATACGGTCTTGCATTTGAGTTACATCAAAGGTAAATGTGTTTTTATTTAATGTTTCAATTCTTTAAAAGTTGTTTTCACCAAATATGATTTATTTCTAATTTTTATATAATTTAATTTCATTGATTAAACACACAAGTTTATTTTTAATTTAACATTTAGTGAATGGAATCACGTTTGGGTGGCATCTTTATGGTCAATAGCTCACACCATGCTTATACCTTTGGTTGTAAGCAGACTTGGTCATGATTGAAACATGTAAGGGTAAATCTTTTGGTGATGGTGGTTCGAGATGCAAGTGGTCTTCTTGGGTGGTGATGCATCGAAGGTATGAGGGGTATGCTTCCCTTTCCTTGTGGTGGTTTTTCTTTGAAATGGTTTTTAGTTACCTTTTGTTTTAGCGTTATTTTAGTATTTTATAACTTGTGGACTTAAATATAAATCCTTGTAAATTATTTTTTGGTTGGTTTTCCAAATTTGGTTTATTTTAGAGTTTTGATTTTTTTAATATTTTTTTATTCTAGTAATCGTTCCCTCTTTCTAGTATTGATACCCAGGCACTTGTTACATCCCATGTGGATTGAGAATTCCCTTCGTGTCTTGCCATGGACTGGGTCGGGTGCCGGTTCAGATGACGATGGGCTTGGTTCATGAAATTAGAGTTCCATATTCATTTTTTACAAACAAGATTGGCACTTCCCACGAAAATATTATAGGCTGAATGAACCCTTCTCTTTCCATATATTACAACTACAATTTTAATTCCCTTAACTCTAATAGTGACATCAAGTAATATGGAAGTGATATAAGAATGGTCCCCAGTACAAGATTTATCGTAAAATTCACCTCTCTTTTGGGTGGAAACCCTGAGAATTTATCAGAAAAAACATATGGAAACTGATCAAAAAATGCTAGAAAAACACTATTATAAATCTCATCCACTGATACTGATGTACAATCTACCAATTTTTATGAGATAGTTCCAACTTAAGGGGACAAAAATCCTGTTACACCTACATTCACATTCGGGTCTCCCCTAAGGACATGCTCGACACCATCACCTATCATAAAACTAACCCTTTAGGTATAACAACTGATGTGAGTTTTGAACATTATCAATCAATCCATACCTAAGATTATGTCATAGACATACATCTAAATCACAGAGAAATCCCATATCAAATCAACTCGATCAATAGTTATAGAACATTCTTTTCACATAAAGCCTCGATATTCTCTCTGACCAAGAGGAGTTTGATGTTTTAAAATAGAAGGTATCATCTCAACATGTAACCCCATAAGATCAATAGTAGAAGAATAAATGAATGAATGGGATGTATCCATATCAAAAAATATTACATAAGGGTATCATTCGAAATAATCCTACCTCACACTATAGATTGTTCTAATTGATCATCCACAATAACATTCTCATCTCCATATAATTTCTTACTCGCTACATTTTTTTTTATTACCCTATTGATATTTCTATTTTTGGGGATTCATGGTATTCCTAGAATCACCATGTATTCATCATATCTATTGATGAGAGGTCTTCTAATGCCCTTTTCCCATCAAATCATATGACATCTTTGAAACATGAGATGTGTCCCTAGAACCTAAACTTAGAGAACTACAACAATTGTGCTGAAGATTTCCAATATTCTTGAAACTGTGGAATAATCTAGGTGGTGACGTACAATATTTAACCATTTGATCAAATGAAACAAATTGAAAACATCTAGGTTTACCCTTTAGTTTGGGAGGAAGATTTACCGATCTATCTATCTAGTACCAATTCATTCCACTACCTTGGAAATAGGTGTCCCTATTAGACTTGTTCCTAGTATTAGAGTTCCCACAATTTCCCATAGGTATCAAAATACTTACTCAACACATAATTCCTAAGATGTTAGTTTCTAATACCATCGCTCTGTTAACCATATCTGTATAATCTATTATAAAAAGCACATCAATATTCGATAAAATATATTCCCTCAGTCCTGATTTAAAAATGTGTTCGTTTATTCATGTACTTGCAGCAACTTTTTGGAAAAAATTGGAATAAATTTATAAATTTATCTACATACGCTGTCACTGATAGATTTTACTAATTCAAGATAAAAAATTCATCATTTTAAAAATTGAAAATGTCTGAGGATAGAATTGTTTTTTGAACAATTATAAAATATCCTCTCATGAAATTCATTGGTCTAATTTAGCTTGAACTGAAAAATACAACCACTACTATGATATATCTTCTATCATATTTTTCTGAAACATGATGTTCATATCTACTGGTGTGCCAAGGAAATCAAATATTTGATTCATCCAATTTATCCACAACTCTACATTTGTCAGTTCCGAATCACCATGAAAGATGGTTGGATTATGCTTCTGGAACTGGATGGAATGATCCACTTTCCTTGGTTTATCACATTGGTTCCCCCTATATACTGCTTGAAAATATTATACAATGCTCTAAACTAGCTATTGGTTCACTTGTGGATTATATGCAACCACATTATAAATATCCTTTTTCGGTTGGTTTCTTCAACACCTACCGAGTGCCATTTTCTATAAAAAAACTTCCTAAGTCTCACTCTCTATCATCTGAAGTATTATCAATTTCAAATTTTATGATATCACATATATCAAAAAATTGATTTCGAAAAATTCCAAATTTATCCATTTTCAAAGAATTCTTGAAAATTACACCCTAGTTTTAAAAATCAAACCATTTTCAAAATACTATTATCATTCCATTTTCAAATTATCACATTTGAAAACCTTTTAAATGCTTTTCAAAATTAAATTTTTTGCACCAAATCATAAATCATTACTCAAAATGAAATATTCAATACTAGTGGGAAGTCATTTCTATCAATGCATGTCATGCTCTTCTCATCAGATAAACCAATGATGATGAGGTCACAAGTCCTATAAGTGTCTGAAAACACTAACGTGCCCCACTACTAGGTAACCTGGCGTTCAACATAAATAGGTTAGCTATGAATTTTTATGCACTACATTTAAAATCTCAGTGATCCTACTCCTTGATACCATTCAAAATGAAAGACTAATTAAGAATTATTTTCCAGCACCACAACTGAAAAAATAAATACCATTTTTTCAAACAATACATGGACCGACCAAGAATAATATCATCCATAACATCCCTCCCCTTCTCATTGGACTGGGAAGGCAGTGGGATATTACTTGGCCTTAGGTGACATCTATAGGACACTAAATGATGGAAATAATTTCCAAGGGTATCATTAATAGTTGAGGGATGATTTTCTCTTTGAAAATAAAATAACTAAATAAAGAATATTACCACCAAACAACCACTATATGATGTATGATAAAAATCTAATACAACTCAAGGTATAGAAATCCCGGCTAAACTATATCAGAGTAAAAAATCAGAAACTAAGACCAATGTCAAAATAAAAACACTAATACAAAAATAAGTATTTAACAGTATTAGAAATTTCCTTTATCAGTGGTAGAATAGTGTTGACTGCCTGAGCGAGGTTAAAAGCCTTGGGCTTTTATCAGATCTTTTATAAGAACTGATAAAAGTATTTTATTAGCACTTATACAAGCACTGTTAAAGGAAATTTTATCATAACTCATTAAAGAACTGATAAAGTCGAAATTTTTTTGGCTTTTAAAAGCATTAATAATGGGCCAAACTACAGTGTGCTATAACAGAACACTACAACACTATTGTAATGTGTTGTAACAGCCCACCAGAGCACCATAAACATAAAAGATATCAACAAAAAGAAGTAGCAATATAGGATTTAAACGAAATGAAATTTACAACACAAACAAAAGAGAAAAACATTGTATTATATACATTTCAAACATTAGTTTAAACAATTACATAAGTAGAAATTATTACATTCATTCAAAAACATCAATGTTCATTTGTATTTTAATCATGACCTGACTGATGCTATTGTCCATCAGACCACCCCTATATGAGAAAAATAATGCATCTATATAATAAAAAAATTATTATTTTAGTAACAATATAGGTAAATAAATTAATATAAAGAGTTAATTTTACTAAAACTAATGTCAATTTCAATTAAAATGACACACTTGGAGTAATACTCATCTCACCGTGAATTAGATTAAGGTGTTTCTAATTCCAACACATCTAAAATGTCTTTCAGATCATATTCTTAAAGTATCAAAATAATGTAAATGTGTTTTATTGGCTTTGAGTATGTCAGTTGTTTTACTAAAATGTCATTTTAAACTGCAAACATGCACTTTTAAATCATTAGGGTCGCATCATGTATTATTTTGATGTGAAAGAGATTCCAACATGTCCAAAATGACTTATGAATAATTTTCCTATATTAGTAATAAAATTTGAGCATGTTTTATTGGTTTTTTGTGTGTGACACTTTTTGAATTAAAATGTCAATTTTAAAATGATAACTGACACTTTCAATCATACCTGGCACATCATGTATCGGATTGAGGTGGAAATGATTAATACACATGAAAAATGACTTATGGATCATTTTTGTAAAGTATTAAAGAAATATTAATGTGTTTTCTCTATTTTGAATAGGATAACTCTCCAGTTTCTAAAATTGATTGCAATTTTAAATAAAAAGATGCAATTTGAGTCATACTGGTCACACCATGCATTAGATTGAGGTGGGGATGATTCCTACACATTCCAAAGGAATTTTGGATCATTTTTATTTAGTATCAAAAAAAATTTAATGTGTTTTCTTGGATTTTAGTATTTCACTTGTCTTTTTTACTAAAATTCCAATTTAAAATTAAAACACGCACATTGACTCATACCGATCACATTTTGTATCAGTTTGATGTGATAATGATTTGTACATGTCACAAATGACTTATGAGTTGATTTTGTATGTTATCAATAAAATCCAATCATGTTTTCTGGGTTTTCAATGAGTGGCACTTTTTGAACTAAAATTTTGATTTTAAACTAATAACAGACACATTGAGTCATAACATGCACATCCATATCAGATTGAGGTTTGGATGATTCTTACACATCCCAAATGACTTATGGATCTTTTTTCTAAAGTATTTAAACAATATAAAGGATTTTTTTTAGTTTTGAGTAGGTATTTTGTCCTTTATACTATAATTTATGTCAAATTTAAATAAAAACACATACTTGGAGTCATACCAATCACAGCAATTATTGGATTGAGGTGCGTCTGGTTTTTGTATATCTCAAATCACTTATGGATCATTGTCCTAAAACATCAAAAAAATATAAATGTGTTTGTTCTTTTTTGAGTCAGTAAGTTTTTTTTACTAAAATTGATGTCAATTTTAAATAAATATGTAGTTTGAGTCATAATGGTCACACTATGCATCAGATTGAGGTGAAACTGATTCCTACACGCTCAAAATGACTTTTTGATGTTTCCTAAAGTATCAAAACAATCTGAATGGTTTTGCTGGTTTTGAGTACGTCACTTTTATTGTTTACTAAAATTTTATTTTAAACAAGAAACATATACTTTGAATCATATAGATACATAATGTATTATATTAATGTGTGACCAATTCCTACACTTCATAAATGATTTATGAATTGATTCCCTAAATTATCAAGAAACTCTGAGAATATTTTCTCAGTTTTCAGTGAGTGGAACTTTTTAAAGTCAGATGTCAATTTTAAACTCATAATGGACACATTAAGTCATATTGGGCACATCATGTATCAGATTGAGGTGAATCTAATTTTTATACGTAAAAATGACTTATTGATTTTTTTAAAGTATCAAAATAATATGAATATGTTTGATTAGTTTTGAGAATGTCATTTGTTTTTTTACTAAAATTAATGTCAATTTTTTAGTAGAAAGAAGTAATTGGAGTAATACTAGTCACATCATGTGTCATATTGAGATGTGCATGATTCCTACACGTCCCAGAGTCTCAAAGCTGTCCAAACTATCAATGTTTCTACTATTTCTATTGACTTTATTTGTTGAAATTTCTAACATTGCATGAGCAACTTCAAAAAAACTACCTCAACTCAAAAAAAAATAATCTACCTATGTATGAAATAAATTATTATGAGTAATAATAAAAATAAATAAATTAAACATAAATATGAAATAAAAAAATAATTCTATGGATAATGATTTTATTGTGAAAATATCAAGATTACCTCTCTGATTGAGAAGGAGAGGGAACTTGAAGGAATCTTATAAATCTCAACACTTCAGGGGTGAAAAGTTTTTATGTAGAATAAGTCTATGTATGTTTTGGTTCCGAAAGGCATGAAAGATGGAGAGATCACCCCAACTCGGACAAATGAATCCACCTGTATAAGAAAAAAATTATTATGTGAGTAATGCTAAAAAGAAATAAATTAAACATTAATATGAAACAATACATTAATTCTATGGACAATGATTTTACTATGAAAAATTCAAGATTACCTCTATAATTGATCATAGGTAGAATCATTACACTTCTTATCAAGGAAATAAAGAGAACTTGAAGGGAATTGATAAATGTAGCACTGCATGGGTGAAAAGTTTTTGAGGGAGAAGATGTTTATGGAAGTTTTGGTGTAGAAAGGCATGAAAGATCAAAAGACTACCCCAACACGAACAAAAGAATCCACCTATATAAGAAAAAAAATTATTATGTTAGTAATACTAAAAAGAAACAAATTAAAAATAATTATGAAACAATACATTAATTCTATGGACAATGATTTTACTATGAAAACATCAAGATTACCTCTATAATTGAGTAGAGGTAGTGTCTCTTCCTTTCCTATAATGGAAATGGTGATAACATAAATGAATGTGATAAATAAAACACTGTAGGGGTGAGAAGGTTTTGAGGTAGAAAAGGTTTGTGGAAGTTTTGGTATTGAAAGGCATGAAACATGGATATACCACCCCAACTCTAATAAAGCAATCTACCTATATAAGAAAAAAATTATTATGTGAGTAATAATAAAAATAAATAAATTAAAAACAAATATGAAACAATACATTCATTATATGGAAAATGATTTTACTACGAAAAAATAAAGATTTCCTTTGTGATGGAGTAAAGACATCATTATTTCTCTTCTTACAAAAGAATGACACATAAATAGAAATATTCTAAAATAAATGGACTTTACAATGAATAACCATGGAGGAAAGTTATAATTTACCATCATTATGGGGAATGTACTGTGATTACTACTCTATACATAGAAAAGGATTTATTCCATCTATAAATAATGTATGACAGAATATTCTCAACTCATTTCCATATTCAAGAAACTCGTAATAAATTTTCATCCATTGAGGAGAATCTCATGGATGACATAGGTTACCATATTTAATTATTGTGTCTTCATGCAACATTAATTGTCTCGCAGTTTCCTAACATCCATATAGTCTTATTAAATGTGGAATTATAAGAATGTACCATATATATTTCTAAGTACTTGATCAATTTTTCATGTATCAATCTATGCCACACTTGGGGTTTTTTATGAGTGATTCGTGGTCCTTGAAAAACAATTTGAAATCGTTTGGACAATAATGTATTTTTTAGAGATCAAACCCATTGAACTTAAAATTATTTTAACTTGATATGTTTGGCATGGTAGTTCATTTTATTTTGGTAGCATATCATTTAAGAGACCATATACTTATATAAATATGGTTTTACTCCATCCACTGCCAGCTTTCAAATTATATAACTTCAAACAGTTAACAATGTTTTGTATTTATTACAACCGGTATATAATGGTTTCTTGGAATAGCTATTTAACTCCTCAAATATATTTGGACAATCATGAAGGTCATATTAAATTTCCATTTTCATTTCTTCCATGTGATCACCATACTCATTTACAAAGGAATTCATATCAAATGATTCATAAACCATAGTATCATCCCAATCAGTGTACACATTTAGTTTTACCCATGTTTAGTCCAATATTTATAGCCTTGATCTATTCTATGAAAAATCAAATGTTCTTCCAACTCTACCAGACTAAATTTCCTTGAATAACAACAACATAAACTTGAATAGAGGATGTTAGAAGGGTAATTTTAATGATATCTTGAAAACTTGTTGAATTCTTTAACACCAAATTCATACTAATTTTTCCAATGATTATCATACATCCATTTTAAATTCATATCCAACCTATTGGGTTGATAAAATATTTATTTTTTATAATATATAAATTAATACACATAATATATTCATTATAAAATGTGAAATTTATAGACAATTATAATAAGGGAAACTCAAAATTTGATTATTTCAAAGAATTTCAGTATGTTGAAGAAAATGGGTAATTGAATTTGATAAAATAATTACTTCACTATAGAAGGTGTTATCCTACGAATTCATTCAAAGGTGAAATTTATAGACAACTCATCCTCATCACCTCATCTCCGAGACATTTATCATTGAATTTTATTATTTGACACATCATTCATCTCTTGTGGACATGCACCTATATTTATTTAAATAATATAAACAATAGTCATCCATGGAATAACTAATTCTCAAATTTTTACAATAAACATAAAAGATATTGGGGATGAGTTTCAACCAATAAATTGTAATAATGGTTGTTTGGGAGATATAGGTGGTGGGGATGAGAGTTGTCTATAAGAGAGATGGGGGATGAGTCTCAAGCAACAAATTTAAATAATAACTATTGTTTGACACACATCAAGTATTTATTAAATCCCCTAAACAAATAAAAATATAATATAGGAAATTAAAGAGTAATGAAAAACCAAAATATGATAAAAAAGAATAATAAATTCCCATTCAATAAACTAGAAGATATAAAAATGTATTGACCAAAAATTTTAATAAATAGAGAGTTATTTCATATACATGGATAATAATTAGAGATTCCTAGGGGTGGAACCAATACATGTAGACCTAAAATGATGAATACCTAAAAATAATTTTAAATATTATAATTTTGTAACATTTGTTCTATTTTTTGGAACAATTCATGTAGAAACCTAAGGAATAATTACATTTAAAATTAATGGAATATCAAATATTAGAAAACATCTCAAGTCTCTTGGGATGTCATATCACCACACCGACCCATCCCAAAGATTATTGGGAGGTTTTCACATCTTATCTACCCATCTGAAGGATTATAGGGAGGTCATCTAATACACATTGACCCATCCTTGATATTTTAAAGAGGTCCATAAAGAACATGGAATAAAGTAATATTACACAACAATAAGATATATCACAAATAAGGGATAAAATAAAACCAACCCTTGCAATGTCTATCCCATACATATTTAAACATATATATATAACATGGAATTT
This sequence comes from Viscum album, assembly GCA_963277665.1. NCBI lineage: Eukaryota > Viridiplantae > Streptophyta > Magnoliopsida > Santalales > Viscaceae > Viscum > Viscum album. The sequence goes on along the minus strand of OY728166.1, from coordinate 905,536,434 downwards.
ATAATTCACATAATTTCAAAAATAATAACATTTAAACATATTTTTTAATGAAAATAAAAATAATCTCTTCCTAATTTGGGAATACAAAACCATAATTTTTGAAAAAATAAATATGAAATCACTCTTACATTATAAGTTCTGTAAACTCTTACAAATAGATATAATGATATATATTTAAAATTATATATATATCTTTATAAAATAACTTAAATTGATAAAAATATATGTAATCCTTGAAGCATAATATCCCAAAATAGTAATATAAATAAAACCACATACTAATTTTGAAAATAAAGATCCGTTGAAAATAAATAAATATGGTATCACCCTTATTATGGTTTCACTTAAAATAAAACAACACAATTCTCAAAAAAATTATGGAAAACCCCTTACACAAGAATATTAAAACAAAATTTAAATAAATAAATTTCCTTACATTAATTTCATGAAATCAGCTTCTATTTTTGCTTCGCATCATCAAGATACTGAGAATTGGTTTTCTAAATCAATTTTATCTTTCATTTAAGGTTTTAATGTCCAAAACATCCACTTTTTATATAGTGGCACAAATATTTATTTAATTGGTTTATCTGCGGACTAGAGGTGACTCATTATGATTTAAAAATAGTGACAAAATTAAGCTTGCAGAGAAAGCTGGGGTACAGATGTAGATAGTGAAGAAAATTGATTCAAAAAAAAATTTAAAAGGACCAAAATAGGATATCCAAATCAGTAGTCAATCAATCAACGGATCATAAACAAATCATTATGTTCATAATCTAAAATCAAAATAGTATAAAAGGACTGGACCAAAAATAACTGATGACATAAGTGAATAAGAAATACAAATTGAAACAAAAAATAAAAAAATAAAATCAGAAGGACTACCTCTCTAGGTTGATGAAAATTTGAGATAACCATATCCAGATCTTGATGTTTTCTTTTAAAAAACTACCTGTAATTGAACATCGGGTGTCGGTTGATGTTCAAGAAACTAGAGGTAGTGGAGTGGTGTGATTCGAGCTTCGATTTACCAAGGAGGAGCATTGGTAGTCTATGTATTCCATGGAAATCATTTGATATCACGATAAGTTCACAAATGGTTAGGGATTTTAAAATAGATAGGGACACTTTTATCCACACTTACAAAAATAAGTGTTGATAAATGGTCTTTTTATCAATGCTAAAACTTTTTTACTAATAAATATTGATTTTATCATTGATTTTTTAGTCCTGATAAATAACTACCTTTATTAGTGTTAAAGAAGAACTGATAATTATTATAAGGCCCCAGCCTTAAACCTTACTTAATCTTATGTTATTACAAGATTACACATTGAGTATCTTTTTGGGTTTAGAGTTTTAGAGAATTAGATCATAAAACTTGCATTACATTCCAAATTTAAACAAAGTGGTTACATAAAAGATAGAATTAATTTTTCCCATCAATGGAAACATAATTAAAATAAAACATGGATTCTTTCTTGACACTTCCTTGACACTATCATCACATCATGTACCTTTCCCTTGACCTGTGAAAATCATTTAAAAAACTTGGGATGAGCATAAAAACTCAGTAAGGGTTATAAAAATATGGAAAAGAAAGATGAGTTCATATATACATAAGAATGAAATCATACTTTACCCATAAAACATAGGAACTTTAATATACCTCATTAAATCATGAATAAATCATAGAAATCATAAGACATAAAGGTAACTTGAGGCATTCATAACATTCTTACGTAGGGAGTAACCCTCTTGGTTACGTTTGGAATACCCATCACAGCATATTCCCTAAATCTCTTCGGAGAAACCTTAACGTTTAACCCCTTTGCGTTACCCAATGCATTAGAGAGCTATATCAGGCTCACCTTCCCTTATTTTATCACGGAACCACCCGTCTTCCTAACAATGCCCAAGAACCATAACATAATCGTATCACATAAAACATGCATAAAGGAAACATAACATTTCCACATTTCAATCAAAAGATATCAATACAACAAATTGATATAATAAAAACATTATGAAAACCATTTTCAATACCAAAATAAAAGAAAAGTAAAACATGGTATTTATTTTTCATTTGAAAAAAAGTTATGGCTTGTAGAGGAAGCCGAAACACAAATAATGGTCACGGCGGCGGAGAAGTCATTGTCGCCGCATACGTATGACAAAAAAACAAAAAAAAACATTCCATTTGTCGTTTAGTAAAACTCTTCGTATAAAAAAAATATTCCTTTTGAATAAGCATAAAAGTCAAAGGGGTTTATACACCGTATAAAAGAAAGTTGTGTATAAAACAAAATATGCCTCAATGAATGGAGATTGAGATGAAGTCCCTTACCTCAGGTCCGACTTGACTCGATCGTTCTTTAACCTATTGAATAATAAACTTGAGTTAATTTATACTTTCTTAAGAACCTTTTTCATGTTCATTATTCCTTTTATATCATTTATTACCATGTCATGAACACTATGTTATTATTTAAGTTTATAACGGTCGTTTTAATGATCATTGGTACTTGAGTCAAAAATGTACTTCTTATATTTACAAGTTGTTCACGTAGTCAAATATCCATTATCTCAAGAATGATATTCATGATGTAGATTCCATACATATCATATATATCCAGTATATACATGCATTTATAATATTACATAATCATTTAGAGGTAAGAAATTAAATGCACCGTTCATGAAGACGGTAAGCCGTACGTACGCATGAACGCTACATTCATTTCTATGTCATATTAATGGAATTAAAACTAAATGAGAGTTATGTATATTCTAATTCCAGAATTATATTCATCATTTATATGTAACATAAATCATATATATCCATTATATATATGTACTTATAATATTACATTACATTTGGGGATAAGAAATGAAATGCACCGTTCATTGAGACTGTAAGTCGTACGTACGCATGAACGCTACTTTCATTTCTATCTCATACTTTAATGAAATTAAAAAATAATGATACATAATAGTATTATAATTCCAGTATGGTATCATATATAATATCATTAAATCTATCCTTTATACGTACCACATATGGTATTAACGAATCAAATCACTTTGAGGGGCGGTAGTCCGCACTTCCTAAAATGAAGATATCGCGTATACCCATAATGGAATCCATAAATTTATGCCATAAATAAAAAATAAAGAAGATTAAGGAAAACATAAACATATTATATATCATATATAAATATAGTTACATCTTAATGGCCACCTTTTAAGGTGTTAGAAGAATGTTGAACAATCATCGTTTCGTGAGGCAGAAATTCACCATCCACGGAAACAGTATGTTCTTTAACCATTAGATGTAGGTGTGTGTGAGTGTAGCTCAAATGCTTCATATAACAACATCCTAGTATATTTAAGATACTGTAGTTGTTACAAAAGAAATTAATAAAAAGAGTTTAGTGGGTGGGAGAAGCAAAATAAAACATAAGAACACAAGAGAAGACACTACCTTTAAATCAGGTAACTCTCTTTTATTTGAGCTCAAAGGCTTCCTTGGGATGACTTCTGTCCAAAGTGAGGATTCTAAGAGTAAAAGAGGGATTTATAGAGACAAAATGAGCAGGGTTTGGCTGAGCCAAAGGCTTGAGAGGTTTGGGTAAGGAGGTAGAGGTGGGGGCCTTTTATAAGAGGAGAGGAGGGGCACTCTTGGAAAGTTACAAAATGTTACTTTATTTTCAAATGAGTTTTGGATTTTAAAGGTCTCAGATTAATGTATTTCGAAGATAAGGTGATAAGGGTTAAAAATATACTCATCCAATAGGTTTTTGAAATATTTAGGTCTTAGATTTTATATTATCTTTTCATTTTATTTAAATCGTTAAATAATGAGTTATCGCTGCATCATCAAGATGTCATAAATAATTTAATTTATTTAATGTCTAAAAATTATGAAAAAAATACTATGATTTTTCACTCAGGTGATACATTCTTTGTTATATTTAACTTTCTTTGAAAATAAAAAGATAAAAAGTCACTTTCACACAAATGTGATTTCATGGGGTCCCCAAGTTTGGCACAAGGCATCCCATGGTCTGCCATGAGACAACCAGTGTCATTATGACACATTTTGGTGTCATTTTTTATTATTTTGATATTATTTTATTATCCTTAACTACCCGATTACTTATTAATCAAGATAATTAAAGATAATTATCGTCGTTACTATTCATAATGTCCAAAAAAAAGAGTCTTGATTAAATAATTTGGACTTTCTGATTCCAAATATTTAATCCATTTTTCCAAATTACAAACACATAAATTTCAATAATTTATTTAAAAATAATTCTCGTTGTCAAAACAAATAGTGGGTTTTTTTGAAACAATATCTATGAAAAGTTTGGCATTAGTTTATGACCAATTCCAAAGTGAAATTAATCTTAATGACCACAATTGTATTAAATGGTAAAAATATATTCAGATTAAACTTTAAGACCAATTAAAAACATAATCTAACCGTATAATTAAATTAGATGAAAAAGCAGTTTTGATGTAAAATGCAGTATTTTTCACTATTCATTAAAAAAATGAACATTGTCAGAAAAATACCAAAAATTTATCCAATGTAAATTTCAATTTCCCAATCATAAAGAATATGTTTATTTTGACAAATAAATATTATAAAATTGTCAAAAGTTTGATTTAAAAATGGTTTTCCATCAAAAGGCAGTAAAACAATCTTTTAAAAATATTAGTGTATTCCATGCTTAAGATTGGATTTATTCTCATTTTAAGCCTCTAAAACATTATCTAATTCATAAATAGACATAGATAAAAATATATATTATTCATTACTTACTTGGGATGTTATATCCTTCCCCCCTTTAGAAAATTGTGTCCCCGCAATTTATTTACTTATCGAATAAGTGGGGGTATTTATCCCTCATTGCATTTTTAGATTCCCATGTTGCCTCTTCAATCATGTGGTTTTTTCACAAAACCTTTACCTGATGAATCACCTTATTCCGTAACACCTACTCCCTGTGTTCAAGAATCTGGACCGGTTGTTCCTCATAATATAGGTTCTCTTCCAGCTGAACTATCTCTGGACTCAAAACATGAGATGGATCTGGCATATACTTTCTCAACATCGAAACATGAAAAACATTGTGTACCTGAGATAAACTCGGAGGTAAAGCCACTCGGTATGAAACTGATCCAACTCTCTTCATAATTTCATATGGTCCAATGAACCTTGGACTCAGCTTTTCTTTCTTACCAAATCGCATCACACTTTTCCATGGTGATACTTTGAGAAAAACATGATCACCTACCTCAAAAGAGAGATCCTTCCTCCTATTGTCCGCATAAATATTCTGCATGCTTTGAGCTGTTCTCATGTGTTTCTATATCAGCTGAACTTTTTCTGCCAAATCTCCTACCACTTCCGGTCCCATCAACTTCCTTTCTCCCACTTCCTCCCAGAAAGTTGGAGTTCGACACCGCTTCCCATATAACGCCTCAAATGGTGCCATCTGTATACTGGAATGAAAACTGTTATTATATGAAAACTCAACCAAAGAAAGATGTTGGTCCAAACTTCCCTGATAATCCATCGAGCAAGCACGTATCATATCTTCCAAAGTATTAATTGTTCGTTCTGATTGCCCATCTGATTGAGGATGAAAAGCTGTACTAAAATTTAATTCAGTACCCAACGACTCTTGAAGGCCTTTCCAAAAGTTAGAAGTGAACCTGGGATCACAGTCAGATACAATGGAGAGAGGAACTCCATGTAACCTGACTATCTCTTTAAGATACAAATGGGAAAGTTGATCTAGGGAAAAATTATCTCGTATAGTAAGGAAATGAGCAGATTTAGTCAAGCGATCAAAAATAACCCAGATTGCATTATTACCTTGATATGTCTTCGGTAATCCCACAACAAAGTCCATGGATATATGCTCCCATTTCCACTCTGGCACTGGTAAAGGCTGAAGCATCCCTTTCGGTAACTTCTGCTCTGCTTTAACCTATTGACATGTCAAACACTTCACAGTAAAATCAGCAATATCTCTTTTCATTCCATCCCACGAGTAATACTCCCGCAGATCTCTGTACATCTTAGTACTGCCAGGATGAACTGAAAACGGAGAACTATGAGCTTCAAATAACAACTCTCTCTTCAACTGTGAATCACAAGGCACACACAATCTCTTCCCAAATCTCAAAACACAATCATTATCAATGTTGAATTCAGACAACTTACCTTTATGAACCAGCTCTACCTTTTTCTGCAACTCACTGTCTTGCTTCTGTGCTTGCTTTATTCTGTCTGATAGAGAAGATTTCACTGATACCTGAAACAAAATCGAAGGACATCCTGCACCAACAACTTCTATGCCAAAGTTCATCAAATCCTTAACCAAAGTATCGCGTTCCAAATGCAACATTGTTAATGAATCATTACTTTTTCGACTCAAAGTATCAGCCAGTTTATTTGCTTTTCCCAGATGGTAATGAATTGTACAATCATAATCCTTGATTAACTCTAGCCATATCCTCTATCTCATGGTCAATTCTCTCTGAGTGAATATATACTTTAAACTTTTGTGATCGGTATATATTTCACACTTTACTCCATACAAATGATGCCTCCAAATTTTTAAAGCGAAAAAAATAGCAGCTAATTCCAAATCATGTGTAGGATAATTTACCTCATGAGTTTTCAACTAACGTGACGCATAAGCAATTAACTGATCATTCTACATTAGGACACAACCAAGTCCTTTCAATGAAGCATCGGTGTAGATAACAAACTCCCCATTCCTGGAAGGTAGTGCCAAAACTGGAGCAGTCACCAATCTTCTTTTCAGTTCCTTAAAACAATCATCGCATTCTTTTGTCCAGATAAACATAACGCCCTTCCAAGTTAGCTTAGTCATTGGACTAGATAACCGTGAAAAATTTCTAACAAACCTTCGGTAATAGCCTGCCAAACCAAGGAAACTATGAATCTCAGTTACATTTGTGGGTCTTGGCCATTCTTCAACAACCTTTGTTTTTGTAGGATCAACAGTTATCCCATCTTTAGAAACAATATGACCAAGGGAAGTAATTTGTTGTAACCAAAACTCACACTTGCTGAATTTCCCATAAAATTTCTTTTCTTACAAGGTTTGAAAAATAACCCTTAAATGTCTTTCATTCTCCTCTTTACTTTTAGAAAACACCAAAATATCATTAATGAAAACCACCACAAACTTATCTGAGAAGTCATGAAAAATTCTATTCATTAAGTCCATGAATACAGCAGGTTCATTGGTTAGCCCAAAAGGCATTACTAAAAATTCATAATGGCCATAACTTGTACGAAACACAGTCTTCGGAACATCTGCTTCCTTTACCTTCAGCTGATGGTACCCCGATCTCAGGTCAATATTTGAAAAATACTGAGCTCTCTGGAGCTGATCAAACAAATCATTGATATGAGGCAAAGGATATTTGTTCTTAACAGTGATGTTATTCAAGGCTCTATAGTCAATGCAATGTCTCATAGAACCATCTTTCTTTTTAACAAATAAAATAGGAGCACCCCATGGTTATGTGCTAGGTCGAATGAAACCTTTCTCTAATAAATCTTTCAATTGCTCCTTCAACTCTAAAAGTTCAATTTGAGCCATTCGATAAGGGGGTTTTGAAATTGGCTTAGCATCAGGAACTAAGTCAACAGTAAATTCAACTTCCCGATCTGGTATTATTCCAGGAAACTCATCAGGAAAAACATTAGGATACTCATTTACCACTGGCACATCATTAATCTGAACAGTTCCTTTATTTTAAACGATGTGTGCAAGGTAACATTCATTTCCATCTTTTACAAGTTTCTCAGCCTATTGATATGTTATCAATAGTAAGGGTTCATTCTTGTACACAAACTGAAAGTCTTTCTGAAAAGAAACATCTTTAGCTCTACAGTCAATATTAGCATGGTAAATAGAGATCCAATCCATACCCAGGATAACATCAAACTCTACTAGAGGTAAAACCATAAGGTTTGCAAGTATGTTCATTCCACGGATAAGGATAGGAAGATTCATATAAATTATTTTTGCCTCAACATTTCCCTGAGGTGTTTTTACCACAAGTTCAGGAGTCATTTCTTGAGATGGTATTCCCATTTTACTAGAAAAGGTTTCATAGATGAAAGAATGTGTAGACCCCGAATCAAACAACACACTGGAATAATCTGAAAAAAAAACAAACAAAGTACCTGATACAACTTCATTTGATGGCCCGACATCTGCTGAAGTAGTTGCAAAGGATTTCACCACCCCTTTCTGCTTGTAGTCTAACTGCTTCCCATCACTCAAGATCTTTGTCGGACACTGGTTTGCATAGTGACCCATCTCATTGCACTTAAAACATTTCACTAACTATAAATCAAATTTGGTCTTACCATCACCTTGATCTTTTTTAGTGCAATCACGAGCCTTATGTCCCATCTTACCACATCGGTAGCACATTCCAGAATTCAGAAGACATTCCCCGACATGCCTTTTACCACATTTATCACAAACTAGAAACTTATTTTTCTTACCGTCAGACCTTTTTGAAGAATTATTTCCTTTCTCCTGCCACCTCGGTCTCTTCTTCTGTTGGTTGTTATAGAACACTTGATCATCGGAAAACTCCATTTCCACCTTCTCAGCACATGGAACAAGCTTGTCATAACTTTTTAACTCACGAGAAGCTAATTCCCTTCGATATTTTGGCTTTAATACTGAGTAAAAATGATTGATTTTACTATCAAGGTCTCGGATAAAATTTGGAGCATACCTTTCCAATCAAGTGAACCATTATTCATAGGTAGACACTGAGTCTTCCTCTTGCCTCAATTCCAGGAATTGTTTTCCATCCTAAGTCGAACATCCTTAGGAAAATACTTCTCAAGAAACATACCTTTGAATTCATCCCATCCAAGAGCATCAATCTCATCATCATCCCTGATATTTTCAACCATTGACCACCTCTGATCTGCTTCACCCTCCAAACGGTAAATAGAAAGACTAACCTTTTGATTGTCTGAACACCCCATGACATCGAAAATCTTCTCTAGTTCTTTAATCCACCCTTCAGCTAGCACAGGGTCAGATGATCCTCTGAATGATGGGGGATGTTGCCTCATGAAATGTTCCACCACTGACATGTTCCTCTACAGTTGATCTGGATGATCTCATGCATGGATACCACCACCATTTATCGCTTGAGTCCACTGCGCCATTACTGCAACAAACTATTCAGTTCCAATTCCGACCATCTCAGGATGCTGATTCAGAAGGTTATGTCCTTTTGTATACATTCCTAGCACTGCTTCCCTGTTTCCTCTGCGGAAAACCATTCTGAACAAACATGTCTTAGATGAAGCAACATGGTAATCTTCAAATGCTATATCATTTCAATTTGACCATAAAAAAATAATTTTGGATAATAATTTAATAGAATTCTAACTCCTGGAGTTATCTAAACTGACCTCTGATACCAACTATAAGGCCCCAGCCTTAAACCTTACTTAATCTTGAGTTATTACATGATTACACATTGAGGATCTTTTCAGGTTTAGAGTTTTAGATAATTAGATCATAAAACATGCATTACATTCCACATTTAAACAAAGTGGTTACATAAAAGATAGTATTCATTTTTTCCATCAATGGAAACATATTTAAAATAAAACATGGATTCTTTCTTGACACTTCCTTGACACTATCATCACATCATGTACCTTTCCCTTGACCTATGAAAATCATTTCAAAAACATGGGATGAGCATAAAAAGCTGAGTAAGGGTTATAAAAATATGAAAAGGAAACATGATTTCATATATACATAAGAATGAAATCATACTTTGCCCATAAAACATAGGCACTTTAACATACCTCATCAAATCATGAATAAATCATAGAAATCATAAGACATAAAGGTAACTCGAGGCATTCATAACATTCTTACGTAGGGAGTAACCCTCTTGGTTACGTTTGGAATACCCATCACAGTATATTCCCTAAATCTCTTCGGAGAAACCTTAACGTTTAACCCCTTCGCGTTACCCAATAAATTGGAGAGCTATATCGGGCTCACCTGCCCTTAGTTTATCACGGAACCACCCATCTTCATAACAATTCCCAATAACCATAACATAATCGTATCACATAAAACATGCATAAAGGAAACATAACATTTCTACATTTCAATCACAAGATATCAATACAACATAGTGATATAATAAAAACATTATGAAAACCATTTTCAATACCAAAATAAAATAAAAGTAAAACATGGTATTTATTTTTCATTCGAAAAAAATTTATGGCTTGTAGAGGAAGCCGGAACTCAAATAATGGTCATGGTGGCGGAGAATTCTTTGTCGCCGCATACGTACAACAAAAAAACAAAAAAACATTCCTTTTGTAGTTTAGTAAAACGCTTCGTATAATAAAAATATTCCTTTTGAATAAGCATAAAATTAAAATGCGTTTATACACCGTATAAAAGAAAGTTGTGTATAAAACAAAATATGCCTCAATGAATGAAGATTGAGACGAAGTCCCTTACCTTGGGTCCGACTTGACTCGATTGTTCTTTAACCTCCTGAATAATAAACTTGAGTTAATTTCTACTTGCTTAAGAACCTTTTTCAAGTTAATTATTCCTTTTATATCATTTATTACCATTTCATGAACACTATGTTATTATTTAAGTTTATAACAGTCGTTTTAATGATCATTGGTACTTGAGTCAAAAATGAACTTCTTATATTTACAAGTTGTTCACATAGTCAAATATCCATTATCTCAAGAATGATATTCATGATGTAGATTCCATACATATCATCTATATCCAGTATATACATGCATTATTAATATTACATAATCATTTAGATATAATAAATGAAATTCGTCGTTCATGGAGACAGTAAGTCGTACGTACGCATGAACGCTACTTTCATTTCTATGTCATATTAATGGAATTAAAACTAATTGAGAGATATGTATATTTTAATTCCAGAATTATATTCATCATTTAGATGTAAAATAAATCATATATATCCATTACATATATGTACTTATAATAGTACATTACATTTGGGGATAAGAAATGAAATTCCCCGTTCGTGGAGACAGTAAGTCGTACGTACGCATGAACGCTACTTTCATTTCTATCTCATACTTTAATGGAATTAAAACATAATGATACATAATAGTATTATAATTCCAGTATGGTATCATATATAATATCATTAAATCTATCCTTTATACATACCACATATGGTATTAACGAATCAAATCACTTTGAGGGGGCGGTAGCCCGCACTTCCTAAAATTAAGATATCGCGTATACCCATAATGGAAGCCATAAAGGTATGCCATAAATAAAAAATACAGAAGCTTAAGGAAAACATAAAAATATTATATATCATATACAAATATAGTGACATATTAATGGCCACCTTTGAAGGTGTTAGAAGAATATTGAACAATCATCGTTTCGTGAAGCAGAAATTCACCATCCACAGAAACAGTATGTTCTTTAACCATTAGATGTAGGTGTGTGTAAGTGTAGCTTGAATGCTTTGTATAAAAACATCCTAGTATACTGAAGATACTATATTTGTTAAAAAAGAAAGGAATAAAAAGAGTTTAGGGGGTTGGAGAAGCAAAATAAAACATAATAACACAAGAGAAGACACTACCTTTAAATCGGGTAACTCTCTTTGATTTGAGCTCAAAGGCTTCTTTGGGAAGACTTCTGCCCAAAGTGAGGCTTCTATGAGTAAGATAGGGATGTGGAGAGACAAAATGAGCAGGGGTTGGGCGAGCCAAAGGCTTGAGAGGTGTGGGTAAGGAGGTAGAGGTGGGGGCCTTTTATAAGAAGAGAGGAGGGGCACTCTTGGAAAGTTACAAAATGTTACTTTATTTTCAAATGAGTTTCGGATTTTAAAGGTCCCACGTTGATGTATTTCTAGGATAAGGTGATAAGAGTTTGAAATATACTCATCCAATAGGTTTTTTACGTGTGTAGGTCTTAGATTTTATATTATCTTTTCATTTTATTTAAATCGTTAAATAATGAGGTAATCACTGCATCATAATGATGTCATAAATAATTTAATTTATTTAATGTATAAAAATTATGAAAAAAATACTATGATGTAGGAAGTCTTTTTAGATTTACAATTAATATTTAGAGTCCAAAATATCATTTATGTAGAAAAAATTAAAAATGTTTTACTCAGGTGATACATTCTTTGTTATATTTAACTTTCTTTAAAAATAAAAGGATAAAAAGTCACTTTCACACAAAAGTGATTAAATGGGGTCCCCAAGATTGGCACAAGGCATCCCATGGTCGGCCATGAGACAACCAGTAGAATTAGGACACATTTTGGTGACATTTTTTATTATTATGATATTATTTTATTATCCTTAACTACCTGATTACTCATTAATCAAGATAATTAAAGATAATTACCGTCATTACTATTCATAATGTCCAAAAACAAAAGAGTCTTTATTAAATAATTTGGACCTTATGATTCCAAATAATTAATCCATTTTACCAAATTCCAAACACATAAATTGCAATAATTTATTTAAAAATAATTCCCCTTGTCAAAACAAATAGCGGGTTTTTTTGAAACAATATCTATGAAACGTTTGGCATTAGTTTATTCCCAATTCCAATGTGAAATTAATCCTAATGACCACCATTGGATTAAATGGTAAAAATATATTCAGATTACACTTTAAGACAAATTAAAAATATAATCTAACCATATAATTAAATTAGATGAAAAAGCAATTTTGATGTAAAATGCAGTATTTTTCATTATTCAATAAAAAATGAACATTGTCAGAAAAATACCAAAAATTTATCCAATGTAAATTTCAATGTCCCAGTCATAAAGAATATGTTTATACTGACAAATAGAGATTATAAAATTGTCAAAAGTTTGATTTAAAAATGGTTTTCCATCAAAAGGCAGTAAAACAATCTTTTAAAAATATTAGTGTATTCCATGTTTAAGATTGGATTTATTCACATTTTAAGCCTCTAAAACACTATCTAATTCATAAATAGACATAGATAAAAATATCTATTATTCATTACTTACTTGGGATGTTACAGTTATTCCTTTTATTATCACTTATTACTTAAGTGCTGATGAAGGATTTATAATTACAGTTATAAATGAACAAAACTTAAATACATATATACTTAATATATATAAATATAGTAAATATATTCTCTTTTTACTATATTTATTATAATTATATAATTATTTTTTTATAATTATAGAAATATTTTAAAAAATATATTTATAGCTAACTTTACATGTATGCGTATATGTTAAAATGAATGAAATTGAATAAATTAATATAAGTATTCTTTATCAATATTGAAAAAATGGATATGTTTTGTGTGTGTGCATTGTATATAAAAATTAATTAATTATGTGTATGTGAAATAAATATAAAACACATTTGATGTATGTTAAATTAAAAATTCAAATGATATTCAATTATATGTCAATTACATTATGCAATTAGTCAGTATTTTCAATTCATAGTAATTTTTTATTATAAACCACTATTCAATAAATATATGACTATTTAATATAAACCTCATAATTATTTTGTAATATATAAATCACTTTTATATAAATTAACATATATTTATATATTTAATATATATAATTTATTAAAATTAATTATTATAATTATCTAATTAATAAAATTATTAATATTTAATAATGTATAATCAATTTATTCATTTTTATCAATAATTATTTAATTTAAAAAATTTGTAATATTTTTTTAATAAGCACATTTTTTATTTTTTATTTATTTAATTATTTCATTTTTTTATTCAGACCTTTATTAGTGCTATAAAATGCAGATAAAATCTATCATTATCAGTGTTAAAAATAAAGTGCTAATAAAGGTTCCCATTTATCAGTGCAAAAAAATGCATTGATAAAAGATTAAATTTATCATTGTTTTCTTTATTGCTAATAAAGATTCCATTTATCTGCACTTTTTTTTGGCACTGATAAATACCAGCGCTGTTAACGACCTATTTTGTAATAGTGAAAGCTGAAGTTAAAACCAAGAAGGATTAAAAACTCCAAAGACACCAACACAACAACTCCTAACATACTCCATGCTCCAAATCTGTAATCCATGACCAAGGTATCATGATGCATCACTAAAGAAATGAGATACCTTAACATTACCTTTGTACTAAAAAATAATATTTGCAAATGCACCAAATTTCCAAAGTAGTTGGTGAGTAATGAAATTCAGTAGGGTTTCACCAAATGGAATCCCTACCCACGCCAATTGGATAAAACATGTAAGAAAATTAATATATAACAATTATTTTAGGAAGCACTTTGAAATAGTTTATATCAAACCCAAGGAAATTCCAAACCAAAATATTCTTCCACACTAAAATAGTTTCCAAGGAAAAAAACAATAAACAATGCTTTAAACCATTTCACATTTCTTTTTAGCATATCCATTCCACGATTCGCACACATAGGCACATCTATTCTTTAGTGACAGTTCATTACTTAGGACCAGTTTCTCATTCTTCCACTAAGTCATCATTATTCAGCCAATCTTCTTATTCCCCAATCGCACATGTCTGTTATCCAAGGTCATGTTCCTTATACCCCAATGGTAGACACCCCTTATTTAGGGTCACATCGAAATCATGAACTCACTCCAACCCTTGTATGCATAAACCATGCTAAACCAACCAATTTAAGTCAATTTAATAAAAAAAATCCCTTTTATTGAAAAAAATTATATCAACACATTACTATGAATCAAAACCAATAAATATTTTAAAAACTAATTTGAAAATCATGAAATAAGAACTTTACAAAAAAATCCCCAATTTTTCAAACCATCGCCAAAGAGGGTTGCCACCAATATATTTACATCAATTTTACAATAAATTTTAATAAATTCATACTATTTGAATCAAAGATTTCAATTTCTAATAAGAGGAGTCAAGAGTGAATCCTCCTTCCTTGAAAAATTGTATGTAGATGAATAATGGCACAAATTCTTTAACAAAACCAAATTGAAACTCAAAAAACCCACCTCATATCTTGTTCCATAACATCAAAATAGCCATATCATAAAATTATTGTTATAAAAAACCATGGATTAATCCCCAATAAATTAGATTCATGAATACAATATAGGGAAGAAGAGGTAAAATAAGCCATTTAACCAAGAATAGGAACATACCAAGGAATTTGAGCTTCAACGTACAACGATTTTCCAACAGATTGCTCCTAGATCAACAGGAATTGTCCCTATTGTCTTCTAGAAGATATGAAAACAATTTAGGGTCGAAGAGAAAAAATCAATTAATAAGAAAAACGAGGTTAGATACACAATTTGTTTATCTAACATTTAGCCATGAACAGTTAGGGATCACAATTAGGAAAACTGTGCAATAACCATGAACAAGAATCTACCTTAAGTATAATGGTTACTCTTGGGTGGCCTCCTGGTTTGTCCAAATCTTTCACCTATCTATTCATCTACCCAGATCCCACTTCCCCAATTTTCACGATTTTCAATAGGAGTTTCATGGTTTCTACTAACTGTGCTCAAGAAATTCACCACCAAAAAGCCTAAAAACATTCCAAAAGTCCATTAAACCCTTCAATCATCACCCCAAAAAATTACATACATAAATATAAAAAAATGTTACTTACTTGAAACATGGGGTGAAAAATTTATCTTATTCTTCGTCTATCTATTTTATCATGGTTTCTTATGTCTTTAACAGTACTTCACATCTCTTAAAAAAGTGATAAAACATTTTATGATTTTCAATTAAAAATAATTATTCCATTATTTATAATGTGACTCCCATATTCTAGAGTTTGGATTCAGGTTATTAATATTGTATTCTAATGTTAGTGTTGTAATTGGGTTATGACTCCTCATACAAAAGTTACAATGTCAGTTTAGATATCCCTCTACCTTATAGAAAATGATATTTGTAATCATGTTATGATTCCTCTTAAAACATTGTTTTGTTAATAACATATCTATTATAGAGTATATATGTGTAAGATTATATTAGGTGTATTTTGGACTAAACTACTTTATAAATTTCTTATTTCTATTCTTTTATTTTCATATTAAAATTAACTTCGTGAATTAACTTTGAAAATTAATCCACATCTTTACATTTTTTTAATCCGGTCTATCCACACACCGCCTATAGACCATCTATCATAACCTTCTCAAAATTAACATGTTTTCTTACTTTCTAGTAATTAATGTACATTTTTAACTAAAATTTGACTTTTAAACTAAAAACATTTTAAGTTATACCTATCAGAATATGCATTAGATTGATATGCAACTAATTCCTACAAGTAAAAATGACTTCTAGATCATTTTCCTTAAGTATTAGAAAATTCCTTGTGTGATTTATTAGTTTTTAGTGAGTGATGCATGCCATGAACTAAAATGTCAATTTTAAACCAAAAACATGCACTTTGATTCATATAGGGAACATTGTGTATCACATTGATGTGTGGTTGATTGTTATATGTATCAATTGATTTATAGATTATTTTTTGAAAGTATCAAGACAAGGCAGGTCTCTTTTCTTGGTTTTTAGTTATTGATGTGTATTTTTAATTAAAATGTCACTTTTAAACAAAAAACATGTACATTGAGTCATATCGGGCACACCATGGGTCAGATTGATGTGTGGTTGATTCATACACATCAAAAATATATAATGGATAATTTTACTAAAGTATAAAAAAATGAGTATTTTTCTCAGTTTTTAGTGAGTGAAAAACATTTTCAACTAAAATATTAATTTTAAACTGAAAACACACACTTTGAGCCATACTTATCACACTACATATCGAACTGTACTGATATCAATTTCTAACAATAAAAAATGATTTTAAGATAAAATTTTGAAATTCTTATGAAAATTTAAGTTTGTTTTCATTGTTTTTATTGAGTGACCCATTTTTAACTAAAATATCACTTTTAAACTAAAAACATAAACTTTGAGTCATTTTAGACACACTGTGTGTTGGATTGATGTGTGGTTGATTCCTACCCATCAAAAATTATTTATGGATTCTTTTCCTAAAATATCAAGACAATATGATGTTTTTTCTTATTTTTGTGTATGTAACATTTATTTTGAACTAAAACGTCAATTTTAAATAAAAATACACAATTTCACTCATACTGGGCACACTATTTGTCATGTTGATATATGGTTTATTCCTACACATCATAAAAGATATATTAGTCGTTTTTTAAGGTATCAAGTCAATATGAGAATTTTTTATCAATATTGAACACATGAAACTAATTTGTAACTAAAATTTCACTTGTTAGCTAAAAACATGCATATTGAGATATACTGAACAGATCGTGTGTGAGATTGATATGTAGTTGATTCCAGCACTTAGAATGTAATATATGTTTCATCTATAAAACACAAATTTAAATCTAAATTATCTTATTAAAATTTATTTAACCAAAAATGGAATGAATTTCATAACTTATAAATATTAAAAAAATCAAATAATGAACAAAAAACTCTTTGGGGAAACACATGGTACCTCAGTACATCATCCTTGTCAAATAATTCATTGAGAATTGATTTTCTCTAAGAATTTTTTTCTTATAAAGATAAAAAAATATCATTTATATTGTGTTCAAGTATCATCATGAAGTCTAATTTTATTTTCTATTAATCAACCCTCTTGATATCCACTAATCATTTACCCCCTCATAATTTTGAGTTATTATCCATGGAAATTATTTTAACCTTCATAAAGGATCTTTATCATTATATCATAGCTTTTCTTTCTCTTTATATGCACAACATTCTTGAGGGAAAATATATAGAAATAATCTCTTCTTGATCTCTATGAAAATTAACTAAATAAATATTAGATAAAATGATAATAAAGATATGTAATTAAGTAGTAGATAAAATGATAATAAACATAACTAAATAAGTAGTAGGAAATCACTTCTTTTGGATGTTTGCAAACATTTTTCCACTCTGTAATATTCCCACTCATTTATAAATAAATATAATTCCTCCTTTGAATATGTAGACTAACAAAAACCTTGGTTGTGCTAGAAAATAAAATAAAAAAATGATTAATAAATAATATAAATGAAATTTAAATTTTCATTAGAAATACCTATTTAGGGATAATAGTTTGTGGATGAAATGCGGTATTTTTCATAAATTTATAAATATAATAATTAAAATTGGTTGCATTAGTTTGTTTTAGACACTATAGAAATATTGATCATCATAAGTAATCTATTTTGATAAATGCATTGATAGTGAAATGTTATTATATATTCCCTAATAATTACCTATTTTTAGAAATAAAAAGGTTTATTTTTATCACTTTCTATCACCATACAATTATTTTGAAAATATTTAAAATTCATTATAACAAAATAAAATTCCCTTAAAACGTAAAATAAAATGCATATTTTTTTTAAAATTTTAAATGTAGTGTATTATAAATTAATAAATGTTATCAAGTGTGATATATATTTCGAATATCTATTCTTTAAATCAAAAGAAATAAATCTTTAGAATATTATAATCAATTTCATTGAACATATAATGCTTCCTAAATAAGAAAACAGAATAAGTAATGAATGAAATGAAAATATATTTTATATGATTAGATTATATATGTCTACCCATGTATTTTGGGTATTAATAATATTATTTCATATGTAACTTTATTTTAAACCATTTTTTAGTCACACTACGATTAGTGAAATTTATTTTTATTCTAATAAATATTTATCTATAGAAGTGATGTGATAACTAATGAGTCCAAACATTTTTTTCATGTGATTTTCCATTCACATGCTACTAATATATATGCATTTAAAAAATGAATAGTATTAAATAGTAATTAACATAGTAGATAAATTATTTTGTAAAAAATTATAAAAATATTCATCATATATACATTCACAACTGACGCTCCTAGTTATTTATTCTTTAGTATTTCAATTACACTCTCAAGACCAATCATGCCCAAAATCGCATCATTATAAAATAATTATTTTAATTCAATTTCATTCATATTATTATCTATGAAAATTTTATATTCATGAACTTGTAATATTAGTAAATGAAATAGTTGAATTGGTGGGTTAAAGGTAATAACATAATTTACTTTCGATTTATTGGATGATCATTTAGATTATTTTGATTCAACCATCCATCTCCCCTTCCTTTTCTAAATATTTAATAAAATTCATTATTCCAATCCATTTTTTATTATTTTTTAATGTTTTTTATATAAAAATAAATTATAGAGGATATAACTCATCATTATCAGCCATTTTTACAAGATTTTTATGTCATGCTTTGAAATTTTTAATAGAAATTTAGACTATGTGAACATTCAGATCATCAAGTGGAACATGTAACCAGAATCAAGGCTCATAAGACACATGAATCTCTACTCTCAAATGATATTTAAGATGTTTTTTTGGTTGTATATATTATACCCTTCTAAAGTGTACATTATACCACTCACAATAAAGTGATGGGTGGGTCAAAAGATATATAAATAAAAAACAATTTCACACTGCATAATATTATTAGAAGAAAGGAATTAATGGGTTATTGATTCAAAACTAAAAGGATTTATTGTTACAAATATAGATTACCTAGGGTATGGGGAATAGTAGGGGAATGTATAGCCGCAAATTTAGGAAGGGGTGGGTATTTTTGAAGTATTTTTTTAGATATTATATCTCCTTCTTGACATCTTCATATTAATTATTCCATCTAATTAAACTGCGAACTAACCTTTTAATTTATAAATTATATCTATTCCTCTATGATTTGTATTCTCTCATTGTTGTCCCCCATGTGTCTTTTTTTTCTCAAAGTATATTAGATGAGTCACTCCAAAACCATTACCATTAGCATATCCATATTTCGCTACCCACTTCAAAAAAACCTAATGTATTTTTTCATTGGGTACATATAATAAAGATTCTTATGTCTAAACCAGATAAAAAATATAGGAAAAATAGTAGTAATTTTTATGGAATACTGATTTAAAACAGGAAAAAACATTATTATTTCATACTTACACATGATTACCATACTTTTTGTATGTTTTCATCTACAAGTATTCCCTATATATTTACATAGGACTACTTTCATAACACATGATTTGGGATGGAAGTTTCTTTGGATTTTGATTCATCAATATATATATAAACAATGGAATATAATTATGTTATAGTTTTATGTCACATAAAATTATTAAAATATATTTAAAATAAATACCATTTTTAATGAGAACTATTCCCTATCCTTCCTTTATGATAGAGGTATGTTGGTTTTGATGCACACTACTTATTTTTTATAATCAATTATTGATTCATAATTTAATAATTCTTAATAAAATTTATTAATACACATATTTTCTTGTAAAATATCACCAAACACAATGTAGATGAAATGATGCCTTGTCGCAAAGGCTAATAAATTCATTGAATTTCTATTGGTTTAGAATTTTTTCATATATCTATAGTTAGTGAGGTTTTATTTTCCATTTAGCATCACTAAGATGATACTTTTTCATAATTTTCCAAAAGGATCTATTAGCCTTTCTAGAAAACTCTAATACAAATTTCATTTGGTAGACATATAATATAAATACACTATTAAATGGATAATGAAGATTAAATAAATTTTTCATTATTTTATTTTTCAGTAAAATTGAGAAAGTATATAATAATGTTACCCAAATCTCTTCCCAAACTTTTTTATTCAATGTATGAAAAACATTTTTTCATGGACTACATCAATCAGTACATGAATTTTAGTGATGAACCCAATGTAACTAATTAAAATGGACTTGTTGGGGTCAAAATGTTGGCCATGTGTAATCCATCCATACTTTAATTTTACATATTTTCTTCTTACATTAATAATGTTTATTAATACTATAATTATACAATTCTCTAATATTTTTTCAGCCACAGGTTCCTCACCTTATAAGATTTCATTATTTTTAAAATTTTCAATATGTTCTTCTTTGATTTTGGTTACGTCAGCTTATGGGGAGGCCATTATCATTGAAAGTTGTTAATCATTGAATTTAAATTGCATAACTTTAGTAGTCAACATATAATATTATGAGGAGATACAATGTATATTTTCAAAAAAAAATCCCTGGTGCTGGAACTTTATTTTTTTCCTTAAATGTTGAAGTGATATGGCACATCTATCTAGTATTGAAACCCCCTCCTTGTGTTCTCCCCTAACACATAAGACCCTAACTACATTGGGACTTTTATAAAATTATTTCAATGTCCCAATGAAAGGGTAAATCTAAATTTAAATGAAATTTAACACTAAAATAATTTTAGTCAATAACAGAATAATTGACCACTTTAAATTTATAAGATCAAGGATATTGAATAATTATATTACCTATGATTCCATTATAAAAATTATTCCCTTATACCCTTCCTTAGTGAAGTTCACATTCATGAATCCAAACTCTCTAATTTTAACTACACTCCTATTATAACCCCATTTTCATTGAAAAAATTGATACTTAGAATTTAGTGTAATTTAACTCACATATTTGTTTGATGATGCCAAATTATGAAATATTCACATAAATTGGATTTTTATCCTTAGTATTAGATACATGACTCAATTAAATTATAATATTAACTCCAATATTTTCATTGTTCTATATTCATCATGTTACATTATATAAAAAATATAATCATTATAAGATAATACATGCACACTTGGTCCCTTAGCTAGTCATCTAAGTCAATCTAAAATTCAATTAATATAAATATATGGATCCTTAAAAATATGGTCTTAGAAACACCCTATAAACTTTTTATTATGTGTATCTGATATCCATATTTAATCCCCTTATAAATTTAAATATATAAGAATTTATTTTTCGGTTTCAACATTTGGAATAACCACTAAAATATTATATAAAATTTAAAGGTGATCATTTTATATCTCTATAATGGTAATTGTAATAACATATGTTCTAGAAATTCCTTCACCCATAAGGTTCCCACTATGATGAGATTTTTGTAACACCAATTCTATCCACGTCAGATAGGTAGTTAGAAAAAAAATTAATGGATTTCTTAATAATATATTACTTTGTAATATAACATTCTAGTAAACATTGATTATTGACATACCAGTTAAAAATATTTATATATTATTAAATAGGGTATATCCCTCTATAATATACATATCTATATATATGGATCTCTCTAACAAGGTGAACCATAAAATGACCCAACATATTATATAATGATGGCGTGAATAACATATTAAATTCACATTATATAATAGTAATTTCTTTTTCCATACTTGGAAACTTTACCATATATATAACTTTGAAAAAGAATAAAATATCAGTTGATGCATGCCAAATATTTTTAGGTAGAATGAAAAATAAACAAACAAGTATTAAATCTTTAATAAAAACATTAATTTCATATAATTTTAGGCTCTTTAGCTTCAAATTATTCATTGACATGATATTATTTATATTTCATGAATACCCTTTTAGAACCTTTACATCATTCTAGAGTTTGAAAAATTGCTATATCTATTTATAGAAAGAGTGTATGATGATAGAGGAAGAAAATTCTACATTCCATCATTAACTAGTTCCAAAACATTCCAACTGTAATGCCCTGACCCCAGTTACCCAGAGTCTGTGCATTAATACGTATCATTGGCATGATCACAGAAGATCAAGTCTCAAAAGAACGATTAGTTTAGTAGCCTTGAAATAACTTGATACATTCATAAAGATTACATTACATCATAAAGTGAAAAACTAAAACAACATCTTGTCTTCATATCCCCTCATATTATCCCAGCATGTCATTCATAAAATACTTCTTCACATCCTGGGAAAATAAAACATTGAAAGGGGTGAGCTCAGACGCTCAGTAAGGATAACAATATAGCGGAAACTTTCATAAATAAGCATAAACATTTAAGGCAGAGTATAAATAAAACAAAAGCCTCTTAAAATTGAACTTTAGAATAATATGGAAAAGATAAAATGAAATAATTCCATTTACTTATTCACATGGATATTCTACTAGTCGAATAATCACATGCAATATCAATAACCACTTTCATAATGATGGAATGCATAATTATAGACTATCATAACCACGTCGCCAAGGCCTCATGCCAAGACTACAAATAAGATTTTGTCAAGGCCTCGTGCCAAGACACTAGTTTGTCTCATGAGACCTACCGATTCATCAAGGAGCTATAGCGAGCTCCACCAGTCACTTAATAAGTCCAATGCATTCCCATATGAAAAGGTTTAAACATAACGTAAACATTCGTATTAAAACTAGCATACGAAATGTCAATACTTTTTCCATAAACCATGAATGGTATAAAAATAACACATCCATAGTCAAACATATCGCAAAACCTTCAATACAATAAAAAAGTTTTGTATCATAATAAATCAACTTCAAATAAGCTTAAAATCCATCAAAGGATGTTGACATAGATGAAATCAAAACTATTAGAGAGAAATATCTCTTTTTTTGAAATAATTTAAAAGTCAAATAATTATAAAATAAAACATTTACATTGAAAATATTCATATAATATTGTAAGGGAAGCTTTGAATATTTTACAACGGTGTAAAATAGTTGCACCCGCTGTATAAGTTAAAAAAAAGACATTCTTACCTTAATTTTGTCGAAAAGGTTAAAAAGGAACTTTTTTGGAAAACGATGGAAAGATTCCTTTCAAGACATTTTATAAAATTAAAACAAGGGTATAAATGACTTTAACCCATAGTCTAGTAAATATTAAAAATGTTTTGGAATACATTTTTAAGAAACATGGATGTGGATGATAAATATGTCCTAGTAGATAATTACGTATAAACAACCTCGGATAATGAAGAGATTTTGAAATAAACCCTTACCTTGTATTTTTACTTAGTAGATGGTATGTCAACTTCATGTATAATAGTTAAAAAATTGTTATTAAATTATACAAGAACCATATACATAATTATGATATCATATATGATCTTTTAACATTTCGTTTTTAATAATATCTTAATATTATCATCATTTCGGGTGTTAACTTACTCATTTTCTTTAATATGTTTTGTTACATAAGTCATGTTTGTTGTGGATATGTTTTATATTACTCATATCTAGAATGATATCAAGTCCTTAAACATTATTTTTAATCATAAAATGAAAATTAGTCTTGAATGGATACGATGGGGAATGAATCTCATCGCGTTCGTGGAGACGGTAGTCCGTACGTACGCACGAGCAACAATGTCATTATTTTGATATTAAAAATAATATATAATTGGATGGTATATCATATTTACATAATCATTATAATGTTATATTTATTATTTACTTAAATTACACATTATTATCATACCCATCCAAATAATAATGTTTTGAATAACAATTACACCACGACGTGGAGACGGTAAGTCGTACGTACGCATGTATGGTGACATGTCATTCAAAGGATGGATAGAATACTGAATATGGTTGTAACATATTTATAATAACATAAAATTATATAGAAGATACTGGATTTATTATTTTATAATGGAAATAACAAATAAATAATAAGTTGAAGAAGAAAAGAACTTGAAAGATGGTGGTGAAAACATTACCTCTTCTTAAGGTTCTTCCATTTGATTTGATAAAAATGGCTCCTTAGGTTGGCTTTCTGACTAAAGGAATGCCTCTAGGTTGAAGTTAGGGAAGTTGAGAGGATAATTGGGTAGGGTTTGGCCGAACCAAAATGCTTTTAAGGTATGAATAATTTGTTAGAAGTGGTGGCCTTTTATAAGAGGGAGGAGGGGCACTTTAGAAAAAACATAAAGTATTAATTTATTATAAATTTATATTCGGTTTCTAATGGCTCCAAAGTGTAATATTCAAAGTATAAGGTAGGTTTGGGTTGAAATAATTTCATCCAATAGATTTTAGACAGGTTTTGTTCACTATATTAACTATATAATTTATATTTAACTCTTAGTTAAATAGTTTGACATTTTTCAAGTCACTTTGTATTTTTATATTATATGGTTATTAAACTTACTATATACTTCCAAAAGACCCCAAAGTGGTCCATTAATGATACAAGTATCATTATATAAGTTCTTTGGCCGAACAGTGATTTTTTAAGAATATAATATCATTTAATAATATAATATTTGTTTTAAAAACCCATTTATGTCACTTTTGACACTATTTAATAATTGATTTTTGTTAAAGTCTTAAAATATTTATTAATTCGACAAAAATAATTTAAGCAATCCTAACATGTCATATTAACCAATAAAATTCGTGGATGTCATCAAAACATTCAAATTATATTTATTTTAACATTTATAATACCAATTATTTGATTCTTTCATTAATAAGGAAAATACTACATCATTATTGTGTCATAAATATATTTAATTATTAAATGTATAAAAATTATAAATAAAATATCATTATATAGGAAATTGTTTTAGATTTCTAATTAATATTTATAGTCGAAAATATAACATATATAACCCTATGTAAAAATTGTTTTGCTAAAAGATATATGCTTATGTCATTTTTGTATTTACTTTAACTTAATTAATATAAAGTGTCATTATCACTTACAAGTGGATCCATGGGGTCCCAAAATGGACCCAAATATGCCCATGGTCGGACATGTATCAACCTATAGAGTTAGGACACGTTTTAGGGTAATTTATTATTTTTATAATATTATTTTTTACCCTTATTTACCGGATTTACCCTTTAACCACGGTAAATAAAATATTTACCGAAATAATTATTCAAAATTTCTAAAACTAAAATTTACCTATTTACATAATTTGGACCTCCTGATTCTAAATATGGAATCCATTTTTCTAAATTCAAAACACAGAAGTGGAATAAATTAATTTAAAATTAATTCTCGTTGTTAAAACAAAAAAGCGTGTTTTTAAGAAATAATAACTATCAAAAGATGGACAATTGTTTATGTCCGATTTAAATGTGAAATTATGTCCAATGACCAACATTGTATTAAATGGTAAAAATATATTATAAATATAATTTAAAATCACTCAAATTAATAATTTATCACTATTAATTATTTCTATTAAAAAAGTTGTTCTTTTTAAAATTTAGTTATTTTCACTGTTCATCCAAATATGAAAGTTATCCGAAAAGTACCAAAAATTCACCCTAATCTAATTTTGATATTCCAAATCTAAAAATAAAGTAAATTTTGAAAGATAAAATTTATAAAATTTCAAAAAAGTGGGTATTACTATTCATAACGGCTAGTTTGATTGGTTGTAGTGTGTGTTAGAACTCGAAGTTGTGTACAACACACGCTACTGTATTGTTCAAAGAGAAGCATACCGTGGAAGCTTGGGGTGTTAAATTCTCCCCTACTTCAAATAATTTTTCCTCGAAATTTCTAGGATACTACCACATGAAAAGACTCAGGTGCTTCTTCATCATAAGTTCCTCGGGTTCCCACGTTGCCTCTTCCATTTTATGGTTTCTCCATAGAACTTTTACCAGACGAGTCGTACGGTTTCTCAACACTTGTTCTATGGTATCAAGAATCCTAACGGGATCTTCACAATAAGACAGCTTGGGTTCCAGTTCTACTTCCTCATAATTGAGTACATGCGTTGGGTCAGGCATGTATTTTCTCAATAGTGATATGTGGAACACATTGTAAACTTTGGAGAGACTTGGAGGCATTGCCAAACGGTAAGCTACAACCCCAATTTGTTCTAGAATTTCGAAAGGTCCTATGTTCCTGGGACTCAATTTACCCTTCTTACTGAAATGTATAACTCCATTCCATGGAGATACCTTCAAGAAAACATGATCTCCATCGTGAAATTCCAAATCCTTCCTTCGGTTGTCAGTATAGCTCTTCTGTCTCCTTTGAGCTGCTTTGATGTGGCTTTGGATTACCTTCACCTTTTCCATCGTCTCATCCACCTGTTCCGGGCCTACGATTTTTCTTTCACCAACATCATCCCAAGAGGTTGGTGTGCGACATCTCTTTCAGTATAACGCATCATATGGTGTCATCCGAATACTTGAATGGAAGCTATTGTTATAAGAAAATTCTACCATAAGTAAATATTGATCCCACATCCCCTGAAAGTCATGTGAGAAAGATCTCAACATGTCTTCTAAGGTTTGAATAGTCCGTTCTGATTTTCCATCTGTTTGAGGGTGGTACGCAGTGCTAAAACGAAGTTCAGTATCCAAGGCCTTCTAAAGAATCTTCCATAATCTTGATGTAAAACAGGGATCACGATCAGAAACAATCGATAGGGGTACTCCATGAAGTCTCATAACTTCATTAATATATGGTCTTTCTAGACGTTCAAGTGGTAGATCTTCTCTTATAGCAAGAAATTGTGCTGACTTGGTAAGACGATCAACAATTACCCATATTTCATTGTTCCTTCTAGGAGTCATAGGTAGTCCCATGACAAAGTTCATCGTGATATTATCCCATTTCCACTCAGGTGTGGGAAGAGGTTGCATAACTCCTCTAGGCTGTTGCCTTATAGCTTTCACTTGTTGACAAACTTTACATCTTGACAGAAAAGCATCAATTTCCCTCTTGATTTTTTCCCACCAAAAATGTTCTTTCAAATCTCAATACATTTTGGTGATCCCATGGTGTATAGAGATAATTGGAACTTTGAGCATAATCCAACAATTCCCTTTTTAGATTAGGAATATCAAGAACACAATGTCTCTTCCCAAATTTCAAAATTCCATCTTCATACACAAACTCACTCAATATCCCATCATTCACAACTTTAATCATCTTTTGAAATTATTCATCATCGGTCTGAGAACTCTTTTTCCTTTATAGTAAAGATAGTTTAGCAAACATTTGAAAAAGTATCGATGTTTCACCTTCCATGGTAATTACCATATCCATCTTCACTAGAACCATGAAAATAGGATCTCTTTAAATTCTCATCACGTTCAAAACTCCATGATCTTTTCTACTCAAAGCATCTTCCACCTTATTTTCCTTCTCTAGATGGTAGTGTATTGTGCAATCATAATCCTTGAGTAGTTCAAGCCATCAAATTTGCCTCATGTTGAGTTCCTTCTGTGAGAAAATATACTTTAAACTCTTGTGATCAGTATATATCTCACACTTTTCACCATAGAGATAGTGTCTCCAAATCTTCAAAGAAAATATTATATCTTCTAACTCAAAATCATGAGTAGGATAGTTTTTCTCGTGAATTTTTAGTTGTTCTGATGCATAGGAAATAACCCTATCATTCTGTATAAGGACACAACCAAGTCCTTTCTTCGATGCATCACTATAAATAATGAACTCATCATTCCCCGATGGTAGAGTCAATATTAGAGAATTGACTAATCTTTTCTTCCGTTCTTCAAAACATTCTTCACACTCTTTTTTCCAACCAAATTTAACCCCTTTTCATGTGAGCTTCATTAATGGGTTATCCAATTGGGAAAATTTCTGGATGAAACGTCGATAATAACCTACTAAACCAATTAAACTACTTACCTCAGTTATACTCATTGGTGTTGGCCATTCATGGATTGCTCTTGTCTTAGTAGGATCAACAGAGATTCCATCCTTAGATATAATATGGACAAGAAAAGAAATCTCTTGAAGCTAGATTTCACACTTTCTAAACTTCCCATATAATTCATGTCTTCTTAGAGTCTTCAGGATAATGCACAGGTGATTTTCATGATCTTCGTAGCTTTTGGAGTATACCAAGATATTATCAATAAATAACCCTACAAAATCATCAAGATATTCCTTGAAAACTGTATTCATTAGATCCAAGAATACAGAGGGTGCATTAGTCAATCCAAAAGGCATTATTGTGAACTCGTAATGCCTGTTCCTGGTTCGAAATGTTGTCTTCGAAATTTCTTCCTTCTTCACACACAACTGATGGTATCTAGATCGAAGGTTGATCTTTAAAAATTATTGAGCTCCATGAAGTTGGTCGAATAAATCATAATTTTTTGGTAGGGGATACTTGTTCTTTATTGCTATAGCATTGATTTCGCTGTATTCTATATATAACCTCATAGATCCATATTTCTTTTTAACAAAAATGATAGGGTCTCCCCATGGAGAAACACTAGGGTGAATAAATCCCTTATTACTAAATTCCTCTAGTTTTTTATTTAGTTAAACTAATTCCACAGTGGCCATTCTATAAGGATTATTCGATATAGGCCTTGAACCAGGAATTAAATCAATGGAAAACTCAATTTCTCGTTCTGGAGGATGTCCAGGTAAATCTTCTGGAAACACATCAACATATTCTCTCACAATAGGTATGTCCTCTATTTGAACATTCCTTTCTTCACCCACAATCATCTCATTCTCTTCCTCCCTAATAATTGAATTTAGCTGAGCTACTGGGGGTGGATCTAGATAAGAATTAGGTGGTGACGATTCTACTCTAAAGATAAGGTGTTCCTTATCATCATCATCAAAAATCATAACTTCCTTCTTCTTACAATAAATCTTCGCATCATGGTTAGAAAGCCAGTCCATACTGAGGATTATATCAAACTCAATCATAGGTATGATGATGTGATCAGCATATAAAGAACATTTATATGCTCTAATGGGAACGGATTCACAAAACTTTGTTGCAATGATACTTCCCTTAAGAGTTTTGACCGAAAACTCCCTTGTTAAATTAAATTGGAAATATCTAATTTTCTTAGAAAACTGGGAAGGTATGAAACAATTTGATGATCCAGAATCAAATAAACTATTTTCTAAACTTGAGGAAACCATTAAATTACCTGCGACCACGTCTTTCAGAGCTTCAACCTCTGTAGTAGTGATAGCATAAGCTTGTCCTTGATCCATTGGAATTTTCTGAGGTAAGTTCCCTTGACGCTTAGGACATTCATTTGCATAATGCCCCATTTCTCTACAATTATAGCATTCCATGTTGACAACAACACTCTTTCCCTTGCAATAATGAGCTTGGTGGCCTTTTTCACCACACTTGTAACAGACTCCCATTCCCATCAAGCAAGTACCAGGGTGTTTCTTCCCATATTTAATGTAGGATGGATAATCATCATATCTCATCTTCTCTTTCTTTGCTTTAAATTCATAAGACTTAGAGAATTCTTTTTCTGTCTTGATGGCACACGAGAAAATATCTTCGTATGACGAGAAGGATTGTGAGACCAATACTCAACAACGAAATGGTTTTAACCCATCAAATAAATGATCAATCTTACTTCTTGGGTTACGTATATAATCTGCAGCATACCTTGCTAACCTTGTAATGTTAGCCTCATACTTTGTGACATTCTCATCCTCATTTTTCCTCAGACTCATAAATTGTCTTTCTATATCTACTCGATGGTCATGAGGAAATTATTTTTCTAAGAAAACTTCTTTGAACTCCCTCCATTCCATACTTGATACTTCTTCATCTTCCTTAATTTTTTGAATCAATGACCACCATTGATCAGCATCTCCAGTGAGGCGATAAACTGCCATGACATCTTTTTCCCTTTCACTACTCCCCAAATCCTGAAATAGTTTCTCTAGGGAATTTATCCATTGCTCAACCACTAATTTATTTGTACTCCCATTGAATTTTGGTGGTTGTTGCCTCATGAAGTGATCAAACATTGATCCTCCACGTTGTGGATCGGGGTGCTCCAAACGGGTAAGGTTATTATTCATAACCTGAGTGAGTTATCCCAGTATGGTGATAAGCTGATCAGCACCAATTGTATCACCAGCTCCACTATAATTATCTTGAGCAGGAGGGAAATTCCTACATGGGGTGCATGCATTGATATAGTTTCCATTCCTTCCACTAGGCTCCATTTCTAAACAATGGCATAAACAAGATTAGTTTATGATTCAAAATATATAATTCCAAACTTCTAAAACACTTAACATAAATTGAACAGTTTATAGATATAATCCATAATCATAAAAATGTTTTCTTTGAGGAAGTATATACTCATAAACCCTACATAATGGTTTGTAAAGAAAATGATAATTTTCCTAAGCATATCCCCCAGGAGTGTCATAACCAAAAGTGAAGAAAGACCTTTTGTCGTCCACCAGTTCTCATTTGAGTCTATATTAAAGCGGTGTTTTCATGTTTTTCCCCTAGGTACATCTATGCCAGATCCGCCTCTAACTGGTCATATCCAGACAAGGATGTATTGCTCAAAAAACTCACAAAATCTATACAATACCAATATTCTAGGAAGTTCTTCTATACTAATCCTCAAAGTCTATCATAGGGCTATGTGCTCTAATCAGAGTTTATCTAAAACTAGTTTGCAAGGGTTGTACTAAACTTCCTCTGATAGAAACTATAATTCCCCGACCGCAGTTACGTAGAGTCAGTGCATTAATACATATCATTGGAAATATTACAGAAGATCAAGTCTTGAAAGACCGATTAGTTTAATAGCCTTGGAATAACTAGATACATTCATAAAGTTTACATTACATCATAAACTGAAAAACTACAACAACATATTGTCTTCATATCCCCTCATACTATCCCTGCATGTCATTCATAAAATACATCTTCACATCCTGGTAAAATAAAACATTGAAAGGGGTGACCTCAGATGCTCAGTAAGGATAACAATATAGCTGGAACTTTCATAAATAAGCATAAACATTTAAGGTAGTGTATAGATAAAACAAAAGCCTTTTCAAATTGAAATTTAGCATAATATGGAAAAGATAAAATGAAATAATTCCATTTACTTATTTACATGGATATTCTACTAGTCGAATAATCACATGCAATATCAATAACCACATTTGTAATGATGGAATGCATAATGCCATACTATCATAACCACGTAGCCAAGGCCTCATGCCAAGACTACAAATAAGATTTTTTCAAGTCCTCATGCCAAAATACTAGTTTGTCTCATGAGACCTATCGATTCATCAAGGAGCTATAGCGGGTTCCACCCGTCACTTAATAATTCTAATGCATTCCCATATAAAAAGGTTTAAACATAACATAAACATTCGTATTAAAAATAGAATACGAAATGTCAATAATTTCTCCATAAACAATGAATGGTATAAAAATAACACATCCACATTCAAAAATATCACAAAACCTTCAATACAATACAAAAGTTTTGTATCATAATAAATCAACTTCAAATAAGCTTAAAATCCATCAAAGGATATTGACATAGATGAAATCAAAACTATTTGAGAAAAATATCTCTTTTTTTGAAATCATTTAAAAGTCACATAACTATAAAATAAAACATTTAATTTGAAAATATTCTTATAAGCCTGTAAGGGAAGCTTAGAAGATTTTACAACGGTGGAAAATATCTGCACCCACCGTATAAGTTAAAAGAAAGACATTCTTACCTTAATTTTGTTGAAAAGGTTAAAAAGGACCTTGTTTGGAAAATGATGGAAATATTCCTTTCAAACCATTTTATAAAATTAAAATAAGGGTATAAATTACTTTAAACCATAGTCTAGTAAATAGTAAAAAAAAATTGGAATACATTTTTAAGAAACATGGATGTGGATGATAAAGAGGTCCAAGTAGATAATTACGTATAAACAACCTCAGATAATGAAGATATTGTGAAATAAACCATTACCTTGTACTTTTCCTGAATTGATGGTATGTTAAACTCCTGTATAATAGTTAGAAAATTTTTATTATATTATAAAAGAACGATATACATAATTAAGATATCATATATTATCTTTTAACATTTCTTTTTTAATAATATCTTAGTATTATCGTCGTTTTGGGTGTTAACTTACTCGTTTTCTTTAATATGTTTTGTTACATAAGACGTGTTTGTTGTGGATAGGTTGTTT
Source organism: Viscum album (assembly GCA_963277665.1). Taxonomy (NCBI): domain Eukaryota; kingdom Viridiplantae; phylum Streptophyta; class Magnoliopsida; order Santalales; family Viscaceae; genus Viscum; species Viscum album. Next base: position 905,503,396 of record OY728166.1, on the reverse strand, counting down.
CTTATTCATATTCAGAATTATATCAAGTCCTTAAACATTATTTTTAATCATCAAATGAAAATTATTCTTGAATGGATACGATGGGGAATGAATCTCATCGCGTTTCTGGAGACGGTAGTCCGTACGTACGCACGAGCAACAATATCATTATTTTGATATTAAAATAATATATAATTGGATGGTATATCATATATATAGAATCATTATAATGTTATATTTATTATTTACTTCAATTACACATCATTATCATACCCATACAAATAATAATGTTTTGAATAACAATTACACCACGACGTAGAGACGGTAAGCCGTACGTATGTACGTATGGTGACATGTCATTCAAAGGATGGATAGTATACTGAATACGGTTGTAACATATTTATATTAACATCATAGTATATATAAGATATTGGATTTATTATTTTAGAATGTAATTAACAAATAAAGAAGAAGTTGAAGAAGAAAGGAACTTGAAAGAGGGTGGTGAAAACATTACCTCTTCATCGTGTTCTTCCTTTTTATTTGATCAAAATGGATCCTTAGGTAGGATTTCTGACTAATGGAAGGTCGTTAGGTTGAATTAAGGAAAGTTGAGAGGATAATTGGTCAGGGGTTGTCTGAACAAAAAGGCTTTGAAGGTATGAATAATTGGTTAGAAGTGGTGTCCTTTTATAAGGGGGAGGAGGGGCTCTTTAAGAAAAACTTAAAGTATTAATTTATAATAAATTTATATTCGGTTTATATTGGCTCCAAAGTGGACTATTAAAAGTCTATGGTGGGTTTGGGTCGAAATCCTTTCATCCAATAGATTTTCGACAGGTTTGGGTCACTATATTAACCTTATCATTTATATTTAACTATTAGTTAAATAGTTTGACATTTACCATGTCACTTTTTATTTTTATATTATATGGATAATAAACTTACTACATAATTCCAAGAGACCCCCAAGTGGTACATTAATGATACACCTATCATGATATAAGTCCTTTGGACAAACCTTATATTTTTAGGGATATGATATCAATTAATAATATAATAATTGTTTTAAAAAATCATTTATGTCAATTTTGACACTATTTAATAATTTATTTTTGTTAAAGTCATAAAATCTTTATTAATTTGAGAGAAATTCATTTAAGAAATCCTAACATGTCATATTAACCAATAAAATTTTTGTATGTCATACAAACTTTCAAATTATTTTTATTTTAACATTTATAATACCAATTATTTGATTCGTTCATTAATAAGGAAAATAATGAATCATTATTGTGTCATAAATATATTTAATTATTAAATGTTAAAAAATTATAAATAGAATAAAATTATGTAGGAAATAATTTTAGATTTCTAATGAATGTTTATAGTCAAAAATATAACATATATAACCCTATGTAAAATTTTTATTGCCAAAAGATATATGCTTATGTCATTTTTGTATTTACTTTAACTTAATTAATATAAAGTGTCATTATCACTTACAAGTGGATCCATGGGGTCCCAAAATCGACCCAAAGATTACCATTGTTGGAAATGTATCATCAAATATGGTTAGGAAACGTTTTAGGGTAATTTATTATTATAATAATATTATTTTTTACCCTTATTTACCGGATTTACCCTTTAACCATGGTAAATGAAATATTTACCAAAGTAATTATTTAAAATGTCTAAAAATAGACGTAACCTATTTACAAAATTTGGAACTCATGATTCTAAATATGGAATCCATTTTTCTAAATTCAAAACACAGAAGTGGGAAAAATTAATTTAAAATTATTTCTCGTTGTTAAAACAAAAAACGTGTTTTTAAGAAATAATAACTATCAAAAGATTGACACTTGTTTATGTCCATTTTAAATGTGAAATTATGTCCAATGACCAAAATTGTATTAAATGGTAAAAATATATTCTAAATATACTTTAAAATCACTCAAATTAATAATTTATCACTATTAATTATTTCTATTAAAAAAGTTGTTTTTAATTAAAATTTAGTAATTTTCACTATTCATCAAAATATGAAAGTTATCCGAAAAGTACCAAAAATTCACCCTAAGCTAATTTCGATATTCCGAATACAAAAATGAAGTCCATTTTGAAAGGTAAAATGTATAAAATTATAAAAAGTGGGTATTACTGTTCATAACGGCTAGTTTGATTGGTTGTAGTGTGTGTTATAACTCGAAGTTGCGTACAACACACGCTACTGTATTATTCAAAGATAAGCGTACCATGGAAGATTGGGGTGTTACACCATATCCCCATTTCAATATTGACTAGCCTATAATTATTATCATAATTTTTTTTATAGTGTATTTAGTAATGTTCCAATGAACCTATCACATATATTTTTTTTCTACACGCATGAAATGAAGAAAATGTTTGATGTAAAAAAATTACAATCCAATAATTCAAAAAAACTAATCTCTTTTTCAAACTGGTTTTTATAATGTTTTCAAAAAATATTAACTAAAAATGGTGATAATATCTTTTACTTCCCCAAATTTTTGATCACTTGTTAGTGAATATGGCGATGTATCTTCCTCTAAATTTCCATGAAATAATGTAGTCTAGGATCAGTATTTCTTTCACTAAGGTAAAAAAATTTGATGTCCTATAAACATAGTCTTCAAGGAATGTTTCAACCTAAAAAATTGTATACCTTCTTCACAAATGGGACACAATATCATTCCTTTAATTCAATATCTTGAAAATTTTCATAAGAAGGAAAGTCATTTATCACCCCTTAGAGCAAGGATCTAAATGTGAAACATTAATTTCTATAAGTATCATACAACATAATAGTTGAATTATTTATTAATTTTAGATCTTCAGTCATTATACCCAATTAAACAAAAATGTCATTAACTTATTATTTTGGTCTTAATATAAGTAGAGATAACATAATGTATTTGAGCTTTATTAAAATATTTCGTATAATGCAATAATTTATCAACATAACTATACATTTATTATGAGTGATAATTTCTAAAACAAACGGATTAATTGCATTTCTATATAGTGAAAGACTGAGTTTTATGAGCTTATTTACAAATTTAGGATACTTGTGATCATTTTTCTTCCACGAAAGAGATTCTTCTAGGTGATAAAGTTTAGAATATTGATTTATTGTATCTGTGTTCCATATTAATTGCCTTATAGTATCCCTAATAAAATATAAAAACATAAACCATTGAATTATTATATATTTTGATAAAACATTCAAATGAATTCATTTATCATTTTTTATCATGACAAACCACTGTTAAGGAATTTTTAATGTGATTCATAGTCCTTATGAAACGGTATATAGTCAATTAAACGGACATGTATTATTTCAAAGATCACACCCCTTGAACATAGAATTATGTTAACATCATATGTTTTGTATTGAAGCTCATTATCATCTGGTAGAATATCATCCATGGTACAAAGTAGGTCTGTAAAGCTGGTTCCACTCCATCCAATTCGTTTTTTCAAAATTATATAGCATCAATACAACTGAAAATATTGTATATTTAGCAGAACAATCGTACAATAGTTTATTGAGAGTACTCTTTATATTCTCAAATAGCTTTAGAAAACCATAAATCATATCTTTAACTACCATTTCATTTTTTCAATATAATATTCATCGTCATTTAAACTTATAATCATATCCCTGATTTGATCTTCATCATCATTCACACTTATAATCACATAAAACGACCTAAAAACCATAGTGTTATTCCAACCACTATTATATTTAATTTTGTCCCATATTTAGTCTAATATTTATTACTTTGACCTATTCCATTCTAGATCAAGAGTTCTTTGAACTGATCTAGACTGATTTTTCTTTAATAACAACAATGTAAACATAGACAATGGATTTAAGAAGGGTTGTATGCACACTATTTTACAAATTTTATAAACTCTTTAACACTATATTCATACTCTTTTACCATATGATTGTCATATATCCAATTTTCATTCAAATCCATTATATTTGATTCAATAATATTTTTATTTAAAAAAAATACACAAATATGTTTTTATTATATTCCAAAATTCTATTCTTTACATATATACAAATATAGAAATCATATTTGATAAAACATTATTTCATCAATTATATGTTATAACATCTGAAGATGAAGAATTATATGAACAAAAGTTATAGTAACACCTATTTTTTACTCCAATAAGAAAAATATCATATTTTTTCTTTTTATGAATCAATTCATTGAGGAAGATAATTCACTCCCTATCACTATCAATGTGCACAAAAAACTGATGGATTTCTACAACTGGATAAGTATTATGGTATATATAATAATATTTTGTTATTAAAAGATATATCAAAATAAATTATTTATTTCCTCAATTATTCAATATTGTTAAAAACAAAGTAATCACGTCAACTCTTGTATTTTTGTATATGTATTTATGAAAGATATAATATTACACCATCAATCTAGCTTCTCAAAAGAGTTATTTCCTAAATTATTCTTTTTAACTGATCCTCGTAATGTGTGAAACTTTGTTTCAAATAATTTTTTTAAGATTTTATAATTATAAATATATTATATTTTTTAACGAAGATATGTTACTAAAAAAAATTATAATTAATATGAATATTTTGGATGAAATAATTCATCTGTTTTACATTCTGTAAACATTTTTGGTAAATTATTTCATAACCCAAATCATTGTTTCTTGAAAAAAATGAAAATATAAATCAGAATTGATGATAACACCATAAATAACATTATGGTGGCTCATAATATATTATGGTGAATACTAATGTGATTTAAAAAAATTGATATAGGCTAAATGTGGTCTAAACATGAATTTTGGTGAAGTGAATATGTGAAAACGATATCACATCAATATTAATTTCCTTTTAAAAATTCATTTTTTTAAGTTCAACATTAAAAATATAATGAGCCAAAAAACACACCTTGAATTATGATAATTTAAAGGAAGGATTTTAGTCAATTCCGTGTTGATAATGAAAAGGGTAATTCAATATTTCAGGGTCTAATAAATTTCATAAGAGGAAAATTTATAACACACCTTGATTAAACAATAAACCAATTATTCTCATCATGGTGAATAATTTATTTACCTATATTTTAAATATTTTAATATGATGTTGTAGAGCCTTGTAGTAGTAGAAGTGAGACATATAATTCAAATATATGTTATTAAGTAATATTTTAGGAAATAAAAATATTATATCGATGTTTTTTTAATCAAATAGTTATAAAAACTCAAAATGTAATGTAAATAGGATATCAATCCATGATTTAGTTGTTGACAAAAAATAATGATGATTCTCATCGCATTTCAATGTAAAAAGAGAATAAACATAATGAAATCATTCTTATAAAAACATTTTATAAATGAGGATGATTTTTTATCTATAAACATACATGGAATATGTGTTTTAAAATAAATGGATATGTTTATAAGAAATTATAAATGAGATATTCATCATTGATTCATAAATTTATATGTGAATAATAATAGTGTAAGATTTGTCACAAACCTACTCCATAATACTAATAAACTGAGCACTCAAGATAGATCATGATAATCATAAAGGATGTTCTATATCCCCATGAGATGGATCAAGTTCTTGGGAATCAAGGAAACATCACATAGGAATGGTTTTTCTAGGACATAATGGAAGTATTCGCTTAACCCAAGAACTATTATGCTCCTGCCATACATTTCTCAGATACTCCATTTATAAGAGGGAGGATTCATCAACACATAGCATAAATAAAAATTAAACAAAATAAATCATAACATAAGGACCTAAATAAAGTAATTATCATGATAATATTACAATTGTAGACAAAAGGAACAAAATCTATAGGGTTGGAAGTATTGATTGTGATTAAATTTACCAGGCAACTACTATACAAAACTATTAATAATGAGTTAGACCAAAACCCATATATGCATTACATGGGGAATCAACTAACCACCATGTCACCACCATAAATATATTTAAGTCTAGAGAGAGATCCCCAACTATAAGGTGGTTTCTTTTTATTTCTTACATTAAACAAGATAGGTTTTCATGCACCCAAGGGTGTATGTAGGGTGTGAGTAAAGAGCCCAATATGAACCCGCCTGGTGTTTGATACCCAACCTATGTTAGAAATACTAAAAATTATTGTTTATATATATATATAATCAATTAATTATTAGTATTTTAGTTAAAATAGTTAGCATGGTATAAGATACCAATAAAATAAAGGAATAAGTTTAAATATTTAGAGAAATAATTTACAATATTTTTATGGGATGTCATCCTATAATTATTGTGGATAGTGTCACCTATGTCTTAGTTTACTAAATTCTTTTTGAAAGAATGGGTATCACTACATTTTATAATATATGAAAACATACTTCACTATATATTTTAGTGGAAGGGAGCCTGTCCCACCTAGGTTTTCATATCTATGTTTCCATGTTTCCCTTGATTTTTGTTCAGAACACATTATCTAGTCAACATGCCCTTACTTTTGTAATACTGTTATTTTTACAATATATCCATTTTGATTCATGATTTTATGATCTCAAAAACCCTTAAATTTTTTTTTTAAAGTATATTCATCGGGATTTATCTATTTTTAATTCATTCTCCTATTGCATTAAAATTAGGATAGTTTTTCTAAAATTTACATAAGTCTAAAAAATTAGATATGTGAGGCAATAAACTATGTTAATATTTGGATACATTAAACAATAAATTAATTAATCAACTATGGAATATAATCATATATGTGTAAATCACTTACATCGATGAATCACTAATGTAATTAAATAGGTACATCGATGAAACATCTATGTAGATATACTACATGGAGTAATCAGCTACGTGAATTAGATCTAAGGAAAATTTGGCTACATGGACCCAATTGGCTACGATATTCATTTTTCTATTACAAATTTGGATATGTGAGAAAAATGAATACATGATTTGGGTACATATAAATTTGAATAAGTTAAGAAAGGCTACATGGATCAATTCAGCTATGTGAATTTGAATATATGTAATTCAACTATATGGTGATCCAAAATAACCTACTTTATTATACAACCAATATAGTTTTTATTTTTGGAGTACTTTTAGTGGAATTTAATACTATTAGGGATTTATTAACTATTGGGATATTTATGTATGGTATAAATTAATTAAATAATGGTTCTAAGTACCAAATGAAGGAAGGTGTATAAGAGTAATTCATTTCTCAGTCATGTTGTTTAGGTTGTTTTGAGAAATGATATATGGAATTTAATTAAATAACTATATATTAAAGGATATAATGTTGTGTAATAATAATAGATATTTCATGGAATATTATTTGAGTATGTTAAGAGGAAACACATAGATAAATAAAAATAATATAATAATATCACATTCTCTTAATACTCACACTCAATGATGAGTGTGACACTCTACAAAACAAAAAAAGGGAATAAGAAGTTTCACGTTTTATATGAGTGATTTCAAATTTCAATCGTGTAATATTTTAGAAGAATATCCCTGATATATATCAAATTCTTATTCTCTCTACTAGATAACACTTCACATATGTCAGTTGAGTCTTTCAAATATGGACTTTATCTTTTAAAATTTCATCTTTCTATATCACAACTATAAGTGTCAGTTTTTTTTACTAATTTATGATGTTTCCTACTCAAAAAAATAGTCAATTTGGTTTTTTAAAATCCTTTTTGAATATTGATAAATTATTCTAATTTTATAACATGTCAAGGATACTTTCACTCAGTCGAGAAGTCCCTAGGAAAAGAACTTATGCTAGTGAAAATCCCTAAGCTATTTTAGTTGAGCATTGGGGGAGTGGAATGGGACATTTATGTTCCCAAACCAATATCAATATATTATTTCTCATACTTTTATTTATATTTTAATTTCCACTACATGTTTTTATTAATAAAATATTGTAAAATATTATACCTTAATGAGGGTAGTTTTTAAGTGAAGAAAATTATAAAAACTATATCCACCCCCCACTGGAGCCTTAGTTTAGTTGTTCTTTAAAAGAAAATTGGTATTAAAGGAAGTGAATTTTTTGTTATCACCTATAAGAATTTTAAGTCTTAAGATCATCTTGAAAAGGAGACTATGACTAAAAAGAAAAAAGGAATGACTATGATAAGAGATCCCTACTTCAATAGATAAAAGTATGGATAATGGAAGGTATTAATGATAGTGTAGTTAAAGAACCTTGGTTTAAAGGTTTAATTATGTTTTGTGAAGAAATACACTATTCCAAAAGGATATCTACAGAACTAGGATGCTATTGTGTAAGGATAAGAATATTTTAACTCACAATATATGAATTTTATAACATTTTGACTAAGTCGTGATGGGTTCAACAAAGTTTCACAATTTGAAACAACTCATGAAATGTGGACCACTATATCAATGACATTTTCAGGTATTGGTAATATAAGAAAATACATATATAACAATACTGAGTTAAAATTTGAGAGATTCAAAATGGTTTATTGAGAAACCATAACAAAATTGAATTGATTATTGGAATAGATTGTAAATAGAATTTCATCTCTTGGAGCCCCAATTCTTGAATCTGATCAAGCACTAAAAGTTCTTAGTGTGCTACCATCTAATTTGAGTGGAATCTCTAATACCATTATTCAATATACTAATTTAAAATATATCAAAATAAAAAATATACTTGGAATAATTATGATGTTTGAGGATGAGATGGAGGAAAAATCTCGTGAGAAAAGATTAATTAAGAAGGATAATTCTACTATGAAATTATTAACATCAAAATATAAAAATAACAGCAAAGGAGTACAAATTGAATTTCTATATAATGAAGATAATATGAATAGTTCTACTTTAGATAGTTAAATATCTCTTCTTCCAAGTAAATTAGAAATGTTTTATAACAAGAGAAGAGGTTACAGAAAATCCTCCATCAAGTATAACAAGTATGATGAAAACCCTTAAGTGGATAGATGCTATGATTGTAAGAAACTTAGACACATCAATCCAGAAATCCCTCAACTATAGGATAACATGAATTTTTAGAAAAAGTATTTTAAAAAGGTTATATATAAGTAGAAAGATAAGAGAGCCATAGAGGATACATGTAGTGCTTTTGAGGATTATTGTGATAGTACATCTTCAGAATCAGAAGATGAAATATTGAAGAATAAAAATAAAAATCCCAAGAACTCTTATAATATTTCATTTAGTTAAAAAGAAGATTTAAGTAAAAAAATTATACCATAAATTTAAGAAGGAAAATTATGTGGCATCTTGAATTGAACATGGTAATAGAATTAAAATAATTAAAAAGTAATTTCAAGAACATAATAATGTTGCAAGTGTTTTCACAAAATGAGATAATTACTTAAATCAAATAATTATTAATAATAAGTTTTATAAAAATTAGTTTGGAATAAAAAGACCAAGTGAAAATCCAAAATTCTATAAAAATTATTTTGTTCTTAGTTACAAGAATAAACACTCATCTAAATATACTTTTTCATTATACAGAAATAGGGAACTATTATAGAATTTATATTTTAATTAAACCATATTTTTTAAGAGTAAATCATGGATTTATTTCAATAAATTATTTAAAATTCAGTGCTATAATTTCTGGAAAACACAATAAGATTTTGGTTTATAAATATTTATTTCTAATATTGAAGCACCCATGAAAATATCGGTACCATAACAATTTATTGTTTGATATTTTTTGTAGGGAATAATTTCTAAGATAATCAATGATAAATTGTATAGAGATAGTGGATTCTCAAGGAACATTAGTGTATATTTTTTAAATTTCAATTCCTTATCCAAAATTTATGGATGCTATATCACATTTGGTGATAATGCTAGAGTAAATATTATGGGTGTTGGATTAGTTGATAATCAAAAATAAATCCTTATAAACAAATTACTTTATGTGTAAGGATTAAATATAAATGAGATAATTATTATCCATCGTTGTGATGAAGGTTATTTTGTTAATTTTTTAAATAATTTTTCTTCCATTTTCAAAGGTAAAATTCCTAAACTTAAGGTTATTAGAGCAGATAATATCCATACTCATGATCTTAATTCTTTATATAGAAAAAATGAACTATTTGAATGATGAAATAACTAAATATTTTATTTTTCATAGAATAGTAGGACATTTTAATAATTATTATTTGAGAAAATTTTTATGTATATTTTTATTTGTTTACTTAATTTAAAATTAAACAAAGATAAACTATGCGATGCATGCCGAATGGGAAAGAAATAAAAGTCATTTTTTCAAAAAATTAATTATATTTCTACATATTGACCTCTAGAACTTCTGTACCTGAATTGTTTTGGGCCATATAAAATAGAAATCATAATAGTAATTTTTAAATTTTTTAGTTGAGGATTTATCTAAATATATATGAGTATTATTTTTATGTGTTTAAAGTGGAGATTTATTGTAAATTGGCTCAAAAAGAGAAATATTACAAAATTACTATTTTGAGAAGTAACCAAGGAGGATAATTTGAAAACCATTAGTTAAATTATTATTCTTAAAAAAATTGAATCAAACATAATTTTTATACCCCCATGATACCTCGTCATAATGGTGTTTTTGAAAATATTAATATGACCTTATAAGAGATATTTAGGACTATATAATGTGAATATAAATTGTCCACTCATTTTTTTGATGAATCTATAAATATATAATATAATATCATTAACTTAGTTCTAATTAGACATATTTTATAAAAAAACACCATACGATTTAAGGAAGTATATAATGGAAACAAGTTGGGTACTTTAATGTGTTTAAATGAAAATTTTACATTCTAAACACCAAGGTTAATCTTGGTAAATTTGATCAAATGATGAAATAATCACACTTATTTATTCTACTACTTCATGGGGTTATATAGTTTTCAATAAAAGGTCAAATTTGTCTAAGAATCAAAACAGGTGAAATTTGATGAAAGTGATCTATTTGATCACAAAATGCCTCAAGTTGATGAGATAAGTGAATTTTTAGAAAATATGATACCTAAAAATATTTTTAAAAATTATAAAGATGTTTATTTTCAACTTTATTTTGGTAATCCATATCCTAAAAGGATATATTATAGTAAACCCTGAAAAGTTAAACCTATATATCCTAGAAAATTAAAAACCCATCCTCTAGAAACTATTATAGGAATCATAGATGAGTGGATTATGACTAGAGTAACTATAGTAAACCTTGTAGGGTTTTATGCCTTTTTATCTCAACTAGAACCTAAAACCTTGGATGAAAAATGAGATAATGAATGTTATATTTTACCTATTCATGAAGAGTTAAACCTTTTCAAGAGGGAAAAGTATGGGAATTAGTTAATATGCCCTCATATTACGTTGTTATAGGAAAATGGGTTTTAATAATAAATCTGACGGTTGGGGAGTTATCACTTGGGAAAAGGGTAGAATAGTAGATAAATGGTATAAAAATAAGTTATAGAAAGATTATAAAGAGACCTCTTCACCTGCAGCTGGATTAGAGTCCATTAAGATTATCCTAGGTTATACATCATACATAGATTTCAAATTATATCAGATGGATATTAAATAAACATTATCAAATTATTTTATTATTGAGGATGTTTACATTGAACAAACTTCTAGTTTCGAAACCCCTCATATTCCAAATTCAGTTTCCAAACATAACAATGCTTTCTATAGACTTAAATAAAAACCTAGATCTTAGTGTAAGAATTTAACATATTTTCTTTTATCAAATTGATATTTAGTGGGAGTGGAAGATCCTAATATTTTTTATGAAAACATCATATTCATATATTTTTCTAGTTTAAATATATGTCTATGATGTGATTTTGGGTTCTACAAACAAAATTTTTTTTAATGATTTTTCAAAACCCATTCAAAAATTATTTGTAATGAGAAAGATGGATGGGTTAAATTTCTTTATATATTTTTAGATCTATCAAAAAAACATTATAAATTTACTTAATAAAATTAAATAGATACATGACTTACATATGAGGTTTTTACTCAAAAATTTAAAAGTACATAAGACTCCTATGAGTCCTAGTGAAAAGACTGTTTTGGATTAAGCTGGGAAACCGGTTGACAACAAGCTATACATATGAATAATTTAGAGTCTATTATATTTGACTAAAAGTAAAAAAGATAGTATTTTTTTAGTATTAATATCTACTATAATACAATATAATCCCAAGAAATATCATTTAAAATATGCCAAGATAATTTTAAGGAATTTAAATGGAACAACTTCTCTTTCCTTAATCTTTCCAAAAAACTGTAACTTTAATTTGAGTTTATTTTCTAATGCCGAATTTAGTGGTTTTAAACTATATAGGAATATTACTGAATGAAATTTCATTTTTCTAAGAAAATAATTGGTATCCTAGTCTATTAATATACACCACTCATATTCATTATCTACTTCTAAAGAAGAATACATTATTGTAGGTAGTTTTTGTGCATAAGTGTTATAGCTGAAACACAACTTAATGGATTTAAGATTCAAATATAATCAAGTCTCATTTAATTGTGATAAAACTAGTTCTATTAAAATTTAAAATAATCTGATAAACCAATCAAGATAAAATCATATAAAATCAATTAATAATTTATTAATCAATCATGCTTAAAAAGTTGATATCTGTCTTGAATATATCACTACTTATAATCAATTAGGAGATATTCATACAAATCCCATTTATTATAATTTTTTTGATTTTATTAAGTGGAAATTAAGATTATTTGAATATAAATGATTTTATCATCTTTTTTTTATTTTTATCATATTTTATTTTGTGCATATATTGTTAACTAGTTTTTATATTAATGTAATTTGAATTTATTTTTCTTCTATATTTTTGTGTCTGTGATGATTTTTTAGAAAATAAATGAAATTTCATTTTAAAAAGGAATGTATTCATTTTGGTTTTATTTTATTCCATTTAATTATTTATTTTGAGATGTACCTAACTTTATAACTAAATTTGGTACGTGATCCTTTTTCGAATCAAGTACATGACCTAAAAACTAAACTGACCCTTGTCCTCCTTTTCATTTACCTACATTCCTTCTTCCATGAGGTTGAACCATAAACAATTTCTATTGAACTTCTACCAACGTTTATTATATATTACTGTAATGGGGAGGTATAATAGTGTATATTATATTAGTTATATATCTTTTAAAAATGAAAAGACAGGTAGTGATCTTTATCAAGTTCTTATAAAAAAACCATGGATATGGTTTGGATGAAAGGAACTGAGATATTGCGGAAGAACTTTTTCCAATTACATAGATGAAATTTTGTTTTTTATTAGAAGAAATTGGGTTTTCCATTTAAGAAGGTGTTTAATAGTTCTTTTTTCATGTGTATTTCCATTTTGGTCAAATAGAGCATGTGCTATGTACTAGTGTTAATGGGTAGGCCTTATTAGTTTCATCTATAGAGATAGGTGGTGTTCTATAATAACATCATGAGGGTGAGTTTAGATTTATTCAAAAATTAGTGGGAATGATTTTAGTTGGATCTACATAATTTTTTACGTTTCTCTTTGGGACCTCTCCATTTGAGAAAAATACTGTCAAAGACGTAGAATTAGAATAGAAATTTCTCTTCATTTTTATCTAAACTGACATTACTCAAAGAGCTATTGGGATAGAGAGAATGTTGTTTTAAGAAATATACCTCTTATATTTCTATATAAAAAATACTAAGGTGAATATATCTTGGAACATAATGTGATTTAAGCACCACTATTTCCATGTTAAAGGTAATTTGAACTAATTTCCATATGGAAGACTTATCTCCCTAGTACGGAAGAAGAAAGAAGTTGATCTCAATGAGGGATATGTGTCAAGTGTCAAAAAATCAACACCTTGTCAATAGTTAATTTTAAATCCATTAGTTACAATTGGGATGCTTACTAAAATTATCAAAATATTGTTATATATAAATATACTTTTTAAGTGGTTATACCACCTAGAACATCAACTTAGGTGGAGTCATCCACTACCTCCCCTCTGAGGGATGAATCCCAAATTGATAGGGAGTCTAATTAAAATGTATAGGATTTATTTTTTTAGAAAAAATAGAATATTATTCCAAATATTATACCAATGATTGAAATAGTTTTGATTCAAGATGTTTTAGAAATTAGTTCTACTGAATCTATACAGCTAGTTGTGAGCGCTGTTCAGATAGCTGCTGAATGTAAAGTTGAAGAGGATAAGCCGGATGAAACAATGATAGTGTGTCTTCCATTGAGGTTAAATAAGAACCATATGTTGATAAAATAATATATCATACACCTCATGGATCACATTATACTAATATATTATAGAAGGATATGTAGTTATATAAGAATCTAGTGCACTTTTACGTACTCCTAATCATATTATGTATCCTCCTCATGTGTAATGGGATTATCCTTCAATGATAAAAACTTCTAAAAGTTCAGATGTGTAGAAATATATGTACCACTTTTCTTCTACAATAATTAAAGAGTTTTATAATCTCAAGAGAGATTGTGATGAGTTGAAAAATGATTTGGTGGCTTCCAAGGATGAAATAAAACACCTGAAAGATAATTAAATTTCGAAAACTGTTTTTAATAACCCAGTTTGAATAATGGTTTTATAAACCACCTTGATCCAGATTCACCAATTAAAGAAAACTGCTACCTCTTCTATTATTAATAATGAGAGTGGGTCCATGAAATCTCATTTAATTGATCTTAAAATAATTTGGGCTACCAATTCTGAGATCAAAAAACATGGAGTGCTTATGGAATCTCATAGGGATATGGTTAAGAAAATTAACCTTTTTTAATGAAATATATATGTGCATTCTCTCGATGAGATTCAATGATTCAATATTGAGATGAAATATATCTTGAAAACTATGAAGATTTTAGTTGTGAGTCAGTTTGAATTCCTTAAGTGGTTTCTACTTATTTAAACATCTAATTCTACACCTTCTATATCTCCATATATCAAGCATTATTTTGATCTAGTGTTTTTTATTTGACTTCAGATTCTTTTTAGATCAAATATTTTTAGTGTGACATTTTAGCCCATGTTCTAATGAAATAGTTCAAAAATGTTTGTTATCAATGTTTCAGGAGACCAGATAATAAGTATAAAGACTTTTCCTTAGGAATATTGCGCCCTTGAATTACATTATTGGAAATATTTTGGAATCAGTTTGTCCTAGAGTATAATAAACATTGGGAGTATCCAAGAAAGTAAGAGATATTATTTCATGCTTTATTGGTCCAATAAAAAGAAACCATTAACATTTTTAACATAATTATATCAAGATTATTTATGGGATATATGACCTTCTTACAGACTCTTCATAAGAGGATTATAGCTCTTTATTTTGATCCAATCCACTAACTAGGGTCATCTAATTAATTTTTTTATATATATTTTTGTATTTTTATTCCTTGAATTTTTGTATGTCTATTCATGATTAATGAATACAATTTAATTCTATATTTTTGTTTCAAATAGATTGTTTTAATTTAATGTTTTCATCTCTATCTATTTTTTCAAAGTGATTATTTTCAATTATTATTTGTAATTTATATAACTTTGTTTCAAAGGGATTGTTTGCATTGTATTTTTTTCATTTTTATTAATGATTTACTTACAATAATTTTTAAATTTGAATCCTTCTATACTTTAAATTCAAAATTAGCACTATATTAAATAGTTTATAGTTAAAACTTCTCTACTAATAGTTATTTTCATCTCTATGTACCCTTAATTTTTAATGACACAAAAAGGGGGAGAATGAAAATAGGGGAGAAGTCTAATAAAGGGAGAGAATAAATGGTAAATTGTTTTTTTAAAATAAATAAATGTATTATATAGATTTATTGATAAATCCTTTCAAATTTATTATTTATATTTTAATGGTATTTTTTATCATAAAAAAGGGGGAGATTGTTATACTACTAATGTTATTCCATAGAAACACATGTGCTTTATGTTTTTATGATCTTAAAAACTTTTACTTTTATCTATGGATTTTTAAGTGTATTCATGAGGTTTTGCCTCTATTTAATTCATTCCACTATAGATTTTCATTTCTGGATGTTCTTCTAAAATTTTATTTAGTCTATAAAATAGACTATGTGAGGTAATCAACTATATAGATATTTGGATATATTGATAAATCAGCTACATAAATTGTTTACACCATATAATTGGATACATGTAAATCACCTATGTCAATGAAGCTCCTACATGAGGAAACAACTACATCGATCAAAAAAAATTGTAAATTAGATATGTGAGGTAAACAACTATGTGAATTGGATCTATATAAAATTCATCTGTGTAGTTCCAATTAGCTATGAGATTAATTTGACTATTATAAATTCATCTACTTTTGAAAAATGGATATGTTATTAGGATACATGAAGTTTTGGCTATGTGAATAATGGTTATATGGATCAATTAAGCTATATAAATTTTAATATGTGTAATTCAACTATGTGGTGATCCAAAATCAGTTATTTTGTTCTAAAGTTTGTATATTTATTACCATTTTATTAAATAAAGTGGAATTTAATGATTCCATGGATGAATTAACTATTGAATATTTAATTATGGTAAAATTTTTATAAAAAGGTTCCAAGTACCAATGTAAGAAAAAAGTATAAGATTAATTTATTTCTCAGTCCTGTTGTTGTGGTGTTTTTATGAGAAAATGATATATAGAATTTAATTCAATAACATGATTTTATGGGATATCATGTTGTGAAATATCCAGATAGATTTCATTAAATATTATTCGAGTATGTGAAATGAATACACGCAAAGAAATAAAACGAATAGAATAACAACACTTTCTCTTTCACATCTCTCTGTTACTCTCTCTCGAAGCTCTGTGTGTTGGTTTATATAAGGGAAAAAGAAGAAGTTTTAAGGTCTAAAAATATGTATTCAAATTTCAATCTTCTTGTATTTTAGAAGCCTTTCCTTTAGCTATATCATATTCTCATTCTCTCTCTTGGTGATCACTTCTCATATGTCAATTTCATCTTGCAATTGTGACTTTTATCTTGTGAACTTTCATCTTTATCTCTAATTGTTTTATGTCCTAAATTCTTATACAATGATATTATGGTTCCGGATAAAAGAACCTTAAATGTTTGTTTTTGTAAAGGACATGTTGGAGCCCAGTAAAATCTAATGGTTTTGTACCAAGGGATTATTTCTTGCCCCCATTTGATCAACCCTTGGAAAAAGGAATGATGCTACTTAAAATCGCATATATCTAAGAGTTTCATGTTGATTGAGTGGACTAGGGGATTTTTGTTCCCTAAACCACTATAAATAACTTATGTCAAAGTATTTTTTTTATCTTTTCATTTTCACTACTTTCTTGAGTTAATAAAATATTATAACCTATAATACCTTAAAGATGGAGGTTTTAATGTGAATAAAATTCTAAGAACTAAATTCACTTCTCTCTTGAATCTTAGTTATGTTGTTCTTCGACCAACACTGTCATCAACTATTCAAAATCCATTCAAATTTTTTAAGTATAGTAAATATTTTTCTAAATAAATTACTAAGGAGGCATTTCTACTGATATTTTATTTTTTTTTAATTTCATTCCCTTGTTTTAAATTATTTATTGAAAATATTTTAATTTTTAATATTATTTAATTATTCATCATTTTATTATTTTCATTTATTTGAATTAATTTATCTACATTTATATTTCTCCAATTTAAATTGATAAATGTAAATTGTCCAAAAAAATCATCACATTTTTTTAATTAAGATTTTATATGTTTTGATTTTGAAAAAATACTTTATATTATATGTGTTTGAGTATATATATATGAATACCTATTTCTTTAATTTCATTATTTTAGAATGCATCAATTTATATTTTTTAAAAAATATCTTAATTTTACAAACTCGTAGTTTATATTATGATTATTTGTTGTACATATATATATGGATATATATATATATGATCACATATAGAACAAAATATTTAGTGTGTATATATATACACATTGTTCTATCCTTCACCATGAGAGACATCCCTACGTGTGTATTTTCATACTAACAGGATTGGATATATCTAGTGACACCAACATATTCTACACCCAGAACATGCACCTCCCCAGTTTGACCTCATCCATAACACTAGCTTCACATCATATTCATCTACAATGTACATCATGACACCAACATGCCTATATAGTGTAGTATGCCTGTAATCCTATAAAGCATTCACCTATCTCTCTATCTACTTTAGTTTTGAAGTAGAAAATCATAAATATCTTCCTCATCTATTAGGCCTCATATATGTGGAAGCACTGTTAGTTTCATAAATTACCAATAATGAATTTGTTGGTTACCACATTATAATAAAGATGTTGTGTGCCTACAATCAAGTTACCATGAAATACAGAGAAAAAGTGGATGCATGAGGATATTAAAAGTTACTATGAGTAACTTTGATGTTACCATAAGTGTGTGTATCTATTTATAGTGAAGAATTGGTTTCAATATTTTTGTGAGTGTGTGTGAGTACCTAGCATGAGTGTGTATGAGTAACTACCATGAGGACAGGTGAGTACCTATCATGTGTGAGGTATACTACTTACTATGAATATCTAATGAAGTGATTGTGAAGTATAATTGAACTTACTGGGAAGATGAATTACCAACCATGTGTTTTCCAATTTACCACAAATGTAATGTGAACCTACACAATTATTTTTATACCCACTTTCAAGGTCATTTTTCTACTTATCATGAATTGTTTACTTATTTATTTACCATGTATTATTTTATACTAACTATATAGTATTATTATAAAGTGAACACATTTCAAATTTGGTTGCACAATTAGAATACCTACTCCACAACAAATTTTTTTCACATAATCAACATAAAAACCACATGAAAAATACACATAACTCTCAGTATACCTTGAACAAGACTAAGTTCACATGGTAAATAGGTTTTGTGGTTAGTAAATTACTTTTTGTATTTTTGAGAAATTTTATATTTTAAAGTATACACTATTTTAGCTTTATTTGGATATTTTTAATTACTTTTAGTTTATTATGTAAATTTTAACTATTATATTTCATTTTAAAATAAATATATTTTATAATGAAAAATTTATAAACCTTTGGGTTGAAAAATATCATTGAAAATATTATCAAAATACAAATTTTCAAAATAATTATGTTATGATCTATTGTTTTTATATTTTAAATATTCAAATTACTATAACCATGTTTAAATATTTTTTAATATTTTATTCATTTGAGTAATTCATAAATATCATAATGATATTATTCAAAGTGTTGTGAAGTTTTATTATAAAGAAACAAAAAAACATGAAGATTCTCTAATTATGAGCATCATAATTCAAATTACATGTAACAGAAATATTTTAAATTTTTATTATTTTATAAGATGGGTCTATGTGATTATATATTTATATTCTACAAGATCATGAATATACTGATATGAAATTATCCATCTTAATGAGAATAAATGAGTGCGGTAAAATAAACTCCAAAAAGGTTATTCAACTTGATTGATGATGATTAATATGATTATAGAAACAGAATAATAAATCATTCTTATGAGAATTATTAAGTAATGAATCTCAACTATGACTATTGATCAATATTTCTTTGATGATATAGGAATTCATAATTTTGATCATCCACTTTTCAATTAATCATAGATCTTGATCTGTATCAACATTCGACATCATATTCTCCACTTCGGATCTTATTTTATACCTGGTCTTCATAATTTTATTTCTTAAATATGTTTTTTGTTCTTCTTGAGTCAGTTTAATATTTTCTTATCCAAAATATATTTAATTAGGATATTACTTTAATCTAAAAGTAAGGTTGGGTTATCACACCCCTAGAAAATCCAGGTGGGTTATGACTCCTATAAAAGTTAGTTGGGTTGTACCACTATGTGATAAAATGATAAATATGTCTATAAATTGGGTTATCACTCCATATAAAAAATTAGGAATTAGTAAATAACATTTTTCTCACTGAGTAGATAATATTAAATAGTATACTATTATTTTTGTGATCTGATATACTATATAAAAAATCATGTGTTCTTAATATTATTTTCCAATGCACAATTAACACTACTAATTTATATGAAACTTATATTTAATTGATTAAATTTTTAAAAAGACTATACACCCCCCTCTATTCAATATTTTCATATCATTGGGAGATAAAAAATTGTATTATATCATGGTTTATTTTTAAGGGATTACTTATTACTCTTTCATTATCTTTTTGAACTAATAATTATCCTTGACTTAACAATCTATAGAAAGATTCACTTATTTGATTTTGGAAAGTCAAGAATTGGAGATGCTGAATCCCATCAGATTGCCTCACTTTAAAGGAATTAACTATATTTTTTATGAGTATCAAATGAAGATATTTCTAAAAAATATAGGTCTTCGATTTTGGGCTGTAATTCCAAAGCCTTATAAATATTTTGATATTTATTTAGAAACTCAAATGGGAAATTATGGTTAAAAATGCGTTCTAAAATAAAAATATATATATTATATATATATTATTTATGTAGATATATATATAATAAAATTTCTTCATGTAAAACTATATATCCAATCTATAGTACATTAAAATTCATTTATCAAATAATTGATAATTTGTAAGGAACAAGTTGGGAATTCAAAGGGATGAGTTTCAAGAATTCAAAATGATTGATCAAGAGAGAATCAATGAGATGTACAACAGATTCACTAAGATTATAAATAGTATGGTTTTTCTTTAAGGATACCGTAAATAATAACGTTCTCATTGAAATAATAATTTAATATCTACCCAAAATGTGGAACTAAAAAAAGGTTACGATTGAAGAAAGTAAGGATTTAATTCAGTACTCAATGGATAGATTGATGGTATCAATTCTCCAATACGATATAAAAATGAAAAATGATAATGGTGATAATAATGTTAAATGAAAAGGTATACCATTCAAATCTAATATAAGTTATTCTGTTAATTCCTACGATTTTGATTTATATAAAATATAGAAAATGAAATAACAAATTTTACCTAAGGATTCTACATGTACATAAAAGAAAAGAGAGGATTTAAGAAGGTCCATATAATAAATAATCAAAGCAATAAAAGAAAGAAAAGTAAGAAAGTCAATTTTAGTAAATACAATGTTTTAGAATTAATATTATACGAGTATGAAAAAAGGGACATAACAAATCAAACTTTCCCAAATTTAAATAATAAGAGAAATATGAAAAATAAAAGGAGTTAAAACATGCATATCATATTAGATGGAGGTTCATAGAGCAGTTAGACTCAGGTAGTGATGATTCATATAGTAAAAAATAATTTGATAATCTATGTTTGATGGAAATAAAAATTAATGAGGTCAAAATTGATTTTGATTATATATTAGTTTTTGAGTCTGATATTGAAAATATAATTAAATAATTAACTAAATAAAATGAAAAATTTCAAAGTGATATTTTTAGAATGGTTGAATTGTATAGAGAATTGAAAATGGAAAATAAGAAATATAGAAAATAAGAAATATAGAAAATAAAATGGTAAACTATGAGTTTTTATTTTTAGTAATGTATAAGAGAAAATGGTTCTAGATTCCCAATTGATAAAGATCAAAGATAAGAATTAAAGAATGAAAGTTTTCATGTAAAATACTAAGGAAGATCAAGAAACGATATTTAAATTTATTTTTGATGATTTAAATAAAATTTCAAATGAATTACAGAATCTTAAATTTAAAAATGATAAATTGAAATATATAGGATCATTTTTAAATGTGAATTTTTATGATGAAATGGAAGTTATTAAAAAAAGAGAGTGAAAATATTGAAAGGGAAATAACTGGATTAAAGAAACCTTATCTTTTATAGTTCAATGTTAAGAATAAATTGATAACATGATAGATATGAACAAACCCAATAAATATAAAACAATATTTTGTTATAATAGATAGACTCATAATCTGTATAGAAATACTTTTGCAAAAAATTATAAAGGAAAAGTCTTAAATGTTGCATGATTTAGATATAATATTAAAGGGAATTATGAAAACAAATATTATTTAAGTTTTACCCAGTCATTAGGCAACACCAAGAACATTATTTATAAGAATCTATTCCAAGATAAACCAATAGTAAATGTATTAAATAAGTATGGGTACCTAATATATTTATCACAAATCTAGTTGGACCCAAAAATAGATTGGGTACCAAAACAAATATCTACTTAATTTTTTTATAAGAAACCTTTCTAAAGGGTAATAAAGATAAATGTTATATGGACATTGGGTTCTCTAAGAACACGACTGGTGACATCTCTAACTTTTTATCTTTTAATTCATGTGAGGGAGGCACTCTCACGTTTAGCGAAAACTCTAATGGTTTAGTAAATGATTTAGGAGAAGTAGGAATATAAAAATATATTTTAATTTTTAAATTATTATTTTAATAGGAATTAAAGCACAATTTTATTGGTATTAAACAACTTTTTTATAATGGTGTGAGTGGGAAGTTTGAAGAAAATTAATTTCTTATTTATAAATATAATACTATTTTATTTTATGCTAATATAAAAGATAATGTCAGAACTATAATTTTTTTAAAACAAATCTTGAAATATATAATGTTATTGAATTACATAGAAGTAAACCATATTATTTGGCACATAATATTATGACATGTTCATCTCCTACAAATGTAAAAGTTGGAAAAACATAAACTGGTTTTGGGACATCTCAAATTCAAATTAATTAGGTATTTTGTGTGTGATTATAGTCTAAACGGTTATTATCAAAAAGTGTATTTTAGATCTATCAATAATTTCAATATTATTAGATGTTTAGAACTACATCATCTAGATTTATTTAGAGCCATAAGAATTTCTATTTTAGGTAGTAAGATTTATTTTTTAACTATTTATGATTTTGGTAGAACCACTTGTAATATTTTCTTATCTCATAAAAGTTAAACCTTAAATAAGTTTATTACTTTCTATAAAAAAATTTAAAATAAAAAATTTAATTTAATAACATCAATTATAAGTGATAATGGTGTAAAGAAATTTAACTTAGGCTTTAAAAAATTTTGTGAAAAATGGATATTTCTAAAAACAATTCACCAAGAATACCACAATAAAATAATTTCATAGATAAGGAAAGCATAAATTTTCATGATAAGGAAAGAATTATGATAAATGAATTCAATTTAATAAAATATTTTTTTGTTGAATACTTTTACACTACTTGCTATATCTTAAATAGAGTTTATATTAGACCATTTTAAAAAAACCCTTAAGAACTATTTAAATAAAAGAAACCAAATACTATTTACTTTGATGTTTTTGGTTGTAGAGTTTATATTTTAAATACTATAGGTAATCGGGAAAATATTGATGAAAAAAATAATGAAGGAATTATTATAGGATGTTAAAATATGGTAAGGATTATAGAGTTTATAAAAATACAACCATTTCAATGGAATAATCTATGTATATAATGTTCTGTGAGAATAATAAAAATTAATTTCTGATTTCGATGATATTGTTGGAGAATTTAATGAATTCAATTTTGATAAAGACTAACCTGAAAATGATAATGCATCAGTAAAGGGGGAGAAAATGTCTTCTCAACCTAATCCAATGAATTAGAAAACACGTAGAGATCTTTATTTAGAAAATCTAATTAAATTTTTTTGAATCTATAATAAGAAAAAGAAAATCATTTTTTATTTTCTATTCTAATTTATCTCTTTCTGTTGATTTTGTGTCTTTTAATGTTGAAGAAGATTTTAAGGACTTGGATTGGATATATTATATGCGTGATAAACCTAATCAATTTGATAAAATTAATATCTTGATTTATATGAGTTTCATAAAGATAAAAAATTAATTGGAACCAAATGGATTTTTCCAAATAAAATGGATGAGTCTGGTAATAAACCATTAGATTATATGAGGGTTATAGAAATTAAATTGTTTAAATTGGTTTAATAAAGATTGAGTTTTTGAGAGTATGTTAATGTTTTTTATCAGTTTTATATCTCTATTAGAAAATAATAAATCAAAGTGAATTTAACCCTTTCTTTTTATTATTTTTAATAATACTATTCTTAATAATGATTTTATTTTAAATTTATTTTTTATTTTTTACAAATTTAAAATGTGGGAGAAAATTTTGAATATCTTAAAATTAAAATTATCATTTTGAATTTTCAATTTACAAAAATGGGGAGATGTTCTTTATGATAGTTCATATTCTTATTTGTTTTATTATTTTTAAAAATTAAAATCCCTTCTTTTAAATTATTTATTTAAATTTTTTTAATTTCTAATAATTTTTAAATATTCATAATTTTTTTATATTAATTTATATAAATTAATTTTTCTAGATTTATTTTTTACCATATTAAATTGATGTATGTGATTTTTTCGAAAAATGTTTCTCCACATTTTTTAATTAATTTTCAAATGTTATAATTTTAAATAAATAATTTATATAATGTGTATTTGTTTAATATATATATATATATATATCAATAAATATTTTATTTTTTTAATTTTATTCATTTAAAATGCATCTGTTTATGTTTTTTAAAATTTTATAATTTTCAAAACTCATAGTGTATATTATGACTAGTTATTTTTCATATATATATATATTATGTCATATTCTTCTATGTTAGTAGAATCCACGCATGTGAATTTTCATATCAGTAGAATCATCCATGTTCGGTGACACCAGTATCTATGATAGTTAGTGCATGAACCTTCCTGGTTCAACCTCATCCATAGCACCAACTCCACTTTAACATTGTCTGCACTATACTACCTGAAACTAGAATTCCTATACATTTTTTACACCTATATCACCTATGTAGAATCTTATTATCTCTCCCTACCATATTTGGTTCTAAATAATCAAATCACGATAATCTTCCTCATTCATTTGTCCTCATCCATGTGGCTACACCGATAGTGTGACAACACACAAATAGTGAATTTTGATATCATCACAAGAGAATAAATTTACTTTGTGACAACAATCAAATTACCAGGAAGTATAGTGAAATGTGTCCATGTGAGGATATTATATGTTACCATGAGTAACTTTGAAGTTACTACAAGTGGGTGCATCTACTTACCATGGAATATTTATTCATAGTTACCGTGAGTGTGCATGAGTACCTACCATGATTGTTCATGAGTATCTACCATGCGAAGAAGTGAGAACATAACATGATTGAGTTATACTACTTATCATAAAGAGACATTGAAGTGACTGTGAAGTATAATTGAACTTACCATGAAGATGAATTACCAACCTTGTGTTTTTCCATGTTACCACAAAGGAAATGTGAACCTAAACAGTTATTTTTATAACTATAATAAAGGTAAATTTTCTAAATACCATGAATTATTTATTTTTCTACTTATTTTGTCTTATTTTATATTAACTGTGCAATATTATTAAAAATAAATCACACAATAAATTTGGTCGTACGGTCAGTATACCTACCACACAACAATTTTGTTCACATGATTAGTATACTGCATGCACGACGAATACATCACATGGTCAGTATGCCTACTATAAGACTAGGTTCATATAGTCACTATGTCTCACAATTATTATATTACAATGTATACTTTTTAGAAATTTTTAACTCTACGTTATTATTTTTATGTTATTTTGATGATTTTAATTATTAAAAGTTTATTATATTAATTTTAACTATTCTATTACTTTGTTAAATAAATATAATTTATAATGAATATGTTTTAAACTTTTGAGTTTAAAAATTACATAAAAATGATTATTGAAATAATAATTTTAATAATGATTATTTTTTCTCCATTATATATATATGTATATATGTATATATATTGGATTATCAAATTACTATAGTATTGTTTAAATATTTTTTTAATTTTTAATTCACTTGAATAATTATCATTTAACTTAATTATATTATTTGAAGTGTTGTGCAATTATTTTATGTAGAAAAAAATATCACAAATATTATCTAAGTATGAGTGTCCTAATTAATAATATAGGTAACTGATATATTTTCAATTTTTATTATTTTCTATCATTGAATTGTGTGATTAGCTATTAAGATGCTACAATATCTTAGAGTTAATGAATTGAAAATTATCTA
Source organism: Viscum album (assembly GCA_963277665.1). Classification (NCBI taxonomy): domain Eukaryota; kingdom Viridiplantae; phylum Streptophyta; class Magnoliopsida; order Santalales; family Viscaceae; genus Viscum; species Viscum album. Next base: position 905,477,072 of record OY728166.1, on the reverse strand, counting down.
TGTAAATGTGGATAAATGAATTTGATAAAATTAACTCAACAATGTTTATTCAACTAGATTGAAGATGATTGATACAATTATAGATATAGAATAATAAAAATTATTATGATCATTTTGAAGTACTTAATATCAACTATGAAAACTATTCCATTGATTTGATTATGAAGTACTTCATAATTTTGATCATCCACTACTAAAGTGATTAATGATCTTATGCCGCATCAACATTCAATATCATATTCACCACTACCGATCTTAATTTCTGTCCAGTTTTCATCATTGCGTTTATACTATCTATTATTTTTTATTCTAGAGTCATTTTAATATTTTACCATCCAATTTTGTTTACCTAGGATATTCCTCCTATTCTAAAAGATTTACAGGTTGTGACTCCCAAAAAAAAGTCAGGTGGTTGTGACTTCTATAAAATTAAACTGTTGTAATACCACCAAGTGAGAAAAATTTATTTACATCTATAAATTGTGTTATCATTCCCTATAAAATGTTATGAATTAGTAAATACCATTCTTTTCACTGAGAAGAGAAGATTAAAGTGTATTATATGATCTTCATGATATGAAATAGTATAAACAATATAAAATGTGCTCTTTAATTTATTTTCCACACCACAATTAAAACTTTAAATCACTCTGATAATTATATGTAATTGATTAAATTTTTAAAAGTTATATTCACCCCTCTAGTCAATCATTCCTTATCACTAATACATAATATGAGGCACTCAAAAAATGAGATCCTACTATATTCAATTATAAATCATTATATAATACCAAAATAATTTATTATAAAACCAATTTAGAAATTTCAAGCATCATTAGAAAAACTAAAAAAGGAAATTTCACAAGAACAACTCTCAAAGTCAAGCTAAACTGATGGAAACTAATAATCTTCATTTTAAAACCGTATATAATTCTATATGAGACCCTAAAAAGTGATTAACAAATCATAAAGACCAAAACCCACTCCCTATAAATTGGATAGCATAAACCCTAGGCCTCTATGACTTTTAAGAGATGATAAATCCAAGAAAGAGATGAGGAGAGACCTAAATAATATGAAAGGAGGTGATTTCTAGGTGTGTATATTAATGATTTTTTAATAAATCCACATGTAATGATTCTGAAAGGAGAGGATAATAGAATTGAGAGTGAGGGGGAGGCTAGAAGTTGAATGGGGTTATTTAGTAGACAAAGTGGGTTAAAATAAGGGATTTAAAAAAAGGAATTTAAATATTTTTAATTTATAGGATGGAAAAATGGTTTGAAAAAATGGTCTTAGAAACTATTCACTAACCATGTGGTATAAATTACCTTATCTATGTACATTCATGGTTAGATCACATATCTTTCGAAAAATGCACTAACCATACAAAATACCACTTTTAAAAATGTATAGGTGTTTCATAAATGTCATATGGTTTTCACTAACAATGACCCAACCATTTGATAGATTTTATTTTTCCCAAACTCCACCGAGTACATGAATAAAACCTTGCAATGAATGAAATGATAAAAATAGAATAAAATAATACATAAAATACCTGAAAATGATGTCATGGATATGAAAGTTCTCCCCATTATCTCACCTTTTACTATTGAAAAGTTAAATTTATTCTTGATCTTATATCAAAGAAAGATATAGATACTTTCAATAAAATTCATTCTCCCATGACTCTTTCAAATAAAGTTTTTTTACACAAAACATAAACAAAAAATATGGATTTCCCAACAATAAATCTAATTTGGGAGTCATTTATATATCTTGATATAACTCTAGATATTATTACTTTACAACATGGTAAGGGTTAGGTTGATAGTTCTTTAGTTGAAAAATATGGAAAATATTTTAAATATCTATTAATTGTGTTGTAAAATATAACCTAAATGAAATATTCCCAATCCACTCGGTAACCTCAAATGTATCAACATACTTCAGGGGGATATCCCCTTATATTCCCAACCTCGGATGTTCTAAATGGAAAGATAGTCTTAGAAATATGTAGCCTTGTACTAAAAATTCCTATGGGAAATAACGGTGATCAACATAATACTTATGGATACCCTAAGCATCCACTAAACACTGATAAATTTTCTAGATCTTTTTGTTCATCTATTAGACAAGGTCGGATCCTTTCAGAGTTCTTTCGCCTACCTCTATCTAGTATAAATGAGAACAACATGGTTACCTTCATAGATCCTTTAATGGGGCTATCCTGATAAAAGACCTGTATTTGTTCTAATAAAAAAACATGATCAGTCCTAAATGAGTGTCTGGTGAACCATTAATGTTATGAATACATGCTTGGATTATATAATCCAAGATCTAGTTATTCTAATTCATTTTCCCATCAATTTAGGGGAGGTAAGTTGTACATAGATTTACTTAGGTACCCATTGCCTCTTATAATCCCTTTTAAAACCTAGAAGGAAATCATGGGTACCAATTAGATATAATAGAGAAATTCATTCCATTGAGTCTCAAAACCTTATCCACATATAAATTATCAAGGTCCTCCCCCTTCATTTACACCTTAACTGGTATAAAATTGGTAGATTTCATAAATTGGTCAATCTTGAACTAAATAGAATTCCATCCTTGATGGGTACAAGGTATTACAGTAATAAAATACATGAATATATCATCCCATTTCTAAGTTAGAATGGGTAAATGTTAAAGAAATACATAAGGGAAATGATGTTTGGCCTTCACCTTCTAATAGATATAGCACCAAGATAACAGTTTTGTTATGTCCATCCTCCTACCTGACCATTAAAATTATTGCTTTATATTATAATTCATCTTGGATGCACTAGGGTGGATAGCCCATTGAGTATGATGATATTCCTCTATAACTGATTTTTGAACTGAGGAGGGTAATATATGCCTACCTATAAAGAAATAAGAGACACTCAAAGAGATAGAACATTCTTTAGGTGCCTCCCACCATATAAGGTTTTCGTAATGTACTGACATTCACTATCGTCCATCTACTCATATGAAACAAGATCAAGAAGAGTTGGATTCAACTATATAATACCCAAAACATTGAATCCTTCTCCTATATTATATCCAAATATAGATCATTCATAATTCTTATGAGATTACACTCCTCATGGGACTCCCTAAAAGACTAAAGCATATGTTTTTACTCAAAACATCAGCCACTATATTTTTTTTCTATGTGTGTAAACAATATTAAAATAAAAATATTAAAGGTATTATATCCAGTGTCATTATATGATATTTAGGCCATTATATGAGAAAATATAGAACTTTTTTTGGAAAATTTTGTATACTTATAACCAAAATGTTAATGAATCAAGCATTGAATCACTTTCATGACCATGGATGATTCTTGGTTATGGGCAGTGTATTTGTTCTCCTTTGGATGAATCATCCAAGATTTATAATCCCCCATGTGATTTACTTACACTAAAACACAACATAAACCCATTCCTGAAGTATCATAGTAGACTTAATATCCCTATCCAACATTAGGATGTATTAAAATAGAGACCAAAATCAGACTCCATATCAATTCATAAAAAAAATCTCTACATTCATGAATCTAATAAAATTTTACCCCTTATTAGTGAGATTTATCAAAGGATAAGAAGTCTTGGAGAAGTGTCTAATTATTCTTTAATAATAATCAGGTAGACCCCAGAATCTTTGAATTTCGAAGAAATTTCTAGGGTCCTCCCAATATATAATGGATTTCAACTTTTCTAGAGAAAATAAATTTACTTGTTTGGATATTTTTTTCCATAAAATTTTTTACCTCCTATAACCAAAAGTTACTTCTAGATATCATGGGATAGATCTGGTGGGCTCAAATAATTCATTAAACAATCATTAAATACTTCATGTGATCATCTGATTATATATATTAAACCATGATATTGATGAAAAAACCACTAAAAACTAATATAGATATTTAAGATACACCCATTTCATTAAATCCATATAAAATACTATGGAATTTGTCAATCCAAATTGAATTATAGGATATTCTTAGTGATCGAACTGATTTGAAATGCTAGTTTATGAATGTCAGCCTCTCTTACCTTGAAATGATGGTATCCCAAATGAAGGTAGATCATATGAAACCATTATTACCCTTTTAATTAGTAAAAAAGAACATCAATTCAAGTAATGGTATATTTTTTTTGATCATTACCTGATTTAACTTTCAATAATCAATAAATTGCTGGAGATAACAATCAAATTTCCTCAAAAACAAAATTTGGGTCACCCAAGGATACACACCTAGGAGTATAAACCCCTTGGTCTCAAGATGATCCTGCTAAATATTTAGCTCTCTCAATTCAGTTAGGTCCATATTGTAAGAAAACATAAATATACGTTGCTTTCTTAGAACTAGGTAAATGGATAACTTGATCACCCACTCAGGTGACAACCTAGAGAAATACTCTTGAAACACTTCAAGGAATTATCACACCATGGGAGGTAGAACACTCACTGGATTCCCCCCACTAACATCAAATTATAAGGAAGAGATCTGGAACATGAGTATACCCACCTTAGTAAGTGGGGCCCCCACTCAGCTAGATTAAAGATCTTATTCTCCATATAATATATTAACCTTCCCATCAAAGGGTATAAGTACATTATTTTATGATATAAATCTATATGATCTTTGAAGGACTTCAACCAGTCCATCCTAAAGATAATATTAGACATATCCATTTCTAATCATGGAAATCCCATGACACCTCAATCATTAATAGAGTGAGGAAACAATATGGACACTAAAGACCATTATCCTTATTTTTTACAAGAGGATTTGATATTTCCATAATATAAATCATAGGATATTATGGGAGGATTAGTGTACCCATTGTTTAAGTAGAGAAAATGAGTGAGATCCACTGGTATCAAATAAGTAAACTTCTATATATGATGCTATTAAAACCTCTTATCGCTATAGTTAAACTTACATTAAACTCGGTGAAGGCTTGGTCCACCGTATAAAGCTATCATCTCTCTACCAATTCCTAAGTCTTTACACTAGTCTAAGGTTCCACCCTCAGCTGACACTACCCATGAGAAGATCCACCTTTGTCCCTACAACATTAAGAGTATGATCCACTAGCCTTGGGTAATTCAGACTATTCCTTAGATCCTTTTGGAACTGAGGACCATAATTCACTATTTTCTAAAACACCAATTTTAAAAAACCTATAGGGATGTCCCATAATAAAACATTGATGTAAAGCCTTCAGTGCCTCTAAAAAGAAAGTATTAAGATGACCTAGCAGGCCACACAAATGAAAAATGGGTCCCTAGATTCTATGGGAAGTATAAGAGGTAAATTGGGATGGGGGATGAAAACCTTTTCCATTTCCTCTACTTATATAATCCCACTTCATTTTATTTTCATAAAATCTCACTTCACCCTGTATTGGTAAAGAAAAATTTCCAATAAATCCTGATATACCATCTTGGTCAACCTTGACCATAAGGGCTTGGTCCACCACCTCTACATATGTTGGAAGCATATGAATGAAAACATGCAACTGAATATTGGGTTGATGGCCCATTTCAAACATCCAATATTTCAATATATCATTTTCCACTATCTTTAGAAATGTAAACTTTCTCAGTAAAGTGTTTGGAATACTCCAAGTTATCTGATCATCCTATTGAAGGCTTAGGAACTCTTTTTATTTTACGAACACCATAGTTTTAGCTTAAAAAAACTATTAAAATATCACTTTAAAAACCTTAAATTTAATATTCTCCTGCTACTTATCTTGAATTATCAAATCCCAATATCACCTACTAGGACCCTTAAGCATGAAGGTGGAAAATTTCACCATAAAAGGATTAGAAGTTTGGATAAATTAAAATATGCACTAAATATTTTCCAAAAAATCCTTGGTTTTATTAAGGTTTCTTCCCCCATAAAATGTATAAGTTTTTTTTAAAGGAAATCATATGCCTTATCCAAACTCAAAATAATTCCTTTCTCTTTTACTTGAGAGAAACCTAGACTCGCTTCCTAGTCCATGGCCCGAACTATCCTTACAGTTGATTTTATAAAGATTTAGGGTAACTGAAGGTTTTTCCTAGATGAATTTTTATGTTGTTCACCCCCAGGGGTAAACTGGGGTTCTTTGGGGATTCATAACACTAAAAAATCAGATAAAGTTAAAACCATCAAAATAGATAACCAAATATTAAATTAAAATCATAATTATTTATTTAAACTATTACATTAAATATAAATAATATAAATATTAATGATTCATATCCTTCTAGATACATGGACCAAGCACATAGTTTTCATCCTATCTAGTTAGCTCACACAAAATATTGAATCCAAAAATATCATTCTTTATATCCCTTGTTAACTCAAGATGGATCACTAAGAGGTTTTTACATATTCCTTTTCAAACGAAGATTCTATGATTCCAAAAAAAACTAGATTCAGTTTACCGAGATGCCCCAAATAACAAATCCCAAATTAAACTTAGATCTCTGATACCATTTTTCATGAACCAATGATGATCCTCCCATAAACCAAGCACCCGGTTCAGCCTATGATAAACCCAACGGGTGTTCTCGATCCTTATGATCTGGCACAAGTGCCTGGGAATCAATGAAACACGACCTGGGAATGGTTTTTCCAATTGATAAATGAATCATTGTCTCAAAAAAAATTATGTATGATTGACCCACCATACAATTTTAATACATGCATTCAATATGAGGGAGAATTTATTCATTTTTTTCAAATGTGAGGACTTGGTCAAATAAAAACCAACTTTATTAAAGTAAAACGCAATTACAAGATTCTAAAGAATGGTGTTTTAAAAATATCTCTTTTAGTGATATGTAAAATATTAAGGGGAAGGTCATCCATACATATGAGGCCACTACTACCCTCTCCCTTTTTGGAAATTTCATTCAAAACCATGTTGTCCTGTTATTATTTATGAGTGATAATATAGTCAATGGAATCCATAATTCAAGGAATTACATAAATTAAACTGTAAATCTCTATGAGTGGTGCATGATATTTTTCTGGATTGCATGTACAATAGTCATGGGGTCTCTCTCTAACCATAGCTTTGACAAACCACTTTTCCTAATAATTATCAATTCATTGTTTACTCCTATAATCCTAGATTCAAGATCAAATTTAGTCCCAAATTCACTAAAAAAGATCCAATAACATATCGAGTTTGATTTCTGAAGTTGGCACCACATTCCGAGATCCTAGGATTTCCTTTAGAAGCATCATTTGGGTTAGCTTTAACCAAACCAAGGAATAGATTCTACCAAAAAACCTCAAAACATAAATAATGAGGGATATAATTTCTAGAGATACCAGTGTTCTTGATGATGATAAAATTAGGTAAAGAGATATTACATAATTCATAGTGCATTTTTTATATTCCCTAAAAACAAAAATGAGGTCTTATAAATAATCTTGAAGGTTTAAGAATGAGTGACCATTATTTATGTCATTACAAGATCTATGTATGATGTTTCCTAACTCAATAAAATTATCCTATAAATACATAGGAGCTAGTTTGACATCTAAAATATGGTACAGTTGAGTAGCATGGCTTCAAGAGAGGTAACATTTCATTTAAGAGTGTTAATGAGATCTAAAAGAGTAATATAGTGTGGTGAAGTAGTATCACAGCTTAAGAAGAGATGATCTGTGACTTCCCAGTGCTGATTATAAAGATAACATTTGGAACATAAACAAACTATAATGTAATGAAGACAGACCTTAGTTGGAATTATCTGAGGGGTAAGCCTCCAAATCAGGGTGAATCTTGAAGATTTGATCAATGAGTTATTGAACATGTAGATGCAAGATATTTCAAGGGAGGAATTTACAGATTTAAAGAGATAAAAGAGCTTAGCATTGAGCTAACCAGATCTTGTGGGCTCCCAGTAAATCAATTCTTCATGAGGGGAAAAGGAAAACACAATTATAATATTTCCAATATCCTTAGTATAATGAAGCTAAGGTCCATCCATAAATTATTTTATAGAGATATTAGGATAAATGGGGATGTTGATGTTATGAAGAGAATATATAAGATAATAATATGACCAATTTTCCATATAGAATAAGAGATGAGATTGTCTACTTGGTATCTATCTGGATGATGATAAGATAATGGAGAATGAAGACCTGAAAGTTGTACATAAAGAATAAATTTTGTATTTTAGGTTAGCATTCCTAACTTTCAGCAAGAAAAAAATATACCACAACCCATATCTATATAACATGGAGAATCATCCCACCACCATGTCACCACTACAAACCCAAATAAGACTAGTAAGAAAACCCAACACCATAGAGTTGTATCTTTTTATTTTATAAATTAGAAAGTATAAGGTATGTATACACCCAGGGGTGAATATAGGGTGTGAGCAATGATCCTAATGGGAATAAACCCAGTGTTCCATATCCAACCTATGTTACAAAGTCTAAATATTCTAGTTTATATATATAACCAAGAAATTAATGATGATAATTTTAGTTAAAATGTGTAATAAGGTATGAGATACTAAGGAAATTAAAGAAAGAATGTAAAATCTTTAGAAAAAAATGTTTACATTATTTTCATGGGATTTATTCTTATAGTTACTATGGCTAGTTTCACACAGATATTACTTTTATAAAGTCTAGTGGGAAGAAAGAGTATAACGTCATTGTCCAATAGAGAAAATCAAAATTTACTAGCCATGCTAGTAGAAGGGGGAATATCCCACATAGGTTCTCCTACATGAGTTTTTGAAGTTCCCATGATTTTTTTTCAAACTATATTATCATCTCACCATGTTCTTTCATCACCATTCACAATCCATTCCATTTTTCTAAAATTTTAACTGTAATTTTTATTAAGAAATTACCAAATAGAAACTCTCAATATTATAGCCCCATAAATTCCATTTCAAAGAATTATATAATACCATAATAATTTATTAGAAACCCAATTTATAAATAGGAAGAATCATCAAAAAAACTAACAAAGGAAGGAAAATGGAACCACCTATTGAAATCAAGACAGTGGAAACTTATCACCATCTTTGGAAAAATACCTATAATTCCAGAAAGGATCCTATATAAACAAGAACAACTCGTAAACACAAAAATCCATGACATATAAATCATTTAGCATGTACCCTTTCATTAAAGGCTTTTGGGGGAATAGAAATATAAGAAATATAGGAGGGTTGACTTAAAGGAGAATAGATGAAGTTATTTCTAGGTGTTTACTGTATATATTTATGAAAAATGCCACTTGGAATCAATCCTGAAAGAGATAGAAAGAGCTTTGGGAGTGAGAGGGAGGTTGGAAATAGAATGGGGTGAGTTAGGGGAGAAATATGGTTTAAAATGAGAGGAGGGAAGAAGTCTAATTTCAATATTTTTAATTTCTTGGAAGGTCGCATGATTTGGATGCATGGTATGAAAAATTGTGCACCATACTTGAAAGTCACACAACCCTACCTGGGATCTTGAACGGTTGGATTTAATGTTTTTCAAACCATACACCAACCATGTCAAATTACATTATTAAAACCACAGATATGTTACATGGCTATCACACAGTTTGTGTCAACCATGCACCACAATGTAACAAATCCTATTTTTACCAAACTCCAATAATTACAAGGAAATGAGTTAGTAATGAAGGCTAAGATTAAAAAGGGAATAAAATAATATCTAAAATACTTGAAAATAAGGTCATGGGTGTGAAAAAATTTAATATATTGATAGAGTATATTTTATGAGTTCATGTCTATCAAAAATTATGTAAAAATAATATATTTTCGTATCCATTGATAGATCATTACAAAAGTAAAAAAAAAAGAGAAATCAAAAATTGCTTCTGTGAGGGGTAAAACATCGAGAAGATAATATGAAAAACCAAAAAAACACAAAAAAAATGTTCAAAAATTCCAAGTAGATGAGAATTACAATAAAAAAATAATGAAAAACTATCTTTGATTGATTAAAAATGAGTAATGAATAACATACCTTCAGTTGTAAGAGTATATTCATCTAATAAATTCAAAGGAGGAAGCAACATACTTCATCTTTTGTGAGAGATTGAATGGTGTGAGTGAGGTGTAATCTTTATTAGGGTTCTTTTTAAATAGATAATGGGGTTTTATCAATGTTGGTAAAAAGAAACTAATAAAAGATACATTTGTTGTGATAAAATGGAAAGCATTGATAACTACAATATTTATCATCATTTTTAGTGCTAATAAAGATTCTGGTTTGTCAGTGCTATAACAGCTTTGATAAATCCTACATTTATTTGTGATATGTGAAAATAGTAACAAATAGAATTTTATCAACACTTAATATTACACAAATAAATACTTGGAAAATTTAATATAAAAATTAAAATAAATTAGTAATTATATAAAAATAAATATTAAAAATTAATAAATTACTTTATAATAAAAATATATTAAAAAAATTAATATAATAATAAATTAAAAATAAATAAGCTGTATTAATTATATGAAATGTGTTAATAAATGTGATAATTTTATAACAAATATATTATATTATAAAAAATGTATTAATATTATGATAAATTTATTAATATTATAACAAATTGTTTCTTAGAATTTTTTTTAATATTATAATAAATATATTATTTGTAAATGTAATAATATTTTCATAAATATTATTTATGAACTTATTAATATTATAATAAATTAATTTATAATAATAATTAATAATAATTAATAATCAATTAATATAATTAACTATTATCTACATTTTAAAATTTTAATTATCATTAAAAATATTATTAATTATATAAAGTAATAAATACTTTTAAAATATATCGCTATTAAATGTATACATAATAATATCATGTATAAATGTTTTCCACAATATATAATTAACTTTAAACTTATAAAACTAAGCGTGAGAATTTAATATTTATTTTTAAAAAGATTTAAATTTATAATATGTTGATATATATTATTAATATAAAATTAATTGTATAGATATATATATTGTATTGATTTTATATATAATATATAAATTATTATTCACTATATTTAAAAAATTTAATTATGAATAAAAATATTATTAATTATATAAATGTATAAATAATTATTTATCTATCTATGTGTGATATATATGTGAACCAATTGATACCTGTTTGTATTCGGTGACAACACACATACACATACACATATAAACATATGTATACATACACATACACATGCACACACCGAGGCACTCATGAATACATATAACCAACCACATATATACACATACACTTACAGAAACATATATACACACATAAAAAATACATAATTAGACACACACATCCACACACGCACACAGATGTATTAAACCCTCATTGAAACACAAAAACATATAATTACGTGTGTATATATTTAAACACACACATAAATATAAATATATATGTGTATTTTGTGTCAATATATATATATATATACACATACTTACATATAAATATATATGTATATTTATATTAATTATAAATTATATAATATTAATATTAATATATAAATTTAAATATTAATATAAATATCTATACATGTGTGTGCATTGTAAGTTTATATAATTTTAATTTAAATATATTCTAAACAAATTAAAATAATTATATTTATATATTGTATTTAAATATATATATATATATATTATTAAAAATATTTAATATTATATATATAATGGTTACCTTTATTAGTGCTAAAAAACAATGATAAAGGGAACCCTTTTTCAATTATAAATGAAGTGTTGATAAAGAATACCCAATATTAGTGCTAAAAATCACTAAAAATGGTTCCCTTTTATCAACAATTTTTTATTGTTGATAAAAGGTATGTTTATCAACAATTTAGATAGAATTTATAAAAGGCCACCCTTTATTAGTTCTTTTTTAGCACTAATAAAGGGTAGAACTGAATATTGTTTAATCTACAATAGTGTTCTGAAACAACCTTCCTTAATTTATAAAAAGTAACAATTAATGTAAATTCACATAGAATGAGATGAGGGATCCAAAAAAGAAAAAACCATAAACATAAAAACCACTTGAATAAAATTTTACCATGAAAACCCTTGTGTCTCCATAGGCTTATGGTAGATAGAAATCATAAGAAAATTGAAATATGGGACTAAGATGAAGGGGGATGACCACTTAACTAGGATATTTTCTTAAATAATCTTGAAGAAAAGAACTTGGATTAAATATTTAGAGAAAGGAGAGAGGTGTATCATGTGTGAGGAGGGATAGAGGAGTTGATATGGGGTATAAGTAAGTATTACTACATTTAAAATCATAGACGAGACTATAGTCATTTCACAATTTTAGGTTTGTAGGTGGTTTGAATGGTTTGGCCACACAATTAGTCAAATGACGCACCATCCACGGAAAATAACTTTTTTAAGAAACAACTAGATTTTCTCAGTTTTTCGCATCTTTATTACTAATTATTCACCTACCATGAAATAAGTTCTATCCCACATTTTCTCAAAATTTAAAAATGAAAACACCTAGAAATTAATGATATTGAAAGAAATGAATAATAATAGAAATAATACCATGAAATTTCACCAAGGGTGTAAAAAATTAAAATAATAGGTGGAAATGAATAGTCTCAAACTATGATATCCTTCTGAGAAATCCTAAAAACATGAAAAATCAAATAAAGAAATATTCCATCACGTGTAAATTATACTAATGTCACTACTCCATCATTAATTTTATGGTACTGATGAATATAATAACAGGCAGCTGAATAGTATCAATAATCCATGATGTATCCTTAGGTTTTCTTGAATCACCTTATGCTCAAGTGAGAGTCTCCAACCTCTCAAAATGTGCTTGTATCTTAGGATGGAAAAGTGATGAGAATAGATAGTTACACGGTGGAAATATATTTGACATAGAGTTAGGCACACATGAACACATGATCTTAACTGAAGTGGATTGTATATATATAACTCAAGACATTACAAATCCTGTTATATATTTTATTCAAATGTTATGTAATGTTTTAGTAAATCATTTTTTTATAAATGATTCGTAATCTATAGTTAAATCAAAACCCAATAATTTTATCACATGAAATGCTTAACATAATCATATCTTATAGGTATAATTTATCAAATTTTAACTATTAATGTTTCAATTCCCATGAAAATGAAGTAATAGAACCATGTCCATTAATTTTTATATTGATTATTTTTTATATATAATATCATACATAGTATATTTATCATATATTATGATATAAGGGGTTTTTTCAATTAGAAGGGGTTATAACCCCCTCTAAATACTTTAATAGTTGTTATAAAAACCACTTATAATGTTTCTTCCCACTCCAATTAGTGGTGGTTTTATGTAAGAAATGGAAAATTGAAAAAAAAGGTTGTTTTAACCCCCTTATAATATATTTTTTTTAACAATTTCATAGAATTTTCATCATCCCTTAATGATTTATATTTTTTAAAACATGTTCCCATATATTTTAGGGGTATTTGTAACCATAAAAAATGTTTCCTTTTAACTTCTCTCTCTCTTCATCTTTCATATTCTTCTAAATCATTTTTAAAGAGATTATTTCTTCATAATGGGTTTGTAAAATCAAAACAATATACCCTTCATATTTTTTAAGTTATCACCACCATTAATGTGAGGGTCATTGGTTTTTAGTTTTCATTAAAATCAATGGTTTTCTTATGGTTCTTGGTTTCCAATAAAACCAAGGGATTCTTTCCTTTCTTATTTATTTCATGATCTCCATTAAAACCAAGATCGAAATATAATGCTCTATAGGCTTCTTTAAGAGAGAATATATAGGGGATTATTATTTAGCTATTTCCAAAATCTTTTATCAAAATGTGACATTTTAATTTCCAAAATTTATTTTCCACTTTGATTAAAGTTTCAATAACCACTACACACACCATAATATAATTTTTTTACATAAATCGATTTCTTTTATGATAATATATTTTATATTATATTATAGTTTTAAAATTATTTTAAGGAAATTCACCCCCTCCACTTTCAATTTTATCACTGACCTAGATTTGTTATCAAAGGGTGGATATTTGTTTTTTTATCAAAATATACTAGTTTTAAAAAATTTATTTTAGTTTTCTATATCTTATACAATTACAATGTTTTGTATTTTTAAATAGAATCTTTTTAAAACACCCATTGTACTCCCAAAGGGAAATCTATGGGTCATGTAACTAATTTTGATGGTTCTAACTATAGTTATTGGAATAATTTCATTTCAACCTTACCTAGATATATTGTTTATCCAATATGGAAAATGTTTATACATGGTTATATTCCCACTAATGAAAAAGAAGAAAAATGAACACCTAGTGATATTGATTATTTTGTATTAGATGGTAACGTTATGAATGACTTAAATTCTAAATTAAACCAAAATGAAGTTTATAATAAATCTACCTGAAATAATTATCATATAATCTGGAAACACTTTAATGTTTCACATGAAGGAACAAATAAAGTTAAAGAATCTAAAGATGATATATAAGGAATTTTATTGAAATTTTTTTTTATGAATCCAAATGAATCTATTACTGAAATGTTTATAATCATTTCTGATATATAAAATGGAATAAATTATCTTAGAGATACTCTTACTACAGAAATAGTAGTAAATAAATTTAACATCCTGACCTGAGATATACTAAAATGGTTCCCTAATCTGGTCGGTCACATGGCCTCAATTGTGCCTCCCTTTATGCGAGAGGCTTCCGACTAGAAGAAAGGGTCCAATGATGGAATGGTGCAGAGACTATAAAATCATGACCAATGTGGAAAAATGGTATAACATAATAAATCAATCAATATTGGAAGCAGTATAAATGAAATTTACTAGAAGGAAATAATAACTAATAAAATAAAACATTGTTTAAATGGACAATGCCATATACACCACTAATAATAAAGGATTGTATAATCATGCATGAACATGGTACATGGTGCAATAAATAGTTATGAAATAAGTAAAGAATAAAATGTATAAAAATAACTAAAAAAATACTCAAAGGATATCTCCATGAGTATCCTGATCTCCAACTCAGACCTCTCCTCCTAAGCTCTCATGCACAATGTAACAACACAAGAAGAATTCATAAACAAAAAGATGTGACCAGGAGGTCTGTTTAGGTACCCCAGAGCAATGGTCACCCAAATAGGGTGTGAGATCAGCTTATTAGGGCTCCACAAATGGTTTCTAATGTTATAAAGTTTTTAGGTATAAAAACAATAGTTTTTTGTATAATAAATAAAGTAAAAAAATAAAAAATTGTAAATAAGTTGACTCAGGGTACTTTAGGACACCCTACCGACCATACCTACTTCAACCTATGCTAAAATATCACTAACATGCCATCATGTATATATATATTCATATATGTAAACACACACACACACACACACACACACATATATATATATATATTCTGAGATATATATACATCAGTGAGGACCACAGGTGGAAGGAAAAGGCACACACATAATAGTAAAATAAGGATTATTTATTTAATTAAGTAAATAAACCAAGAAATCATAAGCATGAAATATAACCAAGTTCATAAAAGTAAAATAGTTTCATAGGACCCAGGTTAAACCCACAACATCCATGTATAATGAATGTCTATAAGTAATAGAGAAATTCTGGGCTGTCACAAGTATCTAAACATAAGAACATTAGTTGGTCAAGGACCTGAGGTAATAGTCAACGTGTCCTAGTATAGTAATCATCATAAAGAGATACCACTCATCATATGTAATAATACAAAAACATGATATAATTCATTTTTCCTATGATCCCATCTATAGAATTCCATAACAGGGAATCTAGGTATCACCCAAGGAGTAATGTAATCTTTTTATTTTGTACGCCTATCCATGGAATTGCATAATGAGTAAACCCAAGTATTTATCATAACTTCTAATTTCCCTATGAAACTGTCCAAGGGGTTCCTTTAAAATGTAAACCAGTTATCATCAAGAGCGTGAGTAAAATCATATAGCCAATTTGTATGTCCAAGGAATTCTAAAAAAGGAAACCCAAGTATCTAACAAGTTGTAACATATTCAAGTAACCTAATATCCTATCCAAAATATTCTTTAATGAGGAAACCAATATCGGTCATGGTAAATATAATCTCACTCATAATATTAGCTCACCCTAGGTATTCTATAATAAGGAACCCGATTATCACTCAAGTCATAATGTAATTCCCTTTTTACATGTTGCATATTAGTATTTAATTTTAGGCCATGGGATTCATCCATTCCAACTTTAGGTATCATGACACATTTCATTTATTCTTTTACAATTTCACTTCTAAAAGATAATCCAAGAATAATTTAATAAAGAATTCCATGTTTGTAATCATTCTATTTTTCACAAGATGTATAATCAAAGAGAACGATACTTCTAATCATGTAACGTATCATTAATATATCCACATTTAAATTCCCCAATTTATTAGATAAACATCGCACCTCTTAGGTGGTTTTATTTAAAAAATGGAATGGTTGAAAACCAAACTCATTTAGTATAGTTTTAATAACTCATATGTGAGAGTAAATTTAACACAACACAAAGGTGATTAGATCTTATATAGAGTACTACAAATAATTAATTTATAATAACACCCTTAAACAGTTATTAAATTACTTAAGAAAGAATAGATCATGAAATGAAAAAAAACACACCCAAAAAATGGTGTGGAGTGAGTTAAGCTGGATAAACTTTAATGGGGAATTTTAAATTCCCAATGGAAATATTAATTTAGGAATAAGAATTTATATAAATAATTTTTCAATTAATAGGCAATGCATGGAAAATACAATGCACATCATAATGGAATATTTAATAAAAATCCTAGAAAATAAGTTAAAATCATTTTAACACCTATCACATGATTGGGAAGGTACACTCCTCAAATTTTATCCTTTGATTCAATTCGATTTGAGAGAAATTGAACAAATGTCCATACTCCCTAAAAATAGGTATAATAATCTCACATTAAAATTGAATTCAATACTACAGAAAACTAAGAAAAAAATGAAGGATAATTATAAGACACATCAAGGGGATTCCAATTCATCCAACATAATTCGATTCGGATTTCAAATGAAGTAGAACCATATAATACTAGAGGATATACTGAAGAGGAGCTTGAGGGGGAGTTGCATGTGGTAAGAGTAGTAGAAAGTGGGAGGAAATACCTTAAGGAAGAGAGGGGATATGTGGGTAAAATCAACATCTTTAATGAACCACATGGTTGGGACACAATATTTGGATAAACATGCTCCAACCATGAGGTTCCACAATATAAGTGGCACTAAGGGTGTGGGCTAGGTATATGGTTTTCCAAACCAAGAACAACCTATTCGGATAACCTCTACATTTTTCTACAGATGTCTTTCATGGTCGTGCGACGTTGGGTGTATAGTTTGAAAAAAATGTGACACCCTCCTAGTTCCTACTCCATGACACATGATTTTCCCCTCTAGGACTGAAAGCTTTCATCAAACGACATCTCTAATTAAAACATACCTCATTGTTTGGGTTGCGTGGTTTTCCCTAAGCATGCGCCAGTTTTGTGCCTCTTACAACTTCTACTAAAATAGAGTTTTTGGATTCTGATGCACATGATACTCATCCAAGAACCAGATACACCTCTTGGTCTTTAAAATACATCTTATAGAAATTCTTTTAAGTGTTCCAATGCTTGGATTTAAATTTTTAATCTAAATTTAGATAATATCCCATCCACTAAATCAAAATTTGAAATTCTTCTATAAAATTTCCATAGCTAGAAAATATGGGACCTTACAATCTCCCTGTAGAGACCTGAAGCTTAACATACATGGAAATTACATTACTTTTTCGGAATACTTAATACATAACAAAAACAGACACACAAGGACCGTAATAGTTTAGTGTCTTTGGAAACTTGGAACGTAATATTCTAATCGTGGTGAAAGATCTTCAAAATTTCCCATAAAGATCTTCCACTTTTTTTTCCTTACCTAAAACCTTTATTTATATCCTGGGGAAAAGAAAACATAAAAGGGTGAGCTCAAATGCTCAGTAAGGGTAAACAAAAGAAATATCAATCAAATCATATTCATAAGAACATAACATTTTGGAAATCTTAACCTGCAAAAGAGAGCATAATTTCATAACATGGGATAAATCATAGTAGTGAATTGAAATCCCAATAATCATAACTTAAAACATGAAACTTTGTGGCATACACACATAATCATAGAGAATCATTTCTTATTAGTCAAGACTCATTCCCAAGACTATCCTAGTGGACAAAGTCCATTTCTGAACCGAGTTCACTACTCGTTTCAGTCCTGTTTCACTGAACCGGTATAACCTACCGTTCCAACCATGTCTATCTCATGAGATATAAAATCTTCACCCAATTCATTGGAGGGAGATATAGGTCCCACCCATCTCAAAATGATACCATTCTTATGTATGCCACAAAATCATAAACCATACATCATAGCATAACCCATGTAATGAAAATGGGAATCTTAAACATCGTGACATCATAAAACAATTCATATAAGATAAAGGAATTAATAAAAATATTTCCATCACAACATAATCAAATAAATGTAATAATAGGGATAGAAACAGAACCCTATATTATCTTAGATGGAAAATAATTTTGATAAAACTCTTGAACTTCATTCTTGAGGAAAATATCCTTTCTACTTCAAAAACATTTCTCCTTTCTTAAGATGTCAAACAATTTTAAAATAAAATAAGTTGATTAAAAATAAACTTGAAAACTTGTAAAGGAAGCTTCATGGAAATAATTTTTTAAAACTCCATTCATGTCGTATAAGTTAAAAGAAAACATTCTTCTCGTACTTTTTTCGGAAAAGTCAAAAAGTACCTCGTACGAAAAATGACAAAAGATTCATTTCAAATCTTTTACTAAAACTCACCAATGGGTAACATTAGATTTAAAAAATTGTAGGTGGATGGAAATAATATTACATATTGAGGAAACATGGATGGGGATGATAAAATACACCCCAGTAAATACCAAAGTATAAACAATCTCGGATAAAAATGAGATTGTGATATTTTCCCTTACCTTAGGTCCGATTTGCTTCGTAAGTGTCCGAAACTCCTGTATAATGATTTAAATAATGTCATTGACTTATTATAGAATCATAATCATTGTTATGATATCATATATGGTTCACTTATGACTTTATAATACCCGTTCTTTTGTAAATTCCATGTTAAAGAGCGTTTTGGGTAAAATCGCCTCATTTGTCGTTCGTGTTTTAACTTGTAATTATTCCTATGATTAATTAGATCATGATTACTTAATTCCATAATATAAAACATGATTTATATATAATATATATTCAGAATATTCATATATATAATAGATCGATAAATGGAAATAAATACACCGTTCATGGAGACGGTAGGCCGTACGTAAGCATGAACGCTGTTTTCGTTTCCTTATTGAGTTGAATGGAATTAAGTAGATGAAATACATATATACATAAATCCAGTAGCTTTATAATGTCATATATTTCATTATTATTGCTTATATATACTTTATAATCATTCTTAAATGGTTAACATGGAGAATGAATCTCATCGCGTCGTGGAGACGGTATTCCGTACGTACGCACGAGCGATGATATCATTTCCATAATTATTGAATTGAATTGGAGTGGATGATACAATATATCAGAATCAGTATGATTTTATAATAACTATTTATAGTTATTCTTTACACCATTATACCCATCCATGTAAGGTGTTGGTGGAAAACAGATTACACCACGGCGTGGAGACGGTATTCTATACGTACGCACGCGCGGAGATTTTGTTTTCCGTAGGATGGATAGAATGTGAAATGGAGTTTTTTCATATTTATAATAACAAATCAGTATATTAGTGATACTTATGTTATTACTTTATAATGAAACAACTAAATAAGAAGAAGTTGAAGAAGAAAGAAGCTTGAAAGAATCGGGAGAAGAAATTACCTCTTCTTCGATACGCCTCTTTGAAATCTCCTTTTAGGGCACTAAAATTGGTATTTGAGGAATACC
Organism: Viscum album; assembly: GCA_963277665.1. Lineage (NCBI taxonomy): Eukaryota > Viridiplantae > Streptophyta > Magnoliopsida > Santalales > Viscaceae > Viscum > Viscum album. The sequence goes on along the minus strand of OY728166.1, from coordinate 905,456,886 downwards.
AGAACCTCTAGGATGTTTCTAGGGAAGTGGAGAAGAGAATTTGGCAGGGTTTGGCCGAGCTTGAAGGCTCAATGTTGTGTGAGGAAGAGAGGGAGGAGGTTCCCTTTTATAAGGAAGGAGAGGGGCTCCTTTGGAGAACTAAAAATATTATTTTATTATAAAGTCATATTCGGTTTTAAATAGCTCCAAATTGACTTATTTAGAAGATAAGGTGGGGATTAATTGAAATCATCTCATCCAATATAATTTATACAAGTTTAGTTTCCTATTTTAACCTTATCATTTAGATTTAACATTATGTTAAATAATTTTACTTTTACCGTGTCTTCTTGTGTTCTTACACTATAAGGTTAATAAACATACTATAAAAAGCCAAACTAACCCCAAGTTGTTTATTATTAATATATATAACCTTATCTAAGTCATTTGGCCGAACCTTAGATTTTTAGGAATAAAATAACAATTTATAATATAATATTTTTTTTAAAAACTATTTTATGTCAATTTTGACACTATTTAGTAATTGATTTTTTGTGAAAATCATAACAGAATGATTAGTTCGAAAAAAGTTAATTAAATAAATACTAACATGTCATATTAACCTAGACAATTAGTGGAATTCATAAAAAGTCTCAAATTATATTTATTTGGGTATTTATAATATCAATTATTATAATTTTTCACTATTATGGTAGTTACTCCATCATCATTGTGTCATAAATAAATTAATTTATTTAAAGTCTAAAAATTATAAATAAACTATAATTATGTATTAAATATTATTATCTTTCTAATGAATATTTACAATCGAATTTATCTTATGTATAACCCTATATTAAAAATATTTTAGTAAATAAACTTTGATTTTAACACTTTTAACTCTTCTTTGAATTAAATAATAATAAATGTCCTAATCTAATCCAAGTGGGCCTAAATGGTCATATGTTATTCCTAAGGTTGTTTTGGGTCTAATTACACTTATCCAATAGAATTAGGACATGTGTTAGGGTAATAATAATATCACTTTTACCCTTAATTACCCTATTTACTTTTAACCGTGGTAAAAAAAAGTAAAAAGTTACTATTCACCAAAAATTATTTTCATCTCATTGAACCACATTTTACTTACTGACATCAACCGTGTCTCTTGTATTTTTTAAATTCCACTCACAGAAGAGGTAAAATTAAGTTTTATAAAAAAATCATTTTTTTTACTACCACTTAGTGGTTTCACTATTCATCAAAAAATGAAAGTTTCCCGAAAAATACCAAAAATTAGGCCTAAGCTATATTTGATATTATGAACTCAAAAATGATGTCTATTTTACCAAATTCAAAACATATCAGTTACATTAACTAATTTAAAAATTAATTCCCTTCGTCAAAACAAATGGCGTGTTTTTAAGAGATAATAACTATCAAAAGATTGACACTTGTTTATAACTGGTTTAAATGTGAAATTACATCCAATGAACAACATTGTATTAAATTGTAAAAATATATTCTAAATATACTTTAAAACCAATCAAATTAATAATTTATCACTATTAATTATTTCGATTAAAAAGGTTGTTTTTAATTAAAATTTAGAAATTTTCACTATTCATCAGAAAATGAATGTTATCCGAAAAGTACCAAAATTTCACCCTAAGCTAATTTCGATATTCCGAATCCAAAAATGAAGTCCATTTTGAAAAATAAAATTTACAAAATTTCAAAAAGTGGTTATTACTATTCATAACGGCTAGTTTTAATAATATTTTAATAGCATATCATTGTTTAGCGAAACTTGGTATTGCGTACAACACACGCTATCGCGGAAGGTCGCGCTTGCATGTAATTCAAGCCAAGTCAGGGTTGCGTGTTGTGCAAGAATCCTTCGTTTTTTTGTATAACATAATCCAACCATATTTCATTTATACATTTAATATATATATATATATACTCAATGTTGCGTAGAATAACTATTATCAAAATTGTGTGTAACACGATCCAAGAATAGTGTTGCGTATAATGCAAGCTAATACGGTGTTGCGTATAGCGCAAGGTAATCTTGGTGTAGCATACAACACAATACATTGATGAAATTAAAAGAATATTTTTCATAAAATCTCGGGGTGTTACATTCTACCCCCCTTAAAATGAATTTCGCCCTCGAAATTCGTCGGGGTTATAAATGGTTTACTACTCGAAAGTTTGTTTAATAGAAACCCACATCGTAAAAATGAATACCAAAACATGGCTTTAAAAAAACTAAAGTATGAAATGTAATGGTTACCCAAATTAACTCATCACTGGGTTTCCACGTAGGAGAACATAGGTGAAAATATGGATATGGAAGAAAAATCTAACCATCAAGTTCTGATGGAGAGTTGTAGAGAACATGGCTATGAAAAAGCCAACAATCACAAAGCTATTGATTTGTGATGATCTAGGGTACCATCTGATTTATAGGATATAAGGGCACTAGGACAACATTTTTGGTTTTCAAGATCATTTCCCTAAAGTTGAAGAATTTGAATTAGAATAAATAGTTATTTTATTTTGGTACAATCTCACTGTTGTTTGTGCCTTGAACAATTTCCACCTCATCTCTTAAAGAAATGAAGTTGAATTTTTTATTCTTGAAGTGCTAGCAGATGTTGTGATAGAATGACAGGTCATTCCATCTGTCTCAAACAAAAGGTTAGCAAAAGTTATTAAATATACATAAGTCGATCTATAGTGAGATTAATCATATATGGTTCCTAAAATGGACTTATACTTCATATATCATACTACTTAATATAATGAAACTAGTTTCTACTAAACAGGGACTTCTTGTAGTCCAGTGGTAGGGGATAAAGGCCAGTCGCACTTCGGTTGTGGGTTCGATTCCCATAGCCTTGTCTGATGCGATGGGCTGTCGTCCGTCCTGCAGGTTGTCCTTTTTCTAAAGCTATATTACTATAACATACCATCAAAAATATCACAAAAAGTTTTATCCTTAAACAATACTAACATATGTCCAACATAATCCATTCCAATATTTAGGCTTATCTAAAATACTTCGGTCCAAGCTCATAGTATAAAGAAAATGATCACGTGAATGCCATCATTTATCCCCCATATATCATAAGATATATCTTGTTGGTCAAATTAAAAACATGTGAATACCTTAATCATGTATTCTCTTGAAGAATTAATACCCATTGATCCTTAGTGAAAACATGAATGCAGTTAAAAGTTAACACTTTCCACATACCAAAATCCTCAAAATTCTATATACTCAAACCATGATATCACTTAGTCCTTATATCAATCATGAGCTCATGAATACTATCAAACATATTAGATTCTCTTTCTCCCTTTATTATTTGCATATCATCTTCTTTCCAAAAATATTTCAATCACTTTTCATGGTTACCGATGCCATAAAATTATTGAAAACCACAATAGACCAATACATAAATATTCAAATATTCCACGATACTATATACAACATTATTCTAGAATCCCATTACATAAACACTTAATCATTCCACCACATCGTTGTCATATTCAACATCGCCAATGGTGATCACATGTGACTTCCCTTTGTCCTTTGCCTTAAGTGGTTGCTCATGTCAATCATCACTAACCCTTGGATTAGGGCATTTATTAGCATAATGCCTCATTTCCTTGCACTTGAAGCATTGAAGTGTAGTAGGTTCATTTTGTGTATCCCTTCCTTTGTTTGCATCATTAGACATCTTCTTCCCATCATTGCGGCATTCAAATACCCGATGACCTTCCTTTCCACATTTGAAACATTTACATGTCCCTTTAAGACAGTCTCCACCATGCTTCTTTCCACACTTTGATCATAAGGAAACATTCATCTTCTTTTCACCATTATTCTGAGATTTATCCTTGAACTCCATCTTTCGTTTCTTGTCAAAACTATGAGATGGATAAGTAATACCAACTTCCATTTCTACCTTGATAGCACAACGCACAATTTCTTCATAGCTACTGAAGTCTCTTATAGCTAATGCCCTTCGAAGATTTGGTTTTAAGACACTGAAGAATCGATCAAATTTACTTTCAGGTTGGATGATAAATCCAGATGCATACCTTGCAAGCCTTGTAAAATTCGCTTCGTATATACCAACAGATTCATCATCCTTTTGCTTTAGTTCAAGAAACTCCTTCTCCATCTTTGTCTGAAGAATACTAGGGAAGTACTTATTGAAAAATAAGTTCTTGAACTCGTCCCATTCCATGGACTCAATTTCATCTCTTTGCCTCGTATTCTTGATAAGATTCCACCATTGATCAGCTTCACCTTCCAAACGATATACTGCTAAGATGACTTTATCATGTTCAGAACATTGAAGAATTGAAAATATCTTTTCAGTGGTACTGATCCATTGTTCAGCAACAAGGGGATCAGAAGACCCACTAAAAGAAGGTGGACGTTTCCTCATGAAGGACTCAATAGAATATTGTTCCCTTCTCTGCTCATTTGGAAGTCCAGAATGATTCATATCTTGTGTAAGTATAGAAATAAGATTTTTCACTCCATCTCCCATAACATTTGTTTGTTCATGAGGACAATCATTGCATTGTCCATTACATTGATCAACACGGTTCCTTCGGGTTCCAACCATCGTCTAAAACCCAAAAAGAATAGTGTGAGAGGTAAAAATCACGCTAGGGATAACAATATAATAAAGGGGAGTACCTTAAATATCTAACATCTTAGGTTAAATTCTAAGATCGTTACCGTAGTTCTAGGACTATATCCTATACGTATACTTATCCTTAGGGACATTCCTAGACATACCTTAGAAATATCTCTAGGGATCTCACTAACGTTTTCGCATCCTAGTTTCCAAAGGTTGACTAAACTTTTCCTCTGATACCAACTGTAGAGACCCGAAGCTTAACGTACATGTACATTACATTACTTTTTCGAAATACTTAATACATAACAAAAACAGACACACAAGGACCGTAATAGTTTAGTGTCTTCGGAAACTTGGAACATAATCTTCTAATCGTGGTGAAAGATCTTCAAAATCTCCCATAAAGATCTTCCACTTTTTGTTTCCTTACCTAAAACCTTTATTTATATCCTGGGGAAAAGAAAACATAAAAGGGTGAGCTCAAATGCTCAGTAAGGGTAAATAAAAGAAATATCAATCACATCATATTCATAAGAACATAACATTTTGGAAATCTTAACCTGCAAAAGAGAGCATAATTTCATAACATGGGATAAATCATAGTAGTGAATTGAAATCCCAATAATCATAACTTAAAACATGAAACTTTGTGGCATACACGCATAATCATAGAGAATCATTTCCTATTAGTCAAGACTCATTGCCAAACCTATCCTCGTGGACAAAGTCCATTTCTGAACCGAGTTCACTACTCGTTTCAGTCCTGTTTCACTGATCCGGTATAACCTACCGTTCCAGCAATGTCTATCTCATGAGATATAAAATCTTTACCCAATTCATTGTAGGGAGATATAGGTCCCACCCATCTCATAATGATACCATTCTTATGTGTGCCACAAAATCATAAACCATACATCATAGCATAACCCATGTAATGAAAAGGGGAATCTTAAACATCGTGACATCATAAAACAATTCATATAAGATAAAGGAATTCATAAAAATATTTCCATCACAACATAATAAAATCAATGTAATAATAGGGATAGAAACAGAACCCTATATTATCTTGGATGGAAAATAATTTTGATAAAACTCTTGAACTCCATTCTTGAGGAAAATATCCTTTCTACTTCAAAAACATTTTTCCTTTCTTAACATGTCAAACAATTTTAAAATAAAAGAAGTTGATTAAAAATAAACTTTAAAACTTTTAAAGGAAGCTTCTTGTAAATAATGTTTTAAAAATCCATTCATGCCATATAAGTTAAAAGAAAACATTCTTCTCGTACTTTTGTCGGAAAAGTCAAAAAGTACCTCGTACGAAAAACGACAAAAGATTCATTTCATATCTTTTACTAAAACTCGCCAATCGGTAACATTAGATTTAAACAATTGTAGTTGGATGGAAATAATATTACATATTGAGGAAACATGGATGTGTATGATAAAATACACCCCAGTAAATACCAAAGTATAAACAATCTCGGATAAAAATGAGATTGTGATATTTTCCCTTACCTTAGGTCCGATTTGCTTCGTAAGTGTCCGAACCTCCTGTATAATGATTTAAATAATGTCATTAACTTATTACAGAACCATACTCATTGTTATGATATCATATATGGTTCACTTATGACTTTATATTACCCGTTCTTTTGTAAATTCCATGTTAAAAATCATTTTGGGTAAAATCGTCTCATTTTTCGTTCGTGTTTTAACTTGTAATTATTCATATGATTACTTAGATCATGATTACTTAATTCCAGAATATAAAACATGATTTATATATAATATATATTCAGAATATACATATATATAATAGATCGATAAATGGAAAGAAATACACCGTTCATGGAGACGGTAGGTCGTACGTACGCATGAACGTTGTTTTCGTTTCCTTATTGAGTTGAATGGAATTAAGTAGATTACATACATATATACATAAATCTAGTAGCTTTATAATTTCATATATTTCATTATTATTTCTTATATATACTTTATAATCATTCTTAAATGGTTAACATGGAGAATGAATCTCATCGTGTCGTGGAGACGGTATTCCGTACGTACGTACGAGCGATGATATCATTTCCATAATTATTGAATTGAATTGGAGTGGATGATAAAATATATAAGAATCATTATGATGTTATAATAACTATGTATAGTTATTCTTTACACCATTATACCCATCCATATAAGGTGTTGGTGGAAAAACAGATTACACCACGGCGTGGAGACGGTATTCCGTACGTACGCACGTGCGGTGATTTTGTTTTCCATAGGATGGATAGAAGGTGAAATGGGGTTGTTTCATATTTATAATAACAAATCAGTATATTAGTGATACTGATGTTATTACTTTATAATGAAACAACTAAAGAAGAAGAAGTTGAAGAAGAAAGAAACTTGAAAGAATCGGGAGAAGAAATTACCTCTTCTTCGATACGCCTCTTTGAAATCTCCTTTTAGGGCACTAAAATTGGTCTTTGAGGAAGACCAGAACCTCTAGAATGTTTCTAGGGAAGTGGAGAAGAGAATTTGGCAGTGTTTGGCCGAGCTTGAAGGCTCAATGTTGTGTGAGGAAGAGAGGGAGGAGGTTCCCTTTTATAAAGAAGGAGAGGGGCTCCTTTGGAAAACTAAAAATATTATTTTATTGTAAAGTCATATTCGGTTTTAAATAGCTCCAAATTAATTTATTTCAAAGCTAATGTGGGGATGGATAGAAATCCTCTCATCCAATAGAATTTAGACAAGTTTAGGTTCCTATTTTAACCTTATCATTTAGATTTAACATTAAGTTAAATAATTTTACTTTTACCGTGTCTTCTTGTGTTCTTACACTATAAGGTTAATAAACTTACTATAACATGCCAAACGAACCCCAAGTTGTTTATTATTAATGTATATAACCTTATCTAAGTCATCTTCCCGAACCTTAGATTTTTAGGAATAAAATAAAAATTAATAATATAATATTTGTTTTAAAAACTATTTTATGTCAATTTTTGACACTATTTAGTAATTGATTTTTTGTGAAACTCATAACAGAATGATTAGTTTGAAAAAAGTTAATTAAATCAATACTAACATGTCATATTAACCTAGAAAATTAGTGGAATTCATAAAAAGTCTCAAATTATATTTATTTGGGTATTTATAATATCAATTATTATAATGTTTCACTATTATAGTAATTACTGCATCATCATTGTGTCATAAATAAATTAATTTATCTAATGTCTAAAAATTATAAATAAAATATCATTATGTAGGAAATCATATTATATTTCTAATTAATATTTACAATCGAATTTATCTTATGTATAACCCTATATTAAAAATGTTTTATTAAATAAACTTTGATTTTAACTCTTTTAACTCTTCTTTGAATTAAATAATAATAAATGTCCTAATCTAATCCAAGTGGACCTAAATGGTCATATTTTATTCCTAAGGTTGTTTTTGGTCGAATTACACTTATCCAATAGAATTAGTACATGTTTTAGGGTAATAATAATATCATTTTTACCCTTAATTACCCTATTTACTTTTAACCGTGGTAAAAAAAGTAAAAAGTTACTATTCACCAAAAATTATTTTCATCTCATTGAACCACATTTTACTTACTGACATCAACTGTGTCTCTTTGATTTTTGAAATTCCACTCACAAAACCGGTAAAATTATGTTTTATGAAAAATTCATTTTTTTTACTACCACTTAATGGTTTCACTATTCATCAAAAAATGAAAGTTTCCAGAAAAATACCAAAAATTAGGCCTAAGATATATTTGATATTATGAACTCATAAATGATGTCTATTTTACCAAATTCAAAACATATTAGTTACATTAACTAATTTAAAAATTAATTCCCCTCGTGAAAACAAATGGCGTGTTTTTAAGAGATAATAACTATCAAAAGATTGACACTTGTTTATAACTGGTTTAAATGTGAAATTACATCCAATGACCAACATTGTATTAAATTGTAAAAATATATTCTAAATATACTTTAAAACCACTCAAATTAATAATTTATCACTATTAATTATTTCGATTAAAAAGGTTTTTTTTAATTAAAATTTAGTAATTTTCACTATTCATCAGAAATTGAAAGTTATCCGAAAAGTACCAAAATTTCACCCTAAGCTAATTTCGATATTCCGAATCCAAAAATCAAGTCTATTTTGAAAAATAAAATTTAAAAAATTTCAAAAAGTGGTTATTACTATTCATAACGGCTAGTTTTAATAATATTTTAATAGCATATCATTGTTTAGAAAAACTCGGTATTGCGTACAACACACGCTATCGCGGAAGGTCGCGCTTGCGTGTAATTCAAGCCAAGTCAGGGTTGAATGTTGTGAAATAATCCTTCGTTGTTTTGTATAACATAATCGAACCATATTTCATTTATACATTGAATATATATATATATATATACTCAATGTTCCGTAGAATAACTATTATCAAAATTGTGTGTAACACGATCCAAGAATAGTGTTGCGTATACAGCAAGCTAATACGGTGTTGCGTATAGCGCAAGGTAATCTTGGTGTAGCATACAACACAAGACATTAATGAAATTAAAAGAATATTTTTCATAAAATCTCAGGGTGTTACACTCCCCACCTTAGAACATCCCAACCCTGATCAACCATGGGAAACAACAAAGTATGTTCTTGAACTTCTTATGCCTGGAAATCCTATTTAAATGGTTTCAATGAATTTCCAAACATGGAACACAACTATAAGAATCACTTTAAATGTATAGTATATAAGTCATTGAAATGTCATCCAATGATCATACCTCAAGATGAAACATTGGGATGGATCTTATGTGACCCTATCTAACCCAAGACACAATCGCATCATCATCTATTTAATTATCTAGATCATGGCACTTACTGCCATTGATTTAGAATTTAACATCAAATTCCTTGTCACGCTACATTCCACTATCATAATTGAATAAAAGAACAAGCTACTATAAATCTAATGATTCTCCTGACATGATTCTCAACATTATCATACAATCAACGCCCATCAAACAATATTTTTCTTGGTCACACTCACTTTTCCATGAAAAAAACTCAGTTGGCCATGGAACTGTACTCGTCTCATCCTGGTGTCATTCCTAGACCAGTTCCTCACTGACCGCATTTAATGAATTAAGAGAAATGTAAGTCGATCTAATACTAGCTGCCTATTTCTAAAAATTTCCATATTTAATAGCCAATGTATCCACAACCTGATCTAGTTACCTTTCATCAAAGGCGCCTTGAGATCGAGTCAAGTGTACCAACTAAAAACTGTAGTCAGATTTCAATGTGTCTCCAATATAATTTTCATTCATTAGTATCATGCCATATCATGAGCATATGTGTAAACCCAACCCAATACCCTTGTAAATTACACTCAAATTAAAACCAACCAATCCCAACTGTAAGTCTGTGGTTACCTCAAAATCAATAACTAGAGTCCAAGGTGCTAATTTATGGTATTCCATTTTTAGGAGTATATATATGAGGCATTGGTACATAACCAAAATATCCATGAATCAAGAAAACTGAATTATCCCAATGGATATATCTAATCTATAATTTGATTCAAATAATTTGATGGTTTCCATGAGTCTATATGAGGTCGTCCTACATGGAAATCTAAGTATCAATCATGAAAAATCACACCTTTATAGAAAATATATTATCCAAGAGCAAAACTCCATAGAGTATTTTTTATCAATAAAATAAGGCATTTAAATCCTTTCCTTAATTCAGGATTTAACTGACTCTCTGTGAGCATACCGTAGAAATTTTCAAGATAATGGGAATGATCTTATTTGAACTAGAAGTACACTAAGAGGATGTGAAAGATTGATAATGAGACCCAATTCACTCCTATCATATTCAAGAAAAAAGTGCCTAAAATGGTTTACAACCAACCATATAAAATTACCAATAAAGAGAATATTTGAAACATCATTGGACGACTAATTTTGAATAGTTGGATTCACCTGATGATGCATCATCATCAACAGAATATGATTTCCTCACTACTATGGAATTTCTTGATCATTTAAGCATAACCAATGAAGTCCAACCTGACTAACATTTTCTCCAAAAGTTTTGTATATATTCAACCATTTAATCATTGTTTTGAATTGAAATCACTAAAATTCCTTAAAAACATTACATTCTATAGGTCACTCATGCACTCCAAGTATAAATCTAGCATCTAGGCTCATTCCAAACTCACAAATAAGTTCTAGAAACTCATTATCATCTTCAAGACTTGAAATATCAAATTCAACAGCTCACCAACTTCAAGATATGTTCCATACATTTGAAAATCATCTTTGATAGTCATGTTACCTCTACCTAGAAGGAAATCCTCCTTAATATATATGTGGTTCTCCCCACTATAGCATTATCTTAGGCATCAAATCCCTAGGAATGAAAACTTACCCCACTGGACATGCTTCATCATCACTGAACGCTATTACTAGATTTGGAAAACTTTCTTTTAGTAAGATACAATTATGATAAGAGAGAAAACCTATCCTCTTACAAGCTCACTAGGTATGACTCACATAAGATGATCATTTGATGTTCCTACAAGATACTCTCATGAACGTTACTAGCGTAAGGTATGAAATCAAAAACCAAAATAACTGGCATGTTACAATACCCAATCCTTTTACAAAATCATCCCAAGAATTAGAAAAAGTCTGATTTCTTTCAATACACATGTCACTCTACCTCAAAGATGATCTATGATAAAAACATAATACCTCAAGGATTAATGATTTTCACCAAACTCATACAGTTCACTGCACAATTTTATCAATTTAACTGGTACTGTGTGTATCAATGCATACTACTCCAAGGTTTCATCATCACAAAGGAACAAAAGATGATATTATAAATTGGTTTATTTGCCAAATGCATCCCAGTATCTGATGCCCCATACAATAGATTTAGGTCCATAGTCTTATTTCCCAATATGAAGGTTAACCTAGCTGATTACATACCTAGTTATTCTATATTTGAAAATGGAGAACAGTCACATGACATACTAAGTGTCCAACCATGCCCCGGTAATGTGTAACCCATTAAAATTGATCATTACATGATGATACCATCCATAAAAAATGTCAATTTACAACGCGCCCATCCATTCCACTATAGTTTCATTTTAGAAACTAAGAGTCTTACCCAGGACAATGGTGCTTGAACAACACCTAAAAAATGAAAACTCATCACAACATTTATGAATACCTTATGTTCTAAGGGAGATACCACAACCAGGATAGCCCCATCCTCTATAAAATAAGTCATCAATCCTAAAATTAGAGTCACGCCAAAATTTATAACTAGGATTTAAAACCTATCATTTAGGATCAATTGATATAATAAGAAGAAGTCTACAGATAATTACTGAATCCTTTTATAAGGAAAAAATCATAGAAAGATTTAAACTATCATTTCATTAGGGTTAAAAATAAAATTCTAATTTAGGAATCATATTACCCTTTACGCTAATTTACATTTTATTATCTAAAACATTATAATAGATCAATTTTAAGAACATCAAGTACCTGTTATAATGGAATAAGTGCTTGGTACTTTATTTAGCTAACACCCCATGGAATATAGGAAATTTATATCAAACTTCCTTTCAAAAATTATAATTTAGTTAACATATTATCATAATTAGGAAATTTATCTTATAAATTTATTTTCCCCATTTTAATCATCCATAGGGATCTCACAATTGGTATTATTTAAATAAAATTTCTATTACAAGATATAGAGGAAAATTACATTTAGGTTGTAATTAGAATTTTAATTAACTAAATCCTCGTATAATAAAGATCAAAATCATACTACAAGGTATTTATAATTTTAAGGTAAATGCCATAAATTTTTATATAAACTATATATGTAGGTACTAATAATTTAAATAACTATCACATGTAGCATAATTATGACCATAAGGGTTATGAACTAAGGAATATGAATGATAAAGGTAAACAATGATGGTCCAATCATACATTCCTAGGTCCATTTAAATTCAACCCAAAAATAATTAATTTTTTAAAAAAATCATTACACCCTTAGTGGATTTATATGATAAAAAAACACCATTATTTACATACTTTTTTCGATTCAAGTCAGCCTCATAGCTATAATGGTCTAATATTAGCCTACTTGGGTCAAATCAGCCATATAACACACAAGTGATGGCATCATTTATAGGTAAGAGTTTATCAACATTTATATTTATTTAATTTTCTTGGGGGATGAATCACCATTCCCAAATTATGAAGGTATATGCAACTATAATTTACAATTGAAATTCATGTGACTATAACCTAGTTTAACTTTTGATTTTAAAATATAGAAAGTTCATATTTAATGATTTTATTTTATGGGTTACCCTTCCTAATTTATAATGTACCATGCACCCATAAACTATTATTGGAACCCATTTAATAAAAACCAAAATAATTCAGCCCATGTGACCAACTTTCCATGGCTAAAACATGTATTGGGTGGTTAGTTAAGTTTTTACCCTCGTGATATAAAGGGAAAAACCATTTAGGTTGATACCAAAACATTAATAACCAATCGTGTATCATAACTATAACTAGATATCCTATCACATAGTATTAAATAAAATCATATAATAAGGTACTATATATAATCATATTATATAGGAAAGCATGATAAATAATTACCTGACTAGGGTATACATACAAGCATGCTAACAAATTAGACAAGGAATATCTAGCAAGTATCATGAAATCAATAAATGAAACCTATATGGTATGGATTATACATGGAATGTGACTCTTATTGTGCCTATAATGATACATGTAATGATACTTAATAGCCTTATGGATATGCATAGAATACCATAATATCATACATATATATACAATAGAAGGTACATTAATCACTCTAGGTGAAACAATAATCAACTATAATCATGAACAAAAATCATATCTATGGACACTTGGTATTTTCCCCTTGTGTGGGTTTCTTACTCCTAGAAATGACTATTTACCCATTTCAAACACATTATTAGTCTTTTTTTACCAAACCAAAATAGTAAGATAAATGAAAATAAACTATGATACCACTTTATAACATCTCGATCAGGGATCCATTGAAATGGTTCTCTAAGCTAGTAGGTCACATGGAATCCAGAGCACCTCCCTGTATTCTAGAGGATATGGACTAGTAGTAAGGGTCTGATGATGATTGGTGGGGTGACTATACCCTCATGGTCAGAGTGGAACAACAGTATAATATAATTAATCAATTAATAGTGTAAGCAATATAAATTAAAATAGTAAAAGATAAAAATAACACATAAAATTGTCAATGAAAAATACACTACCTATAATAAAGGAATGTATAATAATTCATGAACATGCTATATGGTGAAATAAATAGTAATACAAAAAGTAATGAATAAAAAATATACAAAGAACTCACAAAATCCTCAAAGGCTATCTGCTTGAGAATCCTAAGCTTCGACTCGGACCTATGGTCCTAAGCTCCCATGTATAATGTAAGAGCATATTAAAAATCCATAAACCTAAACATACAATAATGACATGTGTTTGGGTAATCCAATGCAATGGAGGCCCAAATAAGGTGTGACATAAGCTCAGTGGGCCACCACCAATGGTTTCAAATGTTATCCAATATCTGAGTGTAAAATATAGAAGTTTTTAGGTATAATAAATAAACTAGTAAATCAAAAAATGTAAATAAGTCTGCTTGGGTTCCTTAAGGACACTCAACTGACCATGCCTACTTCATTCTAAGTCGGAATACCTCTGACATTCCATCATGTATAAATATGAATATATGTAAACACACATATATATATATATACATTCACTAAGGAGGTCCTAAGGAAGAAGGCCATGTCATCCACATATTATTGACACAAGGATCATTTATTAAATTAAGGTAATCAAACAAGACAAACTAGCCATGGAATCTATATAGGGTCATAAAATTATAACAATTGTATAGGACCCAGAATAAACCCATGACATCCATGTATAATGAGTATCTTTAAACCATAATGAAATTATGGGTAGTCATAAATATATGAACATAAACCCATTAGTTGGTCACAGACCCAAGGTACCAGCCATGGTGCCCCATTATATTAATCATTATAAGGATATACCACTCATTTTATATAAAAATAAATAATAATGATATAATTTTTTTGTCATTTGATCACATACAAGGTGTTTTATAATGAGGAACCCATGTATCACCCACGGAGTAATGTAATCCTATTTATTTTATGTTCCTATTCATGGCGTCCATAATGAGGAAAGCCAAGTATCTCTTGTAACTTCTAATTTTCTTATAATCCCATCCAATGTGTTCTGTAAAAAGAAATCCCAAGTATCTCTTATATTATGAGGAAATTCATCTATCCTAGGAGCCTGTCTAAGGAGTTATGAAAAAGTAAAACCAATTATTGCTCAAGGTGTAACATAATTCAAGTAAACTATGTACTTGTTCATAGTATTTCGTAATGAGGAAACTGGTATCGCACACGGTAGATATAATCTCAAATAGACTATGATACCATACTAAGAATTCCATAATAATGGAATTCAGTATCAATCAAAGAATAATGTAATTTCATATTTATATTTTTCATATTAGTATTTAATTTTAGTTCATGTTCTTCATCCATGTCAATTTCAGGTATCATGACTCATTTGATCTCTTCATTTAAAATTTCACTTGTAAAAGATAGGCTAAGAATAATTTAATATAAAATTCCATTTACATAATCAAGTAAGAATTTACAATATGTATATATAGAAAGATTATTACCCATACTAATGTCACATATCATTTAAATATCTCCATTTAAATGCCTCTTTTATTAGAGAAGATAGTGTTCTTATTATGTGGTTTTATTAAAAAATTGGGAATGGTTGAAAAAACAACTCATTTAGTATATGTTTAACAACTCTTATGTCATATTTAATTCAACACACCACAAAGGGTATTATAATTGAGGTAGATTATTTTAAATCTAACATTTTGAAAAAAACACATAAATGGTGATTAAGTTTCCTAAGCAAGCATAGGTTATGACATACAAGTGACACACCCAAAGCGGGGTGGTTTGAGTTTAGGTGTATATCCTCTAATGTATAATTGTAAATTCATAATGGAAATATGAATTTAAGAATATAAATTTTCATAATTAATTTTTTATTTAAGATGTTACGCACAAAAAATCTAGTGCACAGTACAACAACATATTTCATAAACATGCTAGAATTTAAGGGGAAATTAAGAGACTGTATACCTCATGATTGGGATGTACGAATCATAAAATACAAATATTTGAATTAATATGGTTTGATAGAAATCAAATAAATTGTCACATGCCCTAAAAATGGAAAAAGGGCTTATATTGATATATCATTCAACATGGAAAAAGAAACTCAGAAAGTTTGAAGGATGACTTGAAGAATAAATGAGTGGATTCAAACACATCCAACAATTCTCAATTCCGACACTGGAAGAATGTGATGTATGGAATCCTAGATAAGATCCTCAGGAGGATCATGAGGAGGGATGCTTCATGTGGGGAGAGAGGGAGAAAGGAGGAAACCCCTCAAGGATGAGAGGGGAATAAGGGAAAAATAATCTTGTTTAATGAACCACATGGTTTAGCTAACCATACACAAGCTATGTAGTGCCACTACATAGGTGTCACTAAGGTTGTGGGCTAGGGTATGGTTTTAAAAACTAAACAAAGCTTGTGCATACCATTTTTTCAAAACAAATGTTGATGTCCTGCACAACCATGATGCCTCAGGTGCATGGTTTGGAAAACCATGTGACTACATCTAGCCCCTTCTCTAGGAAAATGGTTTCATCTAGAATTTTCATTATTTTAAAAAATAGTGTATCTATATAAAATATTTTTTATGGTTTTGGGCTCATGATTAGAACTAATCATGCGCCAACCATGTGCCTCTGTCTCCTTCTCCATAAATATTGTTTTTGGGGTCCAACATTCCTAAAACCCATCCAAACACCCAATAAATCAATTAGAATTTAAACTCCATAAAACACTTATAAATTTTCTAAATATTGGATCTAAATTCCAAATATATGTTTTGATAACAACTTTTTCACTAAATGGAAATTTAAAATTCCTTGGAAAATTTTCTATGGTTCAAAAACACGAGACGTTTTGAGAAATTACTTGGAGTTTTTTCATGAAATTGGGAACCCAAGATGATGGAAATCTAAGAATCAAAGGAAATAAATAACATTTTTTTCAAGTATCTCATTGGATATCTCTAAAATATTAAGATCATAATGAATCTACAATATGAAAAGGAATACAAAGAATCCAAAAAATGGTGATTTCCTACAATAAAATTAATAAAGGCTCTTATTATGGTGATTCAATGGATCGTCTAGCTAAATATTTGAAATAAAATCAATAGAAATAAGTCCTAGTAATTTAAAAAAAATAGGTTGATCAAATTGAACAATAATTAATATGATTCAAATGAAAAAAGTAGGGACACATAAGGCTAAAATTCAACTTGATCAAAAAAGCAATTAGATGAAGAATAGAAGCATGAAATAATTTAAGGTTTAAACCTAGAGATAAAGAGATTATTCCCTCTCCTCAGGTTAGTCAAACTACAAATATTCCACGTGTCTCATGGATGATGTTGAGGATAGTAATGAATTAAACTCTAAATCTACTTTTTCCTCCACAAATTACACTTCTTCCTCTTCTTCTTAAAATAAACAAAGATATGAAGATAAAAAATTTCCTTGGTATCAACCTGAAAAAGGTTTTATTAACTAATTAAATGTATATAGATCATAAAAAAAGTATTATCAATATATTAAATAAAAGGATCCACTTGAAATAGAAAAATATGAATTATTAGCAAAATTGAATAATAATAAAAATATCAATGAGTTACAATTGACTATGAAGGATCTAAAAACTTCTCTCATGAAATTCTCCTACAGAGAATGAAATATAAAAAAAATATTGGTTTTATAATTACATGAAAATAATAATTTTGGAATTGGTTTTTCAAAGAATTATTGTTCTTTTAAAAATAAAAATTTTGTCATATGAGTTTCTCAAAACAAGTTTCATAATTAATTTCAAAAATACCAGCATCTAATTTTTAACTTTAAATGAAAAATATATTAATATTTTTGGAAAACAATTATCTATCTTTAACCCTATATCTCATCTCAAAAAAAATTCAAAACAAATTTGGATACCATAATCTCTCTTAATTAACATTTTCTGACATGAAATCTGGGTACCACAAATCATAAATTCATAATTTTTTAGGAAACGTGTCTAAATAGTAAATCAAAAAAATCAATGTAGTACATTGATAGTGTATTCTCTTTCAATAACAATTCAAAATGTAAAAACACTGGTATAGGTGCAATTGGTTTTCTCAATTTGGAACTTATAAAATATGTTTTAGTCATTAATGGTTTAAAACACAATTCTCTAAGAATTATCAAATTGGGAAAAATTGTATTGAAAATCTAATTAAAAACGATTCTTAATTTTTTTTTGATTTCATAGGAAAATTATTCTTCACCTCTTTTTGTTTTCAATTTTTTATACTATTTATTTAAAATCTATTTCATAAAGAAATGCTAAATATTTTTGCATTAAGATTGTGAAAATTGGTTTTTGAGTAGAAACCTTTGTCATTACAGCACACACACACTCATTAGGGTCAACCTACATCATATAGTATGAGATTTATCAAAATTACATTTCAAATAAAAATTTTTCTATAAACCTTTCCAAGTTGGTAAGAAAAACAAAAATTATTTCAATCCTAAACAAGACGTATCAACCTCAAAATATCATGAGATTTTTTACCTTGATATTTTTGGACCAACTTAATTCAAAATTCTTATAGTAAAATCATATTCTATTATGGTTATCAGTGATTATAAAAATTCACTTGGGTATTTTTCCTCAGACAAAAAAAAATAAGGCTTGTAAGGTATTCATAGGATTTATTAAGAAGGTTAAAAATGAAAATGGGGAAAAATAAATTTACATTTTAAGTGGTCATGGGAGAGAGTGTTATAAAAGGTTTTTGTAAACGTTTTTTGTTATATGTTTATAAACATAATTTTATTCTCCTTAATTCCTTAAAAAGTAGGGTTATTTATAGAAAAAATCAAACTCTCTAAGAAATATCAAGGTCCCCATTGAATGATTTAAAAATACCTTAATACTTTTATTATAATAAATTAAATACCTATTTTTTTATCATAAATAATGTTCCCATAATACTCATCCTCTAAAAACATCCATTATGAACTATGGAAAAATAAAAAATTTAAAGTAGGATTTTTTAAAGTGTTTTATTGTAAATGTTATTTTCCTAACACTAAATACAACCTAGGGAAATTTGACCCAAACTTCTATGAAGTTATATTTATTTGGTACTCAATACCAATTAAATCCTATTAATCTTTAATAAAATAACCACATTTTTTGAATGATTCATTCAAATCAAATTTTATGAAGATATTCTTAAACATTCATCCTAATATGAAGATGTAGTTAATCATGAACCTTTGAATTTGAATGATCAAACTTCTCCTAAAAATAAAATAGAATATAAATATACTTTGAGTTCTTTACCAAAATCATTTAAAAATAAAAATATCATCCCTTTGAAAATATTATTGGTGATTTTCAATATGGTACTCATACAAGATGTTCGGTCTTAAATAAAGTTGACCATCATTATTTAATTTATTTTCTAGAAACTAAATACCATAATGATGTTTTTAATGAATAAATTTGGGTTTTTTTATTTCAAATTATAGAAAATCAAATTCCAATGGAATAACATTTAGAATCATGTTGATAGTCCTAACAATATTTTGGTTATTATTATAAAATGAGTTTTTTGAATTAAATTATATGAGCATGGTAACATCAAATGTAAAAAATATAAATTTCTTTCCAAAGGCTATAATTAATAAGACGGAATTGATGAAATTCATTTCAATTTTCAAAAAAAAATATTTTTAAAATTATCTTAGGATGAATGTTTGAAATTTTTCAGAAATAGTTTTTTTTAGGTGAATATTGAAAACACTATTGTTACAAAACAGATTCTTTTTAACACTATAATGATATAATAATAGATTTAAAGTTTATAAGACCTTTTTTATTGAAAATTATATTTTAAATAAGTAATACAATTCAAATAAAAATATATTGTTGAACATATAAATATATTCTTAACATTTTGGAAATCTGACTAATTTTTTTTTCAAATAAAAAATATTTTTAATTATTTACTTTTAATAAAGTAATTATGAAGAAATTTTTTGTTATGGTTTGGTTTTAAAGAAAAATAAATCTCCTTTTACTTAACATAATCCAATTGTTCCTATTTTAATTAAAATTATACTTTATTTTTCTATTAAAATCATTTCTATGCTTAAAATATCCATTTAACTGAAAATATATTTCATTATGTTTTATAAAATTATATTAAAATTAATTTATACCACTGTTGTTATTTGGATCATGTAAAATATATTTCATAATTAAAATTATAAAAATTAATATTATGTAATAAGGTCAAGTTAATTTCTAGTCATAATGAATACTAACCATGATAAATATTTATCACCTCGATTAAGGGTAAAATGGGTTAAAAGGGTTAGAAAATAAAGGTATAATGCTTCAAGATAACAGAAAAACCTTTTTAAACCTCATCGGTTGATTTTATTTTGATATTATCTTTGAATATATTATAATTGTAATACATTTTTACATTAATATGTCTTTAGATTGTAAAAAACTTTTATGTTATTCCAGGTGTGTCCCTCCCCACATTTATACAAGGGAACCTCTCCTCCTCCCTTCTTCACAAATATTGATCCCACTAGATCAGAAAAAAACATCCCAAAAACACTCTTATATTCCTTTCATCAATTTTAAATCTCTTGGTATCACCCTAATACCATTCTAATAAGTCTTAATTTTTAATTCAAATGAGGCCACTCAAAGAAGAGGTGGTCGTCTTAACCAACTATTTCAAATTTAATTTCTTATTATAATTCTTCTAAAACTATTGTATACATCCTAAAATAATTACTACAGTATCACCAATATACTGAGATGTAATTATTATTATTGTACATTTTACATCTCCTTTCAATCCTATTTAAAATGAAAACATCACCCATGCGTACATATGATCTACCATCTCCATATAATGATGTAATTTATTTTTCATCATTGTTTTACTTGGATGGTTATAAAGGTGTAATTATTGAAATATATATAAAATTTATAACATAATTAATATTATTTTAATATAATATATCATCTACCTTTTTACCCTTCTATCCATTGGAAAATGATAACATCACTCGGGCATACGTATGGAGTACCACCTCCAAAAAATGATGTGATTAGTTCTTCTATTACCACCAGGAATAGAAGATTCTAAAACGGTATATAATGAATAAAAACTACATTCATAACATTATTAAAATTCTTTATTTTATTTAACCATTAAAAAACACCTTTAACCGTGAATATTATACCGATTTAATTTTAAATAAATATACCAAAACAACCATAAGTGGTTCATGTAGTCAAGAACTATTCAATGAATTAAAAGAAAATAATTATTAAAGGAACATAAAATGGAATATATATAAAAAGGATCATAAGAAATTATTAAATAAATTTAAATTCATTATACTATAGGATCAAATATCTACAACTGAGAAGGGAACTAAGGTAATGGATTTTGGTTATAATATCATTTTTTTCAGGATTATTTATGTTCATAT
This sequence comes from Viscum album, assembly GCA_963277665.1. Lineage (NCBI taxonomy): Eukaryota > Viridiplantae > Streptophyta > Magnoliopsida > Santalales > Viscaceae > Viscum > Viscum album. The sequence goes on along the minus strand of OY728166.1, from coordinate 905,435,317 downwards.
TTCCATTAGGCAAATTTTATGATCCTAATATATTAAACCTCATATACATTATTCTAATAAAGTTATTATTGGGTTTTACATGATTATTTAACGTTTCTTCTCTTGTTGTATTAATATTCAATAAGTAAGTTACATATGATGCACTTTATTTTAAAAATACCGATTTAATTTTTTCCTTCCAAAACTTTTTTATCCATGTCAAGTTGATTTTAAAAATGTTTATATTTATGCTTAAAATATTGATAGAGTTCATTTTCAAATATTTCTGAAATTATTTACAAATTATTAAAATGAAATATTTTGAATTTTTACTATATGATTTATTTTCAACTTTTTATAAAAGTAAAAAAATACTTTTTTCTACAAATATATCTTGACCACCCTTTCCCACCATCATATCAATTTTAATTTTTAAAGATTCCTTTACAAGTTTCCAGAGTTATTTTCAAATAAAAACTTTTTCATAATATTTTGTGAGTTTTTATTTAAAATTATATCAAAATAAAATTGTATTATTTACTTAATGAAATGAAAATGATTTTAAAAAGGGATTAATAAATATATTCATAAATAAAGTTAAAAGGGAAGTATTTTTTAATTTATTTATTATATGTTTTAAGGCTTTATTTTACTCTAAAAACATCATTTTTATGAATATATGGTCCTATATCATCCTTTCTGATAATGTATTATAACTTATTTTTAGATCATTTACTTTCTTGTGATCATGTTCTATATCACTATCTATTATTCATTATAACTATTTTTACCCTTCATTTTTTATATTTTTAATAACATGGATGGATTCATAGTCATTTATATTGCTTTGATGATGGTTCAATCATATACCATTTATATATATAGAATCTGTTAAAGGAATATTATTTAGTAAATTATTTAATTTACTAGGGAAATATTGTTGATATTTATTTTGATTTAATATGGATAATTGTTGACTTATAAAAAATTTGGGAATGAATTATATTAATCATTCAAAATATGAGAAATGAATAGTATGTGCTTGTGATAGGCAAGGCCTAGTTATAGATATCCCCTTGATGCATTGATGGGTATCGTGGGACAAAATAATATCCATTCTATGTTAGATGGATATTTTAAGTATACCTACCCATTTATTAAAAATTATATCTAGGCTGAGAGGCATTGATGGTAAGATTTATTTTAACCTAGTCAAGGACTTGTTGGAAAGTTTAGGTATATAATGATTTATATATTTCCATTATTTTTAAGTTAAATTCCACTATCCATGTGATTTATATGTTGATATTATCCATTTATGTTGACTAAAATAATGTTTTTATTGTAAAAAAATAGTTTTTATTATCCAATATTCTATATTATTTATGCCACATTTACTCATCCTAACTTCTTTTATACATAACACTTACTAATAATCAGATATAACCCTCATTTTTTCATTCCCCATGATGTCAAGAATGATATTATAAATGATTTCAAGGATACAGTAATGTTTCCTATGATTTTTTTTATATTTCCAATTTAATATAGGAATCATGTATATATCCTGTTTTCCAAGACTACTAAATTGATAGATCATGTGTGGTGAGAAACCTTGTATATTGTACCAATGTATTAAAGTAATCATGGACTCTAGGTTACTTGAGTAGTGGTGTAATAATTTGAATCATCTGAATTTTAGTAGGAACCATAGGAAATAGATTTTAAATAAACATAACTAACAAGAGAATTATGATAATCCCTTAAACTATTTTAGTTTTTTTACTATTATAGGTATTATTATTTTTTATCTCAGTATTCATGAATATAATGATATAACAAAGTACATTCCATTTTTTGATATGGCATCTAGGGGATGGAAGGGAATTGATACTCATAGTCAAAGTTGGGATTTCCCTACTAATCTAGAAAAAAACAACTGGTGTAGGAAATAAGTAAATCATGTCCATATTATGGAAGCTAACTTAGGTTATACAAAATAACTTTTCCCATATGGAGAAACTTGTTATTCCACAACACAATTCACTGGTGTTAGATCACTTCATGTGATAGAAGCCTTTATCTTTTAGTAGAACTACTAATCCATTGTATCTAAAAATGTATTAAGTCCCTTGAAATGAAATTTCTATAATTTGGAAGCAATGAAAGTGAAAATGTAATTCTATCATTGTATTTTCCCAAGGATGATGATGATCAATAGTGGTAATTGATCCAAAACACTAAAGTGGATGATAAAATAGAAAGTTAGGAATAGGGAAATTTTAAAGTAATATCTTTAAGTAATAATTTCCTCAAGAGTAGTGATCTGAAATGGAGATGATGTTCTTATCATTAAATAAGAAGATATAGAAAAAATTTTATAGTAAGAGGATATATTTTCAAGATTCAGCATGAAATCCACAGACTACATGCACAATCTAAAAAGCAAGATCGATCATTTCTTTGATGGGCTTAAGAAACATTTCTCAAGAGAATTTGTTTATCAAACATTTTCAGCATATGATGATATAGTATATAGTGACACCAATATAGAGAAATAATTTTTTAGGTCTTATATCTTTAACTACAATAATGAAAATAAGTGGTTATATATGAACCATGTAAAAAATAAATATTTCAATGAAAAAAAATGTGAAGATAGGATTTACAAAATGAGATAACAATGGAAAGAAAAACATAGGTACTTGATTAAAGATAACATGAGTCTAGATTAGGTGTAGATAAATGGATCATAATAATCATGAATTAATGGGGAATAAAGTAACCAATGATATCTAGTGATTTAGATATAAATATATAGGTAATTGTTCGGACTAATTTCAAAATAATTAATAGAAAATTACTCAATAAAGGAAAGGGGAGAAAGTATAGATTTATCTGATCACTAAAACTAAGGTGTAATTTCCTAAATATATGGGGGTAGGTACTTTGATCATAAAATAAAATTTATCTAATTATTTATTTCATTCTGTATCTTCACACTCTTTTATATCTTCTATGTTTTCATGGAAAATTAGATAATTCCTTTACACCTTAATAAGGTTTTTGTTAATAAAGACTCTGAGTACAAATACTATTATAATAAGGATGTTCCTTTCAATTATCATTATGAAACACAGATATACCCTACTTACATCTTTATTATTATACCTATGGTTGAATTTGATATAATCCTTGGAATGGATTATCTTTCAAATTAAAATAAAAAAAATTATTCCAAGAGAAGGAGATTATAATTCATGATGGAGATATGGAATACCTTATCTTCATATAGGATATTATAGCATTTGAATCATGTCAATATCCACCAATAGTATCTCTCCTTAGTGAAATCCATAGATAAAATATCTAATGAAACCTATAAATGGGAAATTTATCCTTATAATAAATGATATACCTATTGTATAAGAGTATATTTATGTGTTTTTTGAAGAACTACCTAGTATGCCACTTGAGAGTGAAGTTGAGTTATCTATTGATATCATCCCTAATGAAAAACCTATATCATAAAATCCTTATATGATAAACATAATGGAATTAGTGGAAATGAATAAACAAGTGAATGAGTTTTGTGATAAGAGATTGATATACCATGTTGTTTCATAATGGGGAGACCCTATTTTTTTTAATATAAATATGAGTCTATGAGGGTGTGAACAAGTTATATTAAAATCAATTATATTACTGTAAATAAAATTTATTATATGCCTCACATTGATTTCTGGTTAGATTAACTTTAAGAGATCAAAAATTTTCAAAGATTGGTCTATATTCTGGGTATCGTCAACTGCAATTAAAGAAGAAATATATTCCAAATATGAAAATTCATATGAGCTATAGACAATGTGAATTTACAATAATTAACTTTTTATTGACTACGTAACTATGTATTTTTATGGTTATGATGAATAAATTATTCCGAGATTATCTCAATAATTTCATTATGGTATTTACTAATGATATCTTGATATGCACTAAAAGATATATTACTAATAATAGTTGTTTTAAAAATATTCTTAAGACACTTAGAGGAAAATATATTTATGGGAAATTAATAAAATGTTAATTCTTTCTTCAAAAATTTTCTTCTCTTGGCTATTTTATCTCTAAGTATAGAATGTTTTTTAATCATTAAAATAAATATGCAGTGATGGAATATCCAATTACACTAAATAAAACTAAGGTTTGTAGATTCTTTGGATTAGTAGGTTATATTAATAATTTTTTGAAAAACAAAAATTGAATTTATAACTCATTAACAATATTTACATGTATAGGGGTTAATTTCACATGATTATAAGAATGTAAATAATGTTTCTAAGAGATAAATAGGGCATTGGTCAACGCATCGATATTGAATTTACCATCAAGAAGGGATATATATTTTATATATAGTGATTCATTGAATAAGGTACATGGATGTTTCCTTATATAAGATGATATATTTATTTCCTATTCATTAAGGTATTTAAATACTCATGAATATAATTATCCAACCCATATTCTTAAGTGGGAATCCATAGTATTTTCTTAGATTATATGGAGTCATAAACATTATATTAAAAAATGGGAAATATATATGAATCGAAAAATATTTAAATAAATATTCTCATAGAAAGATCTTAACATTAGGAAAATGTGATGGCTAGAATTAATTAATAATTATTTTTGGACAAAGCACAACCACCATATAAAAGAAAATAAGGTGGATGATTCTTTGTAGGAATATCATAGAATTTTGACTAAAATAAGGATTAAAAAATATCCTCTATTAATTTATTTATTTGGATATGGGAACATTAATGATAGGGAAACAAAACATCTTTTTAAAATAATTACTAAACCATACTTATTGGAGAAAATAAATAGTTCCCATCTTGATGATAATAATTTTTAAAAGAAAATATAAAATATAAATGATGATATATTGGTTGGAATCAACTATGAAGATGTTATATTGAAATTTGTAAAAATGATTGTGTTTCATCCATTACTAAGCTAATAAAAAAGAACTATTATATGAAGCACATAGCTCAAATTCTTATATACACCCCAGTAACACCAAATTATAATAGCTTATGAAATAAATTATTTTTGGGATAATATAAAATGGTAAATTGAAGATTTATTTCAAAATGTTTTGTTTTTCAATAGATAAAGGTTGAGTGATAATATCCTAAAGGAATAATGGAACCTTTACCTATTCCTTTTTATAAATTTGATGATATTACTATGTACTTTTTCACTATATTGACAAGGAATCCAATAAATAATGATGTAATATGGGTTATTATTGATCATTTTACCAAGTATAGACATTTACTTGAGATAATAGAATATATTCCCCCTGATTACCTCATATAGTAATATATTAATAAAGTTTTGAGACTTCATGGTGAGCCTCTTTCAATTATATTTGATCTGGTCCTGTGATTTATATCAAAATATTTGGAAGAGTCTTCATAAGGCTCTCAACACCAAGATAAAATTGAGAACTTCTTATCATCCTCAGAAATATGGGTAGTCTAAAAGTTGTATTTAAACATTAAAATATTTATTGAGATCATGCTAACTTAACTTTCTTGGTATGTGATATTAGTATTTACATTTGGTTCAATTTTTATATAATAATACCTTTAATTCAATAATTCAAATGGTTCCATATGAAGCATTGTATGGGAAAATACTTTGTAGACCAACTTGTTGTAATAAATCTCGTTAAAGTAAGCTTTTATTCCAAAAACATGTTAAGGATGAAAAGATGAAAGTAAATACTATTAAAAGTCATATTAAGGTAGCTCAAATCATAAAATAGAGATTTGTGGATAAAATAAGGAAGGATTTAAAATTTCAAGGGGGGGTCAGTTTTTTCGGAAGTTATCACTGTGGAAGGGTGTTATAGGTCCATAATGAAAGGTAAACTAATTCCTATATCAAGCCATTTAAAATTCTATAATTAATTGAATATCTGGATTACCGTTTACAAATTCCACCTAGCCTCTCTAGAGTTCCAGATGTGTTATATATATATTTATTAGGGAAGTACATACAAAAACCCTTTCATGTTCTCAACTATAAGGAAATATAATTGGAACTTGATTTCTCTTATTGTGAATAGCATATCTAAAATCCTGACCCTATAGAACAAGTGTTGTAGAATTGGATAACTGGATTTGTGAAGGTACTTTAGAGAAATCATAAAATATAAATTATAGCATGAGAACCTACAGAATTTATTATAAATAACTACCCACATAAGATCATGAGGGGACATTATAGGATGAAAATTTTTAAGGGATGAATGTAACACCAAAGATTCAATTTTAGTACGTAACATTTTTTTTTAAATTAAAAATAAAATAATATGTATAGATTTAAAAAATAATTTTATTAATACATAAATTCCAAAATTTTATAAATTTAATTTGGGGAAATTAATTTCATTTTTGAAATAATAATTTCAAAATTAACTTAGGATTAATTTTATAGATTTTCAAAAAAAGTTAATTTTTAGGTGAATAGTAAAAAATAATAATTTTCGAAATCTATAAATTTTATGAAATTATAATGGTATAATAATTACTTGAATGTTTATAAAACCTTTTTCTAGACCAAATTTATATTAAATATGTAATATAATTCAAATAATAATATAATTTTTATCTTATAAACATATTCATAACTTTTTGGAAATCAATGTAATGTTTTTGTTCAAATAAGAAACTATTTTTATTTCTTTTATTTTAGTAAATTATTTACAAGTTATATTTTAGTATTGGTTTTTTTAAGACAAATAATTTTCCTTTTATTTAATTTAATACAATTAATTAAATTTCAAAAACTGTTATAATTTATATTTCTATAAAATCTATTTTTATGATTAAAATAAACATTTTTCAAAAAAGTAATTTCATTTTAAAACCTTATTGAAAATGTAATTTATTCAACTTCTATAAAATTTATCATGTAAAATGGATTCAATTTTTAGAATAAATATATTTAATATTAGAAAAAAATTTCTCCCTAATATTTGGTCATATCAAAATATGTAATCTAGAAAATATTTATCTACTTGGTTAAGGGTAAAATGGGTTAAAATGGTTAAAAATAAAGAGATAAGGATCCAAGATAACATAAAACACTTACTTTAACCTCATTATTTGGTTTTATTTAGACAATAAAATTTTAATATTCAAATCTATGGAAATTTAGAGCTAATTTTACAATATCTTAGACAATACCTACCATAAAATATTCTTAGATTCCTTACCTTTTTTCTTTATCTCTGGGTATTAACCTAATACCATCATAATAAGGCTTAAAGTGTAATCCAAAAGAGGTATCTTAAGGCAGACATAATCATCTTACCTAACTCTTTCAATGTTTATTTATTTTTATAATTCCTTTAACTCTATAGTATTTTCCCTTAATTACTTAATATAATATCAATAATATAATAAGATTTTTGATTATGTTATACCCATTTTATAGCTCCTTCCCATCATATGGAAAATGAAAACATCTCTCATGCATAAGTATAACCTACAGTCTCCATGTAGTGGTATAATATTATTCATCACCATTTTACTTGTATGGTAATAACGGTGTAGTTAATGAAATATATATGATATTTTTTACATAATTATTATTCTGTAAATATACAATATCATCTACCATCTTACCCGTCCATCCATTGGAAAATGGTAACATTGCTCAATCATATGTCTGTACTTCCACCTCCATGAAATGATGTGATTTTTTATTCAATTACCAAATTGAATGTATGATTCTAATATTATATATAATGAAAAAAATAATATTTATTATATATTCAACATGTTTTAGAGGATGGAACCACTACATAACTCCTTAAACCTTGATCAATATACAAAATTAATTTTAAATAAATTCAACTAACAACTTTAAGTGGTTAAAAAACCAAGAAATATTCAATGAATGGATTTCAAATCAATAAAAAAACATAAAACATATATATGAAAAAGTTTATTAATAAAGTGTTTAATAAATTTAAATTCATTATGAAGGAGATTCAAACACATAAAACTATGTAGAGACCCAAGTTAAGAGATTTGTGTTACAATTTTGTTGTATTTCAGGGGTGATTATATTTAGATTTACTTTGGTAAAATTATATGATCCTAATCTATTAGGCCCCATACATCTTATTCTCTTTTGGTGATGGTTGGGGTTCAAATAATTATTTTCCATTTCTTCTATTTTTGGATTAAGAATCAACAAGTATGTTACATGTATTAGACTTACTTTTTAAAAATATATAATAAATTTTTCCTTCCAACTCTTTTTCTTCAGTTTCACGGTTCTTTTATAAATGTTCTTAGATATATTATATGGTTGATAAATTTCATTTTCAACTATTTTTTACATTATTTATAAATTATTAAAAATTATTCTTTTAAATTATTATCATATGATTTATTTAAACTTTATAACGAATTATACAAGAATGTTTTTATGCATATGATATTTTGACCCTTTCACACCATCATAGAAAATATATATTTTGAAGATTACTTTACAAGTTTCAATAAAAAAATCAAAGTAAATATTTTTTCTCAATATTTTTGGATTTTTTAATTAAATTGATATCAAAAGAAAATAGTATTATTTTTATAAAGGAACAAAAATAATATTGAATAGTGGTTCATAAAAACTTTCTTACAAGAAGTTAAAATGATTTTTTTTATTTTTTTCCTCAAAATTTATTTATAAGGATTATGTTTACTATAAATCCATCATTTCTAATGAATTGAAGGTGTTATATCATCCTTTATTGATAATTTATTATACCTTATTTTTAGATCATTCACTTTCTTATGATCATGTTCTCTATAAATCACCATTATTCATTGGAAATTATTTTTCTCCTTTGTGTCAATATTTTTTATATCATAGATGAATTCAGAGTCACTGTAATGGCCCGAAACCCCCCCCCTGTCCATTAATTTTCCAAAAATAAGGTTCCACCAAGATAGTGGCACAATGACAGTTGCATCGTAAAGGTGACACTGTTACGGTGTCACAGTGTCCTCACCCAGCCCTCCGTTTCTTTTTCCAGTCCCGCTCCCACAACATCTTTTTTGATGTAAATTAAATCTTTTACCCTCTCAAAGACATTTAAAGCCCATAATTAATTCCTAAAAAAATCCTAAGAAACATCCCTGATGGGGGTTATTAAATTACAACTTAATGTCATCGTGCGTAACTGCCGAACCGCGTGGGAAACAACGATCTGACTTTCCAGGCATTCAAAATTCCCATATCCTGTAACAACGGGATCTTGTCTATATATCACATGGGAAGTTCTTTTTCCTCTTCTTCCTTATGTTGGCTTTGTTATTTCCCCTACTGCACCTGGAGTCCCTTCTTCCTATGGCATGTGGTGCACCTCTGCTAGAGCTTCCTACACCCCTTGGAGTCCACAAAACTCCTCCCCTGCAAACCACACATCCCCTATCCTTGGTGCATGGATAAAAACATCGATCCTTGATCAATCAGGTAGGGATTTTTCCTTTGCCTCTCATTTCTGTATATCATGTGTGGTGGGTACACTTTGTCTATGTGGGAGTTTATGAAACAAAACTTAATGAAGATAATGAATGGACCTTTAAATAATGAAGGGGGGTGTGATCGATGTTCTGCTGTACTCTTTTTAATTTCTATATGTTGTGAACTGTATGAATTTATGCCTACTGAAAATCATGCTTCTTGGTGGTCTTTCTCTATGCACTGATAAACTCTTGTCTTCTATGATGATTAAATGGTTGTAACATAGAAATTTGTTAATCACGTGAACTCGGTGGATTAAATGGATGCCCTGCACACATAAAACCTTGTGTGTTCACTTCGGCTAACCAACAGAAAGAAGAAAATAATAAATGATGTGCTTGGACCTGGAAGTTTTCCTACTCTGTTTTGGAAGTGAGTGTTGTTCTGTTCGATGCTTATGAGGGAAAGTGGGAGAGGATGGGATCCTCCGTTTTGGTACATTTGTTGGTTGTGAATCTGAAGCTGTGTGTTTGCTCTACTGTGACATGAACTCGGATGGGATCCTCTATTGTTGAGAAATCATTGGTTCCTGGTTTTGGGGACATGGGGCTGTGTCTCGGGGTTTTCTTTGTTTCCAGTACTTCAAGGGATCTCACTTATCCCTTTTGTGAAGTTTTCTTTGGTTCCAATACTTTGAGGGATCTCACTAATCCCCTTTTTGTTGATGCAACTCTACAAGAGAACCGGGTGTGAATTCTTAAATTGTTGTTTGGTTGTTTCTCTTTTCTGGCTTCTGGTTGGGCATGTTAGTTGCCCAGTAGTGCAGAATTCACCCAAATTGGATCACTTGAACATGAAAACAAGGATGGTTGAATAGGGATTTAGTTGAGAGTGAGTTGTGACTTGGTCGTGAGTGTCGTGGAGTCTTTTTGAATGAATAGTAACAAGGGTGTTTGTGCTTAGGTTTTGGATCCCCTAGGTTGGGATAAATTCCAGTTACCTATACATATACTGTATTTCTTATGTTTCTTATTCACGCCCCACCCAAGTTGAGCACTTAGTTTTGAACACCCCATTTCATGGGGAGGGTTTTTTCCCAACACTCTTATGAGTAGTTGGTTATTATCTCCTTTTATGATCCCTTTTATGAATATCCCAAGACACTTTGGGCAGGATGTGATGGCCTCAGGTCCATTATTAGCCCAGAAATCTTTAGGCAGGGTAGTTTTGGTGGTTGGCCCAGGTGTCTGCGGGCATGTTTTTTCCCAAGTGTCTTAGGGATGAGGCCCAGGTGTCTTCGAGTGTGGCAGTAGTTGTTCTGGCCCAGGTGTCTTCGGGCGTGGAAGTAGTTGTTCTCACCCAGGTGTGTGCGGTCGGGGTTTGAAAGTGGGATTGCGGTGAGGTTGTGGCCCAGGTGTGTGCGAGCAAGGTTTGGTAGTGGGACTGTGGTGAGAATGGCGGGATTGGTTCAATGCGTAGGATGTCTTTAATAACCAGTGGGAAAGTGGCGTGGGGTACCCAAATATCGATGTGATATTACTATACTTTACTTGACTTGCGTTATTTGGTGAGTGTGCCTTGGTGAGTCTTGGGTGGATAGTATTCCTTGCTAGGTGCTTTGGTTTCTCCTTTCTCACGAGGCATTATAATGCTTCCCCCACTTGTGCACAAGATCTTTTGGTTTTCCCTACTGAGTATACTTGTACTCTCACCCTACGTATATAAAACATGCTTTCAGGTTTCTAGGAAGACTTTAGGGATCATGCGGGGCCGTACTAGCTAGGACCTCGGAGCAGTTGCTATTGTCTTTTTTTCCTTTTCTTGGTACTTACCTTTGGAGTTTTTGTGTCTTGTATCATTTACTATTGAACATGCATATGGGAATGGGTTACTTTTGACTTTACCTTTACTTTCAACTTTGGTGTTATTGGGGTTGCTATCTTATCTCTCGATCCTATTAAAATAAAAAGGGTAATTCCTCCCATCTTGTGTGTGATTCTATACCCTTGGTGCTAGTCTCCACTCCGGGACCTATTGAAGGCGGGTCTTAGGGGTCATTATCTCTCCTTCAACTTAAAGAAGGAAGGGTCTGGAAATCTGTTGTCCCTTCCCTCCTTTTGGTAAATGTGGGTCGTGACAGAATGGTATCATAGGAGAGGTTGAGAGATAGGATGGATTCTAGAGTTAGGCACAGTGAGGATTGCATGGGGTGGTAGGGAAACAGTGTTGGGTGACCTTGGTGCGTGAATTAGGCCAGGGAAGACCGGATAGGACACGGGATTTTAGGGCCCCCCATGATCCGATGCAAGGACTTTGGACCTATCAAATGACCAAGTGAGGCTACACTAATTGGAGGGTAGAGACCCTAGGAAAGGTTCATGAATCATAATGACTTTTGTTCTCATGTTTATGGGGATTTTGGGGGATTTGAAATGAATCAGAAGTCTAATAAAAATTTAAGATCCATATTCTGCACTACTCGGGCTTAGGCATTCCTTGTTTATCTTGCAGCTATGGAACATGGGAGACGACCAAAATTTTTTAGGGAGATCGGGGCCCAGGAGGATGACTTGGCCGATCGGTAGAGGACTGACCGAGAGGAGGAGGAGGATCAGTGGCATAAGACGCTTCGAGCCTTTCAGCGACAGACCCTCAGGAAGTATGAGGGAAGCACTTCGGATATGGAGACCGAAAGCCAGCTTGAGGAACTAGTGATCGCTTTTAGCCTGATTTGGGCTCCGACGAAGTACTGGGTTCCTCGGGCTGTCATCCAAATGCAGGGAGAAGCACATCAGTATTTGACGCTTTATCTTGGAGAGAAGAGGGAGACTGAGGTTGTGTGGGCAGACATCGAGAAAGAGTTCCGGGCGGAATTCCTCTCTTCCACGATGAAGGACGGGAAGAGTCAGGAACTACTCTCCCTGTAACACCCCGAGATTTTATGAAAAATATTCTTTTAATTTCATTAATGTCTTGTGTTGTATTCTACACTAAGATTACCTTTCACTATACGCAACACCGTATTAGCTTGCAGTATACGCAACACTATTCTTGGATCGTGTTACACACAATTTTGATAATAGTTATTCTACGCAATATAGAGTATATATATATATATATTCAATGTATAAATGAAATATGTTTGGATTCTGTTATATGAAACAACGAAGGATTCTTGCGCACCACGCAACCCTGACTTGGCTTGCATTACACGCAATCGCGACCTTCCTCGATAGTGTGTGTTGTACGCAATACTGGGTTTCACTAAACAACGATATATTTTTATAATATTGTTATGAACTAGCCATTATAAATAGTGTTAACTAAATTTTGAATTTCATAACATTATTATTCATATTACACATTTCTAGAACATGGAATAAGAACAAAATAAATTTTTTGGGTAAAATAAGTATTTTTCAAAAAATGCAGTTTTGTCGACTTTTGATGGCGCACCCACTTTAAATCTAGTTTTTGACATGTTTATAAGTTAAATTTGACAAAATAAAATTCTTCTTTGGAATCATGAAATAAAAATTTACTTTGGATAAATTTTTCATATTATTCTGGTAACTTTCATATTTTGATGAATAGTAAAAGCACGCTATATTTTAATTAAAAACAACTTTTTTCATCGCAATAATTTATATGGTTAAATTATAATATTTAATGGTTTTAAAGTATAAATAGAATAAATTTTTACCATTTAATATAATGTATGTCATTAGCATTGATTCTACCTTGAATTCGTAGGATAAATCAATTCAATCTTTTGCAATGTTTTAAAGAGAAACCCGTTTTCTTTCGACAACGGGATTAATTTTAATTTAATTTCTGCAACTTTTGTGTATTGAATTTGGAAAAATGGGTTCCATATTTGGAATCAATGGATCCAAATTATGTTAATAAGCTACTTTTTATTTTTGGGAATTATGAATAGTAACTACGGTAAATTTTATTTACCATTGTTAAAGGTAAATCGGGTAATTAAGGGTAAATATAATATTATAAAATCACCCTAACACATGTCAAAATCCTATTGGATGACTAAACGTTGACCCATATCACCTAAGGGTCGGATTAGATTCATTTAATGGACTTTTGTATATGAAAATAATTTAATTATTATTAAAACCAAAGAATGTGACAACATGTCACTTTCTTAAATCTTATAAGTATAATAATTTTAATTTAGTGATAAACTTCATGAAACTTCTAACATGAATAGTCTCCAGAACTCTAATACAATTATCTACATCATAGGAATTTATTTAGAATTTTTAGGGATTAAATAATTATCATTTATTATGACACAAAGATGATGGAGTAATTATCTTATTAATGAAATATTGACATAATTGATGTTATAAATACCCAAATAAATGTAATTTTAGACTTTTTATGAATTCCACTAATTTTATAGGTTAATATGACATGTTAATATTTATTTAATTAACTTTTTTCGAACTAATAATTCTGTTATGATTTTCACAAAAATCAATTACTAAATAGTGTCAAAATTGACATAATATAGTTTTTAAAACAAATATTATATTATTAATTGTTATTTTATTCCTAAAAATCAAAGGTTTGGCCAAATGACTTAGATAAGGTTATATATATTAATAATAAACATCTTGGGGTTCGTTTGTATTGTTATAGTAAGTTTATTAACCTTATAGTGTAAGAACACAAGAAGACACGGTAAAAGTAAATTTATTTAACTTAATGTTAAATCTAAATGATAAGGTTAAAATAGGAACCTAAACTTGTCTAAATTATATTGGATGAGAGGAGTTCGACACATCCATACCTTAGCTTCTAAATAAATCAATTTGGAGCTATTTAAAATCGAATTTGACTTTATAATAAAATAATAGTTTTAGTTATTCCAAAGGTGCCCCTCTCCTCCCTTATAAAAGGACACCTCCTCCCCCTCTTCCTCACACCACTTTGAGCCTTCAAGCTCGGCCAACCCCTGAAAATTTATTCTCTCCACTTCCCTAGAAACATCCTAGAGGTTCTGGTCTTCTTCAAAGACCTATTTTAGTGCCCTAAAAGGAGGTCTCAAAGAAGCACTTCAAAGAAGAGGTAAGGTCCGTTACCGATTCTTTCATCTTTATTTCTTCTTTCACTTCTTCTTCTTAGGTTGTTTCATTATGAAGTAATAACATCAGTATCACATATATACTTATATGTTATTATAATTATAAAACAACCTTATTTCACCATTTATCCATCCTACGGGAAACAAAATCACTGCGCGTGCGTACGTACGGAATACCGTCTCCACGCCGTGGTGTAATCTATTTTCCACCACCACCTAACTTGGATGGGTATAATGGTGTAAATAATGACTATATATGACTATTATAAAGTGATACTGATTCTGAAATAGAATACATACACTCCAATACAATTCCACGATCATAGGAACGATATCATCACTCGTGCGTACGTACGGAATACCGTCTCCACGATGTGATGCGACTCGTTCTACATGATCTTCATTTCATAATGATTATATAAATGAATTGAATGAATGAATATGATATATATTACACTAATACCATTCTGGAAATGAGGTATCTATAACCTAAAGATAAGAATAAGAATTTATTCGACAAGACACGCATAAGAACAAAAAGTTATAAACACCCGAATAACAAGTAGCCATGAAATATTACAACTAAGAAGCTAAGAAAATGACCATATATGATATCATAAAAATAAGTATGATTCTGGAATAAGTAAATAACATTATTTAAATCATTATACAGGAGGTTCGGACACTTACAAAGCAAAACGGACCTAAGGTAAGAGAAATATCACAAAATCATTTTTATCCGAGATTGTTTATACTTTGGCATTTACTGGGGTGTATTTTATCATCCACATCCATGTTTCCTCAATATGTAATATTATTTCCATCCACCTACAATTGTTTAAATCCATTTTTACCCTTTGGTGTGTTTATAGTAAAAGATATGAAAGGAATCTTTTGTCGTTTTTCGTACGAGGTACTTTTTGACTTTTCCGATAAAAGTACAAGAAAAATGTTTTTTTTAACTTATACGGCATGAATGGATTTTTAAAACATTATTTCCAAGAAGCTTACTTTACAAGTTTTCAAGTTTATTTTTTATCAACTTCTTTTAGTTTAAAATTGTATGACATTTTAAGAAAAGAAAATGTATTTGAAGCAGAAAGGATATTTTCCTCAAGAATGGAGTTCAAGTGTTTTATCAAAATTATTTTCCATCTAAGATAATAAAGGGTTCTGTTTCTATACCTATTTTTACCTTGATTTGATTATGTTGTGATGGAATTATTTTTATGAATTCCTTTATCTTATATGAATTGTTTTATGATGTCACGATGTTTAAGATTCCCATTTTTATTACATGGGTGATGCTATGATGTATGGTTTATGATTTTGTGGCACACATAAGAATGGTATCATTATGAGATGGGTGGGACCTTTATTTCCCTCCAATGCATTGGGTAAAGATTTTATATCTCATGAGATAGACATGGCTGGAATGGTAGGTTATACCGGTTCAGTGAAACAGGACTGAAACGAGGGTGACTCGGTTCAAAAATGGACTTTGTCCACTAAGATAGTCTTGGTAATGAGTCTTGACTAATAAGATATGATTCTCTATGATTATGTGTGTATGCCACAAAGTTTCATGTTTTATGTTATGATTTCCATTTCACTACTATGATTTATCCCATGTTATGAAATTATGCTCTCTTTTGCAGGTTAATATTTCCAAAAGGTTATGTTCTTATGAATATGATGTGATTGATATTTCTTTTGTTTACCCTTACTGAGCATTTGAGCTCACCCTTTTATGTTTTCTTTTCCCCAGGACATAAAGAAAGGATTTAGGTTTTTAAAAAAAGAAGATCTCTATGGGAGATGTTGAAGATCTTTCACCACGATTAGAAGATTATATTCCAAGTTTCCAAAGACACTAAACTATTACGGTCCTTGTGTGTGTGTGTTTGTTATGTACTAATTATTCCGAAAAAGTAATGTAATGTCCATGTACGTCAGGATTCGGGTCTCTATAGTTGGTATCAGAGAAAAGGTTTAGTCAACCTTTGGAAACTAGGATGTGAGAACTTTAGTGATATCCCTAGAGATATTTATAAGGTATGTCTAGGGATGTCCCTAAGGATAAGTATACGTATAGGATATAGTCCTAGAATTATGGTAACGATATTAGATTAAACCAAAGATGTTAGATATTGAAGTTACTCCCCCTTTATTATGATTTTTTCCTCTCACGCTATTCTTTTTGGGTTTTAGAAAATGGCTGGAAACAAGATGATTCAGGATAATGGAGGATATTATGGACAATGGAATGATATTCTTCATGAGCAACCAAATGAAATGGGATGTGGAAGTCCAAATATCATTATTATTTCGAATCAGAAATCTCATAATATGATCAATAAAGTAAAATTTGTTAAGTTTCCTGACTCGGCTAATAAGAGAAAGATGGAGTTTCATGATGATCATAGAGGAAAGAAAGTTCAATTTCCCCTATGTAAATCATGTGGGAAGAGGCATCGAGGAGAATGTTTCAAAGGAACTGGAAGATGCTTTAGGTGTGGAAAAGAAGGACACAAAGCCAGTAAGTGTAAAGGAAAAGGATCATTTAACACCAGGGATGAGGATAATGGTATTGCTACGACATCAACAATGGTTAAATGTTTTAAATGTGGAATGTACGGGCATTATGAAAACCAATGCCCTAAGGGAAAGTCTCATGAAGAGAATCAATATGGTCGTATGGGTAGTATTTATGTTGATGATGATGAAGAGACTACAAATGATATGTGAGATGAAAGAATTGTTGAAGCTCGGTCAATGGTTTAAGAATGTAGTGGAATGATTACATGTTTATCATGTGTAATGTTGTATAAGTAATCTCATGGTACTATGGAATAAAGAGACATCTAAGGATTGTTACACTGTTGTCTTTCCTTGAGTTTTGAAAGTGTATGATTAATGGTACCAGTATCCATGAAAGGTTATTCAGATATTTTTGGAATGTAGATGATATGCGCATAATGAAGGGATAAGGATAAAATTAAATGTTTGATAGTATTCATGATCTCATGACTGATATAAGGAGAAGGTTATATCATGGTTTGAGTATATAGAATTTTTTATTTTGGTATGTGGAAAGAGTTAACTTTTAATAGCACTCATGTTTTCAATAAGGTTAGATGGGTATTCAAGAGAGTACATGATTAAGGCCTTTGAATTTTTGGAATGTGATCAACAAGATATATCTTATGATATATGGGGATCAACGATGGTATTAAATCTTTGACAGTGGACTATAGTATTATGGATAAGCCTAAAGATTGGAATGGATTATGTTGGACATAAGTTAGTATTGTTTGTTTTTCGATATTATTGATGGGATGTTATAGTAATATAGTTTTAGAAAAAGTACAACCTGCAGGACGGGTGACAACCCATCGCGTCGGACAAGGCTATGGGAATCGAACCCACAACCGAAGTGCGACTGGCCTTTATCCCCTACCATTGGCCTACAAGAAGTCCCTGGTTAGTATAAACTAGTTTTATTTTATTAAGCGGTATGATATATGAAGTATAAGTCCATTTTAGGAACCATATATGATTAATCTCACTATAGATCGACTTATGTATATTTAATAACATTTGCTAACCTTTTGTTTGAGACAGATGGAATGACCCGTCATTCTATCACATGATCTGCTAACATTTCACGAATAACAAATTCAACTTCATTTCTTTAAGAGAAGAAGTGTAAATTGTTCAAGTCACGAACAACAGTGAGATTGTACCAAAATAAAGTAAGTATTTATTCTTATTCAAATTCTTCAACTTTAGGGAAATGATCTTGAAAACCAAAAATGTTGTCCTAGTGCCCTTATATCCGATGAATCAGATGGTACCCTAGATCATCACAAATCTTTGGCTTTGTGATTGTTAGCTTTTCCATAGCCATATTCTCTACCACTCTCCATCAGAACATGATGGTTAGATTTCTCTTCCATATCCATATTTTCACCTATGTGGAAACCCAGTGATTAGTTTATTTGGGTAACCATTACGTTTCATACTTTTGTTTTTAAAGATTGGTTTTGGTATTCCTTTTTACGATGTGGGTTTCTATTAAAGAAATTTTTAAGTAGCAAACCATTTATAACCCCAACGAATTTCGAGGGCGAAATTCATTTTAAGGGGGGTAGAATGTAACACCCCGAGATTTTATGAAAAATATTCTTTTAATTTCATTAATGTCTTGTGTTGAATTCTACACCAATATTACCTTGCGCTATACGCAACACCATATTAGCTTGCAGTATACACAACACTATTCTTGGATCGTGTTACACACAATTTTGATAATAGTTATTCTACGCAACATTGAGTATATATATATATATTCAATGTATAAATGAAATATGGTTGGATTCTGTTATACGAACCAACGAAGGATTCTTGCGCAACATGCAACCCTAACTTGGCTTGCATTACACGCAATCGCGACCTTCCTCGATAGTGTGTGTTGTACGCAATACTGGGTTTTACTAAACAACGATATATTATTATAATATTGTTATGAACTAGCAGTTATAAATAGTGTTAACTAAATTTTTAATTTTATAACATTATTATTCATCTTACACATTTCTAGAACATGGTATAAGAACAAAATAAATTTTTTGTGTAAAATAAGTATTTTTCAAAAAATGCAGTTTTGCCGCCTTTTGATGGCGCACCCACTTTAAATCTAGTTTTTGACATTATTATAAGTTAAATTTGACAAAATAAAATTTTTCTTTGGAATCATGAAATAAAAATTTACTTTGGATAAATTTTTCATATTATTCTGGTAACTTTCATATTTTGATGAATAGTAAAAACACGCTATATTTTAATTAAAAACAACTTTTTTCATCACAATAATTTATATGGTTAAATTATAATATTTACACTTTTTAAAGTATAAATAGAATATATTTTTACCACTTAATATAATGTATGTCATTATCATTGATTCTACCTTGAATTCGTAGGATAAATCAATTCAATCTTTTGCAATGTTTTAAAGAGAAACCCGTTTTCTTTCGACAACGGTATTAATTTTAATTTAATTTCTGCAACTTCTGTGTATTGAATTTGGAAAAATAGGTTCCATATTTGGAATCTGTGGATCCAAATTATGTTAATAAGCTACTTTTTATTTTTGGGAATTATGAATAGTAACTACGGTAAATTTTATTTACCATAGTTAAAGGTAAATCGGGTAATTAAGGGTAAATATAATATTATAGAATCACCCTAACACATGTCAAAATCCTATTGGATGACTAAAAGTCGATCCATATCACCTAAGCGTCGGATTAGATTCATTTAATGGACTTTTTTCTATGAAAATAATTTAATTATTATTAAAACCAAAGAATGTGACAACATGTCACTTTCTTAAATCTTATAAGTATAATAATTTTAATTTAGTGATAAACATCATGAAACTTCGAACCTGAATAGTCTCCAGAAATATAATACAATTATATAAATCATAGGAATTTATTTAGAATTTTTAGGGATTAAATAATTATCATTTATTATGACACAAAGATGATGGAGTAATTATCTTATTAATGAAATATTGACATAATTGATGTTATAAATACCCAAATAAATTTAATTTGAGACTTTTTAAGAATTACACTAATTTTATAGGTTAATATGACATGTTAATATTTATTTAATTAACGTTTTTCGAACTAATCATTCTGTTATGATTTTCACAAAAATGAATTACTAAATAGTGTCCAAATTGACATAATATAGTTTTTAAAACAAATATTATATTATTAATTGTTATTTTATTACTAAAAATCTAAGGTTCTGACAAATGACTTAGATAAGATTATATATATTAATAATAAACATCTTGGGGTTCGTTTTGATTTTTATAGTAAGTTTATTAACCTTATAGTGTAAGAACACAAGAAGACACGGTAAAAGTAAAATTATTTAACTTAATGTTAAATCTAAATGATAAGGTTAAAATAGGAACCTAAACTTGTCTAAATTCTATTTTATGAGATTATTTAGACCCATCCCTACCTTAGCTTCGAAATAAATCAATTTGGAGCTATTTAAAACCGAATTTGACTTTATAATAAAATAATAGTTTTAGTTATTCCAAAGGTGCCCCTCTCCTACCTTATAAAAGGACACCTCCTCCCCCTCTTCCTCACACCACTTTGAGCCTTCAAGCTCGGCCAACCCCTGAAAATTTCTTCTCTACACTTCCCTAGAAACATCCTAGAGGTTCTGGTCTTCTTCAAAGACCTATTTTAGTGCCCTAAAAGGATGTCTCAAAGAAGCACTTCAAAGAAGAGGTAATGTCCATTACCGATTCTTTCATATTTATTTATTCTTTCACTTCTTCTTCTTAGGTTGTTTCATTATGAAGTAATAACATGAGTATCACTTATATACTTATATGTTATTATAATTATGAAACAACCTTATTTAACCATTTATCCATCCTACGGGAAACAAAATCACCGCGAGTGCCTACGTACAGAATACCGTCTCCACGCCGTGGTGTAATCTATTTTCCACCACCACCTTACTTGGATGGGTATAATGGTGTAAATAATGACTATATATGACTATTATAATGTGATACTGATTCTGAAATAAAATACATACACTCCAATACAATTCCACGATCATAGGAACGATATCATCACTCGTGCGTATGTATGAAATACCATCTCCACGATGTGATGCGACTCGTTCTACATGATCTTCATTTCATAATGATTATATAAATGAATTGAATGAATGAATATGATATATATTACACTAATACCATTCTGGAAATGAGGTATCTATAACCTAAAGAGAAGAATAAGAATTTATTCGACAAGACACGCATAAGAACAAAAAGTTATAAACATCTGAATAACAAGTAGCAATGAAATATTACTACTAAGAAGCTAATAAAATTACCATATATGATATCATAAAAATAAGTATGATTCTGGAATAAGTCAATAACCTTATTTAAATCATTATACAGGAGGTTTGGACACTTACTAAGCAAAACGGACATAAGGTAAGGGAAATATCACAATCTCATTTTTATCCGAGATTGTTTATACTTTGGCATTTACTGGGGTGTATTTTATCATCCACATCCATGTTTCCTCAATATGTAATATTATTTCCATCCACCTACAATTGTTTAAATCCATTTTTACCCTTTGGTGAGTTTATTGTAAAATATATTAAAGGAATCTTTTGTCGTTTTTCATACGAGGTACTTTTTGAGTTTTCCGAAAAAAGTACGAGAATAATGTTTTTTTAACTTATACGACATGAATGGATTTTTAAAACATTATTTCCAAGAATCTTACTTTACAAGTTTTCAAGTTTATTTTTAATCAACTTCTTTTAGTTTAAAATTGTTTGACATGTTAAGAAAAGAAAATGTATTTGAAGCAGAAAGGATATTTTCCTCAAGAATGGAGTTCAAGTGTTTTATCAAAATTATTTTCCATCTAAGATAATAAAGGGTTCTGTTTCTATCCCTATTTTTACCTTGATTTGATTATGTTGTGATGGAATTATTTTTATGAATTCCTTTATCTTATATGAATTGTTTTATGATGTCACGATGTTTAAGATTCCCATTTTTATTACATGGGTGATGCTATGATGTATGGTTTATGATTTTGTGGCACACATAAGAATGGTATCATTATGAGATGGGTGGGACCTATATCTCCCTCCAATGCATTGGGTAAAGATTTTATATCTCATGAGATAGACATGGCTGGAATGGTAGGTTATACCGGTTCAGTGAAATAGGGCTGAAATGAGGGTGACTCGGTTCAAAAATGGACTTTGTCCACTAAGATAGTCTTGGAAATGAGTCTTGACTAATAAGATATGATTCTCTATGATTATGTGGGTATTACAAAAAGTTTCATGTTTTAAGTTATGATTTCCATTTCACTACTATGATTTATCCCATGTTATGAAATTATGCTCTCTTTTGCATGTTAAGATTTCCAAAATGTTATGTTCTTATGAATATGATGTGATTGATATTTCTTTTGTTTACCCTTACTGAGCATTTGAGCTCACCCTTTTATGTTTTCTTTTCCCCAGGACATAAAGAAAGGATTTAGTTTTGAAAAAAAAGGATCTCTATGGGGGATGTTGAAGATCTTTCACCATGATTAGAAGATTATATTCCGAGTTTCCAAAGACACTAAACTATTACGGTCCTTGTGTGTGTGTTTTTGTTATGTACTAAGTATTCCGAAAAAGTAATGTAATGTCCATGTACGTCAGGCTTCGGGTCTCTACAGTTGGTATCAGAGGAAATGTTTAGTCAACCTTTGGAAACTAGGATGTGAGAACTTTAGTGAGATCCCTATAGATATTTATAAGGTATGTCTAGGGATGTCCCTAAGGATAAGTATACGTATAGGATATAGTCCTAGAACTATGGTAACGATATTAGATTAAACAAAAGATGTTAGATATTGAAGTTACTCCCCCTTTATTATGATTTTTTCCTCTCACACTATTCTTTTTGGGTTTTAGAAAATGGATGGAAACAAGATGATTCACGATAATGGAGGATATTATGGAAAATGGAATGATATTCTTCATGAGAAACCAAATGAAATGGGATGTGGAAGTCCAAACATCATTATTATGCTGAATCAGCAATCTCATAATATGTTCAATAAAGTAAAATTTGTTAAGTTTCCTGACTCGGCTAATAAGAGAAAGATGAAGTTTCATGATGATCATAGAGGAAAGAAAGTTCAATTTCCCCTATGTAAATCATGTGGGAAGAGGCATCGAGGAGAATGTTTCAAAGGAACTAGAAGATGCTTTGGGTGTGGAAAAGAAGGACACAAAGCCAGTAAGTGTAAAGAAAAAGGTTCAGTTAACACCAGGGATGAGGATAATGGTATTGCTACGACATCAACAATGGTTAAATGTTTTAAATGTGGAATGTACGGGCATTATGCAAACCAATTCCCTAAGGGAAAGTCTCATGAAGAGAATCAATATGGTCGTATGGGTAGTATTTATGTTGATGATGATGAAGAGACTACAAATGATATGTGAGATGAAAGAATTGTTGAAGCTCGGTCAATGGTTTAAGAATGTAGTGGAATGATTACATATTTATCATGTGTAATGTTGTATAAGTAATCTCATGGTACTATGGAATTAAGATACATCTAAGGATTTTTACACTGTTGTCTTTCCTTGAGTTTTGAAAGTGTATGATTAATGGTACCAGTATCCATGAAAGGTTATTCATATATTTTTGGAATGTAGTGTTGTACCTCTCGAACCCCTCAAGGTTTTATTTTCAGGATCACAATCACTCAATTATTTATCTAATATTGTTTTCAAGTGTTTTTGTTGATAGGCATGATTTTAGGTGGCCAAAGAATTGGGCCAAGAAGGCCAAGAAGGCAAATAGCCAAAAGTGCACTGTTTTCATGTGCATCGGCCAACCGATGGAAGAGCACCGGCCAGCCGATGGAGGCCTGGACAGAAGGCACTCTTCTGTCCAGACCACCGGCCAACCGGTGTCACACCAGCGGCCAGCCGGTGGCGCCCAGCCCAAACAGTGGAAGCTACTGCCTCAGCACCGTCCAACCGGTGGCCTCAGCACCGGTCAGCCGGTGGCACCTGCACAGAAGAGGAAGCTACGCCCTCACCACCGGCCAACCGGTGGCCTCAGCACCGGCCAACCGGTGGAGCCTGAGCCCGAGCCCCTCTCTATTTTGCACACACCGGACAACCGGTGGCCCTGTACCGGTCAGCCGGTGGAGCCAGTCAAACTAGTCGTTGGGCCTTTGACCAGGCTGGTCCACTTGCCTCCCAACGGCTCCGAAGCCCTTTCCAACGGCTCAGAAGACCTCCAAAGGCCATATGAGGGTTCCCCCTCTATAAATAAAGGACTAGGAAGCCCCGGAAACTCAACCAAGTCATACGGAATCCAACGGACATATTTTTGATCATTTGGCGAACCTCCGGAGGATTGTTCCAAGGGAACCCCAATTGCTCCAACACAATTCCACATCCAAGGAGCATCACCAAAGAAGCTTGGGAGTGCACGTATTCAACTCCAATCATCCATTGGTGCCCAAGGATTCCCCAAATACGGTTTTTATTGTTTATTCATTTTGAGCTTAAATTTGGGTTTGTGCCTACAAACCCCAACTCTTTCTCTCATCCTTTCTTTTGGGTTTTCACATCACCTTTAAGGTGTGAAGAGGTTAGTCAAGCCTTTCCTTTTAAAAGGATTGAATCAAAGGTGAGCTAGCCTTCACCCGTAAAAAGGCTAGTGGGTTCTTGCTCAACCATTGAAAGCAAGTGGGTTCTTGCATAACCATTAAAAGAAAGCTGTAATAGGTGAGCTAGCCTTCACCTGTAAAAAGGCTAGTTGGTTTCTTGATAAAACCATTGAAAAGAAAGCGGTAGAATCTCTCAACGGTTGAGTTGGGAGGGGAGACGTAGGCCGGGTTTTTGGCCGAACTCCGTTATCAATTCTTGTGTCTTGCCTCTTTATTTCCGCTGCACTTTCACTTTGATTTTTAATTTGTTAATTATGTTTTAAAAGGAAATTCACCCCCCCTCTTGCCATCACTCCCTTTTTCTCCGCCCAACAATTGGTATCAGAGGAAAATTTGAGTAATACCTTAACCGGTTTCAAATTTAAGATCCATTGGGATGGCTTCCACTTCTTTCGCCCCCGAAGGCTATTCTTTGGGTCGTGCTCCATTTTTTGATGGAACCGACTATACATATTGGAAAACCCGCATGGCCACTTTTCTTAGAAGTATAGGTTATCCTATTTATAAAATTGTCATGCATGGTTATTCCCTCTCCTCTCCCGATGAATCCAAATGGACCCAAGCCGACATTAAAAATTTCGAGCTTGATGGCAAAGCCATGAACGCTCTTCATTGTGGCCTTGATCGTAATGAGTTCAATCGAGTTTCCACATGCACCTCTTCACATGAAATCTGGAAACTATTGGAGGTTACCCATGAGGGGACCAACAAAGTCAAGGACACTCGATTGGATATGTTTCGTCAAGATTTTGAATCATTCTCCATGCATCCAAATGAATCTATTTCTGAAATGTTTACTCGATTTACTGACGTGTGCAATGGTAGAAAATCTCTTGGAGATGACATTTCTGCAGAAACCATGGTCAAGAAGATCCTATGGATCCTACCAAGCTCATGGGCTCCGAAGGTCGCGGCAATCCAAGAAGCGAAGGACATCAAAAACATGCCGGTCGAAGAGCTCATCGGATCCCTCATGACCTACGAGATCACCATGAGGAGGCAAGCTGAAAAGGAAGGCAAACCGATCAAAGTTCCAAAGAACATCGCCTTCAAGGTACAAAAAGAAGAAAGCTCATCCTCCTCCTCATCTTCTTCCTCTTCAAGCGGCGATTCTGAAATGGAGAACCTTGCCCGAAAAATGCACAAGTTCATGAAGAAGCACAAAAAGAAGAAATCTCGCAAGGCTCGAAAGGCTCAACCCAATGAAAAATCCGAGCCCAAGGTAACATGTTACGGGTGCGGCGAGAAAGGCCATTACAAGCCCGATTGCCCACTCAACAAGAAAAAGGCCAAGCAAAAGGAGAAGAAGAAGGCATTCAAGGCCACATGGAGTGATAGCTCCACATCCTCATCCTCCTCCTCAAGCGACAATGGTACAAAATGCCTAATGGCATTCCATGAGGTAACTTCTTCCGACTCCTCATCCTCTTGTTCTTCAAATTCAAATTCTTTAAATCATTTATCCTATGAGGATCTCCAATACGCTAGAGATCAATTAGAGGATGGTTTTCACGAACTTTCTTCCAAATTTGTTTCATTAAAAAAGAATTTCAAAAAACTCTCTTCCGAAAAAGAACAACTTCTCAAAGAGAAGGAAGAGTTGACCCTCAAAATCCAAAATTTTCCAAATGTTGATTCTATGGAATCAACCATCAAAGATTTAAAAGAATCCCTAGCCAAGTTCACCCAAGGTGAACAAAATTTGAACAATCTCCTTGGTTCCCAAAGTATTTCTAGAACCACCGAAGGGCTTGGCTATTCCAAGCAAGCTTCCTCTTCCCATGCACCCACTATTTTTGTAAGGGGGAGCTCTCAATTTAAATTTTGCAATTATTGTAAAAAACCCGGGCACTTAATCTATGAGTGCAATTGAAAAAATGCCCGGTATGGTAGGCCCAAAACCATTTTCTTAAATGATGAATTTTATAGGAAAAGACCCGCCACAAGACAAGTGTGGATTGAAAAATCCCTCTTAGCGAGTCTAACCGGACCGAAATTTGTCTCGGTTTCAAAAACCTCTCCCCGGTGATTTGTTGTTTTTATTTAGGGGGAGTTAGGATCGTTTTAGTCTTTTCTATTTCAATTTCAACACTTGGTTTCAATTTTTCATTTCAAAACTTTCAATTCAAACTGTTATTCAATTCTCTTTTCAAAACTTTCAATTCAAACTGTTATTCATTTTTTGATTCAAGACTTTCAATTCAAATTTCAAAAATTTCAATTGATTTAAAATCTCTATCTTGTTTTTCAAATTTCCCTCAATCAAGTTTTATGCCCCGTGCTATTTTGATAATCACAAAGGGGGAGAAATTCTTGATTGATTGGGGGAAAAATCTTTTAAAGCATGCCTCTCATTTTAAGTCTTTTACATTGTTTGTTTCGGTGATTGTGATCATCAAAATAGGGGGAGATTGTTGTACCTCTCGAACCCATCAAGGTTTTATTTTCATGATCACAATCACTCAATTATTTATCTAATATTGTTTTCAAGTGTTTTTGTTGATAGGCATGATTTTAGGTGGCCAAAGAATTGGGCCAAGAAGGCCAAGAAGGCAAATAGCCAAAAGTGCACTGTTTTCATGTGCACCGGCCAACCGATGGAAGAGCACCGGCCAGCCGATGGAGGCCTGGACAGAAGGCACTCTTCTGTCCAGACCACCGGCCAACCGGTGTCACACCAGCGGCCAGCCGGTGGCACCCAGCCCAAACAGTGGAAGCTACTGCCTCAGCACCGGCCAACCGGTGGCCTCAGCACCGGTCAGCCGGTGGCACCTGCACAGAAGAGGAAGCTACGCCCTCACCACCGGCCAACCGGTGGCCTCAGCACCGGCCAACCGGTGGAGCCTGAGCCCGACCCCCTCTCCATTTTGCACACACCGGCCAACCGGTGGCCCTATACCGGTCAGCCGGTGGAGCCAGTCAAACTAGCCGTTGGGCCTTTGACCAGGCTAGTCCACTTGCCTCCCAATGGCTCCGAAGCCCTTTCCAACGGCTCCGAAGACCTCCAAAGGCCATATGAGAGTTCCCCCTCTATAAATAAAGGACTAGGAAGCCCCGGAAACTCAACCAAGTCATACGGAAGCCAACGGACATATTTTTGATCATTTGGCGAACCTCCGGCGGATTGTTCCAAGGGAACCCCAATTGCTCCAACACAATTCCACATCCAAGGAGCATCACCAAAGAAGCTTGGGAGTGTACGTATTCAACTCCAATCATCCATTGGTGCCCAAGGCTTCTCCAAATACGGTTTTTATTGTTTATTCATTTTGAGCTTAAATTTGGGTTTGTGCCTACAAACCCCAACTCTTTCTCTCATCCTTTCTTTTGGGTTTTCACATCACCTTTAAGGTGTGAAGAGGTCAGTCAAGCCTTTCCTTTTAAAAGGCTTGAATCAAAGGTGAGCTAGCCTTCACCAGTAAAAAGGCTAGTGGGTTCTTGCTCAACCATTGAAAGCAAGTGGGTTCTTGCATAACCATTAAAAGCAAGCTGTAAGAGGTGAGCTAGCCTTCACCTGTAAAAAGGCTAGTGGGTTTCTTGCTAAAACCATTGAAAAGCAAGCGGTAGAATCTCTCAACGGTTGAGTTGGGAGCGGAGACGTAGGCCGGGTTTTTGGCCGAACTTCGTTATCAATTCTTGTGTCTTGCCTCTTTATTTCCGCTGCACTTTCACTTTGATTTTTAATTTGTTAATTATGTTTTAAAAGGCAATTCACCCCCCCTCTTGCCATCACTCCCTTTTTCTCCGCCCAACATGTAGATGATATGCGCATAATGAAGGGATAAGGATAAAATTAAATGTTTGATAATATTCATGAGCTCATGACTGATATAAGGGGAAGGTTATATCCTAGTTTGAGTATATAGAATTTTTTATTTTGGTATGTGGAAAGAGTTAACTTTTAATAGCACTCATGTTTTCAATAAGGTTCAATGGGTATTCAAGAGAGTACATGATTAAGGCCTTTGAATGTTTGGAATGTGACCAACAAGATATATCTTATGATATATGGGGATCAACGATGGTATTAAATCTCTGAGAGTGGACTGCAGTATTATGGATAAGCCTAAATATTGGAATGGATTATGTTGGACATAAGTTAGTATTGTTTGTTTTTTGATATTATTGATGGGATGTTATAGTAATATAGTTTTAGAAAAAGGACAACCTGCAGGACGGGAGACAGCCCATCGCGTCGGACAAGGCTGTGGGAATCGAACCCACAACTGAAGTGCGACTGGCCTTTATCCCCTACCACTGGCCTACAAGAAGTCCCTGGTTAGTATAAACTAGTTTTATTTTATTAAGCGGTATGATATATGAAGTATAAGTCCATTTTAGGAACCATATATGATTAATCTCACTATAGATCGACTTATGTATATTTAATAACTTTTGCTAACCTTTTGTTTGAGACAGATGGAATGACCTGTCATTCTATCACATGATCTGCAAACACTTCACGAATAACAAATTCAACTTCATTTCTTTAAGAGATGAAGTGGAAATTGTTCAAGGCACGAACAACAGTGAGATTGTACCAAAATAAAGTAAGTATTTATTCTAATTCAAATTCTTCAACTTTAGGGAAATGATCTTGAAAACCAAAAATGTTGTCCTAGTGCCTTTATATCCGATGAATCAGATGGTACCCTAGATCATCACAAATCTATGGCTTTGGGATTGTTGGCTTTTCCATAGCCATGTTCTCTACCACTCTCCATCAGAACATGATGGTTAGATTTCTCTTCCATATCCATATTTTCACCTATGTGGAAACCCAATGATTAGTTTATTTGGGTAACAGTTACATTTCATACTTTTTGTTTTTAAAGATTGGTTTTGGTATTCCTTTTTACGATGTGGGTTTCTATTAAAGAAATTTTCAAGTAGCAAACCATTTATAACCCCAACGAATTTCGAGGGTGAAATTCATTTTAAGGGGGGTAGAATGTAACACCCCGAGATTTTATGAAAAATATTCTTTTAATTTTATTAATGTCTTGTGTTGTATTCTACACCAAGATTACCTTGAGCTATACGCAACACCGTATTAGCTTGCAGTATACGCAACACTATTCTTGGATCGTGTTACACACAATTTTGATAATAGTTATTCTACGAAACATTGAGTGTATATATATATTCAATGTATAAATGAAATATGTTCGATTCTTTTATATGAAACAATGAAGGATTCTTGCGCAACACGCAACCCTGACTTGGCTTGCATTACACTCAATCGCGACCTTCCTCGATAGTGTGTGTTGTACGCAATACTGGGTTTTACTAAACAACGATATATTATTATAATATTGTTATGAACTAGCCGTTATAAATAGTGTTAACTAAATTTTGAATTTTATAACATTATTATTCATCTTACACATTTCTAGAACATGGTATAAGAACAAAATAAATTTTTTGGGTAAAATAAGTATTTTTCAAAAAATGCAGTTTTCCGCCTTTTGATGGCGCACCCACATTAAATCTAGTTTTTGACATGTTTATAAGTTAAATTTGACAAAATAAAATTCTTCTTTGGAATCATGAAATAAAAATTTACTTTGGATAAATTTTTCATATTATTCTGGTAACTTTCATATTTTGATGAATAGTAAAAACACGCTATATTTTAATTAAAAACAACTTTTTTCATCGCAATAATTTATATGGTTAAATTATAATATTTAATGGTTTTAAAGTATAAATAGAATATATTTTTACCATTTAATATAATGTATGTCATTAGCATTTATTCTACCTTGAATTCGTAGGATCAATCAATTCAATCTTTTGCAATGTTTTAAAGAGAAACCCGTTTTCTTTCGACAACGGGATTAATTTTAATTTAATTTCTGCAACTTTTCTGTATTGAATTTAGAAAAATGGGTTCCATATTTGGAATCAGTGGATCCAAATTATGTTAATAAGCTATTTTTTATTTTTGGGAATTATGAATAGTAACTACGGTAAATTTTATTTACCATAGTTAAAGGTAAATCGGGTAATTAAGGGTTAATATAATATTATAAAATCACACTAACACATGTAAAAATCCTATTGGATGACTAAAAGTCGACCCATATCATCTAAGGGTCGGATTAGATTCATTTAATGGACTTTTTTCTATGAAAATAATTTATTTATTATTATAACCAAAGAATGTGACAACATGTCACTTTCTTAAATCTTATAAGTATAATAATTTTAATTTAGTGATAAAATTCATGAAACTTCATACATGAATAGTCTCCAGAAATCTAATACAATTATATACATCATAGGAATTTATTTAAAAAAATTATGGATTAAATAATTATCATTTATTATGACACAAAGATGATGCAGTAATTATCTTATTAATGAAATATTGACATAATTGATGTTATAAATACCCAAATAAATGTAATTTGAGACTTTTTATGAATTCCAATAATTTTATAGGTTAATATGACATGTTAATATTGATTTAATTAACTTTTTTCGAACTAATCATTCTGTTATGATTTTCACAAAAATCAATTACTAAATAGTCTCAAAATTGACATAATATAGTTTTTAAAACAAATATTATATTATTAATTGTTATTTTATTCCAAACAATCAAAGGTTCGGCCAAATAACTTAGATAAGGTTATATATATTAATAATAAACATCTTGGGGTTCGTTTGGATTGTTATAGTAAGTTTATTAACCTTATAGTGTAAGAACACAAGAAGAGACGGTAAAAGTAAAATTATTTAACTTAATGTTAAATCTAAATGATAAGGTTAAAATATGAACCTAAACTTGTCTAAATTATATTGGATTAGAGGATTTCGACCCATCCCTACCTTAGCTTCTAAATAAATCAATTTGGATCTATTTAAAACCGAATTTGACTTTATAATAAAATAATAGTTTTAGTTATTCCAAAGGTGCCCCTCTCCTCCCTTATAAAAGGACACCTCCTCCCCCTCTTCCTCACACCACATTGAGCCTTCAAGCTCGGCCAACTCCTGCCAATTTCTTCTCTCCACTTCCCTAGAAACATCCTAAAGGTTCTGGTATTCTTCAGAGACCTATTTTAGTGCCCTAAAAGGAGGTCTCAAAGAAGCACTTCAAAGAAGAGGTAATGTCCATTACCGATTCTTTCATCTTTATTTATTCTTTCACTTATTCTTATTAGGTTGTTTCATTATGAAGTAATAACATCAGTATCACTTATATACCGATATGTTATTATAATTATGAAACAACCTTATTTCACCATCTATCCATCCTACGGGAAACAAAAATCACCACGCGTGCGTACGTACGGAATACTGTCTCCACGCCGTGGTGTAATCTATTTTCCACCACCACCTTACTTTGATGGGTATAATGGTGTAAATAATGACTATATATGACTATTATAAAGTTATACTGATTCTTAAATAGAATACAAACACTCCAATACAATTCCACGATCATAGGAATGATATCATCACTCATGCGTACGTACGGAATATCGTCTCCACGATGTGATGCGACTCGTTCTACATGATATTCATTTCATAATGATTATATAAATGAATTTAATGAATGAATATGATATATATTACACTAATACCATTCTGGAAATGAGTTATCTATAACCTAAAGAGAAGAATAAGAATTTATCCGACAAGACACGCATAAGAACAAAAAGTTATAAACACCCGAATAACAAGTAGCAATGAAATATTACTACTAAGAATATAAGAAAATGACCATATATGATAACATAAAAATAATTATGATTCTGGAATAAGTCAATAACATTATTTAAATCATTATACAGGAGGTTCGGACACTTACGAAGCAAAACGGACCTAAGGTAAGGGAAATATCACAACCTCATTTTTATCCGATATTGTTTATACTTTGGCATTTATTGGGGTGTATTTTATCATCCACATCCATGTTTCCTCAATATGTAATATTATTTCCATCCACCTACAATTGTTTAAATCCATTTTTACCCTTTGGTGAGTTTATAGTAAAAGATATGAAAGGAATCTTTTGTCGTTTTTCGTACGAGGTACTTTTTGACTTTTCCAACAAAAGTACGAGAAGAATGTTTTTTTTAACTTATACAACATGAATGGATTTTTAAAACATTATTTCCAAGAATATTACTTTACAAGTTTTCAAGTTTATTTTTAATCAACTTCTTTTAGTTTAAAATTGTATGACATGTTAATAAAAGAAAATTTATTTGAAGCAGAAAGGATATTTTCCTCAAGAATGGAGTTCAAGTGTTTTATCAAAATTATTTTCCATCTAAGATAATAAAGGGTTCTGTTTCTATCCCTATTTTTACCTTGATTTGATTATGTTGTGATGGAATTATTTTTATGAATTCCTTTATCTTATATGAATTGTTTTATGATGTCACGATGTTTAAGATTCCCATTTTTATTACATGGGTGATGCTATGATGTATGGTTTATGATTTTGTGGCACACATAAGAATGGTATCATTATGAGATGGGTGGGACCTGTATCTCCCTCCAATGCATTGGGTAAAGATTTTATATCTCATGAGATAGACATGGCTGGAATGGTAGGTTATACCGGTTTAGTGAAACAGGACTGAAACGAGGGTGACTCGGTTCCGAAATGGACTTTGTCCACTAAGATAGTCTTGGAAATGAGTCTTGACTAATAAGATATGATTCTCTATGATTATGTGTGTATTCCACAAAGTTTCATGTTTTAAGTTATGATTTCCATTTCACTACTATGATTTATCCCATGTTATGAAATTATGCTCTCTTTTGCGGGTTAAGATTTCCAAAATGTTATGTTCTTATGAATATGATGTGATTGATATTTCTTTTGTTTACCCTTACTGAGCATTTGAGCTCACCATTTTATGTTTTATTTTCCCTGGGACATAAAGAAAGGATTTAGGTTTAAAAAAAAGAAGATCTCTATGGGAGATGTTGAAGATCTTTCACCACGATTAGAACATTATATTCCGAGTCTCCAAAGACACTAAACTATTACGGTCCTTGTGTGTGTGTTTTTGTTATATACTAAGTATTTCGCAAAAGTAATGTAATGTCCATGTACGTCAGGCTTCGGGTCTCTACACTCCCTCCAGCAAGGGAGTATGTCAGTGAGAGTGTTGGGGATCAAGTTCAAGTATATCCTTCGCTTTTCTTTGAACCTCTTTCCAGATGAGGAATATCGGGAGAGATGTTTACAGGAGGCACTCCGACCTTCTCTTCAGTACGCTATTACTACCTTCACCCTACCAACATACTTGGAGGTGCAGAATAAGGATGAAGTGGTGGAGAGGATGCACACACTAGGAGGTGTGTCACGAGAGGGAATCCTGCTGGGTCCGTCAAAGGGGAAGGCTGTCAGCAGCAGGCCTCCAGCATCAGGGCCCTCTAGGTTCCGACCAGCAGGGAGCAGGCCGTAGTAGTTCCAGTTCCAATCTCACGGACCTCTCTCTTTCCATTTGGGCTCGGGACTGAGGTGCTTCATCTCTGGCAGCCATGGACACCTTCAAAACCTGTGCCTGGACAGAGTACAATATGGTGGGGGTGGGCAGGTCCATCACCCACCTCAGCAGCAGCAGTTCCTAGCAAGACCCTTTCAGCAGCAGCAGAAGGGGAAGTGGGCCCCCGCTCTACCAAGGGCCGACGTTGTAGGAGGAGGTTGAACTCAGGGTGATCCTCAGGGACCTCGACCCGAGCATGGTAGGGGAGGTGGCCGACAGCTGAGAGGCAGAGGAGCTGGGTGTGGGCAGTTGCATGCCGCGGAGGCAGCAGTTCCAGTAGGGCCAAAGGTCATTCAAGGTACGATCAGCTTGTTTAGCACCCTTGAATATTCCTTGTTCGATACAAAAGCTTCACACTCCTTTTTTACACCCAGTCTGCACCATGCTCTGGGTTTAGAAACTGAGAGACTTCCAGTGCCCCTGGTGCTGAGCACACTAGTTGGAGGTCAGACCGACTTGTTGTATGTTTGTCGAGGATGCAGACTGATGATAGGGCCACATCAGTTAGTCAAGTATCTTCTACTGTTGCAGATATAGCCATACGATGTCATCCTAGGCATTGACTGGTTGTTCTTTGTATGTGTCGTCATTGACTGCTTCCGAGGAAGGTTTTTGTTTTCAGACTTGGGCAGCCGAAGGGTGACATTCATCGGCAAACGAAGTTGGCAGGGGAGCAGCAAGCGAGGGGAACCCCTCCTCTCCTTGTTAGTTGATCTATCAGTGCAGTCGGTGGATGCAGAAATGGTGGAATTCCCATGAATCGTTAGTGACTTTATGGACATCTTCCCTGAAGATGTGGAAACTCTGCCCCCTCAACGTGATGTTGAGTTCAGGATAGACTTTCAACCTGGTGCCCGTCTGATTTCTATGGCTCCCTATCGGATGTAACCTTCTGAGTTGCGGGAGTTGCGGATCCAAATTTACAATCTGATGAAGAAGGGTTTTGTTCGACCAAGTGCGTCACTGTGGGGTGCTCCAGTCTTGTTCGCAAAGAATGCAGATGGTGGTCTAAGTCTGTGCATAGACTATAGCAGGCTGAATCAGGTGATGGTCAAGAATCGCTACCCTCTCCCGAGGATAGACGATCTCTTTGACAAGCTAATGGGAGCAGGTTGGTTCTCGAAGATCGATCTATGGTCTGGATATCACCAAGTGAGGGTGAAGGAGGGAGACGTCTCGAAGACGTCCTTCAGGTGCAGATATTGCCACTTTGAGTTTGTGGTCATGCCGTTCAGCATTAGGAATTCTCCAGCCATGTTCATGGGACTCATGAACTCCATCTTCTGGGAATATCTGTACCGGTTCATGGTCATGTTTATTGACGACATCCTGATCTACTCAAGATCAAATGAGAATCACACTGAGCATATGATAACGGTTTTAGAGGTCCTCCGACAACACAAACTCTATGGGATGTTTCCCAAGTGCATGTTTTGGATGCAAGAAGTGCATTTCCTTGGGAACGTGGTGTCCGAGCATGGGATAGCAGTGGACCCATCGAAGGTTGAGGCAGTTGTTTCTTGGGAAGCACCCAAGAACATGGTGGAGGTTTGTAGTTTCCTCGAGCTGGCAGGTTACTACCAGAGGTTCGTGCCCAAATTATCCCGAGTTGTGGCACCATTGACAGCCTTGACCAAGAAGGACCAGGTTTTTGTATGGGAAGCGCATTACGAGGTAGCCTTCAGCTATCTAAAGGAGAAGTTGGTTAGTTCCCCAGTGCTTAGGTTTCCAGAATAAGGGGCATCATATGAGGTGTTCTATGATGCTTCAGGGAAAGGCCTCAGATGTGTGTCGATGCAGCGGAATGGGGTGATCTCTTATGGGTCTAGACCGTTACTACCTCATGAGCATAATTGTGCCACCCACGATTTGGAGATTGCAATGGTTGTGTTTGCAATAAATTTGTGGTGGAACTACCTCGTTGGGGAGCACTTTGTGGTCTTAACCGATCTCAAGAGCTTGAAGTATGTCTTCTCCCAACGGGACCTGAACTTACGACAGCGAAGGTGGATTGAGTTCCTTCAGGACTACGACTTCGAGATTTACTACACCTAAAGAAAAGGGAATTTGGTGGTCTATGCCTTGAGCAGAAAGTTGCGGAAGGATGCAGTCCGAGAGTCGGAAGATACTTAGAAGGTGATAGAGGAGTTGGCTGCCCCGCACCTGGATGCTATGATGGAAGGTGGTAGAGGTAGCATGTATTAGATGATAGTGAAATATACTCTATTTCAGTAGGTAGAGGAGTCCCAATCGGGAGACTCAGAAAGTGAAGTGATGCATGACCGAGTTGACCAGGTCAATGCTCCGGAAGGGTGGACGGAGGATGGTCAGAATCAGATGTTTTTACGAGGAAAGTTTTTTGTTCTAGAGGCAATAAATGACAATGTTCTTAGTGAGTTCCACAACTCACCCCTAGCAGAGAACCCGAGAGTTTCCAAGATGTACCAGGGTCTGAGGAGACAGTTTTGGTGGCACAAGATGAAACGGGTAGTAGCAGAGTTCATAGCAAAGTGTCTCGTGTGTCAACAGGTGAAGGCTGAACACCGTGTTCCAGACGGTCTACTGCAGTCTCTAAATGTCTCCAAGTAGAAATGGGAGGACATCTCAATGGATTTCGTCACGGGACTACCCAAGATTCGAGGGGGCTGTGACGCTATCTGGGTAGTGGTGGACCGGTTGACGAAATCGGCTCACTTTCTGGAAATCAAGGAGTCAGGTGCAGTGGATGCTTTAGCACGGAGGTACGTGGAATAGGTGGTGTGGTTTCATGGATTTCCGAGGTCCATAGTCTCGGATAGGGATGCACAGTTTACCTCACGAATCTGGAGAGGATTTCAGCATGCTTTTGGCACCCAGTAACGTCTTAGCACTACTTTCCATCCCCAGACAAATGGACAGACAGAGCGCATCATCCAGACCTTAGAGGATATACTATGGGCATGTGTTTTGGACTCAGGAGGATCATGGTTATGACAGTTTCCTTTGGTAGAGTTATCCTACAATAATAGCTATCACTTTACCATTGGAATGGCTCCATTAGAAGCCTTGTATGGGAGGCCATGTCGCTCACCCATGTGCTGGACTGAGGTTGGGGAAGCGATTGTTCTTGGCCCGGAAGAAGTGCAGAGCACGACAGAGAAGGTTCAACTTATACGGGAAAGGATGAAGGAGGAACAGGACCGACAGAAGTCATATGCCAATAATTGGGGGAGACCCTTGGAGTTCGGGGTCGGGGACCACGTGTTCTTAAAGGTCTCCCCTCGGCATGGACAATGGAGGTTCGGTAGTGAGGGCAAGCTCTCTCCCAGATTCATCAGAACCTTCAAAGTGTTGCGGCGAGTAGAAGAAGTGTCTTATCAGCTAGTGATACCATCACTGATACTGAGGATACATGACGTCTTCCATGTGTCCCAGCTCCATCAGTATCTGTACGATGATACACACGTCCTCAACTGGGGAGATCTGGATATCGAGGATGACATAACCTTTGTGGAAAGACCAGTGAGGGTCAAGGGTTGTGAAGAGAAGGTACTCCGAGGATGGACCATTCCTCTGGTTCGTGTGTTGTGGAGGCTTAGTGGGCTCGAGCAGAGTACCTAGGAACAGGAAGCACAGATGTGCGCCCAGTACCCAGAGTTGTTTTGAGTTTTGTGTTGTTCTATTTGTACTTGTTTTTGACGGAATTCATTACCTTGTTGGCTGTGAAATGCATGGTTTTCCTTATTCTCTAAATGTTTGTGATAAGTCTTGGCTATGGGGAGGGGAGGACCTGATCCCAAATCAAGACGCATTAAGGTGGATACAATTGAACCTGTGCGAGCAAGTCAGTGCCTCCCAAATCAGATAGTATCTTGACAGGGGGGAAGAGACTCCCCAACCTATATGACTGGGTAGTTTGACCCTTGAATGTTTCTTGGTTTCTTGAGGGAGAGGTGTTTCAAGATGACGATTAGGTTCACCCATGAGAGGTATCTTTCGAGGTGGTAGTTTGGACCCTCTCTTTTCTTCTAGGTTGTTTTGATTCTCGAGGGCTAGAATAGTTTGAGAGGTATCTAATGTAATGGCCCATAACCCCCCTAGCCATTAATTTTCCAAAAATAAGGTTCCACTAAGACAGTGGCACCGTGACGGTGGCACCAGTCACGATGACACTGTGACGGCGGCACCGTGTCCTCACCCAGCCCTCCGTTTCTTTTTCTAGTCCCTCTCCCATAACGTCTTTTTTTTACGTAAATTAATTATTTTACCCTCTCAAGGCCATTTAAATCCCATAATTAATTCCTAAAAAAACCCCGAGAAACCTCCCCGATGGGGGATATTAAATAACAACTTAATGCCATCGTGCGTAACTGCCGAACCTCTTGGAAAAT
This sequence comes from Viscum album, assembly GCA_963277665.1. Lineage (NCBI taxonomy): Eukaryota > Viridiplantae > Streptophyta > Magnoliopsida > Santalales > Viscaceae > Viscum > Viscum album. Next base: position 905,396,466 of record OY728166.1, on the reverse strand, counting down.
CGCGATCCGACTTTCTAGGCGTTCAAAAATCCCATATCTTGTAACAACGAGATCTTATCTATATATCGCACGGGAAGTTATTTTTCCTCTTCTTCATTGGGCCGGCTCCATTATTTACCCTGGTGCGCTCGGAGTCCCTTATTCTCGTGGCCTGTGGTGTGCCTCTTCTAGAGCTTCTTGCACCCCTTGGAGTCCACGAAACTCATCCCCAGCAAGTCGTGCATCCCCTGTCCTTGGAGTGTGGAGAAAAACCTCAATCCTTGATCAATCAGGTAGGTATTTTTCCTTCGCCTCTCATTTCTGTCTATCATTCGGGGTGGGTATGCTTTTTCTCTATGGTAATTGACGAAACCAAACTTAATGAAGATAATGAACTGACCTTTAAATAATGAAGGGGGTGTGATCGATGTTCTTCTGTACTCTTTTTAATTGCTATATGTTGTCAACTATATGAATTTATGCCTACTGAAAATCATGGTCGTTGGTGGTCTTTTCTATGCACTGATAAATTCTTGTCTCCTGTGATTATTAAATGGATGTGACATAGAAATTTGATAATCACGTGAACTAGGTGGATTAAATAGATGCCCTACAAACATAAAACCTTGTGTGGTCACCCCAGCTAACCAACAGAATGAAGAAAATAATAAATGATGTGATTGAACCTATAAGTTTTCCTACTATGTTTTGGTAGTGAGTGTTGTTCTGTTCGATACTTAAGGGGGAAAGTGGGAGACGATGGGATCCTCCATTTTGGTACGGTTGTTGGTTGTGAATTTTAAGCTGTGTATTTGCTCTGTTGTGGCACGAACATGGGTGGGATCCTCTGTTGTTGAGAAATCGTTGGTTCCTGGTTTTGGGGACATGGGGCTGTGTCTCGGGGTTTTCTTTGTTTCCAGTACTTTGAGGGATCTCACTTATCCCTTTTGTGAAGTTTTCTTTGGTTCCCGTACTTTGATGGATCTCACTAATCCCCTTTTGGTTGATGCAACTCAACAAGAGAACCGGGTGTGAATGCTTAAATTTTTGTTTGGTTGTTTCTCTTTTCTAGCTTGTGGTTGTGCATGTTAGTTTCCCAGTAGTGCAAAATTCTCCCAAATGGGATCACGTGAACATGAAAACAATGATGGTTGAATGGGGATTTAGATGGGAGTGAGTTGTGACTTGGTTGTGAGTGTCGTGGTGTCTTTTTGAATGAATAGTAACAAGGGTGTTTGTGCTTAGGTTTTGGAGCCCCTAGGTTGGGATGAGTGCCTGTTACCTATACATATACTGTATTTCTTATGTTTTTTATTCGCGCTCCACCAAAGTTGAGCACTTAGTGACGAACACCCCATTTCATGTGGAGGGTGTTTTTCCCAACACTCTTATGAGTGGTTGGGTATTAGCTCATTTTCTGCTCTCTTTCCTGAATATCCCAACACTCTTCAGGCAGGCTACGATGGCATGAGGTCCATTATTAGCCCAAGAATCTTCAGGCAGGGTAGTTATGGTGGTTGGCCCAGGTGTCTGCGGGTATTTTGTTTCCCAACTGTCTTCGGGATGAGGCCCAGGTGTCTTTAGGTGTGGCAGTAGTTGTTCTGATCCAGGTGTCTTCGGGCGTGGCAGTAGTTGTTCTGGCCCAGGTGTGTGCGGGCAGGGTTTAGCAGTGGGACTGCGGTGAGAATGGTGGGATTGGTTTGATGCATAGGATGTCTTTAATAACCAGTGGGAAAGTGGTGCGGGGTACCCAAATATCGATGTGCTATTACTATACTTTACTTGCCTTGCATTATTTGGGGAGTGTGCCTTGGTGAGGCGTGGGTGGATAGTTTTCCTTGCTAGGTGATTTGGTTTCTATTTTCTCACATGGGAAGTAGAATGCTTCCCCCACTTGTGCACGAGAGATTTTGGTTTTCCCTACTGAGTATACTTTTATGCTCACCCTACGTATATAAAAACTGCTTTCAGGTTTCCAGGAGGACTTCAGGGATCATGTGGGACCGTACTAGCTCAGACCTCAGGGAAGTTGTTGTTGTCTTTTTTTCCTTTTCTTGGTAATTACCTTTGGAGTTTTGTGGCTTATATCATTTACTATTGAACATGCATATGGGAATGGGTTACTTTTTTCTTTACCTTTACTTTCAACTTTCTTGTTGTTGGGGTTTCTATCTTATCTCTCGATCCTATTAAAATAAAAAGGGTAATGCCTCCCATATTGTGTGTGATTCTATACACTTGGTGCTAGTCGCCACTCCAGGACCTATTAAGGTGGGTCTCGGGGGTCATTATCTATCCTTCAACTTAAAGAAGGAAGGGTCTAACAATCTGTTTTCCCTTCCCTCCTTTTGGTGAAGGCGGGTCGTGACAGTCACTTTTATTTCCTTTATGATGTTTCAATTATATACCATTTCTAAATACAGTTTCAATTGAAGGAATATTATTTAGTATGTTATTCCATTTACTTGGGAAATATTGATTTTTTGTATTCTTGACCAATGTGGATAATTATTGACTTATAATTTATTTTGAGAATGAATTATATTGGTCATTTAAAATATCAGGAAGGCATAGGATGTGAAACTGATGGGAAGGACCTCGTTATATTTATCCCCTCAATGTATCAAGGGGTCTCATTAGAAAAAATAACATACATGACATATTATATGGGTATTTGGTTTACACCTACCCATTTTTTAAAAATACTTCCTAGTTTGAGAGGCCGTAGTGGTAAGATTCATGATAACTTGTTCAAGAAGTTGACAAAAAAGTTCATGAATGTATAGATTTAAATATTTCCTTTATTTTGTATTTAGTTTCCATTATTTATTTGATTCCCATTTTGATATTATATATGGATGTTAATTGAACAAAATTTGATAATTTAATTGAATTTGTTTTAATTATCCACTCTACCTATCACGAACTGGCCTGAGTCAACCCTGAACTGGTCACCCAGGCCAGCCCACAACAAGCCTTGAGAGGCATTCCCAACCCTCCTGGGATGGATACAAGGATAAAGTGAATCAATATAGTACACAAGGGAATGATTTATCCCAAATATAAACAATCAAACAAACAGCGGAAAGAAATGGACAACAAAAAATATATGTACATAAAAATTGAACTGAACATTATTTATACAAGAAACTGAAAGTAAAACTAAACCAACAAGTCAACTGACCATTCATGATAACCAACTAACTCCATGTGACAACACTGGTCACTTTCCAAAAAAATTATCACACGTCACCAAAGGCGATCAATCTCATGTTGAAACATCCATAAGGGCTAAAAACAGAAGAAGACAATAGGTGTGAGTATTAAAACTCAATAGGTTAGCCTGATATTCTATTCCCAATTCACTTCCTTTAAAATAAAAGAAACTTAAGTTTCATGTTTTAAATACAATATATAAAGTTATGTTTTCCAAATGAGGTCCCATGCTATAAATAAAATTACCAAAACAAATCTTGTATGTTTTATAAACAAGAAGGCTAGTAACAATTTTCAAAGAGGTGCAACTTCAAAATGAAAATAATTTTCAAGAGGTATGCATTAAAGAATGTACAATTTTAAATAAATCACACATTATTCTGAATTTACCTACCAAACACACAGTATGATGATGGTGAGTACAAAATAGCTAATGATCACAAACCACAGGAACACCCCTAGGCACTAGTTAGTTGTGATCCCCACGTACCTTATATCTCAGTGAAGGTAACCATAATAAATATTTTTTCTCTTTCACACGGTCCACTTGTAGGGAGAATATCCATAACCTAGTGGTCCTATAACAACATCATCATCATAATTTAGTTAGTTTTGTCATCGTCAAACTTGCTACATGAAACAGGGGTCAAACCCCATGGGATCACTAGCATACTAGTACACAACCGCCCACCTAGATACCTGGGATTCCCATTAGTGATCAATCAAGTTACACATATTATAAAATACACTTTACACATGAAAATTGAATTAAAAAACCATAAACACAAAAAAATTCCACAAACATGCTTTATATTTCTTTCACGAATCAATAAACCACTTAACATTTTCATAAAACAATTTCAAAGAGTGTAATGAGGCTTTGCACATAAAACTCATTCAAAAACACTATTTTAAGGATAAAAGCACAAAAAACCATACCCATACATATTTTTAATCCCTAATAACATTTAATAAAATAATTTCATGGACCATAAAACAATTCCAATTGATGTAACATGGTATATACAGGTAAAAAACTCAATCTTCATTTTTAGGAAAGGCCAAACGGCCCTTTAAACATTTTTACCAAACAAACATTTTTCAAAGCGAAAAATACCACATATAATAAGGATTTAGGAACCCACAATTTTAAGATTCAAACATTGGTAACGAACATGAAAATATTCATATTGTTTATCTATTTAACAAACCTTTTTATAAAAGTGCCAAATGGGCCTTCCATTGTCAATACATGTCAAAATAACTTAAAACCTATACAACTTCTTTATAAAAACCAAATACTACTTGTAATACACATAAAAAACCAAAGAAAATTATTTCCCCACTTAAAATATGATTATAAAGCCAATCCAGTCATTTAAAACCACACTCAATTCATAAAATCCAGTTGGGAAACTTACCGAACACATGGCATGCATTTTCTTAACAAAAAAAATCATTTTAAGCACTTGAAAAGGAATAAAACATCAATGGAATTCCATAAATTCATTCAAGCTACTGAAACATGTTCAAAATACCACAAACCATGGGTGTAAGCTATGAAATCATTTGAACAAAAACGCGGTGTGCACCATTTTAACAAAACTACACCACTTTACCAAAAACAAGGTTTTAACCGCTACTTGGCACACCAAAAAAAATTTACAAAGAATAAATTACAATATTAAGAGTATTATAAAGTTTAAAACAGCATGAAATATATGTGTCTTAAATAAAGAGGTCCATTTCAAAGGAAAACCTACCTCAAATCCTTGGCAGAATGGAAACGCACAATCGAAATCACCCACCGTGGGTTTATAAACCTTAAAAATATGAAGAACATCCCTAAATGAATATAACCCCCATTAAAACGAATTCCAAAACATAAACCTAGGTATTTAATGACCATGGGAGAATAAATATCCATGAAATAATGGATGGAGTAGGAAGAGGGAGGAGAAAGGATAAGAAATCTGACATTGGAAACTAGAAAACTATTCATATTCCCTTAGATCTACACCCATATAGGAAAGGTAATGGATTGAAACTTCTTGAAGAGTCACATAAGGTCTGGAAAAACCATGTAAATAATATTTGGGGAAAAAGTATGAAGTGAATGATTTATGAATGATACGAATTACCTTTTTCAAATCTAGATTATTTGAGAAACATTGAAATGTTCTCCCTAATCCGAAACTAATTTGAGCTCCAAAGGAGAAAAATGGAACATGGGGGTTCACCTAGGTTTCTTGGGCTCAATTTAAAGATGGAACCACCAAAAATTATTAACAATTGAATAATATATAAAAGAAATGATTTATTTTTTTTAAACTAGAAATGGGTCCATGGGCTGGCCTAATACCTAAACAAATATCCCAAATTCACCATGCTTGTGAATTTATATGGAGTCCAAAAGGATATGGTAGTTTTCATATGTCAATGGATGCCAAGTGGGAAGTGGAATAAGTGAAAAATGTTGAAAAATTAAGGATTTATAAAAGAAACAAATTTGGATTTTAAATATGTAAATGGGCTCATGGTTGGCCCAAATCATAAAGTAACCACCCTTTTCTCAAAAAATCCCAAACAAGATATGGGGAATCCATGGTAGGATGATTAGACATAGATAGCAGTTCAAATCTCAAAATTAATCTCACCCAATACCCAGGAAAAGTATCATGATTTCCAATAAACCGGATTAAAACCAAGACATGAAAATAAAAAAAAACCTGGTGTGACAATTCTCCCCACCATTAAAGCTTTCCACCACCGGAAAGCCATAAGACTTTATAAATGAAAGAACAACACCTAAGGATTACTTATAAACATGATAGAACCTCTCAAACCAAGTAAATATCATCTACCATCAATAGAACTTAATCCTATTCCCCAAACAAAACACCAACACACAACCACTTCCTATGAATCAACAGAAAAATCAAGCCACCACCTCCACAACCAAGCCAAGAACCAGATTGTTGGGCCTTCTACCAATGAACCCAATGATCACCCAACCCAAATTTCACTCAAGAAATCCAATCAATTGGGGGGAGCTAGAATGGGCTCCCCACTATTAAATCACAACTACTATCTAAGACATCCTTAAAGGAAAGATCTTCGAGACTCGCAGTGGGTCTCTCCACCTTTAAAGACCAACTAGAAATGAACAAAAAAGAATTCAAAATGAACTAGAATTGGGAATCACTTGCACAGGCCCACCAAAACTCTCCCACAAAAACCTACAAACCCATGTTATGAGTGTTACAACATGAACATCTAAACCATCCACTCTCGAACGGAGGGGACAAGAACTATGCCAACACTTTATGCATGGATCCAGACCCCTGCCACTCATGGAGGGGAGGGAAGGGGACCCAATAATTAGGCCATAGAAACCAAAAAATAAACAAAGGAACTACTCAACACTCTCCACCTATGAATAGGTAAAACCAAAACTGCACCCGATTTATAGAGGTGGTCCACACAGGGACATTGATTAGAAACTCACATCTATAAAGGCATAACCATAGACATTGTGTGAGAGGTAAGTCCACCATGCGAGATGCGACAAGGGGGAATTCACAGTGAAGAGGAACCATAATAGAGTAGAAACTACCTTACCAAAGCAGTGGAGGCAGGGGCCTAGTCAAGATCCCTATACCTTTGGCGATTTCCTAACTGCATCAAAAGATTCACTCTGAGGCCTATGGATGGAGACCTAATTCTTGAAGCATCTGCAGCACCACAGTCAGGTGATAAGGATCACACCACTCCACAAAACTCACATGATCAACAACACACCTTCATCTAAATAGGAACTTGTAGATACATAGAACCATTATATCTTACTCAAAATGAGGACCAGAATGGATATGAAATATGGAAAAACATATCAATATCACCGAACACAACTACTATGTACAAAAGAATTGTCACGAATTGGAAGCACTTTAAATCAATCCTAAATAGCTCCCTATTCCAAAAAACGGGATGAGGCATCATTTGAATAAGTGGATTTAACTTTTGAAATAAATCCTTAGGTTGAACAACATGAAGGTTTTCTAATGGAAAACTATCCATGGACACATCACAACATCCAACACATCTTTAGAAACCCACTGTACATTACTCTAAAACTGAGACACCAACAATATCCCATCTCAAGACACAATAAGAGAATGACTTCCAGATCAGAAAGAAACATATCGAATGAACAACTCTTCTAAGACATAGAAAAAAAACTATCCATATAACCTTCATTTTATAAAAAATTCTACAATTTTCAGCTCAAAACACTTTTGAAAAAACAATGTAACTTGGTGGATTTTTACATTCATCAAGTCTCACTCACATTCACATTTCCATACTACACCGGGCACCCAACCACCAGGCCACATAGGCCATCCTTCTAGATTTCAATAAAACCATGCATGTGAACACCCATGAAAACACCAAAGGCTAAAACAAAATAACAACATTCCAAAAATCATGTACCATCAAAAGGAACACTAACCATGAAGTCAAAACCCTTTTCAAATTCACAAAAAAAAACACACTTCATCAAGAACCATTTTCTTAAAAACCTAACCCTTTTCATTTTTACAACTTTCAAAACAACCATTATACTCCAAAAACCCACTTCTCATTTTCTAAAATTCATCAATGTATCTTTTCATAATCTGATGGCTATTGAGACCAATACCCTTTCTAAGAAAACACCAACCACTTAAAACTAATTTCCAAAACCAATTCATTAGATTAAAACACTTTTCAGCATCCCAAAACACCCCATTTAAAACAAAGATTTAGAATCACTTTAAAATGATTCACACATTCAAGTAATTTTATTTCAACAAACCGCATGTTTAGATTAGGGAAAATCCAATCCCATTAAATCATTTCCACTTCCTCTCCAAAATATGTCTCACAAAAACACAACGTTCCAAAATCATTCTTATATTTAATTTTTTTAAACCCCTTTTTTCACTTTTAAAATTCCAATCCTTAATTTAATTCTCATTTCCACAATTCTCACACAAGGATTTTCAAAATAAAAATTCAGAATTCAAGAAAGGTCCAATCGACCCACAAAATGGAACTATTGTGGGTGGACGACTTGACCATATGGTTGGAAGCCATATGTCAAACACAACACCATCATGGAGAGAATTATTATGACCATTCCCCAGCACCGCATGGATTTACATGCCCTTTTATCTCACATAGGCCATTATTCAGACTCCCCTTGTCATATCCCAACACCAAACATTCAACAAGAACAAATGCCACTAATAAAATTGGACTTCCCATGGAAACTCAAGGATCAAAATGAGAAAGAGTTCACGACGCTATTCCCGCACTTACCCCTCAAGTATCAACAATCCCACTCCATCAACCATGACATCACCCAAATAACAAGGGTCCTATAAAAACAAAGTTATGGTAAGAGCTGACTGCCTCTGATACCATTTTCTCACGAACTGGATGAAGTCAACCTTGAACCGGTCACCCAGGCCAGCCTGTGAAAAGTCCCGAGAGGAGTTCATGATCCTCCCAAGATGGAGACAAGCACTGAGGGCATCAATAGAGTACACAAGGGAATGATTTTCCAAAATATAAACAATCAAACAAATAGTAGAAAGAAATGGACAGACCAAAATACATTTACATAAAAATTGAACGGAACATTATTTGTACAAGAAACTGAAAGTACAACTAAACCAAAAAGTCTACTGACTAGACCTGATAACCAAATAACTCCATGTGATCCCATTTTTCACTCTCCAACACAATGATCACACATCACTGAAGGTGATCGAACTCATGCTGAAACATGCATAAGGGATAAAACAGTATAAGACTATAGGTGTGAGTACTAAAACTCATTAGGTTAGCACAATATTATTTTCCCAATGAACTTCCTTTAAAATAAAAGAAACATTATTTTTAAGTTTTAAATAAAATATATAACGGTATGTTTTCAAAATGATTTCCCATGCTATAAAAAATTAAAATAAAAAACTTGCATGTTTTATAAAAAAGAATGCTAGTAACAATTTTCAAAGAGGTGCAACTTCAAAATGAAAATAGTTTTCAAGAGGGTTGCTTTAAAGAATGTACACTTTTAAATAAATCACACATGATGATGAATTTTCAAACCAAACACACCATATGCTGATGGTGAGTAAAAAATATACAATGAGCACAAGTCATGAGAACACTACTAGGCACTGGTTAGTTGTGAGCCCCAAGTACCTCGTATCTGGGTGAAGGTAACCATAATAAATATCTATTCTCGTTCATGAGATCCACTAGTAGGGAGAATAACCATAATATAGTGGTACTCCAACAACATCATCATCATATTTTCTTTATTGTTGTCATCATTAAACTCTCTATGTGAAATAGGGGCCAAACCCCACGGGATCACTAGCATACTAGTACACGTCCGCCTACCTTGATACTCAGGATTCCCTTTAGTGCTCATTCAAGTTACACATATTATCAAATAAACATTACACATGAAAATTAAATTCCCAAACCATAAACACATAGACATAACACAAACATGCTTCACATTTCATTCATGGATCAATAAACCACTTAAAATTTTCATAAAATAATTTCAAAGAGTGTAATGTGTCTTTGCACATAAAACTCATTCAACAACACTCTTTTAAGGATAAAAGAAAAACAAAACCATACCCAACCATATTTTTCAGCCCTAAAAACATTTAATAAAAACATTTCATGGACCATAAAACAACCCCAATTTACGCAATATTGTATATACATGAAAAACACTCATCTTTCAATTTTAGGAAAGGCCAAATAGGCCTTCAAACTTTTTTACAAAACTGACATTTTTCAAAGCCCCAAATACCACATTTAATAAGTATGTGATGTTGGGCGGAGAGTGATGGCAAGAGGGGGGGTGAATTGCCTTTTAAAAAATAATTAACAATTTAAAACAAAGTTAAAGGTGCAGCGGAAATAAAAGAGGCAAGACACAAAACTTGATAACGGAGTTCGGCTTAAACCAAATCCTACATCTCCGCTCCCAACTCAACCGTTGAGAGATTTACTACCGCTTTCTTTTTAATGGTTTTAGCAAGAAACCCACTAGACTTTAAGGTAGTCTAGAACCTATTACAGCTTGCTTTTAATGGTTGAGCAAGAACCCACTAGCCTTCTTACAGGTGAAAGCTAGCTCACCTATGACTCAAGCCTTTTAAAGGGAAGGCTTGACTAACCTCTTCACACCTTGAAGGTGGTGTGAAAACCCAAACAAAAGGAAGATAAAAGAAGGAGGGGTTTGTAGGCACAAACCCAAAATAAAGCTCAAAATGATAAAACAATAAAAACCGTAATGTGGAGAAGTCTTGGGAGCCAATGGATTGATTGGAGTTGATGAAGAGCACTCCCAAGCTTCTTTGATGGTGCTCCTTGGATGTGGAAATGAGTTGGAGCAAATGGGGATTCTTGAAGGAATGCGCCGGAGGTTCGCCAAATGATCGAACAATGTTCTCGTGGGCTATCGTACGTTTCCGAGGCTTCCTAGTCCTTTATTTATAGAGTGGGAACCCTCAAATGGCCTTTGGGGGTCTTCGGAGCTGTTGGAGAGGCCTTAGGAGCCTTTCGGAGTCAAGTGGAAAAGTCTGGTCAAAGCCCAACGGCTAGTTTGACTGGCTCCACCGGCTGACCGGTGCTTGGACACAGGTTGGCCGGTGCTTTGGAAAATGGAGTCCCCTTCTGCCCAGGCACCACCGGCTGGCCGGTGAGGAGGCCACCGGTTGGCCGGTGCTGAGACAGTAGGTGTCCCTTCTGTCTGGGTTTCACCGGCTGGCCGGTGATGGGACACCGGTTGGCCGGTGGTCTGGACAGAGGGGATGCCTTCTGCCCAGGCACGACCGGCTGGCCGGTGGTCATCCACCGGTTGGCCGGTGGACTGAAATCAGTCCACTTTTGCCTTCTGGCTTTCTTGGCCCAATTCCTTGGCAACCTGAAATCATGCCTATCATCCAAAAACACTTAAAACAAGATTAGATAAATAAGAGAGTGATTGTGATCATGAAAATTAAACCACGAGGGGTACGAGAGGTACAACAATCTCCCCCTATTTTGATGATCACAATCACCAAAACAAACAATGTAAAAGACTGAAATGAAAGGCATGCTTTAAAGGATAAAATGAAAAGTAAAGCAAAGCATGAGAGAAATATTTCTCCCCCAATCAACCAATAATTTCTCCCCCTTTGTGATTATCAAAATAGCACGGGGCATAAAACTTGATTGAGGGAAAGGTTGAAAAACAAGATAGAGTTTTTAAACCAATTGAAATCTTTGAAATTTGAATTGAAAGTTTTGAATTGAAAGTTTTGAATTGAAAGTTTTGAATTGAATGTTTTGAAAAGAAAGTTTTGAAAATAAAGTTTTGAAAATGAAGCAAAAAGACTAACTCCCCCTAAATAAAAACAACAAATCACCGGGGAGAGGATTTTAGAACCGAGACAAATTTTGGTCCGGAGAGACTCGCTAAAAGGGATTTTTCAATCCATACTTGTCTAGTGGCGGGTCTTCTCCTATGAAATTCATCGTTAAAGAAAATAGTTTTGGGCCTTCCATACCGGGCATTTTTGCAATTGCACTCATAAATTAAGTGCCCGATCTTTTTACAATAGTTTCAAAATTTATATTGGGAGCTCCCCCTTACAAAAATAGTTGGAGCATGGGAAGAGGAAGCTTGCTTGGAATAGCCAAGCCCTTGGGTGGTTCTAGATACGCATTGGGAACCAAGTAATTTGGTTAAATTTTGTTCACCTTGGGTGAATTTGGCAAGGGATTCCTTTAAATCCTTGATTGTTGATTCCATAGAATCAACATCGGGAAGGTTTTGGATCTTGAGGGACAACTCCTCCTTCTCTTTGAGAAGTTGTTCCTTTTTGGAAGAAAGTTTTTTGAAATTATTTTTTAAAGCAATAAATTTGGAAGAAATTTCGTGAAAACCTTCCTCCAATTGATCTCTAGCATGTTGGAGATCCTCATAAGATAAATGATTGAAAGAATTTTAAGAACAAGAGGAAGAGGAGTCGGAAGAGGTTACCTCATGAAATGCCATTAGGCATTTTTTACCGTTGTCACTTGAGGAGGAGGAGGAGGAGGATGTGGAGCTATCACTCCATGTGGCCTTGAATGCCTTGTTCTTTTCCTTTTGCTTGGCCTTTTTCTTGTTGAGTGGACAATCGGGCTTGTAATGGCCTTTCTTGTTACACCCGTAACATGTTACCTCGGGCTCGGATTTTTCGTTGGGTTGAGCCTTGCGGGATTTCTTATTTTTGTTCTTCTTCATGTATTTGTGCATTTTGCGGGCAAGATTCTCCATTTCTGAATCTCCGCTTGAAGAGGAAGACAATGAGGAGGAGGAGCTTTCTTCTTTTTTAACTTTGAAGGCGATGTTCTTTGGAACTTTGATTGGTTTGCCTTCCTTTTCAGCTTGCCTCCTCATGGTGATCTCGTAGTTCATGAGGGATCCGATGAGCTCTTGGACCGGCATTTTCTTGATGTCTTTTGCTTCTTGGATTGCCGTGACTTTCGGTGCCCATGTGCTTGGTAAGATCCAAAGGATCTTCTTGACCATCGTTTCTGCAGAAACATCATCTCCAAGAGATTTTCTTCCATTGCAAACGTCAGTAAAACGAGAAAACATTTCAGTAATATTTTCAGATGGATGCATGGTAAAACTTTCAAAATCTTGGCGATACATATCCAATCGAGTATCCTTAACTTTGTTGGTCCCCTCATGGGTAACCTCCAATAGTTTCCAGATTTCATGAGATGAAGTGCATGTGGAAACTCGATTGAATTCATTACGATCAAGGCCGCAATGAAGAGCGTTCATGGCTTTGCCATCAAGCTCAAAATTTTTAATATCGGCTTGAGTCCATTTGGATTCATCAGGAGAAGAAAGAGAGTAACCATGCATGACAATTCTATAAATAGGATAACCTATACTTCTAAGAAAAGTGGTCATGCGGGTTTTCCAATAAGTATAGTCGGTTCCATCAAAGAATGGAGCATGACCCAAAGAATAGCCTTCAGGGGCGAAAGAAGTTGAAGCCATCACAAAGGATCTTGAATTTGAAACCGGTTAGGGTATTACTCAAATTTTGCCTCTGATACCAATTGTTGGGCGGAGAGTGATGGAAAGAGGGGGGGTGAATTGCCTTTTAAAAAATAATTAACAATTTAAAACAAAGTTAAAGGTGCAGCGGAAATAAAAGAGGCAAGACACAAAACTTGATAACGGAGTTCGGCTTAAACCAAAGCCTACGTCTCCGCTCCCAACTCAACCGTTGAGAGATTTACTACCGCTTGCTTTTTAATGGTTTTATCAAGAAACCCACTAGACTTTAAGGTAGTCTAGAACCTATTACAGCTTGCTTTTAATGGTTGAGAAAGAACCCACTAGCCTTCTTACAGGTGAAGGCTAGCTCACCTATGACTCAAGCCTTTTAAAGGGAAGGCTTGACTAACCTCTTCACACCTTGAAGGTGGTGTGAAAACCCAAACAAAAGGAAGATAAAAGAAGGAGGGGTTTGTAGGCACAAACCCAAAATAAATCTCAAAATGATAAAATGATAAAAACCGTAATGTGGAGAAGTCTTGGGCGCCAATGGATTGATTGGAGTTGATGAAGAGCGCTCCCAAGCTTCTTTGATGGTGCTCCTTGGATGTGGAAATGAGTTGGAGCAAATGGGGATTCTTGAAGGAATGCGCCGGAGGTTCGCCAAATGATCGAACAATGTTCCCGTGGGCTACCGTACGTTTCCGGGGCTTCCTAGTCCTTTATTTATAGAGGGGGAACCCTCAAATGGCCTTTGGGGGTCTTCAGAGCCGTTGGAGAGGCCTTAGGAGTCGTTGGGAGTCAAGTGGACAAGTCTGGTCAAAGCCCAACGGCTAGTTTGACTGGCTCCACCGGCTGACCGGTGCTTGGCCACCGGTTGGTCGGTGCTTTGGAAAATGGAGTCCTCTTCTGCCCAGGCACCACCGGTTGGCCGGTGAGGAGGCCACCGGTTGGCCGGTGCTGAGACAGTAGGTGTCCCTTCTGTCTGGGTTTCACCGGCTGGCCGGTGATGGGACACCGGTTGGCCGGTGGTCTGGACAGAGGGGATGCCTTCTGCCCAGGCACTACCGGCTGGCCGGTGGTCATCCACCGGTTGGCCGGTGGACTGAAATCAGTCCACTTTTGCCTTCTGGCTTTCTTGGCCCAATTCCTTGGCAACCTGAAATCATTCCTATCATCCAAAAACACTTAAAACAAGATTAGATAAATAAGAGAGTGATTGTGATAATAAAAATTAAACCACGAGGGGTACGAGAGGTACAACATGTGAGAACCAGAAATTTTAAGATTCAAAACATTGGTAACCACCTTGAAAATATTCATATTTCATATCCATTTAACAACCCTTTTATAAAAGTGCAAACAGGACTTCCATTATCAACACATGTCAAAATACCTTAAAACCTATACACCTTCTTTCTAAAAACCAAAACCATCTTGGAATACACATAAGTAACCCATAAACATTTCTTTACCCACTTAAAATATTATTATAAATCCAAACCAATAATTTTAAACCACACTCAACACATAAAGTCCAATTGAGAAACTTATCGAACACATGGAATGAATGTTTTTAACAAAAAAATTAATTTTAAGCACTGGAAAAGGAATAAAACATCAATTAAATTCCATAAATTTATTCAATATACTGAACCATATTCAAAATACCACAAACCATGTGTGTTAACTAATAAATCATTAGAAAAAACATGCGGTGTGCACCATTTTAACAAAACCATACCACTACCAAAAACATGGTTTTAACCACTACTTGGCACACCAAAAAAAAATATCCAAAGGATAAATTAAAATCTTTAGAGTATGAAGAAGATTAAAACATAATAAAATTTATGTTTCTTAAATAAAAATGTTATGTTCAATGGGAAAACTACCTCAAATCCTTGGTGGAATTGAAACGCACAATTGAAATCACCCGCTGCAGATTTATAAACCTTAAAACTATAAATAATGTTCATAAATGAATATAAAACCCATCAAAAATAATTTAAAAACATAACCCTAGGTCTTTCATGACCAGTGGAGAAGAAATAACCATGAAATAATGGAAGGAGGAGGAAGAGGGAGGAGAAAGGAGAAGAAATATCTCCATAGAAACTAGAAAACACTTCATATTCTCTTAGATCTACACCCATATAAGAAAGGGAATGAATTGAAACTTGTTGGAGAGGATCAAAGTTCTTAAATAAAACATTAAATAATATTTGGGGAAACAAGAGTATGAATTGAATGATTTATGAATGAGACAAATTACCATTGGAAAATATGGATTATTTGAGGAACATTGAGAAGTTTTCCCTAATACGAGACTAATATCAGCTCCAAAGAGGGAAAATGGAACATGGGGGTGCGCTTAGTCATCTTGGGCTCGTGTGGGAGGTATAATCACCAAATTTATTAAAAATGGAATAATATATAAAAGAAACAAATTATTTTTTTTAAACTGGAAATGTGCCCATGGGCTGACCCATTACCAGAATAAATAGCCAAAATTCTCCATGCTTATGAATTTATAAGGGGTCCAAAAGGATACGGTGGTTTAAATATATCAGTGTCGGACAAGTGGGAAGCATAATGAGTGAAAAATGTTGAATAATTTAGAAGTTATAAAAGAAACAAATGTGGTTTTTAAATCTGGAAATGGGCTCACGGTTGGCCCAAATCATAAAGTAACCACCCTTTTGTCCAAAACTCTCAAACAATCTATGGGGAACCCATGGTTGGATGATTAGATATAGATGGAAGTTAAAAACCCAAAATTAATCTCACCCAAAACCCAAGAAAAGGATCAGGATTTCCAATGAACTGGATGAAAACCAAGAAAAGAAAAGAAAAAATAGGGTGTGACACTACCATATTAATTGTTCCATATTTACTCATGATAGATTCCTCTATATGTGACCCTTAATAAGATATAAGCTCATACATTATTTTCTTAATTTATCTAGAATATCAATAAGGATATTATGAGTGGTTTAAATTATTCAATAATGTTTCTTGTGATAATTTTGTATACTTCTAACATAATATGATAATCATATATGCATCTAATTTTCCAAGAATACTTAACTAATCAATGTTCCACTCTTAGATCCCTTGTATTTTGTGTCAATGTAATATAGTAAAAAATATCTATAGGTTACTTGAGTCATGTTGTTATAGTTTGTATCATAGGAAGTTTAGTTGGAATTTTGTGAACTAGATTTTAAATGAACATAGCTAAAATGATAATTATGATAATCCCTTAGGGAATTTGTTAAATTTTACTATTATTGAGATATTTATTTTAGGTATCAATATTCATGATTATTATGATCTAATTGAATTTATTCTATTATTTATATATTTTTATTAGTATAAGGAGTTTAATAAACATATGTAGTCAATGTAGGGATTTACCATATGATAAATATAATATTGTTGGTTTTTTAATAGATCAAATCATGTCCATATTATGATAGCTGACTCAGGTTATAACAAAAACCCTTGCCCGTATTGAGTAACTTGTTATTCCAAAACATTATTTACCTATTTTGTAGTACCTCATGTGACATAAGTCTTTATATTTTAATGGTACTACTAATCCATTGAATGTTAAAAAAATTATTAAGTCCCTCGAAATGATATTTTTTTTCCTTGGGATATAATGAAAGGGAAAAGTGGTACAATAAATGTATTTTTTTAAGGGAGATACTAATCAATAGTGGTCATTGATCTAGAACACTAATAAGATTGATGAAATATAAATTATGATATTCATACTTTTAAATTGATATTATTTGATAAATACGTTCCTTAATAACAAAGGGATAAAATGGATAAGAAGTTCTTCACATTAAAGTATAAGGAATAAGAAATTATTATAGAGTATGAGGATAAATTTTCCAGATTATCTAAGAATGTTGGGTACTAAATATATAATATGGAAATACTGAGTGACCATTTCATTGATGGGTCTAAGTTGCTTATTTAAAGGGAAGTGGTTTCTCAAAAAATTTCACTATCTGATGATATAGTTTATAGTTTTATCAATATAGAGAAAGAATTTTATACGTCTAAATCTTAAAGGTAAATCAAGAAAAGGAGAGGATGGCTAAGCACCAAAGAAAAAATAAATCTATCAAAGAAGAATAAAGGGAATATGAGATTTCTGATATGTGATAATTTTTGAAAGAAACACTCAGGTACTTTCTTAATGAGAACATGAGTCTCATTTAAGTTCTTATAAAGGGATTCTAAAGCATATTAAAGAAAGGGAAATAATGAAAACACTTTTATCCAAGGCTTATGATTTAAATATATCGGTAATTATTCAATAAAATGGAACAAATGTATGGGGAATTTATGTCAAAAAAGGATAATGGACTAAGTAAAATCTTATGTGGTCACTAAAATTGAGGTGGAATGTCTAAAGGATGTGATGGCATGTACTTTGATCATAACCTAAAATTTAGATAATTATTGATTTAATTCTATATCTTCACACTCTTTTATATCTTACATGTTTTCCAAGAAAATTAGATATTTCCCTATAACCTTAATAAGTGAGTTTTCATTTAAAAATACTAGTGAAAAGTTTATTCGAATAAGGATGTTTCACTCAGTTACCATTAAGACACATAAAAATAACCTGTTTGAAAACTTTATAAATACACCTATAGTTTAATTTGATACCATCCTTGGTATATATTGGATTTAAAATTATAATGAAAAAAATTAATTCCAATAGAATGATATTATGATTACTACTTGGGATGTGGATTCCCTTCTCTTTATAGGAGATACTGCATCATCTATATCATGTTTGGATCCACCTCCAGTAGCTCTCCTTAATTAAATTCTAAGAGAAGAAGACCTAAAATAACTTATGAATGGAAATGGTATCCTTAAAATAGAGGATATACCTATTGTATAGTAATATATTGGTATGTTTCCGGAATAACTAATTGGACATACACCTGATCATGAAGTTGGGTTTTCTACTAATCTCATCTGTAATGTAAACCCTATTTCTAAAACTCCCTATCTTATGACAATAGTATAATTAGTGGAATTGAAGAAAAAACTAAATGAGTTGTCTGATAATTAATTTATACACCCTTTTGTTAAACTATGGAGATCCCCTATAATTTTTTTAAGTAGAAGGATGGTTATATGAGGTTTTGAAAAAAATAGATGTAAATCAATGCCATTACTATAAATAACAATTATAATATACCCCACATTAAGGACTTATATTATCTACTTAAAGGATATTAATATTTTTCAAAGATTAGAATTCATTTTGGGGTATCATAAAATTCAATTAATGTGGAAGATATTCCAAATATGGAATTTCATACGAGGTATGGGAATTAAAAAAATTTACAATAATGCCCTTTGGATTGACTTATATGCTCTCTACTTTTATGGATATGGTGAATAAAGTAATCAAGGATTATCTAAATAATTTATTTGTTTTATTTACATATGATATCTTTATATACTCTAAAATTTATAATGAGAATAAGATTAATTTGAGAATCATTTTTAAGACTCTTAAAGGAAAGTAATCATATGGAAAATTTAGAAAATGAAAATGTAAGATTTTATATGTTTATTTTCTTGGATATTTTGTCTCTATGGATGTAATATCAATTAAACCTTAAAATAAAATAGAAATTGTGGAATGTACATTTATAAAAAAATATAACATAGGTATGTAGTTTTCATGTATTATCATGTTACTATCAATGATTTGTACAAGATTTTTCTCAATTAGCTAACCCATTAACTATGTTTACATGTAAAAGGGTAATGTTTCTATGTTTATAAAATTGTAAATAATGTTTTAAAGAGTTAAATATGATATTTTTTAATGAATTGATATTGAAATTACTATCAGGATGGTCCAGATTTGTGATATATAGTGACATATCAATGGAGGGACTTAATTGTGTCCTTAAGTAGAATGATAGAATTTTTACATATGCATCAAGATATCTAAATATTCATGAACAAATTTATCCAACTCATGATCTTGATTTGAAAACTATAGTCTTTGAATTGAAAATATGGATGCATTACCTTTACCATGAAAATGTTAAATATATATGGACCTCAATATTTTTAAAAACATTTTCTCATCAAAATAGCTCAACATTAGGAAAAGTAGAGTGATAAAATTAGTCAAGGAATATGATTGGCTAGTACTCTACCACCCTGGGAAGGAAAATAAGGTGGATGATGGGTTGAGTGGGAAATATCATGGATTTTTTTTTATGAAAATGTGGTTTTAAAAAGACCCTATATTAATAGATTTAATAAATTTGTATATGGGAATTATTAAATAAGGGGAAACAGAACATTAATTTCCTTATTGGAGAAAATAAAATGCTCCCAACTTAATGATAAAAATTTTAAAAAGAAAATCAATGACTTGAATGATGGGAAGTTGGTATGCTTAACTATGGAGATGGTATATTGTTATTTTTAAGGAGTCTATTTGTGTCATCCATGGATAAGATAAAATAGAATTATTAGATGAATCGCATAGCTCAATATTCTCTATACACACTCGTAGAACCAAAAAATATTTGAATTTAAAAGAAACTTTTTTGTGGGATAATATGAAATTGGAAATTGAAGACTATGTATCAAGATTATTGGGTTTTCAAGAAAAAATGTTGAGAGACAATATCCTAAAGGAGTCGAGTATCCTTTAACTATTCCTATGTGGAAATGGGATGATATTACTATATACTTTATTACTGGATTGCTAAATACCCTGAGAAAGAATGAAGTAATATGGTTTATTATTTACACCTTAACAAGTCCACACACTTAATCTATATAAGGGAAGATCTACCTTTTGATCACATCACATGGCTCTATATTAATGATGTTTTCATACTTCATGGTGTGCCTTTTTTAATTATATCTAATTTTGACTTGTGGTTTACATAAAAATTCTAGAAGATTCCATATTAGTATCTAAACATTGAGATACATTTAACAATTTCTTATCATCCTCAGATATATGGGTAGTCTGAAATGCCTATTAAGACATTATAAGACATGTTGAGGTTATTCTCACTTTATTTTCAAGGTGTAAGGGAACAATATTTTCCATTAGTTTAATTTTCATATGATGATATCTTCCATTACAGAAGTCAAATGGAATCGTATAAAGAGTTTTCTGGTAAAATATGTCATGTAAAAACGTTTTTATATGAGGTCGGTGAAAGGAATATTTTATGACTAGAAATTGATAACAAGAAAATGGTTAAAGTAAAAACAATTCAAAGTCGTATCAAGGTAGCTTAAATAAGTAAAAAACGAGCTATGAAGATAAATGAAGGTTTTAGAATTTAATGTGGGGGATCATGTTTTCTAAAAATTATATCCATGGAAGTGTTTTACAAGGTTCGATAAAAAAGTAAAACTAAGTCTTAGGTACATCAGGCCTTTTGAAATTTTGGAAATAATTGGAGTTGTGGATTAATGTTTGGCAATGGCACTTTGCCTCTCAAAATTTCATGATGGTTTGTATGTATATTTATTGAGTAACTGAATTAAAAACCTATCACATGAGATAATATGTGTGGAAATATAATTGGAACCTAATTTATCTTGTTGTGAAGATCCCATCTAGATTCTTGACACATTTGAACAGGTGTTCTGGAATCATATAACTTGACTGCTAAGAGTGATTTGGATAAATAATAAAATTAAAGAGATGGAATGGGAACCTAAAGAAGTTATGATAAAGAAATACCCACATATAATAATGAGTTTAACTTTTATATATTTCCAGGATGAACATTTTGGAGGGAATAATGTAACACCCAATATTCAACTATAGTTAGTAATCTTT
Organism: Viscum album; assembly: GCA_963277665.1. Taxonomy (NCBI): domain Eukaryota; kingdom Viridiplantae; phylum Streptophyta; class Magnoliopsida; order Santalales; family Viscaceae; genus Viscum; species Viscum album. The sequence goes on along the minus strand of OY728166.1, from coordinate 905,375,272 downwards.
TCTTTCTAAAGAAACTATATCATAATGCATGTAGATTTATCTAAGAATATGATTGAAAAATAAATTAATAAATTTTATAAAATTTATTTAAATAAATTAATTTCATTTTTGAAATGAAAATTTCAGAATTATCTTTGGATGAAGTTTTGAGATTTTTCATAAACAGGTGATTCTATGGTGAATAGTGAAAAATGTTGATTTTTCAAAACTTCCACTTTTATGATATTATAATGATATAAGAATAGCTTAAATATTTTTGAAACCTTTTTATAGACCAAATATATATTAAATAAGTAATATAATTTATATAAAAATATAATTTTGAACTTATTAATATATTCTTAACATTTTGGAAATCTATGTAATGCTTTTGTTCAAATTAAAACTATTTTTAGTTATTTTCTTTTAATAAAGTATTTACACAGTAAATTAAATTATTGTTTGGGTATTCATGGAAAATAGGTATAATTTTATTTATTATAATCCAATTAATTCCATTAGGTTCAATATTATACTTTATGTTTATATAAAATATTTTTATTACTTAAAAAATTAATTTTTCTTAAATTTGTTTTCTTTGTATTTTACAAACTTATATTAAATGTAATTTCATTAAATTATAGCAGTTCAATAATTTAAAATGAATTATGTATTTCTAATTATTAATCAACTTTAACTTAATTTTTGTTCATAATTAATAGTAACCATGGTAAATATTTTTCACCTCAGTTAAGGGTAAAAATGGTTAAAAGGGTTTAAAATAAAGGTATAAGGCTTCAAGATAAAACAAAATACTTAATGAAACATCATTTTTTTATTTTGAAATTAAATTAATTATATTATAATATATGTAAATTTTGAGCCACTTTTACAAGGAAACAAGTTTATATTATTCGAATCTTTTATGTAATTCCGTGTTTGTCCCACCCCTCACTTATTAAAGGGAACCCTTTATCCTAACTCATTTACAAACTTTGAACCCTCTATATCATATAATATATACCAAAAACTATTATATATTCCTTATATTTTTTCTTGAGCTCCTATTATTACCCTAATATCATTGTAAGAATGCTTAATGTGAAAGCTAAATGAGGTCTCTCAAAAAAAAGATAATTGTCTTACAAGAATCTTTCAAAGTTTATTTCTTCTTCTACTTACTATAAATATATTTTATACATACTAAAATAATGAATCCAATATAACCAATACACATTTATGTTATTATTATTATTATGGGAAAACTATTTTCCACCTCATTTCGATCATATGGAAAATGAAAACATCGCTCAGCGTACGTCCGACACACCATCTCCATATATCGGTGTAATTTTTTTTCATCCCCATTTTACATAGATGGTTATAAAGGTATAATTAATGAAATATAATTTATATTTAAATATTATTTATTATTACATAAATATATGTTATAATATACTTCTTACACCTCTATCCATTGGAAGATGATAACGTCACTCATGTGTATGTTTAGACTACCACCTCCGTGAAGCGATGTGATTCATTATTCTATTACCACTACATATGGATGATTATAAAATTTTATATAATTAAAAAATATAATATTAATCACATTATTTAAATTCCAAGGAATATGGGACCATTTCATAACTCCTTTAATAGTGAATAATATAATGAATTAATTTTAAATTAATTAACTGAATAACCTTAAGGGGTCAACATAAGTAATAACTATTCAATGAATGGATATAAAATGATTATAAAAGGAACATAAAATTTAATATAAATAAAAAATATTCTTAAAGGGTGTTTAATAAATTTAAATTCATTATATAGTTGGATCAAACATATATTACTAAGAGGATACCCAATGTATGGGATTTTTATTACAATATCAAACTATTTCCCATTTTTTTATATTCGGATTTACTATGGAAAAAAATATGATACTAATATATAAAAACATATATATTTTATTATACTATATATATGTTGGGGTCTTACATGTTTATTTTACATTTATTTTCTTTTTTATTAATAATCAACAAGTAAGTTTTATATAATTCACTTTATTTTAAAAATATTTTTTAAATGGTTTTCTTCCATATATTTTTCTTCTATGTCGAGGTTATTTTAAGATTGTTCTCATTTATGCTTAAAAGTTTGATAAAGTTAATTTTAAATTATTTTTCACATTATTTACAAAGGAATAAAAATGAAACATTTCAATGTTTACGATATGGTTTTTAAACTTTTTAAAAAGGTACAAAAATAAATTTACATAAACAGATTGACAACCTTTTCCTACTGAAAAAGTTGTTATATGTTATTAAGATTACTTTAAATGTTTCCATGGTTATTTTCAAAGAAAATATTTTTATCAGTATTTTGGGGATTTTTAATTAAAATTATATCAAAATAAAATTATATTAATTTCATAAATCAATTAAAATATTTCAAAAAGTGATTTATAACTTCATTATTAAATAAAGTTACCAGAAATTTATATTTAATTCATTGATTCTATTTTATTTTACAAGGCTTCATTTTACTATAAAACTTTCATTTATTAAAAATTGTTGGTATTCTATAATCCTTTATTGATAATTTATTATACCTTATTTTTGGATCATTCACTTTCTTATGATCATATTTTCTACTACTTTGTATTATTTATTAGAAATTATTTTTCTACTTCATGCCCATATTTTTAAGATCAAGGATGAATTTAGAATAATTTATATTACTTTTAATATGCCTTAATAGTATAGCATTTCTATATAACATATTAGTTGAAGGAGAATTATTGAGTGTGTTATTCCATTTACTAGGGAAATATTGATGTTCACTAGTAGAAGAAGTTGATTTATCATTAGAGTCTTCGCATAATTTTTTAACATAACCAATGTTAAAATTTAATTAAGAAGCATTCAATGTTATTTTTATAAAAAACTAATATTAAACTATGTAAAAAAAATTAATTCCCACAAACATCTCTTAATTTATTTGATGTTATATTTATTAAACCATCAACCTCTCGACTCAAAATGGCACCTAACCCACACTTGATATTTTACTTTCACTTGATTTTCAACTTTTGTTTTCCTTACTTATCCTTAATCACTCATTTTTCATCCATCTTCCATATCCCTTGAAACTATTCCGCCTATAGAAACCCTAATTCACTTGACTCACAAAATTGCTCTGTGTTTTTTGTTCATTAGATTTTCTATTTCATTTTTGCAAATTATTCTATTTAATCTTGAATCATTCACCCTATTTCCACTTCCCTCGAATGAATTTATTTAATTTTAGTAACTATTTCCCATTTTTCAAACTTTATATTTTGTATGTTATTTTTTTAAGATTAATAAATTATGGTTTAGTTATAGATTTAATTAATCTTTGTTTATTATTATTGTCAATTATAAATTTTTATCATTAAAATCTGTTTAATATTATACAGTTTTTGTGATTATAAATTTTTTATGATTTTAATGGGTTTTTTTGTTGTAATTTTTTATAGTGATAATAGGTTTCATAAATATTTTAACAATATATTTTTTATGGTTGAAATCTTTTTCTTCCTAATTTTTTTCATTTATAATTTTTTTTCATTATAATTACTTTTGAATAAAAACAATTTCTGGTTGAATTTTTTTTTCAATTATAAATTATTTTTAAAGAAAAAAATATTTATTAAAATTTTATTCATATTTATTTATTTATATATTGATATGTTTTTTTTGTTCTTTACATATATATTTATATGTTTATATTTATTAATATATTAATCTATTTTATTGTGACTTTTTAGGTAATTAGTGGATCATAGTTGGATAAATGCATGACTAACATTCAATGAATATGAAAAAGGGGTAGAAAATTTTTAAGAATATTCTTAATGAAATCTTGAAAAAAAGATGTCATTTTATATACATTCATGACGTGTTTGAATATTAGTAAATTAGGGTTTGTAGAAATCAAAGACCCAATGATTTGGTATCGTTTTAGTCATAATTATACATGCCAGATTTGGAATATTGAAACAACATACAATTAATTATCAAAGGATGATGATGAAGATGTACAACACAAGATAGAGGATCATATTGAATAATTAATTCATGATGTTGGTGTTGAAACCATTAAAAATAAGTATTGAAGGACTGCATAGAGATGTTGAGAAAACACTATTCTCTATTTGTGAAAAATTTAGAGTGCTTTCGATAGTGCTGGTATTAATTAACTTCAAATAAATACATGGTTTGACTGATAAATGTTATGCGGAATTGCTTGAACTTTTAAAAGGGATGGTTTTAGAAGGAAACGAACTTCCAAATTCTAATTATCAGTCAAAAAATATTATGTTAAATGGGATTGGGGTAAAAAACGATTCAAGATTTCCATGAAAACTATGTACTGTATAGGAAGTAATATGAATATTTAGTATAATGTCTTAAATAAGGGAAATCGCGATATAAAATGGATGGAAAATTCAACCATAATTCATTCTCAAGGATAGGAACCAATCCTTAGACTAAATAAATATAGTGTCTTCTAATAATTACTCAATTGAAGCATATATTTGTAAATTAAAATGATGAAAATGGGATAAGATGGTATATAGATGAGTTTATCTCTCATGGAAACCTATGTCACCCTTTCAATTAACCATAGTGGAAGATTTTTTATCACAAAATTTCTGATTTGGTAAATGAAGTTATAAATCATAGAATGGGTCTACGAAAAGATGGAATGAATCAAAATCGATGTTTTAGTGGCCATTATAATTAATGGACTATTATGTTGGTTTTCTATAACTTTTCCCCATAGATATGTAGGATGTGGAAATTTATGATGATGAAATTGATGATTTGTGGATCTAAATAGCCTAGAAATGATATTTATGTTTATCTATCATTTTTTATTAATGATTTTAAATCTCTATGGGGGACAGCTATTATAGTATTTGATGTATACATGAAATAGTTCGTTCTTTTATGTTTTATGATAAGATTCACTAAAACTATATTCCTATATATGAAAACTTATAAGGATATAGTGTTAAAGGTTATAAATCTTATCCAATTTATGAAGAGGGTACTTCATATAATCAATTTCAAAAATAGGATAAAAACTATGTACATGGGCCATGAAATATTTTTGAAAATGGATCATCCTTTTATATTTTTCAAAAAGGTATTTAGTGGTTTATAAGAGTATGATTTTTTCTCAAAACCATTATCAGTTAAATAATACTATGATAAGTTGAAAAACATCATTGTCACATTTAGAAATAAAGGAAATTATGGATTTCAAGAAAATACATGGAAGAAACAATCCATTTTATTTGAGAAACCTTATTTTATTATTTTGGATGTAAAACATAAAATTGATGTTATACAGTTTAAAAAAACATTTTTGATAGTCTAATTGGAAAATTATTAAAAATAAAATAAAAGAGTAAAATATGGGTTTCTAGAAATACTGGTCTTAATAACCATGGGAATAAATTTGGAGTTAACTCCCACAAAGAAAGGAAATATAAAATATTTGAATTCGGCTTTCCACACATTAAGAAATAGTGAGAGGATAAATTTTCAGCAATTCATGGATGTTATTAAAGTATCTAGTGGGTTTTCTTCCAATGTGAAAAATTTGGTGTCACTTATGGATTTAAATTTAATAGGTATGAAATCTCATGACTATCATGTATTGATGCAAAAATTTCTATCAATTGCATTGTGTGACATATTTTCGATGCTTGTCATAATGTCTATCATCAGATTTTTTTTCTTCATAAATTATATTTTTAACAAAGTCATAGATCCATATTTGTTCGATGTGTTGAAGGATAAATTTTTTCTCATACCTTTTCACCTATAAATGTATTTTTCACCACCATTTTTTTGATACAATGGTCCATATGTTGATTCATTTGGTGTGATAGATAAGAATATGTGAGCAAATTTATTTACCTTAGATATTTCCTTTTGAAATATATATAAATTTTTTTAAGGGATATGTTAAGATTCTAAATTGACTATATTCCTCTATTGTTCAAAAATATATATGAGAATATGTAATTGAGCTCTATAATAGTTATTTTTCTAATGTTAAGCACATTCATCCCCCTATATCTCAACATTTGATAGTAGATAGTGAAGGTAAATGTATTTTTTGATTAATGATAAAGTTAATTAAACATATTGAATTAATGATTTTAAATTTATAAATTTTGAACAACATAGGTGAGGTTCAACCATATATACCAAAACATATTTTTGTATTAGAGGTACAATATCTGAGAATAAATGAAAATTCGTTGATGAATGATTATAAAAACAAAAATTTTCTATTAGTTTACAGAGTAAAAAAAACTAATTTATCCATATCAGAAACATTAAAATGGTGATTAGGGTGGACCAGTGTTAATGTGATCACATAGTTTAATTTTTATATATATGGGTATTCATTTTTCACAAAAAAAATACTAGGATGAAAAGATTACCATTAAAAATAGTGGAGTAATAGTCATTACTGAAGAAATTAATTTTTTGATTTCCAAATATAAACACCAAATTTATGCATCAATTTCATATTTTAGAGTTGTTGAGTGTATATGGGAGATTGACTGAACTAAATTTTGAGTACCAGTATGCAATTGAAACTAGGTTTATAGTAAAATTTGAATGAGACAAAATGATTATGGATTTAAACTTGTTTATTTGAAAAGAGTTTTTTCAAAGAGGAATCATATATCATAGTGACTCATGAAATATAAAATATGTGTTGTTGTTGACCCCTAAAAATTTTAATTATCTGTTATTTCTCAGGGGAAAAATAATTTAGGTGATGAGAATATGGATGATTTTGATTAATTATATGAAATTACTTCATTTATTACACGATTAACCAATGATAACAAAGAATGAAATGTTTACATTTTCTATGACACACAATATAATAACATTGAAAATATATAGAAAAACACTCCATTAATCTCCTAATTAATGAGGGAATATTGTTTTTTCGAAATTGATATAGATAAAAAATTTATTTTTTAACTTTCATAAATATATATATATATATGTATATAATACTTCAAATTTATAAATATTTTTTATATTCATAAGATTAAAATATCAATTTTTTTTTTGACTTCATCATTTTATTGTGACCAATTTCTTTATATTCTTGTTTTTCAGGTAAGTTATTTTATTCAAAAAAATTATAATTTTATTTCTATTATGAAAAATATCATTTTTACTTAAAAAAATTATTTATTTCTAATCAAATATAGGTACACAAAATCACACATATTTAGAAGATAATCATTATTGTTATTTATATTTTGGTAATTTTTATATTTACAAGATTTTGTTACACATTTTAGTTGAAAAAACTAAATTTCATTATATTATTTTATTTTATAAAGAATGAATTTTTAATTTATTATAATTATTAAATTTTAATAAAATAAAGGCAAACATATTTTATTGAAGTAGCATACATATATCTAAATTACATCCATAAAGGTTGGGTAAAATAGGTATGTATGTTTTTATATATAAATATATTACTATTTTCATGAACCGTCCCAAATAACCCACCTAAATTCCACTCGAATCAGTTATAAAATAAATGAAAGATTGTTCTTGGTCCCCATAGGTTAGTTACTAGTACCTATTGATTAAGAACAATAAAGAGGGAATGACTTCACCACAAGAAAAACTCATCAGGACAAATTAGTAGATAAGAATCAATAAACTATCAGAATTCCAAACACTCCTCAAGAGAAAAGTAACACAAATAAAAGATAGAAATCCCAAGAATAGTACATCAACAAAAGTTGTCACTTTAACCATCCTAGAAAAAACAATGAGATCCCCCATTCAATAAGTTGATCACATACTCCATTTGACAACACTAACTCCCAAGGTCCTTCTAATCAAGAACATCCCCCACCTCCAAGTGGATACATTCCTTTCCCTAGAATGGGAATATGAAAATCTTTAAGCTCTTAAAAGAAAAAAGTAGGGTGTGAGAAATAAATCCCAATAGGATTACACTAATCATTCCTTAAGTAATCTATATAAAATAAACCCTATATTTTCAATTTTTATAAAACATGGAATGAAAATCATTTAAAAATTCATTATATAATGTGATTTTAAAATAATTTCAATTCCTAGTATAAAATAGATAAAAATTACATTTTCATCAAAAAGGAATGAATAGTTTTTTCTATCAGAACAGGAACGAATAAATTTATTCATAAACATTATAATGTATAAATCATTTCCCATCATATCACCATGGTTAAGAGTCTTTAGGTTTGTTAGTTCATGGCTCGTGATTCCACACAATCTAAGTGAAATATAGATTGAAATGCACAAATGTACCTAGATCTTAAGTTGAGTTAGAATAGAAAAACACCCAAATGAATTAACTCCTTACCCTCAATAATTTTAGTCATCCTTATCATTTTCAATCTTTTTCTAGATAGAGATCATACATGCCTAGTTTTTGTATCTAAGGCCACCGACCTAACTACCTAGGATCATATGTTTATTTAGTAAAATAATTCAATCATATAAGGTGATATAATTCAATTAAATGAAACTCAAATATTTTGAAACAACCATTTAAATCATTCCCAAGATTAAGTTTCAAAACATGAAATTCCCTTTCAAAAATAATATCAAATGTTTTTCCTCAAAAAGTCATGCATTTGAAATAAATTCACTTATTTTCAAAATACAAAAACAAAACATGACATAATTTATCAAGAATTATCATTAAATCATTCATTTATTTTAAATCCATTTTCTATAAATCAACACTTTATTTAAAAATTTATAATAAATTTTTTTCATCACACACACACCTTCCATTCCATTTAATAATAATTTATCATAGCATTGAAAATAAATATTTGGAATTCATTTAGAAATCCAAGTTAAAATAAACAAGCATCAAAGTTTTGCCTTAAAAAATTACCCACCTCAATAAAAATACCAACGATCACCCAACCCAGGATCCACCAATGGATTATCAATGGATAAAATAATAAAGGGAAAATTCTATAACCATAATTAATTAACTAAATATCTATATGCATCAAAAAAATGAGAATCCACCACTCTCGAATAGGTGGAGAAAGGAATAGTGGAGAATTTACAATCTAGGAATATCTCATTTACTAGGAGAGATCCAACACATGAACCAACACTTTGATCCATGAAGAATTATGTTTGGGAGAAAAAAAATCCATCTATATAAAGCCTCTATGGTGTTCAGGGTCGAATGGAAATGTAGATATGGGTTATATTTAAATGTTTTTTTAAATAAGTGAAGGTATAATACTGCACATCCAATTATCATCCAAATCTATATCACTACCTAATAGTTGGATCCCACTAGCTAGTTGGTGGCACCTGGTAGAAATCTTGGGACACTGAAAATTTAATTGGTTAGCTAGTGGTCCAGGAAGAATGCTTGTCCCACTGGATACTCCACTAGCTGGCAGATGGGCTCCAACTTACTAACTGGTTGAGTTCTTATAAGAACTCCCTACAACTATCCCTCGACCAGCTAGTTAGTAGCCCACACCAATAGACAGTGGACCTCCTATAGCCATTTTGGTAATAGGATCATGTCCACCCTCATGTTAAAGACCCTAGACCATCTCATAGTCTCTAAAATAATAATTAAAACCATTATTAACCCCTCTAAAATATTAAAAAATATGGAATTAACCAATAATCAATAGTAATAATGAGAGATCAAAGCACAGGACAAGGAAATCCAAAATAAACCATGGTTCATACCTAAAATATGGTGTCATAATGTTATAATTTTCCCAAAAGTAAAATCATTCTTCACCTAAAAACCCATTAAGAAGACTCCAAAGAAAATAAGTGAGGCCACTGCTCTCTCATTAAAGCCTCATGCTCTCAAATATCATGAGAATCAGAACCATTCTTCCAAAGTACCCACACTAAGGGCATAGAATTTCCATGGAGTACCTTAATCTCAAAATCGATAATCAAAAAAATTCTTAGTTACAATCATATAGAATTCCACATAAATTTCCTCCCAAATCAAGACATGAGAGGAGTCTCAACGATACTTCTTGATCTAGTATGCATGAAACACATCATGGATCGATGTCATCTATAGTGTAAACTCTAAACAATATGCCATATTTTCAATCCACTAAATGACCTCAAACGGTCATTCATATATAGGTAAAAACTTCCCCTATCATCCAAGTCATCGATGACCCAACTGAGGTTAGACTCTAAACAATAATTTTTCATTAAATGATAAATATGAAGGTTTACATCATTAATCAACACAATATTTATAAAAAAATTATATTGTTACCATTCTATGATGAATAAATTGAATCTTTTTTATCGTATCCTTAACCTAACTAGGTCCCATAGGGGAAGCTTCACTAATATCTTACCAACAAAGTAGATATTTAAATGCCCGACTATACAATACCTCTACATATATATGGAAGAATAATATCTATTAATATAATAAAACTAGACCAGTCCTAAATGAATATCCCAATATCCAAAAAATTAGATGACACGAGCACAAATAATGTCCGCATGAATTTTTATAACATGTTTTGTCTGAAAATATATATGAGGATCATATGTTTCAATCAACTTTACCTAGGATCCCATTACTTCTTGGAGGCTTATCCAAAAATAGGAAGTGACCTAGGGATCCCTATCAAAACCTATGGTAGACTGAACTCCATGAAATCTAACAATTTATTTTGTATACATATTTTCAAATTCCTTAACTTTGGTCATATAATAAATGAAAAAAATGAGATGATTGGGTCAATCGAGCAATCACTTCCAAAATAAAATTCCCTTATTTAGGTACATGTGGAACCTAATCACAATGATTATTAGTATCTCACTCCACATCCATGTTTCCATAGGGAGTAAATGAAGTAAACCTCAAGGCTTATAAATCTCAACCTTAATCTTCTAACAAGTATAACAATGAGAAAAAAAATTAGTAATGTCACATTTTATACCTATCTAACAGAATTTTCACCATGTATAATACATCCTTTTTGTCATTCATAGGTAAAAATACTATTGCTAATCATGAAAATTCCCCATATAATCCTTCATAAAAGGTAATGAACAAAAAACTAATTCCCAAATAAATGTATACACTTAGAAGATAAAGATCATTTGATGATGGTCTCCCCACTATTTAGAGAATCCTTAATTCCTTGGAAATAATCATTAAGATTTTGATCATGGAGAATAATCTTGTGAAGGTATGATATCAAATGAACACTCCATGAGGTAACCATTGTCCCATACTCTCAGACTCCCAAATTTATATAAGAAAAAAGAGTCATTTGATTCTATTCCTTAGAATATTTTTTCATAGATTAGGATGGAAGTTTCCTTCTCAGAGTACTACAAACAATATTACCCTTTCCATGGGTGTAGGTATTGTCAAAGTCAACATAATTTAGGGTACTCATCCCATAATCTCTGTGAGATATTAAAATATTTTTTTTGAGAAGATATAACTCTTTCTTTAATGATCAAAGTAGATGGTAAAACTTTATCTTAGAAGTTAATGTAGAAAAATATTAATAACACACATCATGGTTGCGAGATTTAGATAATGTGTGGGATAGTTCTTCTCATGAGTATAAAGCTGATGAGAACAATAGGACACCACATGATCTCCCTATATGAGAATTCAATCCAAAACCAGTCCTAAAACATCACAGGAGACCATATAGCCATGCCCAACCTATGTAAGAGTCAACACTAGAGAAAAATTCATACAACACTTTAACTCATAAAAGGAAGCCTAGTATTTTGAATCCCATACAAAATTTATACCCCTATGAGTGATAGAGGTCAAAAAATAATCCAAATTTGAAAAATCCATCATAAATTGATAGTAATACCCTTCCATAACCAAGAATCATTGAATCTAAAATACATTTTGTGGTTCCTCCAATGTCATAATAGCATTCACCTTCTTAAGATCAACTAAAATTCCATGTTTAGAAACCACATGTACAAATAATTTTACCTCCTAAATCAAAAATTCAAATTTTGATAACTTAACATAAATTTAGATATTCTTCAAGATGTCCATAAATTCTCTCAAATAGACCACATGAACCTCCATGATTTTAGTGTAAACAAATAATTCATCCATAAATACCACTATAAAATAATCAAGGTAATTATGGAAAATCCTATTCATAAATTCCATAAACATAGTAGTAGAATTAGTTAGACCAAAATTAATACAAAGGTAATAATAATGAATATACCTTCTCCTAAAAGTGGTCTTAGAGATATCATACTCCTAGAACAAAATATGATGATAACCAGACTAAAGATAAAAATTTTACATTCAATTCAGAAATTTTATCTAGTCAAACAAAACATTGATATAGGTAAACATAAATATTTTTTTAATTTAACCTGATTTATCTTTTTGTAATCAACACGTAAGGGATGGGATATGTCAACCTGCTTGGAGAAAATCACTGCAACTTTCAAAGGCGACACACTAGGTTGAATGAATACTTCATATAAAATTTCATCCAACTAAGTCTTTAACTCCTTTAGTTTAGTTATTTCCATATGGTAAAAAGGAATATATATCAGATGAGTACCTATTTCCAAATCATTAGATAACTACACCTCTATTATCGATGGATAACTAAAGAAAAAATATAGGAACACATTGGAAAACTCATCCAATACTAAATAAATTTCACCATATGAAGGTTCCATCTCTAGTTCAAAGTAAAACATGGATATCATCCTACCCAAATATAAAAAATAGTTCTAGATCAACTTGACCTCAGGTCCCATTCTCCCTAAAAATATGATACTCACCATCGAGGCTAGTAAAATTGACTCACCAAAGACAATAATCGATATGTACATTATGATAAATCATACAATCAATCCTGAGAATGTATTCTAGAGATTTCAAGTTCATAACTAAAAATCCTTAGAAAATCTCAATTTATGATAAAGAGAATGTATAAGAAGTTCATTAGAGACCCTACTCTATCTTCAACCTGATATTCATTACAATATCCATTATGCAAGACATGAGCTCTGAAGGAAGAGCCAATGGTTCCATAATATGGGTATATATAAACGAATAAAAGGATCCAATATCAAATAAAGTAGTTACCAAATATTAATCAATGGTAATGGAACCTCTCACTATCATAGGACTTACATAAAATTCCTATGGAAATTTTTCCACTATGTGAAAAAGAATTATTCCTAATGCCTATGGCTGGAATAGATTTGTTCTTGAAATGTATGACTCTTTAATAGATTCTCTTGGTAAAAATGATCATGTACCACTATGTGGAATGGTACATATATGGAAAAACCACTACTGGTGACCTGAGTATCTATAATAGTTATAAATATTTGGTTCCTCTATGAAAGAATGTTTTGAGTGTTTAACTTTTCAACATTGGAAACAAGTTAGAGGTCCTTTACCAGATACTACAAAATATCTATAATAATTCTTCTGTCAAGATCCACTACTATATATTCAACTATAAAACTAATCATTCCTCCTCTTTTTTTCAAAGGGGACACTCAAAATACCTCTTGGAGTCCTAGAAATTTCCATAAACCCTAACTTATTAGCCAATTCATGTTCCACCATCAGTGCAAAATCCAAAACATCAGCATACGAGGTAAGATTAAGCATGAAATTATGTGATCATATATCCACTTGAAGACCCATATTAAACCTCAAGTATTTCATATCCTCTTTTAATAATACCTCATGTGAGAAATGAGAATTTTTTATAAAATTTTTGGCATACTAGGTCATGGTCTAAACACCTTACTGAAGGTTAAGGAATTACATGGACTTAGAAAAACCCATCAATTATAGATATAATTACTATCAAAAATACCCTTGAAGTCTTTTAACTTCATGCCCACATTTTTTTCTTAAAGAACCATATAATCCAAAAATATCTTAATATCCTCTTCATGTTTGAATATAGAACATTTCACCTTGATGGAGTTTGAAATCTCCAAAAACTCAAATAGTTTCTAAACCTTTTTCAACCAATCCTCCACCTCATGAGGGTCATTGTTACCTTGGAAATATGGGGGTTTCATATGAAGAAACTCCTTAGAATGATCTTTATTATCACCTATACGAAGTAACACCTCTATAACATATATGGGAATAGGTGAATCTACTTTTCCCAAATCATGGAACATATGCACAATAAAATATACAAGGTTCTGATCAACAGGAGGGTTCACTTGCTATAGTTCATCAGCATCTCCCTCTTGAGGTCAATTCAACTGTCTACATAGAGGAACAGTACAATACAACATTAACAGATAACATGGTGAATATTTTAAGATGCATTAAATAATCAACTACATCAATTAGAATTCAAATAGGAAGCACAAATATTATATATTATCTTTAGAAAAAATCTAGAATGAGATCAAACAACTCCTAAAAGTCACTTTTCCCCTACAAAAAATGGTAACTTAAGGCTAATTAAAATAATATTTGGCCAAAAACATTCTCATCACCAAAACCATAAATCATGAATATCATGTCTCATATCTACTAAGAAATCCCAAAATACATACTAATATCTAAGGATGGAAAATACTAACTTTGATACTAATTTTTCATGAAGCAACCTAGATAACCCACTTAAATGGAACCTGAATCGGTTCTCACATGGATAGAAGTGCATTTGAGATCCCCATGGGTTGGGCGATAGAACCTGGGAATCAATAACAAGAAAGTGTTAATAGTGTCTCTGCATGAACAACTCTTCAATACAAAGAAGTGGATAAGAATAAAAAAAATTTAAGCATGCCAAACTCTTATCTGGATAAAAGTACCACAAATTGTACATCAACCTAATTATTCACATAGACCATATAAGAAAAAAAACACATGACCTTCATGAAATAAGGGGATAATATTCTCCACCAGTCAATGGAAACTCCCTAAGTCCATCTCATCAATAACATACACTTCCTCCAAGTGGTTCATTTCCTTTTCTTGGACCTGCCATATGAAAATCTACAAGATCCATAAGGTAAAGTTAGTGTGTGAGAAAAAAAATGTTGTATAATTCCACTAATCATTCCATAAGAAATCTATATCAAATAAATCCTATATTATAAATTTAGATAAAACATGGAATGTTAATAATTTCACAATTCATTAAAACATTATTTTCAAATCATTTCTATAGCTAGTATGAAACAGATATGAAATTAAATTTACATTAAACTAGAATGAATAATATTTTCTATTAATAAAAGCATGAATAAGTCATTTCATAAACATTGGAATTCAAAATCAATTTCCAGTAATTTCACCATTGTTAAGAATATCAGGGTTGGACAGTTCAAGGATCTTGGCTTCACACGGTCTCAATGAAATATGGGTCTAACTATGTACACATCCATAGATATCAGGACTATAAAGAATATGATAACATCCCAATGAATTAACTCCCTGGACTCAATAATTTTATTCATCAATGTTATCATCAATCCATTTCTAAGAAAAGCTAATACATTATTAGAATGTATATCCATGTCTACCCACCTAACATCCTAGGCTCCCATGCACTTCTAGTAAAATCAATCAATCATACAAAGGGTTATCAGTAAATTCAATCAATGTCAATTGATTTCATATATTCATTTCAATCATCCCCAAGATCGGGGTTCAAAACATGCAATCTCCATTAAAAACCAACATCAAATGATTTTCATCAAAACTCATGTCTTTCAAATAAATTAACATAATTTCATAATAATAAAATAAATCATTCCATCATTTCTAAATAATCATGGTGAAATTATTTCATCAAATAATTCATTCATTTAAATTCCATTTTATGAAAATTGAAACTTAATTTGAAAATCTATAATCAAGATATTTCATCACACACACTCACATGACATGCTATTTCGAAATCATTTATAAAAGGGTCTAAAATTTATCTTTAGAATAAATTTCCAAATACAATTTAAAATAACAAGAATCAATGGTTTAAATTGATAGGAATTTCCTTGTGAAACAACCTACCTCAATCAAATGATTGAAAATCACCCAACCCAAAATCCACTGGGATTTTCATTAGCTAGAAAAATCAAAGTAGAATCCTGGAACCAAAATTCATCAAGTAAATATATATATCCATAAAAAACATGAGAATATTCCACTCTTTAAGTGGGAGAGAGAGGCATAAAATAGAATTTATAATCTAAGAATGTCACACTTACTACAAGAGATCAAACACATCGACAAGATCTTAAATCCATGAATAATCAAGGTTGTGGGAGACAAATCATCTCTAGAGTGCCTGTAAGTTATTTAGGGTTGAATGGAATTTGAGGGAGAGGGATTAGATTCAAAATAGATGTTTAATGAAGTGATATTATGATAACACCCTACCAATTATTATCTGGATTGGCAACATTGGCTAGTTGATGGCTCCCTTCGGCTATCCAATGGCACCTGAAAAAAGTCACGGGCCATTATAAATCCTACATATTGGTTAGCGAGCTTCCACTGAATGGATATTGGTCCTCACTAATGCACTACTACTCCTCTGGTATCCATTTTAGCTACATGATCTTGTCCACCCTCATGATAAAGCCCCTCATCTATCTCATGGCCTCTCTAACAAGGATCAAAACCACCCTCCACCCCTCAAAAGGATCATGAAATTAATTATATTATTTAATTAAATTAAAATTATATTTCTTAAAATTATGTGAAACTCTTTTTCTTCTCCAAAGAATATGGTACATAATGATAGTTGGAATGGGATTAAATATTTACCAAAACATTCACTCTCATGTGGATATCAAAGGATGATGATCAAATTTGATGAGAATGACCACCCAAATAGCCCATATTTCATGAAGTTTAGGACTTACCAAGCTATGTAGAGTCATTATAGTATAAATATTTTATACATTTATCAGAATATTATTGAATAGTCAACAAAATATATGTTATGGGATTCCCTAATGGAAAAAAATTAAATATTTTTATTAATTTTTCTAATGTATTAAACATTATATAATTCATAATATTTTATCTATTCAAATCATATGAAATTAACATTCAAGAGAAGAAATAAATTAATAAAAAGTATATATCCTTTGCGGAAACTAGATGGTGATATTTTTAATCAAATTTCACTTCATTTTATATTTTTATGAGTTAAAAAAATAAAGATATATGACTTAGGTATGGGTTTGTAGATATTGATAGATAATATAATATTTTCTCTAGTAGATGATAGGATGCCTTTGTGGTATGTTTTTTTGGTTTGTAAAATTTATTTGTTTAATTAATTTTAATTACTTGATAAATTATGTATTTTTCCTTATGTAACGGGCCTCTATGAAAATTCACTAGGGGATATGATATCATAATTTATACCCTCATACATTGTCATGTAGAGGGGATAGATTATTAAATAATCAAATTATTACTATAAAAATTTAGTTAATTACGAGCCTAATAAAGTAGTAGATTTTAAGAGGTTCTAAATTACCCTCCATCTCCTCCCCTCATTCATGATAAATTGAAAATGGTTTGAATGAAAGAAAAAGTTTAATTAAATCACCAATAAAACAATGGAATTAACAGATAATATTACAAGTAATTAATTACTAATTTCCTTCAATATTACTATTTTATAAATTTATATCACTAATATAACATTTGGAAAAATTATTTATGGATTCGCTTCATCCAAAAATGACACATGAGACCTTTATCCATGACGGCAGGATGGATATTCTTCTCAATTATTTAGGAAATCCAAAACACCTGGGATACATCATAGGGTATAAGGAGGGTATCATTTTTAAAAAATTCCTTGGTCACTCCCCTACTGTGGGATCAGTGGGGGAAGAATATAAGGATGAAATATATTATTTAAAGGAAATGTTGTGACACTTGAATGATTCAATATAGGATAAAATTAAATCATCCATATTAGATATGATTTTATAATAAATGAGATAGATGCAAATTGGTTATCCAAATCCCCCACCACCTCATTTATACATGACTATATACTATGAGTTGTGTGTTGTGTACCCCCTTGTATGTATTATCACATATGGATTTGTGTATCATTTAGGGGATTAGTTAAATCAAAATCTAAGGCATTCAGGGTAGGTAAGAGTAGCAGTAAATGATATTATTGATCCAGTGACTCTAGTGTTTCTTCTTACTGAGGTATTTCAAAAGTTGGATAGAGTATTAATCATTTTTACTTTTGAAATATAATATTTTCTTTCTTCTAAAATATTATTTATATGCTGATTTTCTTTAAATATTTATCAATAAATTCATAATTACTTATAATATTTTATTACACTAACCTTATATGGGAGTTTTAGAAATCAGTGACCATTTGGGTGAGCTTTCCTAATCTTCCTCTTCCTTTTCAAAACCCCTCAATAATAAGGATGATAGAGAACACGGTTGGTAGATATTTATGTTATGATAACAAAACCAAATCTGTTTGTCACCCATTGAATCCATGTGTGTGTGTGGAATTCGATGTTTTAAGAGAGCCATATGATTTTGTCTGGATCACAGTTGGAGAAGAATATCATTGTAAGAAGCATGTGGTTTATGAATTGTGGGTTGATTTCTGTTCGTATTTCAAGCGGTTGGGACATGAGTTGGAAAAATATAGACGTGGGTCTCGCAATGTTGGAAACCTTGAGGTTGTTGGTACTGGCGGAAACAATTATATGCCTAATAAAATATATGGACATGCTGGGAAGGGGTAATAGAGTGCGGAGACTAAGTCAAAGAAATCACTCGCGACAGAGAAACCTCATAGTGAATCACAGGAGAATCCTCTGGTGGATGGTGTTTTCCATAGGTTGGGGAAAGATCTTGGCCTACCTATGGAGGTCCCCTTGGAGCAAAGGTGGCTAGAAAGAGTTCTCGAACCTATGGTAACTGAGGTACCCAGGGAGGCAGTGGGCTGGTGGATGGAGGATACAAAAAGGGTGCATATTATGCTGAAGTGGTGTGTGTAGGGAGTGGTATCAAAGATAAAGAAGAAGAATATTAGACACCAATGGGTACACATATAGGCAGTCCTTCTTTGAGAAATGGTTCAGTTGGTCAGGGTATGTTTAGGGTAAGTCCCCGGAGGGAGGTTGATACTATTGCACTTGGAAACCGTTTTGCACAACTATCGAATGAGGTTCCAAAGGATGTCTTGGCCAGTGAAGTCATGAATGGGAGAAAGGATCATGGGAACGAACCCAGTGATGATTGCTTTTCTATAGGTAACCTGGAGGAGGAGGTACTTGATGACCAGATCCCTAGTCCAAGGAGGAGCAAGAGAAAGAGGGGCAACTAGAAAGAGAGGAAGGACTATTCTTATCTTCCTCTAACGATGGAGACCCGATCAGAAAATAAGATGAATGTTAGGACCAAAAGGGGCCTAGATACCCTGAGAGGGGGGATGAATTAGGGTATGGATATTCTATTCTTTAATTTGTTCTTCCCTGCTGAATCTTGACTTCTATATTATAAGGGTCAGTTTGTTTGATCTTATGTTGTTAATTTTTATCTTGTTCTTTACCCATTTATACGATAATGATGCTTTGGATGCAATGCAGGGAAGCAAACTAGCAGACACAAATATTTTCACTTCGTTCACCCACACTAGGCTTTGTCTAAGGAGCATACAACGACGATGTGTCGCTGTACGAAATCCACTAAACCTCATTGCCAACTTACAATGTTCGGGTGGGATCACTTCTATAACCAGGCTCACTGCCTTTATAATATTTTGGGTTAGCTCACCACTTCCCCAAGGGTCACTCCCTATTTCTCTCTCTTTGGATCACTACTGGTGGAGAGGATCACCCTCTTCCTCTTCCTTTGCTCACAGCTCTGGAAAGGGTCCACTCAAACTTTATAGACCTCTAGGTTTCTTCATTATCTCTAATGAAATCTGCATCCTTAACTGTTGATAGATGCTCTGTTGATGTCCAACATTCACCCACAGATGAATCTCACTTTCACCGGGTTTACCGGGCAACTACAATTTTTACGCACAGCCCTTACTGCACCTTGCGCAAAATTCCCTTAACTTGAGCGAAATAAAATTTTCGCGCAACACCTTCTTTTACGCGCAGCCAATTATTTTTTGTACAACCTATTCTTTTTCACGCAGCCTCTATATTTCCTTTCACGTAATTCTCTGCTTTTGAACGAAATTCAATTTTTGTGCAACACCCCTTTTGTGCGCAACTGTTTTTGCATGCATCCTCTACACTCCCTTGAACGTAATTCTCTGCTTTTGCACAAAATTCACTTTTTTCGCAACAGTCTTCTTTTCACACCATCTTTGCTTTGCACAAAAATAGTTCTTTTATGCGCAAACTTGTTGTTTTCGTGTAACTCTCTTGTGCACTCCAATTCCACGCACCAGAGCTCGGATACTCTCTATGTCTTGAGCTTTTTTCGAATGGAGGGGGTCACTTCATATTTATAGTCAAAATCGACCCCACGTGAAAAACCTTCCTTGAGAACGTAATTCTCTTCGAGCACGAAAAACACATCTTCCACGCAGCACCATTTTTCACACACTGCTCCAATATTTCACGAACCTCATGCCTTTGCCAATTTTCAAGTTTCAGTTCTCAAAACACCTCTTGCACAAAAAACTTTATCCCTCAATTTCGCATATCCCACAAATATATCACGCACCACATTCCTTTTGCACGCACCACACAAATATTTCATGCAACACTTTATTTTCTTGTGCACCATGCTAATATTTCGTGCATCATGCTGATTTTTCGTGTGCCACTATATTTTTGCACACCACATTGATTTTTTGTGCACCACATTATTTTTCGCGCACCACTCTAATTTTTCATGCACCTCCCTTTTCAAAAAATTCATCTCTCTATTTTCTGATTTTCAGGCCCAAAAATTTGGCAAACACTGGAAAACGACACCATCCTGTATCTACTCTATTTGTACCACCTCCAGATCATTCATTCTTTTGTCGAGGTTCTTTAATCAATAATGGATTGTTGAAATCATACCTTTAACCCAAAAAATCACCATGTAAACCCCCTTTGTCTACACACTCATACTTCATGGTCTTCTTTGTCAACAAACACAACATGGAGGCCCACTTTTTCAACAAACACAATCACCTCAAAAATGCTTCAATGATGCCTTGAGATATTTTTTCCCAACAATGAAGGAAAAGAAATTAGTCAATGATTCTCAATCCATCTCCAAAGCTTCATGTCAAAAGAAGGATTCTGATTCTATACCTGCACCATCTTTAGAACTTATCATGAGTTTGGAAGAGGTAATTGACAAAACTGTTCTGAAAATTAATTCTCCTGATGACAAAGTCGAAAGATTGATGGAAATGACCATAAGGGTAACCCCTAATGAGAAACAGAGCATGTGGATTGATAAGTAGGATCTCCTCTTAATAAGGGGGTTTAAAAATAAGAGAATTTGCATTGAGGATTATATTCAATCATGATACAAGTTGGCATCGAGGTTTGAAGATCTTCTGATAAAGGAGACGGACACTCCGGTAAGCTCTCTCTCATGGAAAATTTTTATAGATATTGATAGGCTGAAATTTCATTATAATGGCTTGGTTGTCTCCTTTTGTGTGTGATATTTGGTTTCCAAATTTTTCCACAAAGTTTTGGATAATAAAAATTTTAATTTTGAGTGAGTGAGTATTAGAAATCAAGGGAATCATTGCAAAGGACAGGAAAATATTATGCTATAAGGCCCTAAGATTCTCCTCAAGATGTTGACAGGGAAACAAAGTTAACACGTTTTTTTCTATATTAGATGATTATTAATCTTTTTTTATGAGGGATGATATATGTGGATGATATTATCCATTAAACATATTTAAAACCAATATTATGGAAGTTTTAAATGGTGAGTATCTCATTGTATACATGTTATAGTTGTTTTACATGTAATTAAATATTATTTATTAATTTAATTTCTGTAAGAATACATTTTTTATATTAAAATAATTAATTAATTTTCTAATCAGGTGTCTTTACACTCTTTGTATCCAATATTATTGAACTTATTTTTATAGTTTAATGGATCTAGAATACATTTCAATAGTTGTGAAATAATTGAACCTAAAATTCCAGAATTGAATATATATCTAAAAGATTAAAAACACACAGATTACATGTTGGTTATTTTAAATAGTAAGAAAAAATATATAATTATGAAACACTATTAATTATACTATAATTATTTCTGAATTTTTTATATTTTATTGCACATTGTATGTAATGCATATTTTTTCCAAAATAATGTAAAGCATATTAGTTATGTTGTTTATTGGGTGGTCTTTAGAGAATATTTATATAGTGTTTAAAGAAATGAATATTATTATATTATTTTATTTCTTTAATCTTATTGTTTTCATTTTACATAGGTTTTCATAATTAATATTTGAAATTACAATAGGTCCTTAAATTAATTCAACAGGGCACACTTTTCAACAGTAAAACCAAAAAAAATCAATATGTGAAATTTCAAGTAGTTAACCTTTATATCAGTAAATGATTTTTTTCTTATATATATTGTTTTCAATTTTAAAATATAAATATTGTTTCATCTTCAAAAAGGGAATTTTGAATGTTGGTATTATTATTTATGATTTATTTATGAGATAATCACAACCAAAACAATAACATATTTTAAGATGGTTGGTTTTATTATAACACAAATTTTTTTAATAAATATTTTATATTTTTAAAATCATAACACTTTATTTTTTAGGTTTTTGATGATTTATATATATATATATCAAACTACTCTAAACAAATTTAAAATTTATTTTTAATTTATATTTTAATATTAAAAAATTTGGACATAAAGTTTCATTTAGTTATATATTTGTTAAAAAAGTTTTGATTTTTTTCAATGAGTTTTTCTTTTATTTGTTCTATTTGTTATATTTTTTACATTTTTTCACTTTATGTTTACAGATATAGAATTATATTTTTTATAATATTTTTTTAAAATAAATCAACTTTCAATGTAATTTTTTGAAAAAATCAATGTTGAACTCATATTGGTAGGGATTTCCACAAAGATTATCTGTAAACTTGATGTCAAAATTTGAGTATGAAGGATTTACATATTGGTTTTACTAAGGAAAAAAATATAGAAAGACTTCAATATTTTAAATTTTATAAAAGCTTTCAACATCTTTTTACTGAAAACTGATGTTGAAATCCTTCTATATTTTTTATTTTATAAGGGGTTTCAACATTTATTTTCATAAACTAAAATTAAAATTCCCACTTTCTACATTTATTGTATTAACATCTCTTTATAACAAATGTTAAATAGAAAAAAACAAATGTTAAGGTTTTTTTCTACTATTAGTTTCATATTCTTGATTCAATATGGATAATTGTTGACATATAAAGAAGTTTGAGAATGAATGGTATTGATCATTCAAAATATTATGAATTCATAAGAGGTTCAAGTTATGGATGGGTCCCAGTAATACATAGCCCCTTTATATTCTGACAAGTTTCGTGAACTAAAATAAAAAAAATTCTATATTAGATGGTTATTTTTCTTACACCTACCCATTTATTAAGAATTATGTCGTGGTTGAGAGGCCTTAAAGGTAAGATTTATGATAACATGAATGAGGCATTGATAGAAAGTTCATAAAAGTCTCGATTTATGAATTTCGTTTACAGAGAATTCAGTTTCCATTAACCATGGGATTTATATGGTGATATTATCCATTTATGTTTGTTGAACTAATTTTTTTGGTTGAATGGAATATTTTTTTATTTTCCACTCTCCCATATTGATTATTCCATATTTACTCATGATAGATTCTATTGTACATAACCCTTATGGAGTATCTGAACTCACACATTATTTTTTTATTTTCCCTATAATATAAAGAAGGATATTATGAATTATTTCAAGGAATATATAATGTTTATTATGCTTTGTTTTTATATTTACAATGTAATATGGGAATCATATATGTATCCAGTTTTCCAAGATTGTTAAATAGATCGATCCTATATAGTGATACCCTTTATATCTTGTACCGATGTTCTAAAGTAAACACCATCTCTAGGTTATTAGAGTTTATTACTTGAAATTTTAATCTTAAATGAATATTTTTTGGATCATCAAAAAGGTATATATTTTTTATCCTCTAATGTATTTTTATGATCACAACCATGATAAGTGTTTTAGAATTTTTGTTTTGATTGTTTCTTGGTTATAGTGTTTATAAATCTCATAAGAAACAATCAAACCAAGAGGATGATTCAAGATGATCTAAGAGGATGATATCCAAAGTCCTAACTTCCTAGATACATAAAATACCCTAAATGGTTTGACTAAATAGCTAGTGGTGAAGGATATAGCCGCCATTCAACCAAAAAGCTCACCGACTACCAAGTAGAATGTCACCAGTTGCCTGGTGGCATTGGAAAGAAGAAGAATACTTAAAATTAAATCACTGACAACATATTGGAGCTCACTAACAACCCATAGAAGTTTGTAACAACCTAAGAATCTATAAAAATTTCACTAGCTATCTGGTGATGTCATACCCTCTGTTTGGTGGATTTGATCTAGATCTATCAATGTACATTAAATAATAGTCTTAAAATCATCTATTCGGCTCATTAAATACTTTCCTCAACCCAAAACTTCTTCATAACCTATTAATTCAATAAATACACCATAGAGATCTATTTAATATCATCTAAAAACATTTATCACTATTTATTTCCACCAAAAGATTCATGATTAATCCATGGTGTGCTTTTGCAAAAGATATATAATAATATTCCTTTTATCAAAAGGTAAAATGTTCTTCAAAGTCTTCAATCCAATTTCATTTACTTTTTCTTTATTGATTTATGTTAACCCTTATTGTATTTCTTAAAATCTATTCTTCTACCTTCTCTTTATCTCTCTCTCCATATTTTATTTTCTTTTAAATATTCAAGAGAGAATTGAGTGATTTGATAAGGGTTTGTCAAAAAAACATTTGTTTTCTTTAAATTCTTATTCATGTTTTAACCATTGTTAAAGTTAGGGATATTGGTTCTTGGTTCCCATTAAAACTAAGGGTCTTCTTTTAGTACTTGGTTTTCATTAAAACCACATGATTCATTCCTTTATTTTTTTGTTCCTGGTTTCTCTTAAAACCATGGGATCAATATAACCCTATCAATAATTATTAAGGGGAGTATATGTAAGGTATCATTCTAAAATTATTTCTAAAATCCTTTAACAAATTATTCTTGTCAAATTTCTAAAATTTATTTTCCACTTAACTTAAAGATTTAATTTTCACTACACTTGCCTTGCATTGATTGTTTTCTTACTTAAATCAATTACCTTCATGACAATTTTTTTATTTGATAATTTTTTTTAAAACTGATTTTTAAAGGAAATTCACCCTATATAATTTTACCATTGACATACAGGGTGGTACTATAGGGGATATAAAACATCCTCACTATTTTATCTTGAAAAATTATGAATAAAATGGAAATAACATTCGTAAAAGTAACAAAAGATATTATCTCTAAAAAGATAAATTATTATAATATGTCTATAATTATTCACTTGTATTTATAGGGTAATGAAATTCATTGGAGTGTATTGGGTTTTATAAAACTCCTCACATACTTCTTGGGAATCAATGAATGGAAAATGGAATCCCATAGAATAGGATTTTTCATATTGTTTTTGTTTCTATGGATTTAAAATAAAAGGCCTGGGAAAAAAACTTCATCAAAATGAGGCATTTCATAATATAGATTCAATATTGGGATCCAAATTGTGATCCCATGAATTTGAATAATTAAATTACCTATATTTTTATTTTAATTCATGTTTTAATTTTTTTTCTTTTTCATCCAAAAATTCTTTAGGAGATTTCATCCTCTTTTGTTGTTCCAATTGAAATGGAAATATAAATTGAAAAATATCACTATGAACATTTTCATGTTTTCTTATGGATTTGACCTTATCTCTCTTTTTTCAAAAAATATTTTCTTAACTATTTAAAATATAATAATTTTGATTTTTTGGTGGATTAAGAAAAGATTACTCACTATTATTAAGGATGTAATAACATAAGATAAACTCTTGAAAAACATCATAGAATGATGTTTTTCAATATCTATGGGTTTAAGAATAATTATAATGAAAATTAATTAATTAAAAAGAAAAGTGACTCTAAGGATCCTAAATCCATATAGGATTATAACTTCAATATTCACAATGGAGATAAGATCAGACAAATCTTATATGTGAATGATAAGAAAATATTAGACATCTAATATTTTGTTATTCATGGTCCATAAAATTAAAATGAGGATCTTGATGCCCCTTCTAAATCCATTATAGAACCGAGTTCTCAATATCATGTTAGAAGTGAGAAAATTAAATTAGGGTGGACTGATTCGGAATAGGTTTGTAATGACAGTTAGTCGAGTTCTCATCAAAAATATGTTAAAGTGGGAAATAAATATAAGAATTGTTTTTTTTAATCTGCAGATAATAATAATTTCTCTATTATTAATTCTCAGAATGATCAAGTGGAATACTATTAAAAATTAGCTAGGAAATGTAAGAGGATTCCTAAATTTAACTCCTATTTCTTTTCCCAACTCAATAATTTGAAACCCATGATGGTTAAGGTGAAACTTCAAAACAAAAAATCCTGAATATAAATCTATACCTATGGTTAAAGAGAAAATGAAAGATTTTATCCTTGTCCAAAATAATTTGGTCAATTTTGAAGCTAGTCAGGATGATAAGCACTCTAACAACACTACCTCTTCTAGGATTAAGTAGACCTATTTCATATCTTTTTAATAGCCTTAGATGGGTGCTTACACTATTGTTGATAATTTTATTCCTAATCATGATCTTGATGGAATACTCATTAAAGAAGATGATAATATTTCCCCCAGTATTGGTAATTGTAAGTGATCTAATAAAAGTGTGGATGGTTTTCGAAGACCAACCTATGTACCATCTCTTATTAATCATGTTATGCACTATGTTACCCCTATCAATTCTAAATATACTCTTCAATAATAACATTTGTTTGGGATGAGTTCTATAGAAATAGATGTCCCCACTTTATGTTATTTTTTGGGGAGTTATCCACTGGAAGTGGGCGAGGTTGATGATTTTATAAACTTTAAGAGTTAAAAAGGGGGAAATTATCAAAATATTATCTCTTAGAAGGATGATTCTAGTGATTTTATAGCTTCCCATAATAAATATCTAGAAACTCCAGTTTTAGTGACTGTGAAAGATTCTTTTAATTAGATTTTTGAAGATAACACTTATTTTTTTGATATGAAGGATGATGACTCCATGGAGTTATATGTAGGAAAATCTAGAACAAAGTATTTTAATATTTATTCATCCATGGTTAATGGGAAAAATTCACAGAGAAGAGTTATTCTATGTTTTGGTTTTGGATGTAGTGGAAATTCCTATTGTGCCTATGGTCAAAATATCATTTTTCAAATATAAAATATTATCCAAAGTTTACATGATAACTAATATCATGACCAATTAAAATTTTCCAAACAATATTGACATATTATTTTTATGGAACCAAGTTATGGGGTATTTTTCATACTAATTTATAATGAATTTAATAGAAAGAAGAAATGCCTCAGTTTTTAAGTTCTTTATTTAATTGAAGGTGTTGATCACCCAAAAATTGTTTTATTTTATTTACATTATGATAATGATAAAAAAATATTATATACCCTATATAGGTGATACATGTGTGCTTCTTAGTATTGAAACATCATTTATGGTACTCTAGGTTCTAGTGTGGCTATATTTATCATCTTATTTCACTCCCTTGATCTCTACCACAATCCATTCATTATGGAATGGTTTTGTCTTATTCTTCATAGTCTTGAAAGTAAGAGTGGTGGGGGGAGTGTTTATATCAATCATAAGAGAAAAACATAAATACGTTCTTCATTAAGAGATAAATATCTTGGGAGGTGAATATTGTGTGCAATGACCAACATCTCTACAAAAGGCATAGAATTATATTCATAGAACCAGAGTTCATGATAAATATTTATTAGTTACCCATAAGCCCTTAATAATATATTAAACCCATGAATAACTCCATTACACATGAAATAATAATAATATAATTTTATCTCATTATGTGTACAAACCTATTCAATGATAAATATTATTTTACAGTATAATAAATAAATATCTTTCATCGGGCATGAAACTCCATCTGTTCATCCTCCTTGTGATTTTTTGAACTATAAAATGAATATTTAATAAAAAATTATTCAATAAATAAATATTTTATTAAATTTTTAGAAGAAATATATTGATATAATATTCATGTAACTAAATAAATTATTTATTTAATAAATAAATGAATTGAAATTAGATTTTTCAGGTTCATAACAAGTTAATATCAACTTTTGATCAGGATTATTTGAACTCTAAATTTATTAGGAATATTTTTTGGGGTTTATAGTTGATTTTGGAGAGTTTATATGAATTTTTTGAAGTTCATGGTTTGAGAATGATTTTTCCAAATTGTTTTGATCCTATAGAAAACGATGTTCCTGGTGGTAGAAGAATTGGGTGGTTAAATGTTAAAATTAACGATTTACCAAATCAATCAGCCTTTCCTGACAAACTTTATGAAATTCTATTTGTGACCAAACTGTGGGACTACCCATGATAGGAATAAATCCTCATATAGATAGCGCATATTTTGTAAAACCATATGACCAAACCCTATACATGTGAAATAATTATTTGAAAATCACTTTTAATGGTTGTTACTCACCCTTTATTCCTCTTATTAATATCTCTCTAAAACCTAGAAACTCCAAAACCCTTACTTGGTGAATACCTCTCCTCCCAAGATTAATTTTAGTGTATCCAAGGGTGTTGATGATTGAGAAGTAAGGTATGTGATCTAAAAACCTTTGTTCTTTAGGTTTTTCTTAGATCTACCCTTAATCCCTTAATAATAACTATAAATATGGTATTTTGTTACTTTGTCTGTGGATTATGATTCCATCTAAAGATGAATTCTAAGATCATTTCTAGAATGGAGGTGAGTCTATTTCATTAGTGGCCTTACTTTGATCAATCTTGGACCTATCAAAGTTTTTGAATCCAAAGAGGAATGTTGTTATTGATCTAATTCATTTATCTTATAATATACTTGAATCTCATTCTAAAACCTTGATGAGTTTTTTTTTGTATCATTTCAATGGATTATTGGTGTGTGGGATCAATCATGTCAGATCTCAAGTATCATCCCTTGATGGTTTTTAGAGTTTATTATCAAGAAGATAAAGGTATGAAGTTCCTTAATTTTTGGGTCCCTTGTATACTCTAATTTACTTGATGTGAGACTTTTATTATCATATCTTGTTTTACCATACTTGATAGTGATCACATGTGTGTGTGTCCCATGAGACTCATGAATGATGATTAATTCTATGAGTATGCTTATGTATAGTAGTTTACCATGTTTTATGTTGATCAAATGTACTTGAATGTTGTTACTGATTATCAATATGACATGGTATGTTATTATTTTATATTATTTACTCTATTGTGTGAACTTCCATTCCTTTAGAGGTATTACTTTTAGTATTCGGAATAGGTGGAATGTTGTGATATGGTTATCCCTTGTAGGGGGAGTGCGTACGACATGAAACGGTGATGAAGATGGACGTGAACAAAGTATATGGGAATGATATCATTGAGGCTACACTAGTCACAATGGCACTAGGGGTATGATGACCTTGTGGCCTGACGTAAGGCATAGATAGGATATGATGGCCTTGGGTCCTAACATGTGACTGGTGAAGAGCTTTGACAGTGTTTTGGCCTGAATTGTGATAGATGTTGGAAATGGTCGATTTGTAGTAGGATATGACTCAATGACATGATATTTAAAAATACATTTTCACTATACTTGTGTCTTGCTCTTGGTCTCTCCTGATTTCCTTTATGATTTTCCTTCTATAATGAAGTCGAAGCAGGTATGGTCGGGTCTTGTGGTGGCATTGTTAGCACACAAATTCTTAGAAAATGATTGTCTCTTATTTCTTGTATATTTATTTATATCATGGAATACACTATATTTTATAATTGAAAAAATCATTCCACACACTTTTCAACATAACCCATGATATTATCCTCACTTAGGCAACACATTTCAAGTTTGATTATAAATTTGTCTCCATTCCAAAAGAATAAAATTGGATTTTCATGTGTCATAAGAATTCTCACACACTATGGGATGAGGATTCCATAGAATGTTTTCCAAATTTGATTGTGTGGTGTTGAGAACCTTCCTCCAAGAGTAGGACATAGATTTCATAAATTGATGATAAAAAGGTTTTGATGCATTAAAACCCAATTTTTAGGGTCTAACAATCAATTTTTGTATTATAAAACATCCATTTAGGGTGTATACATCATAGACATGGAGAATATATCACTTTGTATTATTCTATTTAACTACTCATAGATCCCAAACATACTTATGGATCAGAATTTATGGTTTTTCTAAGTTAGGTAACATTTTATCCCAAATAAAAATTGAAAAGGTATAAAATCCCCAATTTTTCTTTTCTCCAACCACATAGAACATAAATTAGTTCATGGATCCATGGTCATTTGTGGCTCATAGGTGGTGATTTTTTCCACCACATAGTTCCAAGCTCTGACCAAAAAGTATTAAACATAGTTTATGAAACACTCATCCTGTAAACTAAAGACATTTTTGGTCCAAGGTTTTAACTCCCACAAACTAAAGTTGTTTACAGTTCAAGGTAGTAAATTCTATCATCCTATATAGAGAAGAAAAATTATATATGGCCTCATGTTTCTATGCCTCTATTTGTATGTGGCCATATATTTTTGGAAATTACTTATTCACCACTACATATAAATATTAACACCCACTTCAATGAAAAAATAGGGGGACGACACACTAAGGAATCACTAAGATATTCAGACTAGAATCTCTCTCCTATAACCACTCAGTTAAAATATAATAGTTTTAAAATGGGGAAGGCCTTTGTGATCTTATCCCAGAAATAATTCCCATCACAAATAAGGCCCTCTATAAAGAAATATCCCAGCAAGGAAACTTCAAAAAAAACTATATGTCCAGACCCATACAAAATTCTATGCATCCATCCCTATGAATAAGTCCTTTGTGAGGCCCTGATTTGAAGGACCCTATTATTTCAATTCCATGTAGATTCCCTTATGAGAAGATTCTATACAAACCCCCTTTCTAAATAACTATGTGGGTGCCACTATCTAGAGAAACTATACAAACAACCCCATCTAGATGCCCCTAAGCAATTCCCTATATTGACACCCACATCATAAATCACCATACAGAAACTCATAATCATGCATGTTATCCTTCAAAAATTTCATCATACAAGGGCCTCCAACTAGGTTTAAGCATCAAATCAAACACAAGGTAATCTTGATAGGTGTAAAACCCAACCAAAGCATCAATTACCATTGAGTCAAGATACTCCACTTAATTATCATTAATCACCTCAAGTCGAGATACTCCTCTTGGTTGTAGAAATATAAGAATCCTCCTATGTGTGATCAAAAAAATATACTCTCACCTAACCCACCTACTATTTCAGGTACCTCAGGGTAGATCATTCATAATCCTCACCTTATTTCTTATTGTCGACCCTTTCATGACACATGAATCTTCTCAAGCTAGACTTAGTGTGTAATTAATCCTTTCAAATATAATGGTATAATCTCTTTTAATGTGACTAATATTTTGATTCCTCTTGTTTATTACACTGAGAAAGATTCACATGGGATTAGATATCTACAATGATCATCCCATCAATATAATAAAAGTTCCTCCATTACAAGAATCTTTTTGAGATATAATCCTTGACCATTCAACCAAACTATATGATCTATAAGTCATGTTCTTAGTACAATACATAGCATTCATTTTTAAGGTTTGAACCCAATTTATCCATTACCCATTCAATTGAACAATGTTGGTTTTGAATCTTGTATTCACAGGATTCGTAGGACACCTCTTTGAGATTCAATCACAACTCCAAAGCACCAACCTCCTCCCTGGTTGGTATTAAACTACAGAGCCTAATTATTAATATTTAAACTAAATAATCACTATCTAATAAGATAATGGTGGGGAAATTATAATACATATAGAGGTTTACATCAAACGCATGGTCTTGATCAGATCATTGGCCTAGGGATAACCAGTCATGCACTAGGATTTGGGAATGATTTCTGAATATGTCATAAATCTATAAGAGAGTCTCGGGGTAGGAAATATCCCCCCTAGTGTGTGATGAAACTGACCTCCCATCCTCTTGACCAATTTAATCCCTAAGCATAATTGGAATAAATTCTTAGTGTTCACCTACTTTTAGTAAGTGGGTACATACCATGGATATTAGAATTTTTGCCTGATTTCAGTTCCACGAATAAACCCCATTGGAAACTACTTGAAAATGGAAATGAAATAAAAATGTTGAACCTGATGTGAATGATTGTGAAACCCTACTCAAACACCCATAATTGAGCATTTGGTAAGTTTCTTTCATCATTAAAATTTTATAATTATAAAAACATGTTAAGGATGAATTAATTGTGTCTTACTGGGTTTTATTACTCACACTCTACATGTGAATCTTGATAAATGTGTGGAATTAATTATTTGGGATCTAGGTAAGGGAAAGGGTTCTATGGGAAATAATTGAGTTGAAGGGTGTGGAGTAGGTAGTGGTATCGGGATGTACTCTGTAGGATTCTGTTATGTTTTCTTTAATTTTATACATAAATATTTTTATGTTATCATTTATCTTTCCTCATTGGGAGACCAGTTTATTTATATGTGTGACATGGGTGAAATTTTTTATTATAATATGTTTACTTATTCTTTCTCGTAATACTTTGAGTTGTTAATTTTTATTTATTCTGATGGTGTATGGATATGGTTACTGAGGGTATAGTATCCCATTGTATACTTAGACCCTTGCCTCTAGTCTATATCCTCTTACATATGGGGAGTCATGCATGTGGTATTGTGGCTCTTTTTTTGAGACTCAATGTTCCAGGTTGGGGTGTTACAAAATTGTATTAGAGTTTGAGTTTCTTTTCTTTTATTCTTGGTTATTCTAGGTCATGGTAGAAATGATATAGGATATGAGAGACTTGGGTAGGGTATTTTCCTTATTCAAGGCTATATCTTGTGTAGAATACATTTGATTTACCATTTATAGGTTTTTTTATAGTTTTATGGTATTTTCATGTGTTCATATATCATGTGTAGGCATGTAGGATCAGATGAAATATATATACTTATTATTTACAATAGAGTATTTATTTAATTGTTTTAATTGTTTTGTGTTATCTATTTGGGATAGACCTATATTCTATTTTAATGGAAAATATTATATCTCTTTTTTTGTGATATATCAAAGTTGACATTAGTTTGTTAAATTTGAGCATGTTTTTGTTTTTTGTATATACATGATTGTGACTAACGTGATGGTGTGGAGGACTAGGCCTGAGCCATTGGTATAACTAGAATATTTATACATTGTTTATGGGTATCTCATAGGATGGGTATTCTAGTATAAATTCATCAAGTGTTCCTTATAACTATTTATGTTGTATTTTGAAGAAAGATTCTAAGGTTTATCTAAAAAGTTCATTTGGTATTTCAAAAAAAACCCACCTCAGAGCGGCCTCAATGATCCAACCTGGGGGGATTCATTAGTTACACTGTAAGCTATGCTGGAGGATTATCCTAAGAATGATCCCATAGTTTCTATAGGGTTCATGCTTTAGATCCATTCTTTCTAGAGTCTTTTGAATAGTAAATGACCATAACAGAGGAGTATAGAATACCATGGTTGACAATGCTCCTGACTTCTAACTCCAGCATTCACCATCCATTCTAGGCACTAGGGGACCATAGGGTTCCAAGGACTGGACAGACATTATTAATGGAATATTCTAATTGATATATACACTGTTGGATTGAGGGGTCATGATAATAGTGTTTATGATTCAGGTACCCACCAGGAGATGGTGGGGGTGTCATGGGACAAGTAAGAAGATGTGATGTCCCTTCTATGGAGGACTTAAAGAACCTATTATTTGGGGAATTATTTCATGAAACACCAAATCTCCATCATTCCTAAGAATTCATAGAGCTCTAGTATGGATGCTTGATGGTTTCTGTATAATTTTCTCATTTCACCAAAATTCATTGATTTTATCTAATATTTATTGGAAATGAGGCACTAAAGGCCATGAATTTTGAGGACAGTCTTCATCCCGATATCAAATAGTAGGCTAGGGTTTTTGAACTAAGGAAAAACTCACAGGTTATAAACAAGTCACTGACTATTGATAGAGACCTATATGTGGATCAAGTAGTTTTTCTTCTTCTATCATTCAATACTCAAGCAGGTGGGCATCCTAATACTCTGGTGATTGTTTATTCTAGTAGTAGGAAGATGATTTATAATGAAATGCAGTGGTTTAGTGGTAAGAAAATTGATAAGAGTGTGGATTCTTCGTCCCCCTTATGAGTACTTCCATAGTGCTTCAACTGTGGGAAGGTTAGAAAATATTGCAAGTTCTTCACAGCACCATATAGAAAGTGCTGGTAGTGTGGAAAAACGAGGAATCTCCAACAGTTCTTCTCTAGAGCTTCAAGTTCATGTTTTTTAGGGTTCCATGACAAAAAAAAATAAAAACCAATGATTTTTATGGGGTGATCAGTAGTAGGATCAAAATATAATAAATTGGGATATTCTTGAACCTTAGGTTCAAGGTGGTAGAGCTAAAGAAGACTGAGTGTATGCATTGGATTAGGCTCCAATAGATGGTTGTGGGGGACTATCTACTATGTGTGGTACATTATTGACCACTTATAGGATTACTAAATCTTTTTTTCATATTGTTGTTTTCCATTCCTTTATATATACAAACTTTTTTGTTGGAGTTGACTTACCATTCAAGTTAGGTTTTTAGTTTCTTTCCCTCGATACACCATTTGAAAAGAAAGTGGACCATCTTTAGTGTTTCCTAGAGTATCCTATAGTCATTTATAGTTATATATATATATATCTATGGTAATTTATTATTCTGTAGATAATGGGATTTGATGTAATTCATTGAATGGACTGACTAACAAGTTATATATCCCTCATTGACTACTATTGGAGATGGGTATCTTTTACATCCCCTAAGGGAGATAAGTTCAGAATGACCTATGGGTGGTACTTGGGTGAAAGTAGAGTGAGGCTTTATATGAGAAAAATTAGAGCCATCACATTGTAGGTTTACATCTTAGATATTGTAGAAGAACCCATTGTAGTTTCTCCCTCTTTTCCTCTAGTTTGGGATCTCTATGAGGACACCTTCCCATACGACTTCACAAGTATTCCCCCTGATACAGGAGTTAACTTTAAGATGGAACTCTTTCCATGTGTATAGTCCATTTCAATACCCCATTATCATATGGAACTAGATAAGATAAAATATTTTAAAGTGAAACTCATGTACTTGGAACTGAAGGATTTTATTAGGCTGCGTACATCACCATGGGGTGAACCTATTTTATATTCTAGGAAGGTGGGTGATAATCTTTGAATTTTTGTAGATTAATAGAACTTAAATTAGGTTATTGTTATATGTAGGTACTATTTTCCCATGATTGATGATATTTTTGATAAGTTTTGGTGAGCTTAGTGGTTCATTAAGATTGATCTCTGATCTGGATATCACATGTTGTGTTTTAAAGAGCGTGAAATTTCGAAGGCAATGTTTAGGAGTAGTTATGCACTATATTATTACTTAATGATATTTTTTGAATTTAATAATTCACTATAAGTATTCATGGAAATCATGAACTATATCTTCCACCCAAACCATTACTCGTTTTTTATGGTGTTCATTGAAGATATCTTCATTTACTCGCCAACCTTAAATCTGTAAAGTAGACATCTCGAGATATTCTTGAGTGAACTTTGAGAACATCATCTTTATTCCAAGATGTATAAGTTTCACTTTTGGATATAGTTGGATAAATTCTTAGGGAAAGTGGTTTCTATGACTGTAATATTTGTGTAATTTGAGAATGTGGAGAAGTTTATGTCCTAGACATATATTAAAAATAAATTTGAGAATAAAATATTTCTTAGATTAGAAGGGTACTATCAGAATTTTATCCAGGACGTATCCTATTTATTAGCACATGTGATTTTGTTGATGAATAAATGGGTGATGTTTTAGTGGTCGGGCCAGTTTTAAGAGGATTTTCCTGAACCGAATTGGATGTTTATTACATCTACAATATTGATTTTTCTTGTTCATGGGATTGGATATGTCATATATTATGATGCATCAAGATTTGATATTGTAATTTCCCAGTCAAGACCAAGTATCACTAAGAGGGGTAGGGGTGAGTCAATGATATCTTTTTCTTTTAAGTTTCATTATTTCTGAATCAACCTTCATATCCAGTTAAATAGTTATCACTTTCAATGAAAACAAAAAAAATACACATCCATGGGAAAACAATAATTTACAAGGTTCACTACTCAAAAAGAGTAGCTACGTCCTTATTATGGTATAGAAACAATATAATACCACACAATACAATATAAAAAAATCCTTTTGTGTGGAATACAATGATTAGGATATTTTCTTACACTCATCTAGAACTATTTTCAATGCAATAGCGTGTGTGATTCTATTAGCACAAAATTATGTAATACAATTTTATAAAAAGTTAAGAAACATGTTACTCTGATACCCTGTGAACTTTAACAAAGGTGATATTCACAAAAATTCTTCACTTTCTTACCTAGTGGTAAGAAATAACTTCTTCTGGACTTTGTAATGATACTCAGTTTAATATCCTAGTTAGATTCCCTAGTCTGATTGCAGATTCTAATTATATAGATCTGTATGAATATGGCTGAAAATATTCTAAACTACTTCTGTCTGAGTCCCAAAATATAAGTTTGATTGCTCTTTCTAATTATAAAAACTATTATTATGATCTTTTCTCTTTTTATTTCTTCTTTTTCTAGAAAACGTCCTCATAAAGGCTCAATATAGAAACATTTTCTCTCTATAACTCATCAGTGCTCCAACTTCTCTCTTCAATAGTACACCCTTGTCATAAATTAAAAAAGTACTTACTCTATTTATAGGTGGCCCAAAAGTTGTTTGGGAAGGATTCTAAAAAACATTCCCTCTTAAAAAAATTCCCAAAAACATAAATTCTCCTTGAATTTTGGATATATATTTGGATATTTGAGGACTTATAAAATCTTCTCAAATCTTTTTGAATATTCTCAGGGATTCATCTTACATCAAAATTTCTTAATAATCTTCAATCAGATTCCAATTTCCAACATTATTTTCTCATTATGATATATTCTTAAGGTTACTCTTATTTTCTTGACCCACTTGAAAATTAATCATAATTGAATACATATCACTATGATTATTTATATAAAATGAAAACAAATGAGTAGAGAATGTCTTCTTATTATGATGGAAGTACTTTAGTATCATCTTCAAAAACTTCTACTAAAAATAAATTTTTCAGAATTCTTTAAATAGTGATATCTTCTTAACAACACATTTAAAATTTCTTTAAACAAACTTTCAATATCCCCCTTTATAACATTGATAAAGGCTATTTTAAGAACAAATAATTTTTATTCTTTTCCTCTGTCTAATGATATTATGTTCGATTATGCTCTCAGTGTCAGCTTGTTTCTGATAGATCGGTCTTAGTTTCACTACGATAATTGGAATCAACTCTAGACCAATGGACTTGACCCAATTGTTAAAACATGTCAAAGTTCTTATTTCTCTTAACGAACTTGAAATATAACCGATAATTTAATCCTGGATGGAAAATGGTCAATGACATTTTTGATGTTATCTGATTAATTTTTCATTAGTATCACCACTTCCCCACAAGAAGAGTTATTCTTTGAAAAACATTCTTTATCAAACTACCTTTAATGAATGGTGGTAAGCCACATCCAATAGACAGGTTCCAGCAGCTTCGACTTCAATAAATTATTT
Organism: Viscum album; assembly: GCA_963277665.1. Lineage (NCBI taxonomy): Eukaryota > Viridiplantae > Streptophyta > Magnoliopsida > Santalales > Viscaceae > Viscum > Viscum album. The sequence goes on along the minus strand of OY728166.1, from coordinate 905,336,971 downwards.
CCTTTTATAATTATTATATTAATGAACTTATAACACTTAATTTATCTCTATGAATACTAGTATCTTATGGTTTATTGGTCAGACCAAAAACCAACATCTTCATTTATCACATTTCAAGAAAAAAATTACAGCCTTCAAATAATTCTGCATCCAATTTTCTCAAACCAATGAACTGAGACCAGAAAGCTTCATCTTCATTAAATTATTTCTTCCATAAACTTATGATTTCATCATGAATCTCTCAAGACATTCAATATGTTTAGGATCAGCATATAATCATTTGACTTACATTGGGAAGTGTTGTAGCTTCCCATCCTTTCAACCATCTTCTTCCTTTCCAACCAATCCTCAATATGAATGGCATCACCAGATCTCCCCCTTTACTTCATAAGGCTTTCGCCACAAGTTCTCAAACAACTTATGAATTTTTTGAAATAAAAGAAACAAATATTCATTAGAATTATTATTGGATTCATACAGATTCCAATTTCTTTCCACATTATGAACTTTCTTTCATTCTTAATCTGAGGTGAGTTTGATGATACTTTTATTCAAGAAAGCTTCTCCTCAATCATATTGACTTTATTAAGCTTTATGAGTTTGGACTCTTGCATACAATGGTCAATATGATGATAATATTTTAAAAAGGGAATTGACTTCTTTATTATTTGACAATAAAATACAGCATTTGAAATGAAAACTTCTTTTAGATTCGAAAAACCTTCTCTAGTCAACTTTGTCCCAAAAATACCTCCCTTTATATTTTGTTATCAACCAAGGATAATAAATCATTGAAGTGTGTAACATCAAGATATAGATTATTTATCAATAATCTTAAGACTATATGATCTAAGTCATTATAGGAAACAATAATTATTAAAAGCAAAACCATGTTGTTGTAAATAAGTGTCTCATGAAACATATTCATCTATTCTTCACATATTTGTTTACTTGTTCAAATTTCTTGTCAATAAAAGTTTCCTAAAACTACTCCAACAAAAATTTAGAATATTTAACACATTTATATATTAGATTCATAGCTTACCCATATCTCCCCCTACATATATTCCTCCTTAAATGGTTTATCACATATTCAATGGATAGATTTATGAAACAATTATCCCCCTTGAAAACACTATCGAAAGACTATATGAGAGAGGGTAAAAATACACATACCTTAACATTGATGAAAATGAGTTAGAATTACCATGTAAAACCTTATTTTTTTATAAGGTTCCTTTGGTAAATGTTTCATGAAAATGTTAGTAAATTGTTCCGATGTAGGAACATACTCCAGTTTAAATTAATTCTTCTCCACATTATTATTGGTGAAATGATATTTTATTTCAATATGTTTTGAATGATAATGTTGTACTCGGATTCTCAAAAGGTTGATTTCACTTTGATTATCAAAACCCAGGAAAAAGGATAAATTTACTTTAATAAGTAAATCTTATAAATGAGTCTCCATCCACATAATTTGGGTAGCATCTTGAGTAGCAAAAACATACTCAACTTCCATTATGCTACAGTTTATTGAATTTTATTTCTTCATATTTAAATAATATAAATTTTTACATGAATGAAAACTCTACTAGATGTGGATCTTCTATAATCAATATTTCTTTCCCAATCAGAATCTGAATACCCAAAAAAATAATACTTTCTAGGATTTCATACATGATTCCAAAAAAAATTATGCCTTAGATATATTTGATAATTCTTTTTCTATCCAATAAGTCTGATTATTTTGGATTACTCTGAAATCTTGCACATAAGGTAACAGTGTAAATAATTCTGGTTCATGAGGTAGTCAAATATAACAAAGTTCTTATCAACTACTAAAACTATTTCTGATCAACTTACTTTCCTTTTTCCATATTTATACAACTTAGTTCACACTTAAATAAATACAGAAGAAAGTTTCTAATTTTCCATGTTGAACTTCTTCAAAAGTTACTTATCATACTTTTCTTATGAAATGAAAATGTGTTTCTTCTTTGTAATATTTTTTACCCAATAAAGTATTCCATTTTTTTCAGCATGGAAATGTCAAAAAAAAATTTCATCTCTCTAGAAAATCTTTGTAAAATTACTTTCATAATTCCAAAAAAAGACAATATCACCAACATAGGCAATTATGATAAGGGAGAACCCATGAATTTCTTTAATGTATAGATTACTATCAAATCTTCCTTTATTATAAATATTATTCCTCAAGAAAGAATCCAATTAGGAATACCATGCCCTTGGTGCTTGTTTTATCCCATATAAGGTTTTCTTCAACTTGAACACATAACTTTCACCTCTTTCAACAACCAATCCACATGGTTATTAAATATAAACTTCCACATCAAGATCACTTTTCAAAAATTCTGATTTCACATACATCTAAAAAAATTTGTAACTTCATTGTGAAGTAATAACAAGAAATATTAGGATTATTTTTAATCTCTCCACCAGAGTAAATGCTTAATAAAAATCAATTCATTCAATATGTGAGTAACTTTTATATACAAATATTTCTTTGTTCCTCATCACTTCACCATCTTCATTAATCTTATTTTGGAAAATCCACTTTGTAACAATAACATTTTTGTCATTTATTTTAGGTATGAGTTCCCAAGTATCATTCTTTTCGATCTATTTCAGCTCTTCATTCATTTCCTAGAACCATTCTAGATTCTCAAAATATTCATTCACATATTTCAGCTCAACTTTTGTATACAAATATGTATGTGAAACAATGTTTGATTTTTTTTCTTGTTAGAACTATTTGATGTTGGTCAACAATAATATTATGAGATTCTACTTTCTTCCTTAGCCTGGGTTGAGATTTTTGAGATTCATCCTCATCACTATAAATAGTTATGTTTGATTCTTCTTCTTGAGTAGGATTACCATCATCGGTATCCTTATTAGAACTTTCATAAATTCTTTCATTTTTTAATCTACCTTATCAGCATGATTATATTTATCTTCCTTATCTTTTTCAATAACTTTCATATCAAAAAATTCAAATAATATTCATGAATATTTGTTGAAACATTTGTATCCTCTTCCATATAGATCATAGCCAAGAAAATTTCCATTTTTACCTCTCTTCTAAAACATTACAAGGTATCTTCCTTTGTTATTTATGATGCATGAAGTCTCAAAAACTATTAAGTGGTTTAAACATGTATTTTTATCATAAAACATTTCATACAGAGTGTTATTTAAACTTTTCCAGTAAAAACATAATTTGTGAATATACACTGTAGTACTCATGGATTCCCCTAAAAAATAAAGAGAGAGACCATGTTCAAGTAACATAGTTTGTCCCATTACAACCAGACTTCTATTTATTCTTTTAGAAACAACATTTTTTGTCCATTATAAGGTGTTTTAAACTCATATATAATTCCATGCTTCTCAATATAACTTTTAAATTATTCATTTTTTATTAACCACCATTGTATGTTCCTGACTACTTTACTGAATACTCACATTCCTTCTCAGCTTTCCTCTGAAAACTTTAAAACATCATAAGAGCATATGACTTATGTTTCATGTACATAACACAAGTAATATAGGTATAGTCATAACTGAAAGTGATGAAGTACTTATCTCCATTAGTTTATTGTTTTCTTATTGGTCCATAGATATTAGGATGAATATGTTCTAGGGATCATTTTAAACAAATGTAAACTTTATTATGAAAATAATTTGTAATATTTCTTTTTTAACAGATTATAAATCATTAATGTCTTCTTCTAAAAAATTAATAATTCCATGGAAACTATCTCTCTTTGAAAAAATTCTCATGTTTCTTTGAAACATGTGTCCCAGCATTTTATGCCACAAATGATTTTCTTCCACCATTCTTAAGTAACAAGAGTTTTGTATTTCACCAATATAGAATAGGTTTCCCATTGTAAATTTTCATCCTATTATAATATTTACATATTCCACTTTATTTAAAACAAACCCATTTTTATGAACAAAAGTTTGCTTCCTTCATCAACCAGTTTTGAAACACTTAGCAAGTTGTGTTTTAGCACCTCGACAAACAAATCTTCTTAGATTTCAACTTTTCTTCCCCAATGATGGCTGATCCAACACCTTTGATTCTAAGTGACTCATCATTGCCAAATTTTATTGTTTCTTATTTGAAATATTTCACATTATTCAAAAAAATTAATTCTCCTATGATATGAGAAGAACACCCACTATCCAAGATCTATGTTTTTCTCCTTTTATATCTTTGAGAGCAGTCTCTATAATAAGAGATTTTTATTTCCCTTTATCTTTCATAACATCTGGATTCTAATAATTATTAACAATAATTTTTTGTGTTGGTAAAAAAACAATACAACCTTTTTAAATATGTCTAGTTTGTTCATATATCTTACAAATATTTTCTAGAGGTTGGAATCTATTTTCAACTTTTACACTATCCTTCATAGGTTTCTTAAAAACATCCTTCTCAAACTTCTTCCTTTGTGGGTATTGAATACACCTCAAATTTTTCCTTCCATAATTTTTGAAATGATATAATTTTTTTAAACCAACACATATTTTTTGTATGTTTGAATCCACAACAATACCAACAATATCTATAGAAAGATTATTTTCCTCTAAAACTTACATACTTCTCGGAGTTCTGAGTATGTTTCTCAATAACCTTATTTTCTTTATTACTAGAACATTGTTGAACACCAAACTTTATATTATCAACTAGTATCTTATTTTTCTTCCTGGTGATCTTTTTAGCCTTATCAAAACTATAAGTAATAGAAACCTTTTTTGAAATAGAATTTTTAGAAGCATATGACTTCTCCACTTTGTTGGTCTTGGCCGCATACATAACTTTTATATCTTTCCTATTTTAAAAAACAATTCCCACTTTCTTCTCAAAATTTGGAGTTTATTTTTTATCCTTCTTAGGTTTACCCTTTATAGAGCATCCATCAACTTTAGGGATAAAATTATTGAAACATGTAACCCTATGTTCTGGTTTAGAAAGTTTTTATCATAAAAGTTCCAAATCTTCTTATTTTGAATTCAAATTTTCTTCTAATGTTCATTATGAATTTTTTATTTCCCAAGGGATTTATTCAAATCATAAATCTCTTCCAGTATATTGAACTTCTCATAAGTCAAACATTCTTGATTTTTTTTAGTATTCTTCACTTTTCAGCTTCCTCATTTCTTTGTCAAGCGTCCCAATCTTTCTCAGAGATGCTTTCAATTATTTTTTCAGATGAAATTATAAATAAGTTTCTTATTCTTAAAAAAATAATGCTTACAAACTCTTTATTATTCACTATTGTAATAAAATTATTCTCTCTAGAATTCTTAATAGAAATTTTTATTTAGAATTATCTTCTTCTCCATCATCTTTAGATAAGTAACTTCTTATTTTGGATTTGAATAATCTTTTATATTTTCCTTTGGAATAATACTTAGGATTATCTCCCTGTTTCTTCTATGATATTCTATACCTTCTATCATATTCCTCACTATACTTTTCTTTATTTCATTAAGGAAAATTAACATCAAAGTGCCCAACAGATCCACATTCAAAACATTTCAAGGGAATTTTCTCTTTATATTTACCTATACATCTTCTCACATTTTTAGAAAATAAATGTTGACCTCACCTGTTTTGATAATCCCAATTATGCTTTCACATACTTTGATAATCCCAAATAATATCTATATATTAATTATTTTAATCTATAAAATTCTATTATCAAGTTGATAATAATATCAAAATAATATTTTAAATTTGTTAATGTATGTTTATCTATGTTTATATTAACTTTGAAATAATTCTAACTCAATCGGAATATGTGTTTCATAGAACAGATAAGTGTTAAGTCCACTGGTATGCACATTGCTACTGATATAGACAAAGAGAGACCTACTGGTATTTAGTCTACCAATAGACAAAGATTACTGATAGATTGAATAGACAGTCACTGAAACAGAACAAATCTACCGATATGTATAAGTCCACCGATAAGCACGTCACTGATAGAAGCAGATCTCCCAATAGTACACTTAATCATGGGTACGGAATAGATCTACCGGTATTCACAGGCTACCGATACAAAAGTCTACCAATACGAGCTACCGTTAGAGTAAGTCTACCAGTATAAGCAAGTATACCAATATGAAGTTCACCGATATAGCTCTCTGCAAAGCAAGTCTACCGCTATGAAGTCCAATGAAGAGCTGTTGATATACAGACCTACTAATACAACTAGACAGGTGAACGGCTATTATTACAAAGTTCACTGATACAGACAGAGTCTCTGATATGAGAAGCTACTGGTACAAGTGAGTTACTGATAGACAAGAAGAGCTACCAACAGATAGCTACCAATACAATGAGCTACCGGTACAAGAACTGAGAGCTACCGATAGGAAGCTCACTGCTATACAAAGTCCACCATTACAAGTCTACCGACAGAAAGCTACTGATAAGATGACTATTGACCAGTCAATGATACTAAACTATATTTCTATTTGTTTGTTTAGCAATGGTCATATTTGATGATTTTAATGAAATTAGTGTTATTTAATATTAGTTTTTGGCATGTCAGGGAATCGTACCTCATACCTATGAAAAGGTAATCATTCCCATTGGTGGAGATAAAATATATAAAATAAAAAAAAGTCGTGCAAAGAGTAGTGAAAAAAAAGGGGCTGAAGAGTGTTGAAAAGTAGTGCATATACACAGAAAAGAAAGGCTACATCTATACTGGAAGAAAACTGGACATACACGAAGCCATTCATTCTATAAGATAACACAAGCTGCACCTTAGCCAAGGAGAACTACAACAAGATCTTCATACACTCAAGCTGATCAAACTGAACTTGAAAAACAAGGAAGCAAACGATACTCTATTTTCAATATAAAAACTAGAGAAAGACTCAGAATCATACATGTTCAATCAAAAGGAGTCTAGAGATTCACTTCAAATCAATAGAGAATTCTAAACTCTTATATACTCTCTCAATGATTCTTCTATTTACTTTTTGATCAGTTTGCATACTCTGTATATTTTATACACACACTATCTCATGTGTTGAACTCGAGGATTTATAAATCCTCAGACAAAACATCTATAACTCTTTTGTATCCCACTATGGATAGTGGTAAAGGTCACGTAGGACCTGGATAGCCTGAGTGTTGTTGCTTTGTTTTCCCACAAAGAACTGTGGTAGAGGTCTTAGTACATGGAAAGTCTATGTACTATTGTTTACCCTGATTCATGGTGTGGATCAAAATTTATATAAATTTTTTGAGAGGAATAAGTCTTGGCTTGAGACTGAACCTCTTGTTTTAAAACTGTTGCGCTCACTTATTTTCGTTTTTACCTATATTGAATACTCCACTGCTAATTACTTTGAAATATAAAATTGTTTTAAAGTTAATTTGATAGTTAATCTAGAAATTGTTTTTAACTTTTTTAAATCAGTAGGTTAGTTTCAAAAACTAATTTAATCTCTTGATTAAATTAACTGAGACCTAATCAATCTTTTGAGAACCTAATTGAACCCTTACAGTTTTACAAATTCACAACAGTTGAACTTAGTTTTTAATTGGGGGATTTTTATAAGAATATTTTTAACAGAAATTTTTAATTGGAACTCAATTCACCCCCCCCCCCCTCTTGAGTATCCACTCTGACCAAAATTTGGTATCAGAGGTTGTTTGTTATTTATAAAGGTTTTTGAAACACTCTGTTTTTCAACTGTGATTTTAGTTGTATCTTAAAGATCTTAAATTTCTGTTAGTTATAAATTTTATCTCTTTAAATCTTTTGCTAAAATTTAATTATGGATAATAGAATTGAAGGTGCTACTACTAACAGGCCACCTTTCTTTAATGGTAAAAATTATGCCCAGTGGAAACTAAAAATTAAAATTCATTTACAGAGTATGGGATTTGACATCTGGGCTGCTATAGAGACTCAATATAAAATTCCAGAAACTGAAAGAACTACTTGGGAAGAACATACTAAGACTGATTACAATAATAATTGCAAAGCAATGAATTCTTTATACTGTGCTTTAGGTGATGAATAATTTAATAGAATATCTGTTTATAAAACTACTTATGAAATCTGGGACACTTTGGATATTTCTCATGAGGGAACAACCAATGTTAAATAAATGAGATTGAATACCTATACTATTAAGAATGATAATTTTAAAATGAAGTCTGATGAAACTATTTCTGAAATGTATCTCAGGTTCAATGAGATCTTCAACACTATGAGCTCACATGGAAAAGTTGTTCCTGCAAAGGAGCAGATTAGGAGAATATTACGATGTCTTCCAGAAAGATGGAGAGGCACATCTGTTTCAATAAGAGAATAGTGTGATATAAGTTCACTACCTGTTAAAGAATTAATTGGGAATTTTATGATGTATAAAGAAGAACTTAAAGTAAATATGGAAGAAGATGATGAACCGAATAGAAATTCAACAACATTTAAATCTATTTCCTTAAAGAGCAAGGACAAAGAGAAAGTTCAAATACCTACTGAAAGCTCAGTAAGTGAAAGTTCAGATTCTGATAGTGATGCAGAGATGGCTCAAATAGCCAGGAGATTCAATAAGTTCTATAAGAAGAAGAAATTTTTTAGAAAATCAAACTACAAATGAAAGTATGACAAAAAATGTCACTGAAAGAAAGATTGGAAGAAGTCTGATAAGAGTGATGATATTGTCTGTTATGAGTGCAAAGGGAAAGGAAACATTAAGGTTGACTGTCCAAAATTAAAGTTCAAGAAGAAGCGTGAATACAAGGACAATAAGTACAAGAATGTTATGAAAGAAACATGGAGTGATTCCGAAGATAGTTCAAGTGATTCTGATTCTACTAAGGGTGGATACCCTCAAAAATCTAACATGTGTTTTATGACAAACACATCTGAGGTAACACTGGATACTCCTACTTTAAATTCATATTATTCTGGATTTGATTCTGATTCTGAATCTGAAAATGTGTCTAGTGAGGAGTTATTTGAATATTTTAATATGATAGAAGAAACCTATAATGATCTTAAGGACAAGTATAAAACTTTAAAGAAATATCATGCTTTGACCAGCTCTGTTACATCTTCCCTTGATATAGAAAAAGAAAATAATGTGCAATTACTTAAGGAAAATACTGAACTGAAATTGTCTAATGAGAAATTAAGGAATGACTTAGAGAAATTAACAAATAGAAAATATTCACTTACACAAATGTTAGGAAAACAAGTGTCACCAAGATATACCACTGTTATAGGCTATCATCCTGGACAGAGACAAATTTCTAAGACTAGATTTATTCCTAAATCTGGATAGAATGTTTCTAGTTCTAGTTATGGAAATTCATATGTTTCAACTAGTTATTCATATGGTTATAGATCAAATAAAGTTTATCTTTTAAAATATATTATTTCTATAGATTATTTGAGACCCATTAGAAAAATATGGTTACCTAAATTTTTGATTGCTAACCTGTCTGGACCCAAGAAAATATGGGTACCAAAATCATTTTCTGTTTAAACCAGTTTTGTAGGAAACTTGCATGAAGAGTTCCCATAAAAAGGTATGGTACTTGGATAGTGGATGTTCAAGGAATATGTCTAGATATTACTCATGCTTCAAGAGTTTAATCAAATTTGATGGAGGCCATGTCACCTTTGGTGATAACCCTAAAGGAAAAATCACCGGCCTAGGCCAGATTGGTAACACTAATTCAGTTTTAATTTCCAAATTTTATTTTTTGATGGACTTAAATATAACTTGTTAAGTATTTCTCAATTGTGTGATGATGGTTTCAATGTGAAATTTGAAAATTACTCTTGTAATGTTTTTAATTATAAAAATGTTTTAGTATTTTATGCTTTAAGAAATGAAAATGTTTATACTATTGATTTAAATTCTTTAGATAAACAAAATTTTACTTGTTTAAATGCTTTTCATAAAGAGTCTTGGCTATGGAACAGAAGATTAGGACATTGAAATATTTATTCACTTAGAAAACTGACTAGGAAAAACTTAGTTAGAGACCTACCTAAACTTGAATTCCCAATTGACAAAGTTTGTAATCCTTGTCAAAAGGGAAAGCAACATAAAGTTTCTTTTAAATCAAAGAAAGAATTTTCAACTTCTAAACCTCACGAGTTGGTTCACATGGATTTTTTTAGACCCTCTAGAGTTTCTAGTTTAAATGGGAAGAACTATGTCTAGGTCATAGTAGATGACTTTTCTAGATATACTTGGGTATACTTCTTAGCTCACAAAAGTGAATCTTGTTATTTTTTTGTAAAATACTCCAAGTCTGTAGAGAACCTTAGTGGACTTAAGATTAAAACTTTGAGAAGTGACCGTGGTTGTGAGTTTGAAAATCATGATTTTGAATCTTACTACTCACATAATGGCTATAATCATAAATTTTCTGCCCCTAGAACACCTCAGCAGAATGGTGTAGTAGAAAGAAGAAACAGAACCCTTCAAGAGATTCCAAGAACTATGATTAATGAGTATGATATTCCAATTTACTTTTGGGCTAAAGCTATAAATACATCTTGTTATATTATTAATAGAGTCTTGATTAGACATGTTCTTAAAAATACCCCTTATGAGTTGTGGAACCATAGGAAACCTAATGTTAATTACTTCAAAGTTTTTGGTTGCAAAGTCTTTATTCTCAATAAAAAAGATAATCTTGACAAGTTTGCATCCAAGAGTGATGAAGGAATTTTTCTCGGTTATTCTTTAACTAGAAAAGCCTATAGAGTCTTTAATTAAAGAACAAAATGTGTGAAAGAATCTGTTCACATCATGTTTGATGAAATAGATCCACATGAACCTAAGTATTCTCTTGAAAATCTTGAAGAAGATTTGTCAATTTTGGACCTTAATGATAAAATCAACAAACCTGTTGTGAAGACATCTAGTTCTGGAAACTTTCCAGAACATGTTTCTGTAGAGCCTGAATCTAGAGATGAACCTGAAATTTCTAGTCCTACCTTTACTAGATCAACTAGGATTCTAAAGAATCGTCCTTTAAATGATTTTGTTGGTAATCTTGATAGAGGGACACAAACTAGAGCTTCTCTAAGAAACCAGGTTGAACATCAAGATTTTCTTTCATAGTTAGAACCTAAAAATGTTAATGATGCAATCAATGATGAATTTTGGGTAATGTCTATGCAACAAGAATTAAATAAATTTGAAAGAAAAAAAGTCTGTGAATTAGTTGACAGACCTAAGGACACTTTGACCATAGGCACTAAATGGGTTTTTAGAAACAAAGTTGATGAGTTTGGAAATATAGTTAGAAACAAAGCAAGGAAATTTTCACAAGGGTATAGTCAAGAGGAAGGAATAGACTATGAGGAAACCTTTGCCCCTGTAGCTAGATTAGAAGCTATAAGGATCATACATGCCTATGCTACTCATCTGAATTTAGAGTTATATCAAATGGATGTTAAAAGTGCTTTTCTAAATGGTTTTATAATTGAAGATTTTTTTGTTGAACAACCACCTAGATTTACTGATCCTCATTTTCCAAATCGAGTTTTTAAGTTATCTAAAGCTTTATATGGTTTAAAACAAGCTCCAAGAGCTTGGTATGATAGACTTAGTAATTTTCTTATTTCAAAAGGTTTTACTAAAGGGATTGTTGACCCAACTCTTTTTATTAAAATAATTTCTAAAGATGTTTTGATAGTACAAATCTATGTTGATGATATTATTTTTTGATCTTCTAAAAATACTTTGTGTATTGATTTTTCAAAGAGTATGCAAAATGAATTTGAAATGCATTTAATGGGAGAACTCAAATATTTTCTTGGATTTCAAGTTTTTCAAAATGAAAATGGTATTATTTTGAATCAAATTAAATATACAAAGGACCTTTTAAAACATTTTGGTTTTTATAGTATTAAGGAAAGTGATACACCTATGAGTACTGTTTGTAAGTTGGATGCTGATGAAACTGGGAAACCAAGGGATCAAACATATTACAGAGGTATGATTGGAAGCTTACTTTACCTTACTTCTAGTGGACCATATATTATGTTTAGTGTGTGTATGTGTGCAATATTTCAAGCCAATCCAAAAGAATATCATTTTCTTGTTGTTAAAAGAATTTTCAAATATCTTAAACATACTGTAAATTTAGGTTCATTTTATCCAAAAGGATAATATTTTGAATTAATGAGTTATTCGGACGTTGGCTTTGTTGGTTGAAAGTTGGACAGAAAGAGAACATCTAGAACATGTCATTTATTAGGAAAGTCCTTAGTATCCTGGTGTAGTAAGAAACAAAATTATGTTGCATTGCCTACTGTTGAATCAGAGTATATAGTTACTGGTAGTTGTTGTGCACAAATTTTGTGTATGGAAATCACTCTTTTGGACTATGGATATCAATTTAGACATGTATCTATTAACTGTGATAACACTTGTGCAATTAACATTTCAAAGAACCTTGCATCTCACTCTAGGACCAAACACATTAATGTAAGGCACCACTTTTTAAGAGATCATTACCAAAAAAGGTGATATTACTCTTGAATTTATAGGTATTGAATATCAATTAGCTGATATTTTAATCAAACCTTTATGTTCGGATAGGTTAAGGTACATTAGACATGAATTAGGAATGATAGACTCTGTTAGTTAGAAACCTCACCGTTATACCTCACTAGTATGAAACCTCACCGTTATACCTCACTGGTATGAAACCTCACTGTTATACCTCACTGGTATGAAACCTCATCATTATACCTCATCGGTATGAAAGGTCACTGTTATACCTCACCGTTAGTGGACCTCACTGATATATAAACCTCGCCATTAGGAATTCTCACCGGTATACCCTACCGTTAGTAGGCGTTGTTTTAAACTTCTGTCTAACCGCCAGAATTTGTATCATTTTATACTTTACTTATTGTGTTTTATTTATTTATTTTATGATTCCTAAATGATAAAACTAAGTCTTAGTTACTTCTCAATCTTCTGAAATCTCCTCTCTCAAACCCGACTCCTTTAATCCCCTAATCTCGCGAAAACCCTAAGTTCCTCAAACCAGAGATGGAAAAAACAAAACTTCCTACTGTTAGAGATGACTTTGATGAGCTGAATGTGAAGCAGCAGAAGACAGAGCTAGAATCAAGTAGCAGTGTTAGTAGAACATGGTCAGGGAGGAGTCCAGTGAACTCGTATTTACAAAATAGAGATATTGTGATCGAAAAAGGGCTATGTGTGGAATGGATGTAGTCTAGTAAATCATTAGTTTTAGAAGTGCTAGAAGATCAGAAGTGGGTAGAATGATTTTCGAATAAAAATGGCCCCTACTAACCGAAGCTAGTAAAACAGTTCTATGAGTTTGCGAGTTTTGAGAAATCCAATGAAGAAAATAGAATGGTTTCATGGGTAAATGGTAAGGAAATAGATTTTTCATCTGTTGAGTGGGATGAGTACCTGAGAGTACCACATGAAGGAGTTTTTGGATATTCATCGAAGATAGTACCACCTTCAAATGACATATTTGATTATGATACTGCCTTAGAGGAGCTCACTGGTAGTGGAAAGCAGAGAAAGGTGATGGCTGTTGAAATGGATGGAGAAAACAGACTGTTGTTCAAATTTTTGCAATATGTGCTATGTCCAAGAAGAGGGGACTTTGCAAATTTGAGATATCAAGATATCTATCTGCTACATCTCTTGAGACATGGTGTGAAGGTGAATCTGTGCAGGTTGCTAATGATTCAAATGGAAGATATGACTAGGACAAAGTCAAAAACCAATGCCTTATTCTTTGCTAAGTTAATTTCAGTTATGATTAAAGTAAAGGGAGTAGTTGAGTCTCAGGATGAGACAGTTGTGGTAAAGAACAACTTTTGTATCACAAGCACAGTGTGTAAGTACATGAAGATAAATTGGAATCCATGGAAAAGAGAGTGGGTTACTGATGATAAGAAGCTATATGATATGTTTAATCATGTGGATCAACCTTCTAGGCCTAAGGGTGTGAGGGATCTTGGTCTAGGACCTAATGATGAGGAGCCACAGTATAGTGATGATTCTGAAGAGGAGGATTCCTCTACAGTAGATGGAGGAGATCCGGACTTGCCTCTTATCCCAACTTTTAAAATTTTGTCACAAGAAAAGGAAGTTTAGCAGAGATCAGATAAGAAAGAGGTTGCCTCAGAGAATGAAGAAGAAGTTCATGCAAGTGAAGCATCTGTTTCTGTCAGCTTGAGCCTTAGTCCACTAATTGGACACTCCTTAATGCCTGCTGAGTAATTTGATGAATTTGATAGACCTGATCTTATTCCTGAATAACCTCCTTTTGTTGGAGAAATAGAGATAGTTGTACAAGATTCTACTGAGGAATACCAAGCAACTGAAGATGCTATTGATGTATAGGAGAATGCACCAATTGAGGGGGAGCATCAAACTAGGCTTGGCACTGTTTCAGTGGAAAATGATATTGAAGACTGGGCAGAGGATACAGGTTTTGTAGTTTGTGGATTATATTACCCTGATTCTGATAATTAGACATCCCTTCAAAGACCAAAAGTAAATTATGATATTCAGTCTGAGATATTACCTAAGGATGTGGTAAGAATACATGATCTGGATAAGCTAAAGTCTGATCTTAAAGTCAGTTTCGTGGAAGAAGTAAGGAGAATGGAAGCTTCACTGGTATCATCTATTCAGGCTGTTATAAATGACTTTATAGCCATCATAGTATCTGAAAGAGCACTTATTTTTGTTCCTGCTAATATAGTCACCAAGGATGACTTATCATCGTTGAAGGCTAATATGAAAGAGTTTTTGAGTGCTTCTGTTTTTGAGTTAAAGAATCGATTTGTTTAAGAGATGAGCAATGTGGAAAAGTCTTTTGAACTATCTCTTGGTTGTAATGTGTCAACCTTTGTGGTTGATATAGTGGATGAAATCACAGCTTGCAAAAATCAGGTTTCTAGCTTGGCATAGGATGTTGAAGTTCTAAAGAAATCAGTTGTCTCTCTGGAATCCTATATGAGTTCTAAATCTAAAGCAGACAAGGATTTGGCTTATGTGAAGAGTGTATTCAGCCAAATGGTCTCAGTTTTTAAGGAGTTTAATCATTCCATAAAAAAGCATGTTAGTACACAAGATTCTGCAGTGAAAAATCTTATTAATGGGATAACTAAGAGTTTCAAGGAAACTGTGGCTTTTTCTATTGGTTCTATTGCTTCAAGACCTTCAATCGAATTGGATCAGATTAGAGCTTTGATGAAGGAGGAGCTTGGTTCAGCTTCAAACAGTAGCTCTGTGGACTCATCTTCCATGACCCAAGTGTTTTATACCATTAGAGATATCATGAATGTTGTTCAAGATTATATGAGAGAAGCTTCTTCTTCTCAGAAAGAAGTGAAAGAAAAGGTAGATTACTATTTCCAAAGGGTCTACACCAAGAATCATCTCAATAATCATTTCAAGATTATGTTAGAGAGCATGAATCTCCCTCCTGTCAATCAAGCTTTCAGAGAACAAGTCAGCAAGCTCAGAGAGTTGAACCCTGCACTAGAAAAATTCATGGAGAATAAGGATGATTTCATTTATGCTATGGAAAGAGGAGGAATTATAATGGACTTTAGAAATCCCTTTTTGAATTTATTTCATGTTGATGTTCGGCCAGTGATTATACCTCCAGATTTACCTGCATCTTCCTCTACTACTCCTGCTTAGATGACTCCAGCCCAAGCCATCTGAAGCCTTACTCCTATGATCACTCAGAGAGCTACACGGTACAGGCCAGGAACAGTTTTAGTGGCTCAGCCTGCTCTGATCATTTCTGGTGTTCCTAAGCCTCCACCTACATCCACCACACCTAAATCCTCTTCTGATCCCATGGGGAAATCTCATTCTGAGGATGTGGATTGATCAGTGGCTAGGATTTTTGATAGGAATCACCTGTCTTTATTTTTGTTTTATTTATGTATTTATTTGTATCTGGTTGCTCAAAGATATATATATATATGATCTTTTACTCTCTGTTACTTCCATTCTTCTATATTTCCTTTTTCCCCACATTTTTCTAATAACAATGGGGGAGAAATACTATCTAAGGGAAACATATTTGGGGGAGAAATAATATCTTTTATGACAAAGGGGGAGAAATACTATCTTTTATGAGCTTACTTAATTTCCCTCTGGTACATTTGTTTTATATTTTAACTTTAGTACATGTGTTTTCTAATATATTATTTTCTATGATACAATTGGATTTAATGCAATATCCTCTGATGCATTAATGATTATTTTGGGATAATAAAATCATAACTTGTTTTTATCAAAAAGGGGTAGATTGTTGACCTCACCTGTTTTGATAATCCCAATTATGCTTTCACATACTTTGATAATACCAAATAATATCCATATATTAATTCATTCAATCTATGAAATTCTATTATCAAGTTGATAATACTATCAAAATAATATTTGAAATGTGTTAATTTATGTTTATCTATGTTTACATGAACTTTGAAATAATTCTAACTCAATCGGCATATGTGTTTCATAGAATAGATAGGTGTTAAGTCCACTGGTATGCACATTGCTACTGATACAGACAAACAGAGAACTACTGGTACTTAGTCTACCGATAGACAAAGGTTACCGATAGAATGAATAGACAGTCACTGAAACAGAACAAAGATACTGGTATATATAAGTCCACCAGTAAGCACGTCACCGATAGAAGTAGAGCTACCGATAGTACAC
The DNA here is from genome assembly GCA_963277665.1 of Viscum album. NCBI lineage: Eukaryota > Viridiplantae > Streptophyta > Magnoliopsida > Santalales > Viscaceae > Viscum > Viscum album. The sequence continues at coordinate 905,320,192 of OY728166.1, read as the reverse complement.
TTAATCACTGGTACAGAACGGAGCTATCGATATGCAAAGGCTACCGATACAAAAGTCTACCGATACGAGCTACCATTGCACTAGAGCTACCGTTAGAGTAAGTATACCGGTATAAGAAAGTCTACTGATATAAAGTTCACCGATATAGCTCACCGCAAAGAATGTCTACCGCTATGAAGTCCAATGAAGAGCTGTTGATATAAAGACCTACCGATACAACCAGACAGACGAACGACTAGTGTTACAAAGTTCACCGATACAGACAGAGTCACTGATATGAGAAGCTACTGTTACAAGTGAGTTACTGATAGACAAGAAGAACTACCGACAGATAGCTACCGATACAACGAGCTACCGAAACAAGAACTGAGAGCAACTGATAGGAAGCTCACTGCTATACAAAGTCCACCGTTACAAGTCTACCGACAGAAAGCTACTGATAAGATGACTGTTGACCAGTCAATGCTACTAAATTATATTTCTATTTGTTTATTTAGAAACGGTCATATTTGATGATTTTAATGCAGTTAATGTTTTTTAATGTTAGTTGTTGGCATGTCAATGAACCGTACCCCGTACCTATGAAAAGGTAATCATTCCCATTGTCGGAGCTGAAATCTATAAAAGGAAGGAGAAAAATCCATGCAAAGAGTAGTAAAAGAAAAACAAAGGGTTGAAGAGTGCTGAAAAGTGGTGCATATACACCAAAAAGAATTGCTACATCCATACTGGAAGAACACTAGACATACACTAATCCATTCATTCTAGAAGAGAACACAAGATACACCTTATCCAAGGAGAACTATAACGAGATCTTCATACACTCAAGCTGATCAAATTGAACCTGAAAAACAAGGAAGCAAACGATACTCTTTTTTCAAGACAAAAACCATAGAAGGACTCAGAAGCATTCATGTTCAATCAAAAGGAGTCCAGATATACACTTCAAATCACAAGAGCATTCTAAACTCTTATATACTCTCTCAGTGATTATTCTATTTACTTTTTGATTAGTTTTTATACTCTGTATATTTTATACACACACTGTCTCCTATGATGAACTGGAGGATTTCTAAATCCTCATACGAAACTTCTATAACTCTTTTTTATCCCACTGTGGATAGTGGTAGAGGTCAAGTAGGACCTGGACAACATGTGTGTTGTTACTTTGTTTTCCCACAAAGAACTGTGGTAGAGGTCTTAGTACCTGGATAGTCTCTGTACTATTTTTTACCCCAATTCAGGGTGTGGATCAAAATTTATATAAATTGTTTGAGAGGACTAAGTCTGGGATTGAGACTAAACCTCTTCTTTTAAAACTGCTATGCTTACTTATTTTGGTTTTTACCTATATTGAATATTCTGCTGCTAATTACTTTGAAATATAAAATTGTTTTAAATTTACTTTGATAGTTAATCTAGCAAGTTTTTGTAACTTTTTTAAATTAGTAGGTTAGTTTAAAAAGCTAATTTAACCTTCTGAGTAAATTAACTGAGACCTAATCAATCTTTTTAGAACCTAATTGAACCCTTATAGTTTTACAAATTCAATACAGTTTAACTTAGTTTTTAATTGGGGGTTTTTTATAAGAATATTTTTAACAGAAATTTTTAATTGGAACTCAATTCACCCCCCCCCCCCTCTTGAATATCCACTCCGACCAACAATAAAGATAAAAATTCATCATGATTTTTACATAGCTCATTTTTAGAATCTAAATCACCAGATTCTTCTTTAATAAGAATCTTCTTTGAATTTTCTTTCTTGGAAACCTTGAAATAAATTTCTCTATAAAATTTTGTTTTTCTTTTCATATATTTCCCTCATATTATTTCATAATTGATGATAGTGATATGAAAGTCATCTAGAGATAATGTTTCTAGATCTCTATCTTCCAATGAATAAAAGTTGGTATCACACTTGTTGGGAGGAATTCTCAAGATATTTTCAAAAACTATAGAATCTTTTAACTTTTCACCAAGATATATGATAGTACTAAAAATTTCATTCACCATAGTAAATAAGTCACCAACATATTCATATTCAACCATCTTGAAAGCTTCATAATTTAGCCTCTAAATTTTTAATTTTTACTTATTTACCTTTTTATTGCATTCATAAATTTGTTTTAGATTATCCTAGATACCTTTGGATATGGAAAAACCCTTCGATATTACAAACTCACTTTAATAAAGTGTTTATAGTAAATCATTCTTTTCCCTTACATCATTCTCAATATTCATCTTGTCAATAGATATAAGAGGAACATTATCATCAATGGGAGGGAATACATCTATTTTAGCTTCAAGAACATCATGTTCTAATGATATAAGATAAGGTAACATTATATGTTTCTAGATATGATAGTTCTTACCATCGAATACTGAAATACCCTTACTCTTCACACAATTGATATTTTCCATGACAACTTCTCTTTCAAAAAATTCAGCAAAGTGTAAACAAAGAGATCCTTCATCTTTGATTCCACTTGTAATTTCCTAGTCAAGATCATGTATCATTAAGATGGGGCGGGGGTGAATTAGTGATATCTTTTTATTTTATGTTTTCTTCTTTCTGAATCAATTATCATCTCTTGTCAAAATGTTATCACTTTCACTGAAAACAAAACAAACACACCTCTATAAGAACATATAAATTTACAAGGTTCACTCATAAATAAGAGTGGTTGTATCCTTGGTATAGTATGGAAAAAATAAAATACCAAAAAAACTACTACAAAAAAATCCTTTTGTATGGAATAAAATGAGTAGGATATTCCCTTACACTCATGTAGCACTATTTACAATAAATCATTGTGTGCTCCTCAATTAGCATAAAATAATGTAATATGATTTTTGTAACATGTTAAGAAACATATTACTATATTGTATTGTCAACTTTTACAAATATGATCTTCAAAATAATTCCTCACTTTATTACCCAACAACATGCAAGAACCAGTCCTAGACTTCATAATGATACTCAGATCGATTTCCCTAATCTCATTCCCCTGTCCAATTATATATCTCTATCTGAATACTGCTGAAATAATTATGAACTACTTCTGTACGAGTCTAAAAATATAAGTCGGATTGCTTAGTCTAATTCTAGAAACTCTGATTATGATATTTTCTCTTCTATTTTATTCTTCTATATTGAAAACTTCTTAAAAAGGATCAATTTCGAAACTCGTTCTCTCTACAATTCTTAAGCACTCCGCTTTCTCTCTTCAATAGTTCATCCCGGTAAAAAGTTCAAAGTACCTACTCCTTCTATAGGTGACCCAAATGTTGTTTGGGTGGTATTCTGAAAAACTTTCATACTCAACCTAATTTCCTGAAATATAAATTCTCCTTGAATTTAGGATACATATCTTTGAATATTTCAGCACTTCTCAAATCATCTCGAATATTCTTGAATCTTCTCATGACTTCAGCTTATTTTAAAAATTACTAACAATATCTATATTGATAATGATTTCAAATTTGGTTTTATCATTACAATGGAGTCATAAGGTTACTCTAGTTTTCTTGACCCACTTGAAAATCAATCATAACTAAAGGCATATCACTATGTTGATCTATAAAAAATCAAAACAAATGAGAAGATAATTTATTCTTATTATGATTTCAGCACTTCAGTATCAACATTAAAAACTTATTCTAACAAGAACATCCCCTAAATTCTTCAAATAGTAATCTCTCCTTGAAAAAACATTTATAATCACTTTAAAAATATTTCAAGACCCCCTTGAAAACATTGATGAAGGTTATTTTAAGAAACAAAGATTTTTCTTGTTTTCCTCATCCCAATTATCTGATGTCTAATTATGTTATTAGTGTTAAATTGTGCATGATTAATCAGTCTCATATTCACTATGACAATTAGTTTCAACTCTAGTATGATGGTTCTTGACCCAGTTGATAAAACATATCATACTTCATCTTTCTATTGACCCCCTAGAAAGACAACCAATAGTTTCATCTTGGATGGAAAATGTTAGAAAATTTTTTTGATGATCTCTGATTAATTTTTCATTGGTCTCACCACTTCCCTATAAGAAAAGTTCTTCTTTAGAAAACTTTCTTTATCAAGTTACCTCTGATGAATAGTGGCACACCACATCTGATGGACCAGTTCCTGTAGCTTTTATAACATCCTGGATTTTTACAAAGTTATAGACCATTAATTTTTTGTACTTATTTCTTTAAAATAACATAAATGTGATTCTTAGAAGGTTAAAGAAGGTTTCAGGTGTGTCTGGGGTCTGTTCAGAGCATGGATCGACAAAATGGGAGGGAAAATAATGGTCCACGTGGTTACGAGAAACCGTGCCACCCAGCCTGCATGGTTTCCCTAAACCATTTGGCTATAGACAATGGGAACTTGGGGGATGCATGGTTTGTATAAAACCATAATACTTGGGATGTACAATAATGTGACCCACTTGAAACTTTTTTATAATGAGTTTTTCATAGTCTATGTGCGGTTAGAAAAACTGTGCACCTAACCGTGCGCCATTCCCCTTTGAAGCAGATAAAGGCGCACAGTTTATGCACAGATTGATCAAACCATATGTAGGGTTGTTTGTGTGAATTTATCCATTTACTTATATTAAATGGTTTTAAACCTATTTTTTCACCCCCTCAACCTTTCTAGTGGTTTTCTCTTTCTCCCATGTTAGGAGCTCCCTCTTCTCCTTTATCTAGGATTCTTGCCAACTCCTTCATCCGACATATGTTTCTATCATTGTTGAATCCAAAAGAAGCTATAGATACACTATTTAATCCACTATAATCTATTTCAAGTTTTCCATTTTATATATTGTACAATTTTGGGGCAAGATCATTTTCCCCATTTTCAAGGCATTTGACAATTTTTTTGATTTCTTCCAACCAAGCTCGAATCAAAGGATGGTGTTGGATGAAGGAATATCTATGAGGATAAGGTAGGTGGTATAGGATATTTCCCTTCATTTAATTGTGTTATATAAGTTACTTCATGGTTTGGTGAGCTGAATACTTCTAGTTTCCCCTCTATTCCATTCAATTAACTTAAATTGAACATCATATTGTGTCGTTGGCGACCTAAGATAGTGGAAAATCAACCCCTTGGATTGATCTTCTAGAGTCATGACACCCACGTGGATGTGTTTTTCCTAAAATGATTAATTTACCATATGATTTAGATGTTTAACTACCCTTTTTGGGTTTTGGGTTATAATTAATACTATGAGTTAATTAATTGGAAGAATCAATTGTTCTAGCCATGTGTTTAGGCAGTGTACCTTAAGCCTTGTGGCACAAATGGTTTGCCCAATGGAAATTCCATTACATGTATGGATTTTTGATATAAATTTTGAACTAAAAACAATGGCCTATATTTAGACATCTTATATATATATATATATATTAATTGATTATTTAATGTTTCCACCTTAGTGTCGATGGTGATACAAGTGGTTTTGACTTAAGGACACCTTAGATGGACTCTCGTGCTTTCTTTTAGATTTGTCAATGTTTTGTAAACACATCGGAGGAGTTATAAGTTGTTCCTAACATAGTATCACCGTACGTTATCTGTTTATACCTCTATATGAGTGATACCAATTCCCTAGGGGATACCCCTTGAATGGGCTTGATGGCATGATAGGTTGTACCATTCCATGAGAGAGACTTGGGCCCCTACGTGTGATACTAGGTATGGACTTGGAGGTTTTTTAGTCTTTTAATTTTTTCAATCAGTGTTTGAAGTGATAAATGGGACTTCACCCTCAGGTCACCTTGGAAAGACTAATTGGCATTAGAATTTTACCAATCCCTTTGAGTGATACTATGAAAGTATCTCATGAATTCCATAGACATGCACAAGGTGTCTCGACATTTTTTTTATTAAGGGGTGATTTAAATAATTTATAAAGTAAGTAAAAGTTTTCCAAATATAATGAATTAGTTGGTTTATAAAAAATCAGGGGCGTGTCCTCCAAGACCAATCATAAGAATGGTTATAGTCTAAATTATGGAACTTTTCCCTGCTCACTTTACCATTTTAGCATCTCTCGGTTCAATCACACCATCTTAGGCTGAAGTGGGTATATTAGACAGGTCTACAAGTGGAACCCAGTCTAATGTGTTTATTTATTTATTTTTCTTGTGTTTAAATTATTATGGCACATTGCTTATTTTAAATTTTATGAAATATAATTCCCTAGATACTGTGAGTGTCAACCTACTATGATTGTATCTAACACCCTTCTCAGGCTCCATTGGTACCCGAGTAGACTTTATGGTTGTAGGTATAGCCAACTAGAAGTAGCCATCTTCCAATGCTTGATTAAATTACTATTCTATGATGGAGATTCGGAGTAGGGGACTGAACCTATGCTCAAGATTCTAGTCATAGTAGTTTTCCCTATTTTAATATTTTGTCAGTATATTGTATATGAATGTTTCCCCTACCCCTACATGTTCATTTTTATATCATCTACATCATATTTTACAATATGTTTAATTAGATTCTTCTACTTATAGTTATTTTACATTGAATGTTAAATTATTCTTATTTATGTTTCTATCTTTTATTTCTCTTATTCATATTTCATGTTGTGTGTGTGTGTGTGTGTGTTTAATCCTTTCTAATCAATTACATCATAGTCTCCCCACGGACCTACCCAAATCCCTAACTATTAGTCAAAATCCTCTAGTATTTTGAAAAGCATGATTGAGGTCTTGTGGCCAACTGTCTTGGGGCACCGATGGGGGCATCTTGGGAGGGACACTACAAAGTGGTATCATAGACAATTTTCTATTTTCTATTACTATTTAGATTTATACTAGAGAATAGGATACAAGAATTTAGTCATGAGCATGTGCTTGGGAGTAGCTACTCCACATACAGGGGAAACCCAAATTACCTGGGATGGGTAAATGTTGTTATTTCTTTCACTTGTTACGGTTTCACTGGATTTAACTCTTGGGTGATGCACTTGATTTGTGTTGTAATTAATGTTCATATTATTTGTTTTGGTTTTTTATTCCTAACCCAATGATACGAGTGAAAAACAAAGCATAGATCCTATTAGGAATAATATGAATTAAAATTCCATGCGTTATGCCATTCCATATCTACATTCCTACATGCACTATCTGTTTTTCATTTGACTGTTATTTGGGACTTATTTGTATGCCCTGTAATGTGCCATTATTCTCTATGATGTCATGATTGGTTCAATTGAACAATAATACCACATTAGTTGTGTTGATTGGTGAGTGTCAACATAAGATCATCCAATCAAAACATAACCCATGGACTATTACACATGTTGTCTGGTGTAAGGGTTAAGATATAGTTAATTGACATGATAATTTCAATTTATAAGGTGTGTGGGATCTTATAAATTGGAAATGTTGAAACAATTTACTAGACTATGATGCTAATAAACAACTAAATAAGAATGAATATAAATAAATTAACATTAAAATAGCCTTTAAAATGAAATACATACCTTGCATGTGTACGGATGAGACCTTGACCCTGACCTGACTCAGTAGTGGGAAGTAGGTCATGTCTCCCATGTTCTTCTATGGTTTGTTTTGATCATCCAAACCTAAATCCAGGAGTAGGTAGAGGGGTGTTCTTATTTAGTAGGATATCCTTGTGCCTTTCATTTCTTATAGTATTCCCTAACTATTATAAATCCTATATGAGGCATGTGCTTGGCATTTAAAGGGATATGCCACTTTGAATGCCTCATGTTTTAGGCCAGAAAAGTAGCGATGAGAATACTATAGAGGTTGTGGGCCATGACCCACCCATGATACCACATTTAGTTCCACCTAATTCACCTCCAGCTGATGTTCCATTGGGTGCTAATGCCCAATTATGGGACAACTTCATTCTCTTTATACATTTAGTTCATGGTGCACATTGATGTTCCACTTCTATGGAAGAGTGGACCCACGAGTTCCATTAGCAGCATCCTTCCACCTTCTTCGGGGATGGTGGACCTTAGGCTACTGAATAATGGCTATAGGTGATGGTGTAAATATTTTTTTGCATCAATATGCCTCCAGAGTGTAGGGTGAATCTTGGGACCTATATGTTACATGATTTCGCCAAGTGTTGGTGGGATGTTCTAACTTGGGTTGGTCAACATATATGTATGGTCTGGGAATATTTTCATATGGCCTTTTTCAACTACTTCTTCCCATAGACCTTGAGGATAGATCACATATGGGAATTCATGAACCTTTATCAAAGTGTCATGTCGGTGATGAAATATTTATCTCACTTCACTAAATTACAACATTTTGCATCGAAACTAACTAGTGACGAGGTGAATACTACAAGGTGATTTTAGGATGGTATTTATTATTACATTAAACCATAGGTGAATGTGTTTTGGCTAACCACTGTTTTAGAGATTATGAATTAGGACCTTATTACTGAGTGGACCCTGAGGGAATCGGGTGACATTGAATTAGGAAATTCAGCTTCAAGGCTGAGAAGTGATTCAATTAGAGGCAGGAAGTTATTCTTCAAGGTTAAACATGAGGGGAGTACTATCTAGGTTTAATTAAATGATAATAATGTGGTATGTCACAAGTGTGGCAGACCAGACCACAAGAATCCCAGTGTATGAGGAACATGGTCGAGTGTTGGGCATAGGATAGGATGGGTCACCTCCAATAATTTTTCTGACCCTTTTCTCTAGTGATAAGTGAATGGGGTTATATTCTAGTACCACCCTTGGGTTTAGTATTAGTTACTATCTATCAAGCATGAATCTGGTATTCTATAGTCCGTTCAGTATGAATAGGTGTTTGTGTCCAAGGAGATCATGATTCATATTTTTAGTGGTAGTGGAGTGGACCCACTCGGGCTAGTCAGGATGTATCTCAGCGTTTCGGTGAAGAAAAAATATATGTTTTGTAGCCTAATCTTGAGAAGAATAGTCTAGGAAATTTATAGTTAGAGGTAAAATTCTGGTAGCCTCTACTTTAGTATCTTTCTTATTTGATATATGATCATTGCACTTCTTTTTATCTTCTGCAACTATGGAATGTCTGGGACTATTGATAAATTACTACAGTGGTGTAATGAGCCTTGAAACATCATTAGGAGTTCAATTAGTGGGTCTACACCAGTGTAATGAGTTCCCCACTTGAAATATGTGGATATCATTTTCTATGGAGTTTCTTCATCCTTGAGATGACCAGCTTCGACTTCATTCTCGGTATAGATAGTCTTGTGCCTTATCAAGCCCAAGTGGACTGCTATTGTTGAAGGGTATCTTTCACATCATTAGAGGGTAGTGCATATATCCATAAGTAAGAATGGTATCTCTATTCCAGTAAAGTTGGACTCAAGTATACTGGGCTAAGTGGGATAACAAACCATATTGACAGTCTCTTTATAAGAGAACAAGGAATACATTTAGAAGAATTCCCACCTATAGTAAATTGTTTTAGGTATTTCTTCCCTGACGATTTTTCTGTATTACTTCCTAAGAGAGAGGTTGAGTTCACCATAGAGATAGTGTCATGTGATTCACTAGTGTTTATTCCTATGTATTGTATGGAACCTAAAAATCTCTATGAACATAAGAAGTATCTTGAATACTTAGAGGCTAATGGATTCATCTAACACAGTACATCTCCATCGGGTTCTCCCTTCCTTTTCGACAAGAAGGAATATGGATCCCTTAGATTGTGTGTGGATTACCACTGATTGAACCAGCTTACGATGAAGAATCGGCATCCATTTCCTCGGATATTTGACATATTCAACCAACTCCTAGGAGAAATTTCTTTCTCCAAGATCGATTTGATTTTAGGATACCATCAGGTTTGTGTGAGACCAACAGACTTACCATGTACATTTTTTCCAAGTAGGTATGGATTGTACGAGTATCTTATTATGCCATTCTAGCTGATGAATGTGTCTAAGGTCTTTATGGATTTGATGAATTGGGTTTTCTACCTGTATCTTGAGTCCTTTTTTATTATTCATAGATGAAATATTTGTGTATTCACACACTATCCATGACCATTCCAACCACCTTGATATCATCTTAATTATACTAAGAGAGAACCATCTATATAATAATCTCAGTAAATTTGACTTTTGGATCAATAAGGTTCACTTATTGGGTCATATAATATCTGAATAAGGCATGTCAGTTGATCCCAGGAAGGTGGGTTCCATGGTTTCCTAGGATTAACCCAATAATGTGTTTGACATATGCTACTTCTTGGGGCTACATGTCTATTACATTAAATTCATCCAAGACTTCTCATGCTTGGAAGTGATTCTTATGATCTTGACAAAAAATGTTCTAGAATTTGACTATACTCAAGCTTATGATACAACTTTTCAGGATTTAAAGGGGAGAGTCACTTCAGTGCTCATCCTGATTCTTCTTAAGCTAGTCAGAAGATATAAATTCTATTATTATGCTTTAGGAATTAGACTGCATGTAGTTATGATGCAAAGTAATCGATTAGTGGCATATGGATCCTTCCAGATGAGGCCTCATGAGAAGAATTGTCCTACACAAAACCTAGAGCTAGTAGTCGTGATTCATTCTATTTCCTATTGGAGGCACTAATTGTTAGGTGAGTGGTTCATTTCCCACACAGACCATAAAATTCTCACATACATCTCTACACTAAAAGAATTGAATTTGAGTCAGTTCAAGTTGGTGGAAAACCATTAATTATTCAACTTTTATATTTCTTACACACACGATAAGGGTAATTTTTGTGGTTGATTCCTCGATCCACGAGACTCAGATACAGGACATCCAGGCAGCCGGCAGTGATTGAAAGATGATGGGTATGTTTTCTAAGTTACATTTGTAGGTTCAAGAATAACATGCGAAACCAATATTAGTAGCTCTAGTAGTGACATCCTCCCTTCTAAAGTGGGTCTGGATGATGAAGTTATTGGATTCCAAGGTTCGGGTTTTGAGGGAGAGTGTCATAGCAGAGAACCCACCTCCTAGTTGGGTTATTAGTGGCAGTGAAACCCTACACTTCTTTGGCTTTGAATGGGTACCTACATATATATGTAAAGAGACGATGCAAGCATCGCATGCCTCTATATGGGAAAATCGCCATGGTCCTACCAAGATGTACAGAGAGATACACCATTAGTATTGGTGGCTAGGTATAAAGAGGCGGGTAGCAAGTTTCCTCACTCAGTGCACCACCTATCAGCACATGAAGGTAGATCACTAGTGACCTTATGTACATATACAGACTCTTTCTATTTCTGAGTTGAAATGGAATGAAATTTCAATGGATTTCCTGATGGATTTTTTTAGATCCCATCGAGGTAGTGATGTAGTATGGGTGATCTTAGATAGGTTAACCAAGTTTGAACACTTCTTATTAATCTAGGAGGCCTTATTTGTTAATGATATAGGAATTTTATATATCTAGGAGATAGTGTGACTTAATTTTGTTCCATGTTCTATCATATCTGAGAAATATGCCCAGTTGAATTCATGGTTATGGAAAGGGTTGAAAAAGGAACTCAGTTCATAGGTTCCCTTGATTATAGTATATCACCCCCAAACTGATGGGAATTCTGAGTGAATGATATGGTTGTTAGAGGATATGTTACGGTCATTTATCCTTGATTTTGATGGTTCCTTGGAAAATCATATTACTCTAGTTGAGTTTTCCTTTAATAATATTTTCCAGAAAACAATTCAGATGGCTCTATGTGAGGCCCTCTATAGTAGATTGTGTTTTCCACCTTTATGATGGCTTGTGGAAGGTGACACAACTCTACTGGGTCCTCATCTTGTTTAGGAGACTTTAGATAAAGTACGACTAATTCAAAAGAATATGGATACATCTTAGTCTATGTAGAAGTCTTATACTTATCATTATCATAGACCTCTAGAGTTCAAAATGGGACATCATGTCTTTTTGTGTGTATCTCCTAGATTGGATCATAGATGAATTCAGAGATAGGGAATGTTATCGCCTCGATATGTCAGGTCTTTTGAGATAGTGGAGAGAGTTGTTCTAGTATCATATTGGTTTTTGTTACCTCATTGGTATCATTCCATTCATTATGTCATCCATGTATCTCATATTTGACTATATCATCCTAACCCATGTCACTCGTTTGACCCTGAGGATATATAGATGGAGGAGGATGCATCCTTTGAGGAGCATCTAATACATATCATTGATTGGGGCATGAAGGATCTCCAAGGTAGGTCAGTTCCTTTGGTCTAAGTACTATGGTAGAACAAACGCGTACATGATTAGACCTAGAAGTGAGAAGCCGATGTATGTGCATAGTGGTTGGAACTCTTCTTAGATCATGTTCCACTACCCTCTAAGAGGAAATTTGAGGATGAGTTATCTAAAGGATAGGAGGTTGTAACATCCCATCTTTTTTCAAAGGTACAATCCATTAATTTTTTATTCTAATTCCTTTAATTTCACTAAATATGATTCTTAAATGGTTCAAGGTGGTTTTGTCTATGTCTAGGACTTGTTTGAAGCTCGTATCCCCAAAATAGGAGGGAAAAACTGGGCTGCATGATTAGGAGAAATTGTGCAGCCCAGCCCACGTTGTTTCCCTAAACCATGTAGCTGCTAATAGTGGGCTCTTGGGGACCACACAGTTTCTTTGAAACCATGTGGACTAGGATGCAGGGTCATGAGACCCACTTAAAACTTTTGGAAAGTGGTTTTCTTATGGTCCTCACACTGTTAGACAAATTGTGTGCCTAACCATTTTGCATGTCCCTTTAAAGAAGATAAAGGTTCACGGTTTAGTTAATAGTGTGGTCAAATCGTGTGTAGTGGTGTTTTTGGTTGAATTTACCCATTTAACCCTCTGAAATGATTTTAACCCTATTTTAATCCTCCCCCACTTCATTTCCAACATTTTTCTCCTCCTACCATGCATGAAGCTCCCTCCTCTCCTATATCTAGATTTCTTTCCAACTTCTTCATTAAATGTCCATTTCTCTCATTGTCAAATCAAACAGGAAGCCAAAGGTACGCTCTTTAATCCACTATAATCAATTTCATGTTTTTTTTCATCTATTGAAAGCTCATTTTCCCCATTTTCAGGGAATTTTATGGTTTCATTGATTTCTTCCTACCTAGGTCGAATCAAAGGTTGACACTAGACGAGGGAATCCCTATGAGGCTAAGGTTTGTGGTCTAGGCTCTTTCTCTTCATTTTTTTGTATTATATAAGTTACATCATCATGCTGAGATCCAAACCCATCCAGTTTCACCTCTATTTTGTTAACTTAAATTAAATTTAACATGAAATTACATCATTGGAAACCCAAGCTAGTGGTGAATAAACCCCTTGGGTTGATCACCTTGAGTCATTCCATCCACTTGGGGTTTTTTCCTATAATTATTAATTTTCCTTATGACTTAGATGTTTAACTGCACTTGATGGTTTTTCCTTATAATTAATATCATGAATTTATTGATTGAAATAATCACTTATTTTGTACATGATTTTAGGAGGTGTACCTTATGACTTGTGATGCAAACAGTTTCCCCAATATAAATTCCATGATACGTATGCCTTTTTTATATAAATTTTTAATTAATTGAAATATCCTCTCTTTAGACATGCTATATATATATTCAGTGATTTTTTAATGTTTTCACCTTAGTTATACGGGTTATACAAGGGGTTATGACTTAAGAAACCCTTGTATAGACTCCCATGATTTCTATTACATATTTCAATGTTTGGTAAACATATCAGGGGCGATATAATTTATTCCTAAGATGGGATCGTTGTGTGTTATCTATTTTTACCTCCTTATGAGTGACATAAGTTCCCAAGGGGATACACCTTGGATGGAATTTATGGAATGATTGGTTATACCATACCATGAGAGATACTCAGGCCCTTAAGTGTGATACTCAGTACAGATTCAAAGGTTTGTTAATCCTTTACTTTTGGCACGCCATGCTGGAAGTGATACATGGGACTTCATGAAAAAATTATTTTAATAATTATCATTTGAGTATCCTCATGAAAAAATTAATTTAATATGTGGTTATTGTTATTTTATTAATGTTATAACCAATGGAAAACTAGTATTTTATTAAGATTTAATTATTAAAACCACAATTATGTTACACTTTTTATGTTAAAATCATTATTTATTCCAAAAAATAATTGTGATTTTAATTTTTAAGTGTAAATTTTCAATGTTATATAGAATTAAATTATTTATTCCTAATGAATATTTGATTTAATTATATATTATATTGATACTAATTTTTAAAGAGAAAAAATTATTTGTATGTCTGTATTCAGTCCAACTGAAGTTATAAATAATAAAAACTTTCTCATAGGAAACTTTTATGTATTTTATTTTCCTTTTTAAACTGTATACTCTAAATTTATTAATTTTTGATACTTATGATTGTGTATTTTCATGATTATTGATAATCTGAAATATTTTTATTGTGACTATTTAGATTCACTTATGATTATAATTTCATCCATTTAGACCCTAACTAGTAGTAACTTTGAGAAATGGAAAAGAACAATTTCTTCTTGTCCAAGGTGTTATAGACCTTCACTATGCCCTGTATAATGATACACCTAACCCACTTATAGCTCAATGTTCACATTAAGAAAAATATTATTTTGAAAATTAGGATCATTATAATATATTTTCACATATGATTATCAAGGTATCAATAACATTGTAAATCCTAGGATGATTTATAGATTCTGATACTGTTGTTGATTCTGAAAATAATAAATAAGATGGAAATGATAAGAAGATCCTCACTTTAGTTGAAAAATAATTCCAAAGTTCTTCCAAGATTATTTTTAATATATTAATCAACAAAATGGTCACCATTAGGTACAATGGTGTCGGTATTATTTAATGGAACATCTTAAGAATAGATGATATGGCCTCTCTTCTTGAGTTTATGGACATTGATATTTTAGAATTTTTTCTTATTCATTATATTATGCCATATCTTCCTTCTCAGTTTTGTATTTTTAAGATCAACTATAATGATCAATGTGAGAAATATAAAATGAGTTATTTAATAAACATGTGAAATAGATATGGATCATGGTTAAGATTTAAATCCCATCAATGTAACAATTCTATCATTTATAGAAAGAACAATATAGAAAGGTCGGGTAATGAAAAATGATTGTTTTAAACAAAAGGGTAATTTACTTCAGTGTAAAGGGAGTAATTATGACACTATGTCTTAGGTATCAGCTAAGTGTATCTTCTTCCTAGCTAAAATAAATATTCATAAGGAGTATTTAAAATTTAAGGAATGACTAGAAAATAAAGGTAATGTACCTAAAAAAAAATTCATTCCTTTCTTGAAAATTTTCTTTTAAATATATAGTGGGTTAACATTAGTGAGCATGTTCATATTAATTTTTATTTAAAGGGATTTTGTTCTGTATGGTGGCTGAATAAGGTAGAATGGATCATTTTAGTAGGAAATGTAAATAATGATCTATTTAAAGTTGTTGGAACTCATTATTTAGTCTTGAATAGTGGTTTCTTTAAGGACCCAACCCTAGTTTCCTAGAGTTCGTGACTTATTTAATTACATTGGAATACAAACAAGGAATATGAATCCTAAAGGACTGAGTAGTTTAGTAGCATTTGACACAATATACATACATAAGTTCATTATAACAACTTGAAATTAAAAACAACATATAAATTCCTTCAACAACATCCATAACTCCTAGGTTATTTTTTCATGTCATTCATAGTAAGAATCTTCATTTTATGAGAAAATGAAACAAAATAAAGGGGTGAGATCAAATTCTCAGTAAGGGTAAAAAATATAGTGGAAGATATCAAAAACATAAACATTAGGCATGTTGAATAACTGAAAACACATGCCTTTAACAAAAAACTTAAACACAATATGGTAGGAATAAGAGCCAAATAAATAATTCCATAGTAAAACATAATAATAAGTATTCTACTAGTCATGTAACCACCTAAACCACCAATACTATTTTAATAATGAGTTAATTCATAATGTGGGTCATCATAACCATACCATGAAGACCTCGTGCTAAGACCATAAATAATCATTTTTTCAAGGCCTTGTACCAAGACCGTAGTTTGTCTCATGAGACCTACTGATACACTGAGGGGATATATTAGGCCACACATGAAACTTACTATGTCCAATGCATTAATAATATTAATGGGGATAAAAAAACAACATATACATTCATATTGAAACTAATATATAAAATATAAATAACTTTTCCCAAACATTAAGCATAAACACTAACCATTCAGGGTAAATTGGTGAATGGTTTTAAGATTGAACATCCATAGCCAAACTAATAATAAAAAATTAATTTAAATATGGTATATGATACCATAAAATATTAATCCCAATAATACATAATAATAAACAATAGTGTTGAAATATATGAAGATACACTTATAAAATCTTCGAGTGATTCTTGAGATAAATACTATTTTACTCTAAAAAGAAGAGTTCTTTTAGAAATATATTTGTATAAAACTAGAAGTGAAGTAATATAGTATTTTCATAATAAAATGGCTGATTTTTTAAAGTTAATGGTTTCCAAAAAAATATTATATAGTTCCCTTGAAAATAGGTAATAATTGGAGGATTCCCATGAAACGGGATTGTTTATCAGGAAATATTTTTGAAAGATCCTTTAAAAACATATAACTCCCCATAAATGAAGGTATGATTCTGTTTTGAAAAAATATATATAAAATTTAAATATAAATTATTTGGAGTACATATGAATGAATAATTATTTAATTTAGGCAAGTAAATAATAAATGTAACTTGAATGAAAATGAAGGTTCAGGTAGAAAACCGGTACCATAAGTCTGAATATGTTCCACTCTTGAAATTAAGGTTTTAGAATATGAAATTAGATGTATCAATAACATAATTAAAAAATATTATACATGTATTTAGTTTATCATAATTTTATTATGTTCATTATGTCCTTATTGATAAGTTATAATATTTAATTCTATTATTCCAGAGTGTTCGTTTCCTTGGTTTTCATGATCGATATATTTGTATATGAGTATGGGTGTTCATGTGGAAAGGATGTAATTCTCTAGAATTGAAATTATATATTATTTATAAGCATACAGAAGTGTTAATGGCTATATATAGAATTTTTTTACATGGTATTAGTATGAATCATTAGATTAAATATTAATGACAATCACATATATTATTTGGCGGTATTTGGATTATTATGAACTAGTTTTAGCATATAAATTAATAATATGTACATATACTAGTTCCTAAATATTAAGTAGGTTATAATATATATTTTATAGTCTATTTCAACCATAAAAATTGTTTCATTACCAATAATGAAGGAGAAATTGAAGAAAAAAACATCGTCGTCCATGAATGTTGTAAATTGGAACCTCACAGACGATGATTTCATTTAAGAAGAGAGAGAGAGAGAGAGAGTAGAAGATTGATAATGGTTATTACATTAACATGGTATAATTATATTATATAGATGATAATAGAGTTATAAGGATCGATTGAATATAGTAGTTTAGGAGGGAATAAGAAAAGAAGATAAATTGAAATGAAACCAAATGAAAAAGAAAGATGTTTTACCTCTTGAAATAACCACCTTGAGAACCTCCTTAAGGGAAGGGGTTTTAGTCTTTTGGCTAGACCAAGAGCTCCTGGATGTGGGGAGTGACTAGGAAAGGGTATTTGGCAAGAACTTTTATGATATTAAAGGCTTATAAAAATGAATAGAATAGGGAGTGAAGGGGGTTTTATAGTGGAGGAGAGGAGGGTTTTCCCATTATTTTTCTCATTATTTTATTATTTTTCCAAATACAACTAATAGTAATGATTCTTGTTACCAAAAACAGTAATAATTGCATGTGAGTTCGAACCAATGGTCATTTACAACATCCATGACTCAATAATGATGTATAAATTCACTTATTTAACATATTTTGTAAATTATCGAATTTCACTATTCACCAAAAATTCAAGTATTTCAGAAAAATCCCAAAAATTCACCCTAACCATTTTTTGACGTTCAAAAATGAACTCCATTATTTGAAAATAATTTTCTAAATATGATTAATTTAATTTTTAAATAAAATGTTAATTTATTTGAAAAATAACAATTTTAAAACTATAATTCATTTTATATCACATTGAAAAATTAATCAAGATCATAACCTTAAGAAAATAAAATAATAATATGATTCACTATTTATTAGGGTCATATTACTATTCATATTAACATTCATAAGGCTATGTTACTATTCACCAAAAATTATTTTTATCTTATTAGACTCTACATATCTTACTGAATGCAACTGTGTATGTCAGTTTTTTGAAATTTGAATTACAGAGGTGGAAAATTGTGTTTAGTGGATAGGTTATAAAAAATTGGTGTTTTTAGTGACTTAGTGTTTCATGCATTCAATATTAAATTTATTTGAGAAATCTTGGGGTGTTACATTATCCCCTCCTTACAAAAATTACCTCCTTGAAATTACCAAAAGTTTACCTCACAAAAAGATTTGGGTAGTTCTTCATCATAAGCTCCTCAGGCTCCCATGTTTCCTCTTCGATTTTATGAGTTTTCCAAAGTTTCATTACGAGTCAAGTTTTCTAATTCCTCAACACTTGTTCTTTAGTGTCTAGAATCCTGATAGACTCTTCACAGTAAGATAGGTCTGGTTCTAATTCTATACCTTCAGAAGTGAGTACATACATTGGGTTTGGCATGTACTTTATCAGCAATGAGACATGGAACACATTGTGTACTTTAGACAGGCTAGGTGGCATGACAAAATGATTTCCAACCACTCCAATTCTCTCTATAATTTCAAAAGGGCCCATGTACCTAGGGCTCAGTTTCCCTTTCTCCCAAATCTTATAAATCCCTTCCATATAGATACTCTTAAGAAAACATGATCTCCCATTTGAAACTCCAAATCCATCCTTCGATTATCAACATATCTTTTTTGTCTACTTTGACCTGCTTTTATATGGCCTTGAATAGTCTTTACCTTCACTGTTGTTTTCTCCACATGCTCTAGGCCCACAAGCCTCCTTTCTCTAACTTCATCCCAACAAGTTGGTGTATGACATCTCTTTTCGTGCAATGCTTCATATGGTGTCATTTGAATACTTGAATGAAAACTATTATTGTAGTAAAATTCTACTAAAGTTAAATATTGATCCCACATACCTTGAAAGTCAATTAAACATGATCTAATCGTGTTCTTTAAGGTTTGGATCGTCCTTCTTGATTTCATGTCAGCTTGAGAATGATAAGTAGTACTCATACAAAGCTTAGTATCCAAGGCTTTCTGAGGACTTTTCTAGAATTTTGATGTGAATCATGGATCACAATTAGAAACAATTGAGAGAGGTTCTCCATGAAGTCTCACAACTTCAATGATATAGAGTCTTTCAAGATGCTCTAGTAGAAATTCCTCCCTTATAGCGAGTAAATGTGCAGATTTTCCAAGTCGATCCACAATTACCCATATTGCATCATTCTTTCTTGGAGTTTTGGGTCATATAATGACAAAAACCATGGTGATTTCTTGCCATTTCCATATAGGAATAGGTATAGGTTGCATGACTCTACTAGGATGTTCTAGTTTTTCCTTCACTTTTTGACAGACTAAACATCTTGATACACAATCAGCAATTTCCCTCTTCATGTTATCCCACTAAAAATGTTCTTTCAAATCTCTATAAAATTTAGTGATAATAGGTTGTATAGAGTAATTTGAGATATGATCGTCATTCAATAAATCCCTTTTCAGCTCAAGTAGAGAGGGAACACAAAGCCTCTTCCAAAATTTAATAACTCCGTCTCTACGCATGAAGTCATCCAACTTCCCATCTTTCACAAAATTAATCTACTTTTGAATATTCTCATCATCAGATGATTAAGCTTTAATTATTTCTAATAATGATAGTTGGGAAACCATTTCAAAAATCATTGATGTTTTACCCTATTTGATAATTCCCATATTCATCCCCGCTAGATCCATGTACAAAAGATCCTTGTCAATCCTCGTGTTTTTTATAACTCCTTGATCCTTCATTTTCAATGCATCACCTACCTTGTTTTACTTTCTTGGGTGGTAGTGTATGGAACAATCATAATCTTTGAGTAGTTCGAGCCATCACCTTTTCCTCATATTGAGTTATTTATGTGAGAGATATATTTCTGACTCTAATGATCTGTTTATATCTCATATTTTTCTCCATAGAGATAATGTCTTCATATCTTTAGAGAAAATATTACCACTGATAACTCAAGATCATGAGAATGATAGTTTTGTTCATGAATTTTTAACTTCTTTTATTCTTATGTAATAAATATATCATTCTACATAAGGACACAACCAAGACCTTTGATGCAACCCTATAGATCACAAACCCATCATTCCCCGATGGTTGCGTTAGGATTGGAGCATTCACTAATATCCTCTTCAATTCTTAAAAAAATACTCACATTATTTTTTCCATACAAACTTAACCCCCTTACCTTTAAACTTGGTGGGCTGGATAATCAGGTGAATTTCTGAACGAAACGCCAATAATAACCTATTAAACCAATAAAACTACATACCTCGTTTATGTTCATTGGAGTGGGACATTCTTGAACAGCCTTTCTCTTCATTTTATCAATAGATATTCCATCCTTAGAGACAATATGTCCAAGAATGGAAAGTTATTAATGCCAAAATTCACACTTTCTAAACATCCCATATAATTAATTTCTTCTAAGAGTTTTCATAATAGTGCACAAGTGATTTTCATGATCTTAATTGATTTTAGAGTATACCAAGATATCATCAATAAATACCACCAAAAATTCATCAAGATATTACTTGAAAAATCTATTCATTAGATCCATGAAAACATAGGGTGCATTATTAAGTCCAAAAGGCATTATTGTAAACTCGTAATTCTCATACCTGGTTTGAAGTGTTGTTTTTGGAATGCCTTCCTTCCTAAAAAGAAACTGATGATATCCAGATCTAAGTTTAATCTTCTAAAAATATTTATCTCCATGATGTTGATCAAATAAATCATTCATGCAAGGTAGGGGATACATTTTTTTATTGTTATAGAATTTATCTCTCTGTAGTCAATGCACAATCACAGAGATCCATCTTTCTTATTAACAAAAAGAACAGGGGCTCCCCATGGAGAAAAACTAGGGAGAATAAATCCTTTATCAATCAATTCTTTTAGTTGTTTATTCTGTTCCACTAATTTCTCAGTGTCCATTCTATAAGGGGTCTTTGATATGGGCCTTTATTAATGAATTAATTCAATGGAAAAGTCAATTTTCCACTTTTGAGGATGTCCAACTAAATCCTCTGGAAATACATCAACATATTCTTGTACAATAGGTATGTCCTCTATTTGAAAAAAAATTCCTCACCCATAGTTATTGTATTGCCTTCCTCCCTGATAACTGAATTTAGTAGAGCTACTGGGGGTGGATCTAGATGAGAATCATATGGTGATGTTGATATCCTAAAGATAAGGGATTCCACATCATGCACAAAAATTTTAACCTAATTCTTCTTGCAATAAATTTTCTCATCATTGTTTGAAATCCAATCCATACCAAGGATTATATAAATATAAATCATGGGTATGACAAAAAAATCATCAGATAAAGCACGTTAATATGCCATAATGGGGATTTCCGAACACAACTTCGTTGAAATGATACTTCCCTTAGGAGTTTTGGCTGGAAACTCCCTTATTAAATCAAATTGTAAGTATCTAATTTTCTTGGAAAACAGAGAAGATATGAAAGAATGTGATGATATTGAATCAAATAAATCATTGGATAAGTTCGAGGAAATGAATAAAGTACATGCCACCACATCGTTAGGAACTTCAACCTCCACAGTTGTGACCGCATAAGCTTGTCCTCTCTCTCTTGGAATTGTTTGGGGAATGTTTCCCTAACAGTTAGGACATTCATGTGCATAATGTTCCATATCTCTACAATTGTAACATTGAACATTGGTAGCTTCATTCATCCCCTTACATTCATAATATTGGTGGTCTTTTTCTCCACACTTGTAACAGACTTCCATTCCCTTCAGAAAAGTTCTAGGGTGTTTCTTACCAAAATTACTGTAGGATGGAAGGTCAAATATTCCCTTATTCCACATTTCCTTATTTCCTTTTCTAGAGTTTTTGGAAACCCTATTATTATCTTGCTTTCCTTTAAAGACATAATACTTATAAAATTCCTTTTTTGTCTTGATAGCTCTTGAGACTATATCTTCATATGATGAGAAACTTTGGGAGACTAGAGCCCTTCGGAGGAATGGTTTTAAACTATAAAATAATCGATCAATTTTTCTCCTTGGATTACATATATATTATCCACAGCATGCCTTTCCATCCTTGTAATGTTGTCTTTATACTTGGCAACATTTTCATCCTTTTTCTACATCAGATTCAAGAATAGCCTTTTCATATCTTCTCATTGTTCACGGGGGAAATATTTTTATAGGAATATTTTATTAAAATCTCTCCATTCCATATCCTCTATTTATTCCTCCTCTTTCATGTTTTTGGATTAACGAATGCCACTTAACCACATCTCCGGATAGATGATAAAATTCCATGACAACCTTCTCTCTTTTTTTACAACCCAAATTGATAAATATATTATCTAGGGAACATACCTACTACTCAAATACAAATGAGTTTGTAGTCCCATAGAATGATGGAGGATGTTTTTATATAAATTGATATAACATATCTCCCCCGCGTTATAGATCTAGATGCTCCATATGGGTAAGGTTATTATTCATAACCAGAGTAAGTTGTCCCAGTATAGTTATAAGTTGCTCTGCACCAGTCATAGCTCCAGATCCAACATCATTATCTTGCTTAAGAGGTAAATCCCTACATGGGATATGCGTGTTCATGTAGTTTCTATTCCTTCAACTAGGAACCATTTCTAAATAATGGCATACACTAGATTAGGTTATGAATCATAATGTATAATCTCAACATAGAAAAATATTTGGCATAAATTTAAATCATATGCATGGCTAATCCCATAATAACGAACATGGTTTCATTAAGGAAAAATTTTACATTTAAATTCTTCATAATGGATTGTAAAGAAAATGTGAATTATCCTTATCATATCCCCTAGGAGTGTCAAACTAGGTCTATAGTAAGGTCTGTTGTCGTCCACTAGGATACCCCAGGTCAAGCCTGAAACTCCTTGTCGGAGTTTTCCCTGCTAGGTACATATATTCCAGAACCACATCAACTTGTAGTATCCAGACAGGGATATATTTTCTAGAAAGATTCATATAATCTTTTCCTTACCAAAATACCATGATTCTATTTTATTTTTATCCTAAAATACTATCATAGGGATTTTTCCCTAATCTAGTTTCAAAGTATTCTACTAAACTTCCTTTGATACCAACTGTAAGGACCTGAAGTCGGTTGCCCAGAGCCGGTGCCTTATTTAATTACAATGGAATATAAATAATGAATATTCCTCTCGAAGTACCGAGTATTTTAGTATCATTTGAAACAAGATACATACATAATTTCATCATTACAAATTGAAACAAAAAATAACATAGAAATTACTTGTACAACATCTATAACTCTAAGGTTATTTTTGCATGTAATTCATGTCCTGAAAAAATGAAACATAAGAAAGAGGTGAGCTCAAATGATCATTAAGGGTAAGAAATATAACATAAGATATCAAAAACATAAACATTAGGCATGTTGAATAACTAAAAGCACATGACTTTAACAAAAAACATGAACACATTATGGTAGGAATAATAGCTGGATAAAAAATTCCCTAGTAAAACATAATCATGGGTATTCTACTAGTCGAATAACCACTTGAAACATCAATACTATTTTCATAATGAGGTAATTCTTAATGTGGGACATCATAACCATGCCGTCAAGGCCTCATAAAAAGACCATAAATAATCATTTTGTTAAGGCCTTGTGCCATGACCATAATTTGTCTCATGAGACCTACCGATGCACCGAGGGGCTATAGTGGGACCCACCCGACACTTACTATGTCCAATTAATTCCTCATATGAATAGGGATAAACATAAATACCATATACATTCATATTGAAACTAATATACTAAAAGTAAATAACATTACTTGAACATTAAGCATTAACACTAACCATTCGGAGTAAATTGGTGAATGGTTTTAAGATAGCACATTCACATCCAAACTAATAATAACCCATTAAATTAAATATGTTATATTATACCACAAAATATTAATCCCAATAATACATAATAATCAACAAGAGTGTTAAAATAGATGAAGATACTCTTTTAAAATCATCGAGTGATTATTAAGATAAATACTCTTTTACTGTGAAAAGAAGAGTTCTTTTAGAAAAATATTTTTATAAAACCAGAAGTGAAGTAAGATGGTATTTTCATAATAAAATGAGTGATTTTATAAAGATAATGGTTTCAAAAATAAGATTACATAATCCCCTTGAAATAGGTAAGAATTTGAGGAATTCCCTTGAAACGGGATTGTTTTTCGGGAATGATTTTTGAAAGAACCTTTTAAAACATATAACTCGCCATAAATGAAGGTATGATTTTGGTTAGAACACATACATATAAAATTAACATAGAAATTATGTGGAGTAAATATTAATGAATAATAATTTAATCAAGGTAAGTAAATAATAAAAGTAACCCGAATGAAAATGGAAATTTGGGTAGAAAACCCTTACCTTAAGTCTGATTGTGTTCCGCTCTTGAACTTAAAGTCCTCAAATATGAAATTAGACTTATTAATAACACAATTAAAAACCTATTAGACATGTATTTAGTTTATAATAATTTTATTAAGTACATTATGTACTTATTTATATGTTATAATATTGAATTTTGTCGTTCTAGGGTGTTCGTTTCCTTAGTTTTTAGGATCAGAATATTAGTATATGAGTATGGAAGTTCATGTGGAAAGGATTTAATTATACAGAATTAAAATTATATATTATTTATGAGCTTACATAATTTTTAATGGTTATATATATAATTTTTTTACAAGGTATTAGGATGAATCATTGGATGAAATATTAATGAAAATCACTTATATTATTTGGCGATATTTGGATTATTATGAACTAGTTTTTTCATATAAATTAATACTATGTACATATATTGGTTCCTGAATATTGAGTAGGTTATAATAAATATTTTATAGTCTATTTAAACCATAAAAATGGTTTCATAACCAGTAATGAAGGATAAATTGAAGAACGAAACTTTTTCTTTCATGAAGGTTGTAAACTTGAATCTCACGGATAGAGATTTCGTTTATAAAAGAGAGAGAGAGAGAGTAAGAAGATTGGTAATGGATATTATATTAACATGGTATAATTCCAGTATATATATGATACTAGAGTTATAAGGATCAATTGGATGGAGGATGTTAGGAGAGAATAAGAAAATAAGATAAATTGAAATGAAACTAAATGAAAAATAAATATGTTTTACCTCTTCAAATAACCTCCTTGAGAACCTCCTTAAGGGAAGGGATTTTGGTATTTTGGAAAGAACAATAGCTTCTAGATGTGTCCTGATGCAGGAGCGAGCAGTGATCGCTTATGGTTCTCGATAGCTAAGACATCATGAGTAGAACTACACAACTCATGTCTCAGAGTTACCATCATTGGTATTCTCCTTGAATATGTGGTGACATTACTTGATAGGCGAATGTTTTATAGTCTACTTTGATCACAAGATTCTCAGGTATATCTTCTTTCAGAAGGACCTGAACCTGAGACAGCGACGTTGGCTTGAGTTCCTCTAGGACTATGACTTCGAGATATTCTATACTTCTAGGAAGGGGAATGTAGTAACAGATTCACTCAGTAGGAGGTCTAGTATACAGTTTCTGAGTGAGACAACGGAGCAGCTAACTTCTTTGCTGGTATCCTATGTGGATCAAGATGGAGCAGCTTATCTTCATTCTATGATAGTCACTCCCCCACTCCTTCAGCGATTTAGGGAGGCATTGATTAGG
Organism: Viscum album; assembly: GCA_963277665.1. Lineage (NCBI taxonomy): Eukaryota > Viridiplantae > Streptophyta > Magnoliopsida > Santalales > Viscaceae > Viscum > Viscum album. Next base: position 905,294,064 of record OY728166.1, on the reverse strand, counting down.
GACAATGATTACGAGGATCGACGTGCTCAGATATCCACAGGACAGGAACCTGATGGATTTTCTGAAGGTGAAGAGCACATCATCTTCTTCTGAGGATGTACTATGGTACTGGTGGTGCTACAGGAGGAATTGTTGAGGTAGTTCCATTCATCCCCTCTAGAGGTACATCTAGGAGTTTTAAAGATGTACCCGGACCTCCGGCATCAGCATTGGTGGCCAGAAATGAAGAAAGTGGTAGCATATTTTGTCTCACAGTGCCTCACTTGTCAGTAAGTGAAGGCAAAGCATCAGGTCCCAGCAGAATTAGTTCTGCCACTAGAGGTGCCAGAGTGGAAGTGGGATGGAATTTACCTGGACTTCATGATGGTACTTCCACGCACATCCAGGGGACACGATTCTATATAGGTGATCATGGATCTACTAACCAAGTCGGCCCACTTTTTACCTATCAGAGAGTAGAGTTCAGTATAGGGCTTGGGACGCCTCTACGTACAAGAGATTGTGAGGCTTCATAGGGTGACATCTATGATTGTCTCCGATCGTGATGCAAATTTTACTTCCCGGCTATAGAAGGGGTTGTAGGAGGCGTTCGGGACACAACTTTGGTTAAGCACCAACTTCCATCCTTAGACGGATGTTCAGACAGAGCGGACCATTCAGACTCTCGAGGAGAGGATGTGTTCTTACGTACTTTATTTTGGTCGCAGTTGGGAGGAACACTTTCCCTTAGTGGAGTTCGCATACAACAACATTTATCACTCCACTATCAGTATGGTACTATTCAAGGCGTTGTATGGTTGACCTTATAGATCACCTCTGTGTTAGACTGACCTAGGGGATTTAGCACTCATGGGACCAAAGATGGTATGGGATACCACGGAGAAGGTGCAGATCATCCAGGAGCAGATGAAGACTGCAAAGAGAAGGCATAAATCCTATACTGACTGTAACACCCCAGGTAAATAAAGAATATGACATTTTTCTATTTATCTATATTTTTGAATAAAATGTTAATACTAATTTAAAGGTAACGCTATGCTCGATGGCGTACCCAATACGCAACAACGAGTTTCTTTGAAATCTCATGTTGCACTCTAATAATAAAATACTATTATTTTAAATGGTAGTTAATGCCTAGTCGTTGTAATGGCGGGATTGAACTTAAATAACTATAAAATGATTATATATGTTTGTAAAATATTTTTACTTTTATCCAATAAATGTTAAAGGCTTAAAATGCAAATGAATCAAATTTTAAGCATGAATCTTCTAAATATTCTTTAAAAGGTCGATTAACCGCCTTTTGATGGAGAACCCTTTTTAAATATACTTTTGAAAATTTTATATGTTTTATTTGACAAAATAAAATCCTTCTTTAGAATCTGGACATCAAAATTTACATTTTGTAAATTTTTGTTATTTTTCCGATAAAGATCATTTTTAGTGAAAATGTTGCATTTTAATTCAAAACCTCCTTTTAATCTGATTTATTTATATGGATAGATTATCTTTTTAATTGAGATTAAAGTGTATTTAGAATATATTTTTACCATTTAATCCAATGGTGGTCATTGGAAATAATTTCACTTTGAAATTGGACTTAAACTAGTGTCAATCTTCTAATAGATATTGTTTCTTAAAAACACGCTATTTGTTTTGACAGCAGGAATGAATTATTAAATTAATTAATCAAACTTATATATTTTTAATTTTGTAAAATAGATATCATTTTTGAATTCGGAATATCAAATATATCTTAGGGTGAATTTTTTGTATCTTTCTGAAAAACTTCAATTTTTGATGAATAGTGAAACCACTAAGTGGTACTTAAAAAAACTGATTTTTCGTTTAAATGAAATTTTACCACCTCTGTGTTTTGAATTTAAAAAATCCGACATACATGGTTTTCATTAGGAAGTAAAATGTGGTTCAATGGGATTAAAATAATTTTTTTGTGAATAGTAACTTTTAAGTTTTTAATCGCGATTAGAGGTAATTAGTGTAATTTAAGGTAAAAATAATGTTTTAATAATATGAAATGACCTTGACACATGTCCTACCCTTATTGGATGAGTCATTTCCGACCAAGAAAATCCATGGGTCAACTTGGTGAACCCATGGAGCCACTTTGGTAGGAAAATGACATTAATAACTTTTTATTTAAAGTTAAAATTAAAATGTCACAAACATGTGTTGTTTTACTAAAACAATTTTTACATGGGGTTATACAAGTCATATTTTTTACTATAAATATTAATTAGAAATATAAAAAGATTTCCTACATCATGATAGTTTTTTTATAATTTTTAGACATTAAATTAATTAAATTATTTATGACACCATGATGATGCAGTGATTACCACATTATTTAACGATTTAAATAAAATGAAAAGATAATGTAAAATCTAAGACCTAAACTTGTCAAAAACCTATTGGATGTGTGGATTTAGAACTATTATCACCTTATCCTCTAAATATATAATTGTGGGACTTTAAAATACTAAAATCATTTTATAATAATGTTACTTTTCAAGACTTTCCAAGAGTGACCCTCCTCTTATCTTATAAAAGGCCCCCACCTCTACCACCTTACCCACACCTCTCAAGCCTTTGCCTTGGCCAACCTCTACCCATTTCATCTCTCCACATCCCTCTCTTTATTATTGAATCCTCAACTTTTCATAATTCTCTTCAAGAAACCCTTTTGGTTCAAACCAAGAGGAGTTACCCGATTTAAAGGTAATGTCTTCACTTGTGTTCTTTTGTTTTCTTTTTCTTCTCCAAACCCCTAAACTCTTTTTATTACTTTATTTTGTAAAAAAACCAGTATATCCAATATACTAGGATTTTTTTATGTGAAGTATTTGAGCTACACTTACACACACCTCCGTCTAATGGTAAAAGAACTTATTGTTTCTGTGGATGGAAAATTACTGCCTCACGAAACGATGATTGTTCAATCTTCTCTTAAAACCTTTCATGGTGGCCATTATGATGTCACTATATTTTATATATGATATATATGGTATTTATGTTTTCCATATGCTTCTGTATTTCATATTTAAAATATACCTTTATGATTTTCATGTTGTGCAAATGTGATAATTTCATACGAGGAAGTGTGGACTACCGCCCCCTCAAGTGATTTGACTCATTCATGCAATACATGGAATGTATAAAGAATGAAATTAATGAACTTATGTTACCTATAAAACATATATATTATAATGGAATTATAATATATATATCTCTCAATTATTTTTAATTCCATTAATATGTCAAAGAATAGAAGTAGCGTTCATGCGTACGTACGGCCTACCGTCTCCATGAACGGTGCATTTCATTTATTTTTATCTCCAAATGTTATGGAAGAGTATAAAATGAATATTTACTGGATATATATGATATTTAAATCATTAATACTATTATTTAGATGATTTACTTATAACTACATGGACAATCATTTTCAAACAAGTTCATTTTTGACTCATGTACCAAACATCGACAAAAACATCTGATATGAACTCACATTATTAACCGATTATTATAACATTATAATATGTGATATGAACTGAATAATAATCTTTAAAGGAGGTCCTTATTCAATTATAAATTGACCAAAGTTTATTATTCAGGAATATAAAGAAACGAACAAGACAAGTCGGACTTGAGGTAAGGGATCCTACCCCTCTCTTTCTTTTTAAGTACACTCTTTTATGTCATTCCTTTTAAGCTCATCTTTCTTATTATTGGGATGTTATTTTATATTAATCATACTATAATTTTTATGTTCATATGATGAGAGACCCTATTTTCTCTCATCAATCCATTTTGGAAGTTTTGATTGGCGCCGTTAGGCTGCCGAATTTTCGTAAGAGATCCAACCTCTCTCTTTCTTTTTAAGTACTCTCCTTTATGTCACTTATTTTAAGCTCCTCTTTGTTACGTTGGGGGATGTTCTTTTATATTCCTCTTTCTATAAATTTTATGTTAATATGATGAGAGACCCTATTTGATCTCATCAATCCATTTTTGGAAGTTTTAAGTGGCGTCGTTAGGCTGCCGAGTTTTCATAAGGGATTCTTCATCTCACTTTTATTCCCGTGATATTTATGCTACATTTGCCACCATTTCCTTTGAGTGGTATATTTAATGCCAATTATTCTACTCTCTGTGTAAAATAATTTCGTTTATGAGTATTTACATCAATGTTGTATTGTTCTTCTTTCATGGGGTGTATGTTTCGAAAGATACCCAGGTCGGTAAGGGAACCTTTCACCCTCCTATTTTTAAAAGACTTATTTTGTTGGGTCTTTTAATTTACACATTGTAATGTTGAGATATTTTCTTATATATCCTTATTGATGTAAATTTTATGTCCAAGTGATGAGATTCCCTTTTTATCTATCATCAACTCATTTTATGAATTTTGAAGTGATGTCGTTAGGCTATCGAATTTTTGCAAGGGAACTTCTTAACCCAATTTTGATTCTTTGGGATAGACTTCTACTCCTTGAATATGTCATTATATGAATATGTTTGAATGACCTCTGATTGTTTTACTTATATTTGTTGTATTACTTTGTCACACATAATTATGTAATTGATTTATCCTTAATCCAAGGATACCATCTTTGTAAGGGACTTCGTCTCAATCTCCTTTCATTGAGGAATATATTATTCTAATACAAGACTTTATTTTATACAGTGTATAAACCCCTTTGTCTTTTAATTTTATACAAAAGGAATCTTTTTCTACGAAGCGTTTTACAAAACGACAAAATGGAATGTTTCTTTTAACGTACATGGTGACAACGACCTTTTCTGCCGCCGCGAGTATTATTTGGACATTGGCTTCCTCAAAAAGCTGTAATGTTTTTAAAAGTAAATAAAAACCATATACTCTTTTATGTATTTTGGTATTGAATATATTATTTTTATAATGGATTTTTTATGTCAATATATTTAAGTGATATATTGTGATCAAAGTGTGGAAATGTTTTCTTTCCATTATATTTGTTTTATGTCTTATGATTTTATAATGGTACTTGGACATTTGATGGTTGGTTACGTGATAAACCATATGATGGGTGGTGCCGTGAATACCAGGATGGGTGGTTACGTTATAACCTCCAATGCATTGGGTATGGAAGTCAGTCGTATGGCTATTCCATTAAGTGATATGTGTGGAAGTCGACCGTATGGTTATTCCATTTAAGTATGTTTATGTCCCAAGTTACCTTTATATGTTATGTGTAATTTATATAGGTTTTATGGTAATATTTTGGTTACAAAAGGGTAAGTAATGATCTTTTATTCAATGAAGAGTATTTTCTGCTTCATAAAGGTGAAAAGTATTACTTTGATTAAGTATTCATGGTTTACTTGTTGTTTTGAAAAACTAACAGTTATCCTTCTTTGTGTATCCCTTACTGATCTTTTTATGCTCACCCCAAGTTTTTTTTAAATGTTTTTCATAGGACATAATGTGGAATAGGGTCAAGGATGGGATCAAGGAAAAGTCATGTTTTCTTAAACATGGAACTAGAAATGACTTTTTTTAGGAGTTCATGTTTTGAAAAAAAGGAAACTTTGTAGAAGTGTCTACTGTGTGATCTTTTGAGATGTAATAGTTGTGGTCTAATTCTCTAAAACTCTAAACCTGAAAAGATCCTCAATGTGAATTATTCATTTAATTCAATAATAAGTAATGTTTAAGGTCGGGTCCTTATAGTTGGTATCAAAGGTCGGTTTAGATAACTTTAGAGGTTAGGGTATTCTTTAAGCATAAGTGACATTACTATAATGGCTAGGATTTCAGAAAGAGTCATAGTTTTTAGATAAAGTGAATGAGTAAGTATATCTTATTGTTTATCTTCCTCATTAGTACATAATGATTTTTTTGATATACTCACACTGACATTTCTGGTTTTAGTAAATGGATGGATCTAGCAGGCACCAAAGTGACAATGGGTTTGAAGGAAACTGTGGTGGTTCTCTGATTAAGAGACTGGATGAAATGGGGGATTCAATGAGAAATCTCGTGGTTATTCTAAACCAACTATCAGGAGTCGTGATCAACCACTTGAACCTTGGTGAGTTCTCTAATGCATCATGTATGAGATAACCAACTCGACATGGAAGTTCAGGTAATAATTATAAAGGTAACCATTAGGGTTTATATGATCCTTACTTTTGAGGTAATTATGGGTTACTATACGTTATGATGGAATATGAACGACATGAGATAAACTTGAGTTTAAATTATGTTATGGTTATTTTTGAAGATTTTATCTCATTTTGGGGAATGTTTTTAGAATTATATAGTTTTGGAAAAAGGACATCACACAGACCGTGTGACAACCCGTCACGTCGGACAAAGCTGCGGGAATCGAACCCACAACCAAAGTGCGACTGGTATTTATCACCTACCGCTGGACTACGTGAAGTCCCCAGTTATTTTTACTAATTCCTTTTAGTTATATGATCTTGTGAATCTAGAATAAGTTGATTTTGGGTTATCTATGGAAATTATTAACCTATCATGGAGGATATGTGATTAGGTTAATTACTTTTCAGTATAAGACTTTAAGATTAACTGATGTTATTTGGAGATAAATGTTAAGGTTTTTCTTGGAAGACTATGTGCTTAAATCCTTCAGAGATTTGGGTTTCAGTCTTAGTTTTGATTACTTTGAAGAATTTTATGGATAGATGTCTATTAAATGGTCTTTTTTGAACTTTGGGTATTGTTTGACAAATTTTAGAGATTAAGAATAGATTTTTTTTATAAAGGATTATCCATTTTGGGTATTATCTGATCTCATACTAACCTTTTTGGTTTTAGTTTTGGTTACAGTCTAAAGACATGGGAAGTATATAGTTCTCTTTTTTGGATTAGGTGATTCTCAAGAAGTTGATTATAGTACTCTTAATGCGAACAAGTCTTCCTAAATACTCGTCTTTTGGAGAAAGTATTAGTTTGTGTAAGAAGTCTAGTAAAAGTTGAAAGTCAACATGAAAAGTAAGTATGTTTCCTTAAGATCAAAAAATAAATTACTCAATGAAAAGTAACTTAAAACAAAAAAAAATTGTTAACTTTTCTTACTGGGGAATCGAATACCGTTTAACCCATCACAGGTTTGTGATTTTCTTGTGGTTAACTTTCTCCTAGACATGTTTACTATCACTCTCCATCAGAACATGACCCTTGGTTTTCTCCTCTATATCCATATTTTCATACATATAATCCTAGTATGGGTTAACTCGGGTGACCTTTGTACTTCTCTCCCTTTCTTTTAAAGTGATAGTTTTACTGACTCTTGTTCCGATGTGAGACTTTCAATGAAGTTTCCAAGCCCAATTTTAAAATTGCGAGGACGCAATTCCCAAAAGGGGGGAAGAATGTAACACCCAAGGTAAATTAATAATATGACATTTTTATATTTATCCATATTTGTGAATAAAATGTTAATATTAATTTAAAGGGAATGCTATTCTCGATGCCATACCCAATATGCAACGCGTTTCTTTGAAATCTCACGTTGCACTCTAATAATAAAATAAAATTATTTTAAATGGTAGTTAATGCCTAGCTGTTTTAATAGAGGTATTGAACAGAACTAACTATAAAATTATTATATATGTTTTTCAAATATTTTTACTTTTATCCAATAAATGTTAGAGGCTTAAAATGCAAATGAATCAAATTTTAAGCATGAATCTTCTAATATTCTTTAAAAGGTCGATTAATCACCTTTTGATGGAGAACCCTTTTTAAATATACTTGTGACAATTTTATATATTGTATTTGACAAAATAAAATCCTTCTTTAGAGTCTGGACATCAAAATTTACTTTGTGTAAATTTTTGTTATTTTTCCGATAAAGATCATTTTTAGTGAAAATGTTGCATTTTAATTCAAAAACTCCTTTTAATCTGATTTATTTATATGGATAGATTATCTTTTTAATTGAGATTAAAGTGTATTTAGAATGTATTTTTATTTTTTAATCCAATGGTGTTCATTGGAAATAATTTCACTTTGAAATTGGACTTACACTAGTGTCAATCTTTTAATAGATATTGTTTCTTAAAAACACGCTATTTGTTTTGACAACGGGAATGAATTATTAAATTAATTAATGAAAAATATATATTTTGAATTTTGTAAAATAGATATCATTTTTGAATTCGGAATATCAAATATATCTTAGGGTGAAGTTTTGTTATTTTTCTGAAAAACTTCAATTTTTAATGAATAGTGAAACCACTAAGGGGTACTTAAAAAACTGATTTTTCGTTTAAATAAAATTTTACCACCTTTGTGTTTTGAATTTGAAAAATCTGACACACATTATTTTCATTAGGAAGTAAAATGTGGTTCAATGGGATTAATATAATTTTTTGGTGAATAGTAACTTTTAAGTTTTTAATCGCGATTAGAGGTAATTAGTGTAATTTAAGGTAAAAATAATGTTTTAATAATATGAAATGACCTTGACACATGTCCTATCCTTATTGGATGAGTCATTTCCGACCAAGACAATCCATGGGTCATCTTGGGGAACCCATGGAGCCACTTTGGTAGGAAAATGACATTAATAACTTTTTATTTAAAGTTAAAATTAAAATGTCACAAACAGGTGTTGTTTTACTAAAACAATTTTTACATGGGGTTATACAAGTCATATTTTTGACTATAAATATTAATTAGAAAGATAAAAATATTTCCTACACCATGATAGTTTTCTTATAATTTTTAAACGTTAAATTAATTAAATTATTTATGACACCAAGATGGTGCAGTGATTACCTCATTATTTAATGATTTAAATAAAATGATAAGATAATGTAAAATCTAAGACCTAAACTTGTCAAAAACCTATTGGATGTGTGGATTTAGAACTATTATCACCTTATCCTATAAATATATAATTTGGGGACCTTTGAAATACGAAAATAATTTTATAATAATGTTACTTTTCAAGACTTTCCAAGAGTGCCCCTCCTCTTCTCTTATAAAAGGCCCCCACCTCTACCACCTTATTCACACCTATAAAGACTTTGGCTCGGCCAACCCCTACCCATTTAATCTCTCCAAATCCCTATCTTCATCACTGAAGCCTCATTTTTTGCATAATTCTCTTCAAGAAACCCTTTTGGTTCAAACCAAGAAGAGTTACCCGATTTAAAGGTAATGTCTTCACTTGTGTTCTTTTGTTTTATTTTGCTTTTCCAAACCCATAAACTCCTTTTATTCTTTTATTTTGTAAAAAAACCAGTATCTTAAATATACGTGGATGTTGTTATGTGAAGGATTCGAGCTACACTTACACACACCTCAGTCTAATGGTTAAAGAACATATTGTTTCTGTGGATGGTGAATTACTGCCTCACAAAACGATGATTGTTCAATCTTCTCTTAACAACTTTCATGGTAGCTATTATGATGTCACTATATTTTATATATGATATATATGGTATTTATGTTTTCCATATTCTTCTGTATTTTATATTTAAAACATACCTTTATGCTTTGCATGTTGTGCAAATGCGATAATTGCATACGAGGAAGTGTGGACTACCGCCCCCTCAAGTGATTTGACTCGTTCATGCAATACATGGAATGTTTAAAGAATGAAATTAATGAACTTATGTTACCTATAAAACATATATATTATACTTTAATTATAATATATATATCTCTCAATTATTTTTCACTCCATTAATATGTCAAACAATGAAAGTAGCGTTCATGCGTACGTACGGCCTACCGTCTCCATGAACGGTGCATTTCATTTATTTTTATCTAAAAATATTATGTAATAGTATAAAATGAATATTTACTGGATATATATGATATTTAAATCATTAATACTATTCTGGAGATTATTTACTTATAACTACATGGACAATCATTTTCAAACAGGTTCATTTTTGACTCATGTACCAAACATCGAAAAAAAACGTCTGATATGAACTCACATTATTAACCGATTATTATAACATCATAATATGTGATATGAACTGAATAATAATATTTAAAGGAGTAACATATTAAATTATAAATTTACCAGAGTTTATTATTCAGTAATATAAAGAAACGAACAAGACAAGTCAGACTTGAGGTAAGGGATCCTACCCCTCTCTTTCTTTTTAAGTACACTCTTTTATGTCATTCCTTTTAAGATCATATTTCTTATGATTGGGATGTTATTTTATATTACTATTACAGTAATGTTTATGTTCATATGATTAGAGACCCTATTATCTCTCATCAATCCATTTTGGATGTTTTGATTGGTGATGTTAGGCTGTCGAATTTTCGTAAGAGATCCAACCCCTCTCTTTCTTTTCAAGTACTCTCCTTTATGTCACTTCTTTTAAGATCCTCTTTGTTATGTTGGTGGATGTTCTTTTATATTAATATTTCTATAAATTTTATTTTAATATGATGAGATACCCTATTTTATCTCATCAATCCAATTTTGGAAGTTTTAAGTGCCGCCGTTAGGCTGCCGAGTTTTCGTAAGGGATTTTTCATCTCACTTTTATTCCCGTCAGATTTATGCTACATTTGCCACCATTTCCTTTGAGTGGTATATGTACTTCCCATTATTCTACTCTTTGTGTAATATACTTTCGTTTATGAGTATTTACATCAATTTTGTATTGTCCTTCTTTCATGGGGTGTATGTTTCGAAAGATACCCAAGTCAGTAAGGGATCCTTTCACCCTCCTCTTTTTAAAAGACTTATTTTGTTGGGTCTTTTAATTTACATATTTTAATGTTGGGATATGTTCTTCTATATCCTTATTGATGTAAATTTTATGTCCAAGTGATGAGATACCCTTTTTATCTCTCATCAACTCATTTTATGAATTTTGAAGTGACGCTGTTAGGCTGTCGAATTTTTGCAAGAGAACTTCTTAACCCAATTTTGATTCTTTGGGATAAACTTGTACTCCTTGAATATGTCATTCTATGAATATGTTTGAATGACCTATGATTGTTTTACACTTAATATCCACTTATATTTGGTGTATTTTTTTGTCACACATAATTATGTAATTAATTTATCCTTAATCCAAGGATACCGTCTATGCAAGGGACATCGTCTCAATCTCCTTTCATTGAGGCATATATTGTTCTAATACAAGACTTTCTTTTATACAGTGTATAAACCCCTTTATCTTTTAATTTTATACAAAAGGAATCTTTTTCTACGAATTGTTTTACAAAACGAAAAAAAGGAATGTTTCTTTTAACGTACGTGGTGACAACGGCATTTTCCACCGCCACGAGTATTATTTGGACTTTGCCTTCCTCAACAATCCGTAATGTTTTTAAAAGTAAATAAAAACCATATACTCTTTTATGTATTTTGGTATTGAAAATGGTTTTTGTACTAGATTTTTTATGTCAATATATTTAAGTGATATATTGTGATCAAAGTGTGGAAATTTTTTCTTTCCACTATATTTGTTTTATGTCTTATGATTTTATAATGGTACTTGGACATTTGATGGGTGGTTACGTGATAAACCATATGACGGGTGGTGACGTGAATACCAGGACGGGTGGTTACGTTATAACCTCCAATGCATTGGGTATGTAATTCGGTCGTATGGATATTCCATTAAGTGATATGTGTGGAAGTAGACCGTATGGTTATTCCATTTAAGTATGTTTATGTCCCAAGTTACCTTTATATGTTATGTGTACTTTATATGGGTTTTATGGTAATATTTTGGTTATAAAAGGGTAAGTAATGATCTTTTATTCAATTAAGAGTATTTTATGCTTCATAGAGGTGAAAATTATTACTTTGATTAAGTATTCATGGTTTACTTGTTGTTTTAAAAAACTAACAGTTATCCTTCTTTGTGTATCCCTTACTGAGCTTTTTATGCTCACCCCAAGTTTTTTTTTGAAATGTTTTCACAGGAAATAATGTGGAATAGGGTCAAGGATGGGATCAAGGAAAAGTCATGCTTTCTTAAACATGGAACTAGAAATGACTTTTTTTAGAGTTCATGTTTTGAAAAAAAAGGAAAATTTGTAGAAGTGTCTGCTGTGTAATCTTTTGAGATGTAATAGTTATGGTCTAATTCTCTAAAACTCTAAACCTAAAAAGATCCTCAATGTGAATTATTCTTTAATTCAATAATAAGTAATGTTTAAGTCCGGGTCCTTATACTGATAGGAGACAGAGACCTTTGGAGTTTGAGGATGGTAACCATGTCTTTCTATGGGTCTCACCTCGACGAGGTTTGCAGAGATTTGGACGGTGTGACAAGTTATCTCTAAGTTTCATCAGACCCTTTCAGGTCCTTAGTAGGATTAACGAGGTGGCATACCGCTTAGCCCTTCCTCCGCAGTTGGAAAATGTGCATGGCGTCTTCCACGTATCCCAGCTGAGGATATACGTGCATGACCCATCACACATCATTGACTGGGGTAAGCTGGACATCGAGGATGGGGTGACATTTTCAGAGGATCTAGTAGAGATTGAGGATCGACAGGAGAGAGTACTACGTGGGTGATCGATACCTCTGGTGCGCGTATGATGGCAACACAGGAACCTCCGGGAGAGCACATGGGAGTGGGAGGCTCAGATTCATGCTCAGTACCCCCACTTGTTTCCCTAGTTTGTGTTGTGGCTTTCGGGGATGAAAATCCCTGAGGTGGGGAGAATGTAAAGACCCGGATTTTTTTTCATGTAATTTTTTTTAATTATATGGAAATATTAAGAGTCTGCAAAAATTAATAGCACATGATTCCGAGGCCCGATGTTCCTGGAATGAATTTCAGGACTTTTTTTTAGATACGCTCAGTAAACGTGTGAGTGGGTTTTTGTAACTTTCGAACCAGTGCTCAAAATTGAAATCTGAGGACACCGTTGAACTTATAGTGCCGATTTTAGTGTAAGGAGATCTTCGCCTCGACCGCAGTAGGTCGAGGGTGGAAGATAGTTTTCCAAAATTTCGTGAGAGAGTTAACAAAATAATAAAATAAAACAACTTTTCTTTTCTATTTCTTTTTAAACCTTCTATTTGAATTCATGGTGGTGGGGACCACCTGAACCTCTCTTTTAATGTGGGGAAACCCTTGGAATCCTCCCAAAATAATGTTCCAACTTAACTTGTTTAATTAATAAACTTAATCTTATTAATTTGGAACCTCACCTCTCGCGGGAAAACTATTGGAAAAGGAGAGAAGACTTGAGGAGAGCCTTGGAGAAAATTCTTCAATGAAAAACATCCTCTCCAACGAAGAGCATCCTCCGGATCAAGAACGAGGAACTGACTTCGGGAGTGTGTTGTAGGAGGGAAAAATGGAGACGTCATAAACATCATATCCTTCCTCATTCCATCTCCAACAATCAATGTAGGGGTTTGCTAAAATCATTCTTTATGATTTTTACATTGATTCCAATCCTCTTGAACCTTATGCTACAAATTTAATGCAAAGAGTGTGGGTCGCACGAATGCGACACGATTCCCCCGCAATTTTATTTGTTTATTGACGTGCTCACTAGAAGATCGACAAATTGACCATTCATGTGACCTAGGAGGCTCCTCCACTCCTGGGTGTCGGCTAGAGGGGACCCTACCATAGCAGTCCACCCGACCGCGAGCCGCCCCGCGGGCCGCACCTCAGGCTGCACCACGGGCCACCTCAATGGGATGCGCCCTGCGGGCTGGGTAACATCGTCCCCTTCACGGGCCGGACCTAGGTCGGGCTGGGTCAGCCCGAACTAGACTCGTGTCGGCCCAGGTTGGGTCATTCCGACCGGGTCGGACGGGACATGGGCCCATCTAGACCCAATTTTTCCTTTGTGGCCATATCTTGAGAACCGGGAATCCGTTTGACGAATCATCTACGGCGCCAGAATCCTTGGATCGAGATGGTCCTTTTGGTATACTACACTTGAGTTTTCGATAAATTTGGAGTATGGCTGGGTTAGATCAAACCTGAATCCAACCGGGCCCTCCAAACAGAAAAACTAATAACTTACAGACCGGGCGCCCGATTGACGCGTTGTTCATCGCGTTGGGTCCCTTCTGACGTGACAGACCTTTGGGATATGTTTTCATGGGACTTCATGGTAGTTGAAGTATTGACTGATTGCTTGAGGAGTGGAACCTCCTGGAATCAAGCATGCTTAGTGAGGGAACACTACGGCTGTCTATACTTGAAGAATCTTCAAATCCTGTGTGGGTCATCATCAGATCCTATGTGGGTCATATTTAGATCCTATGTGGGTTAGTGCTCAGCGATCTTGTATGGGTCAGCGCATATCGATCTTGCGTGGGTCAGATCATGTGTGGGTCAGCACATACCGATCTTGTGTGGGTCAGATCTTGTGTGGATCTGTGGGGGTTAGTTACATACCGATCATGTGTGGGTTAGAATTAGTGCTACTTAATAGAATAATATGATCTAGCCTTCGAATAGTCATGTGTACTTATATACTTAAGTTATACCTGGTGTGAGATGAGTCTTTACCTTTGTGGTATTCTCTTGTGTGGCGTTACCTTTGTGGTACATTCCTTCATGGTGATACCTTTGTGGTATTCTTTTGTGTGCCTTTACCTGGTACTTACCTTTGTGGTTTTACCTTCGTGGTATTCTTTCCTTTGTGGAGCAGTTGAGATTTTGACTAAGAATTTGAGTCGTGTGTTTCCTCGTGGATGAGATGGGTATACTTGATAACATAGGTATATGTTTGGGAATATACCTAAGTAGGGTTTACTATTGATTCCATGCTTTTTATTTTATCCTTTGTGGATTTTTAGAGACCTTCAAGGGTCTCAGGGTCCCTACTGAGTATTGTTATACTCACCCCTGCACGGGCTACGCCTGCACCTTGTTGTGTCTTGTATAGACGATAGACAGCGCTGACTGAGGATGAGTGTACCGAGACTGGAGTATGCTCGAAGGTGGACCTTAGACAAGGAATACTACAGATATGACCATTCAAGAGTTGTACCTACCCTTCAGGTAGGATCCTTGGCGGGTGTTCACAGGAGTTGTTTCCAGTTTTACTTGTGTTTTCCAGTTTTACATGTACTTTCTAGTTGGGCTTGTATTCCAGCACCTTTACTTACTGCACTCGCTCTTTTTACTATATAGTTTACCTTGTACTTATATCTTGTTGTGTTCTTGGTTTTGTGAGTTTACAGGTTATAAAGTCAATGTCTTCCCGATTTTAGGGATATTCCATTCCAATGCTAGTCACTAGCCCCTGGCCTATGGAAGGTGAGCTTGGGGTAGTCACGACATGGGCCTCAGGGGACAGGCTCTGACATTTGAGGAGTATCAAGGCTTAGAGGAATGAAAAGAAGAGGGAGTGAAGGGGGGTTTTATAGTGGAGGAGAGTAGTGTTTTCCCATTATTTTACTTATTACTTTATTATTTTTCCAAAGACAACCAATAGTATTGATTCTTGTGACCAAAAATAGTAATAAGTGCATATGAGTTCGAACCAATGGTCATTTACATCATCCATGACTCAAGAATGATGAAAAATTTCACTTATTTAACATATTTTGTAAATTATCAAATTTTACTATTCACAAAAAAATCAAGTATTTCAGAAAAATCTTAAAAATTCACCCTACCCATTTTTCAAAGTGTATAATTCAAAAATGAACTCTGTTTTTTGAAAATAATTTCCTAAATATGATTAATTTAATTTTTAAATAAAATAATATTTTATTCGAAAAATAACAATTTTTAAACTATAATTCATTTTATATCACAATGAAAAATTAATCAAGATAATAACCTTAAGATAATAAAATAATAATATGATTCACTATTCATAAGGTCATATTACTATTCATAAGGGTATGTTACTATGCACCAAAAATTAAGTTAGTCTTATCATACTCTAAATATCATACTGAACACAACTGAGAATGTTAGTTTTTTGAAATTCAAATCACAGAGGTGGAAAAATTATTTTTAAAAGCTAGGTTATAACAAAGTTGTGTTTTTTAGAGACTTAGTGTTTCATGCATTCAATATTAAATTTATTTTCAAAATCTTGGGGTAATACAGTTTCATTCTAAATTTAGTTGATACTATTTATGTACCCAATATTATTAGAAAACATAATTCTATTTCTCAACATGACACTTATAGTTTTTCATTTAAGTTTTATAATAATGGTTTCACTAATTCCATGGACTATAAAATCATTGGCTCTGGTGTTCAATAAGAAAACTGATAGAGAAAATATTTTCAATATTTTTCATGTGTGTTTCAATGATTTAACCCCTTCCAATTAATCAATTTGTGCTGATTTGTATCATTTTAGTGTTTTTTGGTGAATTATGGGATTAATTGTGAAAATTGGTTAATTTAGGAAAATTGATAGTTTTCTGGAGATTTTGTTTTTCAGGTATAATTGTTACAATTTTGATCCAAATTGAGTGATTAATTTTTTTAGACTTTCCTTGTTCATATTATACAACTTTTCCTTCTGGACCAAGATCCAATTCAACACACAATTTCTTATAAAAATTAATCAAGTGGAAAAAATTTGTTGGCCAACATAATGGACCGCACCTCAGTGATTGAATCATATCTCGAACTAAATAACTCTGAATGAAGTTATTCTAGCTGTAATATAAATAGTTCTTCGTGACTCATTTCCACATTAAATTTCATGATGAAATTAAGTTATTAAGGCATCCTTTCAGTGCATACAAAAGGAGGATATTGAACAGTATCCTCAATAAGAAAAAGTGTTCATTATTTATTCAATAATAAATTTTTTTAAAGTTGTATTAAGTCTTTGACATTGTGTGGATGCATGTAAAGATATAGGGTAACAACTTTTGTGAATACAAGTTCCCGATATTCTGTCATTTAATATGATTAAAACATTAAAACTCTTAGTGGAATGATTCTAGAGGGGAATTTTTCTACCTCTCAACCCTATTTATATGAGTGTCCACTTCCATTCAAAGGGGTTGAAGAAGGTGCAAGATGGGCTATGCTGAAGGATTGATTTCTTGAAGTTATTTTTATTTTCTATTTTCTTTTTTTCTTTATTTCATTAGTCTTTTTTCTTCCCCTTTCAACTGTATTACTCATTACATGGAGGGGTAAAGCCTTTGAGTGATGGGGATGTGGGAGTTTCAATTTTGTAATGTCGGAGTTTTTGTGATTAAATGTAAACCCCTCTTTTTATTTTGAATGATTTATATTCTCAGTGTTTCTTAATTCCATTAATAAGATCATGTTTTGGGTTTTGGTGTATTCATTGTCTACATCTTTGGTTGAAGACTTTTGATCTCCCTACGCCTAGTACAATTTCGCTCGATCAAGCAGATTGTGTTAGGTGGTAAGTGCCCAGGGATCCTTGGTAGGTGTGTAGAACTAGTGAACTTTTTCAATATTTCTAAGGAGAAAAAATTCCTGATCGTGACTTTCCTTAGTTGTTTAGGATTTATTTATGAACTTCCATGCACATATAAGTGAATTCCATTTCTTTATTCAACCAAGGGTTATTGATAGCTCGATCTAGGAGTCTTTCATTTGTCATTCAATAGGAAGAGATGGAAGATGATCTTTATGACTATGATGACATGTAAAAGGTGATCCTACCCAGACCCCATCACTCTCTTAATCCATTAGTGTCCAATTTTTATTTTTAATTACTTTATTTTTTAACTCAAAAAAATTCAAAACAACATGTTATTATTTCTTTGATTGAAGTGACAAATGTAATTGGTGTGCACTCCTCTCGGGAGACAACCTAGGTTACCCACTTTACTACATTTTAACTTAGGTAATATTTGTTTTTATCTTGCCCTATGACAAGAACGTGTCAAAAACCTATATAATTTACATTTAAATGCTTCTTTTACTAAATCAATGGAATCCATGTATAAGATTAATGCATTGAAAACTTTTTGAAAAAAAAATCAATATAAATTCTTTGATATTATAGAATGATCCTTAAGGACATGTATCTAATGATATAATGGAGCATCTCACTGAGGATGAAGTTATTCATTAATTTAATTTTTCTAATTCTGAAACATGTATGAAATGAATAAAATCTAAATTCACAAAAGGAAACAAAAAAGGTTCTATTGGGAGTAAAGGAATATTATAACTAATAAGCACTTATATTAGTGGTCCTTATATAGCTAAAATTAATGAGCATGGGTACTCTATTACCTTTTATTACAACCATTCACATTATGGGTATGTTTATCTTATTCATAATAAATCTATGGCTCTAGAGGTGTTCAAATCATGTAAATATAAAAACCCTCTAGATCATAAGATTAAAGTTGTGAGGTATGGTAGAGGAGGAGAATATTATAGAGAATTTCCTAATTCACAACCCTGGTCCTTTTATTTTTTCTTCATAAATGTGTCGTTGTTTCTTAGTTTTCTATACTGAAAACACCTTAGTAAAAAGGAGTTAGTGGGAAAATAAATCATTCCCTTATGATAAATATATATATACTTAATATGGTTCCTAGTAAGTTTTTTCCCTAAAACTCTGTATGAAATATGGACACAAAGGAAACCTAAATTGGGATATTTTAATATATGGGGACCTCCTTCCAAGGAAAAATGTATAACCCAAATATTAGAAAACATTATCCTAATATGTTAGTATTTTATTTTCAATACTAAAAGGTAAAAAGGTTTTAGATTTTATTTCCCATATCATACCACTAAAATTTTTGCGACTATATATATTTAATTTTTAAAGGATGTTGACACATGTTGTAGTTTCACACCTCATACTGTAATCCTTGAGGATTGTCACCATTTATATGTTACTATGGATCTAGGATACCAAAATTAACCCTCTATATGGGAGATGTGGATATGAAGGAGGCTACACATAATGTTCAAAACCACAATAGTGAACATTCTCCTATTATTGTTCAAGGAACACTACTTAGCTGGTCAGAATGAGTGAGAAGACAAACATTCTATGATGACAATATATATCTATATTCCTATGATTCTTACATATAAAGTGATACTATATCCTTTAATTATTATATTGTCAGAATCCAATCAACAAGATGTTTGAAAAAAATTAATTATGAGTAGAAATCAATGAAGGTAAATAATTTTTAGGAACATTTAAACTCCCTGAAAGGATCCAAGAATGTATGATACAAATTGTTTTTTAATGCCAAATTGGATCCTAGAGGAAACGTCGAATGTTACAAGGCTTTTTTGTTTGAAAAAAAAAATCACTCAAAAGGAAATTATTGATTATATTGATTCTTTATCTCCTATTTCTAAGAAGTATTAATTCTGAATAGTCATGTCACTTACCGCTCATTTTGATTTAGATAAACGTAAAATGGATGGTAAAACTAAATTTATTAATGGTTACATTAATGAGGATGTCTACATGAGTCAACTAGAAATCATTAAATGATAATTAATATATGTTATAAAAGATTAATAAATCTATTTATGGCCTTAAGTAAGACTCTTGATAATGGTATTTAAAATTCTATGATGTAACTGTTGAATTTGGTTTTAAAGAAAATTTGGTTGTCCATTGAATATTTTTTAAGGCATGTGGTGGAGGTTTCATATTTTTAATGCCTTATGTAGATGACACAATTATTATATGTAATGGCTTGGGTAAATTACATGAGATGAAAGTATTTCTATTTAAGAAATTTTACATGAAAAATATTGGTGAATACACTTATTTAATACGCATTAAGATTCATCAATATAGGTCTCTTGGAATTTTGGGTTTATCCCAAAGGTTTTATATTGAAAATGTTCTTAAGAGATTTAAACTGCATGGTGTTTTCTCCTCTGTTTTATCGATTTTAATGGGTGAGAATCTTAGATTTTCATAGTGTCATAGGATTCAATTGGAACTTTATGAGATGGAACACATTCCTTATGCCACGATGGTTGGAATCCTTTTGTATTCACTAGTTTTTATACACCTAGATATTTCATATATTATTGTAATTCTTAGAGATTAATAGATTAATACATGATTGTATCATTGGAATAATGTCAAGAAATTCATGCATATTTATAGGGTACAAATGATTTCAAGATTATTTATAGGAATTCGGATTGTTTTCAAGTAATTATATATACAAATTATGATTATGCTGGATGTCTTGATACTATAAAGTATACTTCGGGGTATTTTTTCAAGATTTATAGTTTCCCTGTTTCATGGAAGATCATAAAACATTCGGTTATATAATATTCTACTGTAGAAGATGAATTTTTATCCTATTATGAAGCGATGTTTCATTCTATATGGATAAAGAATGTCATTATGGGACTTCATATGGTTGATACTATCTCAAAAACATTGATGATTTTCTATGAAAATCAATATGTAGTTTTCTTTTCTAAGAGAAACAATTCAAGTATTTCCTCTAATCATATTGAAATTAAGTATCTTATTGTGAATGAAAGAATCCAAAATAAATTAGTATCCATATAACACATTAAAACCATTTTTATCCTTGAAGATCTACTAAAAAAATATTTTCCACCAAAAATATTTCATGAGAAAATGAATAACTATTGATTATCTAGTAGATTTAATTTAGATGTAACTTGATGTTCTAGATAATTGATATTGTGACCACCTAATGTATGGATTCATGGATTTTGAATGACTTATGGTTTATTGGTTATATTTAATTTGTGCATTAGGATTAATCATTATAGAAAAAATATTATATTGGACCACATGGTAAAATTTGATGTTATTTATAGTTTATTCATGACATTTAAGTTATCCTGACTGATATTGTTGATGGTACTAAATTTTTTTCCAAGGAATGAGTCTATGAATTTTATTTTTAGATTTATCCTTGATTTGACTCATCGATTTAGATGAATAGTGTTATTATTAGGGTATGTATACCTTTCAATAGAAACCTGTTATTATATTATTTATTTCCTTCGACCATGTGGGAAAATTTTAGACTCAAGGGGGTCTAATTCATAATTTTTCATACAATATTTAATTTTTCATAAATTGATATAGGTCAAATAAACTAGTGCATTCAAATCCAAATAACTTAAGTCCTAATGTATATACCTTGATAGATGAGATAGTAATTTCATTCAATATGCTCTAGTACCACCCCTTACTATTTTTTTTATGATGTGTGTTTTGGTTTTCAATAAATTCTATAAAGATATCTATTTCCTAAAAAAGAAACATATAGGAACATCTCCTCATGTTTTTTATTCTTCCTCTAAAAATAAAACTCAAAAACAAAAATACACAAGGAATCCATCTCCTCTTATAGATAAAAGGGGTTAATACCTTGATTAATTATATAATAGTGACCAATCCTGGTTAGTTTGTTTCTTTATGTGTTTTGTTTATGTATTTGAAAAGATATTCATTTCTATTATTTATTTTTGTTTATAGGACCCAAAGGATTCTACCTATTAGAATTATGATTCCGATAATGATGTCTCTTAAAGAAAGTTTCACATATGTGACATAAACATATATTATTTATATGTCTTTCTTTAAATATTTGAAATGAACTCTGCATTACACCATTCGTTTATTCAAAGTGGGGTATTTTGTTAATAATAGAAAAAATATACATTGTGGAAAGAAGTTAGGGCAGCCTAAAATAGTAGAGCCCTAGGGAATCAGCATGAACAAAAGTAGCACACTCGATGGGAAAGGAACCAAGGTCGGAATAAATAATGAGAGGGTTATCCTGAGTACCCTTATAAGTCATATAACTTGCAACATGGTTTTCTTCTCGCCAAGTATGTGAAATTTCTACACATCTAATAGAAAACATGTGTATGTGAATAAGATAGATAATGGACCATGGAGTGATGTATCTCCCATGGATATAGTTGAGGAGGACCAAGGAGTCAGTTTCTACCACTGAGGGGGTGATGTTGTGGGAATGAAAAACCTCCAACCCATTTAGAAAAGATTTGGCCTCCGCCTGAATGGAGTTTCCTTGATAATAGAAACCACTAAAAGAAAGAAAAAATGAGATGTTACTATCATAGAAAACTCCTCCTCCTCTCATAATACCATGGAAGTAAGAACCATCACATTTGATTGTGTACCCATTAGTAAGGGGATTCCACTATTTCTATGAAATTTAATGAAACGGTTCAATTTCAATCCAAAGGCAGAGATAACAACTTCTATAAACACAGAAGGGACAAATCTTTCCTCAAATTATTCATTAATATTATATCATTCATGATGAACCCAATGTACCTAGATTTATTATTAACATGGGTCATCATAGTTTATAGAAATACATCAAAGTGCATGATTCATGAAATGAATTTATAATAATATTAAAGTTTGAGTATTATTATACACACTCACATAAAGGAATATCTGATGTCACAAAAACATATGGAATTCCTACTAGAACTACTGTAGATATGGGCTTTAACAGAACTAGAAATATACTTCATTAGTGATAAAAAAAGTGATGATGTTGTAAGTTCCATTAAAAGTCAGCATATTTTATCAACACTAAAAAAGATTTTATAAACAGGCCTTTCATCAGCACTAAAAAACACTAATAAAGGGAGTCCTCTATTAACACTAGTTTATCACTAATAAAGGGCGCCCATTATCAACACTTTTTGTATCTCTAATAAATGGTATACAATATCAGTGTGTTTATAGAACTGATAAAATTCATGCTGCAGAAGTGTGCTGCTAAAATTATAGTACATTGCAGCCAAAAATATAAATTTCATTTAAATTTATATAAAAAATGAAAGAAAAAAGAAATATATTGAAAAAATTTCAAACACTGGTTTTTCAAATTACATTGGTATAAAAAATTTATCACAAACATAAATAAATTACTATATATATATTAATGTTTTAGTGTCTTTGGACCCCTTCACACTCTCAATAGATCGTGATCATGCTACCACTTGATGAAAAAACAACCCCAACTCAAGAAAAAGAGGTTAATCGAATTTAAAAACAATTATTATCTTAGTAGTACTATAAAAAAATAAATTAAACATAGTTATAAAGTAATTCATTAATAGAATGCCACTTTAAAACTAAAAAAACACTTCAAGTCATACCGGACACACCATGTGTAAGATTAATATATGGTTAATTTATACACATAAGAATTTATTTATTGATAATTTTCCTATAATTATTATTACAATATGATATAATTTTATTGGTTTTGTGTATGGGATGTGTGTTATAAAATAAAATGACAATATTAAATTAAAAGATGAACTATGAGTCATACCAGCCACATCGTGTGTTGGGTTGATGTGTGGATGATTCTTGCATGTCATAGATGACTTATGGATATTTTTTTGAAATATAAAGTTAGAATGAGTGTGTTTTCTAGGTTTTAAATGATTTACACATGATTTTTACTAAAATGTCATTTTTAAATTGAAAATACACAATTTGATTCATACCAGTCACACCGTGTGTTGGATTTATGTGAGTATGATTCCTACATATCACAAATGACTTATATATCATTTTACTAATGTATAAAAACAATCTAAGTGTGATTTATTTGTTTTTAGTGAGTGGTGAACATTTTTATAAAAAAATGTAATTTTTAACCTAAACATGAATTTCATGTCATAACAATCGCATCATGTATCAAATTGTGGTGTAATTAATTCCTATGTATCAAAAATTACTTTTTGATGATTTTCCTAGATTATCAATAAAATCTGATTTTTTTGTCAATTTTGAGTATATCACAAATATTTTGAACTAAAATGTCAATTTTATATAAAAACACACACTTTGATTCATATTAGTCACACCATGATTATGATTTATGTGAATATGATTCCTATATATCAAAAATGTCATATATATAATTTTACTTAAGTATGAAGAAAATATAAATACATTTTCTTGGTTTTGAGTATGTGACACATGTTTTGAACTAAAATATCAATTTTAAATAAAAACATGCACATTGAGTCATACCAGACACACCATGTGTCAAATTGATGTGAGGTTGATTCTTACACATCAAAAATAACATATCAATAATTTTCCTAAAGTATCAAGACAATTCAAGTGTGTTTTCATAGTTTTTATGAGTGACACATGTTGTTAACTAAAATGTCATTTTCAAATTGAAAACATTTTGTTTGAGTCATACATGTCACATTGTGTGTTAGATTGGCATGAGGATAATTCATTCATATCAAAAACGAAATTTAGATTTTTTTTTCTAAATTATCAAGACAATCTAAGTTTTTCATCTTTTTTTCAGTGAGTGACACGTGTTTTTGACTAAAATGTCATTTCTAAATTGAAAACAAGAACTTTGAGATATATCAGTCACACCATGTGTTAGATCGACATGAGTATGATTCATACACATCAAAAATGACTTATATATCATGTTTATAATGTATCAATACCATATGAGTGCATTTTCATGGTTTTCAGTGAGTGACATGCATTTTTAACTAAAATGTCATTTTTAAACTAAAAACACACATTTTAAGCCATACCAGTCACACCATGTATCGAACTCAGGTGTGGATAATTATTATACATAATAAATGACTTATGGATCATTTTCGTGAAGTATAAAAACAATATGAATTTGTTTTATAGGTTTTGAGTATGTCACACATCTTTTGTACTAAAATATCAATTTTAAATAATGATACACACTTTGAGTCATACTGGTCAGAACGTGTGTCAAATTTACATGTGGTTAATTAATTCACATCACAAATTAATTATAGATAATTTTCCTAAAGTTTCAAGATAATTTTATTCCATTTAGTTTGTTTTGAGTATGTGACATGTGTCTTGAACTAAAATGTCAATATTTAATAAAAACATGCACTTTGAGTCCCACTGGCCATACTCTGTGTCGGATTTACAAGCAGTTGATTCTTACACATAAAAAATTACTTGTGGATATTTTTCATAATGTATCAGTAAAATATGGGTGTCTTTAATCAGATTTTAGTGTGTGACACTTGATTCTAAATAAAATGAAAATTTGAAAATGAAAACATGCACTTTGATTCATATTAATCAACCATGTGTCATATTGATGTGTGGCTAATTTACACACATCACAAACGACTTATGGATAATTTTAAAAAAGTATCAAGATAATATGGTTGTGTTATATTTATTTTCAATGAGTGACCCATGTATTTTACTAAAATTTCATTTTTAAATCAGAAACACACACTTTGAATCATACTAGTCATGTTATAAGTCATACTGACATTTTTTATTGTTATACATCAAAAATGATTTATAGATAATTTTTAAAAATTATGAAGACAATATGAGTATTTTTTGTTTTCAGTGAGGGACACATGTTTTTAACTAAAATTTCATTTTTAAACAAAAAATATACACTTTGAGTCATACCAGTCACACTATGAGTCATATTAATGTGTGGTTTATTCCTATAAATCATAAATGGATTAGGGATTATTTTAATAAATTATCAACATAATATGAGTTTATTTTCTTGGTATTTAGTGAGTGATATGTGTTCTTAACCAAAATGTCAATTTAAACTAAAAACACACACTTTGACTTATTTTAAAAATAAAAACACATGATATTGAACATAAAATGATCATATAAATAACAAATATCTTTATAAAAAAAATAGTACCTTAATGCATTGAATAATTTGTAGAGATTTTTTTTATCCATTAATTTTTTTTTCTTAGAAGATCATTAAATGGTTGAAGAATAAATAATTCTCGATGAAATCATTTCTCCATGATCTCTATAAAAATTAACTAAATAAGTGTTATATAAAAATGATAAGAAAATTAACTAAGAAAATTATAAAACATAGAGAAAATAAACTAAATAAGTAGTAGGAAGTCACCTCTTCATGATATATTCACAAAATTTGATACCATAAATTATTCCCATTCATTTTTAATCAAATATTTTTTCTATTTTAAATACATGGATTGTTGAAAGTCCTAGTAATAATAGAAAAATATTAATAAACAAAGGATTAAAAATATTTTAAATAAAAATGTAATTATCATCAAAAATATCTATTTGGGGATGTTAGTTTCTTGATA
Source organism: Viscum album (assembly GCA_963277665.1). NCBI lineage: Eukaryota > Viridiplantae > Streptophyta > Magnoliopsida > Santalales > Viscaceae > Viscum > Viscum album. The sequence goes on along the minus strand of OY728166.1, from coordinate 905,267,972 downwards.
GAATATTATTTATTTCATAAATTATAAAAATAAATAACCATAATATTTTCCATTAGTTTGTTTTTAACATTACAAAATCATTGATAAAAATAAGTAATTAATTTTAATATATGTTTTTGTAGTTAAATATAATTATATATACCATAATACTTATCCACTTGTTGATTTTATAAGATTATTGTTCTCTTGTATTGTCCTCATTACATGGTTTTAATGTTTTTGAAACATTGCCTTATTATAAAAAAAATTCATTAAAACATAATATAAAATGTATAACATTAAGTTTATTTGTAATATATTATATGTAGTATATTAAAAATTTATAAACATTATCATGTACGGTCTATTTGTTTGGTATCCATGAATTGAATCCAAAAAGTTAATCTTTATATTATCCAAATTGATTGTAATGAGAAACCAATTCTCCTTAAAAATAAAAAAAGGAATCATTAATAAAACGAATGAAAATATAATTGATATTATTAAATTTTGTATTTTTACCTCTAAATTGTGGATACTAAGAAGATTATTTTTTATATAATTTTGTTTTAAAACATTGAATCTATTTTTCCACTATTACTGAATATTAATCTTCTTTTAATGACATTTTTTATGTTGAAGTGAAGTGAGGACTAATGCATCTAAATTTTTGTTCACAAGTTCTTCCCATCAAATAGTGCTGATATATACACCTATTAAAAATATAAATAGTATTTAACTATAATTAACATAGTAGATCAGTTGTTGGAAAAACAATTTATAAAAATACACCTTATCTATACATTTAAAACTATGACTCTTAACTATCCATACTTTAGGTTTCATCTACATTCTCAACACCCTGAAATTCTATAATGGACTCTATGTACATTTTTTCTTCAAAATTGATGATGATCATATCACCATATTTGAATGTTATATCTACATGAACTTTTAATATTATTAAATTTGGAAGTCAAATTAATAGGGTAAATGTACTTTCTAAATTTCTTTTCAATCAATTAGTTGATCTATTAGATTATTTTAATTCAACCTTATGTTTATCCCTTATTTTATCCTTCTATAAAAACCTTCCCCGGTTTAGCCCTTCTTTCATTGATTGTTAAATTTTTTGAATATAAAATAATTTTGAAAGGAATTCCTCCTTTTCATTATGTATTTTTACAATATCAAACATCCATTATATAAATGATCCAATATTAAGTTTATCTAAGAAAACATCTAGATCATCAAAGGGAATAGGTAGCTCGGTGCTCGGATCATGAGCTATGTGAATCCCCACTCTCTCATGACCTTATAGATTTTTTTATAGAATATATCCTTATGTATTGTACACTATATCCATATCAACAAGGTGATGTGTGGGTACTATTATAAATAAATAATAATCATTTTTACTTGATATAATATTAATACTGGAAAGTTATCAAAGTCTTCCTGATTCACATTTTGAAGAAAAAATTATGAAATATTTTATTACCTCTGGTAAGGTGGTCCATTAAGGGGAATGGATTACCTTAATACTGGGGGTTATATATTCATGTAGTGTTTGTTGTTATGTTATTTCATTTATTATATTCCATCTCATAACAACCTATAATTACTCAGATTGTCAATTATGTTTTTCTTATCGAGTATATATTTGTGTCAACATCTCTTCTATTTTCTTATCTTTATCCCCTAGTAAATTTCTTTTCAAAAAATATGTTCGGGGATCCACTCCAAAACACACACCTATAACATGCCCATATTATTTTGGCTACTTCAAGGACACTGAAATAAGTTATTTATCAATTTCAAAGGATAATGATTCTTGTGTCTAAAATAGATAAAAAATATAGGAAAATAAGTAAATATTTTTATATAATACTTATTTAAAGGATAATAAATTTTTATTATTTAATACCTACTCATGATTCCCATACTTTTTGTGTGTTTTCATATATTAGAATGCTTCCTTTATTTACACAAGCCTCCTTCCATAGCACATGATGTGGTATATAAGTGGATTTTGATTTTGATTCATCTATCTATATATAATCAAAGGGTTATAATTATTTTTTAATTTTCATACCATATAAAAGTATTATTTTTTATTTAAAATAATACCATTTTTAAGAGAATTATTCTTCATCCTTGTTATATGATAGGGGTATGTTGGTTTTGATATAAATTGATTATTTTCATTACTCAAGTATTTTTTAATAAATTAAAAATTATTAATCAATTTTATTAATACACATATTTTCAAGTAATTTAGTACCAATAACAACATACCAAAAAATATAACTCCGTATAATTACCAATAAACACATTCCATGTTTACCGGTTTATCATGTGTTCATACATATGTGGTGGGTGTGGGTTCACATTCCCTTTAGTATACCTGAGATGATTCTTCATAATAATTTTCTAAAAACATCTATGAGTCTTTATAGAAACCATTAATAAAAATTTCATTTGGAAACCATCTAGTATAAATGCACTCTTCACGAAATAATGATGATTAAATCTAGGTGTCATTATTTTATTTTTTAATAAAATAAATAAATTATGTCATAATGTTACCCTAATCTATTCCTAAATTAGTTACTTAATAATGGGCACAAAATTGTTCCACATATCTACATCAATCATCATGTGTATCCAAAAGGTGACCCCCGATGTAACTAATGAAAATTAAATTAATGCAGTTAATAGGATGGTCGTATGCATTCCATCCACTAGTAGAAAGGAATATTTTAACATCAGTTTTTTTTTTATTTTTAACATCTGTTTGTAGACAACATTGATACAGGAGATGTTAAAAATTTTAGTTTTTGATGTCATTTTTTTGGAAAAACGATGTCAAAATATTAACTAAAAGAGAATTTAAGAAATGTGTCAACGTCAGATTTCTAAAAAAATTAACTTTGAAAATACCTTTCCATGTTATTTTTATAATTTTAACTAACATGTAGAAAATATATTCCTTTCCACATCAATTTAAAAAAATTACTAGGAAAATTTTATATGGAAGTTTCCACATTGGTTTTTTAGAAAAGACAACATGGAAAGTATATTTCGTCATCGGTTTTTAACAAAAACTAACATTTAATGTATTATAAATATGATTCCATTTTGGTTTATAAAAAACAATATGGAAAGATCTAAATTTAAAAAAAAATACATAAAACTCTCCAAAACCATTTGAAAACCTATACAAAAAAAGAGAAAATACCAACTTGAAGTAGAAAATTATTGTATAAATACTCATTTTTTAATCTTTAATTAATATAGAAATATGTGGTAATTAAAAATTTAACCATATTAAAAAAATGTTTTTCAAAAAAAAAAATATGGGAAAGGTATTCATTCATATAAGAAACGAAATCATTTAAAATCATCAATAAAAATGAATGTTAAAGGTTTAAAAAACAAAATATTTTCATATAAAACCTAAAATATATAACATAACTTACATAATAAAATTCAATTTTTTACCCATTTGTGATTATCAAAATCATGAATCTTAAAACATATTAATCTCATTACACCCTTCCTTTTTTCAGATGATATTGCGGTAATGAAACATTAACTTGAAAATAAAAACAAATATATATATATATATATAAGAGAAAAAAAATATTATCTAATATAAAATATACTTACCATTAATTTTATGTATTTTATTTTATTTGGATCCTCTGTCAACAAGTTTTCTTCTTTATAATTTCTCAATGACCATCATTTTCATATATCAACTATTAAAACATGTATAAACAATAATAATTAAGAAGAAATAACTAGTAAAAAGGAATAAATCTTACTTGTTTAACAATTTTCTAAAAGTTTTATAAAATCATCCTAATAAAGGTAAAAACCAATATAATGTGAATTCATGTGGGAAGAATATTCCTAACATCCAATGACCACTATAATATAAAAAGTTCACAATTAGTGATATTATAATGAATATAAGTTCATAATTATCTTATTCTTCTTACCCATCAAGGAATGGAAGAAACCAATACCCAATCTCAAAATTTGATAATCTATCACACATATATATATAACTCTAGAATCATTATCTAGATGTATCACTAGAGTTGAAATGTATTATGGATCTATAAGACCATTAACAGTAATGGTCTTATTTTTAATGAAAAACTTATGTAGATACATAAATAATTAATTAAATATTAAGTCACTAGATTTAATATTTATTTAAAGAAATAAAAACTAAAAAATAAATTTTCTTACATGGAAAACAATAGTAACATGGATATGTTAATCTCATAAAAACAATAAGATCCATGATATATTTATTTAAATATTTATAAAGGATAGTCTCATCCACATATATTAGATTTCATCTGAAAATCATAAATATTATCCACGGAAGAAGAAATCAGGGATAATATTTTTAGCCTGTCATAAATCATAGAGCTATCAGAAGTTAATAGTTCTTAAACCTTTTGTTTCTTCTATGCTAATTATTTTGATTTTAGATAATCCTATATAAATAAAATATAAGAAAAAAATTATGTAATTTTCAAAAAAAATGTAAATGAAATTTAAAAAATAACACATAATTTTTATTTTGGATAAAAAAGAGGGCTAGACAACAAATATAAAAAATAGACCACATAATCTATAACTATGGTAACCTCTTCTATAATAAATGGAAGTAGAGTATTTTTATCAATAATATCATGTACTGATACTATTACCTGACCCAGTTGTATAGGATTTTTATGTAGAGAATCCCCCAAAATATGTATAACTCTACACACTACAATACTTACATGTGGATCTATAGCATAAAAATCATAGTATAAGGTTGGTTCTAAATGAGGAGGTGGGGGATCTGAGTTGGTAGATTGTATAAGATGTGATTATCACATCATTTTTTCAAACATATTATGTACAAATGATTTAATTTTATTTCCAATTTACTTTTTTAGTTCTTTAAACTCATATTTTAAGGAATCTATGTATGTGTCCCTTGATTTCTTACTTTGATGACCAAAAATTTTCCTAAGACAAACACTTACCTCATTTATTCTTATGTGGATGGGGTATTCTGGATTTCATAAATAGTTAACTAGAATGTCCATCCTACTCTCTCGGATAAAATCCCTTTACATTTCTTAATTCTAAAGGTTATCTGGATATGATAAATTGAAATGGTATATTAGTTTTATTAATTTATAAATTAAAACATTTATTGAAAATAAAAAATAATTTCTTTAAATTCTGTTAGCTAATTCCTTAGAGTGATTTGTAAGATACTTTTCAAATTTTTTCCCTTTTATCTATTTTTCATTATTCTTGGTGAGGGGGGGAGATAAAGGACCAAAATGGAAATCTTCTGAACCATTACTAGATTTATCTCTTAATACATCAAACTTTTCTACAATCATTTAATCCTCTGGTAACTGATACCCTCTACATGATAAAGTATAAGGATATACATTCTATAATTGGATCTCTTGGTAACATATCCTAGAGGCGTGATACATAAAAATAAAATAATAAGTTATCATGTAATATATTATAAATTTTAAAATATAAAATAATTATCAAGCCATAAATTATTAATCATGCTGGCTGGTGAAAAATTTAGACCATTTTTCATCATCTAAACCCCCATAATTTAGGCATGGGTTATCATTATGTAACTTCTTAAAAACATAATTTTTTGTCAATTTTATCTTACAATATATCTCTAAAACCATCACTGAAGATTGGCATATTTTCCAAAAAATTTTCATTTCTTGAAAGTAAAATGTTATCTATAATTCAAATCCTTAAATATTAATCATATAAAAGATATAATATTAACATAATGAGATTAAAATAAATCAATTGGGATAATTTACTATTAAGAACTCCCACAAATACTCTTTCATCATCTTTTCAACATACTTCCAATCAAGATATAAAATGTTAATCCTGTAGTAGCTATAAATTCTGATATAACTCATAAAATACATTTAATTTTTACTAGTTGGGGTATTATTATCCTCAAAATTAACATGTATTATATTCTCTCTATGTGAAAGTGAAAGTTTCAATAGACATGTAATCCCATGTATACAAACTCTAGAATTTTTTTTCTCTGGATAAGAAGAATATGATTCACTCATGGGAGGATCACCAATAGTCTTACAAATAATTTTTATAAATTAAAAGTTTGCATTCATTAGAAAATTACTACTGAATATTTAATAATATAAAAAAACATATACATTGACAAATGTTTCCCTACCTCTAGGTCAATCATTGAAATAGATTAATTTAAATAAATTATATGTTCCTTTATATTATTAGAAAACAAAATATATAAAATAATTAATATAAAAATATGTAAGTAAAAAAATAGTTTCACATATGTGTAAGTTTCAAAAAAAATAATGATGACATGATTCTTAACCAAAAAATATAAAACTTTAACCGTTAAATATAAATATTAATTCTAAAATGATAGAAATGATTAACATTTATAAATTTAAATATCATATTTATGAAAAAGTGTTTTTATATGTGTAAATTTAACCAAAACATAATTATGTGCATCTTTTTTTCAATTAAACAATATTTTACCACAACCGTTTGAATATAAAATTTACACACAAAAAATAAATAATATATATATATATATAGAAAATTTGAAACACCAAAAGATTTTAAAAGAATAAAATTATGTTTGATAACATATTTTACACATAACACCTAGCTTAAATGACCTAATAAATTTATTTCTTTAAATTTAATCTCTTATATAGCTTTTGATACATGTAACCCTGAGTATAAATGAACTGTAATATAGTATTACGTTATAACCTAGTTATTAAATTGGATGGTATAAATATGAATAAATAAATTATGAAAATTATTTTCCTTAAAAATTTAAAAAATTAATTCACAATTTATATATTTATTATAAATAAGATAAAAATAATTTGAAAGAAAAATAATTGTTTCTAAAAAATAATATTTTCCTAAAAGGTAGTTTCATCGCGCTTTGCGCACTTATTTTAAAATTAATTTTTTTTACCAATTTTAAGATATTTATTTTATAAAATTGACTTAATTTTTGAATTAATAATGTCAAAATTATATTATAATTAATTTTTTAGAAATTTCTAAAAAGATTAATTTTTTGATAAATAGTGAAAAATACTAGTATTTATTGAAAACTGACATTTGTTTAAGGAATTAAAAAGTTTAAATTTGATTTAAAATTGTATTTAATGTAAAATTATTTCAATTATATTATAATCAATAAAATTTAGGCTATTTTAATTAAATTAATTCTGATTTTTGATATTAAAATTTTCTATATTAATGATAATTTTTTCTTTGGAAAACAATTTTTTCATCAAGTCTGTGGGTTTAATTTTATCTTAAAATTTTCCAATTCTAGGAAATTAATTTGGAAATTTTTATTCCAAATTTTTAATTAGTATAATTTATATTATATAATAATATAAACCTAGGTTTTTTTTCAAAATGAATGGTAAAAACAGTAAAAATTAATCACCGTGATAATGGTTAAAACATGTTTACCATGGGTAAACTATAAAGATATGGGCTAAAATGACCTATAAACTTTTATAATTTATATTTTATAGAACTATTTTGACCTTCTATCACTAATGTTTTTATAATGAGTCATTTTTTATCCTATTGGAATGTGAAAACATGATTATCACTTTTTCTTTTCAAAAATATAAAGTGTGTCCTCTCCCCCACTTATAAAAGCTCACCGTTTATCCTCTCCTCTTCACACAGACAAAGCCTTTGGTTTCTAAAAATCAATAAAAAATATATTCCTTTAATCCCTATATACATCCAATATTCCTTTTTTTATCATAAAACTTATCAAGTAATTCTTTAGTTAAAAATCTAAAGAGGTTGTCTGAAGAAAAGGTAAAGAACCTAACCATGCATTTTCATTTTACTACTTCTTATAACTCCATAAAAACTTATAAAAATTTTCTAAAATAATAATATAAATATATTATATATACTTATATATTATTATTTTAATTTAATAACCTATATCTATCTCCTCTTCCATCAACTAGGAAATGAAATTGTCAATTGTGTGTATGGCAGACTATCGCCTCGCAAACTGATGTATTTCATTTTCCATCACCACCTCTCACAGATGGATATAATGATGGATTTAATATATTTATATGATATTTTTGACAATAATATAATTATTTAATTATAATATAACAAATATATATATTTTTAACTTACAATTTTTTGGAAAATAATAACGTCCCTCGTGCGTATATGTGGATTATTGCCTCCGCATAGCGATGTGAAATGTTTTTCAATTTATTTTTAAATATATGGTAATATGTAAATGTTTAATGATTATAAATGACATATTTTATATAATAATTTTTCTATAAGGTGAAAATTTATTAAACTTTTTAGGTTCTATCTTTTGTAAAAATAGAATCATGGTTCATGCGTACATATGACCTACCATCTCCATGAACGGTGTGACTCGTTTTCCCATATCGAACTTCTCTAGACTAGTATAAATATTTATACAATGATTATATATGATATTTATATCATTTTTAGTATTTTCTATAGGTTTTAACCATGATCAAAGTATACATATTGAAACTACCAAACTAAAATATTCATGAAAAACTGGGAAATTATCACTCGAAATAAGAATTTTAACAAAAATTGTTAATTAATAGGTCACAAAAGACTATAATTCATATATAGAATTAAATATATGATTATTTTATTTTAATATATTTATAATAAATATATATTTATTATATAAGAGGTATAGTCATGTATGAAAGAAATCATACCATAGGTAAGGGTTTCTCGTCTCGTGTTAACTTTCATGTCATATTCACCACTTAATTATTTTGTGTGTTGTATATACTACCCCTTTGATATTTTATATCATGAATAAATTTATAATCATGGTATTTAAAGTTTAATTTTAATTTATTTCTTTCGTGGGGCTTATGATTCAAATGTTACCAAATTGTTAAAGTTTTATGTTACAATCATATTGTTTATTGGGATTATTCATGATTATGTTTTTTTATGATAAAATATTATGATATATATTTCAAGAAACTCATTAATTTTTTTCTCCTATTTTTATTTCTGGTGAATATATGTTTTCCTCTCATTTTTCTATCTTTAATAATAAAATACACAAAAAGAATGTTTTTAAATAAAACTAACTTCATTTCTCTCTTCGATCGAAATACCTTTTTCCTTTCATATCCATGTTTTCTAAAAATGTTTTAAATTTTTTTAAATATCCAAATTATTTATTAAATAAATTATTACCCATGTTTTAATTTTTACAAAAATGTTTTAAATTAATATTCTTGTTCTTTTTCAAACAGGACACTTTTTAACCTTTTACTACAGTTTAAAATGAATGTTTTTAAAATTATAAAGAATGTAAGAAATTAACCACTATCATGTTGAATCATTTCTTTAAATATTCTATTAAAATTTTACAATAATATTTTTAAAGAAATTTTTTCCTTTATATGATTTTAATTTTTTAATTTCTTAAATTAATTTTCAATGCGAAAAAAATATTTTTCTTAAGAATATTTTTAATAGAATTTTTATTGTATTTCTATTCATAAATGATAAAGAAACTTATTTCGCATATGTTAAATTGGGAATATATTGTAATAATACCATCCTGATTATTTTTTTGGATGATTTATGATAATTTTGACTGGGGTGTACTATTTTGATACCATTCACCTTATTATTATAAATGGTTAATGATTACTTTTATTGATTGGGGGAAGTATTAAAATTTCATATGATATTTTTCAATATGAATGTTTATATTTATTATGATTCACCCATTTAATATGAGTAATTAATTGAAATTATTAAGTGATGTGAGGGGACTATTATATCCCCTCGATGTATTGGTAGGTCTCGTGAGACAAACTAGATTGAGTATTTGGTCGAGGCCTTACCCATTTATGTAAGATGTTTTGGAATAAGGCCTTGACAGTATGTTTATAATGTTTGACATTATGAATTCCCTCATTATGAGATTATTTATTTCATCAAATTAGTTATAATATCTATTATTAAGTTTCAAACTCATGTGATTATTTATATGGAATTATTTAATCATCATTTATTCTTATAATATTTGATTAAGTAATTAATTGAATGGAATGGGTTTCAGTTATTTACAGTGTCATTTTGATTAAACCTTATTTATTCATGATAGAATCTCTTCTATGCATACCCATATTGATCATTAGAGATCACTCATTTCTTATGTTTCCTTTCCCCAAGATTTGAGGAAGTATTTTATGATTGGTATATAGGGATACTCTAAAGGTAATAATGGTGTACTCAAATAAAATACTTTTTTATTTTTTATTTTTTCAATTGTAATGTGAAATTAAAGTATGTATCTAGTTTACCAAGTCTACTAAAATACTTGTTCTTTAATTATGCAATTATTTATATCTTATTCCAATATAATAAAGTAACCACCAAATCTGGGCTATTAGGGTCAGGGTCTTTGCAGTTGGTATCAAAGTAATTTTAATATAAATCATGGTAACAAGATTTAGGAATACATATATTAGTAAACATAACCATATGATAGAATTTGAGGATAAGTATGAAAGAATATCCTAAAGTATTGGGGAGAAAGATATTATGTGTTTTTTAAAGTAATACAATCATGTATAAATACTATAAGTGGATTTGGTTATAGAACAGTTGTACCTAGGGGTAATAACTCTAAAAAGGGAACATTGGGATTTGACTTTATCATCACCTTGTTCACAAAAATGAGTCTTACTGTGCACCTGGTTTGACACTCCTAAGTGATATTCTTGAGATAGTTCACATTTTTTTTACAACCCATTATGAAGGATTTGAAAATATTTTTATTATTTGAAAACAATCCCAAATAAAGTATTTTTTTTATTATAATATTATATATGAATAAATTCTTCAATTTATTTTATTTATTTCGCAAGTTTTTTAATTATAATTTTTGTTTCATAATTTCATGATCTAGTCTAGTGTATTCGATATTTTATAAATGGAACCTAGAAGAAGGAATTGGAAATGTATCAATAAACATACTTAATATAGGGATTTTTCTCCTAGGAAAGATAGTTAATCTAGAGATAGAGTTATAGCTATAATTGGTCAAATTATAGCCTTATTGGGGAAGCTAAGTTACGTTATGAGTAATAAATATGCCCATATGTAGTATCCTATTGATCCATAATGTAGTGTAAAAATTTAAAACTGCTTCATACATTAACAAACTCTACCATTTAATAGGACTACAAATCCATTAATTATTGAACAAAGGATAAGTTCATTATATAATATATTTCACACTTTGGAAAGTAATGAAAGGTAGAATTTTGGCATGGTAATTTATCATCTCTTGAGGGATGAATATCAATGGTTTTCATTGAATCAAAACATTAAGGATGGTTTGGAAGTAATGAGTATAGAGTGGAAGGATTTTAATGTTCTATTCTTGAAAATATATTTTCCACAAAGTAAATGAGTGGGTAGAGATAAAAATCACATATTCTAATAAAAAAGGAAGATTAAAATGTTTATAAGTATAAATAAAACTTAAAAAGGTTATCAAGGCATGTTACGGACAATGTATATAATCCAAATAGTAGGTTTGACCATTTCATTGATGGAATTAAGCCAATCCTTTGAAGGGAACTAGTATCCTAAACTTTATTATCATTTGAGGACATAATATAATGTGCTATAAAAATATAGAATGAATTTTCCATGTATTATAGTGTTTAAGGTAAGCAATATAAGAATAGGATGGTAGAGAAAAAAACTGGTAAGGGAAAGAAGTATTCTCTCACATGTGATAATTGTGTGAAGAAACACCTGAGTATATGTTTAAAAGGGATGGGTTTATTCTTCAATTATAGAGATAAATTCTATTAGGCGCATGAATAAAATGGTAATAAATAAGCCTCAAATGTTTATTTCTTTAACTATAAGGAGATAGGGCACTATGTAAACAAATTCCCCAAGTGTCAAGGGAATATACCTCAGAAGAATCTAATAGATCAAGGTCAAGATTATACTATTAATATAGTAGAAGTGGAATGATTAAATTTCTAGTTTATTTGGATTTAATAATTATTTGTTAAATTTATTTTTACCTATGGTATTTTAGTTATAGGTATCACGAAACATCTATGTATTATGTTAATTTGGAAGTATATATGACTTCATGTAAGATCAACTAGATAGTTATGGATAACATCATGAGTTTATAAGTTAATATATGATCATAATTTCAAAGTCTTGACCACCACATTTTAGGTTTTATTTTGTGGTATTTTATCATGATTAAGGTTATTTTGAGATACATTTATGGAAATAAAACCCATCGCTTTAACATATTTCTTAATGAAAATTTATTTAAGGAATAATGAATTTAAATTTTATGGAAATTAGTTTAAAGTTATTGGTAACCTTTGGGGTTTAGATTATCTTTAATATTGAGTTAATTATGGGCTATTACAATTTCGAATCATTATTGGAATTATATTAATATAGTTTTGGAAAATGGACAACCTACATGAAAGGTGACAACCCGTGAAATCCAATGAGTCCATGGTGCTCGAACCCACAACCAAATATAGATAAGGGTATATCTCTTACCACTGGTCAAAGTGATATTATAGTAAGTATGAAATTGTTTTTACTTAAATTATTTGACTTATAGAAACTTATGGAAAAGATGAAGTTTAATTTTGGGTGTTACTGTTCAGGTTTAGAAATTAAGGAATTGTTTTGGATAACTCGTGAAAACCATTTTGGTTTTGGTAAATGATTAGGGACATACATAAAGACTTTTAAAAATTTTATGGATCTTATTATCTATTAAAATTTAAGTTTCGTTCATCAATCATAAAAATATTCAACTTGGATATTAATTTCATTGAGTAAGAAATGATGTGGAAGATGATTAAAGCACAACAAAATGATGAAATTTTGATTATGAAAAAAAGATATTAAGTAATTATATTTTTTGTTCTTCTCTATAATGATGGTAAAAAAATCCATAAACTCTAGTAATAGTATCTTGAAATGAAAATGTTATCCTATTACATTTATTTCCATACCAGATTTATGGTTTTCTGGTTGATCATTCACTTTCTTTTGATCAATGATCTCTATCACTCTCCATAATTAATTATGTTTTTCCTCCATTCCCATATATTCACCTACCAACACTTTTTTCAAACATGAAAACATAGTTATCTGTTATTATATATAACCATCATAATTACATTTCAATATTAGTAAGAGGATTTTTTATTATCCCTTTTTATGAAGAGGGATTTCAACAAAAGTTAGATCTATGATGAACAAAATAGAATTATAAGGGATAAATTTTTTAAGGGGGTAGAATGTAACATCCAAAGTTTTTAAAAGAAGAAAACTATATTTAATATCATATTTGACACATTATACCAATCTTAAACAACCCATGAAATATATTTCTTTAAATTTAATCTCTTTAGTAGTGTACGATACACGCAACCTGAGTCTAAATGAATCATAATATAGTATACCATTATAGCCCAGCCATTAAATTGGAGGGTATGAATAAGACTAAATAAATTATGAAACCTTTATGTTGTAAAAAAGTATAAAATAAATTAAATAGTTATCTATCTATTATAAATAAAATAAGAATCATTTTATGAAAAAAAATGTTTCCTAAAAAACTCTAATTTTCTAAAAGGCGGTTTCATCAACCTGTGCACACATATTTTAAAATTAATTTATTTACCAAATTTATAAAAAAAATCAAAAAATGGAATTAATTTTTAAAAATATCATTTCAAAATTATCATCGATTGATTTTTTGAGAATTTTATGAAAGTATTAATTTTTCGATGAATAGTGAAAAATACCGGTTTTTATTGAAAACTTCTTTTTCGTTTAAAACATTTAAAAGTTAAAATTTGATTTAAAATTTTTTTAAAAGTAAAATTAGTTTAATTAAATTATAATAAATACAATTTAGTTCATTTGAATCAAATTAATTTTTATTATTGATATTAAAACTTTCTATAGTTATAAGAATTTTCTCTTTGGAAAACTGTTTTCTCATTGCATCTACGGGTTTAATTTTAAATTAAATTTTTAAAATTATATGAATTTAATTTTTAAAAATGTATTAAATGTTTATAATAAAAATAATTAACATTATATAATAAGGTAAACTTAATTTTACATCAAAATGAATAGTAAAAACTATAAAAATTAATTATCGCAGTTAACATTAAAATAGGTTTACCAAGGGTTAATCTAAAACTTTAAGGGTTAAAATAACATAAAGACTATATAATTTATATTTTATGTTAATATTTAAATCTTAACTCATAAATTGTTCAATAATTATCCTTTTTGGATCCTTATGGAATGTGAAAAGTGTGTGTGTCATTTTTTCTTTTAAAAAATTCCAATTGTGTCCTCTCCCCCACTTATAAAAGGCCACCCCCTATCTTATACTATTCACACACCCAAATAATTTTGTTTCATACAATAACTACCCAAATCTATTCCTTCCGTCCCTCCACACATTATAGAGTCTTAGTTTTTATCCAAAATTAAATCTAGGATTGATTCATGTATAAACCTAAACAGGTTCTCTGAAGAAGAGGTAAAGTTGTTAACCATGCGTTTTTGTGTTACTTATTCTTATAAATACATAACATATTATTAAACTATGATAAATACTTAATTTTATTATTTTAATGTAATAACCTATGTTCATATCCTCTTCCATCAAATGGGAAATGAACTCGTTGATCGTGTGTCTGGCGAACTATCGCCTAGTGAACTGATGCAATTCGTTTTCCATCACCACCTATCATGATTGGATATAATGATTGATTTAACATATTTATATGATATTTATGAAATTAATATACTTATTTAATTATAATATCTCATACATCATATTAAATTCCAATCCTTTGGAAATCAATTACACCGCTCGTGCATATATGTGGACTACCGCATTTACATATCGATGTGAAATGAATTTCATTTTTTTGGAAATGGTTGTTAATAAGGTTATATTTAATAAATATAAATGAAATATTTTACAAAATAATGTTTCTAGAAGTTTAAACATTATTTACCTTTTTACATTATATTTTTGGGGAAAATAGAAACAGCTTTCATGCGTACATATGACCAATTGTCTTGATGAATAGTGTAACTCATTTTCCCATATCTATCTTTTATGGAATAGTATAAATACTTATATAATGATTATATATGATATTTATATAATGTTTAACATTATATATATTATTTTACTATTATAAAATTATAAGGATAGAAACTACCAAACCAAAACATACAAGAAAAACAGAGCAATTATCACCCAAAATAGTGATTTAAACAAAGAATTGTCAATAAACGAGCCAAAAAAGACTATAATTAAATCATATATGTTGTGAAATATATTATTATGGTTTTTCATATATTTATAATAAATATATATTTATTATTTAGGAGTTATGGACACGTATGAAGGAAATCATACCTAAAGTAAGGCTTTCTAGTCTCACTTTTACTTCTATGAGACGTATGCCATATTCACCACATAGTTATTTTATGTAGTTTATACAATTTCAATTTGATATGTTATAT
This sequence comes from Viscum album, assembly GCA_963277665.1. Taxonomy (NCBI): domain Eukaryota; kingdom Viridiplantae; phylum Streptophyta; class Magnoliopsida; order Santalales; family Viscaceae; genus Viscum; species Viscum album. Next base: position 905,252,252 of record OY728166.1, on the reverse strand, counting down.
CATGAATCCATTTATATTCATGGTATTTAGTGTTTAATTTTATCTTATTTCTTTCGTAGGGATTATAATTCATATGTTAACAAAGTGGTAATGTTTTATGTTATAATATCATTGTTTATTAAGATTATTCATGATTAAGTTTCTAATGATGAAATATTGTGATCTATATTTCAAGAAAATCATGAATTTTACACTCATGTGGTTATTTATGTATCGTTCATTTTTTCATTTCATTTTTCTCTCTTTAATAACAAAATAGATCAAAAGAATATTTTTAATGAGAATTGGCTTCATTTCTCACTTTAGTTGAAAATCATTTTTCTTCTATATCCATAATTTCTAGAAATGTTTTAAAAAATGTTTTAAAATTATCCAAATGATTTATTAAGTACATTTTGACCCATGTTTTAATTTTTAAAAAATGGTTTTAAAGTAATCTTTGTATCATTTTCCAAATGAGGCACTTTTTAACCTTTTTTACAACAGTGTGGAAGGAATGTTTTTAAACTTATACGGTGTGTATGGAATTACCCATCTTCATGACCTATCATTGATTTGAATATTCAGTTACAAGTTTAAAAGGATATTTTTAAAGAAATTTTTTTATTAATTTTCTATAAATTTCTAGTTTTTGAAAGTCATTTTCAAAGTGAGAAGGATATTTTACTCAAGAATGTTTGGAAAGGAATTTTAACTTTATTTATATTCATCATAGAAAAAACCCCTTATTTCACTTATGATCCATTGGGAATATTTTGTAATGATGTAATGCTTATTATTTCTCTATATGGTTTATGATTAGTTTGACTAGAGATGTACTATTTTGGTACCATTCTCTATATTAATCTAAATGGTTTATGATTATGTTTATTTATTGGGGGAGAATATTAACATTTCATACACTAGTTTTTTGATATGAATGTTTATATTGATTATGTTTTACTACTTTCATATGAGTAATACATTGGACTTAGTATGTTATGGGAAAGGCATGTTATGGCCCATTGATGCATCGGTAGGTCTCATAGGCAAACTAGCTTGGGTATTTGGTCGAGGCATTATCCATTTAGGTAATATGTATTGTAATTAGTCCTTGAAAGTATGGTTATGATTTACTTAATTATGAATTCTCTCATTATTATATTAGTTATTTATGTTCCATGTTATTATTCAATTAGTTAGAATATCCATGGTTAATTTTCAAAACTCATGTGATTATTTATATGGAATCATTTGATCGTCATTTATTCCGTCCATATTATAATCAAGTAATTAATTGAATGGAATGTGTTTTAGTTATGTACCTTTCTATATTGAAAATTAATTATTTATTCCTAATATATTTTTTTGTACATATACCCTTAATGAGCATTAGATCCCACCCATTTATTATGTTTCCTTTACCCAAGATGTTGGGAAGTGTTTTATAATTGATATATAGGGATTTTCTAAAGGGTATAATTGTGTACCCAAAGAAGATACTATGTTGTATTTTATGTTTTCAGTTGTAATATGACATTCAAGTATGTATTTATTTTATGAATAGTATTAAACTATGTAGTCATTCAGGATGTGATTCCTTGTATCTTATGCCAATGTAATAATGTAACCACCAACTCTGGGCTACTAGGTTCAGGGTATTTACTAAATTAAACATCCCTATTAAAAAATAGATTTTTGAAATTTGTAAAATTAAAAAAATAAATAAGATATAAATATTTACCTAAATAATTAGGATAGTAATTTTTTCCCTATATGAGTTCGGCATGATCATTTCATGCAGCATGGACAATGTTAAGATTATAGTCACTGTTATATTCTAGAAATCATGTAATAGATAAAGAAAACTCTTATAAATACATATCATAATTATCATCATCATCACCCAAATGAATTAGTTTCCCTTCAAAAAGGATGTACCACTAATCATTCAATGAAAAAATAACATAAAAAATTTTCATTTCTTGTGTAGACATGATAAATGGTTAGTCTTTGTAACTAAATATTTTCAAATAAATGAGTTTAAATCCATCATCATCATGTCACAAACCATTTTTACTATCAACCAAGTTACACTTAAACATTGTTTCTAGAAATTTAGAATAATAAATTTCCCATATATCCTCAAGAACTCCAAAATATTTCGTTGCTATAGAAATTGGTTTTTTCACTTTTATATTCAACAAATACAGTTCTTCAGTGATGAAAATTACCCAACTATTCTGGAAATTACTCTTTTAATAATGATTTTATATGTAAAATATTTAAATATTAATATCAAAACTAGATGATTTGGTCATATTAAGATATGGTCCCTATACCAAACATTTCAATGTTTCAGATATAGATACATTTTTGTTGGATTTCCCTTTAAACCATGAAACAGATGACTTTTTATGATCAATAAATAACCAATTTTCAATTATATTTAGATATAATACATTTAATCTAGAAAAATATTATTATATATATGTTTTAACCACATATATGTTTTTAAAAATGTATAAATGTGCCTCATAACTTCAACATGTTGAATGAAATTTTCCTTTAATTTACAAAACTCTCCACCTTCACTATCAACTCTTGAATATCGTGATATAGGGAGACCAATATGCTCCAATTTATACAAATAATTAGTATAGAACTCAATCATCTATTCTGATACATATTTTTGAACAATATTGGCCACTGATCGATAAGGATTTTAAACATATCCCTTTAACATTTTCAAATATCTTTCAGAAGGATACATCCAATGTAAACAAATAATCCCATATACTCTTATCTCACTCCCAAAATGAATTACCAAATGAAAAATTATATAAAAAACATTGGTGCGAAATACATTACTAGTTGATAAAGTATGGGTGCAACTTTATTCTCCAACACATATAACAAATTTAGATCAATGAGTTTTCTACAAATGGATTTGATAAAATAACATCACCTAATTATAATATGAAATGACTCATATTTTATATGCATTATTTTTGGATATTATGTGGATTATTTTCAAGACCATACACTAAGACGGTATATGATTTTGGGGCCCAGTTTTCTCTTAAAAAAAATTTGAAATATATTAAATAGAAAGCATTCACAGTTTTCCTAAAAAATTAGAATAACTTTAGAACGGAACCCTATATAAAACATCTGGGAGAAACATTGAGTTCTGGACATGGGTTTTACCCTAGGAATGATATAACCTTTTTTGGAATGATCCAATTATGAAAAATATATCAAACACATGAATTAAAAAAAATTATTTTATTTTTATTTCACGTAGTGACCTGCTTCCTCTTTAAATATACACATATGGATTTTTTCTTAGGGTTGGTTGCTAAACCCTAGAGACCTAGAGGCCATTTTAGGAGAGTATTATTGGTGAAAGATGATGGATCGGGATTAGATCATGGATCGTTGTACCAATGGAGTTCGGGGATCTTTTCACTGATAACAATATAGAATTTTTCTTCATCAATGATCAATCCAAACTCTATGTAGGATGTTTTATTTTCGATTTCCATCTCATTTCTTAATCCTAGATGAATGCATATCAGTTCCATAAATTGAATTGATATTTTCATCATTGATAGAATTAAATTGATGGAATTGTTATTTTTTTGATTTATTCCTGTTCATTAATCTTCTTCTATGATAACTAATTGAAGCCAAATGAACAACGGTCGAGGTTCGTTCCTCACATTTTTTGGATTTTGTATTTATTCCCCCATTATTCTTATATTTATCATGAGCATTTTATTTTGGATCATGGTTCCACAAATACCTAGTATTCGATCATTGTGTAGATGTTATTTGGTGAATGGATCTATGTCACAGGTGCGGTTCATGATTGATGATGTAGTAAAGGAGCAGCAGTGGCAGTGGATGATCGGGAGTAAAACGGATGGATTTGTGGTTCTTGTTCTTACCAGTTTTGATGTATGATGATATTTTTTTCTCAATGGATCATTTTATGAGGAGATTAGAACTCAGATTCGAGCCAAAGATGATGGAAACTCCTGGATGAACTTATATCTTCAAGTTTTGACAAGGGAGATGGATCCTGTGATGTTCAGGAAGACACGAAATAGATCCCAATGGATATGGGAAATTTTGAGTAACACAATGTTTATTTCAGGATTACACTCTGTGTGGGCTTCATGGTCACGATTCTAGGTTCGCGGATGTAGTTAAATATCACACATGGTGTAACTCGGTCACACTTAATGTGACCCCTCTATGATAGCTCATCATGTACCTTAGTAAGTAAATGGACACGGAAAAACGTACATGGTTAGTGGAATGCCATGTACTAGGACACGAACATGGCCAAGTGTACATGGGATGGTATAAGGATAGGACTACTGTACATAGACATGTCCCGGTGACATGGTCAGGATGACATGTGTCTCTACAAGATGTGTACTTCTTCTACACGTTTTTTATGTTGATACTTACTTGCCTTCTAAGGATTTACCACACAGGTTGACATGGGGATAGATGGACACATCATGTACCCATAGCACACACCATATATCCCCTTAAATAGTGTTTATATCTCTTTGTTTCTTTATTTTGGTCTAGTCTAGGTCGATCACGTTCCCTTGGTAAATTCCCTTGAGGGTATAGTTCAAAATTGAATCCAATTCACAGGATTGTGATCCCCCCTAGAGGTTGAGTCTCAGATAGAGTTATTGTAAGAACCCATATCTTCGTTTCAGGTACGCTTTTCCTTTTTCTGGAGTTTTTAAGAAAAATGGAGTTTCTGGAAAATTTCAAAGTACACACCGTGTACTTTATGATTACACGCCGTGTACTCTTCTCCAGCTCGAAGCTGTGTGTTGGTCGTTCTCGGGCCACACACACGGTGTGTAGGGGTGACTTGGAGGACGTTTTTGGCAGATTATGGAAACAAAAACCTAGTACACTCCATGTATTCTAAAATTACATGCCGTGTACTTTTCTTTTTTTCACTAAACGCACCGGGGTTTCGCCTGACGGACAGAACACACCCCTTCTCCAGGTTCTTCATCTGAGAGCGACCTGTATGGACGGATCTTCCCCGATCCCTCGCTTCTCCGTCCATTCTCCGATTCGAGCACGGTCGATTGTGTTGGAAGCACAGCGGTGAGTTCTTCCTTCTTCTTGAGCCTTGTTTTCCAATTCTTCCTCTTTCTCATGTTATTTAAGGTTGAGCATTTTGTGTGTTTTCTCAGATCTACGATGTTCTAGGGGGAATTATCCGTTGTTGTTCAAGTATATCGATCTCCTAGGATCAAGGTAGGTGGTTTGTGCCTTACCGTTCAAAGTCTCTGAGTTTTATGTGCAAATTTTCACCGATACCCATGATCGGGGTATTGCGTGTTTACCTTTTTGCCCTTGTTGTTTTCTTGCCTTGCATGTATTCTTGTGTAGAGGTAATTTGACCATGTTAGAGGATAAATTGTTGTTCTTGGATGTACTTGCCTTGCTTCATTCTCTTTACAACCTTTGGGTCTTGTTTTCCCTTGGCTGTTACACCTGTTTCATGCCTTGCGGTTATAGGTTGAAGTTAAACTCATGAAATGCTTGATGCCTTGTAGACTGTTTAGCCAAGTAGCACTATAGGTGTAATTTGTCCTTATAGCATTATTATGCACTGACTAGTACAGGGCTGAGGGAACCTGGTGCTATAGACTATAAGGGATAGACCGAGTGAGCTTCCCAGAGAGTCTTAGACATTATAGACTACAGGGGATGGACTGAGTGAGCTCCCAGAGAGTCTTGGATTTTATATACTACATGAGGGTAGACCGAGTGATCTTCCTCAGAGAGTCTTAACTTGTTTTAATATCTTTAAGAACCTTCCCAGGCTAGAGGAGGAATTGACCGAGTGAGCTTCCTCAGAGAGTATGTGGTATAACTGAGACTATAGGAGGAATTGACTGAGATAGCTTCCTCAGAGAGTCTCTAGACCTTGGGGCTAAGAGGGTTAGACCGCATGATCTTCCTCAAGAGATTCCCTGACTACCCTAGACTATAAGGGGGATTGACCGAGTGAGCTTCCCTAGAGAGTCTCATAAATTTTGTATGACCAAACTAGATGGGTTAGGCTGAGTGCACTACCCAGAGGGTTGTGGTACTTCTTGGATAGGACCAGAGGGGATGGCTGTGAGTACTTCCCAGCAGGTTTCCAACTTTTTAGTTGTTTTTTTCACTGTTGTTGATTTGTTGGGGATTGATTTATGTTGTGTATCATCCTGCTTTACTGCTTACTGTTTACTGCCTATGGCTTTGTTGTTGCTGTTTACTACTTAGTGTTCTTTTACCTTCCATATACTCACTGACTGTTAGGCACAGATCTTCGGGTGGTTGCCTACTAGGATTTTATCTCAAACCTTGTTTGTTCCATGCTTTTTGGACAAAGCAGACTATGTTGTTGTAGTTATAGACAAGGGCAAGCGCCCTTCGACTTTTGGAACTTGATTGCTTGGAGCAGGGGAGCATGGGACCAAGATTTGGCTTGCGATGCTGAGTATCCGTTTAGTTTTCTTTTTTACTTGGTAATTTAGTGTTTTTCCTACATTGTGACTTTTTTGGATTCTTTCCTAGTTATGTATCATGCATCATTTCATATATATACATATGTGCTCCATTTTGTTGATTTAGTCTTCCACTGTTTACATTGTTCGTGGTTACTGCTTCCGTTATTGCATGTTTATTTTTTCTTCCACTGTGTACTCTACCAATGAGGGAAAAGTTTCCCCACTATCACACACAAGGCCATCGCTGCTAGTCATAAGCCTCTGGAATTTGGGGAAATGCGCTTGAGGCCATGTGACCAACCGGGTACGAGGCGCCTCTGGGTGGATTCTGGAACCGGGACATTACAAAGTGGTATCATAGGTGTTCTTTTCTCTTTCTTTACTATTTGGAGACTTTATCCAGGGATAGGACAGATTCGGTACATGGTAATAAGTTGTTCCTGGGAGTAGCTAACCCGTGTACAGGGAAAAGCCATACTACCTCGTTTATTGCAGTTTTCTGGTTTGGAGATTTTACGGTTGAAATGATTTCACCTAGAGTGATTCACATGCTTTGTGTTGTTATTGTTTTGACTATTGCGGTTCTATTTCTATCGTAACCTGATGAGATGAGGGTATGCCATCTCATGCATCATATAGGAACTTGTAGAGATCACATGCCATGCATTCTTTCCATGCCATCTAGGGTGCATTAGCGATTGTATGCTGTTGTGATAGACTCTGTGTAGATTATGCATGCCGTTGTGATAGATGCTTGATATAATCTTTGCTGCTTTTTTAGAAGATTTTTTGTATTGTACTTTTCTTACATGAACGTCAAATTTTGATTCTTGAGGTGTTATGGGCCCTACTGAACCAGAAATTGGTGGATCATGACCCTTTTTTCTCTCGTCTATGATTGTGGGAGATGTCAAGCTTTGATTCGCAGGGAGTATGGGCCCTCACGGATCGGAATTTGGCACCTCTTTGCCTTGTTTCTGTGTTTTCTGGGCTTCTGTGCAGTTTCTGAGCTACTGCCCAAAAAAACCCAGAATACATTGAATGTACTTTTTGACTACATGTCGTGTAGTTTTTAGACCGTGTCATGGACCATTTGAGCATGGACACACTGTTGTAGAAATACCTTCAGGAACACGCCATGTACGGCAGGTACACGCCGCGTAGTTTAGATCCGTGTACTCGGTCGTGTCACTAACAACACAGGTTGGGGAAGCTCGAGTAGAACACGCCATGTTGTTTTTAGAACATGTCGTGTAGTCTTGTTCAGGTACCCGACCGTGTCACGAACAACACGGGTCGGCGTTACCTTCTCTTAGACATGTTGTGTTGTTCCGGAACACACCGTGTAGTCTTGTTCAGGTACCTGGCCGTGTCACGAACAACACGGGATGGTGTCACCTTCTCCTATATAGGTCCTGTTTGTTTGGAACACGCCATGTATGGGCCAACCGTGTAGACAACCATGTAACTAACAACACGGGCTGCCGAGACCGCATCTAGTATACGTCGTGTCCCTGGGGAACACTCCATGTAGTCTGGGGCTAGTTAGACCATGTGAGTTAGCCGTGTAAGGAGACTCGGGTAGGGGAATAGTTTTCAAGTACACGCCGGGTGTTGGGTCAACACGCCGTGTAGTTTGAGGTGTTACACGACCTTTCGGGCAGGGGTACACGCCCATGTTAATGGATTAAGTAGACACGCCGTGTAGTTTTTATATGCACCGTGTGGTCGTGTTTTGTAAAACATGATAGTTTCTTCCCCTTGCTCTCATTTTGTACTCTTGTATTCTATGTCCTTGTTTCTGATCTAAGGTATAATTTTGATCTTTCAGAGAGATGCCTCCAAGACGTCCTCTGATTGTACGTTTGTCATCAGGCAGTGATCAGCTGCCAGATATAGTTGATCAGGGACTTCCTGTCGATCCTCCAGTCGAGCCAGCCTTGGCACCGGCTGTCATACCCATTTCAGGCACCGAGGCACAGTTCAGGGAGTACTTTATGAGGATGATGCAGACCTTCCAGGGAGCTCCGCCTCCTTCCCCATCGATGGCTGAGTTGACATGGGTTTTCCAGCAGTAGCATCCTTCAACTTTTTCAGGGGATGGAGGACCTCAGGCTGCAGAGTCGTGGATAGAGGCCACACTAACCATATTTGAGCACCTATATATCCCTCCGGAGAAAAGGTTAAAGCTGGCTACTTATATGCTCCAGGACACCGCCAAGAGGTGGTGGGAGGTGATCTCACGGTCAGGGCGTCAGCAGGATATGTCTTGGGACGAGTTTCGACACACCTTCTATGACTACTTCTATTCCGAGACCCTGAGGGCCGATCGAGCCCAAGAGTTTATGAGTCTCCAGTAGGGTACTCTCTCTGTTATGGAGTACTCGTCACGCTTCACTGAGCTGCAACGTTTCACACCGATCCCAGCAGGTGATGAGTTGTTTCTTGCTAGGAAGTTCGAGGACGGTCTCAGACATGAGATCCGTTACCAGGTGAATATCTTCTAGTTGAATTCGATATCCTCCATCTTCAACCAGGTGCTGATTACTGAGCACAATCTGAGGGATTTTGGAGCAATGAGCCAGGGTGGTTCATCATCCAGATTTGGTGTTCCTCCTATGGACAGTAGGAAGCGTCGCAAAGAGTCTTATCGAGGAGATCGGGGTTCGCGAGATGTGTCTTCTGGATGCCAGGTTGTATGCTACCAGTGCGGTAGGAGTGGGAATACTAGGCCTCAGTGCTAGAGGGATCTGATGGAGTGCCGGTATTACAGCAAGATGGGCCATATTCAGCGTTTCTGTCACATCTTCTCACCTCCGGCTGGTGGTAGGGGTTTCTCTTGGACCCCGCGTTCTGGAGATGCTTCACCAGTTTCCCACCAGTCAGGGAATTGGAGTTCTTCCAGTCGTTCAGGCCATGGTGGAGGTCACGGCCATGGTGGTTAGTCACCAGGTCATCAGCGATAATAGAGTGGATCAGCTCAGAGTGGTCAGCCAAGGGCGTAGGGTCGTGGTGCAGGCCAGTCTTTCGCCATGGAGCAGACCTATCAAGAGTAGGATCCCGACCCATCTATAGTTCGAGGTACGATCTTAGTAGCCCCAGTTTTATCTTTAGTAATTTTTGATACTGGTGATTCCCATAGCTTTATCTCTGTTGTGGTTGTGGAGAGACTTGGGCTCTGTATCTTTTCATCTGCCAACTTGTTGACTCTTGACACACCGTTGGGAATGAGGATATCTAGCGTACATCAGTGCAGAGAGTTCCCTCTCGAGGTTGTGGGGTGTCATTTCTTATGGGACCTCTATGTCCTAGAGATGATAGGATATGACTTCATTCTCGATATGAACTAGTTGGTCCCCTTCCAGGTAGTCGTCGATTTCTATCACCGCATGGTGAGTTTCATATCACCAGAGGGTGGATCCTTCCTTCATAGAGGCTAGTGGGATGTCCAGGCGGGTAGATCTGGACCAGAGCATCATGGGCTAGGGGAAGTTACAGCCCATATTTCTAGTCTTTATCTGGATGACCAGGGGACTTCACAGTTAGACTTTCCTCTAGTGTTGGATCATTTCAGGGATGTCTTTCCAGAAGACTTTTCAGGTTTACCTCCAGAGCGTGAGGTAGACTTCTTGATTGAGCTCGTTCCAGGAGTAGCAACGGTGTCCATTCCTCCTTATCGGATGGCTACACCTGAGTTGCAGGATCTCAAGAAGCAGTTGGAGGAGTTTCAGGAAAAGGGTTTCATCTGACCCAGTACTTCTCCTTGGGGTTCGCCTGTCCTGTTCGTGAAGAAGGCAGACGGTACCCTTCATCTTTGTGTGGATTATTGGAATCTAAACCAGTTGACGGTCAAGAACCAATATCCCTTTTCAAGGATCGATGACCTCTTTGACCAGATTCTAGGATCCTGGGTGTTCTTTAAGATCGACTTGAGGTCCGGTTATCATCATTTTCATGTTAGACCATCAGATATACCTCTGACAGCTTTCAGAAGCAGGTATGGTCTTTTCAAGTATACAGTCATGCCATTCGGTCTCACGAACGTGCCTGTGGTTTTCATGGCACTGATGAAACGATTGTTCCATCCGTGCTTAGACTCTTTTGTCATGGTCTTTGTGGACGAAATCTTGGTGTACTCTCACACTCAACACGACCATGCCACACATCTTGAGATCGTTCTGAGTACACTGAGAGAGAATCAACTATATGCTAAACTCTCAAAGTGACACTTTTGGATGGGTCAGATTCACTTCTTGGGTCACATCATCTCAGAGACAGAAGTTTTGTGGACCCAAAGAAAGTGAGAGTTGTAGTTTCCTGGGAGCATCTGAAGAACGTCTTTGAGGTACGAAGTTTCCTAGGGCTGGCAGGGTACTACATATGCTTCATTCAGGGCTTCTCGCGCCTAACAGCACCATTTACAGGTATGACCAAAAAAGGGGTAAAGTTTTTATGGTCAAATTCTTGTGAGTCAGCCTTTCAAGAGCTGAAGGGGAGGTAATGTTAGCACTGATACTAGTCTTTCCCGAGATGGGCAAGGGCTACACTGTTTACTATGATGATTCAGGTATCGGGATGGGAGCTATGATCATGCAGGGAGATGGAGTCATTGCGTATGGGTCTCGACAGTTGAGGACACACGAGACGAATTACCCTACGCACAATCTAGAGTTGGCAGCAGTTGTTCATGCCTTACGTTGTTGGAGACACTATCTTCTGGAAGATCACTTTGTGGTTTTTACCAACCACAAGAATCTCAAGTATATCTTCACTCAGCATGATCTGAATTTGAGACATCACAGGTGGGTTGAGTATCTTCAGCCCTTTGATTTCGAGCTCGCCTATATTCCAGGAAAGGGAAACGTAGTGGCGGATGCGTTGAGTAGGAGAACTCAGATTCAGGCGGTTCAAGAGGCCAGCAGTGAGTGGAAACTTATAGCGCTTTTCTCTGAGATGCACTAAGAAGTGCACGACAGGCAGGGACAAACTATCCTATCTTCTGTAGCTGTTACCTCTATACTTCTTGATCGGGTAAGGATGAGGCAGCTATCAGATTTGAAGGCCTTAGTCCTGTGGGAGAGTGTGTCTGGAGGGGACCCTCTTCCTGGATGGACAGTGGGTGAGGATGAAATCTTGTGTTTCCAAGGACGCGTATGGGTTCCAGCAGACATACATGAGGAGCTAATGCGGGATTTTCATTCCTCAGTTTCGGTGGTTCATCCTGGTGTCACAAAGATGTATCGTGATTTACACCGCTAGTACTAGTGGCCAGGTATGAAGAAGGATGTTTCTGGTTTTGTCATGAGATGTTCTACTTGTCAGCAGGTGAAAGCAGAGCATTAAGGAACAACAGGGCTTTTATAGCAGTTACCCATTCCGTGGTGGAAGTTTAACGATGTTGCGATGGACTTCGTGACCAGGTTGTCGAGGTCACCTCATGGAAGTGATGTTGTTTGGGTTGTCGTTGACAGGCTTACGAAGGTTTCACACTTCTTAATGATCAAGGTGACCTTGAATGTTGATGATCTGGGATGACTGTACATCCGAGAGATTGTACATCTACATGGAGTTCCACACTCCATTGTTTCAGACAGGGATGCATGATTTACCTCTCGGTTCTGGCAGGGACTCCAAAAGGCTTTGGGTACATAGGTACTTTTGAGTACAACATACCATCCCCAAACTGATGGCCAGTCTGAGGGCACGATCTAGGTTCTTGATGATATGCTCCGAGCTTCCACTTTAGAATTCAGTGGTTCTTGGGAGAATCATATACCTCTTGTGAATTTTGCCTACAACAACAGTTTTTAGGCGACCATTCAGATGGAACCATATGAGGCACTATACAGTAGGCCATGCCGATCACCCTTATGTTGGCTAGAGGTAGGAGAGGAAACTTTGATAGGACCTCGTCTTGTTCAGGAGACCTCAAAGCAGATAGAGTTGATTCAGAAGTGGATGACTAAAGCATAGTATCGACAGAAGTCTTATGCTGATCAGCGGAGATGACCTTTGGAGTTTGAGGTCGAGGATCAGGTTTTCCTGCGTGTCTCACTAAGGTTGGGACACAAGAGGATTCAGAGATAGGGTAAGATTTCACTGTGGTACGTCGGGCCGTTTGAGGTTTTTGAGAGAGTTGGGTCGGTTGCCTATCGGTTGTAGCTACCTCAGAGGTATCAGTCCATGCACGACGTCTTCCACGTCTCTTAACTCTAACATTACTTTTCAAACATGTCTCATGTCTTTCAGCCTGAGGATGTTGAGCTCAAAGCGGATGCGTCGTTTGAAGAGCATCCCATCCGGATTTTCGATCGTAGTATGAAGGTTCTCCGAGGCTGGTTTGTTCATCTGGTATGAGTGCTATGGCAGCACGGGTGAGTACAGGACGAGACTTGGGAGAGGGAGGTCGAGGTTCGATCGCAGTGGCCGAAACTATTCGAGGATCCTTCTTCTATGCCCATCTAAGGAAATTCAAGGATGCATTTCTTTAAGGGGGGGAGTTTTTAAGGACTCGGATCTTCGTTTCAGGTACGCTTTTCCTTTTTTGGAGTTTTTAAGAAAAATGGAGTTTCTGGAAAATTTCGAAGTACACGCCGTGTACTTTATGAGTACACGCCATGTACTCTTCTTCAGCTCGAAGCCGTGTGATGGTCATGCCCGGGCCACACACACGGTGTGTAGGGGTGATGTGGAGGCCGTTTTTTGAGGAGTATGGAAAAAAAACCTAGTACACGTTGTGTACTCTAAAATTACACACCGTGTACTTTTCTTTTTTTCACTAAACGCACCGGGGTCGCACCTGACGGATAGAACACACCCCTTCTCCAGGTTCTTCATCCAAGAGCGACCCATATGTCCGGATCTTCCCTGAGCCCCTTATTCTCCGTCTGTTCTCCGATTCGAGCACGGTCGATTGCGTTGGAAGAGCAGCGGTGAGTTCTTCCTTATTCTTGATCCTTGTTTTCCAATTCTTCCTCTTTCTCAAGTTATCTAAGGTTGAATGTTTTGTGCGTTTTATCAGATATACGACGTTCTAGGGGGAATTATCCATCGTGGTTCAAGTATATCGATCTTCTAGGATTGAGGAAGGTGGTTTGTGCCATACCGTTCAAAGTATCTGAGTTTTATATGTGAATTTTCACCGATACCCGTGAACGGGGTATTGCGTGTTTAACTTTTTGCCCTTATTGTATTCCTTCCTTGCCTGTATGCTTGTGTAGAGGTAATTTAACCATGTTAGAGAATAAATTTTTGTTCTTGGATATACTTTCCTTGCTTTGTTCTATTTACGACCTTTGGGTCTTGTTTCCCTTGGCTGTTACACCTGTTTCATGCCTTGCAGTTATAGGTTGAAGTGAAACTCATGACATGCTTAATGCCTTGTAGACTGTTTAGCCAAGTCGATCTATAGGTGTACTTTGGCCTTATAGCATTATTATGAACTGACTGGAATGGGGCTGAGGGAACCTGGTGCTATAGACTATAAGGGATAGACTGAGTGAGCTTCCCAGAGAGTCTTAGACATTATAGACTACAGGGGATGGATCGAGTGAGCTCCCAGAGAGTCTTGGATTTTATAGACTATAGGAGGGTAGACTAAGTGATCTTACTCAGAGAGTCTTAACTTGTTTGAATCTCTTTAAGAACCTTCCTAGGCTAGAGGAGGATTTGACCGAGTGAGCTTCCTCAGAGAGTATGTGGTATACCTGAGGCTATAGGAGGAATTGATCGAGATAGCTTCCTTAGAGAGTCTCTAGACCTTGGGGCTAAGAGGGTTAGACTGCGTGATCTTCCTCAAGAGATTCCCTGAATACCCTAGACTATAAGGTGGATTGACCAAGTGAGCTTCCCCAGAGAGTCTCATAAATTTCGTATGAACAAACCAGAGGGGTTAGGCAGAGTACACTACCCAGAGGGTTGTGGTACTTCTTGGATAGGTACAGAGGGGATGGTTGTGAGTACTTCCCAGAGGGTTTCCGGCTTCTTAGCTGTTTGTTTCACTGCTGTTGATTTGTTGGGGATTGATTGATGGTGTGTATCATCCTACTTTACTGCTTACTATTTACTACCTACTACTTTGCTATTGTTGTTTACTGCTTAGTGTGCTTTTACCTGCCATATACTCACTGACTATTAAGCACAGATCTTCGAGTGGTTTCCTACTGGTATTTTATCTCACACCCTTTTTCGGCCATGCTTTTGGGCCCAAGCAGACTATTTTGTTTCAGGTATATACAAGGGCAATCTCCCTTCGACATATAGAACTTGATTGCTTGGAGCATGGGAGCATGGGACCAAGCTTTGGTTTGCGATGCTGAGGATCCGTTTACTTTTCTTTTGTAATTGGTACTGTAGTGTTTTTCCAGCATTGGGACTTGTTTGGATGCTTTCCTAGTTATGTATCATGCATCATTTCGTATATATACATATGTGCTCCAGTTTTTTGATTTAGTATTCCGCTATTTACATTGTTGGTTATTACTGCTTCCGCTATTGCATGTTTATTTTTTATTATGTTTTGTACTCTGCCAATGAGGGAATAGTTTCCCCAATATCACACCCAAGTCCCTCGCTGCTAGTTGGAAGCCTCTGGCGTTTGGGGAAATGTGCTTGAGGCCATGTGACCAATCGGGTACGGGGCACCTCTGGGTGGCTTCCAGAACCGGGACGTTACAGTTATGGTGTCATTCTGTGAGACTCGAGTGTAATACTCTATCATATTGTTCTATAAGTTGTGTTTGTGAAATTTTCATGACCTCCCTTAGTCAATCATTGATCCTCTATATATAAGACCATATTAGTAGGTTTTTTAGTATCGTTGACTAACAATCCCATATGTAGTGGGTTGATCCAGATTGGGTTCATAGTGTCCCCCAATGGTTTGGGGCATGACCGTCAATCTATGTATCAGGGTATTATTATACCATTAATATTTTATAGGTGAGGCCTAATGAACTATACCACTTTTTTGAGTGTCTTCGATGATAGTAGGGCACGTAGAGTGGATTCTCCCAGAATTAGCATTGCTTTGAGAAAAATCATATGGCTGGTAGTTGGTTATGATCACCCAGTGGTGTTGTGTATTTCATGATTATATCTTGATTTTTCTATTTGTCCTTGATTTTTATATCTTGTATTGAGGTGAATATACTTAGAGATTTTTGTTTATTATTTTTTGGGTGTCCTACTGGGTATTTTTATAATCACCCCAACATGGGATTTTCCCACATGTGTTGTGTCTTATGCAGATGATGGCCCTTTTGACAGTGTCTTGGGAGGATAGGGAGAGGGTGGAACATATTTGGATATTTTTAGACAAAGATGTTTATCAGGAGCTTTCATTTGACTTTATTCATCACCCTTGGAGTAGATTGGACTCTTTAAAGTTTTTGGTTGGGCTTATATTTGGATTCTTTTCCATTTTTAGTGCTTTACTATCACACTTTGTTGTGGGATCTTAGATGTATTCATGCATTGTTTCAGTTGTTTTACATTTCAGCATTGTGTGGGCTTAGAGATGTGTGCAAGTGTATAGGTACTTTAGTTTAATTCCAACCATTTCTATGATATGCCTACTCAGCACTAGTCTCTAGCCCCTGGCCTATTAGAGGTGAGCTTGGGGTAGTCATGAGTCAGACCTCAGCAGGCTGGGTTGTGATAGAGTGGTATCATAGGATTTGATTCTACCTTTGGAATTGAGTCAGTGAGATTGGTTTTGGGGAAACAGTTTTTAGTGTTTCGAGTTTGGATTTTAGGATAGGGACTCTAATTTTGGTATGGTAGCCGACATATCCATAAACTAGGACTCTGATCACCTACCTTTAGACTCATTTCATGTAAACATTGTTTATAGGGAAATGTTTTGGTGCACGCAAAATATAAGAATAGGTTTTATTTTCTATGACCTTCTTGAGATAACTCCATAGATATAATCTTTTGACTGTGTTACATATTGTTTAATTTTAAGATTCCTTCACAAAGAAAAATAGATAGGATTCCACTATGTGATCATGAGGATGATCCACCTATTGATGAGGCATCAGTATAGAGGCCTATATCAAAAATATAGCCTTTGGGTTATTTACCATAAAAACCACGACTCATTGAGAAAAAAATATAACTGGTAGTACGAGCTGAGGATTCACACTGGTTGAGTGTGATGCATGAGTTTTAGAGGCGGTGAACTCCCAAATTTCAGGGAAATCCATACCCCCAGGTGGTTGAGTACTATCTATAGGTAGTCACTCATGATTTATACCTTGTGAGGATGTCTAATGATTAGATGGAGGTCCTCATGGTAATTCTTATTTGGGGATCTAATGGGTGATGGTGGAGCTTAGTGACTCAGTCACATGACAAGATAGCTCCCTCCTGGTCATAATATGAGCATTTCTTTAGGGAGGAGTTATATCTAGCCATGTTGTGATTGATATTCATACAGGTGATTTTGCATCTAAAGTAGGGCAGTATGATTGTGGTGTAGTATGTAGTGAGGTTTACTGAACTCTCAAGTTACTCCTTAGATATGGTTTAGGATTAGCTCTTCAAGGGTCGGATCTCTGAGAAGGGCTTGTGATAGGACATTAAGGCTTTAGTGGTATCCCTTTTCTTTCCCACCTATGTTTGGGTGCTTAGGTAGGCTTTGGTAGTGGAGATATTTATGGAAGAGAAGACATTGATAGTGGGACCTGATAGTTGGAACCCTGTAACTAATACCACAGCACCAGGTAGTCAACAGTAGTCATAACGATCAAAGAATTTCATATGCTCCAAGATTCAATCCCATGACATAGGTTTAGTGTTGTAGGGATCTCAGGGTGGCTCGAATCATTAAAGGGAGAGGAGGATTTTCTCCTGTGATAGTTAAGGATATCTGGATTTGGATTTTCTGACCCATCATACAGTTGATTGTGAGACGGTTGAGGGACCATTGAGATAGAGACAGAGGAATGAGTAGGGTGGTATTTAGGGTAAAATATTTGGTATAAGGGATGAGGTGATCAAATATTCAACCTATTACCACCACAACCCCTAGGTGGTCCGCCCCAGGGTCAGGGAGCTGGTGAATAGGGATGAGGCCAGCTACAGGCTATGGAGGCCTATGACCCAGAGGCTCTAAGGATGATATGAGGTAAGATGTGTGTATTTATTAAATTATGTGTAGTATTTAAAGACACGGGTGTGATTCATTAATTCCTTTCCACTTCTCTGGTTTGAAACCTTGATATTTCGGTTGAGCCATTATCTTGACCCTTGTGGTTGGAGACTCCAACAGGCTGTGACTCTGTGATTCTTCACTTGTTCTAATAGTTTGATATGATTCTTGGAGGTGAGATTTTTGTATAGGATATCTTTGTATTAGCAATGAGGCCTTGTGATGTCATATTAGGTATGGACTAGTTATCTATAGTTCATTCCCAGATTGATTTCTTTAGGCAGAGGATGTGGTGTGTATGCATTGACGGAATGAGGTTTTTCTTTTGTGGTTGAAAATGAGACCTTGGAAAATCAAGATGAGATCCGTTATTGGAAGGTGTAGTTGATTACTCACAATTTGTAAAGCATGAATCTTGGAGAAGTGGATGCTTTGGGCTATTGGTTTTCTATTGTGGTAGTAGAGTATGAGGACATCTTTCTTAAGGACATACCAGGATTACCTCCCCATTAAGAGCAAGACTTCTTCATCGAATTGCATCCCAGGATGACACCAATATCTACACTAGAATATTAGATGGATCCCAAATATCTTTGAGAGATGATGGTTTAGTATGAAGACTTATAGGAGAATGGATCTATAAGACCCAGTATTTCCCCCTAGGCATCTCCAATGTTGTTTGCTAAGAATTTATATAAGAGATTGAGTTTATGTGTCGACTACCAGTGCTTAAATAAGGTGATATAAAGAATAAGTATCTACTACCAAGGATTGATGATCTATTTGATCAGTTTAGAGGGTTGTGATTGTTCTAGAAGATTGTCCTTAGATCAGGATATCACCAGTTGTGATTACGGTATGAGAATATACCGAAGACGACATTCATATGTCGTTACGGTCACTATGAGTACTTGGCGATGTCGTTCGGCATGATGAACTACCTAGAAGTGTACATGGGACTCATGAACCATATATTTAATAATTCCATAGACTAGTTCATGGTGGTCTTCATCAATGGAATCCTAGTTTATTTAGAATTCAAGGAGAAGCATGCAAGACACTTGAGGATGGTCCTTGACACACTTCAAGGGCACCATAATTACGAGAATCTCTCTTAGTGTAACTTTTGGATTCAAGAGGTCACTTTTTGGTACATTTCGTCTCATAGGAAAGAATATCAATAGATCTTGTAAAGTTTGGGGGAGTTCTTTATTGGGATCCACCCAAGAGTGTTACCTATGTGTGGAGTTTCCTTAGGTTTGAAGGGTACTATCGGAGGTTTATACCGAATTTCTCCAGAGTGGAATCACCCTTGATAGATTTAACCTGAAAGGGATAGCCTTTGTGGGGATAGAAAGGTGTAAGTACTAATTCCCGAAACTGAGGTATAGGTTGATGTTCACTCCCATATTGAGATTTCTAGTGGAGGGTGTTGAGTACATAGTGTTCTGTGATACATCAGGGACCAAACTTGGTCGTGTTCTGATGTAGAGGTAGGTGGTTATTTCCCATGTTTCACAGCAGTTGATACCACATGAATAAAAATATATGACCCATGACCTTGAGTAACCAGAAGTAGTCTTCACACTAAATATGTGGTGACATTGCATGTTGGGAAATCAGGTTATCATTTACTCTAACCATAAGAGTCTCAAGTATATATTCCTTTAGAATGATATTAACTTGAGATAGAGGTGATAGCTAGAGTTCCTCTAGGACTATGAATTCAAGATTGTCTATACTTCTAGGAAGGAGAGGGAAGTAGAAGACACTCTCAGTAGGAGATCTTGTTCTCAGTTGTTGTTTGAGGGGTCAAATAAGTTAGTCTCATTGTAGTTTTCCTTTGTGGATAAGGATATTGCTTCATATCTTCAGTTGATGGTTATTTCCCCACTACTTTTACAATATGTCAAGGATACTCAGCAAGGATATACTAACTGTGAGACCTTATGTAATTATTTATCCACAAGATATGCTCCTGATGGATATTCTGAAGGTTGGGAACATGTTATCCTTTTTAGAGGATAGATCATGGTTCCTTTGATTTTGTGGAAGGAGGTGATGAGGTAATTTCATATAACCCATTTGGAGGTACATCCAAGTGTGGAAAAGATGTACCAATACCTCCGATATCAGTTTTGGTGGCCTGGCATAAAGAAGGGATTTTTAGATTTGGTCTCCCAATGCCTCACTTGTTATCAGGTGATGGCAGAGAACTAGGTTTCATAGAGTTTATCTCAAGCTGTTGAGGTGACAAAGTGGGATTATGATGGTATATTCATGGAATTCATGAAGATATTACCACATATTTCAAGGGGACATGATTCCATTTGGGTGATCATAGAACATCTCACCTAGTTTTACCACTTCTTATCTATTTGTGAGAAGAGTTTAGTGGAGAGATTGTTATGTCTCTATGTGAAGGAGATAATATGAATCCATTGAGTTCCATTGATGATCATCTCTGACTGTGATGCTCACTTCACATCTCAATTTGGAAGTGTATTTAAAGAGGCTTTTGGGACTCAGTTACACTATATTATGGTGTTTCACCCCTAGAATAATGGTCATATAGAGAAAAACATTCAGGCCTTGGAGGAAATGTTGCAGGATTATATGTTGGACTTTGTCCATAGTTGGGAGGATAACCTACCCTTGCTAGAGTTTGTGTTAACCAATAGCTACCATTCCACCATTGGTATAGACCCATTTGAGACTTTGTACGAGAGACCCTACAGGTCACCACTTTGTTGGATTCATACATGGGAGTCAGAACTCATGGGCCCAAATTTATTGTGAGGTACTATAGAGATGGTATAGATCATCCAGGAGTGGATGAAGAATTCATATATTTATCAGAAGTATTATGATGACCGATAATAGAGACCATTAGAGTTTGAGTATGGGGACCATGTGTTCCTGAGGGTCTCACATAAACATGGATTGGGGAGATTTTTCCCTGGTGAAAAGTTTCATTTAATATTCATTAGTCCCTTTCCAGATACTATGTATAATTGGAGAGGTGGTTTACCACTTAGATCTACTACCACAGTTATACTAGCCATATGATGCCTTCTAGGTGTCATAGCTGAGGATAGATATTCATGACCCATCACATGTTGTCAACTAGGGTGATTTGGACATCGATGACGGTGCTACCTTTTTTTATTACTCGGAGGAGATCGAGGATTCGATAGAGATGATCTTTCATTGGAAATCAATTACCCTTGTCTTTGTCTGTTGCAAGCATGGTAATCTTTAGAAGAGCACCTGGGAGGGGGAGACACATATGAGAGCCTTGCACCCACATCTTTTTTTAGTAGGTTTTCTCTTTTTTGGACAAAAAATAACCAATGTGGGGAGAATATAATGACTTGGATTTTCTGTTTATTATTTTTGGATAATATAAGTATTATTTTTGAGACCATAATATAATTTGGCGTGCAATTTTGGAGCCTGTTGTGCCTAGAATAAATGTTTTAAATATATAAAATAACATGCACTTGCATTTTTTTCTAAAAAAATGCAATATATTCCAAATGGGTGACTAGATCCAAAATATGAGGGAACTGTTGAGTTTAGAATGTGGTTTTCACTCTAGGAATGACATAACCTTTTTCACCTTGATCCATTTTTTAAAACGTTATCGCAATCATGAATTACTAAAATTAATTAATTAAAGAATCTATTTTATTTTTATTCGATGTAGTGGACTGCTTAATCTTTAAATATACAACTATGTTTTTTGTCTTAGGGTTGTCTGCTAAACCCTTGAGACCTAGAGGTTGTTGGATGATAGTATTATTGATGAATGAAGATGGATTGGGAATAGATCATGGATCATTACACCAATGGAGTTCATAGATCTTGTTAATGAAAGCAATGTAGAATTGTTCTTCATCAACGATCAATCCAAACTCCAGGTAGTATGTTTTTTTTATTTTTATCATGTCTCTTAATACCATATGAAAAAAGATCATTTCCATGAATATAATTGACATGTGCATCATCGTTATAATTAAATTGATAAAATTGTTATTTTTTCATTTTAATTTATTCCTCTTCATTTGTATTCTTCGACAAAAATGGATCAATCCCAAACAAACAATGGCCAAGGTTCATTCCTCATGTTTTGTGGATTTTGGATTTCTTCCCCCATTTTGCGCGAGTTCATCATGGGTATTTTCTTCTATCCTATGGTTCGATGAATACTTGGTATTTTATTGTTACTCGACCATTCTCTATCATAATAGATCTATGTCATAGGTGAAATTCATGATCAATGGTGCGATCGAGGTGTGATGAAGATGGTGGATGATTGGGAGTGGAACGAATAGATTTTGGTTTCTTATTATTCTCATTTTATGATTTTTGTTGATGGTTTTTGCTCAACAGATCATTTTCTAAGAAGATTCCAGCCAAGATTCCAACCAGTGATGATTAAAATGCTTGGTCAACCCCGAATATGCAAGTTTTGATGAGGGGGTTGCTTCGGTGATGTGCAGGATGATGCGGAAGAGATCCTGATGGATTTAATAAATACTGATCAACATGACATATATTTTTGGATTACACATCATGTGTCCTCCCTAGCTATGGAACTAGGGTTTCAAATGAAGTTAAATATCACACATCATGTGACTCAGTCATAGGATTTATGACCCCTCTGTGATAGCTCATCATGTACTTCCGGAAGCACACAAACACGAGAAAAATTACATAGCCAGTGGCACACCATGTACTTCAATACGAACATAGCCAAGTGTACACGGGTAGGTACACGTACATGGCCACTATACACAGACATATCCAGGTGACATGGGTAGGATGATGTGTATCTATACACATTGTGTACTTCTTCTACACACCGTGTATGTTGAGACTTACATTTCGTGTGATGATTTTACACACGAACATACTTAGGGATAGATTGACATGTTTTTTACCCCTGGTACATATTTTTTATCCCTTCAAGAGTGTTTGTAACTTTTCATTTCATTAGTTTGGACCAATATATGTTGAGCTTGATCCCTTGGTCCATTCCCTCAAGGGTAGAATGTGGCATTATATCCACTTCATAGGATTTTGTTCCCATATATAGGTTAAGTCTCAGGTAGAGATGTGGTGTCCCTGTGTGATACTAGAGTGTGATCCTCTCCTGTCTTTTTTACTAAGTAGGGTTTGTGGAATCAACATGGCTTACCTAAACAGGGTGTTGATCCTTTATCTAGAAAACAATATCAGTAGGGTTTGTGGTATCGTTGATGTATGATCCCCTATGTAACATGTTAATATAGATTGGGTTTTTGGTATCCCCCATTGGTTCTAGGCATGACCCCTATCTTTGTAACAGGGTAATATCAGACTAGTGAGCCTTCTTGGGAGAGGCCTAATGACTTAGACATATTCATCGAGTGTTTCTAATGATATCATGGCATGTGGAGTGGATTCTCCCAGAACAATCATTACTTTAATCAGAATCTTATGGTCGGTAGTTGGTTATGAGCTTTTGGTGGTTTGGTGTATTTCTTGATTACATCTAGGTTTTTTATTATTCAATGATTTTTATATCTAGTATTGATCTTAATATACTTGGTTCTTCATTTTTAGTGTTTTGGGGTATCTTAATGTGTATTGTTATAGTCACCCCTTCATGGGATTTTCCCACACGTGTCATGTCTTTTGATAATGATGGCCCTTTTGACAGTGTCCTGGGATGATAGGGATTAGGTGGAGTGTATCTGGAGCTTTTTATATTGATTTTTTTACTGGGATCTTGCATTTGACTTTATTCCTTGTACTTGGAGAAAGTTGGAATCTTTAAATTTTTTGGGATTGTATTTTGCCCCTTTTTTCTATTTTCAGTATATTATTATCGTACTCTCTTATGGTATCTTAGATGTATGCATGAATTGTTTTAGTTATTTAACATTTCAACTTTGTGTGGAATTGGAGATATGTGCATGTGTATATGTTCTTTAGGATAATGCATCCCATCTGTGAGATATACCTACTCGACACCGGTCACCAACCCCTTGCCTATTGGAGGTGGGTTTGGGGTAGTCACAGGCTGGACCTTGGGGGGTCGTGTTGTGATGCAATCTCTATAATAAGTGTTAGAAATATACCATGAAATGAGACCAGTAGTAGTTGTTTCATAAATACATAACATTCATGAAATTTCATAGCTATTAATTTAAGAACCTTAAATGAAACTAAATTCATCACATTTTAATAATATTCACTAGGAACTTTAATATAATGAACACACTGAAAAAAAATCAAATTCTCACTCTTACTTAATGTGTGAAAAGCTGGAGGTAAATATATTATATTTCCTTTCATAGTGGAAGTTGTCTCCTAATATATTCCCACGGATATCAAGTCTAATATCGCATGCAATACATCTTTTTACATTTCCTTTTTATGTTTAACAATGTTCCAATCAAACTGTTGGGTATGTTTTTATCAACATGAATAATGAAAATGTTATGTTTTATCTCTAAAAATATCCAATAAGGTAATTTGAATAATGTTGAATTTTTCTTCCATATATTTTTTTGATGACTAGAACTTCCTTTCTTTCCAAATGTTAAATAATTATTTTTCACCTTGTCATAATATTATTCAGTTGACAATGGTTTTTTTGGGGGGGTTATATTCTTGTAAACCATTAAACTATTTTTTTCAATCTTTTATAAGTATGATAATTCACAAAAATATTGTATAAATCATGTACACTATAATTATTCCATATTTAAATTGATAATATGAAGTATCTCCTTCACAAATTGGACATGATTTATGTCCCTTAACACTATATTTAGATAAGTTTCCAAACACAAGAAAGTCATTTATATTGAACATTATAGTATCATGAAAAATAAAATACTCTTTATTAATGAATAAAAAAATATAACACATATCTCCAATAGAAGTTTCAATTCATCAATCAATGGTGATAGATACACATCAATATTATTTCCTGACTATTTTGGTCTAGAAATCATCAATCTCATCATAACATATTTTTTATTCATACATATCTGTGGGTAAAAGTTGTAAACTACTAAAAAAATAGGCTATAAAATATGTTGTCTACTGAGGCTCCAATATGGATTCTTTATATCTGTGTACAATCCCATTCTATGATTTATAGCTTCACTTCAAAAATCAGAAATTTTTTTATCAAATCTCTTCCACTGTGGTGAATTTGCAGGGTGGTGTAAGTTTTTATCAGATACGCACTCATCTATATAAAATTTTAACCTTTTTTTATTATTTCAATTTGAAATTTGATTATTTAAATGAGGAATTATTTAAAGGTTGTAAATTTTTTCAGTAGGAGGTTTGATTTCAATTCTTGAGAGTGAATCCAAGTTGAATTTTTCATCCATATTATATATTGATGTTCAATATTTAGCTCATTTTGATAAAAATTCATATTTCTTCCTATAAAACACACAATTCATGGGTAATGTATCTTTATATACACTAGTCCCAGTGCATATAATATTTTCTTTACATCATAATTAGAATATGGAAGTATATTTCCATATAGAAGTATCCCTTTTTAAAGTTCAATAAATTAAGAGAAAATTTTATCACTCCACCCATTTCTTTGTTTCAAGTTAACTTATATCATAACTAATTATAACACTATAGATTTAGTGAAACCTGAGAATAGTGGTTTCTCATAATATCCATATAGTCTTTAAACAAGTGATACTTTTTTTGATGGTTCCAATGCCTAAATCATGAATTAATTCTTTAATATGATTCTTTGTCCCATGATGAATATTTTCATCAACATTACGTTCTAAATTTTCTATTATTTCACCATACCAAATCCAAAATTTATAATTATGGTTAAAACCATAGAAAATAATATGATCCTTGAATTCTTTGAAATTTAACTTTCTCAAATTCGAACACTTTACGTATGGATAGAAAATAATTTTTTTGAATATTTAATTTACAAAATTCCAAGAAATCATCAACTCCTTCTTCATTTTAATCAGTGGTTATTCAAAAACATTTCCAATTATGATCCATTAATTACCTACAATCACAATATAAATGGTGAATATAATAAAACATTTAAAATATAAAAAATTAACATAAATAGATAAATTTTAAACATAAAAACATATAATAAAAATAATCAATTAATGATAAGTATTTAGAAATAACAAAAAATTATAAATAATGATCAAAGTATATCATTGAAAATTTTAAATACAAGTGATCAAGCATATATAAAAATAGTTAATTTAAACATGTATAAATTTCCATCAAAAAAATTTCTGAAAATAAATTTAAAAATTAAAATCAATTTGAAACAAAAAAAATTAATAAAAATTAATTATATCGACAAAAAAATAATTAATGAAAAAACTAGAAGAAAAAATGCTTTCAACCAAAAACATATTATAGTGATTAAAAATTTATAAAAATAAAAAATTATAAATAAAAATAGTTCTATAAAAAAATTCCCATGAAAAGTAATTAATAATCATAAAAAAAATCAACAAAATAATTTATGTGATGAACCTGGCCTAGATACCCTCTCATATTGGTACCTAGACCAAATTTCCACATACCTGAAGGGAATTCCCGATCCCCATGAGCTGGAATCTAGTAGTCGTGCATCAAAAATAAAGGGATAAAACAATTTCACCCAACCTAAATAATACAACATAAAATATATACATATATAGAATAAATTGTGGAAGAAAACATGTATATATTTGTCACGACAGATAGATAACAACAAAAGTGATACAACTGAAAATGTAGAAAAAATATCTCCAAGAGACAAGTCCAACTGCAATACATGACAAATATAAATAGCTAATATAATGGTCTCTATGTTAAAGCAAGGGAAAACTCCCATCATATCACCTTCCAGCTACCCAAACCCAACCAATAGAAAGCCTTACCACCTCATTGTGACACCTTTCCTTTCCATGCATTGAAAGACATAATAAGGTCTATGTGCTACTGAAGGGGTGCACATGGTGTGATCTAACATGCTCAGCAGGATCCCGCCCAGGTGTTCCATAACAAGTCTCTTTATAATAATTCAAGCATGATCGACTTTAAATAAAACTAGGTATGATATATAGTTTTATAGTTTTTTATCAAAATCATGGAAAAACAATTTAATATCCCCTTTTTCTACATCTTTAAATAAACCAGGAAAGTCGGTTTTAGAGAATTTCATATACATAAAACAAGATGATATATCAAAACAAAGTAAGTATCACATATCAGATCAAATTTCTGACAATGCAACTAAAATAGTTTAAGAAAAATCATAGGTAACATCATTCCAAGGAATCACACTAGATCAGGATATCTAGGACAATCATACCTAACATAGACAATCATGTGTACATCAATACTCCAGAAATATGCATCAGAACATCCTATAAAGTAATCCCCAAAATAGCTCTAACATGTTCTTATAACAACATTCATAAGGGGTAGAGAAACACCCCATGAATGAACCCCCCTAAAAGTGGATGAGGTATCTTACTATACCTTCCACTGAAGTACCCATGGCTTCTCATGTGATTTATTTTTCAAAAAGAAATCATTAAACCATTTCATAAAAACCATTCTTTTAAAACCATTTCAAAATGATTTGAAAAATCTTTTCATTTACCAAAATAAGGGGAAAATAATCTTTCATCAAAAACCTATTTCCACACACTCAAATAAAATTAATCAATCATTCCATTTCATTTATAAAAAAATTTATCAAAACCAAATAAATGGAGTTCACCAAAATAAGATAGATATAGAACCACCTACCTCAAAACTTTTTTTGCGCATGCCCCCAATTGGATCCAACAATAGTAAGAACACAATAACAAAAACAAAAACAACAACAACAATAACAACAAAATAGTCCCTAGAATCAATCTACAAATCTTATAATTTATTCCATTTAGAGAAAAGGTTTGATGAAGAGGACAGATCACATATTATTTAAAGAACACACACCCATTGCGTCATAAATAAAAAAGGAATGGTCCCAGGAGAAAGATATCACAATAGATATAGAAATAATCAAGAAGAAACAAAACCATGGGACATCAGAACCTATAATGTAATGCAATGGCACTACCATGATCAAAGGAAAGAAATAAGTTGAATGAATTACTCACCCGAAGAGACACCATATATAACCTTGCTGATAAAATGTTGAATGAATCGATCTATAATTTCTTTAGGTTCCCAAAAATCATTGAAGAGTGCTTCTAGATCAAGAGGGAAGAGTGATATAGAAAAATGAAATAGATATCATTTGTGTAGCAACCTAAAATCCCAACTCATGCCGATTACATAGAACGTAATTCCTTTACACATCATGTAATCCATGGGGTCTATATACTTTGAAAAAACCATCAATTTTTTATTAAAAATAGATTATTAACCATTACAAAGTGTGTAACCCTTACACGACATTTACTCCTTTCATATTGTGCACCAAGTTCATGGAATCTTCCCCGTAGAAATTACATGGATTCTAATCTAATTACACAGAATATATTTTTCCTATAGACTGAAAAAAGTCTAGTTTTGTAGAAAAACTTCAAACTATCTCAATAATTCTCTGAACTCAGGGAGAAACCCATTAATCCATTACACATTTATACCTAGACTCCGTTAATTCAAAAGAACATACATCCATAAACTTTAAGTAATTTTCCCCAAAAAATGCTCATCATCCTCGAGAGCCCTAAGATGAACCCAATTAAAGAGGAAAATAGTAAAGAGACGTAATTTAGCTGAAATATGGTAATGGTTTGTTATAAAATCACCTCTATAATACTTTCCATCCATGGGAAGTCATGTGGAAGATTGATATCCAAAAAATAGGTGACTCCATTTATCCCTCATTAGTTACTCATACTCCCAAGTCTCATGATAATCTGATATGTGCTACCATAATACTCTAACCAATGGATTCGAATTCCCTCGTGATACATTCAATTGATATTAAATGGCCTCTAATTTCTTTTTTTCAACATGAAACATCTGACTCTATCTCAATATCTTCCTCTCCTAGAACATGAGAGAGAATATAATGGTATTTCCTAATATTTGATATGTGGAATACATTATGAATTCATATCAACTAAACCAGATATTCTAACTGATAAGAAACCTAACCAAGCCTCTCAGTGACCTCAAATGGTCCAAAATATCTCAAAGACAACATTCCCTATTTTCCAATACAATGGACTGGGATAAACTTTCAAGAAAACCTGGTCACATATAGAAAAATACAAAGTATGAAGTTACTAATCCACATAAGATTTTTATCAACTCAAAGTTGTAACCACCTGCTAATGTATATCCTAAATCCTCACAAAAGTCCCCTAAACCAAACTCAGTACCACCAAAGAGGCTTTGACCACCTATTCCCAATAAATAGGTGATCTGCATGAGCAACCATACAAATCCTTGAAAGGATCCATTCTGATCAATGAATGATAATTGTTGTTTGAATTAAAATGAACTAGTCACAGATGGCTATCCCACAATACAATAAAATCCAACACACGGGCATGGAGAATATCCTCTAGTATCTGAATAGTATTCCCAATATGACTATCTATCTATGGATGGTAAGTTTTTCTCAACATGACTTAAGTCCCCATCACCTCTTGGGGATTACTCTAGAACCTTGAAGTAAACCTAGGATTCCTAACTGATAAAACGATAGAAGGAACCCTATATAACCTCAAAATCTCCTTTATATACATCTTACCTAGATTTTCACCTTTATCAGTGTCCCTAATTGAAATAGAAGGGCTGACTATGTTAACTAATCAATCACCACCCATATAGCATTCCTCCCTTGGGTAATCTATAGTAATCCAACAAAAAATTACATGGACACATCATCCCATTTCCGAACCAGCACTATAATAGGCTAAAGAAAACTAAAAGTTTTTATATGCCCTACCTTTATCTATTGTTAGGTATAATAATGAGACACATAATTAGAAATGTCATGCTTCATACCCAGCACCAGAACCCCCATCTCATGTCCTAATACATCTGCATAGTTCCCGAATGGATGGCCCCTGAAGAACTATTAAAATCAAAAAAAATCAAGATCTTCATTGATGTTGGGATAACAAACTAATCCCCAAAACTTAGAATACCATCTTAAGAGATAGACCGATCCAAAATGGTCTCCCCATCATATAGGGTTTCTTGAATTCTTCTAATATCATCATTCTACTGATGACTCTACATAATCAACTCAATGATAGATAATGAAAATAGAACACTGGTCAGAACCATACCTGAAACATCTTCGTGGTCATCTAGATGAAACTAAGAAAAAAACCCATAAGGTTCCAATCTTCCTTTGATGCCAAAATATCCTACAATGGTACTTTCCTACTAAGAGCATCTGCAACTAAAATTTCCTTCCCCTGGGTGTAGGAAATATCAAAGCTAAATGTTTAAAGGTATTACAACCTCCACCTCTGTTTGAGATTCATGTCTTTATAATAAAATATATATCTCAAACTTTTATTTTCATACAAGATTGTGACCCTCTCCCCAAAAAGATATTTCCACCAATACTTGAGTGCATGAATAGCTACATAAAGCTCTAAATCATGAGTGGGGTAATTATTCTCATGCAGTCAAATCTAAAGAGAGTAGTAAGAAACCACATGATCATTCTTTATGATCACACAACCCAAACCAGTGGAAAAAGCATAATAGAAAACCACATAACACTTACTGGGATTATGAAAGATCATAATTGGAGTTGATGTCCAAAGTCATTTTAGCTCATTGAAGGAAGGATAAAACTTTGAATCCCATAAAATTTCACCCCTTTTCGAGAAATAAAAGTAAAATATGACACTAACATTGAGAAATCCATGAAAACCCTATCGGTAGTATCTAGAAAGACCATGGAAGCTCCGAATCTCAATTACATTTCATGGTTCTTCTCATGCAAAGACAGCCTTCACATTCTGATGATCAATTAATAATCCATGCTCAGAAATCATATGCCCCAATAATATCACTTCTTGAATCCATAAATTTAATTTCAAAATATTTCCATATAAATAGTGACTTCTCATGATTTCCAGAACCAAACTCAAATGGTGCTCATGCATGTGCTTGGACCTTGAATAAACAAAAATATCATCCATGAACATTACCACAGAAGTTCCTAGATACTGACAAAATATTTGATTCATCAAATCCATGAAAATTGAAGGATCTTTATTTAGAAACAATAGAAACATAATATATTTTAAATGTTCATACCTACTCCTAAAATCCATCTTCAATATATTAGACTCCTGAACATTGAGCGGATGATACCCCAACAGAATATTGATCTTTAAAAACTTCTTTTCCCCTAAAAATGATAAAAAAATCATCCAATAAACGAAAATAATACTTTTTATTAACCATTATCTGGTTCAACTTCAAATACTCTACACACAATCATAGTGAACCATCTACCTTATTAGAAAAGAGCACTATGGTTGTTCAAGGAGAAAAAACAGGGAGAAAAAAACCCTTTTCCACTAGATTATATAACTAAACATTGATCTCTTTCAGCTCTTCTAGTTCCATATAATAAGAAGGTAAAAAATTGGCTACGTACCTGGCACTAATTCAATCCTAAACTCTACTTACGTCTCTTGAGGAAGCATAGAGAAATCATCTAGAAAAAACATCATCCAAATCTTGAACAATGGTGGGAAGATTAAAAACAAGGGAAACATCATCAAGTTCAACTTATACAGTGGATAATAAACTCCTAAGCTCTGTGAGGGGAGGTCTTGCATGACCAGACCTCAGATCCCACTCTCCTTGAAACACCCGAGATCTCCCATCGGCTATAATAAATGAAACACACTGATGATAGGAATCAACATGAGAATATTGAGAAACAATAAAATCCATCTCGATGATGACATCAAATTGATCCAAATCATGAACAAGAAAATCCTAGACTAACTTCGCATTAGTTATCGATAGCACGCAAGTACATCAAAACCCCAGCTCTTTCCTCTTCCAAATAGGTTTCTCTAACTACATAACAAATGAAATGATCTCTTTTGGAATTTTAAGTAAATAAACATAATGGGATGATATAAATGAGTGGGAAGCACCAGTATCAAATAAATAAAATTCTATGGAAGATTCAATAAATATAGTACCTCTCATTGTTACTAGACTTATATCTTCCTCTACTAGAAACTCAACTAATATGTGAAGGTTCTTCACTCCTGGGGCCTGAGACTAGATCCCTATAGTATTTGAAGCATCTGATTATACCACAGTATCCTTTAGATCTAAAAAACCTTGACTATATCTCAGTGTAGGCACAACCTGTTAGAAATGTTGTAGATGACCATAACTTCCACAACTATTGTACATCATTTTAGGTGGAAGAAAAGTTCCTAGGAACACTACCATTAGTAACTGAAATTTTAGAGGATTCATACCACTAAGAACCACCCCCACCACTACTGTGATGATCTTTCCACTTCTCTTCTTCCCCTATGTGCAACTGAAGCTACTAGTGGGTGGAAGAGAAGAGACAGAATATCCAACTTTTCCTTCTATATTCATCTCTTCCATTATATCCCTATCCACTATCCTCACATTGGTCAAAATATTAAGCATAAATACTTGTGATCTCATATCAATTCTAAAACCCTACAATTACTTCTGAGCTTTTAGTTGGTAATTATTTACTACTTCTGGAGAGAAAAACTAGATCAAAAAACTGATTGGTCTATGCCAACACCAAACATTATCTCTTCTACAAAGAGAGGAACTCCACAGACTTTTTCATCATTAATGACTTTGGAAAAAACTACTGTAAGAAGTGAGTCTTGAAACCCTTCTCATCCAAGCCCATGTGCATATCCTCTTGTACAATGGTATCTCACCATTGCTTGTTAGGACCCTCAAGTATGAATGCCACACACATTTCCTTGACACTCTTAGGTCTATCAAGGTAGTATAAAATATAATCAGTATTTTCAAGAAAATCCTACACCTATTGAGGTTCATTAATACCCTTAAATGTTGATGGATTCTCATGTAAGAACTCAAGTGATCGATCTCTATCTCCTACAGCTCTTGGTTGTACCTCAATGGCTATGTTATAGACTTTAGGTGCATTCTAGTCAGCATCACAAACTACCCACATGATAGCCTTGATAAAATTATGATCCATTAGAGTATTACCATGAGGAGAATCAGTTGTACCCTCCTATGTAACTCGCAAAAAACATCTTGGAGGCATACTACTACACATTGGAATAGAATAAATGATCAAAAATAGAATAATATCAGTTAAAAATAGAAAACCAATAAGAAAAAATTGAGATTAAGATCAAAACTCAAAAATAGGAGACATGAATCCCAACATCCCATGGTAACTTGAGCCTCATCATGGAAAGAACTGGCTAGGTACTCACTGTAATATACCTATCATGTCTTGAAAATATTATCTATAGTTTAATAGACATCTCAAGACAAGGACTCTTAAATCCAAACCTCCTTTGATACAAAACTATGACAAACCTGACCTAGGTACCCTCTCAAACTGGTACCTGACCCAAATTTACACAAACCTAAAGAGAATTTCTAATCCCCACGGGTTGGAATCTAGTACCCTGACATCAAAAACAAATAGAAGGAGTGATTTTAACAAACCTGAAGTATAAAACATGACATATAAACATATATAGAAGATACCATAGATAAAAACATGAACATATATTTCACAATAGATTGATAACAACTGGAGAAATAAAATTGAAAAGGAGGAAAAAAATATCCAAAAGATAGGTCCAACTGCAAAGGATGACAAAACAAAACAGCTACTCCAACATTATATATGTGATAGCATGGGAAAAATTCCACCATATCACCATCCAGCAACCCAAACCTAGCTAATAGAAAACCTTGCCACCATACTATGGTTACATACCTTTCCCTGTATCAAAATACACAATAATTTCTATGTACCACCGAAGGGGTTCATAGGGTGTGAGCTAATAGGCTCAGTAGGACCCCACCCAGGTTTTTCATAACAATTATCTATATTGAAATCCAAGCATGTTCAACTTTAAAGAAAATAAGTTATGATATATAGTTTAACATTTTTATATCAAAATCATAGTAAAAAATTAATTTCTCATTTTCCACATTTTTAAATAAAGTAGGTAAGTCGGTTTCAAATCATTTCATAGACATATATCAATAAGGAATATCAAAACAAAGCAAGTATCACATATCAAATCAAATCCATGGAATTACACCAAAATAGTATAAGCCAAATCACAGGTAACATCACACCAAGTAATTGCACTAGGTCAGGATAGCTAGGACACCCATACCTATAATATACAATCGCACATGTATCAAGCCTCGAGACAAATGTATATAGTCTAGAAAAAATAGGAACACTCTTAAATTAACCCACCCAAAAGGTCTAACATGTAACCAGAACAAAAGACATAGGGAGTAGAGGAACACCCCATGAATGAACCCCCTAATAGTGAGTGAGGAATATTAATACACCTTCCACCTATGTACCCAAGGAATCCCATGTTTTCTATTTTTCATACCAATTCATAAAACCATTTCATAAAAATAATGATTTGAAAACCATTACAAAAAAACTATTTCACAATGCTTTGAAAACAATTTTAATTTATCAAAACTCGGGGAAAACCAACTTTTATCAAAATATCATTTCCAAATAAATAAATAAAATAAGAAATAATAATTCCATTTAATTTATAAAAACAAATTATGACAACTGAATTAATGCATTTCATGAAAACATTCTAGATATGGAACCACCAACCTCAAAACTCAGGCCGTACACACTCAAAATGGGATCAACCAACAGGAAGAACCCAACAACGATAAAGGAGGCCCTAGAATAAATCTACACATCTTAGAATTTATTTCATTTAGAAAAATGGGTCATCAAATATGATAAATCACACATACCTTGAAGAATGCACACCTTCCACACCACAACCAACAGAGGAATAGGCCCTTGAGGAAGATCTTATAATGAATCTAAAAGATTCATAAATAAAAAACATTATGGGTCAACAGATCTAATAACATAGTGTAATATTTCTACCACAATCAAATGCAACAAATAAGAAAAAAAGGATTAATCACCAATAGAGATAGAACACATATCCCTGAAAATCAAACACCAAACGAATTAATCTAGAAGGGGAATAGGTTCCTTAAATCAACGGAGAGTGGTTTTAGGTCAAGAGGGAAGAGGGATACAGAATAATGAAATATAAATCAATCATTAAACACACTAAAATCACAAATTGTGATGATTACATGGTGTGTAATCCCTTTACACATCATGAAATCCACAGGGTCCACATATGCCAAAAAAATCATCACATTTTTATTAAAAATTGATCATTAATCATTACACCGCATGTAACCTTTACATGGTGTGTTCTCCTTTCATATTATGTACCGAGTTCACAGCATCTTCCCTGTAGTAATTATAGGGCATGAAATATCATTACATGCTGTGTATTTTTCGTACAAACTGAAAAAAAGTCCAATTTTCATTATAAAAACATCAAATTACCTAGGAAATTCTCTAAACTCTGGGAGAACCCAATTAATCCATTAAACATTTATACCCAGACTCCATTACTTCAAACAAAAATACACCCCTGAACATTAGGTCATTTTTCCCATGAAATTATCTTCATCTTCAGGAGTCCCAAGATGAACCCAATTAAAGTGGAAAATAAGTAAAGTGAAGGGATTTACCTAAAAGATGATAATTTGATGTTATAATTTATAATTAATAACAAAATTCATAAAACAATGAATGGATGAATCAAATTTATAACTAATAATAATTAATTTATCATCAAGAATAAAAAATTACATTCAAAATTTTGAGGTCAAGAATGAAAAATAGATCCTGAATTCTAATTAAATCACTCAAAGTCAGTGGAAACATGGAAAATTGTTCAATCTTAAAGAACAAATGCTTCAAAAATGAAGTTGAAAAAAAACCAACAAAAACCTTGAGCTTTATTTGTCGATCGACTAGAATAGGGTTTTCCTAAAATACAAAATATCAAGGTTAAATTAATAAGGATTAAGGAAAGAATATTGAGGAGAAATAATATAAAATATGATAAAATTTATAGAAAGAGAAGATTTATCCTTATTAACAGTCACCAGGTGTCATCATTGTTGTCGAATGTTGAGAGGATGAGGGATTCGATCAAAAATAAATGAGGGTTTATAGGTCCTTCTATATTTTAGAAACACTTGTAACATTGATTTTATTAAAAATAGATATTTAAAAGTTTTTTTATTACTTAAAAACAATATTTTTATAAAAAACTGACCTTAAAAGTTCATTGCATCAATTCTAACATTGGTTTCTAAAAAACTAATGTTAAAACCCTAATGACAAAGTCTATATTTCTTCTAGTGATCCAATATCCAATTTGACGCCTTTGTTTTTCACCTTTATAATTTTTGTTAACACCATCACACTATGATTCTCTTGTATTTTATGGGACATGCGTTGTTCAACATCTATAATTTCCTCATTATCAACATCAGTAATATGTTGTTCCTCATGATTAGTAGCATCATCATGTGGAGAAACTTGATGTTCCTCTATATTAGGAGAATCAGTATGTTGAGAAACTAGTTGTTCCTTGGTAAGGAAGCATCATCATGTATAGAATAAATTATCTTCATAAGTGGTTGAACATTTAATTTATATTACAAAAATTCAGTAGTGAATAAATAATAATATGAGGTAACATAATGTATATTAAAAAAATAACTTGATTATTGAACCCTATTTTTTATTTAAAGGTTGAAGGTATTTTACCCCTCAATAAAGTATCTAAATCCCCTCATTATGGTCTCCAATGACATAAAATACCCCCATATACATTAATACTGACATGAAATTATTTTGATGAACAAATGAATGGGTCATCCTCAGTTGAATTGACATCTAACAATTCAATGGTTTTGGTTGATACTAGAATAATTGACAACTTTATGTTTGTAGGCTATGGGGCATAAAATAATTTTACTACTTTTGATTCCATTATGAATATATTGTTCTTATACACTTATTTACTAAAATATAATTTCATGAATCCAAATTCGTTGATTTTAACAGAACTCCAATTATCAACCCACTTTCATTAAAAAATATAAACTTGGAATGTTGTATAATCCAGCTCCCATATTTGTTCGATGATACCAAAGTATGACATATTCACATAAATTATATTTTTTCCTTATTACCAGATACATGCATCACTTCATCCACAATTTTAACTCCCCTATTTTTCATGGTATTGAATTCATCATGTTTCTTTGTATAGAGAATATAACCATTAATTACATAACCATTATAAGATAATACATGTAGTCTTGGTTCTATAGATATTCATTGAAGCCATTCTGAATTTTAATTTGGATTTATATTTGACTCCTTAAAAATATGGTCTCAAACTCATCCTATAAAATACCAATTATATGTTTTTGATATCCATATTTCAACCTTTGATGGATTCAAATGACTAATAATTACTTTTTGGTTTTCAATATATATCGTAACCTCTAAACTATTATGTAAAATATAAACATAAGACTACTCCCACTCTGTAATATTAATTGTGAAAAAAACTATTCTAGAAATTCTTTTACCCATAAGTCACTTGGTTTGATGATATTTTGGAAGATCAATGTTTTCCACAACATATAGGTAGCATATATAAAATTCCAACAACTTCCTCAAAAATATATTTCTTGGAAATACAACCTTCTTTACAACTTTAATTTTTTACATACCCTTAAAAAACATCATATATCATTCAATGGGGGTCATACATCTATAATGTACATGACCACATAGTTGGATCACTCTAATCAAGTGAACCATCATATCAAAGAATGGAGGTAGGAAGAACATCTCTAATTCACATAATATGATATAAATTTCATTTTTTATAGTTATTAATTCCATTTTAACTAAATTTATTTCATATATATTTGAAAATGAAACAAATTATGGTTAATTTATGGAAAACATCCTTAAGAAAAATGCAATGTAAAGAAACAGTCATTATATCATTCATCAAAACATGATTTCCATGTGATTTCTATACCTTAAACTTTAAATTGTTCATTTACATGATATTATTGATATTTTATGAATAATCCTATGGAACCTTCACACCATTCAAAAAGTTAAAAAAAATTCTCCCTCTTTACAAGAAAGAGTGTAAGCATCTCAAGGATGAAAATTCTGTATTTCACCCTTCAATGGTGCCAACTGTTCCAATATCCTCATGTAAAACATGTCAAACTAATCCTTAATTCCATCCTTTATTTTTTTCATGTGTATTTAGTAACATTACAAGAAAAATATCACATACATTTTTTCATGTGCATAACAACATGAAAATGTATAAACTACAAAAAATTCCCATGTAGAAATTCAAAAAAATGGCCCCTTTTTTCAACTGATTTTTGTAAGGTTTTTTGAAAATTATTACCAAAAGTGGTGTCCATATACATTACCTTCTAAAATATTTTACCATCTATTAGTAGATATGGTGTTGTACCTTCTTTTTAATTCCCATCAAATGATGTTATCCAAGATCTATATTTACGTCTTTTGGGTATAAATATGTAATTTTAGAGAAACATAGTATTTAGTGAATGTTTCAACCTAACTAATTGTATACCTTATTTATAAATAGGACACCATTGAGTTAATTTAATGTTATATCTAGAAAAATTTACATAATTTGACAAATCATTTATCATCTCATATAATATGGATCACAATGTGGAATCTTTATTTTTGTAAGAATCATACAATGTAATGCCTGAATCCCTCATTAATTTAAAATTTTCGATCAATAAAGCCAAATAAACATCAATATAACTACCCGGTTCTTCAAAATACTCTAGACTAATTGGTCATGAATAGTAACAATGTAAACGTGGAAAAAACATTTGATAAAGCTCATATGCATGATCATTTTCAAATATGATGAATATTTCACCCCATCCTCATACTCCTTTTCCATATAATGGGAAATGATGTGTCCAAAAGAAATAAGTAAATACTTAGTTGTGATCAAATTATAAATTTATATCATCCAAAACTACATTGGACACAAAGTCATAGAATATAGGAAGTATGGGTCGAACCCATAAAGAGCAGGGAACGTAGAGATGAAAACTCGTGATCAAATGTCAAGTCACCCCAATTTGAATTTATTTAATATAAAATAATTAAATTACATAAATTAAATATTTTAAATTAATATAGAAATATAGGAAAGGAATATATGAGAGAAACCATCTTCTATTAGAGTTTTTTCTAAAAATAAATCCTGATTGCACTTGAAAAACAATAACAATCATTGGTTGCACAATCAATCAATTTTATCAATAGAAGGAATGGTAAATACCTATTGAAATGCCATAGAACACTAATTCTTCATGTCCAAATGAATTAAAATTATATTATTCTTTAGGATCATATTATAAAAGTAGATGAATAATCAAATCTAGGGGTCAATCCCTATCAAAATACCCTATCAATTGTTGGAACCATCTATTTATAAGACTTGATGTCTTCTAATGATTTCCCAAGGTCAAAACTCACATTGACTTGTTGATTTTAGGTCATACAACTAGTCCCCGTTGAATATGATCCTACTGAGCATATTTCACGGTGTGTAATATATTCACACCATGAAAATCATGGGCATGGATTTTTTTTATTCCTTTTCTAATTCACATTGTGTACAGATTTAACAATTTGACCATACAAGTTTTGAAACGTGTATTTTTTGTTCCAAAAGTCTCATTTCATCATGTTTCTCCAATTTCATGACTTCATAACATACCATGGACATATTACATCATATAAAGTCTTCTTTAAATGTAAAAATTGATCTATTTGTCTCTTTTCCAATCATGGATTCATTTTCAGTTATCAGTGTCACATTGCACCATGAAGTAGCATAGCACGATGTCAGGGATTCTTTTATATTGTTCTAAATGTCGGTCCTTCCATAAGATTATATAAAACAATGAAATTATACATGAATATCATATTTGATCAATCAATATTCAACTAAAAAATATAAAAACACATGATTATATAGATACAAAATAGAGATATCAGGCACCCATACATTTTTAATTCATATCCATCTTATTCGATTCAGTAATATTCATATTTATCAAAATAAATAAATACATAGAAAGTACGATTGTAGTGTTGGAGTTGCTTACCTAGAACCAACTTCTTTTTTACTTTATGATAATCATGTATTCATTGTTTTGAATATTAATAAACTACCTACCACATCATGATTGTTCTTCTGTGTGAAACAGTATGTGATAATGTCCTAGGAGTAGTTGTCACATTAAAAGGTCATAGAAGTTCCCCACTATTATAAGATCTCAGAATTTCTACGAAACTATTCTTGAATACATGTTCTTTAGTTGGATGATGTCATTTGAGGGACACAAATGAAACAAGCTATAATGTGTGGAGACTCATAGGACTTTGGGGAATATTCTCATGGTTTATTCCCTTGGTAATATCTAGTATGATATTATGATAAAGGGACCCACCAATAGGAAATACACATTTATAATTGTCATTGGATATTTCTATATATGGATGTGTGTACTAGTCTGTAGACTTTAAGAATATTATTAATGATTATTATGAGTCATGAACTTAGATGTGTTGATGAAAATTGGGAAAATAGATATTCTTGGTGAGGTAGGATATGTTGGGTGTGTCACGAGAAATATTGCATTAATGAATAATGAGAGAAAGGATTTATCCCTTCTATTCATTAACAAAATTTAATATCTCAATCCCATTGATGGAAATAATATAACCAAAATAAATTCATGACCATTGTATTCTACAGGAAAGTTTTATTTATAGAAATTCAAAGAAAGAAATATCAAGCACATAGGTTGATGGCACTAGCATGCAACCTAATCGATTAGAGATATTGTGATAATGGGATTATATTACACAGTAAGCATCCTTATGAGGTTACATGTCATTGCGGCATTAACTTCTTTCTTTATGGGTGCATTGGTGTATCTTTAGATACTAAGCTTGGACATTAGGCTACTTCACTTAATGCCACTGAAAAATAGGTCTAGAGGATCACACACTAAGTGTATTCAGAATCTCAGTTAAATAATATATCATTATTTAACAACTTGAATAAATATTATTCTCTCATGTGGTTTAATAATTATTCATCTATGCTTGGTCGCATTTATTTTTTCACTAGTTATTCAAGATAATATATTATGAGAGGAATATTTAATAAATATTTATTTTCTATTTAAGTGAATATAATATTTATTTATTTATTAGTGGATAATTCAATGGTATTTATTTAATAAATAAATAGACATTATTTAAGGCCCAATAAATATTGTGGTGGAATGGTGGATCAAATTTAATGGTCTAATAATAAATAATAAATATTGAATATTATTTAATTAAAAAATATTTAATTATAATTCGAAAGTTAAGCGCATATCATGAAACAATAATATTACTATTATTATTAAACATGGTATTTTTCTAGGATTAAATAAATAATCAAGGACACTTGTGCAATTATTTTATTTTAACTCTAGCAGTATAAATACCTGATTATGTTATTTTCTCATTGGGCCAATTCAATTGTGCACAATGAATCTTGGAGGATCCTCACAAGCCTAGAGAGATTCCTTCTCTAAGAATGATCTCAAGAATAAAGAGAAATACTCCTCCACCGGATCAAGGAGAATGCTTTGGAAGCGATTCTTGAGGTGATCAAGGTAGACGATGCAAACTCACGAATATTATGTGCTAGCACCTAGAGACTCCTTCAGAAATGTCTGGTGAATCCTAGAACACATGTGGATCACCGCTAGAGGAAATCTACACTTAGTTTCTACAACACAATGACAGTGAACTATAGATTTGTCACTGGATTCATCAATGAAGAAATAATTCCTTAGATTTAATTCTTTATCTAATTAAATTAATTATAAACAATATGTGTTGTTGTCCTCTCTCTCGGTTCCGGCATTATTATCCATTATCTATTTCATTGATTCAATTTTGTGGATCATGGTGTTCATCATCATATAGATCTTGGAATGATTTTCGATTATAGAAAAATAAAAGATGGCCATCGCCCATTGCATGCTTCTACTACACCCAGAACCTATAAGTGATATTAGAGGGGGCACATAATTATTTATAATTATTTACAAATCATTGGTTATTTACAAATTTATAATTTAGTTTATAAATTCACGTTTAATCATTATTTTAATCTGAATTGTGAGATATGTTTCTTCCTCCTTCGTTTCTTGTAGATCTAATCGAGATAAATAATTTTATAATTAAAATAAAATCAATGAACTCATCCGAATGTGACAAGATTTCTGTCCAAACAACACCAGACTACATGCCATGTAATCAAAGTTACACACCATGTAATGACATTCAATTCATCAAGATTTTATTTAGAAATCAATTCGATGTTATGCATTGATTATTGCATTAATTACACTATTTAATGCACCGCATGTTGACTAGAATTAAATGGTGCACTGTCATCTGGACTACACACCGTGTATCCTACATACATGGTATTAAGTCTTTCTGAATCAGATATGATCCATGTATTCTATACATGGACTACCTGTCTAGTGACCATGTAACATATAGTCAACACGACATGTGTCCCATTGGACACCCCATGTACTCCAAATTTTCCAAGGTATGTTTTCCATGCCGATTCCCTAGGCGTGTATCTCATATAGATGGTGAGAGGTGTACACACCATGTAGATCGAATATACATGTCATGTACTTATACCAAGTTATGCAGATTTAAATTTTTTTTACTATGTAAACCTTGAGACATGTACTTGCATGTGGTTGTAAAGATAGGACACGCCATGTGATGAGTTTTAATATACATAAATATTAAATGTTTAATTAATATCCATGTAATGTTTAGATCTACATATCATGTATGAGTTTTATTACAAGATATTACTCTATTTTCATTTAAGCATAACATGTGACTAAAAAACTTTTAATTATTGTAATCATCCGTGAAGTACATGTTGTGAAAGTATATGATAAGTCGTGTATGCCATATGTCACAAGAGTAAAATAGTATACAAAAATAATACATGTTGGGAAGAATTGTACAAATATTCATTGTGTTTCCTCTAAGGTACATTTAAGTACAAAGT
Organism: Viscum album; assembly: GCA_963277665.1. Taxonomy (NCBI): domain Eukaryota; kingdom Viridiplantae; phylum Streptophyta; class Magnoliopsida; order Santalales; family Viscaceae; genus Viscum; species Viscum album. The sequence goes on along the minus strand of OY728166.1, from coordinate 905,209,185 downwards.
TAATTTTAAATGAATTTATTTAATTTATTTAAAATTATAATGTATGAGAATCTCAAGGACATTCAGATAAGAATTAAGATAAAAGGATTGATTAATTAAAGATAATAATTAATTTATTTGAGCATGATTTATCTTAAATATGAATGATTAATAATTGACTGCTAGTTTTATTAAATGCCTAATTTGTTTCAAGCATTTGGATGATCATGAGCTATAATATACTTTTTGTATGTGATTGGTTTCATTTAATTTATTATTAAATTAAATTTTTGTCATGTGTGCCTTTTATCCTCATTATTATATAGGGCCTATGTGCCCATGGATTCTTTTATGTAAACCCATTTTTCCCTAACCTTCGTGTGAGTAAAAGGCATATGTAATGGATGGAGCGCCAAAGATAGTGGAGGAGGTTCAAGTTCGGAGGTGAGGTGAAACCAATCCAAGGAGATACAAAGGTGGATAGGTGGAAAGCTGGAAACATGAAACTCAATTGGTTCAAGGTGTTTCTCCCCAAATTCAATGGTTACTTTATCAACCACTAGATAAACAAATCGTTAGTATAATCTCATGATCATACCATTTATTTTATTTCTGTCATGTTTCATGGTCATTTCATTGTGGACGTTTTGTCGCTATCACATAATTAATGAATTAATAAAAATTCAAGATTGAAGTAAAATAAACTCGCTTATGCGTAAATATTATATAATACATGGTTAATCACTTAAGTAATCCCACTTAATACTAATAAGAATTTGATAAAGATAATAATTGGAAATTTACACATAAAAGGATAAAATCCCACAGTAAAATATTAATTCGGTATAGCCTTCCATTACTTCGGTTAGAATCGAACCATAGTTAAAAGTGATTGACCAGTAAAAGTTTGGGTTATTTTAATTATTGTGGAATTATATCATGAGTTTTTGGGTTGACTTAACTTGGTTCACATCAAGGGTTGACTTCCAAATTAGCACTTGGTGTAACTGAGAGGAAAATGTTGAATAAAACTAAAATTAATGATTTTAGGATTGTGGTTCCACTCATCATATCAAGGAACTGTGAGTTAATACAGTTGTCTTTTGGAATGCCTACCTAACACCATTCAAGCTGCATGACCAACCAAATTTGGGGTAATGAGAAGGGGAATATGGATCCTTTCCACTAGAGTATCCAATAAACATGATATTCTGAATCCAATAGTGAGGTCTATTGGGTTTCGATAAAATAGTGGTAGACTAATAAATATAATATTTATTTATTTGTCTAAATTTTATTAGATAAAGTACTAAAATTATGTTTATCTTATTTTTTAGAAATAGAAACAAAATGACATCAAACGTATCATTGTGATCCATAATTTATAAGGAAAACCTTCTCATCGGCACAAATTTCCAAGAGTGGTAAAGGTGCCTACGTGTCATCCTTCTCCATGAAAGTAAATTGTATATACTCGAAGAACCTTTACCAGTTATGCCTAGAAATGAGGTAGGTGATGATGAAATATCTGTCTATGAGAAACATTTAAATGATGTGACATGTTTTTAGTGCTTCATACTATCATCCATGTACAATGAGATTTTAAAGCAACATGAGGATATCGATTCCTATAGCATGATGTATCACCTTCATGATCCCTATCAAGAGAAGGCGAGACAAATGAGGTACGAGATCTCCAATTCTTTGTTCACAACTATCTTGGAGATTTTTCACCAACTAGTCCTCATGTAGCTAAGCTTATTGACTACATTGAATGTCTGGACATCATAGTGATTAAATTCCCAGAAGAGTTATATACAGATATCATACTTTCATCACTTCCAAATACCTTCTTTACATTTATTGTGAATTATAATATGAGAAATAATGAGAAGATTATTTTAGAACTTATGACCTTGAATCTCAATGAGGATAAGGACATGGGGCATGATGAACACGTGGTCCTTATGGTGAACAAGAAAAGGAAGACAAATTCAAAGGGTCCCAAGACTTTTAAATAGTCTAAAGCTCCCAAGCATCGTCCTTCCAAGAAAAAGAAGATCTAGTGGAATGGAAAGGAAAAGTAAGTTGTATGTTTTGTATGTGGCAAGAAAAGCCACTGGAAGAGGAACTATACCCATAAGTAATGGGAAGCTAAAGGTGTGTTCGTTATCGAGTGAAATCATTCCATCTCTATACATTGGGTATTAGATACAGCTTGCGATGCTCACATCTGTATCCAAATCTAGGAACAAAGTAGATTCTGAAATATTTACATAGGAGAGGTGGATATCTGAGCTACCAATGGTGTGAGGATGCCTATTCTAGCCATTAGTTACTAACAACTTTAATTTCCAATGGGAATTATTTTAGTTTTAATAGATTATTATTATACAATTATAGTTACCAAGAACATTATTTTTTTGTCATGTTTAGATTCAAATGGGTTTATATTGAAATTTGAAATGAAATTTGTTTGTTTTATAAGGAAAACATATTTTATGGAATTCTGCATTTAAATAATGGTCTTTGTGTATTAAATTATGAAAACCAAGTGTTGGAAATTGAAAATGAATCATTTTCACATGACTCTTATAACACCCAACAGTGGAATCACTCTCTTGGTCCTATAAACGAGAAGCATTTGACAAAGCTATTTCAATATGATTATTTAGACTCTTTTTAGCTAAACCCACTTGATATATATCATGATTTTTTATAAGGAAAATGACCAAACTTCTAGTTATAGGATAGGTTAAAAGGTGCATATAACTTCTAGGATTGGTACACATTGATGTGTGTAGACCATTTCAAGTAGAAACTAGAGGTGGATATTCTTACTTCATTACTATTACTGATGAATTGAGTAGATATAGATATATTTACTTGATGAGGTACAAGTATGAGACTTTTGAGAAATTCAATGAATTCAAGAATTAAGTAAATAATCATCTTGGTAAGAAGATAAAGAAGATTTGATCGGATTGAGGTGGTGAATATCCTAACGAAGAGTTCATTGAATTTCTATGACAGTTTGGGATTATATCTAAAATCACTCCACCTTATACACCAAAGTAGAATGGTGTTAGTGAAAGGAGGAATCATTCCTTATTAGACATAGTAATGTTGATGATGAGTCATGCAGATATTCTATTATCCTTTTTGGGATATAAATTAAAAACTAAAGAATACGCATTAAACCGAGTACAAACTAATGTGTAAAATGGAATTACCTTCGAGCTATGGAGTGTAAAGAAACTCATTTTATCACATAAACATGTATAGGGTTGCAAGGAATTTGTTAAGGCCTTCTCAGGTAACAAACTAGAACCCTAGGGCACGAAGTGTAACTTTCTAGGGTATCCCATGGAAACAAAGGGATGATACCTATACAACCCCTCAGAAAAGAAAGTGATTGTCACCAAACAATTCGTATTTATTGAGAGGGAGCGCATCCACAAAAAGTAAAGTGGGAGAAAGATTGAATTCGATGAAGTTGATGCTCAAGATTCACAATAGTTAGTATAAGAACAAATTCCACAGGTCCCAATGGAAGAAGTAGTTCCTAAAACACAAGTATTATGTAGAAGTGTATGAGAGGTAAGAGAACCAAAAATATATGATTTTCTGGTTACTAAGGATGGTGAATCATTATTGGTTGACAATGATAACCTCTATCCTACAAGGAGGAGGTAAAGAGATCAGATGATACAAGATGGATAGAAGCTATGAATTTTGAGTTGGAAACTATGTATCAGAACCAAGTTTGGGTTTTGTTCGATGCATCAATTGATGTAAATCTTATCAGTTTCAAATGGGTATTCAAGAGGAAACTAGTTATAAAAACTAGAGTAAGTACCTATAATTCAAGGATAGTGGATTGAGGGTTTAAACAACATCAAGGAATTAACTATGACGAAACCATTTATCCAGTTTCCATGTTTAAATCCATCAGAATCATACTTACTATAGAATCTTACCATGACTATGATATTTTGCAGATGGATGTAAAAATTGTATTCCTTAATGAGAACCTTTAGGAAGATTTCTATATGACACAAACAGATTGGTGTGTGAATCCAGGTGATGCTAACAGTATTTTCAAGTTGTAGAGATCCATTTATATATTGGAGCAAGAAACCAGGTTAGGGAACATTCAAGTCAATGAATCCATAAAAGAATTTGATTTCATTAATAATGAATTTGATCCATTTGTTTATAAGAGGTTTAGTGAGAATGTAGTCGATATCCTAGTATTATATGTTGATGACATATTAATTATTAGAAATGATATATCAGTCTTACAATATGTTAAGGATAGGTTAAATAGGTGTTTCTCTAAGAAGGACTTAGGCGAGGAAGGCTATATTCTAGGGATCAAGATCATTCATGATATATCTAAGAGGATTCTTGGACTAAGTCAGTGTATATATATTGACCAGATACTAAAGATATTTAGTATAGAACAATCCAACATGGGATTGGTTCCAGTGTCACATAGTTTACATCTTTCTAAGAAAATGCTTCCTCAGACACAACTTGAGAAAGAGATAATGAGTAATATCTCATACACTTCAGTGATAGGGTCAATAATTTATTCCATGTTATGTACTAGACTTAATATTTTCTATTCACTGAGAATGGTAGGTAGATATCAAGAAGATCTAGGTGAACAACATTTGAATGTTTTTAAGGATATCCTTAAGTATCTGATAAGAACTAAGGATGTATTCTTGGTATATGGAGGAGATGCAGAACTGGTCATCAGAGTTTATATTGATTCTAGTTTTCATAAAGATAATAATTATATAAAGTCACAATCGGGATATTTTTTTATCTCAACAGAGGAGCTGTGAGATGGAAGAGTTCAAAGTATCTAGTTTTCGTTGATTTTATAGTGGAGTATGAGTATATAATGGCTTCTGATGCATCCAAGGAAGTCGTTTGGATTCGAGACTTTTTCCAAGAGATTTATGTTGTAACGCCCCAATCTTCCATGGTACGTTTCACTTCGAATAATGCAATAGCGTGTGTTGTACGCAACCTCGAGCTCTAACACACACCACAACGAATTAAACTAGCCGTTGTGAATAGTAATACCTACTTTTTGAAATTTTATAAATTTTATTTATCAAAATGGACTTCATTTTTGGATTCGGAATGTCGGAATTAGCCTATGTTGAATTTTTGGTATTTTTCTGAGAACTTCTATTTTTTATGAATAGTGAAAAATACTTAAAACAACTTTTTTAATCAAAATAATTTATTGTGATAAATTAAACTATTTATTGGTTTTAAAGTATAATTAGAATATATTTTTACCATTTTATCCAATGGTGGTCATTAGAATTAATTTAACATTGAAATTGGACATAAACAATTGTCAATCTTTTGATATAAATTGTTTCTTAAAAACACGCTATTTGTTGTGACAGCGGGAATTAATTATAAAATTAACTAATTCAACTTATATGTTTGTAATTTTGTAAAATAGACATCATTTTTGAATTCGGAATATCAATTATAGCTTAGGGTGAAATTTTTGCATTGTTCTGAAAAACTTCAATTTTTGATGAATAGTAAAACCACTAAGTGGTAGTTAAATAACTGATTTTTCGTTTAAATGAAATATTACCACTTCTGTGATTTGATTTTCAAAAATCCGACATACATGGTTGTCATTAAGAAGTAAAATGTGGTTCAATGAGATTAAAATAATTTTTTGGTGAATAGTAACTTTTAAGTTCTTAATCGCGATTAGAGGTAATTAGTGTAGTTTAAGGTAAAAATAATGTTTTCATAATATGAGATGAGCTTGAAACTTGTCCTACTCCTATTGGATGAGTCATGGCCGACCAAGACAACCCATGAGTCAACTTGGGGACCCCATGGAGCCACTTTAGTTGGAAAATGACATTAATATATATTTATTTAATGTTAAAATTAAATTGATACAAACATGAGTTGTTTTACTAAAACAGTTTTTAAGTGGGGTTACACAAGTCCAAATTTTGATTATAAATATTCATTAGAAAGCTAAAAATATTTCCTACATCATAGTATTTTTTTTATAATTTTTAGACATTAAATAAATTAAATTATTTATGACATCATTATGATGCAGTGATAACCTCATTATTTAACGATTTTAATAAAATGAGAAGATAATGTAAAATCCAAGGCTTACACTTGTCCAAAGACTATTGGATGGGTAGATTTCGAACCCTTATCACCTTAGCCACGAATTATATAATTGTGGGACCTTTAGAATCCGAAAAGCATTGTGTAATAATGTAACATTTCAATCTTTCCAAAAGAGCCCCTCCTCTCCACTTATAAAAGGCCCCCACCTCTCCCACCTCATTTACACATTCAAGCCATTTGGCTCGGCCAAACTCTGCCTAAATACTCTCCCAACTTCCCCCTCTTACTCCTAGAAGCCTCACTTTGGGCAGAACTCTTCCCAAGGAAGCCTTTGGCTCAAATCAAAAAGAGTTACCCGATTTTGAGGTAATGTCTTCTCTAATGTTGTTTTGTTTTATTTTTCTTCTCCAACCCCCTAAACTCTTTTTATTCATTTCTTTTGTAACAACACCAGTATCCTAAATATACTAGGATGTTGTTATAAGAAGGATTCGAGCTACACTTACACACACCTACATCTAATGGTTAAAGAACATACGGTTTCTGTGGATGGCGAATTTCTGCCTCACGAAACGATGATTGTTCAACACTCATATAAAACCTTCAAAGGTGGCCATTAAGATGTCACTATTTTTATATATGATATATAATATGTTTATGTTTTACTTATGCTTATGTATTTCTCATTTATGTCATACTTTATGATTTCCATTATGGGTAAAATGCGATAATTTCATTTTAGGAAGTGCGGACTACCGCCCCCTCAAAGTGATTTGAATCGTTAATGCCATATGTGGGATGTATAAAGGATGGAGTAAATGGTATTATAAACTATATTATACTGTAATAAATTTATATCATTATGATTTCATTCCATTAAATACGAAATAGAAATGAAAGTAGCGTTCATGCGTACGTACGGCTTACCGTCTCCATGAACGGTGCATTTCATTTCTTACCTCTAAATGTTACGTAATATTATAAATGAATGTATATACTGGATATATAAGATATATATGACATATAAATCATGAATATAATTCTGGAGATAATGGATATTCTACCACATAAACAACTTGTAATTATAAGAAGTTTATTGTTGACTCAAGTACCAAAGATCGACAAAACGACCGTTATTAACTTAAATAATTACATAATGTTCATATCATTATAATAAGTGATATAATAAGGATAATGAAATTGAAAATGGTTCTTAATAAGGTATATATTAACTCTATTTTATTATTCATGAGGTTAAAGAACGGTTGAGTCAAGTCAGACACGAGGTAAGGGAATTTTTAACCCAATTTCCATTCTTTGGGTTAATCTCCTACTTTCAAATTATGTCATGATATTATTATGTCCTATTTTGTATTTTTACTTTCTTTATGTGTACCTATAGTGAATACAAATAATAGATCTATTTTATTTTAAAAATGATCTTTTTAAGGACTTCGCCTCAATCTCCTTTCATTGAGGCATATTTGGTTTTATACACAACTTTCTTTTATACGGTGTATAAACCCCTTTGACTTTTATGTTTATTCAAAAGGAATCTTTTTTTATACGAAGTGTTTTACTAAACGACAAAAAGGGAATTTTTTCCTTTCCGTACTTATGCGGTGACAACGACTTCTCCGCCGCCGTGACCATTATTTGAGTTTCGGCTTCCTCTACAAGCCATCATTTTTTTTAATGAAAAATAAATACAATGTTTTAACTTGCTTTTATTTTGTTATTGAAAATGGTTTTGAAAGCATATCAATGTGTTGTATTGACATCTTGTGATTGAAATGTGGAAATGTTATGTTTCCTTTACGCATGTTTTATGTGATACGATTATGTTATGGTTTATGATATGTTTAAACCTATTCATATGAGGAATGCATTGGACTTAATAAGTGACGGGTGGAGCCCGCTATAGCTCCTCGATGCATCGGCAGGTCTCATGAGACAAACTAGTGTTTTGGCACAAGGCCTTGACAAAATCTTATTTGTAGTCTTGGCACGAGGCCTTGGCTATGTGGTTATGATAGTCTAGCATTATGCATTCCATCATTATGAAAGTGGTTATTGATATTGCATGTGATTATTCGACCAGTAGAATATCCATGTGAAGAAGTGAATGGAATTATCTCAATTTACTTTTGCCATATTATGTTGAAGTTCATGTTTAAAAGGCTTTTGTTTTAGTTATACATTGCCTTAAATTTTTATGTTTATTTGTGAAAGCTTCCGCAATATTTTTATCCTTACTGAGCATCTGAGCTCACCCCTTTCAATGTTTTAATATTTTCCAGGATGTGAAGAAGTATTTTATGAATGACCTACAGGGATATTCAGAAGAGGATATGAGTGTGGACTATGAAGACTTTGTTATTAGTTTTTCACTTTATGATGTAATGTAAGATTTATGAATGTATCTAGTGTTTCCAAGGCTACTAAACTAATCGGTCTTTCGAGACTTGATCTTTTGTGATCATGCCAATGTTACGAAGTAATGCACCGACTCTGGTTAGCTGGGGTCGGGGCGTTACAGTTGGTATCAGAGGCAGTTTAGTACTAACCTTGGAAGCTAGATTTAGATAAACTCTGATTAGAGCACATAGCCCAAAGATAGACTTTAAGGATTAGTATAGAAGAACTTCCTATAATTTTGGTATTATATAGATTTTGTGAGTTTTCCGAGCAATACGTCCCTGTCTGGATACGAGCAAGTAGAGGCGGCTCTGGCACAGATGTACCTAGGGGTAAAACCCGAAAACACCGCTTTGAGCTAGACTCGAACGGGAAATGGTGCACGACAACGGGCCTTGCTGCACTCTTGGTTACGACACTCCTGGGGGATATGCTTTGGATAATTCTCATTTTCTTTATAAACCACTATGAAGGGTTATGAGTATATACTTCCTCAAAGAAAACCTTTTTATGATTATGGATTATATAGATAAATAGTTCAATTTATGTTAAGTATTTTATAAGTATGGAATTATGTATTTTGATTCATAAACTAATATAGTTTATGCCATTGTATAGAAATGGCGCCCAGTAGAAGGAATGTGAACTCCAGCAATACGTATGATCCAAAGAGTAAGAAGTATCGTATCTTTCACGGTGTTAAGCCAACATTTCGAAGGGAAATAGTCTCCCATGTGTTATCAACATATGAAGAAATAGTATCATGTGTTAATAAGATAAGTAAAGAATTCTCCGAGTCCTATGGCTTTGAAGCGAAGCAAGAGATGAAAGGGATGGAAGAGAGAATGATGGATAAAGGAATGTGGGGAATGAAGAATTTTCCAATATGTGATAACTGTGGGAAGAAACACCTTGGAATTTTCCTGAAGGGAATGGGGGTTTGTTATAAGTGTGGAAAAAAAGGACACCAAGTGCGTGACTGCAAGGGTAAGAAAAAGGTTTCAAATTTACAATGCTTCATCTGCAAGGAGTGGGGACACTACGCAAACCAATGTTCAAATCATCAGAGTATGCCCCAAATGATGTTATTGGATAATAATCAAGTTATGATACTACCACAGATGAGTAGGAATGATTAGTGTTCTTATGTTGTTATTAAATAATTTTGTAATTTGAGTGTTGGATCAATGATATACTGGTTATAATAATTATGGAGTATATAAGGATTGTACTGCATTACTATTTCATCTAGGACTTGAGATTGTGTGGAACCAAGAAAAGTGACTTCACAGTAGGTTAAATTTGTGTAAAATATATGGTTGAGAGAAATATAAACCATAATATGGTTCTGATACCGAGATAGTGATTTTGAAATAAGACATGATTGATTCGGATAAATTATGTTGGATATTCTTAACATCCTTGAAACTGATTAATGATTTGTATACATTTTTGGATAGAAGGAGTATATCTAGTTTTCTATAAGGAATAAGGGATCATGAATGTAATCAATAAGGATTTATGGTAATTCAGTATGTTGTAGTGTTTTAAAAGAATACATGATGAAGGTGTTTACATGTTGTTACGCAGAAAAAAAAAGAGCTTCATTATGTTTACCTTCCTCATAAAATCTGGACTGTGAGTTGGACAGAAGTATTTTGGATAACTATAAAGGTTGGAATGGATTATATTTTACATTGGATACTACTATTAAGGTTATTTTTGGATATTTATAAAAAGGACAACACGCAGACCGAGTGACAACCCATCATGTCGGACAAAGCTGTGGGAATCGAACCCTCAACCATAGTGCGATTGGGATTAATCGCCTACCACTGGACTACGCGAAGTCCCTGGTTATTACAAAATAGTTTTTCTAATCTAATGGTATGTGTTAATATTTGGAACCTTATACAATTAGGATAAATAGAATATTTTTGAGTTCTATTACCTTTTAGAGTGAAAGATGGGTTTTTGGTAAAAATTTATTAACGAATGAAAGTATACATAACAAGTATGTATATTCCCTTACGTTCTTAGTAAATCTCCTAAATAAATTCCTCAACATTATAAAAGGTAACTTAAAACAAAAATGTTGTCGGTTAACTTTTCCAACTGGGGATTCAATGACCGTTTAACCAGTCACAAGTTTGTGATTTTCTTGTAGTTAAACTTTCTCCTAATCCTGTTTTCTATAACTCTCTATCAGACCTTGATGGTTTGTTTCTCCTCCATATCCATATTTTCATAGAATCCTAGAATGGGCTATATCGGGTGACCTTTGTTCTTATCTTGCTTTCTTTTAATGTATTAACCTTATTTCCGATGTGGGTTTTCCACAAAGGTATTTTCTCTTTTCAAACTTTTATTTTCAAAGAAAAATTTCAAATTGCGAGGACGCAATTTATTGAAGGAGGGGAGAATGTAACACCCCAAGCTTCCACGGTATGTTTCACTTCGAATAATGCAATAGCGTGTGTTGTACGCAACCTCGAGCTCTAACACACACCACAACGAATTAAACTAGCCGTTGTGAATAGTAATACCTACTTTTTGAAATTTTATAAATTTTATTTATCAAAATGGACTTCATTTTTGGATTCGGAATGTCGGAATTAGCCTATTTTTGAATTTTTGGTATTTTTCTGAGAACTTCTATTTTTTATGAATAGTGAAAAATACTTAAAACAACTTTTTTAATCAAAATAATTTATTGTGATAAATTAAACTTTTTAGTGGTTTTAAAGTATAATTAGAATATATTTTTACCATTTTATCCAATGGTGGTCATTAGAATTAATTTAACATTGAAATTGGACATAAACAATTGCCAATCTTTTGATATAAATTGTTTCTTAAAAACACGCTATTTGTTGTGACAGCGGGAATTAATTATAAAATTAACTAATGCAACTTATATGTTTGGAATTTTGTAAAATAGACATCATTTTTGAATTCGGAATATCAATTATAGCTTAGGGTGAAATTTTGGCATTGTTCTGAAAAACTTCAATTTTTGATGAATAGTGAAACCACTAAGTGGTAGTTAAATAACTGATTTTTCATTTAAATGAAATATTACCACTTCTGTGATTTGATTTTCAAAAATCCGACATATATTGTTGTCATTAAGAAGTAAAATGTGGTTCAATGAGATTAAAATAATTTTTTGGTGAATAGTAACTTTTAAGTTCTTAATCGCGATTAGAGGTAATTAGTGTAGTTTAAGGTAAAAATAATGTTTTCATAATATGAGATGAGATTGACACTTGTCCTACTACTATTGGATGAGTCATGGCCGACCAAGACAACCCATGAGTCAACTTGGGGACCCCATGGAGCCACTTTAGTTGGAAAATGACATTAATATATATTTATTTAATGTTAAAATTAAATTGATACAAACACGAGTTGTTTTACTAAAACAGTTTTTAAGTGGGGTTACACAAGTCCAAATTTTGATTATAAATATTCATTAGAAAGATAAAAATATTTCCTACATCATAGTATTTTTCTTATAATTTTTAGACATTAAATAAATTAAATTATTTATGACATCATTATGATGCAGTGATGACCTCATTATTTAACGATTTTAATAAAATGAGAAGATAATGTAAAATCCATAGCTTACACTTGTCCAAAGACTATTGGATGGGTAGATTTCGAACCCTTATCACCTTATCCACGAATTATATAAGTGTGGGACCTTTAGAATCCGAAAAGCATTGTGTAATAATGTAACATTTCAATCTTTCCAAAAGAACCCCTCCTCTCCACTTATAAAAGGCCCCCACCTCTCCCACCTCATTTACACATTCAAGCCATTTGGCTCGGCCAAACTCTGACCAAATACTCTCCCAACTTCCCCCTCTTACTCCTAGAAGCCTCACTTTGGTCAGAACTCTTCCCAAGGAAGCCTTTGGCTCAAATCAAAAAGAGTTACCCGATTTTGAGGTAATGTCTTCTCTAATGTTGTTTTGTTTTATTTTTCTTCTCCAGCCCCCTAAACTCTTTTTATTCATTTCTTTTGTAACAACACCAGTATCCTCAATATACTAGGATGTTTTTATAAGAAGGATTCGAGCTACACTTACACACACCTACATCTAATGGTTAAAGAACATACGGTTTCTGTGGATGGTGAATTTCTGCCTCACAAAACGATGATTGTTCAACACTCATATAATACCTTCAAAGGTGGACATTAAGATGTCACTATTTTTATATATGATATATAATATGTTTATGTTTTACTTATGCTTCTGTATTTCTCATTTATGTCATACTTTATGATTTCCATTATGGGTAAAATGCGATAATTTCATTTTAGGAAGTGCGGACTACCGCCCCCTCAAAGTGATTTGAATCGTTAATGCCATATGTGGGATGTATAAAGGATGGAGTAAATGGTATTATACACTATATTATACTGTAATAAGTTTATATCATTATTATTTCATTCCATTAAATACGAAATAGAAATGAAAGTAGCGTTCATGCGTACGTACGGCTTACCGTCTCCATGAACGGTGCATTTCATTTCTTACCTCTAAATGTTACGTAATATTATAAATGAATGTATATACTGGATATATAGGATATATATGACATCTAAATCATGAATATAATTCTGGAGATAATGGATATTCTACCACATAAACAACTTGTAATTATAAGAAGTTTATTGTTGACTCAAGTACCAAAGATCGACAAAACGACCGTTATTAACTTAAATAATTACATAATGTTCATATCATTATAATAAGTGATATAATAAGGATAATGAAATTGAAAATGGTTCTTAATAAGGTATATATTAACTCTAGTTTATTATTCAGGAGGTTAAAGAACGGTTGAGTCAAGTCAGACACGAGGTAAGGGAATTTTTAACCCAATTTCCATTCTTTGGGTTAATCTCCTACTTTCAAATTATGTCATGATATTATTATGTCCTATTTTGTATTTTTACTTTCTTTATGTGTACCTATAGTGAATACAAATAATAGATCTATTTTATTTTAAAAATGATCTTTTTAAGGACTTCGTCTCAATCTCCTTTCATTGAGGCATATTTGGTTTTATGCACAACTTTCTTTTATACGGTGTATAAACCCCCTTTGACTTTTATGTTTATTCAAAAGGAATATTTTTTTATATGAAGCGTTTTACTAAACGACAAAAAGGGAATGTTTTCCTTTCCATACTTATGCGGTGACAATGACTTCTCCACCGCCGTGACCATTATTTGAGTTTCGGCTTCCTCTACAAGCCATCATTTTTTTTAATGAAAAATAAATACAATGTTTTAACTTGCTTTTATTTTGGTATTGAAAATGGTTTTGAAAGCATATCAATGTGTTGTATTTACATCTTGTGATTGAAATGTGGAAATGTTATGTTTCCTTTACGCATGTTTTATGTGATACGATTATGTTATGGTTTATGATATGTTTAAACCTATTCATATGAGGAATGCATTGGACTTAATAAGTGACGGGTGGAGCCCGCTATAGCTCTTCGATGCATCGGCAGGTCTCATGAGACAAACTAGTGTTTTGGAACAAGGCCTTGACAAAATCTTATTTGTAGTCTTGGCACGAGGCCTTGGCTATGTGGTTATTATAGTCTGGCATTATGCATTCCATCATTATGAAAGTGGTTATTGATATTTCATGTGATTATTCGACCAGTAGAATATCCATGTGAAGAAGTGAATGGCATTATCTCATTTTACTTTTTCCATATTATGTTGAAGTTCATGTTTAAAAGGCTTTTGTTTTAGTTATACATTGCCTTAAATTTTTGTGTTTATTTGTGAAAGCTTCCGCAATATTGTTATCCTTACTGAGCATCTGAGCTCACCCCTTTCAATGTTTTAATATTTTCCAGGATGTGAAGAAGTATTTTATGAATGACCTGCAGGGATAGTCAGAAGAGGATATTAGTGTGGACTATGAAGACTTTGTTATTAGTTTTTCACTTTATGATGTAATGTAAGATTTATGAATGTATCTAGTGTTTCCAAGGCTACTAAACTAATCGGTCTTTCGAGACTTGATCTTTTGTGATCATGTCAATGTTACGAAGTAATGCACCGACTCTGGTTAGCTGGGGTCGGGGTGTTACATATGTTGTACCTAATAGTAAATACCCTATCAAATTGTTTTGTGATAATACTACAGTGGTGGCTCTTGAAAAAGATCCAAGGTCAAACCAATGGACAAAGCATATACTCGAGAAGTATCAACTCATGAGCAATTTCAATCAGAGGGGTGATGTTATAGTGAGAAAAGTACCCATGGAAGAGAATGTGGAAGACCCCTTGACTAAATGAAAATCTTAGAAAAATCATGAATATCATGTGAGAACTAGGGGACTAAAGGTTTTTAGCAGTTGGATCTAGTGAAAGTGGGAGTTTATTGGAGTTTTTTCCCTAGAACCAAATTCTGTGTACTTTATGATAAACATGTATTGATTATTTTGAATATTAATAAACTACTTATCACATCATGATTTTTCTTCTTCGTGACATAGTATGTGATAATGTACTAGGATTATATTTCACGCTAAAAGGTCATAGAAGTTCCCCACTATGATTAGGACTCAAAAGTGCTATGACACTATTCTTGAATATATTTTCTATAGCCAGATGATATCATTTGTGGGACTCAAATGATATAGTCTAGTATAATATTATAAGAACAGGACCCACCAGTAGGAAATCTACATTTATATATGTCATTGGTTGTCCCTATCTATGGACGTGTGTATTGGACCTTATACTTTAAGATTATTATTAATGATTATTATGAGTCGTGAACATATATGTATTGGAAAAAATGTGATGATGAATGTTTGTGGTGAGGTAAGATCCATTAGGTGAGTCTAAAGTAATATTTAATTAATGAATAATGCAAGAAAGTATTTATCCCTTATGTTCATTAATGGAAGTTAATATCTTAGGATTTTTTATGGAAATTATATAGGCTAAATAAATCCATGTCCATGGTGCTATATAGGCAAGTTCTATTTCTAGAAAGTCTAAGAAAGAGATATCGATCACATAGGTTGATGGCCCTGGCATGCAACCTTATCAATTAGAGATGTTATGATAAAGGGATTATATTACATAATAAGCATCCATATGAGTTGACATATCATTGTGGAATTAACTTCTTTCTCTATGGGTGCCTTGGAGTGTTTCTAGACACTAACATTAGACTTTAGGTTGCTTCATCTAATGCCACTGAGAAAGAGTCCTAGAGGGTCACACACTAAATGTATCCAGAATAACAATTAAATAGTATATTTTTATTTAATAGGTTGAATAAATATTATTTTCACATATGGTTTAATATTTATTCATGTATTCTTGATCGCATTTATTCTGTCAATATTTATTCAAGAAAATATATTGTGAGCAGAATATTTAATAAATATTTATTTTTTGTTTAAGTGAATATAATTTTTTTTATTTATTGGTGAATAATGGAGTGATATTTATTTAATAAATAAATAGAAATTATTCACAGCCCAATAAATATTATGGAGGAATGGAGGACCGGGTTTTATGGTTTGGTAAGAAATAATAAATATTGAATATTATTTAATTCAATAATATTTAATTAGAATTATCAAGTTAAGAACATGTCGAGGAATAATAATATTACTATTATTACTTGACATGGGGTTTTCTAGGATTAGAATAATAATTAATGGAACTTTTGTGATAATTTTATTTTAACCCTAGTAATATAAATACACAATTATGTTATTTTCTCATGGGCTAAATCAATTGTGCACAATGAATCATAAAGGTTCCTCTCAAGACTTGAGAGATACCTTCTCTAAGAACACTCCAAAGAATGGAGAGAAATCTTCCTCTACCGGATCAAGAAGAATGATTTGGAAGCGATTATCAAGGAAATTAAGAGGGATGATGCTAGTGCAAGGATATTCCATGAGAGCATACAAAGACTATTTTGGCGACATCTGGAGATTCCTGGAACATGTGTGGATCACCGCTAGAGGAAATCTACACTTGGTTTCTAAAATGTAATGGTTGTGCATCACATATCTGTCACCGAATTCATTAATGAAGAAATAATTCCTTAGAGGTAATTCTTTATTTGGTTAAATTAATTATAAACAATATGTGTTGATCTCATCTCTCTTGGTTCCATAATTATTATCCATTATTTGTTTCTTTGATTCAATTCTATGGATCTCATCATCATATAGATCTTGGATTTATCATCGATTATGGAAAAATCAATGTTGGGTACTACCCATCACACCCTTCTATTGTTCCCGGAACCAACACTTAGAAACCTAAAAGGTTATTATTTATATATACACACATATAGTCATAAAATTTGATATAAATTTTCATTTCATCAAGAACTTGTTATAACATATAAATACCAAGAATTATATGAATATAAAGTATTATAGCACTCATTTTTTTATTATAATATTTCACATAAAAGGAAATAATTCACTCCCTATCACCATCAGTATTCCCAAGAAACTTATGGATTTCTACAAGTGGATAAGTATTATGGTATATATAATAAGGTTTCACTATCAAAACATATATCAAAAAAATTAATTATTTTCACAATGTTTCTATGATGTTTGAAATAAAGTAATCACATCGAATATGGTTATTACATTGGTAAATTTATGAAAGATGTCATATTCAAATTCTTCATTTTGGAATAATTAAAATAACATTTTAATATTCCATGAGATTTTGAAAATAGTTAAGAAGGTTTGAATCATTATTTTCTTTTCTTTTAAAAAATCATTATATGAGAACCATTTTATTGTATCATATTACATTATTAGATTGAATAATCAAGTATATATAAATCAAATTAAAAAATTTAATCTCTAATATAACTAATAAAAGTGATGATATAATTTTAATTTAATTTATTCAACTTTCAATGAGGGTTCGGTAATATATAGAACATATACATGATAATTAATTAGTACACCTAAATAAATAACACACTTATCATTATTATTATTTTTTGGACCAATCTACTATCATTTCCTACGGTTGCAACCATTAAAAAATCCTCTACTCGAAATTTTGACAATATGTTACATGATATATATGATTTGGGGCGTTATATGAAAATGATCCTTAAATTACTCCTAATAAGAGTAGTGTAGTATTTTAGATACTAGACTCTGGGATCATGTTTTAATCTCAAATAAAACATATGTTTTAATTTTAATTTCATTTAAAAGTAAAATATTCTAATTATTTAATTCATTATAAGTATTTAAAGTTGTAGATATGTATAGAGTAAATTATTGTTTCCTCCTTAACAATAGTTAATAACTATACATTATAATATTTTTATCACAATTATTTTAGGTATGTCTTAAAATTATATTATATTAAATTACCATAACTATGAAGCATCAAACATCCTTTCACTTTTTTATGAATGGATTTCCTAATAGTATTCATTAAAATGTATACATATACAATTCTCCTTTTCTTCTCCAATCAATTAATCAGCATCAAAACACAATAAAATATATGATTTTATATTAAAAATTATTTATAAAATAAAATTAGGAAAAATAATTCACAAAAAATATAGGAGTTTTAAAAATGGATCAAAAGAACAAAAAATAGATAT
The DNA here is from genome assembly GCA_963277665.1 of Viscum album. NCBI lineage: Eukaryota > Viridiplantae > Streptophyta > Magnoliopsida > Santalales > Viscaceae > Viscum > Viscum album. The sequence continues at coordinate 905,190,979 of OY728166.1, read as the reverse complement.
TTGTTGTACAATTCTTGTGATGTAATTTTTTTTAAGAGGATGGTGCCTTGGATAGAAAACCAAGGGATGATAACTATAAAAGAAATATTTTACAAAAGTATAAAAGAATGAAACATATTATAATCCTTATTAGGAAGGGGAATTAAATTGGCAGGAAGTTCCTCAAGCCAAGTGATATATTGGTTGACTCCCTTATTGGAAAGTCCATCAGGAACCATATTGACTTCATGATTTATATGAGTGATGATGAAGTTAATGTCGATAAGCGAGCAGGTGAAATCCAGCCAATAGGCGGTGATCGGCCATTCAAGGTGTATCACACCATTCCATATTGCCTATATGATGGTGGTTGAGTTGCTCTAAATCTAGAGGTTTCTCCAACCATGTTTCTTGGAAAAATAAATGGCATGAATCATACTCATCATCTCAGCCTCCAGCAAAGAAGCAATACCACAACTACCATAAAATTATCTGAGGATCTGACCAAGATGGCACCTGAAGATGGTGCCCTAGCCCATGGGGCCTGGATTGCCTTTGGATTCACCATCTACATTGACCATAATACAGCCAGGGAAAGGAGCATACTATAAAACTTAAAAGGTACAGCGGGGTTGGTAGAAGTTACCATAAACATGAAGATGTCGTAGTAAGCCAAAATCATTCACTGTGTTGTTGAAATGTCCTTTTTGGATCGAAGAAGGTTCACATATGGCAATGAGGATCTGCATATGACTAGCATTATGGATAAGTTAGTATTTTTTATGAATAAGAGCATTTCTATCATACCAGATCACATGAAGAATCTCAGAAACAGTATCAAGGAAAATGTTCTTAATCTGCTGAGAGCTATCCATATCCACACATCTCTTTAGATGAGATTTGATAGAGTCATGAGTTAACCAGCTACAGTCAAAAATGTCAAAATATAGTTCTAAAGAGGAGAAGAAGTGGCACAAGAAAGAAATAGATGGTTTGTATCTTCTCTATGTTGATTACAGAGGTTACATTTAGAGCCGAGTTGAATACCATAAAATTGAAGATGTTCATTTATGGGGATCCTATTTTGATAAAGGATCCAAATGAGATTAAATCTGTAAGGTTTGATTCAAGTCTTGTCAAAGCTTTTTATCCAACCAAAGTCACTTTCCAAGTTGTAAAAAGAATGGTTGTAAAAGTTTTTAGAATTGAGTATACCATTATGTGAAGGCTCGCAAATTAATAAATCATCGGCATTAGAGAAAGGATAGTTGTCAATGACTTTTGCAATAGTTTTAGGGAGATAATAATTTTGGGAATTTAGAACATCTTTGATAGAAATGTTGGTGTTCACAGGACTTTGGTCAGGAGGAACCATAGAGATTAAAGGAGTGAATATCCAGTTATCTAATGAGAAGTTCATGGAAGAGTCTCTAGATACCATCCACCTAGAGTTGTTCTTGATAGAGGAAAAGGATTGTTTTATGGATGGAAAAATAGATGAGGTGATAGAGTTTGAGTTTCCTTTCTTTAGTTTTTCAATAAATCTATTTTTTAGAAAAGCAATGGAGCCAGATTTATTGTAGAAAAGATTACAAGTGATCCTAGATTGAAGAGCCTCATTGAAATACTTCAGATTTTTTATTCCTATACCTCCTTTATCGATAGGTTTGCAACAAGTTGACCAGGGGATAGTCGCTAGTTTCCTTTCCACAGTGCTACCAGTCCAAACAAAATTTTTGATTGAGTTATTTTTTTTATTAGACCAGCATGCCATTTGTAGACCATCATAGAGTAGACCAATTTAGAATCAATAGTAGATTTTACAAGACATATTCTAACTAATATGGGAAGATATTTTCCCTTCCAAGAGGTTAACTTATTAAGCACTTGGTCAACAATAGTAGAGAAATGACAAGGTTTGGGTCAGCCCCAAAATATGGGAACACCTAAGTATGTAAAAGGAAGAGAACCCTCTTTAATACCAAGGTCATTTATAATATTGCACTTCCTATTAGGGGAAAGTTTTTTCCCAAGAAGATAGAAGATTTGTTCCAGCTAATGGATTTCCTAGAAACATCCTCATAGTGAGTGAGGGAATTTTTGAGGTTTCGAATGTTTCTTTTATCACCTTGGAGAAAAATAATGATGTTATCGGCATACAACAGGTGGGTGGGAGTATTAACATTTTGTGAGACATGAATGAGCTTGAGTTTGTTTTGATCAATAAGATAAGTGAGAAAACAGATAAGATAGTACTCTTCAATGGAGGAAAGGATGGAAGAAAGGGGGTCACCTTGTCTACCACCTTTAGTGAATTTGAAGGTTCCCCTGGGGGAGCCATTGATCAGAATGGAAATGGAGGCCGATTTGAACAAAGTTTTGATAGTAGAGATAATGGTTTCATTAAAACCAAAAGATTAGGACACCTAGGTATGTAAATCTATAACATAATGTAGTCTAAAAAAATAGTTTTTTTCTACAAGGATTTCAAAAAAATCATGCATGAAATCTATTTTGTTGTACATAAAGATGGGTAAAGAAAGATCTCCATTTTAGCATCACTTGACAATTTAAAAAATACAATTTTGGCTGCTACATGTAGATGAGAAAGGGAATATGAACTCAAAAAACATGAAAAACACAAGAAATATCAATGGAGATTCTTTAAAAACATGTTTGGAATCTCATACCATTGTATTGGAAGTTTGATTTTTCTGAAACAATTGAATTCGACTGCAGCAGAGATTCAGTTCTGTGAAAGCTTGAAGTAAGAATTGATTTTCTAGGGTTTTTTTAAAGAGGGTGAATGGTTCTATGAGTGCTTATTAAAAAGATCTGATAAAAGTGTGTTCTATTAGCGCTAAAAACATAACCGTTGAGAAATACGACTTTTGTCAGCGGTTTCTTAGCACTGATAAAATATACTTCAACTAATGCTGAAAAAAATACGAAAAAATGAATAAAAAATAACAAATAAATAATATTAATTATATGAAATTTTAAATTATTAAAAATGAGCTATACTAACTATTTAAATTTAAAAATTATTAAAAAAATGAATTTAAATAAATTAATTATATAAACTGAAAACATATTAAAAATATAAAAAATTAATAGATATTAAAAATTAATAAATAATATTGAATGAATGAATATTAATAATATATTATAATAAATTAAAAATATATTTAAAAAAATTGAATTCATAACATTAATTATATAAATTACAAACACATAAAAAATGAATAAAAGTGAATAAATAAATAATATTATTTATATAAATAATACAATTACTAAAAATGAATAATATTAAATATTTAAATTAAAAAATGCATTTTAATAATTTAATTACATAAATTTTAAACATATTAAAAAAATTAAAAAATAATACTTATGTAATATTAATAAATAATATTAAATGAATGAATATTAAAAATGAATAAATAAATTTATATAAATTATAAAGATATTAAAAAAAGTGAATTCATAACATTAATAAAATAAATCAAAACACATAAAAAAGAATATATAAATAATATTAATTATATAAGAAATGAAATTACAAAAATGAATAATATTAAATATTTAAATTAAAAAAATAATAATAAATGATTTTAAATAGATTAATTAATTAAATTCCAAACATATTAAAAATATTAAAACTTAATAATGAAAAATGAATAAATATTATATATATTAATTGTGAACATATTGAAAATACTAAAACATATTAAATAAATATTTATAAATAAATATTAAAATTTAATTACATTCTAAAAAATATAAAAATGTATAAATATTAAAAATGAATAAATAATATTAAATTAATTAATATCAAAATGGAATAAATAAAATATAATATATTACAAAACTATTTAAAAAATGAATTCTTAAAATTAATTACATGAATTATATAGACATAAAAAAGAATAATGAGTAAATAAATTATAGAAATTATTGAAATAAATAAAAAAATATTAAATATGAATTATATTGACTATTTAAATTGCAAAAATATAAAACATTCATTTAAAGAAATTAATTATATAAATTTATAACATTTTAAAATAATTATAACTTAATATATAAAATCGAATAAACCTTAATCCTATAAATTAAAAACATATTGAAAATATTAAAACTTAGTTAATAAATATGTATAAATAAATATTGAAAAATGAATAAATTCTAAAAATATTAAAAATAAATAAATAAGATAAGATTGATTACATCTACCACTATGGAACACAATATAAGGAAAGAAAACTGTAATAAACACATAGGCCCAAGGACTTGACCCGATGACCCACCTCTCACCCCCCCCCCCAAACCCAAACAACTCTACCACTTATGGTGGAGCAAAAAATGAAAAAATATATTAAATGAAAAAAGATTAAAATTTAATAAATTAAAAAAATATTTACAAACGTATAAAAATGAATAAAAAGAATAAATAAATAATATTAATTATATAAATAACAAAATTATTAAAAATTAACTATATTGACTATGAAAAAACATTATAATTAAAATACATCTATAGAAATCAATTTTAATAATTTCAAAGATATTAAAAATATTAAAACCTAATAAATAAAAATAAATAAATATTAATAATATAAATTAATAACATATTGAAAATACTAAAATTTAGTAAATAAAAAAGTATAAATTTAAATAAAATGAATAAATACTAAAAATATTAAAAATTAATAAATATCAAAAAAGAAAAAAATATATTAAATGAAAGAATATTAAAAATGAATAAATAGAAAAAATATTTAAAAAAATGAATTCATAACATTGATTACATGAATTTCAAACATGTAAAAAATGAATAATAATGAATAAATAAATAATATTATTATTTATAATTATTGATTCATGTTTATATTGATTGTATATAAAAAATATAATTAATTTTTAACATTAGAATTTTTAATAAATTTTTTAAATTTTACAATTTATTTAAATGTATAAATATTTAAAAATGTATACATAAATATCCAAATTGAATATTTTACAAAAATATTAAATGAATAAACTAAATAATACACTAAAAATGAGTAAATATTAAAAATTAATAAATAATATTGAATGAATTAACAGACATACACATACCCACATACATAAGTATTGACCTGCATGTATACATACATACAAGTACACAAATACATACAAATACACATACACATACACATACCCATACACACACACACATACAAATACATGCATATACATACACATACGCGTATGTATACACATACACATACATACAATTATATGCATGAGCATGCACATACATACCCATACATTTTCATACATAGTATATATTACACAAATATATATATACAAATGTGCATACACATACACATACACACATACAAACGCATAGACATACATGTACACATACAAACACATATACACATACACATACACATACAAATACACATACACATACACATACACATACATGCATATACATCCACATACATGTAGGTATACACATACACATATGAATAGTGATACACATACACATATATACACATATACACATGTAAGATACATACACGTACATACACATAAACACATACACGTACACATACATATGCACATACATAAGCACATGCATACACATACACATACATATATGCACATGCACACACACACACATACATACATACACATGTACACATAAACATAGACATACTAAAACACACACACACACACAACACAATAGATATATATACACATACAAACCATATATACACAGACATACAAATATACACATACATCCACATATGCACATGCATACACATACATACAAATACATGTATGCATATTTAAAATTATTTAATATGAATATAAATATATAAATTAAAATATGAATTACATATTTATATAAAAATATTAACTTAAATATTAATATAATTTTTTAAATAAAATATTAATATGTCAAATTTATATTTTTAAATACATTTTGTAATTAATGTATATATAAATATACTATTAAATGTTTTTATTGATTAATAAAAAATTTATAATTTTTTATATATTATATTATGAAAATAATACTGCTAATAATTTTTTATCATAATATACTTATATAAATCATGTTTATATATTATATTTAAATATATATACTTATTTTTATATAAATATTATTTATAGATATATAAATATGCATATATAAATTAAATTATTCACTTTTCTCTTTATCAACACTAAGAAAAGTAATGATATCCCTATTAAAAACACTGATAAAATTTACCATTTTATCAGCATTTTTTGTTAGCAATGATAAAAGTAACCACTTTATTAGCACTTTTTGTTCAGTTCTGATAATGTTTATCATTATATATCACACAATCTGTAGTAGTGTGGAAGGTATGTTTTCATAATATCTCATCTCGAAGGCTTCCAAATTTTAACTTCGTGAGATGAAGTCTCATCCTCTTATGAGTACTTTCACTTAACAGTCAACATACAATATATCCCATCATAGATTGTTTTTCGACTATAGAACTATGTTTAAGAAGATCATCATTTCATATCAGGGTTATCATTATAGAGGGGAACTGTATATAACATTTTCAATGGCATAGATATTCTAAGACATTATCATATTAATGTTATGAAGAAGAGAAATAAATATATTGAAATATATTTATTAATATTCAAATCCATGAATATAAAGGTAATCTAAAGTAAAAGTATTTGGTTCTAGGGAACCAACTCTATCACTAAGGTCCCAGTTAGTGATGCTGCAACTTCTAAAAATAGAGACAAGGAAGCTCCATCCTCTCTTGATCCAATGATTTTGGTGGATGCTTCCAAGTGGTATATTGAGGTGTGCACTTAAAATTCCTTTTCCATACTAGATGACCCTTCTATTTCAGTAGGTGGTCAATTGGTGAAGGAAAGTGTCTTAGAGAGAGAATTGGGTAGGAAATTTGGTAGAATATCAGTAAATTCACTACAATATATTGTGCTTTATCCAGCGCTAGCTTTTATCAGTACTAAACAAAATGAGATAATAAAAGGGTAACCTTTATCAGTTCAAGATAAAAGTGTTGATAAAGGTAACTTTTATCGGTGCTTGAAAATCACTCATAAAAGTATACCCTTTATCAACACATTTTTTATCCCTGATAAAGGTACATCTTTATCAGTGATTTTCTTAGCACTGATAAAAGATTTTAATAAAAAATATTGTTATTATATATCTATAATTACCAGTTTTTTATTTAAATATTATTTTTTATTTATATAAATTAATTATAAAAATCATGTTTATGGTCAACACGGCATGAAGGCCTTTGATGTTTTATTTTTATTTTGGATAATCCCCCTTTTTGGATTGAGGGGGAACCCTTACATGACTTGTAGGCCCATAGTAACAACGCCCAATACATGACCCAAAGGTCTAGAGGCATAATTCCCAATACATGAGCTAAAGACCCAAGACTCAACTATATTAGAACTACCCCTCCCCAGCATATAAATCATTGAAGTTGCATATCTCTCCACCTTTCAGGGCTAATTGGATAGCATTTCCCTATGTAGATCAGTATGATGCTTAGTACCGTTGTTGGTTTTCATACGCAATTGTTCTTCCAATCCAATTATCTCTACTTTGGTGGCTACTGTGTGCTCTGAATCCTCTTCTGGGGTCTTCTCCCATGTGGTCCACCTAGACTTCTTCTTGGTCCTTTTGGCCAAAAATCCCAAGGCCTGAAGGCCTGAGGTGGCCAAAAGTCCCTAAGGCCCGAAGGTCAGAGGTGGCCCAAAGGCCATGTGGCCTGAAGGCCTGAGCTGGCCCGAAGGCCCAAATATTTGGTCTATAGGCCCAATTTAGGTGAATAGTTCTACTGTTAAAATAACTATTATAGTTCCCACTATATTCACAACTAGAGTACTACTACTATAACTCAGAAAAATATACCCTCACCCAGATTTGATCATGGGCATTTCAGAATCCTAATAGGAGCCTTTAACACTCTAATACATGCTCATTGGAAAATGAATGTATATAATTAATATAAATATGATATATTAATAGATATTTTTTAATAATTAAATTAATTATATAAATATAAATTATGTATTGTTAATATGTGATATTTGAACTTATATATTTATATTAATGTCTATGTGCATATATAGGTATGCATTACATTATGTGTGTGTGTTTTGTGTACGTATATATATAGATGTTGTACATGTACAGATGTATGTATATATATATATATATATTCACATGTATGTGGGATCTACATATATATATATATATATAACATGTATATATGTGTATGTATGACATGCCCTTATTTCACATTTGATGTATATTTTTTTCATTTTTGATATAATATTTTTGAAAATTATTCATTTTTTATACCAATATATATTTTAATAAGTATTATTTTTAATATTTTTTTAATTTATATGATTATTTTAATGTCTCAGTTTTTTGAATCGGGTCAAAAACCACTCCCGTTTGGAATTTTTCAATTAGTGGGGGTGTCGTTCTCTTTCTCAAGGTTCAGAACTCAATTTTGAGAGTTTACCTAGCCTAATATCAAGTTTTTACATTTTTTGGGGGGATTATTCAAAGCCTCAGGTGTTCAAAAGAGGTTTCAAGAGTGTCAGAGGCCCGAATTCCTATTTTTGAGTTGTAGGTTAAGGTGCACTATTTACGGTAAATTGTGTGGCCTCTTCCAGCAAACTGTGAAGAGTTTTTTTGAATTGCCGCAATGTTTGGGTAAACCGTGTGGGTGGATTATATCCATGAGGAACCTCTATAGTTTTTAACATATGGATATCGCATGATTTTTTCGTGGTTAGAGAAAACTGTACGGTAAACCACACAAATACTACAACTTAGGCAGTACCTATGCACTATAGCCCAATCAGTTTGGGTACGGTTTGGTAAACTGTGTGAGCTAACCATGTGACCCCATTAAAGGTAGGAAATTACCTTTTTACCCTCTTCTTTTCTCCTTTATCTTTCTTTCTTCCCTCTTTCTTCTTTTTTGGGTCACACGATAGTAGAGGGAGGAGATTTTTCCTCCTCTCCTCTAGGGTGTGGACTAGATCTCTCATCTAACTTCCATTTCATCTTTTGTTAGGTGCGTTGTAACCGCCTTGGTAAGGATTCCATCACCTATGCTTCCTTTATTATTTTCTTTCACCTCATAGAGTGATAAATCCACCTGATCCATTTTACCCTATTTTGAGGGTGATTGATGGAAACTCTTATGTCTCTTGAACCGCTTGGAGATAGAGTTTGATACCAAATATGCCTACATCTACAAGTCCAAGGTAGGTGTTTCATACCTTCATTTTTGTTTTTTTTTTCAAAGTTTAGGGTGCATCTTTTTAGTGTGTAATTGTCTAATGATAAAGACCATTTTGCTTCATATTAAATTGAATGTATGACCATGCGGGATGCCTCTAGGTATTCCCTAACCCTTTCCATATGTGTGAGGTCGGGTTAGAGGTTGTCAACCACCTTAGGTAGCTAGGTCGGGGTGTTTTTTTGATATAATTGAAGTTGTTTTTATTTAAATTGTTTTTTTGTTTAATTGATGTTGTGAAATTCAATTATATTGAATTTATTATTTAAATTAAGTTGATCATTTGAAGTTTATTTAGTTAATTAAATTTTAAAAAATTGTTCTGTTGATCTAAATTATACAATTTAATCGTATTAAATTAAATTTTTCATTAAGGTTAGTTATTTTATAAATATTTAAATTTCTTATAATGTATGTCGTGAGATGAGACCCAAGAGGTCATGATGGTCTTGGCATGAGATTGAGGTGGCCAAGCCATCGAGATTGAGGTGATGATGATCATTGGGTTGGGCTTGGCCCAAATTTACATGGGTGATGTTAACCATCAGTTGGGTTTCATGGATGTTGGTTTGAGGTGGTGAGGCCATCAGGTTGCAGGCATGGTCCAAGATGATACTGGATGGATAGGCCATTAGACTTGAGCAATATGGTCATAGGGGCATGAGGTTCCAGAGTTAATGTGTCTTAGGTATTAATTTGGTGATTTTCGCTCACTCGTGATGACCAAAGCACTAATTAGAATCATGTGTACATAGTAGAACTTAGTGATGAGGTGTTTTTGATCACTCGTTTGGGTAGAGACCCTATGTATTTCTGATTAGGAAAATGTGTTGGGGGTTCTTACCATAGAAATCCATAGGGAAGGTGATGATCCTTCGGTTGATATCATTGAGGCTATCGGTTGGGGGATGAGGTTCACCATATTAAGGCCATTGGTCCATGATTGTTTTGGGAGTATGGATATCATCATTCCTTAGGATATTATTCCATGAGATGATAGAGAAATTTATTTGAGGAAATATATTGTTGTGCCTTTGGATGTCGGGATTTGAGCTGATGGGTGCTTTTGAGCAGAAGTCTGAGGGACTAGTTACTTTGTTGGGTGTGCCTTTGGGATGTCGGTGATTTTTTTGAGACATGAGCTACCAGAAGGCATGAGGTTCTAGGTTACTATTTTTGAGGTGGAACTTGAGGTTTCTCCTGGTCTGTATGAAATCATTGGATAACTTGGGCCCTAGGACAATGATCCTCACTGCTTTAGTGATTTTGGCATTAGTCGAGGCAGGTGATAACTTCCCAGTGGCTTTTGAGCACCAAGGAGGTTGTTTTATTTAATTAAATAGCATGGGATAATGTTTATTTATTTACTTTACACAACTTATTAAACACTTGTGTTGGGTATTCACACTTCGGTGGTATCCTACTGAGACATGTTCTCACACCCTACACTGGACCTTCAAGATGCATGTAGACTTTATGTCTTTACATTCAGTCAAGGGAATGACTTCAGGAGTTGGGTTTTAATAGTTGTTTTCGAAGGATATCAGCATAGGACCTTAAGGTATTTACTTGGATAGAGCTTATATTTTAGTTTTATTTTGTTCCAAAATGATTTTGATATGTGTGTATAGATACTATGTTTAGCCATGGGAGACCCATTTTTATATATTGATACGTACGACCTATTATGGATGCATGTCTTGTTTTAGTGCTACAAGTGTTATGTTGGTAATTTTTCTTTATTAAACTGAATTATTTAATTATTCTTCCACTACTTATTGATATTGATTTTTCTTCCACCATTGGTGGGTCTAGTTTAAGTTTGTTGAGTCTTATTCTTCCGTTACATGTTATATATATGCACTCAGACCACTATTATATCTCATCCTTGAGTGTATAGCCTCCACACTTTTCCTATTTACACCCTCACTATTAGTCATGATCCTTTGGAGTTTGGAGAGGTGTGCTTAAGTCTAGTGGAACCCAGTCTAATATCACTATTTGGGTTTCTGATTGGGTCATAAATGCTAAAAGTTGTATTAGAATAGTTCTGGACTGGGATTTACTAGCAGTATTTTGCTGGATACTAATGAGATTGATACTGAATTTTCTTTTCTATTTGTATTACTATTTAGGTTATGGTATACTGGAGATTAGGTTAAGGTTAGAACTGGATTCATATCTCATTCTTGGGTGCTTGCAGCCCCATGTATAAGGGATGGACCAAGTTACTATTGGTGGGAATTCCCGTCCTATTTTTCTCATTTTACAATTGGATTGATTTCCACCTATAGTGGATTATTTGAAATGTGATTGTTATTTTTTACCCCTTTACCTAGTACGATAAGGAGTGATATATGGGACCTTGGTCTGATGAGGCAAGGTGTGTGATTATATTCTTGTTTTTTCTTTATCTTAGGAACATATTAGGATGTTTAAATTCTAAATATGAATGTTCCATGATTTAATGTTTTGAAATATAATATTTTATAGTATAAAATTTATAATGTCATGTGACATGTTATGATATATATATATATATATATATATATTAATTTTGATATGTAAAATGGGTCTGGATCTTATAGGAGTAGGCTGGTACTGGGGCATGGGGTGATGTTGATCACCAGGTTAGGTAATGAGGTCATCAGATGGAGGCAACGTTAGTTTCCAGAACCAGCATTTCTTGGGGGATTCTTGATACTTGGCTCTATTCAGGTCAGGTAAGGGGGCCATGAGGCTGGGGTGTTATGTGGAATGGTTTCAATAGGAAATGGTCAGGGTTGTAAGGATTCACTGCCTATTACTGATTTCCCTATCTTTGTTTTATATATAATTAATATATGGGTTTTCTGACCATGTTGATGTTATTCGGTGGGGTACCTCCTTGATGGGTCATATGGAGCATCAAGTGGGTGGTGGATTGGTGTCGCAGGAGCACGATCAGGTTGAGGCCCTTAAGGGTCGGACAGAGCATGAGCTGCAGGTACAGGATTAGGTTCAGGTTCTAGTTCAGGTAGAGCAGCTTCCATATCTTCCAGAATTTGGTCCATGGAATGACAAGCTACTCTGAACTAGCCTGGTACGTGTGTTACAGGGTATCAGCAAGGGTTCTTATGGAGAAGATCCATATATGGAATACTTGACTTGGGAGTTCCAGTTGCAGCACCCATTTCTATTTTAGGGTTAGGGTGGACCACAGGTGGATGATAATTTGATCAAGTCCGTGTAGATGATTTTTGAGAATCAAGAGACACCTCTAGGGAAGAGGGTGAAGCTGAAAACATATATGCTTAGAGGATCAGTTAAGCACTGGTGGGATGTGGTGTTTGTGCATGTGCATGTTTTTCTTTTGATTGATTACTTTTCCTCTATATTGTGATGATATATCAATACATAAAGTTTGGATTTGTTTTACTATTATCAATTTGGATAGATAATATATTTATCTAAACTTTATTTGTTTATAAAGGATGTCTAAAAATGATTTTCTAGTACTCTAAAAATTCAATGAAGTTGCTGCTGCAATTTTAGAAACTTTATAGTTCACAATTTTGAATAGTTACTGTATCTAATTTACTTAAATTTCTATAGATATTTGAATTGCATTAAACTTGATTTTATATAAATCCAACATTTTTATCTTGATTTAATTAGTTTACATCAAAGTCTAAAAAGGTCCTTTGAATGGTCAAATAATTATCTACAGTTCTATGATGCTTTTTCATAACTATAGTTTTTACAGAATATTTTTTCTTATGTATTTTGAAAATTTAAAGAGCGGTAGAAGATGGATTTATTCTATTTTTGATTCAATGGAAATTTAATAATTTTTTCTAAAAAAATTATTTTTGACCATAGGCTGAATCTTTTGTTGAGATCCTTTAAAAAAAATTGAAATTTGATAAATTGTGTTGTCTAGTTTTTTACGAAGTATGGTTCGACAACCCTACTTCCACAATAGTGAAAATTATGGTTCAGAAACCCTACTTTCGCAATAATGAAAAGTACGATTCAGAAACCCTATGATACTTTTATGAAAGTATGGTTCATAAAACCTATGTTATTTTGATAAAACCTATGTTACTTTGTTGAACCCTATGTACATTGATGAACCCTATGTTACTTTGATAAATACTACACTACTTTGAGGAACCCTACATTACTTTAATAACCCTATAGTACTTTGATGAACCCCACGCTACTCTGATGAACCCTTCGCCACTTTGATGAACCCTATGCTAGTTTGGTTTATAAACCCTATGCTACTTTGGTAAACCCTATGCTACTTTGATGAACCCTACTTTCGGTGAACCCTAATTTCAGTGAACCCTACATTAGGTTAACACTACTTTCAGTGAACACTAATTTTGGTGAACCCTACTTCTGATGATCTCTACTTTGGTGTACCCTACTTTCAATGAACCCTAATTATGGTGAACCCTACTTTCCGTGAACCCTATTTTCGTGTACCCTATTTTGATGTACCCTACTTTTGTGTACCCTACTTTGGTGTACCATACTTTTTTGTACCCCACTTTCAGGTATCCTAATTTTTGTACCCAACATTATTGTCGATGCTTTGTGATTTTATGCTGAAAATTGATCTGTTTCGTATATATATGTGTGTGTGTGTGTGTGTGGATTATTTTAAAAAGTTTTTCTACTATATAAATTCACATTAAATCTAAGGATTATGATTGAAGAGTTTTTTATGTTTTTGGTGAATTTTTTAAAGAGAAAATTTAATAAATATTTCAACATATTTTTATAATAAAATCAGAGGTTTCAAGATTATTTAAATTCAAATATTTGAATTCATTTTCATATTGTGCTGCTAGTTTTCAGGGAATATTTTGACTATGTTTAAAAAGGTTTGAATAGATTTAAACCAAAGTTTTAAAATCATTCAATGCTATTATTTTTTCTAGATATATTATTGAAAGAGTTATTCTAATTATTTTAAATTATTTTATTTAATATTTATTATACAAGAATAAAGATAAAATGGTGCTATGATTTTTTTGTAGATATTTTTATGAAATCTCTTGACTTAATTTATTTTGAATTTCCAAAGGAAGAAGAGTTGTTGCAACTGATGAATATTTATTCTAAATATATATATATATAGTAAGAAAAGGATACATATGGGTTAACATATTCGATACTCTATTTTTAAAATATAAATTATTGTAAACTTTGAACCTTTTGGGCATTTTCACCATCCTACAACACGCGGTTTCATCACGTACATGATCTCTCAAGGGATGAATTTCTTCTTCTTTGACATATACTGCCTTGATGAGACATGCTAATCCAAATCTCAAGAACCAGTACCAGTTCTTTAATTGTTTAATTTCTCTTATCTGTAACACTATTTCCCATCTCTCACACACACTTTCTATTTTTCTGTTTATGCTTTTACACACAAAATCATTATTTATTTTTCTTTTTCCTCGGGTTTTGAATCCCAGATTCTAAATTCAGGATCTAAGGGTTGTGACTCCTTGTATCTAAATTCAAGACTATTTAGGATGTGACTTCCATTTTCTAAATTCATGTTGTAAGGGTTGTGACTCCACATATAAAAGTTATTTTTGTGGTTATCCCTCTACTAGAAAAGGATTCTATAATTGGGTAATGATTCCCCCTCAAAAATAATTTTATTGTACTTGTATCTCTCACCATGTAGATAGGTATAAGAGTAGAGTAGGCCTACTTTGGACTAAACTAATATAAAAAACATCCTTGTGTTACTTACTTTTTCTATTTCTTATTAATTATAATAATTAACTCTGATAAATAATTTAATTAATCAATTCATTTGTTTAAAATTTTTAATCTGGTCTATTCACCCCCCCCCCCTTTCTAGAATATTTTCCTTTACCCTATCTGACCTAACAATTTGTAGTAGAGAATAAAAATCTTAGGAATAGTTTATCTCTTTCATTATTTTTCTCAATACCAAACATTGGTACCATTTGTTGTTCCTTCTGGAATTTAGAAAACACTTTTATAGAGTCTGCTTTTATAATTAATTATGCTAACATATTCCTAGACCTCACGGTCTAAGGACATGATCTGATAAGTTGACAGGATTGAACTTGAATGATGCTTGGATTCCTTAAAATCCACCTCACTTTGATGTAAATGATTATGACTAGTGAAGATCCCAAATAGAGGTTTACCACAAATAGTTGAGAATTGAGCACTGGTCTATCATGTCAAAACATTACACACTACTTGATGATAACCCAGATACTTTTACTAGAAATTATGCTACTATATTTGTTTTAAATTTAAATTTTTTTAATATTTTATATTATGCTATTAACATAAGTGTTTTTATATGTGTCTGCTTGTAAGAAAGATCGTGAAATATGAAAGATTCTACAAGTAATTCACTTTGGCTCTATAAAATTGATCTGAACCAAGCTTAGTATGCTTCGTGCTGAGTACCAAGACATTAATATGGTTGAAGATGGAATAGTAAACCAAATTTTCTACAGATTCACACGAATTATAAATATAATTAATTCACTTAGAGAATATTTGGAAAACCCAGTAATTGTTGAAAGAGTACTACGAGCCTTACCAAAGAAATGGCATACAAAGTAGGTTTCCATTGATGAAAGTAATAATTTAAAAGAGTACACACTTGATGAATGGATTGGGTTACTACTCTAATATGAGTTGGAATTGAAGAACACAGCTTACGAGAAGACCACAAAAATAAAATGTGTATCTTTTAAATATGTGAACGTTGTCTCAACTAAATCTTCTAATTATTCTCTATTGAATAGTGAAAATGAATATATGGCTCAAATTGTGTCTCATATTTACAAAAGAATGAAAAAATAAGGGATTCAAGAACTAGTTTAGAATAAATTCTCAAAAAGAAAAATATAAGGGAGATAAGAAAGGTGTTATAAATTTCAATAATTTATATGTAACTTTTTATGAATGTAGAAGGAAAGGACATATCAAACCTGACTATCCTAAACTAAGGAATAACGAAAAATACAAAAAAAAAGGACAAAAATTCATTAACCATCAATTGGAGTTGTACAGAAGAATCTGATTCTAGTAATCAATGTGGAAATGAAAAAGAATATGCTA
Source organism: Viscum album (assembly GCA_963277665.1). Classification (NCBI taxonomy): domain Eukaryota; kingdom Viridiplantae; phylum Streptophyta; class Magnoliopsida; order Santalales; family Viscaceae; genus Viscum; species Viscum album. Next base: position 905,174,525 of record OY728166.1, on the reverse strand, counting down.
ACATTTGCTTCATCGAATCACTAAATAATGTTTCTAATTATTTTTTTATTCAAGATGTTCTGATTCGTATTATTATTATGATAAATTAAATATTTATTAATTACATGAAGAAATTTAAAGATTAAGAAAAGATATTTTAAAAGATGTTGATTTATATAATAAGTTTACAGAAAACAATGAGAAAATTATTTCTGAAAATAAAATAATTTTATATAAGAATGAAAAACTAAGTAACACTACTTCAACTTCCCATTTCAATGTTTATGAAAATTTGAAATCTTTTCAAGATTTGAATGAAAATTTGAAAAAGGAAGTTGAATGTATTAAACAAAGTTTATCTTCTTTTATTCAAGGTCATGAAAAATATCATGAGATGATTTATTTGACTACAAATGATAAAAATAAATATGGTTTTGGCTACAATATAATATTACCCCAAATGTATAAAACTCATTTTGTTAAAAGTAAAATAATTTGTACTTCAATGGTTACTTGTTTTAAATGTGGAATGAAAGGTCATTATGCAAATGATTATTCTCCTAGATTTAAACAATATTTTGGATTCACAAAAATAAATATTTATAAATTATTATTATCTAGACTAACTTACAATATATCTTTAAATTCTATATGGGTATCTGAAGAATTTATTACTAATTCTATTAGACCTATCTTTGGGTACCAAAATTGTCAAGTACTTTATTTTTGTATGAAAAATTGTTTAGATGTCTCAAGAATCACATATGGTACATGGATAGTGGGTGATCTAGGAATATGACTAGAGACCCATCAAATTTTACCACTTAAAACACATGTGATGTAGGAACTGTTATTTTTGGAGAAAATTTCAATGGAAAAGTAAAAGGTTTTGGAAAAGTTGGTATTTTAAATTCTACTTTTATTTATAAAGTTTTATATATTAAAGTTTTAAAACATAACTTAATTATTATATCAAAATTATATGATGATGTAATGGAAGTTAAATTTCTAAATGATAAAGGTTTATTTTTTAAAAAATGATATTTATTATTTTATGCTAATAGAAAAAAAATATTTATACTATTAATTTTTTTGAACTAACTGTTCAACATGTTAAGTATTCTAATATTGTACATAATGAAAACATTATTTGGCATATATATTTAGGTTATTTCAATTTCAAAATGTTATATAAGATCTCAAAACATGATAATGTGTTACAACTATCTTCCTTGAAGAAAGAACAACTTCATGTATGTGACGCTTGCATGTAAAGGAAGTAACACAAAATTTATTTTAGACTCACCAATCAGATAAGTACTAATGGACCTTTACAGCTAGTACATCTTGATTTATTTCATCCCACAAAAATTTTAATCCTTGGTGCAAAGAAATATACCTTAGTTATTATTGATGATTATAGTAGATTTACTTGGGTATACTTTCTTTCTCATAAAAATGATACTTTATCTAGATTTACTACTTTTTGTAAATTAGTTCAAAATGAAAATGGATGAATGATTATTTATATTAATAGTGATAAAGGAGGTGAATTTAATAATTTATATTTTGAAAAATTATTTGAAAATATTGACTATTTTCATAAATTTTCTACTCCTAGAACACCACATAAAAATAGTGTTGTAGAATGTAAAAATAGAACACTTATTAAAATGGGTCAAATTATGTTAAGTGAATATAATTTCCATAGATATTTTTGGTCTAAGGTTGTTTTTTCTATATGTTATATTTCAAATATATTTCTTCTTATACCTTTTTCAAAGAAAAAACCTTATTATTTATTTAAAAATAAAAAACCTAAAGTTGGTTACTTTATAGTTTTTGGTTGTAAAGTTTTTATTTTAAATTCAAATGATAATTTAGATAAATTTGATTCTAAGAGTGATGAAGTTATTTTTATTGGTTATTCTAAAAATAGTAAACCTTATTGAATAATCTATTAACATTATGTTTGATAAAAATAATGTTAAATTAAACTCTGATTCTAATTTTTTTGATGATGAGTTTATAGATTTTAATTTAGGTGAATAAATTCCTAAAGATGAGAATGAATCAATTGAGGAGGAGAATACTCCTTATCATCCTAATCTAAGATCATGAAATATTTACATAGATCATCCTATTGAAAATGTAATTATCAATGTTGATTATATTTTGAAAACTAGAAAGTCTATTTTAAATTATTTTTCCAATTCTTATTTTATTTCTAATTTTGTTACTATTAATGTTAATTATAATTTAAAATATTCAAACTAGATTATTTCTATACAATAATAATTAAGTCATTTTGTTAGAAATAATGTTTGTACATTAGTAGAACTTCTTGAGGATAGTCAGATAATTGGAACAAAGTGGGTCTTTAGAAAAAATCGGGATGAATCTAGACAGATTGTCAAAAATAAATCTAGAATTTTTTCTCAATGATACTCTCAAGAATAAGGTATACACTTTTAATATTCATTTTCAAAAGTTTCTAGGTTATATTCAATTAGAATATTTGTGGATTTTTCTTGTTTTCAATGTTTTAAATTATATCAAATGTATGTAAAAAGTGCTTCCTTAAATGGTTTTATAAATAAATAAATTTATGTTTCTCAACCCACTAGTTTTGAAAGTGAAAAAAAATTTAACCATGTTTTAAAATTATCTAAAGCTTTGTATGGTCTCAAACAAGCACCTCATGCTTGGTATGAAAGACATTATTTATTTTTGTAAAATAATATTTTTAAGAAAGGCAATGTTGATCCAATAATTTTTATCAAAAACTTATGATGATATTTTAATTTTTTAAATATGTATTGATGATATAGTTTTTGGTTCCTCTAGTGAAATAATTTGAAATAATTCTTATACTTTGATGTCTTTTAAGTTTTAAATGAGTTTAATGGGATAATTAAAGTTCTTTCTTAGACATCAAATTATTCAAAGAAAATATATAATTTTTCTTATTCAATCTAAGTATGTTAAAGAGTTGGTTAAAATATTTGGTCTTGATTCCTCTAAATCTATGAAAACATCTCTAGGTACTAATTTTAAATTAGATATTGATGCATCTAGTAAATATGTTGATATTAAAGTTTATAGAGGCATGATATGTAGCTTACTATATTTAATGGAATATAAACCAGATATAATTTTTAGTGTTTTCTTATGTGTAGTATTAAAATATGATCCTAAATAAAGTCATATTAAAACTATAAAAATAAAAATTATATATCTTAAAGTAATTATAGATTTTGTTTTATTTTATCCAAAATATAACTATTTTGATTTAACATCTTATTCTAACTCTGATTTTGGAGGATGTAGAATTGATAGAAAAAGAACATCGGGTATGTGTCATTTTCTAGGAAAATATTTAATTTCCTGGTCATCTAAGAAACAACTATCTATTTATTTATCTACTAAATAATCTGAGTATATCTCTAATACTAGTTTTTTTGCATAAAGTTTATGGATTAACCAAATCTTATGTGATTTTGGTGTTTTTCTAGATAAACTGCCAATTTATTGTGATAATACTTTAGAAATTTGTATTTTTAAAAACCTCTTAAATCATTCTAGAATAAATAATATTGATCTTATATTTCATTTTATTAAAGATCATGTGAACAATGGTGATATTATTTTAGAATTTATACCCTCAGAAAATCAGCTAGAAGATATTTTTACAAAGCCTTTAGATTCTTCTCATTTTGAAAAAAAATAAATTTCATCTTGGTATGTTGGAATTTTAACTTTCTATTACTGCATTTTTTGGGGGGAGTTTGTTTTAACTTTTTTTTATTTACAAAAATGGGGAGAAATATATTTTGTTAAAATGTTTTAAAAATTCATTTTAAATGGTTTAATTTTTTTGGTTTTGTAATCAAATAAAAGGGGGGAGATTGTTTGTGAATGTGCATGTTTTTCTTTTGTTTGATTACTTTTCCTCTGTATTTTGATTATATCTAAATATATAGTTTTTGAATTTTTGTGATTATTATCATGTTTTATAAATAATATATTTATCTAAAGTTCATTAGTTTATGAGGAAGTATAAAAATTATTTTCTAGTACTCTAAAAAATCAACAAGGTTGCTGCTACAGTTTTAGAAACATTACAGTCTACAATTTTGAAAAGTTACTATATTTAATTTACTTAAAGTTATTCAGATATTAGATTCACAAAAAACTTTATTTTATATAAATCCAATATGTTTGTCTTGATTTCATTAGTTTTCATCAAAGTCTAAAAAGGACTTTTTAATGGTGATTTAATTATCTAAATTTCTATGATTCTTTTTCATAACTGCAATTTTTCCAGAATATTGTTACTTCTGTATTTTGATAATTTCAGGAGTAGTATAAGTTGGATATATTCTATTCTTGATTTTATGGGAATATAATAATATTTTAAACAAGTAAGTATTTTTTATCATAGACTGGATCTACTTTTAAAAGACTTTAAAAATTCATTGAAATTTGTTAAAAGTATGATATCCAGTTTTTAACAAAGTATGGTTTGATAACCCTACTTTCTTAATAGTGCAAAGTATGGTTCAGAAAATCTACTTTCACAACAATTCAAGTTCTAGTTCAGCAACCCTATACTACTTTTCTGAAATTATGGTTCATAAACCCTATGTTACTTTGATTAACCCTATGTTACTTTGACGAATCCTATGCTACTTTGATGAACACTACTCTACTTTGATGAACCCTACCCTACTTTTATGAACCCTATACTACTTTTTTTTGTGAACCCTATGCTAATTTTATGAACCCTATGCTACTTTTATGAACCCTACTTTTAGTGAACCTTTCTTTCGGTGAACCCTACTTTCAGTGAACCCTACTTTTAGTGAACCCTACTTTTAGTGAAACCAACTTTCAATGAACCCTATATTTGGTGAACCCGAATTTCAATGAATCCTACTTTCAGTGAACCCTACTTTTGGTGAACCTTGATTTTGATGAACCATAATTTCATGTACCCTAATTTTTTTGAACTCTACTTTCAGTGAACCCTACTTTCAGTGAACCCTACTTTCAGTGAACCCTACTTTCATGTACCCTAATTTCGTGTACCCTAATTTTGCGTACCCTAATTTTGTGTACCCTACTTTTGTGTACCCTAATTTCATGTACTCTACTTTGTTGTTTTTGCTTTGCACTTTTATACTAAAAATTAAGTTGCTGCATATATATACGGATTATTTTCAAATATTTTTCTACTGGATAAATTCACACTAAATATAAGGATTATGATTAAAGAGTTTTTGATGTTCTTGGTGCATTTTTTAAGGAGAAAAATTAATAATTTTTTTAAAGTATTTTTACAATAAAGTTAGAGGTTACGAGATTATTTAAATTCAAATATTTGAATTTATTTTTGAATTATACTGCTAGTTTCCAGGAACTATTTTTACTATGTTTAAAAATGTTTCAATGGATTTAAACTGGAGTTTTAAAAGAATTCAAAGCTATTGTTTTTTCGGGAGATATTATTGGAAGAGTAATTAAAATTATTTTAAATTCTTTTATTTAAGATTTATTCTTTAGGAATAAAGAGGAAACAGTGCTATGATTTTTTTGTGGAGATATTTATAAAATCTCTTAAATCAATTTATTTATAATTTTCAATAGAAGCACTCTAAACTTTGAACCTACTATGCATTTTCAATGTACTACAACACTCTATTTCATCACCTGCACAATCTCTGAAGGGATTAATTTCTTTTACTTCAACCTCTACTACATTGACGAGACATAATAATCCAAATCTCAAGAACCAATATTAGTGATCTCATTGATTATTTTATCTTGTATGGTTTCTATGTCGGTAACACTATTACCTATCTCTCACACACGCTTTTTTATTTTTTTTATTCTTTTACACAAAAAAACATTATTTGTTATTATTTTTCCTTAGGTTGTGAATCTCATATTCTAAATTCAGGATCTAAGGGTTGTGACTCCCTATATCTAAATTCATAAATGTTTCGGTTGTGTCTCCCAGTGTCTAGTGTCAGGTTGTAAGGGTTGTGACTCCCTATACAAAAATAATTATTGTGGTTATCCCTCCTCTATAAAAGGATTATGTAATTGGGTTATGATTCCCCCTCAAAAATAATTTTAGTTCACACTCTCTCTCAACGAGTAAATAGGCATAAGAGTATAGTAGGCCCAATTTGGACTGAACTAATATAAAAATCATCATTATGTTATTTACTTTTTCCACTAAGTATTAACTATAACAATTAACTCTGAAAAATAATTTAATTAGACAATTAATTTTTTTAAATTTTTTAATCTGGTCTATTCACCCCCCCTCCCCCCCACCCCTCTATACCATCTTCCTTTACCCTATCTGACCTAACATGTGTAGGTGTAGGTAGGAATACACGAGGGGATGTCCTGGAAGGATTTTGAGGCTAGGTTCTTTGAGAATTTCTTCCCAGAGATGTTGAGGGCGGAAAGAGCTCGAGAGTTCTTGAGACTTCAGCAGGGAGTCATGTCCGTCATAGACTATGCAGAGACATTCACTATATTTTCTTTCTTTTCACCCTATATGGTGAGAGATTACACCTCAAGAGTGATTCCCTTCAAGGATGGTTTACAAAATTACATTCAGGTGTAGGTAAACATATTTAGGTTGGCCTCATTCTAAGAGGCGGTGAACCAGGTGCTCATAGACAAGGGAAACCTAATGGATAGGTCTTACTCGAGTCAAGCAGTGGATTCAGGTGATTTCAGGGAAGATGATTTTGATAATAGGAAGTGAGGCATAGACAGGTTCCATTAGGACAGTCAGGACAAGGACTTATCCAGAAAAATTTGTAGTGGGTCTTCAATGGTTTTATTTTAGTGTGGGTATATAGTCCATGTCCAGACTCACTATGAGTAGCCTCCATAGGATTTATAGGCCTGTGGAATGTTTGGGAGTCTCGATAGGTTCTGTAGGAATCCTTCTCAGACAGCTAGAAGTCATGGATCGGGGCAGACACAGGGTTCTGAGATTATTTTGGGTATAGTACCATGTGAGGGTAGCCATGTTTCAGCTGCACGCAGAGGTTGTGGTAGAGACAACATGACCCGTCAGTGGGGTCAGTGGCTAGTGGCTGGGGAAGCACCATAGGAAGGCCAGGCATCCGGAATTCAAGCAGCAGACTAGGTAAATGGCGTGGAGCTTCCAAGGGTTAAGCAGGCTGGTGAGCCAACAACAGTTAGAGATATGTCATGGTTGTAGCCTGGTTCTTTTGTTTTATTTTCACATGGAATGTTGAGGCATGCTTTTTGGGTGAACTAGGTGAATGGTGTATGTACATGGACTAACCAGACATTTTTTTGTAGTTTAGCATCATATCGGATGCATTATATATATATGAGGTGCATGGAACCAGGTTTTATGTTGATCATCAATGGATGTGGGGCTTACTGAGGTGCTTGGCACTAGGGCATCAAGAAGATGCAAGATAATAGAGGTGTGTAGGCATCTGGGAACCGTTGTGTTGTGGTACTTGATTGAGTTGTGAGTCACTAGGGTTTTATTTGAGAATCTATTGAGATGTAGAGCCTCATAGGTTCCATGTGATCCATGGGCATGAGGCGAGCACTGATGTGGTCTGGGACTTTGATGGGTATCAGGTGTGACACAGGAGCACCTGATGGTGTGAGAGGGTGATGATTAATCATGAGAGGACCTTTGAGTCTAGGATATGGTCATTGAAACATTTGATTGATTTGAGTTTTTGGGTCTGTTGAGACCAGGGTAGGTCACTACTAAAGTGGGGATCCCCCTTGAGGTTATTGGCCTATGCCCTTTGAGACCAAGGTATTTTGGGTTGTTTAAAATGGGATGGGTATGTTCGAAACCATCTTCATGTTTTTTTTATATCTTGAGTATGATCTATATTAATGTGGGGAGATTGTAACATCTTGGGTTTTTTAATCGGGTTGAAAACCACTACTATTTTGAATTTTTCAATTAGTGGGGGTGCAGATTTCTTTTTTGATGATCATAACTCAAGTTAGAGAGTGTTTATACCCCCAATATCAGGTTTTTACATGGTTTTAAGGGATTATAATATGTCTTGGGTGTCTCAAAGAGGTTTCAGGAGCATCGAAGGACTGGAGGCTTGTTTTTGAGTTATAAGTTAAGGCGCGTGGTTTAGGGTAAATTGTGCGGTCTCTTCCAACTAACTATATGACCCATTTTTTATTTTCTTCATAGTTTGGGTAAACTGTATAGGTTGGAACATGGTCATGTGGTGCCTCTGTAGTTTTTAGCAGAGGGTACCACGTGGTTAGATCAAACTGTGCATTAAGCTGCATGGGTACTACCACTTAGGTAGTACCTATGCATTATAGCATGCACAGTTTGCATACAGTTTGGAAAATAATATGAGCTAACCATGTAGCTCCATTAAAGGTAGGAAATTACCTTTTTCCTCCTCTCTGATGTTTTCATTTTTCTTTCTTTCTTTCCTATTTATTCTTTTATGGGTCGTGCAGTAGAAAAGGGAGGAGCTCCTTCCTTATCTTCTCTAGAGTGTGGCCTAGATATCTCATCTGAAATCTGTTTCATCTATCATAGGGTGCATTAGAAACTAATTGGTAAGTAATCCCTCACTTATTCTTCATTTATTCTTTTCTGTCACCTCATGGAGAAATAAATCTGTCTGAGCCATTTTCCCTTATTTTTAGGGCGATTGAAGGAAACTCTTATTTCTCTCGAACTGGTTGGAGTTAGAGATTGAAACCAGACATGCCTACATCTAAAAGTCCAAGGTAGGTGGTGCATACCTTTATTTGTGTTTTCAAAAATGTTTGGGGGTGCGTATTTTTAGTGCGTCCTTGGGTATTGATAAGGACTGTGTATCTTCATATTAAATTGAACTTATGACGATGTGGGATACCTCTAGAAATTCCCTAACCCTTTCCATATGTGTGAGGTCAGGTTAAAGGTCTTCGACCAACTTGAATAGCTAGAACAGGGTGTTTTTTAATATAATATGAGTTTTTTTCAATTCAATTATATTAAATTGATTATTTAAATTGAGTTGATCATTTTAGGTTGAGTCGATAAATTCAATTATATTGAATTGTTATGTTGATCTAAATTATAAAATTCAATCGTATTAAATTTTATTGTTTATTAAAGTGAGTTTTTTTATATATATTTGAATTTATAATGATTTATGGAATAAGATGATACCTAAGGGGTCATGACGGTCTTGGCCTAAGATTGAAATGGCTAAGCCATCGGGATTGAGGTTATGATGATCATCTCGTTGGTCTTGGCCCGAATTTACTTAGGTAGTGTTAACCATCAATTGGACATCAATGATGTCTGTTTGAGGCAATGAGGTCATCAGGTTCTGGTCATGGCCTAGAATGATATTGGATGTTGAGGCCGTCAGACTTGAGTGACATGGTTACAGGGGCATGAGGTGCCAGAGTTGGTGTAACTTAGGTATTAATTTGTTGATTGTCGCTTACATGTGATGTCCAAAGCACCGATTTGTGTCATGTGCACATAGTAAGACTCAGTGATGATGTGGTTTTGAGAAATCATGTTTGTAGAGGCCCCCAGTACTATGGATTAGAAAAATGTGTTGGATTTCTTGTTGTAGAAATCCATGGGGAAGGTGAGGAGCCCTCGGTTGATAGCATTGAGGCTATCGTTTGGGGGCTGAGGCTCGCTATATTGAGGCCATTGGGTCAGGATTTTTTTGGGAGGACAGAGATCCTCATTCCTCATGATGTTGTTCCATGGGCCAATGGAGACTTTTATTTGATAACAAATATTGATGTGCCTCTCGATGTCAGTCTTTGAGTTGATTGGTATTTTCGAGAAGGGGTCCAAGGGACCATTTACTTTATTGGGTGTACCTTCTGGACGTCGGTGATTTGATTGAGATAGGTGGTGTTATGAGGCAAGAGGTTTCAGGTTACTCATTTTGAGGTGGAAACTAAGGGTTCACCTAGGCTGTATGACATCAAGGGATACCTTGGGCCCTAGGCTAAGGATCCTCATTGCTTTAGGGATTCCAGCATTGGCTGAAGGTGGTGACAACTTCCTAGTGGTTGTTAGGCACCATGGAAATTTGTTTATTTAATTAAATAGCATGAACTACTGTTTATTTATTTATTTTACAAAATTAATTAAACACTCATGTTGGGTATGCACACTTGGGTGCTATCCTACTAATACATGTTCTCACACACTACATGATCCCTTCAGGACGTGTGTAGAATTTATGCCATTATATTTAGGTAATGGATTAGCTTTAGGGGATCGATCTTAATAGTTGTTTGGCATGGATGTTGGCATAGGACCTTGAGGTCTTTCCTTGGATAAAGCATCTATTTTAGTTTTCTTTTGTACTATAATTCTTTTGATATGTGTATATAGCTATTGTGGTTGACCATGGGTGACCTCTTTTTTATATATTGATATGTATGACATGTTATAGATGCATGTCTTGTTTTAGTGCTACAAGTGGTATTTTGGGAAAGTTTATTTATTACACTTCTTTATTTAATTATTCTTTCGGTACTTATTGATATTTGTTATGCTTCCACTTTTGGCGGGCTAGGTTCGAGTCTGATGAGACTTATTTTTCAGATGTATGTTCTATATATGTACTCGAAGCATTATTTTATCTCATCCTTGAGGGTATAGCCACCCCACTTTCCCTATTTACACCCTCAATGATAGTTGGTAGTCTTTGGTGTTTGGGGAAGTGTGTCTAATGCCAGTGGCACTTAGACCAATTGCACTATTCAGGTTCCTAATGGGATCGGGGGTGTTACAATTAGTATTTATTCAATTTTATTTATTAAATTTTAATAAACTTAAAATGTTTTAAATTTATATAATTAAGTTATTTAAATTAATTTTTTTTAATATTTCTTTCATTTATGTATGTTCTTAAAATTCATGCAGTTAATCACATATGAATTAATTTTTTAAAATAGTTTTTTTATTAAATTCTATTTATTCTTTTTTAATAATGCATTCATTTAATATTATTTATTCATTTTAAATATTTATTGATTTTTATATTTGTTGGAATTTAATCATTTTTAATATTTATTTATATATTTATTTATTTACTATAAATTTAAAATTTTCAATATGTTGGGAATTTTTAAGAATAATATTTATTCATTTTATGTTTATTCATTTTTAGCATTTAAAATATGTTTTAAATTTATATAATTAATATATTAAGATGAATTTCATAATAATTTTGTAATTTAAATTATTTTTTATAAAATGATAAATATATATAATTTTTTAAAAAAGTATTTATAGAATTATAAATAAATAAATAAATAAATATTTAAATTATTATAAAATTATAATAGATATATTTAAATAAATAATATATTTATAGTTATATATGTATTTCTATATTAATAATTATATATTTTAAAATTATATAAATATATTTATAAATATATTTATTTATAATTATAATTGTAAATATATATATATATAATTATAATAAATATATTTAATTAATAAATATATTCTTTATATGTATAATTATATATATTTATATATTAATATATATATATATATATAATTATATGAATATATATAATTATATGAATATGTATAATTATATAAATGTATCTATATTTTTATGAAGGCTGAGGCGTGAAGACCCCATTATTAAGGAAAAGAAAAAGAGTAGCAGAGAGGAGAAACAAAATAAAAGTTTACCATTATACATCGGAAAACTCAAGAATTAGTAGTCATATTGTGGTGAGGGGACCATCCACCTCGACTGCATAGATGTCACCCCCTCCTCCATGTCTTCACATGTTGTCATGGGACACCTCCATCCACTACTACAAAACAGGGTTTTAACAGCGCTAGCCTTTATCAATGCTTGAAAAAAGTGCTAATAAATGTTCCCTTTGTCAACACTAAAAACAAGCACTAATAAAAGGTACCTTTTATCAACATTTTTTAGAACTGATAAAAGGTACCTTTTATCGGCATTTTTTAGCACTGATAAAGGTCTAAAATGAAATAATTACATTAAAAAATAAAAAGGAGTGTGTTAAAAAATATTAAACAATTTATTAATTAAATAATTATTGATAAAAATGAATAAACTAATTATACTATATATAAATTATAAATACTAATAAATAGTAAATTTTAAATATATAGATATATGTAAAATAAAAATTAATCAATTAAAAATAAAAATTACGTAAATTGAGACAAATATTAAACATTTTATTAATTAAATAATTATTAATAATGTTAATAAATAGTATATATTAAATGTATAGATATATATTAATGTATATAAATATGATTTATATAATACAAAATATTTATGATTTTACAATAAGTAGTAATATATTTAGTGAATAATGGTTTCTAATTAAGAATTAATATGAATTAAAAATACTAACTAACTGCATCGAGTAATGGACATAATTGAATGTCATTTGATTTTTCAATTTAAAATAGATCAAACATGTGTTAATCCCCCAACTGCACAGAAAACACACACACACACACACATAAATATTAGGTGCATGGGGATATAATTACATTCAAACACACAAAAACACACCATACACACACAGGCCTGAAAGGAAAGGTTATAGCCCCCAAGGGATAACCCACCCAACCAGCCTCTTTATTACATTATATATTTTAGCCCAGAGGCTCAGTGGGCATGAAACCCATTACATGGCCCATAGGCCAACCATTGGATGACACAAAGTCCCTTTTTGCATCATACTTGTGTCGCCACCTATACATCATGCCTACATCATCTCCCCCTTGATGGCCTAAAGGTCTAGTGGCTTGAAAGACCATTCAATATGAATAGTACTACTGCTACAGTACCCTGATACAGTACTCGCACTACTATGGTACAACTATAGTACCTACTATAGTGTTGTTATAGTACTGCTACAGTACTTACGGAGATTTGATCCTACCCATATTTAAACTCAGGTCTGATGCAGGATTAGAAGGTGCCCTTACAACTTAGCTAATCCCCCAACTGCACAGAAAACACATATAATATTTATATAATTTATTAAAAATTTTGTATTCATTTTAGAATTTCAATATAACAAAACACATTTAATATATTATGTCTTGAATCGGTAAATTTTATTTATTTATTTTAATATTATTAAAGTTATTCATTATTTATTCATTTTTAATATGTTTTATGTTTATTTTTTATTTTTTATTTTTTATTTTTTATTTTTTATTTTTTATTTTTTATTTTTTCATGAATTTAATCAATTTCTAATATTTATTTTATATTTATTTATTTACTATTCATTAATATTTTCAATATGTATTCTTTTTTCAATATATATCCATATTTTTCATAATATTATATTTATTTAATAAAACATATCCATTTTTTCAATATTGTTAAAGTGAACTCACTTTTAATTATTCAATTTCACTCATTTTTAACATGCATGAACTTAAGATTAAATATTCATTAATAATGTTAAAAATATATTTTTAAATAAATATTTATAAATAAATATATTTATAAATTTATATTTACTATCTTTATGCATTTATAATTTTAAATATATATATTTTTTAAAATTATTTATATAATTATAATAAATTTATTTAAATAATGAATATATTTACTATAATTATATTTATATATATTTAATATATATATATAATTATATAAATATATATAATGATATAAATATTAGTTTTTTGAAAATTATTTATATAATTATAAATAAATAATTATAAAATTATCGTAAAGTTATTTAAAAATTATATATATAATATACTTTTATTTATTTATTTCTTTATAAAAAATATATATAATTATATAGATATATTTAAAAAAATTATTTATAATTATAATTATAAATCCTTTATTAGTGCTTAAGTAATAAGCGCTAATAAAAGGAATATTTAGCAGCACTCTTTTAGTGTCGATAAAGATATAAATTTATCAGTACTAAAAAAGTGCTGATAAAAGAAATCTTTATCAGTACTGATAAAATCAATCTTTATCACTACTAAAAAGCACTGATAAAAGGGATATTTATTAGAACATTTTTGGAAGCATCGGTAAAAGTGTCCTGATATATTTTAAGAACCCTAATCATCGTGAACTAGTTCAAAATATCTAAGTCTCTCCATGGAATCCACTTGATGTCAGTGCTCCTCATTATTGAATCCAAGATCAAATCTAGGCTAGAATCGAGGCTCCAACTATTCCAAGACTCAAATCCAAGGATTGAATGAAATCTAGGTCTTTTGATATCTTTACTTTCCCCCAGTTATCCAATGAACCTTCTCATCCCACGTTCACGTATCCCAACAACTCTAGTTCCACTATACTATAATAAAAGAGATCAAGATTCAATTTTTTTATATATATTGAAGTATCGTATTCCCCAATAGCATGTTTCTCTCCTTAAGACAACATTGGTACTGTGAAACTTGAAATATATCAAAACTAATGTTGGTTCATGTTGTTATGAGGTATAATAGGCTCTCAATACCTATATTCCATGACATCTACCTCTTTGCAATCGTAAACTTTTGAAAAATTCATCCTTATAGAAATTGGTTTTGTCATTGGTTTGGAATATTCCATTCAAAATCACTTGGGAACCTTTTTTTCATATTTTTATTGAGAAATTAAGGTTATATTATTTCCTTCATTCACCAATAAACCAAGTAAAATGTTTAACTCACCAATTATAGACATCTTGATATCATACCTCATATAATCCAAAAAAATTACAGTGTGCTTTGTCCAATCCTCAAATATTAAGTCTTTGACATATATGAGTACCAAAATCCTTTGATCATTCTCTTTCTTGATGTAGAGGTTGTGATAAAATCCACCTCGCTAAAAACAAAGATTTATTAGGTATTGAATCAACCTTAAATACTAGGTCCTCGGTGATTTCTTTATCTTATACAAATAATTATTTAACTCTCACAACTTTCTCTCATTTTCATCCATAATAAACCCATCCATCTTCTCAATGTATACTCCCCCCCACTTAATAACTCTATTGGGGAACATGTATTTGACATTCATTTGGTATACATTTAACTAAATTTTCACTAAATTAGCCAAGAAAACTCAAAGAGTTTCCAACCGAGCTATGAGAGTAAATTTTACATAAATATAAATCCCTTTGATCTAGTAATTCCTAGGCTATGGGAGTAAATTAACTTCCTCTAATGATTCATCATTATTTTAATTATTAATATTCTTCCCATTATAATTTCTAAAAAATATCTATCAATTTTATCTTTTCTTCATAAAAACATCTCAACCAATCCTTTTTAAGTTAGTATTTAATTGTCTCGTTAACTAATATGATCAATTTTTCACTACCACGAACCAATTTCCTCTTTCAAACACAATTACCATAAATTTTTACTAACCCCAAATCAAAAAATGGTTTGTCTAGTTTTCTATACCTTTGTAAAAATATATCAATCTTTGAAATTATAACCCACTCATTAATACGTCTTAAAAATCACTTCATTTCTTTCATCACACATCTAATAAACACTATGTATGTTTTACTTTAATCCATCTTAAAACAGATCATTTTTTAACATTTACTTTTGGTTCCACCCTTAGGAATCTCTAATTACCATCCATGTAATTCTAAAAAATGGGAGGAATTACCCATTTTATAGAACAAAATGGAGTACAATTGTTATCCCCATCAGTTTCATCTCTTGAATAGTTAGTATTCCAATTTGTTTCTTGGGACTCATCCCCCATCTCTTTTATGATGTGTGTACTACTCTGAGTAGTATTCATCTTATAGAAGACTACTTCTTTGAGTATTTCAAGTAACATAGGTGAATGTCCACAAGATATGTATGATGAGTGACAAACAAAAAAATTCAATGATAACTGTTCTAAAGATGAGATGATGAGGATGATAGTTATCTATAACTTTCACCTTTGTATGAATTTGATTGTCCTACCATCGACTAAAACAAATGCCAGGTCATATAAAAATTCAATCAAGGATGGCCCTTTCATTGGGAGATCACAATAATTTAATTATAGTCCCAATATAGACAATATCTTTTACGTTATAGGGGACCAAAAAGAGGGGATTTGGATTCTCTATAGAGGAACCAAATCCCTAAAACCTTAAAAAATAGAGTTCAATTAGAAGGTAAATTTTTTTTTATAGTATATTATGTTTTTCCTCATAACATTATATTATCTCTACTGCATTAACATAATCTAAATTAAATGTTTAACTACTCATATAAATAATTTCTTCTGCACATGATGATGTTACCAATCCCTTATAAGAACAAACTATAATAAAGTAAATCCTTTGGGAAGATGTAAAGGTAATGTTACAATATACTTTCTCTATTTTACCAAAAAATTATATAATGTAACATTGATTTAATTTTCATTATTCCTTGAAGATTTATTTTATTTTAGAATATTTTTTTCCATATTTCATGCCTACCTACACCAAAACATCCACAATCTTCTTCTCCCTTAAAACCTTTTCACCCCTCCAGTGTTTCATTTATCACTTTCCTTCAAGTTATTTCCACTACCTTTTTAGGAAGAGAAACAGCATGACCTATGCTCAATCATAGAGGTAATATTTTTGTTTTCATATTAAAATAATTTTCCATATAATTAATGTATTGTTTTATATTTTTGTTTAATTTATTTATTTTTAGTATTAGTCACATAATAAATTTTTGTCCTGTATAGGTGGATTATTTTGTTTTAGTTGGGATGGTTTTTCTATATTTCATTCCTTTGTTCACCAAAACTTTCACAAAATTCTTCTCCCTCAAAAACTTTTCACCCCTATAGTGCTTTTATTTATCACTTTCCTTCAAGTTCCCTTAATTTCTCAATCATAGAGGTAATCTTGATGTTTTCACATTAAAATCAATTTCCATAGAATTAATGTATTGTTTCATATTTATGATTAATTTATTTCTTTTTAGTATTACTCACATAAGAATTATTCTCTTATATAGGTGGATTCTTTTGTTCTAGATTGTAACTGAGATAATGAAAATAAGTAAATTCTTCAATAATTCATACAACCATCATGAAAAGGTTAATTGCTACTACTTATTTAATTAATTTTATCATAATTTGGTCTAATATTTTTAAGTTATTTTCCTTATCATTTCTATCTAATACTTATTTTGTTTTTTTCGTATATCTTTTGGAAATTCATATTTTTCTTTCAGTTATCTGCAATAAGCCACAAAAGAGGTAAAATGTTCCTAACTACCATTATTTCCATGATTTTCATTGCCTTTACTTATGGAACTTAAAACACTACATATTTACTTGATGTTGAAATACAGAAAAGTAGAGGAAGCTCATGTTCTCATTGTAGTTACTTCTAGTGATATAATGGGCATATTTGCTTCCTCATCTCTTATAGATTTCAACAACAAGAAAGGTTTTTTAGCTTAGAACATTAAGTAAATATACAGTTTTGGAAGTTCCACAATTAAAGTAAATGGAAATCATAGTAAAATTTTCAATTAGGATTTTTTTGAGACTTTGGGATGTGTAGAAATTTTCTGCACCTCAATATGACACACGGTATGACCGGTATGACTCCAAGTTGTTCTTTTTATTTAAAATTGACATTAATTTAAGTAAAAATGACAAATGAGAAACTCAAAACTAAGAAAAAATAATAAAATTGTTTTTATACTTTAATACAATGATCTATAAGTCATTTTTGATCTGTAATAATTAGTTGTGCCTTAATCTGATACACGATGTGCGCGGTATGACTCAAAGTGTCTGTTATTAGTTTAAAAGCTACATTTTAGTTCAAAAAGTGTCACTCAATGAAAACCAATAAAACATTCTTGAATTTTAATTATAATTTAGAACGCCGATTCATAAATCATTTTTTATGTGTAGAAATCAGTCTCATGTCAAACTAATACATGATGTGATCGGTATGAGTCAAAGTGCATGTTTCCAGTTTAAAATGACGTTTTAGTAAAAAAAAGTGACATACTCAAACCTGAGAAAACACATTCAGATTATTTTGATAATTTAGGAAAAGTATCCATAATTCATTTTAGATGTGTTGGAATCATTCTCATCTCATTCTGACACACAATGTGACCAGTATGACTCCAAGTGTATCTTTTTATATAAAATTGACATCAATTTTAGTAAAAAGGAAAACGGGATGACTAAAAACCAAGAAAAATCATTGGATTATTTTTATAATTCAGTAAAATGATTCATAATTCATTTGGGATATGTATAAATTATTCACACCTCAATATAATGCACTGTTTGACTGATATGACTCAAAGTGTTCGTTATGAGTTTAAAAATGACATTTTAGTTCAAAAAGTGTCACTCAATGAAAACTGATAAAATGAGCTCTAATTTTATTTATAATTTATGAAATAAATTCATAAATTGTTTATGATGTTTAGGAATTATTTTTATGTCAAAATGACACACGATGTGATTGATATGAGTCCAAGCACTTGTTTCCGGTTTAAAAATACATTTTAGTAAAAAAGACAACTGACGTAATAAACACTGAAAAAATGAATTTGAATTAATTTTATACCTTATAAATTGATCCACAAGTTATTTTAGATGAGTAATAATCATCCCCACCTAAATCTAATGTATGGTAGGACCACTATGACTCCAAGGGAATCTTTTTATTTAAAATTGACATCAATTTTAGTAAAAATGAAAACTAACATACTCAAAACTAAGAAAAATCATTCAATTTGTTTTGATAATTTATGAAAATAATACATATGTCATATTGAACATATAGGACTCAACCACACCTCAATCTGATTCACATTTTGACCGGTATGACTTAAAGTGTCCGTTGTTAGTTTAAAATGACAATTTAGTTCAAAAAGTGCCACTCACTAAAAACTGAGAAAACATTATCATGTGTTATTTATAATTTAGGAAATATATTCTTAATTAATTTTTGATGTGTAGGAATAAGTTTCATATTAAACCAATACATGATGTGATCGGTGTGATTCAAAGTTTGTTTTTCTAGTTTAAAATGACATTTTAGTAAAAAATAAAAGTGACATACTCATAACAGATCAAACACATTATAATTGTTTTGATACTTTATTAAAATGATCCATAAGTCATTTGGGATGCATATGAATTATCTGAACCTCAATCCGACACATGGTGTGATCGATATGACTCTAAGTGTATCTTTTTATTCAAAATCGAAATCAATTTTAGTAAAAAAGACAAAGGACCTACTCAAAACCGAGAAAAAGAATTCATATTATATTAATAATTTAATAAAATGATTCATAAGTCATTTGGCACATATAGTAATCAACCACACCTCAATCCATCACACAATGTGATTGGTATGACTCAAAGTGTCTGTTTTCAGTTCAAAAACGACATTTTAGTTCAAAAAGTCACTCACTAAATACAAAGAAAACACACTCATATTTTCTTGATAATTTAGGAAATCAATTCATAAATCATTTGTGACGTGTAGGAATAGGTTTCATGTATAAACAATATATTATGGGATCGGTATGAGTCAAAGTACATGTTTCCATTTTAAAATGATATTTTAGTAAAAAAGGCAAGTGATGTACTCAAAACCAAGAAAACAAATTCAAAATGTTTTGATACTTTATAAAAATGATCCATAAGTCATTTGGGATGTGTATAAATTATCTGAACCTAAATCTGATGCATGTTGTGACCGGTATGACTCCAAGTGCATCTTTTTATTTCAAATTGACATCATTTTTAGTAAAATGGACAATTGACCTACTCAAAACTAAGTAAAAGAATTCATATTGTTTTGATAATTTAGGAAAATGATCTATAAGTCATGTAGGAAATGTAGGAATCAGTCACACCTCAATCTAATGCATTGTGTGACCAGTAGACTCATTGTGTCTGTTATCAGTTTTAAATCAACACTTTAGTTCAAAAATTGTCACTCACTAAAAACTGAGCAAAAACACTCAGATTTTCTTGATAATTTAGGAAATAGATTCATAAGTAATTTTTGATGTGTAGGTATTGGTATTGCATCAACCTGACACATTATTTGATCAATATGATTCAAAGTGTGTGTTTCCAATTTAAAATAACATTTTAGTAAAAAATACAAGTGACATACTCAAAACTTGGAAAACACATTTGGATTGTTTTGATACTTAAGGAAAATGATCCATTAGTCATTTAAAATGTGTTTGAATCATCTACACCAAAATCTAATGCATGGTGTGACCATTATGGCTCCAAGTGCATCTTTTCAATATATAAATTTCATTTTAGTTTAAAACGTGCATCATGTCGCCAAAACTATAAAAACAGGCCTAAATTGTTTTCTCATCATTATATTTACCATTAATTAATTAATTCCTTATTATTTTTATCTTATACTTATTTATTTACTTTTCCTATAGATAATTATTAAAGATAAACAAGAAATGGTGTGATGTACAAGAATTAACTACACTCAATCGGATGCACAGTGTTTCTGGTATGATTCAAAGTTTAGTTTCAAATTCACACTTTCTATTAATTTATTTTTTTTATATTATTTCAAACATAAAAATTGGATTCTTATATAGGTGTGTTTTTTGTTCGATAAGAGGTTAGGATTAAAGACAAAGGAATATTTTTATTTTTGAATGTATGTAATAATTTTTACTTATGTAATTGTATAAACCAATGTTTAAAATGTCTATAATATAGTGTTTTTCCTTATATTTTTCTTGTAAATTTTAATTCATTTTATTTTTGTATTGTTACTTGATTTTGCTAATTTTTTGGTGTTTTTGGTGTTTTGGTGTGTTGTTACAATACACTGCACTGGTGATGTAGTGTGTTGTTACAACACACTGCAATATTCCCCTTTATTAGTTCTTTTAAAAGCACTGATTAAGTATCCCCTTTATTAGGAATTTTTTTGTGCTGATAAAAGAACAGGGTTTTTAATCTCTCTCTGGTAGTCAGTTCTTTTCTAGAACTGATAAAGTCCATTTTTAGCATTGTTAAAGGTTTATTTTGTAGTAGTGATCATCTAAAAGTTCGTCATAAAATAAAGGTATTGCATCACCCCACTCTCATCATCAATAATTCTTTTCTCATTATCTTCGGTACTTTCAAAAGAAAGTTTCTCAGAGGTGTTATTATGCACCCTCATTACCCCATAAGAGGTTGAGTTTTTTTCTAATATAGACATACCATCAACAACTTCAAAAAATCCCTTCCTAAAGATTGATTCCTCTTAAATAATTTACATCAACAGATGTATCCCTAATAGCATTATATATTTGATACACTACTCCCGGGCTCCTCTATTGTGTGGTTTGAGGTGACTCAGTGGAACCGTCAATGGAAACATTGGAACCAGCCATGTCTTCCATCACCTTAACTTCTATAATATCCAAAGAAAAATTCTACTTGCTAATAAGAGGTCTCAAAGTATCACTAAGACCATCTTCAACATCATTTGTATTTTTCGATGTATAATGATCTTGTCATAAGTTCCCAAAATCAATAGACCAAACAGCCTCAGACCACTTTTCCTTACCCTACAGAGTAGTTTATTCTTATTGAGTAGAATGGTGTCATCTAGGGTTAGTAAAAGTTTTAGAGAGATTCTTGTGTTTCCTTGAAAATAAAACCATTATTTTAGTTTTACCTTTAGTTTTAGTGGGGACCAATAATTGATCCTACCATAATTCCTTGTCTAAAACCTCTTATGCAGTAAGGAAAAATTATAATTAACCATCTGAGGATTCAATAACTTAATTTTCATCCACAAATCCAATATAAAGAGAATACATAAAGTATAATCCATTATGAGGCATCCATTCCTTAACCTTCTCTTAATCAATGATGTAAACCTAAGACTGCTTCTTTGTATAAGCCTTAGGTAATGTTTATTAACCCGAATAGGTCTTTGAGATGGATTTGAAGTTCCATGATTATTAAAAATGATGAAGAACCAACCTGATTACCTAGGGAACTCTGTGGTGGCCTTGAATCCGACCAAGCATAATCACGCCTTAATTCCCAAATTTGGGAAACCTTGGTGTAAAGATATTATTTCTAGTTCATAGAGATTAACCACTTTCATGAATCTTTTAAATTCCCCTTCAATCAACAGATCCCGTAAACAATCATATTTTGACAGGTCACTTTTAAATTCCCAACATATTTTTACTTCTCATAGAAATTAGGGATATTTTCAAAGAAAACCTATAAATTAATCTCATCATTGACATCTAAAAGACCCAGGATCAAATTTGGGTGGGGGTGAATTTTCAAGTTATTGTACCAGTACTGTAGCAGGTACTATGTGGTACTATAGCACCTGGAACTATTCATCCAATTTAGACATTTGGGCCACCAGTTTGAGCCTATGAGTCTCGAGGTATTTGGGACACCAAGGCCTACGGGCCACCAAGGGCCTTTGGGGCATAGGGATTTCGGGACACCAATTGCCTTTGGGCCATAAAGACCAAGAAGCAACCCCAGCAGACTACACAGGATCAGGCTCAAAAGAGGATTCAAAGCATGTAGCAACCCCTAGGTCAGTGGTAACCAGATTGGAAGAATGAGAGGGTATGACAATTGTCATCAGTATCAGGAATCGTACAGATCTGCATAGGTCAATGTATCCTATCATCCGTGCGAGGTGGGGAGCTAGGCGTCTTCAAAGATTCAGATATTAGGGAGGGGCCATTTCAAGTGTAGTCAAGTCTTGGGCCATAAAGATAATGTATTGGTTTATATGTCTCTGGGACTTCAGGTCATGTATGGGCCTTTTTCTTTAGGCCTACGGGTCATATAAGGGTTCCCCTTCAACCCTTAAAAGGGGGATTATCCAAAAACTAAATAAAAAATTAAGGCCTTCGGGCTTTTGGACTATACTACTCGACTAATGCCTCAATGACTAAATATATTTATAATTATATGAAAATATAAATAAATAGATTTATTTATAATTATAAATATAAATTTTTATTTATTTATTTAAATAATTATAAATTTTTTAAAAATATATTTAAATAAAAAATATATTTATTAGATTTATAATTATATATATTTATACATTAATATATATTTATATATTTATATAAATATATAAAAAAATTAAATATGTTTATTTATTATTATAGTTATAAATAAATAAATGTATATTCTAATAGTTATAAAATATAATAAATATATTTAAATGATAAATATATTTATTATATTTATAATTATATATATTTATATTTGTGTCCAAGGTCGTAGTTGAGTGGTACTCAACTATGGTTCCACATTTGGTAGGTCTAAGGTTCAAATCCCAGCCAACACATTATTTGACCTGCTGTATGGGTGTTTTGTTTTGTGGGATGGCATGCTAGCATAATGGATAGGTGCATTCATTTCCATGATGACAACTGACCCACGGTTGATGGTGGTTCTTGTGGTCAGATGATAGGTGGTAAAGTATGGTGGTCTTCAGCACAGGTGATCATGCCCTAGGTGGTGGAGCGATCTTCGACGTGAGCAGGTGAGCAGGCAGTCTATGGTGCAAATGGGCATGGCAAGGGCAGGGTCAGCAATCCATGGTGCTGACATGGCCACAACATCATATTATGGTGGTGATGGATTATGTCACTTAGGAAACTAGGGAGGTATATGTGCATTGGGATTAGATGAAGAAGGGTGCTATGTGCAGGAAGAATTGGTGGTCGGTAAAAGATGGTGGATCAAAGGCGTCAACATTGCTTATCGGTGAAGAAACTAGGGAACTCTCCTCTATCGGTGTTTGAGAGGCTACCTCAAGGATAACCCACCCATAAATACCATATTATTTATTATAAATAATCCCATAGACACATTATATATAAACCCAAAGGCCCACCAATAGACTAGGACAACCCACACATTAGAATCCCATATTACATGCCCACAGATCCTTGTCATGGGAAACCCTGTGATTTTTTTAATACTATTGTTGAAAACAACTTTACCTGAAGTCACCACCTTGTCCCATCAGCTCTCACCTACCCACAATCCAAAACATATTTGATTCTCCTTCATCACTACCCCCCAGACACCATCTGAAACAATAACTCCAATGCTCTTCATCATCACCCCTTCATCCCCATCACCCCCCCACCTTCGTTGATAAGGGTATCATCAGTGAATCACCCGCACAGTAGCGCACACGATCATCACACTGAAATTTTTTTGATGGCAGCCGAAAATCCCCTACCTTTCCATCATATGGGGATTATCATCACCGCCTGCATAGTAGCATGGGCCATCAACACTCTGAAACATTATTGATGTCAGCCACTCACACCCCCCCCCCACTGTCGAGCGGGGGTTCATCATCATTGCTTGTCGAGCACTGTAGAATGTGTTGTAACCACGGGTCAGGCCTTCCCTACAAACCTTTAGTGGTCATGCCTCTACCATGCCTATGTTGTGTGATCCTTACACTAACACCACCAAATCAACACCTATCATCGGGTTTCTAGAATGCCATGTTGTACTGTTATACACTACCACTAGACCACCACCACCATCGTCAAGGAGTGGGGGCTCACCAATCCCGTCACTGATCACAACCATAATCAGTTCCCAACATCAGCAGTCGTCAGCCTGATCACCTGTGGTACAAACCTTCTATCGTCACTGCAAGATTTCATCACTGCAATATGCCACCTTACATCCCCTGTGCCGCCTTCAGCTAGTATCGATGACTTGGAAAAGGAGGTGGGGGGGGATGCCGCCTTTGTCGCAACTCCCTATAAAAGGGACCCCCCCCCCATTCTCCTCACTTCATTTTTCCCTCATCTCTCCTAAATCCATTGCTTCTCTCTCTAACAAATCCTCTTCTGTGCAGTGGATTATGTGGTCCAAAAGAAGACAGTTTTTTGCGAAGCATCATTTAGAGGTATTTTTTATTTAATTTAATGTTTTTTATTTAATTAATTGAATTCTTTTTAGTTTTAAATATTTCATTTTTTAAGTATTTTATTTAGTTGTAGATATTTTGTTTATTATGTTTTTTAATTATATATAGTTTGGAATAATAATTTTTATTATGAATGATTAAGTATATATTATGTATATATTAAGACTTAGGATTAAGTATTATGAAATTTTTTTTGGATAACGATTATGTGGTTATCTAATCAATCAAATCCCTATCTGGATACAAACAAGTGGATGTGGCTCTAGCACAGATGTACTTAGGGGTAAAACTCAAAAACACCACTTTGAGATAGACTCGAATGGGAACTGGTGCACAACAACAGGTCGTGTTGCACTCCTGGTTTGACACTCCTGGGGGATATGCTTAAGATGATTCATATTTTCTTTATAAACTACTAAAATACCTAAGAAAATAAAAATCAAATCATTATATTTATCAATGATAAATGATAATTATGATGTTATAGAATGAAATGGACAAGGGAAAAAGTATTAGATAATGAAAGTTATTATTAGTAACTGAATTATTTTTAGTTATTTTTTTAAAGATGTTATTTATTAAGTATTTTAATTAGTTATATATATTTTACAAATAATACTTATTATTAGTAATGATTTATTATAGATTAATTAATGATAATTTAGGATTAAAAATGAATACATATGATTAGTTAATTATAAGTAACTAAGTAATATAATCTTATTAATAATTAAAGAATAAATAATTAAAGAATAACTTAATAATGATTAACTGGTGATTAAATAATGATTGATTAGTTAAAAACTGTACTAAGAAAATCAGTTGATAAAATGAAAATTATGATTATATAAAATGAAATAGAGAAGAAAATGTTTTAAAATGTTAGTATCATAAAGATTATATAGTTTAGAAATAATAGTTATTAATAGCAATGATTAATTAAAGATTAATTAATAAATAACATAGGATTAAAAATTGAATCCATATAATGACTATCATATTTTAGGGTATAAAAAGGCATCATAAAATTACATTCTAATAAATATTATATATTCAACCATCATTGTTAATATTTGTTACACTATCATAATTTTGATGAAAGAAACATTTTTGAAGTAGAGAGTCATGTTTTCATGTCTGTACTACTATGGGGAAGTTATTCAAACTAAGAAAGGAGCTTCTTACAGTACACAACCAATAACAGTGGTTAGTACAGCTGATTTTGTAACCCTAAGTTACCTTCAAGAGAGAATTTGTGGTTCCTTAAATCTGGGACCTGGTCAAGAGATTAGTTCTATAAGATATAGATATTTTCAATTCCCGAAAACAATGTGGCATCTAGCTTGTCCATTGGTTGCTAATTCACAGTGGGTCCAAGTAATTAATTTATTTTCTCAATGGTCAGATGGTAAAATGATGGAATTATATGTTGATGTTTGTACTGTACAACAATAACGTCCAGTTGTACAAGGAAGTATACTTACAAGAGTGGTTGAAGACAGTCCACCCCATGAAATTGAGCCTGTTACAAATAATGCAGAAGAGGAAAACCTAGATGATCTCCCAGATATACATGTCAATTCGACTTCTGATGAGGAGTTTCGTAATGACGGATCAGATGGTGACAATAGTGCGGATGAGGAAAAACCATAAAAAGTTAGGGAGGAGGTTTTGATAAATGAATTAGTTGTACAGAAACCTCGACATACAATAAATCATCCACCACTCCTTGCATCTTGGTCAGAAGCAATGACATGTGTGCCTAATTTCAACAATAATGTTCTCACACCGGCAACTGAGTTCCCCGGAGTTGTACCAGATAGGTTTAGTGATCTGGACAAAACCTTATATGTTGGAAGGAATTTTCCAAGTAAAGATGCATTAAAAAGAATGCTAAAGAGATTTCACATTGATAGGCACTACAACTATATAGTTCATGAATCATGCCATAGTAAATATGTCATACAGTGTGAGAAGTATAGGGATGATTGTAGATTTCTCTTGAGGGTGATTCCATACATTGCATTTGGAGGTTGGAGAATCTCAACGATTGAGGCATCTCATACTTTCATTCAGCCAATCCTGACATAAGATCATACCTCATTTGATGCAAGATTTGTGTCATCTATTATTTATGAGATGATTACAATATGCCAAGACGTTATAATAGCTCTTGTAAAAGAGAGGATACAACAGACATTCAGTTATAAGATTTCATATAATAATGCATGGATGGAGAAACATAAGGCAATTGTTAAGGTCTATGGTGATTGGGATGACTCATATTGGGTGTTGGCACAATTTCTAGCCATACCGAGACATCATAACCAAATTTTCTTCTATATTGATACAAACGAACATGTGTCTCATGATAACCAACTGGATCCAACTCGGGTTCAATTTCATCTGTTGTTCTAAGCATTCTTCCCCTGTATCTCTGCATTTCATTTCAGAAAACAGCTCATTCAGATTGATGGAAAATTTCTATACGGAAAACACATGGGTGTCTTGTTGATTGTGGAAACCCAAGATTGAAATCATTCACCTCTTCCACTTTCCTTTTCCATTTTAAATAAAGAAAACTATGAATCATGGAGTTGGTTTTTGGCATGAATTAGCAACCATTTCACAAACATTTAGGGTGTTTTTTTGATATTTGATCACCATCAGAAAATTAATGAGGAAATTAATGTGGATCCTGATACATGGAGATACCCAAATGCACATCATCGGTTTGGCATTAGACACATTGCTAAAAATGTGCATAAAAAATTCCACAGCAAACCGATGAAGAATGAAATCATGAGGCTTGGTACGCATTGTATTTGTTATTTTTTACTATTTCAATTTAAATATAAAATCAAATTATGTGAAATATTTTCTATTTTGTGTAGAATACGAGTCAGGTCAATGGTGGTTTGAAGAAATTTTTGAACAAATCCTCCAGGCAAATCAATAATTTTATGATTATATGATGTGGATTTCAAAAGAAAAATAGACGTTGGCATATGATGTGGGGAAGAGGTATGGACACATGACCAAAAACATTGTGGAGTGCATCAATAGTTTCTTCAAATGGGCTTCACAAGCTACCTATAACTACCCTAGTTCAGGGGATATTATATCAATACGTGAAGTACTTTGTTTATAGAAAAAAACTAGCATTAGATGGAATACAATAGGGGCTAAGGTATGGAAGACACTTTCAACGAGATTGAAAAGAATATTAGAGGATTATGGTTATCATGTCTGCTTTTTTCGATGAGAAGACTCTTGATTTGAAGTTCAAGAGAATTCAGACCCCATCACAAATCACATCGGTGAAAAAATGGTGGTATTAATAGAAACGAGGCAATGTAAATGTGAAAACTTTCAGGCCTTATGGTTTCCATGCACACACGACATCATAGCATGTGCCTCTGTGAACATATCAAGGGAAGAATATGTTGATCCAATGTACCGGATGGACATCATTGCTAACTATTATGCTACACCATGGACGCCTATTGGGGAGTTTCGCTATTTCCCAATGCCCGGTGGCCAACCAATAGTGATACCTAACATCAATCGGTTGCGTCCTCATGGGAGACTGAAGTCCAGTAGGATGTGTAATGAGATGGACTAGCCTCAAGAACAAGGGAAGAGTTTTAGATGCACCATATGTCACTAAGAAAGTCATAACCGGAAATAATTCCCTAACATTGTTGGGTCGACTTCACACTCTCAGCCACATGGATGTATTGTATTCATTGTGATATTCTCATATTGTAAATTATATATCGTCATCTCTTATTGTTTCTTCAGTATTCTAAACCCCAAAACCCAAAATCAAAACAATAAACCTAAAAACATCTTTCCTAAACCTTAATATCAAAATTCTAAACCCTAAACCTTAAAACCTAAACCCTAACCCAAAATTCATAAACCTAAACCCTAAAACCTTACAAAAAATTGAAACCTAGACCCAAAACTCAATATCTAAAACCCTAATCAATAAATCTTAAAACCTAAAATATGAATTGTAAACCCAGAAACATCTTCCCTTTACCATGGTTTTTTATAACATTATGTGTCTGCTATTTTAATAATGTTTTATATAAAAAAATAATAATATCATATTTATTAGCATAAGTTATTAAATATAGATAATTAGATAAATCCCTAAAACATTGTTAGTAATTTCTATGGTTTATATTAATCCAATCCATAATTAGTTAATCATAAAACTCCTCCAAAATATGTCTAACCAAATTCAAGACCCAAAAATTTAGAAATATTGTCTCTACGATTCTAAAAATTAGTATACCATTAATCAAAAAATGTATATCTTAGTGAAACATATTTAGGTTCATCTTCCCCAAATCATGTGTTTTAAAAGAGTTTAAATTTTTACTAAATCACATTTCTTGTCCATTGGTGTTGTTCAACATTTTCTCTCGAATCCATTAAGAAATGGTATTACAATACAAACCTTATACATTAAATTATTCTTACCAAGTTAATTTCAATAATAAAATTCTTTCAAAACATATTTCTTGGATCAAAATACACAATAATAGCAATCACTCCACATAGAAAGTATTAATAACATATTCTTTACATTAGTGTCTTAGATTATTCTAAGATATATTCCCTTGATGCTTGTGGAATTCATTTTCATAGTGACTCATCTCCTTATATCTAAAACATTACTCATTGGAAAATTAATTCATTCCCATACAATCATGATCTTGGTATCTATTCTCCACACAGTTGTAGTAAACTCTAATTCCCTTAAAGAATGTATCAATGTTTTTACTTGCACAATTATCATATGTGGGGAAATTCTTAAATGTTGTTTTTACTATTATCTATTTTGTTTCTCTTCTTTTTTCTTTTTATCTTTATTTCATTAAAACCCAAAAGACATGGATAATTATATTTATTTTGGTAAAAATAACTTCATTAAACAATGTGAATAAACATGGCATGTCTTGCATTCTACAAGTCATAACATTATATTGACCATAACATTATATTTACATTATACACTTAAAAATCATTTTATTTGTTTATATGAAAATGGATGATACCATACTACTCACTCAGTAGCGTACCCATATTTCCTAGGTCTTGTTAGAGGGTGGTGCAAATCGATCGATCAGTGTACGTCGAGCGCACCATTTTCATCATAGGGAGCCTCCACATGCCATTAGACCATACATGAACCGTGATGGCTTCTATTGCATTGTTGTATTAGATTTCACATTTCTATATCATCACCTTATTACTGCCCTCATTGAGAGGTGGATACCAGAGACACGCACATTCCACTTGCATGAGGGAGAGATGACTGTCACCCTCTATGATGTGGCAGTGCTTCTCAATCTTCCTATCTAGGGGAGACCCATTATTGGACCCACTCATGCATCTTGGCCAAACCATGCTAAGAGATTGTTAGGTGTTGAAATTTTTTCTGAATGTAGGGCTATAGATGGAGTGTCCATATCTATGCCTTGGTTGGAGGTGAAAATTCCACATTTATGTGATGATCATGATGAGCAGACTATTATGTGTTATTCCCATGCATATATATTATAGATCATTAGAGGGACCATGTGTACTGATTACTTGGGTATGCACGTGCACATGATGTATCTACCCCTACTAGAGGACTTTGATCAGGCCGGGACATACAACTGGGGATCAACCTACCTGGCATACACGTACAGAGCATTATGCAAGCTTTCCCACAGGGACCACACAGGTCTCAGGGGATGCGTCATCTTTATTCAGATGTGGGCATGGGAGTGCATCCCCATATTCTGCCATGAACTTTTCGGTCCTCCGATCAAGATGGAGGCTTTGTAGGAAACTCCGTGTGAATGCTAGTATGATCAGTCATTTATATTGGTTTTTAATGATACTAGGAGTTATTGATTTTAATTTCTCATTATTTTTCATTATCGATGTTGTATTTTATAGGTTGTGTTAGCGACACAATTTTGACGTGGTTCTGAGACACCATTTGGGTACATATCGGATCAAGTTGGACTATCTCTTACCTGACCAAGTATTTATATACAATCTATCATTGTCTAATAAATTCAATAATAGCATCAATTTTGGTTTTTAGTTAGGAGATTTTTTGACAAAGTCACCTGTCATTTCAGATTTCATGGATTCTATAGTGGAGTATTATAGACCAGTTTCCATAAAACTTTACTATTTTGATTGAGGATGCTATGGTTATAGTGCCCCTTATTCACTTCCATATTATTGAGTGTCAGAAGCCTAACAGAGTCATGTGCCAGTTTTTCTATGCTCAGCTAATTCCATTTCCACTAAGACAGAGAGAGTGGCTTCATGGGATGAAGCTAATAGGGTGGCAGGATGAGGACTAGGACCGAGTACATGCATTCTTTATCAACTTCTGGCATATAAATGTAGAGTTTTTTATTTAGGGTGTACCTGCGAATCGATTCTTTCTTTCAGAGTAGGTTGAGTATGATCCATGGTATAGACTGAAGTCTATATTGTATCTTACCTAACACGGTAGAGAGATGCAGAGTATGGTAAGTCAACAAATTTCCATTAGTTTGTTTATTGAACTATTTTATAATTCATTTTGAATCTCTTTATAGGGTAGTCACATAGAGTAGCTTGTTTGCATGAGTGATGAAGAGGAGGAGGGGGTATTTAGTCGAGTAGTTGTCCATGATGTAGCACTGGAGGCAAGGGAATCTTTTTGTGCACTTTCTAAGAGCATCATTGAGCATAAATCCCAGAGAGAGGAGGTTCCTGCCCCAAAGGAATATCCTGCAGCAGATGATGGTGTTGAGGAGCCATGACCATGGTGACGTAGACAGCGTCGTGCGGCACATGAGGCCTCACCTGTTCCATAGGAAGAGGTCAGCCCTCTAGTAGTCCAGCCTCAGCTGATTCAGGATGTGCCTTAGGTGGCATGGGATCCATCTTTCTTGACAGGATATATGCAGTTCTCTCCATCTTGGGGTCCATATCCATCGTAGCCTTGGGGTCCAGATCCATCACCACCTTGGTGGTAGATCCATCCTAGCCTTGGGGTCCAGATCCATCGCAGTATTGGGGTAATACTCCATCACAGGCTTGCTTCCCCACTACGATGATGGTGGGTCCTTCTACCACCATAGTGGGAGAAGGATCGGGAGGTCAGTACAAGATGTAGGTGACAGCTCCTCCCACTAACACACAGATGGAGGAGGCAATTTTCGACATTCCAGTGCCTGATGATCAACCCTCTCCAGTTCATTAGACTCCACTATGAACTCGACGCGGACGTCTTATTCACAGACCACTGTGTGGGATGGAATCTCCTCACCATAGACATAGACATTGATTTTACATGTTCATTTATATGTTTTATGTCTACTGAAATAAAAATAGTATTACTACTATCATCCCTTATTATATTTTTATCCAGTATTTCATTTTTCCTTTATATTTGAGGCATAGTTTATATTTGACAGCTTTCAAAGTCGACTTATTGAAACATAGGAATAATTATTAAATTTCAAGAAGATAACTTCAAAAGATTATAAAATATACAGTATAAAAACAATGTAAATAAAATTTAAAATACAGCCTAAACATCAAAAACATTTTTGAAAATAAATAGTTTTATAAATAAAATAAATAAATGAAAATGAAAGGAATGTAAGAAAAGTAACTCGAAAGTGAGAGCAAAAAGATTGAATGTCAAGGAGGATCCTAAGCCACATACATGACTTTGAAAGCCTATAAAATATAAACTATATGACCCATATAAATAAAAATTAAAAAATAAACTACTTATTATATTCTTAATCAATGTTTAAAATTTCATTCATATCGGTTGTATATTTTATATTTATATCCTAGAAAAGTCATGTACTTGAAACATTTTTAAGTTTCAATTAGGTGGATTAGAAAGCTTATAAATTATTTTTCATCAACATTTTTTAATAAATTATTTTTATTTTAGATTAATTTTTATATTTTTAATCAATTTTAAAATTTCATTTATATATGTCTTATAGTTTATATTTTATAGGTTAGAAAATTCATATACTTAAAACATTTTTAAGTTTCATGTAGGTGGATTAGAAAGCTTATAAATTAATTGTCAGTAAATTTTTTTAAGAATTTTTTTTTATTTTTGAGTACTTTTTATTTTTTTAATCAATTTTTAAAATGTCATTCATATCGGTCTTATAGTTTATATTTTATAGGCTATCAAATTCACGTACTTGAAACATTTTTATGTTTCAAGTAGGTGGATTAGAAAGCTTATAAATTATTTTTCACCAACAATTTTTAAGAAATTTCTTTTTATTTTTGACAACTTGTTGTATATTTAATCAATGTTTAAAATTTAATTCATATCTTTATTATAGTTTATATTTTATAGGCTATCAATGTCACGTACTTGAAACATTTTTAAGTTTCAAGTAGGTGGATTGGAAAGATTATAAATTATTTTTTATCAACATTTTTTAAGAAATTATTTTTATTTTCGACTACTTGTTAGATGTTTAATCACTGTTTAAAATGACATTCATATCGCTCTTATAGTTTATATTTTATAGGTTAGCAAAGTCACATACATGAAACATTTTTAAGTTTCAAGTAGGAGGATTAGAAAGCTTATAAATTATTTGTCACCAACATTTTTTAAGAAAATCTTAATATAATTGTACCCATAACTATCTAATATATATATATATATGTTAATAAATATATATATATATATATATATATATGTAATTGTATATATATATATATATATTTAATTATATATAAATAATTATATAAAATATTTATAAAAATATTTATTTAAAATTATAAATATAAATATATTTATTTATTTATATAATTATAAAATTATAATAAATATATTTATTATATTTATAACTAGATATATTTATATAATAACTCATGGTTCGCACTGTCTTAAATATATTTATATATTAATATATATATATAATTATATACAAATATTTTTAAATATATTTATTTATAATTATAATTATTTATTTATTTATTTAAATAATTATAAAATTATAATAAATATATTTAAATAATAAATATTTTTATTGTATTTATATTTACCAAGAAAGTATTGGAGTCAGGCAAACCTGCTCCTACCAAAATTTATTGAAAACTAAAATATGGTACATGAAAAGGATAAAGGGCGGGATAAACAAAGGACAAGTCCTCATCCAGAAGAAAAAACTATATATGCGTAGAACCAGGATCATCCCCATAATCATCAAAGTTGTCATCAGTGGATTCCCATTTCGACTACGAATTCTTCTGATTGAAAAGCACATAGTACATTTCCATAAGTTTAACCTACTTCATAGAAAGTTCCTTGGAAGAAGACCTAGTAGACCAGCCAATCCAATCATCTATGTCACGTCCTCATCCATAGTTTTTTGATTTCGACCTCATTTCCATGTCTTAGGTTGCTGCCAACTCTCTTCCATCTCATCCCTCTTAAAAGGAATGAGAGACTGCTCCATAGAGTTATTAGTGACTCTTCAAGCGTAATCTGCCACATCTTGCACTCTTTTATCATGTTCAACTAGATCCATTCTATTTGTGACAGTTGATGGATTATTATTCATGAGTTTTTGAGAAACTGGACTGCCCTCCCCTATATTCTGCACACCAGCAACAACATCTGACCATAGTTTCTTTTTCCCAATATAGTGTAAATGATTGGCCGCCCCTTCCGGACCACCACCATTATAATACACAATCTGCTCATACAAAGAAGAAGATGCAGTCTATTCCCTACAATAGTATTGTTATCCAAATTTTTTGAACTTTTAGCTTTTTCATTCAAGATATAAGAATCTGATTGAGCATTAACATTCCTTGTAATATCAAAAGGTTCACTCCCCGACTTTCCAGAGTCTGGATATCCAACCCCTGCACTACTACCAGGGGTCCCTATCAATTGTGTAGAGTTACCACCATTCACATCTATTTATCAGCAATATCTTTCATCACAGTATCACCATACAATCTCAAAGCAATATCGAATCCACCTTGACCAGTGGGTTTTCTTTGCTTTAGTTTTTTGAAACACATTTTTTCATCATGTCTGCGATTATGACAAAATGAACATATGCTCAATCTCCTATAACTGGGAACATCATGACCAATGATTTTGATGATCAGGGAACATTTTCATACTCAATATTGAGATTGATATCATCATTATGTGTTGAAAGAAAAACCATCTCCCCCAAATGAGAATAAAGATCCACATCAACCAGAAATCTTGAAAAATGTCTAAATCTAGCCAATTCAGTCTCACAGTCCATTTTAATAGGAATCCAAATGGCCACGAAATATCATACAATATTTTAGGATGACAAAGAATCTAATTTAATCTAGAAAAATTAATCCAAAGCTATACAGAATCATTAACTACCTCCAAAGGATTGAAAGATCTATCTTATTCATGTATTTGAATATGTCCAGGCTTGAGGGATATGGAGTCAAAATCACAAGCCTTGGTCTTCCTTTTATCGAAGGATAAAATAAAATAGAAATACTCGTGACCCAATGAAACACACTTCCAATCAGAAAACCCTCAAATATCCAAGAGGGGTTTTTCAAGATCCAAAAATTTACATGGCTTCGAACCTAGTGGAAAAATCAAACGACCAATGATAGACAACTCACATAATTTAAATCGATCAAAGACCACAATCGGTTCTATCTTTATGTGAACCACATTACCTCATCTACAAAAACAAAATCAGTGGATCCCTTAAGTTTAGAAAGGGAACAACCCCATACATCATCGCCATTAAGAATCGGGATATAATCCTTCTCTGGATTTGCATCAATACAAGTGCAAGGTAAAGCAGGAAACCCAGATGCACTAGGGGTTGCTTCCTGCACCTCAGATGCTTTCACAGAAACCATGGGGTCAGCAGCGCGAGCCACTGATTCATCATACTTGTGATATTCAAATCGCTTCGGATCTAGGAAGAGAATAGTAGCCAAAGGACACACCTCCATCAAGAAGAAACCCTATAGATTGCTGAAATCCTAGTCATAGAACGTTGTTAGTAATAACAAAGCTCGACCATGTCGTCAATTCTACTGATGACCAAAGCCTGATCAGCCAAACTTCATTGCACAAGTCACACCCAGATCATGCGAACCACTGGAACTAGACACCATGATTGCTGATATTCTGGATTGCAAAATTAAATCCTTAGATCTAACGAATGAAGCAGAAACTAACAGATCTTGCCCAAAAATCGAACCATCGGCCGTGCAGAAGACAGATCTTTCAAGCGATGCACCCGATCTTCGTCATCCTTCTTCTTCACTAGCTAACCCTCTATTTATATTTATATATATTTAAATATTAATAAATATATATAATTATATTTTTTTTTTATAATTATGTTCAAATATTTATAAATATATTTATTTTTAATTATAATTATAATTATATATCTATAGTTATATTTATAAACACATATTTACAATTCTTTTAATGTATTTTTAATTAAATAAAAAATTATATTTATATATAATTATATTTATTTATTTATAATTATATTTATAAATTCATATTTACAATTATTTAAAATATTTATTTATAATCGTATATAGTTATATGAAAAAGGCCTAGCTGGAAGCCAAAGCTCCTGAGAATTTATTAAATGAAAAAGAAAAAGATAACAAGAAGAAAAGAGAAAGGACTGGATCAAATAAAGTGGCATGCCCTTATCCATAAAAAGACTACATATCAAGAAAATAATGATCATTCCCATGGTCACTACCATATCTATCATCACCATCATCAGTTTCCCACTCTAAGTGTGAGTTTATTTGATTTAAGATCACAACATACTTCTCCCTGGTCTTATCAATGCTTATTATTTTAGAGTTAATAAAACCACTCTTTATCAGCGCTTTTTTAAAAGTACTAATAAAACCATTCTCGGTATCTTAAATAGAACCCTAATAGAGTTCTCCTCGCTCGCACTACTCAATATTTCATGGAACTGAATCTCTATCATCGCTCTCCCTTGATCATCTTATATGAATAAATACCTTCAATAGCCATGGTATTTCATCACTTGTGACCCATCCCCCCTGAACATACTTGGTTGTTTTTAATTTTCCCAAATGGTTTGAACATCATGTGCAAGCGATTATTTTTCCTTGATTTTTCTTAATAATTCTTTGCCCAATCTATCTGTCTTTGATCCATTGTTGGTTCACCCTCTCCCTCATATTCAAGTTCATTTCACTCATTCATCATTATTTTTCACTCTGATTGCATAGAGAACCTATTTGTGCACTGTAAAACTATTTACCGCTTATAATATAGGGTTGTGTCTACAAATGGTAAGTAGGAAGAGTTTTTACAATGAACATATGGTAATCGTCTCCAAATTACAAGTATCCATCATGATCCCATAGATTAAAAGCAAACAATTATTCCCATTTTCTTAAATTACCAGGCAGAATAACCCCAAACATTTTAATATCTCCTTATTTGTTTATAATTTTTTATACAAATTAGGAAATGGGTTTAATTTACTTTGTATGATTTGTTCAATTTTTTTATATTTATAATACTTCAAAAAAATTATTTCATGATACTTTTGATACTTATACACAAACTATTTATTTATATTCTTTTCTTGTTTTAATGTTGTTCTTAATAATTTTATCTTGTTATATAATTAATAAGTTTTTATATTTTTTAATATTTTTTAATATATTTTAATATTATTATTATATATATATTTGGATGCTAATTTTTTATATATTTTATTCATGTGATATGGCATGAACACATGGGTTATGCACATGGATAATGGATACAGAATGAAATGTCATGTATGAAATAACATGATGTTATGATATAACCAAAACATGGGTGGCGTCAATTACTTACATTCCATCAGA
The DNA here is from genome assembly GCA_963277665.1 of Viscum album. NCBI lineage: Eukaryota > Viridiplantae > Streptophyta > Magnoliopsida > Santalales > Viscaceae > Viscum > Viscum album. The sequence continues at coordinate 905,136,584 of OY728166.1, read as the reverse complement.
AGTTTATATTACATCACAACCCAACACATATTACATTACCACCAACATAGTATGAATATGTCAACACAAGATATGGCATTCCTCTAATTCCAATGCAGCTAAAAAATCAATCTAACACATTGATCGTTGTGATGCTCGACTCCTCCAATATTTTTGAACTCCAACCTTCTACACTAAATAATGAGTATTTAACAATTTCTTATCTTCTTGATATGTTTCTTCATTATCTAAAAATTAATGGTACTTGAAGTCATTTAAAGGTTCCTGATATAGGCTCAAAGGATTCTGTAGTTAATGAAAAAGATAATTGATTTATACGATGCTTTACCAAGTCAAAGAATACAAGTTTTTTTTGAATTTCTTGTTAATAAAGGAATAAATGAAGACTACGTAGATTTAAATATATAAAAATTATTGTATATCTTCACAAAATTATGTATAAATATAAGAAATAGGATGAGTGGTATCTATATTTATAAATGCATACATGTGTAAGGATAAATGGTGGTTTAGAAACTCAAATTTTATATCTTGAACGTGGTTTTTAAATTTTGTTCTTAAAAATGGAATTCTCCAATTGGTATTTTCAAAATTTTGTAGTCCTTTAAAATTACAATGTCATAATTATCTTGTTTTACTTTCATGCCGAGTTTTATGAAAAGTAATTTAATTTTTTAAATCCTTGTAATGATGATAGTGATGGTTTTTTATGCCTCTTGGGTTGTTTAAAATTTTTTACTTTGATTTAAGAAATGTAATGTTTTAAAGAGGAATGTGGTGTTTAATAAATTTAATTTATTGTTATGGTTTTTTGAAAGGACCCTTTGATAAAATGTGAACTATCTAAAAATGGGAATGGAACATGGGAACCCTGACTTGAGATTTCAGATTCATTTTATTTAAATTCAAGATTTTTTCAAACATTGGGTTCACAAGACCAAGTGATTGGGCCCTATAAATGTTTTCATCATCTGAAAAAAGATAAACTTTGGACCCTAAGCATCCTTTCACTAAAACACCACCTGGACCGCAACATACCAAGTGAAGAAATGAATACACACCAACTCCTCCCTCTGGTTGATTTCAATTTCTCATTGATTTTTATGGATCTAGTATATCAATTTAATCATATGAGAGTGTTTAATTAATCCTATGTGAGATCTATGTGTTTTTCAATATATGAAAATTAAATTTTATTCTTTATAACTTTATATATATCACACATTTAATTCCTTAAATTATTTCCATCACTAAAAAAAATCTTAATACCCATCATTCAGCTTATTATCTTGGATAAATGAATTTTTGTAGCTTAAATGATTCTTTAATAATGAACTTTTATGGGTTCTAAGATTAGACTTTCTATGTATTTATTTATTTTGTTAAATATTAATATTATTGAATCACATAGGATGGATGTGAATAAAAAATGGATGGATTCAAATAATATAATAAAAGAGTATGAGTATGAGGTGAAAGAGTTCATCATGTTTTCAAAATATTATGCATATGAACCTTCTCAAATCCTTTTCCCATTTTGGAGTTGTTGTTATTCAAGACTAATTATCCCATAAGAGTTGGATGAACACTTGATATGAACTGAATAGATCTAAGTTAAAAAATTTGGAATAAACATGGGGAAAAACAGAATGTAGCTAGTGGATTGGATAAAACTACATTTTATGGATCATTTGATATGATTACAAGTGTGAACAATGATGAATACCATATCAAGGATGTGATTACAGGTGTGAACAATGATGAAGATCATATTGAGGAAATGACAATAACAGTTGAATATGAACTTCATGATTGTCCAAAAAAATTTGAGTAGTTAAATAGTTATACAAAGAAGGTATTTCATGCTTTTTGTACTAGATATATAGTATTTTCAGCCACACTGAAGCTATATAATTTAAAAACTAGCAACAAATAGAGTGACACCAGTTTTATTGAACTACTTTCTCTCTTGAATTATATTCTCTCAGAAGATAATGATCTTCTTTTCTAAACATATGGTCATAAACGAATGATACGTTCAATGGGTATGGTCTCTGAAATAATAAAATCCTATCCAAATGACTATATAATCTTTCATAAGGACAAAAAAATCACTTAAAAATTCCCAAATTGTTGTGATTCTCAATACAAGAATAATGAATCAGGTCCTACAAAATATTTATGGTACTTTATAATCATTATACGGTTTACATACCTATATGGAAGTGAGGAGACTGTAAGATAATTTACATGGCATGTATATACAAGAAATGAATATGGGAAACATCTTTATCTGACAGGCCCTCCACAGTGGAAGAAAATTGATCATGATTATCCTGAATTTGGAAATGAGTTGAGAAACCTTTGTCTAATGTTATCTACATATGGAGTGAATCTTTTTGGTTTTCAAATAATCACTCATAATACATGGATGGTTATGTTGATAAATTATAACTTTCCACCGTGGTTATGTATGAAGTGAAAAAACATTATGTTATCTCCTCTTATATCATGACCAAAAAACTGGGTAATTATATTTATGTTTATTTGGATCCATTGATCGAAGATTTGAAATTATTGTGTGATTCGGGTGTTATGTTTTATGATTCTTATAAAAAGGAATATTTTATTTTGAGAATCATATTGTACAGGACAATAAATCAATTTTATTCTTATGGAAATTTTTTAGGATATAGCATTAAAGGAACTTAAGGGCGTCCCATTTTTTGAACAAGGTACACATTAAATTAGGTTGAAACATTCATTGAATACTATGTTTCTAGGACATCACAAATTTATAACCTAATGACATAAGTGTCAATCTTGGATGACTTCATTATATAGGAGTTCAAAAGAACACACAACACCATCTCAGCTAATGGGTGATCAATTGTTTGAGAAAGTAAAAGATATAGACACTGCTTTTGGTATGCATTACAAAAACTGATTGGAAAAATATATCAATTTTTTAATTAACACACTGGAATTGATTTTATATTAGTAATTTTATTGATGTTATGTATGTGGAAAAAATGTATGTGATAGTGTCATTGTGAGGTTACTAAATGCACCCTAGAAAAAAATGTAATTAAGACTTGAATGGATATGATTTACATGGGGATAAAGGAATATTTAGTGTCAGTGAAGAGTAGACAACATACTTTTCTTCCCCCATCTACTTACACTCTTTCTAGGAAAGATATATATCAATTTTTAGCTTCTTAATTGATGTAAAGGTTCCAAAGGGTTATTCATCAAATATCAAGAATATCATGAAAATGGTTGATTTAAAGTTAAAGTGTCTGAAATCACATGACCATCATGTTCTTATATAATATCTAATTCATGTAGCTTTATATTTCATTCTTTACAATAATTTCTATCATACATTAACCAAGATCTGTTTCTTTTTCAATGGAATATGTAGGAAATTTATACACCCGTTAAAATTTCCAACTATGTAAAAGGAAATTTATATCATATTATGTGAATTGGAGATTCTCTTCCCACTGAAATTCTTTGTATGTGATAGTGTTATTGGTAGGTTAATTTTGATTCTACCTCAAAATTCATTTACTAGTATCTGCAACAGTCATTTCGAAAGGTAAAGAGCCCTGACAAGTGGCTTCACATTTCCTCTCCATTTAACACCCATTTGTTTCATTGTTTAACATCAACTACCTTTAACCAGACAACCCACCATTTAAATTATTTCTTTAACCATTCCCATTCTATTAACCAAACCAACCAATGCCATTACAAAAATTATTAACAATTATTCATTTATATTTATTCCATCATTACTCGGGTATCTAACACAATGCAACCACATTCCACAAATAGCTCAACATACTATCACCTCGCCGCCCCAAAAGCACGACCAAACAAACTATCAGCTCCACATGCTCTAATCGCACATCGTTATCCCACAAGCATGGACACACAACCACATATCACCCCACACCCTAAAATCATGACCACAAATCACATCTCATCAATATATCTTTCATATATTTACAAAGGGTATTTTATCACATTCCACTTTAATTTATGGGTGTTATCACACAAACCAAAATCCTGGGGTAACATTTTCATTATCCAAATATAAATGGTTAGCCAATTTCCATTTAGGTGACACCACAACAATTTAAACCAAAACAACAAACACAACAGATGTCTAGTGTAAGAAAAGCCACGAACGAACAGAATTTTCAACAAGGCATCAAGCCCGAACAATCCAAAATATCACAATAAAAAATAAGTAGTAAAAATATGCGGATCAACCCCCTTTACCCCTTTAAATTTCAATTAGCCAATTATTTATCTTCAATTAATCCTACACAACCATGATTCATAGTATCACAATAAAAATAGGCTGTAAAAACATGTGGATCAAACCTCTTGACCCCTCCCACATGATTCACAATTAAAGATGAACATGGGAAATACCTACCTCAAGGATGTTTTCCAACTTTCCTCGCACTGCAGAGTGAGGAAGAACACCTGTGAACCACAACCGCACCACAAAAAATGTGGATAAATCTATATCGCACCAAGGATTAAACAAAACAAAACTTAGACACACCCCAAACCAATGAAACACCACTGCAAGGGATTCCCTGGGAGAAGAACGGAAAAAAAATGGGTGATAAGGAGAAGAGAACTCACCACAGACCAACCACATATCGTCAATGAACATCCAATGGGATCAATGGATCACTGAGGGATGAAGAAGGGATTGAAGAACACCTCGGAGTGCCTAGGGTTCTCCCAAAACAAGAGGAAAAGGAAACCATGACCGAATGAATGAGGTTTTGGCCGAAAAGAATTTTTAAAATTGCATTGGATCGAGGTATTACACAACGTGTAATACCCTTTCACGTCATGTAATACTTAGGGTTCGGTTTCCACCAAAAAATGCATTGCCTCTTTATTTTATTATTTATTTTTAAATCCCGAGATATTACACGTTGTGAAACCCTTTTTTACAACATGTAAAATGTGTACATGTCGTGAAGCCCTCTTGGACAAGATATGAAACTGACTTTCACGTCGTGTAATCTACTTACACGGCATGTATTTCTTGTTGCACCTCTGTTGAACTTCTAACTTCCACAAAAAAAAACCCTCGGAACTTCCCCAAACACCTACAACACCCAAAACCAACAAAGTAACGGACTGGGAGGACACAGACCGTTACAAAAATATAGAAAAAATAGACCTAGAAACCATTCCCTATGAGCGATCTCAGGTTTCTTTATTTATAAAATGATATAGAGAAATACATGATTAAAAATAAACTGGAATTAAAAAATTCAAATCTGGGGGAAAATGGATAGAATAGACCTATTCAAATAAAATAATACTAGTTGGACCTATATTGTAATTATTTGGACTTTAACTCCCCCCTTGAGTTGGGGACATACTTCAATTTCATAATATAATTCAAAAGATGCCAAAACTAGTGAATATACTCATTTGGAGATAATATGAGAACTGTTATGGAGGTATCTCTTCCATGAGTCATATAGATGTTGTAATCATCTCATGCATTAGAATAGGTGTTGGAATGAACACAAAGAGGATTCCTAGAAAATTTCATTTGGTAGTGGGTGCCTATAAATATTTTTTTTGAAGATCATATTCGGAAAAGGTTTTATGAATGAGGAAACATGCAAAAGGTTTTCTGGAAGATGATGCCCAAAAATTGTCGCTTGAAAAAGACACTTGGAAAAATCCTTTGAACAAGGATGTTTAAAAAAATCATCAGGGGAAGGATGTTTGGAAAAGTTTTTATAAACGCTTTTATGATAGGGAAGCTCGCCAACAGAGGTTGTGTGACAAGCGCAAGAGAGACAAAAAAGGTTTGTGTTGGGTTGGAAGTAGATTGGTTTCAAAAATAAACTTATTTGTGACAACAACAATTTGTGAGAATCACCAATGTAAACGAAGAGCTAAACCAAATAGCAGAACAATAAAGGGGACATAGATTTGAATGTGGAAAAATCCTCTTTGGATAGGATTAAAAAACCACAGAGAAACTCTGAGAATATTCACTATGAATGAGAGAGTACAAATAATCCAAAAGTTTCCCAAACATGAATTAAAAAATATAGTGTTTAAGAATATGTGTGAAATTCACACCCCAATACGCATTTTCCGCCTCTCTGATGATAGTTCGTGACAAGTCATCACCCTTCAGAGATCAAACATGAACACACAACGTTGTTGTATCACCTTTTTTCACAACCCAATTCGCTATTGTCCACTTCCACCCACACTCAAAATTGTTGTCCATGTTTTCCGCACAAGCCTCCTCCCTCTACAGGTTCTACGTGTGCGCCCCCTCTGCTCTTGGTATTTTGGATAATGAAGCATGGTTGTTGCCTCCCCTTTTTATAGACCCTCAATCCCACGTTAAAAATGTGTCTCCGTGTAAATTTAATTCACACAGCCTTAACACGCATTTCTCTTTAAAACATGTCCTCATTTAAAGGCACCATTAATTCCATAAAAACGGGATGAACCTTAATAAGTTCCCCCTTCAACCCATTGAAGAAGGAGATATCATCCAACAAAGTTAGTTGGAAAGAAAAACAGTTGTTATCGCATCACCGTTAACCACTAAAAAAATATGACATCCACCTTTTGCAACTCTAACGGAAACCTGAAATCTCCCCCTGTAAAGGAAATACAAATGCTGAAGTCTTCATCATATATATGTCTACACCGATAATACCAGAATCAATCATATCTGGCTCCCCCATAATTTTGATCACCACATAATTCATAGCACCAGCAGGAATTACTTTCTCCCTCTGCTCAACATCCTCCGAGCAGTAAAAAACTCTCAATGCATCACCCCGATCTTTGATTTTTATTCTTTCTTCAATAGTGGAACTCTCTGAAGAAAAAGAATCAGGTGTAAGATCTGAAACACCTGACCTGACATGATTCGGCTTCCAAATCTTCTTCAGCTTAGTCGATGGTCTTCGACTCATGCATGATGATCGCTTGTGCCACAAATCTGACGAATTCCTCTTCACAACTAGATTTGTCACATCACCGTACACCTTTACATTTGTCTTGTAAATCATGTCATCCATTTTTTCTCACGCATAAACCATCAATCCTCTAGACAAAGTCCATATTCCACCACCAAATGAACTCTTGAATCCATCAGTATTAAGAGCACAAAAAGATAACCAATTATCATGTATACCTAGTATGTGTCGGACATCCTTCAATGTCAGTGTACAACCTGCATTAATAGTGATACCAATATCACCAACACCAATGACATCAGCAGAATCTCTATTTCCCATCTTCAATATACCAAATTCACCTTCTCAATATGAATAAAATAGTCCCCTATTTGTTAAAATATGGTATGATGTTGATGAATCAACCACCCATTCAGTGTAAAAATATGACTTGCGACAATCAACACCAACTGAAATTAAATCACCCTCACCCTGAAGAAGACTTACACTGGTATCCTCAGAATTGGTGTTGTGAACCTTCTTTTCCTCCTTAGTCTTTTTTGATTCATATCAGCGTCTCTACACAAGACCCTCTTTGTTGAAAAATAAGCACTTGACCTTTCTTCTTGTCTTTGGTCGACCTATCTGACTACCGCATCAGTCTTCCACAGCCAGAATACCACTATTACCTAAAGATTCACCATCATTTGTCTTTTTCCAAGTCTCTTTCATCAACAATGATGAAATCACATCATCTAACTTCAGTGTATCTTTTTCGAATAATAGTGTGTTGAGAAGATTATCATATGAATCAGGCAATGAACCCAAAAGTAGAAAAGCCTTATCTTCTTATTCCATTTCAACATGTATTGTGTTACATTTATCATCTATCTTGACCACCACTAATGAAAGCTCTGTCAGATGTTTGGTGAACTCGTCTAGATGGTTACCTAAATCTCTATTCTCTGTCATTCGCAAATGATACAATCATTTCTTCAAATATAAACGATTTTTTAGGGATTTTGATATATACCTACTTTCAAGATTTGCCTAGATCTCCTCAAGATCTATCAGATTAATCACTTCCTACAGTGTATTATCACCCAAATACATCTGAATCATGCTTTTCAAAAACTCTCTCATATCATACCAATCACCAATGCTCATCGTCTTCGATTTATCTGATTTTTTCTTCAATGCCTTCGATGTCTTCTCAGAGACTAGAATATTTTTAACACTTTGTTTCCAAAGTGTAAAATCACTTTTCCCATTGCACAATTCAATGTGGACAGGAATCCCATGATGTGAATCACCCATATTTAATCATCAAGAAACACGAATAAACTCCTTTGATACCATATGTTGGGTCGGAAGCTAATTAGTTTCAAAATTAATCTTAGTTGCGACAAAAACAATTTGTGAGAATCACCAATGTAAAGGAAGCGCCAAACCAAATAGAAGAATAATAAAGGGGTCACAGATTTTAATGTGGAAAACCCCTCCTTGCATAGGATTAAAAAACCATGGGGCAACTCTGAGAATATTCACTATGAATGAGAGAGTACATTGAATCCAAGCAGTTTCCCAAACATGAATTACAAAATACAGCGTCAAAAAACCTGTGTGAAATTCACACCCCGATAAGCCTTCGCCACCTCTCTGATGATAGTTTGTGATAGTTAGTCACCCTTCGGAGAAAAAACACAAACACACAACTTTGTTTTATCACCTCGTTGCACAACCTAATTCATCGTTGTCCGCTGCCACCCACACTCGAAATCGTTTTCCACGTTTTCCGCACAAGCCTCCGCCCTCTGCAGGTGCTACGTGTTCTCCCTCTATGTTCTGTGTATTGTGGATGATGAATCATGTACACTAACTCCTCTTTTATAGGACCTCAATCCCGTGTCAAAAATGTGTCTCGACGTGAATTTAATTCATGAGTCCTTGACACGCATTTTTCTTTAAAATGTGTCCTCATTTAAAGGCACAATTGATTCCATAAAAAATAGGTTGAACCCCAAAATTTTTGTGATAGAGAATCTTGATAGAAAGTTCCTAGAAAATTGATAGATAGGCCTGACATAAAGTTCCTGGATAGTGGTGATAGTAGAAGCCCGATCTACATAATGCAGAGGGTCAAATACACCTGATGCAAATTTTCTCAGGGCATTGTCTATTACTGAGTGCGAGGGGAGCCCTAGGTGTGTGGCTGAGAACTAAACATCTTTGATTAGGAATTCATGCATATAAAAAATTTGGTTTGTAGATCGGGTGCCTGAGTAGCTGTGTAACAACCAGTGGGCTAGAGGTGCAACCTTGATTTAGGAGTTCACCTTCCCTAGTGAAGCAGTAGAGGGCTAGTGCGCCATGATTGAAGGGTATTGGACCATTGGCATGGCCTAAGTTAGGTTAGACTAACAAGAAGTGTATTGAAAGAGGAAAAGAGGGAGAAAATATCTACAGAACGATGGAGGATCAATTGCAGTGGTAAACTCAACCGCGCACACACAGATCACTTGAGGTGATCACAACAACATAAACACAGCAGAAGCAAACTGGTATTATTTATTCTCACTAGAATTCATATTACTACAAAGAATAATAATACTCCCTATCTATAAGGATACAAATCACACACAAAAATCAAACAGAGAAAATAAAATTCCACTGTTTGTTGCAGTAGCTACCGCCCAAGCATCCAGATCCACACACGTCAAGCCATCCTTGTAGAACTCTTCAAGCCTCCATCCCAATAGTGGATGGTAGGTGTTTTATGAGTAATAAGAGTTTAATATCCAACACAAAAAATGTGTGAGTAGGTGGAACATGGGAATTTTCCACATTAGATTGTAGGAGAGGACAATTAAGATAAACCCACTTTTCTTCCATTTGTAGTAGAAATATGTGTTTGGATAGTTGGAGCATGCCTGGAGGTGTGTCAGCAGAGTGGATTCAATCCTTAAGGTGTTGTAAAGGGATAGATATGTTCATGGAGGAGGTGTTTTTGGGAGGGATCCCACGGAATATGTTTTTTAGTGTAGAGTTGCATCGGTGTTGAGTGTGCCTAGCATGGGTGACAAGTCCGAGAGAACAGATACGGAGGTAGGATGTGCAAGGATTTGTGTTTCTAGACTTGTTCCTGGGTGTTGAGAGTATTTCTTGGGATTGTTTCTCTATTTATAAACTTTACTGGGATGTTTATTTGCAGGTTTTCGTTCTACGGTGCATGGGCCACCATTTGGATGTTTTATCCGACCTTTTAATGGAAAAAATGTAAATATATTAAAATGATAACAACACTGATACTTATATTAAAAAAATATCATATGGAACAAAAATTTATAGAAGTAAAAATATTTTCCTTTTTTTATTTTAAGAAAACGTAATACAAAAATAATATTTATTTTTTATATTAAATTATCTACATTTTCTTTTGTTTGGTTTATTTTTTACAAACCAAACACACCCTTAATTGTGGAGCTGATATATTTTTATCAATTTGAAAGCCTTTGGTGCTTCTAAAAGGAAGGCTTTGTATAGGATGAAACCTCTGGTTTAGTATAATCCCTTGATGATTTTCTCAGAGAATCATCCCAAGATTTTATTTGGTAGTCACTTGGGTTGAATTGCCTATTTTTTGGGTTTTAGGTTTGACTGCATGGATCATTGTTCTTTTTCTGCCTGTTACCATATGAGTAACTTTTTTTATTTTCTTTTTCTTTTTCTTTCATGGTATTTTTATGACCTCTCTAGAACTTCTCATTAATGATGAGTTATATTTTCTTAGTTTAAAATTTTAAACATTTTCACTTTTTTGAATTCTAGGTAGAGGAATAAGCTCTTCTATTGCAGCAGGCAATTGCCAGTGACCTCAGGGGAGAAATAGAGAAGCGGTTACAGCCTTATGTCAATCAAGTTTTCATGGTTCATTGTCCATGCTATTTTTTAGTTTATGTTTTTTGTAGGTTAATCCATATTTGAACTTGACATGATTGGCTTATTTGTGTCATTGAATGACATTAGGCAGTGTATGAAGTTTAGTTAACCTCTTTCATGATATACAAGGGGAGCTTAGTTTTGTGTAAATGACACAGGAAATATTTTGACATGTAAGCAATTTGGATAACTTGGTAAGGGGGTTAAAGAATATATTTTTAATCTATATATATATATATTTGACATTTGATCAATTTTTTCACCTTTTCTTCTTTAAGCATATACTGCATGGTGTTTCTTTCTTTTCCAGTATTTTGATTCACATTTCATGAATGGATTTCATGTTAATGTTATTCAAATATTATTATGGACTATTGGTGGAATTTACCACCTCTTTCATTGCTTGATTTATAGTATTCAGTGCAGGTACTTTATGTTTAGTATGCAAGAAGGCAGGTTGCATGCATTTCATGTTTTGTGAGAAAATACATCTTTCCCTCTGTCAAAGGATTAGAAACATTATGTATTATTTTCCAAAGTTTGAGTGAGAAAATTTTGGAAAATTCATTGATTTTTTTAATTCCTATGCCATTTTCATTAGCAAGATAACACACTTTTTACCAAGAAATGGTGTTTATGTCCAAATCTGAGTCTCCTTAGAAATAATTGGCCATTTTATTATCAAGTTAATAAAGAGTGATTTTAGGAAGAGGGAAGACAGTCAATTAATAAAAATCATATATGGAAAGGACATGATTAAACTGTGGGAAATGCAAACAAAAATCCATGTTTCAAGCAGCCCACATTTATTTTCCCATGTTTTTTGTGTAGTGTGTATTAACTACGCACAATTATTTCCCCGTGTCTGTCTCCCTGCATGTCTGTTTAATGTGGTTTTTTATTTTATTAATGTTTCTGTTTAATGTGGCTATTTTGTTTCATTAATGTTTCCATTTAATTTTTATGTTTCATTTCTTTGTAAATGCCTATAAATTGTTGACAATTTTAGTCCAAAAAATATGTGAAATAGAAAATCTTGAAAGCTCCTTTGTGTTGTGGGAAAATTTTATTCCTCTCAATTTTTCATCCTGTATAGCCAACAAACTAGTATCATAGACTAGTTACCAAGATCCTCCATTTTTTTTAAGATAGACACAATCCAACTGCAAGTTCCAAAGTTGTCTAAGGACAACTACAAAAGGTGGTGCATTCAATTGAAGGAGTTATTCGGTTCACAAGAATTAGGGGAGATCATCACTGATGGGTACATTGTATCCTCTATGGAGGAAGAAGCAGACTTCATGAATAAAGAAAATACGGGCCTCAAAAATCAATGAAATAAAGACAAAAAGGTGTTGTTATCCTCTATCAAGGGTTGGATGAATCAACGTTCGAAAAGATCGTCAAAGAAACATCAAGAAAGAAAGCTTGGGATACCCTTTCCACCATCTTCAAATTTGTTTATTGAGTGAATCAGGTACATATTCAAACATTAAGAGTGGAGTTTGAAGTGGTGCACATGAAATAAGAAGCAGGTATCTCTGATTATTTCTCAAGATTCATTATTATTGTTAAAAATTTGAAAAGTAATGGTGAAAAAGTGGAGGACATTTGAGTTATTAAAAAATCACTCTGATCACTCACAACCAAGTTTGATCATGTGGTCATGGAAATAGAAGAATCAAATGATTTGGAGAAATTTTCCATTAAAGAACTGATGGGGTCGTTGCAAGTGCATGAGAAAAGAATTAAAAAGAATGTCGGTTCAAAAATAGAGCATGTCTTAGAGTCCAAGTTGACTCTACAAGAATAAAATAATGTCCACACGCAACGAGGTAGTCATCGTGCAAGAGGAAGAAGGCATGGATATTATCTGAGCCATCAACAAAAGCAACAAAATCCTACCAGCTTTCATGGAATATGGAATGGTGGAGTTCGATTCATGCTTGTATGTGGAAATGCAAAGAACATTCAATTCCACAATTGTAAGAAATTTGGCCATTATGCCTCTGATTGTTGGAGCAAAGTGGATCATGATGAATTATCCAACTATGATGAAACATCTCATCATGAAGAAGAAGGTACCACACTCCTCACACAAGAAAATTTATGTGAATTCCCCTATTTTTGGTATCTCGACATTGGTTCAAGCAACCACATGAGTGGTAACAAATAATTGTTTGAAGAACTCACAGAATAAGTTTGTGGTGACGTGATCTTTGGAGACTCATCAAAGGTACCTGTGATTGGAAAAGGTAAAATCAAAATCTATCTAAAAACTGGTGAGCCAAATTACATCTCTAATGTGTATTATGTACCAAACATGAAAAAAAATATCATTAGTCTCGGCCAACTCCTTGATAAGGGGTATGTTATACACATGGATAATTCTTCATTGTCTGTAAGGGATGCTCACAGGAGACTTGTTGCTCAAGTCCAAATGGAAAAGAATTGAATGTTTACACTATGTATCAACACAAAGTCTGAGGAGTGTCTCTTGGGACTCATGAAGAATAACTCATGGAGATGGAATTTGTGCTTTATTCATCTACATTTTAGCAGGCTTAAACTTCTATCCTCATCAAACATGGAATGTGAATTTCTGATTATTGAAGTTCCAAATCTTGTGTGTGAGTCATGTACACTTGGAAAGCAACAAAGGAACTCCTTCTCAAGTAGAGTATCCAGAATATAAAATGAACCACTTCAGTTGGTTCACAATGATATTTGCGGACCACTTGAAACACCCTCACTTGGTGGTAATAGGTATTTTATTACCCTCATTGATGATTTTAGCAGGAAACTCTAGGTGTATTGCATCAAAGAAAAAACTTCTCCATTTGAGATCTTTTAAATGTTCAAATATCGTGTTGAAGCTGAAAATGGTTATAGAATCAAAGTTCTCGGATCTGATAGAGGTGGAGAATATGCATCAAATGAATTTCAATATTTTTTCTAGGAAAAACGAATCAACCAACAATATAATATTGCCTACACACCACAGCAAAATGGAATTGCAAAAAATAAGAACCACACCATCCTCGACATGACTAGGACCATGATGAAGGAGAAAGGTCTACCAAAGAACTTTTGGGAAGAATCAGTGGAATATACTGCCTATCTACTCAATCTGTTTCCAACCAAGAGTGTTAGAAACTTGACACCATAAGAGGCATGGAGTGGATACAAACCGAGCATAGTGCACCTAAGAATCCTCGGGTGTCTTGCCTACACTCATATTCCAGAAGCAAGAATAAGGAAGCTTGATGATCGTGGTGAAAAGTGCATCTTCATCAGTTATAGTGAAGAGTCTAAAGCCTATAATCTCTACAATACATTAACCAATAAATTAGTCATGACTATAGATGTGGTATTTAGTGAGTAAGAAGCTTGGAAATGGAATGATGTAGAATCAAAAAAAGAGATTGTTGTCGAAACATAAGATCCTGAAGAAAGGCATGATCATCAGGAGAAAACTACAGCAACACCTTCCTCGGGCCCATCGTTGGTACACAGGTTTCTAAGATGACATTCCATAACTCCTGAAAGGTCTCCATCAAGTCAAAATTTGGAAATCTCATCCTCACCCTTGGCGCCCATAAAAATGAAAAGCTTAAGTAAAATTTATGATCAAACCAAAGAGGTAAATCTTATTTTCCTGTATACAGATCGTGAGCTTCTGACATTTCAGAAATCCATGAGGGAAGAATAATGGAGAATGGATATGGGAGAAGAAGTTTGTGACATAGAGAAAAATGACACATGGGAGCTGACCACACTTTCTAATAGTCAGAAAACCATTGGTATCAAATGGGTGTACAAGATCAAGTAGAATGATGATGGTGAAATTGATCTCTACAAGACAAGGGTCATAGAAAAGGGGTACAAACAGAAGTATGGGGTGGACTATGAAGAATCCTTCACTCATATTTCTCGCCTTGACACTGTGAGGATGATTATCTCCCTTATTGTTCATCATAGTTAGATGATCTACCAACTAGATGTGAAGTCTGCATTCCTGAATGGAATTCTAGAGGAAGAGGTCTATATAGACCAGTCTGAAGGCTTTGTTATGAAAGGGGAGGAAGAAAAAGTCTATCAACTGATGAAAGCTATTTATGGGTTAAATTAGGCTCCCTGTTCTTAGAATGAACGCATTGAAAGCTATATTCGATAGAACGGATTCGCCCAATGTCCATATGAGAATGAAGTTTACATAAAGAAGAATGGTTGTGGTGACATACTTATTGCATGCTTTTATGTTGATGATCAAATGTTTACAGGGAACAACTGATCAATGTTCGATGAATTTAAGGAGGCCATGTTCAAGGAGTTCGAGATGACAGATGGAGGCCTCATGTCCTTCTTTCTGGGAATAGAGGTAAAGAAAAAACATATAGGCATCTATATATCTTAGAAGAGGTATGCCAGGGAGTTGCTTGAAAAATTCAAGATGGCCAATTGAAATACTGTAAACACACCTATAGCAACAATCTTAAAACTAAAAAAATATGGAGAAGGAAGAAACATTGACTCAACTTTGTTCAATAGTATGATTGGAATCTGGAGGTATCTCACAATCACAAGGCCATATATTTTCTATAGTGTTGGGCTTCTAAGCAGGTACATGGAAGCACCAAAAGAGTCACATTAGCTAGCGGAAAAAAATATCCTCATGTATGTTAAAGGAATGGTGGATTTTGGTCTTTTTTATCCATACAATAAATAAGAAAATATGCATGGATACTCAGACAGTGACTAGGGAGGTGACCAAGATGAAAGAAAAAGCACCACTGGGTATGTATTTTTTCATGGATCAATTACTTTCACATATAATTCAAGGAAGCAAAGTGTGGTCACCTTGTCCATATGTGAAGCAGAGTACATGGCGACATCATCCACTATTTGTGAAGGAATCTAGTTGAGAAATATGCTTAAGGAGATGAAGCATCCACAGGATGGATCCACAGGGATATATGTGGATAACAAGTCGACAATTGAACTTGAAAAAAATCTAGTGCAACATGGAAGAAGAAAAAATATTGATACCCGATTCCATTTTTTGAGAGATCATGTGAATAAAAAAATGATAAAATTGTAATATTGTCATAATATGGAACATGTGGATGATATTTTCACAAATTCATTACCAAAATATGTATTTAAAAAACTCATAATGATGCTTAGGATGAATCTAGTTTTGTTTTGAAGGGGAGTGTTGGAAATGAAAACAGAAACCCATGCGTCAAGCAGCCCATATTTATTTTCCTGTGTTTTTTTTGCGCAGTGTGTATTAACTACATGTGGTTTTTTCCCCTGTATTTTTCTCTTCACATGTCCATTTAATGTGGTTGTTTTATTTCATTAATGTGTCTATTTAATGTGACTATTTTATTTCATTAATGTTTCCATTTAATTTTTTTGTTTCATTTCTTTGTAAATTCCTATAAATTGTTGGCAATTGTAGTCCGAAAAATATGTGAAATAAAAAATCTTAAAATCTCCTTTGTGTTATGTGCCAATTTTATTCCTCTCAATTTCTCAGATTTCATATCCAACATAAAATATTAAAGCCTTCCCCCCATAGATAAAAACTTCATTTCCCAACTTTCAATTTGATGGTCAAATTTGTCAATTAACATTTGGAAGTGAGAGAATTTGGGTTTGCCACTGTAGAAGAGATAGGAAATATTATTCACTTGAAGGGTTAATTTGGTCATATTTGTTTTATGTTGAATATAGTTGATTCAGTCAAGAGGAAAATTTCTATTAATGATGAATCTACTTTTGGAGAAGTTTACAAAAAAATTCTCTCACTTTCAAATGTTCATCAACAAATTAGCATCCTCAAAAGTGAATATGAGAATGTCATAAATGTAAGGAAAATGCGTAATAATATTGCAATTACATGGAGTGTGAATTACACAATGTCAATGAAATTTATATGGAAAACAAATTTGTCATGGATAACATAGATGAACTCCCAAGAGATTGTTACGGACTTTATGATGTTGAGCTTTATTACAAGATTAAAACTTTTTATTTCTTACTTAAGAATATGCATCATTTCACTAGAAAAAAATAATATTTTCATGAATGGAGTGTTTTTTAACAAAACCAAATTTCACTTTAGAAATTCAATGATATCCAAGATGTTATTAAGCCTTTAAAAAATAATGCATGTAAAGATCCTATTAGTGGCTATTCATAAATAAAATCCTTGACAACACCCAATAAATTACTATAAATTATCCCAACACCATTTGAAGATGATATTGGAGAAACCATCCGGTCCAGGGGCTCTGAGCTAGTTAAGGTTCCAAACAACTTTCTTGACTTAGCTAAGGTATCCAATGAAGTCAATAGATTATTTTGTTCTTGGGTAATTATGGATTGAATGTTACTAACAATGTTGGTGTGAGTTTCAACTATTTAATTTTTTACATCTAGATAAAGTAATCAATCAACTTTTCTTTAATTTAAGTAATTTGTAGTTTCATCTGGGGTTTTATTGGTTCTTATGAATGAAAATATGCATTTTCTTTTGATGTGGGCATGCAATTATTTAGTGTTCAAATCATTATCGCTAAGATATTTAATTCCCAATTTTTTTGGTAGAATATTTCCTTGGTTCTATGAGTTTTAAAAATAAAAGCATTAAGTGTTTTAAAATTTCCTTTCTAAGGCTAGATTAATATTACTTTAACATGTTAGAAAAATATGTAGGGATTCACCTTTTAATAGGTTAAGATTGATTCCAAATTCTCTTAATAAAAGAGGTCGAGGTGGACCTAAAAAGACTTCCAAACAAATCATTTAAGATGATCTTGTTCTAAATGGTTTCAATAAAAGTATAGTCTTCAATAGATCTAATTGATGACGTTTGATCTATGAATATGACCCCATTTAATTCGGTTCAAGGATAGTTTGTTGTTTTAAAAATGCAAGTGTGACAATAACCAACAGTAGGGTTAAGATAAAAATTAGTTTCATAAGTTTTTTTTTATTGAGAGATTTAATAACATCAAAGAAATTACTAAAATACATGTGATTCCAAATTTTGAGAGAAAATTAAATTTCTTAAGTTTTTCATAGAAGCTATACATTCCACTCTGAATAACGGGGGAGGGGTCCTTGAAAAGAGAAAATAATTGAGAGGGAAGTTAGGGTGGTTGATCTACATGTCTTGAAACCTAAATTTCTTAGGTTGAAAATCCATTTTAGAAAATATTTTAAGAATGAGGGTATGCACTAAGGCAATGTAGTTGAGTTGAAACACTTTTCTATCTTTTAGGTTGGTCCCATGAAGGCTAAGAGATGATGTATCGGTATAACTTTCTTAATTTTGTTCCATTAGATTGAACCTCTACCCAAGTGTATTGACCACCTATGAAAAGGGATTCTAATAGGAATTTGGAGTCAGTGAAATGATTAAAATCATTAATTGAAGGCATATTGAGATTATAATAGTCACTAGTTCGTTGGTCCCCCAATAGGTGCTTAGTGTGACATTACCTTGAGGGGGTGTTTAGGGTATGAAAAGTCTTCCCTAGTTAAATCATTTGTTCATTTTAAAGTCTCATTTTCCCTAAAGGATATTTACCACTCAACTTTTAAGGTCACTTGTTATTCTCTTTAACCAGATATTCTTTAGATTTCTTGATTAGTTTTTTTGTGCATGAATAAAGTAAATAGGGACACAAGAATTTACTTGGTTCACCCACGCTGGGTTACATCCAAGGAGAATTAATCATTGTTGTGTCCTACACCAAATCACTATAGACCCCCACTAATTTTCATTGGGGTCACTCCCCTTACAATGGTTTAGGGACAACTCACCGCTTCCCAAGGGTCACTTCCTCGAACATTCCTTTCAACACTCACTGCCAGTGGAAAGGATCACCTCAATGCAGTTTATGGACTTCTAAGTCACTTTCCAAGCTTCACATGCATGGTCACACTTATCATCACCTTTTTATAATGAATATATAATTCCTCCTTCATTTTTCTATTAGACAATAATGTATTCTTCTTCTCTATCAGCAAGATCTTCAATGGTTTCCAAGTTGTTGTTCTTTTCCAGTCCCTTTCCTGAAACTCCTTTCTTATTTTTAGAATCAGATATGCAAGGAGTTTTTGGTCTCTCACACACCTTGCTTCTACTAGATATCCCTTATTGAAATAGGGAGGTCATTCACCCATTCATTCGACACCTGCCATCTTCATTATAGGATGTTCAAATCACCCATAACTCCTCCATAAAACTACTCCACGATCACTTGCCATTATCATTATGGACCATTCCATTGACTTCCATGTTTCCTTTTCCCTTTTCCCCTTTTAGACACTTCTCTTCATGTATGTGATCATTATCATCCTTGGCTTGATCTTTTCCAAAATTGTAGAATCGAGTAATGTTTTGAAAAACTAATTTCTTGACATCCAAGAGTGTCATATTGAAATAATTCTTCATCGGTGGATTATCCTTTATTTGTTCTTCGACCTTTCTCAAAACTGGTATAACCTCTCTTTTTTGCTTCTAGATTTGATTTCTTTTCTTCCAATAGATTTATATTAGAATATTGGAGGTTGAAACACCCTTCGTTGAGTCTCTTTCTAATTATCCAAAAAATTGAACCCATTATCTTGTTTAATAGACTTCTTCCATGGATAAATTTTTTCTTTGTATGTCATGTGAGGGGAGTTTCTACTTATGAAATCTTACCCTTCTATTCATTCATCTAATTTCAATACCTTTCCATGTGACTAAGGGTAGAGAAAATAAAGCATTTAACATAATAATCATACCTCATGCGGTCTCTCCTTGATTGAGATATTGGAACTACTAAAGTTTTTTTCATATCTTTGGGCTTGTTAGATTTGTAAAATCCACTCATGATGTGCCCAATTCTTCCACAATATTAGAACCTAATACAACCCCCTGATCGGTGATATGACTTCATCCCTTTGCGTGTGTGTCACTTAGCGCACTCATGTCCACTACCAACCATGATGACCTTGTTGTAAAAGTGGGTTCCCTATACCCAACTTAAACAGTACTTTTCTATTACCATATCATGTATAAAGTGAGTTATGCATGATATATTCTTACTATAATAGTGTTGATATTTCTGCATCTACTATTTATATGATAATATCCTTGGGATACTTTTCGTATCAAAGGGTTATGGAAATTTTCAACTGGACACAGATGATGTGTGACTATCAGGTGATGGAGGCTCATAAACATTCTGAATTCTTCTCATGAAGTTCACACTTGGTGATTTATAGTAGATGAGATCATGAGAACTGACCTGCCAATAGGAACACCACATGTATCAGGTGTTATTGGTATTTTTTAACTAGGAACACATGTATTGGTCTTATTAATTGAGATTATGATCAACTTATTCTATTTGATTACATTCTTTGTATAAGGAAAAAAACCATGACATTCATCTCATGGTGAGGTAACTTGCGTTGAGTGCACCATTGGTGGTATGACATTGATTAAATAATCAAGACATGATTTTTTGCTTCTGAAAGTGATATATCTGGCCTAGTTTGGAACATCCCACCCTCATTGACTTATGAATTGGCGGAGTGTCAGTAACCTTAGGTGACATTTCCAATACACTAAGGGTGTACAATAAATGCTAAGGACCTAAGGAACAGTTGGTGGAAGATTTTCCCTATAAAAGGAATCATCCTAACAAAATAGAAAATAAGCATCCAAACTAGTGGATGATGCATGAGAACCAAAAATATAACTCAATAATAAACCAATATAAAGAAACAATATCAAATCGACAATGGAATCAACAAATATTAATACAATAGAAATAATACTCAAAGAAATCAAAAAACACTGAACTAGACACCACCCAAACCAGCTCCAAGATCCAAGCTCCAGCTCCAGCTGCCACTCCCAAGGTATCATGAAGCATCACTAGAGAAGTAATATACCTTGGATTTCCCTTTATCCCACTAGATGACATCTACAAATGTACTGAAGTTCCAGGGTGTGAGTACAAATTCAGTAGGATTTCCCTAAACACTTCCCAACTCTCACCATTAGGACAAAACTTGTGATCACATTTATATAAAATAGTTTAGAAGCATTTGAATCGGTTCATATCAAATCCATAAATAATTTCCATGGAAAACAATAAACAAGTTCTAAACCATTTCACGTCATTTTACACACCCATTCTCATGTCCCCACACACCCTTTCATGCTAAGTGATTGTTCCATACTCATGAGAGTTTACTATTCAATCCACCAAGTCTTCACTAGGTGACCAATCTCAAGGTTCACCAATGGCACACACCCCTCATTCAGGGTCACATCCTCAAGGTGTCCCAATGACACACACCCCTTATTCAAGGTCACGTCAAATAAAAATGAACTCACACCAACCATGTATTCCAATATTCCGTGCCAAAACCATTTCACAAAAAACCATTTTTATTGGAAACATTTCATCAAACACTTTGCTTTCATCAAAATGAAACCTTAATTTTAAAATCAACATTTTAAAATAATAAACTAAGGGTTTTTCCAAGAAAACATCCAATTTTACATATTTCCAAAACATCGAGATAAGATGGGTTTCCTTTAATAATAATACCAAATTTCCACAAAAAGATCAATCAATATAATTTATCAAACTTAAGCCTTCAAATCTTAAGATATAGAAGATGGTATAGAAACCACCTACTTCTCAATGGATGTTGAAACCCAAGAACGACACTTTGATCCTCTAGATCCGATCACACCACACCTTCCATTTACTAGATCCAATAATGCCTTGTTAAGATTCACATCTCACAACATATATCTATCCATAACGGACTAGATCTATGGTTTCAAGATTGAGAAAAATAATATATCTAGAAAGAACAAGGGAAAAAAGCATGTACCATCAATTCCAGATCTGTAACACACCTTGAATCATCCAAACGACACTATAGGATTACAGTGAATTGTTAATAAATCATAGGGGGGCCGGAGTTTGAGTTCTTGTAATATTAAATGACAAATGAGGGTTTGGGGGTTTAATCTGAATTAAATCACTAAATGGTTATAGATTTTATTTTTTGGTTAGGGGGTTATGGTGAAACCATAGAGACCATAACACAGTCCACCTAGATCCATGATGCATTCCCCTTCAGCTATGGTGTAGCCTTACCATTCAAAAACCCATCGATAACTATAGTTCATTCCACGACATAGATCATCCTTGTCCGGGGAGGTGCTATGGCACAACCCAAACATCAAAATACATTTTCGTTAAACTAGGATGCACCAACCACTTCGAGGCATGAAACTCATGCATCAACTCTTCCCACATTCAAGTGGGAACAATAACACAACCACATACATAAATGATATCATCATCATTGATAGTCCGTTCGGAAGGCGACTCCCCACCTTCAAGGCTTTCCCTCAAGGCCAAACACTCTGATCCTTATACCTCCTTCTTGATCTGCCTCAGAAGTGTGGAATCAACTGAAAAATACAAGGGTCATCTGTCCCTTTCCCTATTAAACCTCTATATGCATCTCAGCAGACAAATCCATCATATTCTATTCAAAATTATCCTTTTGGATTGTTTGAGTCTGTGTCTTATGGCTTAAAGTGATTGCAACATTGTTCCATTTTTCCTACATATAGGCCCAACTGAAAATCAAAAGATTGAATATACTTGACCCATCTCCTTTGTCGAAGATTTAAATTCCACTGAGAAAATATATACTTAATAATTTTATGGTCAACATACACAAAAAAAACATTTCACCTATAAGATAATGCCACCAACACTCGAAGGCATAAACCACCATGGCTAGCTCGAGATTGTGCATAGGGTAATTTCTTTCATACAGCCTCAACTTTCATGACCCATACACCAAAACTCAATCTCCCTAAATCAACACTTCCCCAAACCCAATACCATATGCATCATAAAACAAGTTATACTTCTTACCCAGCTCAGGTAAGATCAAAATCGGTGCAGTAGGAAAATACTTCTTCAACTCCTAGAAAACATTCTCACATGCTTCAGACCACTCAAACTTGCATCCTTTTTGGTTATGACAGAAAGTGGTACTTACAAGCAAGAAAATTACATGATGAATATTTGGTAATATCCCGACAATCCCAAAATGATTCAGATATCAAAATAATTCTTGGGATTCTCTTAAGATACAACTACTTGAACCTTCTCTGGGTCCACTGACACACCTTCCTCTAAGATGATGTGACCCAATAAATGTACCTTTTTGATCCAAAACTGAAACTTAGATAGATAGGCATAGTCTATGCTCTATTAGTGTACTCATAAAAATGTTATGTCATTTGGTATGATCGTCATGAGTTTGAGAGTACACAAAGATTTCATGCACAAAAAGAACTACAAAATGATCCAGATGAGGATGGAAAATTTGGTTCTTCAAGGCCATAAACATTGTTAGAGTGTTCATGAATCCAAATGACATCATAAAAAATCATATAGGCATAACTATTCTTGAAAGTAGTATGTCGTATATTATAAGGTATCATGCTCAACTGATGATACACCGACATCAAATCAATCTAGGAGAGCACTGAAGAACCTTTTAGCTGATCAAAAATATTATTGATTCGCGGAAGATGATTTTGATTCTTAACTGTTATTCAATTCAACTTTTGGTAATCGACACACAACTACAACGTCCCATCACCCTTCTTATAAAACAAAATCAGAGATCCCTAAAGTGACAAACTTGGATGGATAAACCCTTTATTCTCAAATTCCTCCAATTGAGTCTTAAGATTTTGAAGCTTTTCTGGTGTCATCTTATATGGCAGAATGGATACTAGATAATCTCCAGGTACTACCTCAATTGTGAACTCAACATCTCTCTAAAACCCCAATAAATCCTTGGGAAACTCGTCTTGAAAACGATCCACCATAATAAGGAATACATCATGCTCCACTCCCCCATCTTCAAACACAAGACATACCATTTGGGCTGTGAGCTCACCTAACTGCTAATGAACTGGCCTTGCACGACCTACCTGGATATTCCATTCCCCTCAGTGAACATAAGTGTCACCCTCAAGTGATGTGAAGGTTACCCTTCAATGATAACAGTAAATATGGGCTTGACACAATAGCATCCAATCCATCCCTGATATCAAGTCAAAACCTGACATCTCAAGCACAAACAAGTACCAGTGGAAACGGTACCCACCAACCTCGAGAGGGCACACTCCTTACATTTCCGGATATTTTATACTTAGACTCCCAACGGTGTGTTAATCAACATAACCCCACACATATATACCACCGCTAGACCCAACACATTCACAAATTGAGAAAATATAAAATAATGTGATGTCCCTATATCAAATAAAACACTAGAAAGCATGGAAGAAACAATAATCGTACCTCGAATAGTTGATGGTTCAACCTTGCGATCGCCAAGTGTAGGCTAAACTTCATGCAGATGACCTACCCCTCTCCCCTGGGTTTTGGTTTGAGTTCTTGGTGTTTCACTACCCTGTTGATAAGGAAACTATTGTCCTGAAGCACCACGTCTGCCACCCTGACCAGTATGGATAGTAGAACTCCAACTGCCTACCTGGTATGGGGTATCAGACCCCCTTCTTACACTCTAAATCAGTCTTGATCCTCCATAATTACCCACCTTTTGAGGGTTCTTATATTACCTAATAGAGCCTGAGACCACCCTGCTGATTGGATAGTTTATTCCAGATGTGGGAAAACTATAACAACAGAAGGGGATTCAGTTTACCCACATGATGAGGAGGGACTTCAATTAGAAGGGGAGGTGCCTAAGGGTGAAAGGGGAAATATAACAGGGTAAGTGTGATAACCCTAACCCTAGAAGCCTAGATTACATTTCTGAAACATGGTGTGTCATTTGTTTTATAAACATGCATATAAAAATTACGCATCTCATTCCATCACAGAGAATCTTTTCAATTTAGGTTCTGGAAAACCAGATACAACTGATACATTTCTTCAAAAACTTAACAAGGATAAAATTCATGTTGTTGCCATCAAATAAGGGTAAAAAAATATTTAAAAATATACTAACCCTATAAAAATAAATTGAAAATTTAGGGTGATAATTTAAAAATATCAATAATGGGTTTTAAATTTTTTTTTATGAAATTCCTTTTTAAAACAAACAACCTTTGAAAAATTACAAAACATTTCCTTAAAAAGGAAAAAATCACTTCTCAAAGCACGCCATAAACATTTTTCAAAGGTTACTTGAAGAAATTTTCAATAAAATCTATTACAAAAGAATTATAAGTATTTACTTAAAAGCTATAGTTAAAACATATATCAGAGTGCACATACATGTACTAAAATGCATGGAATGCAGCATAAACCAGAAATTGATCAAACTCATTTAAAGGTGACATGAAAGGTTACAAGCACAAATTAGCACATAAATTAACACTTTATTGGAATTTCATAAGTAACAATGTCACGATTCACTTAACACCTGAAATTAAATTCATGGAACGAAAGATGTAATATCAACTTTAGTTTCACAATTCTGATAATAGATACTACACTTTCCTTATAAAACTTTCCAAGTACGTACTTCATTATTCCATATGCAATCATCACCATTATCATAAAAGATTCTTAACCAAGGGATATTATACTAACAGAATAATCACTTGGTTGGTCATATACTATTATATAATGAGGGAATGTATAATGCTAGACTTTGTCAAGGCCTTTCACCAAGACCGTACATAATCATTCTGTCAAGGCCTCATGCCAAGACCATACAGGTAAAAACCCAACATAATTTATCTCATGAGACTTAACTTTACCCAATGCATTGGAGTGCTGTATAATTCTGGGTGCACCCATCACATCAAAACATTCATATTGCGCTATATAATTCTAGGTGCACCCCTCACATCATATAAGTCCAATAAATTTCTCATATGTCTTAGTATGGTATTATATTCTTAGTGTCCCATACCACAATGGATACTTACATTCTTAATCCATGAGTTACTATGAGAGATAATTTCATTCTCACATACATATTTATAAATGAAACGAATTATGCAATAAATGTAAAAATGGATAGATTTTTTAGTTTTAGGCTATGGCTGCATCAGATTTAATAGTGACATGCATGGACTAAAATGGAATGCTTTTTCACATGTAATAATAACTAGTGCACCTAAAATAATGGGTTGTCACATTAAATTATAACTCGTTCATTAAAACCCTTTCAGAAGAATGTGAACCTTTTTCATACCAAAAAATGCATGTTTTCAACTTTTACACTATTAGTTGAGATATCAAATAGATTAAAACATAAAATTAAATAATTAAAGGCATTCCTTGTGGAAATTTTAAATACCAAGTATGGATGTAAAACCACTATTTCATGTGAAGTATTCATGAATTTGAAAAAAAAATAAACACATGTGCTTATGCATGTAAATATATATTTATGCTCAAACAAGAAAACAATTATAAAACTTACTAACCTATCTAATACCATTTAAAGAAATTAAGAAGTCAAGATTGAAATACATATATGTATCTATGTGGGTTTGAAAATTATATAAAACCATATATATATATACACAAGGTGTGGACTTGGGATTTTCACAACCAAAACAAGGTTTAATAAATCCTCATAAATATTGTACACTTCAAAAACATAATTAATTACTAAAATAGGTTTTCTGAAAACATAATTAAGATTATAATTAAAACCTATATGTATATATGTACACATAATCGTATATACACATATATGTTTACATGGTCTAATTAAACAAAACAAAGTTGAATCCTTACATGATTTACATGTAATTTAAGAACATATCTTCAACATTAGAAAACCATAAAAACCGAATAGGTTTATTTTATAAATGAACATACTTACATAACCATATATACATAAGTTTTAAATAAGGTTTTACATATAAAAAAATCAAAATAATACCCTTTCAAGCATTATGTGTACCAAAACATTGATTAAACACTGATAAACACCATTTAAAAAAAATAATATAGATTTGGTTTAGTAGTTATATAAAATTGTATACATATATACATATATGTAAAAACACAAGATATAAATAAGGGTTTTCATATTGAAATTGATGAAAAATAACCCCTTACATTTTTAACATGCATTAAGAACACCATAGAAAAGAAAAACAAATGATCATCATTCAAAAATCATAAAAAAAATTGGTTTGTTATATAAAGAATCACATATACATATCTATAAATATATATATACATAGTTTTAAACAAACACAAAACAAGATTAACCCTTACCTGAACTCAAAGGTTGAGTAGAGGTTGGGGAGGATCTCGAGAAGAGGGAACCCGTCGAGTGATGGTGCAACGGAGGGTTTATATAACCAATTTATATAAACTATATATATATATTTTTTTTTAAATAATTTTATAAACCATAGTTCAACATTGAATTATGAATAAATAAACTTAATAAAATTTGAATCTGACTATTCAGATAAATAAAGTAAAGACCGAGATTGGATTATATATCGAATGGATTGATTATTGATAATATATATATATATATATATTTGTGGAAAACTTTCATGGAAAAGGTTCGGTTCAGTATTAAAATAACCTACCCTTAAAGACATTGTGGAAGGAAGAACATGGACAACTGAGAGATAGAAAGACTCTCAGAAGGAGGAAGACCCAGTGGAGAAGCAGTGGTTGCTACAAACACGGTGTGAGGAAGAAGTAGAAGAAAAGGGATAAGCGTGGAAAAGATCAGATGGTCTAGATCATTCGAAGTTGATCGGACATCTGTGGATGATTCAACGGTTATAAAAATTAGATGGATGTATGAGATTAAATATTGGATTGATTGGATGACCGTGGATTGATCCATAATTTTAAAAGGGATGGACATCTGAGATCTTTGCATGGTGAGATCGAACGGTTGAGGAAAACATAGAGGAAAAGTCGTGGTGGTGGGGATTCAAAGGCCAAACAGATCTAACGGTCCAGATCGCGCACATAGATATTGAACAGCTGAGATTAGATCCCCATTAAAAACATACATACCACATTGAAATTAAGGGGGTTTCGAGCCGACATTATAAGCTTTGATCTCCCTACCAGCTATCAAAAATCTCTCTCCCCCTCCCCAATACCGCCACATACCGGTTCTCCCTTGTGGGCGTGCTCTACGCCCGTTCACTGCTGTCATGCCACCCCACACGTTGGTTCCGCCTCAGTTTCTCTATGCATCCCTGTGGGCACACATACCCTCATAGCTGGCTTGAGTTGGCCGAGGGGGAAAGGCTCAGCCAGCCACTCCTTAAGAGAGTGGTGTGAGCTGCCTCCCTCAGCTGGCTAGGTGGCTAGCCTTAAAGGGTCACAATTTTTTTATAAACCCTTGTTTAAAACTTTCAAAAATAAAATAAATCGTGTAACATTATTTTAAACCAAATAAAGTAAAAAAATGAAGTTTTAAATATTTAATTTCATTAAAACAAACAATTTAATTAATTTTATTAGTCTAAAACATGATTTCAATTTTATTTTAAACTTGGGAACATTATAATATACAATTTAACATATAAATTATACCATGTATAACTTTTAATTATTACGAGTATTTTAAAACATGATATTAAATTCAAATTAATATTTTGTGTCGAAAATAATATGTATACTTCTCTTCAAATTAATTTAAGTAAAGAATATGTACTTTTCTATTTATTTTCATTAAAACACAAACATCGTGATTTCAAATTCATTTTAAGTTTTAAAACATTATGCTTTCTAAATCTAAAGATATTTTAAATTAAAAACATGTTCAAAGATATAACTTTAAATAAATTTAAAACATTCATAATTCTTAATATACTTAAATACATATAACAATTAAAATACTTATATATTTAAGATACTTAAAATATTCAAAATACCTAAGATAATCAAAATAATAAAAATTATAAAAAACACCTAACAGTTATAAGATTTTATGACCGTTACAAAATCCAATGGTCACCAAAGGACTGCAATGGCTACCAATGGTCACAAAGGTCTTATAAATAAGAGTTTAGGGTATTCCAAACATTAGAAATAACTTGGTGAAGATGGTGCTCTACATCCCCTTAATGCTCAGTATGGTTTTCATTGTTATTTACATACTATTTTTCATCATGAGAAATCTGAAGGACTTCCACTATTTTCTTGGATTGTTTGTGGTGATTGGGGGTCTATTGGTGATTATGATAGGTCTCCTTATAGGCATTCTAGGTTAGTTATGTTCTTTTTTACTTATGGAAATATAAGGATTCCATAATTCTTATTGAATAAAACATGTCTTTTATTTTTGTTATGAAAGTACTCTTATTTTAGATGCACCATTGTTAAACAAAAACAACATAATAATAATGAAAATATTATTATTATAAATTAAAAGTGTTCGGGGAATTATAGGAAGGCAGTTAGAGAAATGGGGGACCGAAGTGGTTATGAGAGGGATGTGGGGAATGCTTTGGGGGGATCACTTTTTCGCTTTCTGTTTAGCACAACCAGGGGACTTAGGAAGGATAATCCTGGTGAATGGATTCCCGAATATAATTTCTTCTTCCTCTATTACATGCTTGTTTCACTATAATTCCAGTCCCTTCCAGTGGGAATTAATAGAACAGTGTTGTCTCTCCTCTTTTTTTTATGAGGTATCTATCAGCTTTGTCTGACCTACTATTTTTCCTCCTTGGAGACTCACCAGCAATCCTGATTGGATACCGTGGATAAATTCCTTGATTTTCTAACAAATTAATTATCCTACCTATCTTCTTCAGTCACCAATATTTTTAGTATTTGAAAACTTTGATAACCACTACCCCTATCTGGGAACCACCTTATTTTTTCAATGACTTTGCACTGGAATGTCCAGAATTGGGATTGTTGTAGTTTTTATTCAATATAATATGCCTCTTGTGTTATTCGTCAAGGATTTATCTTCTCAGACACTTTCTATGTCCACTTATTGAAAGGAGGTGATGGCCTTAGTCTAGGTCATCCAACATTGGTGCCCTTACCTTCTTGGATTATCTTTAATGGTATATTTTGATCATTTTAGTCTTAAATATCACCTCCAACAGTGCATTATAACCACTGATCAACAGTGCTGGATAACCAAACTTCTTGGATATCACTTTAAAATTAAATACAAGCCTTATCGGGAGAATTAATCTACTGATGTGCTAACCAAAAAATAGGATTCCACTAAACTCTTTATGATACACTCCTCTCCAGTTTGGAAAGAAGCTCATATACTTACAAAGGGCCTCAGAACCGACCCTTACTGGGAAAATATCATCTCAGTATTACAGAATAACCAGCCCACTCCTATCGGTTTTTCTTACACTCATGGCATCCTCATGTACAACGTTTGCCTCGTCCTTCCCGTTGCATCCCCTTGGATACCGAGGCTACTGGTTGAGCTTCATATGACACCTCAGGGCAGCCACTTGGGCTATTATCAGACTTATCATCATCTCGCAAACAACCTTTATTGGGTTGGCATGAAAAAATAGGTTCAAAAATTTGTCTACCAATGTGATATTTTCCAATGAAATAAATACTCCACACTTTCCTTGACAGGATTATTTTAGCCATTGGACATTCCTTCAATTGTTTGGGATGACCTCTCTATGGAATCCATTATGGGATTACCCAAATCTCATGGTTTTTAATTTAATTTGATGTTTGTTGATAAGCCCTCAAAGTATGCTCATTTTATTCTCCTCAAGCATCCTTTTATGGAAAAGGCAGTGTCTAACATATTTACACACAAAGTGGTCCATTGACATGGTATTCTAAATTCTATTATAAGTGATCGAGATTCTCTCTTCCTTAGTCACTTCTGAAAGGAAATTTTTCACTTGAAAGGCACCACTTTAAAGTTTAGCTCGGCATACCATCCTTAAAAATATGGTCAAACGAAGTTTATTAATCGGTGTTTGGAAACCTATATTCATTGTTTTTCATGGGAGCATCCAAATAATTGGTCTTATTAGATACTATGGGTTGAACTTTGTTAAAATACTTTGTGGCATGCCTCCATCAACACCACTCCCTTTGATTTTTTTTATGGTCATTATCCACCAACACTCCTCAACTTCCTTCCCTTTGAAATTCAGGTCGTTGTAGTTTCCAAAACTCTCATAGATCACTAAGAGGCTTTGGCCTAACTTCACCAAAATTTTCTTCTCTACCAGGATTTAATGCGCTACCAAGCTGACCCCATCAGAAATTTGTTTCTTATCAGGTGGGAGATTCTGTTTATCTCAAGTTATAGCCTCATAAAGGGCACTCTTTTGGCCATCGTATCAACATGAAATTATCCCCTCGTTACTATGGATATTTCTCCATCATCAAGAAAATTGGCCCCATAACTTATCAGTTGTCCATGCCTGACGATGCCCGTGTGCATATCATCTTCCATGTCTCTCAGTTAAATCACGTCATGGGGAAGAACCCAATGAAATCACACCTTCCCCAGGATCTTTTGGGGATCCGGTGGACTAGCCAAATCTAGAAAAGATTATATATACCCATGTGTTGTTACAGGATGTTTTTTCACAACCTAAATATTTAATCCAGTGGGATAGAAGGATTACTGAATATTCTACTTGGGAGTATAATTTCACCCTATAAAATCAATTTCCTAATTTTAGTCTTGAGGACAATACTGACTCTCAAGGGGTGGGAAGTGATAGAGCCCGAGACCACCCTGCTGGTTGGATAGTTTATTCCAGATGTGGGAAAACTATAGTAGTAAAAGGGGATTTGGTTTATCCACATGATGAGGAGGTAGTTCAGTTAAAACGGAAAGGTGCCTAAGGGTAAAAGAGTAAATGTAATAGGGTAAGGCAGTTAGAGCAAGGGGGTTGAAGTGGTTATAAGAGGGACATGGGGCACGCTTTGGGAGGGATCACTTTTTATCTTTCTATTTAGTATGGCCAGGGGCTTGGGTGGGATAATCCTGGTGAATGGATTCTTGAATGTACTTTCTTCTTCCTCTATTACATGCCTTTTTCACTGTAATTCTATTCCCTTCTAGTGGGAATTAATAGAACAGTACCATATCTCCTCTTTTGTGTCTGTGGTCTCTATCAGAGCCTATGTACATGTCTCATCCTGTCATACGCTTGGAACTCAACTAGTGGTTGGGGACACTAACCACACATGTATCTTGGTCCATTGTACTGATAACAGAACACTTGAACACCACCTTAAGATGTCATTTCCCTTCTATGGCTACCATTTCTACCACTTCCCTAGTGGAAACCCTCAAAATGGTATTTCCTACTATCAAAATTTGTACCACTAGACCGACCAACTGAAACCATGTGAGGCCCACTAGAATCCCCCTTCAAGTTCCCCTCTAAAATGAGTGCCTAATCCACCACCTCAACAAACCTATTTAAATGGAAGATATTAACCTAGGACTTGATCTCATATCTAAGTACATCCTAAAAGCATCTCGTTGTGGCTACCTCATCCCCTAGCAACACTGGGACAAAGCGTTGCATATTGGTGAAAAGACCAGCATAATCCATCACGGACACAATCCTCTAAATAAACCTCATAAAATCTGCAGATCTCTCCTATCATAGAGTCTCTAGATAGAAATGTTCCAGAAACCTTTCCTAGAAATCATTCCACAACATACCATCTACCTGCTCAGTCTGAACCAGGATATCCCACCAGCACTTCGTCAGTCCTTGTAACATATAGGCTGCCAACTTGACTCTTCTTGGGAGGAGTCTCTAAATGATCCAAAATCATATGGAATGACTCTACCTAGAACTCATATGCCTCAGGTCCATCCTCTCTAGCGAACATTAGAGGGTGATGCAACAGAAACTCTCTCGTCGGGTCAAACATACTCATCACAACCTGCCTTGGGTCTCGTTCCATCATCTGCATAAAAAAAGTAAAGTGATCATGAAACCAATATTCTCCTCTATTACCTGGAAACACTGGGGGTTCCTACTCCACTATTGGAGGATAATTCTCCGCGATTTCTTCATGTCTCTCAACCGGTAAGCATCATCGTGGTGGCATCCCTCTACAATTCCAAACCCACATCTCAAAACACTTAACATAAATTTCCATAGTTTACCCAAAAGAGAGCTCATTACTAGACATAAACAGCCCAATTCCACATACACTATCCCAATGGACATGACCGCATCTCTGTCACTACCCTCAATCATCCCTATAACAGGTCATGGCTAACATAGGGCAACCAAACTCACATTTCAAATTCTTATTACACAGCATACTAACCCTTTTTCATTTAACATACTTTAATTCGTTAAATAGTTAAAAATTCATCATTAGACACTATTCTTAACCTTTCAATAATTTTTTTCAATTCTTTATATAGTTATAAAATCTTTATTAGGCACTTTTTTCATAAAATCTCAATAGAATAAAAATGAGCACAAGAGCCTCAGCCTAGTTGGTGAGGACTCGCTAGGTGCATCCAAGAGACTCTAGATCAAATCTGGGTGGAGGTATATTTTTCGGGGGTACTGTATTAGTACTGTAGCATGCATTGTTCGGTACTGTAGCAGTCGGAACTATTCATTCATATGGGCCTTCGGGCCACCGGTTTGGTCCTCGGGTCCTGCAAGGCTTTCGGGCCACCCAAGGCCTTCGGGGCAGTTGATTATCAAGGCCTTCGGGCCACCTTAAGGCCTTAGGGCCACCCCAAGGCCTTCGGGCCACATGAATGCAGGCCCCAAACACACTACAAAAAAAAGGAGCATCCCTATAAGAGAATTCAGAGCAGGTGCACTCACCAGAGCAGAGCCAAATGGATTGTCAGAATGAGAGGGTATGGCTATGCCATCGGTACCAGCCTGTGCTTGCATGGGAAGACTAGCCAGACGGTCATGCAAAGGTGGAGAGCTACTATCAGGATGCAGATGCTGGGGAGGGGCAGTTCCTTGTAGACAGTCTGGTTGAATTCTCAAAGACCTTTGGGTCATGTATTCTCCTAAGCCTACGGGCCATGTAATCTCTGAGCCTACGGGCCTTGTAAGGGTTCCCCCTCATCCCTTGAAAGGGGGGTTATCAAAAAATCAATAAAAATGAAGGTCTTCGGGCCATTCAGGCTCAATAGAATCAAAATGCATTTCCAATTTCCATACCCGACCATCGTAACATATTTTCTATGTGTGCCTAACATGATGCATGTCACAGATATCCCTAAGTGCCTAAAATGATTCATGTATTCAAGACCTCATACCATTTCATCCCAGGATAAAAATCCCATAAAATAATAACACCACACATCAAGTGCATTACACAAGGTAAAACAACATTAACTATAACAAAGAATATCAAGAAAAAAAATCCCACCCTAGGTGCTCGAGTTTTCACCAATACATGGGTTAGATACTCCCATGCATGAGCTCATTTCCAAGACCCAAAACATCCTAATATCTCATCTACCTTCCCAAAATAAAACAAAAAATAGAAAAGAAACTGCTCTGATACCACTTTGTAACACACCGGTTTGGGTGCCTCAAGATGATGCACCACATAACATCAGGCACGCCTCCCCATATGTCAGAGGCTACCAAATATCAGTGAGTTTATAAAGACATAAGAGGAGACTATACCCTATTTATTAGAGTAAGGCACAAATGATGAAACAAAGAATAATAGAAGTAGTATAAAAAATAAAAATGCATTAAAAATCCATTTCCCAAAATTGGGTACATACCCACAAACAATAGTAAATATGTCATGTCATGTCTTACAAGTGAAAAGAAAAACTCAAAATAAAGACAACTAAAGAATCACCAAAATGGGTCCTGATAGAAATTCCAGTTCCCTCATCTATGCACATCTCCAAGCCCCAAATCAACCCTCTAGCATAAGGACTTTTCCCTTGTCCTAATTTGCAACCATGAAGTCTTCTTGGGTACCAAACGATGGCTTGGGAAGGGTGTGAGTAAAACTCTGTAGGCCACCACCAACGGTGTCTACAAAATATCCAGACTAAAATAGTGTATTTAGAAGTATGGTAAAAAACAATATAAACAAAAGATAAACCAGTATTCATTAATTAACATGATGTACATTATCCACATTAATCATTAGTTTCATGAGTTATCCATATTCATCAAACATTCTTTGGCCTATGTTAGTCAACTAGACAAAATATAAGGGGAGTTGGGTTCCCTAATTCATAGGGACAATCGTTTCACAAAACAATATATATCAACTTACCACAAAGCCTCAATCTAGGTATTCATATCATGTGCATTCATTAGGGGCATAGAGCCTTAGTTCGTCACCCTAACCCATGAAATACAAGGGTGGGGCCTAGAGCCTTAGTCTAGACCAACCCATGAGAGTAGAGCCTCATTCCAATACCCCAATCACACCACTTATTCACATGAGCATGATTCTTTAACCATTTTATACATTCACCATTTACACGCCATAACTCATTTAACACATTTTAATTAGACCAAAAACCTCCTTATTCCATGTTAACAAGCTAAACACAATTATCATTGGTTTCATTTCATAAACCCATGTTAACATTCAAAACATAATTATCATAGGTTCTATCTCATAACCCTTCAATTCCTTATTCAACAACCCAATTCCATGTTTGAGGAAGTGTCTCACCCAATGGGTGGCCTCTAGAATGATCTATAAAATCTCAATGGATTCCACAGGAATAATGAGGGGTTAAATTCATTATTAAACTAGCCCATATATCATTTCCTCCAAGGAGACCAAGTGGAAAACAAAACGATACCACAACACAACCACATACACATAACAAACTTCAATTCTATGGAATATAACTTTTAGACCACCTATCTCAAGTTTGTAGGTGAACGCTCGATTAAACTTAGCCCTTGATTCAAACTCAAACAACCTTCAAAACCCCAACTTAGAATATTTTGTAAAAAGTGGATTTTAGGGATTCATAAGGAGAAGAACGATTCCACAAAGTCTCAACCAAAAAATAAAAGGAAGTTGAGCCTTAGACTCACCCAGATATTCGATTCACACCCAATGACACTCCAAATGTCCAATAATTGAAGAAGAAACATACCTTGGAAGCTTGGGAGGAAACGTTTCATATCCCTTTATGTTGTAGGTTGAAATGGGAGGAAAATTGGGTGAGAGTTTATAAGGCCTAATGGGAAAAAATGAGAAATTCCTCCATTTTTAATGAGGTACACGGTTGGCCAAACCGTGTGCCACCCTCTATCCAAGAGGGGACCCAAGTCGCATGATCTCTTGGAAGCCCACACAGTTTGAAAAATTGTGTGGTGGCCATGTAAGATTACTCTGTCCAAGTTTTCATGATTTCTCAACCATGCACCTACCTCCCCCAAGCCCACACGGTTATGGTTCATGGTTATTAATAACCATGCGCTATTCATGAAACATGCACTGGATGGCCCCTTTCTTCCCCCTTTCGTGCCTCAAACCCCCTAAACACCCTTGAGACTCATCATATACCTGAGAACCATTCTATCAAGAAAAATAAAGGGAGTTTAACCGAAACTTAAATAAGAACGTACCTCATTATAAGGTTGGGATCTTATAGGAAAACTTAAGATCTAATGTTGTATTTCCTAGAAAAAAGACTCATGCTAGTGTGGGGGTCTTTCATTGGTTCATATTTTGTTAAAATTATATGATTATTGAGTGATTTCACCACCTGTTTCATGGATATTTTTTCTTTAGAACTGGGAAAAGGGTTTTCAATGAAAAACATCATGGTGGAATCAAAATAATAGCATGAGAAAACTTGGTTTCTTAACTTAACTTAGGTAACATACCCATAGTGATTCATTAACACCTTGAGTATCCTCCCTAACAGAAATTTGGATATTTACTATGAATTAGAGTAAAATAAGTAGATGGGAACTAATATAAAAGTCTTCCTAAGTTGGCATAAGCACATGTGTGTGTATTAGACATCAAATAAGATTTAGAGTGACATGAGATCTGGTTGTCAAAGAATTACTTCTATGAATATTATAATTAGTTTCGGGGGATGCCTTTTATCTTAGGATGGTTTAGTTTTGGATTTAACTGCACTCATTCAATAAATGATTTGCAAAAATATGGATGAGAAAAATTCAATTAAGTAATAATTTATAAAAGGGGATGAATAGAATTGGGGAATTCTAAACATGGATAAAGAAGGGGTAGATGATATACCTAAATGTCATTTAAGAAGTATCAAGGAAGTGTGAAAAGGAACTTTAGGAAAGGAAGCTAAAGGAAGAGGGATTTAGGAACATGATAAAATCTTAATTCCACTAAGATCTATTCTATTTATAAATATAAAACTAAGACTTTTGCTTAAATTGTAGAGAGGCAATGATTTAAATAATGAATTAATATGTGATTTTATTCTTCTTTGGACTGTGCATTTAGTCTTGGTATGATAAATATTTTTAAAGAAATGAAATTCATTATATTTTTGGGGATTGAAATATTGTAAGTTTAGAGGAGCGATGAGAACCAAAATTTCATAAAATTTGAACTATTTTAATTGATAATTAACCCCCTAATCTAGATGAAACTATGGTAATAACTCCATTTTAGTTACTTTTATAAATCTAAACTTTATTTTATTAATGGCTTAAAACATTATTTTTAATGGTTTTATTCATCTTTGGATTTAAATGAGAATCCATACCTTGATCTTGGTTCTGGATTTTAATTGTTAAAAGGATATCAATTCTATTTTAAAATGTTTTCAATAAATGTTAATTCACATTGACAAATACTACATTTAAATTTGGTTTTTATTGTGTGTAGGTCAATGATAAGAAATATAAAGGACTGACAGCGTATGTTTCATTTCACTCCCTATGTATGTCTCATCCAACTAAAACAACTAGGTGTGATTAATCAACGAGATCGCATTTTATTATATGGGGAGT
Organism: Viscum album; assembly: GCA_963277665.1. Classification (NCBI taxonomy): domain Eukaryota; kingdom Viridiplantae; phylum Streptophyta; class Magnoliopsida; order Santalales; family Viscaceae; genus Viscum; species Viscum album. The sequence continues at coordinate 905,098,646 of OY728166.1, read as the reverse complement.
GGGGAAGTTAATTTGAATAATGATTCAATATAAGAGTGAGGGGATTATATGAGGTTAGACCATTATTTCTAAAACTGAATCTAAAACCAATCCACTTGAATTTTCAATCAAATTTAATCATTGTTTTCACACACACTAAAAGCACCCTCCTCTTAGGAGGCAACATGGGTCCTAGTATTTCACTACATTAATATTAGGATCAAAATTGTTTGATAGGAGCCACGTGATAGGGACCTCATCATCCACCTACCTAATCATTCTTGACTTGCTTACTCTTTGTATTAGTTGATCCTTCTTGATAGCTCTAAGGAATAGAGGAGACTATATAGCCTCCTGAGAGTCCAGACATGGGGGGGCTCTATTTTCAAGGATCGAGAAACCTTTTCTAAATAAGTTGGTTGATCATAAATGGGAAGCCTCAACTGGATATTCCAATGAAGACCCTTTCTAAAACTTTGGTCCTTTAAAATATCATCTAAGACTATTTTAAATAGATACAAAAAGTGGAATATTTATTCCATCCTCTACAACCATTCCTCCACTTATGAGGACACCTACCCCCCACCCCCCTCTAAATATAGGAGGACTACAACCCTTAAATTATTATGTCCATTATCAAACTTGAGGTGGACTAGGAATCACACTACTACCCATAACCTAAAGACCATAGATGATAAATGAACTAGGGTCAACTAGAGGATCAAATTGCAGTAAATCATTCGCTACAACTTCTAAAGGATTCAAAAAGACTTTTTTATATGGCATAAGTCTATAATAACAAGAACATAAAACAAAAACAACATGCAACCTAACATCAAAACATGAAGAAACCTAACATCGAAACATGTGGAAACCTAACATCAAAACATGTGGAATAAAATCTCAAGGAGTGAAATAACACTAATATACCACCAGAACCCAAAAATAATATTTCAACACAATAAAAGAAATAACATATCAAAATAAAACTAAGCTTGATACAAGAAATTCATTTGAAATCTAAGACATTTGATAAAAGGATTTGAAACACCCTTAAAACCCTGAAGGAACATTTTATTAAATGCATCATTATCTTTTGAAACTAGAAAAATAACTTTAGAATCTAAGAGTATGAAAGAAAAAGTCCATTTTAGAGAACCAATTAAAATCTAAAAACCACTTTTCATCCTACAAACATTCCATTAATACAATTTTCTAGTCCAACCTCCCATGAGGCAAGCTTCTTAGCAAGTTCATTCCAACATCACCATATACAACACTTATATTGAATGCTTCACCCATAGAAGCACCCATCAAAGTAAAATTTATAAAGAGGGCATCAATAAATTTGAAAAAAAAATATTTCCTTCTAAAAATACCCTAAAACAATGTATCAACTCTTTGAAAACCAAATAATCTAGCCTTTTAAAACCCATCATGAACTCAAAACCTTCCAAAACCCATCTCAATTTTCCCAAACAAGTCATAAATGACAAGAGAAGACGATCCAATGCATTTTTTATCAAATCATCCGTCAACCATGTGGATCTCATTAGATGAATAGGATTAGATGCATGGTTTGCGCACATGGTTTTACAAACCCTGCACAAAATGTGTGGGGAACACTAGAACCACTTTAGTTAGGTTACATGGTTTCATTGCACAATTCATAGTCTGTACGCCCCAAAAAATCCCTCCAACCCTCCATTCTTTAACCCAAAATTCCTCAAAATCCAAAATTAGATCAAAACACATTTTAAATACTCATTTTTCGACGTCCTATCATGAAATGAGACTTGTAACTATGACCGTTGAAAAAAAACTCACTCTTAACCTACCCATCAAGTCTTGAAGTTTCAATATCATGTCTACCATTACTTCCCACATATCCACTAAAAATAGTGCATTTTGAGGTGGGTATTGTTTAATTTTGAATGGGTTGTTACACTTTCTAAATACATTTCTAGAAGTTATGAAAAAACAATACTAAATGGAACCAATCATGTTAGTGGAACTTTTACATAAGCTCTAGTAAAATACAAAACATTAGAGGGGGTTTTAACCCACTTTGATATATATATAATTTTTATAATTTAGGGACGGTTTGGAACTGCTTCAAAAAAATTCATTAAAAACAAACACCATTCCCGATCCCTGGGAAAATTGAGAAAATATTAGAGGGGGTTTTAACCCCCTCTAATATGTATGTTTATTAAATAATTTTGGGAATGTTTACAATCACGTCAAAAAAATTCAGTATTTTTAGAAAATATCCCTCCCCCCTACAGCACGCTGAACTCCAACCTTGTTTGTCCTGCTTGCCGACATCCCCTTTGACCTCATAGGCACTTCTGTTGACCTCCGAACTTGCCCTCCCCTTCACTGATCCCTCACCCCCAACCTAAAAACACCCCTAGACTCATCGATACCTCCACACACCGTCTCTCTCTCTATCAACAAAAAAAATTCTTAAAAAAAATAAAAAACCACCCTCGGTCTGCTGGAAAACTGTAAAAATATTAGAGAGGGTTTTAACCCACTCTAATGTGTGTGTGTGTGTGTGTTTATATTAAATAATTTTTGGGTGGTTTAAAATCACCCCAAAAAATCATATTTTTTTAAAAAATATCCTCCGTCTTTATCTCCCCCTCACCAGCACCCCCTATGACCTCTCACCCCCCTCGCTGACACTCCCATCAACTTCTGACCTTGCCCTCCCCTTCATCAGTCCCTCTTTCCCTTGCACGACCAACTTACTTTTCACATGTGTGTATTATTTACATACATGTGTGTGTGTGATGAGAAATTTATTATATAATTTTATAGTGTATATATTGATAATAATTATATTTACATATATAAATATAATATATATTTAAATATTTATTTGTAAATTTTTATTTGTATATACTTATTTGTATATATGATTATATAACATATAACGTATTTATATATTTAATATATTAATTTAAATTCATTTTTATATACTAAAATCATCTATAGATATATATGTGTGTGTACATAACATTTTTTATATAATAATATTATTATTATTAATAAATACATCTGTATTAAATGTATGTATATGTATATAAATATATTGTATATCTATGTATACAATTAAATACATTTACATTATATATTTTTTATAAAAATATATATAATATAATACAAACACAAAATTATTTGTGTGTACTTATATATATGTGTGTGTGTTTATATTATAACAATAATAATAATAATAATAATTGATGTTATTATATTAAACCTACTTCTTTAATTGTAAAAATTATATGTGGTTTTATAAATACTATATATTTATTAAATGCATTTATATTATGATTTATATTATACATATATTATTTTAAATACATTTATATTATATTATGTGTACAAATATATATTATATACACAAAAATAAATATACATTTATATAATTTATATAATTTATATTTCTATAATAAATATTTATATTACATATATAATATTTATGCACTCTAAATTATATATGTACATATATTTAAATAAATATATTTATGCATATATTTATAATTAAATTTATCTTATGTATACAAAAAATAAACATATTATATTTTTTCACATTTTTGTTTATATGTATAAGTATTTATTTAATGTATTTATATAATGTCTTTATATAATATGATTATAATGTATTTAAATATATTTATATATTGTGTTTATATATTATACATTAGATATTTGGGGGTACAATTACATCACAACACACACACCTCACACACAGAGGCCAAACAAGTAGGTCATAGCCCCCCAAGGGGTAACTCACCCATCAAACCCTTTATTTATTTTATATTCCCCTGCATACCCTATTATATAGAGGCATAAAGAGCCATAAAAATTATGGCCTGAAGACCCATTAATCATGTCTGGTAGCCACGCATAAACCTCTTGTGCAACACCCTCTGCAGTCTGCAGTGTAACACCCCCCCATCATGACCAGCCTCCTACCCAAGGCCAGTCCCTGCCGTTGTACCTGAGGTGGCCATAGACATGTAGAGTCCTGCACCCCAAAGGTCTGCACCGTGGATGACAGATGTAAATCAGCCTCTCAAAGTTTTATGTGGGAACACAACCTGGGCTTTCCACCAACGACCAGCGTCAATGCCACTGGCCCACCATCCAGTTCTATCCACCGTTTATGCACCTCTTTTGTTTGTTCACCCGGTCGTCAGCCCACCACCTAAGCACCGCAATCAATCTTCGACACTACCCAAATTTGTAGTCACCTCATTTTCAATGAATCATCATCCCTTCCCTCACCACACTCAACTATGTCAGATTCCATCATCTTACTCATATGCCTACATCAAAGACCAACACCACCTTTCCATGCTTGCTACACTAGAGATTGCCCGCTCACTCGTTTTCAAGTCGACCGACCATGAGCACCCCCGCCGTCAAGCGGGGGTTTGTCAGTACCATGAGGATTTAGTAAGTTTTTTTCCAAATCCACTACTAAAATATGAAGACATAAAATAAAATAAATAATATAGGTGTTTAAAACCCCCTCTAATATAAGTGATCATTGGAGGCTATGAACTGCCACTAATATTTTATATTATATGGTTTTTTTACCCCCTATAATATTTTAATTCTTTTTAAAAATAAATCTATTATATTTTAGCAGTGGTTGTGTCAAAATTGTTTTTAAATTTTAATTTAATGGTGGTTTTAACATAAACGCCATTAATTTATACAAAAATTTCATTTAAATGAGGTTGTGCATAACCCCCTCTAAATAATCGTGGTTAAATGCACTTTTTTTTGGAGTGGTCATAAACCAAAACTGGGATTTGATATCATTTTATAATGAATCGGCCTAGGTAAATTCTCTACAAGGCCCAAGGTATGTTATTGATTTCCATATGTTGACAACTAGATCTATGACATCAACCTCACTCAATTTGGAAACAATTTTTCTTGATGAAACATAAATTTAAAAGAACCTTTACCTAGAAGTTAGACATGATCATTCTTGGTGACAGAATATCACACACAATAAATAAACAATTTAAAAAATATAAAACTACTAACATGGCATAATAAATTAAATAGAATCTCATAATAGACCTAACCCATAATCACAACTAGCATCCCAACTTTAATGCAATTGCCAAACAATATGGCGATGACACAAAAGATGAGAAGCCTGTGAGGCACTATACAAGATGAAGTAAAGAAAAAAATATCCACAACCAACATATATATATATATACTACCATCCACATTGTAACAAAAAAACACACTTCACTTGAAACCTCCATCATACTTAAACAAACATCTCAGTCACTCCCAAGATCCAAGAAACCTATCAATGCCTGTATAAGGTAAATACAAGACTACATACACATATATAGTGTGTGTTTGTGGTGTGAACTAAACTTATCCAGTAGGATCCCACCAAGTAATCTTTAAATTTCATTTTGAAAATAATTTCAATCACACTATTTTTAAATAGAATATACCAAATTATCCCTTTTTGTTTAGTAAACCATTAACAAGAGATTCTTTATCAATTTCACTTTATAAAAAATCAAGTTGTTTCAAAACATGTAAAGGTTAAATCATAAACCCTTCTAGGTAAAATAGTGCATTTAAAGTGTTAAACAACTTTTTAAAGAAAGATTCCTTGCATAATTTGAAACAAAACTTTATATTTATTTTGGAAACACTCTTTTAAAGACAACCATTTTTAAAGAAAACACCACAAAACTTTGATTTGGATGTCTCAAAATTCTTTTACCATAAAATACACATTTTCCAAGGAAACAAAATTGGAATTTAAATCTCATTCCTTTGGTTTTTTGAAAGAAACCCAAGTTTTAGGAGTAAATAAAATTAGGGAAACTGAAAAAATATTATCAAATGTAATATCATTAATCAAATAAAGGAAACAATGGAACATACGGAACAAGAAGCTACATCATGGTATAAAGTGTTATAACATAATATACACAACATGAAAAACGAATTAAAATATCCATTGTAATAGAAATATATAAGAATCAAACAATATCCATCATGGAACAAAACCCTAGTCACCATAGTGATGTTCATGGACATAACTAAACAATGAATCATCATATGGATAGTCAATGATTATAAACTACACTTACACTCGGTTTTCCCTTCCCTAGCCTCCCCAAGTGGTAAGAAATCCCTAGTAATCGTACAATTGTACACTATGGATAATATTCAGTGTATAGTATCAATTACTGTTGTAATAAACCCTCAAAATTCCACTTAAATACCCATGGTTTTTCATGACATAAACTAGAGGTGAGAATTTAAGGAAATATATCTTAGGATAATATCACATTAATAAAATCATAAAATCACACCTTATCTTCAAACACACTTCAAAGAAACAACCTCTTAACAATATACTAACAATCCAATCATGATTCAATTATCACATTATACCATATCACTTTACCATAAAATGAAAACCAAGGGGTATGACAACCAGGGTAGAAACACATAATAAAAATATCAATTTCATCCTCCAAGAAAGCCTTATCATTAATCATTTCAAAAAAATATAAAATTTATAAAATAATGAAATAAAAAAAGTCTCCTTATTACTTGAAATTATTATAAATAATTTTATAAAATGATTCAAGTGTGAAAAGACCCTTTTCCACTTACACCTTCAAGTCTTAAGATAGAGAAGATGAGAGAGAAACTGCCTACATATCAACATACATTGAAACCCAATAACGACACTTAGATCCTCCATATATGATCACATGACACCTTCCCTTCACTATATCCAAAAACGTCTTTTAAAGATTCACATCAAAAAACATAGATATATCTATAATAAAATAGATCTATGATTCTAAGAGAGAGAAAAAAGATGGATTCAGGAAGAACAAGGGAAATAAGCACTTACCGGCAATTCCAAATCTCCAATGCACCTTGAATCATCCAAACAACGCTCCTAGATTAAAGGGAATTGTTATTTAGGCCTATGGAGGGAGAGGAGGTCAATTTTATGGAATATTAAGTGACAAATGAGGTTTCTTCGGGGGTTAATTCAAATTAAACCATAAAACGGTTGTAGATCCTATTTTTCAGTAAGAGGGTTACGAGCAGCCATATAGACCACAACACAGTCCACCCAGGTCCATGGAATAGTCCCCTTTGGATATGGCATAGCCTGCCCATTCAAAAACCCTTAGAGAACCATAGTGTAGATCCACGTTATCTAGGGAGGTTCTATGTTCAAACCCAAGAATTACGCTATAGGGGTGCTGAAATTGGCAGAACCCGTGAATTCTCCCCCTTAGGGGCTACGACGTAGCCATAGCATCTATTTCATAACATCTAGCCACCCTATACTGCATCACACCCCCTACAGCATAGGGTTCCCAAAATGGTATAGGTTAAGACTCCACCCTGACCCCCCCCCCCCCCACACACACACACACACCTCACTCCTACTACATGGTGTAGCCATGTAAATATTGGAAGTGGCTCCGAAAACTTCCTCCCTAGACCGTATGTCGCAGTGACTCCCTCCATGTCGTAGCCACCAAAGGCACATGCCACATCCCCATGCTCCATGTCGTAGGCTCCTTGGAAACAACCTAACTCTTCCCAAAACCCCTTCAAAGCTCCTCAGAATACACAAAACTAAACCCAAGTATTATATAACCTAAAAATATATGATAATAGGGTCCAGTACTTGAAACCAAAGGGTGTCAAATTCTCTCCACCATTATTTTAAAATATTTTGATATAACTCTCAATAATTCTCATGATTTTTATTATTATATATTTATTCATGATATTTTCAAGTAATAGTTCCATTTATCCACTCTTTGGTGGTATTTCCGTCCTCATAAAGTAAAAACTAGGGGTTATTTGGAAGAGTTCGGGCCATGGATCGAACAATTATTTTTCATTCTCCCACGTCTCTTCCTAAATCTAACCATGCTGCCCTACAACCCTTGATAAATTGGTGATTTTCCCACGCAAGATATTCTCTTGTCTATCCAAAATCTGTATTGGAAAATGAATCAATGTAGCATCTGTTTCAAGATCAACATGGTCTCATTAAATCAAATGGTCATGATCAGTCTGTCACTTCTTTAATTGAGATACATGAACCACATTATGCATAGAACCGAATCTTGGTGGTAGATCCAACCAATAAGCCATATCACCCACATGTTCAAGTATCTTAGAAAATAAAAAATACCATGGATCTTTCCTTGTTTACCAAAATGATGATTCCCTGCCCTTGGAGAGATTCTCAAGAATACATGATCACTTACCTCAAACAATAACGGTCGATGATGGTGATCCAAAAATGATTTCTAATGATTCTAAACCATCTCTATTTTTTTCTAATCAATTGAATCTTCTCTATTATCTCGTGTGCTAGGTTAGGTCTGATAAGTGAAGTCTCACCTGTTTCCACCCAACAATATAGATAATGACTGGGATGACCATAAAATGCTTCAAAAGGACCATATGTATTGATACCTGATAACTATTATTGTATGATATCTATACTAAAGGTATGTTCTCCTCCCATGAGCCATAAAAATACATCATAAAAGGCCTAAGAATGTCCTCCAACATTTGGATCATCCTTTTGGATAGTCCATCCATTTAAGGATGATACGTTGTGATCAACGTCAATTGAGTTCCAAGGGATTATTGCAAGGACTTCCAAAACTGAGATGTAAACTTGGGATCCCGGTCATAGAATATTGAAAATGGAACCCCATGCATCTTTACCACTTTCTAAATGTAGAGTTTGGAAAAATTCTCCACCGTATTGGATTCATGAATAGGGATGAAGTGAGAAAACTTTATGAGTCGATCTATAATCACCCATATGACATTATGTTTTCTAACCATTCTTGGTATACCTATCACAAAATCTATAGTTACCTACTCTCATTTCCACATGGGAATCGGTAAAGAGTGTATCATACCCACTGGTCATTAGTGCTCTGGCTAGACTTGCTGACAGGCGAGGCATCTTGATAAAAACACTGCCACTTCCCTTTTCATGATCGCCCACCAAAATTGTGTTTTCAATGATTTATAAATATTTTGGATGCCAAGATGGATAAATCATTTCAAATGGTGGTAGTCATAAATAATCTATTCATGTAAAGCCATAGGTACCATGATCTGATCTTTAAAATGTAACATTGAATTCTCATCTAGCTTTCATCCCTCAATGATCTCCCCACCATTGAGTTTTAAAATCATGGTAACATGTTCAGGAATAGATTTCTAAGCTTTTTTAACCTTATCAACAAAATTAGGAAAAAATTAAACTAGAAAGAAAGCTGCGACATCATTCTGGTTGGTATAATCTATGTGCATATCCACTAGGACCGACATTAGCTTCCACTAATCTAGAGCCTCTTTAGCCTACTGATTATATGAACTTCTACTCAATGAATCTACCACCAAATTCCCTTTTCCCAATGTACACATCAAGTCAAATTCAAACATCTACAGTTATTCTATCCATACAAATTTCTTTTAGTTCAAATCCCTTTGTGAGAAAATGTGTTTCAAGTTATTATGATTTGTAAACACCATAAATTTATCACCAAAAAGATAATGATAATAAGTCTTCAAAGCATGAACTAGGAAAAACAATTCCAAAATCATGTATTGGGAAGTTCTTCTCATGAACCTTTAAGTGTCTCAAGCCATGTGAAACAACATGATCTCCTTACATGAGAACAAAACTCAACCCTAATCATGATGCATCACAATATACCACATACCCTTGTCCAAAGTCTGACAACATAAGGATGGGTTCTAATTTAAGATGAATCATTAGCTTTTGGAAATATTTTTGGCACTCATTGTTCTATTGGAATGAAATACCTTTCCTTGTCAATGCATTCATTAGTGAGGCCAAGTGTGAAAATTCATGAATTAAGAATCGGTAGTATCTTTCTAAGCCAAGGAAGTTGTGTATCTCAAAATAAATCTCTGATGGTTATCAAGGGATAACAACTTCTATCTTTTCAGGATCTATAGTAACTCTTTTTTCAGAAATGACATGACCAAGGAAGTGTACCTCCTGAATCTAGAAATCACACTTTGAGATTTTAGCATAAAGGAAATGTTCTCACAAAATACCCAACACTATAACCAAGTGTTAATCATGATCTCTTTGGTCCTATAATACACTAATATATCATCCAAAAACACTACTACAAAGGAATCCAGATACCTTTGGAAGATTCTATTCATCAATTTCATAAACATTGATGATGTATTCTTTAAGCAAAAGGGAATAGCCACATATTCATAATTACCATATCAGCTTCTGAAATCTATCTTTAGAATATCCTCTTTTCGAACTTGCAGCTAGTGATGCCTCGATTGTAAGTCAATTTTTGAAAACCAATAGACTCCCCTCAATTGATCAAATAGATAGTATGTTCATGGAAGTGGATACCAATTCTATATCTTAACTTGGTTAAGTTTACGATAATCTATAAAAAACTGAAGAGTTTTATCCAATTTTTTCACAAAAAAAAAACCGATACTACCCATAGAGATGTGCTCAGTTGAATGAACCCTTTATTTTACAACTCTTCAAGCTGGAATTTCAATTCCCTCAATTTTTTTGGTTCTATCTAATAAGAAAAAATGGAAATAGGACTAGTTCTTTATTAGAAATCAATTTTAAAATCTACTTCTTTTTTGGGTAAAACCCCTAAAAAATTATTGGAAAAACATCATGAAACTAGTCAACTATGGTTAGAAAGTATCTATTTACAACCTCATCCATCGATGCTAAAGTAACCACTACCAGTTGGTAAGATATGTTTCCAACTACTGATACTAGAGGTCCTGATCTTTCATTTATATCCCAATATCCTTTAAAGAGATATCTAACATTATTATAATATTTTAAAGTGACTTTCCTGACATAAGATGTATTCCCAACACCAAGATTTAGAGCACTACAACAATAACAATGAATATGTCACATATTGTTACAGTTGTGACATTCCCTAGGTGGTGCCATACAATCTCACTTAATATGATCAAATTAACCACATTAGAAACATCCCAACTTACTTTTCAGTTGAGGATGGAAGTTGACTGAACCCATTTTTTGATTTTGTGATATTACACCACTTTGGAAGTAGGTGTCCCCCTTCTGCTTATTCCTAGCATTAGAGTTCCCACTTATTGTTGTGGGGATAAACAAGATCCCTTCAAATATATTTCCATAAATATCTCTTTCTTCAACCATCACTATATTTACCATCTCTGTATAGTTTGTAATACAAAGGAACACAATCTTGGAGTAAATTTTGGATTGTATCCCCGACTTAAAAATGTGTTCCTTTAAGGACACCCTTGTATACAAATCAGGTGCAAAGTGAACTAAGTTCATAAACTTAGCTACATATTCAATCACTGAGATATTATCTTGCTTTAATCTAAAGAAATTTATTGCTCTAGTGTTCATAAAAGTGTGAGGATAGAATTTCTTGTTAAATAACTCTTTAAAATCTGTCTATATTATGCCTCATTAAACTTTGAACTGAGTAGAAAAATCATACCATTAGCATGATAGATCCTCAAGAATATACGTTTCTAACATGAACTTCATCTCATCTGGTTTTCTAAGGAAATTGAAGATTCAATTCAACCTATTCAGCCAAACCTCTTCTTTTTCAGGCTCTGAATCCCACAAAAGATGGATGGATTTTTGTTTCTGAAATTCAACCAAGTGGTCCACCTGTTGAGGTTAATCATTACTATTTCCTCTATCTATGAATTAAAAATCATGAACGATGTTTTAGACCAAATGTTGGTTTCACCTATATGGTTCAGGTGCAACCAAATTTTTTTCCACCTTCTCTGATTGATTCCTACGACGTATAACCAGTACCATTCTCTATCACCAGAATAAAACTCTGTTTAGTCTCACTCACTATCAAACGAAGTTTTATAATTTCTAAATTACCATATTAATAAATACCATAATCCTTCTTTTCAAAAATAAACCATTTTAACTATTTTAAAAATACCACAACCATTCTTTTCCAAATTACCACAACGTTTTTCAAATTAATCCAAGAAACAATCAATAGCCAACATATTTCAAAAATCATCATTTTATAGTGTTTTCATAAATCAAAAACTTAATAATGAATAATGAAGTCCAAGTGGGAAGTATCACTATCAATGAATGATATGCCACACTAATCGGCTAAACCCACGACGATGAGGTGAAAACACACCTAAAAGTATCTTAAAACACTTTTTGTACCTAAACTACCTAGGTGAATTGAATTTTATCATAAAATGGTTAGCTATGTATTTTTAAACTATATATTTCAAGTTATAAAAAACATATATCCTTGCTACCATATCAAGATACAAACGTACCAACCAAGACTGATACCATTTCAATATGAATGATTAAACAAAACTGATACCATTTATAACATCTCGCCCCTTCTTGTTGGATTGAGAAGTGATTTGGAACCACTAGAATTAGGTGACATCCCCAAGAAACAAAATACTAATAATAAATTTAGGCTTAAGGAACAATTGGATGAACATTTTCCCTATAAAACAAAGAATCATAACAAAATGTAACATAAACATCAAAACCACTATATTATGCATGAGAAACAATAATACAACCTAATAATAAACCAATAGAAAGAAACAATATCATAGGGAAAACATAAAAACATATAATAATCCAAAATATATCAAAACATAAAGACATGAAAAGACACTGAACCAGACACCACCCAAACTAGCTCCAATCTCCAACTCCACCTGCCATTCCCAAGGTATCATTAAGCATCACTAGAGAAGTAGTATACCTTGCCTTTCCCCATGTCTTGGTAGATGACATCTATAAATACACTGAAGTGACCAAGGATAAGGTGAGTATAAACTCGATAGGATTTCTATAAATACTTCCCAACTCTCACCACTAGGACAAAACTTGTTAGCACATTTATATAAAACAATTTATAAGTAGTTGAAATAGATTATATCAAAGTCATAAACAATTTCAATGGAAAACAATAAACAGGTTATAAACAATTTCTCATCATTTGGAACACTCATTCCCATGTCTCCACACAAACACACCCATGCATTCCAAGTGACAGTTACATACTCATGAGCATTTACTAGTCAATCCACCAATTTGTCACTAGGTTTCCAATCTCAAGGTACCCCAATGGCACACTCCCCTCATTCAGAGTCACTCCCTCAAGGTTCCCTAATGATAATCCCCTTATTCAAGGTTGTTTAAAATGAAAATGAACTCATTCCAACCATGTATACCAACATTCCATGTCAAAAAAATTTCATAAAAAAACATTTTTCTTGGAAAAATTTCATCAAACACTTATCTTTCATCAAAATGAAACCATAATTTTAAATTCATCATTTTAAAATTATAAACAAAGGGGTTTTACAAGAAAACATCCAATTTTCCATATTTCCAAAACATCGAGTTAAGATAGGTTTTCTTCAAGAGTCATACCAAGTTTCCACAAAATATTCAAGAATTTTTTTTATCAAACATAAGCCTTCAACTCTTAAGATAGAGAATATGAGAGAGAAGCCACCTACTTCTTAATGGATGATGAATCCGAGGAACGACACTTAAACCTTCTAGATCTGATCACACCACACCTTCCCTTCACTAGATCCAATAAGGTCTTTTCAAGATTCACATCACACAACATAGATTTGTCCATAATAGACTAGATATATGGTTTTGAGAGAGAAGAAAAATGTATCTAGGAAGAACAAGGGAAACAAGCACTTACCAGCAATTCTGGATCTCCAATGCAATGACCCAAAAATTTTATCAATGGAAATTTCCTTCTTATAATTATGTAATATAGTATAAATCACATAAACCCACATATAAAACAAAATAAAAAATTTATAAATAATTAATGAATGAAATAAGAAGCATTTCTAGAAGTTAAGGAACCTATACTGATGAAATAGTAATGTGACCTTTAGAATAGTAATGTGACCCTTATGAATAATAAAATGAAAAATGGAATTGTGACCTCAACTATGAAAGTTTAAATAAAATTTAGGCATCTTATCAATGGTAATATAATATAATTATATCAAAGTATAATTAAATAATTTTTTTTTAAATTATTAATTAAGTGTTCATATTTTTATAAAACATAAGTATTTATTTTCAATTTTATAAGTAACATAATGTTTTAAAAGAAAAATTATTCCTATAAAATGTACCCATAAATTATTATTTTGTTATATTATGATTATAGGTTAATTTTATGATACCTTACTTAATTTTTCAAAGTTTTATAAAATTAGTTATAATTTTAAAATATGTATTTTTCAAGTAAATTGTAATTTTAATTAAAAATTAAATTTATCATATTTAGAAAAAAAAAATTATAAAATGGAGTTCAATTTTGAATTATACACATAAAAAATGATTAGGATGATTTTTTGGGATTTTTTTAAAATACTTGAATTTTTTGTGAGAAGTAAAATATGGTAATTTATGATCTTTATACATTATAATACACTATTCCTTGATTCATCTCTAATGTAAACATAATAATCTCAAACTAACCTTAATTATTTTAATATATTCTGTGATAATTCTCAAACTATTCATAGTCTTGATCCAAAATAATAAACTAATGAATAAAATAATGAGAAAACACCCCTCTCCTCCACTATAAATACCACCCCTCACCACCTCTTCTCATCACACCTTCCAAGATTTTATCCTTATCAAAATTATTCCAAATAATCTTCCCAATCCCCTTCCCCATGTCTATGATCTCTTGGTAGCATCAAAATACTAAAAACCTTGCCCTAAGTAAGTTCTCAAGGAGGAGAAACTCAAGAGGTAAATTCCACTTTCCTTTTCTTTTATTTTTCTTTTCAAGTTATTTTATTTTCTTGATCTATCATCACCTCCCACCATCTAAATGTAAAGATAAATAAAGTACCTTAAATATAATATAATTTTATTATGATAATGTAATAATCCATCATCAACCCCCTTTCTCCTCTCCTTTTCATTCTAGAAATGAAAACGTCGTTCGTGGGGTGTTAATTTATCACCTTCAATTATGAAAATTTTTCATTTTCCATTAACACCTTCAAGGATGCCCATAAAACCATTTTTATTATTAAACCAAATTATAATATATTTAATGTTTTATAATTATTATATACACATGATGTTAATTAATAAAACAAAACTAGTTTGTGATGATCGAAAAACCGCCAAAATTAACCTAAACAATTATCATTAACTATTTATCTAATGATTCATCCTCATCCAGAATAACCAAATGACTTATATAACCATTTAACCTTATGTATGTTCATTAATAACTTATAACTCCAACTCTATATTTCAATTTCTATTTCCATAAACTTCCATAATCTTATATAAGAAAACCGGTCATGAAAACTATGAAAATGAGCACTCCCAAACGATGAAATTGAACACTATAACTCATAAAAAAGGCCCTAAATGAAATTAATAAAATTATACTAAATCAATTAAATTTTGAAAATTTTATGGAATTATTAATTAATGAATCTAATTTTATTGTTCAGTACATGAAGATCAAGTGCAGAACTGTTTCAAACATAAGGTAAGAGATTCTACCTGAACCTCTATTTTTTCCTTCGAGTTACTCTTTCCCTATATTTATCACAATGTAATGGTTCTTTATTTTTATATAATTATTCTAAATTATATTTATATGCTCCAAACTCATGTTTCTAGATCATGTTATTCCTCTTTTATGGGGTAATACGTGTTTTAAAAAGGCTCCCTTCTCAAAAATTCTTGATAAGAAAGTATGATTAAAGGGAATTTACTAATTTATTACCCATTATAATGTGATATTAATAATTTGTTTTAAGAAACAATTATTTAAATATTTTTATCATGAAAAAACTATCATGGTTCATTTTTGGTTTTATGTAACCAATTATGCCTTTTCTATTTTAAAGACTCTTTAATATTTTCCCTTAAAGTCGCACTAAAGTGGATAATTTCTAAAGTTTCCTAAACACTCATTTAAAATGATTTCACTTAATTTGGACACAATTTATCATTATCTATGCCTATTTTCCTTTATGAATATCCATGAATTTTCTAAATCTATTCTTTCATGGACACTTTTATGATACACCCATGTGTAATTCCTTATGGTATGATTATGATGTCCATTTATTTCCATGGGTAACCCTTATGTTATGTTTGATTCCTTATGTATAATTCTTCATGTTGCAGATATATTCATGAACATGTTATTATGGGTGTGCACAGATAGTGATCCAATTAATTGGGTAATATTTTTCTCATGATACATCATTTTTGGTTAGGGAGTGAACTTGATTCCTTTAATGGACTTTGTCCACCATGTTATATAGTCTTGCTGGTTAGCCTTGACTCATGTTTATGTCATGTTATATATTGTTTCCACATTCCTATTATGCCATAATTATATTCTCCCATGTTATACATATTATTATTCCTTATTTTTATTCATTTTTCATGCCTTTTATTCCATCAAATTATTCCTTCTAACCCATGTACTATGTTTTATTCCTATGCTTATTACCTTACTGGGATTTTTAGATCATACCTTTTGTTAATGTATTCCCCAGGTTATCCTATGAAGATATAGGATCTCATTGGGAGTTAGGATCTAATTATAGAGATTAAATGAAATATTTTTCATGATGTTTAATTATGTACCTAATCTTCCAAAGACATTAGAATTTACAATCCTTTGCTTATAATTTGATGGCAAATTATACTTAAAATCATGTAATAATATGTGTGAAAGGGTAGGGTCACTATAGTCGGTATTAGAGAAAGGTCTAGTTATTATTAGGATTAGGATTATAAAACTCTATTAAAAGCCTTAGGGATATGACTAAGTATAAGAAACCATCCCTAAATTTTGTTTATTATAGAGTAAGTGGTTTATCAAGAAAATACGTTCCTGTTTGGATACAACAAGTGGACATGGTTCTGGAAAACATTTGCCTAGGAGTAACAACTCCAATAAGGTGTTCTGGGCCTAACTTGGGGTAACCTGGTACACAAAAATGGACCTTATTTCACACCTGGTTTGACACTCCTAGGGGATATGCTTTGATAAATTTGTAAACTCATTACGAACCATTATTAAGGAAAAACAAGCTTGTAAGAATATATGTTAGAAAATAGATCATAGATAACCCATATTGAAACCTAGGGAATCACAAGGTAGGATATAATTTTCATTTACAAGTTTATCCTTATATTTTCAATGTTTTTTTTATATTATTATTATCTAAGTATTCAATCCCCTAAATATACTTTCTTTTTATTAGTTAATGGTTAGAAATAGAAGAACTCCTGCCAACAATCAATGTGATAGGCAATGTGATTATTTCCCTAATGATATACCAAATATGATGAGAATGGGTACTAAAAACTTTATGATAGTACTTTCTCATATGGATCAAGTTATGAATAATAACTTGAATCATGTTAAAGTCCATCCTTCTATAAAGA
Organism: Viscum album; assembly: GCA_963277665.1. Lineage (NCBI taxonomy): Eukaryota > Viridiplantae > Streptophyta > Magnoliopsida > Santalales > Viscaceae > Viscum > Viscum album. The sequence continues at coordinate 905,081,056 of OY728166.1, read as the reverse complement.
AAGATAAAGTTGATATCGAATCCTTCATGCAGAAATGGCCACCCATGTTTAGTGGGTATTTGGATCCCCTCCTCGTAGAACAATGGATTAACTCCATTGAGAAGATATACCCTATCCTCTATTTCTTAGAAGAAGAGAAATTTGTGATGATAATTTATAATTTTGATGGGGAAGATGATCAGTAGTGGACAATAATCAAGAATACAAAGTCCAAGGAAGAAATTTTTTCCATGGGATAAGAATATTTCAAGAATATACTTTTCAATAAATATTTTCCCTGAACCCTCCATCTCAATATGGAAAGGTAATTACACGGAATAAAGAAAAAGGAATATGAGTCTATTGGGGTGTATGAAAAAAACTTCAAAAGGATTTCAATATATGCCTTAGGCTTTTTCATGAACATCGAAATCAAGGTGGATCACTTCTTTAGTGGACTAAAGTTGAGTCTATGAAAACTGTTAGAGATTTAAGAATTAAACAATTATGAGGATATTTTATGTTGTTCCCTAAAGATTGAAATGGAAATCAGAGACTCTCAATGGTCTCATGGGCCTGGGGAAAAATAGGAAAATGAAGTTTAATATGGGTGATAAATCCCCTGATGGAAAGAAGAACATACAACCCACGGGTCAAATGTGTGGGAAGAAGCATCTTGGAAATTTCTTAAAGGGAACCAACAAATGCTTAAAATGTGGAAGAGAAGTGTATATGGCTAATAACCTCCAAATGGGTATGAAGAATACCACCAATATTAAAGAATAAAGGAAGGTTCAGATCAATACTTAGCATGTAGTGTAGTGTTTCAACTATAAAGAACATGAGTATTATACAAACCATTTCCCTAAGCCAAGGGTTGTTTATAACGAACCATACTTTACATACATTGTTATTACTTCATAATTGAAGCATACTTATTACAACATATAACAAAACCATGAAAGGACCGTATAGGTATAGTGTCTTTAGAAACTGGGAAACATAAACAACTGGTTCATAAATCATCTACATTGTCTCCCGTTTATTTCATCATATCTAGAGTCCCTTTTTGTCATATCCTACTTAATACCCTTATTCCTGACTTGGGGAAATGAAAACATACAAAAGGGTGAGCTCAAATGCTCAGTAAGGTTAAACAAAATAAATATCAATCATATCATATTCATAAGAACATAACATTTTGAATATCTTAACCTGCAAAATAGATCATAATATCATAACATGGGATAAATCATAGTGGTGAAATGTAATCCCAATAATCATAACTTAAAACATGATACTTTGTGGAATACACACATAATCATAGAAAATAATTTCATTTTAGTCAAGACTCATTTCCAAGACTATCATAGCGGACAAAGTCCATTACTGAACCGAGTTCACTCCTCATTCTAATCCTGTATCACTGAACTGGATTAACTTGTCGTTCCAACCATGTCAATCTCATGAGATATAAATATTTACCCAATGCATTGGAGGGAGATATAGGTCTCACCCATCTCATAATGAAACCATTCTTATGTGTGCCACAAAATCACAAATCATACATCATAGCATAACCCATGTAATAAAAATGGGATTCTTAAACATCGTGACATCATAAAACAATTCATATAAGAAAAAGGACTTCATAAAAATAATTCCATCACAACATAATCAAATAAATGTAAAAATAGGGATAGAAACAGAACCCTATATTATCTTAGATGGAAAATAATTTTGATAAAACACTTGAACTCCACTTTTGAGGAAAATATCCTTTCTACTTAAAAAAACATTTTTTCCATTCTTAACATGTCATACAATTTTAAACTAAAATAATTTGATTAAAAATAAACTTTAAAACTTGTAAAGGAAGCTTCATAGAAAAAATGTTCTATGAAATCATGAAAATCCATTCATGTCGTATAAGTTAAAAAAACATTCTTCTCGTACTTTGGCTGGAAAAGTCAAAAAGTACCTTGTATGAAAAACGACAAAAGATTCCTTTCATACCTTTTACTAAAACTCACCAATGATTAATATTGGATTTAAACAATTGTAGTAGGATAGAAATAATATTACATATTGAGGAAACATGTATGTGGATGATAAATATTCCCCAGTAAATTCTGAAGTATAAACAATCTCGGATAAAAATTAGATTGCGAGATTTTCCCTTACCTTAGGTCTGATATGCTTTATACGTGTCTGAACCTACTGTATAATGTTTTAAATAATGTCATTGACTTATTCCAGAATCATACTCATTGTTATGATATCATATATGGTCATATTCTTAGCTTCTTATTTGTAATATTTCATCGATACTTGTTATTCGGGTGTTTATTGCATTATGTTCTTATGCGTGTTTTGTCGAATAAATTCTTATTCTTATTTTTAGGTTATAGATACCTCATTTAAAGAGTGTTATTAGTATAATATATATAATATTTACTCATTAAATTCATTTATATAATCATTATTAAATGAAGATCATGTAGAACGAGTCGCATCACATCGTGGAGACGGTAGGCCGTACGTACGCACAAGCGATGATGTCGTTCCCATGATCATGGAATTGTATTGAAGTGTATGTATACTATTTCAGAATCAATATCACTTTTACAATAATAATATATAGTTATTATTTACACAATTATACCCATCCAAGTAAGGTGGTGGTGGAAAACATATTACACCACGGCGTGGAGACGATATTCCGTACGTACGCACGCGCGGTGATTTCATTTTCCGTAGGATGGATAGAAGATTAAATAGGGTTGTTTCATATTTATAATAACATATCAGTATATAAGTGATACTGATTTTGTTAATTCATAATGAAAAAACTAAAGAAGAAGAAGTAGAAGAAGAAATAAATTTGAAAGAATCGGTAACGGATATTACCTCTTCTTCGACACGTCTCTTTGATACCTCATCTTAGGGCACTAAAATTGGTCTTTGAAGAAGACCAGGACCTCTAGGATATTTCTAGAGAAGTTTAGAAGAGAAATTTTCATGTTTTGGATGAGCTTGAAGGCTCAAAGTGGTGTGAGGAGGAGAGGGAGGAGGTTCCCTTTTATAAGGGAGGAGAGGGGCACCTTTGGAATTATAAGAAATATTAATTTATAATAAATTCCAACCCCACTTAAAAACATCAAAAAATGAATCAAAATGGAATCTTAGATGATATAGGGTTGTAATCTCATCAACCAATAAAATTTAGACAAGTTGGGAATTTATTTTAAACATTATCAACATGATTTATCCTTATATAATCTATTTAATTTTATTTGTGGTAATAATATTCTAAATTTTAAATAATTTTAAATAATTACTTATATGTTGTGAATTGTCCATAATTTTATACTTTATTACATTTTAGACCATATAAATTTTAATTTATAATTTTTAAATATTCTTTTGATTTTTAAACGATTTTATAATATGTAATTTTTATAAAATAACAATAGTGTCAATTTTGACACTATTCATTTATTTGAATTTAAATAAAATATAAACAGAAGATATGTTCAAAATAAAAGATTTAATAGATTCATAACATGTCATATTTATCTAGAAAATTAGTGTATCACATTAAATAGTTCATATAATATTTATTTTAATACTTTTAAAATCATTTATTTGATATTTCAATCAATAAAATAATTTCAACATCACTATTGTGTCATAATTAATGATAATTATTTAATCCCTAAAAATTATAAATAAATTCATATGATGTATATAATTTTATTATATTTCTAGGGACTATTTATATCCGAAGTTTTATGATGTTTATCACTAAATTAAAATTATTACACTTATAAGATTTAAGAGAGTGACATGTTGTCACTTTCTTTGGTTTTAATAATAATTATATTATTTCATGGTCAAAAGTCCATGAAATGAATCTATTACGACCCTTAGGTGATATGGGTCGACTTTTATTCATCCAATAGGACTTTGTAAATTGTTAGGGTAATTTTATAATCTTATTTTTACCCTTAATTATCAGATTTACCTTTAACTCTAGTAAATAAAAATTACCGTAGTTACTATTCATAATATCAAAAAAAATAAAAGTAACATATTAATATAATTTGGACCCAATGAATCCAAATATTGAATAAATTTTTCAAAATTAAAAATACAGAAGTTTCAGTAATTAATTTGAAATTAATCCCGTTGTTAAGCAAACGGGTTTTAAAAGTTAAAACATTGACAAAAATTGAAATGTTTTTACCTATGAATTCAATGTAAAATTAATTATAATGACATAAATTATGTTAAATGGTAAAAATATATTCTATTTATACTTTAAAACCATTCAATATTATAATTTAACCATATAAATTATTGCAATGAAAAAAGTTGTTTTTAATTAAAATATAGCGCGTTTTTACTATTCATTAAAATATGAAAGTTATCAGAATAATATGAAAATTTTATCCAAAGTAAATTTTTATATCGTGATTCCAAAGAAGAATTTTATTTTTTCAAATTGAACTTATAAACATATCAAAAACTATATTTAAAGTGGGTGCGCCATCAAAAGGCGACAAAACTACATTTTTTGAAAAATACTTATTTTACCCAAAAAAATTATTTTGTTCACATACCATGTTTTATAAAATATGTAAGATGAATAATAATGTTATAAAATTCAAAATTCAGTTAATACTATTCATAACGGAATGTCTATAATATTATAATAATATATCGTTGTTTAGTGAAACTCGGTATTGCGTACTACACACGCTATCGAGGAAGGTCGTGATTGCGTGTAACGCAAGCCAAGCTAGTGTTGTGTGCAGTGAAAGATTCCTTTGATGTTTCGTATAACATAAGACATAAAAAAAATATACTTCTCATAAAATATCAGGGTGTTACATTCTACCCCCCTTAAAATGAATTTCGCCCTCGAAATTCGTCACTTCGTAACAAACAGATGAGGATACCTCTCCCTCATCATATCCTCAAGCTCCCATGTAGCTTCTTCTAATTGGTGGTTCCTTCATAAAACTTTCACCAAGAGAGTGGTCTTGTTTCATAGAACTTTTTCGCTACGATCCAGAATCTCTATCGGTCGTTCTTCATAAGAAAGTTCTTGCTCCAGTGGTACAACTTCTAAGCTTAGTACATGTGAAGGATCAGGTATGTACTTTCTCAGGAGAGATACATAGAGCACATCGTGAACTTGAGAGAGATTCAGTGGAAGTGCCAATCGGTAAGATACCTTCCCAACACAATCCAGTATTTCGAAAGGACCAATATACTTAGGGCTCAGTTTTCCCTTCTTTCCAAATCTCATTACTCTCTTCCAAGGAGATATTCATAAGAACACTTTATCACCCACTTCAAACTCTAGGTATTTTCTTCAGTTATCGGCATAACTTTTTTGTCAACTATGATCTGCTCTTATGTGTTGTTGAATAGATCGTACCTTTTCTACCATCTCATCAACAAGATCAGGTCCTAATAGCTTTCTTTCCCCAACTTCATCCCAACAAGTTGGAGTTCGGCATTTCTTTTCATAGAGAGCTTCATAAGGAGCCATTTGAATACTGGATTGAAAGCTATTATTATAAGAAAATTCCACCAAAGGTAGGTGTTGATCCCAACCACCTTTGAAATCCATAGAGCAAGCTCTCAACATGTCTTCTAGAGTTTGAATTGTCCTCTCAGACTGACCGTCTGTCTGGGGATGATAAGTAGTGCTGAAACTCAACTCTGTATCTAGAGTATGCTAAAGACTTTGCCAAAACTTCGAGGTAAACCTTGGATCCCGATCAGATATAATGGAAAGTGGTACGCCATGCAATCTTACCACTTCCTTTACATATATCCTGGCAAGCTGATCCAGAGAGAAATCTTCTCTAATAGCAATGAAGTGTGTCGACTTCGTAAGACGATCAACTATGACCCAGATAGCATTATTACCTTTGTATGTTTTAGGAAGTCCAGTGACAAAGTCCATAGTGATGTTTTCTCATTTCCATTCAGGTATGGGTAATGTTTGTAACATCCCCTTAGACTTCTGTCTCTCAGCTTTAACTTGCTGACAAACCAAGCATCGAGAGACATATTCAGCAACATCTCTTTTCATGTCATCCCACCAGAAATACTCTTTCAGGTCCCTATAAATCTTCATGCTTCCAGGATGAATAGAAAATGAAGAACTATGAGCCTCATTCAGTATCTCATTCTTTAATTCTGGGATGGGAGGAACACAAACCCGATTCCTGAACCTTATTATCCCATAACAATCAAGGTTGAATTCAGGAACATTTCTCACCTTCTTTTGTAACTCTACAGCTTCCTTTTGTGCCTCTTTAATCTTCACATGCATAGATGGTTGAACATTCATTTGAGAAAGATAAGATTTTTCCCCTTCCATTATAATTCCAAGATCCATCCTTTGTAAATCCATAAATATTGGATCTTTTGAGATCCTCATCATGGATAAGCTAGCATGGTCTTATCGACTTAATGTGTCTGCCACCTTGTTTTCTTTCCCAGAGTGATAATTAATTGAGCAGTCATAATCCTTAATTAGCTCCAACCATCTTCTTTGGTGCATATTCAGCTCCTTTTGTGTGAAAATATACTTTAAACTTTTATGATTAGTATAAATATCACACCTTTCACCATAAAGATAATGCCTCCAAATCTTTAATGAAAAGATTACCGCAGCTAACTCCAAATCATGAGTTGGGTAATTTTTCTCATGGATTTTCAACTGTCGTGAGGCATAAGCTATCACCATATCATTTTGCATGAGAACACACCCCAATCCCTTCTTGGATGCATCACTATAGATCACAAACCTTTCTCCACTACAAGGCAGTGTGAGCACAGGTGCACTGGATAACCTTATTTTCAACTCCTTGAAATTCTCTTCACACTCCTCCGTCCACACAAACTTAACTCCTTTTCGAGTCAACCTGGTGAGTGGATTAGATAATCATGAAAAATCTTTCACAAAACGTCGATAATATCCATCCAAACCAAGAAAACTTCAGATCTCAGTTACTGTTGTTGGTCTCAACCATCTTTCGATAACTTCTGTCTTTGTTGGATCCACATATATCCCCTCTTTTAAGATTATGTGACCCAAAAATGAAACTTTTTGAAGCCAAAATTCACACTTGGTAAATTTGTCATAAAGCATCTCCTTTCTTAGGGTCTTTAATACAATTCTCAAGTGATCTTCATGTTCTTCCTTTCTCTTTGAATAGACAAGAATATTGTCTATAAAGACTACCACAAACTGATCAAGATAGTATCTAAAGACTCTATTCATTAGATCCATGAAGATATCAGGGGCATTAGTAAGACCAAATGGAATCACTATAAATTCATAGTGTCCATACCTTGTACGGAAATCCATATTTGGTATATCCTCTTTTTTGACCCTTAATTGATGATACCCTGAACGAAGATCAATCTTGGAAAAGTATTGGGATCCATGTAGTTGGTCAAATAAGTCATCAATGCATGGGAGAGGATATTTTTTCTTGATAGTGATCTTGTTAAGTTCTTGATAATCAATGTAGAGTCTCATTGATCCATCTTTCTTCTTAACAAACAGAATAGGTGCTCCCCAAGGTGACACACTAGGGCGTATGAATCCTTTATCAAGATTCTCTTGGAGTTGCTTCTTCAATTCCTACAACTCAATTGGGTCATTCTATAAGGTTTCTTTGAAATGGGCATATCACCCAGTATGAGTTCTATTGAAAACTCAACTTCACGATTTGGTGGAAGACCTAGAAATTACTCCGGAAAGACATCATCAAACTCCTGTACAATGGGTGTATTCTTAATCATGAGTTTCTCTCCAACCATTTGAGATAAATAACATTCATTTATTGGAATCAAGACCCATAAGATGGAAGAAATTTCCACTGGAAGGTTATATTCATCCTTGCATCGATAGATGATAGTAGATTGATCAGGAATATTAAATGTGATTTCCCTTCTTTGGAAATTGATATGAGCTCCGTATAAAGAAAGACAATCCATGACAAGAATCACATCAAATTCCACTATAGGAAGGATCACAAGATTTGCAGGAAGCACTTTCCCACAAACGACAATTGGAGAAGAATTATAAACTTTTGATGCGACCGTTGTGCCATTTGGAGTTGTCACAGCTAACTCAACATCTAATTGTTGAGGTAATACGGTGATACCCTTAGAAAATTCTTCAGAAATAAAAGATTAGGTGGATCCAGAATCAAATAAAACATTTTCTACTTTAGAGTGGATGTTAAATGTACCTTTCACCACTTCGTTATCATACTCCACATTGCTGATAGTAATTGCATGTGACTTTCCTTTGTCTTTGGCATTAAGAGTTTGTTGACATCGATAATCATCAACAACCCTTGGATTAGGGCATTGATTGGCATAATTCCCCATCTCCTTACACTTGAAACATTGAAGTGTTGGAGGTGCATTTTGTGTATCCCTTTCTTTGTTCGCATCATTAGACATCTTCTTCCTATTATTTCGACATTCAATTGTCCGATGACCTTCTTTTCCACACTTAAGACATTTTCTTGTCCCTTTAAGAAAATTTCCTCCATGTTTCTTTCCACAATTTTAGCATAAAGGAAAACTCATATTCTTTTCAGTGTGGTCTTTAGATTTTCCTTTGAATTCCATTTTCCTCTTCTTATCAAACTCATATGACTGATGGGTTACTCCAATATCTATCTCAACCTTGAGAGCACATCGAACAATTTCCTCGTAGCTATTGAAGTCCCTTATGGATAACACCCTTTGAAGACTTGGTTTTAAGACACTAAAGAATCGATCAATATTACTCTCAGGTTGGATAATAATTTCGGAAGCATACCTTGCAAGTCTTGTAAAATTTTCTTTTTAGGTACCAACAGATTCATCATCCTTTTGCTTCAGTTCAAGAAACTCCTTCTCCATATTTGTTCGAAGAATATGAGAGAAGTACTTATTGAAAAATAAGTTCTTGAACTCATCCCATTCTATGGACTCAATTTCATTCCTTTGCCTCGTATTCTTGATAATATTTCACCATTGATCAGCATCACCTTCCAAACGATACACTGCTAAGATGACTTTGTCATGTTCAGAACATTGAAGGACTGAAAATATCTTTTCAGTGGTACTGATCCATTGTTCATCCACTAATGGATCAGAAGACCCGCTGAATGAAGGTGGACGCTGCCTCATGAAGGATTCAACATAATGTTGCTCCTTCCTTTGCTCGTTTGGAAGTCCTGCATGATTCATAGCTTGAGAAAGTTGTGTGAGCATGGCTACAAGATTTTGCATTCTGGCTCCCATAACATTTGGTTTCTCAGGCAGACAATCATTACATTGTCCGTCACATTCATCATTAACACGGTTCCTTCAAGTTCCAGCCATTGACTAAAACCAAGAGGAATAGTGTGAGAAACACTAATTACAATAGGAAAACCTCATAATCAGTAATAAAATTTCACACTTTAGGTCTTATCATAGGTATTCATAGACATTTCTAAAAACTAAGATTGTGTTCTATTCTTAGACATATCCTTAGGGTTCTTACTAAAGCTTTCACATCCTAGTTTCCAAAGGTTGACCATACCTTTCCTCTGATACCAACTATAATGATCCATACTTTACATACATTGTCATTACTTCAGAATTGAAGCATACTTATTACAACATATAACAAAACCATGAAAGTGTCGTATAGTTATAGTGTCTTCAGAAACTGGGAAACATAAACAACTGGTTCATAAATCATCTACATTATCTCCCATTTATTTCATCATATCTAGAGTCCCTTTTTGGCATATCCTACTTAATACCCTTCTTTCTGACCTGGGGAAAGGAAAACATACAAAAGGGTGAGCTCAAATGCTCAGTAAGGGTAAACAAAAGAAATATCAATCATATCATATTCATAAGAACATAACATTTTGAATATCTTAACCTGCAAAAGAGATCATAATATCATAACATGGGATAAATCATAGTGGTGAAATGTAATCTGAATAATTATAACTTAAAACATGATACTTTGTGGCATACACACATAATCATAGAAAATCATTTCATTTTAGTCGAGACTCATTGCCAAGACTATCATAGTAGACAAAGTTCATTACTAAACTGAGTTCACTCCTCGTTTCAGTCCTGTATCACTGAACCGGATTAACTTTCTGTTCCAGCCATGTCTATATCATGAGATATAAATCATTAACCAATGCATTGGAGGGATATATAGGTCCCACCCATCTCATAATGAAAACATTCTTATTTGTGCCACAAAATCATAAATCATACATCATAGCATAACCCATGTAATAAAAATGGGATTCTTAAACATCGTGACATCATAAAACAATTCGTATAAGATAAAGGACTTCATAAAAATAATTCCATCACAACATAATAAAATCAATGTAATAATAGGGATAGAAACAGAACCCTATATTATCTTATATGGAAAATAATTTTGATAAAACACTTGAACTCCATTCTTGAGGAAAATATCCTTTCTACTTTAAAAAAACATATTTTCCATTCTTAACATGTCATTAAATTTTAAACTAAAAGAAGTTGATTAAAAATAAACTTGAAAACTTGTAAAGGAAACTTCATGGAAAAAATGTTCTATGAAATCATAAAAATTCATTCATCCCGTATAAGTTAAAAAAACATTATTCTCGTACTTTGGCCGGAAAAGTCAAAAAGTACCTTGTACAAAAAACAACAAAAGATTCCTTTCATACCTTTTACTAAAACTCACCAATGAGTAATATTGGATTTAAACAATTGTAGGAGGATAGAAATAATATTACATATTGAGAAAACATGGATGTTGATGATAAATATTCCCCAGTAAATTCTGAAGTATAAACAATCTCAGATAAAAATGAGATTGCGAGATTTTCCCTTACCTTAGGTTCGATATGCTTTGTACGTGTACGAACCTCCAGTATAATGATTTAAATAATTTCATTGACTTATTCCAGAATCATACACATTGTTATGATATCATATATGGTCATATTCTTAGCTTCTTATTTGTAATATTTCATTACTACTTGTTATTCGGGAGTTTATTGCTTTATGTTCTTATGCATGTTTTGTCGAATAAATTATTATTCTTATTTTTAGGTTATAGATACCACATTTACAGAATATTATTAGTGTAATATATATCGTATTTACTCATTCAATTCATTTATATAATCATTATTCAATGAAGATCATGTAGAATGAGTCGCATCACATCGTGGAGACGGTAGGCCGTACGTACGCACGAGCGATAATATCGTTCTCATGATCATGGAATTGTATTTAAGCGTATGTATACTATTTCAGAATCAATATCACTTTTAAAATAATCATATATAGTTATTCTTTACACAATTATATCTATCCAAGTAAGGTGGTGGTGGAAAACAGATTACACCACGGTGTGGAGACGGTATTCTGTACGTACGCATGCGCGGTGATTTCATTTTCTGTAGGATGGATAGAAGGTTAAATAGGGTTGTTTCATATTTATAATAACATATCAGTATATGACTAATTCTGATGTTATTACTTCATAATGAAACAACTATAGAAGAATAAGTAGAAGAAGAAATAAATTTGAAAGAATCGACAACGGATATTACCTCTTCTTCAACACGCCTCTTTGATACCTCTTCTTAGGGCACTAAAATTGGTCTTTTAAGAAGACCAGGACCTCTAGGATGTTTCTAGGGAAGTTTAGAAGAGAAATTTTTAGGGTTTGGCCAAGCTTGAAGGCTCAAAGTGGTGTGAGGAGGAGAGGTAGGAGGTGCCCTTTTATGAGGGAGGAGAGGGGCACCTTTGGAATTATAAGAAATATTAATTTATAATAAATTACAACACCACTTAAAAACCTCCAAAAATGACTCAAATATAAATCTTATATGATATAGGGTTGTAATATCATCAACCAATAAAATTTAGAAAAGTTGGGAATTTATTTTAAACATTATCAACTTGATTAATCCTTATGTAATCTATTTAATTTTATTTGTGGTAATAATATTCTAAATTTTAAATCATTATAAATAATTACTTATATGTTGTGAATTGTCCATAATTGTATACTTTATTACATTTTAGACCATATAAATTTTAAATATTTTTGTGATTTTTAAATGATTTTATAATATGTAATTTTTATAAAATAACAATAGTGTCAATTTTGACACTATTCATTTATTTGAATTTAAATAAAATATACACAGAAGATATGTTAAAAATAAAAGATTTAATTGATTCATAACATGTCATATTTATCTATAAAAGTAGTGGATCACATTAAATAGTTCATATAATATTTATTTTAATACTTTTAAAATCATTTATTTGATATTTCAATCAATAAAATAATTTCAACATCACTATTGTGTCAAAATTAATGATAATTATTTAATCCCTAAAAATTATAAATAAATTCCTATGATGTAGATAATTTTATTAGCTTTCTAGGGAATTTATATCCGAAGTTTTATGATGTTTATCACTAAATTAAAATTATTACACTTATATGATTTTAGAGTGACATGTTGTCACTTTCTTTGGTTTTAATAATAATTATATTATTTCATGGTCAAAAGTCCATGAAATGAATATATTCCAAACCTTAGCTGATATGGGTCGACTTTTATTCATCCAATAGTATTTTGGAAAGTGTTAGGGTAATTTTATAATCTTATTTTTACCCTTAATTACCAGATTTACCTTTAACTCTAGTAAATAAAAATTACCATAGTTACTATTCATAATATCAAAAAAAGTAACCTATTAACATAATTTAGACCAACTGAATCCAAATATAAAATCCATTTTCAAAATTCAAAACACAGAAGTTGTAGTAATTAATTTAAAATTAATCTCGTTGTTAAGCAAACGGGTTTTAAAAGTTAAAACATTGCCGGAGATTGAAATGTTTTTACCTATGAATTCAATGTAAAATTAATGCTAATGACATAAATTATATTAAATGATAAAAATATATTCTATTTATACTTTAAAACCATTCAATATTATAATTTAACCATATAAATTATTGCGATGAAAAAAGTTGTTTTTAATTAAAATATAGCGTGTTTTTACTATTCATTAAAATATGAAAGTTATCAAAATAATATGAATATTTTATCCAAAGTAAATTTTTATATCCGGATTCCAAATAAGAATTTTATTTTGTTGAAATGAACTTATAAACATGTCAAAAACTATATTTAAAGTGGGTGCACCATCAAAAGGCGGCAAAACTTCATTTTTTGAAAAATACTTATTTTACCCGAAAAATTTATTTTGTTGACATACCATGTTTTAGAAAATATGTAAGATGAATAATAATGTTAAAAAATTTAAAATTCAGTTAATACTATTCATAACGGCTAGTTTTTAATATTATAATAATATATCGTTGTTTGGTGAAACTCGGTATTGCGTACTACACACGATATCGAGGAAGGTCGTGATTGCGTGTAACGCAAGCCAAGCTAGTGTTGTGTGTAGTGAAAGGTTCCTTTGATGTTGTGTATAACATAAGACATAAAAAAATATACTTCTCATAAAATATCAGGGTGTTACATTATTGGAGGTAATCAACAACAACAACTTCCAAAGTAAAAAGGAAGGGAATATTCTATCACTACAACTGAGGTGGATCCCGACAATGATGTGGTGATAGGTATGCTAGTTATTCATTCAAGAATAAAGAATGTGCTATTTGATTCTGAATCTACATATTCTTTCATATTTTTCAAATTTAGTAGAACTATTCAATCACCACCTCAAAATTTGGAGTTTGAGTTATCTATGAGTACAAAAAATGGGGAAATTATTACATCCAACGTTTATAACTCCTCCCTGGTTAATGTTTGTGGACTGAACCTCCCAGAAAATCTTATTATACTCCCTTTGGTAGAGTTTGATGCTATATTGGGCATGGATTGACTATCTTTATATAAATACAACATCAACTATTGGGAAAGGGGGATCACTCTTCACATCCTGAATCATCATCCAATTTTGTACCAGTGTAAGGAGGAAGTTTAATCTCCTTTAGAATCATCATTTCCATTGTGCATATTGTTACCTTATGAGAAAACATATTTATCTCAAATGTTTGAGACAAAGGAGAGAATCATGCTTGAATACATGCCCATTATGAAGGATTACACTGATGCATTCTTGAAGAATTTCTCGGTCTTCCTCCTAATCTAGAGGTTGAGTTCTCAATTGAACTTATTCCTGGATCTCTACCTATATCAAAGAAACCTTAGAGAATGGAAATTTTTGAGATTGAACAACTAAAGAAGTACTTATAGGAGAATGTGGATAAGGGTTTTATACGTATGAGTGCTTCACCATGCGGTGCACCAGTCCTCTTCATCATGAAGAAGGATGGATTAATGCATCTCTGCACTAATTATCGTGAGCTCAACAAATTCATGATAAATAAAAAGCATCCTCTGCCACAGATAGATGACTTTTTCGATCAGCTATGTCATCCCAATTATTTCTTTAAGGTGGACCTTTGGTCGGGATATCACCAATTAAAGGTGAGGAAGGAATATATTCCCATGACTTCTTTTTGAACAAGGTATAGACACTATGAGTTCATAGCGACGACTTTCAAACTCATTAATGCTCCAGAAATTTTCATGGAATTAATGAATAGAGTCTTTATATATTACCTTGAAAAAATTTTGGTAGTATTTATTAATGATATTTTTATATACTCCAAGAGAATGGAAGAACATGAGGAGCATTTGATTACTATGATAAAGAATTTGTGAAGGGAGAAAATTTATACAGAGTATAGTAAATGTGATTTTTAGATAAAGGAAGTGTCATTATTGGGTCATGTTATCACCAGCAAAGGGATATGTATAGATCTTTCCAAGATGAAGATAATTGAGGAGTAGCCCAAGACAACATTTGCAATGGAGATCCGTAGCATCATTGGTTTAGCTGGGTATTACTGACAATTTGAGAAGAAATTCTTAGGATTTTCAAACCCACTAACCAAGATTAATTGGAAGGGAGTGAAGTTTGTCTAGACCGGTGAATATCAAAACTGCTTCAAAGAGTTAAGAAAGAGTCTTATCACCGCACCAATTTTCACACCACCAACAAGTGGGGAAATATTTTTGGCATAAAACAATGTTTCAAAGGAGGGATTAGGTTGTGCACTGATGAAAAATGATAAAGTGATAGACTAATCCTCAAGTTAGTTGAAAATCTATGAGCAAAACTATCCCAAATATGATCTAAAGTTGGTAGCTGTGATCTTTGAATTGAAAATCTGGCATTATTATCTCTATGGGAAGAAATATGAGATATATATTGATCACAAGAGTCTCAAATATATATTCACACAGAAAGAGATTAATATGTTCCATTGAATATGGTTAGAGATCATCAAGGATTATTAATTCTCAATCCACTAAAAACCTGGTAAGGTGAATAAGGTAGTGGATTTTCTAAGTAGAAAGGATCTTACATCTTTATCAATGATGAGAATTGAGAAGGATCCAATATTCTTAGATTTGAAAAGGATGGACATGAGAATCATTAAACAAGGAACATCATCAATCCTTTCTCAAATGATTGTTAGACCATACCTTATCAATAAAATAAAGGATTCTCAAAGAAATGATGAGGAAATTCATAAGGTGGAAGCCTTGAGAAAAGGGAAATCCTTAGAGTTCAAAATTGATGAGGAAGGGGTCATGAGATTGGGGTCATGACAATATGTACCATCCAATCCAGAGATAAAGAAAGATATTCTTAATGAAGCACATGGTTAAACCTTTTCTATTCACCTATAGAGAAAAAATATGTATCAAGATCTCCAAGAGCACTATTGGTGGGACAATATGAAAAAAGAGATCGCTGAATATACATCAAAGTGCTCGGTATGTTAGAAAGTGAAGGAAGAAAGGAAAAAAGTTTAAGGGGATGATGCAACCACTAGCCATACCAACATGAAAGTGGGAGAACATTACCATTGACTTTATCACTGAACTTATAAAGACATCCATAAGAAACAATGCTATATGGTTCACTATGGATCATCTTACAAAGACAACCCACTTTATCACAATTTGATAGGATTTCTCACTAGATCAACTTGTATGAATATATATCAAATAAGTGGTAAGGATTCATGGATTACCACTATTGATTGTATTCGATCAAGATCCTAGATTCACCTACAAGTTTTGGAAAATTTACAATATGCTTTGAACACTGAGTAAAACTTTAGTACAACCTATCATCCTAAAACTAATGGAAAATCTGATAGAACTATTCAGACATTGGAATACATGTTGAGAGTGTGTTTTAAAGACTTTAAGGGAGGATGGGACCAACATATACCTCTATACGAATTTTCCTATAGTAATAGTTTCTAATAAAGCATCCAAATGGATCCATATAAACCCCTCTATGGGAAAAGATGTAGAACACTGACATGCTGGGATGAGGTTGGTGAACATAAGCTGCTAGGACCTGAAATGGTCAAATAAATGGTGGAAAAGGTGAAAACCATTCAGCAGCACATAAAGGTAGCCAAAATTTGACAAAAGTGTTATACAAGAAATCATCTACGAGACCTTGAGTTTAGGGATTGAGACATGGTATTCCTCTGCATATCTCCATGTAAGAGAATCAGGATATTTTGGAAGAAAGAAAAGTTAATCCCCAGGTACATCGGCCCCTTCGAGATTCTTAATCGTGTCAGAACCATGGCCTTTCAACTAGAACTTCCACCTACCATGTCTCAAGTACAAAATTTATTCCATATATCCCTCTTAAGGAAGTACATGTTGGATCCTTCACATGTACTGAATTTAGAGGTGGTGTAACTGGAAAATGATCTCTCATATGAGGAGTGGCCAGTAAAGATATTGGATCATAGAGATAAAGTAATACGTAACAAGACTACTCACCTGGTCAAAGTACTATGATAGAACCATAAGTAATAAGAGGTAACATGGGAACCATATGAGTAAATAAAGGATAAGTACCCTCACTTGTTTTCACCATAGTATGTATAATAAAATTTTGAAGGTGAAATTTCATAAGGGGGAAGAATGTTATGACTCAAAATTTTTATCATTGGAAATTATTTTATTATAATAATTTCATATAGTATAAATCATATAAACTTGATAGAAAACACAATAAAAACTTTATAAATGATTAATGAATGAAACAAGAAGTATTTCTTGAAATTAAGGAACCTATACCGATTAAATAGTAACTTGACCTTTTAAATATTCATGTGACCCTAATGAATAGTAAACCAGAAAATGAAATTGTAACCTCACCTATGAAAGTAAAAATAAAATATAGGCATCTTATAAATGGTAATATGATATAGTTATATCATAGTATAAGTAAATAATTATCTTAGAAATTATTAATTAAGTGTTGCTATTTTTATAAAACATAAGTATTTATTTTCAATTTTATAATTAATATAATGTTTTAAAAGAATGGGCGTTCCCATAGAATTTACTCATAAAACATTATTTTATTATCTTATGATTATAGGGTAATTTTATAACACCTTATTTAATTTTTCAAAGTGTTATAAAATTAGCTATAATTTTAAAATCTGTTTTTTTGGAGTAAATTATGATTTTAATTAAAAATTAAATATCTCATATTTATAAAATTATTTTCATAAAATGGAGTTCATTTTTAAATTCTATAGATCAAAAAAAAATTGGGAAGAATTTTTTGGATTGTTCTAAAATACTCTAATTTTTAGTGAATAGAAAAATACAGTAATTTATAGAATTTATACATTATAATAAACTATTACTTGAGTTATAACTGATGTAAGAACCATAATCTCAAACAAACCTTCATTATTTTAATATATTTGGTGATAATTCTCAAACTATTCATATTCTTGATCCAAAATAATAGACTAATGAATAAAATAATGAGAAAACACCCCTCTCATCCACTATAAATACCACCCCTCACCACCTCTTCTCCTCACACCTTCAAAGCTATGAGCCTTATCCATATTCATCCCAATAATCTTCCCAAGCCCCTCTCCCACATGCAGCGGCTCTTGGTCTAATCAAAATACCAAAACTCTTTCCCTAAGGCGGCTTTCAAGGAGGAGAAACTCAAGAGGTAAATTCCTCTTTTCTTTTCTTTTATTTTTCTCTTCAAGTTATTTTATTTTATTGATATAACCTCACCTCCCCAATAAAAATGGAAAGATAAATCTAGTAAATTGCATATATTGTAATTCTATTATGCTAATGTAATAAACCATCATTAACCCCCCCCCCCCCTTCTCCTCTCTCTTTCATTTTAGAAATGAAAACATTATTCGTGAGGAGTTAATTTATAGCCTTCGAGGATGAAAAAAAAAATCATTTTCCATTAATGCCTTCAAGGATGGTTATAAAACCATTTTATGGTTAAAAAAAGTTATAATATATTTAATGTTCAGGAATTATTATATACACATGATGTTAATTAATAAAACAAA
The DNA here is from genome assembly GCA_963277665.1 of Viscum album. NCBI lineage: Eukaryota > Viridiplantae > Streptophyta > Magnoliopsida > Santalales > Viscaceae > Viscum > Viscum album. The sequence continues at coordinate 905,062,515 of OY728166.1, read as the reverse complement.
ACTAGTTTGTGATGATTGAAAACCCACCAAAATTAACCTAAATAATTATCATTAACTATTTATCTAATGATTCATCCTCACCCAAAATAACCAAATGACTTATATAGACATTTAATCTTATGTATGTTCATTAATAAATTATAAGTGAAATTTTGTATTTCTATTTCTATTTCCATGAACTTCCATACTCTTATATAAGCGAACCGATCATAAAAACTAAGAAAATGACCACTCTCGAATGATGGAATTGAAAACTATAACTCATCAAAAAGGCCATAAATGAACTTAATAAAATTATAATAAATCAATTAAATTTTTTAAAGGTTATTTAATTATTAATTAATTAATCTAATTTGATTAATCAGGATATTCAGATCAAGTGTAGAACCATTTCAGACATAAGGTAAGGGGATTCTACCTGGACCTCCATTTTCCCTTCAGGTTACTCTTTTTCTCTCTTTACCACATTGTAATTCTTCTTTATTTTTATATAATTATTCTAATTTATGTTTATATGTTTCAAGATCATGTTTCTAGATCATATCATCCTGCTTTGATAGGGTAATACGTGTTTTAAAAAGGTTCCCTTCTCAAAACTTCCCAAAAAGAAAGCCTGATTAAAGGGAATTTCCCAATTTCTTACCCATTCTCACGTGTTGTCCATAATCTATTTTAAGCCACATTTATTTCACTATTTTTATCATGAAAAACTATGATGGTTCATTTCTAGTTTTTTGCAACCAATTATTCCTTTTCTATTTTAAGGACTCTTTAATATTTTCCCTTAAAACTGCACTAAAGTGGATAATTTATAAAGTTTCCTAAACACTCTTTTAAAATGATTTCACTTCAAATTGATAGGATTTATCATTATCTATGCCTGTTTTCCTTTATGAATTTCCATTTATGTTCTAAATCCATTCTTTCATGGATACTTTTATGATATTCCCATTTTTAATGCCATATGACATGATTACGATACCCATTTCTTTCCATGGGTAACCCTTATGTTATGTTTGATTCCTTATGTATAATTATTCATGTGGCACACATATTCATGAACATGTTATGATGGATGCAGATAGCACTCCAATTCATTGGGTAATGTTTAATCTCATGAGATGTCATGTTGGGATAGGGAGTGAACCCGATTCCTTTATGAGAATTTGTCCACCATGTTATATAGTCTTGCCAGTTAGCCTTGACTCATGTTTATGTCATGTTATATGTTGTTTCTACATTCCTATAATGACATGATTATATGTTCCCATGTTAAATATGTTATTATTACTTATGTTTATTCATGTTCCATTCCTTTTATGCCATCATGTTATGCCTTCTACCCATGTGCTATGTTTTATTCCTATGCTTATTACCTTACTGGGATTTTTAGCTCATAAATTTTGTTCATGTATTCCCTAGATTATCCTGTGTAGATATAGAAGATCATTGGGAGTTATGAGATCATTATGGATATTAAATAAAATTTGTTTTCATGTTGTTTAATCAGGTACTTAATCTTCCAAATACACTAGACTTTACGATTCTTGTCTTATAATTTGATGGATAATTATTCTTAAAATCATGTAATAATATTTTTAAAAGGCTAGGGTCTCTATATCCAAACCATATTGAATCATCCAAGTGGAACTCCCAAATCAAAGGAAATTGTTCCCCAAGCCTGGGGAGGGATAGGAGGTCGAGTTACTGGAATATCAGGTGAAAAAATGAGGGTTCTAGGGGGTTTAATCCAAATTAAATCATAAATGATTGTAGATCCTATTTCTCAGGAATGGAGTTATGGAGTAACCATATAAACCAAAATTTAGTCCACCCAGGACCATGATGTAGTTCCCTTCAGCTACAACATATCTTGCCTAATCAAAAATCCTCTGAGAACCACTAAACCTTCGACGACATAGATCCACATTGTTTGGGGAGGCGCTACGGCACAACCCAAGTATTACACCACAGGGGTACTGAAATTGGAAGAACCCGTGAATTCTCTACCCCGAGGGATATGGAACAACCATAGCCTCAATGTTGAAACAACAAACCTCCCTATGCCAGAGCACATCCCCTACGACATAAGGGTGCCTAAAATGGGAGAGGAAAAGAACTCTAACTTGAGCCCCCTAGCCCGTAACCCTAGTCCACAGTGTAGCCATACCAAAATTGGTAGTGGCTCGAAAAAAATCATCTCAGGACCTTATGTCACAGCGGCTCCCTCCACAATGTAGTCACCAAAGGCCCACACTGCAGCCCCATGCTCCACAGTGCAGCCTCCCCTGAAACAACCCAAATATTCCCAAAACCTCTTCAAGGCTCATCAAAACAACCAAAACTAAACCTAAATATTATATAACCTCAAAATACATAATAATAGGGTAAATTACCTGAAACTGGGGGCATCACATAGTTGATCAGGATGGTGGTACCTTCACTAAATCCATTAAGATGGTAGAAAATGGTAATTTCTTACAATTAGGTCAATAAACAATAAAGTAGGAAAGGATGATGACATGAAGTATGTGTCCTAGTTTATGAGATATACTGAGATTAAAAAAACTATATTACATGGCATGTGTTTATAGGAATTGGTGTCATTGCTATGACTTTTCTTTATCTCCTTAGAGGCCTTGATGAATTACTAAACTCTGCTCCTGGTCTATGAATATTATTCACTGCTATCCAGATAAGGGCTTAGAGGGTCACACACTAAGAATATTAAAAAATCTAACACATTCTTATAAATAGGAGTATAGGACATAGTGGCCCCACCACTGGGATTTGGGGGTTTTCAAGAATATATAATTTCCAAGAATAAAAAAAATTCATATTATTTAAGTTAAGAATAATTATTATTGAATTTATTAAAAATATTAACTAGATATTAAGTGAATACATGATAAAATATTTAACAAATGAATATTATTTTAATATTCAAGGTTCATTTAATAATTGTGGGTACGTCGTGTCGAGTTAATGACTTGATTTTATCAAATAATATATGTATTGTATTATAAGTAAGTGATAAAAATATAAATGATATTTATGACCCAGTAAAAAAGTCATAATATGTCATTTATGACTTATTTAATGGGTAATGCATATCTGATGGTCAGTGAGCCATTTTTTGGTATTTTTCACCTCACTGTATAATGAGGAGACTCTCATTTGTGGTACTATTCATCATATATATTTGAGTCTCTCTCTACTCTCTCTAGAATCCTAGAGAGAGAATCTCTCAATCCATGTAACTGATCTAAGTTCTTCTTTACGGATCGGAGGATCGATGCAATGGTGATCATCGGGATGTCGAAGACATCATCGGATCTCCGCGCTAGCACCCAGATATCTACGATTGATGTTCCTGTAAACTTTTGAAGTGAGTGTGAACAATCTAGAGATACTCGACTTCAGTTACTTCAAGAAACAGTCTCTGGTGACGAATGATTATTTAACACACAATCAAATCAATCGAGGTATTTTTCAATTTATTTTTCAGGCTTAAAATCTTCACGTGAGATCCTAGATCTTCATATCAGACCACGCATCACTAGAGGTGACATTATTGCATCGATTGGTGATGATTTTTTTTTTAAATCCTTAGTCCATCTACTTTCTATATGAGCCAAAATACCTTCAATTAGTATCAGGGTAATCATCTGGTCCCATTTCCTCAAGTCCCGACATTCCTATATCATGCCTACCATGACTTCTCACATATCCACTAAAAAAATCCATTTGGAGGAGGTTATTTTTGAATTTTTAAGGGGTTATAACCCCCTCTAAATACATTACTATAGGTTATGAAAAATCACTGCTAAAGGGACTTCCCACTCATGCTAGTGGCGATTTTACATAAGCTCTAGTAAACTAAAAAATAGAGGGGGTTCTAACCCCCTCTGATATATATAATTTTAATAATTTAGGGAAGGTTTGAAACTACTCCAAAAAATTTCTTTAAAAACACCCTTCCCAGTCCCCTGAGAAGATGAGAAAATATTATATGTGATTTAAACCCCCTCTAATGTGTGTGTGTGTTAAATAATTTTGGGATGATTTATAATCACATAAAAAATCAGTTTTATTTTAGAAAATATCCTCCCTTCCCAGCCTCTCTTTCTCCCAGCACGCTAAACTCCAACCTCACTGGTCCCGCTTGTCGGCACCCCCTCCGACCTCGTTGACACTCCTATCGACATTCATCCTTGCCCTTCCCCTCATCGATCCCTCTCTCCCTAGCCTGATAATAACCCCAACCTCATCGGTACCTCTGCACACCATTTCTCATCCCTCTCAACCCAAAATATTTTCTTTTAAAAAAACCCACCCTCCCTAGTCTGTAGGAAAATTGGAAAAATATTAGAGAGAATTTTAACCTCCTCTAATGTGTGTGTATGTGTCTATATATATTAAATAATTTTTGGGTCGGTTTACAATAACCCTAAAATAATTCAGATTTTTTTAGAAAATATCCTCCCTCCTCAACCCCCCATTGTCGACACCCCCTCTGACCTTGCCCTCCCCGTTAGTGACACTCTCATCAACTTCTGACCTTTGCATCCCCTCGTCGGCCCCTCTCGCCCCTACCCAACAACATCCCCGACCTTGTCGACACCCCCACACATCATCGCTCAACGTCTACCTCACCCCTGCAAACTCATCATGCTCCTGCCTACATGCCATCGCCTGTAAGAAAAATAGCCCTAACCGGACTCAACCTTAGGATCAGGGGTGAGAATCATAATCGCATGACCAACTTACCCTATCACATGCCTGTAGTATTTACGTACATGCGTCTTTGTGTGTATATAATGATAAATTTATTATATAATTATCTAATATATATATATATATATAATTATATTTATATATGTAAATTTATATTTAAATATATATGTATAATTATATTAATATTTATGTATATATACAAAGATATATAATATAATACAATTTTCTGTATACTTATATACATATAATATATTTATATAATTAATATATTAATTTAAATTCATTTTTGATATACTAAAATCATATATAAATACATATATGTGTGCATAACGTGTTTTGTATAATAATATTGTTATTAATAATAAATACATCTGTATTAAATTTATATATATGTATACAAATATATTGTATATTTATGTATACAGTTAAATACATTTATATTATATATTTTTTTTACAAATATATATAATATAATAATATATATAATTATATATAATTATTTGTATGTACTTATATATATGTATGTGTTTACATGATAACAATAATATTAATAATTATTATTATTTCTATTATTATATTAAACCTATTTTTTAAATTATGAAAAATACATGTGGTTTTATAGATACTATACATTTATTAAATGATATTATATTATTTTATATAAACAAATATATATATAATATACAAAAAAGTACATATACATTTATATAATTTATATTTATATAATAAATATTTATATTATATATATAATATTTATGCACTCTAAATTATATATGTACATATATTTAAATAAATATATTTATGCATGTATTTGTAATTACATTTATATTATGTATATAAATATACACATATTATATATATATATATACATTTTTGTTTATATGTATAAGTATTTATTTAATGTATTTATATAATGTCTATATAACATGTTTATAATGTATTTAAATACATTTATATAACATGTTTATATAATATATATCGGATATTTGGGGGTATAATTACATCTTAACACACACACAACTCACACACAGACGCCGAATGGGCATGTCATTGCCCCCCTTTAATGGGTAACTCACCCATCCCTCTTATTTATTTTATATGACCTTGCAAACCCTATTATATAGTGGCCTGAAGATGTATATAGCCCAAAGGCCCATTCATCATGGCCCGTAAGCCCGCATAAACCTATTGTGCAACACCCACTCGGGTCTGCAGCGTAACACCCCCTATCATGACCACCCTCCTACCCAAGGCCAATCCCCACTGTCGCACCTGAGGTGGTCATCCACATGCACACGCCTGCACCCCAAATCCCACGCTATAGATGACAGCTACAAAGCAGCCTCTCAAATTATGATATGGGAACACAGTCTGGGTTCGTCATTGATGACTACCATTAACGCTACTGGGCCTCTAGCCCATACAGTCCGCTGTTTATGCACCACTGTCATTTGTTTGTCAGGTCGTCAGCTCGCCACCTGAGCACCACAATTAACCGTCGCTTCTACATGAAGTTGTGGCTGCCTCATTGAACCGGAGACTGCCCGCTCGCTCGCTAGAAATTCGACCAACCATGAGCACCCCCACCATCTAGCGGGGACCTATCGGTACCGCAGATTGAATCCTCCCATCAACACAATGTGCTAACGACACGATCCCACAAAACACCCACAAAACAGGCCAATATATGTGTAAAGCTGGGATTAGAACCTCAAAACTTCTAGATGTGGTACTGTAGTTGATTACCACTCAACGGCAGCCTTGGCCACTAATGATTTTATATCACACACACACGACATATATGTATATTATAAAATTTATTTTTTAAGTAAAATGAAAAAAAATAGAGGGAGTTATAACCCCACTATTTTTTTGATTTTTTAAAATCAATTGATTATATTTTAGCACGGATTTTTCCAAAACTATTGCTAAAATATGACAATATAAAGTAAAATAACAAAAATAGAGGGGGTCAAAACCCCCTCTAATATAAGAGATTAGTGGCGGTTATGAAATGCCATAAATATTTTAGATTAGAATGGATTTTCACCCCCTCTAATTTTTTTATTCTTCTTAAAAATAAGTCTGTTACATTTTAATAGTGGTTGTGTCAAAACAACTGTTAATTTTAATTTAACGGTGGTTTTGACTTAACCATCGCTAATTTATATGAAAATTTAATTTAAAGGAGGTTGTGAACAACCCCCTCTAAATAATCACTGCTAAATGCAATATTTTTTTTAGTCATCATAAACCAAAACCAGCCTTTGATATCATTTTTTCATGAATCAGCTTGGGTCAACCCAATACATCACCCAGGTCAATCTAGAAACAATTTTTCCTGATGGAACATAAATTTAAAAGAATATCCACCTAGATGTTCAGCATGACCATTCCCGGTGATGGGACTTCACACACAATAAATAAATAGTTTAGAAAATATAAAACCACCAAACATATCATAATAATTTAAATAGAATCTCATAATAGACATAACCTATAATTACAACTAGCATCCCAAGTTTAATGAAATAGCCAAACAATATGATGACGACACATGCCGGTAACCCGTTAACCCTAAAAATATAATGATGACACAAAATGTGAGCAGCCTGTGAGGTACTATACAAGATGATGCAAAGAAAAAAATACCCACAACCAAAATATAAACAAAACAACTACCATCTGTGGTGTAATAGAAAAACATGCTTTACTTGTAACCTCCATCATATTTGAACTAACATCTCGATCACTCCCAAGATCCAAGAAACCTATCAATGCGTATATAATATAAATACAAGACTACATACACATATATAGTGTGTATATAGGGTGTTCTCTAAACATGTCCAGTAGGATCCCACCAAGTAATCATTACATTTCCTTTTGAAAATAATTCCATGTACACTAGTTTGAAATATATTATACCAAAGTATTCCTTTTTGTTTAGTAAACCAATAATAATAGATGCTTTATCACTTTCACTTTATAAAAAACCAAGTTGTTTCAAAACATTAAAAGGTGAAATCATAAACCCTTATAGGTAAAACAGTGCATCTAAAGTGATAAACCACTTTTGAAATAAATCTTCCTTTCATAATTTGAAGCAATACTTTATATTTATTTTGGAAACCATTTTTTAAAGACAACTATTTTTTGAAGAAAACACCAAAATGCTATGCTTTGCATGTCTTAAATTTTTTTTACCATAAAATACACATTTTCATGCAAACAAAATTTGAATTTAACTAATTACTTTGGATTTCTGAAAACAACCCCAGTTTTAGGAATAAATAAGAACTGAGCAAATGAAAAACATTATCAAATGTAATATCATTAATCAGAAAAAGTAAAAAATGGAACATATGGAACAATAAGCTACATCATGGTAGAAATTATTGTAACATAATATACACAACATGAACAAATCATAACAATATCTATTGTAATGGAAATATATAAGCATCAAACAATACCCATCATGGGTAAAAACCCAAGGAACTAAGGTGATGTTCATGGAAACAACTAAATGAAAAATCATCGTATGGATAGATGGAGATTATAAACTACCCTTATACTCAGTTTTCTCCTCCCTAGCTTCCCCAAGCAGTATGAAATCCCTAATAAGCACACAATCTTACACTATGGATAGTAATCGGTTTTGTAGGATCAACTAGTGCAGTAATCAACCCTCAAACTTCCACTTAACTACCCAAGGTTTTTCATGACATAAGATGGAGACAATAAATCAAGTAAATATATATTGGGATAATATCACATTAATAAAATCATAAACTCACACCTTATCTTCAAACAACCTTCAAAGAAACAACCCCTTCACAATATTCTAACAATCTAATATAGATTCAATTATCATATTATACCATATCACTTTATAATATAAAAACAACTAAGGGGCATGTCAACAATGGTACAAACACATAATAAAAAAATCCATTTCATTTTCCAAGAAAGCCTTATCATTAATAATTTCAAACCAATATAACCTTTATAAAATGATGAAATAACACAATCCCTCTTCTTACTTGAAATTCAAATAAATAATTTTATAAAATTATTCAAGTGTGAAAAGTCCCTTTTCCCATAAATCAAGTTATCAAACATAATAATAGAATCTTTAAAAAACATAAAGAAGTTATCAATAAATTAAATTTTAAGTATTTATTTGAAAACCCACTCTAGAAATTTCATCAAGCACCTGGAGTGTAATAATTTATCTTGAGAATAATTCCACATCTTAGGTGTGGAATATAACCTCGATGTCATGTGAGGTTTTAGGAAAGACGATGAGAAACCAACACATGAAAATCATGTTCACTAAATGTATTTTTTATAATAAAGAAAATATCATTTGAGAGATTCAATAATCCATGATTTCATAAACAAAAAGTAATGTAAAGAGTCGCCTATCAGCAATTGATGATTTCATTGACAAGGGGTGTTTCTTCATCGAGAAAATGGAAGGTGAAAATCTAAAAGGTGAATTAAAATCCCAAAATAAGAAAAAAAATCCAAGTCAAATTCACACAACATTAAATCCCTGGTCTTCATGACCATTACAGAGTAATAAAATGGGAGAAGAAGATAGAAGGATAGGATACGAGGGGATTTTGATGAATAAATCTTGAAGAATCACTAGCCTTTGGTGAAAAAACACTATTAAAGTGGTCAAAGATGAATGATAATGAAGGGGGAGTACCTTTGGAAGATAAAAAATTAAATGAGGATCAAAATGGTGTTGGAATCAATTAAAACCATGTTTTATAAAAAAAATATTTAGGCTTTAATGGGTATATGATTTAGCTACATGGTTTAGTAAACTATGCATATATTTATGGAAACATATTTTCAACATGAAGGTGATAGTTACATGGTTTTGGAAAACCATTCTAAAACCATGTATCTTGTAAAATTTCCCAAAAAAAGTCTCCAAAAATATCTAGGAAATTCATTAAATGATCAATGAATGAAATAAATATCATGTAGTGACAATGTGAGTATCATGGGTATGTATTCTTCATTTGAGGTTTAAAAAACTTTAGTTTCAAACAAATGTGTTCTTAGGTTTAAAGGTTTCAATTATATTATTATACTATGATTAATTGTTAATAACTCCTTGGAAACCTTTCTAGACACCCAATAAAAGATATTTCTTGGTAATCATTCATCTTTACATGAAGTTTTATAATACTATGAGACCAACTCTAAGGAAAGATATGAAAAGATTTGGAAATTATTTCAAAATTAAAGAACATAAAATAGTGTAATTACTCCATAATTGGTAAACCATATAAGGATACCATGACCTAAATAATAGGCTTCACTATATCTTAAAGAAGAAATAAAGAAAAAATACTTCTAGATACGATTAGATGGTTCATAGATAAACTTGTAATATTTGGGATTGGAAAATAAGGTCATCAAAATTAAGAATAATCTCAATCATAAAAAATTATATTTGAAAATATTAAATCTCAAATAATAAATACTTGAGAAAAATTGTCATATTTTATGGTTTTATAATCATTTTGATCGTAATTGTAAAAATGGCCTATTTTTGGATTTTAACTATTTTAATTTATTTCTGTATTTAGGAAATAACTTTTTCTATACTTATCAAAATTGAAAAAAATTTAGTATTTAGGTTTCTATGTTCATTGGTATTCATTTCATTCTTATGTACCCAAAGCTCAATCTCTCATTTGAAGGCCCAAAACTAGCTCACAAGTCAGGCCTTGAAATCTGTACACAGATCTATATACTTTTAAAGATGGTACCATATCTCATAAATGTATAATATAAATGAGCTTAAATTATACATGTATCAAGAGAAAATCCAAAGAAACATATTTTATTACTTTATCCACATTTTATTCCTTCTTTTTCAAGGTAATAAATTCATTTGAATTCAAAGATTTTGAATACAAAGAGTCTACCTGGGAAGAACAAATTTTCAAAGTAAATTGGCTATATCCCTCTCCACACTTGTCAAATAAATCTGAATTTTTGTGGGTTGATGTAGAAAAGATATTTGAAAAAAATTCAATAAGAAAAAAATTTCGAATTCAGTAATTTAATGGGTCTACCATGCGCAAAATTTCATAGGGAAATTTTGGAGTGAAATTTTTCACCCCTTTTGCCTATGAAAATTAATCCCTTCTCATTTTCAAAGGGTTGGAAAATTAGTATCCATTTTATGTAAGTTTATAAGTTATTTTATTTTTTATTATATTTTTATACTTTTAATATATATTATTCTTCTTCTTCATACCTTATTCACTCATTTTAACTTTTATGTGTTTCTCCCACCGTATTCTCTTCTAATTCCATGAGAATGGAGAACTAACCTTGAAATTTGTTCGAGGGAGATAATGGTGGTTGATTGAGTTTCATTGAACTTTAATTTAAAAATATTTATTTAATTATGAGAATTTTTTTGTGGTTAAATTGATTACGGTGTGAGATTTACCCATTTTATCTACCACCGAGTTCTTCTTCTCATTCATCATTCACCCTTCCCTTCACTATCTAATTCATGCATACTATGGCGTATGGATTGGGTAGTGATGGTCGGTGAAGAGATATCCTAGCTGTATTTAAGAAGAGTATTATCCTGCATACAAAATATCTCGTTTTTGGGGTAATAAAATTTGGAATTAGAGGGTGTAGTGTGACAGATCTTGATCACTACATTGAATTTAGTATCAAGAATATTTTAATGAACAATGATATCAATCATTACGATCTCATAAGAAAGAATGTATTCCTTATTTATTTATAAAGTCATTTTGTTAACATTTCATATATATATATTTATATATATATATATTTCATGCATCATTTAAACTCTTCCTCTTTATATTATTTAGTGTTATTTTAGTTATAATTTAAATAGTGACAATAGAATTTTGGTGTTGTGTGAGATGACATCTTGAGTCCGACCCTGGGTGTGCACTATATTTCATGTTTAGGTAAATAAAATATTGACCAAGGATTTATGAAAAATTCCCACATATCAATTTGGCACCGTTCTCAGGGAGGCACAACACTTTCAAACACCATTTTTCATAAAAAACATAAAAAAATCATAAATTTCAAAAACTAAAAAAACTCATTTTGTCCATGATGTATTCAAATTGTAATTTTTATGCATGGGATGAATAATATCAGGTGAAACAAGAATAAGAAATTCAAAAATCTCAGTTTTAAAGACTTTGATAATAAATATAGGGTCTAGAGAGAGAAATGGAATGACTAATTGAATATGTTCATTCATGTCAATAGCAATCAAATCTTGAGTTAGAACCAAAACCAGATTGAGTGGTGGAATAGATTTCACCAATAATTTTTTATGTTAAAAAACCTGAGGTGGTTGAGAATGAGCTACTAAAGGAGTTAATAACATCATATTTCACTGAACCATTTCTCTAGGAGGTCTTTGAATAAAACATGTCAACATATATAATTATAGGAGATCAACATTTTTTGGAAGAATCATGGAATCACTTTGTTGAAGATAACATGAAACTTGATCTTCTCATCCTTGATAATGAAAAAGAATCACCTCTATACCTCTCTCTTGACTTGAAAGACAATGATGAAGATGCACCTGTTGAGATTGAGTTACCAATGGTTCTATCATAGGATTTCAATTTTCAAGCTCACTTACTTGAAATGGAAGATTTCTTTATTGATTTATTACATTTTAATATTATTTAAGCTGAATTTTTTTTAGAATTATATTTTTCTAAAATTTATTAAACAAAAAAAATAGAGCATACCATATATTTTAAAGAAGAGACCACCCAAGTTTTTTTGATTTAAGAATAAGAGCTGGAGAAGTTGGTGGTGGTGTGACTTCCTCCTATACAACAACTTACATACCATATGGAAGAGGACACCACAAAAGTCATTAGAGATCACCCATATCTTATTTTCCCTCCCAGTCTATACCTAAAATTCTATTTTTCTTCTTATTAGCAGTTGAGACTTTTCTCATCTTCTTTGGGGTTTTCCATTCTTATTATTTACTCGTGGATACTGGGAAAAGTCACATGTGGTAGTTTATCTCAAAGAAACCACACCCACTATCAGATTGTAGATAAAATTCTATAACCGCCTGACTAGGGGTAGTAAAAACCTAGCACCCACTTGGAAGTATAAATCAATCATTGTCCCTTTTCTTTCCCCTTTCTCTTTATTTTTTATTTGTTTTTATTATGTTTTTTCCTTTATTTATTATAGTTTTAAAGTGGTAGCCACTAGGTGCTTAACTCAAGGATACCTATGAAAAATAAATCAGGTTGTTTCTTTCCTTTTCTTTATTTTGTTTTCTACCCAATTAAATTTATGCATGAAATTATTTCTTGATCTAATTTTAACTAAAAAGATGGTAGTAAATGGAATTAATGTGGGAGAGGGAATCTATTTTTATAGTTTTTTTGTGTGATTATATTTTATTTTTCTTGTATTTTTATGAATTTTTCATGTTTTCCTTTTTCATTTTTGGTGTATTTTTAGGATTCTTGGGCTAAATAAAATACTTTGAAAAATTCAAACCATATTTTTGTTTTTGACACATTTTTTTCTTTGAGTATTTGAGGATTTAAATGATTTCTGATTGAAATTTGTTTCTTTATTTTTGATTTTTTTTTCATTTCATAAAGCTTAATTGATTATGAAACTCATGTGTACTAGTGTTTTCCAAATTAAAACTCTTTCCCAAACCAAGAGGTTTCTAAACCTTTTTAACATATCCTTTTCATTTATAATTTTTTTAAGAGTCTTGATACATGTTTTTTTATCTATAACTTGATATTTTTTTCTTTTTCAAAGATTTTAGAGTTCATAGAATGTGTTAAGTATGATGGAGGCACCACTTTGAAAGCCCTTTTTACATTGAACTCTAATTTTGGCCTATGTCACGAACCAGCATGGGTACCCTAGTGACCCGATAATCGAGTCGGCCCTGACATATCCTGAAGGGGGTTCCTGATCCCCATGGGTCAGTGACTAGCACCTGTCATCACCCAACATACAAGTGGGAATGATTTTTCCACCAACAATGTGGAAGAAAAGAAATAAGACAGTATGCATAAACAAAAGAAACTCCACTAAGAGTAATGTACCAGAAGTCAACATGGCATAAACCATCCCAAATCACTACAACCAAAGTACTAAAATCGGTAAACATCCCCAAGGTCCCTAAGGACACAACTCACCAAGACCAAAGTTCAACAACTAGATCCACCTCTAATAGATCCCTTCCCTTTGCTCGAACCTGGAAGAAGAAAGTTTACAAACACTCGAAGGAAAAAGTAGGGTGTAAGCCTAATCCCAGTAGGATACCACCAAATATTCCATAACAGATACCAAATATATATTATCCAAATAAAATCTTTCAATTTTCAAATAAACAGGTTTGAAAAATCAAAATCATATTTAAACAAAACATGCTATAGATTTTCAAAATGATGGGAAACACTTTTAAAGCAGAGGATTTACTTTACAAGAGATGGTACATTTCTAAAATAGTGGCTTATGTAAAACATTTATATAAAAAAGTTTATATAAATTGAGAAAGTATGTAAGTAGTTCAAACAAACATTGGCATATATTTATATCTCAAATACAAATAAACAAGCAATCAACATGGTCATATTCCAAAAGGTATGGCAGTATTAACCTGCTCTAGTATTCTACACTCTCTATGTGAACTCAGAAAAATGTGTATACACAAATCCCTTTGATGATAACCAAAGGAGACTCATCACCAACCCATTAGGGATGTGACCTGTTGCATGTATATTTTAGAACGGTGTCATAGCATAGAGTGTATCCAAATAACTCACTAACAACCTAAGGCTTTCATGCACTCTTACGTGATGGAAGAACTATTTTAAGACTGCTTAAAATACGATCAATCCCATTCTTCCATTTCAAAAATGTCAATTGATTTCCATTTAAAACCAAAATAGGTTTTATTCAAAAACTTTCTTTTTCATAAGATAAAACCATTAGGTTTTATCAAATCATTTTAAGCCATTCGCAAGTTTAAAATTCTTTCAAAACTAATTCCACTATTTTCAAAATACCTTTTTATAATTAAATTCAACAATTTAATTGAAAATATTTCCATCAAATCCACAATTTAAATCAGAAAATTTCCATAAACCCACCCCAATTCAATGGAATTGGTGGTTTTCCAAATTTTTGTGCCAAAACCATTTCAAATCTACCAATTCACTGGAATTGGGTTTTTTCAAAGCAATTGAAAGAAAATTTGAGAAATTGAATTTAAATCAACAATTGAAATAAATCAAGAAATTCAAGGATAATCAATTTGGTTAATCATGATGGAACCACCTACCTTAAGGTCGCTAATGTCAGTGACAACAATAATACACCCAATTTGGTTCAATAAACCTCCTCATGACATTTTTATCATAAGGTTATTCACATCAATGTTTGACGTTCGTCAAGTGTTCCTAGAACCAAAACATCTATTTTATTTCACAAGGAAGTAAAATATTACATGTGATTTCATTTTCTATCTCCTAAATTATCGTTTTATGTTAATGCATGCAATCACAATAAATATCCATAAGAATAATTATAAAACTCATTTGATAATTGTATCCCTCTATTTTATTTATCAAGGAAATAAAATATTACATGCGATTACATTTTCTCTCACCTAGATAATCTCTGGATTATCGTTTTAAATTATCACATGCGATGATAATTTATCTCACTAGGATAAGTTTCAATATATATATATATATATATATTATCACATGCGATAATATTTATCTTTCATGGAAATTTTTTAGTTTATCGTTAGATCAACGCTTACGCTTTCGATTATCCATCAGAATAATTATCTTTGATAAACTCACAATTATCATTTTAATAATATTAATAATTAACCTTTGATAATCTCAAAATTATCATTTGATTATTATATTAATTATCCTTTGATAATATATGTAAAAATTATCTGTGATATTTCCATGCAATTGATCTTTGATAATTCGTTGCAATTATCATTCGATAATTCATAACAATTATCTTTTGATAAATTCACAAGATTTATCTTTTGGAATATTACATACAATAATCTGATAAACAACATTTGATAATTTTATTTAAAATTTCATTTGATAATTTGGTGGGATTAACATTGATAATTCTGTGATATTATTATTTGAAAAATATGATAATTGTCTTTTGATAAAACATGTAATTATCCCATGATAATTTCGATGAACTACATCATGTGATATTTACCTCATAATTATCCTTTAATAATTTGTATAATTATATTCTAATAACTTCTTTTACAATTTATCCATCTATAATTATTTTTTGATAATTTTTCACAAATTATCTATTTATAATTTAAAATTTATCCTTTGATAATTTATTCCAAATATCCAATAAAAAGTGAAAAATTGGATTGAGGAATACCTTGTTTCCTTCGAAACAAAAAAAAAATATTATTTTTATTCTACTCATTGAGACGAATTCAACGGTACTGACGGTGCACAATTCTGATCAACAATGAAAAAGTTATAGAAGAGAGAAGAATTGAAGAATAACAGAAAATAGAAGGAAATTAAATAAAAGAAAAAAAATTAAAATTACCTGGGAAGAAAAAACCTTCACGCTCAGCACGTAGGGACCAGGTAGATGGAGGTAGCCACTGGATCTGAATAGGATCAACCAAAGTTTATAGATCGCGTGCGAGTGAGATGCGGGATCACTCGAACTCGACATATTGAACCGAGGGTGAACAGAATCCTTCAGGTATTATATACCGAGTATGTTTGGGGTTCTAAAAAACTTAGAATTTGAAACACCACAGTCAATCCATCTTTCCACCCAATCTTGATGAACGACACATTAATCCCACCATATTAATGCATTGTAACAGAAACCGTTCAAAACTGTTAAGAAACTGATTATTTGGAAATCTCGAATCGTAAAAAATGGGGTTACCGATTTGTTGAAGATGAATGAATAGTGAAATCCAATTTTTGGAATTAAATTAATAATTAAATGAAAATAATAATGTCAATTATTTAATATAATTATTAAATAACATAAAAAATACAAGCGACCTGACCAAATGTCTATTGCTCGTGAAAGTTATACCCCACCAAAGGTAAACACCTCATTCCAGACTCAACGGTGGTCTCAAATTTTTCATACAATTTACTATATGAGAGATAATAATAATTTATTATTTAAAAAATGGAATAAATAAATAATTTAAATAAAAAGGGTTATTTTAGCGAGTGAGGCATCCAAATGTCCAATGATTACAAAATGTTATACCTCATCTAGGGTAAAACCCTCATTTTGGACCCACCGGTGGTCTCAAATTTCACATAAGACACACCATTTGGGATATATTTAATTATTTTTAATAAATAATATATTAAATATTATTTAATAACTTTATCTCATGAGTGAGACATCCAAATGTCTGGCGTCTTCAAATGTTATACCCCTCCTAGGGTAAACACCATATTTCAAACTTAATAGAGGTCTCAGATATCTCAAACGACACACCATTTTGGAGTTATTCAATTATTTTGAATAAAAAGTGTGCACTTAATAAATTATATTTAATATTTTTATTCAGCCTTCATCGAGTCTTTTCAAGCCTCATAATATCACACTAACTCAATGTCGAACTCCAAAAATATTTGATTGAACATTCCATGATGTTAACTGACATTTAAGATCTTTATCATTTTTATAAAAAATTTGATGATAAATCATTTTTTCCCACTTAAGATATTAATAATTTAGTACAAGAGGTTTTAGGAATACCTAAAACAGTAATGGGATGTTATATTTTCCCCACCATAGGAACTTTATGTCCCCAGAAAGCCTACAATGAAGCCTCCACATAAAAAAGATGAGGTCACTGCTCTCTCATCAGTGCCTCTTTCTCCCACGTCTCATGAGAAATAGAACAATGCTACCATAACACACAAACCAGAGGTATCATCCTCCCATGAAGTACCTTGGTCTTAGAATCAACAACCTCGATTGGTCGTTCATTCATAGATAAACCAGGTTCTACTTCAAGATCATGCAAACAGAGAACATGATATGTGTCAGATAAATACTTTCAAAGTTGAGATACATGAAACACATTATGTAACTATGTCATTTGTGGTGGTAGTTCCAAACGATATGCAGCTTTCCCCACCTAATCAACAACCTCGAAAGGTCCCATAAAATGAGGAGAAAGCTTCCCTTGCCTCCCAAGCTGTCGATGAACCAACCAGGTTGAAACCTTTAAGAACACTTGTTCACCAACTGAGAACTCCAAAGGTCTATAGAGATGATCAAAATAGGACTTATATCGACTATGGGTTGTTAACATTCACTGATGAATCAACTAAATCTTAGATGTCGTCTCTTGGACCAAACTCGTTCCAACCAAGGAGCATTCACCAATCTCTTACCAACACAATAAATATTTACAAGGATGACCATACAAGGCCCCAAAAGGATCTATTCTACCATTCGGTAAGAGGTAATAGAAACTAATTGAGTTCCATACCAAAAGTAAACACTGATATCACTTTCCCCAACTCCAGATAAGAAGGTCCGGCTCTACTCAACCTTGGGTCCCATTATCCTTGAAAGACAAGAGGCACACCACTGAGTGTAGTAAGTTAGACCTATAAAATATAACAATCAATCCATGATTTATTAGAAATGAACCAATCTACCCTGAATATGAAGTTAATAGGTCTCATGTTGAGTAATAGAAAACTTCAATAAAAATCGACATCTGATAGAGAGAAGACACAAACGGGATTATGAAGTCTTTACTCTATCTTTAAACTAAGGGGTATAGTAATATTTATTGCACAAGATAGTTGATCCATAGGAAGATAAATTAGATTAATGATAAAGTTTTAAATAAACGAGTGGGTTGCACCAGTATCAAATAGAGTTCTCACTAAAGATGAATCTATAGTAATAGTACCTCTCACAGTCGCTAGACCCGTATCAACTTCCTCTGGAGACACTTACACTACGTGAAGAAGATTTGTTCTAGATGCATGTGGTGGGAAACCTTTTGTACGTGAATCATTTGATTACCCCATAGTTTTTAAAGGTTCTGATGATCTCACCTCAATTAGGTTTGGATCCACAACATGATTCGCTCGCTGAGGTTTAGTAGAATCCTTCTTATATATCTGATTCACACATCTTCTTGGTGCCATGATGTTACACAACATCAGCATTCAACTGAAAGACATTTGATTAACACTCAGACTGAGTAACAAGAGAAATTATTCTCAATAAAATGAACAAACAAGATTTTTATTTCACTCTATTCAAATCACAATATGGAAAATACTGGAACTACACCACAAGATGTCTTTCCCTAACCACCCCTAGAGACATAAGGTTCATTGTGGTGAGAGCTAGCCAGGCACTCAATCCCAACTACCTTTGAATTCCTGACAAGATTTCACAATTTCACATTGACTTTAAGACAAAGGCTTAAACCTCACCTCTGATACCATTTTGTCACGAACCAACATGGGTATCCTAGTAACCCGATAACCGAACTAGCCCGGACATATCCCTAAGGGCATTCCCAATCCCCATGGGTCAATGACTAGCACTTGGAATCACACAACATACAAGTGGGAATGATTTTTCCACCAACAATGCAGAAGAAAAGAAACAAGACAGTATGCCTAAAAAAAGAAACTCCACTCAGAGTAATGTACCAGAAGTCAACAAGGCATAAACCGGACCAAATCACTACAACCAAAGTACTAAAATGGGAAAACATCCCCAAGGTACCTAATGAGACAACTCTCCAAGACCAAAGCTCAACAGCTGGATCCACCTCCAAGAGATCCATTCCCTTTTCACAAACCTAGAAGAAGAAAGTCTACAAACACCCAAAGGAAAAAGTAGGGTGTGACCCTAATCCCATTAGGATGCCACCAAAGATTCCATAACAGATGCCAAATAGATATTATCCAAAGAAAAGATTTCAATTTTCAAATAAATGGGTTTGGAAATTTAAAATAATATTTAAAAAACATGCTATACATTTTCAAAATGATGGAAAACACTTTTAAATTATAGGCTTTACTTTATAATAGATGGAACATTTCTAAAACAATGGCCTATCTAAAACATTTATATAAAATAGTTTATATAAATTCAGCAGGTATGTAAGCAGTTCAAACAAACATTGGAATACATTTATGTCTCAAATATAAATAAACAAGCAAGCAATATGGTAATCTGATAAAAGGTATGATAGTATTAACCAGTTATAGGATTTTTCACTCTCTATGTGAACTCAGCAAAATGTGTATACACACGTCCCTATGAAACTGGCCAAATGAGGCTCGTCATCAACCCGTTGAGGGATGTGACCCTTTTCATATATTTTTTAGAATGTTGTTGTAGCGTAGAGTGTATCCAAATAACTCACTAACTACCTAAGTATTTCATGCACACATACATGATGGATGAACTATTTTAAGACTGCTTAAAATATGATCAATCCCATTCTTCAATTCCAAAAATACCAATTCCTTTCCATTTAAAACCAAAATTGGTTTTATTCAAAAACATGCCTTTTTATAAGATAAAACCACTGGAGTTCTATCAAATCATTTTAATCTATTCACATGTTTGAAATTCATTCAAAACTAATTCCATAATTTTCACAATTCCTTTTTACAATTAAATTCAACAGTTTAATTGAAAATATATCCATCAAATCCACAATTTAAATTCAACAATTTAAATCATACAATTTCCATAAACCCACCCTAGTTCAATGGAAATGGGGTTTTTCCAAATTTTCATGCCAAAACCATTTCAAATATACCAATTCACCAAAATTGGGTTTTAACAAAGCAATTGAAAGAAAATTTGAGCAATTGAATTTAAATCTGCAATTGAAATAAATCAAGAAATTCAAGGATAATTAATTTGGATAATTGGGATGGAACCACCTACCTCAAGGTTTCTGATGTCAGCGACAATGATAATCCATCCAGTGTGGTTCAATACACCTCCTCACAACATTTTTATCGTAAGTGTCAACACACCAATGCTCAAAGTTCGTAAAGGGTTCCTAGAATCAAAAAATCTATTTTACTTCACAAGGAAGTAAAATATTACATGCGATTACATTTTCTCTCTCTTGGATAATCTTTGGATTATGATTTTTTGTTAACACACTCAATCACAAGAAATATCCATAAGAATAATTATAAACCTCATTTGATAATTATATCCCTCTATTTTATTTCTCAAGGAAATAAAATATTATAAGTGATTACATTTTCTCTCTTGTGGATAATCTTTGGATTATCGTTTTAAATTATCACATGTGAGATAATTTATCTCACCAGGATAAGTTTCAATATATATTTATATATATATATATATTATCACATGTGATAATATTTATCTTTCATGGAAAATTTTCTGTTTATCGTCAAATCAACGCATGCGCATGAGATTATCCATTAGAATAATTATCTTTGATAAAATCACAATTATTGTTTTAATAATATTAAAAATTAACCTTTGATAATATAAAAATTATCATTCAATTATTATATTAATTATCCTTTGATAATATATGTAAAATTTATCTTTGATATTTCCATGCAATTGATCTTTGATAATTCGTTGCAATTATCATTCGATAATTCTTAAAAATTATCTTTTGATAAATTCACAATATTTATCTTTTGGAGTATTACATATGATAATCTGATAAACAACATTTGATAATTTTATTTAAAAATTCATTTGATAATCTGGTGGGATTATCATTGATAATTCTATGATATTATTATTTAAAAAACATTATAATTGTGTTTTGATAAATCACATAATTATCCCATGATAATTTAGATAAACTATGTCACGTGATAATTACCTTATAATTATCCATTAATAATTTGTATAATTATATTCTAATAACTTCTTTTACAATTTATCCATCTATAATTATTTTATGATAATTTTTCACAAATTATCCATTTATAATTTAGAATTTATCCTTTGATAATTTATTTTCAAAGATTCAATAAAAAGTGAAAAATCGGATTGAGGAATACCTTGATGCCTTTGAAACAAAAAAAACTTATTTTGATTTTGCTCGTTGAGAAAAATTCAACCTATCGACAACGCACAATTCCGATCAACAACAAAAAAGTTATAGAGGAGAAAAGATTTTGAGAATAAAAGAAAATAGAAGGAAATTAAATGAAATAAAAACAATTAAGATTACTTGGGAAGAAGAAAAAAACTCACGCGAGGCACACAGGGAACAGGTAGATGGCAGTAGCGACTGGATTTGAATCAGATCAACCAAGGTTTATAGATCACGTGCAAGTGAGATGCGGGATCACTCGGACTCGACAGATTGAACCCAGGGTGAACAGAATCGTTCGAGTATTATATACCCAGTATGTTCAGGGTTTCATAAAACTTAGAATTTGAAACACCATATTTAATCCATCTTTCCACCCAATCTTGATGACGGACACATTAATTTCACCATATTAATGCATTGCAATAGAAACCGTTCAAAACGGTTAAGAAACAGATTATTTGGAAATCTTGAATCGTCAAAAATGGGGTTACGACTTTGTTGATGATGGATGAACAATGAAATACGATTTTTGGAATTAAATTAATAATTAATTGAAAATAATAATGTCAATTATTTAATATAATTATTAAATAACTTAAAAAAATACAAGCGACATGACCAAACGTCTATTACTCGAAAAAGTTATGTCCCGCCTAGAGTAAACACCTTATTCCAGACCCAATGGTGGTCTCAAATTTTTCATATGACATAATGTTTGAGAGATAATAATGATATATTATTTAGAAAATATAATAAATAAATATTTAAAATAAAAAGTGTTATTTTAGCAAGTGAGACATCCAAACACCCGACGCTTACATATTGTATACCTCATCTAGGGTAAAACCCTAATTCCAGACCCGTCAGTGGTCTCAAATTTCATATAAAACTCACCGTTTGTGATATATTTAATTATTTTTAATAAATAATATATTAAATATTATTTAATAACTTTATCTCTTGAGTGAGGCATCCAAACGTCTGGCGCCTTCGAATGTTATACCCCTCCTAGGGTAAACACTAAATTTAGGACTTAACAGAGGTCTCAGATTTCTCAAACGACATACTGTTTTGGAGTTATTCAATTATTTTGAATAAAAGTGTGTGCTTAATAAATTATATTTAATATTTTTATTTAGTCTTCACCGAGACTTTTCAGGCCTCAGAATATCACACCAACTTAGTTTCGAACTCTAAAAATATTTTATTGAGAATTCCATGAAATTAACTAAAATTTAAGGTCTTTAACATTTTTATAAAAATATCACTGATAAATCATTTTTTCTCACTTAAGATATTAATAATTTAATACAATAGGTTTTAGGAATACCTGAAACAGTAACGAGATGTTACAACCTAACTTTTCATTTGACCTTTATTAATCCCCTAGTAGCCATGAAATACCTTGTTAGTCAGCCACATTATCATAAATTTATCCCTTTCCAAACTTCTCTATAAGTTAAATGCATGATTATTGTTGAACTCAAATGTGGGGGGGAGAAGATGAGCTATATTTTTCTTTCTTTAAGAATATGTTTGAGCTAAATTAAAAGAACTTCCATATTTATTTCTACTTTGGTGGAAAGAATTTCATTATGGAAATATGGATGGGTGACCCAAAATATCATTACAAATATGGGCTGAGTGTTCTCCAATATTTGAATATCAAAAGATTCCTCTATTTTCCTCAAAAATATGATTATAAAGAAAAATATAGATGTGAATTCAAGATGAAACAATGCTAAAAATGGGGGAAAATTGGGAATAAATTTATCATTGATGTTGAAAATTACAAGTGTGAACTTCCCAAAGAAAGAATGAGGTGTTTTTAGGTGATTAATTTTTGTGATGATTAAGGAGCACACCATTCTTGAGTAAAACTATTTTCACATATTTACTTCACTTTAGAGTTTAACCCTCCTCATTCTACCTCAGATATTTTTACATTCAAAACCTAACCACCCACAACCTCAGAACAACATATGTAAAATACCTTATAATTGATTTATTTTTCACTCTATGAAGTGGATATACTAAAATTATATCAAGCCTATGGAGATCACACATGTTTTTGATAATGATAAGAACTCTATAAAAAAATATTGAGTGAAGAGATAAATATTTTTCCAGGGAGGTAGGTACGACATTCACGTGAGTATTAACATTATATTGAATGGATTTTTATGATTTTGTAGGATTTGGGTAATTTTTATCCATGTAGGAGGTATGATATTTTCCTTGATATTATAATTGAGTTGTGTTATCATTTATTCTTTGAGAAGTTTGTTTTGACCTTGGTATAAGATTATTTCCCATGAGTGCAATGTTGAAGTGTGGGGGGATTGATCGAGAAAATATTTTCAATTATTTTAATTTTAATTTCAATTTTTTAATCCCACCAAAGTTTTATTTTATGATAAATTTTTATATTTTATGGTTTTAGAAACATTTTGAGCTTAATTATAAAAATGACATAATTTTGGATTTTAACTATTTTAATTTATTTCTGTATTTCACGAATAAAATTTTCTACATTTATATAAATTGAAAATTTCTTATTTTTTATATTTCTATGTTTGTTGGGATTCATTTCATTCTTCTTGACCTAAATCCCAATATATCATTTAAAGACCCAGAACCAGCTCACAAGTCAGGCCTTAAAATATGTGCATAGATCTAGATTCTTTTGGAGATAGTCTCATATCTCATTAATGGATTATCTAAATTAGTTTAAATTCAACATGGAGAAATATTAAATCCATATAAACATATTTTATTACTACTTCCATGCATGATTCCTTATTTTTCAAGCTCATAAATTCATTGGAATCCGAAGATGTGGAATACAAAGAGTCTTCCTGGGTAGGATAAATTTCTGGAGTAAATTGGTTATATACCTCTCCAAACATGGATAATGAAGCTAAAATTTCATGGGTAGACATTGGATATATATAGGAACAACTTTTAAGATAATAAAATTTTCCGATTTGGTTATTAAATGGGTCTACCATTCAAAAACTTTTGAAGGGAAATTTTGGAGTGAAAATTTTCACCCCTTTTTCCTATAAAAATTGTTCCCTTCTCATTTTCTAAGGGTTGGAAAATTAGTGGAAATTTTGTGTGGGTTTATAGGTTCTTTGATGATGTATTATATTTTCATAATTATATATATTAGTCTTCTTCTTCATACCTCATTCGCTCATTTTTACTTTTATGTGTTTCTCACATCGTCTTCTATTCTAACTCCATGAGAATGGGGAACTAACCACAACATTTGTTCAAGTGTGAGAATGGTGGTTGATTGAGTTTCATTGTACTTTAATTTTAGACTCTTTATTTAATTATGAGATTTTTTTTGTGGTTAAATTGATTACAATATGATATTACCCAATTTTCTCTACCACCGAGTTCTTCTTCTTGATCATCATTTATCCTTCCCTTCACTATCTAAGTCATGCATATAATTGAGTATTTCTTGGGTAGATATTTTCGGTAAAGAGATATCATAGTCGGATTTAGGAAGATTATTTCCCTACATGTATATATCATGGTGTTGGGGTAATAATAATTTTAATGATATGGTGTAGTGTGATAGATCTTGATCACTATAATGAATTGAGTGTCGAGAATATTTTTGTTGGACCCCATTTGAGTTTTGGTTGTATTTGTTGTCAATAGATCAATATGATGATTATGTTGAAGGAAGAAACTATGTTGAAAAGGTAATGTAAATTTGGTTTGAAAAATAGTGTGAGTAAAGTTTTTAAATCGGATATAGAACCATAAGTATGATAATTGGATCCTGGAGGACCGGGCTCAGAATCATCGGCATTGGATCCGAACATCGGCATGAGTCAATACAATTTATTATATTGGGATTTATACTTAAAGATATTGGAAATCATATTGAGTCTAGAATGAAAGTTCTGATCATATTTATGATGATTGTAATAATTTCAATCATATTCATGCCAATTGAATTATGGAAAATAGTATTCAGGCTGAGTTGGAAAGAAATATGTTTGTAGGTATTTTGGGAAGTTTCAATACTTTCCATTGAAAACCTGATGATGCTTTGGCGTTTTTTATTTCTCATAAATCATAAGTAATTTGTTAAACTTATGATACAAGCTTTATGAATAAAAACATGAGTAAGTAAAAAGTTTTGAAGAAATCTGAGTAAGGAAAATATGTTGTTAAGCCTGAGGAAGAGAAAATCATACTGAGATTTTCATAATTAGATTTTCATAGTGGGAAAATCATACTGAGATTTTCATACTCAGATTTTTGCAATGAAGAATTCAAACTGAATAAATCATACTAAATAATTCATACTGAAGAAATCATACTGAAAAATCATACTATGATTTCTGGGATTTCTTAAGGAAAAAATCATACTGGGATTTCTGGGATTTCATAAGGAAAAGTCATACTGGGTTTTCTAGGATTTCTTAAGGAAAAAATCATACTAGGTTTTCCTCATGAAAAAATTGTACTGGGATTTCTTAATGAAAAATCATACTAGGAAATCCTAATGAAAAATCAATGAGATTTGAATATTCTAAAAGGAATTGAATGGGTTAAAGGGAGATCTAAAAATCAAGAAAATTTTAATACTCAAAAAGGCATTGAATGGTCAAAGATAGATCCAAGATTTAAGGAGAATTGAAGATTCATGAAATTTGGTTAAGCAAGAAAGTTTTTCATAACCCTGCCTAAACCACTTTTAGGTCTCTATAAAAGGAGAGCTGGTTCATTTGTAAAGGTTTCTTCGGACTTTTCAAGTTCTCGAGCTCCAAAAATTGTGGAAAAAGTATTGAGTACCCAAAAAAAATTTGTGTTTCAGGTTTAAGCTAAGGAATATCATCATATTGATGTTCAATATGATCATCTGAGAAAGATCCATTTGAAGAAAGGAGAATCGGACCAGACTAGCCATCAGGGAGACATCCATTGTATCCAGGTTTACCGGACTGAGTTTCATCAGATGTAGATTTGTGGGCTGTTGATTGAGTTTCTACTCAATAAAAAAAGTAATTGCAAAAGGAAAATCAAACTAAACTTACCATTAGATAGAGACCATCGTATTGAGGTTTTCGGAATTGGAATATTAGACTGACTTTTTTGAGTAATATTTATGAACTGATATTCTGGAAGAATTTTCAAGACCAACGAGTTCCTTAGTGAATTGTTGAAGTTCTTGAAGGTTGTATGTAGGTAAATTTTGTTTCAACTTACTTGTGGAGGAAGTGAACTATCATTAAAGAGGATTTAAAAATAATAAGGAAAGTGAATCTTGTGATTGTGGATACTTATCAGTTGTTAAAAAGGATTGTTTTGGGAAGTGGATACTGGAAAGGATAGTTGGGGTTATAACCAACTATAGTAGGAATATTGCTACTGGGATTGTAGAATTTTTCTTTTCTTGTCCCTTTGTAATCTGGAAAGAAGATAATAAAAGAATCCATGTTGGTGGGACTATCCAACATGGAAAGGAGTAAGTATTTGTATTTAACCTTGTAAATATCGTGTGTTACCTTCTCTTTATATTTATTGCATATTAAAGGTGTAGTTATGAGTATATTTGATTGCATCGTAACTCTAACATGTTTTAGAGGTTAAGAATTTTTTTTTAAGGTGTTAATAAAATTTCTTATAAAAGAAAAATGAACCACTGATTCACCCCCCCCCCCCAGTGATCTCAATCCTACTTGGGAACAAAAATTGGTATTAGTGGTAGGTTCCCTCTAAAAGATCCATATCTGAGTGTAGAGAACATTAATTATGTGAATTATAAGGGTATTCTAGTTTTCACTGGAAAGAAATATAATATCTGGAAATATATAATGTTTCAATTGCTATGTACCTTGGGTATGAAGTTTTGAAAGTTACTATAGAAGGATTTCCTCTTCGTATTGGTAATGCTCCACTTACTACTGCAAATAAGATAAATCTTGAGAATGATGAAGGGTCTTAAAATGTTTTACTCTGATCACTTACTGAAAGTGTGTTTCTTAGAGTAAATGGAGTTGTAACTTCTAAAGGTATTTGGGAAAAGTTGAAAAACATTTATGAAGGCAATACAAAGGTGAAGAAGGAAATGTTACAACTCTGGAGGCTGAAGTATGAAGATCTAAAAATGGCTAAGAAAGAATCTATTGGTGACTTCTTTACAAGGGTAAATGATATTGTTTTCACCATAAGATGTCTTGGTGAGAACTTGGAAGGCTCAACTATTGTTTAAAATATCTTGATAATTCTTCCTAATAAGTTTGATGCCAAGGTTTCATCCTTGGAAGATAGAGATCCTGAAACTCTATCTCTAGATGATCTAAATAGTATTATCATTACTTATGAAATGAGAAGAGAGAATGTTGTGAAAAAAGAAAGAGAAGTTTGATCAATAAATAGCCTTCAAATATTTGTTAAAAGGGAAAACCCAGATGAATAAGTTAAATAAGAATCAAGTGATTCAGAGGATAAAGATTTCAACACAATTTTTTCCCTCCTTTTAAAGAAATACAATAAGGGAAAATAGAAAAGTAAAACTCTCAAATGTTGGAATTGTGAAGGGAAAGTAAATTTTGCACAAAATTGTACTAGGAAGAAAGTTGGAGAATATGAGTCTGAAGATGATGATGAGAAACCTAAAAAAATTGGAAGAAATATAAGGAAATATTTACTTATGACAAAAAGAAGAAAATTTATCTGAGAAGAAGATAGAAGAATGATTCCTCATCTGATAATGAATCCGATCATCAAAACAAATTTATTTCTCAAGTTAGAAATGGAAGTGATTCATCTAGAAGTGATGATGAGAATAATGAGATACAGAAATGGAATGGATTCTCAAAAGGAATCTAGAGAAAGAAATTGATCATAATATCAACTCAAGAAAGAAAGAAAGAATTTAAATAAAGATGTTGAAATAATAACTTTTGAGAACTATGATATTTAAAGAAAACTAAAAGGTTATGAATAAAAGTTATCTAGTAATGGGAATCTCAACAAGATAGAATCTACCCTTGTTGGAGAAAGTAAACAGAAAAAGTTGAAGATAGACGAATCCAAAAAAAACATTGATGTTTTGAAAAGTATGTTAGTTGAGAAATAAGAAGAGTTTCTAGAAACACAATCAATGTTTCTTACATCACAAAGTTACATAAGAAATATGAGAGAAAACTTCATCAAGGCAATTCAATTTAACGGTGAAACTTCTAAAGAAGATGAAAAGAAAGGATTACAAAAGAAATATTGTGTGAGAAAAATCTTTCTTCAATAAATATGATAATTCCTCAAGAAAGTATCCTCCAGAATAAATTAGTCCATGATTTGTGAAGAAACAACAACAACAAAGTTTTTATTGGTTTTACTCTCAATATAAAAGATTAGGATTCAAGGGTCATTGTTGGTGTTGTGGAATTTTCAGACAAAAAGCTTATTCATGTTGGTATAACATGTCTCTACCTAGAAATAAGCATGAATCAAAGGGGTATGCATGATGAGAAAAGAATATCAAATGTTCCTAAATATTATGTGGAATTGGAAAAGGAAACTCATAAGATGAAGAAATCTGAGTATGTTAAGAAAGATTAGTATGTTATGAAAGTGGATAAAAACAAACATGCTGAATCTAAAAAGAAAGAGTGCTTAGTTATTTGGATAGAACAAGTTGATATGGAAAGAAAGTTAGAATAAGCTCAAAAATAAGCTTAAGAAAAGGGAAATAAAAATATTTATAAAGATATGAGAAAAGTTGATAAAAATATATTAATAGACTTTGGTTAGAAAATTCATTTAAGATGTAAGACATGTGAGCAAGAAAGGCATGTTACTAAAAGTTATTTGACTATCCTATCGGAACAAGAGGAAGACATGAAAGAGTTGTTACAAACTCACTACAATAAAAAGGTTCCAAAAGGGGAAAAAAGTTAACATCCTTATCAGAAGAGTCCACAAATGAAGAGAAACTTGTTATGAAATCTGATAAGGATGAATAGAAGAAATAAAATACATCCAATGAAAAATCAAAGAAGAAGAAGAAAAATTAAATACTAAGAGAATACTCTCAGTCTAAAATTTTCTTTTGACACACTATGAGGTTCCTCCTTATTCCCAAAAAAAATTATTTTTACTAACTTGCAAGGAATTGAAGGAGTTTATGTAAGGATGTTGATGATGAGTCTCCTACTATTCTTACAAAATAAAGTAATGAGGTTATGAAAAAAAAAAATTTGAAAGTTATGTTTATACACTCGAACATTCTGATATATTTTTTGAGATGGGTTCAGGTTATTTTTATCTTAAATAAATTCTTTTCAAGATTTACCTAGAAATGATAATGTTGAAGGAAACATGAAAAGGTATTACATGAAAGTTGAGTAATGGACAACATTGATAACCTTGATTATACACTCTTTTTTTCTACACTGGGTTCGCCCATGTAGACTTAGAGTTGTTTATTTAAAGGACCTTTATTAAGAAACTCATGTGATACTTAGGTTCACCTAAAGAAGAGTTTCAAGTTTTAGAGTTGAAAAGTTCAAATCGTCTGAAAATAGACAATTTTTCAATAAGGAAGGAAATTTTTCATGATGACCCCTTTGAATTTTATTGTCAATAAGGGAGAGAGAATATATTAAGGGGGGATAAAAGAAAACATGGAGATACAAGGAATAGGGGTAGCAAGAAAAGAAGATATAGAGAAGAAAAATTTGGAAAAGAAAACAATACCACTTATTGTTTTAAAGAGGTTAAATATAGGTATTGAAGTGGGTATTGACGATAAATACAAAGGGGGAGATTGTTGGACCCCAATTGAGTTTTGGTTGTATTTATTATCAATAGACCAATATGATGATTATGTTGAATAAAGAAACAATGTTGAAAAGGTAATGGAAATCTAGATTGAATAAGGGTGTGAGTAAAGTTATCAAATTGGATTCGGAACCATAAGGATGATAATCGGATCCTAGAGGATCGGACTCAGAATCCTCATCATCGGATCCAGACATTGGCATGAGTCAATGTGATTTATCATATTGGGATTTCTGCTAAAATATACTGTAAATCATATTGAGTCTAGAATGAAAGTTCTGATCATAATCATTCTGATTGTAATCATTTCAATCATATTTAGGCCAATTGAATTCTGGACAATCATATTCAGGATGAGTTGGAAAGAAAGTTGGTTGCTGGAGTTTTGTGAAGTTTCAATACTTTCCATTGAGAATATGATGATGCTTTGGTATTTTTTATTTCTCATAAATCATAAATAAGTTATGAAACTTAATATACAAGATTTATGAAGCAAAATGTGAGGGAGGAAACAATTTTAAAGAAATATGAGTAAGTAAAAGATGTTGTTGAGCTTGAGGAAGAGAAAATTGTATTGGGATTTCTATAATGATATTTTTATACTGAGATTTTCGTACTGGGAAAATTGTACTGAGATTTTTATACTGATATTTTTGTATTGAGGTTTTTGTGCTCGAATTTTCATAATGAATAAATCATACTAAAGAAATCATACTAAAGAAATCATACTGAAGAAATCATACTGAAGAAATAATACTGAAGAAATCGTACTGAAGAAATCATACTGGGATTTCTTAAGGAAAAATCATACTAGGATTTCTAGGATTTATTAAGGAAAAAATCATACTGGGATTTCTGGGATTTCTTAAGAAGAATATCGTACTGGGATTTCTAGGATTTCTTAAGGAAAAATCATACTGGGTTTT
The DNA here is from genome assembly GCA_963277665.1 of Viscum album. NCBI lineage: Eukaryota > Viridiplantae > Streptophyta > Magnoliopsida > Santalales > Viscaceae > Viscum > Viscum album. Next base: position 905,030,835 of record OY728166.1, on the reverse strand, counting down.
CCTAATGAAAAATCATACTAGGATTTCTTAATGAAAAATCGTACTGGGAAATCCTAATGGAAAATCCTAATGAAAAATCAAAGAGATTTGAAGATTCAAAAAGGAATTGAATGAGTCGAAGTAAAATCCAAAAATCAAGGATATTTGATGATTTGAAAAGGAATTTAATGAGTCAAAGATTGATCTGATATTTAAGGAGAATTAAATATTAGAGAAATTTGTTTAAGCATGAAAGGTTTTCATAACCCCGCCTAAACCACTTTTTAGGTCCCTATAAAAGGAGAGATGAGTTCATTTATAAAGGTGAATCAAGACTATTCAAGCACTCAATCTCTACAAATTGTGGAATAGGTATTGAGTACCCAACCAAAATTTGTGTTTCTAGTTTAAGTTGAGGAAGAACATCAGATTGATGTTCAATATGATCATCTGAGAAAGATCCATCTAATGAAAGGATAATAGGACCAGACTAGCAATCAGAGCAACATCCATCATATACAGTTTCATCGGAATGAGTTTTATTAGATGCTGAATTGTGAGATACTGATTGAGTTTCTACTTAATAGAATAAGGAAGTGAAAAAGGAAAATTAGAATGGACTAACCATCAGATATAGACCATCATATTGAGGTTTTAGGACTAGGAAGATTAGACTGACTTTACTGAGGAAGATTTTTCAACCGAGGTTATGGAAGAAGTTTCAAGACTAATAAGTTCCTTAGTGAATTGTTGAAGTTCTTTAAGGTTCTATGTAGGTAAATTTTGATTCATTTTACTTGTGGATAAAGTGAATACTTTATGAAGTGGATGAGAAAAGAAGAAGGAAAGTGAAGCTTGTGACTATGGATACTTACCAACTGCGAAGAAGGGTTGTTTTGGGAAGTGGATACTGGAAAGGATAGTTGGGGGGTATAACAAAATATAGTAGGAAAGTTTCTATTTGTATTATAGAATTTTTATTTTCTTATGCCTTTATATTTCAGAAAGAAGATAGCAAAAGAATCCATGTTGGTGGGACTATCCAACATGTCAAGGAGTAGTTATTTGTACTGAACCTTGTAAATATCGTGTATTATCTTCTCATTATATTTGTTGCATATGAAAGATGAGTTTGGGAGTTATATTTGAGTAGATCATAACTCTAACAAGTTTTATAGGTTAAGAAATTTTTTGTTAAGAAGTTAAGAAATTTTCTTATAAAAGAAAAAGGAACCACTGGTTCACCCCCTCTCAATGGTCTCGATCCTACTTGGGAACAAAAATTTTAATGAACAATGATATCAATCATTATGATCTCCTAATAATGAATGAATTCTTTATTTATTTATAAATTAATTTTGTTTACATTGAATTTATAAATATATATATCAATATTTTAGGAATCATTCCAAATCTTCCTATTTATATTATTCAGTTCTATATTAGTGAGAATTTAAATAGAAAAAATAAAATTTTAGTGTTGGGTGATCTACCACCTTGAGACTGACCCTAGGTGTGCACTATATTGCATGCTCAGGTAAATAAAATATTGACCAGGGATCCATGAAAAATCCTCATGCATCAGTACCCATACAAAGTATTATTTGAATACATAACTATGAAGATGAATAATCTCATGTCGAATATATGATATCTTCATCACTCTATGTAAATATAAAATAATTTCAGAATTGTTGAAACTAAAAGTACTTTCCTTATGGATAAAGGGTGTACCTTATCTTGAATGTGGATATGGTTTTCAGGAGTGACTTGGGAATTTACAAAGTTATAGGTTATAGTAAGAAACTATGTAGAAATTGTGATTTAAATGTTGTAAAAAATGATTATATTTAATTGATTGGTTGAATATTTGTAGATCATTTATTTTACTTTATTACTTAATTTCTAGATGACTTGTTAATTTGAAATCAATTCTCTATAAAATATTAGTTAGTGGCCATATTTTAAAATAAATTATCCTCAATGATTATTTAATTTCAATTGATTTTGGAAAAACTAAAATGGTTTAAAAAGCAAGTATCAACCATCCAATTAGAGGGTTATTCATATTATGATAGAGAATATCATAAAATGATTCAGTAGTAGAATGAATTTTCTGGATTAAAAGTTTTGAGGACTAATGAAGAAGAAGAATTAACTAATATAAGAGTTTACATATTAGAAAAAATGTTAGAAACCCCTATGGAATTATATATGAAGACAATATCAAAGGCTATGATTACCCTTAAAAATCCACGTATGGTGATCAGAGGTGAGATAATTGTCTATCTAGATAAAATGATGAAGTAGTTAGAGAAACAAGTTACAATATTAGTCACTCTTGGATTAATTGGGAATAATGAAAGTAGCCATGCTAGTGAGACATTCATGGAAATGAATCATGTAGAAAAATAATGTGATTAAACTAGAATAATGATTGATTACTATAATCTTAGATGTATGATAAAGGATGATGACTACAATATTCATAATTAGAAGTCTTTGAGAGGTAACATTAGGAATGAAATACCAATGATGTATTTTAAGCTTGATCTTAAGTCAATATATTGAAAAATTAATATAAAAAATGAAATACCATTGAAAACATTCACAACATTAGTAATTATTTTTGAATGAATACTTATGCTATTTGGAATCAAGAATACCTTGGGAATATTTCAGACAATAATGAACAATTAATTCATTAAATTTACATATTTCATGATAAGATACATTGATGATGTGCTGGAATTCAATGATAATACCAAAAACATATCAAGAACTTTCAATAAGTGGATGAGGTGTTAAAAAATGATGATACTTTCAAAAAGGATGATTATTCAGATGTGGCATGAGATATAAATTTTTGGATTGTAGATTTATAGAAGTATACAAAAAATTCAACTATGTATCATGGAGAAGTTAGAAACTTTACCTAATGAGAATTCAAATCATATACTGGTGCTTCTTAAAATGTTAAGTTATGCTAGAACATACATAAAAAATATAGCAAATATATGAACTCCAATCCAAAAGGAGGTGTTTAGTAAGATAACATGAGATTAGATAGAAGAAGATTATGAAATAATCATAATTTTGAAGCATAAAATTCATACCCACTCAAAATATTAGTATCCATACTGGAGAGGAGACCAAATTATCTTATAAGTAAATACATTAGGCTCACCATGTGGATGTATTTTAAATATAAGAAACAACCATGATGAAAATGTCATTGTATATTGTAACACATGTTTCAATGGGATCAAGAATAATTATTCTGACCATGAATGATAATTTCTTAGACTGCTTGAATGAATTAGGACTAATGAGTAATAAATAGTCCATTAATTAATTGTACTATAGATCACACTTTATCCAATTCCAAACTTTAACAATGCTAGAAAAAAAGTGTTGATAAAGGAGGTACTTTTTTCAGCACTCAAAAAAAGAACTGATAAAGTTATCTTTCTTCAGAATTAACAAAAGTGATGATAAAAGGGTACCCTTTATTATCACTTTTTTCTAGTGTTGATAAAATCCCCCCATTTATCAACATTTTTTAGCATTTATAAAAGTGACACCTTTATTAACACTTTTTTCTAGCACTGATAAAGGTCATAGTTTGCAATTTAGTTTATATATAAATATTTATATATTTTTAAATAATATTTTAATTAAAATAAGTATATATATGAAAATATAATATATAAATATGATTTATATAACTTTTAATAAAATAAATCTTATTTTCATAATTTTATATATATAAAATAACAAAGAGAAAAACAGTCAGTTATCTAGGAAACAAGAAAGGATTATTCATTTATGGGATCGTCCATCACCCCCAACTCTCAGATAATATCCCCTCCTCCTTGTTTTGGGTTGTTGTCATGTCACGTTATCCACTTGAGAATCAATATTATCATTTAGTGGTGTGGGTTCCTCAAGAGGCTAAGGATCCTATTCTTGAGCCATACTTGAGCCCTCTGATACTATCTTTAGGTTATAATTGTTCCTTGCCTTGTTAGTCTCAATGATTGAATATTTTACTTCAACAAGGATATCCTTGTGATCATTTCCAAATTTCTCATGGAAAACCTCCCTACTATTAGACCTATTTAAGATTTCAAGTAAACTAAAACTACTTTTACTAGAGTCTCAGTGGAATCATAACAGTGTCATGGTAAAAAATTACAAACCCTTTCATCTTCTAAGAGTGCTACAAACTATTATCTAAGTCCATGAAAGAGGGATGGTTCATATTATGATAGCCCACTTGGGCCCCTTCCTCACCTCACACAGGGTGAGAGCCCCCTCCAAAGAGGCTTCAGAGTCAAGCAGAAGAAAGGAATTGTAAGTGTTCACTTCCATTCCCATATAAGAGAATGAAATACTAGAGTTCATATATTTAACCTTAACATTATCCTACTACCTAATCCCCATGCCAGGGGAAACACCCACCTAATCTGAGATAGATCCTTGCACCAAGAAACACTCTGTATCAGTCATATTTTGATTAAAATCACTTGCTGCAACAGCTTGTTTAGTTGAGTCAGGTACTTCAGTTTCATTGGAAATAATTCCAATAGCATATTTCAACCTGTATTTACCTATTAATTGAGCTTTAACATCATGATTTTTATTTCCATTGAGATCCCATGAAGTGATTAATTTCTCATTCCTCAATTGAATATCTTCAAATTCTTGTGCAGAAATTTCACCCTTGGAAGTAGTTGTATCAAAATTATGGACACTATCATAAGCATCATATGGTCTCTTTAATAAGGAATCCTTGAAACAAATCCCAGTATGAGGTAACTACGTCTCCTACGACTCTTCATCAGCAGCATCATACTAGGACCTTCCAATGTTGTGACCCTATACATTGTAAGTTCTAGGATCAAGGGGGCTGCCGAGTAGAGCTTGACATCTTAAGTTCGGGTTTCCTGCCTAGAGAAGATAGGATTCTTGTGATGGTATAACTTTTTGTTTTCTCCAAATACTGCACCTTTTAATTTCATATTATTATAGGCATACTGGTGATGGCCCTTTAAGGAACAGAAGCCACAAGTAATATCTCTATACTAAATTTTTTTTAGATGCCCAATTGCTTGACATGAAGTACATAAATGCGGTAACTTCTCATAGTGTACCTATAGACGAATTTCATAATCCAAGGTAGAGAGAACAACCTAATCAATTAGAGTGGAATTAAGATCAACTTCAATAATTATGTGATCATAGTATCAAAATCGCACTGTTTCCACAACTCTGTCTATTTTAATGGGGATACCCACAATAGATGCAACATCAAAGAAAATGCGGGGGTACCACAAAATTTAGTTCAAACCCAAGATCTTGATCCATAATTGAGATTGGTTATTCTTAAGGGATAAGGGATTAAATCAAAAGTCCCATTTGTGGATATAAATCAAACTTGGCTTCAAGTAAATTGATCTTAAACCCTAATTGTGCCTCTTCTTTTCCATTGATGAGAATACAATATGGAAGAAACCCCTCCCAATCAGAACGCAATTCCAGTCTAAGAATACTCATACTAATGAAAGTTTCTTATCAAGACAATTGACCTTCAAAGGACTCTCACTTGCAGGAAAGATCATTCAAGCAACGATTGAGTGTTGACAGATTTTGAGTATATCTATAATCGCTTCTTGATTGGTCGTTACACAGGTCATTGAACCTTTTCATATAATCTGTTATGGGGTAGCATCCTTCATCGATAAATATATATATATATATATATATTAGGTACTTAGGGTTAAAATTACACATATATAATTATATAAATATATATAATTATATATATATAATTATATTTATAAATACATATATGTAATTATTTAAATATTTATTTATAATAATAGGAATTTAAAAATTTTAGTTATATTTATTATATTATTAAAATTAGGTCTTTATAAACTCTTTGTTAGCGCTAATAAAAATTTATGTTTATCAGTGCTAAAAAACATTGATAAAGATTGGTTTTATTAGTGATTTCTATTTTAGTGCTAGTAAAACCACACTTTATCAGCCCTTTTTTGAAAGCATTGATAAAAATATCCCTGATATTTTAAATAAAACCCTAATAGAGTCCTCCTTGATCACGTCGTTCAAGCTCTCGTGGAACTGAATCGTCGCTACTGCTCTTCATCGATCTTCTCGACGAATCGATCCTCTCAAAATCTAAGGTATGTGATTATTTATACTTCTTTTTAATTATGATCCAAACTATGCACTGGTTCTAATTCCTATCCCATCATATCTCATCACATGAAAAACAACTGATCGAACCTCCATTGGTTGACCCCTCAAAAAACGTTCAGCTTCTGCTGTTTGGCAAGTTCAGCAGTAGGGAAGAAATGAAATATGAGTAGTGAGAAATCAAGTGTCTAAGTGTTTTGGACAGTTTAAAATGATTGACATGAATTTTTGACATTACCTACTGTGCATATTTTATTCAATGTTTTCTTAAATAAATATTTATATAAATGATCATCTTTGTGATTATTAATAATATCAAATAGTATTTTCATGTTTATAAAAATATTTTTGTTAAACATAATTTGTAAATAATTATTTTTATAACTTCAACATAATTTATAAGTAATAACAAAAAATAATTATTAACAATTTTAATTATGTGCTTATAAATAATTATAAATAATTTTTATTATAGATAATTTTGATTATAAGTAATTTTGACAATATTGAATTAATAATTTATATAAATAATATATAAATAATTTTCAATTAATAATTATTTTGAATTAAAAAATTTGAATTAATATTTTTGATTATCTTGAATTAATAATTTTGAATTAATAAATTATGTAAATATTTTATAAATAATTTTTATTACCTTGAATTGATAATTTTGATTATGTGTATATAAATAATTTTGATTATGTGTGTATAAATAATTTTTATTATCAATAATAATGTGTATATAAATATTTTTGATTATGTGTATATAAATATTTTATTCAATGTAATTTATAAATAATAATAACATACAATTATAAATATATTTTTAAATATGTATTTATTATATTAATATATATATATTTATATTTATATTTATATAATTATAAATTTATTTTATAAATATATATATTTATGAACACAAATTTATATAATTATATAAAAATAAATATATTTATAAATAAATTAATATACATATATATATATATATAATTATATGTAGATTTTTATAAATATATATTTATAATTATATAAATATTTTTTTAAATGTATATATATATATATATTTATTTATTTATAATAAATTTATTTATTTATTTAAGTCCCCAGGGTCCAGCTCAATGGTAGCGGTCATGCGGGGTCTCAGCGAAGTCTCGGGTTCGATTCTCATTGAGTACTTCCCTATCGAATTAGTATAGGATTTTTTATGTATTCCTACCCCTCCCTAGAATTTTTCTGATATATATTTATTTAAAAATAAAAATAAAATTATAAATTATAAATTTTTTTATTTGGAATAGTTGAGTATTGGAAAACTATATTTTTAATAAGGGTTATTTTTGTCATATTTCCAAAACATTTATTTTCTTTTCTTTTAAAAATTGTCACCAAACAAGATGGAGAGAAATTAAAATCATTTATTTTCTTTTACTAAACTTCACACTGAAACAAAATGAAGAGAAATTAAAATTTAAATCATTTATTTGTTTAAACATTTTTTTAAAATTTTAAAATTTTTATTAATATATTTGTATTAGTTTAAATTTTATCTAATTTTATTGTCTTGAAATTATAATAATATGTTTAAATCAATGTATGTGATCTGTTGTGATTTTTTGCTCCCCCTCGAGCGTCATTGTTTTTAATTTTCCCAAATGGTTTGAATAGTGCATGCACAAGCGATATTATTTGTCCTCAATCTACCTCATTGATTCTCCACCCAATCTCTCTTACCTTGAGCCATTTTTAGTTCCCCCTCTCCATAACCTTCACATTCATTTTCACTTATTCATCATTATTTCTCACTCTGGCTGCATGGAGCTCTTAGTTGTGCACTACAAAAACCCTTCCCACTTATCATATAAGGTGGTGACTGAAAATAATAAGTAGGAAAAGTTTTTTCAATGCACAGATGGTAATCAGATCCAAGTTTCAAGTATCCCTTCTACTCCCATGGATTAAAATCAAACAATTCTAGTAATTTTCTTCCAAGTTTCCCTCATACTCCCATGTATTAAAACCACAATGTCTTTTTAAAACATGTCATTACCTTGTGTATTTTATTTTTAGTGACCATTAGAGTATCATCTTTCAATATTATTTCCTTTTTAGGAAACCAAAATTTAGAAAGTATATTGTGCCCATCATTGATGGAGAAAATTTTAAATCAGACCAATTGTAATTTTTTTATAAAAATAGTTATCAATCATTGATATAGATATATAGTTTTTAAACTTTGTATTAAAGTTCATATGTTGATCACCTCTATTTTGGGTTCTCATAGGGGAGCAGTTTCTCTTGGGACCCAAATTAGTTCAATATGTGGTGTATTAGGTTCATATAATATAGAAAATATTAATGATAGCCTACATTAGTAAAATCATAACAATTAATAGAAAAATTTCTATCTTTAAAATAATAACTATTAATAATCTTACCTCACATTAATATTTTAATCATAAGATGAACTTTTTATATGAAATAGTTTTTATGCTTTATTTATTTTATTAAATATTAATATTACTGAATCAAATTGGATGTATATAAATAAAAAATGGATGGATTTCAATCGTATGACAAAAGAGTATGAGGATGGGGTGAAAGAGTTCATCAAGTTTGCAAAAGATCATGTATATGACCCTTCTCAAATCCTTTGTCTATGTTTTCATTGTTGTTATTCAAGACTAGTTATACCAAAGGAGTTGGAAGAACACTTGATTTGTCGTGGAGTAGATATAAGCTGTAAATGTTAAACTAAACATGGGGAAAAAAGAAACGTATATAGTGACTGGGATAAGACTATGTTTTAAGGATCATTTGATATAATTACAAGTGTGTACTATGATGAATAATGTATTGAGAATGTGATTATAGGTGTGAACAATGATGAAGATCGTATTAAGGAAATGATAATTATGGTTGAAGATGAACTTTGTGATCATCCAAAAAAATTTGAGAAGTTAAAGAGTTGTGAAAAGTTTTCATTATATGCTGGTTGCACTAAATATACAGCATTGTCATCCATACTGAAGCATTATAATTTAAAAGCTGACAATGAATGGAGTGATGTCGGCTTTACTGAACTAATTTCTCTCATGAATCATATGATCCTAGAATATAATGAGCTTCCTTTCCCAAACATGTGACTTTAAAAAAATTCTATATTCAATTGGTATGACCTATAAAAGAATACATGCTTATTCAAATGATTGTATATTGTTTCAAAAGGACTAAAATTCACTTAAAAATTCCCAAAGTATGGTGCTTCTTGATACAAGAAAGATGAATCGGGTCCTACAAAAGTTGTAAGGCACATTCCAATCTTTACAAGGTTTGGGCGCCTATATAGAAGTGAGGAATCTGCAAGATAATTGACATGGAACGAAGATACAATAAATAAATATAGGAAACTTCATCACCCGACAGGCTCTCCACAATGGAAGAGAATTAATCCCAAGTATCCTGGATTTCAAGACAAGCTGAGAAACCTTTGTCTTGTGTTATCTACAGATGGAGTGAATCCTTTTAGTTTTTAAAGTAGCACTCATAGTACATGGACTTTTATGTTGGTAAATTATAAAATTCCACCATGCTTATGAATGAAATGAAAATACTTTATGTTATCTACACTTATATCAGGACCAAAAAACTAGTAATGATATTGATTTTTATTTGGATCCATTGATCCAATATTTGAAATTATTGTGTGATTCAAGTGTTACATTGTATGATGCCTATAGAAATTAAGATTTCTCATTGAGAGCCATACTGTATGGGATGATAAATGACTTTCTTTCTTATGGAAATGGATTTGTAATTAAAGGAACTCAATGGTGTCCCATTTGTAAACAAGATACAAAGTCAATTTGGTTGAATCATTCATCAAATACTGTGCTTCTAGGTCATCAAAGATTTCTACCCCAACAAATCATTCTTGAATGACATCATTCGATGAGATTTTAGAAGAACGTACAACACCATCTCTACTAACATGTGATAAAATGTTTGAGAAAGTAAAATATATGAAAAATGATTCTGGTAAACCTTTTTCTAAAAACCTTACAAAAACCGATTGGAAAAAGAGATCAGGTTTTTTGAATTACCATACTAGAATCGTTTGTACGTTAGATATTTTCTTGATTTTATACATGTTGAAAAAATGTAAGTGATAGTGTCATTGAAATGTTACTAAATGAACCTAACAAAAAAATTATGGGATTAAGGATAGGTTGGACATGATTGACATGGTAATATGGGAAGAGTTGGCGTTAGTGAAGAGTGAAAAATGAACTTTTCATCCTCCAACTACTTATACTCTTGAAACTTATTGAATGATGTAAAGGTTCCATAGGGTAATTTATCAAATATTAAGAATATAGTATTAATGACATATTCAAAGTTAAAGGGTATGAAATCATTTTAGGTTCTGGTCGCAACAGAAGCGTGGTTAGGCCGACGCCCATCTTTAATTTTTACCATGATCAATGATTATTTCGGGATCAATATGATGATTAACGCCAGTCTCCAAGGAATAGAATCAATGATTCAGATAAATAAGGAAGAGGCCCTAAACATTTAGAGAGGATATTTCACATCATGTTTATAATTAATTTAATTAATTTCATAAAGAAAAAAATCTCTGGATCTTCGGTATTTTCTTCATTGATTATGTTGATCATCTGAAATGACCCTTCGGTATTATATCATTGTACTTGCAAGGATCCAAACTATAACCCCTCTAGCGGTGAACCACATGTGCTCTGATGGCCTCCAATCGACATCACTTGTTCTCTGAGTGCTAGCATGGTGAAGCGAGTGTCTTGTGTAAGTTGTTCTTGATTACTTTTTCTTCATCCTTGAAGAACATATCTCATTATTGAGAGGGGTGGGAAGAGGATTCGAGAGAGAAATTTTTTAGCTCAACAATGATCAATTCACCGTGCATGCAGTTTGGTACGTGGCACAATAGACATATGTGTCTATTTATCGACATGAGGATTTGGTTACAATATTTAATTGTGTAATAGCTATTAAATAAATTCATAACCTTAGATAAAACCCATGATTTTAATAATAATACCACGTCATTATTTATGGTGTGCAAACTTTTACAAAATAGAATTATAAATAAAATTCTATTTCACAAAATAATAGCAGCTTAATTATTATTAATTTAATTTGCGCCAACTAGTTAAATAATTATTTACCATCTTTCAAATAATTATTTTAATACTAGACCAGCCTTGGTCTGCTCTAACTCCACTTCCATTTATTGAACACCCGAATAAATAAATAAATAATTTATTCTCTTAAATAAATATTTTATTTACAAACTATTAAATAAATATTTATTAAATGTTCAATAAAATAAATAAATATATTTTACCCACAATCTGATGAATAAATATTTATTTAATTTATGCAATCATTTTAACTTGAATAAAATTATTCCACTGTCATAAGAATAATATTTATTCCATTAATCAAATTCAAATAGAATTTAACTGAGACCACCAGAAAAACTTAGTGTGTGACCCTCTAGGATTCTTTCTCATTGGCATTAGGTGGACTTGCCTAAAGTCCAAGAGTATTTTCTAGTAACGGGTCAAGATTTTAGGTTCTGGGTGTAGAGAAAGCGTGTTGGTGGGTTTGCCCAACTTTAATTTTAGCGTTAAACAACATTGAATCTGAGATCCACCACGATAATAAAACGCTGAATCTTCGGAATAGAATAAAAAAAAAGAAAGAGAAGGGTCCTTGAACCATCGAGAGGATCATCATATGTTGGTTATAATTAATTTAATTAATTTACAATAATTACCTTGATGGAATTATTTCTTCATTGATGTTTTCCAGTCACGTTTCGAAGTGATTCGTCGTTGCGTCATAGAAGCCAAGTGTAGACTTCCTATAGCGGTTATCCACATGTGCACCACGTATCTCTAAATGTTGCCAAAGGTATCTCTGGGTGCTAGCATGGAGAAGCCTTTGCTTGCATTTTCCACCTTAGATCGCCTTGATCTGATGGAGGATGATCTCTCTCGGTCTTGAGAGCATTCTTAAAGGAAGGAGTTATCTTGGACTTGAGAGAATTTTCCAGAATTGTTGTGCACAACGATTCTCTCTGGAAAAGTGTTGGGGTTGTGAGGATATTTATAATCGGGTTTGAGGTTATAGAGTTATGAAAATAGATAAATGTGTTACGCATTTTATTTATTTCGTTAACTCTTATTGAAAACCCTCATGTCGAATGATTAATTCCTTGACATGCGCCCACACTGATTATAATAAATATCATTTAATAAAATGTTATTTCCTCAAAATCCTGACTGGAAAAACTACACGGTGTGTAATCATTAATACACGGCATGTACTCGTTTTCCATTAAAACTACACGGCGTGTACATTCAATGTACACGGAGTGTTTATCTTGTTTTTATTTTTCTTTATTTCCTCCACCGCATTTATTAGACCATGAGTAATGGCTATTTATTTCTTAAATAAATGTAACTACGTTACTCGCTAATAGATATATATTATTTCTCCCACAATATATTCTCTCGAATAACTAGTGTTGAAATAAATGCGAACATGCATCCTTAAATAATTATTAAACCACAGTTAGGAATAATCTTTATTTAACTTGTTAAATTAATATTTAACTGAGATACATGGACACACTTAGTGTGTGACCCTCTAGGCCACGTTCTCATTGGAATTAGGCAGTCTTGCCTAAAGTCCAAGATTATTTTCTAGCAATGGGTCAAGGAACCCAAGAGAAAGAAGTTGGCGTCGCATTGACATGTCACCTCATATGAATGCTAACCGTGTAATTTAATCCCTTTATCACGATATCTCGAATCAAGCGGGTTTCATGCTAGTTCCATCAACTCATGTGCTCGATTATTCTTTCTTTGACTTTTCGAAATTGAACTCGCTCATTCCTTACCATGGACATGAATTTATTTAGGCTATATCAATTCCATCAAAGGGCACAAGATATCTACTTCTATTATGGAACAGAAGGTACAAATCTTTCCTCGCATTATCAAGTAATGCAGTATTACTCGTGACGCACCCAACGTATCCTACCTCATTGTGAACAGTGTGTCGTCACAGTTTTTGTCAATAAATCTAAGTGTGTGAGTTGTAATACCCATTAATAATAATCTTAAAGTCTAAGGACCAATACACACGTCTGTAGATAGAAACATCCGATGACACTATGAAATGTGGATTTCCTACTGGTGGGTCTTGTTCTTATAATATCCTCCTGGATATTACCAAGGGCGCACACCATGAGAAGGTGCCTCAAAGTTTTATGGGTCCTCACCCCTAATGGCCTATATTATTTTTGTCTCTCAAATAACATCATCCGGCCATATAACATATATTCAAGAACAATGTTATGGCACTTCCGAGTTCTCATCATAGTAGGGATCCACTATAACCCTTTAATGCAATAGCTATACTTGGGACATTATCACATGCATTGTCACATAGAAGAATAATCAAGATGTGATAAGGTGTTTATTTAATGAATAAAGTAAAAAGTAGTTGGTTCTAGGGAACCAGCTCTAATAGACTCCCACTTGGACTAGTGCCAACTGCTAACAACTTTTAACCTGCTAGCTCTCACGTGATATTCATGCTTCTAATGAGATAGGCCTCTAGTCATGGGGTCTACCACGTTCTCTTTCTTGGACACTCTTCTCACTACAAATTCACCCCTTTAATAGAAATCCCTCAAGAGGCGATACTTTTGGAGTATGTGCTTTGTCCGTTGATGTGACCTTGGTTCTTTTTCGAGAGCCACTACTACAAATTTTATCACAATACAACATGATTGGATCTTTACTGCTAGGAACCACATCAAGCTCCTGGAAAAAGTTCTGAATCCAGATGGATTCCTTGGCTGCATCAGAAGCTGCTATATATTCGGACTCCATTGTAGAATCGGTGACAACTAGCTGCTTTGAACTCTTCCAGATCACATCTCCTACATTAAGACAGAAAACATATTCAGATTGCAAATTTAAATCGCTCTAATATGTCTGAAAACCAGCATCAGCATACCCTCTGATGACAAGCTCCTTGTCTCCTACATACACCAGGAACATATCCTTAGTTCTTCTCAGATACTTAAGGATAATCTTAACAGTAGTCCAATGTTGTTCTCCTGGATCTTCTTGATATCTGCCTACCATGATCAGTGCATAGGAAACATCAAGCCTGGTATATAACATGGCCTATATGATGGATCCTATAGCCGAAGTGTATGGGATCTTACTCATTCTATCTTTCTCCTATTGTGTTTGTGGACACATTTTCTTACAAAGATGTCCGCCATGTGACACTGGAACTAATCCCCTCTTGGATTGTTCCATACTAAATCTCTTTAGTATCTGGTCAATGTATGTACCCTGACTTAGTCCAAGCAGCCTCTTGGATCTATCATGAATGATCTTGATCCCTAGAATGTAGGTTGTTTCACCCAAGTCCTTCATGGAGAAACACTTGTTCAACCAGTCCTTAACTGACTGTAATACTGGTACATCGTTTCCAAAAATCAATATGTCGTCAACATATACTACTATGATAATGATCGCATTCCCATTAAACCACTTATAAACACATGGCTCACATTCATTCTTAATGAAACCAAATTCCTTTATGGCTTCATAAAATTGAATGTTCCATGACCTGGATGCTTTCTTTAATCCATAAATGGATTTCTGAAACTTAAAAACCCATTTGGCTTCACCTGGTGTCACAAACCCTTCTGGTTGTGTAATATAGACATTTTCTTGAAGTTTCTCGTTAAGGAATGTCGTTTTGACATCCATCTACCAAATCTCGTAGTCATGGTAATCTACTATGGCAAGTATGATTCTTATGGATTTAAACATGGAAACTGGTGAAAAGGTTTTATCATATTCAATTCCTTGATGTTTTCTGAATCCTTTAGCCACTAGCCTTGCTTTATAGGTGCTAACTCGACCTTCTATGTCTAGTTTTCTCTTGAATACACATTTTCATCCAACAGGCTTTACATCAATTGGCTCATCGACCAGAACCCAGACTTAGTTTTGATACATGGAATCCATCTCAGAATTCATATCTTCTAGCCATCTTGTAGCTTCTGAGATTTCTACTGCTTCCTTGTATGAGAGAGGTTCATCATTGTCCAACAATAATGATTCACCATCCTCAGTGATTAGGAAACCAAATCTCTCTGGTTCCCTTACCTCTCTTGAGCTCCAACGCAGTACTTGTGTTTCTAAAACCTCTTCCATGGGGACCTGTGGAACTTTTTCCTGTACCAACTCCTATGTATCTTGAGCATCAAATTCTTCAAAGTCAATATTGCTCCCACTATCCTTTTTTAGTATGTGCTCTCTCTCAAGAAAGACAGCTTGTCTAGCGACAATCACTTTCTTATCTGAAGGGTTATATAGGTAATATCCTTTCGTTTCCTTGGGATATCCTATAAAGATACACCTCGTGCCTCGGGGTGCTAGTTTATTTCCTGAGAAGGCCTTAACAAACTCCTCGCATCCCCATACACGTGTGTGTGACAAAATGGGTTTCTTTCCATTCCATAACTCGGATGGAATTTCATTTGCCGCCTTAGTTGGTACTCAGTTTAATGTGTATGTTGCAGTTTGTAATGCATGTTCCCAAAAGGATAATGGAATATCTTTAGGACTCATCATTGACCTCACCATGTCCAACAAGGTGTGGTTCCTCCTTTCACTAACACCATTCCACTGTGGTGTCTAAGGAGGAGTGAGCTGAGATAGAATCTCAGACTCCCATAGAAAATCGATGAACTTTTGGTTCAGATATTCTCCACCTCGATCTGATTAAATTTTCTCTATCTTCTTACCAAGATGATTCTCTACTTCATTCTTGAATTCCTTAAATGTCTCTAAGGATTATGACTTATACCTCATTAATTATACATATCCATATCTACTCAAATCATCAGTAAAAGTAATGAAGTAAGAATATCCACCTCTAGCTTCTACTAGAAGTGGTCCACACACATCCGTGTGCACCAATCCTAGAAGCTCTGTGGCCCTTTCACCTTGTCCACCGAAAGGCGGCTTGGTCATTTTACCTTGTAAACAAGTGTGACATCTATCAAGTGGTTTTAGATTAGTAGATTCTAAATAGCTATCTTAGCAGAGATTTGTCAAGTGTTTCTCATTTACATGATCGAGACAGTGATGCCACAACTGGGTGATGTATGAGTCATGTGAGTTTGTTTCGTTGTCGATTGCCAACACTTGGTTTTCATAATTTAATACATACAAACCATTATTTAAATGTGTCATACCATAACATACATTGTCCTTATAAAAGTGAAAACCCTTATTTCCAAACATTAAAATAAATCCATCCATATCCAAACAAGATACAAAAATTATGTTCTTGGTAACAATAGGAACATAATAACAGTTATGTAAAACCAAAATCATCCTAGTTGGCAATGAGAGGTGGTATCGCCAACAGCCAACGCAGCCAGCCTTGCGCCATTGGCAACTCGAAGATCCACCTCTCCTCTTCCAATCTTTCTAAATCTACTTGGTTCCTGCATTTGAATACATATGTGAGCCCCACAAGCTGTATCTAATACCCAATGTGTATAAATGGAAATATTACACTCAATAACGAACTCACCTTTAGCGACCCCATGCTTCTGGGTGAAGTTACTCTTACAGTAGCCTTACTTTCCACATGAAAAATATATTTCCTCCCGTTCCTTTCCCTACCTTTAGATCTTCTCCTTCTTGGAAGGACGACGCTCGAGGGCTTCATACCATTTATAAGTCTTCAGCCCCTTTGCCTTGTCCTTCTTTTTCTTATTCACCATAAGGACTGCGGGTTTGTCACGCCCCATGTCCTTATCTACATCACGAATTAAGTTCATAAGTTCTTATAGACTCTTCTCATTGTTGATCATGTTATAATTGACAATGAAGCTAGAGAAGGTCTTGGGAAGTGATGATAGGATGAGATCTGTATGCAAATCATCTGGGAATTTAATCCCTAAGATGTCCAAACGTTCAATGTAGCCAATAACCTTGACTACATGAGGCCCAGATGGCATAGAATCTCCAAGATTAGTTGTAAACAAAGCATTGGAGATCTCATATCTCTCTTATCTCACCTTCTCTTGGTAGAGATCCTTAAGATGAGACATCATGCTATACATGTCCATGTTTTCATGTTGCTTCAAGAGATCATTAGACATGGCCGATAGCATGAAACACTGGACATCTGTGGAAACATCCATATGTTTCACATAGAGAGTTATTTTCTCATCACTAGCCTCTTTCTCAGGCACAACTGTAATAGGTTCTTCTAGCACATAAAATTTTCTCTCTTGGTGAAGGATGATGCGTAAACGCCTCTGCCACTCTTGGAAATTGGTGCTAGTGAGAAGGTTTTTTTTCTCGAGTATGGTTCACAATGATATGTTTGAAGTCATTTTTTCTTTTCGTTTCTACAAATTAATATAATCAAAGTTTTTAGTACTTTATAAAACTGAGACAAATAAATAAATTAATACTTATTAGTCTCCCACTATTTTATCGAAATCCAATAGCCCTCACCATTGACTTTGGAATATTATGTTCCCTAAATATTATAGTGGAAAGGATCCATATTACCCTTTCAATTACCCCAACTAGGGTTGGTCAAGCAACTTGAAGTGTTTTAGGTAGGCATTCCAAATGCCAACTGCATTAACTCGCAGCTCCTTGATCCGCTGAGTGGACTCTCCAATCCTGAAATCCTTTTATTTTGTATTTCCTCAACCTTTGCCTCTTGGTCACACCAAGTCCTGCTGTGGCAGTCAACCCTTGATGCGAACCAAGTCAAGTTAACCCAAAATATTGAATTAGAATTCCTTGATAATTGAAAGCACCCCAACTAGGGTTGGTCAAGCACTTTGAACTATGGTTCGATTCTAACCAAGATTATGGAAGGTTATACTGACTTAATATTTCCATGAGGGATTTTATCCTTATACGTAAATTTCTATTTTATTATTTTTGATTACATGCTTGTTAATATTAAGTGGGATATACTTAAGTGATTAACCATGTATAAGATAAAATTTACGCATAAGCCGGTATTATTTTAGTTCCATCTTGCATGCTTGTTTAATCCATTAATTGTGTGATCGTGACAACACACCCACAATAAATAAACCATGAAACTGATATAAATAAAATAAATGGTATGATCATGAGCTTGTTCTATTGGTTAGTTTATATAGCGGTTGATAAACTAACCCAATACCTAGGGGAGAAACACCTTGAACCTTTCGGGTTCATGTTTACAGCTTTCCACATGTCCACCTTTGTATCTCCTTGGATTGGTTTCACCTTGGCTCCTGACTTGAGCCGCCTCCACTAGCTTGGGAGCTCCATCCATTGCATATGCATTTATCTCACACATAGTTGAGGGGTAAAAAGGGGTTTTACATAAAATAATCCTTGGGCGCGCAAGCCCTACATATTAATGAGGAGAAGGCTCGCAGGCTAAAAAATTTTATTTAAATAAATAAATTAAAAGAAAACATTCACATACAAAGGTCTTGGTCTAGCTCATGATCATCCATACATGCAATGATATTTATGCATAAATAAAACTAGAATTCAATTCTTTAATAGTTATTTCTTAAGATAAATCACGCTCGAATTAATTAATTATCAATAATTAATCAATCCTTTTATATTAAACCATTTTTCTGAATTCCCTTGAGATTCTCATCCATTATAATTTTAAACAAATAAATTCATTTAAAATTATCTTTGTACATAACTTGTACCTTGGAGGCAACTCGATGAATTCTCGTTCATTACGTAGATGTTAAATTAAACACATATATATAAAAACACCTATCATGTGTTGTGCCTTAGTTTTATGCCTACAATATGGTACAAATCTCAAGGGTTTGTATAATATAATAATAAATTTTAATAAATCTGCGTAATTTGGATGAGTACACAGCGTGTAGTTCTGACTACACGGTGTGTACTTTTGTTCACCATTCATCCGAAGTACACACCTAGGGACATGGCGTGTAGATGTACTTTGGAAATTTTCAGAGTACATGGCGTGTTCAATTGGACACATGTCATGTAGTATCCGCGTTGCACGGTTTCTATCCAGGCAAGCCATGTATGGGGTACACGGTCCAACCCTAACCCGAAGGGACTACACGCCGTGTTCAGTTGGACCACACGGCGTGTAATCCGAAAACCGTGTGCCACCTGTTCCTGGTCAACACACAGTGTCATAAATGACTTATATAGGATCCAATACACGGCCTAATTTGGTGGATCTGTCAATGCATTGAACCTAGACTACACGACATGTACTTCCGAATACATGCCATGTATTCTAGTGTTATATGACCAGAAGAATTTGGAACCTCCAGATGAGTTCCTCTATTTTATTTTAATTAAAATTAAAAGAAAAATTCATTTCTATAAGGTGAACGAGAAACAAGAGGGGAGGAACAGATCTCGAGATTCATATTTTAAAGAACGATTAACTTGAATTGAAACAACTAAATTATTAAATGCGTAAATCACCAACAAAAAACTAAATAATTACAATCAAAGATATGACTCCTCTGATACCACATGTAGGTTCCGGGCACAGTGGAAGCGCGTTGGTGGGTTTTCCCAACTTTAATTTTAGCATTAAACAACGTTCAATCCGATATCCTTCACGATAATAAAATGCCAGATCTTTAGAATAGAACAAAAAACGAAAAGAAAGAGAAGGGTCCCTGATCCATCGAGTGGATCATCATATGTTGGTTATAATTAATTTAATTAATTGAAAAAAATTACCTTGATGGAATTATTTCTTTTTTGATGTTTTCCGGTCATTTTTCGATGTGATTCGTCATTATGTCGCAGAAGCCAAGTGTAGACTTCCTCTAGCGGTGATCCACACGTGCACCACGTATCTCTGGACGTCACCAAAGGTATCTCCGGGTGCTAGTGTGGAGAAGCCTTTGCTTGCGTTGCCCGCCTTAGATCACCTTAATCTAATGGAGGAGGATCTCTCTCGGTCCTGAGAGCGTTCCTGGAGGAAGGACTTCTCTCATCCTTGAGAGAATTTTCCAGAATTGTTGTGCACAATGATTCTCTCTGGAAAAGTGTTAAGGTTGTGAGGATATTTATAATCAGGTTTGAGGTTATAGAGTTATGACAATAAATAAATGTGTTACGTGTTTTATTTATTTCATTAACTCTTATTGAAAACCCCCATGTCGAATGAATAATTCCTTAACATGCGCCCACGCTGATTATAATAAATACTATTTAATAAAACAATATTATTTCCTCAAAATCCTGACTGGAAAAACTACACGACATGTAATCATTAATACACGGCGTGTACTCGTTTTCCATGAAAACTACACGGCATGTACATTCAATGTACACGGTGTGTTTATCTTGTTTTCATGTTTATTTATTTCCTCCCCCGTATTTATTAGACCTTGAGTAATGGCTATTTATTTCTTAAATAAATGTAACTGCATTACTCGCAAATAAATATATATTATTTCACCCACAATATATTCTCTCGAATAAATAGTGTTTAAATAAATGCGATCAGGAATCCTTAAATAATTATTAAACCACAGTCATAAATAATATTTATTTAAATTGTTAAATTAATATTTAACTAAGATACATGGGCATGCTTAATTTGTGACCCTCTAGGCCTCTTTCTCATTGGCATTAGGCGGGCTTTCCTAAAGTCCAAGATTATTTTCTAGCAACGAGTTAATTCACCCAAGAGAAAGAAGCTGATGCCGAATTGACGTTTCACCTCATATGAATGCTTACCATGCAATTTAATCCCTTTGTCACGATATCTCGAATCAAGCGGGTTGCATGCTAGTGCCATCAACCCATGTAATCGATTATTCTTTCATTGAATTTCTGGAATTGAACTCTCCCATTCCTTACCATGGCCATGGATTTATTTAGGCTATATCAATTCCATCAAAGGGCCTGAGATATCTACTTCCATTATGGAACAGAAGGGACAAATCCTTTCTTGCATTATCTATTAATTTAGTATTACTCGTGATGCACCCAACGTATCCTACCTCGTTATGAATAGTGTGTCGTTATAGTTTTCATCAATACATATAAGTGTGTGAGTTGTAATACCCATTAATAATAATATTAAAGTTCAAGGACCAATACACACGTTTGCAGATAGGAACATCCAATGACACTATGAAATGTTGATTTCCTACTGGTGGGTCTTGTTCTCATAATATTCTCCTGGATATTACCAAGGGCGCACACCTTGAGAAGGTGCCTCAAAGTTTTATGAGTCCTAACCCCTAATGGCCTGTATTATTTGTGTCCCTCAAATAACATCATACAACCATAGAACATATATTCAAGAACAGTGTTATGGCACTTCTGGGTCTCATCATAGCAGGGATCCTCTATGACCCTTTAATGCAACATAAATCCTTGGAAAATTATCACATGCATTGTCATGCAGAAGAACAATCAAGATGTGATAAGGTGTTTATTTAATGAATAAAGTACAAAGTAGTTGGTTCTAGGCCACCAACTCCAACAAAGACACCCAAGAGAAAGAACTTAAAGTCATAATAATGACATCCACATATGAATTCTCACTGTGTAATATAATCTATGTGTCTCAATATCTCATTAAGAAGGTTTCATGATAGTATCATCCACCTCTGTGCTTGATACATCGTTCTTTGACTACCTAAAATAAAATCGCTGTTACACCATAGCCATAGAATTTCGCGCAACGATTCTATTTCAATCAAAGGGCCGAGATATCAACTTCTATAAATGGAAGGGACAAATCCTTCCTCGATTTATCCATGAATAACATGCCACTCATGATGCACCCAACATACCATACTTCCTACAAACTTTCTACGTGACATTTTTCAGTAAATCAAAGTGTACGAGCCATGACACGTATTAATGATAATATTAAAGTCTAAGGATCATTACACATGCTCACATATAGTAATATCTGATGACACAAAAACATTCGGAATTCCTACTGATGGGTTTGTTCTTATAATATCTTGGTTTAGATATTACCAAGTGAAAACTTCATGAGAGAAAGTCTCGTCTGCTTACGATTACTCGTACATGACGGTTTTTATTCTATGTGCACCATCATAGTATGTCATCCAACCATGGAACTATATTTAAGAATATTGTTATATCATTTCAAGGTTCTCATCATAGCAGGGAACTTCCTGACCTTATCAATGCAACAAATATTTTAGAACATTATTACATCATAGTCATGAAGAATAACAAACAATATGTAATATGATGTTTAATATTTAAATACATTAAATATCCATGCAATCAAAGTACAAATAGTTTGTTCTAGGACACCAAATCTAACAAACTCCTACTTGGACTAGATCCAACTGCCTATGACTTTCAGTCCGCTAGACCTCACATGATGATCATATTTCTAGTGAGTCAAGGGTTTAGTAAAGGGGTCCATCAAATTGTCTTTCGTGGAAATACTTCTCACTATAACTTCACCTCTCTGAGAAAAATCCCTCATGAGATAATGCTTCTGAACCATGTGCTTCGTCTGATGATGTGACCTAGGATCTTTTGTGAGAGCCACCGTTGCAGTATTATCACATTATAATGTGATGGGATCTTTTCTTATAGGTATCATATCCATCTCATATATGAAGATTCACATATAAATTGCTTCTTTATCTACCTCATAAGTTGCGATATACTCATACTCTGTTGTAGAATATGTGACCACACTCTACTTTGAGCTCTTCCAGCTTACTGCACCTCTATTCAAAGTGAATATGTATCCCGTTTATGACTTCATTCCATCTTGATCAGTCTAGAAACTAGCATCTTCATATCCTCTGATGACTAGTTCCTCATATCCTCCATAAACCAGTAACATATCCTTAGTATGCCTCAAATAATTTAGGATAGTCTTGACTGCCATCCAATAGTGGTCATCTGGGTCAGCTTGATATATGCCTACTGCACTCAGTTCCTAGGTGACATTCAGCCTTGTACATAGCATGGAATACATGAATGACCCAATAGCTGATGTGTATGGAGTCTTTTCCATTATCTTTCTTTCCTCATGTGTCTGAGGACACATTTTCTTGGAAAGATGAATGCCATGCGACACTAGAAACAATCCCCTCTTTGATTGTTCTATATTGAATCTCTTCAGTATCTTATCAATTTATGTACTTTGATTTAGGCCCAACAATCTCTTGGATCTATCATGATGAATCTTGATCCCAAGAATATATGCTTCATCACCCATTTCCTTCATAGAGAAGCATTGATTCAACCATTCCTTAACAGACTATAAGACTGGTATCTCGTTTCCAATAAGTAATATTCCATCAACATATACTATTAGGAAAATAACTGCACTCCCACTAAACCATTTGTAGACACAAGGCTCACATTCGTTCTTGATAAAACCAAATTCTGTTATGGATTCATCAAAATGAATGTTTCATGACCTGGATACTTTCTTTAATCCATAAATGGATTTTTGCCACTTGCATACCTTATTGGCATCCTTTGGAGTCGTAAACCCTTTAGGTTGTGTCATGTAGACATATTATTAAAGGTTCCTATTAAGGAAGGTTGTTTTTACATCCATTTTCCAAATCTCATAGTCACGTTAATCATAAATGGACAATATAATTCTGATGGATTTCAACATTGTAACTGGTGAAAAGGTTTCATCGTAGTTAATGCCTTGACACTGCTTGAACCCTTTTGAAACCAGTCGTTCCTTATAGGTACTGAATTTTCCTTCCATGTCTATTTTCTTCTTGAATCCCATTTCAAACCAAAATTATTTACATAAATTAGAGGATCCACCAAAATCCATACTTGGTTTTGGAACATGGAATCTACTTCAGGAATTCATGGATTCTTGACACTTAGAAACATCTGTGCCACTTACTGCTTCTTTGTTGGTTAGAGGATCATTATTATCAACTATTAATGAGTCACCTTCAAGTTCTCTAACCTCTCTTGTACTCCTATGCAGTTCTTATGTCTCTGGAACAGTTCTTTCTTCCACGGGGCTTTGTGGAATCTATTCTTGTACCAAATCTTGTGTACCTTGAGACTCTACTTCATCGAAGTCTATCTCGCTCCCACTATCTCTATTGGAGATGTGCTCCCTCTCAAGGAATATTGAATGTCTTTCCACTATAATCTTTTTTTCTGAGGGGTTGTATAGGTAATATCCCCTTGTTTCTTTGGGGTATCCTATAAAGGTACACTTTGTGCCTCGGGGTGCAATTTTGTTGCATGAAGAGGCCTTAACAAGCACATCACTTCCCTATACATGTAAATTATATAACTTGCCTTTATTTCCACTCCATAACTCATATGTAATACCATTTATCGATTTAGTTGGTACTTGGTTTAGTATGTGTGTTGTTGTTTGTAACGCATATCCCCAAAAGGATAATGGAATACTCGCACGACCCAGCATTGATCTCACCATGTCCAATAAGGTGTGGTTCCTCCTTTCGCTCACACCTTTCCAATAGGGCGTGTAAGGAGGAGTGAGTTGGGATAGGATCCCTAACTCTCATAAGTAATCAATGAAGTCTTGGTTAAGATATTCTCCACCTTGGTCTGAGCAGAGTTTTTTAATCCTCTTACCAAGATGGTTCTCAACTTCATTCTTGTATTATTAAAACTTATCAAAAGAATCTAACTTATACCTCATTAAGTAGATATATACATATCTACTAAAATCATTAGTAAAAGTTATGAAGTATGAGTACCCTCCCCTTAATTCAACTGGAAATAGTCCACACACATAGGTATGAACCAATTCAAGAATCTCTTTAGCCCTTTCACCTTTCCCACTAAATGGGGCTTTGGTCATTTTTCCTTATAAAAATTCATGACATACTCCAAGTGGTTTTAGTTTGAAAGAATCTAAATATCCATCTTGATGTAACTTTTTCAAGCATTTCTCATTTACATGACCTAATCGGTGATGCCAAAGATGGGTGTGGTATGAGTCATGTTAAGTTTTTTTATTATCGATTACCATTACCTGGTTTGTGTAATCCAACACATAAAGACCATTGTATAAATGTGCCCTACCAAAACAAATTCTATCTTTGTAAAAGAAGAAACATTTATTTCCAAACTTAAAAACAAATCCATCTGTATCTAATCTGGAAACAGAAATAATGTTTTTAGTAACATATGGCACATAATAAAAACCATTTAACACCAAGATCTTTCTAGTTGGTAACGTGAGGTGGTAGTCCCCGACAGCTACAACAGCAAGTCTGGATCCATTTAATGCTCATATATCTACCTCCCCTCGGTCAATCTTTTTGAATCTACTTGGTTCCTATATTTGGATATGTATATATATGAAAACCACAAGCTGTATCTAATACCCAATTTTTAGAAATAGATAGATTTCATTCGATAACAAACGCACCTGAAGCTTCCCCATGCTTCTTAGGCTGGGTGCAGTTTTTCTTCTAGTGGCCCTTCTTGCCACATGCGAAACAAACAGTCTCTTGTTCCCTTTACTCCCCTTTGATATTCTTTTTCTTGGAAGGGTGTGAAGAAGCTTTGGTCTTAAAGATATTTTCCTTCCCTTTCCTTTTATTCACCATAAGGACAGAAGGCTTCTCGCGATTCATATCTTTTTCTACTTGGAAAATGAGGATAACAATATCAGATAGAGACTTATCAATGTTGTTCATGTTAAAATTAACAACAAAGCTAGAGAAGTTCTGAGGGAGTGATGTGAGAATAAGATCGGTGCCCAGTTATTTAGGGAGTTTAAACCCCAGAACCTCTAGGAACTCAATGTAGCCAATGAGCTTGACTACATGAGGCCTGGATGGGGAACCCTCTTTAATATTACTTTGAAAGAGTTCCTTGGAGATATCAAACCTTTCTTGTCTTGATCTCTCCTAGTAAATTCCTCGAAGGTTCTCGAGCATGTTATAAGAATCCATGTTTTCGTGAGACTTCATGATCTCACTAGGAATTGATGATAGCATCAAACATTGAATTTTGACCGCGTCATTCATATGTTTCTCATAGATTACAGAATCCTCATCACTTGCCTCTTTGGAAGGCGGATCAGGTAATGATGACTCCAATGCGTAAAACTTTCGTTCATGGCGTAGGATAACCCAAAGGTGTCTAAACCATTCCTAGAATTTACTGTCAGTGAGGATGTTGTCTTTATCCAGAATTGATCGATGGGATAGTGTGGTTGATGAGCTTGTCATATTTATTCTATAATTAAAAGAGTAGATCATTAGTAATTTCTTGATTACATTTTATGAGAAATAATAAATTAATTTTATTAAGTCTCCCACTATTTTATCAAGTCCCAATGACCCTCACCATTGAACTTCGAATGTCTAGTTTCCATGACATTATAGTAAAAAGGATCCATATTCCCCTTCGTATAACCCTAACGAGGGTTGGTCAAGCTATTTGAAGGTATTTAGGTAGGTAGGTCTTTTCCAACTACGGGCTTGCAACTCCTTGATCTGTTGAGTGGACTCCACAATCCTGAAATCCTGAATTTGAATTTCCTCAAATCTTACCTCCAATATTATACCAAGTCTAGCAAGGGATAATCCTCTTGATGTAATATGTTTAAGTCAACTAGAAACCTTTTATAAGGGTTTCCTATATAAAAGTAAGTGCCCCAATAAGGGTTGGTCAAACACATAGTTTTATTGAATTTTTTCCTTAATCAAATAACGGAAGGCTTGGTCTGACTTAATATTTTATTTGAGGTATTTTTATCTCTTATGTGTGAATTTATTATTATCATTATCACATGCTTGTTAATATTAAGTGGAACTTACTTAAGTGATTAACCATATCTTGATAATATTTACACATAAGCCTGGTTATTTTAGTTCCATCTTGTATGCTTGTTTAATTTATTAATTATGTGATTGGGACAACACATCCATAATGATAAACTATGCATATGACAAAAATAAAATAAATTAAAGGGCATGATAGTGAGGTTTTCTAATGGTTAGTTTATCTAGAGGTCGATAAACTAACTCTGACCTAGGGGAGAAACACCTTGAACCTTTTGGGTTCGTGTTTATAGCTTTCCACTTATCCACCTCTGTATCTCCTTGGATTTGTTTCATCTCGGCTCCAGCTTGAACCGCCTCCATTATCTTGGGAGTTCCATCCATTACATATGACTTTTTTAACTCACATGCAGGTGAGGGGTAAAAAGTGGTTTTACATAAAATAAACCTTGGGCACGCAAACCCTACATATTAATGAGGAGAAGGTATACAAGGCAACAAATTTAATTTAAATAAATAAATTAAAAGAAACCATCCATATAAAAAGGTCTTGTCCTAGATCATGATCATCCATACATGCAACGATATTTACGTATAAATAAAACTAGCATTCAATTCTTTAATCGTTCTTGTTTAAGATAAACAACGCTCGAATCAATTAATTATCGTCTTTAATTAATCAATCCTTTCATCTTAAAACCTTTTCTAAATTTCCTTGATATTCTCATACATCATAATTTTAAACAAATAAATTCATTTAAAATTATCTTTGTACGTAACTTGTACCTTGGAGGCAACCCGGTGAATTCCTATTCATAACTACCCAATGAGTAGAAATGAACATTATACAGATGTTAAATTAAACACATATATATAAAACACCTATCACATGTTGTGCATTAGCTTTATTCCCGCACCATGGTACATGTCTCAAGGGTTTGTATAATATAATAATAAATTTTAATAAATCTGCGTAATTTGGATGAGTACATGCCATGTAGTTCCAACTACACGGCGTGTACTATTGTTCACCGTCCATCTGAAGTACATGCCTGGGGAAATGATGTGTGAGTGTACTTTGGAAATCTTTGGAGTACACGGCGTGTCTAGTGGTCCACATGTTTTTGTAGTTCCTCATTACATGGTCTCCAGTTGAGAAAGTCATGTATGGGGTACCCAGTCCAACCCTAACTCGAAGGGACTACACACCATGTCCAGTGGGCCACACTGCATGTAATCCAGAAACTATGTGCCACCTTTTCCTGTTCAACACATGAAGTCATTAAGACTTAGACAAACTCCAATGACACGGCTTGGTTTTGCGGACCATACTCAGTGCATTGAACTTTGACTACACAGCGTGTACTGCCGAATACACATCTTGTGTTCTGGGGTTGTACAGCTAGGAACCTTTGTCACCTCCGGATGAGATCCTCTATTTTATTTTAATCAAAATTAAAAGAAAATATCATTTCTGTAAGGTGAATGAGAAATTAAAGAGGTGGAACAGATCATGAGATTCAGATTTGCAGAATGATTAACTTGAATTGAAACAACTAAATTATTAAATGTGTAAATCATCAACAAAATATTTAAATAATTATAAACTATGATGTAATCACTCTAATACCACTTGTAGGTTCCGGGCACAGCAGAAGTGTGGTTGGGTCAGCACCCATCTTTAATTTTTACCATGATCAATGATTATTCTAGGATCAATACGACAATGAACGTTAGTCTCCGCAGAATAGAATCAAAGATTTGGATAAATAAGGAAGAGGCCCGAAACATTTATAGAGGATCTTGCACATCATGTTTATAATTAATTTAATTAATTTCATAAAGAAATTAATACATGGATCTTTGGTATTTTCTTCATTGATGATGTTGATCACCTATAATGACCCATCCAGATTATCTCATTGCGCTTGCAAGGATCCAAACTAGAATCCCTCTATCGGTGATCCACACGTGCTCTGATGGCCTCCAATCGACACCACTCATTCTTTGGGTACTAGCACAACGAAGTGAGTGTCTTGTGTTGGTCGTTCTTGATCGTTTGTTATTCTTCCTTGAAGAACTTCTCTCGTTCTTGAAAGGGGCAGGAAGAGGATTTGAGAGAGAAATTTTTTAGCTCAACAATTCTCAATTCACCGTACATGTAGTTCGGTACGTGGAACAATAGACGTATGTGTATTTTTATCTACATGGGGCTTTGGTTACAATATTTAATTATATAACAAAAATTAAATAAATTCATAACCTTAGAGAAAACCCATGATTTTAATAATAATACTGCATCATTATTTATGGTGCGCCAACTTGCACAAAACAAACTTATAAATAAAATTACGCATCACAAAATAATAGCAGCGTTATAATTATTATTTTAATTTTTTCCAACTAGTTAAATAATTATTTACCATATTGTAAAGAATTATTTTACTAATGGACTAGACTTGGTCTGCTCAAACTCCACTTCCATTTATTGAACACTCGAATAAATAAATAAATAAATTATTCTCTTAAATAAATATTTTATTTGCAAACTAGTAAATAAATATTTATTAAATGTTCAATAAAATAAATAAATACATTTTACCCACAATCCAGTGAATAAATATTTATTTAATTTATGCAATCATTTTAACTTAAATAAAATTATTCAACTATCATGAGAATAATATTTATTCCATTAATTAAATTCAAATAGAATTTAACTGAGACAACCAGAAACACTTATTGTGTGACCCTCTTGGATTCTTTCTCATTGGAATTAGGTGGGCTTTCCTAAAGTCCAGGAGTACTTTCTAGAAATGGGTTAAGGCACCCAAGAGAAAGAACTTAAAGTTTCAACAATGAAATCCACATACAAACACTCACTATGTAGTATAATACTTGTGTCTCAATATCTCATCAAGTGGGTTTTATGATAGTGTCATCAACCTTTGTTCTTGATACATCGTTCTTTGACTATCTGAAATAAACTCATAGTTACACCATGACCATGGAATTTCGCGTGATGGTTCTATTTCAATCAAAGGGCCGGGATATCAACTTCCATAAATGGAAGGTACAAATCCTTCCTCAACATATCCATTAATAACATGCAACTTGTGATGCACCCAACGTACCCTACTTCCCACCAACTGTATGTGTGACGATTTTCATCAGTAAATCAAAGTGCGCGAGTCGAGACACATATTAATGATAATCTTAAAGTCTAAAGATCATTACACATGCTCATAGATATGAATATGTGATGACACCAAAACATGTGGAATTCCTACTAGTGGGTCTGTTCTCATAATCTCTTGGCTTGGATATTACCAAGTGTGAACTTCATGAGAGGAAGTCTCATCTGCTTACGAGTACTCGCACCTGACGGTTTGTATGCAATGTGTCCCGTCATAGTATGTCATCCAACCACAGAACTATATTTAAGAATATTGTTATATCATTTCAATGTTTTCATCATAGCGGGGAACTACCATGACCTTATCAATGCAACAAATACTCTAGGACATTATTACATCATAGTCAGGCAGAACAATGAACAATATGTAATATGATGTTTAATATTTAAATAAATTAAATATCCATCTAATCAAAGTACAAATAGTTGGTTCTAGGACACCAACTCTAACAAAAACATGGTTGTCATGTTTTGATGAAATATCTAATGCTTGTAGCTTTATATTGCATTTTTTTTCCAAGAATGTCCATCATACATTAACTAAGATCTGTTTCTTTTTCAAAGCTATATGCAGCAAAATTATAGACCCGAAAAAATTTCCAACAATGGAAAAATGAAATTGTTGTCATATTATGTGAATTGGATATGTTCTTCTCACCAAAATTATTTGATATGATGGTTTACTTGATGATTCACTTGTTAATAGAGATTCGACTTTGTGGTCCTATACATTATAGATGGATGTACCCCATTGAATGTTATATGAATATTTTGAAAGGGTTTGTAAAAAATCAAAGTCAGACATAAGGTTGTATTGTAGAGTGGTATGTTGTTTATAAAGACATTGAATTTTATACAGACTACCTATATGATGTGGAAATCATTAATCTATCGAAATCTCATTTCACTGATAGATTTTGGGTGAATGAATTTCTAGAATAGATGTTGTCACAATTACTATTACAAACTAGGATATAGTCCACCTTTATTTTTTGCATAATAGTTTAGAGGTTTACCCATATGTTGAAACCCATAAAGTAATTCTTATGCATTTGAATCCATCAACGGTTGAAAGATGGATATCAAATACACATAATCAATAGCTTATAGGATGGTTTCAAGACCATATTTTTAAGGAGTCAACTAAAAATCCAGTTTTAATTTCAGAATGACTTTGAAGGATAGCCATAGGACCATGTGTTTATGTATTATCTTATAATGGTTATGTAATTAATGGTTATACATTCTATACAAATGAACATGATGAATGTAGTACCATGAAAAATAGTGGATTTATACTTGTGGCTGAAGCGATGCATGTATCTGGTACTAAGGAAAGAAATCCAATTTATTCGAGTACATCATACTTTGGCATCATAAAAAAATATAGAAGTTGGATTAACCAACATTCCAAGTGATTATTTTTCAATTCAAGTTGGTTGATAACTGGAGCACTGTTAGAATAGATGAATTGGTATTTATGTAAGTGAATTTTATTAAGGAAGGGTATAAAGATGAACCATTTATATTGGAATCATAGGTAGTACAATTATTTTATGTTCCATATCCTACAAACTAAAAGTGGTCAATTTTTTTGTTATCAACAAAAACCAATGATGGGTCATATGTTAATTCAATTGAGGATGACTCTTTTATTGGGACATCACAATAATTTCTAAGTGGTCCCAATATAGATGGGGTATTCTATACTAGATGCAACTACAATAAAGGGATTTTTATACATGATGGAGGGGTCAAATCCCTTCAACCTTTAAAAAAAGAGTTGAATAATCAGGTTATTTTTTTGTAATATGCATTGTGTTACCTCATATTATTATCTGTTCCCTGTTATATTTACATAATCTAAATTAAATGTTCGACCACATCTATAGATAATGACTTATGCACAAGTTGATGCTCTCAATCCTAAGGAACAACATGTTTCTCAACATGTTGGTGCTACCAATACAGAAGAACAACAACCTTCTACACATGTCAATCATACCAACCAAGAGAAAAAACATATTGATGGTGTTGAATCTGAGTAAATGGTAGGAAGTGAACAACTGGTGCCCTATAAAAAATAGTAGCTTTTTAGCATGACAATGTTTGCAAAAAATTATGAAGGTGAGAAACAAAGGCATCAAATTCAAGGTTGGATGGAATGAACATGGCCAGCCTGTTAACCCCAATAAGGCCATGTTCAGTAGCTAAATTGGGCTCACCACTTGGATGTGCATGATTATTGATGTATATTTGTGGCATAATGTTGTGGCCACGCATAAGAAACTAATTTTGGAAGATATTAGGGTAACATTATAATATAATTTCTTTATTTTACTAAAAACAAAATAATGAAATGTTGAGTTACTCTTCATTATCCCTTGTAGAGTGAATTCATAGTAGATGAATCCCAAAGGAATTTTTATTAATTATTACTGAAATGGATCATAAAGGATTTCACACAATTCTTATGAAGCTTCATCTCAAAGATGCTTAAGGTAAAAAAACCCACACCCACCACAGATGTATGCACACCTAATAAACTAACAAGTGTGGGATGTTTTTATTGGTCATTATAAGGAAACATCTTTTCTGGTGCATTGTGACTCGTAATACATTACTTGAAAATACATGTATTAATCAATTTAATTAAGAATTTTTAATTTATGAAATAGCAACTAAGTGCTAAAAATAATCAACGAGAAGCAAAATCAATGTACCCCTATCGTAAACCAAGGATGGGGTACATTTCATTTGAGAAAAATGGTACATATTTTAAATATACTATAATACTTTTATATGAAATGTGAAGTTCCAAAGGATCGAATAACAACTAAAGGGGGGGTTGAATCAGTAGTTCACTTTTTATATATTTAAAAAAATAGAAACTTAACTCCTACAACCTGTTAATATTTATTTCCTCGTCAACTTTTAGTAAATACTCATGCATGAAAGAGTAGGAAAGAAATTAAATCACACAATATTTACAAGGTTTGACCTTAGTGTGAGAACCTATATCTTTTCTATAGCCACTCTTATGGGTCTATGGAAATCTACTATTATGAAGAAGTAAATACAACTTGTGCCAACTCCCATTAGACACCTTATAACTCCCAATATGAACAATTATACTGACTCCTATCAGTTTACAATGATTTCTTATAAAAAAATTAAGACAAACAAAAGAATAAAGACTTTGTTGAAATTGTTCCACAATTTCACATTCTGAATCCTCAGTCCGATTTGGATGGATATGATTTTCTCAATCTGATGAGTCTAGATCTGATTCTCTCAATACGATGAGTCTAGATCTGATTCTATCACTATGATTAGTCTAGATCCAATTCTCTTAATACTATGGATTTAATACAATAAACTCATTATCAATCTGTAAAATTCAAAATCTGATCAAATTCTCAATATGATCTTCTTTGATTTGATTGACTCAATCTGATTGGCTGAATACGATCTTATCAATATGATCTTGCTCAATCCGATAAAAAAACATTCAGTTGTCTAATCCTCCACATGAGATATCTGGACAGTAATGAATTTCACTTGATTTCTTCAGTGCTCCTCCTTTTCCACTTGTGTGAAAAATCACTAATGAATGAATGATCTGAGAAAATATTTATAGGATACTTGGAAAGAAAAAGCGAGAAACTTGAAAACTTTCCTCGCTTCCTCAAATTTCAAAATCTTCAAGAATATCTTTCATTTAAACTTAAACTTTGACTTCTTCAAACCTCCTTAGATTTCTCTGAGATTTATGAAAATTTGAAATTCAAGTTTGAACTCTTCATCTATTCATAAAAATTCTAGAATTTCTTTTTTAGTCTTCTTCATAATAAGCTCATTACGATCTCTTTCTTTCTCAACTCATTACGATATGTTTCCTTCTCATATCATTATTATTTGTTTCCTTCTCAAATCATTATGATCTATTTCTTTCTCTATTCAGTTTGATGGAATCCTCAGAACAATGTAATTATCATTACGATGGAATTATCATTACGATGGAACTCCCATTACGATGAAAATACCATTATGATGAAATTCCTATTATGATGGAATCCCTATACTTCAACTTTGAAATTCTTCAAAGTTCATCATCTTCACACATTCTGACTTCTGGATCTGATCTTATGAACCATTCCACCATCAATGGATTTCTTTATAATGATGGAATCCTCATTATTATGAAATTCTCATCATGATGGAATTTATAATGATGATATAATTATTCACTATACAGTTTTGAATTTATTCAAACCTCTACACCATTTCTTCAAAAGATTTTATCATGAAATCTTTCATGATTTGTGAGAAATTCTTTATCATCAAAGCATCATCTGATGTATTTTGGAAAGTATGAAAACTTTATAACTCTTGAATTCATAATCTTCCTTCAAAACTCTTTAGCAACAATATAACTTCTTCACTTAGAAACTTCTTTCTTTCTCTAATTGTGAAAAAGGAAAACTTCCAGCAACAACAATTTATGCATTTGATTCTTTTGGATCTGATGATCTGAATATGATGCAGATGGATCTGATTCTTTTAGCAACTTTCAAATTTTATACAAAATCTCATTACGATAGAATGGACCTGATTCCTCGATAACAAAAATAATCTTATGAAAAAATGTTAGTTGTTAACAAATAAAAAAAACTTTGTTTAAAACAATTTAACCATAAAGGTTCTTCAATCCCCCCCCCCCTTGTATTTGTTAACAACTCTTGTTTAACAACGTTTCCAACTCTTAGAATTTTTTTCACAACTCAAGTTATTTAAATTTTATCAAAACATAGCCTTTCTCAAAAGATATTATATTAACACCACACTACTAGATAAATTAATGTTTTTGAAGTAATTTCATCCCTCAATGGTAATAAAATTTTGTGGCCATGTAAAGATAAGCTTTCCTCACTTTTATTTTCTCCTCTCTCACTTCTCGTTTTCTCTCCCCCATTTTATGATAACAAAAACTTCATATTTATAAAATAAAGATAATTAAAAAATTCTTACAAAGTACAAATTTGTTACCTTATATCCCCCTTTTTCAACATAATCCAAATCACGGTGGGGGTTCTTCCTTATGAGGTTTAAGAAGTCATGGGAGGAGGCTGAACATAAAGTTGCAACCTCAATTATACAAACCTTTCTTTCGGAATTTCTTTTGTAAAGATATCAGCAATATGATACTTTTTTGAAATGTATTCCAACAAAACATCTCCAGTATAAATTTTCTCTTTTATAAAGTGAAAATTTATATCAATGTGTTTTTATCTTAAATATTGGACATGATTATTGGAAATATCAATTGCACTCTGATTATCACAAAATATCTTCAATGGTTTAGAAAATTTTATTTTCAAATATTCCAAGTAAATGTTCATCCACAAAATTTAGTACAAACCTGAGTAGCTACAACATATTCAGATTTAGATGTGCTCAAAGTTACTTAAATTTGTTTCTTACTATGTCAACTCACAAAATAGTCACCCAAGAAAAATGTTCCTCCTGAGGTTGATTTTTTATCATTACAATCTCTAGCCCAATCGGCATCAGTGTAACCATGAAACTTCATCTCACTATTTATTTTTTATGAAAACCCATGTGAATTTGTTCCTTTGACATATCTCATAATCCTCTTTGCTTCCAACATATGTGATTCTTTTGGATTACTTTGATACTTGGCACACAAAGTCACAACATAAACAATATCAGGACTTGAGGTTGTGAGATAAATAATACTTCCTATTAGCTTCTGAAAGTCTTTCTAATTCACACTTATTCCAGATTCAACTTTACTCAACTTTGTACTCACTGAAATAGGAGTTTAAAATTCTTTGTATTCTTCCATCCCAAACTTCTTTAGAAACTACATGGCTTACTTTTCTTGAGATAATAAAATGTATTTTTCCTTTTGTTGAGCTTGTACTCCAAGGAAGAAAGTTAATTATCCTAACATATACATTTCAAAATTATTCTTCATTTCCTCAGCAAATTCTTTACAAACATCTTCTCAATCCCTAGTAAAAATTATATCATCCACATAAACAATTATAATTAGAGTTCTAGAGTAAACATATTTAACATATAAGTTACTATCAACTTTTCCTTTATAAAAGTTCAACATTCTCAAACACTTTTCAAGTTTAGAATACCAAGCACATGGAGATTGTTTCATCCCATAAAAATCTTTCTTCAATTTACAAACCTTTTTTTCATCCTCATCTAGTAGAAAACCACAAGGTTTTTCAATGTAAAATTATTCCTCAATCTCACCATTTAAGAAAGTTGACTTTACATACATCTGATAAACTTTTTAATTCTGATGTGTGGCCACTAAAAGAAACATTCTAATAGACATGGGGAAAAAGTTTCTTCAAAATACAAACCTTCCACCTATGCATAGCCTTTACAAACAAGACTTTCTTTGTTTCTTGAAACTTATCCATGTTAATTTAACTTGTTTTTGTAAACCCACTTGGTTTCGATAATATTATTATTTGATGGCCATGAAACAAGTTCCCGTGATTCATTCTTCTCAATATGATCCAACTCCTCATTCACAGAATTCACCCATTCTTTGCGTTGAATAGATTTTGAAACTGATTCATGTTCAACTTTTGAGATTAGTGAATTCTGATTATCTAATATCAAATTTATTATTGTCTGAACTGGGGCCTTCAGATTCCCAATAATGTTTTTGGATTCAACATGTTTTTGTAAGGTAGGAAATCTCAAAGTTTATTTCCCAACTGAAATTTCCTCATCACATGATTCTTCTGAACCTTAATAAGGATGTTTTGAATTACTTTAACTATTTTTGGAATTCTTCAGTTTATCGTCCTCATCAATCTCAACAACTTTTATTAAGTAACTTCGATTTTAAATTAACTTTGCATAATATGATTTAACAAAATTTTGTAAACATTTGTTCCAACATTTGTAACTTCTTCCATTTGGTGAATAACCCATAAAATTTCCTTTCTCAGCTTAGTCATAAAACTTTTCCAAATTTGAATTTTTGATTTTGAGCAAACATAGACTTCCAAAAACTTTGAAGTATTTCAATAAAGATTTTTTATTATACCACATTTCATAAGGAGTCATGTTGGTTTTCAATCTCAACAAGCATATATTTTGAACATGTACAATAGTACTAACAACTTCTCTCCAATAGAATTTTGAAAGTTTGTATTTTACTAACATACTTCTTTCCATTTCCACCAAAATTCAATTATTTCTTTCTGCTACTCCATTTTGTTGTGAATTATAGGGAGAAATATACTAATTTTTTATACCATTCTTTCTCAGATAAGTTTAAAAATTATTTCTTGTGAATTCGGTACCATTGTCTGTTCTCAAACATTTTATGGAAACCCCCATTTCTTTCTCAACATATTTTTCGAATAATTTGAACATTTCAATAGTCTGTGACTTGTTCTTTATAAACATAATGTTTTTCATCTGAGTGAAATAATTAATAAAAGTGATAAAGTATAAATATCCTTTTGTTGTTTGATGTCTCATTGGACCACATAAATCAAAATGAATAAGATCAATTGGTCTGGTAGATTGAGTCTCAACTCTTTTATGACTTTTATTAGTTATCCTACCTTTTTGACAAGTTATGCAAACATATTCTTATCTTCTTTTAAATTATAGAAAGTTTCAAATGGTGTCAGATTTAGAAAGTTTATTCATGTTTTTCTTCCCAAAGTGTCCAAGTCTTCGGTGCACAATTTGTTTTCATCTTCATCACTCAAGTAACAGGAGTTGTTGAATTCTCCTATTTTAAATAGATTCCCACTAGTTCTTTCTCCTTTTCTAATAACTTTTACATCTTTTAAAATTTTGATGATATAAAAATATTTTCTATAAATAACTTATTTTCCATCATCGCAAAGTTTAATTACAATAAGTAAGTTATGTTTTATCCCATAAACAAATAAAACTTCCTTAGATTTCAACTTTTCAACTTCAATCTTTGTCGTTCTGATTCCTCTTATTTTTAAGGAACTATCATTACCAAAGGTAATTGATCCTCCATAATGACTTTCAACATGTTTCAATATTTTTATATCACCTATCATATGTGAAGAAAAACCACTATAAAGTATCCATGGTTTGTTCCTTTTACTTGATTTCAAATTTTTCTCAACAACAAAAGCTCTTTCCTCAACTTTCTTCTTTTCAGCTTCCTTTTCTTTTCTATTATAAGGAATTTTTTATGGAAGGAGTGTCATACATCTTTAGGCATAATGACCAGCCTGGTCACATCTTCCAAAAACTTCTTCCAATCATTCAAAATGATTTTTTGTTGGAAATTTTCTAACAACTTGACAATTCACCTTTTCAACTTTTTATAAGTTAGGAAAATTACTCATTCTACTTTCACTATTTATTCCACTTTTCTCAAACCTTCTTTCAGGTAGAAATAAGTTGTGCCAAAAATTATAATCTCTATTCCCATAGATTACACAATACCAAAAATAACTATCAAATCATGATTTTTTATTGAAATAAGATCTTTCTCTATTGAAACTTTTTTGTGGTTGGTAACTTTGTTCAGCTCTAACATACTCAGGACGTGGACCATCTTTTCTTTTGAGTGAGTTATCTACTTTTGTAGATTTTATGGGTTTCTCACATGATTTATCCACCCAAGATTTACCAATAATTTTTCTGGAACCTGAAATGTTAAAAGAATTAGATGAAACAATAATTTTGGTAAGAGAAGATTTCACCTTATTCTCGTATTGAGCCTTCTCAGCATCTATAAAAGTATCAGATTTTTCTTTTGAAGCTTTGTTGAAATTTTAATTCATCCTCCAAAAGGTACTTTCAAACTCAATAAGTTTTGATTGAAACTTTTTAACCTCTTATTTTTTAGATTCCATCTTCTTACTAAGATCTTCAATCATATTTCCCTGTTCATCAATTCTAAGTTTGTAACTTAAAATTTCTTGAATGTATTCATCATCCTGCCTGATAAAATATTTTCTTCTATCATCAAATTCTTTACAATCCTTCTTCATTACTCAAATTTATTTCTTGAGAGTTTTGTTTTCTCAAGACATGAAAACAGTTCTGTTCTAAGCTGATACTCTCTATAAGATTCTTTACCACCTTCTTCAATCTATGAGGAATCTTTTTTTTTTCTCAACTTTTTCAATGAAGGTTCTAAATTTTTCCGAGCTTTCATATTCATAAGAATTGTTTTCAATTGATTCTAATTCAACTTTCTTACTCAACATAATTCTTTTATTTCCAGTAAAATTCTTCTTGTATCTCTTGGAATACTTTTTTTCTTTATCATTTTTGTTCCACTTATTCCATTGAGGTTTTTTATCAAAATCATCTCAATATTCTCTAAC
Organism: Viscum album; assembly: GCA_963277665.1. NCBI lineage: Eukaryota > Viridiplantae > Streptophyta > Magnoliopsida > Santalales > Viscaceae > Viscum > Viscum album. The sequence continues at coordinate 904,991,132 of OY728166.1, read as the reverse complement.
TTTCTTATTGGGGAAATTCATAGTAAATTTTCTGATTCCACCACACTCAAACCATTTGAGAGGAATTTTACCTCCATACATTCCTCTTCCTCTTCAATAGTTCTTGGATATAAGAAACATGATTTTTTCATTCAACTCATCATCCTCTTTATATTCGGACTCATAAGGATCAGCTTCTTCAACATCTTGGATTTTCAAATTTCTCATAGCTTAAAAATTCATTTAATCTTTCATCTTATTTTTAAACATTGGAGATTTTCTCATTTCACAAGCAACAAAAAATTTATGCAATTCATCAAGAGATAAATCATCCTTATCTTCTAAAGAGGAAATTTTAGAATCAAAGTTGTCCAGAAAGTTTATCATAAGTTTATTCACAATTGTAGAATCTTCTAGGACATATCTAAATCCTTTGATGTTGAAAACAATTTCATTTTCTCTGGTGAAATATTCATAAATTGTTTCTTCATCACTCATTATGATGTATTCATACTTACTATGCTATATTTTTAGCTTTGCTTCCTTAAATTTTTTATTCCCTTCAAAAACACTTTCCAGCTTGTCCCACATACTTTTTTATGTTTTGAGACCTTTCACCTTCTGATAACCATTTTCTGATAAGGAAATAAGAATAGAATTTCAAGTCTTTCCATCAACTTCTATATTTCTCTTATTAGAAAAGGTCATTAGGGAATCTTTCTCAATGGGTGGAAACCCAATAATAGAAGCATCGATAACTTCTAGGCCAATAGATAGGAGATAAGGAATCATCCTATTTTTTCATCCATAATATTTTTTTCCATCAAATGTAATAATTCCTCTACTATTAACAGAATTGATATTATCCATGATAAGGATTCAATAAGGTAACATTTCTCTAATACCAATTGATGTTCCAAAGGATCGAATAACAACTGAGAAGGGGGGGTTGAATAAGTTGTTCACTTTTTATAAGTTTCAAAACTTTTAGAAACTTAACCCCTGAAACCTATTAAGATTTATTTCCTTATCAAATTTTAGTAAATACTCATGCATGAAAAAGTAGGAAAGAAAGTAAAGAACATAAGATTTTCAAGATTTGGCCTCAGTGTGAGAACCTACATCCTTTTCATAGTCACTCTTGTGGTGCTATGAAAATTCACTATTATGAAGAAGTGAATACAACTAGTGCCAACTCCCGTTAGACACCTTCTATCTCCCGATAGGAAGGATTATACTTTCTCTCATTAGTTTACAATTATTGATTATAAAACAATTGAGTCAAACAAAAGAATAAATACTTTGTTGAAACTGCTCCACAATTTCTCAATCCAAATCCTCAGTCCGATTTGGTTGGATCTGATTTTCTCAATCTGATGAGTCTGGATCTGATTCTCTCAATAAGATGAGTCTAGATATGATTATCTAACTATGATTAGTCAAGATATGATTCTCTCAATACGATGGATTCAATACGATAAACCCATTCTCAATCTATAAAACTCAAACTCTTCTCAAATTCTCAATACAATCTTCTTCAGTCTGATTGACTCAATCCGATTGACTGACTACGATCTTGCTCAATCTAGTAAACAAATATTCAGTTGTCTGATCCACCTCATGAGATCTCTGGTCAGTAATGACTTTCACTTGATTTCTTCGGTGCTTCTTCTTTTCTTCTTGCATGAAAAATTACTAATGAATAAATGATATGAGCAAGTATTTATTGGCATCTTAGAAAGCGAAATCGGGAAACTTGAAAACCTTCCCCGCTTCCTCAAATTTCAAAATCTTTGAAAATATATCACATTTAAACTTCAACTTTGACTTCTTCAAACCTCCTTAGATTTCTCTGAGATTTATTAAAAAATGAAATTCAAGTTTGACCTCTTCATCTCTTCATGAAACTTCTAGAATTTCCTTTTTTGAGTCTTTTTTGTAATCATCTCATTATGATCTATTTCCTTCTTAGGTCATTATGATCTGTTTTCTTCTCATATCATTATGATCTATTTCCTTCTCAGCTCATTTTGATTTGTTTTGTTCTCAGCTCAGTCTGATGGAATCGTCATAACAATGTAATTCTCATTACGATGGAATTCTCATTACGATGGAATTCACATTATGATGGAAATCACATTACGATGAAATTCCCATTATGATGGAATCTCTATACTTCAACTTTGAAATTATTCAAACTTCATCAGCATCACACATTATGACTTATGGATCCGATCTTATAAAACATTCCACCTTTGGTGGATTTCTTCATAATGATGGAATCCCCATTACGATGAAATTCTCATTATGATAGAATTTCTCATTATGATGGAATTCTTCACTCTGTAATTTTGAATTTCTTCAAACCTCTCCATCATTTCTTCAAAATATTTTATCATGAAAGTTTTCATGATTTGTGAGAACTTCTTGATTAGAAAAGCATCATATGATGTGTTTTAGAAAGTATGAAAGCTTTCTAACTACTGACTTCACAATCTTCTTTCAAAACTCTTTATTAACAACACAACTTCTTCACTCAACAACTTCTTTCTTTCCCTAATTACGACAAAGGTAAACATCCAGCAAACAATAATTTTTTCCTTCGATTCTTTTGGATCTGATGATCTGAATACGATGCAGATGGATTCGATTCTTTCTAAAACTTTTGACTTTCTTACAAAACATCATTATGATGGACTGGATCTGATTCCTGGATAACAAAAACATTCTTATACAAAAAAATTAGTTTTCAAAAAATACAAAAACTTTGTTTAAAACAATTTAACCACAAAGGTTCTTCAACATGAAACAACAACATAATTATGTTCCTCTATTTATATGCAGATTGATGAATAAAAATAAAAAGTCACTTTCATCCCACGTCATGTCCTGTGGAAGGAGGCATGTGTAATTAAATAATGGATAAAAATATATGAAAACACATAAATGCACGAGAATTATTTGTTAGTATGAAATAATAATTTGTTTTTGATTTAAATCATTATTACATAATAATGATTACTTATTTTTCTATATATTTTATCCAACTTAGACACAAGAATCATCATCAGTTGTACCCGATGAACAACTACTATTAATGGCCTTGAAGTGGCCAGAATAGTATAGTCGTGTTAGAGGTGCGAGTTTTAGGGTGCCATCTTGAATATATTTTGAGAAAATAAATGAACAAGGGGATAAAGATAAGAAAATGGAAGAGTTACAGGCATGGTTAGCTACTCTAGAAGAAAAACTTAATTGGTAGTCAGATTTGTTAGAAAATTTTATGGGAATGAATCAAAGAGAATAAAAAACACAAGAACAACCACTACATGAAGATCCCCCACCCCCACCCCGACCCCCACCAACTTTGAGGCAAGTCATTCCTCTCAAAGAGCTATCTTAAAAGAGGTAATCAATATTTTCATAATTGTTTATGTGAAATGTGAATCAAGTAGACACTGATACCTTTCTTGTACTGATATTCTACAAGGTGAAAATGATTATGATTTATGTCTATTAACACCCACCCATCGCCTTGTTGTGAGGGGTACCATGTACAATATCTAAGAAGATATTCTACACAACAAACAACATCCAATTGGTTATGTGAGAGTGGGGATTAACATAACTAAAGAGTTGAGCACTGAGCTACCCATTCCACTTGATGATGAGGATATTCATACAGTCGAGCAAGCTATTGGAACTTTCATCACATGGTCGTTAGATCTTGTAAACAAAACATGTATACAATGAGGTATTCACTTTCAATTTATTTTCCATGAAAAACCTTTAAAAATTAATGAAAAAAGGTTTGAAGCAATGAATTTTATTACAAACGGACGAAGGGAATGGGGTGAAATGGAAGGTCAAATCAAAAAGATCTAAAGTATCAACCAACCAATTGAAAAGATCTTCACAAAGTACCTTCACCCCACATGTTCAACTTCTACATTTACAAACATTAAAGGTTCATGCAGATACAACGTTAGAAAGTGATGATACGACCACAACTAATTTTGTTTAACAGTCCTTTTAGTTCTACCTCTACCTCTTTTAACAACAACAACAACAACAAACAAGGGCCTGTAGACATTTTCACAAGTTTTCTTTTTTGTCTCAAGCCTTATTGCTTGGGTTTGCTTGTGCAAGCATGTAGTTGGTCAAATTTTTAGCTACAGAAATGTATAAGTATTTTAAATTAGTTTAGGCATTTTGACTGTTGTTTCCAATGAAATGTGTTATATTTCAATTTTAAAGATCCAAGAGATAATAATTTAGGAAACACTTACAAGTCATTCTTGTTGATTGTAGAAAACATAACATAATTTTATGTGTTGTTCATATTTCAAGTGTTAATGTTCCTTACGTTTATGTTCCTATTTTTCATTTTTAGTTACCAGCAATTATATTTTCTTCTATAGGATTTTATTTGGTTAGCTTGATATTTTATCTTCCTTTTTCACTGTTTAGTTTTCCAGATGGGTGAATGCACTACCTTTTGATAAATGTGGAAGTGAAACCAGATGTCAGGGGATGGGTACTGCACTTCAAAGATTCTTTTCGGTGGATTTCGTGTTGGACTTGGGAGGTCATGCCCTGTGGAAGAGTGGTCTTCTTCTGTGAAAATTCTCTGCATCCATCTTCTACACCTTCAACTACTGTATTTCCTCCCACTTTCTACTGCAACTCCAAAGTACAAAATCATGAATCAGTTGTTTCTTCTACTTTCTCTATCACACTCGTTGTCTTAAGATTTTTGGCGACTGCACTAGGGAACAAACAATCGCTGTGAGGACGAGCGTTGAGAGGTTGACAAGAGGTGAGGAAGAACATAGCTAGACGATCGCTGCTGAATGGTTTCCGTTTAGATGGAGACATTGGAGCAGTTGGACAAGGTACCCTTGTTTTGACGGTTAGTCATTAGAGGCAATATCCCCTCTGAATTTTCTTAGAGGAATGACAAGAATTTCATCTGAAAACTGCCTTGTTCAAGCTCATGGTGTTAAGGTTGGCATATTTGTTTGCAATACTAAAGCTCTCTGTCTACATCTGGTCATTTTACCGTACAACTTTGAAGCTTATGAAGAGGTTGGTGATGTTTTACATGAAATTCTGCACAAACACTGCAACAAAGTAAAGGCAGTGAATTGTGAAAAAGTTTTTCTAGAGCTCTCAGGTTCATAGAGGGAAGGTCCTAAGCAATTGTCCTCAACAATAAGAAGGCAGATTTATGATGCAATTGGGTGTACTGCAAGTACTGGGGTATGAGGCAATATGCTAATTGTCGGACTTGCCACAAAGACAGCCAAACCCAATGGGAAATGTTGCATCCCTGTTGAGAGGGTGGATGATCATGTAATTCAATTACAAGTAAAAGTTTTTCCAGGAGCTGGATGTGTTTTAGAAGACAAGTTGAAGAAATCAAAAATTGAGACTTGTAGACAGCTGCAGAATATTTGCAAGGAAAGACTTAAAAGGGGTTTTGGATTGAGAACTGGAGATATGATTTGTAATTGATGTAGAGGAATAGATAATCTATTTGTTAGAGCGTTTCATGAAATAAAATCATTGGGTGTTGAAGATAAAAGTTCGGAAGATTGCAGACTGATCATCTCAAATCTTTGCAAAGAGGATCCATTTTCAGTGGAACAAAGAGTTGCATCTTCTATCATTTCTTTGGGGCACATGTTTTTAGTGATGTGGTGAATGAAGCAACACAAGAAGGTTTCACAGACCCAGATCCCAGGGTTGGTCTCTCTGATACTGTTGTTGCATATACGAGCGCTGCAGTTGCCAAGTCAGAAAAGGGTTATGGACCATTTGACATCGGTATGGCCAGCATCCAGAAGCAGTATTCTAAAAATTGGTCAAAACTAGCGGGGCATAACGCTAGTGTTGTTTTACAGTTTTCCAGTCTGGAGAACGTTTGTCAAGATAGTATTTCTTGGCTTGAAGTTGCTTACTCCTTAGTTACATATTTTCTGGTGGTGCCTGATAGGACAGTGATCACGTGAGGTTATTCCCCTAGAAGTATCCAGTTATACTGTAAATTATCTCTATTTATCATTAACACAGTAGTAGAATGTAGAAAGGAAAGAGAAATGTTACAGTGTAGGATCCCTTGGAGTGACCACCTTCGAGTCGCTCGTGAGTGCTGAAGAAGTACTGCATTGGAGATCACCCCCTCCAGCTTCTCTGATGCCAACAGAAATTCCACCAGACTCTCCCTGTCTCCCCTAAAACATGCTCTCACTTATTTTTACTTGAACCAACCGACTAACAAACTAGGAACAATTCCCTTTCCACCCCTCCTATGTTGATATGTTTGAATAATAATAGGTCTGGAAATAACCGAACTATCCCTCCAATACTAACTGCTGTGGTATGTTGAGGCAGCGGAACAAAAAATGCACCGGTGCAATCAAGACAAACAACCACAAACTAAACAAGGACCAGCCTGGAGTTATAATTTCGATAATGCAAGATCCAAAACAGAATCGAAAGAGTGCAGAATAATAAAAGGGCACGCCGATTTAACGTGATTCGGTCCCTTAGGGGACCTACTGCACAGCAAGAATACCACACCCACACACACCTTTATTAATTGCTCAAAAACAGAACCATATTACAAGGATCGGACCAACCAGCAAGACAGAAAACGAGCATAAAAAATTACAAATCTCAAATGGAAAAGAAATTGTGAACAATACTCACAATGCCGGACGAAAACTAGTCCGGCGGTCCTGATCGCTACACGCCGATGACGAAAATGCAGCCTCCTGGATCCTGTTGAAGCAGCAGTGACTTGCTCCACTCACGGTTCTGAAAATCGTCGTCAAAGACCGCACATCTTCCATCGGGAAGGGTCGTTGTCTCCACCTAGATCCGGCCGCAGGGTAGGCGCCGAAGGAGAACAACAGGCCAGGATGAGAGAACTCCAAAAGGGAGAAACAGAACCAGCAAGGCGCTAGGGTTCACTAAGGAAGACCAAAGCACACCGTCGTGAGAGAGCCGAGAAGCCGAAGGGTGAAACGATTCACTGCCTCGGAAAGTGGTGCAGCAGGGGTGATGAAACCCCCTGCGAACGACCTAACCCCGTAACCGCACACCCTATTCGCAGGCGCCAGGAAACCAAGGCTGAACGGTCTGCCCAACAAAACCCAAACAGAACACCAAGCAGCACAAACAGATGGAGGGCTGAGATGATTTGGGCGGCCATGCTCATCAACGGCCAGGAATGCAAACTGAGGAAAAAAAATAAAGGCTACCAACTGGTATACGTTATCCGAGCAAATATAATAAAACAATGCATAAAAAAAAGCAATAAAAAATAAACGGCAGATAATTTTAAAATGAAAAAAAAAACGTGAAATTAAAATATCTAATTTCACACTAACATTTCACCCCTCCTTAAAATTCAACTTGTCCCTGAGGTGAATCCCTGGAAATTGGGAAAGGAATGTGCCGAATCCTCCAAAATAGATTCTTTAGAAGGTTTACCCTTCCATTTAATAAGCCACCGCCTGAAAGACCCTGCAGGGGTTTCTCTGACAGTCAAAACTTCAGGGAGCTCAGCCAAATGTGGAAAATAAGCATCCCATAAATCCGGAATACCAGAATGAATGGTAGGCTGGCCAACAACTCGCTTCAACTGAGACACATGGAATACGGGATGGACACGGGTTGTCTCCAGTGAAGAGAGCTGGTAGACAGTGTTCCCTAACTGTGCAATAATCCTATTGGATCCGTAATAGCGAGCTACTAATTTTGGATAGACCTGCTTAGATTCTGAAGTATGGACATTGGGACGAAGCTTAACATACACTAAATCTCCTTCCTGGAAAACCTCCTCCCGTTTGTTGGGAAAACATATCATAAGCTTCTTTTCCTGAAGAAGATCATACCAAAGCTCAGTAAGTGTTTTGTCCCGGTTTACAAGGGCTGTTGCAATAGTCTCTACAGGGGTATTCCCTCCAGTGAAACACAAAACTAATTGAGGCTTGTGACCATGAATGACCTTGAAAGGAGTCATTTTAGAAGCTTCGGATGCGGTATTATAGTAATAGTCAGACCAGGGAACCCATCAGGCCCATGTGTCCAACCTTTCTGAATTGTTACCGGGCAAGTAAGTTCCCACACAACGATTAACAACCCTTTTCTATCTATCTATTTGTGGGTGGTATGTAGAACTTAATTTTAAAGTAGTTCCCTTTAGGCATAAAAGCTCTTTCCAAAAATTGTTGACAAAAATCGGATCTCGGTAACCCAGGTCGGAGAATTTCCTTAACAAAAACTTCTGCAACCCCCTTAGCTATGTAAGGATGGCACATCAAAATGAAATGGGTAGGCTTTGATAATTTGCCAACAACTACCAAAAGAAAAGATATTTTTTTCATTGACAGACATCACACTCGATGACATACTGTTGAATACACTTAGTCATCCCTTTCCAATATAACCCCGCTACTAGTCGTTTGAAAGTCTTCAAGAATCTGCATGCCCCCTACAGGTGAAGAGTGGTAGTAGTGTAAGAATTTGGGAATTAAGGCAGAAGTCTCGGAAAGAACCAATTTTCCCTTAAAAGTACAAAAATCCCCCTCAGAGAGAGTATCTGGTCTTGGATTTAGGCTACCATGTAAATTCTATAGCAAAGCTCCCGAGCTTTGAATCTCGTCATATATCTTCCCAAATTGTGTCTACTTCCCATAAAAAAGGATCAAAAACTGCATAACCTAGCATTTTGTCTTCTAAATTTTCAGCAGTCAACCAAGATGACGAATATGTCACCTGATTTGAGTTTTCGGGCTTGTAGATTACTTCAAAGTGTTAGGACCGTAAATGATTGGCCCACGGTGCAACAATAATCACAAGATAAAAATAAAGTGCAGATGCGGAAAAATGGGACACCAGATGTAACGTGGAAAAACCCCCAAATGGAAGGGGTAAAAAACCACAGGAAGATAGAAGGATCACTATGGGGTAAAAGTAGGTACACACTCCCTCACTTATTACAAGGAGAAAACTCTTGTAATATTCTCTCTTGAATAAAGGTGAAACTGCCTCACAAAACCGCTCAAAATAGGATCTGCCGGTGATGGGAAACCGGATACAAAATGATGATGGGATGAGATGTTGAAGGATGATCTTTGGAAGAGGGGAGAGCCTCCTTTTATAGGCCTCCTCACCCCTTCCTCTTGCCTTCTCCTGTTGGAAGATTTGGTGGGGGTTGGCCACCCACCATCTACCACCACCAGCCCCCCCTTTGACAAAAGAGGGGGCGGCCACCGTCCAGGAAAAGTTTCTGCCGACACATCTCCCACTTGGAGATTTGATTGTAAACTAATCACATCTCCACATCCTTTCTATCTACCAAACCATGCTGCTCAAGTATCTGCAAGACCACTTGAAGATCTGCACCATCTGAACTTATCAGAGTTAATCGCCTTCGTCAGGAAATCTACTAGATTTTCTTTAGTATGAATTTTCTGTATGTCCACACTTCCTTCATCCACCACATCTCGAACAAAGTGATATTGTACCCCAATGTGCTTCGTCCTGGAATGAAAAGATGGATTCCTTGCAATGTGCAAGGCGCTCTGACTGTCACAAAACAATGGAATCTGCTCCTGTCTGTGCTCAAGCTCCTCCAACAACCTTCTCATCCAAATTGTCTCTTTGCAAGCTTGTGTAGCTGTCATGTACTCTGCTTCCGTCGTGGATAAAGCCACAACTGATTGTAACTTCGAAATCCAGCTCACAGCTCCTCCTGCAAGAGTAAACACATAACCAGTAGTGGATTTCCTCCGGTCAGAATCACCTGCAAAATCTGAATCAACATATCCTCTGACAGTAAAATCTGATCCTCCATAACATAATGCAGCATCTGAGGTCTCCTTGATGTATCCCATGGCCCTCTTCACTGTGCTCCAATGCTCCCGTCCTGGATTCGTCATGTACCGACTAACTGCTCCCACTGCATGTGCAATGTCTGGTCTAGTACAAGCCATAACGAACATTAGACTACCCACTGCCGATGCATACGGTACTCGAGACATTTCCATCCTCTCTGCTTCACTGCTAGGAATCATCATGGAGGATAACTTGAAATTAACGGGAAGAGGGGTAGAGATTGGCTTACAGTCTTGCATGTTGAAGCGTTTCAAGACTCTCTGTAAGTAACTCTTCTGTGATAGCCAAATCTTCCCATTATTTCTGTCTCGGTAAATCTGCATCCCAAGAATTTTGTTTGCTGGTCCCAAGTCCTTCATATCAAACTCCCTAGCCAACTGTGCCTTCATCTCCTGGATCTGATCATTGTTGGGGTCTGCAACCAACATGTCATCCACATACAACAGAAGAATGATGAAATCATTACCATCAGAACCCTTGAAATATGCACAAGGATTTGAATGAAGTCTGTTGTATCCAAGGCTCATGATATAGGAATCAAATCTCTTGTACCAACACCTCGGTGCCTGTTTGAGACCGTACAGAGATTTTTTCAACCTGCAAACCAAGTTCTCTTTTCCTTCTTCTGAAAAACCTTCCGGTTGGAGCATATATATCTCTTCATCAAGATCACCATGGAGAAAAGCAATTTTCACATCCAGCTGCTCTAGATGTAAACTGTATGTTGCACACATTGCCAGAACTATCCGAACAGTCGTTAGTCTAACAACAGGAGAAAATATTTCATTGAAATCAATACCTTCCTTCTGAGAAAATCTTTTGACCACCAATCTTGCACGATATCTTTCCACCTGTTCTTTTCCATCCCGCTTGATCTTAAAGACCCATTTGTTTCCGATAGCCTTCCTTCCACGAGGTAATGGAACAAGATCCCAAGTCTTGTTCCTGTGCAGGGCTTCAAGTTCCTCCTGCATCGCCGCCATCCACAAGGATACATCTGGACTCTGGGTCACCTCCACAAAAGAAGATGGCTCTCCATCCTCTGTCAATAAGCAATATGCAATATTGCTCTCAGTGATATAGTCTGAGTGCCATACTGGTGATCTTTTCTTCCGAGTTGACCGTCGTGGTCCAGACTCAACCGATACTTGATCATCATGCTCTGGTAATGCCTCAGAGGAAACTGATTCTTCCTTGGACTTGTCCTCTATTTCTACTGTTGTGGTTTCTGTATTCTCCTTCTCTATGTCTTGATTAGTTGTCATTTGCACCTTGTCTTCTACAAAAATGACATCTCTGCTGATGATAAATTTGTGGGCAGTGGGATCCCACAAACGATACCCCTTCACACTATTAGCGTACCCCAAGAAGATACATTTCCTGAATCTTGAATCCAACTTCGATCTTTCCTGGTCATTAAACATTGCATTTACAGGACTTCCAAAAGTATGTAACCGAGAATAGTCAGCGGGTTTACCAGTCCACATCTCCATCAGTGTCTTCAGCTCAATCGCCATTGAAGGAGATCAGTTGATCACATAACAGGCGGTATTCACTGCTTCTGCCCAAAAAAGTTTTGGCAATACATGCAGTCTTCAGCATCGCCCTTGTTCTATCCAACAAGGTTATGTTCATCCGCTCTGCCACTACATTCTGCTGAGGAGTGTACGCCACCGTGAACTGTCTCTTGATCCCTTCTTGTTGACAAAATGTATCAAACTCCTCGCTTGTATATTCTTCACCATTGTCTGTCCTCAGACACTTGAACTTCTTTCCAGAGTCAAGCTCCTTCCGCGCTTTGAATGTTTTGAAGACTTCAAAAACATATGTCTTCCTCTTGATTGGGTACACCCAACATCTCCTGGAATAATCATCAATGAATAATTCAAAGTACCTTGGTCCTTCCAGGGATATAACCGATGCTTGGCAAACATCGGAATGGATCAACTCCAAGATCTCCTGACTTCTTGCTGTTGACGTCCCAAACTTTAACCTGTGTTGCTTGCTCAAAACACAATGCTCACAAAATGGTAAGGATACCTTTGTCAGCCCAGGCAGCAACTTCTGATCCACAAGAATCTTCAGGCCTCGTTCTGACATATGGCCAAGCTTCCGATGCCATAACGTCGTCAACGCTTCCCTCGAGGTAGTTGATGCAACAACTATCTCCGCCTCCTTGTACGATTCACCCATAAGCACGTACAGGTTCTTTGAGATCTTCTCCGCCTTCATTACCATAAGCACGCCCTTTATGATTCTCATCACTCCATTCTCGGTGCGAGTCTTGCATATGATGTCACCAAATTGTCCCAAAGACAACATGTTCTTCTTCAGGCCCTTCACATGACGTACTCATTGGATGGTTCGTACTATGTCATCATGCATCTTCAGTTTGATGGTACCGATTGCAACGATCTTCAGAGTGTGATCATTCCCCATGTACACAAGTCCTTCCGGGATGGTTTCATATTGGTCAAACCATTCCCGTCGAGACGTCATATGCCATGTTGCTCCTGAGTCGATAATCCATGCATCGTCGAGATGCTGCCTGCTTCCAGTAGTCGTCGCTGCTTCACTGACTAGTATATCTCCTTTTCTAGAAGTACTCGCCATATTCCCCTGAGAGCTCTTTTCACCACTCTTCTTATTCAAACAATCCTTCTTTATGTGCCCCTTCTTGCCACAATTGAAACATGTGACATTCTTATTCTTACTCCTTAATTTGGACCTGCCATGATTTTGGCTCCCACTGGAACCACGCTCCATCATCCTTCCTCTCTTCATTGACAGAGCATCTGCTTGGTGAGAAGTTGTCTGTCTGTCCTCCTTGTTCTTGCGCCAACTTTCTTCTTCAAGAACCGCGGCTGCAACATCATTAAAGAGCAGCATATCCCTTAGGATATTATTGGTGAGGTTGATGATGAGTTGGTCATACGAATCTGGCAAACTCTGGAGCAGAATCTCCGCACGTTCAGTATCCACAATTTTATATCCCAACACCATGAGCTGAGTGAACAGGGCATTGAGGTTGTTGATGTGGTCGGTCACCAATGATGACTCCACCATTCGAAGAGTGTACAATTTTCTCTTCAGGAAAATTTTGTTGTGCAGTGACTTGGGCTCGTATAGCTTCGTCAGAGTATCCCATATTTCCTTTGTCGTCTTTTTCTCTGCAATGCTCGATAGGATCCCGTCTGCCAAAGCCAAATGGATGTTGGCAATAGCATTCCTGTCCATATCGTTCCATTTCTCCTTCGTCACACCCATCGTCTTTTCCCCAATTGCCAGTAGGCAATTATCCTTCTGCAGCACTTCCTACATCTTCATTTTCCACAACGAAAAATTATTCTCGTTGAATTTTTCAATCTCAAATTTTTCCGCCATCTGGACACACTATCAGTTCAGAACCTCATCTATTTCAAAACGATGTATTTAATAATCTCAATAAATTTTTCTGATGTGAAAGATCAACCAGAGTCGCAATCACAGAGCATACTAAAATTTATGAGAATTATTAATACCTAAAAACGTGAACAGCACCGAGCCAGAACCTCCCTTTGATACCACTTGTTAGGACCGTAAATGATTGGGCCACGGTGCAGCAATAATCACAAGATAAAAATAAAGTGCAAATGCGGAAAAATGGGACACCAGATGTAACGTGGAAAAACCCCCAAATGGAAGGGGTAAAAAACCATGGGAAGATAGAAGGATCACTATGGGGTAAAAGTGGGTACACACTCCCTCACTTATTAGAAGGAGAAAACTCTCGTAATATTCTCTCTTGAATAAAGGAGAAACTGACTCACAAAACCGCTCAAAATAGGATCTGTCGGTGATGGGAAACCGGATACAAAATGATGATGGTATGAGATGTTGAAGGATGGTCTTTAGAAGAGGGGAGAGCCTCCTTTTATAGGCCTCCTCACCCCTTCCCCTTACCTTTTCCTGTTGGAAGATTTGGTGGGGGTTGGCCACCCACCATCTACCACCACCAGCCCCCCCTTTGACAAAAGAGGGGGCGGCCACCGTCTAGGAAAAGTTTCTGCCAACACAAAGTATAAACCAAGAAACTTTGTCTGCCATCACTGTTGATCAGTTGCATGGTATCACTGAATGAGAAGATGCTTGGGTGCCTTATGGTCAATAAAAGTAGTAAAATGGTTGCAAATAAAATATTTCCTCCAATGACTAACTTCCAAAACAAGGTCCATGACTTCTTTTTTGTAAAAGGATTCAGAAATATTGACATCAACTGAAGTCTTATTGAAATGGGCTACTGGCCGACCAGATTGCATTAAAACTAACCCAACTCCAGTACCGGAAGAATCTCACTCTACCAAAAAGGGTTTCTTGAGATTTAGGATAACTAACAATGGTTCTGTGACTATAATCTTTTTCAGTGTTTCAAATGCCTCCTCGAAAAGCATATTCCAGTGAAATCCATCCTTTACTAGTAAAATCAGTAAGTAGTCTTGCAATTTTTCCATACCAATTGATGAACTTCCGATAATATCTTGTTAGGCCCAAAAATCCTTGCACCCCTTCACAGTACACAAATGTGGCTGGCTTAGAACACATTCAATTTTCTTTGGATCCATGGTCACTCTATCTCTCTTGAAAGCATGTGTCTCAGATACTCCACTTCCTGCTGAGCGAAAACACACTTTTTCTTATTTTCTTGTAACTTGTTTTTTAACAATAATCAAGACAGTGATTCAAGATGAGACTGTTTCTCGGACCAGGGCTTACTATAAATCGGTATGTCGTTAATGAAAACCAGCACGTATGAGCGTAAAAATTCCTTAAACACTGTGTTCATTTTTGACTGAAATGTTGCTGGTGCGTTCACAAGGCCAAATGACATGTCGATAAATTTGTAGATCCCCTCATGTGTTCTGAAAGTTGTCTTATTTATATCGTTTTCTTGAATTCAAATCCAATGAAACCCTAACTTCAAATCTATTTTATTAAAATACTGCTTTCTATATAATTCATCCAACAATTCCTCTATTAATGATATTGGAAACCTGTCTGGAACTGTCGGTTGGTTAGGGGAACGATAATACACGCACATGCACTCATCCTTCTTTTCGACCAAAATTATTGGACTCACAAAAGTACTACTAATGTGTTGAATTGGTCCTCTTGACAATAACTCATCCAGTTAATAAGGTCGAATATTCACTTGCATTGCCTTGTCTACCTGAGTTATTGTGATTTGTAATCCGCTTTAGTGAAAACCCCTTCTGATCAATTGTTAGGTCCACTAGGTTAGATACCCTAAGAGGGGGGGGGGGTGAATCAGGGTATGACAGATTAAAACAACTGCCCCTATTGATCTTGTCTCGCTGTTAAGCAAGACTCTCTTCTCTCTCTTTCCTGTAGCAAAGTATAAACAAAAACTAAAGCATGCACAGGACACAACGATTTTTACTTGGTTCACCCTCACTGGGCTACGTCCAAGGATCATACATCGACGATGTGCCGATGTACCAAATCCACTCAAAGTGCACTGCTGCTTACAAAGTTCAGGATAGATCACTTCTATTCCCAGGGTCACAGCCTTTACAAAGTTTAGGGTCAACTCACTGCTTTCCCAAGGGTCAATCTCTGTTTCTCTTTCACTAGATCACTGCCGGTAGAAAGGATTACCTTCTTCCTCTTCCTTTGATCACTGCACTTAGAAGAGATCCACTCACAGTTTATAGACCTGTAGGTCTATTCATTTGTATGAATACATGCATCGTCAACTGTTGATAGATGCTCTGTTAAAGTCCAAATTTCATCCACTGATGAATGCCCCTTTGCCTCTTAAACACTGGGCAATTCCTTTGGAAATATCTTCTCAAAGTACCCTACTTTGCGAGGCTGCCAATTTCACAAAGCTCAAACAAGCCTTCACGAAGCTCCTGCCTTTTTGTGAAGCACTCTCACGAAGCACTCTTGCGAAGCTCAACTCACCGCAGAGCGACTTCCCTCACGAAGCTCACTGAGCCAACGCGGAGCTTGAAACTTTCGCGGAGCTAGAATAACTGCCGTGAAGCTCTTCCTTTGTGAAGCACACTGCCTTCGCGAACCACCTTCGTGAACCGAGATCAAATAATTTTCTCTAAAAACTCTCTTTGTCTCTCTACTTCTCTTGAAGGAGTCGAGGCCTATTTATAGGCGATTCCACCGACCCTCCAAATTTCCACGCGAAGTCAATGCCACGTCATTTCAAATCGTGAAACTCCGAAGTTCCCGCCGAAATTCTCTCAAAATCGTGAAGCACCAAAGAAATTTTCCGATCGCAAAGCTTGACATAATCATGGAGCATCACCGTCAATCCCTTCATGCCTTCGCCGCAAAGCTCCCTTGCAAATCCCTTAACCGCCGTAATGTACTTCAACTCTTCCGTTCGCGAAAATTGACGTAATCACGAAGAATCACCACCATCATTTTTCTGTTCTTCGTGAAATCCAATCCATGAAACCTATCTTCGCGAAATTCATGCATTTTCCATATTTTGATGAGATCTTCAAGGACATCCAATTTTATCGATTCTCACCAAACTCTAAATTTTGAACCCCAAAATTTTGGCAAACACTGGAAAACGACGCCAACTTGTACTGCTCTTTTGTACCGCCTCCAGATCGTTCGTTCCTTTGTCATTGTTCTTTGTCAACATGGATTGTCAACAACTTCTCTAGAACTTGAAAATTCACCATAGAAACCTGTTGTAACATCCCAAGTAAGTAATGAATAATAGATATTCTTATCTATGTCTATTTATGAATTAGATAGTGTTTTAGAGGCTTAAAATGAGAATAAATCCAATCTGAAGCATGGAATACACTAATATTTTTAAAAGATTGTTTTAGTGCCTTTTGATAGAAAACCATTTTTAAATAAAACTTTTGACAATTTTATAAGCTCTATTTGTCAAAATAAACTTATTCTTTATGATTGGGATATTGAAATTTACTTTGGATAAATTTTTGGTATTTTTCTGACAATGTTCATTTTTTAATGAATAGTGAAAAATACTGCATTTTACATCAAAACTGCTTTTTCATCTAATTTAATTATATGATTAGATTATCTTTTTAATTTGTTTTAAAGTGTAAATATAATAAATTTTTACCATGTAATCCAATGGTGGTCATTGGGATTAATTTCACTTTGGAATTGGGCATAAACAAGTGCCAAACTTTTCATAGATATTGTTTCAAAAAAACCCGCTATTTGTTTTGACAACGGGAATTATTTTTAAATTAATTATTGCAATTTCTATGTTTGGAATTTGATAAAATGGATTTCATATTTGGAATCGGAAGGTCCAAATTATGTAATTAAGATGCTTTTGTTTTTGGACATTATGAATAGTAAAGACGATAATTATCTTTAATTATCTTGATTAATTAGTAATCAGGTAGTTAAGGATAATAAAATAATATCATAATAATAAAAAATGATCCCAAAATTTATCCTAATGCTACTGGTTGTGTCATGGCCGACTATGGGATGCCTTGTTCAAAACTTAGGGACCCCATGGAATCACTTTTGTGTGATAATGACTTTTTATCTTTTTATTTTTTTAAAAAGTTAAATATAATAAAGTATGTAACACCTAAGTAAAACAATTTTAATTTTGTCTACATAAATTATATCTTAGAATATAAATATTCATTTTAAATCTAAAAATATTTCCTACATCATAGTATTTTTTTATAATTTTTAGACATTAAATAAATTAAATTATTTATGACATCATGATGATGTAGCGATTACCTCATTAATGAACGATTTAAATAAAATGAAAAGATAATATAAAATCTAAGACTTACACTTGTCAAAGACCTATTGGATGAGTATATTTCAAACACTTATCACCTTATCCTCGAAATATATTAATGTGGGACCTTTAAAATCCGAAACTCATTTTAATATAAAGTAACATTTTATAAATTTCCAAGAGTGTCCCTCCTCTCCTCTTATAAAAGGCCCCACCTCTACCTCCTTACCCAAACTTCTCAAGACATTGGCTATGCCAATATCTGCTCATTTTATCTCTCCACATCCCTCTCTTCATCCTAGAAGCCTTACCTTAGGCAGAACGCTCTTCAAGAAACCCTTTTGGTTCAAATCAAGAGGAGTTACCCGATTTAAAGATAAAGTCTTCTCTAATGTTCTTTTGTTTTATTTTGCTTCTCCAACCCCCTAAAATCTTTTTATTCATTTCTTTTGTAACAACACCAGTATATTCAATATACTAGGATGTTTTTATAAGAATTATTTGAGCTACACTTACAAACACCTACATCTAATGGTTAAAGAGCATACAGTTTCTGTGGATGGCAAATTTCTGCCTCACGAAACGATGATTGTTCAATATTCTTATAACACCTTCAAAGGTGGCCATTAAGATGTCACTATATTTATATATGATATATAATATGTTTATTTTTTCCTTAAGCTTCTGTATTTTTCATTTATGTGATACCTTTATGGTTTCTATTATGGGTAAACGCGATATCTTCATTTTAGGAAGTGCGGACTACTGCCCCCTCAAAGTGATTTGATTCGTTAATGTCATATGTGGGATATATAAAGGATGGAGTTAATGATATTATATATGATATTATACTTGAATTATAATATACCTTTATATCATTATGATTCCATTCCATAAAATATGAAATAGAAATGAAAGTAGCGTTCATGCGTACGTACGGATTACCGTCTCCATGAACGGTGCATTTCATTTCTTACCTCTAAATGTTATGTAATATTATAAATGCATGTATATACTGGATATATATGATATATATGATATCTAAATCATGAATATAATTCTGGATATAATGGATATTTTACCACATGGACAACTTGTAATTATAAAGAGTTTATTTTTTACTCAAGTACCAATGATCGACAAAATGACCTTTATAACTTAAATAATTACATAATGTTCATGAAATGGTAATAAGTTATATAAAAGGAATAATGAACTTGAAAAAGGTTCTTAAGCAAGTATAAATTAACTCAAGTTTATTATTTAGGAGATTAAAGAGAGATCGAGTCAAGTCGGACCTGAGGTTTGGGACTTCGTCTCAATCTCCTTTCATTGAGGCATATTTTGTTTTATACACAACTTTCTTTTATAAGGTGTATGAACCCCTTTGAATTTTACGTATATTCAAAAGGAATCTTTTTTTATATGAAGCGTTTTACTAAATGACAAAAGGAATGTTTTTTTCATATGTATGCGGTGACAATGACTTCTCTGCCGCCGTGACCATTATTTGAGTTTCAGCTTCCTCTACAAGCCATAACTTTTTTTAAAATGAAAAATAAATACCATGTTTTAATTTTCTTTTATTTTGGTATTTAAAATGGTTTTCATAATGTTTTTATTATATCAATGTGTTGTATTGATATCTTGTGATTGAAATGTGGAAATGTTATGTTTTCTTTATGCATGTTTTATGTGATATGATTATGTTATGGTTCTTGGGAATTGTTATGAAGACGAGTGGTTCTGTGATAAACTAAGGGAGGGTGAGCCCGATATAGCTCTCCAATGCATTGGGTAACGCGAAGGAGTTAAACGTTAAGGTTTCTCCGAAGAGATTTAGGGAATATACTGTGATGGGTATTCCAAACGTAACCATGAGGGTTACTCCCTACGTAAGAATGTTATGAATGCCTCAAGTTACCTTTATGTCTTATGTTTCCTATGAGTTATTCATAAATCTTATGATTTCATGAGGTATTATAAAGTGCTTATGTTTTATGAGTAAAGTATGATTTCATACATGGACTAATGTTTTCATTTCATACTTTTATATCCCTTACTGAGATTTTTATGCTCATCCCAAGTTTTTGAAATGTTTTTCACAGGTTAAGGTAAAGGTACATGATGTGATGATAGTGTCAAGGAAGTGTCAAGAAATAATCCATGTTTTATTTTTAATATGTTTCCATTGATGGAAAAAATGAGTACTATCTTTTATGTAACCACTTTGTTTAAATCTGGAGTGTAATGCATGATTTATGATCTAATTCTCTAAAACTCTAAACCTGAAAAGATCCTAAATGTGTAGTCTTGTAATAACTCAAGATTAAGTAAGGTTTAAGGCTGGGGCCTTATACCTTCTTTGTCAACAAATACAATTAACCCAAAAATACTGCAATGATACCTTGAGTTATTTTTTACCAACATCAATAAAAACGTTACTATATTTCATCATAATCCTTTCCAACTTCCATCGATCACCTCCCACTTCCATTTTCCTTTTGACCATAGAAATTAGTAGTTGATTATTCCATAACCAGCCTTCCAAAATAAGGAGTTTTTGATATGAATTTTGTCACTTCTCTACAGAGGTTCTGGTTACTTCGGGAACTCCCTACAGGCTAACCTCTTTCCCTTCCCGAAAGAATTCCTTAGTTTTGTGGATCCAATTAGTGATAAAATTCCCCAAAATTTTCATCCACTATATCCCCAAAATTAAATCTATCACTTTGATATAAAAAACAAATTCCTGAACAGGAAAGGTATTAGTCTCCAAACAAATCATTACCTCCCTATACACACCTTATGAAAGAACTCGAAAGCCATCTTTGAGCTGAATTTTGAACGTCGAATGGATTAGTTGGTTAGACCTCCAAAAAATCCATCTTAGAAAAGGATTTGGAAAAAAATTGTGACTTTCACCACTATCCACAGGTTTCATTACTGGGACCCCAGAAATAAAACCAAAGAACATCATCAACTCCACCCTTGCAGTGCCCATACCACGAAATTATACCATCTCGTCTTCCTTCTCCACCTACAACCACATGAAAATTCTTTTTACGACATCGGTGCATCGATCTAAATGCCTGACCACAACGAAAACACAAACCCCTTCACTTTCACTCTCCCCCATCCTGTCGATTGATAGCCTTGACTCTAGGCCATTTCTCATCATTGACCGCTCTTCTCAGTTCCCCCTCTATTCTGTTCCACTCAACCACACGCCTACTATTCACTCTCCCAGCTATTCAAACTCCAGGACCTCAAGGAATTGAATGCAAATTAGCGCATCCACGTGCGTTTCTAATCATGCCTTCCCCTTCCAATCCCCGTTCCACATTCCTAGAAAAAGTATGCAGCCTGACTCTTTAGGATGATTCATGTGTAGACATACAGTTTTCTATTTATTGTTGCAACCCTCCCATAAACATACTCATGTGCCATGACTCTGGAAATGTTTGGATTCTCAATGACACCTATTTGAACACCTCAATATACTCATCCATTGTTCCCGTCTATCTCAATGATTTCAGAAACCAAATTGGATCCCTTTTTGTCATCTTCTTGTACGCATCCATAAATGAAACCTTGAACTATTCCCAATTTGAACAAGGAGCAACATTGTGCCAAGACAAAAACCAATATATAATGGTTCCTTCCATTCAAATTTGTGCTAGAATTAGTTTCATTTATTCAGTAGTTTGATTAATTAAAAAGTACATGTCACATTTAGTTATCCAACCGAATGGGTTTATGCGATAAAAAGATGACAACGTCACCCTTCATGATGTATTATGTAGCTCATCAACAAGTATTATTCCCTCTGAAATCAATTTAATCACTGTTAATTATCTATGCTCTACTTGAGTGTGGTTCTCATCTCTCGGTACCATCATAGTGGTCTATCTTAGTTTACCATATTTCAAACTAGGTTCAGTATGCAACTCCATTTCCTTAATCTTCTCCAATGTTTGTTCTTCCATATCTTGCATCTGAAGACATAGTTGTTCCTATAACTATTGCACCATTCGTTGACTTTTGGTCTATCCATGAGTTAGCCTATCCATGCTCTCTTGCATCAATACAAGAGTCTGATGAATTAACTATATGGTCGTTTCTATGGTTTCGACTTGATTTTCCATTCTCATATGCATTCGATGCGTTGAAATATTAAAGTTGACAGTTCACTTGAACTCCTTTCTTCTATGTTTACTTTGTATGTGTTTTCTCTTTTTCATTTTTTTCTCCTTCTTAAACTATTACTCACACTAAGAGCACCCCAATGTCGTACAAATGTTCTCTGAGATCATATTTCCCATCACAATTCTTTATGAAAAATTAAAATTCTAGCCTCTGTCTAACTTAAAACAGTCATTCAAACTTGTTTAAAATGATCAAAATTCTTTCAAACATTATGAATGAAATTTTAACCACAAAAGAATCATCTATTTTCCCTGTGAATTTTCTATCTAGTGATTTTTCCCCTATGGAGTCACCAAAATGTTGGTACAATGATCACATGAAGTTATTCCTCTAGAAGTATCAAGCTATACTGATCATTATATCTCTTTCTCTTCAACACAATAGTGCAATGAAGAAAGGAAAAATAAAGAGGGAGATAATTTAGAAAAATTTGCATACAACAAACAACTGGATCAGTGGAAATGGTCCAACAAAAATTTGGTTGTGGGATTGGAAGCAGTGTTAGTGGGGGTTCAACTACTGAAAAAAATTTGAACATGGAAGACAATGGTTTTCAAGTTGGAGGAAATAGAGTTGAACTAAAGTTTAATGTTGGACCAGAATGTGCTCTTAGAGGAGGTAGTTGTTTCGTTGCTAGAGATCTTTTTTACTACAAGGAATTTATGTTTCTAATCTAGATGTTTCATTCCCCATAAGCAGTCTTGTTTCAACTATGAAATTCAATTTCATCCTTTTTTTGTTACAGATCCTAATGCTTCATTTGTCAAAGTTCAATCTAAGTCGGCCCATGGATGTGTAAGGGAGGCCTACATAATGATACTGGTGTTGGATTTCCAACTTGGGGACAAGGTGATTTTTCAAGCGTGGGTGTGGTTGGATGGGGAGCTGTTGTATTGCTGCTATCTGTGTGCATTTAAAAGATGGACATTGTGGGTGGGTGAGGTTGGAAGGGGATCCATGGTGTTGTAATCAAGTAAATTGAGATAGTGTTATATTCTCTCTTTTTTGTGTTTGTTGGGGTTGGGTGGATGCTTTAGGTAGAAGTGTTTTAAAGGGCGTAATTGGGAGTTGGAGATGGGTCATGATCCATTTTACATTTTATCTAGGTTTCAGCCATGGGATTGTTAGAGTTGGTGTCCCAAGACCAATTGTTTGTATTTTTATTACATGTATATTCAATGTATTGAATATTAATAAAACTACTTATTATGTATTGTTCGATGTTCTGCATGAATCTAATGTAATAATTTTTTAGATTATATGTTGCATTTATAAGGTCATATTAGTTCTCCTCTATGATAAGAACCTTGATATTCTATGAAGATATTCTTAAATAATGTTCTGTGGTTGGATAATGTACTATGATGGGACATATAGTACATATACTATCAGGTTCGATTACTTGTAATCAGATGAGGTTTATTCTCATGAAGTTTTTACTTGGTACTCTCCAAGATAAGAGATTATGAGAACAGACCCACTGGTAGGAATTCTGCATGTTTTGGTGTCATCGTATATTCCTATCTATGAGCATGTGTGATGGTCCTTAGATTTTAAGATTATTATTAATGAATGTTACAACTTACTTACTTATATGTATTTCTTAAACCATGACGATAACAGTTCATGGTGAAGTTGGATACGTTGGGTGCATCACGAGTGACATGTCATTAATGAATAATTCAAGGAAGGAGTCATACCATCTATATTTATAAAAGCTGATATCTCATCCCTTTGATTGGAATAGAATCATTACATTAAATTTCATGTCCATGGTGTAATGACATATTTATTTCAAATAGTCAAAGAAAGACATATCGAGCATATAGGTTGGTGACATGGATGTGAAACCTGCTTGATAAGATTTTGTGACAAAGGGATTATATTACACAGTGTGCATTCATATTTGGTTGTTGACGTTGTGACATTAAGATCTTTCTCTTGGGTGCCTTGACCCATTTCTAAATAGTAATCTTAGACTTTAGGAAAGTTCACCTAATGTTAAAGAGAAATAACCCTAGAGGGTCACACACTAAGTATTTCTATTGATCTTGATTAAATTATATTCAAGTTTAATTAGTGGAATAAATATTATTTTCAAGTTCAAGGAATAATTTTATTCAAGTTATATTGGTCGCATAAATTAAATAAATATTTATTCGTCGACTTTTGAATAAAATATTTATTTTATTTATTAAATATTTTAATAAATATTTATTTACTAGATTGTAAATAAAATATTTATTTATGAATAAAACATTTATTCGGTTGTTCAATAAATTATAGAAGAGTTTGAATGGACCAATACTAAGTCCGGTGAAAAATATTAATTAACAAGACTCTTACATAATAGTTTTTATTGCACAAGTTGGTGTGTGCAAGATAGATTTCTTCAATACCGAAGAATAAGCGATCAAGAACGAACAACACAAGACATTCGACTCACTATGTTAGCACTCAAAGATCGAGTGATGTTTCTTGAAGATCATAGGAACATATTTAGATCATCGTTAGAGGGATTCTATCCTTGGATCCTCACAACACAATAAAGGTAATCCAAAATGGTCTTTTCGAACAATCAACATTCACCAACGAAGAAAGTTCCTAAGCCCAAGTATTTATTTATTTAAATATTAAATAAATTAACTATAAATTTGACATGAAATATTGTTGCTCTTGGTTTTGGGGAATGATTATTAAAAGAAATTTTAATATATATCCCACCTTCACATGCTTCCTCTATGCATAAAACCAACAAGTGGTATCAGCACAGTCATGTTTAAAGTTATAATTATTTATTTTATTGTTGATCTATGAGAAATTTTAGTTATATTTTCATTTCATGTTATTTGTTCATTAATCTAATTTTAATTAACATGTTAATGACATATTAATCATGTTCATTCAATATTTCATTTTATTAAGGGTTTAAGATAAAATGAAGAACAACTGGAGATGACATCAGGAAGTTCCAAATCTTTGGCCGGTAAAACTGGGTTACATGACATGTAGTCGGAGCACATGCCATATAACCATGAACATTGTACCTATATGCTCCAAGAAATTAATTACATGTGGTGCTTTTATTTCACATCACGGGTTGATCAGGCTAACCTGGCACATGACAAACAAATAGAGGGCATGTAGTTGGCATGTACACGTTGTGTAGTTCGACCGAGTTAACATGCCAAAGCCCTAGGTGTGTGACTCAGATACATGAAAATCGAGGTACATGACATGTAGTTGGATGTACATGCTGTGTAGTCTACCATTAATGTAAAAAATTAAAATTACATTAAATTTTAAAATTGCAGTATTAAAACCTTATTTTATTGATTGACACATCGTTCTGTGTTTTCCAATTTAATAATGGTTTTAAAGAATTTTAAATTTATTGCAATTAAAATTTCATTATTGGTTCTTCAATTTATTTTCCATGAATTCCGTAGATGATGGGTATCTATAATTAAGATCTAATGACCATTAATATGAAAGATAATTAATTAATTAAAGTTCATTTATCTTAATAATAAATAACGAATAATGAAATGAATACTAGCCGATTACTTTTTCATATTCGTTGCATGTATGACTGATCATGAAATTGATGAAGACCTATGTATGTGTTGAAATTTATTTAATTAAATTTATTGCATGAGTTTATAATTATATTATATTAAATTAAATGATGGCCTTAGATTAATCCCTCCATTCATTATTATGTAGGACCTACATGTCCAAGGATATTTATGTAATCTCCTTCATCCAATCCTTTGATTCCCCTCACCTTCATGTGAGTAATAAATATTTTTAATTAATGGAGCATCCCAAGGTGTGTGGAGGCAGTTCAATATGGAACCATAATGATGTCATCCCATGTGATATATAGGTGGACAAGTGGAATACTGTAACTTATGCCAAGACCGAAAATAGGAGTTATTTCCCCTAGGTCAAAGGCTGATTTAATTTCTGCTCATTAAATCAATTATTAGATAAATCTCATGAATGAGTTAATTAATTATTTATTTATTTCTATCTATGGAATTATTTATTTTATGGATTCAATGACACAATCACATAAATAATTGAATTAATGTGAAAATATAGAAATTAAATAAATTAATTATGTATAAATGTTTTAACAACATAGTTAATTAATTAAGTAACATCCACTTAATATTAAAAAGACATTTAAAGGATAAAAAAGATAAAATTTATGCATAATAAATTAAAATATATCATTTAAATATTAATTTATACTAATCCTTCCAATACTTGATTTATAATGAAACCATAGAACTAAGTGTAGTACATGGTCAAAGTATGGACACTTACTTTTATTGGGGAGTTATAATGAGAGTTTTTGGTTGACTTAACTGAAATTTTAAAGAGTTTAATGTCCAAAGTGTATTCAATACAAATTTAGAGGTAAGTGTTGAGGAAATCCAAGTTAAGGATTTCAGGATAGGGGATCCACTCAATGGATCAAGGAGCTCCAAGTCCGTAGTTAGGTTATGCTATACCATGAACAGAAATCTTACGTGCTAGAATCCACAATGACTGATCCTTATTCTAAATAGGTGAGTGATGAAGAGCTCATTATCTATGAAAAAAAATTGAGTGACACGGTCGACATTCAATGTTTGATGCTTTCATCAATGTCGAGTGAACTAATAAAGTCTCATGAAAACTTGGATGTGTATATAATTCTTGATCACCTCTGTGGTCTTTACTAGGAGAGAGCTAGATAAGAACAGTTTGAGATTTCCAATGCGCTCTTTCAGAGAAATCATAGAGAGGGTTCCCCATCCAGGCCTCATGTAGTTGAGATCATTGGCTACATTGAGTGGTTAGAGGTTCTTCTTTAAACTCCCCAAAGAACTAGGCACCAAACTCATTCTAGCATCACCCCCTCATAGTTTCTCTAGATTTATTGTGAATTTTAATGTAAACAACATTGTGAAGTCTCTATTAGATCTTCTTACTCTTCTTCACTAAGTATATAAAGATACGAAGCGTGAAAATCCTTTCATCATTATGGTGAAAAATAAGAAAGGGAAAGAGAAGAGCTTTAAGTACAAAGTTTCTTCATTCCCTTCTAAGAAGAGTAAGATCTTGGGGAAAGTAAGGGAACAATATGTTGTCTATTTTTCATGTGGAAAGAAGGGCCACTGGAATAAAAACCAAACCCATCCAAAGAAGCAAGGGGAATTTTTAGGTGCATTTTTTTTATCAAGTTCAATTTATCTGTTTCTACAAATTGGGTATTATATAAAACTTTTGGTTCTTAAATATGTATTCAAATACAAGAACCAAGTAGATTTAGAAAGATTGACCAAGGAGAGGTATATCTTCAAGCAGCCAATGGAGCTAAACTTTCTGTTGTATTTATCATGGACTGCCACCTCATGTTGCTGACCGGAATGATCCTGGTTTTAAAGAGTTGTTATTATGTGCCTTCAGTTACCAAAAACATTATTTTTGTATCCAAACTTGATACATATGGATTTATTTTTAAATTTGGGAATAAATGTTGATTTTTTTATAAAGATTGATTATTTATGGTAAAACACATTTAAATAATGGTCTTTATGTGTTGGATTACATGAACTAAGTAATGGAAATCAATAATTAAGTTACTTCACATGAATCATACCACACCCAACTTTGGCATCATCAGCTAGGTCATGTAAATGAAAAGTGCTTGATTAAATTACATCAAGATGGATATTTATATTATTTTGAACTAAAACCACTTGGTGTATGTGACACATGTTTACAAGGGAAAATGACCAAATTTCTATTTAGTGGGAAAGGTTAAAGGGGTAAATAGATCCTTGAATTAGTTCATACCAATGTGTGTGGACCATTTCCTATTGAATCAAGGGGTTGTTACTCATACATTGCAACTTTTACTGATGATTTTAGTAGATATGGATATATCTACTTAATGAGGTATAAGTCCAGTTCTTTTGATAAATTTAATAAATACAATAATGAAATCAAGAACCATCTTTGTAAGAATATTAAGAAACTCAACTCAAACCATAGTGGAGAATATCTTAATCAAGAATTCATTAATTATTTATGGGAGTTTGGGATATTATCTCATCTCACTCCTCCTTATATGCCTTAGTGGAATGGTGTAAGTGAAAGGAGTAACTACACATTGTTGGACATAGTGAGATCAATGATGATTCATACAAGTATTTCATTATCCTTTTGGGGATACACATTATAAAAAATAGTATACATAATAAAGTGATTGCCAAATAAAGTGACATATGGTATACCATACCAATTATGGAATGGAAAGAAACCCATGTTGTATTATTTATATGTGTGGGGATGAGAATAATTTTTAAGTCCTCTTCAGGTAACAAGATTTCACCCAAAGACATAGAGTGTATCTTTATAAGATATACCAAATAAATAAAGGGATACTACTTATAAAACCCTTCATACAAAAAGGTTGTGGTTGGTATATGTCCCACATTTCTTGAGGACGGTCTTATCTCTAAAAGAGATAGTGGGAGTGAGATAGAATTTGATGAATTCCACACTCAAGATACACAAGAGTTGGCACATGAATAAATTCTACAAAGCCTTGTGGAAGAAGAAATTATTCTAGAGGCACAATTACTATGTAGGAGGACAAGAGAGTTTAGAGAACTAGAATAGTATGGTTTCTAGTCATTGAGGATGGTGACTCATTGTTAGTTGATAATAATTATCCTCTAACCTACAAGGAAGTATTAAGTGACACAAATATTTCCAAGTGGCAAGAAGCCATGAATTCTAAAATGGATTCCATGTACCAAAACCAAGTCTAGATTTTTGTAGACCCTCTATAAGATGTAAATCCCTTTGGTTGAAAATGGTTATTCAATAATAAATTATACATGGAAGGACAATTAAATGCCTATAAGGCGTGACTAGTTGCAAAAGGTTTTAAACAGCATCAAGTAATTGACTACGATAAAACCTTTTCACCAGTTTCAATGATGAAATCCATCATAATTCTACTTTCCATTGTGGATTTCCATGATTATGAGATTTGGAAAATGGATATCAAAACATCCTTCCTTAATGGGAACATTTAGTAAAATGTCTATATGAAAAATACCAAAGGGTTTGTGACTCCAAAGGATGACAACAAGGTATGAAAGTTACAAATATCCATTTATGGATTAAAGCAAGCATATAGGTCATGGAACATTCATTTTTATGAGGCTATAATGGAATTTAGTTTCATAAAGAATAAATGAGAGATGTGTGTCTATAAATGGTTTAGTGGGAGTGAAATCATTTTCTTAATAGTATATATTGATGAAATATTACTCATTTGAAATGAAATACCAGTCTTACTATCTATTAAGGCATGGTTTAATAAATTCTTATCTATAGGAATTGGGAGAGATAATATATATTCATGGGATCAATATCCATCATGATATATCTAAGAGGTTGCTCGATCTAAGTTAAAGTACATACGTTAAAAAGATACCAAAGAGAATTAGTATGGAACAATCCAAGAGGGGATTATTTCCAGTTTCACATGGAATTCATATTTCCAAGAAAATGTTCCCTCAGATTCATAAGGAAAGAAATAGAATAGAAAAGATTCCATACACATAGTGATTGGGTCAGTCATGTATTTTATGTTATATACTATGCTAAATATCTCCCATGCATTAAGTGTGGTAGGAAGATATCAATATGATCCAGGTGACTTTCATTGGATGACAGTCAAGACTATCCTTAAGCATCTTCAGCATACTAAGGATATGTTCTTAGTTTATGGAGGAGATGAAGAACTATTAATCAAAGGATATGAAGATTATAGTTTCCAAACTGATCAAGGTGACATGAAGCCTCAAACTAGATAGATATTTACTTTGAATGGAGGTGTTGTGAGTTAGAAGAGCTCAAAGAAGGTTGTGGTTGTATATTCCATAGAAGAGTCTGAGTATATTGAGAATTTTGAGGAAGCTAAATAAGTAGTATGGATGTGAAACTTTTTACAAGATATTTATGTGGTACCTAGTAGTAAAGATCTTATCACACTCTATTATGATAATACTGAAATGGTGTCTCTTGAAATAAAGCCATGATCACATCAAAAGATAAAGCACATACTTCAAAGTTATCATCTCTTGAGGGATTTTCTCAGAGAGGTGAATTTGTAGTGAGAAATATTACCATGGAAGACAACGTATAATACCCCTTGAATAAAGCCTTGACTTAGTAGAAACATGAATATCATGTGAGGTCTAGTAGATTGAAGGTCGTAGGTAGTTGGATCTATTCCAAGTGGAAGTTTTTTGGAGTTGGTGTCCTAGGACCAACTGTTTTTACTTTTATTACATGTACATTCAATTAATTGAATATTAATAAAACTACTTATTACATATTTTTCACTATTTTTCATGACTCTAATGTAATAATATCCTAGAGTATACGTCACATTGATATGGTCATAGAAGTTCCCTGCTATGATGAAAACCTTGATGTGCTATGATGATATTCTTAAATAATGCTCTACGGTTGGATAACATACTATGATTGGACACATAATACATAGACTGTCAGGTGTGAGTAATCGTAAGTAGATGAGACTTATTCTCATGAAGTTATCACTTGGTAATCTCTAAGATGAGAGATTATTAGAACAAACACGCCAGTAGGAATTCCACATATTTTTGTGTCATCATATATTTTTATCTACAAGCTGGTGTGATTTTCCTTAAACTTTAAGAATATTATTAATTCATGTTACAACTCACGTACTTAGATGTATTTTATAAACAATGAAGATAATAGTTCATATAGAAGTTGGATATGTTGTGTGTGTCACGAGTGACATGTAATTAATGAATAAGTCGAGGAAGGATTTCCCATTTCATCATTATGGAAGCTTATATATCGACCCTTTGATTAGAATAGAACCATTTCATTAAATTCTATGGTCATGGTATAACTTCATGTTTATTTCAGATAGTCAAAGAAAGAAATATCGAGTATATAGGTTGGTGATACATATATGAAATCTTCTTGATGATATATTGTAACAAATGGATTATATTACACAGTGATCATTCATATGTGGTTGTCAGCATTACGACATTAAGTTCTTTCTATTGGATTCCTTGATCCATTGCTAGATAGTAATCTTAGACTTTAGGCAAGCCCAACTAATTCCAACGATAAAGAATCCTAGAGGATCACATACTAAGTGTTTCCATTTATCTCGATTGAATTATATTTAGATTTAATTAATAGAATAAATATTATTCTCAAAAGACCAGGGTTTGAATCCTATAAAGTCCCTTGGGGGATTTATGATGCAGGCAGTGATGCAGTCAGGCAGTGATGTAGGCAGACACATGCCTGGTGATGCAGGTAGGATGATGCAGGCATGACACTGTGCTAGGCCTTCAATCCATGTTTATAGGACACTTGACCTTGGGCCTATGAGCTATTTAATGGGTCTCCCTCTACCCAGATAGAAATAGATCTTTGATTTCATAATAAAAGGTAGCTTCGACCCCAAATTTAAAAAAAGTCCAAGGAATAATTTTATTCAATATATATTGATCGCATAAACTAAATAAATATTTATTCACTGGATTATGAATGAAATATTTATTTTATTTATTGAGTATTTTAATAAATATCTATTCTCTATATTTTGAATAAAATATTTATTTATGAATAAAATATTTATTTGGTTGTTCAATAAATGATATAGGAGTTCAAATGGATCAAGACCGAGTCCGGTGACAAATATTAATTAATAAGATAGTTACATAATATTTGTTATTTCACAAGTTGGACCACACCACAAGATAATAATAATATAATTATTATTATATGAAATTAGATTCATTAAATGTAATAAACATTATTTAATAGTTGGTATGAAATTAAATAATATTTTAACTTAAATCCTATATCTATAAATATAAGGGTATGCATATTATGTAGAGTATCCAAAATTGAGAATAGATAATTGTTATGCACAATGAATTCTCTCTCAACTCCTCCTTCTCTATCCCTCTCAATAATGAGAAGTGTAAGAGAGATTTCTTTAATATTGAAGAATGAGTTATCAATAATGAACAACATAAGACATTCAAATCACCATGCTAACACTCATAGATCGAGTGGTGTTTCTCTAAGATCATAGGAGTACATGTGGATCACTACTATATGGATTTTATCCTTGTATCCTCACAACACAACAAAGGTAATCCAAAAGGGTCTTTTCAGACAATCAACATTCACCATTGAAGAAAGTTCCTAAGCCCAATTATTTATTTCTTAAAATATTAAATAAATTAATTATAAATTTGACATGAAAGATCCTCGATCTTGTTTTCAGAAAACAATTATTAAAAGAAATTTTAATATATAACACATCACCATACATTTCCGCTGTGCCCGAAACCAATAGGGAGGTCACACCTTGGCTCTATAGAAGATTGGTCTTCTTCTACAGAGATTATATCTTTCCTCCATCTTCTATACCTTCTATTACTTTTTATATTTCCTCCTACTTTCTATTGAAACTCCAAATTACAATACAACAACTCATTTATTGTTTCTTCTACTTTTGTTCTCTATCACACTCATTTTACTAACAGCCTTCCCTAACATGCTCCTCCTCCCACCACTCTCCACTAGCGACAACCCCACCCTTCCCAATGTCGTCCCCACCCTGATTGTGCCTCCCCTATTCTTCTTCCTACCACAACACCAAGCATGAACCTCCCTTCCAAGCATGAATCCCTTTTCCAAGCGCGACCTCTGATGGTGCTACCTCACTATTGCATTGACTAGCCAATATGCACTACTCCGCTCAGATGTGGTCAGTGCAACCCCATGCTGCTATTCTCCCCAAGCACATGCCACCCCCTAATAGCAACTTCCTACCACACGGTTCCACCATGTTTGGTTTTCTAAGGTGTATGATGGACCGTCTGCCACAAGTCCTTTCCTCCCAATGCCATTGATCCCCCATGATTCCCCCTGTGTCATAGTGACCCTCCTTACTACGACACTGACCATAGCCCCCCTGATCAGTGACATACCTCTATCCCTTTTCACATGCGCCACTTAGAACACTCTTGTCTGCTGGTGAGCATGACTCCTTTTTGTAAAAGTAGGCACCCTACACCCAACTTGAATAATATTTTTCAATTACTATATCATGTATACAGTAAGTTATGCATGATGTATCCTTACCATAATAGTGTTGATATTTCTATTTCCACTATTTATATGGTAATATCCTTAGATTATTTTTCATATCAAAGAGTTATAGCAGTTTCCAAACTATAATGAGAATCTAGAAATACAATGAAAGTAATCTTAAACTTATGTACTATGATCCAGATACATAATGTTAACTGGACACATATTATGTGTTACTATCAATTTTTGGGGGCTCATAATCATTGATACTTATTCTCATGAAGTTAACACTTTATGATTTCGAGTAGATGAGATCATGGGGATTGACCTTCCAATAGGAACACCTCATGTATCAGGTGTCATTGGTAGTTCCTATCTACAAAAACATGTAATATTCTTCTAAATTGAAATAATTATCAGTGTATACTATTTGATTACATAATTTGATACAGGTCAAAAAAACCATGACATTTATTTCATGGTGAGGTAGCTTGCGTTGAGTACACCATTGGTGGTATGATATTGATTGAACAATCAAAGACAAAATTTGTCATTTCTGAAAGGAATTGATATCTCAAGCCTATTTTGTAACATATCTCCCCTCATTGGCTTGAGAATCAACAGGGTTCCACTAGCCTTATGTGACATCCCTAAGACACCAAGGACTAGAAATAAATACTAGGGGCTTAAGGAATAGTTGGGGGATTATTTTCCTTGTAAAAGAAAGAATCCTAACTAAATATAACATAAACATCCAAACCACTAGATGATGAAAGAGAACTGATAATACAACTCAATAATAAACCAATATAAAGACACAATATTAGAGTGAAAATGGAAACAACGGATAATAATCCAAAAGACAACAAGACTCAAAGACATCAAAAGACATTGAACTAGAAACCACCTAAACTAGATCCAATCTCTAGCTCCACCTTCTATTCCAAAGGTATCACAAATCATCACTGGAGAAGTGATATACCTTACATTTACCTATATCCTGGTAGATGACATCTAAAAATCACCTAAGTTCTCAAGTAGGGGGTGAGTATAAATTTAGTAGGATTTCCCTAAAGACTTACCAACTCTCACTACAAGGAAAAAATGTTAGAACATTTATATAAAATAGTTTAGAAATAGTTGAATCAGTTCATATCAAATCCATAAATAATTTCCCTGGAAAACAGTAAACAAGTTCTAAACCATTTCATATCATTTGACACACCCATTACCATGTCTCCACACACACACACACATGCATGCCAAGTGAACGTTCCATACTCATGAACGTTTACTAGTAAATCCACCAAGTTGTCACTGGGTGTCCAATCTCAAGGTGCCCCAATGAACACACCCCTCATTTAGGGTATTCAAATGAAAATGAACCCACACTAACCATGTATTCCAACATTATTTTCCAAAACCATTTCACAAAAAACCAAATTTTCTAGAAACATTTCATCAAACACTTAGTTTTCATAAAAAAGAAACCATAGTTCAAAACCCATGGGGCGAAGGTACTGTAGCAGTATTGTAGCGACTGTAGCAGCGGCAGAACTGTAGCAGCGGTGGGCACTATAGCGGTGGTAGGTCACTATTGCGGCGGTAGGGTACTGTAGCGGCAACGAGTACTGTTTGGTACTGTAGCAGGCGGGTACTATAGTAGTACTATTCACAAAATGGGCCTTAGGCCAAAAATTTGGGCCTACGGGCCATGTAATGGGCTAAATTCCCACTGGGCCTTTGGGTTATGTAATGGGTCTCCCTCTACCCAGTTAAAAGATTTCTTTTATTTACTTTAATAATAAATGAGGCTTGGGCCCCATCCTTTAAAAAAATAAAAAAAACCATATTTTAATATCAACATTTTAAAATTATAAACAAAGGGGATTTCCAAGAAAATGTCCAATTTTCCATATTTCCAAAATGTCGAGCTAAGATGGGTTTCCTTCAAGAATCATACCAAATTTCCACAAAAAAATTAAATAAAAATAATTTATCAAACTTAAACCTTCAAGTCTTAAGATAGAGAAGATGAAAGAGAAGCCACCTACTTCTCAATGGATGATGAAACCCAAGAATGAAACTTAGATCCTCTAGATAAGATGACACCATATCTTCCCTTTACTAGATCCAAAAAGGTATTATCAAGATTCACATAAAACAACATAGATCTGTCCATAATAGACTAGATTTATGGTTTTGAGAGAGAGAATAAGAATGGATCTAGGAAGAACAAGGTAAACAAGTACTTACTAGTGATTTAGGATCTATAATGCACATTGAACCTTTCAAATGATGCTCCCAGATTAAAGGGAACTGTTCCTTAGGCCTAGGGGAGAGGATGTTGATTTCCTAAAATATTAAGCAACAAATGAGGGTTTTAGGGGGTTTAATCTAAATTAAATCTTAAAATGGTTGTAGATACTATTTTTCAGTAAGAGGATTACGATGTAACTATAAATACCACAACACCATCCACCTAGGTCCACGGAATATTCCCCTTAATATATGGTATAGTCTACCCATTCAAATAACCTCTAAGAACCATGGTACATTTCACGGTAAAAATACACATTATCTATGGAGGCATTATGGAACAACACAAGCATTATGCTAAAGAGGTTCCAAAATTGGCAGAACCCCTGAATTCTCTCACTCTAGGGATACGATGTAGCCATAGACTCCACGCCGTAAAACCCAGTCACCCTATACCACAACACACACCCTATGCCGTAGGGGTGCCCAAAATGGCAGAGGAAAAGAACTGCACCCTAATCCCCCCTACACCATAGTCCCACTCCATGGTTTAGCCATGCCAATATTGGAAATAGAACCAAAAACTTCCTCCCAAAACCCTACACCGCAATGGCTCCTTCCACACTGTGACCACCAATGGCCCACATCGTAACCCCATGCTCCCACATATCTTCTTTAATTCAATCATGTTTCCTTACAGTCCATACTAAACTGGTGATTTCCCCATTAAAATAATTTATCTTTCTTGTACACAATCTTTATTGGCACATGAATCAACGTATAATTTAGTTTACAATCAACATGGTCCCATCGAGTCACATGGTCATGATTAGACTGGTACTTATTTAATTCAAATACATGAAATATGTTATGCACAGAACTAAATCTTGGTGGTAGAGACAAACAATAAGCCATATCACCCACATGTTCAAGTATCTTAAAAGGGTCAAAGTACTATAGATACAACTTTCCTTTTTTCCAAAATGATGATTCCCTAGCCTTTGAGAGATTCTCAAGAATACATGATCACTTAAATAAAATGATAACGGTTGATAGAGATGATTCACAAATGATTTCTAATGACTTTGAGCCTTCTTCATTCCTTTTTTAATCAACTAATTCTTATTCATTGTCTCATGCACTCGACTTGGTCCAATAAGTGAATTCTCACCCATTTATACCCAACAAAGTGGAGAATGATAAGGATTACCATACAATTCTTCAAAATGAGCCATATGTATCGAGACCTAATAGTTATAATTGTATGAGAGCTCCACTAATGGTATGTGATCCTCCCATGATCCAAAAAAATCCATCATAGAATCCCTAATAATTTCTTCTAATGTTTATATCATCCTTTTAGATTATCCATACATTTAAGGGTGATAAGTTGTGCTCAAGGTCAACTGAGTTCCAATGGATTGTTTTAAGGACTTCCAAAAACAAGATGTAAACCTGGGATCCTAGTCATATACTATCAAAATTGGAATCCCATGCATCTATAACACTTCCCAAATTTAGAGTTTAGACAAATCCTCCACCATATTGTATTCAAGAATAGGGATGAAGTGATCCAAATTCGTGAGTAGATACAAAATAACCCATATTACATCATGTTTTATAACCGTTATTGGTAGAACTATCACAAAATTCATAGTTATCTACTTTAATTTCCACACAGGAATTGGTAAAGAGTGAAACATGACTGTTAGTCATTGGTGATCCTCCTTGACTTGATGATAGGTGAGGCATCTTGATACAAAATCTACCACTTCCTTTTCAAGGTCTCCCACCAAAATTGTACTTTCATCACTTTACACATCTTTTGGATGCCAGGATGAACAACTCATTTTGAATGGTGGTAGGTATAAAGAATATGTTCCTGACAAGACAAAGGTACCACGATCCAATATCTAAAATGTAACATTGAATTCCCATCCAACTTTCATCCCTCAATGGTATCCCCATTATTGAGTTTTGACAACATGGTAACACATTTAGGATCAGATGTCTGAGCTTGTTTAACCTACTTAACCAAATTAGGAAAAAATGAAACTAGAAATAAAGTCATGAAATTACATTGGTCGGTAAAATCTAGGTGCATGTCTGCTAGGACCAACATTAGGTGTCACTGATCCATATCCTCTTTATCCAACTAATTATATGACCTCCTACTCAATGCATCTTCCACCGAATTATATTTTCCTGATGCACACATCAAGTTGAAGTAAAAAATCTATAGATATTACATACATCTATGTTTCATTAGAATCAAATACCTTTGTGATAAAATGTGTTTTAACCTCTTATGATATGTAAAAACTATAAATTTATCACCAAAAAGATCATGACACTGAGTCTTCAAATCATGAATTGTGAAATCCAATTCCAAATCATGTGTTGGGTAGTTATTATCATGCACTCATAACTATTGTGAACCATATGACACAACATGATCTCCTTGCATGAGAATAAAACCCAACCCAGATCTCGATGCATCACAATAGATGTGAAAAATCACATTCCATTGGAATGAAACACCTTTCCTTGTTAATGTTTTCATTGGCGAGGCCAGACATGAAAATCATGAATTAAGTGTCAGTAGTATCCTGTTAATCAAAGGAAACTATGTGTCTCAAAAATATTTTTTATTGGTTTCTAAGAGATACAAACTTCCATATTTTTAGGATCTACATTAACTCCTTTTTCAGAAATGAAATGACTAAGGAAGCTTACCTCTTGAATCCATAAATCAAACTTTTAGAGTTTAGCATAATGGTGATGCTCCCAAAAAATACTCAACACTATAGCCAAGTGTTATGGATTCTCACCCTTTAAATATTGTTTTTATTATAATTTTTTAAAGATAATTGTGGGGGTGAGGACAAATAATTTAGAATGTAAATACTTTTTTGGTTTTCTTTTTCTGTGTTTGAGTGTTTTTTTCCTTGGAATAAAGATAATCAATGTGAGACCAAATCTATTTTTATGGATTTTTAAATAAAATTATTTATTCCATTTTCTTATAATTTTAAAAAAATGGAGTTTTTTATATAGTAAATGTAACACCTCGGATCAGGTGTCACTATAACTGGTGCCCCAAGCCGGTGTGTCACATAACCTCAAGCATGCCTCTTTATACTCCGAAGGCTGGAGACTAGAAGCGAGGGTCTAAAGACACATAAGGGGAGACTATACCTTATTTATCATATTAATCCAAAGTAGATTAAACAAGGAATAATAGAATTGGTATAAATAATAAACATTCATCACAAATCCATTTACCAAAATTGGGTACATGCCCACAACCAACAGTAAAATAAATGAAATATAAGGGGAGTCAAGTTCCCTAACTCATGAAATACAGGGGTGGGTCCTAGAGCCTTATTCTGTATTGACCCATGGGAGTAGATAATTAGTCCAATACCCCACTCACACCACTTATTCACACGAGTATTCTTCTTTAACCATTTAACACATTTACCATTTATGTTCCATAACTCATTGAACACATTCAAATTAGACCAAACTCTCCCTCATGCCATGTTAAAAAGATAAAAACAATAATCATTGGTTTCATTTCATAAACCCATGTTAACATGATAAACATAATTATCATATTTTTTTATCTCAAAAACCTTAAATTCTTTATTTAACAACACAATTCCATGTTCAAGGAAGTGTCCCACCCATTGGGTGGCCTCTAGATCAGTCTATACAACCTCAAAAGATTCCACATGAATCGTGATAGGTTTAATTCATCATTTAATAAAACCATTTATCATTTCCTACCATGGATACCATGTGGACATCAAAATGATACCACAACACAACCACATACACATAAAAAACTTCAAGACTATGGAATATAACTTGTAGACCACCTACCTCAAGTTCGTAGGTGAATGATGCTCACTTAACCTTATCCCTTGATTAAAAATCTAACAATATTCAAATAAATAACTTATAATCTACTATAAAAAGAGTTTTTAGGGATTTATAAGGATAATAATGCTTCCAAAAAGTCTGAACTAGAAAATATAATGAAGTGGAGTGTTAGAATCACAAGAATCATCGATTCACACCCAATAACACTACAAACAACCAAGAATTGAAGGAGAAACATCCCTTGAAAGATTGGGAGGAAAATGTTAGTAACCCTTTCTATTATAGGGTGAAATGAGAGAGAAATTTGGTGATATTTCATAATGCCCGAGGGGGAAAATGGGAAATTATCCCTTTTTAATTGGGCACACATTTTGGCTGCATGGTTGGCCTAACAGTGCACCACCCTCTGTCCAAGAGGGGGCTTGGGTCACACGGTCTCCTGGAAGCCCGCACAGTTTGAAAAACTATTTTGTGGCCATGTAGGATGGCTCTATCCAATAATACATGATTTTTCAAGCTTCCCCTTTTCATGGTTTCTCAACTGTGCACCTACCTCCCCCATGCCTGAATGGTTATGGCGTATGGTTAATACAAACCATGCACCAACTGTGAAACATGCATTGGATGGCCCCTTTCTTCCCCCTTTCATTCCCCAAACCCCCCAGAACACCCATGAGACTCGTTATAGACCTGATAAATATTCCATAAAGAAAAATAAAGGGAGTTTAACTGAAACATAGAAAAAAACATAACTCATTAGAAGTTTAGGATCTTATAGAAAAACTTAATCTCTAATGTTTTCTTGCCTAGAAAAAATACTCATGATAGTGTGGATGGATTTCATTGGTTTATAAATTGTTAAAATTAGATAATTATTGAGTGATTTCACCACTTTTGTCATGGATATTTTTGTTTTATAATTGAGAAAATGGTTTTTAATGAAACAAATCATGGTGGAATCAAAATAAAAGCATTAAGAAACTAGATTTTTAAACTTAAACTTAGATAACATTCCCATAGTGATTTATTATCACCTTGAGGATCCTTCCTAAGATAAATTTGGATATTTCCTATGAACTAGAGTAAAATAAGATAATGGGAACTGATATAAAAGTCTTCCTAAGTGAACATAAGCACATGTGTGTGTATTAAACATCAAATAAGAGTTAGAGAAACCTGAGAGCTACTTGTCCAAGTTTTTCTTCTATTCCATGACTATTATAATTAGTTTCGAGGGATACCTTCTATCTTAGGAGAGTTTTGTTTGGGGTTTAAATGTACTCATTTAATAAATAATTTTCACAAATATGGATGGGAATTATGAACTTGGATGAAGAAGGGGTATGATATATCTAAATTTAATTTAATAAGTATCAAAAAAGTTTTCAAAGTAACTTTAGGAAATGAAGCTAAAGGGAGAGGGATTTAGGAAAGTTTCACATGATAAAATCTTGATTCCACTAAGATCGATTTAGTGTAGGTTTCATGGGAACCAGTGAAGGTCTGATTCCACACTTATAAAAAATTATAAGGATTTTCGACTGTGGGGATTCAAAAAAAAATACTAAAAATGTAAAATATCCACCTAAAATCAATTCTCTTTCCCATTGTTCATCTAAATTAGGGTAATATTTAACATAAAAATCACATGGTGATCATCATGGTGATGATGAATTCAGGGATTGTGGGAAGAATTATAGCTAAGAGGAATATTTGAGAGGAAATCAGCTGAAGCCATCATGAACCTTGAGATGTGCACGTCACATCAATCAAAGGAGTTGGGAATAAAATTTGATTAATTTCTAAAAGGTTCATAAATTATTGGAGGAGTAATAAGTGGATCGTGTTTCTCACTCATGTGGGAGGTGATGATGCTAGCGAGGAACCTTGGGCCACTTATATAAGATCATGACCGTTTGCTGATAAAATGGGTGTATTCCATTTACCAAGTTAATTTTTTATTTTTCTATTTCTTTAATTTTTTGTAATCTATCAAGTGATGGAACCCTAGATCATTAGTGGTAGAGCCAAGGATAATCTCCCCATTCTTTATTGTTGGATTCTATTCATTAATATTAAATTTATTTATCCCATTTCTCTAGGTGTGTTTAACTGCTTAATCTGTCAGAGGTTTCTCCTGACTATTGTTTTTAAACTCTTTATCTCATTATTATATTTGAACACACATGCCACTTATATTTACTCCATAAATTTTGATGGTGAGTAATGGGTAGATATGAGAGTGATTAGAGATATCCAATCACTAGGCTAGGTAGGATCAAGGGATACATTGATTACTGCAATCCCTTATTCCATCTAAAACAATTAGGTGTGGGTAATCAATGAGATCACATTTTATTAGAGAGAGAGAGAGATCGTGAGAATTAATTTGAATAATGATTCAATAGAAGAGTGAGGTGATAGTATGAGGTTGGACCATTATTTCTAAAACTGAATTTAAAACTAATCAACTTGAATTTTCCACCAAATTTAATCATTTTTTTCACACACACTAAAAACACCCTCCTCTTCGAAGGCAACTTGAGTCCCACTATTTCACTACATTCATATTAGGTTCAAATTTTTTTGATAGGACCCCCATGATAGGAACCCCATAATCAATCTACTTGAACAATCTTTACTTGCTTCCCCTTTGCATCACTTGATCCTTATTAATAGCTCTAAGGAATAAAGGAGACTATATAGCCTCTAGAGAGTCAAGACCTGGGGGTATCTATCTCCAAGGAATGATATACCATTTCTATATAAGTAGGTTGATCATACATGGGAAGCCTCATCTGGATACTCTGATTAAGACCCTTTCTAAAATTTTGGGCCTTTAAAATATCATCTGAGATTATTTTATGTAGATAAATCAAGTGAAATATTTCTTCAATATTCTTTAACCACTCCTCTACTTCTAAGGAAACCTACTCCCCTCTAAATA
The DNA here is from genome assembly GCA_963277665.1 of Viscum album. Classification (NCBI taxonomy): domain Eukaryota; kingdom Viridiplantae; phylum Streptophyta; class Magnoliopsida; order Santalales; family Viscaceae; genus Viscum; species Viscum album. The sequence continues at coordinate 904,948,968 of OY728166.1, read as the reverse complement.
TATGAGGAATAATATCCTAAAATTCTTGTCTCTATTCTCAAACTTGAGTTAGAATAGGACTCACACAACTATTAATAACCTAAAGACCATAAATGATAGATGAAACCAAACTAGGGTCAACTAGATGATCAAATAGCAGAAAATAATTCACTACAACTTATAAAGGATTCATAAATACTTTCAAAGATATAATACTTCTATAATAAGAAGAAGATAAAACAAAACCAACATGTAACCTAAAAAAACACGTGGAATCAAATATAAAGGAGTAAAATAACACAAATATATCACCAAAACACAAAGATAATATGTTAACACAATAAATGTAAGAAGATATCAAAGTAAAACCAAGGTCGATATGAGAAATTTGTTTGAAATCTAAAACATTTGATAAAATATTTTGAAACAACCTTAAAAACCCTACAGGAACATTTTAGTAAATTCATCATTATCTTTTAAAACCAGAAAAATAACTTTGGAATCTAAGAATATAAAATAAAAAGTCTATTTTAGATAACTTATTAAAATATAAAAACCACTTTTCATCCCACAACAATTCCATTAATCTAATTTTCTAGTATAACCTATCGTGAGGCAATCTTCTTAGAAATTTTATTCCAACATCACCATATATAACACTTACATTTAATTCCTCACCCATAGAATCATCCATCAAAGTAAAATTTATAAAAAGGGAATCAATATCTTTGAAACACAAATATTTACTTTCAAAAATATCCTAAAAACAATTTATCACCTCTTTTAAAACCATATAATCCAACCTTTGAAAATCCATTATGAACTCAAAACCTTCCAAAACCCATCTCAATTTAACCAAAAAAGTCATAAAAACAAGATAAGACTATCCAAAAGATAGAAAAAAACAATTCAAAATAGGGAAGATTAATAAAATGAGTAAATAACACCAATTTCAATAATATATGTTCATTAAACAACTATAAGAATTATAAAAAGTCATTTAAAAGAGGGAAATCACATAAAATCCCAAAATTCCCACTGTACATGGTTTTTTTTTGCATGGTTTTTTAAATTGTGCATCAACCATGTGGGTATAATTAGATGTCTAGAATTAGATTCATGGTTTTACAAACCTTGTGGAAAATTTGTGGGGAACATTGGAACCACTCCAGTTGGGTCACATAGTTTCATTGCGTGAAGTAGAGTCTATGAACCCCAAAAAATCCCTCCAACCCTCTATTAATCAACCCAAAATTCCTCAAAATTGAAAATTAAATTAAAACACATTTTAATTACTCATTTCTTAATGTCCTATGATGACTTAAGGCTTGTAAATATGATCATTGGACTAAAACTCACTCATAACCTAACCTCAAGTCTTGACGTTCCTATATCATGTATACCATGACATTCCAAATATCCACTAAAAATAGTTCATTTGGAGGAGGTTATTTTTAAATTTTTAAGGGGTTATTTACCCCTCTAAATACATTACTAGCAGTTATTCAAAATTACTACTAAAGGGTTTTCCCACTTATGTTAGTGTCGGTTTTTCATAAATGCTGGTAAAATAAAAAAAAATATCCACTACTAGAAATTGGGTCTATCCCCATGGTTTATAGAAACCATGGGTATAGAGTTGATATAATCAGTATATACCTGAAGTTTTATTAAACCATTTGTATAGAAAAGTCTATTCCAATAGTTTTTAAAAAATAGTTGGTATAGGTTGATATATACCAGCAATTTTTTTTTAAAAACCATTGTTATAGCCTTATTAATATTCCATCGGCCTCCCACCCTCCCCACCCTTCACTCAAGAGCCCCATTCTCCCTTAACTAAATTAATTACTTCTCCCCTTACATTCTCACTTAATTTAGATATTTTTTATACCAATATTTTTTGACATCAGATTAGCGAGTTATGAATTTTTCTTCTCTTCCCCTGATTATTGTTTTCATTATTATCTATGTATGAAAACCTAACCAAGATACAGTTAGGTCACTATTATTCCACCAACGTTTTATTTTATTCTATATAGTTCATTTTATTGATTCATTTCATGTTGTTTTTTTATATTTCATTTGTTTTTATTTTGTTTGGTTTGTTGGGTTCTAATATAGTTTAATTCAGTTTTTTCAGGTTTTATTTCATCTATTTGGTTTTATGCAACATTGTTTGGTCTAGTTAGGTTTTCTTAAGCATAGTTAAATTTAATAATTTTGGTTCATTACATTTTTTGTTATATTTTGGCTAGTTCATATTGGGTAGATGTATTTCAATTAGTAAAGGTTAGTTTAGAAGGAATTACCAATATAATTTTTATGAATAAAGGGATTCATCAAAACAACACAAGACTATATCAAGTATACCCATACTAATTTCTCAAGAATGGATTTAGGGATTGATAATCATTCTCAAAATTCCTAAGCTTTCACTAAAAATTTTAAAGTTTAGGTTGGGTAAATTTGAAGCAAAACAGTGATAGGAGTTAAGGTGTAATGCCAATTGAAGCTAAAATTTATTCAATTGAATGTTTCATGGACTTAAATTATATGAGTGAAATTTTTATTGAGGAAATAATCCAACATGAGGTTCATGAAGGGTTGTTAGATTTTGAAAAACCCACTAAAATTATAGATTTAATGAACAATGAAATTGAAAATGAACATGATGAAAAAACCATTGAAATTTCATATTTGTATGAATCCTTTAACTTTTTTCCAATTCCTTGAATATTTTGATTGCATTTTCTCAAGGTGATTAATTATTATCAATAGTTTCATGGTCTTCCTCAAATGTAATTAGTTTATGTTTCTCACTATTTAAAAAAATCACAATGGAAATGCCCATTTATACTTGAAATTTTATAAATCATGAAGTCCTATTTCTCCCTAAGATGAATGTAGGTTTTACCTATTCAACATAGTTGACTTGGAACAAAAAATATTTCATATTTTTAATCAATCCATTAATGTATATATTTAAATTGTGTGTGTGATTAATTATAATGATTTTATTTCATTTTTCTATTATTGGTGATTTTATTATGTAATATTTTGTTATTTTTTTATATTTTGGTTTTGTTATTTGTTTATGCATTTATATTTTCTTTGATTATATCATTGATTTATTTTTTTTTATTTTTTTTATTTTTTTATTCTTATTTTTTATTTTATTTTTGAACATTGAATGGATCCTTGGTTTTTATTTGTTTATGTATTTTTTTCTTTATGTCATTGTTCTTAATGTATTTTTTATATATTTTTTAGTTATGTATTTTTAATACATTTGTTCTTATTCTTGTTGTTTAATTTTTGTTTCAATTTAATTATTCTGGTTTATTTGGGTTAAGTGATCTAGTCATTTTTAGTCATTAGGTTCATTTTGTCCATTCATTTAGGCCATTTAGGAATTTTTGATCATTTGGGTTAGGTTGTTTGGTTCATTTTTAAGTTTGGTTATTTGGCCATTTTTTTAATTTAGTAATTTGTTCATTCATTTTGATCATTTGGTTCAATTCAGTTTATTTCATTTGGTTCATTTTTTTTGTTAATCAACTCGATTCATTTTGGTCATTTGGTTCATTTTGGTCCAATCTCACCCAAACCAACATGAACTCAAAGGAACCAAACCAAAGGAACATAAATGAAATGATATTAAATGAATTTAATTGAAATAAATCTAATAAAAATATGAATTAAAGATTTATATTATTCTATTAGTCAAAATAAATTTAAAATTTTAATTATACATTATATAAATGTTTACATGTAAGTTGTTTACAATTTATATGTAATTTGTTTTTACAATTAACATGTAAAATGTGTTTACAGTTTACATGTGAACTATGTTTATAGTTTACATATGAACTATTTTTAGACTATTCTTAAAGTTTACATGTAACTCAACAATGAAAATTTCATAACCCAAATAACAAAATAATTATCTTTAGAATTTCATAAAAATAGTGAGTAGTATTTCAATTTAAACCAAAGCAGCACATCCAATGTAAAAACAAAACAAAAAAAATTCTATATATATAAATCTAGAAAGGTCATCTTATAATAGGCTTAAAAATCATTAATTTAGATGTTTTTCATAAATCACACCATACTTAAGATCAATATCAATTTTATTTCACAATATTATATTCTAGAATATGTTCACAATCATGATTTATCGAATATTTTATTGATAAATTAATGTTAAAACATAGTTTATCCTTCCAATTTTGCACTCACGGACTATTAAATTTAATTTAGTGAAACCACTTATTATATAAAATACACAAAAATATCAATTTAAACTCTATTATATGGATTTCATCTGATTTATACACACCTAAAAAATTATAATTCAAATCCCATTACCTTGCATGGAATTCAAATATACAATCCAATAATTTTTTCTTTCATAGAATATGAACAAAAATTCTTCTCTCTAGATAATATTTTTGAATTAAAATGAAAAACCTTATAAAATATAACATTAATTAAACCAAAATTTTCTAAATTATGAACACATAGCTAAAATTATAATTACTTAGTAATATAGATATGGATTTCTAATTTCCAAAATATGTACACTCCAAATTCAAGAAAAACTAATTCACTGATAAATCAATTTAAAATAAAAATATATTTTAACTTATTTCAAATGGATTTAAAGAATATTTATTAATAGTTAAATTATGAAAAATTTGTTTTAAAACAAGTTTTTTTACATTAAGTAAATCAAATTAAATTAAATAAAAACAAATAAAACTAAACCAAACATACCATTCAAAAATGAAACCAACATGAATTAAAATTCCACAAATAAATAGATATATTATTTATGTCTTCTTTTACTTATAAGTTGTACGTAGAATTTTTAAATACAATTTTTTAAAAATGTAAATTTCATTCTCATGTAGATTATGAAATATATTAAACACATTTTAATGAAGAGATTATTTGATAATGAGAAATAGATACATGAGCTAGGTTTGCCTCCTCTGGTTCCCTTAGTGAGTATAATAATTGTAATATTTTTATTATGAATTACATTTAATGTTATGTTCTTATTCTTTATAAAACAATTAGGGACATTCATGTGAACTATAGTTGAATTCCCCTTAGCCTACTAGTATGGGTCTATGCGGGGGTGATCCTAGAGCTACATGGAGCACCCATCATACCCATTCACACCATGAACTACCAGAAAACACCCCATTCATCACACATTTTCATCCTCCACTTGATCCTTCAAGGATATTCCATCTCATACCTACATAATCATCTTATTTATCCTCTTCTCATACCATGTCTGTGCCGCCTCTAAGGATGTTCCCACCTATACCATATCCATATCCTATGATGTACCCCTAACCCTTCTATCCTTATACTACAATGTCTATGTCACCTCCATTTCCTACTATCCATCCAGGATCTGATGATTTTTTTTCCTTCAGCTTCCATTTGAGTTCATGAATATGGCCCAGTGCATACATTGGAATAAGCACGTCTTTCATAGGAAACCGATTCTAGACACCCACAGATCCATCAGAGCCTAATGAGCAACCTGCATCTGGTTTTTTTATAAGTGTGTCAAATTATGTCACATCATTTTTTCCTATTATACTGTGAATTAATTCTTATTTTTTTCCTTTTATCATATTTAGTGGGATCTTCTAATAGGTGATGTGGGCACAACCATATGCATGAAAACTGGAATTTTCAAACATAAATAATTACGGATTACAATGAAGATAATCAAATTATAGGTAAAAATTTCAGGTAGTGTAGAAGTTTTATGGAAACCATATCCAAGTAAAATGATATCATTCTAATTTAACTAATCTCATGGAGCTATATCAATAATGAAATCAATGATAAAACATGGGAAAATATATGGGTAAGAAAATTTGTTAAATTTATATCTATATTATTGTTTTAATTATATGAATTAATATGTTCATTGCAGTGTTGGTTTAACTTTCTTGACGGTGAAACTGTGAAGGTTTCACAGTTGATGGATATTGGGGAGATGTGGTGATCATATAAGAACGAGTGATATATTAGTTAGAAGATTATATTCGGTTCTGATTTAGAGGGTGTACAAATATTCACCAACTGTCCAATAACACAATATCAATAAATGATCACATATTGGAAGAGTATTGAGTTTAAGGTATTCTTAATCTTTAATGGTTTGCATTGAAAATTAAATTATTTTTTAATTGTATTAAATTTTTGTTTTTAGGATTCATCGGAGAAAAAAATAACAAATATGCTATGATGTATTTTCACACTTTGGGACGCATTATAATGTCGGAGCATGAGAGGCATTAGGTACTTTAATATGAAGAGAAATAATATATATTTTTATATTGTTACTAAAGTGGTCATTTAATTTAATTTGGATAGTTAGGAATTAAAAAAACATAAATAGTCATAAAATGGATTTAAAATTCAATAAAATTGTCTTAAAATAGTCTTAAAACAAGCTCATGTAGTCCTAAGATTGAAGGTCAGAAATGACACATTAAAACAGAAGGTCATAAATGCCTCATTTAGTTATATTTTCATGCTTAAATTTAAGTTTTCTTCTCATGAATCCATTTAATATAAGGCTGTAAATTCCCCTTTAAAATAAGGAGATATTTTTTTATGATTTTTTGTTTTAAAATGGGGAAAAGGTATATGGGTTGAATACCTTTAAATAGTAACTTTTTAACAAAGAAAACTATTTTCTAAAATCTCTTAATGAGAATTAGCATTGAAAAGGGGTGGGTATATTTAAATAATTACTTTTTGTAATGTATTTTGGGAGACTGTTTTGTAAAATTTTATTTTAAATTTAATTGATTTTGAGGTATAATATATATTTGAAATAATTTTTTGGGGGATTTTAAATAGTAATGTTGCTTTGGTGAAACTATTTTAAAGTGTAATTAGGGATTGATAATTTCGATATACATTAGATCCTGGATATGTAATTGGTTCATCTTTTTTGGGATGATAAGTTTTTTTGTATAGAGGTTATAGAAACCCATGTCCCAGTAGACTAGAGTAAAGGGGGATTCTATCCAACCTAAAAAGAGGTAACCTAAAAATGAACAAAATAACCCAACCTAAAAAGACCTAACCCAAAATGAACAAAATGACATAACCCAAAATAAATAAAATAACCTAAACCCAAGTAAACCAATTGTTCTAACCAAAAAAATAAAAAAATGACCAAATTAACTAACCAAAAATTACATAACCCTGAAATGAACCAAATGATGTAACGTAAAATAATCCAAATGACCCAACTAAAATATAACATAACCCAAAGATGAAGCAAATGACCAAACCCAAAATTAACCAATTGACATAACCCAAGAGGAAGCAAATAAACTAACCAAAAATGAACTAAATAACCTAACCCAAATACAAATAAATAACCTAACCCAAAATGAACTAATAAACCTAACCAAAAAAATGAACAATTGATAAAATGACATAATCCAAGACAAACTAATGAACAAACGAAAAAATGAACCAAATGACATAACCCAAAAATAAACCACATGACCTAACCCAAAATAAACCAAATAACTTAACATAAAAAACATATAACCCAAAAATGTATAAAATAACCTAACCTAAAAAAGATATAACCCAAAATGAACAAAATTTCATAAACCAAAATAAACCAAATAACCTAAACCCAAGTAAACCAATTGTTTTAACCAAAACAAATGGCCAAATTAACTAACCAAAAAAATAAATAACCCTAAAATGAACCAAATGATATAACCTAGAATAAACCAAATTACCTAACTCAAATACGACATAACCCAAAGATGAACCAAATGACTGAACCCAAAATGACCTAAACCTAAGTGAACAAAATAACGTTTCCTAGAATAAACCAAATTATAAAACTCAAAAATGACTTAACCAAAAAATGAATAAAATGGCCCGAATGGCCCGGAGGACTTCATTTTTATTGATTTTTGATAACCCCCTTTCAAGGGATATGGGGGAACCCTTACAAGTCTCGTAGGCTCAGAGATTACATGGCTCGTAGTCTTAGGAGATTACATGACCAAAAGGTCTTAGGGAATTCAACTAGACTATCTAGAAGGAACTGGCCCTCCCCAGCATCTGCATCATGATATTAGCTCTCCACCTTTGCATGGTCGTCTGGCTAGGATTCATGTGCAAGCACAGGCTGGTCCTGATGGCATATCCATACCCTCTCATTCTAAAAAATCCATTTGGCTCTGCTCTGGTGAGTGCACCTGCTCCGAATCCTCTTCTGGGGCTGCTCCTTTTTTATAGAGTCTTTTTGGGGAAACTACATGTGGGACGAAGGCCTTGAGGTAGCTCAAAGGCCTTAAAGGTGGCCCTAAATCCCTACTGACCTGAAGGCCTGGGTGGCCCAAAAGCCTTAAGGACTCCAAGCCCAAACTGGTGGCCCAAAGTGAATAGTTCCAACTGCTACAGTACCAAACAGTAACTGCTACAGTACCTACTACAGTACCCGCACAGTGTATAGTTCTGTTATAGTCCCTACTATAGTACCTGTACAGTGTACACTTCTAAAAAATACTCTAACTAATATACCAAATGGCCAAATGATCAAATAACCAAACAACCTAACCAAAAAATGAACCTAATGACCAAATGATCAAATTTACTAAGTGACTGAATAACAAAATAATGTAACACAAATATAATTGGGCCAAAATGAACACACAAGAGGAATCCATATCATACCGATCTTTATCATGTTAATTAGTATGTATTGATTATGTTATGACACTAGTATTACATTTATAATTAAATTTATATTTATATGCCTCTTCATTTTATGGATACTCTTCAATAGAAAAAATTTAAATTCATTATAGGTTTATCAATTTCATATTATTCAATAATGTACTATTATACTAATAAATTTCATTTTTAGCAAGTATCATTAGGCATAAAAGGCCATGTGCCTTGAGAAAAATAATTTTTCTCGAGTAGGAATACAAATGATGGAAGTGTTGAAAATGCACAAACATAAGAAAATATTCTATGTATTTTTATTGATATTTCAAATTTTTATACGTATTAAAAATCAAATATATTGTTTGTATTTTCAATAGTGTGTCATAGAGGCCCTTGATGAGAAAGAAGATGACAAATTTGGGCTAAATGACCATTTGATACAGGTATTAGGTGAGGATCACCAGGGGAGAGTCTAATTTTGACCCAAGAAAAACATTTTCCCCACTAGGTATTGGCCCTCATCAGACACCTCTCAAACCACTCACGCCACCAAGCTACAAAATTACTGTGAAAAAAATAGTTGAGGCCAAAAAATAGCTATACGGGAGCATGAAATAGGTAAAATGGTCACCAAATAGTTCTTGAAATCTATGTAAGTTATATATCCATCACTTCCATTGTAGGATTCTAATTTTTTTTATTCATGTATGGAAACAATTCTCTCTATATATGATGCACCAAGTGATGTCAATGAGGGTCCTAGTGGTGTTCTAGGTAATGATATTGGTGGTGGTGGTGGTGGTGGTGGTGGTAGTGATGTTGGTGCTTCATACGATGATGTAGGTGATGGTGGTGATGAGGATGTTGCTGATAGTGATGAGGATGAGGATTTTGGTGAAGGGGTATGTATTGATCCCCTATATTTTTTAGTTAGCAGTAAAGAGATATGTGGATGTTTAATGACTTGAATTGATCGATTGTGTGGATGTATATGTGTGTTATAACATTGGAAATGGTTTGAAAACTATTACAAGTTGTTTATTGAATGATAAATATATATATATATATATATATATCATTGAATATGTACTATGGTTTTTATTTTGTTTACAAGTTATAGAATTGTTTGTGTGGTGGGGCTGGATGGGGTGTTGATGTCTTTTGGGGACAGGTAGTTATACCAATGGTTCAATGAACCGTTGGTATATCCTGTCCGGGGGATAAACTATTCCCACAATTCTCCTAACTGTGGGTATAGATATATACCCATGGTTTTCAGTAAACCATGGGTATTATGAATTCCACATAATCTATACCCATAGTTTCTAATGAAACCATGGGTATATCCCTATACCGATGGCTTAAGCAGTTGTAGTTCTATGAACCATAGGTATATCCTATACCCAAGGTTTTATGGGCTATACCGAGGGTTCTAAACCATAGGTATAGGGTATAGGAGGTTTTAACCCCCTCCAATATATATAATTTTAATAATTTATAGACGGTTTGGAACTCCTCTAAAAAAATATTTAAAAAAACACCCATCCTGGTCCCCTAAAAACTGAGAAAATATTTGAGGGGGTTTAAATACCTATAATATATGTCTGTGTATTAAATAATTTTGGGATGGTTTACAATCACATAAAAAATTTAGTTTTCTTAGAAAATATCCTCCCTCCCAACCCCCCCCCCCCCCAGCAGGCCGAATGGAAACCTCACTGGTCTCGCTTGCTGACACCCCCTCTAACCTCATCAACACTCTTGTTGACCTTTGATATTTCCCTCTCCCTCACCAGTCCCTTTTTTCATAGACCGATAGTATCCCTAGAATCATCGGTACCACCACACACCGCCGCGCATCCCTCTCACCCTCAAAAAATTTATTTAAAAAAACACCCTCCCTGGTTCACTGGAAAATTGGAAAAATATTAGAGAGGGTTTTAACCCCCACTAATGTGTGTGTGTGTGTTAAGAAATTTCAGGGTGGTTTAAAATCACCCCAAAAAAATCATTTTTTTTAATATCTACCCTCCTAAGCTCCCCCCCCCCACCAGCACCCCCTTTGACCTCTCCCTCCCCCTCATTGACACTCCTATCAACTTCCGACCTTGCCCTCCCCATCGCTGGACCCTCTTACCCCTTTCCAACAATATCCCCGACCTCATTGACACCCTCTCACACCATCTCTCAACTTATACCTTGCCCCTACAATCTCATTGGTCTCTTGCCTACATGCCATCACCTATGAGAAAAATACCCCCAGCCGGACCTGACCTTGGGATCAGGGGTGAGAAACACAAGTGTATGACTAACTTACCTTGTTGCATGCTTGTAGTATTTACATACATGTGTGTGTGTGTGTGTGTGTGTGTGTGTGTATAATGAGAAATTTATTATATAATATATATAGATAATAATTATATTTACATATGTAAATATAATATATATCTATATATTTATTTGTATATACTTATTTGTTTATATGATTATATAGCATAATAAAATTGCATGTATATACTTATATACATATAATATTTTTATATATCTAATATATTAATTAAAATTCATTTTTATATACTAAAATCATATATAAATACATATATGTGTACGTAACATGTTTTTTATAATAATAATATTATAATTAATAAATACATCTATATTAAATGTATGCATATGTATACAAATATATTGTATATTTATGTATATAATTAAATACATTTACATTATATATTTTTAATACAAATATAATATATATATATATATATATATAATTATTTTTATGTACATAATATGTGTGTGTGTTTATATGATAATGATAATAATTATTATTATTATCATATCTATTATTATATTAAACTTATTTTTTAAATTGTAAATTTTTTATGTGTTTTATAAATACTATACATTTATTAAATGCGTTTATATTATGATTTATATTATACATATATTATTTTTAAATACATTTATATTATATATTAATGTACTAAATACATTTATATTATATTATGTGACAAATATATATAATATACACAAAGATAAATATACATTGATATAATTTATATTTATATAAAAAATATTTATATTATATATATATATAATATTTATGTACTCTAAATTATATATGTACATATATTTAAATAAATATATTTAAACATATATTTATAATTACATTTATCTTATGTATAAAAATATTTATATATTATATATATACTTTTTTTATACGTATAAGTATTTATTTAATGTATTTATATAATATGTTTATAATGTATTTAAATATGATTTGGTCGGGGTGGATCTCTTATGGTGACACCATGGATTTCTAGATGTATAGGGCTTCAAAGCCTCCATGGATTTCCCTCGAGACCTTGAGATTGATCCATTAGCGGGGGGAATCCTCATTGGCTCAGTTCCGAAGGTGGATTCCTCAAGGGAGATGAAGGTCGATGCTTCTTCACTGAAGGAGGTAGTGATTAAAGGAATAAAAATCAAAGATTTTCCTCTCTCAAAGAAGGGATCTTGAATTGAGTCATTAGAATAGGTTCGAAGGCTCACTATGTGATTGCTGATAGTATTAAGATTTGTAAGTTTTTTTATCACTTCTAGGGTTATTTTTCCTTCAGGATCAAAACCCTAGAGGGTGGTTGATCATATCCAGTGACTTGTGAAGAGGTGGAGTTTTGAAAATTGGAAAATTATTCCACTTGGTGGAGGCTACTTTCATGTTATCTTCCCATCTAATAATCTGAAGAGGCAAGCGTGGGGGTTTGACTTGATTATGTTGCGACCGAGTATGCTCTGTATTCAAGAGGGTTTCTCAATTCAATTCATTTACTGTAAAAAAATTTAGAGGTCAAGTCTAGATTTTCATCTTTGGTTTGAACTAGATTCTCTAGCATCCAAGGATCTTGTTCGACATCGGCTAAACGGTTGGAGTTCCCATCAAAATGGAAAAATCCATGGAGGAAGCTAATTTCAGACAATTTTTAAGCATCCATGTTAAGGTTGATTTCTCTTACATGATTACTAAAAAGGTCATCCTATCAATTGAGAATGATGATTTTGATCTCAAGGTAATTTTTGAGAAGCTGCTTGAATATTTTGATGGATGCAAGATGGTAGGGTATTTGAAGGAGAAGTGTTGTAGGGATATTCTATGTTCATTATGCTCTCTGAGGGGTTATACTTTGTATAGCTGCAGGAAGTGGGACAAGGGTAAAAGACCTACTGAGGAACTGGATTACAAGAACAACGACACTAGAAATTCTAGAGCCAATGTTGACTGTGTTGGTCCCTCTTTTCATAATGTAATGGAACTTCAGGGAGAAATAGATGGTGCTCCTATGGGTGTTGACTTGAACCAACATGGAGCTCTATCTGAATATGTTCAAAAGGTTGGAAGTTCTAATTTGATTGTCAAGAAACATTCTGGCTAGGATGGGAAGCACACTGGTGAGGTGGGATAGTCTGTAAATGATGTTGTTAGTGTTGTGCCATAGTACTCTCCCTCACATCCTAACGAGAAAGGTTTTATTGTGCAACCACTCACCTTAGACTTCTTTTGACATGTTCCACATAAAGATGGGCATAGGAAATCTGATGTTCAACAGAGCATGGATTATTATCAATAGATTCATAATGTATTTAGTTCTCCAACACTATTTGGTAAATGAGGTGATGTCATGAATGATGGAAGTGACAAGGAGAAGTGTATGGTTTTATTGGACACCACTCATCTTAGATCTACAGTCAGTGGTGACTTTTTTTCTTTTAAGGATGTTATTTTAAATTTCAAGGGTAAGATGGTTAGTAGTAAAGGTTTAACTATGGTTCCTCCAAAAATAATTCCATGGAATAATTACTCCAACCTTCTAATAAATGTGTCTACCATATCATCTTCCAAGTCATAAAATATTAAGCTCACTCAAGAGTAGGAAAGGTCCAAGTAAGCAATCCTTGGGATCCCTAATCAAGGAAATTCATAGTTAGAGTGGGAAACTATTGATTATACTAATGAATTTGATTATGATTATGGAAATGATCCTGCATTTCTTTATTTGTTGTATTCTTTTCTGAATGAGGGCATGTGTCTTTGTGTGACCTCATCTGTTTTCTTACTTGATTGTTTTCTTTTTATTTCACCTTTAATAAAAGGCTAGAAGATTTGGCTTATGGATAGACATTTTTCATTAAATACATATATATAATGTGTTTATATATTATATTTAGATATTTGGTGGTACAATTACTTTGCAACACACACACACACCTCACACACAGAGTCCGAATGAGCAGACCATAGACCCCCCAAGGGGTAACACACTTATCAAACCCCTTATTTATTTTATATGGACATGTAGACTCTATTATATAGAGTCCTAAATACTCATAAAAATTATGTCCTGAAGTACTCTTCATCATGGATCGTAGTCCCACATAAACTTGTTATGGAACACCCTTCACTGTCTATAGCGCAACACCCCCCATCATAATCATCCACCTACCCAAAGCCAATCCTCGTAGTCCCACCTGAGGTGGCCATCCACAAACACATGCCTGAACCCCAAAGGCATGCACCATGGACGACAACTACAAAGAAACCTCTCAAATTTTGATTTGGGAATGCAGCATGGGTTCACCGTTGATGACCACCATCAACGCCATTGGCCCACCAGCCTATACCATTCACCATTTATATGCCTCCATCGTTTGTTCATCTGGTCATCACCTTTCCGCCTAAGCACTACAATCAATCATCGCTATTACACAAAGTCGCATCCACCTCATCGCCAATGAATCATCATCCCTACCCTTTCCATGCTCACCTGTGTCAGAGATCGTCGTCATGCTCATCTACTCCATCAAAGACTGCCACCCCTGGTCACGCTTGTTGTGCCAAAGACTACTCGCTCACTCGCTTTTAAGCCAACTAACCATGAGAACCCCTACCGTAGAGCGAGGGTCTTTCAGTACCATGGATTTAATCTACCCATCAACACAGTGCGCAGATGAGGCCATCCCACTAAACATCCACAAAGTGGGTCAATATATGTGTAGATCTGGGATTTGAACCCCAAACCTTTCAGATATGGTACAACTGTTGATTACCACTAAATTGGATCCTTGTTTACTAATGATTTTATATAATACACATGCATTCATGCATATATTTATATTATAAAATTTGATTTTTTTAAGTAAAATGAAAAAATAGAGGGATTTCTAACCACCCCTATTTTTTGATTTTTTTAATAAATTGGTTATATTTTAACTGGATTTTTTTCAAAACCACTAATAAAATATGGTGACATAAAATAAAATAAAAAATTTATGGGGTCAAAACCATCTATAATATAAGATATTATTGATGGTTATGAACCGCCTCTAATATTTTAGATTAGATGGGGTTTTTACCCCCCATCTATTTTTTTTATTTTTTTAAATAAATTTATTGTATTTTAGAAATGGTTTTGTCAAAATTGCTAATAAATTTTAATTTAACAGCATTTTTGACATAATCAAAGCTAAATTATACAAAAATTAAATTTAAAAGAGGTTGTGCATAACCCCCTCTAAAAATTCGCCGTTAAATGCACTTTTTTTATAGCGATTGTAAACCAAAACTAGGATTTCATATAATTTTGTAATAAATTGGCCCAGGTCAACCCATCACATCACCCATGTCAATTTACTACAAGTCCTAAGGCACATTCTTGATCACCACAGATTGAAAACTAGATCCATGACATTAACCTCACTTAATTTGGAAATAATTTTTCCCAATGGAACATAAATTTAAAAGAACCTCAACCTAGAAGTTTGACATGACGATTCCAAGTTATAGAACATCACACACAATAAACAAACAATTTAGAAAATAAAAAACCACCAAACATGGAATAATAACATAAATAGAATTTCAAAATAGACATAACCCATAATTAAAACCAACATCTCAAATTTAATGCAATATCCAAACAATATGATGATGACACAAAAGGTGAGAAGCATGTGAGGCACTATACAAGATGAAGCAAAGAAAAAAAATATCCATAACCTATATATATATATATATATATATAAAACTACCACCCATAGTGTAATAGGGACATGTGCTTCACTTGAAACCCCCATCATACTTGAACTAACATCTCGTTCACACCTAAGATCCAAGAAACCTGTCAATTCTTGTATAAGATAAATTCAAGACTACATACACATATATAGTGTGTATGTGGGATGTGATCTAAAATTATCCAATAGGATCCCACCATGTAATCATTACATTTAAATTTGAAAATAATTTCATGTACAATAGTTTGAAATAAAACACACCAAAGTATCCCATTTTGTTTATTAAACCAATAAAAAGAGATGATTTATCACTTTCACTTTATAAAAAACCAAGTAGTTTTAAAACATGGAAAAGTGAAATCATAAACCCTTATCAGTAAAAAAGTGCATAAAAAGTGATAAAACAATTTTTAAATAAAGCGTCCTTGCATAATTTGAAACAACACTTTATATTTATTTTTGGAAACATTTTTTGAAAGAAAACTATTTTTGAAGAAAACACCACAAAAAAATGATTTGTATGTCTTAAAATTATTTTACCATAAAATATACATTTTCCAAGGAAAAAATTGGAATTTAAATTATATTCATTTGGTTTTATAAAAACAACCCAAGTTTTAGGAGTAAATAAAAATAGGGAAAATTAAAAATATTATCAAATGTATTATCATTAATCAGAAAAAGGAAATACCGGAACATATGGAACAAGAAGCTTCATCACTGTATAAAGTGTTGTAACACAATATACACTACATGAAAAAATTCTAACAATATCCATTATAATAGAAATATATGAACATCAAACAATAGTCATCATGGGAAAACACACTAGGAACCAAGGTGATGTTCATGGACATAACTAAACGATGAATCGTCATAGGGATAGTCGATGATCATAAACTGAACATACACACATTTTTATCTTCCCTGGACTCCCCAATAGGTAATAAATTCCTAGTATGCACAAAATCATACACTATAGATAGTAGTTGGTGTGTAGTCTCAATTAGTGTAGCAATAAACCCTCAAACTTCCACTTAGCTACCCAAGGTTTTTCATGACATAAACTAGAGGTGAGAATTTATGGAAATATATCTCAAGATAATATCACATTAATAAAATCATAAACTCATGCCTTATCTTCAAACAACATTCAAAGAAGCAACCCCTTCACAATATTCTAACAATCCAATCAGAATTCAGTTATCACATTATACCATATCACTTTATAATAAAATGAAATCCAAGGGGAATTACAACAAGGGTGGAAACAAAAAATAAATACATTCATTTCATTTTACAAGAAAGCCTTATAATTAATCATTTCAAACCAATAATACCTTTATAAAATAATGAAATAAAACAAGTCATCTTCTTACATGAAATTCAACTAAATCATTTTATAAAATGATTCAAGTGTGAAAAAGACCATTTTTCCCTTAAATCAAATTACTAAACTCAATAATATAATGTTTAAAACACATAAAGAAGTTTTCACTAAATTACATGTTAAGTATTTCATTGAAAACCCACTCTAGGAATTTCATCGACCACCTAAAGTATAATAATTTAACTAGAGAAGAATTCCACACCTTGGGTGTGGAATACACCCTCTTACGTAAAGGATTTTTTTGTGAACATCAGTTTTATGAAGAAAGAAGATTGTTTTTTCATGAAAAAGTGTTTTTCATAAATTTTTGGGGTGTGTCATGAAAGTTTGGAGTTTTGTGAAAGAGTAGAGTTTCATTAAAGTGGGTAAGTTGAGCGAATATCGAGGGAATTTCCCAGAATTCATCATTTAGTTGAAAGAAGAGATTCATGACACACAAAATGTGGTGTAATAAAAGGAGATTCAAATCATTAAAGGGTGTCTATTGAAGGAACAATGAGTACACTTCAGCTGAGTGGGCAATGAGCTTTCAAAAAGTTTGTGGTTGTAAACAAGGATGGATTGTGCGTCTGCTCTGAACCATGTAACGGTAGTGCAATCTATGGATTCTAGAAAATTGGAACATTTCCATTGTATACTCCTTGGATTAGCCCAATTAGGGTGAACCAAGTAAAATTGATGTGTCTCTTTCATGTTTTTATTTCAATTTATATATTGGCATGATAAAAAGAAATAATAGAGTTTTTTTAATGACAAAATAGGATTAGTGGGTGAAGTTGTTTAATTCAACCTACCTTGAAGGGGTTATTACCCATTATAAATACATTATTGGTGGTTATGAAAATCACTACTAAAGTTAAATCCCACCCGTGTTAGTGGTGGTTTTTCATAAGTTCTAATAAACTGTAAAAAATATTAGAGGGGGTTTCAACCCACTCTAATATATATAATTTTAATAATTTAGGGACGTTTCATAACTACTTCAAAAATTTTCTTAAAAAATACACCCTTCCTGATCCCTTAGAAACCTTAGAAGACATTAGAGAGGGTTTTAACCCCCTATAATATGTGTGTGTATATTAAATAATTTTGGGATGGTTTATAATCACATAAAAAAACAGTTTTTTTAGAAAATATCCTCCCTCACCAACACCCCCCCAGCATGCCGAACTCCAACCTCATTGGACCTGCTTGCCAGCACACCCCTTAACCTCGTTGACACTCATTTTGATCTTTGACCTTGCCCTCCCCCTCACTGGTCCCTCTCACCACTAAACGATAGCATCCCCAGCCTCGTTGGGACTTTCGTACATTGTCACTCATCCCTCTCACCCCCAAACATTTTCTTTAAAAAAACCACCCTCTTCGGTCCATTGGAAAACTGAAAAAATATTACAGAGTACTTTAACCCACTTTAATGTGTGTGTGTGTCAATATATATTAAATAATTTTGGGTTGGTTTACAATCACCCCAAAAAAATCAATTTTTTTTAGAAAATATCCTCCCTCCCCAGCTCCCCCTCGTTGACACCACCTCTGACCCCACCCTCCCCCTCTTTGACACTCTCGTCAACTTCCAACCTTGCCTCCCCCCTCGTTAGCCCATATTTCTCCCACACAAAAATAGAACCAACCTTTTTGACACCCCCCACACCGTCGCTTGACCTCTATCTCACCCTTGCAAGCTCATCGAGCTCCTACTTGCATGTTATCATCTGTAAGAAAAATACCCCTAGCCAGACCTAACCTCAGGATCACGACCAACTTACCTTGCCGCATGGTTGAAGTATTTATGTACATGTGTGTGTGTAATGATGAATTTATTATATAATTATGTAATATATATTTATATATTTATTTTCAATTTTTTATTTTTATACACTTATTTTTAAATTCATTTTTTATATACTAAAATCATATATAAATACATATATCTATACATAACATGTTTTTTATAAAGATAATAATATTATTAATAAATACATATATATATATATATTAAATGTATGTATATGTATACAAATATATTGTATATTTATGTATACAATTAAATAAATTTACATTATATATTTTTTATACAAATATATATAAAATAATATATATATATAATTATTTTTATGTACTTATATATATGAATGTGTTTATATGATAAATATAATATTAATAATAATTATTATTTCTATTATTATATTAAACCTAATTTTTAAATTATAAAAATTATATGTGGTTTTATAAATACCATAAATTTGTTAAATACATTTATATTATGATTTATATTATACATATATTATTTTAAATACATTTATATTATATATTTATGTATTAAATACATATATATTATATTATGTGTACAAATATATATGATATACACAAAAATAAATATACATTTATATAATTTATATTTATATATTATATATATAATATTTATGCACTCTAAATTATATATGTATATATATTTAAATAAATATATTTATACATATATATTTATAATTACATTTATCTTATGTATAAAAATATACACATTTTATATATATACACATTTTTGTTTATATGTATAAGTATTTATTTAATGTATTTATATAATGTCTTTATATAATATGTTTATAATGTATTTAAATAAATTTATATAACGTGTTTATATATTATATATTAGATATTTGGGGGTAAAATTACATCACAACACACACACCACACACATAGAGGTCTAACGGGAAGACCGTAACCCCCCAAAGGGGTAACTTACCCATCAATCCCCTTATTTATTTTATTTGGCCCTACTAACCCTATTATATAGAGTACTAAAGACTATACAAATTATGGACTGAATACCCATTCATAATTGCCTATGGGCCCGCATAAACCTATTGTGCAACACCCTCCACTGTTTGCAGCACAATACCCCCCATTGTGACCATCCACCTACCCAGGTCTAGTCCCCACCATTGCACCTAAGGTGGCTATCCACATGCACACGCCTGCAGCCCAAATCCCCGAAATATGGACAACAGTTGCAAATAAGCCTCTCAAAGTCCAATGTGGGAACACAACCTGGGTTTTCCACTACTGACCGCCATTAACACCGCTGACCCACCGGCCCGTACCATCTGTCTCTTTTTCACCTCTGTTGTTTGTTCATTCAGTCTCCATCCCATCGCCTAAGCACCATAATCAATCATCGTCGCTACATGAAGTCAAAATTGCCTCCTCATTGATGAATTTTCATCCCTACCCTTTCCACACTCACCTGCGTCAGATATTGTCATCATGCTCATCTTCCCACATCAAAGACCTCAGCCCCCTGGCCATGCTTGTTGTGCCAGAGACTACGCTACTACAGATAGTGCTTTTAAAAGTGCTAGAAAATGCTTTTAATAGCGATAAAAAAGCACTTTTTATCTCAATGAAGATAAATGGGGGGTCCCCTTTAACAACAATAAAAAAGAGCTGATAAAGGGTGTCCTTTATCTTCACTAAAAAAACGCTGATAATGCCCCCCTTTATTCGTGCTATTTTAGCATGGATAAAGTATATTTTTATCATCTCTATTTTTAGCACTGATAAAAGACCACTTAATCATTGGTTTAATTAGCACTGATAAATTTTTCCTTTATCAGCGCTCAAAATAGCGCTGATAAAGGGTGATTTTATCTACGCTTGAATTAGCACTGATAAAGGGACATTTATCAACGCTCAAAATATCATTGATAAAGGCCTAGTTGTCTGTGATGTGATGTTTATATAATATCACACCCACTAGAAACACCTGCACCTGCACAGCACACACACACCACCTACACAAAACAGCACATGCACAGTGCACA
The DNA here is from genome assembly GCA_963277665.1 of Viscum album. Lineage (NCBI taxonomy): Eukaryota > Viridiplantae > Streptophyta > Magnoliopsida > Santalales > Viscaceae > Viscum > Viscum album. The sequence goes on along the minus strand of OY728166.1, from coordinate 904,927,956 downwards.
CAAGAACAAAGCATCACACACAAGAACAAAGCAGCACACACAAGAACAAAGCAGTGCACACAAGGGTTTGAAAAAAAAAGATATATACATTTCAAGAAATGTTTTATATAATTACATTTACAATTATCCAATAAATAGTTAAAAACATTAATGTTTTATCCTTTGACATATGTCATCCCCTCTCAAAAATGTCCGCCCATGGTATTAGTTGCCGAAAAATAATCCCAACTCAAGAAAAGGGTTCCACCTATATAAGAAAACAAATATTATGTTAGTAATACTATAAATAAATAAATTAAACATTAATATTAAAGAATACATTAATAAAATGTCAATTTTTAATAAAAAAGACACATTTTGAGTTATACAGGTCACATCATGCATTGTATTGAGGTGGGGTTGATTCCTACACGTCACAAATGAGTTATGGATCATTTTCCTAAAATATCAAAAACAATATGAATGGGTTTTCTTGGTTTTTAGTATGTATCTTGGTTTTTACTAAAATTAATATCAAATTTAAATGAAATTTTTGGATTTATACCGGTCACATCATTCGTTGGATTGAGGTGTGGTTGATTCCTGCATGTAACAAATGCCTCATGGATCATTTTTATAAAGTATCAAAATAATATGAATGGGTTTGCTCGAGTTTCAGTATGACAGTTGTGTTTTTTACTAAAATATCATTTCAAACTAGAAATACCCATTTTGAGTCGTACTGGTCACATCGTACATCATTTTGAGGTGATACTAATTCATACACATCACAAGGGATTTAAAAATTTCTCTCCCAAATTATAGAGACAATCAGAGGGCATTTTCTTGGTTTTTAGTGAGTAAAATGTTTTGAGCTAAAATGTCAATTTTAAACTGATAACGTACACTTTTAGTCATACTGGTAACACCGTGCGTCAGATTGAGATGTGGTTGATTCCTATACATCACAAATTACCCATGGATCATTTTCTTAAAGTATCAAAACAATATGAATGTATTTTCTTGGTTTTTAGTATGTCACTTGTTCTTTTTACTTAAATTAATGTCAATTTTAAATAAAAACACATTTGGATTTATATCGGTCACATCGTTCATCAGATTAAGGTGTCGTTGATTCCTACAAATCAAAAATGACTCATGGATCATTGTTCTCAGTTATCAAAACAATACAAATGTGTTTCCTTAGTTTTCAGTATGTCATTTGGATTTTTTTTCTAAAATATCATTTCAAACCAGAAACATGATTTTTGAGTCATACTGGTCACATCGTGCATCGATTTGATGTGATTCTAATTCATACACATCAAAAAGGACTTAATAATCACATTACTAAATTATTAAGACAATCCAATGCGAATGAGCATGAGGAAGTCCATCCGTTGGGGTGAACCTATAAAGTCATGAGGTAATGAGGGCTCGAATACCCCTAAGTGGTGGGCAAGATGGGTGGTGTAAAACTCGCCATTCAGGTTACCCTGACGGCCGGTAAACATGGAGTAAAAATAGGAGGCGGCAAGAAAGGGGAGGTCTGGGTAGGTGTGCCAGATGACACAGGTAAGAAGCTCCATGTCACAGTCGGTCATGACCCCCATATCCTCATGGCGGGGGAAGAGGATGGTGCTGAAGCACCGGTGGGTGAAGCAAAGGATGGGGTCGGCTATAAGAGTGATCTTCTGAGAAGTGGGGGAGTACTGGTGGTCAGGCCCAGTGATCTCCCACCACATGGCAATGAGGTCAGAGCGCTTGGGCCGGGTCAAGTCAGAAACAGGGGGTGGGGTGATAGGATGGGGGTATAAGCCGCACCCTCATCCAAACTCCATCATCGTCAGAGAAAAACATCGGCCGCCTAGCCGGAATTGAACTACTGGCACCGCATCGCCAGGTGTCTCTCGGTACTCCACTCCATCGAACTCAAACGAAGCTGCAAACTCCAAAAATAAATCACGAAACACAGGAGTGATGACCTGGAAAATATCGAGGAGTGCGGTGTGCCCAAGAAGCACCTCCAACTCCTCCCAAATACCGAGCCACTGTGGAATGCTGCTGTCGAGGTACCAGCCACTCAATGGTATCGGCTGATGAGAGAAGCGTTGGAACCAGTCGTATGCGAGGTCGGTGACCGGGAATACCGTGCAGGGATAGGGAACACCTGTAGGTCCTGGCCCAGGTGTCGGTGCAGTAGCAACGTATGGCTCGGAAGGTGGATCTGCCGAAGTAGAAGGTGGCTCGGTGGAAGGTGTGCTCGAAGAGGGACCAGCTGCTGAGGAGGATAGTACAGGGAAAGTGGTAGCTGGTGCAGCAGAAGAAGGCCCGGCCTCATCGGAGGGAGTCAGTGGCGGCAGAACAACCAATGGGGGGAGATCAAAGACTGGAGCGTCGGGGTCCAGCTGCGTAGGTGGTCGGAGTTGGATCTGACGATAACTGGACTCCTCGCCCTCAGTAACGGAGGCTGGCCACTTCCCGCGCGAAGGATCGTGATCTGCCATATCCTGAAATAGAAATAAATAGAAAAAAAACAAAAGAAAAAGAAAAAGGAAAGAAAAAAAACAAAGAAAATGTGAGAAAATTGAAAAAGAAAAGTACACAGCGTGTACTCTAGAGTACATGGCGTGTAGTCAAAAATGGAGAGTATCCCGTGTTCTCTGGACAGACACGCCGAGGGTGGAAAACAGACCATGGAAAGGTACACGGCACGTACCGAACATACACGCCGTGTTCACTCAAAGGTTGGTGGTCGTGTGGAAAAAATGACACGACCATGTTTTTATCATATAATAGAAGACAATACACGCCGTGTAGGTACTAGACACGACGTGGACTACATACGAAGAACATGGCCATGTAGAGGGTGAGACATGGGCCGGCTATAGATATAACGGACACGGCGTGTACCGAACACACACGTTGTGTACTAGAACATGGGGTGACAGGCTGTGTTATGCCACACACGGAGGGGCCAAGGGAAATTGTCTACACGGTGTGTACCAAACATACACACCGTGTATGAAAATGGTGGGTGAGGCTGTGTGCAAAGGTATACTCGGGCACGATGAAAAGGACACGGTGTGTACCGAACAGGTACACGGCGTGTGTTCTTCATTTCGTGGTCGTGTACTGGCGGAAGCCGAACGGTCAGCCGATCCAAAAAACATCCTAAACGAGTCTAAAAATTTGAAACAGAGGGTGTAGAATGGTGTACTTGGATCGAAGATCACAATGTGAGAAGAATCAGAACTTGAAACGCCCCAAATCGATGGATCTGGAGAAGAGGGTTCTGGTGGCATTTGGGAGAAGAAAATGGGAAGAGGGGAGGAAATGGGGAGACCGCGTGACACGGCCTCAAGCCGGGTAGACCACGGCTTATATAGCCGAGGTACACGACGTGTATGTTTGGTACACGCCGTGTATCTCATTTTTTATTACAAATATATATAAATAAATATAATTATTATAGTAAACTATATAATAATTATTAATAATTAAAATAAAATATATATATCTACAAATTATATTAAAAATAAATAGATACACGACGTATATCAGGAAATACACACCGTGTATTTTAAAATGAGAAAAAGTGTAGTATAACATTTGGTCCGGAGCTTGGGGCGGGCTTCGAACCGGTGATCGGCCGATTCGAACGGACGCCCTCACCCACTGGAGCAAAGGTTGTTCTGTTGTCCATATTTATTATATATATATATTTATTCTATATGGCCTATACACACGGAAAGAAATAAAATCATGGCGTGTGGTTTTTATTTAGGAAAGGATGGGGGTGAAGCAGGGAGATTATCATGATTCGAAACCGGGCCTTTTGAACCTGGTTCCGAGACTCTGCCAATCCGCCAACTTCACCCACATGAAATTTCTTATTTTTAAAACGTTTTTAATTTATATTGGAAGAATTATGGTGGACACGGCGTATATCGGGATACACATCGTGTGGTTTTATTAAAAGAACAAATGATTGAAATGGGACGGTTGTCTGGATTCGAACTCGGGTCTTGTGAAACCGGATTACGATTATAGCCAACCGGTACATCCCCATCATGGGTTTTATTAAACACATTTATATAGATACATATATAGAAAATACCAAACATGCCGTGTAAATAAAAGGAGGAACCCTGTGCCGAAGGTAAGGCAGGAGGATTCGAACCGAGGACGACTCGAATAAACTCCAGTGACTTTTCCATCAGCATCGGCATCATCCCTGGTTATTTATTTGTTATTCTAGAGATTTATATTATTAAGATTACAAATTAAAAAGATAAGTACATGTCGTGTAAATAAGTGGGACACGGTGTGTAACCTCTGGGTTGCCTCCCAAAAAGCGCCTTTGTTTTAGGTCGTTGTCTTGACCTACTTACCTTGCTTACCTGAGGAGTATGGTGGAAAATGTTCCCAATAGTGGCCGCCCTGGCCATCTAGGAGTTGCAAGTTCTCTGGATCTTCTTCAACAGGAATGTCTGGAATGTTAAAATTATCAGAAATATAGGAACATACCAGATCATCCACCAGGCGGTTATCCAGGGTAGTTATTGCAGAACAATCCTCATGATCGGACGATGATGCCTGCTTGATGGATTTGAGAACATTGTAGGAGACTCTCTCATCTCCTACCTGGAAAATCATCTCTCCTTGGTGCACATCAATGAGTGCCTTCCCAGTTGCCAAGAAAGGTCTTCCAAGTATAAGAGGTGCTTCCTGGTCATCCCCCATGTCTAGGATGATGATATCAGCGGGAAGGATTAGCCTACCCACCTTGACCAGTACGTCCTCTAGTAGTCCCTTCGGGTGTTTGATGGATCGATCAGCAAGTTGAAGGGCTATGCGGGTAGGCTTGAGCTCATTGAGTCCCAGCTTCTTGAAAACTCTGAGGGGCATGAGGTTCACGCTGGCCCCTAAGTCGCAGAGGGCCTTCCCAAACTTGCAAGATCCAATAGTACAAGGAATGGTGAAACTACTTGGATCTTGGAGTTTGGGAGGAATAGAATGTTGAACCACCACGGAGCACTCCTTTGTAAGTGTAATAACACCCAAATCCTCCATCTTCCTCTTATTCGAGAGGATTTCCTTCATAAATTTGGCGTAGGTGGGCATCTGAGTCAGGGCCTCTACAAATGGGATGTTGATATGTAGCTTCTTGAACACATCCATGAATTTTCTGAATTGGTGGTCTAGCTTCCTCTGCTTCAATCTTTCCGGAAAAGGTAAGGCAGACTTGAATGGTTGTATTACTTCCTTTTCTATATTTTGCAAAGCCTCCTTCTACGGGCTTTTGGATGAGGAGGAGTTGGTATTAGTACCTTTTTCATCAACAGTGGGTGTGGATGCACTTTGCTGTGCTGATTGGTTCTGTTGGAGCTCTTTTTCACTCTGGAGCATGATCACATTAGCCTCCTCCCTTGGGTTCTTTTCGGTGTTCCCCGGTAGTGTACCGGGCTGTCTCCCTGAAAGTTGGTTTACCAGCTGGCCAATCTGATTCTCCAAGCCTCGAATTGAAGCTTTTTGATTTTGGAACCAAGTCTCAGTAGTAGATATGAATTTAGTCATTAGATCCTCTAACCTTGAGGTGTTCTCCTGCTGAGGTGGTTGTTGAGCCGGTGGAGGAGGTGGCTATCGTGGATACTTTGGACGAGGGTTTTGATACCCTTGTTGCTGATAAGGACCCTGCTGGGGTTGTTGCGGACTTTGGTATTGGTTCTGGTATGGAGGCTAGTTGTAGCTGGGCAGTCACTCGGGTGGAGGATTTTGCTGTTGTTGGCCCCAGACTGTGTTCTGTTGATCTCACCATGCCGGGTTCTGGTACTGCTGGTACTGGTTGGGCCCTTGATTTTGGGCAACATAACTCACCTCGCTCGTCAAAGGGCCGCCAGTCGAACCCGGGCATTCTCCCATGATGTGGTTATCACCAAAATCGTCGCATGCTGGATGGTGCACCGCATGAACTTGAGATGCTCCTTTTAGGTTCAATGCGTAGATTTTCTTGGACACAACGTCCAACTGAGCAGCTAACATAGTGGTAGCGTCAATATTGTTCATACCTCACTTTTGAGTCCCCCACTTGGAGTTCCACGGGAAGCTGTTGGCTGGCATGTCTTCCAGTAGTTCAAATAGTTCTTCGAGGGATTTCCGCATCACCGTGCCTCCAGCAGCAGCGTCCACCACAGATTTGGTATTCGTGGTAAGTCCTCCGTAGAAGGTCTAGACTTGCATCCAGAGTGGGAGTCCGTGGTGGGGGAATTTTCTTATCATCTCCTTGAAGCGTTCCCAGGACTCGTATAATGACTCGGAGTCGTGCTGCTGGAAGTTATGGATCTCATTCCGGAGTGTCACCGTTTTGGATGGTGGAAAGTACTTTGATATGAACGCATGGGCTAGATCCTCCCAGGTGAGGATAGATCGTTGTGGCAGCCCCTTGATCCAGTCATTCACCTTATCCCGTAGAGAAAAGGGGAATAGGTGAAGACGGATGGAATCCTCTGACACGCCATGGTACCGAAAGGTGTCACAGATCTCCAGAAAGTTGGAGAGATGGGCGTTCAGGTCCTTGCTGGCCAGGCCTCCAAATTGGACTGTGTTCTGGATCAGCTGCATGATAGCAGGCTTGATCTCGAAGTGATGGGCTTGGACCGGAGGACGAACGATACCCGTATCAGCTCCATGAATTGATGGAAGTCTGTACTCCATAAGGGTACGTCTTGGAGGTTGTTGTTGATGGGGTGGAGCTTGCATGAACTACTCTTGAGGAGTGAAGTATGGTCGTGGGAAGAGTTACTGCGGCGGCCGTTGGTAATCCCTTGGGAGGAATTCCATGAAGGCGCCAGGAGGTTGCTCCGGTAGACCAGCAGCGGGAGGCTTCTGATCCTGGTACTGATGCTCAGTCGCAACATCTATGGCTGGTGCTCCCTCTTCCTTGTTCGCCATGGGTTGTGGTTGATGGTTGTGAGTTTCTATCCTTGTACGTCGACGATGAAGTAAGGTCCGTTTGATTTCCGGGTCAAGCAGAACTAATTCCGGAGACTCGACGCTTCTGGATCGTGTAAAATGTCTAAACATACACTTTAAGCTCTGCACAACACAAAAACGAAAACCAGGCATAAAAGGGAAAAATAAAAGAGAAAATTTGAAATGGGATCAGAAAAGAGATTTTTGATAATTTTTTATTTTTATTTTCACTTAAATCAATTATTAACACAATTTAAATCTTATCACTAATACCAAATGGTGATCCCTGGAAATGGCGCCAAAATTTGGTCCACGCTGTTGTTGATTGAAGTTTTATGCGTCCCAAATTAATTACCCATTCTTAGAACTTTAGTATAGCTTAAGTTCAGGTTCGATCCATAGGGAACCATGGCATGCATGAATTCAATTGAGTTAATACTTAACTAGGTGAAGTATGCAGAATTTAGAATCGATTGGGTTGATTTTGGGTTTTGATTGAAACTAAATTGATTTACTTTGAAGAAATAGATACAGTTTGAAAGAAAACAATGGGTAAATTTTAAGATCTTTTAAAATGGGAAGAAAAGACATGTCGGGGCTATGGTGATTAAGGAGGTCTTATGCAGATTGTTTCAATGGTTGTGTTGTTCATAATAATTCAATCATTCTGGATTTCGTTCTGTTACAAGATTTCCTTGGTCTGGTTCCTCTTGTTTGGAATTAGAGCAGATGAATCCTTGGTCCAGCAGTCAGTGTTCTTAATTCTTTATGAAGTTCTGTCCATTATTTGAATCGGTAAAATCCTTCCAATGGTCATGGATGTTTTCACCATTACTTTTCCTTTGTATCGCTGAGAATTCTTCCCTTGATCCGGGTCAGAATTCTCAGTTATATTTAACAGTAGATTAAGAAGAGTAAGATGAATTACAACGGTAAAGCACAACTATATAAAACAACATACAAATTACAATCCCTTCATCCACAACCCCAACATGAGGGGTTTAGTTACACATAGAAAGTGGAGGAGAAACATCACATGTGATACCTGACTGATTCATCATGTAAGCGCTGAGGTAGGGTGTCGGAAGGTGGAGTAGTGGAACTACAGCACCACGGTGGCTCGGGAATGGTAGCAATAGAGCTTCTTCTCTCCTCCAAAGGTTTCGAACTCCTTAAATCCGTAGGCCAAGGCCTCTTTATATAGAAAAATAAAGTACACGGCGTGTATAGAAAGTACACGCCGTGTACTTTTTGTCAACGCATTTTGGCGCCAATTTCTCCACGGTTAGGCGGCCTAACACACCGTCTTTGACTTTTGAACATGGCGTCACCTGCAAGTTGAGTGTACACGGTGTGTAGCGCCACCATACACAGCGTGTAGTATCAAAAGTCTGGCCACCATCCCCTTCTAGAACAACAGACACAGTATGTAAAATTTTAAACTCGCCGTGTCTCTTTCAACGGCCACATGGGTGTGTAGACTTTTCTTAGTAACCACCGCTTCTAGAAAGTAGTACACGGTGTGTAACGCCGCCCCACACGGTGTGTATCTCTTCCTGGTGACATGGGAGTGTACTCCCTACTTTGGTCCGTGTCCTTGTCTGGACGTACATGGCGTGTATAAAAGTAGATGCCGTGTAGTTGCAAAATTTTCACAAACTTCCCTTGATCCGTGTATTTAGCCAGAAAGCTCCTGAAAGTAAACAGATTCACCAAAATCAAAGAATATGTTCCTAAAACAATAGATATTTGCTGAAAAAATGTTTTTATTGTCAATTATATATGTGGAAATGTATACAAAACTCAGGTGTATCACCTATACATCACAAATAACCCATCGATCATTTTCTTAAAGTATCAAAACAATATGAATGTGTTTTCTTGGTTTTCAGTATGTCACTTGTTCTTTTTACTTAAATTAATGTCAATTTTAAATAAAAACACATTTAGATTTATATCAGTCACATAATTTATAAGATTAAGGTGTGGTTGATTCCTACACATCACAAATGACTCATGGATCATTGTTCTCAGTTATCAAAACAATCCAAATGTGTTTCCTTAGTTTTCAGTATGTTATTTTCATTTTTTTACTAAAATATCATTTCAAACCAGAAACATGATTTTTGAGTCATACTGGTCACATCGTGCATCGATTTGATGTGATGATAATTCATACACATCAAAAAGGACTTAAGAATCACTTTACTAAATTATGAAGACAATCAGAAATTGTTTTCTTGGTTTTTAGTGAGTGACGCATTTTGAGATAAAATGTAAATTTTAAACTAATAACAGACACTTTTAGTCATACCGGTCACACCATGCATCGGATTAAGGTTCGGTTGATTCCTTCACATAAAAAATGACTCATGTATCATTTTCCTAAAGTATCACAACAATATGAATGATTTTTATTGGTTTTTAATATGTCATTTTATTTTTTACTTAAATTAATGTCAATTTTAAATAAAAAGACACATTTGGATTTATAACAGTCACATCATGTGTTTTATTGAGGTGGGGTTGATTCTTTCATGTCACAAATGACTCATAGATAATTTTTCTAAACTATCAAAACAATATTAATGCATTTACTTGGTTTTTAGTATGTCAGTTTTGTTTTTTTACTAAAATTAATGTCAACTTTAAATAAAAAGAGACACTTTGAGTCATACCGGTCGCACCATGCATCGGATTGATGTGAAGTTGATTCCTACACATCAAAAATGACTTATAGATCATTTTCCTAAAGTATCAAAATAATATGAATGCCTTTGATAATTTTTTAGTATGTTACTTGTGTTTTTACTAAAATGTCATTTCAAACTGGAAACACGCATTTTGAGTCATACTGATCGCATCAGGATTCGGTTTGACATGAGATTGCTTCATACACATCACAAAGAAAATATGAATCATTGTCTTAAATTATGAAGAAAATCGGAGAGAGTTTTATTGGTTTTCATTCAGTGAAGTGTTTTGAGAAAAAATGTTAATTTTAAATTGATAAAAGACACTTTTAGTCATATCGGTGACACCATTCGTCAGATTGAGTTTTAGTTCATTCATACACATCAAAAATGACTAATGGATCATTGTATTAAAGTATCAAAACTATTCAAATGCATTTTCTCAGTTTTTAGTATCTCACTTGTTCTTTTTTTCTAAATTTATAGTTAATTTATTATAAAAATACAAATTTAAAGTCATAATGGTAACACCATGTGTCGGATTTAGGTACAGTTGATTCCTACACTTCACAAGTGAATTATGGATCATTTTCCTAAAGTATCAAAACAATACTAATGTGTTTTCTCAGTTTTTAGTATGTCACTTGTTCTTTTTACTAAAAATACTAACAGTTTTAAATAAAAATAGAAACTTTGAGTCATACCAGTCGCATCTTCATGCTATTTCTATACATTCTACCATCAAGTATGCTGGACATTTGTTTCTAAAAAAATCTATCTCATCTTGTGAATAGGATTATTTTCGACAATCATGGTAGTACTGAAAAAATAAAAATACACAAAGGATTAATAAATATTTTAAATGAAATAGTAATTATCTTTGAAAATAACTCTTTAGGTATGCTGGTTTGTTCATGGAATATGATCTATTTCATAAATTTACAAACATAATAACCACAGTCTTATCATTTGTTTATTTTGAACACTACAGAAACATTGAGAAAAATAAGTAAATTTTTTATATGTGTTTGGATAGTGAAATCTTATTATATATACCCTAATTTGTATTCAGTAGTAGTACTTGTGATGTTTCTTGTCATTTTCCCCTGGCCTCATTCCGTGATGTAGACGATATTAACACACCACCCAATCTTAAAAAAACCCTCATTAAAATGTAATATGAATTATATAACTAGATGTTTAGTTCTAAAATTTTGGATATAGTGTATTAAAAATTGAAAAATTTCATCATTTGTGGTCGGTTTGTTGGATATCCATGCATTTAATCTAAGAAATAAATATTTGGAATATCCAAATTGACCGTAATGAGCATCCAATGCTACCTAAAAACGCAAAAAGTAATAAGTAATGAAATAAATTAAAATATATTTGATATGATTAAATTTTATAGTTTCTCCCTTGTATCATTGGTATTATGAAGAGTCTATTATCCATATTTTTGTGGTTAAATGATTTGAACAAGCATGTCACTATTTCACCCCCTTTCTCGGATTCTATATCTATTTGTTCTGTAGAGGTGACATGAGGACTAACGAGTCTAGATTTTTTTTCACAGGGAAATCCCTTCAATTATTGTTCATATATGAACCTGAAAAAATATGAAATTTATTTAGTCATAATTATAATAGTATATTGGCTTTTGGAAAATCAAATCCTGAAAACATACCTCATGTATACATTTAAAACTGAGTTGTCTAGCCAATCATGCTCCGGGATTTCACTTACATTTTCAACACTAATGAAATCTGGATCTTCCCCACTATACATATTTTCATCAAAAAGAATTTTGTGAACCCCACCATCTTTCACCTTCGTATTCACATGAGCCTACAATAATAATAAATGAAGATATAGAACGGGCGGGTTTAAGGTGATTTTGGTAGATCATTTTGATCGGTTAATTGATCCTTGAGATGGTTTTGAGTCATTCTTTATTTTCACCCCCTTCTCTGTGTTCATTTGTAATAACATTCATTATTTAAGACCTTTTTTCATCAAATGTTAAAGGTTTATCTTGAAAAATAAATTGGAAATGAATACCTCCTTGTTGACATGTTTTTTACAAGCTGTGATGGTCATGCAAAGAATGTTCCAAGAGCTTGTTTGACCTTATGAATATCTTCATCATTAATTGGAATAGGTATCTTAGAACTCGACTCATGGGATACATTAATCAACACTTTGAAATGACCTATTGGAAGTGGTATATTGTGTAGCATGGCATTCTAGATATTGAACATTATAGCTCTCGCTACAAGGTGATGGGTGGGTGTTGATAGATATAAATCACAGTCATTATCACCCTGTTCAATATCAGTACATGAAAGGTATCAGTGTCTATCTAATTCACAATTCACATAAACAATTATTAAAACATTTATTACCCCAGCTAAGATAGGTTTTTTAGGTCAATGGATCGACTCAAAGCTTGTGGGGGTAGGGTGGGATCTTCATGCGTTGTTTGTTCTTGAGTTGTTTCTTCTCCCCCCCCCCTCCACCATCATATTTTCAATGAACTCTCTCTGCAATTGCATATGTTCTTCAAGGATATCTATTCTTTCTCTCATCATTTTGATTTATTCACTTTGATTCTCCTCTTGTTTTTATCATAAAAAAATGTTTGGGGTGTCACCCCAAAACCCACGCCTCTGATATGACCATACTTTTATGGCTGCTTCAAGGCCACTGAAAGTATGTCTACCTTCAATTTAGGTGTTTTTGATTTCTGTGACTATGAAAGATAGAAAATATAGTAAAATAATTAATCATTGCTATGTAATATCAATTTAAATCAAAAAAAATATTTATTATGTCATACTTACACATATTTCTCACACTTTTTGTGTGTTTTCATCTATTAGTATCACATCTTTATTTACATGTGCCTCCCTCCATAGCACATGGTGTGGGATGGAAGGGACAGTGGATTTGGATTCATTAATCTGCATATAAACAGAGGAACATAGTTATGGTGTTTTTTTATGTCACATAAAAGTATTACGGTAGATTTAAAATATGTACTATTTTTTTCAAGTGAAGCGTACCCCATTATTTCTTTACGGTAGGGGTACACTGGTTTTGATGCTCGTTCTTTATTTTTAGCACTTAGTTGATGTTTCATAAATAAAAAACTATCAATAAAAGTGATGAATACATGCATCTTCAAACAATGTATTACCAAACACGATATACCTAAAAAGACTGCTCCGTATGATGGCTAGTAAATGCATCCCATGCTCCTTGGGTTATCAAGTGTGCATAAACAGGAAGTGGGTGTGGGTTTATTTTCCCTTCAATATATTTAAGATAACATTTCATTAAAATTGTGTGAAATCCTCTGTGAATCCTTCCATAAACCCTTAATACATGGTCCCTGTGCAAGTCATTCACTATAAATGCACTCTATAAGGGATGATTAAGAGTAAGTCACTATTTCATTATTTTATTTTTTAGTAAATTAAAGAAATTAAATCATAATGTTATTGTAATATCTCCCCATATCAGTGTATTAAGTCCAGTGACAACATGGTGCCACGACTGTATATCAATTGGCATGCATTGTCGAGTGACGATTCTAATGTAACTAATGAACATGGCCTTATTGGGGTTAACATGTTGGCCTGCTTATTCCATCTAACCTCATATTTGATGCCTTTCTCATTTTCCTTAAGTATTTTTGCTAACACCGTCAAACTACAACACTCCTTTTTTTTTGCACCGCTAGTGTTTCATTTCCTACCGTTTCCTCAGTTTCAACATCATTAATATGTTCCTCTGGAGTGCTAGAATCGGCATGTTCATTTAGTGGTTGTACCTCTGCACTAGGAGAAGCAGCAGCAATAGGTTGAGAAACATGTTGGTCCTCTGCACTACGAGCAGCAACAGGTTAAGAGACCTATTGTGCCTTGGGATTGGGTACGTCATCACGTATAGAAGTCATTATCTGTGGAAGTGGTTTAACATTTAATTTAGATTACATAAAAGCAGTATTGAATAGATAATAACATAAGGTAACACAATGTATATTACAAAAAAATATAACCTGATTATTGAACACTCTTTTTTTAAAGGATTAATGGATTTGACCCCTCTATCAACTATCCAAATCTGTTCATTATGGTCTCCTTTGAAATACAAAACACCGTATACATTGGAACCACTATGAAATGATTGTGATTTTCCAATAAAAGGGTTATCCTCCGTTGAATTTTCATCTGACCCTTTAGTATTTTTGGTGGATAATAGAACAATTAACCAGTTTTGGTTTACGGGATCAGGAACAAAAAATACTTGTACTGCCTATAATTCCATTAAAAATGGCTCGTATTTTTACCCTTCCTTACTAAAATCAGCTTTCAAGAATTCCAACTCCTATATTTTAACATTACTCCTATTATCAACCCACTTTCATTGAAAAATCAGCACATGGAAGTTCGTATAATCTAACACCCATATTTGTTTGATGACGCCAAAGTATAACATATTCGCATAAATTGTATTTCTGTCATTAGAACTGTAAACATGCATCGCTTCATCCACAAGTGTAACTCCACTATTCTGCATGGTACTGTCTTCATCATGTTCATTAGTATAGAATGTATAACTATTAATTACATAAGCATTATAAGATAATACACACACACTTGGTCCTCTGGCTATCCATCAAAGTCTTTTTGAAATTGAGTTCAGATTTTTATTTGAATCCTTAAATACGTGGTCCTGAAACCATCCTATAAACTATCGATTATGTGTATTTTATATCCATTTTTTATCCTTTGATGGATTCAAATGCCTAAGAATTTCTCTGTGGGTTTCTACATATTTTTCAACCTCTAAACTGTTATACAAAACATAAAGGTGGGCCTAATCCTGATCTGTAATATTGATTGTGAAAACCTCTCTTCCAGAAATTCTGTTACCCACAAGCTTTCTAGTGTGATGAGATTTCGTTAGACCAATGATTTCAACACTGAATAGGTATTTGGTACAGAATTCAATGGCTTCCTCAATAATATATCTCTCTACAATACAACCCTCTAGACAACTTTGATTTTTGACATACCCTTTCAAAATCTTCATATACCTTTAAATGGGGTACATCCATCTGTAGTGTACAGGACCACATAGTCAAATCTCTCTGACCAAGTGAACCATAAAATGAACCAGCATATCAAATAATGTCGGTGGGAAAAACATTTCCAATTCACATAATATGATGGAAATTTCTCTTTCCATACTCAAAAATTTAGTCAAGTCTGTAACTTTGATGCATATAGCTTTGAAAATAAACAGAGCTTCGTTAACGTATAACGAACATTCTTGGGAAAAATGGAACATAAAGCTATAGGAATTAGATCTTTCATCAAAATTTGGAATTCATGTGATTTTGAACCCTTTAACTTTAAATCGTTCATTGAAATGATGTTCTTCATATTCAATGAATACCCCTCTAAAACCTCTACGTCATTCAAGAAGTTGAAAAACTGATATCTCTACTACCTGGAAAGAGTGTAACTAGATAGAGGAAGAAAAGTTCATTTTTCACCTTTCACTGGTGCCAACTCTTCTCGTATTCCCATATAAACCATTTCCAACCTAGCCTTAATTTCATCCTTTGTTTTTTCAGGTGCATTTGGAAATGTGTCAATGGAACCATCACATATATTTTTTTCAACATGCATAAAATCAAGAAAATTTCTAACATATAGACAATTCTAGTATGGTAATTCAAAAAAACTGGTCTCTTCTTCCAACTGGTTTTCATAAGGTTTTTCAAAAATGGTTTACCAAAAGCAGTGTCCACATCTTTTAGTTCCTCAAAGAGTTGATCACCAGTTAGTGGATATGGTGTTGTACGTTCTTCTGAACTTCCATATAATGATATCATCCAAGATCATAACTTATGTCATTGGGGTAGAAATCTGCAACGTCCTAGAAACAGAGTTTTTGATGAATGTTTCAACCTAATTGATTGTGTACCTTGTTCGTAGACTGGACACCCATGACTTCCTTTAATGCTATATCCTGAAAAATTCCCATAAACATGAAAGTCATTTATCATCCCATAAAACATGGATCTCAACGTGAAATATTCATTTTTATAAGCATCATACAAGGTAACACTTGAATCCCACAATAATTTCAAATCCTCAATCAATGGAGCCAAATAAACATCAATATCATTACCCAATTGTTTCGGTCCTAATATAAGCATAGATAGCATGATGTGTTTTCATTTCATTCATAACCACAATGGAAATTTATAATTTAATAACATCATTGTCCATGTACTGTGATTTCTTCTTTTAAAACCAAATGGATTCACTCCATCTGTAGCTAACACAAGATGAAGGTTTCTTGGCTCGTTTCCAAAATCAGGATAATGATGATCTATTCTCTTCCATTGAGGTGATTCTGTCAGGTGACGTAGTTTCCCATCTTTATTTCTTCTGTCTTCATGCCACGTCAATTTCCATAAAGTCTCCTCACTTCCATATAGGTGCCTAAACCTTGTAATGATTGGAAAGTACCATACAAATTTCATAGTACCATATTAATCTCTCTTGTATCGAGAAGCACCACACATTGGGCATTCTCTAAGTGATTTTTGGTCTATGAAAAATAGTATACAGTCATTTGGGTAGGCGTGTATTAGTTCAGAGATCATACCCATCAAATGTCGCATTATTTTGACATCATATGTTCAGCTCATGAGCACATTATCTTTTGGGATCATGTCATTAAAGAGAGAAAGTAATTCTATAAAACTAGCGTCAATCCATCTGTTTCCTAATTTCAAATTATACAGCTTCAGTACGGATTACAATGCTGTATATTTAGTGCAACCACCATACAAAGGCATCTTTTCACATCTCTTTAACTACTCAAACAATTTTGTGCAATCACGAAGTTCATATTCAACTGTCTTTGTCATTTCCTCAATACGATCTTCATCATCATTCACATCTATAATCACATCCTCGATACTATCTTCTTTATTTTCCACACTTTTAATCATATCATATGATCCCTAAAATGCACTATCATCTCATCCACTAGCTACATTCTCATTTTCCTCATGTTTATTCCAACATTTATAGATTCGATATATTTCGTGACAGATCAATTGTTCTTCCAACTCCTATGGACTAACTTGTCTTTAATAACAATAGTGTAAACACTGACAAAGGATTTGAGAAGGTTTATATGCATGATCTTTTGAAAACTTGATGAACTCTTTCACTCCATCTTCGTACTCCCCTGTCAAACGATTGGCATCAATACATTCTTTATTCATATCCATCCAATTTGATTTGGTGATATTGGTATTTAACAAAATAAATACACAAAATACTGATATAATGTAATGCTTTTCCTAATTCTATAAAAATATAAACTTAAAATATTATGAAAAAACTACAGTTCAAATGACCTTTGAAAATTATTTAAAAAATCACACTTGAAATCCCATTAAAAACATCAATTTACAGAAATTCCTCTTTAAAATAACACGCCCTTTTTAAAATAAATCAATCACTTCTGAACACTCTTTCACAAAACCACAATTCCTTTTTTAAAAGCATTCAAGACAACCTCATGACCCAACAATCTTAATCATTTAAAATGAGAGACATCCCTCTAAGAAACATTTCAAAACACTTGAATCATTTTAAAAGATCCACTTAGGCATTTTCACAGAGACATAGATCTCAATAGAGATACTTTATAAAAGATACATATAAAACACCTTTATTCATCCCCAATCAATCAGTGTTGTATGATTCCATCACATTATTCCAAAGGTAGGTGTAATAATAATATTTTCCAAAAGAATTTGATATTGTGATCCCCACCATTGGATATCCCTTATCCATGCTTCCATTGTCCAATTATATCAATTATCCTTCACCACAACACCAGAGTCCCAACGGATATGTTCCATAGTTAGTGAATACACTTGAAACCATGAAACACTCGTGTTCCAGTTTACTACAAACATTGCATTATCCTAATGATCCTTAGCTCACACCAAATCAATTGGTTTTAAACCCCAATAACAATGTATATGTCTCTCACATGAAGTACTATTGGTTCCTTCCTTTATAAATACACATAAGAAAATCTATAATCAATAATTTCTCAAGTTTCATTCCTTTCACAAAAATAATTTCCCTATGACACTCATCACTAGAAGAAACTATGTTGCTTTCCCGATCCTTTTAAGTACATCATGTATCAAGTCAAAATAAGACATTAACTATGGTACTAAACTAATAGATGGTACGATTTTCTATAGTCTATTTTCTAAAATCCTAAAAAAGACTTTATAAATGACCTTACAAAGACTAATCATTCTAAAATTATTAACTAAACTCATATCAATAACCTCTAGAATCAAAGTTATTAGAGTATCATCATAAGTCTCAGGATAATTCTTACCTCTCCAAAACTCATTCATGAGGTTAACAACATCAAGTCCCAAAATAGTCCATAACCTTTTAAAGAAAATATAGGTTTGGTACCTTTGATGGATGCATCAACCAAAATGTCACGACCACTTCATAACATTGAATATCAATAGTTAATAATTCATTCATATAATTTGTTAAAGTTGTAATAAAATAATAATTTATATATTTATATATAAAATTATTCTAAGAATAAAATATGATTTGACAATCACTTGAATTATATCATTTTTTCCTTTGAGGGGATTCACCTTAAAGCGCTTCTGGGTGGAAGGATTCATTACATGTGTTGTTATGGTTATTTGACTAGGGTTTCCAGAAAGTGTCTCATGTATCTTTGGATAGGTAGGTCAAACAAAAGATGTGTTTCCCTTATAATTCAATTCATCCCCTAATTAAACAACATCTGGATTTCTTATTTTATACTCAATCATCAACTCATGTAGGGTTTTCTCCACTAACAACATCTAGTTTTATTATTTTATACTTAGTCATCAGTTTCACTCTAATTAAACTCCAACTTAAAATTGGTGTATGAGACTTCATCAACTCGTGTATGGTTTTCTCTACTAACTCGGCACTAGGACAAGACAATTTCATAATGCGAATGATCTAGATCTGTGAAAATACCTTTCCATAAAGTTCTTCATTATATGATCTTAAATTTCACTCAATACAATTCCATTTCAACTAAATTTGAACTACATGGCATATGGTTCATCTTAGATGACCTTTAAACTTCTTAGAGAGGTCCATTGGATATGTCCTAACATCCCAGCCACCAATATTAGACCCATTCAATGACTTCATAAGATTCATACCCCCTTTTCCATAAAATAGTAACCTCATACATATCTGTTATTGAAATATTAGACACTAAACATGCATAAAATATATTTAATTAAAACTAAATTCTAATTTAAATAACTTGAGTTATTATTTACATTGTTCCCATTCTTTGTTCGAAGGTGTTAGACCGCTCCTAGATCTTGAGTCCCATTTTGGTAGTAACATCATACCCTTCATCATTGGTTTGTGAAATACTTCCATAAACTCCATGAATCCCTTCTTGAGGTTTTTTATACTAATATAGTCCACTACTCATTCATGTCGAGTTATCACCTTTCACTTACCATTAAATAAACTACCTCACCTTTTATAGAACAAGAACTATAACCATAAACTATGTGAACCTCTCTTAAATGATTTCTACACTAGTATTGGGTTCTCCAATCATGAAATATTTAGATAAACTAAATTATTATGTAGATCACAACATATTTTTTATAAAATTTGTATGACATTAAACACCAACCTCATTTTGGTCAAATTTGTTTGATTGTAAACATCAGTTTCATTAGTCAAGTTTGCATGAACTCAAACTTAAAAAAGAAAGAGACATGGTACTAACCCTATTGAAAACATTCAAAGGGAATCCTAGAAAAAATTCAATTCCCCACCCACTAGGTATACACATATCCTAGTTACAAATCTATCATTGTAGAAACAAAGGGATTTGGCATGAAATTGATGGAATTGGAAGGTTCATTTTGAAAGGATAACTTCCAAAATATTCTTAAATTCCCATTGATGACAAATGATGGCTAATTTTATATCTAGTGTTTGTCATCCCAAATAAGATAGGTTAGTTGGATTTAGGGTTATCACCACTCTTAACATCTAAGAAAAAGAAGTATATGTTTTATTTAACAAGTTTTGATTGTGATGCTCACGTGATTATTGGAGAAGTGGTGTCACTATCATTAATAATAGAAAAAAAATTAAATTGATGTAACATGTCCATAAAATGTAAAAAACTGATGAAAAATGTGTGTTGTGGGGATCTCAAAGCTAATATCATCAAATAAAACATCATCATTGGAATATCAATGTATCTTAGGATGTGAAAATATTAGACATATACTAGTAGAATCAACAACCCAAGGGTTCCCATCTATACCAACACCATCGGCAAAGAGACAAGTCTATCACATCCCTAACACTATAGGTAAAGAAACATGGGAATTACACCACTAATTGTATGATAAATGCAATAAGGGAATCATGTTTACTCACTATGACACACAAAATATCACTAACATAGTTACCTTGGGTTCCTATGGCATAGTAAAAGAAGAGCTAAGAAAAAATTTGAACATGATCAATTTATAAATTGATAATAAAACATAAGAAATAAACCTCATCTCACCTCCAACACCCTCTAAATAAATATCCACTAATAACATCATACAAGCATCAAATAATAGAAATCAATACACATCCCATAAAAGAGAAATAGCCAATAGAAAACTCTAACCCAAACGTATCCTAGCAAGTGTGACAAAATTATAATGAACCTTTTTTATTAAAGTGATAGCATACCCTTCTGGTGGTAGCAGTAGGGTCTGGTGACGGCGGAGTTGGGGTAGGCATCAGCAGCAGCGGCAATGATAGTGGAGGGCTTCACAGCGGAGGTGGGGTTCGCGGCGAAGGAGCGGTGGATGAGGGTTCGAGGGGGAGGTGGGTTCGTGGCAGAGGAGCAATAGAGGAGCGGCAGATGAGGGTTCACGGTAGAGGTGGGTTTGCGATGGAGGAGGAGTTCGCGGAGGGGGAAGAGGCGGTGGAGGAGGAGGGTTTAGCGGTGGCAGAGTTGGGGTTGAGGCAAAGAAAAGGTCGGCGGCGCAAGGGTCAGCTTCTATGAGAGCTTGAGGGGTGCAAGAATAAAGGAGCCTGTTATGGTTTTTTTATAAAACCTGGTAAACCTTTTATCAGCACTAGCTAAAAAGATCTAATAAAGGTATGTTTTATCAGTGCTAAAATAGAAATTGCTAATAAAACATACCTTTATCAGTGCTTTTTTAGTGGTGATAAAGATATTATGTTAATAATTTATTTATATTAATATATATATATTTATAAAATTATATATATGATAAATATATATTTATTGCTTTATAATTATAACTATAAATATATATATATATATATCTTTATACTTATAAAATTATAATTTAAATAATTATAAAATTATAAGAAATATACGAATTATATTTATAATCTTAGAATATATAAAATAAATATATTAATTATATATATTTATAAGATTATAGATATATAAAACTATATTTATTCTAATTTTATAATTATTTATATGAATATATATTTAATTATAATTATAATTATAATTATAAACGAATAATATTTATTTATTTAAATAATTATAAAATTATAAAAAATTAATATTTCTAATATTTCTAATTTTATTAATATATATATTTATTATATTTATTATAATTTTATAATTATTTAAATATATCTGTATTTACCGCAAACAGTAGACCATGGATAAACTCCATGGCCTCAGAAAATTATTATAAAAAAAGTAAGAAGTACACATGGGATAATAAGGGTAGAAGAGGGATTAACCCACCAACACAAAGACATAATCAAAGGTTACTCTTTTCGTCTGCGACCTCGTCCACGATGTCCACCTCTACCTCTTGGATGTCTTCCCCTTTGCCACTGTTTAGGGGTCTTCCAAACACCACTAGCCTGAGCTTGTTCAATGGAGGATTTCCCCACATGCACTTCTTCAGAAGTAGCCTCTACTCCTTCCACCTCTCCCTCAGAGGCCACCACACCTTGGTCGATATCCTCTTTGACATTGCTTCGGAAACCGCCATGCCCTACCTCATTATGAGTGACAACATTCCTCTCGCCAGCCGCGCCTTGATCTGTCGCATCCAAAACCTCCTCACAATGGAGTTGTCCAACCTATGGAGCTAATAAAGGAGAGGATGCATTATAAATAGTATTTTCCAGCCAAGAGGTATCCCTTTCTTGGATCTCCATATACAACAAATCAAACTCCGGAGAGTTAATTGAATCCATCATTGTAAAGAAGTTGGATTTCACAACAGTAGTGGCAGGAGACACCACTACATTGGAGGCAGGAACATCCAAATCCAAGGCAGGAGATAAACCCAAGGCACTCACAAAATTTCCCTCCAATGGGGATGGCATATGGGTAACAGCTTGCCCAATATGAGAGCTACCAGGACAGCCTGCTACATTGGAAGCAGGAACATCTAATTCCACTAGATGAGCAAGTGGCAGTATAGGTTCATCAATAACAGGGTGGGAAGGTCCCCGATCTGTAGCATGAGACAGACCAGAGGCAGTCACTGAAGTTCCCTCCAATGGGGTTGTCACATGAGTGACAGCATTCTTAGCAGGAGAGTTACTAGGACTGCCTGCTGCATGCACAACAGTAGAGGAGTCAAAAGGACCACCTGCTATGCACACAGTATCAGGGGCAGAAAAATGCACACAAGGCTGTGCAACTGAGTGATCAGGTTGATCCCTTCCATGAGAACCATGCCCACCAAGACAAGCATTCTTGAAACTACCATGTAACTTCCCCTTAGAGTGGAATTGTTCTTCAAGAAGAACAGCAGCATCCAGGTCAATATCATCATCAGAAATGTCGCCCCAATTGGAGGGTTCCCCATGTTCAGAAGTGTGAAGAGGAGGTGCACCATTTCCCTCAGGCAGCAGACCTCCACACATCTGATCATCAATAGATAAGATTTTTTTCTTACCAGCCACGACATCAGCAAATGACAGAGGCCCCCCATTCCTATTACCTTGCATAGGTTCTTCCCTAATGGTTGAAGCTGAAACCTTCACCCCATTAGGGATAAGTGAATTACCCTTTCCACCATCTGGAAGGCCACTCCTCATAGGTGGAGCCGAAACAGATGAAAATTTAAGTTTACAACCTTCAGAAAGATGCCCAAAACGTTTACAGTTGGAACAACGTAAACCCTTCATACAGTTAGCCTGAACATGTCCAATAGTAGAGTAGTTTAAACAAAAACCAGGAACATGCTCGAATTTAATCTCAAGTTAAAATTTAAAATCACCAGCAATCAGCAGCACTGTCTCAACAAGCGGCAAGGGCATATCAAACTCAACAAGAATGCAAGCAAAATGACCATAACAAACAATCCCAGTTTCCTTATCAAGCTTAATCAGAGTGCCTATTGCAAGTGTAATATCCCAAAGGACAGTTGGATGCCAAAAAACCCAGTTCAAACCTTTAAGTAGTATAATAAATATATTTATTATAATTTTATAATTATTTACATATATATAGTTATTTATAGTAATAATTATATCTATAAATAAAAATATTTATAAATATTTGTACATAACTATAAATATATATATATATATAATTATAATATATGTATTTATTGAAATTTTATAATTATTT
Source organism: Viscum album (assembly GCA_963277665.1). NCBI lineage: Eukaryota > Viridiplantae > Streptophyta > Magnoliopsida > Santalales > Viscaceae > Viscum > Viscum album. The sequence goes on along the minus strand of OY728166.1, from coordinate 904,904,542 downwards.
AAATATGTATATATAGTTGTAATTATAATTACAAATAAATATATTTAAAAAGTATTTATATATAATTAAAATTTAATAATTATAAATATAATAAGTATATTTATTATTTAAATATATTTAATGTAGTTCTATAAGTATTTTTTAGAACATAATAGTATATATGGGTAACATGAATTAATCATATACCTAGTAAATATACATAATAAAAAACACGTCATCAATTGACAACATGAATAATAAGAAAGGGTGTAATGTATAAATGAACATTATGATACATAACATATGCACACATGATCAATATATTTATTGACCAAATTCATTGGAAACACACATATATTTAATAATTAATATAAATATATATATATATATTTAAAAATGTATTTATATATATTAATTATAAATAAAATAAACATATTAAATATATTAAATATAAAAAATATAATGAATCTAATAATCTAATAATTTAATAAATCTAATAAATCTAATAAATTAATCTAATAATATAATAAATCTAAATCTAATAAATCTATAATAAATCCAATAAATATAATAAATCTAATAAATATATGTATTATTTAATTAAATTTATTATAATATTATAATTATATATATATAATTATAATTATAATCTTATAAATACGTTTTTTAAAACATTAATATATAAATTTTAATTATTAAAATATATATATTAATTATAAACACTTAAACATTATTTTTGAATATAAATATAATAATTTTATATAAATTATTAAAAACATTTATCAACGCTAAATATAGCATTGATAAAGGATACATGTATGAGCACTTTTATCTAGCACCTATAAAGCCCCCCCCCCCCCCCCCCGTTATTAGGACTTTCTTCATAGCGTTGATAAAACGAGGCACTTCCCTTGCCCCGTTTTGTGGTAGTTCTACCTGCTCGCTTTCCTGCAAGTCAGCCGACCATGAGCACCCCTGCCATCGAGCAGGGGTCGGTCATTACCATGGATTGAATCTTCCATCAAACATAGTGCGCTGATGAGTCCATCCCACTAAACACCTACAAAACATGTCAATATATGTGCATAGCTTGGATTTGAACCCCATACCTGCCAGATGTGGTGCCATAATTGATTACCACTCAATTGCGGCCTTAGAAACTGATGATTTTATATAATACACACACATAAATTCATATATATATTATAAAATTTAATTTTTTAAGTCAAATAAAAAAATAGAGGGAGTTCTAACCCCTCCCCCCCTATTTTTTTGATTTATTTAAATCAATTGATTATATTTTAGCAGGGGGTTTTCCAAAATTGCTTTTAAAATATGATGAAAAAAAATAAAATAAAAAATAGAGGGGGTCAAAACCCCCTATAATATAAGAGATCAATGACAGTTATGAATTTCCATTAATATTTTAGATTAGATGGGGTTTTAACCCCCTATATTTTTTTTATTCTTTTTAAAAAAAATATATTATATTTTAGCAGTGGTTGTGTCAAAATCATTGTAAATTTTTAATTTAACAATGTTTTTGAAAGAACCTCCACTAATTTATATGAAAATTTAATTTAAAGGATGTTGTGCACAACCCTCTCTAAATAATCACCACTAAATGCAAGATTTTTTTCATAGTGATCATAAACCAAAACAGGGCTTTGATATCATTTTTTAATGAATCGCCCTAGGTCAACCCATCACGTCACCCAGGTCAATTTTCTACAAGGCATGAGGTGTATTCTCAATCACCATATATTGACAACTAGATCCATGAAATCAACCTCACTCAATTTGAAAACAATTTTTCTCAATGGAACATAAATTTAAATGAACCTCAACCTAGAAGTTCGACATGACCATTCCAGGCGATGGAACATCACACACAATAAATAAACAATTTAGAAAATATAAAAACATCAAACATGGAATAATAACTTAAATAAAATATCATAATAGACGTAACCCATAATTACAACCAACATCCCAATTTTAATATAATAACCAAACAATGTGATGATGATGCAAAAGGTGAGAAGCCTATGCGGCATTATACAATATGAAGCAAAGAAGAAAATATCCACAACCAATATATATATATATATATATATATATATAAACCACCATCCATAGTGTAACAAGAAAACACACTTCACTTGAAACCTCCATCATACTTGAACTAACATCTTACTCACTCCAAAGATCCAAGAAACCAATCAATGTCTGTATAAGATAAATAAAAGACTACACACACAGATATAGTGTGTATGTGGGGTGTGAGATAAACTTTTCCAATAGGATACCACTAATTAATGTTTACATTTCCTTTTGAAAATAATTTCATGCAAACAATTTTTAAATAGAATATACCAAATTATCCCTTTTTTGTTTAGTAAACCAATAAAAAAGATATGCTTTATCACTTTCACTTTACAAAAAACCATGTTGTTTCAAAACATAGAAAAGTGAAATCATAAAACCTTATAGGTAAAATAGTGTATCTAAAGTGACAAACCACTTTTGAAAGAAAGTTTCCTTGAATAATTTGAAACAACACTTTATATTTAATTTGGAAACACTCTTTTAAAGACAACCATTTTTGAAAAAGACACCAAAAAACTATGATTTGGATGTCCCAAAATTATTTTACCATAAAATACAGATTTTCTAAGGAAAAAATGGAATTTAAATCTTATTACTTTGGTTTTCTAAAAACAACCCAAGTTTTAGGAGTAAATAAAAATAGGGAAAATGAAAAGTATTATCAAATGTAACATCATTAATTAGAAAAAGGAATTAATAGAACACGTGGAACAAGAAGCTACATCATGGTAGAAAGTGTTGTAACATAATATACACAACATGAAAAAATTATAACATTCTCCATTTTAATAGAAATATATAAGCATCAAACAATAACCACCATGGGACAACACTCTAGGCACCAAGGTGATGTTCATGAACACAACTAAATGATGAATCATCATATGGGTAGTTGATGATCATAAACCACACTTACACTCAGTTTTCACTTCCCTATCCTCCCTAAGTGGTAAGATATCCCTAGTAAGCACACAATCACACACTATTAATAATAGTTAGTGTGTAGTATCAACTATTGTAGTAATCAACCATCAAAATTCCACTTAGCTACCCAAGGTTTTTCATGACATAAACTAGATGTTACAATTTAAGGAAATATATCCCAAGATAATATCATATTAATAAAATCCTAAACTCACATTTTATCTTAAAACACCCTTCAAAGAAACAAACCTTCACAATATTCTAACAATCCAATTAGGATTCAATTATCACATTATACCATATCACTTTATAATAAAATGACAACAAAGGGGCATGTTAACAAGGGTAGAAACACATAATAAAAACATCCATTTCATTTTCCAAGAAATCCTGATCATTAATAATTTTAAATAAATAGAAATTTTATAAAATAATGAAATAACACAAGTCCTCTTATTACTTTAAATTCAACTAAATCATTTTATAAAATGATTCAAGTGTGAAAATACACTTTTTACCTTAAATAAAGTTACCAAACCCAATAATAGAATATTTAAAACACATTAAGAAGTTATATCTAAATTAAATTTTAAGTATTTCATTGAAAAATCACTCTAGGAATTTCATTGAACACCTATAGTATAATAATTCATCTAAATAATAATTCCACACCTTAGGTGTGGAATACACCCTCTTGTATAAAGTATTTTTTTGTGAAAATCAGTTTCCTAAATAAAGGTGATTGTGTTTTCATGAACAAGTTAGTTTCACGAATATTTGGGGTGTTTCATGAAAGTGTGGAGTTTTTTAAAATATTATAGTTTCGTGAAAGTTGGTAACTTATGTAAATATCAAGGGAATTTCCCAGATTTCATCATTTAGTTGAAATAATAGCTTCATGACACACCAACTATGGTGTAATCAAAGGAAATTCAAATCATTAAAGGTGAATAACCTTTGTGATGTTTTATCTTAACAAGGTTTTTTGTATTTTTTGATAACTATTATTTTTTAAAATAATGTTTTTGAAAAGTAGGTGAAAGTTTCTAAGTGGATTCACCATTAAATAATTTCCATCATAATGGGAAATTACATCATAATGAAGTTCAATCAGAATGACTCTAAGAAGAAAAATTAGATTGACTCTGAGAAGTAAAATCAAACTAACTCTGAGAAGGAAAATTGGAATGACTCTAAGAAGGAAAATCATACTGACTCTGAGAAGGAAGATCATACTCACTCTAAGAAGGAAGATCATACTGAATCTAAGAAGGAAAATCATACTGACTCTAAGAAGGAAAATCAGATTGACTCTAAGAAGGAAAATCTGACTGACATTGAGAAGGAAAATTGGATTGACTCTGAGATGGAAAATCTGACTGACTCTGAAAAGGAAGATTAGATTGAATTTGAGAAGGAAATTGGACTGACTCTGAGAAGGAAGATCAGGCTGATGTTGAGTAACATAATCAGACTGAATCTAAACAAGATAATATTAATAATGTAGAGAAAGAGAATTATGATGAAGTTGAGCAAGATAATCGGACTGAAGCAGAGCAAGATAATCATACAGAAGCCGAGAAAGATAATCATACTGAATATTAGCAAGATAATCATACTAAAGCTGAGAAAGATAATTAGACTGAAGCTGAACGAGATAATTTGATAGAAGCTAAGAAAGATAATCTTACTCAAGCTAAGCAAGATAATCATACTGAAGATGAGAAAGATAATCATATTGAATTTGAGAAATATAATCATACTAAAGATGACCATGATAATCATACTAAAGATGAGAAATATAATCAGACTAAAGCTGAGAAATATAATTATACTAAAGCTAAGAAAGATAATCAGACTAAAGGTGAGAAAGATAATCATACTAATGATAATCAAGATAATCGTACTAAAGCTAAGAAAAATAATCAGACTGAATCTGAGAAAGATAATCAAACTGAATCTAAGAAAGATAATTAGACTGAAGCTGATCAAGATAATCATATTTAATCTAAGCAAGATAATTAGATATAAGATAAGTAAGATAATATTTTTAAATCTAATCAAGATAATTGGACTAAATTTGAGTAAGATAATCAAAATGAACAGAGCAATATAATCATACTGAAGCTGAGCAAGATAATCAGACTGAAGAAAAGTTAGTATGTTCGATAAGACTAATTTCAGAGAAATCTTGAGAAGTTTTTAAGAATTCAATGTTGGAGTTTAAATGCAAGTTATTGTTAGAGTTTTGAAATTTGAGTAAGTGGGGAAAGATTTTTAGTTTCCCACCTTTGTTTTTTTTGAGTCACCTATAAATATAGGTACAAATCATTCACACTCTGTAACTTTTTCACAAGTATGGAAAAGGTGGAATGCTAAGGAATTTGAGAAAGAGTTCCTTTCAGACAGAGTTCTCATTTTTTGATTGGAAATATTTTTTTTGTTAACTGAACTGAGAAACATCATTTTGAGAAGATTGTATTAAGTTGATCGAACTGAAGAAGATAGGACTAAGTTTTTTAGAATAGTTTAAGAAGTGCAGATTAAGAAAGGGAATATTGTATTGAGTTGATCATAATGAGTCAATCAGACTAGGTTCATCGGACTGAAGGCCATCAGACTCAAGTTCATTAGACTCAAGAAATTTTGTGGACCAGATTAAACAAATTCTTTACTCTTTTTTGGGCTCAATTTTTTTTAAGAAACATTGTAAAATGACGGGTTTCATTATAATCATTCCTATCAGGAGATAGAAGGTGTATAACCAGATTTGGAATAAGTTATATTCACTTCTTCTTAATTGTGAATTTTCATAGACCCACGAGAGTGGCTATGGAAAGGATGTAGGTTCTCACACTGAGGTTGAACCATGTAAATATTGCATTGTTTAATTTCTTTCCTAATTTTTCATGTATGATTATTTTTTAATATATAATAAAGAAATTAATCTTAATAGGTTTTAGGGGTTAAGTTTCTAAAAGTCTTGAAACTCATAAAAAGTGAACAACTAATTCAATCCCCCCCCCCCATTTAAGTTGTTTTTTAATCCTTTGGAACTTCAATTGGTATTAGGTCCAAGGGTAGCATGTTGAATCCTTATCATGGATAATCTCAATTATATCAAAAGTAGAGAAATTCCTATATTTAATGGAAAAAATCATCATGGATGGAAAAATAAAATGATTTCTTATCTCTTTTTTCTTGGCCAAGAAGTTGTTTGTGCTGCTACAATAGGGTTCCCACCTATTGATAAAGATTCCTCGATGACTTTTTTTTATAAGATAAATATCAAAGTTAATGGAAAATCTAGAAATTCTATCTTATTTTCTTATCATAAAATGTTTATATAAAGGTGATGGGTCCCAAATCATCAAAGAGTATGTGGGAAAATATTGGAAGTATTTTCAAAGGGAATACTAAAGTGAAGGAAGAAAAGCTAAAAATATGGTGTAGTAAGTATGAAGACATAAGGATGAGAGATGATGAAACTATTGATAAATACTTCACCAGAGTAAATGATTTTTTTGCAACATTAGAGGATTTTTTGATGTCATAGAAGATTCTACAATTGTGAAGAAACTTATGAGAAACTTTCCAGATAGGTTTGATTATAAAATTTCCTCTTTATAAGATAAGGATGATTTATCTCTTTATAAATTTCATAACTTTATTTTTTCTTATGAAATGAGGAAATATCCAATGTTTAAAAATAAGATGAAAGATGAAATGAATTTTAATGCCATGAGAAAATAAAAATAAAATATGCTAAAGAATTTGATCTTTGTGACTCTCAAGAAAAATAGGATGATGAGTTAAATGAAAAAATTACATCTCTTATATCCAATAACTATCAAAGTGTAAGAGAAAGGTACATAGGTAAACTTCCTCTCAAATGTTTTGATTATGGTGGAATTTGATAATTTTTTATGAATTTTCCCAAGAAGAAAGTTGGAAAATATTGAGAAGATTCTGATAAAATAAATAAATGGAAGAAGTGTAACAAAAGTTGTAAAGAAGAAAATTAATCCAAAAAATATAAGAATAAGTTCACAGGAGACAAAATAAGTATGCTGAGTAAGAAATTTGAATTAGAATCAACTGACAACAACTCTTCAAAAGATAAAGGTTTAGAAAAATGCAGAACCTTCATTGAAAAAGTTGAGAAAACAAAAGATTCCTCATATAGTGAAGAAGGTGGTGAAGAATAATATAGAGAGTATCAACTCAGAATAAAACTTATTGTATTTCTTGAGAAAAACAAAACTTTCAAGAAAAAAATTTGAGTAATAAATAAATTTTGTGAAGTAGTTGATGAAGGAAGAAAATATGTCATCAAGTAGGAGGAAGAATACATTCAGAAGATCTTATGTTACAAACATAGAATTGTTGAACATGGAAAGATGGTATAAGATCTCAATAAGAAGTTGTAATCTAAGGAATAAGAAGTTAAAAAGTTTAAATAAAAACTTCTTGAGTCTAAAATTATCTCAAGGAAGATAAATTAAAACTTCAAAAAAGCTTCAAAAGAAAAATATGAGGCTTCTAAAGTTGCTAAGAGAAATCAAATAAAGAATCAGGTGAAATCCTCACCCACCAAAAGTAATGCTTCATCTGATTTTTCTAACGTTTCAAGTTTTGGAAAAAGTATTGGGAAATCTTGGGTTGAAAAGGGCGTGAGAAACCTATTTCATCTACAAAATATGAAAACTCACTTAGGAAGAAAGATGGTCTGTGTCTAGATATTGTTAAAGTAGGAAGAAGTCATCAACCTCAAGAAAGTTTATACAGATAAATATCTTAATTCAATAGAAAATAAAGATTTTATGGTTATTACTGGTGTTGTGGAATCTATGGGCACAAGGCTTATAATTTTTGGAACAACTTGTCACTTCCTGGAAAAAGGTTTGAAAAATTTGAAAGCAATGGTGGAATGAGGATGAGTAACTTTCCTAACCCATAGGAAGTTAGAAAAGAAAAACCTCAAGATGTTAGAAATGTTCCAATAAAAAATAAATCTTAATGTTTGGAAGAAGTTTGTGTAATATTTGAGAAGTTTGTTCATCATTCCAAAAGATATATGAAACTCCTTTTGGAACAAGTTTCTTATGGTAGAAAATAAAAGGAAGTTCAAAAGAAGAAAGTTGAGGAAAGAGATTTTATTGTTGACACATCTTTGAAATCAAGTAAAACAAACAAACCCTAGATACTTAATAGTGGTTGTTCTTCACATATGACAGATTATATAAAAATCTTCAAACATTTTGAACGTCATGATGGAGGAGTAGTTACCTTTGGTAATGATAGTTCCTTAAAAATCCTAGGAATCGGAATATATGAGATTGAAGAAAAAAATTTGAAATCTAAGAAAGTTTTATTTATTGATGGGCTAAAACATAACTTACTTAGTGTGAGTAAAATTTGCGATGATAAAAAAGAAGTGATCTCCAAAAAACATTCTTATGTTATCAAAATTTTGAAAGACGGAAAATTTATGACAAAATGAGAAAGAACCAGTGGGAATCTCTTTCATATTGGAGAACTTAACAACTCATGTTATCTAATTGCTGAAGATGAGAATAAGTTGTGGTACTGGAGACTTGACCACCTTGGGTAGAAAAACATGAAAAAACTTCTTGAATTTGATACTACCTTTTATTTTCTAGAATTTAAAAGAATAGATGAAGATGTTTGTATTTTTTTCAAAAATGAAGATGAATAACAAAATTATAAAAGAGTTGAGATTCAGTCTACCAGACCTCTTGAACTTATTCATTCCAATTTATATGGGCCAATAAGAAATTAAACAAAATAAGATTTATAATTTATCAATTTTATTAATGATTTCACTTGGATTGCAAATATCATGTTAATGAAACACAAATTAGGGGATGTGGAAATGTTTAGGTTTTTCAAAAAAGAATTTGAGAAAGAAATAGGGGTTTATATAAATAAGTTAAGAATAGATAATGATATTTAATTCACAAGAAATAATTTTGAAACTTATCTAAGAAATCATGGTATCAAGCATCAGTATGGTGATCCATATACTCCACAACAAAATGGAGTAATAGAAAGAAATAATAGAAGTTTGGTACAAATGAGAAGATGTGTGTCAGCAGAATACAAACTTTCAAAGTTCTATTGGAGAGAATCTGTTAGTACTGCTATACATGTTCAAAATATATTTCAAAGTTCTATTGGAGAAAACTGAGGAATGAACTTTTATGGGTTATTAATCTAATGAAAGAAGTTTAAAATGTTATAAAAAATTATTACAAAGGTTCGTGGACTCATATGATGTGAGAGTAATTGACAATAAAAATTCCTTAAAAAAATTGTTGAAAATGTTGAGGATAAACTGTAGATTTATAATGATAGTTAAAGTAAGTCAAAAAACCTTACCATGATTCAGGAGAATAATGTGATAAGGAAAGTTTAGCTGGAAGAGAAACTTTAAAATTTAACACCTTACAAAAATATGTTGAGATTGAAAACATTATTTGAAATCAAAATGATCCAGTTCAGACCAGAAGAAAGTTTATATTAGAAAACTAGACATCACTTATCTCTAAATTTCAACTGGAATTAGTTTTAGAATCTATTCAACAAAAATAATGGGTGGATTCTATGAATGGAGAGTTGGATTAGATTGAGAAAAATGAAACATGGGAACTTATTCCATGGCCAGAAAATAAAAATGTTATAAAAAAAAGTGGGTTTACAAAAACAAATTGAATGAGCATGGAGAAGTTTCAAAAAAATAAAGTAATACTTTTTTATAAAGGCTATAAACATGTGTAAGGTGTGTATTTTTAAGAAACTTCTTCCCCAATTTCAAGATTATAAACTATTAGAATGTTTCTATCAGTGGTATCACATCGAAATTAAAAAGTTTATCAAATGGATGTAAAGTCATCTTTCTTAAATAGTGAGATTGGGGAAGAAGTCTAAATTGAATAAACTTGTGGTTTTCAACTTGATAATAATGAAAATAGGGTTTTTATATTGAATAAAGCCTTGTATGGGTTGAAACAATCCATGTGTGTTTGGTATTCAAAACTTTATAGTTATTTGATAATATTGAATTTTTCTAAAGGAAAAGTTGATATCAACTGATGTGTGAAAAATATTGAATTTGAAACTCTAATTGTAATTTTTTATGTGGATGATATAATTTTTGTTGGGGAGGAAGAAAAAGTATGTAAAGAGTTTGATAAGGAATTGAAGAGGAATTTTGAAATGTCAATATTGAGAGAATTAACTTTCTTCCATGGCTTACAATTTAAACAAAAAGAAAAATTATATTTTCTTATCTCAAGAAAAGTATGCCATGGAATTTTTAAAGAAGTTTGGGATGGAAAAATACAAATAATTTTCTACTCTTATATCTATCATAACAAAGTTGATTAAAGATGGGTTCAAAATAAGTATGAATCAGAAAGACTTTCAGAAGATAATAGGAAGTCTACTTTGCATTACATCCTCAAGGAATGATATTGTTTATGTTGTAACTTTGTATGATAGGTATCAAAGTAATCCAAAAGAATCACATATTTTCCAATAATGATAATTCTGAGATATGTCAAATGAATAACTTCACATAGGTTTTTATTCAAAAGAAATTGTGAAATGAAGTTGCATGGCTATAATGTTGCTAATTAGACTAGATATTGTAATGATAGAAAATAAATCTCAGGAGGAACCTTTTTCTTAGGTGAAATTTTTGTGAGTTGTCATAGTAAGAAACAAAGTTTGGTAACTTTAAGAATAATGGAATTTGAATATATTAAAACTACTAAGGATTGTACTCAGATGTTGTATATGAAAGTTCTAATAGAATATTTGAAAGTAAAAGTTTCTAAACCATTAAAGATGCTTTTTGATAATCAGAGTGAAATTGATCTTTCTAAAAATTATGTCCAAAATTCAAGATAGAAACACATTGATATTAAGTTTCACTTTATTAAAGTGAAAGCTTCTAATAGATATGTTTTTCTAGAATATATCTCAATGAAGTATCAAATTAATAATATCTTCACAAAGGAAATTTCCAAAGAAAGGTTTGTTGAGTTGAGTTTGTAACTTCATGTTCAGCCTCCTCCAATGACTTCATAAATCTTATAAGGAAGAACCCCCACCATTCTTTAGATTGTGTTGAAAAATGGGGAGATAAAGTATTAACTTTGTAATTTTTAAGAAGTTTTTACTTATCTTTATTTTATTAATATGAAGCTATGGTTATCATAAAATGGGGGAGAAAAAATGAAAAAGTGAGAAAAGATAAAACTGGGGAGGAATTTATCTTAACATGGCCAAAAAACTTATAGGATGGGATATGGTAACACTGAAATTATAAGATGAGGTGATATGAGAGTTTCATACATCCCCTTTGGAGGTACATCCTGGTATGGAACAGATGAATCAGACCTACAACATCAATTCTAATGGCTAGGAATGAATAATTTTGTTGCAGATTTTGTCTCTCGATGCCTCACTTGTCATCAAGTGAAAGTTGAGCACCAGGTTTCAATGGATTTAGCTCAACCCCTTGAGATGCCAGAGTGGAAGTGGGATGAGATATCCTTAGACTTTGTGATGGGTTTACCATGTATGTCTAGGGTATACGATTCAATCTGGGTAATCATAGACTAGATCACTAAGTCGAACAACTTCCTAGACATTCAAGAGAAGATTTCAGTAGAGAGATTGGGATTCTTGTATGTGGAGGAGATAGTATGGCTTCATGGAGTTTCCTCAATGATCATTTCAGACCATGATTCTTACTTCATTTTGTGATTATGGAGAGGATTGTAGGAGGCCTTTGGGACTCAATTGTATTTGAGAATAATGTTTCACCCCCTGAATGATGACCAAACTGATCAAACCATTTAGTTCTTAGAGTACATGTTTCAGGCTTTCATGATGGATTTTGGTTGTAGTTGGGTGGATCACCTACCCTTGGTAGAGTTTTCATACAACAATAACTACCATTCCAATATTAGTATGGCACCATTCGAGGTCTTTTATGGGAGACCCAATAGGTCACCACTTTTTTGGACTAATCCAAGTGAGCCAGCACTTATGGGGCCAAAGTTGGTGAGAGTTATGATAAATAATGTGAAGATCATCCATGAGAAAATGAGGACTGCAAAGATCCATCATAAGTCTTGTGAGGACCAATTAAGGAAACCTATGGAGTTTGAGGAGGGAGACCATGTGTTCCTGAGGGAATCACCTTGATGCAGATTAAGAATATTTAGTCAGGGAAGCAAGATATCTCTAAGATTCATTAGCCCTTTCCAAATACTATGTAGATTTGGTGGGGTGGTTTACCACTAGGCACTACCACTGTAGTTGGACTAGGTACATGACGTATTCCATGTGTTGTAGATGAGTAGGTACATGCACGACCCATCACATGTTATCGACTGGGGAGAGATAGACATCAAGGATGGATCTACCTTTACTGAGCACCTAGTGGAGATTGAGGATCAGTATAAGAGGATCATTCATGGGAAATTGATTCCCCTAGTGTGTGTTCGGTGGCAGCACGTGAATCTTCAAGAGAGCACATGGGAGCAGGAAACTCAGATGTGAGCATAGTACCCTCATATTTTTTAGTAGATTTTTCTCTTTTCAAGACAAAAATCCCTAAGTTGGAGAGAATGTAATGCCTTTCATTTTCCATGTATTATTTATAGATATTTTATAGATTATTTTCAGATCTAGGTGCTTAGACGATGTGAGATTATGAGGTTCGGTGTGCCAGAAATTAATTTTTGAAATGTATTAAATATATTATCATCACGCATGTGCAGTTTTCCTATAAAATTTGAATAACTCCTGAATAGGGGATCAGATCAGAAAAATGAGGGCACTATTGAGTTTAGATCATGTCTTTTTTCCTAGGTGTTACATAACCTTTTTCAGCGTTGGGAATTTGTGAAAAGTGGTCGTGAGTATGGAATTAATAAAATTAATTAGATTATATTATTCTATTATATTTGATGCATTGAATTAACTCTCCTATTTAAATGATATTATGGCCAATTTGAAGGTTTATCTATATAACCATGAAAATTTGAGAGGATCCGTTGGAGAGCGCATTGGAGGAGATCTTAGCAAATGAAAGCAGATCGAGATTGGATTGAAGATTATTACGCCATTAGAGTTCTTGGATCTCGCCAATGATGGAAACACAAAACCGTTATTTGTCATAAATTGATCCAAAATCCATGTAGGATGTTTTATTTGTGCAATTATATCCCATTCTTTTATCCTAGATGAACAAAGATCAATTCCTTGAACAAGAATTGATTCACGTATCGACGGTAGATTTATTTGTGATGGATTAAATTGTTCATTGTGTTTATTTCCTCTATGTCTATCTATTTCTTAAAAATGGATCAAGGAAAAACAAAAAAGGTAAAGTTTCATTCCTCACATCTTGTGGCTTATGGATTTCTCCCCCATTTCTTCTCACATTCATCATGGGAAATTTATTTTGCATGTAGTTAGATTAATACCCAGTATTCAATCATTGCGTGATTGTTATTTGGCACAATGGATTGATACCACGAGTGAATTTCATGATCAAGAGTATGATAGAGGTGCGACAATGATGGAGTATTATCTAAGGTGGATTAGAATGGATTGACAGATCACATTCTTCCCAGTTTTGATGTGCAGTAGCGACAAATGGCTCAACAATGGTGTTTTCGAGAAGATCCAAACCCTGATCCCAATGATTGATGATGGAAATAGTTGGAAAACCCCTAATATGTGATTTCCCATCTGGAATCATGATAGAAATAAAAGATGCGGAGATGGAGGGAAGATCTATGGATTCTGAAAAATCCCGGATTACATAGCGTGTAATCCGGAGATGCACGTCATTTAGGACCCCCTGTGTGGCACTAGGGTTTTTGAGAAGAGTTAAATATCACACACCATGTGACCTTGTCACATTCCATGAGACTCATTTTAAATGTCTCATAGTGTAACTCGAATGTTACATGGGAATGGGTAGGTTGAAGTACACAGACACAATAAAAGTACACAAACACAACTCGGTGTACATGCGAATGGCCAGACGAAATGGGTAGAGTACTGGGTGATCTATGCATTCCATGTACTATTCCTATACACCGTGTATATAGATATTTACATGTTTTTCAAGGCATCACAACATGGTCAGACCATGGGTTGTCTAGGCACATTGTTTACCCCCTTTGAGGGAGTTTGAAGCCCTTCGTTTCTTCAATCTAGACCAGTATCGATTGAGTGTATTCCCTTGATCCATTCCCTTGAGGGTAAAGTGTGGAATTACATCTACATATTTGGATTGTGATCCCATTTATATGATGATTCTTATATAGATTTTATGGTTTCCCCCCATGAGATTAGAGTGTGATCCTCTGTCATTTTTATACCTTAGGTGGGGTTTGTAGAATCAATGTGACCTCCTTGAGTAGGGCGTTGATCCTATATATAGTAGTCCATTTTATTAGGGTACACGGTATCATTCTAGTATGATCTTCTACAAAGCGGGTTGATTCAGGTTGGCTCTATGGTGTCTCCCAGCGATCCTGGGTGTGATCCCCAATCTGAGTATCAGGGCCTTTTGAGACCAGTGAGCATTCATGGGAAGGTCCAATGGTCATGACCTCTTGGATGGGTGTATCTGGTGATAACATATCTCATGGAGTGGATTATCCTGGAATGATAATTTCTTTGAACAAAATCCTATGGTTGATAGTTTGGTTGTGATTTCCTAGAGGTGTGGTGTCCTTCTTGAGTATATCTGGGTTTTTATTATTTTGAATCAATTTTTATATCATTTTTATGATTTGATTATTCTTGATGCTTCATGTTTAGTGCTTTCAGGGTATCCTAATAGGTATTATTATACTCACCTATTCATGGACTATACCCACATGTGTCATGTATTATGCAGACGACGACCCATTTAATAGTGTCCTAGAAGGATAGGGAGTGGTTGGAACATATCTTGAGCTTGAAAGACCAATGTGTTTTCTAGGTTTTTGAATTTGATTGTAGTTATCTACCTTAGATCAGGTCAAAATATCTTCAGTTTTTGGTTGGGATTGTATTTGACCCCTATTTTGCTCTCGGTACTTTACAGTCGTACTTTGATTATGGTATCATAGATGTATGAATGCCTTGGTTTCAATTGTTTTACATTTCAGCATTTTATAGGCTTGGAGATGTGTGTGTGTGGATAATTACATTAGGCTAATTCCTCCCATGTGTTTGATATTCCTACTTGGCACTAGTCGATAGCCCCTAGACTATTAGATGAGGGCTTGGGGTAGTCATGGTCTGGGGTCCATTGGGTCAGGTCATGAAATTTAATATATAAATTAGTTGGTTCTAGGTCACCAACTCCAATATATTTATGATGGATGATAGATTTATGTCATGTAGAAGTATCAAAAAACACTATAATAAACTTCTAATATGGAATCTGATTTTGTTTCATGTTTCGAGGCTAGTTCTCATGGTGTATAGTAAAGGAATTTCATTTCAGGACTTAAATTTATGGATTTTATTTCCAGGTTATTGATTATATATTATGACAATTCAGTTATTTTATTTATGACTAAGAATAAAAAAAAGTGGGAGTTGAAGTAAACACGTTGACAATAAGTACTTGTCCATAAGGGAATGTGTTAAAGATAAAAAAGTGTTCATCTATAATATCAATATTGAATTGATGATTACAAATCATTTAACTGAAGTAATTCCTCCATTTAAATTCAAGTAACATGTAATGTGTATGGGATTAAGTTCTACTTTTTAAATTTTTTGAATAAACAAATTTTATTTGAAATTCCATATATTTAAATATTTCTCTCTCTAGTTTACATGAACAAATTCATTACTTGAGAAATATTTTGGGGATATAGAATAAAACCCGTGTTTCAAGTATACTCATAAGGAGAATAAATCATGTGGTTAAGGTTTATCCATGTGTCTATTTAAGATGCGTGATACATTATGATACATGGAAGGTAATGCTCATTAGTTAGAGGACATGCCATTATGATTCATATATTATGTTTGTTACTAAAGAGGGATATTGAATTCATTCTCATTAATTGGTTTAAACCAAGTAGAAAAATGTAATAAATGGTTCATCAATTAATTTTAAATGTAATAAATTATTAACAAAATAATTATAGTACATAAAATTAATATGGTTCATTATGTTAAACATAAAAAATTATTATCTATGAATTTAATGTATTGAATTTAGTCCATAATATTTATTGATTATTTTAAGGCAATCGATATCCCATTCATTAATACTCTTTGTCAACATATTAAATTGGGTAGAGTTCTTGATGGAAGTTCCCACTATAAATATTAATCCCCCCAAATTAGTAGATACAAAGAAACATACACCATCTACATCCACTGTGCAAAGTGTAGAAGACATTTAAGTTTTGATTCCTCAATTACCTACATTTTGTAATGGGTGAAGTTAAGTAATTATTTATTTTATTTTAAATAAATTAATAAGATTATAGAATTAATTTTATCAAAAAGATTCTGACAAATGATATTTTCATCAGAAGTCCTTTTACCATGTGGGAAATAGTTCTTATATAGATATTTTTGTGAAAATAAAACTAAAAAGTTTACCCAAACACGGTTATCATGATAAAGGAATGATTTGAAATATTATAACTTTAACTCAAAGAATATTAAAATAAAATATTATATTTTTTTAGATGAACTAACACACTATTTGGATTATTGTAGTTTCAATGGTATAAAACAACAAAACAAGGCGATGTCCCATTTGAATTTATAATCACTGTGTGAAAGAATACTAAGTTTTCAAGATAATGAATGATGAAAAATGGAAATGAGAAGGAACTCTATAAAAAAGTTTTTTATAAAAAAAGTTTATTCGTCCAATGAGGGTGAAAAATAAAAAAAAAACAGGTTCTTCGAGAAAAAATATAAAAAAAATTAGTAAGTATTGTATAAAGATATTTGAACAACAATTTTAAAGATAAAGGTCATACTAAATGCTTTGTATGTTATTAAAAGTTATTACAACACTTAATGATAAATAATCTCTACTAGATAATCTATCTACAACCACCACCTACAACCAAGATCATCCAAAATGGTGGCTATAAGGTTTTTATGACCACAGTCTCCACCCCTGATAGCTTGTATCATTTGGGTCCTTCAAATGATTTCATCCTATTATAGAACACATATATATATAAGAATATTATCATGGAACTTCTAGGTTCTCATCATAGCGGGGAAGTGTTATGACCTTTCAGTACAAAAATTACTCTTAGGAAATTATCAAATGATATGTTACACATAATAAAAATCATGATGTGATAATGAGTTTATTAATATTAAAAACAATGAATACATTTTTATCATAAAGTACACAAAAGTTGGTTCTAGGGAAACAATACCAACACAAAGTTGAGGAAAAGTTCATGACCCACCAAATAATGTTCCCAATGTTTAAAAGGTATGAAAAATAAATAAGTTATTTTTCACACCTGCTCTATCTCATGTGTTTCTATGATGCTCACTAATTTAATATACCAACCTTTGATTTTATGATAAAACCATTCCTATCCTAGTGTTGATGACATTGCATGTTGAGGGACCTAAGATATGTGGAGGTGGGGTGAATTAGTGATACCCCTTTTAAATTTTAACAAACCCTTTTGAAACAACCTCTAATATTGATTAAGATAAAATAATCCAAAAACTTCAGAGTGTCCCTATTCCTCTCTCGGGTGAATAAACATAGAAAAACGAGACACTTTTTTTTTATAAGTTTATCCCAAGTATGGGTGATTTTTTTTAGAATGATTTAATCCCTCTAGGTCATATGATTTCACTATTTTTATCAATTTAATACAATAAGGGTAGATACTATGGTTTGAGCTCTTCTACATGATGTCTCCTAACAAATATCAACGCACTCCTACTTGATTACAAGAATGATTATGTGATGAGAATGGTTATGAACTCATTTTTATGGAGTGTGAGGGTGTTTAATCTGAAAAAACAAACCAAAATCAATGTGGAAACAAAAAATAATTCAAGAATCAAAACAGTTCAAAAAGAAGAGGTAAACAAGAAAGAAGAATAAGTTGTAGAATAGAACGTACTATAAAAGAGTTGTAGAAAAGTAAAGAACACAATGGATTTATGTTTTTATGACCATTTTGGTCCTAATCTATGGAAATAATTCCACAACAATGTTTATTGTTATGAAAAAAACAAACCTAAAAAAATAAATAAGCAGTAAAGAGAAACACATGCAGACTAGGGAAACTATTTGAGCACAAGAACCTCGTCACTCTAGGAGCTAGCAGTGAATCTTAACCCGAAGATTGTAACGTACTCTCTTGAACTAGACAGAATCATGCAAGAAACCCAAACATAGACCGTGAAAAGAAAATTAAGATACAATACATATCCAAATTATAAAAGGAACAAGCTTACAAAGCTAGATCCCAGATTTCTTGATAAAACAACACTGCCATGGTTTTGAGATTTTGAAGAGGATACAATCCAGACAGAGCTTTCAAGTGACAAGTTCTCCACCATAGATGATGACCGAAATAGGGAGGTTGTAAAGTCATGGAAGAGGAGCACCACCAGAGCTTCTAATTCTCTCTCAATCTCTCTCTAAACCATGACTTATAAAATAAAAAAAAGAATGATATTACTGTAAATAAAGTGATGGATGATCATAAAGGCGAGAAGGTGGTGAGGTGATGAGATGGTGTCAAGCATGGCAAGAAAGGTAGAAAGGTGTAAAACTGAGAGTGTGTAAAAGGATTATAAAGGCATATCTAGCATATCAAATCCCGAATAGATGAGTGCATGTGGAGGCATAAGATAGGGTAGGGGAAATTGATTGTGGATTGTTGAGGATCAGAAAACACAAACTACAGAAGAAGAGTCATTCGATCATGGTAATCAATGGCCAGAAACATTCAAGGAGTAACTCATGGATCAGTCCAATGAAATAGAAAAATAGACCATGTACTATATCCCAAAGCAACAAACAAAGTCCCAGTAGCATTGTAGGCCCAAAAGGAGGCCCATCCAGCAAGCCCATAAAGAGGCCCGCATGGAACAAACCATTGAGAAAAAATCCATAATAATAATAAAACCAATAATTTTTCATGTAAACATCTAAAAAAGGAATTTTAATTTGAAAATAGAATTTATAAAATCTCCACCTATTCAAAATAAAACAAAATAACTGATGGTGTTCTTGAAACCTAACTATTCTAGCCTATCGGTTATTTCAGGTAGATTTTCATAATAGAAAACCCTAAGTCTGCATAATATTCACCCAACATGAATAACATTTATCATGTTCTAAAAGTGGCACATGTTTTACCTTTACTACCCATCTATTTTTATACTATTTAAAAATTCTTAAAAACTAAGCAACAACATTAAAACAAAACTTACCAACAATACATGAGATTCCAAAAAAATATTGATACCCTCCCAAGCATTCCAAGACCTGCAAATACACAGACTTACTCAGAGGTAAAACATAGTGAACATGAAAACTTGATAAAAAAAAGTTCAATATAATGAAAAAATAATAAATTAGTAGATCACACAAAAACCAACCCAGGAATCCTATAGGAGAAGGATCTCCGCCTAAGTCCAAATGACTTAGAACATCCCAAAGACCCATCTACCCACAAGTGTCCCCTACAAATGTAGTAGGGATAGTCCTAGGAACATGGAAAGGAGAAAACCTAGAATATATGCCTAATTATAACTAATGGATATTAAAAAATAACTAAATAACATCTTCAGTGGCTAACCTAGGGGATAACTTGTGAGAATGGGTCATACTATCTTTATTTTTAAAGTTGGGATAATATCATTTTATTTGGTCGGTCTTTCCATGGTCAAAACACCAAATGTTCTTAAACTGATTCTTATCTTTCCTTTATTATTATTTTTCATTTGACCCCTAACATTCATTATTTTAGGCTCGTATTTTAGTCCACTAAATTCCTCATTCAAGCCATGTGTTTGTAGTTCTCAAGACAAAACAACTAATTTAACTTCTTCTAGGGTGATTGATTCTCTACCATACATCATAGAATATTTTAAAGAATTGAGATAATCATAAAGAGAAGCAAAAAATAATAATTTCTTTATATTCATTGATAATTTTAACATCTATATTATCTAAGTTAAGAAACACTATTAAAATTATCAGGATGAACATGAATAGAAGAACCAAATTCATTTTAAAGGTATAAAGTCGCATTTTCTTATATAAATGAACAATAAGATACTTAGATATATACAAATGTTTAATTTTAATCCATATAACCTTAAAAGTATTTTCATGTGCGACTTCTCATAATACTTTATCACATAAGGTTAATAACAAAATACAGTGGGCTTTCTCAAGAATATTAGGGTCAATATCAATATAAGTGGTGGATGACTATCCATTAGATTAGATGGTAATTATAGGTTTCCTAGGACCTAAGAGAGAATATATGAATCCATTATGGATGAGAAACTCCCTCATATTAACTCTACACATGTTAAAATTGTTTTCTCTATTAAACTTTTTAACTTCCATCTTAACATAGGTCATGATTAACTCAAAAATAAAGGCTCCAAAAAACAATTTTTATGGTGTGTGAGGGTGTTTGATCTAAAAAAACAAACTAAAATAAAAACAGAAATAGAAAATAAATTCAAGAATCAAAACATTCTGAAAAGAAGAGGTAAACAAGAAATAAGAACAAGCTGGAGAAACAAACATACAACAAAAGAGATGCAGAAAAGTAAAGAACACAATGTATTTACATGGTTTAGACTATTCTAGTCCTAATCCATGGAAAGAACACCACCACAATGTTTATTATTATTCAAAACAAACATAAAACATAAAATAGAGAAATATTAAATAAATATAAACACATACAAATCATAGAAACTATCTACGCATAGGGACCTCTTCACTCCAGGGGCCAGTGGTGAATCTTGTCCTAAAGATGGTAATGTATGCCCTCAAACTGGATGGACTCACACATTCAACCCCAACATAGACTATGAAAATAAAAGTAAGATACAATATAGATCCAAAGAAATATTACAAAGCTAGATCCTGAATTTCTCGATGAAACAACACTGCCATGGTTCTATGATCTTGGGGAGGATGTGGTCTAGACAAAGCTAGAAAGGGATGAACTCTCCACCAATGATAATGACTTGAATAGGGAGGTTGTGAAGGTGTGGAAGAGGATCACAACCTAAGTTTATCTCTCTCTCTCTCTAAAACTATCTCTGAACCACAACTTCTAAAAAAACAAATAATCACACTACTATAAAAATAAGCAATGGATGATCATAAAGGTGAACAGGAGGTGAGGTGATGTGATGGTGTCTAGTGTGGAAAGATAGGTGGACATGTGGATGGTTAAGAGTGCATGTAAGGATCATGAAGGAATAGCTAGAATAAAAAATACCTAATGAATGAGGCTGTGTAGAGTTAGAAAATATGGTAAGAGGAAGTGGTTGTACATCGTCGAGGATCATAAAACACAAACAGCCAAAGAAGAGTCATCTGATCATGGTAATCAATAGCCAGTAACACTCAAGTAAGATCCCATGGGTTAGGAAAATGAACCAGTAAACCAAGTCATTCCCCATAGCCCAAATCCACAAACAAAAGCCCAGAAACACCATAGGACCAAAAGAAGGCCTAGCCAGCAATCCCACAAAGAGTCCCATACAGAACAACCCATAGATAAAAAAATTCATTATAATAATAAAACCAACAATTTTTCATGGAAAATTATGAAAAATGAATTTTAATTTGAAAATATAATTTAACACTCATGAAGAATTATGATCTTATTAATAATTCATGTCCATCATCTACTCTTGGTGTTTGAGATTATCAAATATGTCCATCACCTCACTCTCATATATCTCATTTTACTACTTAAATAAGTTTTTCATGAGTGAATTTCTCCCAAATTCATCCACATAGTTCCTTTAATTTTCAGTTAACTTCAACGATGAATGTTTTTAGGTCCCACTGACTATGAGACACCCTGATAATGGGGTGAAACAGGATGTGATTAATTTTTATCAATTTAATTTTCCATAATCGAACATTGAACCACCATTAGATGGATCACCAATTAGGTCTCTAGATTATACAATTTCTTTAAACTCACCCACACTTTAAAATAATATAAATAAAATGAAAAAACAAATATTTACTTGGTCCACCTTCTCACACGAAGATACAAATCCAAGTCACATTAACAGTTTTCCACTACCATTTACAAATCCAGTAAAGCCCTTTTAATTGTGTGTTTATAAAATATCACTTCTTCTCAAGGTTTATTTCCTTTAAAAATCTTTGGGCTTGCTATTTACATATAATAAGGGCTCAACACCCTTACACATGAGGCTCAAATGCATTTGAAAGATATAAAATTAGTTCTCTAGTATGATGAACCATATTGAATTGAGTGTTCTTTGATCTCCATATGTTCTATCTTTTTCAACAATTGTTTACATCATAAACCTTCATGAGCGTCCTTCTATATCCATATATTTTCTCCTCATTAACACTTCTTTACATCACAAATATTTAATGGTATTCTTCTTATCTGCTTCATAGGATTGGAATGATAAACATATTCATCTCTTTTACAGAAATTCTTTCAAGTCTTCAATAAAAATTGTCTCATGATTATGTTTGAAAATATTAAATAATATTCCTCACCTCTTTATGAGTTTTCATATTTCTTTATAGGCCCAATTATTCACCTTAAATATTTCCTTACCTTTTAAGTAGTTAATTTGATAATAATAAATTTAGGAAACTTCCCTCAGGATGACCTTTTGTATTGATCCACCTATACTCATAAAATTAAGGTAAACCCGAGCCTTTAATATCTTCAAATAATATATTTATTGAGTATTTTCTCAAATATTCATTCAAATAGTCATAGAATATTACACTAGATTTTGTTATGTGATTTTCTTTGCATTCAAATCATATTGGATGATCATAAATCTTTATTTCGAGTGATCCACTAAAGGACCACACTTGAGGAATTAATTTATTTGTAAAAAATTACATATTGTGCATAATGTAGGATTTATAAGCCATTATAACCCATTTTGTACAAGGAAAAATTGGATTTTTTTTGTTTGTCAGTGGTGCTTGGGTTACCATGGGAAACCATAAAGTGGGAGACTATGTAGGGAGAAAGGTGTGCATGGAAGAGGTAGACCTGATATATTTTTATCAATTTGAAAACCTTTGGTTCTTCTAAAATGATACTAGACTATTTTATTCTAAAAAGGATCTATATAGGATAAAACCTCTAGGTTAAGATAATCCTTTAATTATTTTCTTAGTGAATCATCCCAATATTTTATTTGGTAGTCACTTGAGTTAATTTCCAGTTTTTTTTGTGGTTTTAGGTTTGACTACATAGAGCACTATTTTTTTTCTTCCAGCTATTACCATATGAGTACTTTTTTCATTTTTATTTCATGGTATTTGTACAACCTCTCTTGAACTTCTCATTAATTATGAGTTTGGTTTTCTTAGTTTTAATTTTTAGACATTTTCCCTTTTTAAAATTCTAGATAGAGGAAGAAGGTCTTTTATTACAGTGACTACAGGGGAGAAATGGATAAGCTGTTACGGACTTATGTCATAGTAAAGATTTTGAAATGTAAAAAATTTAGATAACTTGGTAAGGGTTTAAATCATATATTTATATATATATATATATATATATATATATTTGATAGTTGATCAATTATTTTCTTCTTTAATTATATGTTATCTGGAATTTTTTTCTTTTCTAGTATTTTGATTTGAATTTCATGAATTGATTGTATATTAATGTTCTTCCCATATTATTATAGACTATTGTTGGAATTTACCACCTCTTTCATTGATTGATTTATATTATTATTGAAATTACTTTATATTTAATATATGAGATTAAAGGTTGCGCATGTTTCATACTTTGTGAGAAAATAAATCTTTCCCTCTAACAAAGCATTAGAGATATTATGTATTCTTTTCCAAAGTTTGAGTGAGAAATATTTGGAAAATCCATTCATGTTTTTAATTCCCAGGCCATTTTCATTAGTGAGACAACACACTTTTTCCAAATAAATGGTGTTTATGTTTGAATCTGAATCTCCTTAGAAATAATTTTCCTTTGTCTTTACAAATGAATGGAGAGTGATTTTAGGAATAGGGAAGATAGTTGAGTAATAAAAAGCATATATGGAAATCACATGATTAAACTGTTAAAACCTTCACCCATATATAAAAACTTAATTTCCCAACTTTCATTTTTATGGTCAAATTTTTCAATGAACACTTAAAAGTGAGAGAATTTGGGTTTTCCACTGTAAAGGAGATATCCAATATTGGTCACCAAAAGGGTGAATCTGGTCATGTTAGTTTTATGTTCAATATAGTTGATTCAGTCAATAAGAAAATTTCTATCAATGATTGATCTACTTTTCGAGAAGTTTACAGTAAAACCAAAATGTGATTGAGAAAACACATCAATTTTTTGAGAGATTTAGCATCCTTTCAAGTGAATATGAGAATGAAATCAATGTAAGGAAAATGTGTAAAAATATTTCAATTACATAGAGTGTGAATTCCACAATGTCAATGAAATTTATATGGAAAAAAAGTTTTCAAGGATAGCATTGATGAATTCCCAGAAGACTATGTTATAAACTTTATCAAAGGTTTTATATTCAATAGATTCAAGAAAAGAAGAAAAATTTCCCTCATGTGAATAAATTTAACCAATTTATTCCTGGATTAAACATCCTTTAATAATTCATTGATATTCTCTAAGACCACTTTAAACATTCTGTAACCAATTTACCTCATGAAAATCCTCACCATCATCTCTAATTTGAGAGATTGGATTATAGATGTTGAGATCAAGGCTCATGTTTTCAAATATTTTCATATTTCCATTCCTATATTATATGACTGAGTTGATTATTTCTAGGAAGGGATGACCAAGAATGATAGGGATTTTCATGTAACTATATTCTCCCTTTGAGGTTATGAAAGGTACATCCTAAGTGAGAATAGTTATGGATGGAGTGACACCGGATTTACTAAACTAATTGCACTCTTGAATGATATGATCCTAAAAGATAATGAGCTCCCTAGACGAACATATAATGCTAAAAGACTACTATGTTTCAGGGGTATAATCTCTAAAAGAATACATGACTATCCAAATTATTTTATACTTTTTTTAAAGGACCATAAATCACTTAAATAATTCCCAAAGTGTGGTGATTCTTTATAAAAGAAATATGAATCGGGTCTTATGAAATTTTTATGGTACTATCCAATCATTTAAAGGTTTAGGCACCTATATGGATTTGAGGAGGCTGAAATAAAATTGAAATGGAAAATAGATATAATAAATAAAGATGGGAAACTTCATCACCTGTCAGACTCTCCTTAGTAGAAGAGAATTGATCATGAGTATCTTGAATTTGGAAATGAGATGAGAAACCTACATCTTTCATTATCTACAGATGGAGTGAATCTTTTTGGTTTTCAAAGTAGAAATCATAGTACATGGCTGGTTATGTTAGTAAATTATAACTTTCCACCATTGTTATGCATGAAATGAAAATATATTATGTTATATATGCTTATATCAGGACCAAAACAATCGGGTAATGATATTGATGTTTATTTAGCTCAATTGATCGAAGACTAGAAATTATTGTGGGATTTAGGTGTAACATTGTATGATGCTTACAGAAATGAAAATTTCATGTTGGGATCCATGTTTTATAGGATGATAAATCAATTTCATGCTTATGGAAATTTTTTAGGATATAACAATAAAGGAACTCAAGGGTGTCCCATTTGTGAAGAAGGTACACAGTCAATTAGGTTGAAACATTCATCGAAGACTTTGTTTCTAGAACATCTCAGATTTCTACCTCGATGACATAAGTACCAATCTTGGAAAAAATTATATGATGGAAGTTCATATTATTGAACAACACCTTCTCCACTAATAGGTGATCAACTATTTGAGAAAGTAAAATATGTGGACATTGCTTTTGGTAAACCATTTTTGAAAAACCTTACAAAAATTGGTTGGAAAAAGAGATCAATTTTTTTAATTACCATACTATAGTTTTATGTACATCAGAAAATTTCTTGATATTATGCATGTTGAAAAAAAATGTATGTGATAGTGTAATGGGCATGTTACTAAATGCACCTAACAAAAAAGATGGAATTAAGCCTAGGTTGGGCATGGTGGACATGGAAATACCAGAAGATTTGAAACCAATGAAGGGTGAAAAACAAACCTTTCTTTCTCCAACTACTTATAATCTTTCCAGGTAGGAAAGATATTAGTTTTTCGACTTCTTGAATGATGTAAATGTTCCATAAGGGTATTCATCAAATATCAAGAAAATCGTGTCAATGACTAATTTAAAGTTAAAGGGTCTGAAATCACATGAATGTCATGTTTTAATGAAAGATCAAATCCCTATATCTTTACATTGGATTTTTTCAAGAATTTATATCATACAATAACCAAGATCTGTTTCTTTTTCAAAGAAATATGTAGCAAATTTATAGACCCGGTGAAATTTCCAACTATGGAAAAGGAAATTATCATCATATTATGTGAATTAGAGATGTTATTCCTGCCAGTATTCTTTGATATGATGGTTCACTTGGTGAGAGAGATTATACTATGTGGTCCTATACATTATATGTGGATGTAACCCATTTAATGGTATATGAATATTTTGAAAGGGTATGTCAAAAATCAAAGTCATCCAGATGGTTGTATTGCGTAGTGATATATTGTTGAGGAAGTCATTGAATTCTGTACCGACTACCTATCTGGTGTGGAAATAATTTTTCTATTGAAATCTCATCACACTAGGTGGATTGTGGGTGAAGTAATTTATAGAAGAGATGTTGTCACAATCAATATTATAGATCGGGATCAGGCTCACCTTTACATTTTTCGTAACAGTTTGGAGGTTTCCCCATATTTTGAAAGCCATAAAGAAATTATTATGAATTTGAATCCATTAAGGTATGAAATATCGATTTCAAATACACATAATCAGTAGTTTATAGGATGGTTTTGAGACTATATTTTTAAGGAGTCGGATGAAAATCCAGATTCAATTTTAGAACAACTTCGATTTCTAGCCATAAGACAAAGTGTGTATGTATTATCTTAAAATGTCTATGTAATTAATGGTTATACATTCTATAAAAATGAAAATGATGAAGGTAGTACCATGAAAAATAGTGGAGTTACACTTATGGCTAAAGAAATACATGTTTCTGGTACAAAATATGGAAATCCAATTTTTGTGAATATATCATACTTTGGTATCATGAAACAAATATGGGAGTTAGATTATTCAACATTCCAAGTGCTAATTTTTCAATGCAAGTGGGTTGATAATAGGAGTGTTGTTAAAATAGTTGAATTGGGATTCGTGATAGTGGATTTCAATAAGGAAGAGTACAAAAAAAATTATAATGGCATCACAGGCAGTATAAGTATTTTATGTTTCAAATCCCACAAACCAAAAGTGGTCAACTATTCTATTATCAGCCAAAACCACTGAAGGTTCAGATGAAAATTCAATTGTGTATAACTCTTTCATTAGGACATCGCAATCATTTTGTAGTTGTCCCAATATAGATAGGGGTTTTTTTATGTCATAGGACACCACAATGAAGATATTTTGATACTCGGTATAGGGGTCAAATCTCTTCAACCTATAAAAAAAGAGAGTTCAATAATAAGGTTATATTTTTTTGTAATATAAATTTAATTACCTCATGTTATAATTTATTCACTATTGTATTTATATATTATAAATTATCTAAAGATAATGACTTCTATACATTCTGGTGCTTCCAATCATAAGGAACAATGGATTCCTCAGCCTATTGTTGCTCTTGGTGTAGAGGAATAATGACCTTTTGCACATGTTGGTACTCCCAATCCCGAGGAACAATAGGTTTATCAACTTGTTGTTTCTCCCAGTGCAGAGGTACAATAACCTTTTTCACATGTCGATTCTAACAATCTATAGGAACAAAATATTGGCGATATTGAATTCAAGGAAATGGTAGGCAATGAAGAACTGATGATGCAGAAAAAACCAGAGCATCATAGTGTGATGGTGTTAGAAAAAATCATTAAGGAAAAAAAAAGGAATTGAATTTGAGGTCAGATGGAATGCATAGGGAGATATTGTTAACCCTGACAAGGTCATGTTCAATAGTTACATTGGGATCATCACTCAGCAGTGTGCACTAATTGATGTAGATTTGTGGCACCATGTTGTTCCCATGATTAAGACACTCATTTGGGAAGAAATTATGGTATAATTATGAAATCCTTTCTTTATTTTACTAAAAAATAAAATAATAAAACATTTACTTACTCTTCATCATCCTCTTTAGAGTACATTGATAGTAGATGAATCCCATAAGAAATTTTTATTAATGATTTCTGGAAGGATTTATAGAGGCTTTCACACAATTCTAATGAGATTTAGTCCTAAAGATATTGAAGGGAAAATAAACCCACATCCACTACTTATATATGCACACCAGATAACCCAAGAAGCACGAGATGCATTTACTAGTCGTCGTGCAAAGATGTCTTTTCAGGTACATTATGGATAATAACAAATTGTTTGACAATATGTGTATTCATCACCTTAATTGATAATTTTTTATTCATAAAATAGTAACTGAGTGCTAAAAATAAGAAACGGACAGCAAAACCAACATACCCCTATTGTAAAGTAAGGATGGGGTATGCTTCACTTGAAAAAAAAATTAGTGCATATTTTAAATCTACTATAATAATTTGATGTAACATGAAACAACAATATAATTATGTTCCTCTATTTATATGTTGATTGATGCACCAAAAACCAAATCCACTTCCATACCACTTCATGTGCTATGGAAGAAACCATGTGAAAATAAATATGGGATACTAATAGATGAAAACACACACAAAAGTGTGGGAAACATGTGTAAGTATGACATAATAAAAATTTGTTTTGTCTTAAATTGTTATTACATAAGAATGATTACTTATTTTCTAATATTTTCTATCCAAATTAGACATAGGAATCATCAACACCTATATCAGATAAACACCTACTATCGGTGACCTTAAAGCATCCATAATAGTATGGCCACATCAGAGGTGTGGGTTTTGGAGTTACACCCCAAACATATTTTGAGAAAAAAACAATATGAGGATAAAGATAAAGAAATGATAGAGATTAAAGAAAGATTAGTTTCCCTTGAAGAAAAATTTCATTAGTAGGCTGATTTGATAGAAAATGTTATGGGGAAGTAAAGAGAAGAAACAACTCAAGAATAACCAATGCATGAAGATCTATCCCCACCCCCATCAGTTTTGAGGTGAGTCATTCCCCTCAAAGAGTTGTAATATATGAGGTAATAAATATTCTAATAATTGTTTTAGTGAAATGTGAATCATAAAGTCACTAATACCTTTCTTGCACTAATATTATACAAGGTGAAAATAAATATGATTTATATCTATTAACACCCACCCATTGCCTTATTAAGGGGGATACTATGTTTAATATCCAAGATGACAGTCTACACAACAGACCAATTCCAATAGGTTGTGTGAGAGTAGGGATTACCATAGTTTATGATCCAAGCACCATGCTACCTATTCCACCTGATGATACAGGTATTCATATGGTTAACCAAGCTGTTAGAACATTCATATCATGACCGTCATATCTTATAAAAAACTTTTTGATGAGAAGGTATTCATTTCCAATTTATTTTTCATGTTAAACCATCAATAATTAATGAAAAAAGGTTTGAACTAATTAATGTTATTACAGATGTAAAAAAGAGAAGGGGTGGAATGAAAGGTAAAATCAAAACCATATAAAGGATCAAACAATTGATCAAAAATATCTTCTGAAATCACCTTTTCCCCACCCATTCAATATCTACATTTACTAACATTGAAGGATCATGTAGATAAAAAGTTACAAAATGGTAGTAATCACACAGTTAATTTTAAAGAACAAATGTACAGAGACGACATTACAAACTATATTGCTCTTAAAAATGTTAATGAAATCCTTAATTATGAATGTCTAGAAGGCTTATTTGTAAATGAAAACATGAGGTATGTTTCCATGATTTGTTTTTTCAAAAGCTAATATACTATGTTAATTATGACTAAATACATTTCATATTTTTTCTAGGCATATATATCAATATAAATTGAAGGGATTACCACATGAACATAAATTTGGACTCATTAGTCATCACATCACTTCTATGGAATGAAAAAAAATTATTCAAAAAAATTGAATGAAATAGTGAAAAAACTGGCCAAATAATTTGAAAGAAAACTTTCATATGACAGACTCCTCTTAATACCAACATTGCAGGGGTAAGACTCTACAATTTAATCATATAAAATATATTTTCATTTATTTAATTAATTATTTCTTTCTATGTTTTAGGCAACATTAGATGCGTATTTCAATCAATTTGGATACTCCAAAGATTTATTTTCTATATTCACTACATGGATACCCAAAAAACCGAACACACACGATGACATTTGTAAATTTGTAATACACTAAATACAATGTTTTAAAACTAAAATTCAAGTTATATATTTTATATTATGTTTTAATGAGAATTAAATTATGTTAGGGTGGTATATAAATATCATAAAAATCATGGCATGAGGACAACCCAAGTGCACAAGGAGCCTGAAAAGTTCTACAAGTCGATAATTATCAGGGTATATATAATAAAATTTCACTATCCAAACACATCTCAAAACAAATTAATTATTTTTCTCAATTTTTCTATTGTGTCCAAAACAAACAAATGGAAAATATTATGGTTATTATGTTTGTAAATTTATGATAGAGTTCATATTATATCAATAAACTATCATCCTTGAAGAGGTATTTTCAAAGATAATTACTATTTCATTTAAAATATTTATTAATAATTTGTGTATTTATTTTTTTCTAATACTACTATGACTATTGAAAATTCTCTTATTTATAATATGACATAGATTTGTTTAGAAATGAATGGGAAACATACCTGATGGAAGAATGTACACAAATAGAATGAATATGTGACTTACATAGAAGTAATATATTGTTTATATTTATGTTTAATTTATTTCTTTTTGGTATTACTCACATTAGAATTGTTTTCTTATACAGATGGATTTCTTTGTTCAATTTGGGGTGATTTTTTCAAAACTGCTCATGATCGTGAGAGATTGTACTTTGAGGCTACAATTGAGATAATGACAATAAGGAAATGGGTCAAGAATTTATACAGCCAGCATGAAAAGGTCAATTTCTACTACTTATTTAATTATTTTTTCATCATTTTATCTACTATTTTTAATTTAATTTCATTATCATTTTTATCTAATACTTATTTATTTTTTTTTCATAGATATTTTGGTAAGTCATATTTTAATTTCAACTATCTATAATAAGCCAGAAAAGAGATGACATGTTTTTTTCTGCCACTATTACCATGCTTTCCATTGCCTTTCTTTGTCGAGTTGTCGGTACTGCATATTGATTCAATGTTCTTAGCTGAAAAAACTTTCTCATTGCTGGAAACTAGAAGAGTAGAGGAAGGTTTTTTTCTAAGAACATTGACTCAATATTTGGTATTGGTAGTCCGACAAATAAAGGAAATGGGACGGTGTGACCGATAAGAAACTAGGTGCATCTTTTTATTTAAAATTGATATTAATTTTAGTAAAAAAGACAAGTGACATACTCAAAACCGATCAAACTCGTACATATTGTTTTGATTCATTAGTAAAATAATCCATAATTCATTTTTGATGTATAGGAATCATCCACACCTCAATCCAACACACAGTGTGATCAGTATAATTCCAAGTGTGTCTATTTATTTAAAATTAACATTAATTTTAGTAAAAAGAACAAGTGGCATACTGAAAACCAAGAAAACGCATTCAAATTGTTTTAATACTTTAGGAAAATGATATATAAGTCATTTTTGATGTGTAGGAATCAACCAAACCTCAATATGATGCATGGTGTCACCAGTATAACCCCAAATGTGTATTTTATTTAAAATTGACATTAATTTTAGTAAAAATAATAAGTAACATACTAAAAACTAATAAAATGCATTCATATTGTTTTTATTCTTTATAAAAATGATTCACAAGTCTTTAA
The DNA here is from genome assembly GCA_963277665.1 of Viscum album. Classification (NCBI taxonomy): domain Eukaryota; kingdom Viridiplantae; phylum Streptophyta; class Magnoliopsida; order Santalales; family Viscaceae; genus Viscum; species Viscum album. The sequence goes on along the minus strand of OY728166.1, from coordinate 904,872,145 downwards.
TAATGTGTATGAATCAATCAAACCTCAATCCGACACACGGTGTAACCAGTATGGCTCTAATTGTGTATTTTTATTTAAAATTGAGATTAATGTTAATAAAAAGAACAAGTGACATACTAAAAACTAATAAAACAATTCATATTGTTTTTATACTTTAGTAAAATGATCTATAAGTCATTTTTTATGTTTATAAATCAACCTCACCTCAATAAAATGCATGGTGTGACAGGTATGATTCAAAGTGTCTATTATCAGTTTAAAATTGACATTTTAGTTCAAAATGTTTCACTCAATGAAAAGTAAGAAAAAATTCTCTGATTGTCTTAATAATTTAGGACAATGATTCATAAGTTATTTTTGATGTGTAGTAAGAAGTATCACATCAAACCGACACACGATATGATCGGTATGACTCAAAGTGCGTGTTTCCAGTTTCAAATGACATTTTAATAAAAAATAAAAGTGACATACTCAAAACCAATCAAAAACATTTGGATTGTTTTTATACTTTATTAAAATGATCCATAAGTCATTTTTTATGTGTAGAAATAAGCCTCACCTCAATCCAACACACTTTTTGACTGTTATAATTCTAAGTGTGTCTATTTATTTAAAATTGACATTAATTTTAGTAAAAAGAATAAGTGATAAATTGAAAACTAAAAAAACGCATTAATATTTTTTTTATACTTTAGTAAAATGATTCATAAGTAATTTTTAACTTTTATAAATCAACCTCACCTCAATCCAATGCATGGTGTGACTGGTATAACTCGAAGTGTTTCTTTTATTTAAAACTAACATGAATTTTAGTAGAAAGAAAAAGTGACATACTGAAAACCAAGAAAATGCATTTGAGTTGTTTTTATACTTTATGTAAATGATCCATAAGTCATTTTTGACATGTATGAATCATCCATATCTTAATCCAGCACATGGTATGACCGGTATAATTCCAAGTGTTTCTATTATTTTAAAAATTGACATTAATTTTATTAAAAAGAACAAGTGACATACTGAAAACCTAGAAAATGAATTATAATTGTTTTGATACTTTAGTAAAACGATTCATATTCCATTTATAATGTGTATAAATAAACTTCACCTCAATATGACACACAGTGTGACTGGTATAACTTGAAGTATATGTTTTTATTTAAAATTGACATTAATTTTAGTAAAAAGAAAAAGTGACATACTAAAAACAAAGAAAAAACATTTCAATTGTTTTTATAATTTAGGAAAATGATCTTTAAGTAATTTTTATGTGTAGGAATCATCCACACCTCAATATAACACATGGTGTGACCGGTATGACTCCAAATGTGTCTTTTTATTTAAAATTGACATTAATTTTAGTAAAAGAAATGAGTGACATAATTAAAAGTGAGAAAACACAATCAGATTATTTTGATACTTTAGGATAATGACCTACAAGTCATTTTTATGTTTAAGAATAAACCTTACCTCAATTTGATGCACAATGTGACTGCTATAACTTGAAGTGTGTCTTTTTTATTTAAAATTGACATTAATTTTAGTAAAAAGAATAAGTGGAATACTAAAAATCGAGATTGTATTGTTTTTATACTTTAGGAAAACAATCCATAAGTCATTTTTGATGTGTAGGAGTCAGCCGCACCTTGATGCAAAGTGTGACCAGTATGATTACAAGTGTATCTATTTATTTAAAATTGACACTAATTTTAGTAAAAAGAACAAGAGACATACTAAAAACCAAGAAAACGCATTTGGATTGATTTTATACTTTAGTAAAATGATTCATAAGTCATTTATAATGTGTAGGAATCAATTGAAACTCAATCTGACATACAGTGTGACTGGTATAACTTGAAGTGTGTATTTTTATTTAAAATTGAAATTAATTTTAGTAAAAATAACAAGTGACATATTGAAAAACTAAGCAAAAACATTCTGATTGTTTTGATACTTTATTAAAATGACTCATAAGTCATTTTTTTATTAATCACCCACACCTCAATCCAATGCACGGTGTGACTGATATGACTCCAAGTGTGTCTTTTTATTTAAAATTGATATTAATTTTAGTAAAAGAAACAAGTGACATACTAAAAACTTAGAAAACGCATTAGGATTGTTTTGATACTTTAGGAAAATGACCCATGAGTCATTTTTAACATGTAGGAATCACCCGAATCTCAATCTGATGCATAGTGTGACTGGTATGACTCAAAGTGTCTATTATCAATTTAAAATTGATATTTTAGTTCAAAAAATGTGTCACTCATTTAAAACCAAGAAAACACTCTCTAATTACCTTGATAATTTAATAAAATGATTCATAAGTCATTTGTGATGTGTAAAAAGTAGTATCACATCAATCTGAAAAATGATGTGATTGATACGACTCAAAATGTGTGTTTCCAGTTTGAAATGGAATTTTAGTAAAAAACAAAAGTGACATACTTCAAATCAAGAAAACCCATTCATATTTTTTTGATACTTTAGGAAAATGATCCATAAGTAATTTGTGATGTGTAGAAATCATTTATACCTCAATATGATTCACGATGTGACTGGTATAACTCCAAGTGTGCCTTTATTTAAAATTGACATTAATTTTAGTAAAAATAACAAGTGACATACTGAAAACTAAGAAAACATATTCAGATTGTTTTGATACTCTAGGAAAATGATCCATAACTCATTTTGACATGTAGGAATCAATCTCACCTCAATATGACACATGATGTGACCGGTATAACTCCAAGTATGTATTTTTATATAAAATTGATAGTTTATTAATGTATTCTTTTATATAAATGTTTAATTTATTTCTTTATAGTATTTATAACATAAGATTTATTTTCTTATATAGGTGGATTATTTTTATCAGGTTGAGGTGATTTGTTCAGTAACTCATGCCATGGGTGGACTTTTTTGAGAGGGGTTCATGGACGCTAAAAGATGAAATATTAATATTTTTAAATGTTTATGGATAATTGTAAATGTAAATATACAAAACATTGTTTGAAATGTATATAGTAGTGTTTTTTTATATTTATGATGTCAAATTTATTTCAATTAAATTATATATTTTTAATACACAGGTTACATGTTTTTGTTAGGTGTGATGTTATACAAACATCACACTACAGCATATTGGGCATTTATCAGCACTATTTCTAGCACTGATAAAGGCCCCCCTTTATAAGAACTATTAAAAGTGTTGATAAAGGGTGAGTTTTATTAGCACTAATAAATTACTGATAAAGGGGACCCCCTATTAATGGCACTGAGGACAACAACTCTTTTTTAGCATTGTTAAAGGACTTTTTTCGCACTGTTAAAGGGTATATCTATAGCAATGAATATGTATTAGTTCACTAGAAAAAATAATATTTCCGTTCATGGAGATTTTTTAACAAACCAGATTGATCTTTAGAAATTTGATGATATCTAAGATGTTAGTAAGCCTTCAGGTAATAATGTGTGTGAATATCTTTATTAGTAACTACTAATAGTTATAGGAATAAGGATTCTAGAAAGAAAATCATTGACAACACCCACTAAATTACTAGAAATGATGCCCCAACTCCGTTTGAAGAAGATATTGGAGAAACCATATGGTCTAGAGGCACCAAGAGAGTTAAGGTTCTGAACAACTTTCTTGACTTAGTTAAGGTAGCTATGTAAGTCAATAGATTACTTTGTTCTCGGGTAATTATGGCTTGGATAATACTAAGAATGTCTGTGTGGGTTTCAATTGTTTCATTTTTTACTTCTGGATAAATTAATGAGTTACCTTTTCTTTAATTTGAGAAATTTATAGTGTCATATGGGTTTTTAATGGTTATTATAAAATAAAATATTCATTTTCTTTTAATATGGGAATGCAATCATTTAGTGTTCAAATAATTATCACTAAGATATTTAATTCCATCTTTTTATTGGTATAAAATTTCCTTATCTCTATGATTTTTAAAAATGTAATCATTAAGAAGAATGGATCTAGATTAAGATGGTTTTAATATGTTATAATAATACCTAGGGATGCACATTTTAATAAGGTAAGATTGATGTCAAATTCACTTATTAAAATAAATAAAGGTAGGGGTAGACCTAAAAGGACCCTTAAAAAATAATTTAAAATAATATTGTTCTAAATGATTTAAATGAATATATAGTCTTAAATAGAGATAATTCATGACATTTGATCCATGCATCTGACCCCATTTAATTTGGTTTAAGGATTTTTTTAATGAAAGCATTATATTTATGATAATCAGCAATGAGGCTGATATCAAAATTAGTTTCATGGGTTTTTTTCTTCCTCTAGAGATTTAATAATGTCACAGATATTACCAAATTCCATGTGATTCCAAATTTTGAGATCAAATTTAATTGCTTAAGTTTTTCATATAAGCTATGAATGTAACTCCGAATAATGGTGGGGTCCCTGAAAAGAGGAAATAATTAAGAGGGAAGTTAGGGTGGTTGATCTACATGTCTTGAAACCTAAATTTCTTGGGTTGAAAATCCATTTTAGTGAAGATTTTAAGAATGAGGGTATGAATTGAGGTAGTGTAGTTGAGTTTAAATGTTTTTCCATCTTTTAGGTTAGTCCCCTGAAAGCTAATAGTTGAGGTATCAGTCTAACTTTCTTCATTTTCTTCTATTAGATCGAACCTCAACCTAAATGTATTAACCACCTATTCAAAGGGATTCTAAGAGTCATTTGGAGTCAATGAAATGATTAAAATCATTCATTTAAGGCATATTGAGATTATAATTTCCACTATTCTATTGGTACCTCAATAGGGGTTTGGTGAGAGATTACCTTGACGGGGGTTCAGGGTATGTAAATTATTTCCCAATTAAAACATTTGTTCCTTTTAAAGTCTCATTTTCCCTAAAGTATCTTGACCACAGCATTGTGTTGTGCACCAAATCACTATTAAGACCACTTTTGTTCATAGGGTCATTCCCCTTACAATGGTTTAGGGACAACTCACTACTTCCCAAGTTTCACTTCCTTGAACGTTCCTTTCAACACTCACTACTGGTGTAAAGGATTGCCTCAACATAGTTTATGGACTTATTGGTAACTTCCCCAGCTTCACTCGCATGGTCGCACTGAGTGTGGATTGTTGTAATGGTGAGTGTCCTAGACCCAACTATACAATACTTTTTATTACCATATCATGTATACAGTTATATATACATGATGTATTCTTACCATTATAGTGTAGATATTTTTGTATCCACTGTTGAAATGGTAATGCCCATAGATTAATTTTCACATAAAAAGGTTATAGTAGATGCCAAATTCACTTATGATCTCTAGTAGTGAGATCATAAGGATATGTCTGCCAATAGGAACACCACATGTTTTGGGTGTCATTGGATGTTCCTATCTATAGACATGTGTACTCGTCTCCTGACTTAATATCATTATTAATGTGTTTTAATTTGATTGCATACTTTGATGCAAGGAAAAAACCATGATAATAAAATCATGGTGAGGTAGCTTGTGTTGGGTGCCTCATTGGTGGTATGACATTGGTTGAATGGTAAAGAAAGGATTTTTTGCTTACAAGTTAAAGAAGTAATATATCTCGGGCTTGGTTTATTAGGATGGTAGTACCTTCATTAATCTAAGGCCATGGTAATCCAAAGTAAATCCATACAGATAGATCAAAAAATAACAAAGCAAGAAAGGATAATGACATGGGTGTGCATCCTGCTTTATGAGATATTTAAAGACAGAGAGATTATATTACACTGTGCATTTTCATGGGTTGATTGTCATTATTATGACTATCCTTATCTCTTTAGGGGCCATGGTGGGTTGTTACATCCCACTCTTGTTCTGTGAATATTATTCAATACTATCGAGATAAGGGCATAGAGGGTTACACACAATAGTGTATTCAAGAATCTTCCCTATTCAGTCAAATAAGTATATAGGACATGACAGGACCCACTTATGGGGTCTGGGTTTTGTCCAAGTTTATACGATCACCAAAGTAATAAATAAATTCATATTATTCAAATTAATAATAATTGACATTGAATGTATTTATTAAATGTATTTATAAGTTTGAAATTAAATACATAGAAAATATTATTTAAATGAATATTTGTTTAAAATATTCAAGGTTCATTTAGTATTTGTGGGAACTTCGAGATGAGTTAATGGATTGGGTATTATCACATAATATATTTATTATATTATAAGAAATTTATATCAATATAAATGATATTTATGACTCAGCATAGTAGTCATAATATTTTTTATATAGTGTGCTAATTATTCGGGGGTTGGGGAGGTAATTCTGGGTAATTGTATAACACACTATAAATAGAGTAGGAGAGACCCTATCCATATAATATTCATAGAAATATCTTTGAGATTTTCTATATCCTATCCCATATTATAGAGAGATAAGTTCTCGATCCAGGTGATTTGGATCAAGCTCCCTCTTGTGTATCACAAGCAACGTGATGTGGTGATCATTAGAGCATTGAAGGCATCATTGAATCTCTATACTAGCACCCAGAATTCGGTGATTGCTGCTCCTGTAGTTTCTTGAAGCACGTGTGGATGATCTAAAGGATTTCATCTTTGGATTCTAAAAGTAGTGATCGCCAATGATGAATAGACATCAATCATGGATTTGAATCAAACTAGATATTTTATGGTTAATATTTTTTTCTTAAAATTATTCACATGGGATCCTCAGGTGGTAATCGGGAAACGCTTCGCGAACGACAATGAGTTCATGTCGATCATCAGTGGAAAATTTTTAAAATCCTATATTTTAATAATTTTGATGTGTACTCGGTACCTTCAATTGGTATCAAAGATATGCATGATGATTTTAAGATAAAAAATAAATTTTCATTAAATTTCATAAAGGGCGTGGTTTTGGTGCCAACATCAGAGACGATGCACAAATTCGATATTGGGTGTCCAAGTTACAGCCATCCAAAGTTTCATTGTGGATTGAAATAAATCATTAGGCTAAAATTTTTGAAGAAAATATATATTATATGTTAATTTTATACCTAAATCTGCAACATGATATTTAACCATTGAACATGATCACCGATGATATTTTGATCACCGGAATAGTGAATTCCGACCACCAGATATTTCTACCACTGAGACTTTTAATAATAATAATTTTTTTCATTATCTAAGTAGGCTTTGGAAATGTTCAATTAAAATAAAAGGGACACAATCAAGTGGTCGGTTACTTTGGCCAAAAATGGCCAAAAACCCTTTCTAAGGGGCTGTCCACCCCTGTTCTCCCCCTCTTCTCTCTCAGTGGACCCCTCCGAGAAAGAACCTATCAGAGCCACCCAAATAGACATCTCTAGTTCCCCTTTTTTGTCTATTCATACATGTTGGAGAGCTTCCCCCTTAGAGATGGATCGTCTCCCTCCTCTGAGCCCGCAGCCACCGGCCATCCTTGAGGCAACCCACTGCCCTCCGCCTGCGCCAACGCCCTCCTGTCACCAGATGCCCTTCCCCATGAGTTGGTCTCATCACCTCCTGCTTCCACTGGCCAAATGGATATACCGGTGTTCCACCCCTCCACCTTTCTCTAGGCCCAAGCCGGCCAGATCCGACCACCAGCTCCTCCGCACAAGCCGTTCGGGAGACTTGCACACATATTCGGTCTTCGTTTTCACCACCGACAAGAAGTCGGCCCTCCATTATCTTCCTCAACCGAGGATTATGAGCCAGTATCTTCCATGAGAATAGTCTTGTCCTCCCAAGTATCATCAGTCTAAGCTCTCTCTCTGAGGCGCTATTCCTCCTAGATGTCCCTCCTTCTGTGCGAGGAACCATGGACGCCACCCACTGGTCCGGATCATACCACCATGGCCCAACTCTGGCCGCCAACCTAGCTCCGGCCACCAGCCGTATTTTCCTCCTTATAGACCTCTTTTCGGTTCTACCTAATCTAATTTTTCTTGGGCCTATGCAGGTCTCTCCGAACCGGAATGGGTTTGGGTGTACATGTCTGGCCCAGATTATCCTTGTATGGGATTTATATGACCTGAAATGGGCCTGTGCGGGTTTAGACCAACCTGCACAGGCCCTGACCGGTTATTTTTATTTAATCAGAAGTTAAATTTTTTTTGAATTCGCTGGTTAAATTAATATAATTTAGGTGTTAAATTAAATTAATTATTTAATTTAATTTTTTGTTTAAAAATTAAACTAATTTCAGGACTGAACATCATAAATATTGAATTAAAATTAGAGTGAATTTTAATTCAATAAAACTCCCTTGAGTATAAATTAATGAAAGTTTAATTTTATTTCTGTATTTATTTTAAATATTTGAGTTTAATGTGTATCGACTGGTAATGATTCTTGGACCAACCAATGTATGTCTGGTGCATGTTTATTTATTTAATTAATCATTTCAATGGTTATTTTTAATAATTAGTTTAATAAATGATGATATGTGTGTCATATAAGAATCATTAAATTTATAAGGGTTTGCATGTCCATTTTTCTTAGTTGTATTTTATACTCCCAAGAAACCCTCATTTGCGTGTGATTATTTTTGTATAATGGTGGGAAAAATTAGATACGTACTTCACACTGAGTTACGATGACACAGCGGATAGGAAGTAGATGCATCGGATGGGCAGACATTGCAACTTGAGTCGCAAGCGACGCGACTTAAGGTATTACCCCTAGGGTCTAGGATGGTTTATTAATCACTCAATGGATCAACCATTAGCATCATCTCATGATCAAGTAATCATTTTATTCTTTCATGGTTTATTACTTTTGTGAATGTGTAGTTTACACTTGATCACATAGAATAATAAACAAGCATGCATAGATAAAATGAACATGTGACGCAATGAATATTTTTCTATTTCTTGCATGGAAATTTATGAGTGTGATCACATAGTACATGCTTAGAAGATAGAAAATGATCTCTTTCATTACATAAAAAACCCTCAAAGAAATATTAATTCGTAACTTCCTTCCATCATTCGAATTTGAACAAAACTAGGTGTTTGGGGTGCTCGTCATCCAATATTGAGGGTGCCTCTTACTAATAAGAAATTCTTATGATAGTGGTGGGTTGACTTAAATAAAGTGGTATTAATTATTAACCAAATATAACTTTCTATCATTTTAGAGGCAAGTGTTTAGTAAATCATGTTATTATTTTAGAAGTTGGTACTTCACTCAATAGATCAAGAACCCATGATTTAATGTAGTTGGCCACCCAAATGCCTACCTTGAACCCTCCGAGTAGTATCGTAGCTAAAACTTGTAGAATATGAGGGGAGGTTCAGGTATCATTTCCACTAGAATACTCAAATAAAAAATTATTTTGATTCTAGTACAGAGGGTTCCTAGAATTTGTTAAAATAGTGAGAGACATTTAATGAATAAATGAATTAATTAAAATGTCTAAAATGGTAATCAAGATAAAGGGTGTTAGTATGGTATATTTGTTTTGTAGAAAATAACAAGTTATAACACAATAAATAATATAATAAATCATGAAAAAATTAACTTCCCACACTGGAATTAATTTTCAATAATAGTACAGGTGCTTGTGCACAATACTATGATAAAGGAAATTCAAGGTGTTGTTGTCCCTATACATGTTAAGCCACTTCAAGAAGCGAGGGTTTAAAAATTCTTACAGGAGACTCATGTATGTAGAATATGATGGTTATGTCATATTTTTATCATCAATATCTAATGCTAGTTATGGTCTCTACATCAAAACATGGGTGATATAACATGAAGTCTCGTCTCCAAAAATTTTATTAGGAGAAAGTGAAGCAATATATGAATAAGGTGATGACTACACTGGAGATGTGTAAATTGAAAGATGGATCATGATATTTCAATGGATCTCTTTATAATATCATTTTCACCCATTTACTGAAGTCTCATTTTAGGTTACAAAAAGAACAGTGTTGATTAAATGCTTCATTACCTATAAAGTTAAAGCTCACCAAGTAAAATAAGAACTTAAATAAAGAATAATATTTAATTCTTATGGTGAAAAAATTTAGAGACAAGGAAAAAAGGTCAATGGAAAGTGAATTTACAAGGGCACATTCACAATTTCCTTTAATAAAAGAGGTATTAACAGGAGGTTATTTTCATCGCATAACATGAAATAAATTCTATATAAGTTAAATGTAATGAACTGAATTGAATAAGAAAGTATTCACTTATTTAGAATATATTCATCATATAAGGTAGTGTTTTAGTTTTAATTATTTGGTATTAAATACAATATACTATTCACATATGTGTATTAAAATAAAGTAACCAAGTAAGTATAGAAATGTTACTATAGGTAAGGTGTATTCTCAAAGCGGTTAAGAAAGGGTGATTCCTAATTTAGCGGTGATAAGTACACAAATTCTCTATTGTCAATTGAATGATTCTCATAAAACTATTATTGACTATAACCAAAACATTTATCTCACATTACCTTTGTACATAAGGAGAAATTATTCTATGTTTATGAATTAATGATATTTCTAGTGTTTAATACTCAACCAACAGTTCAGTGATACATAAATCATAGGAAATACCTGATGAATATAAAATGTAACACTTATTTACCCAGTTGTGGAAAGATAATCTTTATCATGTAAAATTATAAGTACACATCCAAGATATACCCAGTATGGTATTTAGACTCATCCAAGATAAACACCTTAGGTATTATTGATGTATATATTTAGTTTTGGATAAAAAAACTTTAGAAATAAAGGTAAGTCACAAAGATTTAGAAATTGGTTCAACAATTGAGCATGAACTATTCCAAGGGTAAGCTAGTGGTGAATATAATTCATTATATTCCTTTAATTGATTAATTAATATGAAATGTAATTATGTTATATGCATGTTCAGATGATATAAGTTGCTTTGGGCTGGTATGTCGAAGAATATCTTGACCAAGCAATCATCAATCAACATAATGTAGCGTGGAGTTATTCCTAAATGCACATTACCTTATCTATATCATAACATTGATTTTAATGAGGATTATATATGATAAAGTCTTACATGTTATCATATATCAACAAAATTTATTGTTGAGTAATTCCTAAATGCACATTTTATACATCAGAGTTATGATGTAAGGAGTATCAATGTTGCAACTTGCAAAAGGTTCCATTATATTTCATGAAGTTCTTTGAAAATAACAGTGATATACCATAACCATATGACAACTATAATGACAAATATATATCATATAATTCATAATATGATATAAATCCATAGTTTCATAAGAACATGTTTTTAGATGCAAAGAGTTTGTTAGGACATAAACAAACTTGCATTAAGAATAAACACATTGTTCATCTAAATTAATTATCCTAATTGTTGTTTAGGATATTATATAAATCCCTAAAATATAAAAGTGGTAGTTATGAGATAGACTAAATTTCTATATAATGGTTCACATCTCAATTAGAGATAGTGGGAGCTAGACTGACTTGGGTTTGGTCAATACCAAAGATACACATATAGTTGTCATAGGAACTAGTTCCACAAGTGTATGTGGAATAGAAATGTTCTAGATATGCATATTGAATAGGAAGGTTAAAACCATAATGATGGTTTTTAATTCACCATGATCGGTGATAAATTATTCATTGAGAAAAATTAATTACTACAAGTAAGAAATATATGGAAATTAGCTGAGATTTACAGGATCAATAAAATTTTATAGCAGATTATATGTATCAAAGTGTAAAGGGGGTTATTATTTTGAATACTATGGTGGGTATTTAAATGAGATTATACATGGATGGTACAAGCATAATACCAATAAGTATCGATTGGTTATACCAAATCATTATTCCCAAATCCATTATAATTTTACTTTTCAATGCTAATATTTATGGTCATTTTATTGAGCATTGGATGTCATGACCACCAATCATGGATGGTAAGGGATGGTCATGTCACAGAATGCTAATAAAGGTTTCAAGTTACTTAAATCTATTTAGGATTGAAGTAAGTAATGGGGTCATAGAATATTTATTTGTAATGAATCATTTCCATATGTCTACCAGAGGTTAGTGGGAGTGCCATTATTTTCCAGGTAAAATATGTTCAAAAACATATAGAAAACATATATTGGTATAATAGTTAAGACTAGAATAAAATATATTCTCTAGTGATTGACTTAAAGTGGAAACCTAAGTTCTAGGGAACAAGATCTATTGAGTTAGATCTAAATGTTGCTTGGACCTATTCAATTATGCATGCAGTGACATGGTATTGAAAAATAAAAGTTGGAAAAATTCAAGGGAATAATTTTTTCTAGTATCATATGACATAATCTCTTTAGGTTGACATGTCCAGGACATGGTAGGAGATTAACGTGGTGATTTGAAATCCATTCTCTTAAGCGATGGATCAATCATGTATGCCATGATATGTATAAGAACTGATATTTCCATGATATACTTTATATTAGGAAAATATCAATTATATTTAGGATCCATGTGATCTAATATCATAGTTAGGCTAAGGTGATGAGCAATACAAGCTCATATAATCCAGTGGTTTCCATACCTACAAATACTAAGTATTTTGTAGCTAAAAAGTAGTTAAGGGAAATGATTTGTTCCGGTTCTTGGAATTGCACCTAGTAATTAAAGTATTATCATAATGTAAATTATGATAATCTTACTATCCAAGACTTCAAGTTATGATAGTGGATAAAAGGGATATACTTGGGGATACCATCTATTGATAAGTTTTACTTAAGGATATGAGGACACAAATAACATAATAGTTATGCGGAGGAAACATGGTAGACCCAACAACTAAAGTTATGACTCAGCACAAACATGATCTTAATCATGTGAGAGATAACAAGGTTAGTTAGCAAGTTGGATCTAGTGTAAATGGGAGTGTTTTAATAGTGGGTGATCTAGACTCAAATATATAGTACTTTTGATTACCATATCATGTATACAGTTATATATACATGATGAATTATTACCATTATAGTGTAGACATTTCTACGCCTACTATTGAAATCATAATTTCCATAGATTAATTGTTATGTTAAAAGGTTATAGAAGATCTTAGGATATAATGAGAACCTCGAGCTGATATGACATTATTCTTAAAAAATTCATATGGTCTAGATATATCTTACTAACTAAGCATAGTAAGTGTTTGACTATCAAGTGATAGGGGTTCATAAGCATTGAGACTTGTTCTTATGAAGTTCACACATGGTGATCTAAAACCACATGTTTTGGGTGTCATTAGATATTCTTATCTATGGACATGTGTATTGGTCTCCTAACTTAAGATCATTATCAATGTGTGTCATTTGATTGTGTACTTTTATGCAAGGAAAAAACCATGATAATAAAATCGCATCGAGGTAGCATGTGTTGGTTATGCCATTGGTGGTATGACATTAGTTGAATGGTCAAGAAAGGATTTATCGCTTCCTGGTTAAGGAAGTAATATATCTCATAACTGGATGATTAGGATGGTAGTACCTCCATAAATCCATGGCCATGGTATTCCAAGGAAATCCATCTAGTTAGATAAAAAATAATAATAAATTAAGAAAGGACTATGACATGGGTGTGCATCATTCTTTTTGAGAGATTTAAAGACAAAGAGAATATATTACAAAGTGCATGTTCGTAGGTTGGTTATCATTACTATGACTATCCTTATCTATTTAGGGTCCATGATGGGTTGTTAGATCCCACTCTTGGTATGTGGATATTATTCACTGCTATCAAGATGAGGGCATAGAGGGTCAAACACAATAGCGTATTCAAGAATCCGCCTTATCCAGTTGAATATGTATATGGGACATGGTGGGGCCCATCGTTGGGGTACGAGTTTTTTTATAAAGATATATGATCACCAAAGAAATAAATAAATTCATATTATTCAAGTTAATAATAATTAACATTGAATTTATTTATTAAATGTATTTATAGGTTTTAAAGTAAAGGAATGGAATAATTATTTGAATGAATATTAGTTTAAAATATTCAAGGTTCATTTAATATTTGCAGGAACTTTAAGCCAAGTTAATGGATCAGGTATTATCATTTAATATATTAATTATATTACAAGTAAGTGATATTGATATAAATGATATTTATGACTCATCGTAATAGTCATAATATCATTTATATAGTACGTTAATTATTCTGGGGTTGGGGAGGAAATTCTGGGTAATTGTGTAACACACTATAAATAGAGGAGGAGAGGCCCTAACCATATACTATTCATGTAAACCTATTGGAGAAATTTTCTATCCTATCCCATATTCTAGAGAGATAATATCTCGATCCAGGTGATTCAGATCGAGTTCCCTCTCATGCATCGCAAGCAAGGCGATGCGGTGATCATTGGAGCATCGAAGTCATCGTCGGAGCTCTATGCTAGCACCCAAAATCCAACGATTGTCACTCCCACATTTTCTTGAAGCATGTGGGGATGATCTAGAGGAATTAAGCTTCAGATTACTTAATTAGTGATTGCCAATGATGATTATACATCGAGCACAGCTTCAGATCAAACCAGGTATTTTATGGTTATTATTTTGTGCTTAAAATTTCCCACATGGGATCCTCAGGTGGTAATCGAGAAATGATTCACTAATGACAATGATCTCATTTCAATCATTAGTGGAAAAACTTTAAAATACCATCTTTTGAGGCTTCCAATGCATGCCTAGTATCTTCATGATGGGTGTCATTGAAGTTCACTTTGGTTTCTTCTTCATGAACTATGAAAATATCCTTCGTAACATCACCTTCCCATAATGAATCTGGAATTCCTATTTCACTTTTCTATTGGAAAAAATGTATCTATCATCAATATATTCAATGGTTTCCAAGTTTTCCTTCTTTCTAGTGACTCCCCTGGAACTCATTTCTTCTTCTAATAATCGAATATGCAATGAGATTTTGGTCTCTAACACACCCCACTTCTAGTCAATCTCCCTTCTTAAAATAGGGAGGTCATGCACTCATTCATTTGAAACTTGTCAACATCATTATAGTCTATTCAAATTTCCCATAACTCCTCTATAAAACTACTCCACGATCACTTTTTAGCATCATTATAGAACATCCATTTGAATTCCATCTTTTATTTTTCCTTTTCTAGCTTTTGGAAAAGGAAGGCCATCATCATCTCTTCAATATCTTTTTGTCATCATTTTTAGATGGAATTTTCAATCTATTACCAAAGGATCTACTTTGTGTGATACCACATACACAATTCTTTTCATGGATGTAATAATTTCCATCCTTCCTTGGATTATATTTTCCACAATTTTAGAATCAATCACACTTGAACGAGTAACTTATTTACAAACTTCTTTCTTAAAATTCAAGAGTTCCATCTTGGAATACTTATTTCTTCATCAGTGGATTTCCCTTTACTTGTTATTCCACCTTTACCACATTTGGTATAACCTCTAGTTTTTTATTCTATATTTGTTTACTTTTCTTCTAAGAGATTTGTTTTGAGTATATAATTATTGGAGCTTGATATACCCTTCATTGATTCTCTTTCTAATTCTCCAAAACATTTAACCCATTATCCATCTCAAAAAAACTTATTCCTTGGATAAATTATTTCTTTGAATGTCATAGGAGTGGAGTGTCTCCTTATGGAATATTTACCCTTCCATTAATTGATACAATTGAAACACCTTTACATGTGATTTATGTTAGAGAGAATAAAGCATTTAACATAAGAATAATACCTAATGTGGTCTCTCCTTGATTGATATGTTGGAACTGCTGAAGTTTTTCTCATATATTTGGTCTTGTTGGCTTTGTAACAACCTCTCATTATGTTCCTAATTATTCCAAAATATTAGAACTTTGATTATTTATTAATTTGTGGATTAATAATTCTATAATTAGTATGGAACATCTATTTTCTTTCAAATTTTAAATCCATACTCTTTATTTCTTTTGAGGTTGCTTTTGGAGGGATTTTCATCTTCCTATTTGAGGTGTTTATCATCTCCTCGAGTTATCTGATCTTATTATCCATATTTCTTCCTTTTGATGTATGAAAATTATCATCAAATTTGTCTTTGTATTTTTATATTCCTTTGGAGGGATTTTCATCTTCCCATTTTAGGTTTTTATCCTCTCCCAGAGTTTTCTAATCTTCTTATCCATATTCTTTTTTTCCTTGGAAATTCTCTTCATATTTTCCATGGAGTTCCTATAACTTCATCCATATATTCTTGTATAACTTTCCATTAGTAACATCCATGAACACTTCTATAAGGGAATCATTTAATGTCTTTTTTACTGATGCATCAATTCCAATGTTTCTTTGATCTATTTCAAAGATAACTCCACAACTTCTCATTAAACTCTAAGTAAACCTTCTATTTAGATAGTAAAATCCTTTTTTCCATTCTATAAAATTATTTCCATTAAAAATTGTATCCTTCACTATGAATTACATTTCTCTTCACAACACTTGAGATCAGGATAGAGTAATTACACATCCAATAAAGATAATTGAATCTCCCTTTGATACCACTTGTTGGTCCCTCGATGGGGGATCATTGTGAGATTACCCTAAGAGGGGGTGAATTGGGGTATGAAAAGTATTTCCAAATTAAAATAATTATTCCTTTTAATGCCTCACTTTCCATAAGTGATCTTGACCTCTCAACCTTGAGGGATGCTTGTTACACTCTTTTACCAGATATACTTCATACTTATTGACCATTTTTGGTGTGCATGCATAAATTAAATAGGAACATGATAATGTACTTGGTTCACCCTCACTGTTCTATATCCAAGGATAAGGAATCGACATTTTTCTATGCACCAAATCACTATTAAATCAATTCTTTTCATAGGAAAGTTCCTTTTAATACTTACTACCAGTGGAAAGGATCACCTAAACACAATTTATGGACTTTTAGGTCTCTTCATAAACTTCACTTGCATGGTCGTAATGAATGTGTATGGGTGATGTTAAAGTCCACCTTGGCTTCTCCTTCACAAACTATGAAAATCTTATTTGTAGAAACACCTTTCTAGAATGAATCTGGAATTCCTCATTCACTTTTATATTAGACAAAAATATCTCATTCTTCTTTGTTGGAAAGATATTAAATAGTTTCCAAGTTCTTATTCTTCTTTCCATCCCCTCTCCTGTAACTCCTTTCTTATTTTGATAATCATATATGCAATGAGTTTTTGGTCTCTCGTATTCCCTACTTCTAGTCGATCTCCCTTATTGAAATAGGGAGGTTATGCACCGAATCATTGGACACTTTTACCCATCATTATAGGCCTTTAAAATCACCCATAAATCCTCTGTAAAACTTCTTCATGATCTCCTCTATATGTATTAAATCAAATAACTACTTATTGGATCTTTTATCTCTATTTTATTCATGGAATAAATCCATATTTAATTCATATGTTTAATCACTGCAAACTCCTTTGCATCAATCTGAAATAATAGTCTAAAACCAAGACATAAGATTATGTAAGAATTCAAAATATATCCTTGCACCTCTATAATGAATTCTCCTAAATTATGTGCACCACCCATCGATACACCCTACACCACAACATGGTGAAAAACATTTTTCCATTTTGACTCCAACATGTCAGACATTACGACGTGGTCTCTTGTTGTTGGTAATTTTAGCCTATAGCTCTACCTATAGACCATGAATTCTACAAAAAATGGTGAAATTTTTTTGGCTATTTTGGGAAAAACATGTAAAACACTACGACATGGTCATATCCTTCTATCTGTGTTGAATAGTAAGACCACTTGTCAACCACTACTTCCAAAAAACATTACCATGCCCATAATGGGATTCCCCGTGTTTCACAAGGACCCTCTTGGATCACTACGCATTACTCTATGGTGTATTCTATCTCATGTTGGCTATCATTAGACCATGACCTCTAGTACGAGCTCCTTGTGACTGTTTTTCTCAACCACGGCATTCCCACAACCATATTTATCTTGACAGTTTTGCATAGGTTCTCTATAATTACACCACAGGGACCACCATGGTGTGGTCCCTTTCTAGTTTCCTGTGTTAGGAAATTCCTTCACCACAACCTGTACTATGGCATGTTTCAACTATAAATCTCCTTTGCAACTTGCACCACAACCACCACCATGAAGTGGTTTTCTTTGGTTAGTCATGTTGCACTCTTATGTAACTCTTCCATTATCTTCACTTAAGTATTTCCTACATACTTCCTTATTTTCAAAAAAAACAATGGAATATTTTAGGATTCATAACAAGTTCCAAGATCTAATTACCTTTGGCATTGACAGCTGAATTTGAAATAGGAACAAAGAGATATCATATCTATTTTGGTGGACTTAGCATAAACAATTCTCCAAGAGAAGGTTATATTAGAGTGATTCATGATAAACTTGGTTTGGAGTAATTTAGAATCATTTTTAATGAAATTTATGGTGATTTTGAAATCTCAAAAGATCTATATTTTATTGAAAACATTGTGAATTTAATGATTAAGAGGAATCTTGAGTGTCGGGTAGCTTCTTAAGACTTAACATGGGTTCCAAAATAGATATCATCGAGTGTTGATTATGCTTGAGAACATGTTTGAGATGTCTTATCATGGAGTAAATGCCTCTAAAATTCTAAGTAATTTGTTTAACATCAATACATGATGTTCATTAAGGACTTGATTTAAGGTAAATTCTACTAAGAATGATAGAGTGGGCCCTGTTTGGGTTTTTTTGTGATTTTGGTTGTTTTCTTCCAATATATTTGAAACCTTTAATTGTTCCCCATGTTTCAATTTTGGGGGTGTGAGTTGGGTTCTTAGTCTACTTGGAAATATTTTGAGGTTTTTCTTGGTGTTTGGGAGAAGAGTAAGATATGTTGGGGTGTTAGAATTTGAGTTGTAGTTGATGTCATCCTTTGAAAGATGATAATGGAGATAGGTAATGTGATGATTAAGGTGTAAATTTCTTATCATTTGTGTGAGAAGATAATTTTAATGGAGGGTCATCATCAATGGGAAGATTATGATCAATTAGAAATTCAAAATCATTCTCTATAATGATAAAATCATAACTTATGGATGATGGGAGATCAAAATTATCAAAGTGTTGATGAATAGTGATTTGGTCATAATAAGCATTAATATTAGGGATAGTATGGGTTTTTAGTGTAGGAGCTTGATTAACAATAGAAAATACTTTTTTTATTTATCATTTGATTGGGGTTAATGTTTCGAGTTAATAATTATGGTTGGATCTGAGATGTTCCAATAGGTGAGATCAAGTTAGGGAGAGGTTTATCAATACAATCTTCGATATAGACCTGATTGAGTAAGGATGAATAACCATTATAGTATCATGTTACACTTTAATGGGGTTTCCAAGAGTTTTTTCAATTGGAGTATTTTTTTCAAATGGATAGGGTGATTATCAAGTAGAAAACCAAACTTGAATGATGGGAGATTTTTTGGCTGGAATGGAAATAATGTTGGAATTCCAAATGAACACATTGTGGCCCTATAGGTCAAGGTTGATGGGTCCAGGGGCCATGTCCTGCATCTAAAATTGTAGGGGCATTGGGAATTATATATAATCCCAAACCACCCCCCTCCCATCACAAGTCCATTTCAAAAGGGGGATGGTTGTGATCCACCCTGGTGGACAGTGAGCCCTACTGAAGAACAAACCTATGAGGTAGTGAATCAAAACATACAATATTGTGATGTAGGGTCCTACAACCCAAATTTAAGCCCTAAAATTGGTATCAAAGTTGAGTATCCAAGCCTCTAATCATAGGGGAAATCACTAGGGGAGAGATTATTGGAATCCCAAATGAACGCAGTGCAGCCCTACGGGTCAAGGTTGTTGGGTACAGGGGCCTTATCCCACATCAGAGACTGGAGGGATGTTGAGCATGATATATAAGCCTCATTCATCCACCCTCACATCACAAGTCCTTTCTAGAAGGGGGTGGAAGTGAGCCACCCTAGTGGGTAGTGAGCCCCACTGAAGAACAAACTCGTGAGGTAGTGAACCAAAGAATACAATATTGTGATGTTGGTTCCTACAACCCCAATATAATCTCTACAAATCAAGTTTCAACCTTAAGACTCAAAAAACTATTAAATGTACATGTCCTACATCCAACAACTATATAAACTTTACTTTAAGAAAAAATTAAGTAAGATGTTCCAAGAGTCAATTATCTCTGCTGATACACCAATGAAACTATTAGATTCCATTGTTTTCCTGATGATTGTAAGGCTTGACCCTGTCACCTAGAACTATCTACAAATTTTAATTTAGAGTCTAAGGAGTTTATCTCATCTTCATCAAAGGAAATTGTAATAAAACCTCCAAATCTAAATGATTCTTGTGATGTAGATTAATTTCCCTATGCTTTTGGAGGATGAGAAAGATGATCATCTTGATGCACCCCATCCTTGAACAAATTTGTGAACAATATGGGTGAAGGATAATGGAGGTGATAATGTGTATGATAGGGGCTTTGGCATCATGGTTGTGATGACACCATAAAGAAAGGCTACTTCCTTAACTGAATCCTTTGTTAAGTTATGAGAACCAGAAGATATATAGTTTCCAACAATTTCATGTAACACTTGGTATGTTGTTTTTAAATACAATGTACACTGCTCTTTTGTTTCAAGAATCTTGTTTTCTTGCACTCTCTTTTACCCTCATTAAAAAATAAAAAATAAAATAATTTAAAATGGATCCTTATTCTATCCTTTTTAAATATCTATGATATATATTTCACTAATGGAAGTTGTGATATGTTTCATATTATGTGGTGAGGATATTTTCCATCCACCAAAAATGTTTTTTTTATTTTATTTTCAGCTAAATAATTGTAGGAGGTGAATTTTATACCTTCAAAAGATGAGGAAGATCATGCTTTCCTATTGCAGCTGCCTTTTTGGTTCAAACAATCCTTTGGGTTTTCCTTAGTTCAAACAATCCTTTAGATTATTCTGATGTTTTTTTTCATTTACTATAAAATTTCCTTAAAAATAATGTTAGGTGATTAATCACCCTGACACAACTATCATTTCTATCATTTTCAGTGGTAGTAATTTCTTGACCCTCCTCTTTTAACAACAACAACAAACCTTAAACTTAATTAAATTGGGTTGACTATATGGATCAAATGTATCCAATTATCTCTATTAAAGATCATATTTTCATTAAACCCATTTAAAATAAGATCATCTTGAATTATTTGTTTAAGATACCCTTTAGGTCTCCCTCTACCCATTTTAACAACAATAAAAATAATAAGCAATCCTTAAACACAATTAAATGGAGTTGGCTAAATAGATCAAATGTTTCCAATGATATCTATTGAAGATAATATTTTGATTAAAACCATTTATAACAAGATCACATTTAATGATTTATTTAAGTGTCCTTTTAGGTCTACATCTACCTCTTTTAAAAACAATAACAAACAATATTTAAAACCAATTAAATGGTGTTAGATATATGGATAAAATATCATCAATTGGCTCTATTGAAGACCATGTTTTTTATTGAAATAATTTAGAAAAATATTATATTGAATGATTTTTTAATGATCCTTTTATTTTTACCTCTACCTCTTTTAATAACAATAAAAAACAAGGGCCTATATAAATTTTCACAAGTTGAACTTTTTTGTCTCAATCCATAGGGCTTGGGTTATCTTGTACAAGAATATAGTCGGTAAAATTTTCAGGCATTGTAGTTGTGAAATGTATAAGTATTTTAAATTATTTTAGGTATTTTGACTATTTTTTCCAAATAAATAAGTCATATTTCAATTTTGAAGATCCAATAGAAAATAATTCAGGAAACACTTGCAAGTCATTCTTAATGATTGTAGAAAACATAACAAAATTTTATGTTTTGTTCATATTTCAAGTGTTAATGTTCCTTGTGATTCTATTCCTGTTTTTCATTTATAGCTACAAGAAATTATATTTTATTCTACATTATTTTATTTGGTTAGCTTGACATTCACTCTTTCCTTTTGACTATCTAATGATTCAAATGAGTGAATGTACTAACTTGTGATAAATGTGGAATTGAAACCAAATTTCATGGGATGGGTGTTTCACTTCCTTCATATATTGTTTTTGGTGGATTTTATGTTGATCTTTATTAGTATGATGTAATCCTGCATTTATAAATTCTTTCTTTTTTCTTGACGATGTAATTACATCCCTTGATTATATTATTTCATATATTTTTATCATCCCCTAATATAATTACACTAATAATGTATCTTGTTGAAAAGGTTGTCTTATTTGGTACTATTATCAATCATTTAGGACATATGGATTTTTTTGAAAAAATTGAATTTCATTTGTAATATGATATCAATGGAATTGATTTCCTCTGTCTTAAAACATTTTAACATGTATGTAGAAATATTTAGTGCGGTGAAGTAGGAAATGAAATTTTTCATTAATTAAAGTTTTTAGACTTCATGCTTGTCATCCTTTTTTTGAACAAAACTTCATCCATTTGATGTACCAAGAGATGTACCTCCAATTCAATACTCAATCTAGTGCAATTTTCATGACGCCTCACAAATGTTAATAAAACCCCATTGATTGTGCTTTTTTATACATGACACCCCTTTGATTTTGGCCCCAGTTTTCAATGTAGAGTTGATGTTATTATATTTTATTCCTAACATAACATTGTTGAAACCATGTTTTGAATTTATTGTTATATTTATTGGCGCCAAATTGATAGTAATTGAGGTATGTCTGTGGTGTTTCATGAAAAGCCCATTAGTTTTGGAATTTTAGTAATAAATCATTTAATTTAAATAATGGTCAATGCTGATGGTTTTGTATATGAAATTTAAAATTTTAATTATATATTTAATTGATATATGAATTTAATTTCATCGAGGAAATTATTCAGAGTTCAAGAGTTTGAAGTTGGGTTGGGTAATAGTTAAGTAGATTAGGTTGTTTAAAATTTAATCAATTATTTGTTTTCATGGTTATAGATTGTGTTGGTATTTATTATAGTGCCCCAACCCATTTTTTTCACCTGAACAGTGCTCAGAGTCGGAGTACCACTGGGCCTTAGGCATGCTTCCCTGGATGTAAAAGGTTTACGACTAGCTGTGAGGGTGTAAAAAGGTGATAGTGGGGAGACTATACCCATTGGTGATTATAATAATGGACTATATGTATATAACATAGTATAAGAATACCATAAACAACTGGACCTGTATCTCACAATAATAGAAGCACAAAACAAACATCAGGAATAATAATCAACAAGATCGAATATACCATTTGCAGAATAAAACACCATTTTTAGAAGCATGTATACAAGTCAGGTCACACAAGATATAAATAACCAGAAAGGGTCTCTTATGGATGACCTCAGTACATACATATAATAAGAATACTGATGTAGAAGAAATACATAAAAGTAAACTCATGCTGATGCAGGAGCCTCCATGGTCTCTTTACATCCATCCCATGCTAAGAAATATGACTTGATCACTAAGGCCTAACTTTTGAGTTCAGTCCCTTGCTTGATCACAAAATCATAAAGTCTACATGCATATCAAAGGGACTATGTAGGGTGTGAGAATAAATCTCAGTAGGATACCATGAACATGTTCTTGTCTTATATCTGTGATGAAGTAGGTGTATCTAAATGTAATTAAAACAACACATGCACATCATATAAATAACCTACTTTGGTCAGTATCAGAATACCATGTGCCCTCAATTATATATATATCATACAATGACGTTTCTTCATATATATAACTGTAGTGGTGAGGATCCTTTGCATAAATCTCAAGGCATCCCCTGAATAGTAATAAGATGGAGAGCCCTTAGTCACCTCCTGTAAATGTAACACTGAAACTTCATGCCAACTGAAACCTCATGCCATAAATCAAAACCAATGTCCCAACGACATGCCTAATCAAGTACCTGGTCCCTCATACCTTATATAATAAATCCCCATCAACTCATAGCCCAATGTCCAAGGCACAATGATGTATGTCCTCCAAATAATAAGCAATGTCAGCTCAATAGCTTATGTCCTAAGGAACGGCGATATCTGTCCTCCCAAATAATCCTTGACTAATGGCCATAATATATGGAGAGCCTCATCCCCCAATTGATGGTTTAAACACTATCGATTGATAGATCCTCACCATCCACATGCCTTTTATGGAAAGCACCTCCAACCTCACTGATGGTCAACACCAACCTAAGTTGTAACTAAAAGAGACCTCTACCCACATGATTAGTCAACACCACTTCATCATCTGAGTCCTGTCTATGTGAAGATGACTCTAATGGAATTTTGTCCAATCACAGTGAGTGGAAATCACCAAAAAATAACCTAATCCACATTATCCTGACACCTCATGCCCCTGCGACCATGTCGCTCAACCAGATGGTCAACACCATCTCAAATCACACAAGTTGTGCCTGTAATCTGGCAACCTCGTCACCTCAACTTGACAACCATGTCTCCCAATCAGTGATCAAAATCACCTGAAGTATCTGAGCCAAACCTAACCTAGTGAACAATGTCACCTCAGTCCATGTGGTCATCACCAGCTAAATCCTTGGTTCAAGCATGTCTTGTTCCCATGGAACTTCACAATTTAATATAAACAATTTGATTTAAATAACCCACCCAGCCTATCCTGACCAAGTGGTTTAAAGTCTCTCACAATGATTAAACCATTTATAGAGTAGAAATATCATGCCTAGAGGCATCTCACGTGTTTAACTAATTAATTTAAAAGAAAAACATTAAATTATTAGGGTCTCTATCAGATAACTTAACAACACACTCAAGAACACACCCACCAGAACACTACAAAATCAAAGGGAAATCTAGGTACCACCTACCTCATACTAGTATACATTCACTCATCTGATATCAGCCTCTAACTTGATCTGATTCGAAAGAAATCAACATTTTAGAAAAATTCCCTAAAAATAGGGTAAAATGAATCATGTGGATTTAACACATCATATGGAAAGAGCCAAGAATAACTAAAGGTAGTATATTTAAGGACTTACCTATGTAGATCCATATCTACTGATGGATTGAATAATTGATCTCAGATGGAGAAATAATTCCAAAGCCTATAAGGGGGAGAGGAGAGCTCCAAAGTTTCCAAAGAGGAGAGTCTCATGTGAAGGAATAAAATAGGGAAATCCCTCTTAAATAAAATAGGGGTAAATGGTAATCTTGACCTTTTTTTAGAAGTCTACATGGTTTGGAAAATTGTGCACAAACTATGTGGTACCCACTATCCAGGTACCACACCTCACATGGTTTCCTAAACCATGCACAGACCATGTGAATCCCCTATGTCAAAACTCCAAAGGTTCTCTCATGGTCGTTCACCCCCTCCTACATTGTTTTTCAAAACATGAATAGTGAAGAAGTAGGGCCTCATGGTTACACTTGGGAGGTTGCATGATTTTTTCCAAACTATGCGCCTCAGGCTGCGCACCTTGAAAAGTTGGGTTTTCAGCCTTCGATGCACCCAAAACCCACTCAAAACTTCGAGGTACTTGACAAGAATTAAAACTTGTCTAAAAAAGTCATTTGGTTAAAATAATTCTCATAATTAGGTTTCAAAGATCAAGAAAAGAGTTGACCCGTTCACTAAACTTCAAAAATTCAAATGGGTTGCATATTTCAACCCACAACGTTACAATATCCCCACCTTAACATAGCGCATCCTTAAGATATAAAACATTACCAAAATATATTATCAAACATACCCATCTCGATCAAATCATCCCAGTATACCTTGGTTATAAATTCATGGGTCAGCTCTCTCAAGGAGCTCCCCACCTCAGGAGTAACCTACCCCAGACACTTCCCAACCCAAAACTCAAAATTCCAATAGTCTACTGACCATCCCAAAACTCAAAATTCATCCCATGATGCATCATCATTACTACACCTCATCAGGTGATCATATCATTCTTGTGTCACATCTAACACCCATCATGTTCCACACCTCCTCAGATGCCCTCCTCGTGTCTATATCGCACATGGAACCTATGAGGTCCTATATCTCTATAGATTCCCTACCATCCTACATCTCAACAGATGATCAAAAGTACCCATGCCCCATCTAGAACCCATAAAACCTTGCATCTTGTTAATTACCAGATTCCAACTCACCTCATATATATATATATATATATATATATATAATGCATCTAAGCTGATTCCAACCTACTAACTAGTCTCTGGTTAGTCCAAAAATAAATCCCATTGAACATCGTGCACCCAAACCAGACATGACAAAAAAAGGGACATTCCAAAATAAAAGAAAACTCAATCACACCCATGGTGTATGATAGAGCGCTGTCGTGGGTGCCCTCAAATGATTAGTGTGATTTAGGGGTACTTAGGTGCAGCAGAGTGGCTGACCAAGGTCGTCTCTCAAAGGAGGAAGTAGATTTAAAAAAACTTTTTAAAGGTATTCTAAAAATAAAATAAAAGAGAATAAAAACACTATTTTAAATGATTGGGGTTGGTTATAGTTTATGAATCTAGAATAATTTTTCTGGAATAATATTGTATATTTTTTTGTTTTTAGTTTTGAAATGAAGTTCGATTGAAATGACACAACAAAAAGATGTTTTTTTTAGAAAATATTTTAAAAGGAGTAATTGATCTAACTCTACCTCTTCATTCACTTATTAATCATTATCATTTAAATAAATATCTACTTAATTATGATCCCCTAATTTGTTATCCCTCAAACCCTACGAGAGTTAACTTAACCACAAAGATGAAATTACTCAAACCCTAGGCTAGCTTCGGAACACGCAATCGCAGCACCCTGCTTTGATTGTTGTTATAAGGTTATATTATGGTCAGTGGTTAATTAGAGAACATATCCATTCTGTAAATGAGGATGAATTGTGTTTAGGGATTATATTGGAACTCTACAAATTTATCCCGTATGGTCTTGTATTGACGATTAAGATTGCGCTCTCACAATTTACACAATTCCCGACCTCGCGTGTTTTGTGTTAATTGTTCAATTTCTTGCTTAGTTTCTTACAATTTAAAAACACAATTCATGGATCATATTAAGTGAATTACAGTAGCTCAATGATTCAAAATAATTAAATGAATAAGTATATAGGTCGATCGATTACTAAAAAGAACTACTCTTCCATGGGCGGTGTAGTCATCGTGGAGACGTTTTGCGTAAGCAAAGGATTGAAAGGGTAGAACCCAATATTTTATCCACTCTTGATTCCAACCCAATTAAGAATATTAAGATAATAAGAGTAGGTAATAATACATAAGATTATTTAAATAAAAATTCAAGAAATAAACATGAAAGAAAAGAAATACAAAGAGGAGGTGGGAGAGGAGAGCCTTTTTGGAAGAGAGGTTTGCACAAGGGCTTACTTATTCCAAGAGTTTTGAGGGGCTCCCAAGAGCCACCCTTTCGGCCACACCTTCCCAAAGCCTCGACCATCCCTCCCAAAGAGTTAAAACCCCATTTAAATAGAGTTTGTGAGGGCTAGGGTTACATAACTTTTTAAGTGTGAAATGAAAAACTCAGCCAAATATTTTATTCCAAGTTGCACCGCCTAGTTGACCACCAAAACGTGTGAATTGACCGGCCTTCCAGAATTATTATTTTTGTAAAATCATGTCTCCGAGCTTTCCTAAAAATTTGGGCTCAATCCAATCCTGGATGAAGATGATATGGACCAAATACAGAACCCATGTCCATTCTACCGAGTCCATCCCACCATTGGATTAATGGCCCATTTACTACATCCAAATACACTTTTTAGCTCTAGTTTCATGAATGAAAGTTGTAGAAAATTAAGTTAGGAACACTATTAAAAAATTTCAAATTCAAATAATAAATATAAAAATATTTATTTTTGAAATACTACAGTGCACTATAAAGGGTAAAACTGGAATTTTCACCAAATTTTCAAATGAATGATCAAATCCCAAATATTTTATAAATAAACATATTTAACACAATGTGAGGAAATTATATCATTTATTATCAATAAAATATTCAACAAAATAATGTTTTATCAACTCCCCCACACTTACCCTTTTGCACTCCTGGGCAAAACCTCATGTCAAGTAAACATCAATATCAAATCAAAACCAATTTTAAAACACATATCATTGGGATCCATCAATTTCGCACCAAGAATCAAAAGATATCATGCCTCATTAAAAACCTTATTTAAAGTTCTCTATTAATATAATTCAATATATTTCCACTTCATTTATCCTCCCATGCACAAAACACTTACCTCGCTTGAATTTTCTCTCATCACTCAAATTTCAATTTTTTTGCAATGTCTTTCTCATCCAAACTCATACAAGGGTCACCATAGGCTTGATAGATTCCTACATCGCCACCCGATGTGAGTCAAGGACATATGTTTATCATGAGGACTTTTCAGGGTTGTTCTGTGGCTTTCGGTTGGTAGGATTTATATGTGAAAAATTCTGAGGCTGAATAAGGAGGGATTGACTCTTTTAGAAGCAAAATTGCATTAATATAATTTTCACTTAAATATGGTCTTCTCCTCAATCCACATAGTATCAATTCAGCTCCATCATCATGAAAAGTCATGAAAAGTTTACACCATTATTCATTTCAGCATCAAAAATTGTCAATCTTCTCAAACATGATTTTCTTGAAAGCTCCAGATAGGTACAGCTTTCCACCTCAATTAGAAGCTCCAGAAAAGGCACAGCTTCACTTGTCATGAAATCTCCAGAAAAGGCACAGATTTTAATATAATGACTTTCTTCAGCAGCAAACACATCTCTTAAGAATTTAATTTTCCACCCAAAGTATCACAGAATGTGGTAGCACAACACAACATAGCTTCCCCCACACTTAAGCTCAACTAGATTATGCAATTTCACTTCAAGAGTTGGTTGGATAGGGAAAATTGGCTTGTAATGTGGCTAAACTAACAGGATGTGCATGGATTATAAGGGCTAAAAGGATTAAATATTCAAGTTAGGCCATTATAAAAAAGGGTTCTTTGAAATAGGGGCTTTAATACCAAACAAATGCCTTAATCATTTAAACATAAGTACCTCAAACCCTCAAGTTTTGACAGGAATAGATCAAATTATGGTTAAATCAAGCATGGTTTGGTTCTCTCAAGAAGTGAGTTGAAGGTAAAGAATATGAAAATAATGGTTTAGAAGCCTCGTAGGAAAGTGATTTCAAATATAAAGACAGTGAGATGTGGCATGGGATTCAAAATTCGGTGTACTTTCCATGAAATTACTAAATATTTGAACTTGAAACAAAGTCATTTTCAGCATTCATTTAAGCTTAGTTTCAAGGGATAAATTGTTTCACTCATTGATATGCATTTCAAAATTGTGATGAGAATCATTTCAACTCAAAAATTTCAAAAACACAAAGAAAATTGAAAAAATAAACACACAAAATTTGAAAAAAACACAATTTTTTTGTTTTGTTTTTTTTAAAGGAAAACAATTGAAATTACTAAACTAAAAGGTTCCCTCCCCCACACTTAAAATATTGCATTGTCCTCAATGTGAACCCATGAGATGATATATGCACGTGAAATGCAGAATTTTTAAATAGGACAAATAATATAAAAGTGAAAGGGTTAGGAACAGCCTGATGTGATCAAGTGATGATGGGGTCATGCAGTGTGATAAAATCCATTGCATCAGTAGGAAGTCCCTCAATGTATCTCTTAAAACTTTTCCCATTGAATGTAAATCTCCTTCTAGTGTCCTCTTGTGTGATCTCCACTGCACCATAAAAAAAACATTAGATACAATATAAGGACCTAACCATCTGGAACGCAACTTACTAGGCATCAGCTTTAGTCATGAACTATAGAGAAGGACTTTCTCTCCAACATGAAACTCCCTTTGTTGGATGATTTTGTCATGAGATGCTTTTGATCTTTCCTTGTAGAGCCTTGAGTTCTCATATGATGACAGTCGAATCTCCTCAAGCTCTTGAATTTTCAACTTCCTTTGAATTCTAGCTTGGGCCAAATCCATGTTGCATTTCTTTATATCCCAATATTCCTGATGCTCGACTTCCACTGGGAGATGACATGCTTTCCCAAAAACAATCCGAAATGGGGACATACCAATGGGGGTATTGTATGTTGTCCTATAAGCCCACAATGCATCATCCAAGAGCTTTCTCCAATCCTTCCTATTTGGATACACAGTTTTCTCCAAAAAAAAATTCAACTCACGATTTGAAACCTCAGCCTGGCCATTTGTTTGGGGGTGGTATGGTGTTGATGTTTTGTGTGTCACCCCATACTTTCGAAGGAGGGAAGCAAAATTCATATTGAAAAAGTGTGTCCCTTGGTCACTAATGATGGTCTTTGGTACTCCAAACCTGCAAAAAAAAATTGCTTTGACAAAGTCCACAACAACATGAGAATCATCAGTCCTAGTGGCCTTAACCTCCACCCATTTACTCACATAATCAACAAAAACAAAAATGTACAAAAAACCAAATGAACTAGGAAAAGGACCCATAAAATCAAAGCCCCATACATCAAAAATCTCACAGAATAATACGGGTTTTTGGGGCATCTCATGTCTCTTAGAAATGTTCCCAGTGTGTTGGCAACGAGAGCATGACTTACAAAACACATGGGCATCATGGAATAAGCTAGGAAAATATAATCCAGAGTCCAAAACCTTCCTAGCTGTTCGTTGGGGTCCAAAGTGTCCACCACAAGTAAGTGTATGATAGAAATGAAAAACAGACTCAAACTCATGATCGGAAACACACCTCCTAATGAATTGGTCACTACACATGCGCCAGAGGTAAGGATCATCCCACACATAAAACCTAGACTCACATTTTAATTTTTGGACTTGACGTTTCTTTAAATTTGTAGGGATTTCAGAGGAAAAAATGTAGTTAACTAAATCTGCATACCAATGATGCATACCTGAGATGGAATAAAGATGATCATCGGGGAAAGTGTCCTGAAGTGGTACCTGGTCCAAGGTGTCATCCTCTAGTGTGTGAGTAAGCCTACTCTTGTGGTCTGCCACCAAATTCTCTGACCCCTTCTTGTCCTTTATCTCGATGTCAAACTCTTGAAGAAGGAGCATCCAACGGATAAGTCGTGGCTTTGCATTTGTCTTCTTTAGGAGGTACCTCAAAGCTGCATGGTCAAAAAAACAACTACTTTAGAGCCCAATAAATATGAACGAAATTTATCTAAATCAAATATGACAGAAAGAAACTCCTTTTCTGTGGTAGTGTAGTTTGATTGGGCTGAATCCAATGTCCTTGATGCATAGGCAATCACATGTGAACGTCCTTCCACCCTCTGAGATAAGACATCTCCAACCGCGAAGTTGGAGGCATCACACATAATCTCAAAAGGAATCTCCCACCATGGGGGTTGTATGATCGATGGAGTGGTCAGACACTTCTTTAGCTCATCAAAGGAATTCTTGTAAGATTCATCAAACACAAAATCAGAATCCTTTTGGAGTAATCGTGACATAGGAAGAGCAATCTTACTAAAATCTTTGATGAAGCGCCGATAAAATCCTGCATGCCCTAGGAAAGATCTAAAATCATGCACACATGAAGGATATGGTAAGGATGAAATAATGTCTATCTTAGATCTATCAACCTATGTCCCATGTTTTGACACTACATGCCCTAAGACAATGCCATGCTCTACCATGAAATGATAATTTTCAAAGTTCAGGACTAGATTCTTCTCAATACAACGATTCAATACCTTTCCCAAACTATTTAGACATTCATCAAATGAGGATCCATACACTGTAAAATCATCCATAAATACCTCCATGCAGGTCTCAATAAAATCAGAAAAAATACTCACCATGCATCTCTGGAAGGTACCTGGGGCATTGCAAAGTCCAAATGGCATCCTCCGGTAGGCAAATGTGCCAAAGGGACAGGTGAATGTATTCTTCTCTGGATCCTCTAGAGCTATAGGAACCTGAAAATATCCAGAAAATACATCCAAGAAACAATAGTGTGTTTTCCCAGCTAGTCTCTCAATCATTTGATCAATAAATGGGAGGGGGAAATGGTCCTTATGAGTGGATTGATTTAGTTTCTTATAATCAATACACACACGCCAACTATTTTTCACCCTCATTGGAACTAACTCATCTTTCTCGTTTTTAACAACAGTAACACCACTATTCTTAGGCACAACCTGAATAGGACTTACCCACTGAGAATCTGAAATGGGAAATATTATACCTGCCTCAAGCAATTTCTCAAATTCTTTTTTAACAACTTCTAGGAGGGTGGGATTGAGTCTCCTTTGTGGTTGTCTCACCGGTTTAGCCCCATCCTCCAAGAGAATCCTATGCATGCAAATGGAGGGTCTAATACCTGATATGTCATCCAAGGTCCACCCAATCGCCCTGATGTTCTCCCTCAAAATATTCAAAATCTTTTCTTCATGTTCAAAAGGGATATTGTTAGCAATGATAACAGGTAATCTCTCACCACTCAACAAGTATGAGTATTTCAGATTTGGTGGCAATGGCTTGAGTTCTAATGAAGGAGGGTGTAGTATGGATTGAGACATTGAAGGAACTGAAATATGTGCACAAAGAGCATTAGTATCAGAATATACATCATCAAAATCAGAGAATAAAGCATCAAATCCATCAGCATACTCTATAGCCATGTCATAATCAGAGTTCACATGATCAAAATCAGAATATGATTCCATTTCAAAATCAAATCTTATAGAGTCTTGTTCTTTAGAAAAGGGTGTGGAATTACTCTTAGACATCAAACTAGAACCAATACTCATAATCTCCCTAAGCATAGGACAATAAAATTCTATGGAGTTTTTATTTGGTGGTTCAAAATGGGAGATAACAAAAGCAGAATGGTCCTCTGAGGGGTACTTCATGAAATCCATAACATTAAATATCACAACTTCATCTCCAAACTCCATGGAAAGTGTACCCTCATTGACATTTATGATAGTTTTTGCAGTTTTGAGGAAGGGCCTACCTAAGATAATGGAGGCATGAGAACTTACCTGATCATCCTCCATGTTAAGCACATAGAAGTCTACTAGAAAGATCATGTCTCTTACCCGAACAAGTACATCCTTAAGAACTCCCGCTGGATATGTTGTAGCTCTATTCGCCAACTGCACCACTACTCTCGTCGGTTTTAGCTCACCAATCTGCAAGGAAGAGAATACAGAGTGAGGAATCACATTTATTGAAGCTCCTAAATCACAAATAGCATCAGAGAAGTGCAAATCCCCTATGGTACATGGGATAGTGAATGTCCCGGGATCCTTGCACTTTGTTGGCATTGCTAGAGTTGGTGTAATGAGTGCTGAGACATTCCTTCCAAGTTTGATCCTCTCATTTCCCTTGAGCCCTCTTCAATTGGTGCAGAGTTCTTTTAAGAATTTGGCATACCTTGGGATTTGATTAATGGCTTCAAGTAGAGGAATGTTGATCTCCACACGCTTGAATGTATCCAAAACCTCCTTTTGCATTACTTCTTTAGCCATCTTCTTGGTTTGAACAACCATGTTTGGAAAAGGAAGGGGTTTAGGAGGAATATCATCAATCTTTTTCTTACCTTTATCTTTCTCCTTGGATTGCTCATCAGTCAGTATGGAATGCGGATGCTCCGGATTTGAGGTGAATCCCGGTGGAATGGTAGGTACAGATGTATCGTTCATTTGATTCCCACTTCTCAATGTGATGGAACTGACATTCCCCTTTGGATTTGGAGTGCGTTGGGAAGGTAGATTTCCATAATTCTTACACACAAGTTCATGGAGGGCGGTGGAAATCTGGCTCATTTGAGTCTTCAACTCCCTCAACTCCGAACCTTGACTCTTCAGCTCATTCTGTTTATTAAGAACAATTTGTTTCAAAAGATCATCGGTATTAGAATCTACCTTTGGTGGAGGATTCCCTTATTGCTGACTTGTTGATGTTTGAGCTTCAAATATCCTTTGGGGTTGTTGGAAACCCTGTTGGTAAGGTGGAGGTTGCTGGAAGTTTGGTTGAAAAGGGGGCCTTTGTTGTTGTCCAGAGCCATACCTCATGTCCGGTTGATCTTTCCACCCTTGGTTGTATGTTGGAGCAAATGAATCAAACTTCTTTGGGGATATGGTTATTGTTGTTGCTGAAATGGTCTCCCTGGGAATATTGCTGCACAATCCTCTGTCTCTTGTAGTTGTGGGCAACAGTTAGTTGGGTGGCTTGTCTCAGTGCAAATTCCACAAGGCCTTGAAGGAGGGGGTTGGGATGTCTTTTGAGACAATGAAATCTACCTCACCATAGTGGTCAATTCTTCCAACTTGGTATCAATCAAATGACTTTAAAGAGAAGAAGGACTTACCTGATGTACTCCCCTGACATGTGGTGTACCTCTATAGCCAAATTGTTGGGAGTTTTGGTCCATCTTGTCGATAAATGCACGTGCAGCTACTGGTGTCTTGTCCACCAATGCCCCGCCTACTGCAGCATCCACCATGCTCCTCTCCATGGGTGTGAGTCCTTCGTAGAAGTATTGGATGAGGAGTTGTTCACTGATTTGGTGATGCGGACAGCTTGCGCACAACTTCTTGAATCTCTCCCAATACTCATACATTGACTCTCATTGGTCTTGCTTGATCCCCGATATCTCCTTCCTAATGGATGTGGTCCTTAATGCTGGAAAAAATATTTGCAAGAAAAGACATTTCAAATCATTCCAACATGTTACATCTTCGGGTTGTAAATAATACATCCAATCTTCCGCAGCTCCATCAAGTGAGAATGGGAATGATCTTAATTTTATTTGGTCTTCAGATACATTTCTTGGTTTCAAGGTTGAGCAAACCACATTAAATTCTTTCAAATTTTTATTAGGATCCTCATCAGAGAGGCCATGAAACTTTGGAAGTAAGTGAATTAACCCAGATTTTAGTTCAAAGTCCAATTCGAGATTTGGGTATGCAATACAATTTGGTTGATAGTTAATATCAGGTGCAGCCAATTCTTGAATGGTTATATTAAGTTCATTTCCATTATTTCTAGCCATTGGTTCCCCTTTTATGTTTTAATTTGAATTGCTTCCAATTTCAATGTTTCCAGAAGAGAGGAATTCACCAACTGGTTGAATATTGAAATTTCCTGTAGACTGAGAGTGTCTGATTCGTGCCCTAAGGCTGTGTTCAATCTCAGGGTCAAGATCTAAGAGATCTTCAGGATTAGTTTGTGTCATCAATAAATGAAAGATAAGAAGTAGGAAAGTGAACCATAGTAAAATAAAAATTAGAAGTTTGAGTTGATGGTCTAAAAAGAAGTAGAAGGAAATAAAATAATAAGGAAAAAAATGATATTGGGTAAAGACGGAAGAAAGAAGAGAGGAAGAGAATTAAAATGTAAAATAAAATAAATACCTCTAATTGGTTGAAATAATTACTTGCCTCCCTGGCAACGGTTCCAATTTGATAGAGCGCTATCGTGGGCGCCCTCAAATTATTAGTGTGATTTTGGGGTACTTAGGTGCAGCAGAGTGGCTGACCAAGGTCGTCTCTCAAAGGAGGAAGTAGATTTAAAAACAACTTTTTAAAGGTATTCTAAAAATAAAATAAAATAAAATAAAAACACTATTTTAAAGGATGGGGGTTGGTTATAGTTTATTAATTTAGAAGAAGTTTTCTGGAAAAATATTGTATATTTTTTTGTTTTTTGTTTTGAAATGAAGTTCGATTAAAATAACACAACAAAAAGATGTTTTTTTTAGAAAATATTTTAAAAGGCGTAATCGATCTAACTCTACCTCTTCATTCACTTATTAATAATTATCATTTAAATCAATATCCACTTAATTATGATCCCTTAATTTGTTATCCCTCAAACCCTATGAGAGTTAACTTAACCACAAAGATGAAATTACTCAAACCCTAGGCTAGCTTCGAAACACACAATCACAGCACCCTGCTTTGATTGTTGTTCTAAGGTTAGCTTATGGTTAGTGGTTAATTAGATCACATATCCATTATGGAAATGAGGATTAATTGTGTTTAGGGATTATATTTGAACTCTACAAATTTATCCCGTATGGTCTTGTATTACCGATTAAGATTGCGCTCTCACAATTTACACAATTCCCGACCTCGCGTGTTTTGTGTTAATTTTTCAATTGCATGATTAGTTTCTTACAATTTAAAAACAAAATTCATGGATCATATTAAGTGAATTACATTAGCTCAATTATTCAAAATAATTAAATGAATAAGGATAGAGGTCGATCGATTACTAAAAAGAACTACTCTTCCATGGGCGGTGTAGTCATCGTGGAGACATTTTGCATAAGCAAAGGATTGAAAGGGTAGAACCCAATATTGTCTCCACTCTTGATTCCAACCCAATTAATAATATTAAGATAATAATAGGAGGTAAGAACACAGAATATTATTTTAAGAAAAATTCAAGAAATAAACATGAAAGAAAAGAAATACAAAGAGGAGGTGGGAGAGGAGAGCCTTTTTGGAAGAGAGGTTTGCACAAGGGCTTACTTCTTCCAAGAGTTTTGAGGGGCTCCCAAGAGACACCCTTTCAGCCACACCTTCCCAAAGACTCTATAAGCCCTCCCAAAGAGTTAAAAACCCCTTTAAATAGATTTTGTGAGGGCTAGGGTTACATAACTTTTTAAGTGTGAAATGAAAAACTCATCCAAATATTTTAATCCAAGTTTCACCGCCTATTTGACCTCCCAAACGTGTGAATTGACTGGCCTTCCAGAAGGATGATTTGTGACAAATCATGTCTCCGAGATTTCATCAAAATTTGGGCTCACTCCAAGCCCGGATGAAGACGATATGGCCCAAATACAAAACCCATGTCCATTCTGCCGAGTCCAGCCCACCATTGGATTAATGGCCCATTTACTCCATTCAAATGCACTTTTTATCTCTAGTGTCCTGAATTAAAGTTGTAGACAATTAAGTTAGTAACACTTTTACAAAATTTAAAATTCAAATAATAAATATAAAAATATTTATCTTCGAAATACTACAGTGTACTATAAAGGGTAAAACTGGAATTTTCACCAAATTTTCAAATGAATGATCAAATCCAAAATATTTTATAAATAAACATATTTAACACAATGTGAGGAAATTATATCATTTATTATCAATAAAATATTCAACAAAACAATGTTTTATCAGTGTACCTCTAACTGTATTTGGATCCCCAGTATACTCTGCCCCCGGTAGCTCCACCACATTCACTTGGACTGAAGCCCAACTGCCTGAGGCCCAGCCTCCCTGTGGAGCTGCGCCAGCTACTGGCCACTGACCCAACTAATAGGTCTCTATTTTTCTACCATGACCTCCATGTTACAGCTCCTGAAACCACAAAATCCTAACCTTATATTCTTGAGTCTTCTTTGGTCATTGGCTACTAACTGTCTGAGAAGGATTCCTACAGAACCTCTCGAGATGCCTAACTCAGTTGCATGCTCGTCTCTCCTTTGATGCCTGATCACACTATGTTCACACATTTCCCAATTTACCAAACTGAAACCACACCATCGATGACCCACTTTCCAGTGGTCTGCTTGAATCTTTTTCCTGACTAACCAGTTGAGACTCATCACAACATCACTTCTTTCTATCTGAAGCATCGTTGTTGCAATCACCTGATGTAGTCACCCAACTTGTATATGACCGGTCTTTCAAATTTACCTTGGCTATTAGTTCCTAATTCACTACCTCCAAGAATGGGGTTAACCTAAAGATGTTTACCTTCACCTGAATGATGTGTCATAAACCATCCTTGAAACTCCTCACCCTCAAGGTTTCATCACCCACCATACTGGGTGGGAAACGAGAAAAGTCAATGAAAGTAGCTGTATAGTCCATGACAGACATGTCTCTCTATTATAGGCTCAAGAACTTTCGATCTCTCTCTATAAGTATCATCTCTGGGAAGAAGTGATCAAAGAACCTGGAATCTAAGCCCTTTCAATCCAAACCTTCATGTTTGCCTACCTAAACTTGTACTTTCCACCAGTGTTTAGCCGATCCTCTAAGCATGTACACCACTAGCTTCACCCTCCAGCCTGGGGGTGTCTCAAACTGCTCAAATAGAGTCTACAATGAATCTATCTAGTTCTCTACCAGCTGTGGTCCACCCTCACCCTAAAATAGTGGTGGGTGTTGTGACTAGAACTCATGATCCAGGTACGCCATAGAAGGCTCCACTCACTAAGCTCCCTTATCAGTCACATAGATGACACGAACCAAGATCGCCTTGAGTTTCTCATCAATCCATGGCCCAAAATATTTCATATACTATGACTAACTCACATATACTAAAGCATGTACCTATACCTATTCCCATGGATCGTGATTAGCCCGAACCTATGGGGCCTCATGCTGACCCTCAGGGGCCTCATCTTGTGCATGCTCAAGCAGCACCAAATCACCACCCACCTAATACTCCACCAGAGTCCGTCTAGGTGAAATCCTATTGAATACCAATACCATGGTCATACAGCCATATCAATATATATATATATATATATATAATGTAGAAAGGTAAAGATATAACAAGCATCACAACCTTACCTCCCTTACACTCCCCTAACGCACCCTGACATCAGACATCCAGCCTCATGGCCCCTCACTTACCCATATTAGAGTCAGGTATCAAAAGTAACCTAACCTCATGTCCCCCTTCTTTCCCACATAGGAGTAGAGCATCAATTATCATCCGACCTCATGTCCCCTCACCTTACCATATCAAGGTTAGATTCCACATATATTCCATGGTAGATGAGTAGAATGCCACCAAAAAGAATATATATAGGAAAAATTATTTATTAAGCTTTGTTGAAACTTTAAATAGATAAACACATATTATTATCTCTAACTGTTCCTATCAGATCTAAGACTATACATATATATCATATAACACACAACATCACAAACAGGTCTCATTGAAACCCCATTCTTGTACTGGTTGAGTATAATTCCACCAAAGAGAGGATAAGAAGGAAAAAATTATTTATCTTCATTTTTTGAAACTTTAAACAACCCAATCCTACTTATTGAAATCCATATTCTCAATGAAAATAAAAATCAATTAATCATAGGCACATATATATATATACATCAATAATCCTATGTGCCTGTCATGAAATCATAACAATCATCCCAAACTATACCAGGCCAAGGGTCGGTATCTCCTCCCTTTCCATATAATGCCAAGGGTCGTATATCACAACAAATAATAGTCACACCCAAGTGTACCACTCATAATGGAAATCATATAAATGGTAAAAAGAGTAAAGTAACATCAATTTCCTACCCCTAGAAACTTGGTATGCCCCCCGTGCATGGGATTGGAGGCACCCAAACACGAGATGTAAAAACAATTTTGAAAACATCCTAATCTCTTATCTACAATATCCCAAATAGTAATACCAATTGAAAAAGAAAACACTTGATACCATTAGTATCCAGTCGAATACTGCTACCAAATCCCAGAGAATAAAACTTCTATGATACCATTTGTAGCACCCTGACCCATTTTTTTCACTTGAACAGTGATCAGAGATGGAGTACCACTAGGCCTTATGAGAGCCTCCCTGAATGCCAAAGGATTCTAACCAACATAAAGGGTTTAAAGAGTTGATAGTGGAGATATTATACCCTATTGTGATAATAATAGTGGTTTATATGTATATAACATTTTGGAAGAAGACCATAAAAAACCGGAGTAGTAACCTACAATAGCATAAGTACAAATAGACAACATCAATAATAATCAACAAGCTCAAACATACCATTTTCATAATAAAACACCATTTATAGAAGCATTCATACAAGTTAGGTTATACAAGATAATAAATAAAGAAAAAGGGTCACCTATGGATGAATTCATTATATACATATAATAAGCATGCTGATATAGAAGAAATCCACAAAATTAAACTTCAGTTGATGTAAGAATCTCCAAGGTCCCTTTCCATCCATCCCTTGCTAAGAAATGCCACCTAATAACTTAGGTCCATCTCTTGAGCTTGGTACCTTACCTGATCACAAAATCATAAATTCTACACATGTCCTAAAGAATCCATGTAGGGTTTGAGAATAAATATTAGTAGGACACCACCAACATGCACCTATATTACATATGTGATGAATCAGGTGTATCTAAATGTAACTAAAACAACACATGCACATCATATAAATAAACTGCTTCATCCAATGCTAGAATACCATGTCCCCCAGTTATATATATAGAATACAGTGAAATTTTTTCATATATATAACTGTAGTGGTGAGTATCCTAAGCATAAAGCCCAAGGAATCCCCCGATGAGCAACAAGATGGAGAGCCTTTAGACACCTCCTATAAATGTAACACTGAAACCTCATTCCAAATGACACCTCATGACATAAATCAAATAATTGATGTCCCAAAGGCATTCCCAATTAAGTATATGGTCCCTCAAACCTTAGCTTATAAATCCTCATCAGAGCGCATCCTAATGTCTAAGGCACAATGATGTCTATCCTCCAAATAATAAACATAATCAAATCAATGGTTGACATCTCAAGTAATGGTGATATTCATCCTCCTAAATAATCCAATCCTAACGACCTCAATATATGGTGATCCTTATCCCCTAACCAATGGTCTTAAAACTGTAAATCGATGGCTCCTCACCATCCACATGGATTTCTATAGAAAGTACCTACAACCTCACTAATGGTCAACACCATCCTAATCCCCAACTAATGGAGTCCTCTACCCACATGAATGTTTAATATCGCCTCATCATTTGAGTCATATTTGTGTGAAAATGACTCCAACGGCACATCATCCAATCACGG
Source organism: Viscum album (assembly GCA_963277665.1). Classification (NCBI taxonomy): domain Eukaryota; kingdom Viridiplantae; phylum Streptophyta; class Magnoliopsida; order Santalales; family Viscaceae; genus Viscum; species Viscum album. Next base: position 904,831,163 of record OY728166.1, on the reverse strand, counting down.
TGAGCAATAATCACCAAAAAATTACCTAATCCACATTATCCTAATACCTCGTGCCCCTAAAACCATGTTGCTAAACCTAATGGTCAATGCCATCTCAAATCACATTAGTCGTTTTGGTAACCTGATGACCTCGTAACCTCAACCTGACGACCATGTTGCCTAACCGATGATCAACGTCATCCAAAGTATCATGGAAAATCCCAACATGATGAAAAACGTCACCTCAGTCCAGGTGGTCATCACCACCTCAATCCTCAGGTCAAGCCCATCCCATTACCATGGAACTCTGTAATTTAATATAAATAATTTTGTTTAAATAACCCACCCAGCCTATCCTAACCAAGTGGTTTGAAGCCTCTCTCTAGGATCAAACTATTTATAGAGGAGAAATATCATGCCCAGAGGCATCTCACATGATCAATTAATTAATTCAAAAGACAAGGATTAAATTATCAGGGTCTCTCTCAGACAACCCATCAGTGTTCTCAAGAACACACCCCTCAGAACACCACAAATCAAAGAGAAAGCTAGTCACTACCTACCTCATATTGGTAGACATTTTCTCATCCGATATTAGCCTCTAAATCTAGATGATTCAAAAGAAATCGTAGTTTTAGATGACTTCCCTAAAAATAGGGTAAAATAGATCACATGGATTTAATGTACTGTATAGAGAGATAAAAAGTTGAAAGGAAAGTAGAATATTGAAGGGCTTACCAATGTGAATATTTATCCACCGACAGATTGAATAATGAAGCTAGAACGGATAAATGAGGATAAATCCTAGAAAGGGGAGAGGAGATCCCCATGTAAAGGAAGAAAAGATGGAAATCTGTCTTAATGAAAAAAGGTAAAATGGTAATTTTGACCTTTTTTTTAAGGCTGCACAATTTGGAAAACTGTGCGGTACCCACTGTCTAGGAACCACACCTCGCACGGTCAAGGCGCACAGTTTCCCAAACCATGCACAAATTGGGAAAATCCCCTCTATTAAAACTATAAAGGTACTTTCACAGCCATGAACCCCCTCTTTCATGGTTTTTTAAACCATGCACAATGAAAAATTAGGGATGCACAGTTATACCGAGGAGGCCACAGGGTTTTTCTCAAACCATGTGCCTTAGCTTGTGCACCTTGAAAAGTTATCTTTTCAACCTTCGACACACCTAAAGCCCACCCAAAACCCCAAGTCACTTTCCAAGAATTAAAACTTGTCTAAAAACAAGGCCTTGAGTCAAAGGAAGTCTCAGAATTAAATTTCAAATATCAATAAAAGAGTTTTCTTGCTCACCAAACTTCAAAATTTCAAATAGGTTAAGGATTTCGACCCGCTCTAAAAACTTGGGATGTTGTATTTATAAATATATATAGTTAATTAATTATATTTTTTAATGTTTGAGGGTGTTTTTAGTTGAGTCACACGTCAAAATTAAGTATTGTGCTATCATTATTATTCTCTATAAATAAACACCAAGGTTATCATTGAGTTTAATCTTGGGAATTGGGTTAAAACTTCATTCTAACATGGTATTAGTGCCTCCCAAACCCTAAATCCCCCTTCCTTATTATAGAAACACTATTCATCTCCCTCGATGAGGGTGATGACTCCCTAGACAAACAACCCTCTTCTTCTGCCACCCCCCTCATCCAGCCATGGTGGTTACTTGGATAGCTGACATTTCGCCATCTCCTGTGTGTGCCCCTCCTTTTTTGTGTTTCCCTTTGTTAGGAGTGTCATTTGAGTGATGTTGTGTGGATTTTTTCCATGTTCATTTGAAGTATGGTCATCATGGGTGAGTTTGGATGGGAGATGAGGTGTTGTAAGTAAATAAATAGGGGAAGCATTGTTTTTTCCCTTTCTTTGTTTGTTGGGGTTGGATGGTTATTATAGGTATAGGGTATTTAAGGGGTTTGTTGAGACTTGGGGGGGTACAATCCATTTTACATTTTAACTTAATAATTGTGGTAGGTGTCTGCCTTGGGTGGTCATGCCCTGGAACTACAAAAGAGTGGTCTTATTTTGTGGAAATTCTCTGCATCCATCTTCTACACTTTCTACTACTATATTTCCTCCTACTTCCTACTGCAACTCCAAAGTATAAAACCATGAATCAGTTTTTTATTCTACTTTATCTATCACACTCATTATCCTATGATTTTTGGCGACTCCACTGGAGAATAAATGATCGCTATGAAGATGATAGTTGAGGGGTTGATGAGAGTTGAGGATGAACATGACTAGGCGATCGCTAATGAATGGTTGTTGTTCAGATGGAGATGTTGATGAAGTTAGAATAATAGTAGGATATTGGCTTACAAAAACATTAAAACAGGGAACAATATTATGGAATACACAAGTAGGACTAGTATAATATCAACTGAGGAGGTATGACATATATGAGGAAGCTTCATGAGCTATTGAGGATGGTGCAAGATTTTTGATCGTCTTTAGAGGTTATGAAAATGGAACAAGTGGAGCATGCGAGGTAGTTTTGTGAGAACCCATAGGACATATTAGAATAGTTATGGGAACCTACAGAATTAGCTATATAATAACATACTTTAGGTTTTCCCGAACCACTGATTGTAGATGAATTGAGTCCGTATAAACCGCCAATTGAACAAGAATGGAAAGGGATGGAGGATTCCTCACTTTCTACTCTTTGTGATAAGGAAACTCCAGAACATATGATGTGAGTCATGGAGGATAAAACATCAGAGAAGTTCGAGATACAAGTTATTCTAGAGAAAGATATTTTGGATTCTAGAAAGCAGTGTGTAACAACTATAGTGTTTCTAAGTAGTGGTGGAAATGGAAAAATAAAGGACAGTAGTGATGAAGGTATGGAAATGATAGTTTTCACTTCTATTATCTCTGATAAGGTATTTTTAAACCTCTATCCTATTTTGAGACATGAGGAATGAAGTGAGGTAATAAATATTTTATCTCGACATGTTCGTCTACCCATAGATGAGTTTCATGGTGTTGTAGAGAACTCATTAGAGATGGGCGAGGTGGCAGGGAAACCAACCCCTGCTCGAGTGATGTATGGGATCTTTCCATAGGTCTTGTGGAAATTGTTTGAGTAGCCTATGTATGTGAAGACTTTGGAAAAAGGTTCTAATAAAGGATACAGCGGGGGCACAGAAGCAATTGGATCACCAAGGAAGAGTGGTTTATTGGTAGGGTCTATGTTTAATATATGAAACAATTGTTATGTTTTAACATTTATGTCAACGATTCTTTCCCGATCTAGGAAATCACTACTACCTAGGGCACTGCATGTTTTATGTTAGTTGTTGGAAATTTTTGGTGTGAGGAACAATGGATTTTAGTTTTTTGGGGGTCCTCACTAACTAGTCCAGCTTGCTAGTGAACCTTGTAACAAGCTAAACTTGATGGTTTTTTCAATAAGGACAACAACATGATTGAAAAGGGTGATGCAAGTCATGGAATGTGTCGTATGGGATAGGAAATTTGGGACTTCTCATTCAAGGATTGCAATTTGGAAAATATGATTCCATCAGTGGCTCATGGATTTGTTGAATGCCTAGGGCCATATAGTGTTAAAGTTGGCAGTGAAACCTTTAAGGTTTAAGACTTTTTCAAAGGGAAAAATGAGGCACAGTCTTGTTCTAGTGGTAAATTGTGTGAGTTATAAAATTTAGAACCAAGAAATATTTTTAGATATTTAATTAAATGCTAAATTTGAAAATCAACTGTCTTTTCCATCCTTCTACCTCAGCTTCCAATTGTTGTTTAGAAGATCAAAATATGCATGTCAATATCCCCTCCACGTTTTATTAGAGGAATGATAGGAATTTCATCTATAAACCACCATGTTCATGCTCATGGTGTTAAGGTTGGCATATTTTCTTGCAATGTTAAATCTCTCTGCTTGCATCGGGTCATTTTATCCAATAACTTTGAAACTTGTGAAGAGTTTGAAGATATGTTACATGAAATATTATATAAAATTATAACAAAGTAAAGGAATTTAATTGTCAAAAAGTTTTTCTAGATCTCTTAGGTTCATATTGAGAAGGTCCTGATCAATTTTCATCAACAATAATAAGGGATATTTATGATGCAATTGGATGTACTATAAGTACTGGGGTAGAAATTAATATAGTAATTGTTTGAATTTTCATAAGGATAGCCAAACCATATGGAAAATTTTGCATCCATGATAAGAGGGTAGATGATTATGTAATTAAAATACCAATAAAATCTTTTCTAGGATCTGGACGTGTTTTAGAAAACAAGTTGAAGAAATAAAAAATTGAGACTTGTGGGCAGCTGCGTAAGATTTAAAAGGAATGAATTAAAAGGTATTTTGGGTTGAGAATTGAATATATGATTTGGAATTGATGTATAGGAATAGATAATTGATTTGTTGGAGTTTTTCATGAAAGAGGTGGGTCAACCAGTGGGTGTTTTACCAAACTGTTATTATTTATATCTATGTAAAGTTATTGTTGGAGTCAGTTTCCAACTTCTTTATGAGACATTATTGTAAATAGAGGAAAAATATTTTTAATAGGATCAATTTTTAGTGGAACAAAGAGTTTCATCTTCTATAACTTCTTTGGGAAACATGTTTTTAGTGATGTGGTCACTGAAGCAACACAAGCAGGTTTCACAAACCCAAATCCTAGGGATGATCTCTCTAGTATTGTTGTTTCACATACGACCACTATAGTTTCCAAGTCATAAAAGGGTTATAAACAATTTTTTGGGGGGATAATCCTGATCTCAGGATGAAAATATCTTGTGAAATAATTTGTGAGAAACCTGATGAAATATGGAAGTGATATAAAGTAGAATAAACAAATCAGCACGTGGGATTTTTTAACGTGGAAAAACCAAAAAGGTAAAAACCACAAGACATGGTCCAGAAAGTTGGATCCATTGATAATCATATTACAAGTCAAATAATCCCAAATATGAGCGGGATCTCAAAAATAATACTCAGATAAAATAGTGAATCAAAGGTAGAAGGCGGATGTAATCTGAAGGCAACCTGAAACAAAGAACACAACCTGATAAAGAAACCCAAATAGATCTGACCAAGAAAGCATGTGTTCGCTATCTAAATAAAAATTTTAGATGAAATGTACTGAGATCATATTAAATACTAATGAAGATGAAAGCCGGTCAAACCCGGAGAGTTCCACCAAAGGTTTTATATCTGAAAATTGCTACTTGAAACCATAACTGCACCATGCTAAAGTTTGTGGGGAGAACCTCACACACACATAAAATATCCCATCACATCATAGATCCACCATCAATGTATCATTCTCCAATGATGATGACCCACACAGATTTCCACAAATGTGGCGACCCCTTTTCCCTTGATCTCAGTGGAATACATCTTGAGCAGCTCTTACTGTTTTCCACTAGCCGCTTCCCCTTTTAAAGACTTCACTATTTACTTTTTCAAATAAAAATAAGATATGAAATATTATATATTAAATTTAAAAATCACCATGTATTTTCCATGTTAAGATTCAAAAACAATCTCATCTAAATAGATATAAAAGATATATCTCCCCATGAACAATACATGCAGCCTTATCTATGTGATAGGATAAAAGATATCTCATATTTAAAAACTATCTTATGTAAAATTTGGAAACACCCATGGGTTTAATCCTATAAATACCCCCCCCCCCTTTATCCTGTCAATAGAGATATCATCCAACATACTCAGTTGGATCGAAAACCTATTGGCATCACACCAACCATCATCCTCTGTAGAAAAATGATGATGCCCTTTTGCAACTCTAAAAGAAACCTAAATGCTCCCCCTATAAAATAAATTCAAAAACTGAAGTTTTCATAACATATAAATCTGAACTGCCCTATCAAACAATATTGAAACGAACAATATCTGGCTCCCCCATAACCATGATTATCACATAATCTAGAGCACATGCAAGGAAAATTACTCCCCCTACTCAAAACCCTAAGAAACTAGCACATCACCTCGATCTTCAATTTTTAATTCTTTCTTCACTAGTCACGCATGATAAAGGAAATGATTAGGTGTAAGACCCAAAACACCTTTCTCAACCTTCTTTGTCTCCCAAATCTTATTTTACCTCATGCACACATCATCGAACCTCTCAAAACATCCAAAATTCTCACCATAAATTTCAAGCCTGAACCATCACCTATGATACCACTTATTGGGGGAGAATCTAGATCTAGGGATGAAAATCACTTGAAAAACAATTTGTGAGAAACCTGATGAAATATAGAAGATATATAAAGCAGAATAAATAAATCAACACGCATGATTTTTTAAAGTGTAAAAACAAAAAAGGTAAAACCACGGGACCTAATCTAGAAAGAGGGATCCACTCATAATCAAGAGTACAAGGCATAGAATCCCAAATTTGGGAAGGATCTCAAAAATAATACTCAAATAAAATAGTGTATCAAAGGCATGAAGCAGATGTAATCTGAAGGTATCATGAAATGAAGAACGTACCCTGATAAAGAAACACAGATTGATATGACTGAGAAATCAGGTGTTCGATGTCCGAAAAAATGTATATGTTGAAGTTTATGAGGAGATCTGCACATGCACACATGATATCCCATCACATCGTACATCTGCCATCAATGTATCATTCTCCATTAAAAAATACCCACACGGACTGCTGAAAATGTGATGGCCCCTTTCCTCTTAATCTCAGTGGACTGCATCTTAAGTAGCTCTCACTATTTTCCACTATCTGCTTCCCCTTTTAAAGCCTTCATTGTTTCTTTTTTCAAATATAGATAAGATATGAAATATTATATCTTAAATTTCCAAATCACCATGTATTTTCCATGTTAATATTTAAAAACTTATATCATCTAAATAGATATAAAAGATATATATTCCCATGAGTAATGCATATATGTGTCATAGGATAAAAGATATATCATATTCAAAAACTATCTTTATCTCAATTTTGGAAACACCCATGGGCTGAATCCTATCAAATTTGACATGGGTAGGGACAGCATCAAAAATAAGTATTCTAAAATTTGGTCAAAACTAGTGGGGCATGGAACTAGTGTTGTTTTACAGTTCACTGGTTTGGAGGAGAATGATTTTCAAGACATGATTTCCTAGCTTGAAACTGCTTACTCCTTAGTTGTGTATTTTTTGGTGGTGCCTATTAGGACAGTGATCAAATGAGGTTATTCTTATAGAATTGTCTAGCTATAATGTGTATTTTCTCTCTAGCTCTTTATCGTGGTGTTATAATGAAGAAAGAAAAGGGACATGTTATAGTGTAGGAGACCTTGGAGATACCACCTATGAGTCACTCGCAAGCGATGAAGAAGTACTACATTGGATATCACCCTCTTCGACTTCTTTGCTGCTAACAAACATTCCATCAGACTCTATGTATCTTACCTCAAACATGTTCTCACTTATTTTTAAATAAACCAACCGACAAACAAACTAGGAACAATTCCCTTTCTACCCCCCTATGCTGATATGTTTGAATAATATGAGGTATGGAAATAACCGAACTATCCCTCATAATACTTCCCTTTCACCCCTCGTTCACCTTATCCCCACGGTGAATCCTTGGAAATTGGGAAAGGAATGGTGATTCATCCTCCCAAGTATGTCATCTAGCTATTTGAAAGTATTCAAGAATCTCTAAGTCTACCTATAGTTAAAGAGTGGTAGTAGTGTAAGAATTTTGGAACTAGGGAATAAGTCTAGGAAATAAGCAACTTTCCCTTAAAGTACAATAATCCTTATAGAAATAGAATAAGATTGGATCCAATACCCAAAATACCTCTTAAGAGAGGCCTTGAAGTTTATTTATAGAGAAATATAGAGATAAAAACACCTAAGTCTGATGTGGGATGTAGACTCCAACACTCCCCCTCAATCTAGGACTACCTAGCTTGGATACATAATTAAAGAAAACAAATCAAAGCAAAAAAATCACATACACTTCTAACGCTCCCCCTCAAGATGGACATATCTAGCTTGATGACATAACAAGAAAAAACATAACAAAATATAAACTGTCATGGGTGCTGCTCCCCCTCAATAATTTTATAGATGATGTCACTGAAAAAGATTGTGCCAACCAAGGAAAAACACCCATCATGCAGAACCAGCAGGAATGGATGGAAATAGAAAACACCAGTAGGAATAGTCGGATCAAGCCATGACATGAATAATCAGGTTAAGAGCATATGATCATGCAGGAACAGCACGCGAAAAGATTGAATGTTCGGCAGGAAGGGAGCGCACGTAGCAGGGGCGCAGCATCACGCAGTAAGGCATTTGCGGGGAGGGGTCATACAGAAGGCGAAAGGGAATAGAGAACGGTGTTGGAGCTACATCTGGGGCACTCCTGTGCGGTGATAGTGTTGCATGCCCATAGCAGCGGCAGCGTCAGGATCTCCATGTCAATCTCTAGTTGCTCTGTGGGGAAGTGGGTTAGGCGGTGGGAAAAATAGTAGTAACAGGAAAATGAAGTGGAGGAATGGACCCATAGTAGGGTAGAGGGGATGTCAAGTTCTTTTGGGACATCGATGCCCCAAGGGAAGAAGGGGTTGTTGATGAGGCATGACACGGGGCGGTTGACCTGGGCGTGGCGGGAGAGAATAACAGGGAGGAGGGCACAACCAACACAATCTATATGGGTGAGGTGAGTGTCAAGGTCAGGCATGGGGGGGTCATCATCTAGCTAGACATCATCGAAGAACTCAAACTGGATTTGGTTGCAGCGGATGGGTTGGGCATGGGGAAGGGGACACCGGCATTGATTTCACGAATCTGCTTGTTGGTGCTCTCGCATGTGCAGGCGGAGAGGGAGAGAGGGGGCCTTTGATGTGAGTATATTCCCAGGTGGATAAACTAGGAGCCAATAAGGGATCACAACTGAGTTTTTTTATACTCTTCCTAGGTTAAAAAAAATTAAAAATACCGCTTCAAGGCACCATCTCAGATGTCACCTTGGCCCTAAAACACTAATGTTTTTTCTATTATAATTATGTTTTTTATATATTTAAAATTTTAATGTTTTATTATTATGTTCATATGGTTATATATATATATATAACTTAATGTTTCAACATAATTTATCTTTTATTCAAGTACGTGACTTTTCTAGACTATATAATATAAACTGTAAGACAGATATGAATGAAATTTTAAACATTGATTAAACATATAACAAGTAGTCCAAAATAAAAATAAATTCTTAAAAAATGTTGGTGAAAAATTATTTATAATCTTTCTAATCCACCTACTTGAAACTTAAAAATGTTTCAAGTACGTGACTTTGCTGGCCTATATAATATAAACTATAAGACATATACGAATGAAATTTTAAACATTGCTTAAACATATAACTATTAGTCCAAAATAAAAATAAATTCTTAAAAAATGTTGGTGAAAATTTATTTATAAGCTTTCTAATCCACCAACTTGAAACTTAAAAATGTTTCAAGTATGTGAATTTACTAGACTATATAATATAAACTATAAGACCGATAAGAATAAAATTTTAAACATTGATTAAACATATAATAATTAGTCCAAAATAAAAATAATTTCTTAAAAAATATTGGTGAAAATTTATTTATAAGCTTTCTAATTCACCAACTTGAAACTTAAAAATGTTTCAAGTACGTGACTTTACCGTCCTATATAATATAAACTATAAGACAGATATGAATGAAATTTTAAACATTGCTTAAACATATAACTAGTAGTCCAAAATAAAAATAATTTCTTAAAAAATCTTGGTGAAAAATTATTTATAATCTTTCTAATCCACCAACTTGAAACTTAAAAATGTTTCAAGTACGTAACTTTGCTAGCCTATATAATATAAACTATAAGACTGATATGAATGAAATTTTAAACATTGCTTAAACATATAACTAGTAGTCCAAAATAAAAATAATTTCTTAAAAAATCTTTGTAAAAATTTATTTATAAGCTTTCTAATCCACCTACTTGAAACTTAAAAATGTTTCAAGTACGTGACTTTATTGGCCTATATAATATAAACTATAAGATAGATATGAATGGAATTTTAGACATTTCTTAAACATATAACTAGTAGTTGAATTTTTAATTTTTATTTATATGGGTCTTATAGTTTATATTTTATAGGGTTTCAAAGTCAAGTAGGTGCCTTAGGATCCTCCTTGCCATGTCATTGATTCGGGCCAAAGGTGGCATGGGGGAGCAAAGGCGGCATCGGTGATGCCGCATTTGCAACGTATTTTAAAAAAAATTAACCTATACAGTTTTAAAAAAAAATCAGAAAACATATCAAAAACACTCAATCACAACTACAAAATAAGGTTTTATCAGTGCTAAAAATGACTTTTATCAGTGCTAAAAAAGTGTTGATAATCAAGGCACTGTTAAAAGGGGGTCCCTTTTATCAGTGCTAAAAAAAGCACTAATAAAATACCCCTTTTATTAGTGTTTTTTTAGCACTGATAAAAGTCAAAAAAAATTAGAGACCCCACTTTTAACAGTGCTTGCACCCACCCTTGAACTCGAGACCTTCCCCCTTGCACATCTGCACTTTTACCACTTTCCCATCTTGTTTTGTTCTCCATTTAATTATATATCTATTTATATATATAGTTATATTTATTTGTATATTAATATAGATTTATATTAATATATATTTATATTTATTTATTTATATATATATATATTTAGTTATATTTTTTATCCGTATATTTATTGGTATATTAATAAGATTATATTTAAATACATTTATAAAATATGTTTTTGTGTTTATAAATAAATAATTAAATACATACATACACATGTATATATATTATATATATGTGTATCTGTAAGTATAATTATACATATTTATATATATTTACATATATTATATATTCATATGTATATTCATATGTTAGAATATATAGATAATATATATCAGTTTGTTAATACAGACACACACTAACACACACACACACACACACATTATATAGGTATATAAATATTAATATATTTTTATTTTAAATAAAATGGATATTATAAGGCTTATATATTGAGAAATATACTTTATATGTAAATATGTTTAATTATTTATTTTAGATCTTTTATTGATTTTTTGATTTTTTGTGTCTTCAAATTTTTATTAAATGATTATTGCTTAATGATAATTTAAATTATTGATTAATATTTTTTAAAATGTTTTATAAGATATTTTCACTAGATATCTTATATATTAAATGTAAATATCTATTTATACTTATCTAAAACATATTTAAAAAATATATATTATATTTATATTAATATAATTATAATTATATATTTATATGTCAATATATCATTTTTAATGAATTTTTTTTGAAATATTTCATTTATCAGCGCTAGTAAAAAAACACTAATAAAGACCCCCCTTTATCAGCGCTACTAAAAAAAGTGATAATAAAGGGGTTCTCTTTAATATCACTAAAAAAAGTGATGATAAAGGTTCCCCCCTTTATCAGCGATTTTTTTTAGCGTTGTTAAAGGGTGGCGCTGCGAAAACCCATTTTTGTGGTAGTAAAGGGGGGTGGCCAGTAGGGGTTGGATGACTTTGACGGTGTCTAAAGGCTTGGGAATTCCTTCCCCCAGTGAGGAGAGAAAAAATAATAATAACCTAGATGGGGAGAAAATGTGTGAGAGGTTTTTTTGTTAGACCTCCTTTATCATGTAAGTTCTACAGCAATGCTCTCAAGTTTCGAATCCCATCGTATCTCTTTCTGAATTGTGTCTACTTCCAACCAAAAAGGTTCAAAAACTACATAACCTGGCATTTTATCCTTTAAATTTTTAGTAGTTTTCCAAGATAATGAATATGCTGCCTGATTTGACTTTTCAGGCTTATAGATTACTTGAAAGTCTAAACCAAGAAACTTTTCATGCCATCACTATTGATTGGTTTTGTAGTATCGTTGACTGAGAAGATGTTGAGTGCCTTATGGTTATTAAAAATAGTAAAATGGTTGCCAATTAAATATTGTCTCTAATGACTAACCATAAAAATAAGGGTCATGACTTCTTTCATAAACATATTTAGAAATATTGACATTAGTCAAAGACATACTGAAATGGGCTACTAACTGGCCATATTGCATTAAAACTGCCCCAAATCCCATACTATAAGCATCACACACTACCACAAAGGGTTTCTTAAAATATGGGATAACTGACAATGATTTCATGACCATACTCTTTTTCAGTGTTTCAAATGCCTCCTCTGCAAGTGTATTCCAGTGAAATCCATCCCTTTTTAGTCAAATTAGTAAGTGGTCTTGCAATGTTTCCATACCAATTAACGAACTTTCAGTAATATCTATTTAAGCCAAAAAATCCTTGCACCACCTTTATTATACATGGATGTGTCTAACTTAGAACACATCTAATTTTCTTTAGATCCATGGTCACTCCCTCTCTTGAAATTATGTGTTCAAGATACTCCACTTCTTCTAGGGAGAAAAAACACTTTTTCATGTTTGCTTGTAGCTTGCTCTTTAACAACAATCGATACATTGATTCAAGATGAAACTGATGTTTGGACCAATAATTACTGTAAATAATTATGTCATCAAACAAAACCAGCACATACTGATGAAAAAATTCCTTAAAAACCTTATTCATCATTGACTAAAAAGTTTATGGTGCATTCACAAGTCCAAATGGCATGTTGTGAAATTTTTAGTACCACTCATGTAAAATGAAAAATGTCTTATTTATATCCTTTTCAAAAATTTGAATCCGATGAAACCCTGACTTCATATCTATTTTAGTAAAATATTGAACTCTACATAACTCATCCAGTAATTCCTCTATTACCTATATTTTAAACCTATCTGGGTTTTGACCAAAATTATTGGACTTGTAAAAGTACTACTACTGTGTTGAATTAGTCCTCTTGACAATAACTCATTCACCATATCTTCCACTTCATCCTTTAAGTAATTAGCTATTTTATAAGGTCAGATATTCATTAGCATTTCCCCATCTTCTTGAGTTATTACGATTTATAATCCAGTTTAGTGCAAACCCCTTCTGATCAATAAAAATATTGTTATATTTAATCATAATCCTTTCTGGCTGCATTCGATCACCTCCCAATTCTATTTTACTTCCACCCATAGAAATTAGTGGTTGAGTATGCCACAACTAGCCTTCCAAATTAAGGAGCTTATGTTGTGAATTCTGACACTTCTCTATAGAGGTTCTGGTTGCTTTGGGAATTCCCTACGGCCTAAACTCTTTCCCTTCCCAAAATAATTCCATAGTTTTATGGCTCCAATTAGTGATAACAGTCCCCAAACCTTTCACTCACTGAATCCCCAAAACTAAATCTGGTCCTATGGTATAAAAAAAGCCTCAATAGGAAAGGTAATAGTCTCCAAAAAAATCATTACCACCCGATACACCCCTTTAAATGAACTCGACCACCATCTCTGAGCCGAATTATGAATGTTGAATGGATTAGTTGGTTCTACCTCTAAAACTGCTTGGGCGCCTTCCTGGTTGGCGCACTGGGTAATGCCTCCTCAAATGGTTCCCATGCGGTATCTGTTTTAATGTGGTGTTTTTAATTCGGGCCAAGACCGCATGAATTAATTCACGTGGTGACACTCTTTTGACGCGGCGACATTATTTTGACACTGATTCTTTTCCTATATAAGGAGGTAGAGGAAAGGCATTTCAACATCACCGACAGCAACAACAATGAGAGCAAATCCCATTTGGCGATCGCCTTTCTTCGACGATCATCTTTACTGCTCTCCATCTTTTGATCCACACTTTTATTCTTGAGTATTGCTTTTGAGATCCCTTCCATTTTGGGGAGTCTCTACCGTGTACTTCTTGATTTTAGTGGATCCCTTTTCTGGACTAGGTCCTGTGGTTTTTCCCTTTTGTGTTTTCCATGTAAAAATTTCTGATGTCAAATTTATTTTCTGCACATTTAATTTTGTCGCTGCACATTCGCTTATATTTGGGGGGAAAGAGTCAATTTCCGCTGCGTGTTCGCTTTTTCTTTTGTTTGTGTGTTCGTCACTTTCCCGTCATTCCCAACATCTGGTATTATAGGGTTTGGTTCTTTTTTCATATTTATTATGGAGGCCAACTATAGTTGTATGATTTTGTTAAATGGTACCAACTACCATATGTGGCGACTTAAAATGAAGGATCTTCTTTTTGTCAAGCGAATGCATCTTCCAGTGTTTAGTACCCAGAAGCCAGAGAGGATGTCAGGCGAAGAATGGGCATTCGAGCATGAGATGGTTTGCATATTCATTCACCAATGGGTTGAAGACAACATGATGAACCACATTGTCAACATCTCTCACACCAGAACTTTGTGGGAGAATCTTGAGACGACCTATGCTTCGAAGACGGGAAACAATAAACTTTTTCTTCTTAAGAAAATGATGAACTTGAGGTACAAAGAAGGTACGTCTATTTCTGATTATTTAAGTGAATATCAAGGATGTTTTGATCAGTTGTCTATCATGGGTATCAATTTTTAATATGAGGTTTTAGCTATTTTTATGCTTAAAACTTTACCTGATTCATGGGAGAATTTACGTGTTACTCTAACCGGTTCTGCTCCTAATGGTGCTGTGAAATTTAATTTTATCAAGTCTGCTATTTTAAATAAAGAGGTCAGGAGATGCACTCAGGAGAAATATTCTTCTGAGCTTTTTGTCACAGAGAACAGGGGGAGAATTCAGGACCGGGGGCAGAGCAGTCGAGATAAGAGCAGAGGCAGAAGAAAATCTAGACCGAAGCACAGAGATTTTGAATGTCATCATTGTGGTAAGAAGGGGCATGTTAAAAAGTTTTTTTATCAATTGAAAAGAGATAACAGAATGAAGGAAAATCCATAGAAGAAAAATGGTGATGGAGATTATCATGTTGCCGCCGCTACAGGGGGTGATCTTGTTATTGTTTATGACTCCATTAACATTGCTTCTGATGATTCTTGCTGGGTTGTTGACAGTGGTGCATGTTTTCACGTGACATCGAAGAAGTATTTCTTTACATCTTACAGCCCAGGTAATTTTGGGATTTTAAAGATGGGCAACGATGGACATGCTGATGTTGTAGGCATCAGGACTATTTGTTTAAAGACCAGTACAGGAAGTAAGCTAATTTTGAAGAATGTCCAACATGCACCTGAGGTTCGTTTGAATCTTATCTCTACCAGCATTCTTGATGATGAAGGGTTTATCAGCACTTTTGGTGATTTCCAATGGAATCTTTCCAAGGGCTCCTTGATTGTGGCTAGAGGGAAGAAGTAATCAGGTTTGTACTGGACTAGAGCTTCTATTTCTTGTGATACTGCTTACGTTGTTGAGTGCAGTGTTTCGTCCAAGTTGTGGCATAAGAGGCTCAGTCACATCAGTGAGAAAGGTCTTGGTTGTTTGGCCAAGAGAAATCTTCTTCCAGATTTTAAGAGTGTCAAATTGGACACATGTGATCATTTCATGGCTGAGAAATAGAGCAGAGTGAGTTTCAGTAGTCATCCTCCACACAGGAAGTCACAGGTACTTGAATTGGTACATTCTGACATTTGTGGTCCTTTAAAATCGAAGACCTTTAGTGGCGGTCTTTATTTTGTTACATTTATTGATGACTACTCATGAAAACTCTGGGTTTATGTCTTGAAAGCCAAAAGTCAGGTGCTCAGTGTTTTTAAGTAATTTCATGTTTCTACTGAGAGAGAATTGGGAAAGAAATTGAAATGTATTCGTACTGAAAATGGGGGAGAGTATTGTGGTCTGTTTGATCAGTATTGCAGGCAGGAAGGTATTCGGCATCAGAAGACTCCGCCCAAGACACCTCAACTGAATGGTGTAGCTGAGAGGATGAACAGGACTTTGCTGGAAAGAGTTCATTGTCTGCTTTCAGAAGCAAAGTTTCCTGGACATTTTTGGGGTGAGGCTTTAATTACTGCTGCTTATATTATCAATTTATCACCTGCATTTGCTTTGAATACAGACACTCCCGACAAATTTTGGTATGGAAAAGAGATCAGGTGCGATCACTTGCGTGTTTTTGGTTTCAAGGATTTTGTTCATGTGCCTAGAGATGAGAGATCCAAGATGGATGGTAAGACATGCTAGTGTATTTTTATTGGCTATGGACACGATGAGTTTGGGTACAGGTTCTATGATCTTGTTTTGAATAAACTTGTTAGAAGCCGCGATGCAGTGTTTAAGGAGGATCAGACTATTGCAGACATTAATAAGGGAGAAAAATATTCTTCTCCAACTTCTGATGGATTTGTCAGTCTTGAGTCAGGTTTTGATTCACATTTACCTCATATTGTTGATTCTGATGATCATGTTGATGTACAGAATGATGCTCAAGGTGAACAGGTTGGAGTTGAAGTTTCCAATGCACCTTTTGTTTCTGATGATCCGGTTCCAGGGGTTATTAATGAACTCGCAGTTCCACTCCGGAGGTCATCTCGACATCACACTGTTTCTACTCGATATTCACCTAATGAGTATGTGGTTCTCGCTGAAGGGGGATAACAAGAATCTTTTGATGAGGCAATGGAGAGTGAACATAAGTACAGATGGATTGCGGAAATGGATGATGATATGAAATCATTGCATGACAACCACACTTTTGAGCTGATGAAGTTACCAACAGGGAAGAGAGCTTTGCAAAATCGGTGGATTTATCAGATTAAGAATGAATAATCCAGTTCTGTTCCATAATACAAGGCAAGGTTAGTTGTCAAAGGCTTCCATCAGAAGAAAGGTATTGATTTTGATGAGATTTTCTCACCTGTTGTCAAAATGTCTTCTATTCGGGTTGTTCTTGGTTTGGCTGCCAGTTTAGATCTGCAGATTGAGCAGATGGATGTGAAGACAGCTTTCCTCCATGGAGATTTAGAGGAGTATATTTATATGGAGCAACCATAGGGTTTTGTTGAAACAGGTAAAGAAAATCATGTCTGCAAGTTGAAGAAGAGCTTGTATGGTTTGAATCAAGCTCTGAGGCAGTGGTATAAGAAGTTTGAATCTGTCATTTCTCATCAGGGTTTCAGGAAGACATCTTCTGATCATTGTGTTTTTGTTCAGAGATTTACTGGTGATGATTTTATTATATTGTTGCTTTATGTTGATGATATGTTCATTGTTGGCCATGATACTTCTAGAATTGACATATTGAAGAAGGATCTTTGTCAGTCTATTGCGATGAAAGACTTGGGGCCAGCACGACAGATTCTTGGCATGAAGATCTCCCATTACAGGAAGGCCAAGAAGTTATGGTTATCTCAGGAGAGATACATTGAGAAGGTTCTTCAGAGATTTTATATGGATAGAGTGAAAGTGGTTAGTACTTCTCTTGATTTACATTTTAAGCTCAGTACCAGTCAGTCACCTTCTAGTGATGAAGAGAGAGGAGATGAAGCACATACCTTATTCATCTGCTACTGGTTGTTTGGTGTATGCAATGGTATGTACTAGACCTGATATAGCTCATGCAGTTGGTGTGGTCAGTCGTTTTCTATCAAATCCAGGTAGAGAGCATTGGAGAGCTGAAGTAAATTTTTTATTATCTTCGTGGTACTTCTGATCTGAGATTGTGTTTTGACAAAGGGGAACCTATACTTTGTGGATTTACAGATTCAGATATGGCAGGAGATATCGATTCGAGGAAGTCTACTTTAGGCTATTTGATCACTTTTGCAGGGGGAGCTGTATCTTGGCAGTCTAGATTGCAGAGATGTGTTACTTTATCTACCACAGAGTCAGAGTTTATTGCAGCTACTGAGGCGTACAAATAATTGTTGTGGATGAAAACGTTTATTCGAGAGCTCAATTTAAATCAGGGCAGTTATGTTTTATTTTGTGATAGTCAGAGTGTTATTTTTTTGAGAAAGAATTCTACTTTTCATAGCAGGTCGAAACATATCGATGTTTGATATCATTGGATTCTCAACGTTCTTGATTCGAGACAGTTAGAGCTTGAGAAGATCCACACTGATGACAATGGGTCAGACATGTTGACCAAGAGTTTACCCAGAGGAAAATTCGAGACATGCCAACAGATTGCAAGGTTGGCGGTGATCCCCACTTGAGTCGGAGGGGGAGATTGTTGGGCGCCTTCCTGGTTGGCGCACCGGGTAACGCCTCCTCAAATGGTGCCCACGCGGTATCTGTTTTAATGTGGTGTTTTTAATGCGGGCCAAGACCGTATGAATTAATTCACGTGGTAACACTCTTTTGACACGGCGACATTATTTTGACGCTGATTCTTTTCCTATATAAGGTGGCAGAGGCAAGGCATTTCAACATCACCGGCAGCAACAACAACGAGAGAAAATCCCATTTGGTGATCGCCTTCCTTCGACGATCATATTTAATTCTCTCCATCTTTTGATCCACACTTTTATTCTTGAGTATTGCTTTTGAGATCCCTTCCATTTTTGGGAGTCTCTACCGTGTAATTCTTGATTTTAGTGGATCCCTCTTTCTGGACTACGTCATGTGGTTTTTATCTTTCGGTTTTTCCACGTAAAAATTTCCGGTGTCAAATTTATTTTCTGCACATTTAATTTTTTCACTCCACATACGCTTATATTTGGGGGGAAAGAGTCAATTTCCACTGCGCGTTCGTTTTTTCTTTTGTTTGCGCATTCGTCGCTTTCTCGTCTTTCCCAACAAAAACTTCCATATTAGAAAAATATTTGGAAACGAAGTTTTGTCTTGAACCATTGTACACTAGGTTCATTACTGGGACCCTATAAATAAAACCAAAAAACATCATCGACTTCACCCTTACAGTTCCCATACCATGAAATTTTGTTGTCTCATATTCCTTCTCTACCTACAGTACTTTGTGCCTTTCATCGCTAATTTTTTCCCATTCTATTTCTACACAAGTGACTTCCTCTTTAGCCACAT
Source organism: Viscum album (assembly GCA_963277665.1). NCBI lineage: Eukaryota > Viridiplantae > Streptophyta > Magnoliopsida > Santalales > Viscaceae > Viscum > Viscum album. The sequence continues at coordinate 904,812,217 of OY728166.1, read as the reverse complement.
ATTCTATTGGATCTTCATACTCACACACAACTACATGCAAATTCATTTCAGTAAATCAGTGCATCAGTATGAATGCATGACCACAACGAAAACACAAACCCATTCGCTTTCACTCTTCCTGGTCCTATTGACTGATAGCCTTGACTCCAGGCCACCGCTCGTCATTTACCACTCTTCTCAGTTCCTCCTCTCTTCTGTTCCGCTCAACCACAATCCTGTTATTCACAATCCTAGCCATTCCAACCCCAAGACCAAAAGGAATTGAAGGGAAAATCACTCATCCACACATGTTTTTAATCATGAATTACCCTTTCGATTCTTGTTCCACCTTTCTAGACTAAGTATGCAGCCTGAATCTATTGGATGATTCATGCATGGACACTCGGTTTTCTATTTCTTGTCGTAACTCTCCCATAAACATACTCATGTACCACAGTTCTAAAAGTGATTGGGTTTTCAATTCCACCTACTCAAACACTGTATACCCATCCACTATTTTGGTCTGTTGAAATGATTTAAAAACCCAAATTGGATCCCCTTCTATCATCTTCCCATACCCATCCATTAATGCAACCATGAAATATTCCCAAGTCGAACCATCAGCAAAATTGTGCCAAGAGAAAAACCAATACAGCGTGGTTCCTTCCATGAAAAATTGTGCAAGATGTAGTTTCATTTTTTCGATAGTTTGATTAATTAAAACGTACGCATTCCCTCTAAAAGTAATTTACTCACAGTTTCTCATATATATGGTCTACTTGAGTGTGGATCTCGTCTCCCAGTACCATCATAGTCGTCTGTCTTGATTTACTAGATTTCGAACTAGGTTCAGTATGCAACTCAATTTCATTGATATTCTCTGATTTTTTTTCTTCCATATCTTGCATCTTAAGACATAGGCATTCCTCTGACTATTGCGCTATTCTCTAACTTTCATCCTATTTGCAAGCCATCCTATCCAAGATCTCCTGCATCAAGATAAGAGTATGATGAATTAACTCCATGGTTTTTTATATGGTTGTGACTATATTTTCAATTCTCATATGCATTCAATGCATCAAAATATTGAAGTTGATAGTTTTCTCGAACTCCTTTATTCTATACTTTCTTCGTCCCTATTTTCTCTATTTCAATCTGTTCTCCTTCTTGTACTGCTACTCTCTATGAGAGTACCCCAGTGTCATGAAAATTTTTATCGAGAATGTATTTCCCTTAAAAATTCATTTTAAAAAATGAAAATTCCGACCTCTATTGAACTTAAAATAGTCATTCAAACTTTTTTACAATGATAAAAATTATTCCAAACAATAAAACTAAAATTTTAACCACAAAACGATCATCACTTGTCCCCTGTGACTTTTCTATCTAGTGATTTTTCCCCCTATGGAGTCACCAAAATGTTTTGACAATGATCATGTAAGGTTATTCCTCTATAAGTATCCAACTATACTGAGCATTATCTCTCTTTCTCTTCAACACATTAGTACAATTAAGAAATGAAAACAAAAGAGGGGGACAATTTAGAAAATTTTCATATAGAAAACAATTGGATCAGTGGAAAAGGATCTAAGAAAAATATGGTTCAGGGATTGGAATCAGTGCCAGTGAGGTTTCAACTTCTGACAGAAATTTGAACATGGAATACAATGGTTTTCAAGTTGGAGGAAATAGAGCTAAACTGAATTTTAATGTTGGACCAGATTGTGATCTTAGAGGAGGTAGTTGTTACATTTCTAGTGATCTTTTTTACTACAAGGCATTTGTGTTGTTAATCTAGATAATGCTTTCCCCGTAAACAGTCTTGTTTCAACCATGAAATTCAATTTCATCCATTATTCTTCTAGTTACAAATCCTAACAATTCATTTTTTTAATTTCAAGCTAAGTCAGCACATAGAGGTGTAAGGGAGGCCTGCAAAATGATGTTTGTGTTGGATATCCACCTTGGAGACAAGGTGATTTTTCAAGTGCGGGTGTGACTGGATGGGGAGTTGTTGTGTTGCTGATGTATGTGTGTGTTTAAAGGTTAGACGGTGAGGGTGGGTGAGGCTCGATGGGGAGCTATAGTGTTGTAAGTAAATAAATAGGGACACTTTTATATATTTTTTTGTGTTTGTTGGGTTTGGGTGGCTGCTTCTGGTAGAAGGGTTTTAAAGGGGTGGTTGGGAGTTGGAGAGGGGTCATGATCCATTTTACATTTTAGCTTTGTAGTTGTGTGAGGTGTCAGCCTTGGGAGGTCACACCCTGGCTATGTGGGAGAGTGGTCTTCCTCTGTGGATATTCTCTCCTTCATCCATCTTCTACACCTTCTACTACTATCTATATTTCCTCATACTTTATATTACAACTCCAAAGTACAATACAGTGGATCAGTTGTTGTTTATTCTACTTTATTTCTCTATCACACTCTTTGTCCTAACACTTTTCCATGTCATGCTCCTCCTTCATCCACTCTCCACTAGTGACAACCCCACCTTTCCCAATGTCTTCCCTACCATGATCATGCCTCCCCTCTTCTTCTTCCTACTGCAACACCAAGTTTAAACCACCCTTCTAAGCAAGAATCCCTTTTCCAAGTGCATCATTTGATGGTGTTACCTCCCTATTGTGTTGACCAACCAACATGCGCTACTATGCTCTGATGAGGCTGGTGCGACCCTGTACTGTTATGCTCCCCAATCACATGCCACCCCCTAATAGCAACTTCCTACCGCACTGTTCCACCATGCCTGGTTTTCTAAGGTGTACGACTGACCGACTACTACAAGTCACCACCTCCTAGTGCCATTGCTCCACTATGATGCCTACATATGTTGTAGTGCCCCTCCTTCCTATGACACTGACCGCAACCACCCTGATCGGAGATATCCCTATGTCCCTTTGTGCGTGCATCACTTAGCGCACTCATGTCTGCTGTCGACAACGACGACCTTGTAAAATTTGGTGCCCTAAACCCAACTTGAACAGTACTTTTCCATTACCATATCATGCATATGTTGAGTTATGCATAATTTGTGCTTACCATAATAGTGTTTACATTTCCACATCCACTATTTGTATGGTAATGTCCTTAAATTACTTGTCATATCAATGGGTTACAACAGTTCCCAAGCTATAATGAGAACCTATAGATATCATAATAGTAATATTAAACTTAATTCCTATGGTCCAGATACATCATGATGAATGGACATAGATGATGTGTGTCTATCAGGTGATGGTGGCTTTTAAGTATTGAGACTCCTTCTCATGAAGTTCACACATGGTGATTTAGAGTTGATAAGATCATGAGGATTGGCTCGCCAATAGGAACACCACATGTATCATGTGTCATTGGTAGTTCCTATTTGTGAACACATGTAATGTTCTTCTAACTTATAATTATTATCAGTATATACTATTTGATTACATACTTTTATTCAAGGCAAAAACTATGACATTTATGTCATGGCAAGGTAGCTTGTGTTGAGTGTGTCATTGGTGGAATGACATTGATTGAATAGTCAAGATAGAATTTTTAACTTCTAAAAGAAAGTGATAACTTGGGCCTAGTTTGTAACATCCCACCTCTCATTAGCTTAATAAGTGATGGGGTGCCACTATCCTTAGTTGACATCCCCAAGAAACCAAAAGCTAGTAATAAATTCTAAGGGCTTAAGGAATAGTTGGGGGATGATTCCACCTATAAAAGAAAGTTTCCTAAAAAAATATGGCATAAAAATAAAATCCACTAAATGATGCATGAGAACCAATAATACAACTCAGTAATAAACCAATATAAAGAAACAATATCAGATTGATAACGGAAACAATAGATAATAATCCAAAAGACAACAAGACTCAAAGATATCAAAAGACACTAAAACAGACACCACCCAAACTAGAACCAAGCTCCAACTCCACCTTCCATTCCCATGGTATCATAAAGAATCTCTAGAAAAGTAATATACCTTTCCTTTCCTTGTATCCTAGAAAATGAAATCTGCAAATGCACTGAAGTTCCCAAGTAGGGGGTGCGTATCAACTCAGTAGGATTTCTCGAAATACTTCCCAACTCTCACCACTAGGAAAAAACTTGTTATCACATTAATATAAAACAGATTAGAAGCATTTTAAATGGTTTATATCACAGCCATAAATAATTTACATGGAAAACAATAAACAAGTTCTAAACCATTTCACATCATTTGAAAAACTCATTCCCATGCCTCCACACACACACACACACAAGCATGTCAAGTGAAAGTTCCATACTCATAAGCGTTTACTAGTCAATCCACCAATTCATCACTAGGTGTCCAGTCTCAAGGTTCTCCAATGGAATATGCCCCACATTTAGGGTCATGACCTCAGGGTGCCCCAGTAGAACATGCCCCTTATTCAGGGTCATGCTAAATGAAAATTAACTCACACCAACCATGTTTTCCAACATTATGTGTCAAAATCAATTCACAATAAATCATTTTTCTTGAAAAAATTTCATAAAACACTTAGTTTTCATCAAAACAAAACCATAATTTTAAAATCAATATTTTAAAATTATAAACAAAGGGTATTTCCAAGAAAACATCCAATTTTATATATTTCCAAAACATTGATCTAAAAATTTTTTCCTTCAATAATAATACCAAATTTACACACAAAAAATCAAGCAAAATGATTTATCAAACTTAAGCCATCAAGTCTTAAGATAGATAAGATGAGAGAGAATTCAAATACCACTCAACAAATAGTGAAACCCAAGAATGAAACTTTGATCCTCTAGATATTATCACACTACACATTCCCTTCACTATATCCAATAGGGTCTTGTCAAGATTCACAACACACAACATAGATCTATCCATAACGGTCAAGATGTATGGTTCCGAGAGAGATAACAAGAATTGATCTAGGAAGACTGAGGGAAACAAGAATTTAATAGTGATTATGGACCACCAACACAACTTGAATCATCCAAAAAATTCTCCCGTATTGAAGGTAATTATTCCTCGGAACTATGGGAGAGGAGGTCAAGTTGCTGGAATATTAAGCGAAAAATGAGGTTTTTAGGGGGTTTAATCCAAATTAAAACATAAAATAGTTTTAAATGTTATTTTTAAGTAAGGGGTTACAACTCAATCATATAGACCACGACACGGTCCACCCAGGTCCATGACATAGTCCCCTTCAGCTATGGAGTATCCTACCCATTCAAAAACCCTTCGAGAACCAAAGTGCATTCCACAGTGCAGATCTGCATTATCTAGGGAGGTACTATGACACAGCCCAAGCATTACGCCATAGGGGTTCCAAAATTGGTAGAACCCTTGAATTATGCCCTTCAGGGTATACGAGGTATCCATATCCTCAACGCCGCAACACTCAACTTCCCTATGTCGCAGCACACCCCCTATATCGTAGGGGTGCCCAAAATGGCAGAGGCAAAGAACTCCACCCTGAGCCCCCTATGTTGCAGTCCTACTCCATAGCATAGTCATTCCAATATTGTAAGTGGATCCAAAAACATCCTCTCAGGACCCTATGCCATAGTGGCTCCCTCCACATCACAACCACCAAAGTCCCATGAAGCAACCCCATGCTCCATGGCATGGCCTCCCCTAAAACAACCCAACTCTTCCAAAAACTTCCTCAAAGCTTGTTAGAACACAAAAAACTAAACCCAAGTATTATATAACCTCAAAATACATAATAATAGGGTAAATTTCATTGAAATGGGGGTGTCACATTCTCCCCACCATTGGTCTTTTCATCCTAAAAAAGTAGAAAACTAGTGGTGTTGTGGAAGATTCTGGGCCATTGATCAAATATTTCTTTTTCACACTCCCATGTCTCTTCCTGAATTTGATCATGTTTTCATACAACCCATACTAAACTGGTGATTCTCCCAAGAAATAAGTTCTCTTGGCTATCCACAATCTGTATTCGCACATGAATCAACAAGTAATTTGGTTCAAGATCAACATGGTCTCATTGAATCACATGGTCATGATCAGGGTGGTACTTCTTTAATTGAGATACATGAAACACATTATGCACAAAACTGAACCTTGGTGGTGGATCCAACTGATAAGCCACATCACCCACATGTTCAAGTATCTCAAAAGGGTAAAAGTACCATGGAGACAACATTCCTTATTTACCAAAACGATGATTCCCTAGCTTTGGATACATTCTCAAGAATACATGATCACTTACCTAAAATGATAATGGTCGATAACGGTGATCCTCATACAATTTCTAAAGAATCTGATCCATCTACATTCTTTTTTTAATCAACTAAATATTCTTCATTTCCTTATGCACTAGGCTATGTATGATAAGTGAGGTCTCACCTATTTCCACCCAAAAAAAGTGGAGAATAATAAGGATGGTCATACAATGCTTTGAAATAAGCCATATGTATTGATCCCTGATAACTATTATTGTATGAGAGCTACACTAACGGTGTGTGATCCTCCCATGATCCACCAAAATCCATCACAGAATCCCTAATAATTTCCTATAGAATTTGGATTGTCTATTTGGATTTCCCATCTATTTGAGGATGATAAGATGCGCTCAAGTTCAACTAAGTTCCAATGTATTGTTGTAAGGAATTCCAAAACCATGATGTAAACCTGGGATCCTGATCATAGACTATCAAAACCATATTCTCATGCATCTTTACCACTTCACGAATGTAGATTTTGGATAAATCCTCCACTGTATTGGATTCATGAATAAGGATTAAGTGAGTCAAATTTGTAATTATATCTACAATCATCCATGTGATATCATGTTTTATAATTGTTCTTGGTATACCTATCACAAAATCCATAGTTATCTACTCTCATTTTCACATGGGAATAGGTAAAGAGTGCAACATTCCTGTTGGTCATTGGTGCTCCGCCTTGACTTGCTAAGAGGTGAGTCATATTGATACAAACTCTTACACTTCCCTTTTTATTCCCACCCACAAAAACTATGCTTTCAGAACTTTATACATCTTTTGAATGTTAGGATAAACAACTCATTTTGAATGGTGGTTAGCAGAAAGAATTTTTTATTAATAATCCAAAGGTACCATGATATAATATTTAAAACATAACAATAAATTTCCCATCCATCTTATATCCCTCAATGATCTCCACATCATTAAGTTTTGACATCATGTTAACACATTCAGGATTGGATGTCTAATCTTGTTTAACCAAATGAACCAAATTAGGAACAAATGAAACTGGAAAGAAATTTGTGACATCACCCTTCACCCCAGTCGGTACAATCCAGGTGCATGTCTACTAGGACCAACATTAGATTTCATTGATCAAGAGCCTCATTAGACAACTAATTATATGACCTCACACTCAATGCATCTACCATCAAATTCCCTTTGCCCAGTGTACACATCAATTCTAAGTCAAACATCAGCAAATATTTCATCCATCTGTATTGCATTAGATTCAAATACCTTTTTTGAGAAAATTTGTTTCAAGCTATTATGGTTCGTAAACTGTAAATTTACCACCAAAAAGATAATGACACCAAGTATTCAAAGCAAGAACTATGATATCCAAATCCAAATCATGTGTTGGGTAGCTTTTCCCATACACCCATAATTATCACGAGCCATATGAAACAACATGATCTCCCTGTATGAAAACACAACCCAACCCAGATCCCAATGCATTATAATAGACATTAAAAATCATGTTCCATTGGAATGAAACACATTTCCTTTTTGAAGTTTTCATTGGTGAGTCCATATATGAAAAATCATGAATTAAGTGTCCTCATTATCCTGTTAAGCCAGAGAAATTTCATATCTCAAAAACATTCTTCGATGGTTTCAAAGAGATAAAAAATTCTATCTTTTTAGGATCTACAGTAAATCCTTTTTCAGAAATGACATGACTAAGGAAGCGTACCTCCTGAATCCATAAATCACACTTTGAGAGTTTAGCATAAAGTAGATTATCCCGCAAAATACCCAATACTATAGCCAATTATTATTGATTATCACCATTTAAATCATGTTTTCATTATAATTTTCCTATTGAAATTAATAGGAAGTGGGTCTGAAGATAAGTGTTGGGGTAAGTAAAAGTAATTTAGAATGTAAATACTTTTATGGTTTTCATTGTCTGTGTCTGGGTGTTTTTTTCTTGGAATAACAATAATCAATGTGAGCCCAAATCTATTTTTAGGGATCTATAAATAAAAATATTTATGTGATTTACTTTTATTTTTAAAAATTTTAGAGACTTTTTAGATAGTAAAACTTAAGCACTAATGTTTTATTGCCTAGAAAAAAAAGACTCATGCTAGTGTGGAGGGATTTCACTGGTTTCGTGGATATTTTTTTTAGAATTGGGAAAAGGGTTTTCAATGAAACAAGTCACGATGGAATCAAAATAATAGCATGTGAAAACTATATTTTTGAACTTAAACTTAGATAACATAACTATGGTGATTGATTGACACCTTGAAGAACCTCCCTAAGAGACATTTGGATATTTCTTATGAACTAGAGTAAAATAAGTAGATGGGAACTAATATAAAATTCTTATAAAGTCAACATAAGCACATGTGTGTGTATTATCCATCAAATAAGAGTTAGAGTGACCTGAGATCTAGTTGTCCAAGCATTGATTATATGCCTTGACTATTATAATTAGTTTCAGGGGATGATTTCTATCTTATGATAGTTTAGTTCTAGGTTTAATTTCACTCATTCAATAAATTATTAGCATAAATATGGCTGGAAAAATTCAATAAGTGATAATTTACAAAAGAGGATGAATAGATTTGGGTAATTATGAACTTGGATGAAGAAGGGGTAGATCATATATCTGAATTTCATTTAAGAAGTATCAAGGAAGAGTGTAAAGGAACTTTAGGAAAGGAAGCTAAAAGGATAGGTATTTAGAAAATTTTCACATGATAAAATCTTAATTCCAATAAGATCTATTCTGTTTACAAACCTGAAACTAGGAATTTTGTTTAAATTTTAGAGAGGCATAATGATTGAAATAATGAATGAATATATGATTTTCTTCTTATTTGTATTGTGTATTTAATTTTGTTTTTTCATTGATAATTAAACCCTAATCTAGATAAAACTTGGGTAATTACTTCATTTTAGTTACTTTTGTAAATCTAAACTTTATTGGATTAATGGATTAAAACATAGTTTTTAGTGGTTTTATTCATCTTTGGATTTAAATGAGAATTAATACCTTGATCTTGGTTCTGGATTTTAATTGTTAAAAGGCTTTAAATTCTATTTTAAAATTATTTGAATCAATTTCGATTCACATTGACAACGCCTTCATTTGAATTTGGTTTTCATTATGTGTAGGTTGAATCTGAAAAATGGAAAAGGACTACCAGTATGGGTGTCATTTCATGCCCTATGTATGTCTCATCTAGAATAAACCTAGGTATTATCTTCCCTGCATATGTTTGGTGATGCTCAACATATATGTCATGGAGGCTGAATTTGGAAAATTCTCGCTATCGTAGGTGTTAATGAAACACCTGTGTAGGTGTGATGGTGGCCGGTATATGTGTGATGGATCCCTATATAACTGTCATTTGGTTAGTGTAGGTGTCATCAGAACAATCATATGTGTGATCCCACACTTAGAAAGGATGGTCAACCATAGGTATTAAAATCCAAAATACTAAAAATGGAAAATCTCCACCTAAAATCAATTGTATTTCCCACTATTCATCCAAAATAGGGAGAGCTTTAATAGAAAACCCACAAGGTGATCATCATGGTGAAGATGAAGTTGGGGATTAGGGTAATAATGTGTGCTAAGAGAAATATTTGAGAGGAACCCAGCTGAATCCATCATGACCCTCGAGCTATGCACGTAGCGGAAATCAAAGAAGAAGTTGGGCACCAAATTTAAGGAATTTATCAAAGGTTCAAGAATCATTGGAGGAGGAAGAAGAGTCTCATGCTTCTCATGTGGGAGATATCGTTGCTAGTGAGGAACCCTAGGCCCCTTCTATAATATCACAATCATTCACTGGGAAAAGGGGGTATGCCACTGACCAAGTTAAGTTGTTTTTGTTTTTATCTTTATTTCATTTTGTTGTAATCTCTCCAATGATGGAGCACTAGATCATTAGTGTTTAATCCAAGGATAATCTCCCCATTACTTATTGTTGAATTCTATTCATTAATATTAAATTTCTTCAACCCATTTCTCTAGGTGTGCTTAACTACTTAATCAACTATAGGTTTCCACTAGATTTTGTTTTTAAACACCTTTTCTATAATTCTTGGATTTTCACACACATACCACTTAGATTTACTTCATCACCTATGATGGTGAGTAGTGGGTCAGTCTGAGAGTGATTAGAGATGCCTAATCATCATGCTAGGAAATATTAGTGGATGCATTGATTATTGTACTCCCTTATTCCAGCTAAAACAAGTAGGTGTGGGTAATCAATGAGATCTCATTTGATTAGAGATAGAGTAGGAGAATTAATCTGAATAATGATTCAATAATAGATTTAGGGGATTATCTGAGGTTAGACCCTTATTTCTAAAACTAAATTTAAAACCAATCCACTTGAATTTTCAAAAAAAAAATTAAACATTTTTTTCACACACACTGAACCGATAAAACAAGACAAAAACACACTAAAAATACACTCCTCTTTGAAGACAACTTGAGTCCCGCTGTTTCACTACATTAATCTTAGGTTCAAAATTGTTTGATAGGAGACCCATGATAGGCACCTCATCACCCATCTACCTGAAGAATATTGAATCGATTCCTCTTTCCATCACTTGATCCTTCTTGATAGATCCAAGGCATATAGGAGACTATATAGCCTCCTGAGAGTCTAGACACATGGAATCTATCTCTAAGGATAGAGACACCATTTCTACATAAGTGGATTAATCATACATGGGAATCCTCAGTTGGATACTCTAATAAAGACCTTTTCTATAAATTTTTTCCTTTAAAATATCATTTGAGGCTATTTTATGTAGATACAACACCATCTCAGTGAAACACTTGGTGTATTCTAACATTGATTGATCACCCAGGTGGCTATAATGAACTCCATAGCCTTCATAAATTTTTATGGATTCAAGGTAAAAATATTGAATGAATGATGCTTTGAAACTGTCCCATGACTGGTCCATTAGTGGTCTATACTGATTGATAGACTTAATCCATTTAAAATTGGGAACTTTTAAGTATGAACATGGAAAATCTAACCTTGAAACTCCCTGGTATCTCAATCAAGTGGAAGATTTATTCAATATTATTCAACCACTCCTCCACTTCTAAGGAAACCTACTCCCCTATAAATATAGGAGGACTACAATCCTAATATTCTTGTGTCCATTCTCAAACTTGAGGTGGACTAGGGATTACACTACTACCCATGACCTAAAGACCATAGACGATAGATGAAACCAAACTAGGGTCAACTAGAGGATTAACTTGCAGTAAATCATTCGTTTTAGCTTATAAAGTATTCGTAAATAATTTATTGGATGGAATGAGTCTATAATAACAATAACATAAAACAAAATCAACATATAACCTAACATCAAAACATGTGGAATCAAATCTCAAGGAGTGAAATAACACTAATATATCACCAAAACCCAAAGAGAATATTTCAAAAAAATAAATTAAATAACCTGTTAAGGTAAAACCAAGGTCAATATGATAAATTCGTTTGAAACCTAAAACATTTGATAAGATACTTTAAAACACCCTTAAAACCCCAAAGGAATATTTTAGTAAATGCATTGTTATCTTTTGAAACTAGAAAAATAACTTTGTAATCTAAGAGTATGAAAGAAAAGGTCCATTTTAGAGAACCTATTAAAATATAAAAACCAATTTTCATCCCAAAACCATTCCATTAATCTAATTTTCTATTCCAACCTCCCATGAGGCAAGCTTCTTAGCAAGTAAATTCCAACATCACCATATACAACACTTATATTGAATGCCTCACCCATAGAAGCACCCATTGAAGTAAAATTTATAAAAATGGAATCAAAATCTTTGAAAAACAAATATTTTTTTAAATACCCTAAAAACAACTTATCACCTCTTTGAAAACCCATCATGAACTCAAAAATCTTCTAAATCCCATCAAAATTTACCCAAACGAGTCATAAGCTATAAGAGAAGACAATTTAAAACATAGAAAAATAAAACAATTAAAACATGAAAGATTAATAAAATAAGTAAATAACACCAATTTCAATCATATATATTCATTAAACATCTATAAGAATCATAAAAAGGAATTTGAAAGAGTAAAATCACATAAAATACCAAAATTCCCACTTTACACTGTTTTGCTCCATAGTTTACCAAACCGTGTGCCAACTGTGCGAGTCCCGTTGAATAGATAGGATTGGATGAATGGTTTGGACACATGGTTTTAAAAACCTTGTGTGAAATGTGTGGGGTGCATTGGAACCCCTCCAGTTGGGTTACACAATTTCATTACATGGTCTACAGTTCATAGGCCCCAAAAAATCCCCCCAACCCTTCATTCTTCCACCCGAAATTCCTCAAAATCCAAAATTAAATCAAAACACATTTAAAATACTCATTTATCAAATTTCTATGGTAAATTAAGGCTAGTGATAATGAGTTTTGTAAAAAAACTCACTAATAACCTACCCCTCAAGTCTCGACGTTCCTATATCATGTCTACTGTGACTTCCCACGTATCCATTAAAAAATAGTGCATTTAGAGGGTGTTATTTTTGAATTTTGAAGGTGATATAACCTCCTCTAAATACATTATTGATAGTTATGCAAAATCACTTCTAAAGGGATCTCTCTCTCAAGTTAGTCGTAGTTTTTCATAAGTGTTGTTAAAGTGTGGAAATGTTAGAAAGGGGTTTAACCCCCTCTCATATATATAATTTTAATAATTTACGGATGGTTTGGAAATGATTCAAAAAAATTATTTAAAAAAAAAACCTTCCCAGTCTCCTGGAAGACTGAGAAAATATTAGAGGGGGTTTTAACCCCCTATAATGTGTGTGTGTGTTAAATAATTTTGGGATGGTTTACAATCACATAAAAAATCCATTTTTTTAGAAAATATCCCCCCCCCTACACGCTGAACTCCAAACTCATTGGTCCTGCTTGCTGGCACCCCCTATGACCTCGTCAACACTCTTGTTGACCTCTGACCTGGCCCTCCCCCTCACTGGTTCCTCTCGCCCCAGCCTGACAGCAGCCCCAACCTTGTCAATACCTTCACACACCATCACTCATCCCTCTCCCCTCAAAAAAATTATTTACAAAAAACACCCTCTTCGGTCCATTGGAAAACTGGAAAAAAAATATTAGAGAGGGTTTTAGCCCCCTATAATGTGTGTGCGTGTCTATATATATTAAATAATTTTGTGGTGGTTTAAAATCACCCAAAAAATAAGATTATTTTAGAAAATATCCTCCCTCCTCAGCTTCCCCTCCCCGACACCCCCTCTGGCCTTGCCCTCCCCCTCACTGACACTCTCATCAACTTCTAACCTTGCCGCTACCCCCCCCCCCCCATCAGTCCCTCTCGCCCCTACCCAACAACAGCCCCGACCTCACCGACACCCCTACACACTGTCACTTGACCTCTACCTCACCCCTGCAGGCTCATCGAGCTCCTTCCTGTATGTCATCGCCTGCAAGAAAAATACCCCCAATCGGACTCGACCTCAGGATCAGGGGTGAGAAGCACAAGCGCGCAACCAACATACCTTGTCGCACACCTGTAGTATTTACATACATGTGTATGTGTGTGAGTATATATATAATGAGAAATTTATTATATAATTATATAATATATATAGATAATAATCATATTTACATATGAAAATATATATTTATACATATATGTATAATTATATTAATATTTATGTATATATACACAAATATAATATATATATATATATTTGTGTATATAATATATATATATATATATATATGATTTTAGTATATAAAAAATAAATTTAAATTAATATATTAAAAATATAAATACATTATATGTATTTAAGTATATACATAGAATTTATACTTAAATACATATAATGTATTTATATTTTTAATATATTAATTTAAATTTATTTTTTATATACTAAAATCATATATAAATACATATATGTGTACATAACGTGTTTTGTATAATATTAATATTATTATTAATTTTTAAAAAATTGGGTACAACCGTGAAAGCAGCACACGATGCAACAAAGAAAATGCAGATAAACTGCTGGCTCACGGACTTGGTCCTGCGACCACGCCCCAAACCCCTCCCCACCCTTACCACCCCAGTCGTGCGTGGGGGTATTAATATTATTATTAATAAATACATATGTATTAAATGTACATATATGTATACAAATATATTGTATATTTATGCATACAATTAAATATATTTATATTATATATATATAGTCATTCGTATGTACTTATATATATGTGTGTGTTTATATGATAATAATAATATTGAGAAAATCTTATAGGGGGTTTTAACCCCCTCTAATGTGTGTGTTTGTGTGTGTTAAATAATTTTGGGATGGTTTATAATCACATAAAAAATAGTTTTTTAGAAAATATCTCCCCCCACCCCATCACGCCAAACTCCAGCCTCGTTGGTCCCTCTTGTCGGCACCCCCTCCGACCTCATTGACACTCCTATTGACCTCTGACCTTTCCCTCCCCCTCATTGATCCCTCTCACCTTAGCCTGATAGTAGCCCCAACCTCATCGGCACCTCCTCACATCGTCGCTCGTCCCTCTCGCCCCCAAAGATTTTATTTTTTTTAATAAAAATACCCTTCCCAATCCATTGGAAAACTGAAAAAAAAAATATTAGAGAGGGTTTTAACCCCCTCTAATGCGTGTGTCTATATTTATTAAATAATTTTGGGGTGGTTTGCAATCACACAAAAAAAAGATTTTTTTAGAAAATATCCTCCCTCCTCAGCTCCCCCTCCTCGACACCCCCTTTAACCTTGCCCTCCCCCTCGCCGACACTCCCATCAACTTCCGAATTCCCCCCCCCCCCCCCGTTGGTCCCCCTCACCCCCTTCCCAACAATAGCCATGACCTCGTTGACACCCCCGCACACCATTGCTCGACCTCTACCATGCCCCTGCAAGCTCATCAGACTCTTACCTCCTATCGCCTCCAAGAAAAATACCCCCAGTCGAACTCAACCTCGGGATTAGGGGTGAGAAGCACAAACGCACAACCAACTTACATTATCGCACGCATGTTGTATTTACGTACATGTGTGTGTGGGTATATATATAATGAGAAATTTATTATATAATTATATAATATATATAGATAATAATTATATTTACATATGTGTATATATTTATACATATATGTATAATTATATTAATATTTATGTATATATAGACAGATAATATATATATATATATATATATATATATATTTGTGTATATATATAAATATATATTTGTGTGTGTATTTATATAATAATATAGATATAATATAAATATGATACATATTTTTATATTTATTTGTAAAATTTTATTTCTATATACTTATTTGCATATATGATTATATAATATAATACAATTTTTTGTATATACTTATATACATATAATATATTTATATGTTTAATATATTAATTTAAATTCATTTTTGTATATACTAAAATCATATATAAATACACATATGTGTACATAACGTGTTTTTTCTAATATTAATATTATTATTAATAAATACATATGTATTAAATGTACATATATAAATACATTTATATTATATATATTTTATACAAATATAATATATATATATATATATAATCATCTGTATGTGCTTATATATATGTGTGTGTTTATATGATAACAATAATATTGATAATTATTATTATTTATATTTTTATATTAAACCTATTTTTTAAATTATAAAAATTATATGTGGTTTTATAAATATACATTTATTAAATTCATTTATATTATGATTTATATTATACATATATTATTTTAAATACATTTAAATTATATATTTATGTATTAAATACATTTATATTATATTATGTGTACAAATATATACAATATGCACAAAAATAAACATACATCTAAATAATTTATATTTATATAATAAATATTTATATTATATATATATATATAATATTTATGCACTCTAAATTATATATGTACATATATCTAAATAAACATATTTATACATATATTTATAATTACATTTATCTTATGTATGAAAATATACACGTATTATATATATACATATTTATGTTTATATGTATAAGTATTTATTTAATGTATTTATATAATATGTTTATAATGTATTTAAATACATTTATATAATGTTTTTATGTATTATATATTAGATATTTAGAGGTAAAATTATATCGCAACACACACACACACACCTCACACACAGAGGCCGAACGGGAAGGCCATACCCCCCATGGGGTAACTCACCCATCAAGACCCTTATTTATTTTATATGGCCCTGTAAACCCTATTATATAGAGGCCCGAAGACCCATACAAATTATGGCCTGAAAACCCATTCATCATGGCTCGCAGGCCTGTATAAACCTGTTGTGAAACGCCCTTCATTGTCTGTAGCGCAACACCGGTTTTTTTTTAAAATACGTTTTTTTTACAAAAAATATTTTACAGCAGTCTAGATTCTGACATAATCTCTCACCCAATGCTCCCTTTTATAAGAGAGTTTACCCTGGAAATCATTCTGCATTTCCGATGTGGGATTCTGGTTCTCTATTTCCAACGTAGAACATTCTCCATTTTCGATGTGGGAATTTGTTTCAAGTACGTGACTTTGAAAGATTATAAAATATAAACTATAAGACCAATATAAATGAAACTTAAAACATGGATTAAACATATAAAAAATAGTTTAAAACAAAAATTATTTCATAAAAAATGATGATAAAAAATAATTTATAGGCTTTCAAAACCACCTACTTGAAACTTAAAAAGTTTCAAGTATGTGCCTTTAAAAGCCTATAAAATATAAACTGCAAGACCAATATAAATAAAACTTAATACATGGATTAAACATATAAAAAATTGTTGAAAATAAAAAGAATTTCGTAAAAGATGTTGATGGAAAATAATTTATAAGTTTTCAAAGACACCTATATGAAACTTAAAAATGTTTCAAGCACGTGACTTTGAAAGCGTATAAAATATAAACTATAAGACCGATATAAATGAAACTTAAAACATAGATTAAACATATAACAAATAGTTGAAAATAAAAAGAATTTCGTAAAAAATGTTCATGAAAAATAATTTATAAGCTTTCAAAACCACCTACTTGAAACTTAAAAATGATTCAAGTATGTGGCTTTGAAAGACTAAAATATAAACTATAAGACCAATATAATTTAAAGTTAAAACATGGATTGAAAGTATAATAAATTATTAAATTAATATTATTAATAATTAATTATATAATAATTAATTAGTTAATTAGTAATTATTAATAATTAATTATATAATAATTAACGAATTAATTAGTAATATAATGACTTAATAATTACAATTTAATAATTATAATGAAAAATTATAATTTATAACTATATTACTAATTAACTAATTAACTATTATATAATTAATAATTATATTACCAATTAACTAATTAATTATTATATAATAATTTTTAATAAATACTAATTAATAATTATAAGGAATAATTATAATTTATAATTATATTACTAATTAACTAATTATAAAAAGAGCATCGGCTCTATCTTTCTCAAAAAATTAACTAATTAATTATTATATATTTAATAATTATATTGCTAATTAACTAATTAATTATTATATAATTAATGATTAATAATTACTAATTAACTGACTACAAATTATATAATTAATAATTATATTACTAATTAACTAATTAATTTTTATATAATTAATAATTATATCACTAAGTAACTAATTAATTGTTAAATAATTAATAATTATATTACTAATTAACTAATTAATTATAATATAATTAATTATTAATAATTACTAATTAACTAACTAATTATTATACAATTAATAGTTATATAATTGATAATTATATTGTTAATTAACTAATTAATAAATAATAAATAATAATTAATAGTTATAATGAATAATTATAATGAATAATTATAAAGAATAATTATATTACTAATTAACTAACTAATTATTATATAATAATTTTTAATAATTACTAATTAATAATTATAATGACTAATCATATTATTATTTACCTACTTAACTATTATATAATTAATAATTACATTACCAATTAACTAATTAATTAATATATAATAATTTTTAATAAATACTAATTAATAATTATAATGATTAATTATAATTTATAATTATATTACTAATTAACTAATTATAAAAAGGGTCACAGCTCTATCTTTCTGAAAAAAATTAACTAATTAACTATTATATATTTAATAATTATATTACTAATTAACTAATTAGTTATTATATAATTAATGATTAAAATTACTAATTAACTAATTACAAATTATATAATTAATAATTATATTACTAATTAACTAATTAATTATTATATAATTAATAATTATATTACTAATTAACTAATTATATTACTAATTAACTAATTATATCACTAATTAACTAATTAATTATTATATAATTAATTATTAATAATTATTAATTAACTAGCCCAAAGGCATTTTTATTTTATTATGAATAATCCCCCTTTTAAGGGTTGAAGGGGAACCCGAACATGACCCGTAGGCCCAAGGCACAAGGCCCGACAAACCTGCAATACATGACCCGAAGGTCCAGAGGCATACCATGCCCAATACATGACTCATAGGCCCAGCCCACTTAAATTGCCCCTCCCCAGCTTTCTGCGTCATTGATCACCAAGCTTCCCACCTTGCATTGCTGATTCGCTAGCATTGCCCCGTACAAAGCTACACAGTGCCTGGTCCCGATGACGGATGTCATACCTTCTCATTCTTCTAATCCGGTTAGCTCTGCATCTAGTGGCTACTAAATAATAATTATACTAAATAATTATATTAAAAATTAACTAATTAACTATTATATAATTAATAATTATATTACCATTTAACTAATTAATTATTATATAATAATTTTTAATAAATACTAATTCATAATTATAACAAATAATTATAATTTATAATTATATTACTAATTAACTAATTATAAAAAGGGTCTCAGCTCTATCTTTCTCAAAAAAATAACTAATTAACTATTATATAATTAATAGTTATACTACTAATTAACTAATTAATTACTATATAATTAATGATTAATAATTACTAATTACCTAATTACAAATTATATAATTAATAATTATATTGCTAATTAACTAATTAATTATTATATAATTAATAATTATATTACTAAGTAACTAATTAATTATTAAATAATTAATAATTATATTACTAATTAATTAATTAATTATAATATAATTAATTACTAATAATTACTAATTAACTAACTAATTATTATACAATTAATAGTTATATAATTGATAATTATATTGTTAATTAACTAATTAAAAATAATAATTAATAATTAATAGTTATAATGAATAATTATAAAGAATAATTAAATAAATAATTATAAATAATAATTATAAAGAATAATTATATTACTAATTAACTAATTAATTATTATATAATAAATTTTAATAATTACTAATTAATAATTATAATGAATAATTATATTACTAATTACCTACTTAACTATTATATAATTAATAATTATATTACCAATTAACTAATTAATTATTATATAATAATTTTTAATAAATACTAATTAATAATTATAATTTATAATTATATTACTAAATAACTAATTATAAAAAGGGCCCCAGCTCTATCTTTCTCAAAAAAATAAATAATTAACTATTATATATTTAATAATTATATTACTAACTAACTAATTAGTTATTATATAATTAATGATTAATAATTACTAATTAACTAATTACAAATTATATAATTAATAATTATATTACTAATTAACTAATTAATTATTATATAATTAATAATTATATTACAAAGCAGCTAATTAATTATTAAATAATTAATAATTATATTACTAATTGACTAATTATATTACTAATTAACTAATTAATTGTTATATAATTAATTATTAATAATTACTAATGAACTAACTAATTATTATATTATTAATAGTTATATAACTAATAATTATATTAGTAATTAATAATTAATAATTAATAATTAATAATTATAATTAATAATTATAATAAATAATTATAAAGAAAAATTATATTACTAATTAACTAATTAATTTTTATATAATAATTTTAAAATTACTAATTAATAATTATACTGAATAATTATTTTACTAATTAACTAATTAACTATTATATATTTAATAATTGTATTACCAATTAACTAATTAATTATTATATAATAATTTTTAATAAATACTAATTCATAATTATAACAAATAATTATAATTTATAATTATATTACTAATTAACTAATTATAAAAAGGATCTCAACTCTATCTTTCTCAAAAATTTAACTAATTAACTATTATATAATTAATAATTATACTACTAATTAACTAATTAGTTACTATATAATTAATGATTAATAATTACTAATTACCTAATTACAAATTATATAATTAATAATTATATTACTAATTAACTAATTAATTATTAAATAATTAATAATTATATTACTAATTAACTAATTAATTATAATATAATTAATTATTAATAATTACTAATTAACTAACTAATTGTCATACAATTAATAGTTATATAATTGATAATTATATTATTAATTAACTAATTAATAATTAATAATTAATAATTAATAGTTATAATGAATAATTATAATGAATAATTTTAATTAGTAATTATAATAAATAATTATAATTAATAATGATAATTTATAATTACATTACTAATTAACTAATTAACTATTATATAATTAATAATTATATTACCAATTAACTAATTAATTATCATATAATAATTTTTAATAATTATGAATTATTAAGTATAATGAATAAATATAATTTATAATTATATTACTAATTAACTAATTAACTATTATATACTGAATAACTATATTACTAATTAATTGGTTAATTATTATATAATTAATTATTAATAATTACTAATTAACTAATTATTAATAATATTAATTTAATAATTTAATAATTTATTATATGTTTAATCCATGTTTTAACTTTAAATTATATCGGTCTTATAGTTTATATTTTATAGTCTTTCAAAGTCACATACTTGAATCATTTTTAAGTTTCAATTAGGTGGTTTTGAAAGCTTATAAATTATTTTTCATGAACATTTTTTACGAAATTATTTTTATTTTCAACTATTTGTTATATGTTTAATCCATTTTTAAGTTTCATTTATATCAGTCTTATAGTATATATTTTATAGGCTTTCAAAGTCACGTGCTTGAAACATTTTTAAGTTTCATGTAGGTGTCTTTGAAAACTTATAAATTATTTTCCATGCACATTTTTTACAAAATTATTTTTATTTTCAACAATTTGTTATATGTTTAATCCATGTATTAAGTTTCATTTATATTGGTCTTGTAGTTTATATTTTATAGGCTTTTAAAGTCACGTACTTGAAACTTTTTAAGTTTCAAGTAGGCAGTTTTGAAAGCTTATAAATTATTTCTTATCATCATTTTTTATGAAATTATTTTTTTTTCAACTATTTTTTATATTTTTAATCCATGTTTTAAGTTTCATTTATATTGGTCTTATAGTTTATATTTTATAGTCTTTCAAAGTCACGTACTTGAAACAGAATCCCACATCGGAAATGCAAAATATTCTACACAGAAAATGGAGAACCAGAATCCCACATCGGAAATGCAGAATGATTTTTAGGATAAGATCTCCTATAAAAGGGAGTCTTGGGTGAGAGCTTCTATCAGAATCCAGACTGTGGTAATGGAAGTACTGCTGGATTTTAAATAGCGGATAAATTCTGCAGAAAAAATTATTTTTATTTTTGTTTTTGTTTTGTTTTTTTTTTGTTGGAAGGCGGCATCACGGATGTTGCCTTTCACCTGACGCCAAAGGTGGAATTTACGATACCACCTTTGAGGCACAGTTTTAAAAATATTTTAAACCCAGGCATTTTTTTTAAAAAAAAATTAATAACATATTAAAAAAAAATTCCTGCAACACCCCCATCATGACCAGCCTCCTGCCTAAGGCTATTCCCCGCCATCATACCTGAGGTGGATATCCACATGCGCATTTCAGTACCCCAAAGGTCTGTACCATGGATGACAACTACAAAGCAACCTCTCAAAGTATGACATGAGAATGCAGCCTGGGTTCACCACCAATTACCACCGTCAATGCCACTAGCCCACCAGCCCATACCGTCTACCGCTTATGTGCATCTGTCATTTGTTCATCCAGTCGTCTTCTCACCCCCTAAGCACTGTAATCAATCATCGTTGCTACATGAAGTCGTGGTCGCCTCATCACTGATGAATCATTATCCCTACCCTGGCCACACTCACCTGTGTTAGAGACTGTCATCATACTCATTTGCCTATGTCAAAGACTGCCACCCCCTAGCCACACTTGTTATGCTGGAGACTGCTCACTCACTTACCTATAAGTCGGCCGACCACGAACACCCCTACCGTCGAGTGGGGGTCTATCAGTATCGAGGATTGCATTCATCCATCAACATGGTGCGCCCATGACGCAATCCCACAAAAAACACCCGTAAAGCGGGTCAATATATGTGAAGGACTATGATTTGAACCCCAGACCTACGACATGTGGTACCGCAATTGATTACCACTCAATTGAAACCTTGTACACTGATGATTTTATATAATACACACACATACATGTAAGGTCCTAGTTTTTCTTAAGGTGTGTTTTTGTTTAAGTTTTGGTTTGGGCCTCTTCCTTTTTGGCTAGATAAGTGTTTCCCCATGTTTAGGTGAAGGCTCAGGGGTGTTCTGGGGGTTCGGGACACGAAAGAGGAAGAAAATATAGTTTATGGGTATGTTGCACGGTTTGCACATGGTTAGTGCAAACCGTGCAGAGCATCCCAGGTAGCCATGCAGCCTTGGAAAGAGGCTTACGTATGGTTGGCACATAGTTTAGAAAACCGTGCAAAATTTCTAGGAAACCGTGCGAAGGGGGTGGTTTTCAGGCAGTAGTTTCCACACGGTTTGTCAAACCGTGTGGGTAAACCGTGCAGCATAGAAAAGTTGGAAATTTTAAAAAAAAAATCACTCCGTGATTTTAAACCCCAACTTGGGTTTCCCCTCCATTTCACCCCCTACAGCATTAGTGATGAACTTGGATGACTGAAGCTTCCAAGAGATTATTCTCCTTCGATTCTTGGTCATTTGGAGTGTCGTTGGGTGCGTATCGAAGCACCGGGTAAGTTTAATCTCCTTTGTGCTTCCTCTTTTCGATTAGGGTTTTCATCTTTCTCTCATCTCCTTCTGAAGCTATAAAACCCTCTTTTTCGTGTGAGATTTAGTTTGGGGCTTCAAGGGATGTTTGAATCTGGATCCAAGGCTACGATTAAGAGTGCGTTCATCAACAGATTCGAGGTAGGTGGTCTATAAGTTAAATCCCATAATTTTGTTATAGATTTGTGCATGTGTGTTGAGATTTTGCCTCTCTCTTCCTGTGTATTGGTTACTTTGAGTATGATTCGGTAAATTGGATGTCTATATGATTTATTGAAACCCTCATGATCCCCGTGGGATGCGTAGAGAAGGACTTGACCATTTTAGGGCCACCCATGGGGTGCACCGGAAAACCCAAACCTATAGTGTGGTAGGGTTAAGTGATGGATTGTCAAATAAGAATGTGGAACCCATGTAGAGTATGTCTTAATGGTTTATGAAGTTTTAAATGGAATGATGATAAATATTCATAGGGTGATAAAGGCATGAGGAGTTGTTGGAATGACATGAAAATGGGTAATTGGGTTGAATAAGGTTATGTCGATTGTTTAATGAAAATTGGTTAGAATTGCCTAAGAGGATTTGTGTATATTAAATGATGAATTTTTAATTTGATGATGGAATGGGAAATTGGGAGCATGTAAATGGGATTTAATAAGGAAATAGATGAATATGTTGAATGGGTTAATACATGGAAATTGTGGCACACCTAATGGTTGAATGTAATAAATGGTTGGGTTATGAGATATGAGAAATGTACTTGAAATGCATAAGTGGGTGAATTATTTTGAAATGATAAATGGGATAAATGGGTAAATGTATGGGAATTGATGAATGTGGATTAAGGCATAGGGGTTGTTGAATACACTTAAAGGGTTAAGGTACAAGAATGGGAATTTGGATAAATGGATGTAAATTGTCACTGGAAAATGTGTTAATGGGTTATGGAATAGTATTAATTCCCATGTTTTTTGTTATTCATTGTGATTGATGATTTCCAATGGAATTGGTTATGTTATGTTGTGTTATGGTATGGTTGTGGTGTTTTGATAAATAAGCATGTGCACATGGCTTGGTAGGGTGGGGTATTGACTTGAGGTTCTACGCCCATGGGTTGAGTTATACTAAGGCTCTAAACTCCACCCCAAAATGCATGGGTTAAAAAAGGGGATGGAGGCTCTATTCCCTTAATGGTTTCATTCCACTCAAACCGACACTTCGAGGTGAGGATAATATGTTGATGTGATATGTGGATCCCTAGTGAGATAGGGGATTGTTTTTTCCTCTATGCATTGTGATTGATTGCCTTATACCCTTATGTAGATTATAATTTGGCCTAGGCCATGGAACATGTGATCAAAATAGATTATGTAATGAAGATGGTATAAGAAATGGAATTGGGATAAATGTTAGTCAGGAATTAAATAAACCTTATTAACTAATGGAACCTGAACTGTCCCTTATTTACTTGCCATTTATTTTTTACTTGTATGAACTATCTATTAGACCGGATATTTTATAGACATCATTGGTGGTGTCCTACTGAGTATTGTACTCACACCCTACTCGGGTTGTTGTTGGGTACCTAGGCAGATTTATTAGTTGTAGGTCAGGACAAGGGAAAAGGCCCTACACTAAGGTGTTGATTTGGGATCGGGATGTACATGAAGAAGGATCCGAACTTAGAGTCAGGACCCGTCTGTAGTTTTTGTCCATTTTTTTCATTTTTGGTTTTCTTTCACTTTGCACTGCTAGTACATCATGACATTGTTGTATTTGATTTGTGGTTGTACCCCATTTGGGAAATGTTTGGTTATGCATGTTTATTGGTTGTTCATATTGTTTCTACTATTTGTATTGTGTTCTGATGTGTCTTACTCTAGTAAATAGGGTATAGTCTCCCCACGTGACTCATTAGACCCTCGCCACTAGTCGGTAAACTCTGGAATACGGGGAGGCACGCTTGAGGTCATGTGACGACTCGGCTCAGAGCACCGATTTAGTGGATTTCGGGTCGGGGATGTTACAAAGTGGTATCAGAGGGGTTATTTTCTATTTATTACTATTTGGGGATGGTATACAGGATATTAGGACATGTTGGGACTTGTTAATGAGCTCATGTTTGGGAGTATCTAACCCATGTATGAGGGAAAACCCAAGTCACCCTAGGTGGGAATTATTGTTCTTGATGTGTGTTGTTATAGTTGAATGATATTTCACCATTGGGTGATGCACATGTTGTCTGATTTGATTGATTTATGATATTTCGCCCATTTACATAATGGTATGGGGTTGTGCATTAATGCGTCATTTTAGGCACCTAAGGATATAGGTGGCATGCATCATTATAGGCACACACACACGAGATGGGTGTGCGGGGCATAGAGAATAGAATGCATTTTTCTTCCTTGATAAATATGAATAAAATGACTCCTAATAATGGTAATTTAAGTGGGTGAATGAAAATAATGCAAGTGAATAGTCAAAGAATTTTGGGTATAAATAAATCTTCTGACCGGTTTAAAGTATTGGGTTGTGATAAATTGTAAAGGTTGTTTTGGTGTCTAAAAGAAAAAGGGTTGCATAATGACGGTAAAATTGTTAATGAATTTTTTTTAATTAAAGGTTTAAGTGAGTTAAAATGATTATTTTAACATGTTGTGAAATGGTAAATGTTCCTAATAGTAAAGGATCGTTTTGTAAAAGAATAATTGTTTTGAAGATGTGTTGACAAAAGAATTGTGATTAAGTAAATTGGTTACCCGATGGTGACCATGACCTGTAGTAGGTATGGTAGAGGGTAGTGTTCTAAGTGTGATGATGACCTTTTGGATAGAGAATTTAGGGTGTCTTGTTTAAGGTTGATAGCGTGATACATTTTCCCATATGTGTTTAAATCATGTCGATCATTCTTCGAGGTTCCGGGTGAATGATAAGTTAAAATGAGAATGTTTGAGTTCAAGGGTGGGTATCCTTTGTGTTGTCAATTTGACTCTTGTAGGTGTGGGTTGGGGTAGTGAGAGTTCCCTTGTTTGAGACCTTTGATTTGGATTGTGAGGCCTTTCTGGTGGTGATGTAGCCTTGGTGGTGTGTTGAGGGAACCCTTGGTAGGGTTGTTGCCTTTGGGTTTCGAGGCATTGTTCGGTAATGAGAGTGAGTAAACTCTCATGGTTTGTGATCATACAGAGTGCATGATGGAACTTAAGGACAGTTCCTGAGTCTTGGTAGCCTTGTAAGTAGAGATCTTATGAGACGTTTTTTGAATCCTAGAGAGGATATTTTGTTCGTGGTGCCAATGAATATGTATACCTTTGGTATGGAACCTAGAGTAATTGGTTGCTTAGTGTGTTAGGCACAATATTCATCATAATGGGGGTGAGAGTGCCATCTCTGAGCTTTTATTTGTTTTCATCTTGATATGTATGGTTTGGAGAGAGGGACAATGTCTTTCCCTAGTTGTGACTCCAGTATATGGAGTTGGTATCGTTCAACCTTCACAGTGACCTATGAGAGAGGTCGGACAGAGTCTGTAATGACTTTGGGTGTGTCTCGCACATGGATATGTTTGTACATTGATGATGGAACTCGAAGTTTTGTTTGGTGCGGGTTTGGCCTAAAGGGATAAGTGGGAAGGTTGATGGTTGTTGGTGCCAATTGAGTTGTGGTTATGTGATGATAGTTTTTAAAAATCAATAGTGACCTCGTGGGAGGTTAGACCAATGATGTAGGTTCCTTGGAATATGAAGCATGGTAGATGCTTCAGAGGTGGTGTCAATGCATGCTGGGTACCACTGAGTTTAGTAAATGGTATAGTTGTGCCTCAGTTCTTTCATAAGGGAACCTTAGTGTTGTGATAGGAGGTAAGGATTGTTTCAAATGGTTGTCTCGTATGAATGTCTAACTCTCCTATTTGGGTGAGGATTAATGGAGGTTTGGAAGTTGTTTTTGAGCAGAAAATACAAAGGTGGTTGAAGTGTAGTTATATGCTTTCACTTAATGGTGACACCATGGTGAGGTTGGTCACATGGATGAACTTATTCGTACGAATGGTTGGGTTTTCAGGTGAGATGCAGAGGTCACCTCAAGGCTGATGAGGTTGACTAACCAAGATACATGGTTAGGTAAGTAAGTAGGTAATGGTTTATACACAAGTTAAGGTTGTTTTGTGAGAGACTGGTGGTTTCAATGGTGTGGCTAGATGATAATGTAGGGTAATGCCTCTGTGGATGTTTGGGCTTGGTGAGTTGGTACATGTTAGGTGATGGGAAATTTGGGTTGAGATCTGGTGGTCCTGCATCGATGGGGGAGGTGCCAAGTAACCAAACATGGTCAATAGAACCATATCGAATAAATGGTTGGTTGATGATGTGATTAGAGTTTCGGGTTGGAATGACTTGAGTAGTCACCGTTTGGGTGAGTTATCCCTGATAGAGAGCCTTGGAACAAGCTTAGTTGGTCGAGTAACTGGGAGTGTTGGGTGGCATTTGGCTGTACAGTTTGGAGTGAAATCGTCAGGAAATGTGGTTGGAAGGATCATGTGTTTTCCTTTAGGTGATATCGGGTTTGTTCACCATTGGAGTTAGGTGAACATGAAAATGGTGCCAAGTGATTTGGGTCATGAGTTGTGCAGAGGATCTGGCCAATGAGGTGCTGATTGGTTCCTCCGTGACAATGTGATGTTGTGTGTTAAGTTCCATGTGTTGTGAGTTAGGTGTTGTCAGCTAAGTTTCCCCCATGAAGTTATCGTGGGGAGAATGGTTGAAGTTTATGAATCCTTGGGGAGTTTTCATCTTGTGTTTTGGTTGTGGTGAGGAAGGCTTGGGGGAAAGGTCTGTGACTTTGATCCGTGTTCAGTGGTAATTGTGATGTGCAACCAGAAACACAAAGGATGGGAATGGATAGGCAGGACTAGTGGAATGACCTCTAGTTACGGGAGCTTAGTGATGCTTGGAAGAGCGGCTCGAGGATGAGCTATTATAAGGTGGGGAGGTTGTAAGGTCCCAGATTTTCTTAAGGTATGTTTTTGTTTAAGTTTTGGTTTGGGCCTCTTCATTTTTGTCTAGATAAGTGTTTCCCCATGTTTAGGTGAAGGCTCAGGGGTGTTACGGGGGTTTGGGACACGAAATATGAAGAAAGGTGAGTTTCTAGGTATGTTGCACAGTTTGTGCACAGTTAGTGTAAACCGTGTGGAGCATCCTAGGTAGCCATGCAACCTTGGACAGAGGCTTACACATGCTTGGTGCACAGTTTGGAAAACTGTGCAAAATTTCTAAGAAACCGTGTGAAGGGGTTGATTTTCAAGTAATAGCTTCCACACGGCTTGTGCACGGTTTGTCAAACCGTTCGAGTAAACCATGTGGCCCATAAAAATTGGAAAATTTAAAAAATTAACACTTCGGGATTTTAAAACCCAACTCGGGTTTCCCCTCCATTTCACCCCTATAGCCCTAGCGATGAACTTGGATGACCCAAGCTTTCAAGAGGTGATTCTCCTTTTATTCTTGGTCATTTGGGGCATCATTGTGTGAGGATCGAAGCACCGGGTAAGTCTAATCTCCTCCTTACTTATTGTTTTTTATTAGGGTTTTCATCTTTCTCCCATATCCTTACAAAGCTCTAAAACCCTCTTTTTCGGGTGAGATTTCAGTTGGGGCTTCAAGGGATGTTTGAATCCGGATCCAAGGCTATGATTAAGAGTGCATTCATCAACAGATTCGAGGTAGGTGGTCTACAAGTTATATCCCATAGTTTTGTTATAGATTTTTGCATGTGTGTTGATATTTTTGCCTCTCTCTTATTGTGTATTGGTTACCTTGAGTATGATTCAGTAAATTGGGTGTCTATATGATTTCTTGAGACCCTCATGGTCCATGTGGGATGCGTAGAGGAGGAATTTGCCATTTTAGGGCCACCCATGGGGTGAACTAGAAAACTCGAACCTAGAGTGTGGTAGGGTTAAGTGATGGTTTTACGAATAAGAATGTGGAACCCATGTAGAATATGTCTTAATGTTTGATTAAGTTGTAAATGGAATGACGATAAATATGCCTAGGGTGATAAAGGCATAAGGTGTTGTTGGAATGACATGAAAATGGGTAATTGGGTTGAATGAGGATATAATGATTGTTTAATGAAAATTGGTTAGAATTTCCTAAGAGGATTTGTGTATATTAAATGATGAATTTTTAATTGTATGATGGAATGGGAAATGTGGATCATGTCAATGTGATTTAATAAGGAAATGGATTAATATGTTGAATGGTTTAATACATGGAAATTGTGGCACACCTAATGGTTGAATGTAATAAATGGTTGGGTTATGAGATATGAGAACTGTACTTAAAGGAATAAGTGGTTGAATGATTGTGAAATGATAAATGGTCTAAATGGGTAAATTTATGGGAATTGATGAATGTGGCTAAGGCATAGGGGTTGTTGAATACACTTAAAGGGTTAAGCCACAAGAATGGGAATTTGGATAAATGGATATAAATTATCATTGGAAAATGTGTTAATGGGTTATAGAATAGTATTAATTCCCATGTTGTTTGTTATGAATTGTGATTGATGATTTCCAATGGCATTGGTTATGTTATTTTGTGTTATGGTATGGTTGTGGTGTTTTGATAAATAATCATGTGCACATGTCTTGGTAGAGTGGGGTATTGACTTGAGGTTCTACGCTCACTGTTCGTGTTAGACTGAGGCTCTAAACTCCACCCCAAAATGCATGGGTTAGGGAAGGGGGCAGAGGATCTATTCCCCTAATGGTTTCATTCCACCCGAACTAAGGCTTCGAGGTGAGGATAATGTGTTTATGTGATATGTGGATCCCTAGTGAGATAGGGGCTTGTTTTTCTTCCCCTATACATTGTGATTGATTGCCTTATACCCTTGTGTAGATGATAATTTTTCCTAACCCATGGAACATATGATCAAAATGGATTATTTAATGAAGATGGTATAATAAATGGAATTGAGATAAATGCTAGTCATGAATTAAATGAACCTCATTAACTAATGGAACCTAAACTGTACCTTGTTTACTTACCATTTATTTTGTACTTGCATGCACTAGCTATTAGACTGGATATTTTGTAGACATCATTGGTGGTGGCCTACATAGTATTGTACTCACACCCTTCTCGGGCCGTCGTTGGGTACCCGAGTAGATTTCTTGGTTGCAGGTCAGGACAAGGGTGAAGGCCCTACACTAAGGTGTTGAGTTGAGCTCGGGATGTACATGCTGAAGGACCCAGACTTAGAGTTAGGACTCATCTAGAATTTTTGTCCGTTTGTTTCATTTTGGGGTTTCTTTCACTTTGCACTACTAGTACTACATGGCATTGTTGTATTTGATTTGTGGTTGTACGCCATTTGGGAAACGTTTGGTTATGCATGTTTATTGGTTGTTTGTATTGTTTCCGCTATTTATATTGTGTTCTGATGTGGCTTACTTTGGTAAAGAGGGTATAGTCTCTCCACGTGACTCGTTAGACTCTCGTCTCTAGTCGGAAACCTATGGCATATGGGGAGGCGCGCTTGAGGTCATGTGACGACCGGCTAGGAGCACCAATTTAGTGGATTCTGGGTCAGGGATGTTACAATACACACATATATGTATATAATAAAATTTGTTTTTTAAGTAAAATGAAAAAAAAATAGAGGGGGTTCTAACCCCCTCCCCCCATTTTTTATTTTTTTTAAATCAATTGGTTATATTTTAGCAGGAGTTTTTCCAAGACCACTACTAAAATATAAAGACTTAAAATAAAATAAAAAATAGAAGGGGTCAAAACCCCATATAATATAAGAGATCAGTGGTGGTCATGAACTACCACTAATATTTTAGATTAGAGGGGGTTTTCACCCCCTCTATTTTTTTATTCTTTTTAAAAATAAATCTGTTATATTTTAGCAGCGGTTGCATCAAAATCGATGTTAAATTTTAATTTAATGATCATTTTGACATAACTACCACTAATTTATACAAAAAAATTAATTTAAATGCGGTTGTTCAAAACCCCCTCTAAATAATCGCCACTAAATGCACTATTTTTTATGGCAATCATAAACCAAAACTAGGCTTTGATATCATTTTGTAATGAATTGGCCCAGGTCAACCCAACATGTCACCCAGGTCAATTTTCTGCAAGGATCGAGGCATGTTCTTGATCACCATAGATTGATAACTATATCCATGACATCAACCTCACTCAATTTGGAAAAAATCCCAATGGAACATAAATTTAAAATAACCTTTATGTAGAAGTTTGACATGACCATTTGTGGTAATGAAACATCACGCATAATAAATAAATAGTTTAGAAAATATAAAACCACCAAACATGGCATAATAACTTAAATATAATCTCATAATATGCATAACCCATAATTACAACCAGCATCCCAACTTTAATGTAATATCCAAACAATATGATGATGACACAAAAGGTGACAATCCTATGAGGCACTATACAAGATGAAGTAAAAAAACATCCAAAACCAAAAATATATAAAAAAAAACTACCATCCATAGTGTATTAGGAAAACATGCTTCAATTTCAACCTCCATCATACTTGAACTAACTTCTCAATAACTCCCAATATCCAAGAAACCTATCAATGCTTGTATAAGATAAATACAAAACTAAATATGCATATATAGTGTGTATGTGGGGTGTGATTTAAACATGTACAGTAGGTTCCCACTAAGTAATCTATACATTTTATTTTGAAAATAATTTCATGTACACTAGTTTGAAATATAATACACCAAATTATCCCTTTTTTGTTTAGTAAACCAATAACAATATATGCTTTATCACTTTCACTTTATAAAAAACCAAGTTGTTTCAAAACATGGAAAGGTGAAATCATAAACCCTTATAAGTAAAACAATGCATCTAAAGTGATAAACCACTTTTGAAAAAAAAATACTTGTATAATTTGAAGAAAAACTTTATATTTATTTTAGAAACACTCTTTTAAATACATCCATTTTTAGAAGAAAACAACAACAAAAAATATGCTTTAGATGTCTTGAAATTTTTTTACCATAAAATACACATTTTCTAAGGAAGAAAAATTGGAATTTAAAATATATTCCTTTGGTTTTATGAAAACAAACTAAGTTTTATGAGTAAATAAGAATAGATCAAATGAAAAGTATTATCAAATTTAATATCATTAATCAGAAGAAAAAAATAATGGAACATGTGGAACAAGAAGCTACATCATGGTAGAAAGTGTTGTAACATAATATACACAACATGAAAAAATCATAACAATATCCATTGTAATGAAAATATATAAGAATCAAATAATATCCATCATGGGACAACACCATGGGAACCAAGGTGATGTTCATGGACACAACTAAATGATGAATCATCATATGGATAGCCTGTAATATCCCAAACCGACTGACCATGAGAACGATAGTCAGACCGGTGGGTCACATGGCCTTAAGCATGCCTCCTCATACGCCAAAAGCTACCAAGTAGTAGTGAGGGTCTAAGGAGGTGATATTAGGGAGACTATACCCTCATGATCAGAGTATCACAATGGTATATCATGAAATAAATAATAGATTACAATGGAAGTAGTAATAATTGAAAGATAGAGCAACGAAAGAAAAATATAAACTGGATAATAAAACATGGCCAACACCAATGTATACAACAATGTTGCATGTCCAGATGATTATACATAACTAAAAGAGTGGACATGTATCATGATAAAGTATGGTGTACAAATAAATAAAATAAAATAATCCCTTAAGGGAAATCTCTATAATCATCGTGAGTTCTAGATCAGTCTTGTGCTCCTGACTCAAAGGTACAAGCATGACTACACAAGCAATAGTCCATAGTCCTATGAACATGAGATATACTCAGGTACCTTAGTGCAATGGAGTATCAAGCAGGGTGTGAGATATAAATCATAGTAGGTTACCACCCATGATGTCTACAGCTAAATCCAATTCGTGAATATAAAGTAAAGTAGTATATAGGTATAAGAAGAATAACAATAAGCAGTGCTGAATAAATAAATAAAAACTAGTTGGCTCAGGTGCCAATATGACACTTGGATGACTCTACCTTCTTCAACTCACAGCTGTAAAGATGATATGATCATTAACTGTATGTATATATTAATAATATATACATATTATAGTTATATATTGCATCCATCTATATGAATTGAATATGTGCAAACGTAAGTGACCATATAACTAGAATACCAATTGCTGGCTAGAATGGGGTGTAACTTAGTCATCCATAACCAGTCTAAATGATCCTATAATCTCAAGAAGAAGGGTACATTCCCTACATCTCATAATGAGAGGTATAATTCATGCTCATCACTCTAAATGGTGAGTGTTCCATCATGTAAACACTCAATATTGTGAGTGTTCCTTCATGCTAACACTCACAATAAGGAATGTGGTGCATCATGCCCACCATCCAAATAGTTCCATTGGTGTGAGATATCACACTCAACACTCGATGTAAGGAAGCATGATATCACCATGATCAACAGAACCCTTACCATTATTCCACATCCTATATCAAGGTGTAGTCATATTTTTAAAAGTATCCATGAGGTATTACCTCTCATTATTTAGATTTATTAATCTCGGTCATAACTAAGGGCATCACAATTATAACAATTCTTATAATTCATGCTTATTTAATTATATCAAGAGGCGTGGTCATACCACCCAATTTAATTCCATTTCAATTAAACCATTTAATTCATTTAAGGAAGGCAAGCCATCATGAACATGTCATTCCATTTAATACATGCCATTTATTCTATCAAACATGGAAATTCATTTTACAAGTCTCTAGAAGGAACTTATAAGGTACCATGGTCAAATAGAAAATTACTTACATGGTAAATCCCATTTATAAAGTAATCCAATCTCTTAGGAGGAGCTTGGTTCATTTATCATTTAGATAAGAGCGGGCCAATTCATTCAATTTATAAAATAGATAAAGAACTTATAAGGTGCTTTGGTTCATTTAACATTTATAAAAGGAGGGATAATCCATTTAATAACATCATTTGGGTTAATGTCCTAAACATTCCATATATAAAGTATTAACATCAAAACATAGAAGGACACCAAAGCACTATATCCAAGCATGTTTTAAATCACTAGTCATCACTTTGTAATTTTAAAGACATTTCACCTCATCCGAGGGGTTTTATTATAAAAACATGACATTGTTTATAAAAAATTATTTAACATAAATAACCATCACATTAGGGATTAATAATTAAATTTATCAAAAAAAAATTAAAAATACACCATACATAGAAACACAAAACTAGGGGGAAAACCATTATTTAACTAACTCAAATGCTTAGAAGTAATTATGGGCATTTAAGCATTTAATTATAAAGTTAAATTTAATCCTTTTCACCCAATGGGTGTCTATGATCAAGGTTTATGTCCTCAAACAACTAAACAATGATTTATGGGTGTAATACAAGGTGGGTATACCAATTTAAAATGAAGAACACAATTTTAAGGCAAAGCACAACAAAGGCTAGCTTGTAGCACAACAACGATATTTATAATTCAATGAAAACATGGGGAAAAATCATATACCACCTACCTTTTACTTAGGACACTCTACTCAACCAATATCAAGGTCTGATTTGGTCTGATTTGGAAGAAATCGAAGAAATAGACATCCACCTTGAAAATAGGTCAAATGATCTTGCACCATGATAACTTGGTCGAGAGAAGATTAAACGAAGAAATATTTAAAATTAATGTAGATCTTATCAATAGGAATACATAGGGACCAATGACACTTGAATCTGACAACAGACGAAATAGATATCATGATCCCTAGAATAGGGAGGAGGAGGAGACCAAGGCACCATGGAGGAGATATCACGTTATTAGAGGAGGAGGAGAAAGAAAGAAATAAGGATTTAACCTCATTAAGATAATTTTGGTAATTTTGCCCTTAAAAATGGGACACACTATTTGGAATCATAGTTTTTCCAAACTATGTGCCAACAGTACGGCTCTTGCTGCTTAGGAAACCCACCCCACATGATTATGCCACATGGTTTGGCCTAACTATGTGCTAACCATGTGATGAATAGAGTGAACATACTACCTAAATGGAACTAAATGTGTGGTATGGGTGCATGGTTTGGGAAACCATATGCATCCTATGTCAGGAACATCTACTCACCTACTGCAGCCACACGGTTTTCATTGGTTGGCCACATAGTTTTAGACAAACTATTTTCCAAGTTTATTAATTTCTATTTTCAATTTTCTAGAGCCCAGTGCTTTTGAAACTTGAAAGAGAACCTGAGGAACCCCTTAGGCCTTTACCCACATCTAAAAATAAAAATTTGAAGTGTTACAAATCTCAGAATTTCATTTTGAAGATCGGTTCAAAGAACGACCCATCCATTAAACACCAAAATTCAAATTCCCTTAGAATTCTACCTTGGCTCAAAACACAAGTCGTTACAACCTCCCCACCTTAGAACCTCTCTTCCATGACAAGCCTTTGGGAACAATGAAAACATAACCTGACCTATAAGGGTATTGAAGTATTGTTCAAATTACCATGTTGCGTCTCCAAATTCCCAATGCACCTACAAGTATTACTTAAGCATACGACACTTAATCCATTAAATCTCGAGCCAACGCTCGTTTTCCAATTGAAACACCAAAATAGAGCTTAATTAATCCCATTTAACTAGAGACATGATCATTTCATCATCTATTTAAACATTAGGTCTATGGTGCTCCCCACTATAGGTTTTAGTCATTAAAAAGGGGCCAATTCCGATCCATGGTACCTCCACCATCGGAATTTCCTTAAAAAGCGCACCTCTAAGAGTTCTAGTGATGATCCAAATGTGATTTATTTAATTGGTCTAACTTGATTACTTTTGAGGTCATATTAGGTATATCATCGCAAAGAAACATCCAAATCCCAATCGACCTAACCATGCAAGCTTTCATTGAAATACATAGTCGACCTTTACACTACACCCATCTTAACTTGACAGTGTTCTTAAAACAGTTCCTTCCAACCAAACACATAGAACAAGAAGGAAAAAAAGTTGAGTCACTCCAACTGGATTATCTCAAAAATGCATGGCTTAGATGGCTGATGTATTACAAAAAAACTGCAACGCTTTCTTCCAAGGAATATTATGTTTACGATGAGAACATTTACCAAATCCTATACCTGACTTCCAGTGAAGTTTCCTGGTCAAACCATCAACTGACCATTTAAACTACTGTGACTCATCACGAACAAGGGTGTAACCTAGATGTGGTCCATTGTAAATTTCCACCCTTTAAACATCACCTCTAAGCCCGGAAACAAGTATGATATAGTCTCAAAATTAACAAACTATAGTCCAAGGAACTAACCCAAGGTATTCCATACTCCATGTTTACAAGTGAGGTGTTAGTACAAGTCCACAACATCCACATCAGATCATTGACTAATCCCATAGTGGTATCTGTCTTGTAGTCAAGTCAAAGGAAATGACTAATGTCCAAGAGTTCATCCATGGCGCTTCTACTTGGGAACCGAAGTATCACTTTGGACTAACCATGTCTCAATAATAAAACCACGCGTCTAGCATGAAAATATGATAAAAGCCTATTTTTTTAAACAATAATACATTTGGAACTTTTAGTTTGGCGTATAACTGATTCTCTCTTAATGCATTAAGGATGACATCAAGACAGGGGACATACTTGTATCTTAGCAAGAGTACACTAAGAGGATATATAGAGCTCCAAAATATTTGATACACTTATATCATATCTAAGATGAAGTGCTTGGAATGGTTTCCAACCAACCACACCCAACTAAAAGAAAGAATAATAGTTGAATCACTACTGGTTGACTTCTTGGAAGAATCTCGACTTCACCTGTCGACACATCTTCATTTTCTAATCACAATTCATTTACCACTTGGGGCATACCATGATTTCTCAATCTTAACCATTGAATTCTATCCATGAACAACATTGTTTCCAAAGGGGTTGCATACATAACCAACCACATCAATTTCATGTTGCCGAGAAAGCAACGACATGATTTAAAAATTGCAAGCCTCAAGACCGACCATTTCCACTAGTCCTCTTTGGTTGTGTTCCTTATACTTTTAAGGGCACATATTTACTAAAACTAACATGACACTCCCTACCTTAGGAGTGTCATAGTCATAAAAATGAGAGATAAAATAGCCACTCACAAGCATGCTAGATCAGACTCACCTTAAACACACATGTGACACTTCGCTGAGTCATGCTCACAAATTTCATAACAATTGTCATGAAATCCAAAACCAACCTGACTAGCATGAAAAAACACTATTGGGGTGAAATTGATTACTTTAAGTCCTAGGTCACTCTACTATGGAGATGACCTGATAACGTACTCAACAGTACAAGGATCAAGTACTTCACCAAACTCAATCGGTTCATCATACCATTAATCCACTCAATAGGATCAGTGTATATGAACACACACTACCCCAAGGTTTCATAGGCAAGATGACCATCCTCGGCACTAGCCATAGGTTGTATTCCCTATGAATCCAAGAATTGGGTGGTCTGTATAGAAGATTTAACCTAGATTCGTATTACCCCATACAACCATTAACCTGGAAAGATGACATACCAAGTCGTCCATCTCTGAAGAGAAGAAAGGGTCATATGGCCTACTAAGTGACCGACCATGCCTTATGCATGTCTAACCAGATGAAGTTGAGAATTACTTAATGCTTATGCTCATAAAAAAGGTCAAGGATACCACGACCACCCATCTAAACAAGGGTGTCATTTAGAAGATAAGAGTCCCACTAGGGACAATGACACCCAAATGACACCAAACTGAAGAAATCTCACAGTATTTAGCAAGGCATTTAATCTCTAAGGGTGCTACCTACCATGAGCTAGCCCCTTACAAAAGCATAAGCATCGATCATGTCACTAGGTTATGCCAAACATATTTCACTATGATCTACGCCTATCATTTAATCCCTTACTAAAAAGAAAAAGGACTACATAAAATTCTCACATTTCCATTCAAAGGCAGCTCAAAGAGATATCAAACTACCCTTACACGAGGGTTTAAACTAAGGATACCACCTAAGGTTCCATTTTCAATTCATTGAATTGATTCAGATTTAAATTTAAACATTTAAAATATTTAATACTAAGCATCAAGCACCAATTATAAAACAAAAGCACTTGGTAATAAATAAGGTGGCCTACAAGGGTCCCGTTAAGCCAACTCTGGTTCATCAGAATGTAACCCAATAATAGTTACTTAATTATTAATGTTTCAAAACACCCATAGAGGGTTATATTATAAGAAACATGCCCCAAATAACCTACTTAGGTCTATTTGTTCATTTAGGAAGGTAATCATACAGATCATCATCCTATGTGATAGAGTCACAAGCCTTTATAGAGGCAACCCATTCATTTAAGATCAAAATTAAACAACTTTTACATTTTAACCATTTCAAAATACATAATGGTCATATAAATAATGGTTAGATTATATGGGTTTCCATATCTAATTTATAAAGTGTTCATACACTTTATAGAGACTAGATACTATTTAATCAAAACCAAATCACTTTTAAAAATTGAACTTTAGTATCTTTTAAATTTTAACAAAGATCTCTAAATACATGTAAAGCTCAAGGATGGTTCAAGTACACAGGTTACCTTTTCACAATTATTAGGTTCCCGTACACCTTAAAATTCAAAACAGGTTCCCGTTTAATCACAACCAATAAATTCATCTAATGAAACCATTTTTATATCAAAATAATAACTTAACTTGTTTCTACAAGTAAAAAACACATAGAAACATGCTAAATAAATAGGTGGCATGGAATGTACATGGAATGCGAATTTCTATGTGTCTATAATGATGCATGTAATGATACTTCCTTCCCATACCATGCTAAGGGAAAGATACCATAAATTTCAAAAATCAATAAGTAGTGGAAAATACACCAATCACTCAAGGTGAAATAATAAACAACTATAATAGTGAACAGTATGAACAACAATCCCAGCCCTGGTCACTTAGACTTTTCCCCATACATGGGTTGATCACTCCTAGGCATAGTTATTTACCAAGTGCCGACATATTCTTATTCTCCTTCATACCAACCCAAAATAGTAAGACAAAGGAAAAAAAGGAAACACGCCTTGTATACCACTTTGTAACGTCCTGAACCGAATGACCACGAGAACAGTAGTTGATTTGGTGGTTCACATGGCCACAATCATGCCTCCCCGTATGTCAAAGGCCAACGACTATAAGAGAGGGTATAAGGAGGTGATAGTGAGGATATTATACCCTCATGATCAAATTATCCCAACGGTATGTTAGGAAATAAATAATAGACAATAGCAGAAGCAGTAATAAATGAAAGACATAGAAACAGAAGAACAATATAAACTGAATAATAAAATATAGCCAACACCAATGTATATAACAATTCATGCATGTCCATGTGATGATACATTACTAAAATAGTAGTCATAAAACATGATATAGTATGGTACACGAATAAAGAAAATAAAAAAAATACCCTAAGGTAAATCTCCATGAGCATCCCAGGCTCCGGCTCAGTCATGTGCTCCTGAATCCTAGGTACAAGCATGACTGCACAAGAAATAGTCCATGGTCCTGAAAACATGAGATCTACTCGAGTACCCCGGTGAAATGGTGGACCAATAAGGGTGCGGGATATAAATACCAGTAGGTTACCACCCATGGTATCTATAGCTAAATCCAGTCTATGAATATAAAGTAAAGTAGTATGTAGGTATAAACAGAATAACGATAAGTAGTTCTGAATAAATAAATAAATAAAAGTTGGATTTGGTGCCAATAGGACACTTGACCAACTCTACATACTTCGGATCATGACCTAAAAATGATTTGATCAATAACTGTATGTATATAGTAATAATATATACATATTGTAGTTATATATTGCATCCACCTATATGAACAAAGTATGTGTAGACACAAGTGGTCATATACCTGGAATACTAATTACTGGATGGATTATAGTGTAACTTAATCATCCACAACCAGTCTAAATAATCCTATAATCTCAATTATAAGGGTACATTCCCTACATCTCATAATGAGTGGGATCTTTCATGCCTGTCACTCGAGATGGTGAGTGTGACATCATATCAACACACAATACTGTGAGTGTGCCATCATGCCGACACTCACAACAAGGAATGTGGTGCATCATACCCACCATCTAAATAGTGTCACTTGTGTGAGACATCATGCTCAATACACGATGTAAGGGAGCGTGATACCTCCATGCTCAACATAACCCTTACCATCATTCCACAATCTATATAAATGTGTAATAATATCTCTAAAAGTAGCCATGAGGCATTACCTCTCATTATTTACATTTATTAATCCCAATCATAACTAAAGGTGTCACAATTATAACAATTTTTATAAGTCGTGCTTATTTAATAATATCAAGAGGCATGGTCATATCACCCAATTCAATTCCATTTCAATTAAACCATTTGATTCATCCAATGAAGGAAAGCCATCATGAACATGTGATTCTATTTAATACATTCTATTTATTCTATCAAACATGAAAATTCATTATACAAGGATCTATAAGTCACTTATAAGGTACCATGGTCAAAGGGGTAATTACCTACATGGTAAATCCCATTTATAAAGAAATCCAATCCCTTAGGAGGATCTTGGTTCATTTATCATTTAGATAGGAGTGGCCCAAGTCATTCAATTTATAAAACAAACCAAGCACTTAGAAGGTGATTTAGTACATTTAATATTTATAAAATTATAGATAATTCATTTAATAATATCATTTTAGGTCATTCCCTAAACATGCCATATATCAATCACTGACATCAAAACATAGAAGGATACCAAATCACTACAGCCAAGCATGTTTTAAATCACTAGTCATCACTTTGTAATTTTAAAAAAAGTGCACCTCATCCAAAGGGTTTTATTATAAAAATATGAAATTGTTTATTAAACAATTCATTTAACATGAATAATCATCACATTAGGGATTAAGAATTCAATTTATCAAAAGAAACATTTAAGAATCCACCATACATGGCAACACAAAATCAAGGGGAAAACCATTATTTAACTAAGTTGAATGATTAGAAGGTGTTCCAGGCATTTAACCATTTAATTATAAAGGTAAATTTAAGCCAGAACACCCAAGGGGTGTCCATGATTGAGGTTGATGTCCTAAAACTACTAAAAACAATCGACATGTGTAATACAAGGTGCATATACCAATTTAAAATGAAG
This sequence comes from Viscum album, assembly GCA_963277665.1. Taxonomy (NCBI): domain Eukaryota; kingdom Viridiplantae; phylum Streptophyta; class Magnoliopsida; order Santalales; family Viscaceae; genus Viscum; species Viscum album. The sequence goes on along the minus strand of OY728166.1, from coordinate 904,770,346 downwards.
AACACAATTTTAAGTCAACGTGCGATAAAGGTTGGCATGTGGCACAATGACGATATTTATAATTAATGAGAAAATGGGGAAAAGTAATTAACCACCTACCTCATACTTAGGATTCCCTACTCATCCAATATCCAGGTATTATTCGGTCTGATTTGGAAGAAATAGAAGAAATAAACATCCTTCCTAAAAATAGGTCAAATGAGCTTTCACCATGATAACTTGGTCGAAATAAGATTAAATGAAGAAAGATTTAAAATGAACGTATAGATTACTGAGAGGAATACATAGGTACAGATGATGGATGGAGTAGATGTCATGGTACCTAGAATAGGGATGATGAGGAACCCAAGGTTACATGGAGGAGAGCTCACATGGTTGGATGATGATAAGAAAGAAAGAAATGAGTATTTAACCACATTAAGGGCGTTTTTTTAATTTCACCCTTAAAAAATGGATCGCACTGTTTGGAAACATGGTTTGGCCAAACTGTACGCCAACCATGCGGCTCCTGCTATTTAGGAAACTCACCTCACACGGTTATGTCGCACGATTTGGCCTAATCGTGCGTCAACCGTGTGATGAATAGTGAGATTATACTACCTAAATGGGACTAACCATGCTGTTTGGGCACACTGTTTGGGAAACCATGCATATCCCATGTGGGGAACATTTTCACACCTGTTGCGACCACACGGTTTTCACTGGCAGTCTGCATGGTTTTAGACAAACCATGCACCATGTTCAGTGCTTTCTGTTTTCAAGTTTTTGGAGACCGATACTTTTGAAACTTGTTGGGGAACCCAAGGAACCCCTAAAGACTTTACCCACGTCTAAAAACAACACTTTTAAGTGTTCTAACTCTCAAAATTTCGTTCTAAAGTTTAGTTCAAAGAACAACCTGTCCACTAAGCACCAAAATTCAAATTCTATTTGAATTCTACCTTGGCTCAAAACATGGGTCATTACATAGCTGATGATCATAAACTTCACTTACACTTGGTTTAATCTTCCCTATCCTTCCCAAGTGAAAATAAATCCCTGGTAAGCAGACAATTATACACTATGGATAATAGTCGATGTGTAGTCTTAACTAGTGTAGTAATCAACCCTCAAAATTCTACTTAGCTACCTAATGTTTTTCATGACTTAAACTGGAGGTGAGAATTCAAGGAAATATATCTTGGGATAATATCATATTAATAAAATCATAAACTCATACCTTAACTTCAAACACCCTTTAAAGAAACAACCCCTTCAAAATATGCTAAAAATCCAATAAGGATTCAATTATCACATTATACCATATCACTTTACAATAAAATGAAAACCAAGGGTCATGTAAACAAGGGTATAAATGCATAATAAAAACATATATTTCATTTTACAATCAAGAATTGTCATTAATAATTTAAAACCAATAGAACCTTTATAAAATAATGAAACAACACAAGTCCTCTTCTTACTTAAAATTTAACTAAATCATTTTATAAAATGATTCAAGTGTGAAAAAACCCTTTTTCCCATAAACCAAGTTTCCAAACCCGATAATAAAATCTTTAAAACACATGAAGAAGTTATCAATAAATGAAATTTTAATTATTTAATTGAAAACCCACTATAGGAATTTCATCAAACATATGAATTATAATAATTTATCTAGAGCAGAATTCCACACCTTGGGTGCGGATTACACTCTTGATGTCATGTGAGGTTTTAGTAAAGACGATGAGAAATCAATAAATAATAATCATGATCACTCGATATATGTATTATAATAAAGAAAACATCATTTGAGAGAGGAAATCATTAATGGTTTCATAAACAAAAATGGATGTAATGAGTCACCTATTGGCAATCGATGATTTATTTGACAAGGGGTGTTGCTTCACTAAGAAAGGGGAAGGTGGAACACTAAAAGGCCAAGGAAACCCAAAAATAAGAAAAACAACAATCCAAAATAACATAATATGAAACCCTTGGTCTCCATTACCATTCCAAAGTAATAAAATGGGAGGATAAGAGAGAAAAAGAGGAGGGGAAGGGATTTTGATGAAGAAATCTTGAAGAATCACTAGCCTTTAGTGACAAAACGCCAAAAAAGTGGAAAAAAATTAAGGAGAATGAAGTGGGGAGGACATATAGTGTATATCCAATGAAATGAGGGTCAAAATGGATATGGAAGCAATTAAAACCAAGTTTTATAAAAAAAATATTTAATATTTAATGGGTATATGATTTAGATGCATGGTTTAGTAAACTGTACATATGCCACTGAAAACATATTTTCAACATGAAAGTGATAGTTGCACGTTTTGGAAAAATCATTATCAAACCATGTATCTTGTAAAATTTCCCAAAAAAAAGTCACCCCAAATATCTAGTAAATTCATAAAATGATCAATTAATGAAATATATATAATGTAGTGATAATGTGGGTGTCATGGGTATGCATTCTTCATTTATAGTTTGCATGATTTCAGTTTCAAAGGCATGTGTTCTTAGGTTTAAAGTTTTATATTCACTTTTGATGTTATGATTAATTTTTAATAATTCCTTGGAAACATTTTAGGACACCATATAAAATATATGTCAAGGTAATCACTCATCTTTGCATGAATTTTTATAATACTGTGAGACCGGCTCTGAGGAAATACATGGAAAGATTTACACATTCTTTCAAGATGAAAGAACATCAATTAGGGTAATTACTCCATAATTGGTAAACCCTATGAGGATAACATGACCTAGATAATATGATTAACTATATATAGAGTAAGTAAGAAATAAAAGACTACTTCTAGATATGATTAGATGGTTTAGAGATAAAATTGTAATCTTTGAGATTGGAAAAGATGGTGATGAAAAGTCAAAATACTCTCAATCATAAAAAATAGATTTGAAAATAATAAATATAAAATAATAAATAATTGATAATATTTTGTATAATCCAAGGATCTTTGTGGGGAAAATATGAACACACTTTAATAAAATTGCCCAAAACTTTTGTTTCTAGAAGAGTAGTGAGACAAAGGATTGTTCAAATAACTAACTATGAAGATGAAGAATCTCATGTAGGATATTTGATATCTTCATCACTCTATGGAAGTATAAAATAATGGTCAAAATTAGTTTAACTAATTATTGCTTAAAATATATGCACTTTCATTGTGGATAAAGAATGTACCTTCTCTTGAATTTGGATATGGTTTTCAAGTGTAACTTTGGAATTTACAAAGTTGCAGGTTATACTAGGGAATAATGTAATAATTTTGATTCAATAAGTGGTAAAAATGATTAGATTGAACTGATTGGGTGAATATCTATAGATCAATTATTTTACTTTATTTATCAATTTATAGATGGCTTCTTGATTGTAAATCGATTCCTTAGAAAATATTTGTTAGTAGCCATGTTTTAAAATAAATTATCCTCAATGATTATTTTATTTCAATTGATTTTGGAAAAATAGAAATGATTTAAAAATTATGTATCAACCATAAAATTAGAGGGATATTCATATTATGATAGAGAATATCACAAAAGGATTTAGTAGAAAGAATTTTTTGGATTAAAAGTTTTGAGGACTAATGAAGAAGATGAATTAACTAATATAAGATGTTACTTTTAGAAAAAATGGTTAGAAACCCCTATGGAATTATGGATGAATACAATATTAAAGGCTATGATTTCCCTTAAGAATATTATTATGGTGTTTATAGGTGATATAATTTTCTATCTAGATGGAATTATTAAGAAGTTTGAGAAAAGAAATTCATGATTAATCACTCTTGGATTAATTAGGAATGATGAAAGTAGGCATGCTAGTGCAACATTCAAGGTAATGAAGCATGTAGAAAAACAATGTGATAAAACTAGAATGGTGGTTTATTACACTAATCTTAGATGTACAATAAGGGATTATGACTGTAATTTTCATAATCAAAATGCTTCGAGAGGTAAAATTAGGAATGAAAAACCAATGATGTATTTTAAGCTTGATCTTAAGTCAGGATATTGACAAAATAATATAAAAAATGAAATACCAGTGAAAACATTAAAAACATTAGTAAAACTTTTTGAATGACCACATATGTTATTTGGACTCAAGAATACCTTGGGAATATTTTAGAGGAAAATGAACAAGGAAGTCATTGAATTCACATAGTTCATGATAGGCTACATTGATGATGTGCTGGAATTCAATGAGAAGACCAAAAACATATCAATCAGTTTCAGAAGGTGTATGAGGTGTTAAAAAATGATGATACCACTAGTTCAAAAACACAATTTAACGTCGTTTTTTTTATTTTTGATGTTGGTTTTTAACCGAAATCTATAAAGGCGGTGTAAAAAATATGATTTTCAGCATCGGTTATTATAAAACTGATGCCAAAAATTAATTTTGTTAAGGGTTTTGGTGTCGGTTTTCTCTAAAACTGACACTAAAACACGGTTTCCGGTATCGGTTTTCTATATAACCGACGCCGAACGCCAATTTCAACGGGTTTTTGGCGTCGGTTTTATAGAAAAGCGATGCTAAAAACTGGGTTTAGGCGTCGATTTTAGATAAAACCAACGCTGAAACCAAGTTATTTTTTTTAAACATTACGGCATTGGTTTTTAAAATAACCAACGCCATAAATTAAAAAAAAATAGAAAAATCAGAAAATTACACTTCTAAAAATATTGAAACCCCTGTACAAAAAAACACAATATACAGAAAAAGTCAAACAATATTTATCATTCAATAAAAACCTATAACTTACATATACCAAGCATAAACAAAAAAAATATGACATTGAAAGTTAAAAAAGAAAATTTAGAATAGACGTACCTGAAATTTACGACAGGCTCATTTTTGGTTATTGTTGAAGCATTCATTTGATTATTGGTAGGTTCAAACACCTAATATATCAAAAGAGTTAGTTTTTTGAACCCATATGTATTATTATTTATAAATATTAGAATATACATACCTCAAATCCTAATCAGACTTAACAAATAGTTCACAAAAGTAGATCGAATATGGGTCATTTCAGATTGGGAATAGGACTGTGAATCATTGAATACCTACAATAATATTGAATGATATGAGGTTAAAAAATAAAATAATATGGCAGAAAATATAAAAAAAATTAATACAACTAACCTTATGAAAATCAGTAGTTTCCCCAGTTGTGATTATCTCGTACATGAATCGTAAAATATAATAACCACATTCAACATTTCCATTTTGATGATGACACTGCAGTTATAAAACAATAAATTGATAAAAAATACAATATATAACAATAAATTCAGAAAAAAAAAATATAATATAAAAACTAATTACCTGTACTTCCACATATTTTATTTTCTTTAGTTTCTTTACTAACATGTATTCCTTATTAAATTGTTTCCATGAACTGCATTTTCATATATATGAACTAATAATACATGTCTAAACAATGAAAATTAAACATAATGAGCTTATAAAAAATAAAAAATAAAAACTTACTTGTTTAATAAGGTGGAAAATGGTTTACAAACTGTTCCTAATAAAGAGAAAAACCAATATAAGGTGCATTCACTTGGGAAAAATACACATAACATCCAATGTCCCCTACAATACAAAAATTTCACAATTAATGACATTATAATTATTATTAGTTCATAATTATGTTTATGTTCTTACTTATCAATAAATGGAAAAAACCAGCATTTAATCTCTGTCTGTGATAATCTCTCAGATATATATTGAACTCTATCATCATTATTCACATTTATGACTTCCAAGAAAATGTACTCTGGATCTATAAAACTGTAAATGCATGTTCTTTCATTTTGTAAAAGAATCTTGTGTAGATATCTAAATTAAAAATAAAATATAGTTAGTCAATTTAAAACCATCTTTTATTAAAGAAATAACAATTCAAACATCAATTTACTTACATGGTAAAAAACTGCACCACACTCAGCCCGAGCTCTTCAAAATCAACTAAATACATGATATCTTCTTTCATTATTCTCAATTGATAACTTCTTCCACATATATCGGGCATTATCCAAAACTCATAGATATAATTCAATGAAGTAGAAGCATGATATAATCTTTGTAACCCAGAAGAAATATTAGAAGGTTCTAAAACTGACTGTTCCTGAACATTTTGTTGCATTTGGGCAGTTTCTTTTGCTTTCAGATATTCTTATATAAGTTAAATGTTAGAAAACATTACATGTAATTTTGAATCATTTGTAATTCATATTTAAAAAAATGCATACCTCATATGAAATATAACGTATAAGACTATTTGGACAAACTAAAAAATGGATCAGACATTCTCCAACACAGGTGATCTCCTCAGTAGGAAACGGTAGTAGAATAGTAGGATCTATAATATCAAGTACCGATACTCTAACCTGACCCATCTGCATAGGCTGATAATGTACCGAGTCCCCCAAAAAATACACTTGTCCTAACGCAACAATATGTACATGAGGATCTCCAGCAAACAACTCACAATATAAGGCTTCATCCGAGCAAGGAGGTCAAGGCTCAAAGTAAGCATATGGGGTGGGGTAGTCCGGGTGAGCAGGCTGAGAAGGCAAAAAAATGAAAAAGGTATATTAGTGTTTATAATTTATAAAATAGAAAAATTGATGAAAATAAAATAATATACCTCGAAAGGCTGCGTAGACGGGGCAGGATAAGCAGATGGGGCAGGGTAGTCCGGGTGAGGAGGCCGAAAAGGCTGAAAAATGAAAAAGGTATATTAGTGTTTATAAATTATAAAATGGAATAATTGATGAAAATAAATTAATATACCACAAAAGGCTACGCAGACAAGGAAGGATAAGTAGATGGGGCAGGGTAGTCTGGGTGAGGAGGCTGAGAAGGATAAAAAATGAAAAAGGTATATTATTGTTTATAAATTATAAAATATAATAATTAATAAAAATAAATTAATATACCTCTAAAGACTGCGTAGATGGGGCAGGATAAGAAGGTGGGGAAGAGTAGTCTAGGTGAGCAGGCTAAGAAAACAAAAAAATGAAAAAGTTATATTAGTGTTTATAATTTATAAAATAAAAAAAATTAATGAAAATAAAATAATAAACCTCGAAAGGCTACGCAGACGGGGCAGGGTAAGCAGGTGGGGCAGAGTAGTCCGGGTGAGCAGGCTGAGAAGGCAGAAAAATGAAAAAGTTATATTAGTGTTTATAATTTATAAAATAGAAAAATTAATGAAAAATAAATAATATACCTGGGAAGGCTGCGTAGACGGGGCAGGGTAAGCAGATGAGGCAGGGTAGTCCGGGTGACTAGGCTGAGAAGGCTGAAAAATGAAAAAGTTATATTAGTGTTTCTAATTTATAAAATATAAAAATTGATGACAAATAAATAATATACCTGGGAAGGCTGTGCAAATTGTGACTGTCTTTCCAAGTGTTCTAATAAATCCTTCTACACTACTGCTTGAATTTGATCACCCATAGACTGTTTCATATCTTTCAGCTCTTCTTTTAAGGATTCTATTTATAGGTCTCTTGATTACTTACTCTTACCAAAAACCTTTCGAATACTAACACCCGCCTGATATCCTCTAACATGGCTGGGGTGTTTTGTCTTTCCCAAAGTAGTGGCTAGGATTTCCATCCTACCCTTGGGGATGAAAGAGCCCTGTGTCTCTTACTCATGAAGTTCATCCTGAAATGAAAAATAAAAAGGTTATATTAGTGTTTATAATTTATAAAATAGAAAAATTGTTAACAAATAAATAATATTTACTTACAATTCTATCAGCCAATTTTTGAGCTTCCTCTGTAAGATACTTTTCATTTTTTTTTCTTCTTGCTCGTTTCCATTTCTCATGGAGAGTGGGAGGAGATAGAGGACCAAACCAGACCTCTTCTGAACCACTACTTGATCGAGCTCTTAATGCTTAAAATTTTTCTTCAATCATTTTCTGCTCCAAATACAAATACCCTCCATGTGATAAAGTATGAGGGTATACATTTCTCAACTGGATCTCCTGATGAGATCTCTTGGAGGCTTGTTATATAAAAATAATCTACTAAGTAATAAGAAAAATATATCATAAAATTTAAAATATAAAATAATTACCATACCTGGAATTTCTCTTCCCGAAGACTGTCAATAAATCGCTTCCATGTATCTTCATATATAAACGGATACTTAAGACATGGGCTTTCAAACCTTCTCTTTCCAAAAGGGTAATTTTTTGTCATTTTGGTTTTAAAATCTCTTCATCGAACCGCCGCTAAAGAGATATGTCTTTTCTTAATTTCTTTGGTTTCCTCAAAATTGAATGTCATCTGTAATTGAATAAATTTAATATGTCATTTAAAATATATAATATTCAAAAAATGTGATAAAATAAATCAATTAAGATATTTTACTGTCACGGCCTCCCAAAGTTGTTGCTTCTTCGTCCTATCCACTGACTTCCAATCAGGATATAAAATACTAATCCTGCAATGGCTCTTCATTGCTATATAACTGAAAAACTGAACTACATTTGGGCCAACTTCATTATTATCATCATCAAAATGGATGTGTACTTTTTCAACATCATGAGCAGGTGATAGTTTTGGTAAACGTGTAATACCACGTTTACCAACTTGAGAACATGATTTTTGAGTAGTAACAGGAGAATTCTCCTCCACTGAGGATGCATCAGTAGTCTTGTAAATATTTTTAAAATTAACAGTTTTATTTTATTAAATAATTATATTATTAAATATTTAATAATATGTCAAAATAGATATACCTCGGTAACTAATCCTCTATATCTGTATCTGACATTACTGCTAGAAAGTGTAATGAAATTTTGTGTACCTACATATCATTAGAAAGATGAATAATTAGAAACAAGGAAGACAAAAATAAGTAAGTAAAAAAAGAGGCATGCATTTGTAAGTTTCAAAAATGGAAACAAAATATAAATATTTACCAGAAAAATTAGGAGACTAATTTATTGTTTTCCCACATGCCTTCATCATGATCATTACGTACTGCATGCACTATGTCTATCTTACACTCATTGTAATCATCTGGAAATTGCGTAATAGATGAAGAAGGCTCATGTAAATCACTAACATCATCAACATCATCCTCATCACCCAAATGGTGTCTTTTTTACTTGCAAAACAACTGACCACTGATCATTCGATGGATCAATGACATAAAATACTTGTTTTGCATGTGTCTCCATGATAAATTATTCCTCATTGTAATTAAATCTTTTCAAATCAACCAGTTTAAACCCATATTCATCATGTTTCACGCCACTATTACTATCAACCCAATTACACTTAAAAATAGTGACTCGAAATTTAATATAATCAATTTCTCATATGTCTTGAAGAACTCAAAAATATGACGTCGATGTAGAAATTGGGTTTTTATCTTTGGCGCTTGAAAAATGTACTACTTCAGCGAAAACCATCACACCACTATTCTGAACAGTACTCTTGTCATCCAAGTTTTTTGTGTAAAATGTGTAGCCATTGATAGTAAAACCAGACCATGTGATCACATTAAGAGATGGTCCCCCTACTAACCACTTCAATGTTTCTGATGCAGATATATCTGGGGTGACTTTCTCTTTAAACCATGAAACAAATGTCTTATTATGCACAATCATCACCCACTTTTCGTTTCTTTTCTGATATCGTAACTTTAATTCAGCAATATGTGAGGATATATATGATTGAACCTCATCTGTGTTTTTGAAAATGTATAAATGTGTCTGCATCACTTCATCACGTGGAATGAACTTTACCTTTAAGCCTTGAACCCCTCTACCTTCACTATCAACTGTCATATGTCGAGATACAGGGAGACTAATATGCTCCACCTCATACAAATAATCAGTACATAACTCAATCACCTCTTCTGATACATATTTTTGAACAATAGAGGCCTCTGGTCGATAAGGATTTTTAACATATCCTTTCAAAATTTTCATATATCTTTCAAAAGGATACATCCATCTTAAATAAACAGGCCCATATATTATTATCTCATGCACCAAATGAATCAGTAGGTGAACCATTATATCAAAAAATGTGGGTGGGAAATACATTTCTAGTTGAAAAAGAATAAGAGTTGCTTCATTCTCCAACACATATAACAAATTTGGATCAACGACTTTACTACAAATGGATTTGAAGAAATTACATAACCTGATGATAGTCTTTCTGACAGTTATCGGTAATATACCATGCACTTCTACTGGTAGTATTTGTTGCATCAATACATGGAAATCATGAGATTTCATACCTATTAATTTGCAATCCTTCAATGACACCAAATTATTCACATTTGAAGAAAAACCAGTGGGTACTTTAATACCATTAAGACAATGAAAAAAATTCATCTTTTCAATCTTTCTTAATGTGTGACAAGCCGTAGGTAAATATGTTTTGTTTCCTTTCACAGTGGGAGCTAACTCCAAACGTATTCTCATTAATATCAAGTCCAATCTAGAATGAAATCTATCTTTTGTCTTTCTTTTTATGTCTAACAAAGTTCCAATCAAACTATCACATATGTTTTTCTCGACATGCATAACATCAATTTTATGTTTTATCTCTAAAAATCTCCAATAAGGTAGTTCGAAAAAAATAGACTGTTTCTTCCAGATATGTTTTTGAAAACCAGAACTTCTTCTCTTTCTAAATGTCGAATCAATATTTTTCACCCTGTCATAGTATTCTTCAACTGACAATGTTCGAGGGGGAAGGTTGTATTCTTGTAAACCGTTAAATTCTTTTTTCAATCTATGATAAGGATGATAAATTCGAAAAAAAACTTTGATGTACCATGAACACTGTCTTTCTTTCATTCTTAAGTTGATAATATGAAGTTTGTTCTTCACAAATTGGACATGATTTATGTCCATTAACACTATATTCAGATAAGTTTCCATATGCAAGAAAGTCATTTATAGTGAACATTATCATAGAATGCAAAAGAAAATACTCTTTCTTGTATGCATCGAAAACTTTAACACCTTCCTCCCATAGCATTTTCAAATCGTCAATCAATGGTGAAAGATACACATCAATATCATTTCCCAGTTGTTTTGGTCCAAAAATCATCAAGCTCATCATAACATATTTTTTCTTCATACATAGATGTGGGGACAAGTTGTAAATTACCAGAAAAACAGGCCATGAACTATGTTGGCTACTGAGGCTCCGATATGGATTCATTCCATCAATACACAATCTCATTCTGAGATTTCTAACTTCACTTACAAAATCATGAAATTTTTTATCAAAACTCTTCCACTGTGGTGAATCGGTAGGGTGACGTAAGTTACCATCAGATATGAACTCATCTAAATTTCATCTTAACCTTTTTGCATCAATTGAATTTGCAAATAGATGCTTCAAACGAGGAATTGTTGGAAGGTACCAAATTTCTTTATCAAGAGTTTTGATTATGGTACCTAAAAATGAATCAGAATTGTATGCAAAAAATATTGGATGATATCATTGGAAAGTACAAAATTGATTTTTCATGATGTTAGATGACATCACTTGAGAATGAATCTGAGTTGACTTTCCCATTTATCTTATAGCGTGATGTCCCACATATAGGACAAATTGATAAATATTCATTTTCTTTCCTATACAGTACATAATCATTGGGGAAAGCATGTATCTTTTTATACCCCAATCCCATTGGGCATAATATTTTCTTCACATCATAATTAGAATCTGGAAGCTCATTGCCTTCTTGAAGTATCTCTTTTAAAATCTCAAGTAAACTGGAGAAACTTTTATCACTCCACCCATTTTTTACTTTAAGTTAACTAATCTCAAAACTGTTGATAACACTATATATTTACTGCAACCTGGGAATAATGGTTTCTCAGAATCTCTATACAATCATTCAACAGTTGGTGTTTTTTTGATGGTTTCAACACCTAAATCATGAATTAATTCTTCAATACGATCATCTACCTCATTATGAATATTGTCATCAACATTGGATGTTGAATTTTCAGATTTTTCACCATGCCAGATCCAACGTGTATAATTAAGGCTAAAACCATAATAAGTGAGATGATCCTTGATTTATCTGGAGTTTAACTTTCTCATATTTACACACTTCACACATGGACATAAAATCAAGTCAATTTTTTGAAGATGTCATTTAGCGAATTCTAAAACATTGTCAACTCCTTTTTCATATTCACTAGTGGTTCTTCGTAGATGAATCCAATTACGATCCATGAAATACCTGATATCACAGTATATTTGGTGAATATATTAAAACATATAAACATTTAAATATATATCAAATAATTTGTAAAAAAAAACACATTTAATAAAAACTATTGATAATCAGATAGAAAACATCAGATATGAAACACATTTACAAATAGTAAACATTTTATTTTCATATTATATACATGGGTGTTATATTGATATTATAATTTAATTATAATATCATTTTTCTAAAATTTATTAGTTCATTTTACATATTTTTTGCATTATTTCGATGTTGCATGTGTCAAAATTATTTAAGATTGCATTAATTTAAAGGATGCAGTAAGTGAATTGGGTGAAATTTGATTAGAGTCAATGTAAAAAGATGCAATTTGTTGACAGGATATTTAAGAATGTTTGTTGACAGAATATTTAACCATGTCCTAACACATTTAAAATAAAATATAAACTAATAATTGAAGCAAATCAATAACAAAATTAAATAATAAATAATGTATCTACAAAATTAAAAAAACTTACAAAATTTGAAGTTTAACCCGAATAGAGATCCTCAATCCAAACTGTGTTCCGTATAATGACTTAGATAAACAAACACTACAAAATCTATACCAACAATGATAATACTAATGAAAAATAATGATAAAAAACAACTAAATTCAAACCACCATTAAAAGTCGTGTAAAATAGTGTTATAGAAGAAGAAATAAACAATAGAAGATAAATCAAGAGGGATAACGAAGAACGCAAACCGCAAATCGTGAAAATTGAATAAAACCGTCAAAGATGGTTGTCCAAGATAACAAATAGGGCTTCGAATGTCGTACCAAGTCAAAGGCACCGCCACGGGTTTCGATTTCGAAGATCCAACAAAATGAGGGTTTTGTGACCCTGGTAGATTTTAAAAGACTTTTGGCATCGGTTTTTAGAAAAACGGACGTCGAAAATATAAAAAAACTTTTGGTGTCAGTTTTTCTAAAAACCGATGCCTATAATAATTTTTTTTTATTTTAGGTGTCGGTTTTGGAGAAAACTGACGTCGAAAATTGGATTTAAGGCATCGGTTTTCCTGAAAACGGACGTCAATTTTTTTTTAAAATTTTCTGCATCGGTTTTTACAAAACTGACGCGAAATATTATCAAATAATGGTTTTTTGCGTCGGTTTTACTGAAAACCGACGCCAAAAATTTCCCACACATACTATTGGCGTTGGTTTATAAAAAACGACGTTATTACATCAATGTTAAATCCCTTATTTCCACTAGTGTACTTTCAAAAAGAATGATCATTTAGATGCGTCTTGAGATATAATTTTTGGGATTATAGATTTAGGGAAGTAGACAGAAACTTCAACTGCATATTGCGGAGAAGTTGAAAACTTTCCCTAATGGGCTTTCAAATCATATATCGGTGCCTCTTAGAATGTTAAGTTATGCTTGAATATATACAAAAAATATATCAAAGATCTCAACTCCATTCCAAAAGGAGGTGTTTAGTAAGATAACAGGAAATTGGATAGAAGAAGATTATGAAATAATCATAATTTTGAAGTAGAAAATTCAGAACCACTCAAAATTAGAGTATCCTGACTGGAGAGGAGACCAGCTTATCTTATAAGTAGATACATCAGGCTCACCATGTGGATGTATTTTAAAGATAAAAAATAACCATGATGAAGTATCATTGAATATTATTATGCATGTTTCAATGGGATCGAGAATAATTATCCTGACCATGAACAATAATTGCTTATAGTGCTTGAATGAATTAGGACTAACATGTAATAAATGCTCCATCAATTAATTGTGAATGTAATAAATTAACATCCAATAAATTATATTACATAAAATTAATATGGTACATTACCTTAAATATAATAAATTATTGTTTATGAATTTAATGTATTAAATTCAATCCATAATATTTATTGATTATTTGATGACATACAATCTCCCATACATTAATACTCTTTATCGATAAAATAAATTGTGGTGATTTCTTAACGGTACAACTCACTATAAATATTAAGCACCCTACACTTAGCGGATACAAGGGAACATACACCATCTACATCAATCGTGAAGAGTGTAGAAGACATTTAGGTTTTGATTCCTCTATGTTTTGAAATGGTTGGAGGTATGTAATTATTTCTTTTATTTTAAATAAATTAATAATATTTAAAAATTAATTTTATCAAAAAAAACTTACATTTGGTATCAGAGTGAGATTGTACCTTTTTCATGTAATAAAACTTCATACACTCTATTTTAATAAAACCCTTTTTGTACTTTTGGGTTTGGAGGTGATGCATTATTTGTCTATTATTATCCTCTTCGCTTCCTCATTTTTAATTATTAAAGATGTTTATTACACATCTTTAATTATTTAGTCCAATATTAATTTAATTGTGATTCTTTGTAAATTTTATTAAAATTAGGTTTTTCCACAACATTCCTAATTAAATAAAATTTACATATTCAATAAAATCACATTAAATTAATTATGCAATCGTTACAATTTCAATAATTAATGATATTTATATATCTTTAATTTTTATTTAGTAAAACAATTATTTAATTGTGATTTTTTAAAATTTTATTAAAAATTGGGTTTTGCAACAACATTCTTAATTAAATAAAATTTACATATTAATTAAATCACATTAAATAATATATATGAAAATATAATAAATTTTATCCCATGGGAATTTTTATTATATTTTCATTGGATGAAATATTAAATTTAAATTTCATAATTTTTCCACAGGTATTATGAATATTAAGAATTTAATATTTTTCCATATGGTTTATTGAATTATCAAATTATAATTCATGAATTTATGAATTAAAATTTTAATTGATAATCCTAAATTAATTTCACAAATCTATTAAATTTAAAATATCACCCACATACAATTTTATATTTTTTAGACTCATGTTAACATAATTTATTATGTAAATTATGTGATTTGGACTAATAAGCATGTATTCAATCTGTAATTATACCATCAGGCTTTTCTAATATTAAATATCACTACTATAAATAAAATCATTTGTGATGGGTCATTTATGATTAGATCTCATCGCAAATGACCCATTGTAGAAAACGACGTCGTAAATACTTTATCCGGGTTTTTAAAAAACCCTTTTGGAACGGGATTCATATCTCATCACAAAAAAAACATAAAAAATAAATTTAATTAATAAAATTTATTAAAATAATAAGAAGAATAGTAAAAAAAATAAAATAATAATAAAAATTAATAAAATTAATAAAAATATAATTAAAATAATAAATAAAATAATAAAAACTAATAAAATTAATTAAAAACACAATATTTGAAATACTATAAAATAATAATAAAAAATAATAAAATGAAAATAATAATAAAATATTAAATAATAATATTAATATTAAAATAATAAAAAAATAAGAAAATAATAAATGATAAAAAACATAATATTTGTAACAATATAAAAAATGTAGTATATAGAAATGTAAATGTATGGATTAATAAAAATATTACACAAAAAATTACATTCAAATGTTTATCATAAAAAGTATATAAATCACTAAGGGGGTCATCTGGAGAAGTTGGAGGAGATGGTGGAGGAAACTTCATCCCTAAACCATGAGTTAGACGTCACATGTACTCCATCGTCTGCTCGTGTTGTTTCTATTGCTGCTGCCATCAACACACCTCCTCCTCTTGTTGCTGCTGCTTTCGATGGAGCTCTTCATGCTCCCTACGCATGGTCTCTATAAGCTCACCCTGAGCTCGCAGCTACTCATCATATTGTATGGTAGATGATGATGACTTTGCATGAGCCCCTCTCGAGCTACACGACGACATCGTAATGGTACCATAATAACTTTCAGGCATTAATCGAGAGCTGATACCAACAATTCAGCATTTCTCAAAGGCATACTACGTCACATACTTCCATGTTGCATCATCAAATCCTGATGCACTAGAGGTCCGATCCTCGGTCTTAGCCTGAATCTTATCCTGTTTCTAAGACATCACGATCTCATGTGACTCCTTTAATTTCAATTTAAAATTAAAATAGTTAAAATATTATTTGTAGTTAATTTTAAAACTCAAAAAGAAATTATACTGACCACAATATTACGCTGGTAATCACCTCTAATGTCTCCAGCGACAGGATCATTGTACATCCTTCTATAAACATCAAACTCTATAATATCAGGTTGTTCGACTACCTATACGAGTATAAAATAAACAAATTACATTTAAAGTTATATAAATTATTAAAAAAAAGTACTTACCAAATGTCATCGATGCATACTGAATGTAAGACTACCAGCTCAATGTGTCACCTCTTGCCTCCCTTGGTTCTATCGACCTAATGATGTTATCCTCTAAAAAGTGTCTCTCATCCAATATAAACATAATCCATCCCAAACCTAAGATGAGATGTAATATGGTCTGTGGATGCAGTAAGACTGATAAAATTCCATGACTCCCACTTTCCGCATTGATGTCCTCCTTAGATTGTGCAAAAATTGACGGGCAACACTCATGCATACAAATCTCCCATGCCTCCCAGATAAAGTATTGTATGCTGTCATCGACAGGATACCATAAACCCTATAAATAATTAATAATATCAAGTAATTAAGTAGATAAATTTCAAAATAACTATTACTTATTTACATATCATCCAATTCTCAAACATACATCGTTGAACATCAATGGGAATCTGATCTCATGTCACCCATGATCCAGAAAAAAAATTTCCACAACATAGCACTCCCATATCCAATTGCTATATGTGAAAACTTGTGAAAAAATAGAACAAATAATCAAACAATTATTATATAAATAAATTAATGATAATTAATGAAAACTAACTAAAATAAACAAGTAAACATACCTCTGTATGCATGGATCGAAGTCAAGATGTGGACGTCGCTCAGGGATAGGGCCAGGAATCATCAATATCACAAGCCCACGACCCCTCCAAGTTGTCGTTGAACCGTTAGCCTTCTGAGGGTCATATGATCCAACATCATGATCATCACTAAGTAGATCAGCCCCCTCCAACTCATGAAACAGATCTAAGTCCATCTGAAACACAAAATAACTATTTTTAGTAAATAGTTGAAAACAACTATTATATATATATATATATTATATATGATTATAACCAGCATTTAATTGTGTCAATCTTCATCTTCATCTTCATCTTTGTATATAATGGTTTCAATATCTTCATATTCCTCCTCAGTATCATCAATTTTCATATTAGTTTCATTTTCATCATATCTTTCCATTTCAAATTCATTTGTTACATCAATAACATCATCATCACCATCGAACATTAACTATGGGGTGTCATCATCGATATTCATGTCTCTTCATGGGAAATATGGATTTGAAGTACTCTCTTGAAAATTTAAAATTCCTTGAACTTCAGTGGAACCACTTTCAATTTGAATAAACTAATTTTCTTGATATTTCATCTTTATTATGCTCTACTAATCACTTAACTCTCTTATAGGAGTACAATAATTTTCATAATAAATTTTATGTGTCTGATAAGACATTAAAAATGGTTCATTTACTACAAGAAGGATTTTATATTTAATATCAACAATTCCATGTCGCATATTAATATGCAAGTCTCTCTCAGTATCCAACCAGTGACATTTAAAAATCATTACATAATTTTTTCCCAGATAACACGGTTCAATTATTTCTTACAGAATACCGTAAAAGTCAACTTCACTTTCTCTATAATGAAACCCACTCAATAAAACACCACCATTAATTATTTTTTTGATACCCTGTATTCACATGTATGAAATCCAAAACCATTCATCACATATGCATTATAAGATTTAACCATTTTGGATGGTGGGTTACTCGATAAACATAATTAATTGTCAATTTTATCAGCATGTTGAGATACCTGAATTTTTTTAAAACAATTATCAATATAATAATAATAAAAATTTAAGTTAAACCATAAAAAAAATTATTTTACCAATTTTTGAAACTAGTAGGAAAAATTATTTTCTGATGTTCTTCAAGAGAAGCTATTGTAATTTGTGGAAACTGTTTCTTGATATAATTATCATACAATCTACAAATAAAATAATATTAATTTAATGAAACAAATATAATAAAATAAGTGATAGCAGAACTCACGGTACAAATGGTTTCATTTTTTCACAGTTGAGCAGAACATATATATGAGCTCTATGATGTTCATCATCTGAAATCCATCATTCATGAACTCTACTAAAGCCAAGTTCGAACTAATTAAAAACTGATAATTGATTTCTAATTTCATCATCAATATTTACCTCATTATAGCTCATGCAGTTATGTATTGATGGATATTTAGATAGAAAATAATGAGGGCAGAAAAAATAAATTTATTCCTACAAATAAGCTTATGAAATTCTTCCTTCAACCAATGCATTGTTATGTACCTTTTTCTTTAATTTCTGCATGCATATCTCGAATGAGTACATCTATCGGAACTGTACCAGACCTCCGCATTTTGCTTCATGTAGAAAATGTAATATAAAATGTTCTATTGAATCAAAGAAAGTTGGTGGGAAGATTTTTTCTAGTTTACATAAAATTAAAACAACATCTTCTTACAGTCTATTTAGTACATCATAGTATGTTGTCACCACACAAATGTCTTGAAAAAAATATGATATTTCTGTTAGTGCATCCCAAATCATATAATTCATCAAACCTATAAATTCAATTGGTAGAAGTTTTTCCATTATAACATGACAGTCATGACTTTTTAATTCGATAATTTGACCATTTCTGACACATCTAGCCAAATTAGAAACATAACCATTTGGAAGCCTCAAATCTATAATCCACTAACAAAATAATAAACAATTTTCTTTAGAAATTGTATAAGCTACTTTTGACTTCATTAACTTTTGTGATCTATCATTTTCAAACAGTTTAAGTTCTTGTTGCCTGTAAATTGAGGCAAGATCTAATTGTGCCTTTACATAATCTTTGGTCTTACTTAGTATGTCCAAAACTATATAAAATATATTATCAAAACAGTTATTCTCAATATACATGACATCCAACATATGATGAAACAACAAATCAAAGCAATATGGAAGATCCCAAAAAATGCTCAGTTTTATACAATTGTGTTCTTTCCTAAAGACATCAATTTTTTATTGGTTTATAGTTAGTCCAAATGTAATGGTAAGTAATGAAGAGACAATAGATTTTAACTCAATACTTGAGATTATTGTTAGAGGCTCATCTCTTTCAATTATTTCTTTTTTTAAATAATATTTGTTCCTCCAAAAATGATGATTATTAGGATGAAATATCTGATAACGGTCGAATAAACGAGGTTTTCTTCCATTAACAAGCATAAATTCTTTGTTGTCTCTCATATAGTAAGGAAATGATTTTGGACCATGTGTACTCCAACCAGATAATATTTCATATGTCAGGAAGTCACTAATTATCTATATTAATGAAAATTTCAGTAGGAATTTATTTTTTACAACAATATCATACGTACTAACACCATTACTCCATAATAAGTTTAACTCATAAATCAATGGATTCAAATAAACATCAAGATTCTTTTTCAGATGTCCTGGAGTTAATAAGTTCAAAAAGATATATGGATCATTCATCAACATCCAAGTAAGTAAATTGTATGGAGTTATAAAGACGGGCTAATAAGATTATTGACTACCGTAATAACCAAATGGATAGAAATCATCAGTATAAATACCAAATCACATATTTCAATCTTCTAAAGCAAAATCTATATGTACTTGGTCAAAAAAATTCCATGATAACCATCAACATGATGGTTTAAGCCATTACCGGTTGAAATATTGGTTTTGTGTCATGACATCAATGACACTGTGTTTTGAGACATAAATAAACACTGCAATTTGGGTGTAATTAGGAAATACCTCAATTGTTTTTATAGTAATCAATCTAGACTTCCCTAGTTGAGTCTCTTTGTACCTCGATTGTCCACATGTAGGACAACTAACGAATGAATCATTTTCAGCTTAATATAAGATGCAATCATTTGAACATGCATGAATCTCATGATGACCAAAACTCAAATTATGAATAAGACTCTTGCTCTCATATAAATTTATAGGCAACACATTTCCTTCAGATAATTTTTATTTAACCAAAGAGAATATCTAATCAAAACAACTATCAGAAATTCTGTTATCTGATTTAATAGCCATAAATTTTGTAACCGCTTAAAATTTTCTTATCTTGTAATCAGGAAATAAGGTTTTCTCATTAGAATTTAATAAATCATAAAATTGGGATGGTTTTGACTACGGAGTTAAATCAATATCATCCTAAGTTTCAGTTTGTTGAAAAGATGGACCAACCATATCATCTACTAAATTTTGAAACTATAATAGATCTAGAACCAAATTATTAGTATCGTCTCTAGAACTGCGTTCACCATATTGATACTAAAAAACATAATCATTTTGAAAACCAAATTGCAATAGATGACCCTCAACATTATCAGATGTGTCAAACATCCTCATATCACATTTCTTTCATTGCACTTAATTATCCTTTCTGAAACAACTTCTGGTTTTGGTTATGTAAATGATAAAAAAGCTTCAACACCCTTAATATATACATGATTTATACCAGAACTATTTGGATTCTTGTGACGATTTATCTAATCACGATCATATAATAAAGACTATTGTCGACTTCCTTTCTCAATATTACTCTAAAAAATATAAAATAAATACTTTTTTATGATTAATTTAATATAAGAAAAATATAATTTTTTTACTAATTACCACTAATTAGCATTAATTACTAATTATTACTAATTATTATTACTATTTTTTATTATTTTATGGCAATTGTTTACTAATTACTGTTAATTTTTACTAATTACCACTAATTTTTACTAATTACATCTAATTTTTACTAATTACCATTGATTACTACTAATTACTGCTAATTACCACTTATTATTACTGATGTTTATTAGTTTATAACATTTTTTTACTAATTACTGCATATTTTTAATAATTATCGTTATTTTTACTAATTACAATTAATTTTTACTAATTAATGCTAATTACTACTAATTTCCATTAATTTCTGCTAATTAATGTTAATTGAAGCTTATTATTATTATTATTTGTTTATTTATTTATAATAATATTTTACTAATTACTGATAATTATTACTAATTACCGCTAATTATTACTAATTACCGCTAATTACCGCTAATTACTACTAATTACCACTTATTATTACTAATTTTTATTAATTTATATCAATTTTTACTAATTACTGCTAATTTTTACTAATTAGTGCTAATTTTTACTAATTACTGCTAATTATTATTAATTACTGCTAATTGTTACTAATTATCGTTAATTGTTATTATTACTTACTATTTGTTACTATTTGTCACTATTAGTTATTATTTGTTATTGGTTGTTACTATTTGTCACTAATTATTACTATTTATTATTATTTATTACTATTTATCACCATTTATTACTATTTATTACTGTTTATTACTATTTAATACTAATTATTAATATTTATTTACTATTTATTGCTATTTATTGCTAATTATTACTAATTATTACTAATTATTACTAATTATTACTAATTATTGCTATTTATTACTAATTATTAATAATTATTACTAATTATTACTAATTATTACTAATTGTTACTAATTGTTACTAATTATTACTATTTATTGCAAATTATTTTTAAAAATTACTAATCATTACTAATTATTACTAATTATTACTAATTATTACTAATTATTACTAATTATTACTAATTATTATTAATTATTAATATTTATTACAAATTATTACTATTTATTACTATTAATACTAATTATTACTATTTATTACTATTTATTACTATTTATTACCATTTATTACCATTTATTACTATTTATTACTATTTATTACTATTTATTACTATTTATTACTATTTATTACTATTTATTACTATTTATTTATTTTTATTTCTTTTTATTACTATATATTACTATCTATTGTTATTTATTGCTATTTATTACTATTTATTACTATTTATTACTATTTATTACTATTTATTGTTATTTATTACTATGTACCGCTATTTACTGCTATTTACCGCTAATTACAGCTAATTATTTCTAATTTTTACTAATTACCGCTAATTATTCCTAATTATCGCTAATTACCGCTATTTATTCCTATTTATTTCTATTTATTACTATTTCTTCCTATTTATTGCTAATTATTACTAATTATTACTAATTATTGATATTTATTACTATTTATTACTATTTACTACTATTTATTACTACTTATTACTACTTATTACTATTTATTACTAGTTATTACTAATTATTACTAATTATTACTATTTATTACTACTTATTACTAATTATTCCTAATTATTACTAATTATTCCTAATTATTTCTAATTATTCCTAATTATTGCTAATTATTCCTAATTATTGCTAATTATTCCTAATTATTCATAATTATTTCTAATTATTCATAATTATTCCTAATTATTCATAATTATTCCTAATTATTCCTAATTATTCCTAATTATTCATAATGATTCCTAATTATTTCTAATCATTACTAATTATTCCTAATCATTACTAATTATTCCTAATCATTACTAATCATTCCTAATTATTCCTAATCATAAATTGTTTTCCTAATTGTTCCTAATTATTACTAAAAATTACAAATTATTACTAATTAACACTAATTATTACTAATTTTTATTAATTATTACTAATTTTTATTAACTATTATTAATTTTTATTAGTTATTACTAATTACCATTAATTATTACTAATTACCACTAATTATTACCATTTACCACTAATTATTACTAATTACCACTAATTATTACTAATTTTTATTAATTATTACTATTTTTTATCAATTATTGCTAATTTTTATTAATTATTACTAATTAACACTAATTATTACTAATTACTACTAATTACCTTTAATTTTTTCTAATTACCACTAATTATTATTAATTTTTACTAATTTTTACTAATTTTTACTAATTATCACTAATTAACATTAATTTTTATTAATGTATAACAATTTATTGTTAATTTATATAATATGTTACCAATTATTACTAATTACCACCAATTATGACTAATTACCACCAATTATTACTAATTACCACCAATTATTACTAATTATCACTGATTATTAGAAAAATACAAATTACAGCTAATTATTAATAATTACAATTAATTATTACAATTAATTATTACTAATTGTCACTAATTATTAAAAATAATACTAATTACGCGGGCATGATGCAGGCTTGGTGACGCAGGCATGACGTTGCACTGGGCTTTCAGGCCATGTTATGGGCTTCATGCCCACTAGGCCTACGAGTCATGTAATAGATAAATAAGGCCTGATGGTGGATTATCCCATGGGGGGTTATGCCCTGCCTCTCCGGCCTGTGTGGTGTGTGTGTGTGTGTGTGTGTGTGTGTGTGTGTGTGTGTGTTTGAATGTAATTGTACCCCCAAGCACCTAATATATATATATATATATATATATATATATATATATATATTGTAAGAACTCGGTTCTTATTCTTGAGGTACGGGTTTCTTCTTTTCCTTTTTCCTTAAGTGTTTTTGAGAAAATAAGGGAAATGGGGAAAAATCCCAAATTTTGTGGGTACACGCCGTGTACTTTTCCACACGTCGTGTACTTTGGCTGTGTAGGATGAGTACATAGGGCGTGTAGGCTTGTCAGCGATGAAAGGTGTAAAAACTGACTATACATCGTGTACTAGGTATTTACACGCCGTGTAATCAGTCGGCAGGTGAACAGTAAGGCGGTGGAGGCAGCCGCCAGCGGAGCGACCGTACACGCCGTGTAATCAGAAATACACACTGTGTACTCATGTCGATGGATGAACAGTGTCACGGTGGAAAGAAGCCGCCAGAGGAACAGTTTAAAAAATGAAAAGTACACGCCGTGTACTTGAGAGTACATGTTGTGTAGTTTGTTTTTTTCGCTTAAAATAGGCAGTAGCCTCCTCATTCGGTAGAGGAGGCTTTGAATTAGTTTTGGAGCTCGGGATGACGGCCGAACCTTGGAGGATCACCCGATCACGCACCGAGAATCCGATTCTGCTTCCGTCGATCACGTTGGGACCGTACGGGTAATCCCTCCCCTCTCCTTGCGTTGTTCTTACCAATTCTTCCTCTAAGGGAAGTTATTTACGTTTGAACGAGAATTCTCTTATCCCAGATCTACGTCCTTCTTGGACGATTCAGAAGGCGTCGTTCACGTATACTGATCAGAGGAGATCAAGGTAGGTGGTTTCGTGTTTATTTCCAACTATTGAGTTGAATTTTTGTACCTTTGTGCTACGAACCCATGGTTGGGGTGTCGTATGGCTGTGGCCTTTGCTGAAAGATATCTATAATTGCATAGATAATCTGTTGATAAATTAAAACTGTTGTTTGGGATCACTACTTGGATCCAGGACCTCCCCGGGGGTGCATTCCTCTGTTTGGCTGTTTAGCCAGGATACCCGAGGGTATTCTATGATTATATTATGCATTGCATTTTCTTGAGAGAAAGTTTATATAATTGTTGTTATACTTTGGGCTCGGCCAAGTTCCTTGTGCCTGGGGGCAATGTTCTAGTAGCCTGAGGGCAGTGTTCTATTAGCCTGAGGGCTGTGTTTGCTTAGCCTGAGGGCGGTGTTTGGTTAGCCTGAGGGTAACCTTTGTTTATGCCTGTGGGCAGTAGTCTTCGTGCCTAAGGGCAATATCACGTATGCCTGAGGGCAATGATCGTTATGCCTGAGGTCAATCACCTGTGGGTATTTGATTCTGTTACCTGAGGGTAAGGATAGTATGTCTGAGGACATGACTATTTAGAATATTCATTATGGTGATTTTCTATGTTGTACCTGCCAAGTTAAAGCAAAAGCTTGGAGGTGATAAGTAATAATTAAAATGACAATGAAATTGGTTGTGATAATTACTTTTGAGTACTTACTAGTTTACTGCATTTACTTTTGCACACTATTGTTGCATATTTTCACTAACAGTTGGGCACGGACCTTTGGTGGGTGCCTACTGGGATTTATTTCTCACACCCTATTTGGGTCATGTCTTTGGCCCAAATAGACTATATTGTTGCAGGTGTCGACAGGGGAAAGGGTCCCTTTACAGGTACATGATTTTAGCAGAGGAGTAGGAGAGCATGAGACCGAGCTTAGGCTTGCAATGCTGATGTGTTTCATTTACTCTGCTTTGTTTTGTTTGGTTGTACCTCGTGCTTTGAGTTGTATTGTATTTTATTGCAGTATATCTTGTTTTGGTTGCTTTCATAGAAATAGTGACATGCTGCATTTTTATATAAAACTATTGGTTCTCTTTTACTGCAGTTGTTCATTTCTAGTACGTATCGTTACTGATTCTGCTGTTGTATGTTATTTTCTTTTCCACTGCACTACACTTTGACAAATGAGGGCATAGTTTCCCCACTATCATACCTGGGTCCTCGCTGCTAGTCGGTAGCCTCTGGCATTTGGGGAAATGCGCTTGAGGTCATGTGACCAACTGGGTTCGGGGAACCCTCTAGGCAACTCCCGGAACCAGGACATTACAAAGTGGTATCAGAGAAGTTCTTTTCTCTGACTTACTGTTTGGAGACTTAGTCAGGGATAGGACAAAAATGGTGGTTGGTAATAAGTTGTGCCTGGGAGTAGCTAACCCATGTATAGGTAAAATCCAATTTACCTCGTGTTGCAATTTTTCTGATTTTGAAATTTTATAATTGATTTGATTTTCACCGTTGGGTGACGCACTTGTTGTGTGTTGTTTATGTTTTTATACTTGGGTTCTATTTAGTTGCAACCTGATGAGATGAGGGTATGCCATCTCATGCATCATTTAGGCTCATGCTAGAAATCACATGTCATGCATTCTTCCCATGCCATGTAGGTGCATTAGGAATTTCATGTTGTAGTGATAGTTGTTGTGCTAAAAAATCATTCTGTTGTGATAGCTGCTTTGATAAATACCTGCTATTGGATAGGGTATGGTTGTGTGAGGTTGTTCATAGGATGAATGCCAAACTTTGGTCTTTGAGGAGTATGGGCCCTCAATAACCGTAATTTGGTAGATCATTGACGAGATTACCTGGTTATAACATGTATAAGATTCCAAGCTTTGATTCGCAGGATGTATGGGCCCTCACAGATCAGAATTTGGCACTTCGGTGTTGGTTTCAGTGGTTTACTGGGTTCCGGAGTAGTTTTTGAGGCTTACTGTCTGGAAAACCCAGCATACACGCCGTGTAGTTCTAGGGACACACGTTGTGTGTTCTTCTGTTCGGGAAGAAATAAAAACTTTTTAAGTACACGTCGTGTGCCCTCAGTACACGCCGTGTAGTCTTTTCTCGTGTCATAGGCTGTGTGGGCAGGGACACAGGGTAGGGAATGGCTTGGGGTAACACGTCGTGTACAAGTTGCACACGTCGTGTAGTGTTGACCTAGTGTCTGCCCATGTAACTAACAACATGGACGGAGGAAACCTTAATACATATACGTCGTGTCTACCTTGAACATGTTGTGTAGTCTGAACTAGGTACTCGTCCGTGTCACTAAAAATACATGTCGGTGTTATATATCCTAGTACACGTCGTGTCCTCCTGGAACACACCATGTAGTGTCAGTTGTGTAGCCGGCCATGTAGCGAGCAACACGGGTCGGTCTGGGGCTTCTTTGAACACACCGTGTCCTTTTGGAACACGCCGTGTAGTGTGACCTAGGTATACAGGCTGTGTCACGAACAACACGGGCCAGTGAAAGCTTTTCAAGTACACGCTGTGTTCCTATAGGACACGTTGTGTAGTTTTGTTTTAGAAGAGCCGTGTAGAAGGACTCAGGCAGGGAAGGAGGATTCAAGTACACGCCATGTATTCAGAAGACACGTCATGTGTTTGGGGTGTTACACGACCAGTTTTAGCTGGAGTACATGCCCATGTGGATGTCTTGTGAGAACACATTGTGTATTATTTATACACGCCATGTAGTTAAGTTTTGTAAATCTTGAATGCTTCCCTTCTCCTGTTCCCTTCTTGGTCTCCTTGTTTTCGGTCTTTGATAATCTTGATCTAAGGTGTGCTTTGACCTTGTAGAGTCATGCCACCGAGGTGACCACCGGTTGTTCTCCAGGAGAGTGACGACGATTATACTCCAGAGGTGGTAGGCCATGGGCTACCAGTGGATCCTCCAGCAGTGCCAGATGCAGCGCCAGCCATTATACTGGACATAGGTGCGGATGCTCGGTTCCGTGAAGGCTTCATGTGGTTCATACAGACCTTCCATAGAGCACAATAGGCCGCCACATCTATGGAAGAGCTGGCGCATATCTTCCAGCAAAAGCATCCGCCTATGTTTTCAGGGGATGGCGGACCACAGGCTATGAAGTCTTGGCTGGGTTCGATGCAGACTATCTTTGAGCATTTACAGACGCCTCCAGGGAGTAGGGTCAAGCTCACTACATACATGTTGTGTGATTCTGCCAAGAGGTGGTGGGATGTTTCCACCCAATCTGAGCATCACCAAGAAATGGAATGAGAATATTTTCAGGCAGCTTTCTATGACTTCTTCTTCCCGGAGATGCTGAGGGCAGATCGAGCTTGAGAGTTCATGAATCTGCAACAGGGCGCCATGTCAGTGATGGATTATTCTGCTCACTTCACCGAGCTTCAGTGTTTTGCACCTGTTCTGGTGGGTGATGAGGCATTGATGGCTAGACGCTTTGAGGATGGTCTTCGGTGTGACATTCGAGCACTGGTGAACATTTTCAGGTTGCTTATCGTACACTCTATTGTGAACCAGGCACCGATTACTGAGCTGAACCTACGGGAAATTAGTGGTGTGGGCCAGGGCATTTCGAAACTAGTTTTTGGTACTATTCCTACCAGTAAGAGGAAGAGGCTGATGGATTTCTCTCATGGTGGTAGTACTAGCCTGAAGAATACTTCAGGTGTCCAAGTCATTTGCTATCAGTGTGGTAGAGAGGGGCACAAGAGACCTCAGTGTTCACGAGACCCAGTGGGATGTCGAGCTTGCGAAAATATGGGTCATCTCCAGCGTTTTTGCAGGGTGTTTACACCAGTGGCTAGTGAGAGGGGTTCTGTGAAGACTCCTCATATGGGAGAAGGACCAGAAGCTTCTTACCAGTTAGGAAATTGGGATGCGTCAGGATGTATAGGCAGAGGTGGTGGTCGTGGTCATGGTAGCCAGACACCAGGATCTTAGAGGCAGCAGGGCAGGTCAGCTTAGGGTAGTCAGGCTGTGTCGCAGGTCCGTGACACTGGGCAGGCTTATGCAGTGCAACAGACCCAACAGGATCAGGATCCCAGACCTTCCACTTTCATAGGTACTATTCTAGTTTCTTCTGTTTTATCTTCTGCACTTTTCAATACGAGTGTTACACATAGTTTTATATCAATGGCCATTATGGAGATCCTTGGGCTCTGTATTCCTTCTTCTTCTGATGTTATGACGCTAGACACTCCATTAGGGACTAGAATGGCTGGTATGCGTCAGTACAGGGAGTTCCCCCTAGAGGTTGGTGGGTGTCACTTTCTATGGGACCTCTATGTCTTAGAGATGACGAGCTATGATTTCATTCTCGGGATGGACTGGTTAGTACCCTTTCGATCCTTTGTAGATTTCTATCATCGCAGGGTGATTTTAACATCACCATAGGGTGGAGAGTTTCTATACAAGGGAGAATGGGATGTCCAACCAAGCCGAGTTGGACCCGAGCATCATGGGAGAGGTGGAGTG
Organism: Viscum album; assembly: GCA_963277665.1. Classification (NCBI taxonomy): domain Eukaryota; kingdom Viridiplantae; phylum Streptophyta; class Magnoliopsida; order Santalales; family Viscaceae; genus Viscum; species Viscum album. The sequence continues at coordinate 904,741,224 of OY728166.1, read as the reverse complement.
ATAGCCTAGATTGAGAGTTTGTATCTAGATGACCAGGGAAATTGTCAGAAGGATTTCCCTCCAGTGGTTGATCGTTTCAGGGATGTCTTCCCAGACGACTTTTCAGGTCTACCTCTAAAGAGAGAGGTGGATTTTTCTATTGATCTTGTGCCAAGAGTAGCACCGGTGTCCATCCCTCCTTATAGGATGGCTACACCTGAGTTGCAGGAGCTCAAGAGGAAGTTAGAGGAGTTACAGGCAAAGGGTTTCATCTGACCCAGTACTTATCCTTGGGGTTCGTCTGTTCTATTTGATAAGAAGGCGGACGGTACCCTCAGACTTTGTGTGGATTATCAGAAGCTGAACCAGTTGATGGTTAAGAACTTATATCCCTTTCCAAGGATTGATGATCTTTTTGATCAACTTCGTGGAGCATGAGTGTTCTCAAAGATTGACTTGAGATCCAGATATCATCAGTTACGTTTTAGACCATCATATATACCGCTCACAGCTTTTCGAAGCAGATATGGTCTATACGAGCACTTGGTTATGCCGTTTGGACTCACGAATGCGCCAGCAGTTTTTATGGCTCTGATGAATCGTGTGTTCCACCCTTATCTGGATTCTTTTGTGGTAGTCTTCGTGGAAGATATCTTGGTGTACTCTCACACTCGACATGACCATGCCACCCATCTTGAGATCATTTTGAGTACACTGAGAGGGCATCAGATATATGCTAAGCTCTCAAAGTGCCACTTTTGGATGGACCAGATACACTTCCTGGGTCATATCATCTCAGAGGCAGGAGTTGTTGTGGACCCGAAGAAAGTGAGAGCAGTATTTTCCTAGGAGCATCCTAAGAACGTGTTTGAGATATGGAGTGTCTTGGGGATGGCTGGTTACTACATGCACTTTATACAGGACTTCTCCCGCTTAGGAGCATCGTTGATGGGGTTGACTAAGAAGGGTGTGAAGTTTGTTTTGTCAGAATCTTGCAAGATAGCCTTTCAGGAGCTGAAGGGAAGGTTGACATAAGCACCAGTCCTGATAATTCCAGAGTAAGGGAAGAGCTATACAGTTTACTGTGATGCATCAGGTATTGGGCTGGGAGCAGTGTTGATCCAGGGCAATCGAGTTTTTGTGTACGAGTCTTGACAGTTGAGGCCACATGAGAGAAATTACCCGACGCATGATCTCGAGTTGGCTACAGTTTTTCATGCGTTATGTTGTTGGATACATTATCTCTTGGGAGAACATTTTGTGGTGTTTACAGACCACAAAAGTCTCAAATACATCTTTACCCAGTGTTACCTGAATTTGAGACAGTAAAGGTGGGTTTAATACCTTCAATCCTTCTACTTTGAGCTTGAATATACACTGGGTAAAGGTAACGTAGTTGCTGATGCACTGAGTAGAAGGACTCAGATACAGGCAGTTTATGAGGCCAGTGGTGAGTGGCAGCTTATGGCTTTGTTCTCTGAGATGCATTTGGAGGTGCACGATAGTCAGGGGAAAACCTATCTTTCTTCCTTAACTGTGACCTCTACCCTCCTAGATAGAGTGAGTATGAGACAAATATCGGATTCAGAAGGCTGAGTTCTATGGGATTCGGTGGCAAGTGAGGATCATCCTCCTGGTTGGATGATAGGCGGTGATGAGATACTGTGTTTCCATGGACGAGTGTGGGTTCTAGGGTATGTATACGAGGAGATGATGCGGGAGTTTCATACTTCAGCTTGGGCTGTACATCCCGAGGTTACCAAGATGTACCGTGACTTGAGACATCAGTATTGGTGGCCGGGTATGAAAAGAGAGGTAGCTGGTTTTGTTACAAGATGTTCCACCTGTCAGTAGGTGAAGGCTGAGCATCAGAGGCCAGCTGGGCTGTTACAGCAGTTACCCATTCTAGAGTGGAAATGGGATGATGTCGTGATGGATTTCATGACCGGGTTGCCAAGGTCACCTCAAGTCAATGATGTCGTGTGGGTTGTTGTGAACAGACTCATGAAGGTAGCTCACTTTTTTCCAATCAAGTAGACCTTCGGTGTTAACAAACTTAGGAAGTTATATATCTGTGAGGTTGTATGTCTTCATGGGGTCCCTTGTTCTATCATTTCAGATAGGGATGCCCACTTTACGTCTTGTTTCTGGCAAAGTTTTCAGAGGGCACTGGGTACACAGGTGCTTCTGAGCATAGCTTAACACCCTCAGACCGACGGCCAGTCAGAGCGTACGATACAGGTGCTTGAGGACATGCTGCGTGCATGCGTCCTAGACTTTGGGGGCTCTTGGGAGAAGCATATACCCCTGGTTGAGTTTTCCTACAATAATAGTTTTCAATAAACTACTGAGATGACACCTTATGAGGCTTTGTATGGTAGGCCATGCTGATCACCCTTGTTGTAACGTCCCAGTTCCGGAAGCCACCCAGAGGTGCCCCATACCCAATTGGTCACATGGCCTCAAGCACATTTCCCTAAACTCCAGAGGCTAATGACTAGTAGTGAGGGCCTTGGGTGTGATAGTGGGGAAACTATGCCCTCATTGGTAGAGTACACAGCGGAAGTAAACAACACACATACAATAGCGGAAGCAGTAAACATCCATACAAGAGTAAACAGTGGAAGACTGAGATAAAGAAACAACTAGAGCATGCATATATATAAATGATGCATGAGGCATATGTTTAGGAAATCAGCCAAACAAGTCACAATGCTGGAAATACAAACAGTACTGAAAATAAGTACAAAATAAAGATAACAACTCCTCATCATCGTAAGCCTAAGCTTGGTCCCATGCTCCCCAGCTCCCCAGCAAGTAAAGTACCTGTGGTCGAAGGGCGCTTAGTCCCATTCCCCCTATAGCTCACGTCGAGGAACCTCAGACACTCTGAGGAAGCATTCAATGTCAATTCCCCCTGTGGTCTCGCATTATATTATAAAGACACTCTGGAGAATCTCTTACATCCATTCTCCCTATGGTCTACTACACTAGGTTCCCACAACCCTGTGTAAAGTTAGAAAGTATCGCATCACATAACGACCAAAGTGAACCTCAAGAACTACTTGGCTAGCAGTCTATAGAATAACAAAATGTCAGAAAAAGAACACTCCATCCTACAATACTAGGCATGGAAACTAGAAAAAGCCTAACAGGAAAAACTAGACCAAACGGTCATAAACAGAAAAATCATGCATGGAAAAAATCTAAAGCATAGTGAATTGCCCTATTCACAAACAATAACCTCTACTCAAGCATATAAGCGAAGCAGGAAAACAACAAGGGAAAAACAGGAAACACACAATACCCCATTCAAGGGTATTGGTGGAATTTGCACAAAATACTCAAAGACTTTCTACAGAAAGACACAAACCACCTACCTTGATGTTATGAGATCGATATACTTGAACCAAGAGGCTTGAATCTCCTTAGAACATTGTATATCTATGAAAACATATAAAACATTCAACCCACGATAACTTATAAAATAGGAGGAATTGGAAAATTATGCTCTAGAAGAAGGAAGAGCTTACCGCTGCAGTTCCAACGCAATCGACGACAGTCGATTCGGAGAACAGATGGATTCTCAAGGGCTCAGAGAAGATCTGTGGCCGTACAGACTCTCTCGGACGAAGAAAACATAGAAGAAGACGGTTTTGTCCATCAGACGTGACCCCAGTTCGTTTAATGAAAAAAAATACATGGAATTTAATTTTGGAGTACACGACGTGTACTTACTGTTTCCATACTCTGCTTTAGGCAGCCTCCACATCACCCCACACGACTGTGTGTGTGGCCCTTACACGGCCAGCACACGACCTCATGCGGCAACGAAGTACATGGCGTGTACTCGTAAAGTACATGGTGTGGACTTCAAAAAATTATAGAAACTTCTCTTTTCTCAAAAACTCAGGAAAAAGGAAAAACATATCTAAAAAAGAAGGTTCGGGTTCTTACAAACTGCCCCCCTTAAAGAAATTCGTCCCTGAATTTCCCTAGCGAGGAATAGAAGAAGAAACCCCGAGCATCTCTGGCCACTGTGATCGTACATCGGCCTCCTTCTCCCAAGTCTCGTCCTATACTCGCCCGTGCTACCATAGCACCCATACCAGAGGAACAGACCGACCACGGAGAACCTTTGAACTATGATCGAAAATCTGGATAGGATTCTCCTCAAATGATGCATTCACTTCGAGCTTAACTTCCTCAGGTTGAAATACATGAGACGGGTCGGAAAATTAACGTCGAAGCTAAGAAACATGGAAGACGTCATGCATAGTCTGGTACCTCTGAGGTAACTAAAACCGATAGGCAACCGGATCAACTCTCTCCAACACCTCAAACATCCCGACGTACCTCAGTGAAAGCTTACCCTGTCTATGAATCCTCTTGTGTTTCAACCTCAGTGCAACACGTAGGAAAACCTGATCCCCGACCTCGGACTCCATAGGTCATCTCTGCTGATCAACATAAGACTTATGTCGAGACTGTGTCGTAGCCATCCTCTTCCAAATCAACTCTATCTACTCTGTGGTATCCTATACAAGATGAGGTCCCAGCAAAGTTGTCTCTCCTGCCTCCAGCCAACACTTGGGTGATCGGCATGGCCTACCAAACAAAGCCTCATAAGGTGTCATCTGAATAGTTGCTTGAAAACTATTATTGTAGGTAAACTCCAAAAGAGGTATATGCTTCTCCCAATAACCTCCAAAGTCTGGAATGCAAGCTCAGAGCATATCCTCAAGCACCTGAATTTTACGCTCGAACTGGCCATCTGTTTGGGGATGGTAAGTTGTACTCAAAAGTACCTGTGTACCCAAAGCCTTCTGAAGCCCCAGCCAGACCTGAGAAGTAAAACATGCATCCCTGTCTGAAACAATGGAGTGTGGAACTCCATGTAGACGTACAATCTCTCAGATGTACAACTGTCCTAGCTAATCAACATTGAAGGTATCCTTGATCAGCAAGAAGTGAGCAAACTTCGTAAGTCTATCGATGACAACCCAAACAACATAATTACCTCGGGGAGACCTCAAAAACCCTGTCACAAAATCCATCGCGACATCGTTCCACTTCCACTCGGGAATGGGTAGATGCTGTAAAAGTTCTGCTGGTCACTGATGCTCCACTTTCACCTACTGACAAGTGGAACACCTCATGAAAAAACCAGAAACATCTCTCTTCATACCTGGCCACCAATACTGGCGGTGTAGATCATGATACATCTTGTTGATGTCAGGATGAACTACCAAAATTGAGGAATGAAAATCCCACATTAACTCCTCACGTATATCTTTTGGAACCCATACACGTCCTTGGAAATTCAAGATCTCATCCTTGCCTACTGTCCATTTAGGAAGAGGTTCTTATCCTGACACGCTCTCCCATAGGACTAGGCCTTCAAAATATGATAGCTACCTCATTCGAACTCGATCAAGAAGAGTATAGGTAACAAATACAGAAGATAGAAAAGTTTGTCCTTGTCTTTCGTGCACCTCCAAATGTATCTCAGAGAACAGAGCCATAAGTTTCCACTCACTACCAGTCTCCTGAACTACTTGTATCTAATTCCTCATGCTCAATACATCAGCCAATGCATTTCCCTTTCCCGGCGTATAGGCAAGCTCAAAGTCAAAAGACTGAAGATACTTGACCCACTTGCATTGTCTCAGATTCAGATCATGCTGAGTGAAGATATAATTGAGACTTTTGTGGTCAGTGAAAACCAAAAAAATGCTCTCCCAGAAGATAATGTCTCCAACAACATAAGGCATGAACAATAGCTACCAACTACAGATCGTGCATCGGGTAGTTCCTCTCATGTGGCCTCAACTGCTGAGACCCGTACGCAACGACTCCATCTCCCTGCATAAGCACAGCTCTTATCCCGATACCTGAAGCATCATAGTAGACAGTGTAGCTCTTCCCTGGCTTTGGAAAGACTAGTATCGGTGCTGAATTCATCCTCCCTTTCAGCTCCTTAAAGACTGAATCATAAGAATCTGACCATAAGAACTTTTCACCCTTCTTAGTCAGACCTGTCAGCGGTGCTTCTAAGCGTGAAAAGTCCTGTATGAAGCGTCTGTAGTATCCAGCAAGCCCTAGAAAACTCCTTACCTTGAAGATGTTCTTCAGCTGCTCCCAGGAAACTACTTCTCTCACTTTCTCTAGGTCCACTGATACTCCTATCTCTAAGATAACATGACCCAAGAAGTGAATCTGATCCATCCAAAAGTGGCATTTTGAGAGCTTAGCATATAACTGATGCTCTCTCAGTGTACTTAGAACAATCTCAAGATGGGTAGCATGGTCATGTCGAGTGTGAGATTACACCAAGATATCATCCATGAAGACCACCACGAATGAATCCAAATATGGATGGAACACTCGGTTCATCAGTGTCATGAAAACTATCAGCACGTTCGTGAGGCCAAATGGCATAACCATATGCTTTTATAGACCATACCTACTTCTGAAGGCTGTGAGAGGTATATCATATGTTCTAACGCACAACTGATGATAACCAAACCTCAAATTGATCTTCGAGAACACCTGGGCTCCTCGAAGCTGATCAAAGAGGTCATCAATCCTAGGAAAAGGATATCGGTTCTTAACCGTCAACTGGTTCAGCTTTCGATAATCCACACAAATCATAAGGGTGTCGTCTTCCTTCTTTGCAAACAGGACAGGTGAGCCCCAAGGAGAAGTAATGGGTCAGATGAAAACCTTTGCCTGCAACTCCTCCAACTACTTCTTGAGCTCCTGCAACTCAGGTGTAGCCATCCTATAAGGAGGAATGAACATCGGTGCCACTCCTGGCACGAGACCTATAGAAAATTCTACCTCACGCTCTGGAGGTAAACCTGAAAATTCCTCTGGAAAGACATCCCTGAAATGATCCACCACTAGAGGAAAGTCTAACTATGAAGTCCCTTGGTCATCTAGATACAGACTGGAAATCTGAGCTGTAACTCCACCTAGCCCATGATGCTCGGGTCCTGCTATACTCGCCTGGACATCCCACTCGCCTCAATGAAGAAAAGATCCACCCTCTAGTGATATGAAACTCACCCAGTGGCAATAACAGTCGACGACTACTTGGAAGGGAACTAGCCAGTCCATTCCGAGAATGACATCATAGCCTGTCATCTCTAGAACATAAAGATCCCAAAGGAAGTGACACCCAACCACCTCTAGAGGGAACTCCTTGCACCGATGTACACTAGTCGTCTTAGTCCTCAACAGTGTGTCTATATTCAAAGTATCGGAAGAGGAAAAGATGCAGAGTCCAAGGATCTCCACAATAGCAATAGAGATAAAGCTATGGGAAGCCCTTGTATTGAAAAGAGCAGAAGATAAAACTGAGGCTACTAAGATCATACCTCGAACTGTAGAGGGTCCCAGATCCTACTCCTGTTGGGTCTACTCCAGTGCAAAAGCCTGACCTGTACCACAACCCTGTGACCCTGCCTGACCACTCTAAGTTGATTCACCCTGTTGTCGCTGAAACACCGGTGACTAACCACCACGGCCTCGACCTCCACCTCGGCCCGAATAGCCAGAAGAACTCTAGTTCCCAGACTGGTGAGAAGCCGGTGGCACTGCTTTTGAACGAGGAGTCATGGATGAACCCCTGTCACCAGCTGCTGATGAGAAAACCTAACAGAATCAATGGAGGTGACCCATATTTCCGCAAGATTGGAACTCCACTGGGTCTCTCTGTAATTGAGGCCTCGTATGCCTAGCCCTTCCACACTGGTAGCATACCACCTGGCTACCTGAAGATGTGTCTCGCTACCTCGGATCACTGTACATAGACTCCCTACGGCGCTTTCTGCTATCAGCTGGTGAAGCACTAACTCTGGAAGAGGAACCTCCTTGGCTCTCAGCTCTATAATCTGTCAGATTGCACTCCGCAATCAGTTCCTAGTTGATGATGGAAGTGATGGAAGTCAGCCTGAAGATATTCACCTGTGAGTGGATCTCCCGTCTGAGACCATCCTAAAACTTCCTTGCCAAGAACAATCCATATCTGCCCTGGAGGGGTGTGAAACACTGAAGCTCGGTGAAACGAGAGGAATACTCCATGACGGAAAGAGTACCCTACTCCAGACTCATAAACTCCCGGGCTTGGTCGGCCCTCAGGGTCTTCGGATGGAAGTAGTCATAAAAGACGCGTTGAAACTCCTCCCACGCCATAACCTGCTGATAACCCACCTGTGAGATCACATCCCACCACCTCTTGGAGGAGTCCTATAGTATGTAGGTAGCGATCTTGACCCGCCTCTCTAGAGGAATCTTCAGATTCTCAAAGATCGTCATCATGGCTTCTAGCCATGACTCTGTAGCCTGAGGTCCTCCTTCCCCTGAGAAGGTGGGAGGATGTTGCTTCTGGAAAACCCACGTCAAGTCTTCCATAATCGAGGCAGGAGGTGGATCTTTCTGGAAGGTCAGTATAATCCTCAAAAATCCTTCCCTAAACTATGCATCGGTGCCTGTAACCAGTATCACTACCGGTGCCAAGGCTGGCACAACAAGAGGATCTGTGGGAAGTCCCTAATCATCCATATCTGATGTCTAATCATCGCCTGGCAGCAGGCGTGCAACCAGAGGATGTCTCGGTTCCATGACTCTGCAAGGTAAAATGCACACCTTAGATCAACATTATCAAGTACTGAAAACTAGGATCGTAAGAAGGAAACATGAGAAAGAAGGCATTCAAAATTTACAAATCATGACTACACGACGTGTATAAAGACTACACGATGTGTTCCCTTAAGTCATTTACATGGGTGTGTACTTTTTCCAAAACTGGTCGTGTAACACCCCAAACACACGGTGTGTTATCCAAACACATGGTGTGTACTTGAATCCTCTTCCATGCCCGAGTCCTTCTACGGTCTGGCCACACAGCTCTCTTAAGACAAAATTACACAGCATGTTCAAGGCAGACACAGCGTGTACTAGAAATGCCTTATCTGGCCCGTGTTGTTAGCGACACGGCCTGAAACATGGTTGACACTACGTGGCGTGTTCCAGAAGGTAACACTGACCCATGTTGTTAGTTACATGGTTGGCTCCACGGTTAACTATACACGGCGTGTTCCACGGGAACACAGTGTGCACTTGAAGGAATTCTCCAAACTGTGTTGTTCATGACACGGCCAGGTACCCAGGTCATACGACACGGCATGTAGAATTCAGACATGGCATGTATGTGAAAAGATAACACGACCCGTGTTGTTCGTGACATAGTCGGGTACCTATTTCAGACTACACGGCATGCTAAATTAATACATGGTGTTCTCCTATATGAATTTTCACAACCCCGTGTCCCTTCCCACACAGTCAATGACACGGCTATAGACTACACGGAGTGTAACCATAAAGTACACGTCGTGTATTCTGGGTTTTTCTGGATAGTAGCCTCAGAAACTACTCTGGAGCCTAGAAAACATAGAAAACCAGCGTTAAGGTTCCAAATTACGATCTGTGAGGTGCCATACTCCCCGTGAATCAAAGCTTGGCATCTTATACAAGTCATAACAAGGCAACAAGAAATTATCTACCAAATTCTGGTCCATGAGGGCACATAACACCTCAAGAACCAAAGTTTGGCGTCCATCTAAGAAAATCCCTATACAAACAAATTCCCTATAAACTAGAAGGGATTCTATCAAAGCATCTATCACAATAGCATGCATGATCTACACAACATCTATCACAACAACATGTGATCGCTAATGCATCCTAGATGGAATGGCAAGAATGAATGGCATGTGATTTCTAACAAGTGCCTATATGATGCATGAGATGGCATACCCCTATCTCATCGGGTTGTGACAGAAATAGAACCACAATAACAACAATGGTAACAACACAAACCATATGAATCACCCAATGGTGAAATCAAATCAACTGTAAAATTGCAAACCAGTAAAATTACAATAAACGAGGTAGTATGGATTTTCCCTGTACATGGGTTAGATACTCCCAGGAACAACTTATTACCAAGTAATTATTTTGTCCTATCCCTGGATATAGGCTCCAAACAGTAAGTCAAGAGAAAAGAAACCCTCTGATACCACTTTGTAGCATCCCAGTTCCAGAAGCCACCCAGAGGCGCCCCATACCCGGTTGGTCACATGGCTTCAAGCACATTTCTCCGAACGTCAGAGGCTTCCGACTAGCAGTGAGGGCCTTGGGTGTGATAGTGGGGAAATTATGCCCTCATTATTAGAGTACACAGTGGAAGTAAACAATACACATACAATAGCAGAAGCAGTAAACATCCATACAAGAATAAACAGCAGAAGACCAAGATAAAGAAACAACTAGAGCATGTATATATATAAATGATGCATGATGCATATGTCTAGGAAAGTAGCCAAACAAGACACAATGTTAGAAATACAAATAGTACTGAAAACAAGTACAAAAGAAAGATAACAGCTCCTCAGCAGCGTAAGACTAAGCTTGGTCTCATGCTCCCCAGCTCCACAACAAGTCAAGTACCTGAGGTCGAAGGGCGTTTTCCCTTATCTGTACCTGTAACAATATAATCTGTTTGGACCCAAAAGCATGACCCAAACAGGGTGTGAGACAAAATATCAGTAGGAAACCACCCGAAGATCTGTTCCTAATAGTCAGTGAATATATGGAAGGTAAAAGTACAGGAAGTAGTAAACATGAATGTACTAAGCAGCAAACAATCCACAGTTTCTAGCATATAATTTACAAACAAGTAAGCATCCACTCATGTAAGTAGAACAAACAGGTAACCCTCTGGGTATTTATCACAGCCTAACCCCTATGGTTCAACCTACCAGTACTAGAAACCCTCTGGGAGGCACACATAGTCTCACCCCTTTGGTTCAGCTAAATAATAGACTCTCTGGGGAAGCACTCACCATCAATTCCCCCTATAGTCTTGTATCGTACTAAAGGCGCTCTAGGGAAGTAATAAACGTCTCATTCCCCCTGTGGCCCATGTCGATGAACTACAGACACTTTAAGGAATCAATCAACGTCAATTCCCCCTGTGGTCTCACGTAGTATTATAAAGACACTTTGGAGAAGCCCTTACGTCCATTCTCCCTATGGTCTACTACACTAGGTTCCCACAGCATTGTGTAAAGTCAGCAAGTATTGCATCACATAACGGCCAAATTAAACCTCAAGAACTACTTGGATAGCAGTCTACAACATAACAACATGTCAGAAAAAGAACACTCCATCCTATAATACTAGGCATGGAAACTGGAAAAGGCCTAACAGTCAAAACTAGATCAAACAGTCATAAATAGAAAAATCATGCATGGAAAACATCCAAAGCATAGTGAATTACCCTATTCAAAAACAATAACCTCTACTCAAGCATATAAGCGAAGCAGGAAAATAACAAGGGTAAAACAGGAAACACGTAATACCCCGTTCAAGGGTATTGGTGGAATTTGCACAAAATACTCAAAGAATTGCTACAGAAAGGCACAAACCACGTACCTTGATGTTAGGATATCGATATACTTGAACCACGAGGATTTAATCTCCTTATAACTTTGTAGATCTATAAAAACGTATAAAAATTTCAACACACAATAACTTGCAAAAGAGGAGGAATTGGAAAACGATGATCTAGAAGAAGGAAGAGCTTACCATTGTGGTTCTAACGCAATCGATGGAAGTCAATTCGAAGAACAGACAGAGGCTCAGGGGGGTGGAGAATATCCACGGATATACGGAATCTCTCGGATAAAGAACACTTAGAAGAAGACGGTTATGTCCATCAGACGCAACCACGGTGCGTTTAATGAAAAAAAAGAAAATACACGGCATGTACTTTTGGAGTACACAGCGTGTAATTATTGTTTCTATACTCTGCTTTAGGCGGCCTCCATGTCACCCCACATGACTGTGTGTGTGGTCCTTACATGGCCAGCACACGGCCTCGCGTGGCAATGAAGTAAACGACATATACTCATAAAGTATACGACCTGTACTTTAAAAATTTCCAGAAACTCCTCTTTTCTCAAAAACTCCAGAAAAAAGGAAAAACATACCTGAAAAGAAGGTATGGGTTCTTACACTTGTGCTGGTTGGAGGTAGGTGAGGCAGCTTTACTGGGACTATGACTTGTATAGGAGACTTTAGAGCAGGTCCAGTTGATTCAGAAGTGGATGGCTACCACACAGTCTCGTCAGAAATCTTATGTTAATCGCCGCAGATGACCATTGGAGTTCGTTGTCAGGGATTAGGTATTCTTGCATGTTTCACCGAATTTGGGACACCGGCGGATTAGGAGATAGGGTAAACTTTCACTAAGGTATGCGGGGCCATTTGAGATTCTGGAGAGAGTCGGGCCGGTTGTCTATCGGTTGTAGTTACCACAGAGGTACCGGGCCATGCATGACATCTTCCATATATATCAACTGTGTCGTTATCACTCAGACCCATCTCATGCCTTTAAGCCTGAGGAGGTTGAGCTTCAGGTCGATGCATCCTTTGAGGAGCATCTGATTCGTATTGTTGATAGGAGCACAAAGGTTCTTTGAGGCCGGTCAGTTCCACTCGTACGGGTGCTATGGAAGCATGGCCGAGTATAGGATGAAACCTAGGAGCGGGATATAGATGTACATTCTCAGTGGTTGGAGTTGTTCACAGCTTTATCTTCACCACCCTTGGAAGGGAAATTCAGGGACGAATTGCTTTAAGTAGGGAAGTTTGTAAGAACTCGGTTCTTATTCTTGAGGTATGAGTTTCTTCTTTTCCTTTTTCCTTAATTATTTTTGAGAAAATAAGGGAAATGGGGAAAATACCAAATTTTGTGGGTACACGTAGTGTACTTTTCTACATGTCGTGTACTTTGGTCATGTGGGATGAGTACACAGGGCATGTAGGCCTGTCGGTGATGAAAGGTGTAAAAACCGACTACACGCCATGTACTATGTATTTACACGCCATGTAATCAGTCGGTAGGTGAATAGTAAGGCGGTGTAGGCAGCCATCAGCGGAGCGACCGTACACACCGTGTAATAAAAAATACACGTTGTGTACTCATGTCGACAGATGAACAGTGTCGCGGTGGAAAGAATCTGCCAGAGGAACAGTTTAAAAATGAAAAGTACATGCCGTGTACTTGAGAGTATACGCTGTGTAGTTTGTTTTTATCTCTTAAAACTGGCAGTAGCCTCATCATTCGGCATAGGAGGCTTTGAATTAATTTTAGAGATTGGGAGGACATCCTAACCTTGGAGGATCACCCGATCGCACACTGGGAATCTGATTCCGCTTCCGTCGATCACATTGGGACCGTACGGGTAAACCCTCCCCTCTCATTGCGCTGTTCTTACCAATTATTCCTCTAAGGGAAGTTATTTATGTTTGAACAAGAATTATCTTATCCTATATCTATGTCATTCTTGGACGATTCGAGAGGCATCGTTCAAGTATATTGATCAGAGGAGATCAAGGTAGGTGGTCTGGTGTTTATTTCCAACTGTTGAGTTGAATTTGTGTATTGTTGTGCTACGAACCCATGGTTGGGGTGTCGTATGGTTGTGTCCTTTGCTAAAATATATCTATAATTTCATAGATAATCTTTTGATAAATTAAAACTATTGTTTGGGATCACTTCTTGGATCTAGGACCACCCCGGGGGTGCGTTCCTCTGTTTAGCCGTTTGGCCAGGATACCCAAGGGTATGCCATGATTATATTATGCATTGATTTTTCTTGAGAGAAAGTTTATATAATTGTTATTATGCTTTGGGCTCGGCCCAGTTCCTTGTGCCTGGGGGCAATGTTTTAGTAGCCTGAGGGCAGTGTTCTATTAGCTTGAGGGTAGTGTTTTCTTAGCCTGAGGGCGGTGTTTGGTTAGCCTGAGGGTAACCTTTGTTTATAACTATGGGAAGTAGTCTCCGTTCCTGGGGGTAATATCACGTATGCTTGAGGGAAATGATCGTTATGCATGAGAGCAATCACCTATGGGTATTTGATTCTATTACCTGAGGGTAAGGATAGTATGTCTGAGGATACGACTATTTAGAATATTCATTGTGGTGATTTTCTATGTTGTACCTGCCAAATTAAAGCACAATCTTGGAGGTGATAAGTAATAATTAAAATGATAATGAAACTAGTAGTGACAGTTACTTTTGAGTACTTACTATTTTACTGCATTTATTTTTGCACGCTGTTGTTGCATATTTTCACTGACAGTTGGGCACGGGCCTTTGGTGGGTGCCTACTGGGATTTATTTCTCATACCCTATTTGGGTCATGTCTTTGGCCCAAAAAGACTATATTACTACAAGTGTTGACAGGGGAAATGGTCACTTTATAGGTACATGATTGTAGCAGAGGAGTAGGAGAGCATGGGACCGAGCTTAGGCTTGCAATGTGGTTGTGTTTCATTTACTCTGCTTTGTTTTGTTTGGTTGTACCTTATACTTTGAGTTATATTGTATTGTATTGCAATATATCCCATTTTGGCTACTTTCATAGAAATAGTGATATACTATATTTTTATATATAACCGTTGGTTCTCTTTTACTGCAGTTGTTCGTTTCTAGTACGTATCATTACTGCTTCCACTTTTGTATGTTATTTTCTTTTCCGTTGCACTACACTTTGACAAATGAGGGCATAGTTTACCCACTATCAGACCTAGGCCCTCGCTGCTAGTTGGCAGCCTCTGGCATTTGGGGAAATGCGCTTGAGGTCATGTGACCAACCAGGTTCAGGGCACCCTCTAGGAGGCTCCCAGAACCAGGACGTTACATATATATATGTGTGTTGGGAAACAATCCCTCAAGGTATCATTGAAGCATTTTTGAGGTGATTGTGTTTGTTGAAAAAGTGGAAATCTGTGTTGTGATTGTTGACAAAGCAAACCATGATGTACAAATTTGTTTACAAAGGGGATTTCATGGTGGCATGTCAAGTTCAAGGGATGTGGTTAACGATTCATGTTTGATTCAAGAATTTCGACAAAGGAATGGATGATCTGGAGGCGGTACAAAAAGAGCAGATACAAGGTAGCGCCATTTTCTAGTATTTGCCAAATTTTTGGGCCTGAAAATCGACAAATGAAGAAAAGTAGTTTTTGGAAAAGGGACTTGTGCACCGTGTACTTGAAGGAGGGGAAACTTGCACTCCATATGTTTTTCAAGATCAAAACATCAAAATATGGCAACGGGATAAGGGGTGCCCAAGTTTTAGGGTTGGTCGCGCAAGTGACTTGCGCGCTGAGACTTGCACATTGAGGGGAGACTTGTGCACCGTTGTGTAGGGTGTCCAAATGCCTATAAATAGAGGTTGGCCTCTCCTCATTCGTTGAAGAGTTCAAAAATTAGAAAAATCAGATCTCTCATCACGCAGGTGTGGTGGTCGCGCAAGTGGTGTGTGGTCGCGCAAGTAGAAGTTGTACGCCAGGTGATAGTTGTGCACCCAAAGTGGTTTGGGCGAGAAAGGAAGGAAGTCGCCCAAGTTTTGAGTTGAAGAAGAAGGCATCACACAAGTGGTTTGGTGACACTTTCGCGCCAGATTTTGAAGAAGCACGATAGTTGGTGGTTGCGCGCCAATACTGGTTTGGGCGTAAAATGGAGTGAGTCGTGCAAGTTTGGAGTTGCAAAAGCTTGTGTTGTGCAAGTGGTTGAGGTGGACTTGCGCGCCGGTTTGGACTTGCGCGTCGAGACTTGCGCACCGACTTAGAGAAGGGCGCCATGTATTGTTGATGCACGGTAGTGATTCAGGGCTGCGTGGAAGCTGGAAGATTGTTCGATACCTTCGATGCAAAGTGAGATTCATCTACGGGTGAAAGTTGTAATTCAACAGCACATCTACATACAATAGAGGATGTATTCATTAGTGATAATGAGGATACCTATAAGTCTATAAACTGTGAGTGGATACTTTCCAGAGCAGTGAGAAAAGGAAGAGGAAGAAGGTGATCCTCTCCACCGGCAGTGATCCATAGAGAGAGAAACAGGGAGTGACCCTTGGGAAAGCAGTGAGTTAACCCTAAACATTGTAAAGGCAGTGAGCCTGGGAATAGAAGTGATCTATCCCGAACCTTGTAAATAGCAGTGTGCTTATAGTGGATTTGGTACATCGGCACATTGCCGGTGTATGCTCCTTGGACGTAACCCAGTGAGGGTGAACCAAGTAAAAATTATTGTGTCTTGTGCATTCTTTACTTTCTGTTTATATTGTGCAATGGGAAAGAGAGAGAATAGTGTTTTCTTAACAGTGAAACAAGATCAGAAGGGGCTTTGATTTTAAATTAGTCATACCCTGATTCACCCCTCCCCCCTCTCAGGGTATTCAGCCTTATGGACCTAACAATTGATATCAGTGGGAAAGGCTGATTTAGTTCTTCTCTCAATGGAGGTCACTAATCATAAAGGGATTCCAATCTTCGATGGATGTAATTTTCAGATATGGAAGAATAGAATGCAACACTATTTCCGATATTTGGGAATGGATGTGTTTTTAGTAGCTATGCATGGTATCTCAGCTGACATCAACAATGGAGCATTATCAGAAACTGAAAGAAGGGAGCTAGATGTTGATGTGAAGGGTATTAATGATTTAGGTGGATCCCTTTCAAATGATATCTATACAAAGGTTATGTCATGCAAAACGTTACATGCTATGTGGGAAAATCTTTTGAATATATATGAAGGGGATACAAAAGTCAGAGAGGAAAAGCTGCAAGCTCTGTGGAACAAGTATGAAGATATGAGAATGAGCCTGAATGAATCTGTTGATGCATTTTTTGATAGGGTAAATGTTGTTGTAGAATACATGCAGGGTCTTGGAAAAGTCATCAAAGATATATAGATCGTGAAGCGTATCTTGAGGAAACTGCCACCTCGTTTCAATCTAAAAGTTTCAGTTTTGGAAGATAAAGACCCGAAAAAGCTGACAATGGATAACCTGCACAGCACACTTGTTGTATATGAAATGAGAAATGACGATAAAGATGTTGTGGAAAAGGGAAAGTCCAAATAATTGGCATTCAAGTCCATGAAAAAGCTCACCATTGAAGATTCTCAAGAAAAAGAAGAGACAGATGAGGTGATGTCATTCCTTTCTTCAAATCTGCAAAGAGGAAAAGGAAAGTTTAAAGGGAAACTTCCACTAGCATACTTTTGATGTGGAAAGGTTGGTCATCTTGTGGCAAGGTGCCCCAAAAATTTTCAAGATAACGATAATTATGATGACGAAGTCTAAATTCCCAAGAAGAAGTCTTCAGAGTTTGTGAAAGGGAAGAAGAAATTCAAGAGAAATTTCTTCAAGAAGAAGAATCTTCTTTCTCAAGAATTTGAAAGTTTAGATGAGTCTGAGGATGAAGAGGATAAGGAGATTGAAAACAGAAAAGATCGTGGGGAAAATTCTATGGTGGCAGTTGTCGGTAGTGCTCAGAAGAAGGAAGAAACCGATATTGATGAAGAAGAAGAAGTTCAAGTAAGAGTGGATATGCAATCTGAGTTAGAGGCTGCTCTTGAAGAGATAGATGTTTGGAGGGATAAAACAAAGAAATCCAACAAAGTTGTCCTTGATGCCAAACTCTATATTCAGCAGCAAGAATAAGAGAAGTCTGAGCTAATGGAAGAAATTGAGAAACTCAGGTCATCAGTGCCAGAGAATTTAGAATCAGTTAGTGAGTATAAACTCAAGATTTAAGAACAGAAGAAGGAGATCGATGGCTTGAATATCACAGTGAAAGATCACATCAAGCGTATCGAAGAGCTTGAAGAGGAAGTTGTCGGTCTGTGGCAAAAAGTTAAGGATCATGAAAAACCTTTGATTCCCAACACATTCTTGGGAAAGTAGAATATTATGAATACTAGAAAGATGAAAGAGGAGTCTAGTAGTTCAACAGGAAAGAAACAGCAATCAAGCTCATGCGTTAAGGGTGATTTAGGGATTGATCAGAAACAGAAAGCAGTCAGAGTTGAAGTTAGACCACAAGCACCTATTCTGAATATGAAAATTGATGTGCGTACAAAGAAAAATCAGAAAACTTAGAGAACTCAAGGGACTAATGGCAGTACAGAAGCGACGTGTAGTAATGCACCTTTCATCAGGTGTTATTGTTGTGGAAAGATGGGAAATTCACAGTATGTGTGTTCCATAGCCAAGAGATATTGAAGTTCACAAGAACAAAGGTGGCATCCAAACAGATAATGGTTCTCCAGAACATATTTGAAGGAAATTGTTTTTGGTGCGGAGGATTTGGGCACATGGTTAGCTACTGCACTTCGACCATACAAAGAAATGTTCCAAAGAAGAAACAAAATGGTCACAAGCTACAGATTAATGAACTGAGAGGTGAGCTGAAAACGCAAAATAGATTTACATCTTTGCAAGATGAAGTAGGTCCATCATACTCTGAGAATGATCATGAGTATCAATCTATACTGAGTATAGAGACAAAAATATGGACTAAGAAGAAGAGAGTAGAGAAGGCAGTGGTTGCTAAAATTTCCCTTAAAGCATCAGATCGTTCTGGTGTGTGGGTCCTTGATAGTGGTTGTACATCTCATATGACAGGAAACAAAGATCTGGTTACAGGCATAAAATATGACAAAGAAAGAGTTTTCAAGTTTGGAAACGATGAAGGTCTGAAGATAATTGGATCGGAAAAGTCCCGGTTTGGGAGCAAAGAAATAAAACGTGTTGATGTCATAGTTGCTCGGTGTTAGTCAATTGTGTGACTTAGGGCATTCTATATGGTTTACCAAGAAGACCTGTGTCATCACAAGAAGAGATGGTACAATGATACTACAGGGAAAAAGGACAAAAGGGAATCTCTACTTTGTAAGTGGAGAAGAAGATATGTGCTTTTTATCCAGAGAGGAAGAGAACAAATTATGGCATAAGCGACTTGGTCATCTATGCCAACTATCCCTGGAAGATCTGGTGAAGTGTGATATAGCAAGAGACCTCCCTAAGCTATCACATGATCATACTCACACGTGCAATGCATGCCAACAAGGGAAGATCATCATAAAGACGTATAAAGCAAAGGAAAATAAGTCAATAAGAGTGTTCGAATTGGTGCATGCTGATGTTTGTGGTCCTGTCACACCAAGATAAATTGACGGAAAGAGGTACTATGTTCTTTTTATTGATGACTATAGCATAATGGCATGGGTATTTGTTATTTCCCATAAGTCAGATGCGTTCAGCTGCTTAAAACAATACCGGAGGGAGTGTGAAAGGATGCTCGGATAGAAAATTCTGAAGTTTTGTACTGACAATGGTACGGAATTCACAAACAGTCTAGTGGAATACTATCTCAAGAAACATGGGATAAGGCATCAAGTTTCTTTAGTACGAACTCCCCAACAGAATAGAGTGGTTGAAAGGAGAAATCAGATCATCAACAACATGGTCAGAACAATGCTTATAGAAAAAGACCTACCAGAGAAGTTTTGGAAGGAAGTAGTATTGACATCAGTCTACATTTCTAATAGGGCTCTGTTGTGTCTAAAGGAAGGAAAGACTTCGTATGAAATGTGGTACGGAAAGAATCCAACAATGAAATACTTTCGATTATTTGGAAGTAAGTGATTCATTATTAATAAAGAAAATCATAGGAAGTTTGAATCACGTGGAGATGAGGGAATATTCCTGGGCTACTCAGGAAAGAGAAAAGCATAAAAATGCTTTAATAAGAGGCTGGGAAAAGTAATTGAGAGAAATGACATCACTATTGTGTAAAATGAAGAGAATATTATACAGCACAGTGAGTAGTTTCTTGATGAAAGTGATGAATAGGAAAATAACACAGGAGGAGCAGAAGTGGCAGATGCTGACTCAGAAGAAGACACTGATGATGAACAAGAAAGTGTCAAGTCCGTGTCTGCAAGGAAGCCAAAGAGTCGAGCTGAAATTGACAGGCAGAATATCATTGGTGATCAATCAGCTCCAGTTCAGACAAGAAGAATGAAATCACTGCAGCAGACATCATTACTATCATAGGTTGAGCTAAAATGCTTTGATGATGCAGTTGAAGATGGAAACTGGGTTCAGGCTATGAATAAAGAGCTTGATCAAATTGAGAAGAACCAGACGTGGAAGATTGTTTCGAGACCAGCAGATAAGAATGTCATCAGGACTAAATGGGTCTATCGCAATAAGATGAATAAATATGGTACATTGGTTCGAAACAAATCATGACTAGTGTGCAAAGGATACTCCAAGATATAGGGAATAGATATTGATGAGACATTTTCACCGGTTGTAAGGCTAGGTACAATCAGATTATTCCTAGCCATTGCAGTGCAATGGAAGTTCAAAGTGTTCCAGATGGATGTCAGATCTGCATTCTTGAATGGGATTCTAGAGGAGGAAGTTTATATTGAGAAACCAGATGGTTTTCTCATTCATGAGGATGATAACAAAGCTTTCAGACTGAATAAGGCGTTGTATGGGCTGAAACAAGCACCAAGATCATGGTACTCAAGGCTTGATCAGTACTTGAAGAAGCTCGGTTTCCATCATGGGGGAGTTGATTACAATCTCTATTTTAGCAATGATAGTAATCAAAGGATGATGGTGTTGGTTTATGTCGACGACATAATATTTGGTGGATCTGATGAAGTTCAGTGCAGATAGTTTTTCGAATTCATGAAAAATGTGTTTGAGATGTCAATTATTGTAGAGCTAACATTTTTCCTTGGTCTACAGGTGACACAAGGAAGGAATAGAACATTCATTTCTCAATAAAAATATAACAAAGAGGTTTTTAAAAGGTTTGGAATGGAAAATTCCAAGGAGATGAAGACTCAAGTTGCTACTCGGATGAAATTGTCCAAAGATGAGGATGGCAAGGCAATTAATATCACAGAATACAGGTAAATTATTGGAAGTTTGTTATGCTTGACCGCAAAAAGGCCTGACATTGTATTCGCCACATGCCAAGTAGCGAGATATCAGAGTAATCCCAGGGAAAGCCACATGCTTGCAGTGAAAAGAATACTTCGGTATATCAAGGGAACGGTGGACTTTGGCTTGACATATAATGACAAATCTCAGACAGAGTTATTGGGATATACTGATGCAGACTGGTCCGGTTCAGCGGATGATAGGAAATCAACATCAGGTGGTGCTTTCTATCTTGGTGGATTGTGTATTTCATGGCTAAGCAAGAAGCAAGATTGCATTTCATTGAGCACCGCGGAGGTTGAGTATATTGTGACCACTCAAGCATGCACACAATTATTATGGATGAAGCAGCAACTTGAAGATATGGGATTTGAAGTTAATTCTCCGATCAGAATCCAGTGCGATAAATCAAGTGCTATCAATCTTAGAAAAAATCTCATCCATCATTCAAGGACAAAGCACATTGAGATAAAGTATCATTTTATCAAGGATAAGGTTGAGCAGATAATCGTGAAGTTGGAGTATGTGCTTACAGAGCTACAGGTTGCAGACATTCTGACAAAGGTCTTACCCAAGGAATCTTTTGATGGGCATCGACTGGCTCTGGGAGTTCAGTCGACTCCCCACACTTGAAAGAGTGTGGATGTGAAACCCCCCCCCCCCCTCTCCCTAAGGTATGATGTGTTTTTCCCTAATGTGTTGATATGTGTTCTCTACTCTGTTACAGACTGCAAAGGAGTGAATTTTGGGTTCGTTGACAAAGGGGGAGAAAATAGTGATTGTTCAAGGGGGAGACAGTGTGGCAATATGATAAATCATGATTGATATGAGGAGAAGCTAACAGGTGGAGCAGTCAGATAGGGGGAGTATTAAATCTGACAATGCTAGAAGTGATCAATCAAAGAATAAATATCACGACAGCTGAGGATCGTGATAAAAGCAGAAGAGTGGTGTTGGAATGAGGTAAGAATATTTCCAAAAAATGGTATTACTTTGGTGTAAATAGTGGGTGTTAGAGTTGAAATGATTCATTGATGAACTTTTCATTTACTCTTGTTTCTAATGTCGATCATTGCTCATGTGGGCTTAGAGTATGTGTTGAGTAAATCCTTGATCGCTATGAGAATCACAGTAGGAAAATGGTGGCTGAAGAATTAACGATGTATCTTTTTATGGAAGAGTTGTCAACAAACCCAAAGGAGGATATTGTTGGGAAAAAATCCCTCAAGGAATCATTGAAATATTTTTGAGGTGATTGTGTTTGTTGACAAAGTGAATATCTGTGTTGTGATTATTGACAAAGCAAACCATAACGTACAAAATTGTTGAAAAAGGGGATTTTAGGGTGGCATGTCGAGTTCAAGGGATGTGGTTAACGATTCATGTTTGATTCAAGAATGTCGACAAAGGAATGGATGATCTGGAGGCGGTACAAAAAGAGCAGATACAAGATGGCGCCGTTTTCCAGTATTTGCCAAATTTTTGGGCCTGAAAATTGACAAATGAAGAAAAGTGGTTTTTGGAAAAGGTACTTGCACATCGTGTACTTTAAGGAGGGGAAACTTGTGCATCATATGTTTTTCAAGATCAGAACATCAAAATATGGAAAAAGGATAAGGGGCGCCCAAGTTTTAGGGTTGGTCGTGCAAGTGACTTGCGTGGCAGAGACTTGCGCACCGAAACTTGCGCGTCGAGGGGAGAATTGTGCGCCGTCGTGAAAGGTTTCCAAATGCCTATAAATAGATTTCGACCCCTCATCATTCAGTGAAGAGTTAAACACTTAGAAAAATCAGAGATCCTGTCGTGCAGGTGAGGTGGTCGCGCAAGTGGTGTGTGGTCATGCAAGTAGAAGTTGCGCACCATGTGATAGTTGCGCACCCAAGGTGGTTTGGGAGAGAAAGGAAGGAAGTTTCCCAAGTTTTGAGTTGAAGAAGAAGGCATCGTGCAAGTGTTTTGGTGACACTTGCGCGCCAGATTTTGAAGAATCATGATAGTTGGTGGTTGCGCACCAATATTGGTTTGGGCGTAAAAGGGAGCGAGTCGCACAAGTTTGGAGTTGTAGAAGCTTGTGTCACGCAAGTGGTTGAGGTGAAATTGTGCTCTGGTTTGGACTTTTGTGCCGAGACTTGCACACCGACTTAAAGAAGGGCGCCAGGTATGGTTGATGCATGACAGTGATTCAGGGATGTGTGGAAGCTGGAAGATTATCTGATACCTTCGGTGCAAAGTGAGATTCATCTATGGGTGAAATTGGACTTCAACAGTGCATCTACATACAACATAGGATGTATTCATTAGTGATAATGAGGAGATCTACAGGTCTATAAACTGTGAGTGGATCCTTTCAAGAGCAATGAGCAAAGGAAGAGGAAGAAAGTGATCCTCTCCACCGACAGTGATCTAGAGAGAGAGAAACAGGGAGTGACCCTTGGGAAAGTAGTGAGCTGACCCTAAACACTGTAAAGGTAGTGAACATGGGAATAGAAGTGATCTATCCCGAACCTTGTAAACAGAAGTGTTCTTATAGTGGATTTGGTACATCGGCACATTGTCGGTGTATACTCCTTGGACGTATCCCAGTAAGGGTGAACCAAGTAAAAATTGTTGTGTCCTGTGCATGCTTTACTTTCTATTTATATTGTGCAACAGGAAAGAGAGAGAAGAGTGTTTTGTTTAACAGTGAAATAAGATCACAACGGGCTTTAATTTTAAATTAGCCATACCCTTATTCACCCCCCCCCCCCTCTCAGGGTATTCAGCCTTGTGGACCTAACAATATATAACTAAATATTTCTATAAAAAATAATGCAAAAAAACTAATTAATTTTAATTAAATCCAATTACTACTATTCAATAATTATTATTACTAATATTAAATAAAATAAAATAAAACCTTGAAATTGATTCTTTTAATGGATATAATACTTGAAAGTTGATCACATGTAACGTTTGAAACTCTAAAAAATTTAAACTAAAAAATATCAGAGCAGAGAGGGTCAGAGAAGCTGAGAGAAATTGTGAATGGAAAAAATTTGGAGGGGGTATATATAGGTTAGATTTTTTTTGTGATGGGATTATTTTCGATGGGACTCCCATCGCAAATAGTTAGGCGGTTATTAATTGAGGTGGTGGTAAAAATAGTATTTTCGACGGGACCCATTGCAAATACTATCTTTCCGACACATTATTTGTGACGGGGGTGGTTCCCCATCACAAATAATTGAAAAACCGGATGAGTATTTGTGATGGGGGTCGCAAATAGTATATTTCGACAGACAGTTTGTGACGGGTCCTATTCCCACTGTAAATAGCCCATCGCAAAAAGCTAAAATTATCGTAGTGTATGGAATTCATGAACTATAGGGTGGCAACTATAAAATTTGGAAGGAGATAGTTCTTCTTCATCTGGGATGAATGGATATAGATTGTGTCATTCAGAACGACGAATCACCCTCAGTTAATAATGATAGCACACTAGATGATATAACATTATATAAACATTGGGAGCGGTCAAACCATCTTAGTATAATATTCATAAAAACTAAATTACATGTTAGAATTCGTGGTTCAGTTGACGAGCAAAATAATGTTCATGACTTGCTAAAAACTATGGATGACCAATTCATCGATTTGGATAAAACATTAACAAGAAAATTAATCGTGAATTTATCGTATATGAGACAGGCCACCATGAAAGGTGTGCGTGGGCACATCATGTAGGTGAGGGATATTGCGACTCAACTTAAGAATCTTGAGGTTGATATATTTGAGTTATTTTAGTGCATTATACCCCCAACACTCTTCCACATCAATATAGGTCATTTAAAATATCTTAAAACACACATAATGATAAATGATCAATTAATGAATTAATGACCATGTGTGTTTAAGAGGAGGGAAGGCTTGTGGTGGAAATGGTAGAAACCCATATGTTGAAAATGCACCAGAAACAAAAGTATTATAAATGCCAAGCTAGTAAGGAGGGAAAGAAATTACTACTACAACCTAATATTAAGACAAAACTCATTTGTTTCTTTTTCAAATTAAAATGACATGTCAAGAAAAGTTGTCCTAAAATTTAGAAATGTCTTGAAAAGAAAGGTATTTCAATATCATTGGTTTATTATGAATCAAATATGGTTGATACAATTTAAAACACTTGGTGGATTGATTTTGGTTCTACAATCCATATTGTGAATACCTTGCAAGGTATTCAAAACCTAAGAAAACCAGTGGGCATTAAGTCTGGTGTCTATTCAAGAAACAAGATGCACTCACTTATGGAAGTCGTTGGGACATGTGTTCTAGTGTTAAGCATTGGGTTTAATTTGTTTTTGGAAAAGAAATTTTATATTACAAGTTTCTAAAGAAACTTGATTTTAGTTTCCAAACTTCTATTATTGGGTTTTACATTTAGTTTTTGTAAAATTAATTTTTCTTTAATATATGGAAATGAAATCATTGCATATGGTACATTAAAGGATGGTCTTTTCTCCAATGTTTTACAAAATTAAATTGATAATGATAACATGCATGTTCATGTTAGTATTTTTTTGACAAAATGTTCATGTTAGTATTAAAATAAGTGTTATAAACGAAAATTCTTATATGTTATAGCACTAGATATTAAGCCATATCATAAAATAAAGGATTAAAATATGAGCTCGGGATGGGGTACTTAGTACTCTTAATTTCACCGATTTTGAAACCTGTGTGGATTTCATTAAGGGAAAGCAAACAAATAAATAAAATAAAGGTGATAATAGAAGTTCATCCATATTAAAAATCATACAAACAGATATATGTAGCTCAGATATGGTTTTACATTACCATAAATTCTTCATTTCATTCATTTATGATTATCCATGATATATGTATCTTTATTTGCTTCATAATAAAAATAAAACCCTTGAAACCTTTAAAGTTTTTAAGGCTAAAATAGAGAAACAATATGGTAAACAAATTAATATCACAAGGTCATATTGAGGTGAAGAATATTATGGGATATACACTGAGTATTGACAATTACCTAGTCCATTTTCAAGGCTTCTTCAATAAAATTGAGTAGTTTCATAATACACTATGTCAGGTTCACCAGACCAAAATAGTGCAGCTGAAAGAAGAAACTAAACTTTAATATACATGGTACAAAGTATGCTTTGTAAATCTAAATTACCTAAATTATTTTGGAATCAATCACTTAAAGTGGAATCATACATTTTGAACTGGGTTCCAACAAAGTCTATTTCAAAATCACCTTTTGAATTGTTTAAGGATTGTAAATAGAGTCTATGATACGTGCACATTTGGAAATTTCCTTTAGAAGTAAATGTTTATAATCTATAGGAAAGTAAGTTGGATCCCAAAACCATTTGTTTTAACTTCATTTGATATGTCAAAAGTTCTAAAGGATGTCATTTTTATTGTCCATCATTGAACATTAGAATTGTAGAGTCAAGAAATGTTTTTTTAAATGACATGATTACTAGGAGATATCTCATCAAAAAAAATTATAATAATGATCATTTAGAATCTCAACCCTCTAGCTCAGGTGATAGATTGATAATTTTTCATAACACTCCTCATTTATCGAGTGATATTCGAATAAATATCATTCTGCAAACAGTTGATAACCATCCTTTGGATCAAATTAATCATGGATCAAAAAATCTTGAACAACGAGTTAAACCACAATTTTCTCAATAAAATGATGGTGAAACACTAATAATATCAACAAGGATGATAAAACCATCAATTTATAGTGATAATATAGTGTATCTACAAGAATATGACTATAATATTGGAGTCTAAAATGATCCTGAAACTTTTTCACAAGACATTAATTGTAAAGAGTCAAATATGTGGTAAGATTCCATGATTAAGGATATACCAAAATGTCTTATCCATTTGTTGTTATTTTTAATCCATGAAGAGAAATAATGTTTGGGACCTTGTTGATTTTCCACTTGGTATAAAACCTATTGGATGTAAATGGGTTTTTAAAACTAATAAAACTTCATTTGGAAACATTGATAGATGAAAGGTATGACTAGTTTCTAAAGGGTTCACTCAAAAGTAAGGGATTGATTATACCGATACATGTTCACTAGTATCCAAAAAGGACTCCTTATGCATTATATTGAAATCAGTAGCTCATTTTGAATTGTAATTACAAAAAATGGGTGTGAAAGCTACATTTATGAATGGTAATCAAGATTATGAGCTTTACATGAAACAAAGTGAAGGATTCATCTCTAGTAATGGTGAGCATTTAGTGTACAAGCTCAAAAGTTCTATCTATGGTTTAGAACAAGCATCCTGACAGCGGTATTTTCTATTTCATGATGTAACTATTTCATTTGGTTTTAAATAAAACATTATGGATCAATGTATATACCAAAAGTTTAGTGGGAGAAAAATATTTTTTTCTTGTGTTATATGTATATGTCATTTTACCTTCCACTGATGATAAGGGTAATTTATATGAGGTTAAACAATTTCTCTCAAAAATCATTGACATGAAATATATGGGTGATGTTTCCTATGTTATTAGCTTAAAGATTCATAGAGATATGTTGATAGGAATTATGGACTTGAATCAAGAAACCTATATTAATAAAGTTTTAGAGAGATTTTATATAAAATAATATACACCAAATATAGCACCCATTATTAAGGGTGATAAATTCAGATTGAAATAAAACCCTAAAAATGATTTTGAATGAGAACAAATGGAATCCATCTTGTATGCTTCCTCTATTGGTAGTTTAATATATGCTCAGTTCTACATAAGGCTTAACATTGTATTTATAGTGATAATGTTAGGGAAATATCAATGTAATCCAATCTTAGACCACTGGAAGGTTGTAAAGAAGTTATTGATATACCTTAGGGGTATTAAAGACTACATTATTCTATATAAACAAACTCATAGTTTGGAAGTCATCAAATACCCAGATGTAGACTTTTTTGGTTGTCTTGATTCATGCAAATCAACCTCAAGATACATCGTTTGAATGTTTTGGATGTAGCGGAAGTCCCATGGTGGGAAAATAACCATATAGGTTTTGTCAGATTCGATGGATCATTCACAAATTGTGCAAGACATAACAAATTTTTTTATCAAATATTAACATGGATACCTGGATCCCAGAGAGAGGATCTTTTCACATTAAATTTATAATTAATTTAAATATGATCATAATAAATAATACCTCATATTAGGATCTTTCTCCATAGATTTTGTTGATCATATTAAAAACCCTCTTTCAGATTACCATCATTGTGCTTGTAAGATTCAAGTATAGAATCTATTTAGCAGTGATCCACACATGCTCCTTTGATCTTCGAATGAAACTGATTGATTGTCAGGTATTGGCGTGATAGGTTAATCATCTATCATTGTTTGTCTTGATTGCTTCTAGATCTATCGGGGTTTAAGGATTCTCTTTTGTTCTTTGTAGGACCCCAGAGGACCCTGAGAGGGGAGGGGTGAATCAGGATGTCAACTTTTTCTTCTAAAGTGACGAATCTTGTTCCCATGTTGGTAGGAACTTGTTAAAACCTATCTGTTGGAATGGTGTAGTAATAAAACATTCACACGGAAAGAGGCAACACAACAGTTTTACTTGGTTCACCACTAAGGGCTAGTCTAAGGAGCATACACTGCTGGTGTGTTGGTCATACCTAAGTCCACTAAACTTCACTATTTGTGGATTACAAAAGTTCAGACATATTCACTCTGTGTCAAACACACTGCCTTTACAAGATTTCAAGGATAGATCACTGCGTCCCTCAGAACACTTTCGTCGACTACTCCTAGCTCACTGCCTTTGGAGAAGTCTTACTCGGTTTATCGACTTGAAGGTCTCTTCAATAGATTTTCATTAAAGTATTTGTATCTATCCATCACGAGACTCTACTTGAATCGAAGTATTGAATTGATGCTCTTGAAATCACTAATTAAACAAACCGAATGTTCAAATCTTAGTATAAGCACACACTGACACTTGCGTGCAACACCTTCCCTTGTGCGCAAGATTTGGGATTTATCGCGCAAGATGGATTTTGCGCAACACTTATTTTTCGTGCACCCCTTATCTTTCATGTAGTTGCACTAAAAGGTTCACTTGGTCTTTTTATACTAAAGAATCACTTTTTGTGAAAGTTTCTCTCTCTACTTCTCTTTCACACACAAGACTTTTGCACAACAGAGGAACCCGATTTTTTTAAGGGTAGTCTCCTATTTACAGGCCTCGATGACCCTACATGTAAGATTCTGAAATTTCACGCAAGATTATTTTCAAGCGCGCAAAACCCCTTTTGACGTTGCATTGGGGATGCAAGTCTCTTCTACACAACCTCGTATTTTGCGCACTTTTTTCCTTTTCCATATTTTGAAGTGATGATCCTGAAACAAGCCTTACACGTAAGGTTCCAAACATCCTTCAATCTTATGCACAGAATCAAATATTTTGCGCAACTCTTTCCTTTTTCATATTTTGATGAGATGATCCCGGTACATAACTTACGCGTGACATTCAAATCCACCTTTAGTATTGCGTGCAAAATTACTTTACCAAAAACACTTTTCTTCAATCTCCAATTTTTGGAGATTCAACCATAAGATCCTTTTTTCTTGTAAACTATCTGATCTTCCATAAGGATTGACAACAAACACAAACCAAACTCCATTTCCAGTAAGTAACAGCCTTGATTCCAACAATCTTCTCATTCTTGAGAGGGTGAGAGAAGGAGGAATTCAAGAGAGAATTTTGTTGTGCGCAAATATTATCAATTCTTAATTAACCCTATAAAACAGTTATAACCATCTATTTATAGAGTTGAGGTTTAGGTTAAAATATTATTTAACCACACAACAACCCTTAAATAGTATTGTAATCTTTATCAAACCCCATGTTATATAATAATAATAATAATAATATCATTATTTTATGGTGTGTTCTAACCAGCGTAATGATAAATATTATTTCATAGGCTTTCAAATCAATGTTTATCACCGGACACAATCTTGATCCACTCAAACTCCTCGACATTTACTGAATACCTGAATAAATATTTAATTAAATACTTTATCCATAAATGAATATTTTATTCACAATCTAATGAAAAAATATTAATTAAATACTCAACAAATAAAATAAACATTTCATTCACAATTCGGTGAATAAATATGTTTATTAAATATCCACATTATCAAATAAATTATTAATCAATGAACAAATAATTATCTATTACCTTATGATCATAAAACTTGAATAAAATTATTACTCAATCTTGAGAATAATATTTATTCTAATAATTAAATTCAAATATAATTTAATCAAAAATAAATGGAAACACATAGTGTGTGACCCTCTAGAATTCTTTCTCCTCATCAAACAGGTTGCACATTTGTGTCATCAACCTATATGTTTGATACATCTTTCTTTGAATATTTGAAATAAACATCATTATACCATGGCCATGGAATTTAATATTATGGTTCCATTTCAATCAAAGGGTTGATATATCAACTTCCATAGATATGAAAGGTAAAAATCCTTCATATACTTATTATTAATAACATTTCATTCGTGATGCACCCAATGTACACTACTTCCCACAAACATATTGTGTCACAGTTCTGGTTAGTAAATCTAAGTGTGTGAGACATGACATGCATTGATAATAATCTTAAAAGTATGGGGACCATTACACACGCTTACAAATAGGAATATTTGATGACACATAAACATGCAAAATTCCTACCAGCGGGTACCTTCTCATAATCTCCCGTCTTGGAGATTACCAAGTGCGAACTTCATGAGATGAAATATCATCCATTTACAAGTAATCACACCTGAAAACCATCAATATATGTGTCCCATCATATTATGATATCTGACTACAAAAATATATTTAAGAATGTCATAAAAACATTTCATGGTTCTCATCATAGCAGAGAACTATCATGACCTGTTTTGATATGACAGATACTCTAGGACATTATCACATCAATGTCATGTAGAAGAACAATCAACATGTGATATGATATTTAAATTTTTATTCACTTCTTTAAATACACATTTAATTTAACATACATAGTAGTTGGCTCTAGGGAACCAACTCCAACATCTTTATGATGGCTGACAGAGTTGTGTCAAACAAACACTAACATCAAATTATACTGTGGAAGCTAAGTTTGTTTCATGTTTTGAGGTTAGTTCTCATGGTGTATGGTTAAGGAGTCTCATTTCAGGCCTTAAATTTATGGATTCTATTTCCAAGTCGTTGATTATATATTGTGAAAAATCAATTGTTGTCTTTATGACTAAGAATAACAAAAGTGGGAGTCGAAGTAAACACATAAAAGTTAAGTACTTGGACATAGGGAACATGTTAAAGATAAAAAGTGGTCATTCAACATATCAACACTGAATTAATGATTACAAATCCTTTAACTGAAGGCATGCCTCCATTTAAATTCAAGGATCATGTAATCTGTATGTGATTAAGTTCTACTTTGTAAATTTGTTGAATAAACCATGTGTTTCAGGTTTATTCATATGGAGAATAAATCGTGTGGATAAGGTTTGTCCATGTGGCTATTTAAAAAACATGCTACATTATGATACATGGAAGGGAATGCTCATTATATAGAGGAAATACAGCTATGATTTATATATTATGTTTCTTACTAAAGAGGGAGATTGAATTCATTCTCATTAATTGGTTTGGACTAGGTGGGGAAATGAAATAAATGGTCCATCATTTAATTGTGAATGTAAGAAATTATGGGCAAAAAATTATTGTACATAAAATTAATACGGTGCATTACATTGAATATAATAAATTATTGTCTATGAATTTAATTGTAAGAACTCGGATCTTTATTTCAGGTATGGATCTTGATTTCGGGCTGTTTTTGAGGAAAAAGGAAGAAAATGGGATTTTCTAAGTACACGTCGTGTACCTAGCTTGTCGTGTACCACCATGTTCTAGCTGTGTAACAGCTGAATACATGCATGTGTGATGACCTAGAAGACCGCTTAAGTTGGGGGTCGATTAAGGCTACTACACAGCATGTACATTTAATGAACACGCCATGTAGTTTTCTTTTTATTTGATATATCGGAGCAGGGTCGCATCTCATGTCCAAAAATGACTTCTTCTTCCCATGTTTTGTATAGGAGCATTCAGGAATGACGAACGAAGATCAAACCCCCAATTCTTTGTCCGAGCTTTGATTGAGACATCGTTAGGTGCATTGGAATCCCACCAGTGAGTTCTCGAATCCTCTAGAGACCTTCTTCCTAATTCTTCCTCTCTCGTGAGTTATTCAAGGTTGAGAGTTTTTTACCTTTTTGTAGATCTACACTGATCTAGGATGATTCAAGGGCTGACGTTCAAGTATATCAATCGTGAGACATTGAGATAAGTGGTATGTGACTTTCGTTGTTCGTCTTTGGATTATATATGCTAAAATTACCACATACCCACGTTTGGGGTATTTCTTGATTTGGAATTTAACCCTATTTATTACCTATTATGGTTTGATTGATTAATAAATGGTTGTTGATTATGCATAAGGTTGGATACCTTATTTATAGGATGCCCCGTGGGTGCATTTCCTTTGTTTGATTGTTTACGACCATTTGTCCTAGGATGACTGATTAGGTTTTCCTTGTTTTCTATGCCTTGTTTTGTTGGGATGGAGTTACTGATTATATAAGATCCCTATGATATGCATTGTGAAAGTTTGACCAAGGGGAATTTGACTGTGAGAGCTTCCCGAGGTAGGGTCATTTATGTATGTTTCACTTTTATGTTGACCTAGGGGTATTGACTGTGAGAGATTCTAGGTGGTCATCAACTCGGGGGGTTTAGACTGTGAGAGCTACCTAGGAGGTCGTTTATAATTTATTAATGCATGTTGACCCAATGTTATTGACCGTGAGAGCTTCCCAAGTGGTTGTTTGTAAATGATTAGTACTATGTTATACCAAAGGGGTTAGACTATGAGAGATTCCCAAAGGTTCATTATTTAATGAATTGGAGTTATGTTAAACCAAGGGGGTTAAAACATGAGAGCTTTCCCAGAGGGTTGTTTATGAATGATTGAATGATTGTGACGATTCTGTCAAGTCAAAGCACAAGCTTGGACTCAATCTTACTTGTTTGTTTAGATGGTCTTATGAGACATCTGTTTCGTTACTTACACATGGGATATAAATCTTAGGATAGATCCTAGGGTCACATGATTCAAAGGATGAATAATAAATGCTAAATGAATGTAATTGAAAACTATAGGATTGTTTACTTTTGAGTACTTCCTAGTTTATTACTTCATTTCTGATTATTACCTACTATATATATTCACTGACAGTTAGGAACAGATATTTTGGTGGTTGGATATTGGGATTCATCTCAAACCCTGTTTGGGTCATGCTTTTGGACCCAAAAATATTATATAATTTTAGGTATAGATAAGGGCATGCACCCTTCTTCATCGGGCACTTGATTACTATTGGGGCTAGAGAGCATGGGACCAAGATGAGGCTTGCGATACTATTGGAGTTTAATTGTTTTTATGTACTTTGGTTTTATATTGTATTTCCATCATTGTGACTTGTTTGACTGCTTTTCTAGACACATGTGACATGCATCATTTATATATATTCTTCATTTGTTTTATTACTATCAGACTTTCGTTGTTTACTTTTATTGTATGGTATTACTACTTCTGTTATTGTTTACTAGTTGTTTTCAGTTGTGTATACTCTGCCAATGAGGGCATAGTTTACCCAATATCACACCTTGGCCCTCACTTCTAGTTGGAATCCACTGGTGTTTGGGGAAATCTGCTTGAGGTTATGTGGCCAACTGGGTTTGGGGCACCTTTGGGCGGCACCCGGATCTGAGACGTTACAAAGTGGTATCAAAGGAGTTTTATTTTCTACTTTGCCTTACTATTTGGATCCAATAGACTAGGATAGGAAGAAACAGATAGTTGGTAATAAGTTGTGCTTAGGAGTAGCTAACCCGTGTACTGGGAAAAGCCAAGTTACCTCGAATGTTGCAATTTTTCTAGTTTTAAAATTGTTATAGTTGATTTGATTTCACTGTTAGGTGATGAACTTATTTTGTGCTATTATGATTGATATCATTGTGGTTATATTTTTGTTTCAACCTGATGATATGAGGGTATTCCATCTCATTCATCATAAAGTCACTTTCTAGGGGTCACATGTCATGCATTCTTGTCATGCCATTTAGGGTGAATTACCGATTGCATGTTGTTGTGATAGATGTTGTACTAGATATGCATGTTGTTATGATAGATGTCGTGATAGAAATACCTACTATTTTTATAGGGTATTGGTATATGTAAAGTTTCATTGGATGGATGCCAAGCTTCAATCCATGAGGTGTTATGGGCCCTCTAGGATCAGAATTTGGTGGATCATGTTTGAACTTTAATTTAATTCTATTAAGATATGATATGAATAAGGATGACGAACTTTGATTCTGGGAGAGTATGGGATCTCACAAATCGAAAATTGGAATGCCTTGGCTAAATTTTAAGATTTTGGGGGTTCTGGAGAAGTTTCAGAGGCTTACTGTCTGGAAAACCCAGAAAACACAGTGTGATGTTATGAACACAAACCATGTGTTATTCTATTTTAGAAGAAATGAATTTTCTTAAGTACATCCCATGTACCATATGTACACATCGTGTAGTTGTTAATCGTGTGACTGACTGTGTAAGCATAGACATGGGGTTGATAAACGTTTGGTAGAACACGCTGGGTACTGGGAGTACACGTCATGCTGTAAAAGACCGTGTATCCAACCATGTGACTAACAACACTGGTGGATGAAACTTGGGTTGTACACACTGTATCTAGATTATGCACGCCATATAGAAATTTACCATGTATTTGGACATGTGAATAATGAAATGGGTGGATGGAACTTATGTAGTACATGTTGTGTTTAGGGTGAGTAGGTTGTGTAGTGTTACACCAGCAGGACTGTGGAGTTCTAGTTGTGTAGAAGTACTTGGGCAGGAGGAAATATTCAAGTAAATGTTGTGTCTCATAAAGAACATGCCATGTGTATGGGGTGTAACATGACCAGGTTAGCAGAGGTACATGCCCATGTTAAGTCTTAAAGGTAACATGTCGTGTAGTGGTTCTACACGTCGTGTAACCCTCTTTTATAAAACTTGAATACTTTCCTTCTCCTGTTTTGTTCTAGCACTTATGCATTGTTTTCCTTAATAATATTGAACTGAGGTGTGCAATTTACCTTACATAGGTATGCCACAAAGACTTCCTCTGGTTGTACGCTAGGTACAGGGCGGTGATCAAACACCGAAAATAATAGATCAGGGACTACCAGTAGATCCTCTCATCATGCCTATCTTGGCACTAGCTGTTATACTGGACGTGGGTACTAATGAATAGTTTTTTGAAGGCCTTATGAGGATGATACAGACTTTTCAGGGAGCACCACATCCCGCCCCGACTATGTTAGAGCTGACGCGGGTGTTCAGGCAGCAAAATCCTCCCACTTTTTCAGGGGATGGAGGACTACAGGCTGCAGAGTCATGGCTGGAGACCATGCTTTCTATCTTCGAGCATCTAGAGATACCTCTTAAGAGGAGGTTGAAGCTCATGAATTATATGCTACATGATTCCACCAAGAGATGGTGGGATGTTATCTCACAGATGGGACGTCATCGGAATATGGCTTGGGAAGAGTTTTAGAGGACCTTCTATGATTACTTTTACCCTAAGACGTTGAGGGATAACCGAGCCTGATAGTTCATTCATTTAGAGCAAGGCGCTCTTTTAGTGATGGATTACTCTTCTCATTTTACAGAGCTTCAGTGCTTCACACCTGTTCTGGGGGTGACGAGTTATCACTAGCTAGGCAATTTGAGGACGATCTCAGGTACGATATCCGATCGCAGGTGAATATATTTAGGCTGACTACGGTGACTTCTATAGTAAATCAGGTGCTGATTATTGAGAACAATCTGAGGGAGTTTGGAGCTATGAGCCAAGGCGGTTTAGCATCCAGGGTTGGTACTCTTTCAACCGATAGCAGGAAGCGTCGTAGGGAGATTTCAGGCGATGTTTCTTCTGGTATCCAAGTACTGTGCGACCAGTGCAGAAGGAGTGGGCATATGAGACCACATTTCTAGAGGGACCCAGTCGAGTGACGATATTACAACAAGATGGTCCACATTCAGTGTTTTTGCAGGATGTTCCCACCTGCATCGAGTGATAAGAGATATATTATGATTCCATGTTCAGGAGAAGGACCACCAGTTTCTCATCAGTCAGGGAACTGGAGTTCATCAGGGCATTCATTCCAAGGATGTGGTTATGGACATGGAAGCTAGATGATAGGTTTTCAATGACAGTAGGGTGGATCAGCTCAAGGTATCCATGCAGGGTCACAGGGTTGTGGTACAAGTCATACTTTTATGATGGAACAGACCCAGCAGGAGCAGGATCCCATACCCTCTATGGTTAGAGGTACGATTCTAGTTGCCTTGATTTTAGCTTCTGCTCTTTTTAATACATGTGATTCCCATTGTTTTATATTTTTTGTCGTTGTAGAGAGATTTGGGCTCTATATCTTTACGTCTGATGATGTTATGATGCTAGACACTCCGTTGGGGATTAGGACGACTAGTGTATGTTAGTGAAAGGAGTGCCCTCTTGAGGTTGGTGGGTGTTACTTATTATGGTACCTCTATGTCTTAGAGATGATAGGCTTCGATATAATTCTCAGAATGGACTATTTGGTCTCCTTTAAGGCCTTTGTTGACTGTTATCATCGTAGGGTGAGTTTCACGTCACCAGAGGGCGGGTCTTTTTCTATACAAGGGTAAATGGGATGTATAGATGAGCATAATGGGACCTAAGCATCATGGATTGGGATGAATTATAGTCCAGGTTGCTAGTTTATATATGGATGACCAAGGGACTTCACAAATGGACTTTCCTCCAATGGTGAATCATTTCAGGGATGTCTTCCCAACTGAATTTTCAGGTTTACCTCCGAAGTGAGAGGTGGATTTCTCTATTGAACTTATTCTAGGAGGAGCACCAGTGTCCATTAATCCTTATAGTATGGCTACACTAGAGTTAAATGAGCTCAAGAAGAAGTTAGATGAGTTACAGGTGAAGGGTTTCATCTGACCTAGTACTTCTCTTTAGGGTTTTCTTGTCCTTTTCGCGAAGAAAACGGACGGTACCCTCATACTTTACGTGGATTATCAAAATCTGAACTAGTTGAAAGTCAAAAAATGATATCCCTTACCAAGGATTGATGATCTCTTTGATCATATTTGAGAAGCCTGAGTGTTCTCGAAGATTGAATTGAGATCCAGTTATCATCAGTTGCGTGTTAAACCATCAGATATACCTATTATAGCCTTTCGGAGTAGGTGTGGTCTATACGAGTATTTGGTTATGTCATTTAGTCTTATGAATGCGCCGATAGTTTTCATGGAACCGATGAACCAAGTGTTCCATACCTACTTAGATTCTTTTGTTGTAGTTTTTGTGGATGATATCTTGGCGTACTCTCACACTCGACATGACCATGCCATCCATCTTGAGATCATACTGAGTACACTAAGAGAGCATTAGTTATATGATAAGATCTCAAAGTTCTACTTTTGGGTGGACTAGATTCACTTCTTAGGTCATGTTATCTCTGAGACAGGAGTACCAGTAGACCTAGAGAAAGTGAGAGCATTAGTTTCATGGGAGCATCCGAAGAACGTCTTTGAGGTATGAAGTTTTCTGGGGCTAATTGGTTACTAAAAACACTTTATATAGGACTTTTCATGCATAGCATCACCACTGAAGGGCCTGACTAAGAAGGGTGTGTAGTAATTGTGGACAGATTCCTACAATTCAGCCTTTCAGGAGCTGAAAGAGAGATTAAATTCAGCACCGATACTTATTTTTCTAGAGCCGGGTAAGAATTACACTGTTTACTATGATGCATCAGGTATTGGGCTGAGAGCAGTGCATGTGCACAGGGAAGGAGTCATTACATACAGGTCTCAATAGTTGAGGCCACATGAGAGGAATTACCTGATACACAATCTCGAGTTAGGTGCAGTTTTTCATGCCTTAAATTATTGGAGAAATTGTCTTTTGGGAGAGCATTTTGTGGTATACACTGACCACAAAAGCCTCAATTATATCTTTATTCAATGGGATATAAATTTGAGACGGTGAAAGTAGGTTGAGTACCTTCAGTCTTTTGACTTTGAGCTTTCCTACATGCTTGGAAAAGGAAACATAGTGGTTGATGCGTTGAGCAGGAGAACTCAGATACAGGCAGTTTAGGAGGCCAGTTGTGAGTGGCAGCTTATGGTTATGTTCTCTGAGATGCACTTGGAGGTTCATGAAAAACAGTGGCAGATGTTTCTTTCTTCTATAACTGTTACCTATACTCTTCTAGATCAAGTGCGAATGAGGCAACTATCAGATTCTGAAGGCCTAGTCCTATGGTAGAGTGTGTCAGGAGAGGACTCTACTCCTAGGTAGACCATAGGAGAGGATGAAGTTTTATGTTTTATAGATGCGTATGTATTTAAAAAGATATTCATGAGGAGTTGTTGCGAGATTTTCATGCCTCTGTATGGGCAGTTCATCCTGGTGTCACCAAGATGTATCGAGATCTACATCGTCAGTATTGGGGGTTAGGAATGAATAGGAATATAGCTTGTTTTATTATGAGATCTTCCACCCATCAGTAGTTGAAGGTGGAGCATTAGTGACCGGTAAGGCTTTTATAGTCGTTACCCATTCCCGAGTGGAAGTGGAATGATGTTGCGATGGATTTTGTGATAGATTTACCAAGGTCACCTCGAGGAAATGATGTTGTATGGGTTATTATTGACAGACTCGTGAAGGTAGAACATTTCTTACCGATTAAGGAAACCTTTAGTGTTGATGATCTTGGAAAGTTGTACATCCGAGAGATTATACATTTTCATGGGGTTCCACACTCTATTATTTCAGACAGGGATGCCTGGTTTGCTTTTCGTGTCTGGTAGGGACTATAGAGGGCTTTGGGTATACAGATACTTCTTAGTATAGCTTATCATCCCCAGACAAATGGCCAGTCCGAGCTTATGATTCGGGTTTTGGAGGACATGCTTCGAGCATGCGTCCTGGATTTCGGGGGCTCTTGGAAGAGGCACATACCCCTAGTGGAGTTTGCCTACAATAACAGTTTTCATGAAATAATTCAGATGTCACCTTATGAGGATTTGTTCGGTAGGCCATGTCGATCACTCCTATGTTTTCTAGAGGCAGGAGAGGCGGTTATGTTGGGACCTCATCTTGTCCAAGAGACCACTAAGTAGGTGGAGTTGATTCAGAAGAGGATGACTACTGCAGAATCTTGCCATAAATCTTATGCTGATCGATGGAGACAACCTATGGAGTTCGAGGTCGGAGATCAGGTTTTCTTACATGTCACATTGAGTTTGGGGCACAAGAGGATTAGGAGACAGATGAATCTTTTACGGAGATACGTCGGACTGTTTGAGGTTTTGGAGAGAGTTGGGTCGATTGCCTATCGGCTGCATTTACCACAGAGGTATCGGTCTATGCACGACATCTTTCATGTTTCTCAGCTACGATGTTACTTGTTAGACATGTATCATGTTTTTTAACTTGAGTAGGTTGAGTTGGAGGTGGATGCATCCTTCGAGGAGTACCTTATTCATATTTTGAATCACAGCACAAAGGTTCTTTGTGGTTAGTCTATTCCTCTAGTATGGGTGTTAGGGTAGCACAGGCGAGTACATGACAAGTCTTGGAAGAGGGAGGCTGACATACAATCACAGTGGCAGGAGTTGCTTGAAGATTCTTCTTCACCACCCTCAAAAGGGAAATTTGGAGATGGGTTGCTTTAAGGGGGAAGTTTGTAAGAACCCAGATCTTCATTTCAGGTATAGATCTTGATTTCGGGTTGTTTTTAAGGAAAACAGAAGAAAGGGGGATTTTCTAAGTACACGTTATGTACTTATGAGTACACGTTGTGTACCTAGCTTGTTGTGTACCACCGTGTTCTAGTCATGTAACGGCCGAATACATGCCCGTGTGATGACCTGGAAAACCGCTTAAGTTGGGGTCCAGTTAAGGCTACTACACGACATGTACATTTAATGAACACGCCATGCAGTTTTATTTTTATTTGATATATTGGAGCGGGGTCACGTCTCATTTCTAGAAATGAATTCTTCTTCCTGTGTTTTGTACAGGAGTGCTCAGGAACAACGAACAAAGATCGGACCCCTGATTCTCCATCTAAACTTTAATTGATACATCGTCGGGTGCGTTGGAATCCCACCGGTGATTTCTCGAATCATCTAGATACCTTCTTCTTGTTTCTTCCTCTCTCATGAGTTATTCAAGGTTGATAATTTTTCACCTTTTTATAGATCTACGCCGATCTAGGCTGATTCAAGGGTCGAAGTTCAAGTATATCAATCATGATACATCGAGGTAGGTGGTTTGTGCCTTTCGTTATTCATCTTTGGATTATATATGCTAAAAGTGATGCATACCCACATTTGGGGTATTTCTTAATTTGAAATTTAACCATGTTTATTACCTGCTATGGTTTGATTAATTAATAAAGGGTTGTTGCTTATGAATAAGGTTGGATACCTTGTTTATGGGACACCTCGTGGGTGTGTTTCCTTTGTTTGATTGTTTATGGTCATTTGGCCTAGGATGACTGATTAGGTTTGCCTTGTTTTTCATGCCTTGTTTTGTTAGGATGGAGTTACTGATTATATGAGATTCATGTGATATGCATTGTGAAAGTTTGACCAATGGGAATTTGACTGTGAGAGATTCCCGAGGTAGGGTCATTTATGCATGTTTTACCGTTATGTTTACCCAGGGGTATTGACTGTGAGAGTTGCTAGGTGGTCATCAACTCGGGGGTTTAGACTACAAGAGATACATAAGAGGTTGTTTATAATTTATTTATGCATGTTGACCCAGTGGTATTGACTATGAGAGTTTCACAGGTGGTCATTTGTAAATGATTTGTATTATGTTATACCAAAGGGGTTAGATCGTGAGAGTTTCCCAGAGGGTCATTATTTAATTAATTAGAGATATGTTAAACCAAAGGGGTTATACCATGAGAGCTTTCCCAGAGGGTTTTTTATGAATGATTGAATGATTGTGATGAGTCTTTCAATCCAAATCACAAGCTTGGACTCAGTCTTACCTGTTTGTTTAGATGGTCTTCTAAGACATCTGTTTTGTTACTTACACAGGGGTTACAGAGCTTAGGCTAGATCCTAGGGTTACATGATTCAATGGATGAATAATAAATGTTACATGTGACATACATCATTTATATATATGCTCCAATTGTTTTATTACTATCAGAATTTTGTTGTTTACTTTTGTTGTATGGCATTAATGCTTTCGCTATTGTTTAATATTTGTTTTCCGATGTGTATACTCTGCCAATGAGGGTATAGTTTCCCCAATATCACACCTTGACCTGCACTACTAGTCGATAGCCTCTGGCATTTGGGTAAATGCACTTGAGGTTATGTGACCAACCAGGTTCGGGAAACCTTTGGGCGGCACCTGGATCTGGGATGTTACATTAATGTACTAAAATTGATCCATAATATTTATTTATTATTTGAAGGAAATCAATCTCCCATGCATTGATACACTTTGTCGACAAATTAAACTAGTGTGGGTTCTTTATGGTAGAACCCACTATAAATATCAAGCCCCCTACCACACTTAGCAGATACAAAGAAACATACACGATCTACATCCATCGTGCGGAGTGTATAAGACATTCAAGGTTTGATTCCTCAATTTCCTATGTTTTGAAATAGATAAAGTTGAGTAATTATTTCTTTTGGTTTAAAGAAATTAATAAGATTATATAATTAATTTAATTAAAAAAAATCTTACCTAACGACCTTTTCTTTAGAATCCCTTTTACCATAGGGGAAAATAGTTCTTGTATAAAGAGTTTTATGAAAATCAAACTATAAAGTGTACCCATCCACAATTAGCATGGTAAAGGAATGATTTTCAATATTATACCTTTAACTTGAATAATATTTAAAGAAAATATAATATTATTCTGGATTTACTAACACACTATTTGGATTATTGTAGTTACAATGGCATACAACAACAAAACAAGGTGTAATGTCTTAGAATTTCCATAGATTTTTTTTTAGATTATATGGAATTATTTTGAGACTACACGCTCTGACGGAACATGATTCTGAGGTCCGGTGAGCACAGAATAGAATTTTGAACTTTTTTTAGTTCACTTAAGTAAACGTGTGAGTGAGTTTTTATAACTTTTGAACCGGTGCTTGGATCAAAAATTTGAGGGCACTGTTTAACTCAGAATGCTGGGATTCACCTAGAAAGGACTTAACTTTAGTCGACAAGGGATGAATGGAAAAGTTAAATTTTGGATCTTTCGGGAAAAAATAAAATAACTTTAAAAATATATTTTATTTCTTTTCCTCAACCGATGAGCGGCGACACGGCGACGCTCGAATGTGATGACGAGGCACATTAATGGCTCAAAAACCCGCAGTGTGATGTTATATTAAATGACGTGTAATAGCTACGTTGTTTCATAAATGAAACAGCGTAACTAAAACGTTGTGACTTGTTTTCTTTTTATTTTTTTGTCACGTTGGAGAGACGACAATTAATTGGAAGATGATTCTCTGACAAACCATTGGTGTATTTTCTCTCCAACAAAGAATGAAGAACACCATCGACGAATGGTGATTAATTCCATCGACAAATGGTGACGAATGCTAATGGATCGAGGATCAATGGTGGCTCAGAGATTTTCCCCTCATTAGCGACAGATCCTCAATCCAGGTGGGGGTTGTGTTTAAGTTTGTTTTTTCCCGTTCTTAAATTCAACAACGAATGCGGATCAACCCACGAATGGGTTGATCTGCGGATCGTGTGTTCTTACGGGAGGGTAGCTTTTTGGGATTTCTTTATCTGGGTTTAAACTATCACTTGCTGATTGAACTGAAATCCCCGGACCTTCTCCTGCTTTAAACCTCTAACACGGAGGGCATGGACCGACATGAACAAGGCTGGAGCACCTCCTCCTTTTGCGTTCTTTGTGGCTGCATCCTCAAATCGGTGGCAGGATGAATCTGGGGCCAAGGTAGGGATGACGGTGAACTGAGAAGCCCGAAGGTGCAGACGAATCGGAGATCAGACCACCGAAACGGACCCAGTGGCCCGCGTAAGGTGTCGCTGGCACGACACCACTAGCACGACGACGTCGGTGACAGAAAATGGTGGCTGGCCCATGCTGGACACATGGTAGAGGTGGTGCCACATACTGGATGAGGTGGCTGACCCTCGCCCACTGTGCTGGAGGAGGCGGGGCACCCATGCGTGCCGCGACGGAGGAGGTCACGACCCGTCGGCCGCGGGGCCAGCCTGGTGCCATGTGGAGGCGGCAAACCACATCTGGGCTGCCCGGGCGATCTGGTGAGCCGCTGTCACTCGATCGCGATAAGAGGGAGATCATGTGTCCACGGGACAATGGAGGAGTCAGACGCGGCATTCGACTATATCCCAGCCAGGCGCACCACCGGACCGCCCCTGGTGGCCGAGCCTCAGCTGGCGGGTCACGCCCCCAGCCAGCGGGCTGGGCCGGACCCATGACCCAGTGGTCCAAACCTACGCTGGTGGGCTGAAATCGTGCGGGGGGGCTGGACCCGCACCCTTCATGCCGGGCCGGACGAGACCGGGTCACCGGGTGACCCGGTGGGCTGGACCCTTGACCACACTGGGTCGGGTCTAGCGAGGCCCATTGGGTCTGGCCCACTAGCCA
This sequence comes from Viscum album, assembly GCA_963277665.1. Lineage (NCBI taxonomy): Eukaryota > Viridiplantae > Streptophyta > Magnoliopsida > Santalales > Viscaceae > Viscum > Viscum album. Next base: position 904,697,419 of record OY728166.1, on the reverse strand, counting down.
GGTTGGACCAGACTGAATCACACCCAAACCAAGTCAGGTCGAGTCAGTTGAATTAAACTGGGGTATGTGGGACCCCCAGGATGGGTTGGTCAAGTCGGTCCGGCCGGGTTGGACCGGACCCAGACACAACCGGCCCCTGTTTACTAAAACGCTAATAACGTGGAAACCGAGCATCCAATTGGCGATCCATTTACAGCGTTAGGATACTCTTGACGAGGCGGATCTTTTGGTATGCTCTAAGGATACTTTCATGGAATTTGAGATGCAAATAATGGATTGAGGAGCGGTTCTCCCAAGCTCGCTACGTACAGAACCCTACGGTTGGCTGAGACTTGAATACTGCTGACAAGGGACTCTGTGTGACTCGACTATGGACCGGTGGGAAGCACCTCTGTGTGACTTTACGGGCTCATAGTGGGAGTGATATTGTGTGACTTAGCAAACCCACGGTACGCGATGGGGAGGAGTACCTCAGTTGGCCAAGGTGGGAAGCGCCTTTGAGTGACTCGGCAGACACACGGTGGGAGCGAGACTATGTGACCCAGCATACCCATGGTACTAATTAGGGATGAGTACCACAATAGTCCAAGTATTGTGGTAAGTAGCTTATGTGTGACCCGACAGACCCACTGTACTCATAGTGGAGGAGTTCTCCAGCAACCGAGGTGTTCGATGATATGACTGATGATTCTTCTATCACTACCCTATATGTATACCTGGTGTTATCTGTCTTGTGATTCATGCTTGTACTTCATGCTTATTCTTCGTGCTTTTCTTTGAGTATTTCTTTGTGGACTTTCCTTTGTATTTCAGGGTCCCCTACTAAGTATTTTGTTACTCACCCCTACACGGGCTTCGCCCGCACGTGTTGTGTCTAGTGCAGATGATTGGCACTTTGACAGAGGACTTGGTGTATTAGGACCATGCGGGGCTCATTAGGATCAGGCGGATAGGATGTACTACTTCAACTTCCAATAGCTACACTACTCTTACCATCAGGTGGGGTTTTCAGCAGATGGCTACCTGAGTCCCTTTTTACTTTCCTGTTTTCAGTTATTTTTGTTAGGTTTGTATTCTGACCAACTTGTTTTCAGTTTTACTTGTACTCAACACTTGTTTTAGTATACTAGTTTCCCCCTTTCAGTTTTTGGGTCGTGGTTGGGCGTGTGTGTGCGTACAAGTACTCAAGAAAATGCCTCCCACTTACAGGTTGACGCCTTCAGTGCTAGTCGTCAGCCCCTGGACTTCCAGAGTCAGGCTTGGGGTAGTCACGACACGGTCCCCAGGGGACGGGTCATGATAAAGTGGTATCAGAGGGCGGTCAGTTCAACCTCTAAGACCAGGAGTCTGTTGTTTTGTTTTTGGGGAAATAGTGTTAAGTTTTTTGAGTTTGACTTTCATATTTGGGGTGTTTAGTGTTGGTGCGGCAGTCAACGTATCCATACACCTGGACCTTGAATTCTAATTTTCATCTCTAAACATGAAAACACAATTTGCATAAGTGTCTCCTTATGTTCTTTTTGAATAAGAGTCATCTCAACAGGTATAATCTTCTAACTGTGGTACATCTTGATCTATTTCAGGATGCCTCCACGCAGATAGCCAGTCAGGATCTCGATACGTGATCGTGTGGACAGCCTACCTAGCGATGAGGCATTGGTTCAGGGACCAGTGCTAGAGATGGCCCCGCTGGGTGGTTCACCAGTGTTTCCACTACCCATTGATCAGTAGTTACTACCGGCATTAACGGTAGAGGACGTGCGCAAGCTCAATTCCTTGCATGAGTTCCAGAGACATAAACCTATCAGGTTTAGGGGAGATACAAATATTCAGGTCACTGAGGACTGGCTGGAGGCAGTGACGTTGGTCTTCTACTTAGTGAGGACACCGCTTGACCAGATGGTGATCTTGGCGGCAAGCCTTCTGCAGGGCTCGGTAGGGAGATGGTGGAGTTTGACCATCCAAACGCATGATAAGGCGACCCTCACCTGGTCAGACTTCGAGCAACTTTTCTGGGAGTAGTTTTTTCCCAAAATCTTGTGCTCTGTGTACATTTAGGATCTAATTAACCTTCATCATGGAATCATGATGGTGTATGAGTACTCATCGAGGTTCACAAAACTTTCACGCTACTCCACAGACATGGTTTGAGACCCATTCTTTAGGGCTCGAGCCTTTGAGACTCAAGAGGGAGATCAGGGCATCGATGGTGTCTCTCAATATCCCTACCCAGGCCGAGGTGTTGGAGGGAGCCCTTCTTATGTAGAGCTTATTAGCAGAGCAGGTGTTGACAGCCAGAGCCACCAGCAGACCCTAGGCGGTGTAGTCTTCATAAGGAAACAAATAGCTAACACGAGGGCCCAAGAGGACCAGGTCCTTTAGGGGATAACCTCAGGACTCAGGGTCGGTAGTGCGAGGCTCCCAGACCAGAGGGATTCAGTCGGGAGATAGGATTTGCTTCGCGTGTGGCGGGCAGGGACACATGGCACATGACTGCCCGACCCGCCATGCAGATGACCAACAGATAGTCGAGGGACCGCTAAGATAGAGGCAGAGCTTCAAGTGAGGAGGTTCGCAAGGTGGTATACGTGGCAGGGGAGCAGGATGAGTAGTAGGCGATGGGCGGTGGTTTGAGGTACTACCACCACCACCCCCAGGTGGTCCACCCCAACCTCAGGGAGCAGGCAGATAGGGGCAAGCTCAACTTCAGGCAGTGGAGGCTTATGACCACGGTGCTTCAGAAATGATTTGAGGTATGATCTATGTCTTCTCCACCCTTGTTGTAGTTCTTATAGACATGGGTGATAGTCACTCTTTCCTTGTCATGACTCTCGTTCGGAGCTCGGAGATTCTGATGGAGTCGTTGGCTCGATCCTTACAGCTAGAGACTCATACAGGAGGGAATTTGATGATTACACACCGGTGCTAGCAGTATGAACTTACTCTGGGAGGAGAGAGCTTCATATGGTATCTCCTAGTAGTGGCGTTGAGGCCTTATGATGTCATATTGGGTATGGACTGGTTATACACAGTCCATGCTCAGATCGACTGTTTTAGGCGTACAGTGTGGTGTTTTTTTGGAGATGGTACCAGGTTTTCCTTCACCGGTGAGAAGGAAACTCTTGCAGTACAGGATAAACTTTCTCAGAGGAGAGTGCAGCTGATCACTCACCAATTGGCTAGCCTCACCCTCGGTGCAGTGGATGAGAGGATTCCAAGCTTTCCTGTAGTGGTGGATGAGTACAGGGATGTTTTTCCTAAGGATGTTATGGGACTACCTCCTCATAGAGAGGTAGACTTTTTCATCGACCTGTACCCCAGGACGACACGAATATCCACACTATCATATAAAATGGCTCCCACGGAGCTTCACAAGCTGAGGGTATAGCTAGAGGACTTGCAGGAGAAGGGATTCATAAGGCATGTTATTTCCCTATGGGTAGCCCTGGTGTTGTTTTCCAAGAAGACAGATAGGAATTTGAGGTTGTGTGTGGACTTTAATATCCTGAACTAGGTAACCATGAAGAACAAGTATCCACTTCCAAGAATTGATGACCTCTTTATTCAGCTGAAGGGAGCGAGATGGTTCTCCAAGATAGACCTCAAATCAGGCTATCACCAATTTCAGGTACGAGATGAGGGTGTACCAAAGACATCCTTCAGGTGCCGGTATGACCACTATGAGTTCTTGCTGGTGTTTTTCAACATGACCAATGCCCCAACAATGTTCATGGGACTCATGAACAAGATTTTACAACCTTACCTTGACTGGTTTGTCATGGTCTTCATTGACGACATCTTAGTGTACTCGTCATCGGAGAAGGAGCACGCTAGACACCTGCGGAAAGTCCTGGATACACTCTGAGAGAACGAGCTTTATGGTAAGCTCTAGAAGTTTCAGTTCTAGATTTGGGAGGTCCACTTTCTAGGACACGTCATCTCGGAGGCTGGAGTTGCAATGGATCTGGATAAGATAGAGGTAGTTCTCGTTTGGAAGCCACCCATGAGTGTGACTGAGGTGTGGAGCTTCTTGGGGTTAGCTAGTTATTATCGGAGGTTCGTGCTCAACTTTTCTAGACTGGAAGCACCCTTACCATCTTTGACAAAGAAGGGACAACCCTTTGTTTAGATGGAGAAATTTCATCAGAGTTTCCAGGTGCTGAGGAGGAGACTGATTAGTGCCCCTGTCTTGAGACTACCAGAGGAGGGTGTTGAGTACGTAGTCTTCTACGATGCATCAGGGACCAGACTAGGTTATGTCCTGGTGTAAGAGTGAGCGGTGATCACTTATGGATCATGCCGGTTGAGGCAGTATGAGTAGAACTATATGACCCATGACATGGAGTTAGCAGCGGTGGTCTTTGCCTTAAGGATGTGGTGGAACTACTTGATGGGTGAGTGGTTTACAGTTTACTCCAACCACAGGAGTCTCAGATATATATTCTCCTAGAATGACCTGAACCTAATAAAATGGTGATGTCTGCAGTTCCTCTAATACTATGACTTTGAGATAGTCTATACTCCTAGGAAGGGGAACGTGGTAGCAGATGCACTTAGCAGGAGGATTGGTTTGCAGCTGCTGAGTGAGATGACAGAGTAGCTAGTCACGATGCAGATATCCTTCATAGATAATGATGGAGCAGCTTACCTTCAGTTGATGACTGTTAATCCCCCACTCTTATAGTAAGTCAGGGAGGCACAACTGGTGGATGTTGAATGTGAGGCCCGACGTGCTCAGTTATCCTCAAGGCATGCTTCTAATGGATTTTCGATAGGTATGGAGCATGTCATCCTTTTTAGAGGACGCACCATAGTACTAGTGGCGTTACGGGAGGGGGTGTTGAGGGAGTTCAATACATCCCCTTTGGTGGTAAATCCTGGAGTGGCGAAGATGTACTAGGACCTCCGATGTCAGTATCGGTGGCCATGAATGAAGAAAACAGTGGCCGAGTTCATCTCATGATGCCTCACTTGTCAGGAAGTGAAGGTCGAACATCAGGTTCCAACATGCTTGACTTAGCCACTTGAGGCACCATAGTGGAAATGGGATGGTATCTCGATGGAATTCGTGATGAAGTTACAACGTATATCCAAAGGCCATGATTCTATCTGGGTGATTGTTGACCGACTCACCAAGTCATCTCACTTCCTACCCATCCGGGAGCAGGGACCAGTAGAGGGCTTGAGACACCTCTACATCTAGGAGATAGTGTGGCTTTACAGGGTGCCTTCGATGGTCATCTCGAATTGTGATGCATGATTTATATCCCGGTTGTGGAAGGGATTGCAGAAGATGTTTGGGAAGTAGCTGGAGCAGACCATACAGACCCTAGAGGACATGCTTCATGCTTGCATCCTAGATTTTGGTCATAGTTGGGAAGATCACCTACCACTGATGGATTTTGTATACAACAATAGTTATTACTCCACCATTGGCATGACACCATTTGAGTCCTTGTACGGGTGGTCTTGCAGATCACCCCTATGCTGAAAAGACCCAGGGGAGCCAACACTCATGGGTACAGAGTTGGTATGGGCTACCACTAAGAAAGTGCAGATCATCCAGGAGCGGATGAGGACTGTACAGAGCAGGCATAAATCGTATGATGATATGAGGCGAAGACCCTTAGAGTTTGAGGGGGGAGATCATGTGTTCCTTCATGTCTCACCCCGATGGGGATTGCGAAGATTTGGCTAGGGCGACAAGCTATCTCCAAGGTTCATTGGACCTTTTCAGATCTTGAGCAGAGTTTTCAAGGTGGAGTACCGTCTAGCTCTTCCCCCACATATGCACCAGGTGCACGCACTAGTGCAGAAAACATTTTTTACGTCGGTTATTTTTTATTATTTACGTCGGTTTTTAGGCGACGTTAATACGGACGATGTTATAAATAACGTTTTTTACGTCGGTTATATAAAACCCGACGTAATATCCCTAACATCACGGTGGTTATCACGTCGGTTCATATAATAACCGACGTGATAAATATGCGCGGGGGGGCTTTATCACGTCGGTTATTCCCTAAACCGACGTGATAAAACGCCTGGGATATCGTTTATCACGTCGGTTATGTCATAACCGACGTGATAAACCCTTCCCCTGGCCTATTATCACGTCGGTTATTTAAGAAACCGACGTGATAAAAAGGCCTGGGAAACGTTTTAGCACGTCGGTTATCCAATAACCGATGTGGTAAATCGATTCCCATGCCTTTTAGCACATCGGTTATATTAAAAACCGACGTGATAAAAGCCCCGGGAACGGTTTATCACGTCGGTTCGAGAAAAACCCGACGTGATAAACCCCTACCGATTTATTTACCACGTCGGTTATAAAATAACCGACGTGAAATATTTTTTTTTTTTTTTAAATAATTGCACTGCTCTCACCAAAAAGCAACCAGAAACCAAACAAAAATAACCATGCCAGCCCTCCCCCAAGCCCCAACTGAACCCCACCCTCATCTATACCCACCTAACAACCTGGCCAGCCCTCCCCCACCACATTGGAGCCCCACCACAACCCTTGGACACCCCCCACCCCTTGGACAGCCCCCCCCCCACCCTCATTTACACCCCCACGACCCCTAGTACAGCCTCAAACACCCATTGGACACCCCTACCATATCCCTTGGACACCCTCCACCCCTTGGACACCCCCCACCCCTTGGACAGCCCCACCCACCCTCATTTACACCCCCAAGACCCCTAGTACAGCCTCAAACACCCATTGGACACCCCCCCCACACCTTGACAGCCCTCCCAGACCCCTTAAACACCCCCCCCCCCCCGACCCCTGGACACCCCCCCCCCGAGCCCTTGGACAGCCCCAAACACCCCTTGGACACCCCCCCCCCCCACCCCTTGGACACCCCCCCCACCCCTTGGACAGCCCCCCACCCTCATTTACACCCAAACGGCCCCTTGGACAGAACTCCCAGACACCTTGGACACCACTCCCATATCCCTTGGACACCCCCCACCCCTTGGACACCCCCCCACCCCTTGGACAGCCCCCCCACCCTCATTTACACCCAATCGTCCCCTTGGACAGAACTCCCAGACACCTTGGACACCACTCCCATATCCCTTGGACACCCCCCCACCCCTTGGACACCCCCCACCCCTTGGACAGCCCCCCCACCCTCATTTACACCCAACCGGCCCCTTGGACAGAACTCCCAGACACCTTGGACACCACTCCCATATCCCTTGGACACCCCCCCACCCCTTGGACACCCCCCCACCCCTTCGACAGCCCCCCCACCCTCATTTACACCCCCCGAACACTAGGACAGCCCCAAACACCCCTTGGACACCCCTCCCATATCCCTTGGACACCCCCCCCCCCCACCCCTTGGACACCCCCCCACCCCTTGGACAGCCCCCCACCCCCTGGACACCCCCCCGACCCCTTGGAAACCCCCCCACCCCTTGGACACCACTCCCATATCCCCTAGGACAGCCCCAAACACCCCTTGGACACCCCTCCTATATCCCTTGGACACCCCCCCACCACTTGGACACCCCCCCACCCCTTGGACAGCCCCCCCCCCCCCACCCTCATTTACACCCAACCGACTCCTTGGACAGCCCCAAACACACCTTGGACACCCCTCCCATATCCCTTGGACACCCCCCCCCCACCCTCATTTACACCCCCCCCCCCCCGACCCCTAGGACAGCCCCAAACACACCTTGGACACCCCTCCCATATCCCTTGGACACCCCCCAAACACCCACCCACCCCCTTGGAACCTCTCCCCCCATACCTAAATCCAGACCAGAAAAACCATCAACAGTAGACCAAAACAAGAAGTAGAGAAAAATTAAACATTCACTTATATAACATTCAAAACTTACACTGTCAACTTCAAAAAAAACTAAATCCAACCTAAAAGACTACGAAATACACAATTACATTGACAATATTAAAAATTACATTTTACATTACAAACAACTAAAAGTCAATCAAACCTGTAAAATAATTTGACCACTCCACTTGTAAGTGTTTGATATCTTCAGCAGTAAAGGGTTGAGGGTCATCAAAAAGCTACAAAGGAAAAGGATAGTAGTCAACGTGTATAATGAATAAATCAAATTGAAATATTATGAGAAAGAGGAAATCTTACCAGGTCAAAACTCAGAACTGTCCCAGTTGTTATTATTTCATACATAAATCTTAACATGTAATATCCGCATTCGATGATGCCTTGTTGCTCATGACATTTCTGTTTGAATGAGTGTAAATTCAATATATTATTTTTATGTAATAAATCAAAATGTACAAATTATAAATGGATATTTACCTTCGCATGTACATATTTGATCTTGAAATTCCTTTTCTTTGCGCTTTTTCGAAAGTGGACCCATGCCCTGTTAGAAAATAATATGAATGGGGTAAATTTAAAATTCATTATAATATATAAAACTATTGTGAAATTGAAACTTACGTTTCCAATATATTCTTAAAACTTTCTCGCACATCATCATGGAGAGAGCATATCCAATAAAGTGTTTTCTCCCTAGGGAAAAAAACCCCTAACATCCAATGATCCCTGATAAAAGGAAATTTAACGTTAGTGGTTTTTTATGTTAAAAGATAATTAACTCTTTGAGAGGGATGTGTTTCATACCTCTCACAAAAAGGCATCATCCAACACTGTGTGATTACATTCTTTTCAAATCTATCAACAATATAAAGCATTATTTGTTCCTCATCCAATGCACATGCTTCAGGGGAAATCAATTGTGGGTCCACGAATCCATATACATCTGTCAGCTCATTCCTCTCACAAATTTTATACAGATACCTAATACAAAGCAGACATAAGTATACATTTTTAATAAATATAACGCAAGGAAAAGGTGTTAAGACTTACATGATAAAAATTTACACCACGTTGATGCCCAACTTATCTCCAGTGACAAACTCCATGATATCAGTTTTCATAATCCCCACACATAGTTCACGTCCACAGACATGAGCTTCCATTGTAAAGTCATAATGATCCGCCAACAAATTTGAATATCTTGACAATTTGTCAAGACTGCTAGTATCTGCATCTGATGTCATAGCTATCTGTCTTTGTTGTTGTCTATACAGTATTTATTTACCTTTGAAGTATTCCTGTAAAAATAAATTGAAAAATATATTAGTTTTCAAATGATAAAACATTAATAAAAATATAAAATAAAAGATATAACATCCATACCTCTATGGTAATGAGTCGAAGAAGTCTGGATGGCCAAAGTAAAAAATGGCCGATACTATGTCCAACTGTCGTCACCTCATCTGTAGGTAATGGTATCCGAGCTGATCTATCTATAATATCCTGTACAGTGACCCTCTGATTCTCTACCTCTAACTGTTGATGATGAACTGTATCTCCTATACAATATACCATCCCATATGAAACTATATGATGTTGAGGATCATCAACATACAACTCACAATAAGTAGGTAGCTGCGGCGGAGGAGGAGGATCAAAAATGGGGTCCGCAGGCTGAGGTGGGGGAGTGGGAGCTACTGGGAGAGGTGGAGTGGGAGCTGCACCCTGAAATTGTCTTTGCAAGTCTGCAAACATTAACTGCACCGATGCTCTAATCTTGTCCTCCATTGTCGCATTAATATTATGGACTTCAGCCTCCAAGTATTCTATTTTTTTTATAAACTCCCTCAACGTTAGAAGTTGAGGAACGTGGCAACACTTTTCTTACCGATACACCTGCCGGATATCCTCTTACACGGACAGGATGTTCGGGCTTTCCCAATGCCACAGATAAAATATCTTCCCTCCCAGATGGTGTAAATGTCCCCTGTGAACTCTGCTCCTCAAGAGAGTCCTGTAATAATTAATTGAACATTTCTATAATGATTGGAAATATATGACGAAAATAGTAAACTTAAATAAATAAAATAGATATCTTACAATCCTCTCAACTACGAGTCTCGATTCTTCCGAAAGATATTGTCCTTTTTTGCCCTTCCGAGCTCTTTTCCATTTCTCATGTCTAGATGGAGGGGATGGAGGGGCCACCTCTCCAGAGCTTGAAGACTCAGCTCTTAGTTGTTGAAATTTTTCTGCCATCATTTGTTCTTCCAATAATGCATACCCTCCCCGAGATAAACTATGAGGGTATACATTTTTAGATTGGATCTCTTGATGAGCTTTCCTTGTTTGCTGTAAATTAAGAATAAGTAATCATTAACAAAACAATAATAAGATCATTTATATAAGAAAGCTTATAAAAGTTTACATTGCCCTTACCAAAAATGATTCTTTTCTTCTACTTTCAAAAAATTGTCTCCATGTGTCTTCATCTATAAAAGGATATATACGACATGGATTCTCACGACTCCTATGACCATAAATGAAATCAGATGAGAGGGTTGATTTGAAATCCCTCCATCTCCTAGCAGCCAACGATAAGCATTTCTTCCTGACTCCTCCAGTGTCAGGAATATCAAATGTCATCTGATAAAAGAGGTTAAAAATATTATATATACTAGAAACATTTAAAGAACAGTCAAACAATAGCAAAAGATCTTACCAAAATGGTCTCCCACAGCTGAGAAATTATCGCCTTATCCACACTTCTCCAATCATCATAGAGAATGCTTACTTTGCTCTTAGTCTGAGTTGCTACAAAACCCTTAAAATCTTTAGCATTTGGACCTCTAGGAAGATCATCATCATCAAACTCCACGACTATCCTCTCCTCCTTCGTACGGGCAAGTGATAATTTTGGTAAACGTGTGCACCCACGCTTACCAACCTTTGAACTCTTTTTCGTAATAGGAGCATGTGAATGTTCCTCCCCAGATGTATGACCAATATGCTCATCTCCAGAATCATGTGGCTGATCAACTGTTTGATCTGTCATTTTCCTTCAAATCAAAAAAACAGACATTAGTTCACAAATAGAAAAGTGTACTAAATTACATAATAGTAAACATTGGTAATATGGTAAGCATGTTAAACAATGATAAACATGGTAAACACAGGCAAAAGGTTGCCAAGGAGTTGGCCCAAGAAAGCTGAAAAGTGGACTCACTGAGTCCACCGGTCAGCCGGTGTGAGCACACCGGCCAGCCGGAGGACCCAGGCAGTAGACTTGCCCACTGCCTGGTGCCACCGGCCGGCCGCTGGCTCACCACCGGCCGGCCGCTGGATCACCACCGGCCGGCCGGTGGACCAGACGGAGAGCCTTCCTCTCTATCTGGACCACCGGTCGGCCGCTAGCTCAGCACCGGCCGGCCGCTGGTGATCCAGACAGAGAGGAAGGCTCTCTGTCTGGTCCACCGGCCGGCCGGTGGTGATCGCCGGCCAGTGGTGATCGCCAGCCGGTGGTCCAGACAGAGAGGAAGGCTCTCTGTCTGGACCACCGGCCGGCCGCTGGCTCAGCACCGGCCGGCCGGTGGACCAGACAGAGCTTTGTTCTGGACCACCGGCCAATCGGTGGTCCACCACCGGCCAGCCGGTGCGCCCAGGACTTCTCCTCTTTACGGTTTTTATTGTTTTATCGTTTTGGTTTGATACATGTTTTAATTAGTAAAAAATTTACAGTATCTAACATTATATGAAAAAACTAAATGTAAACAAGAAATAAACTTGTGTTACCTGTAATTTTAGGAATGTACAGTTGGATTGTTTTCCCAAATTCCTTCGTCGTGATCGTTCCTTATGGCACAAACCATGTCTTCAACATACTCATCATTATGTTCTGTTAATCTTTCCATGGAAGTAGGGATCTCACATAAATCAGCATCTTCATCAAATTCATCCTCACCAACATATTGGTTTTTCCCTTGTAAAACAATAGCCCACTGCATATCTGATTGATCTACTACATAGAAAATTTGTTTGGCATGTGTTGCCATTATAAAAGAATCAGCTGTGTCTTCCAATCTATTCAGATTAACAAGTGTCATTCCAAATTCATCGTGTCTGACACTGTTGTTACCGATAAACCATTTACAGTTAAAAACGAGAACTTTAATTTTAAAGTAATCAGCCTCCCATATGTCTTCAATCACTCCATAATACGCACTTGATGCCGAAATTGGGTTTCTGTCCTTAGCACTCGAAAAATGCATTGCTTCTGCAAACACCAATACACCACTATTCTGAACTGCACTTCTGTTGTCCTGAGCTTTCGTATGAAATGTATAGCCATTAATGTCATAAGCGGACCATGTTATCACATTTAAAGATGGACCACCCACTATCCATTTTAATGTCTCTGATACATCTGATCTACCAAGCAAGGTCTTTTTAAACCATGGCAAAAAAGTTTTGTTGTGCTCATTCAAAATCCACATTTCTTTCTTCTTTGGATGACATTGTTTCAACTCATTAATATGCAATGTGATATACGGTTGAACATCAGCTATGTTATTCAAGATGTATGATTCTAACTTCTTCATATGTTCAGCTGACAGTGATTTGACTTTCAAGCCACGAATCCCCTTTCCCTCATTATTAACCCGTTCATGGCGAGATGGAGGCAAACCTATGTGTTGCGTCGTAGCCAAGTAGCTCGTACAAAACTCTGCTACCTCCTCAGAAATATACTTTTCAATAATGGAGGCTTCAGGTCGATATGGATTTTTAACATATCCCTTTAATATTTTCATATACCTTTCAAAAGGATACATCCAACGAAGATATACAGGTCCACAAAGCCTTATTTCTCGAACCAGATGAATCATTAAATGCACCATCATATCAAAAAAAGTTGGAGGAAAATACATTTCCAAATGACAAAGTATAAAAATTGCATCCTTTTCCAAAATGTTCAAAGCATTCACATCAATCGCCTTGTTGCAAATTGAATTGAAAAAATAACACAACCTCGTTATAGTCTTTCTGACACGGATGGGCAATATTCCACGCAGTGCAACTGGTAGAATTTGTTGCATCATGACATGACAATCATGTGATTTCATACCTATCAACTTCAAGTCTTTCAATGAGACAAAAATTTTTACATTTGAAGAATAACCTTGAGGCACTTTGATATCATGAAGACACTGACAGAAGCTACTTTTCTCCCTCTTCGATAATGTATGACAAGCCGGGGGAAGAAATGTTCGTCTTCCTTTAGGAGTGGGAGCTAACTCCAAACGTATTCCCATTGACAGTAGGTCTAACCTTGCATTCAACCCATCTTTTGTCTTTCCTTTAATATCTAGCAATGTTCCAATCAAAGAATCACAGATATTCTTCTCCATGTGCATGACATCAATATTATGTTTGACTTCATGATACCTCCAATATGGTAGCTCAAAAAATATTGACCTTTTCTTCCAAATATGTCTATCATTAACAGATTTCTGTGTCTTTCCCAATGTCACATCAAGGTTTTTCACCCTCTCAAAATACAATTCTGGGGATAAAGGTTGAGGAGCAGTATCAAATTCTTGTGAGCCATTGAATGCCTTTTTTAGTCTTCTATAAGGGTGATCCATAGGCAAAAACTTTCGATGACCCATGTACACTGTTTTCCTCCCATGATGCAATTGACAATATGACGTCTGTTGTTCGCAAATTGGACATGCTTTATGCCCTTTAACACTGTATCCAGACAAATTTCCATATGCTGGGAAGTCATTTATAGTGAATAGAAGCACTGCATGCAGTTGAAAATATTTCATTTTATAAGAATCATACACCCTAATACCATCAGCCCATAACAGTTTCAAATCATCAATCAGCGGTGACAAGTATACATCAATATCATTGCCGGGTTGCTTTGGACCAGAGATCATGATACTCAACATGACATATTTGCGCTTCATACAAACTTCAGGAGAGAGGTTGTAAATTACCAATAAAACAGGCCATGAACTATGTGTGCTACTGAGGGTTCGGTATGGATTCATTCCATCTGTGCACAAGCCTAGTCTCAGATTTCTAATTTCATTTCCAAATGTAGGGTACTGGGAATCAATTTTCTTCCATTGTGGACAATCAGCTGGATGACGTATTTTTCCATCACATACCCACTCATCAGCATGCCATCTTAACCTTTTTGCATCATGTGAATTAGCAAATAAACGTTTGAAACGAGGAATTATAGAAAGATACCAAAATACCTTTGAAGGGAGCTTTGTAATCTCTACATCAGCTTGTGATTTTTCTTTCACCTTATACCGTGATGTCCCACATTTAGGACACTCTTTCAGAAATTCATATTCCTTCCTATATATAATGCAGTCATTCGGACAGGCATGTATTTTCCTGTATCCCAATCCCATCGGGCATAATATTTTTTTGGCCTTATAATGTGAATCTGGAAGATCGTTATCTTTTGGAAGAATGTCTTTCATCAATTGTAGCAGCTCTGTAAAACTTCTGTCACTCCATCCATGTTTCGCCTTCAGGTTAATCAATCTTAACACCGCCGACAAAACCGTAAAATCTGTACAACCAGGATATAATGGTTTTTCGGCATCACCATATAGACGTGCAACTGTCGGTTCTATCTCAATTTGTTCTGCTACAATATCGCGAATCATTTCTTCAATTCCATCGGAGTTACCATCTTGCGATTCATTATCATCAGTGACATTCTGTCCAGTTTCACCATGCCAAATCCAAGGGTTGTAACTCGGATTGAAACCATGACAAATCAGATGATCTTTTATCTCTCTACTTTTCAACTTCTTCATACACTACTGGAATTTAGCTTTTTCCCAACGGCAGTATACCAACGGTTTACTTAAACCGTTGGGATAGTGAGTCTTTGCCAACGGTTTAAGAAAACCGTTGGCAAAGAGAATTTCAGCAGAACTTTCCCCAACGGTTCACTGGAACCGTTGGGAAAAGGAGACCTTTCCCAACGGTTCAATGGAACCGTTGGGAAAAGGCAGCTCAAACTCACACATTCCCAACGGTTCCTGTAAACCGTTGGGAAATGTGTGCCTTTGCCAACGGTTTTTATAAACCGTTGGCAAAGGTTTCCCCCAAATTGCAGGCCGCGATCTCCTCTCCCCATTCGGACAGAGCCCTAATCTATTCACTCTGCTGCTCTCGCGAACCCCATCTCACTCCACTGCTCTCACGAATCCGAACACCAGTACCCCCATCCCAACAGGTACACCCCATACGAATAGGTGAAATTTGATCTCAACCATATTGTTGTAGTTTTTTTAATGAATAGATTTTTTCCAGGTGTTGGTAGTTTAATTGATTATCCAGGTGTTGGTGATTTTTAATGTTTTTGTATTCTATGTTTGGAAGGAGAGTGTTCAAAACATGTAAATCAGACCAATTTGATATTACTCATGAAATCAATTTGATAATGGATTGTGATATTTTTTAATGTTTTTGTATTCTGTTAATGTTTTTTGTATTCTATGTTTGGAAGGAGGTGTTGGTGATTTTTAATTATTTTCCAATGGTCGAGCATCATGTGAGATTTTTTCTATGTTTGGATAATGGATTGTGGGAATTATGGATTGTGTTCAAACCAATTTGATATGTTTTGGATAATCGATTGTGGGGGTAGGGGCTGTCCACGGGGGTGGGTGGGTGTCCACGGGGGTGGGCGGGGGTGTCCACGGGGGTGGGAAAGGATGTCCACGGGGTGGGCGGTGCTGTCTAGGGGGTGTGGGCTGTCCTGGGGGTCTGGGTGGGGTGTCATGGTGGGGGAGGGGTGTGTGGGGTGTCCACGGGGGTGGTATGTCTAGGTGGTGGTGGTGGGGTTGCAGGGGAGGGGGGTGTGGGCTGTTTGGGAGGGTGGGCGGGGCTATCCAGGGGGGTACGGTGGTGGGCGGGCTGTCCACAAGGGTGGACGGGCTGTCCACGGGGGTGGTCGGGCTGTCAAGGAGGCGTGGGCGGGCTGTCCAGGGGGGGTGGGTGGGCTGGCAACAGGGGGTAGGGGTGTCCAGAGGGTGGGCGGGCTATCCAAGGGGGTGGGGGGCTGTCCATAGGGAGAAGGGGTGTCGAGGGGGGTGGGTGGGCTGTCCACGGGGGTGGTTGGGCTGTCTAGGGGGTAGGGGGCGTCCACGGGGGTGGGTGGGTTGTCCACGGGGGTGGGCGAGGCTGTCCACGGGGGTGGGAAAGGCTGTCCACGGGGGTGGGCGAGGCTGTCCAGGGGGTGTGGGCTGTCCTGGGGGTCTGAGTGGGGTGTCCTGGTGGGGGATGGGTGTGTGGGGTGTCCAGGGGGGTTGGTATGTCTAGGTGGTGGTGGTGGGGTTGCAGGGGAGGGGGGTGTGGGTTGTTTGGGAGGGTGGGTGGGGCTATCCCGGGGGGGTACGGGGTGTCTAGGGGGGTACGGGGGTGGGCGGGCTGTCCACAAGGGTGGACGGGCTGTCCACGGGGGTTGTCGGGCTATCAAGGAGGGGTGGGCGGGCTGTCCAGGGGGGGGGGGGGCTGGCCACAGGGGGTAGGGGTGTCCAGGGGGGTAGGCGGGCTATCCAAGGGGGTGGGGGGCTGTCCATAGGGAGAAGGGGTGTCGAGGGGGGTGGGTGGGCTGTCCACGGGGGTGGTTGGGCTGTCTAGGGGGTAGGGGGTGTCCACGGGGGTGGGTTGTCCATGGGGGTGGGCGGGGCTGTCCACGAGGGTGGGAAAGGCTATCCACGGGGGTGGGCGGGGCTGTTCAGGGGGCTGTCCAGGGGGTGTGGGATGATCATACATAATGAAGCCTTACAGGATGTGAGATGATTATATCTATGAAATCTACTCAGGTACCTGGTGAGGAAGTGCATATTAATTCAAAAAGGTAAATCGCTTATGAGGATACCCTACTAATATGGTTATGGGATGAGGCATGCTCTGATGTGATAACACATTAAGTTCTTGTTGGTTTTACATTTTTTCAATAACACATTAGTATGTTTTTTTCACATGTGTAGTTGATACCATGATTATTTTCTTCCTTTGTCATTTACTTAAATGTATTTTCTATTAAAGTTCAATCCTATTGAATTGTTTATGACAAAATGACTTATATGAATTCTTTTTTACAGGAAATGCTGCCGATTGACGTGCCGTCTGTGCCTACACGTCACGAATAATAATTAGAATGTTCCACGGTGGTTTCAGCTCAATCCGAGGCCGTCCGCTATGAATTTGACCGTTGGACGCCCGTTCTGGCCGTTTATGACACCCGAACTGCGTTCTCGGTCACCGCGGGCACAGGGCACGTCCGATTGACGTGCCGTCTGCTCGACCACTTCAGAAATCACTCACTCGTATTTGTCGTCTGATTTCAGGCCATTCCGACATCGTTCGGCCCGTTTGGACCCCCCTCACGCGCGTTTACGAAGAGCGCGCATCACTTAAAACACGAATATTGAGTCGTACCGCGCAAACTGCACGTCCGATTGACGTTCCGTCTGCGCGTACACGTTACGAATAATAATTAGAATGTTGCACGGTGGTTTCAGCTCAATCTGAGGTCGTCCGCTATGAATTTGACCGTTTGACGCCCGTTCTGGCCGTTTATGACACCCGAACTGCGTTGTCGGTCACCGCGGGCACAGGGCACGTCCGATTGACGTGCCGTCTGCTCGACCACTTCAGAAATAACTCACCCGTATTTGTCGTCTAATTTCAGGCCATTCTGACATCGTTCGGCCCATTTGGACCCCCCTCACGCGCATTTACGAAGCGCGCGCATCACTTAAAACACGAATATTGAGCCGTACCGCGCAAACCGCACGTCCGATTGACGTGCCGTCTGTGCCTACACGTCACGAATAATAATTAGAATGTTCCACGGTGGTTTCAGCTCAATCCGAGGTCGTCCGCTATGAATTTGACCGTTGGACGCCCGTTCTGGCCGTTTATGACCCCAGAACTGCGTTGTCGGTCACCGCGGGCACACGGCATGTCCGATTGACGTGCCGTCTGCTCGACCACTTCAGAAATCAGTCACCCGTATTTTTCGTCTGATTTCAGGCCATTCCGACATCGTTAGGCCGGTTTGGACCCCCCTCACGCGCGTTTACGAAGCGCGCACATCACTTAAAACACTAATATTGAGCCGTACCGCGCAAACCGCACGTCCGATTGACGTGCGGTCTGTGCGTACACGTTACTAATAATAATTAGAATGTTGCACGGTGGTTTCAGCTCAATCCGAGGCCGTCCGCTATGAATTTGACCGTTTGACGCCCGTTCTGGCCGTTTATGACACCCGAACTGCGTTGTCGGTCACCGCAGGCACAGGGCACGTCCGTTTGACGTGCCGTCTGCTCGACCACTTCAGAAATAACTCACCCATATTTTTCGTCTTATTTCAGGCCATTCCGACAACGTTCGGCCCGTTTGGACCTCCCTCACGCGCATTTACGAAACGCGCGCATCACTTAAAACACGAATATTGAGCCGTACCGCGCAAACCGCACGTCCGATTGACGTGCCGTCTGTGCCTACACGTCACGAATAATAATTAGAATGTTCCACGGTGGTTTCAGCTCAATCCGAGGCCGTCCGCTATGAATTTGACCGTTTGACGCCCGTTCTGACCGTTTATGACACCCGAACTGCGTTGTCGGTCACCGCGGGCACAGGGCACGTCCGATTGACGTGTCGTCTGCTCGACCACTTCAGAAATAACTCACCCGTATTTTTCGTCTGATTTCAGGCCATTCCGACATCGTTCGGCCCGTTTGGACCCCCCTCACGCGCGTTTACGAAGTGCGCGCATCACTTAAAACACGAATATTGAGCCGTACCGCGCAAACCGCACGTCCGATTGACGTGCCGTCTGTGCCTACACGTCACGAATAATAATTAGAATGTTCCAATGTGGTTTCAGCTCAATCCGAGTCCGTCCTCTATGAATTTGACCGTTTGACGCCCGTTCTGGCTGTTTATGACACCCGAACTGCGTTGTCGGTCACCGCGGGCACAGGGCACGTCCGATTGACGTGCCGTCTGCTCGACCACTTCATAAATCACTCACCCGTATTTGTCGTCTGATTTCAGGCCATTCCGACATCGTTCGGCCCGTTTGGACCCCCCTCACGCGCGTTTACGAAGCGCGCGCATCACTTAAAACACGAATATTGAGCCGTACCGCGCAAACCGCACGTCCGATTGACGTGCCGTCTGTGCCTACACGTCACGAATAATAATTAGAATGTTACACGGTGGTTTAAGCTCAATCTGAGGCCGTCCTCTATGAATTTGACCGTTGGACGCCCGTTCTGGCCGTTTATGACACCAGAAATGCGTTGTCGGTCACCGCGGGCACACGGCACGTCTGATTGACGTGCCGTCTACTCGAACACTTCAGAAATCAGTCACCCGTATTTGTCGTCTGATTTCAGGCCATTCTGACATTGTTCGGCCCGTTTGGACCCCCCTCACGCGCGTTTACGAAGCGCGCGCATCACTTAAAACACGAATATTGAGCCGTACCGCGCAAACCGCACGTCCGATTGACGTGCCGTCTGTGCCTACACGTCACGAATAATAATTAGAATGTTCCACGGTGGTTTCAGCTCAATCCGTGGCCGTCCGCCATGAATTTGACCGTTGGACGCCCGTTCTGGTCGTTTATGACACCAGAACTGCGTTGTCGGTCACCGCGGGCACACGGCACGTCCGATTGACGTTCCGTCTGCTCGACCACTTCATAAATCATTCACCCGTATTTTTCGTCTGATTTCAGGTCATTCCGACATCGTTTGGCCGGTTTGGACCCCCCTCACGCGCGTTTACGAAGCGCGCGCATCACTTAAAACACGAATATTGAGTCGTACCGCGCAAACCGCACGTCCGATTGACGTGCCGTCTACGCGTACACGTCACAAATAATAATTAGAATGTTTCACAGTGGTTTCAGCTCAATCCGAGGTCTTCCGCTATGAATTTGACTGTATGACGCCCGTTTTGGCCGTTTATGACACCCGAACTGCGTTGTCGGTCACCGCGGGCACACGGCACGTCCGATTGATGTGTCGTCTACTCGACCACTTCAGAAATCAGTCACCCGTATTTGTCGTCTGATTTCAGGCCATTCCGACATCGTTCGGCCCGTTTGGACCCCCCTCACGCGCGTTTACGAAGCGCGCGCATCACTTAAAACACGAATATTGAGCCGTACGGCGCACACCGCACGTCCGATTAACGTGCCGTCTGCGCGTACACATCACGAATAATAATTAGAATGTTCCACGGTGGTTTCAGCTCAATCTGAGGCCGTCCGCTATGAATTTGACCGTTGGACGCCCGTTCTGGCCGTTTATGACTCCAGAACTGCGTTGTCTGTCACCGCGGGCACACGGCACGTCCGATTGACGTGCCGTCTGCTCGACCATTTCAGAAATCACTCACCCGTATTTGTCGTCTGTTTTCAGGCCATTCCGAAATCGTTAGGCCGGTTTGGACCCCCCTCACGCGCGTTTACGAAGCGCGCACATCACTTAAAACACGAATATTGAGCCGTACCGCGCAAACCGCACGTCCAATTGACGTGCCATCTGCGCGTACACGTCACAAATAATAATTAGAATGTTTCACGGTGGTTTCAGCTCAATCCGAGGTCGTCCGCTATGAATTTGACTGTTTGACGCCCGTTTTGGCCGTTTATGACACCCGAACTGCGTTGTCGGTCACCGCGGGCACACGGCACGTCCGATTGACGTGCCGTCTACTCGACCACTTCAGAAATCAGTCACCCGTATTTGTCGTCTGATTTCAGGCCATTCCGACATCGTTCGGCCCGTTTGGACCCCCCTCACGCGCGTTTACGAAGCGCGCGCATCACTTAAAACACGAATATTGAGTCGTACTGCGCACACCGCACGTCCGATTAACGTGCCGTCTGCGCGTACACGTCACGAATAATAATTAGAATGTTACACGGTGGTTTCAGCTCAATCCGAGGCTGTCCGCTATGAATTTGACCGTTGGACGCCCGTTCTGGCCGTTTATGACACCAGAACTGCGTTGTCTGTCACCGCGGGCACACGGCACGTCCGATTGACGTGCCGTCTGCTCGACCACTTCAGAAATCACTCACCCGTATTTGTCGTCTGATTTAAGGCCATTCCGACATCGTTCGGCCCGTTTGGACCCCCCCTCACGCGCGTTTACGAAGCGCGCACATCACTTAAAACACGAATATTGAGCCGTACCGCACAAACCGCACGTCCGATTGACGTGCCGTCTGCGCGTACACGTCACAAATAATAATTAGAATGTTCCACGGTGGTTTCAGCTCAATCCGAGGTAGTCCGCTATGAATTTGACCGTTGGACGCCCGTTTTGGCCGTTTATGACACCCGAACTGCGTTCTCGGTCACCGCGGGCACAGGGCACGTCCGATTGACGTGCCGTCTACTCGACCACTTCAGAAATCACTCACCCATATTTGTCGTCTGATTTCAGGCCATTCCGACATCGTTCAGCCCGTTTGGACCCCCCTCACGCGCGTTTACGAAGCGCGCGCATCACTTAAAACACGAATATTGAGCCGTACCGCATAAACCGCACATCCGATTGACGTTTCGTCTGCGCGTACACGTCACGAATAATAATTAGAATGTTGCACGGTGGTTTCAAGTCAAAAGGACGTCATTTTAAGTGAAAAGCATCAACTGACATACGGAAAACCGACCAAACACATTCCGAATCTGTTGATAATTTATCTCAACAATCCATGGGTCATATGTGACGTGTACGAGCCAACCCGGGATGAATCTGAGTCGCGGTGTGGCCGGGATAAGTCTAAATGGCTCTCTTTTGTTTAAAATGGACACCATTTTAAGTACATACGGAAAAACGACCAAACGGATTCGGTTTCCGTTGAAACTTTAGGAGAACGATCCATGGGTCATATGTGACGTGTACGAATCAACCCCGCCACAATCGGAGACGCGGTGTGGCCGACACCACTCAAAGTGTCGGTCTTTTGTTTCAAAAAGACGTCATTTTAAGTGAAAAGCATCAAGTGACATACGAAAAACCGACCAAAGGCATTCGGACTATGTCGATACTTTATCACAAGGATCCATGGGTCGTATGTGACGTGTACGAGTCAATCCCGCCTCAATCCGAGGAGCGGTGTGGCCGACACCGTTCTAACTGTGTCTCTTTTGTTTAAAATGGACAGGATTATAAGTGAAAAGAACAACTGGCATACGGAAAACCGACCAAACGCATTCCGAATTTGTTGATAATTTATCCCAACGATCCATGGGTCATATGTGACATGTACGAGCTGACCCGGGATGAATCCAAGTCATGGTGTGGCCGAGATCAGTCTAAGTGGCTCTCTTTTGTTTAAAACGGACACCATTTTAAGTACATACGGAAAACCGACGAAACGGATTCGGTTTCCGTTGAAACTTTAGGAGAACGATCCATGGGTCATATGTGACGTGTACGAATCAACTCCGCCTCAATTGGAGACGCGGTGTGGCTGACACCACTCAAAGTGTCTGTCTTTTGTTTCAAAGGGACATCATTTTAAGTGAAAAGCATCAAGTGACATACGGAAAACGGAGCAAATGCATTCGGATTGTGTCCATACTTTAGGAAAAGGATCCACGGGTCATATGTGACGTGTACGAGTCAATCCCGCCTCAATCTGAGGAGCGGTGTGGCCGACACCGCTCCAACTGTGTCTCTTTTGCTTAAAATGGACAACAATTTAAGTACATACGGAAAACCGACCAAACGCATTCGGTTTCCATTGAAACTTTAGGAGAACGATCCATAGGTCATATGTTACGTGTACGAGTCAACACCGCCTCAATCTGAGGCGCGGTGTGGCCAGAACCACTCAAAATGTCTGCCTTTTGTTTCAAAAGTACGTCATTTTAATTGAAAAACATCAACTAGCATACGGAAAACCGACCAAACGCATTCGGATTGTGTCGATACATTAGCACAACGATCCATGGGTCATATGTAACGTGTATGAGTCAACCCCGCCTCAATCTGAGGCACGTTGTGGACGGTAGCACTCCAGGTGTATGTATTATGTTTAAAACGGACATTACTTTAGGTAAAAATATATGGTATACAAAAAACAGATCAAATTATGAATTGACTTCCAGATTCCACATATAATTGTCATCTACATTTTAAATTGAAATCTAAATGAATTATGTATGTTTATAATTACGTTATCAATTCTAATTTAATTATGGATGTGTATAGTTCTACCATTATATGTTAAACGTGTATGAATTTGTTCTCTATATGTAAGTGTTAGTTGGTTACTGTAGGTACAATAATTATATATGTATGTGTTAGTTTATTGCAGGTACAATAATTGGATTGAAAAATGAGAGGGAACCCACAAAACCAGATGTGGTGCTGGTCAAATTGGAGACCTGGTTGGGAGCTGCTGGGCAAATTGGGGAGCTGCTGGGTGATTTGCCCAGCAGAGGCTATGCCAACGGTTCAGAACCGTTGGCATAGAAATTGGAGATTAGTTTTACCAACGGTTCATCAAACCGTTGGTAAAACACTTTTGCCAACGGTTTAGAACCGTTGGGAAAGAGTAGATGTGGGGTTTTTGCCAACGGTTTACCAAACCATTGGGAAAAACATGAAGCCCCTGTGCCAACGGTTTTAAACCGTTGGCAAACCTTTTTCCCACCTATTCCACCCTATGCCAACGGTTTGCTGCAAACTGTTGGGAAATGTTTTTCCCAACGGCTTACTTACCTACGGTTGGCAGAACTGTTGGTATATGTTATACCAACGGTTTTCCAACCTTTCCCAACATTTCTCAACCGTTGGTAAATATATTATTTCCAGTAGTGATATTCAGACATTTCAGGCATGGACAGAAAAAAATGTCACTACTTGGAACATTTCGTTTAGCAAATTCCAAAAAGGCATCAACACCTTCCTCATATTCATTGCTCATTCGATGTGCCGTAATCCAACTTCGACTCATTATTACCTATAACAAATAGCAAAAATATATATATTTTTTAGATAAGACAAATATATGTTTATATGAAAAAAAACATAATTTGAATGTAAACAATTTTGAAATATAAAACAAATCGATGTGTAAACCCCCCTGGACACCCCCCGACCCCTCTGGACAGCCCCCCACCCCTCCTGGACACAACCCCCCACCCCCGACCTGCTTGGACACCCCCCTGGACACCCCCCAACCCTCTGGACAGCCCCCCCACCCCTCCTAAACACCACCCCCACCCCCTACCCCCTTGGACACCCCCCTGGACACCCCCAACGCCCACCCACACCCTTGGACAGCCCCCCACACCCACCCACCCCCTTGTAAACCCCCCTGGACACCCCCCGACCCCTCTGGACAGCCCCCCACCCCTCCTGGACACAACCCCCCACCCCCGACCTGCTTGGACACCCCCCTGGACACCCCCCAACCCTCTGGACAGCCCCCCCACCCCTCCTAAACACCACCCCCACCCCCTACCCCCTTGGACACCCCCCTGGACACCCCCAACGCCCACCCACACCCTTGGACAGCCCCCCACACCCACCCACCCCCTTGTAAACCCCCCTGGACACCCCCCGACCCCTCTGGACAGCCCCCCACCCCTCCTGGACACCACCCCCCACCCCCTACCCCCTTGGACACCCCCCTGGACATCCCCCAACCCTCTAGGCAGCCCCCCCACCCACCCGGACAACCCCAAATACCCTCTGGAGAGTCCGCCACCCACTTGGACAGCCCCCCACACCCATCCACCCCCTTGGACAGCCCCCCACACCCATCCACCCCCTTGGACACCCCCCTGGACACCCCACCGACCCCTCTGGACAGGCCGCCACCCCCTTGGACAGCCCCCCACACCCACCCATCCCCTTGGACACCACCCTGGACACCCCCCGACCCCTCTGGACAGCCCCCGACCCCTCTAGAAAGCACCCCCACCCCTCCTGGACACAACCCCCCACCCCCGACCTGCTTGGACACCCCCCTGGACACCCCCCAACCCTCTGGACAGTCCCCGACCCCTCTGGACAGCCCCCCACCCCTCCTGGACACCACCCCCCACCCCCTACCCCCTTGGACACCCCCCTGGACATCCCCCAACCCTCTGGGCAGCCCCCCCACCCACCCGGACAACCCCAAATACCCTCTGGAGAGGCCGCCACCCACTTGGACAGCCCCCCACACCCATCCACCCCCTTGGACAGCCCCCCACACCCATCCACCCCCTTGGACACCCCCCTGGACACCCCACCGACCCCTCTGGACAGGCCGCCACCCCCTTGGACAGCCCCCCACACCCACCCATCCCCTTGGACACCACCCTGGACACCCCCCGACCCCTCTGGACAGCCCCCGACCCCTCTAGAAAGCACCCCCACCCCTCCTGGACACAACCCCCCACCCCCGACCTGCTTGGACACCCCCCTGGACACCCCCCAACCCTCTGGACAGCCCCCCCACCCCTCCTAAACACCACCACCCACCCCCTACCCCCTTGGACACCCCCCTGGACACCCCCCAACACCCACCCACACCCTTGGACAGCCCCCCACACCCACCCACCCCCTTGTAAACCCCCCTGGACACCCCCCCGACCCCTCTGGACAGCCCCCCGCCCCTCCTGGACACCACCCCCCACCCCCTACCCCCTTGGACACCCCCCTGGACATCCCCCAACCCTCTGGACACCCCCCCCCCACCCGGACAACCCCAAATACCCTCTGGAGAGGCCGCCACCCACTTGGACAGCCCCCCACACCCATCCACCCCCTTGGACACCCCCCTGGACACCCCACCGACCCCTCTGGACAGGCCGCCACCCCCTTGGACAGCCCCCCACACCCACCCATCCCCTTGGACACCACCCTGGACACCCCCCGACCCCTTTGGACAGCCCCCGACCCCTCTAGAAAGCACCCCCACCCCTCCTAGACACAACCCCCCACCCCCGACCTGCTTGGACACCCCCCTGGACACCCCCCAACCCTCTGGACAGCCCCCCACCCCTCCTAAACACCACCCCCACCCCCCACCCCCTTGGACACCCCCCTGGACACCCCCCAACACCCACCCACACCCTTGGACAGCCCCCCACACCCACCCACCCCCTTGTAAACCCCCCTGGACACCCCCCGACCCCAAATCCATGCACCTATGCCATGGTTGTGTGTGAATAAAGTAGTAACAACTGTAAAAGGGCAACCCATCCAAATGGACACGCCCCAACCCTCTCGGGGATTTATAGAAAACGATGAAAAATTAGTGAAATCATAAAATTACTCAATATTGCAAGTCGAACAAATAGATCTAGGGATGATAAATAAGATTATGGTGCCAAAACGAGTTAAAAGGGTTCGCAATCGAAGAATCTTAGCTAGTTTCAACAAAAAAATCACAACACATATATATATACTATCCGCGAAAAAAAACGAACGAGTGGGAGGATTACCTGAGTGCTGCGAGTTTAGATGATTGATCCGAGGAGATTAAATATGAGAAACGATGATCGCAAAACGAATCTAAACCAACGAAATGGACGAGCCGATTCGGGTTTACGCGCGAGAGAGACGAGTCGCGACTGTCGAAGGTAAACTCGCGAATGACAATCCACGGGTCTGGGTAAATTTTTAAATGAGTTATCACGTCGGTTATTCAATAACCGACGTGATAATTGTTTTAAAAACATTTATAACGTCGGTTATTTCAATAACCGACGTAAAAAACTTCCTCCGATTCATTTTTTACGTCGGTTATTTTATAACCGACGTTATAAAGGGCTCAAAATCCGCGTTTTTTTACGTCGGTTATGGAATAACCGACGTCAAAAACATCTGCGGATTCTTTTTTTACGGCGGTTATTTTATAACCGACGTAAAAAAGCCTTCAAAAACCGCGTTTGTGACGTCGGTTATTCAATAACCGACGTAAAAAGGCCTTCGAAAACCGCGTTTTTTACGTCGGTTATAAAAATAACCGACGTAAAAAACGAAGCCGCGCGATTAATAACGTCGGTTATAAAAATAACCGACGTTAAAGGTGTACCGAACACAGGTTTTTACGTCGGTTAAGAAATAACCGACGTAAAAAACCTCGTTTTACATATTATGACGTCGGTTTTATATAACCGACGTAAAAAATGGTGACGTAAAAAACGTTTTCTGCACTAGTGACGATGTTTTCTTCATGTTGCAGCTGAGGAGATACGTGCATGATCCATCACACGTCATCGACTGGAGCGAGCTGAACATTGACGATGATGCAACATTTGAGGAATTCCCAGTGGAGATAGAGGATCGACAGGAGCGGGTTCTGTGTGGTGGTCAATTCCTCTAGTGCACATTCAGTTGTATCACGTGAATCTCTAGGAGAACACATGGGAGTGGGAGGCTCAGATTCATACTCAGTACCCCCATTTGTTTGATTAGCCCTTGTTTTGACTTTTAGGGACGTAAATCCCTTTGGTGGAGAGAATGTAATGTCTTAGAATTTCCATATAATTTTTTTTTAAATTATATGGAATTATTTTGAGACTACACGCTTTGACGACACGTGAATCTGAGGCCTGGTGAGCTCGAAATGGAATTTTGAACTTTTTTTAGTTCACTTAAGTAGATGTGCGAGCGAGTTTTTCTAACTTTTGAACTGGTGCTCAGATCAAAAATATGAGGGCACTGTTAAACTTAGAATGCTGAGATTTGCCTAAAGAGGACTAACTTCGGCCGGTAAGGGCCAAACGGAAAAGTTAAATTTCGGACCTTTTGGGAAAAAATAAAATAACTTTAAAAAGATATTCTATTTCTTTTCTTCAACCGACGAGCGGCGACACGGTGACGCTGCAATGCGATGATGAGGGGCATTAATGGAACTCATTAATGGCCCAAAAACTTGCAGTTTAACGACGCATTAAATGACACATAACAGCTACGCTGTTTCATTTATGAAACAATGTAACAAAGTGGCGTCGCAACGTCACTAAAACGTTGCGACGAGTTTTCTTTTTATTTGTTTGATGCGTTGGAGAGATGGAAATTAATTGGCAGATGATTCTCTAATGAACCACTGGCGGATTTCCTTTCCAATGAAGAATGATGAACGTCGTCGATGAACGATGATGAATGCCATCGACGAACGACGACGAACGCTAATAGATCGAGGATCAACGACAGCTCGGAGCTTCACCCCTCGTTAATGACTGATCCTCAATCCAGGTAGGGGTTGTGTTTAAGTTTGTTTTTCCCCATTCTTAAATTCAACGACGAATGCGGGTCAACCCACGAACGGGTTGATCTGCGGATCGTGCGTTCTTGCGGGAGGGTGAATTTTCAGGATTTCTTTGTCTGGGTTTAAACTATCACTTGTTGATTGAACTAAAATCCTCAGACCTTCCCATGCTTTAAACCTCTAACGCGGAGGGCGCGAGACGACATGAACAAGGTCAGAGGACCTCCATTTTGTGCGCTCTTTGCGGTCGCATCCTCAAATCAGTGGCAAGATGAATTTGGGGCCAAGGCAGGGATGGTGGTGACCCGAGAGGCCCAAAGGCGCAGACGGATCAGAGATCATACCACCAGCGCCAGCGACCGGTGGTGGCGGTCGGCCCTTGCCGACCATGTGGAGGAGGCGGCGCCACCCCGAGCGTCGCGTGCTGGACGAGGTGGTCGTCCCTTGCCAGCTGTGTTGGGGAGGAGGCGCGCTTGTGTGTGCCGCGGTGGAGGAGGTCGTGGCCCGTTATCCATGACAGATGAGGACGCGGCGACACCCTGGCACCGTGTGGAGGCGACGACCCACGTTCGGGCCGCCCGGGCGATCTGGCGAGCCGCAGTTGCTCGACCGCGGCAGGAGGGAGGCCCCGCGTCCACGGGGTAGTGGAGGAGCCGGACGTGGCTGTCACGACCCGTCCTCAGGGCTCATGCCTTGACTACCCCAAGTCCGCCTTCCATAGGCCAGGGGATGGTGACAAGCACCAAAGGCGTGAATCCCGATAAAGAGGGAAGGCATTGCCTTTATTAAATGTAAACACACACACACACCCAGAGTACAAGCGGAAGAAAACACTAAGTAAAGTAATATAACAAGTGTGCTAAAAGTAAGGGGCCGGAAATACAAGATCAATAGTAAAGTACAAGGTAAAAGAGAAAACAGTTGGAAGGTGACAAGCAGCTCCTGGATCGTCCACCACGGATCATACCTGAAGGGTAGGTACAGATAACCTCCTCAGCGCCCTCGTCCGTCAACCTCCTCCGAGTACCGACTCGTCGTGAGGTCCACCTCCAGGTGTCGTCCAGTCCTCGTATACTCGGCCTCCGTCAGCGTTGTCCATCGTCTATATCCAACACAACGAGGTGCGGGTATAGCCCGTGCAGGGGTGAGTATAACGATACTCAGTAGGGACCCCGAGACCCTCAAGGTATCACTAAATCCAACAGGGATAAACCACAAAGAAAGATCTCAACAGATAACCTTTACTTAGATATATTCCCATATATATATATCTAAGTTATTAAGTAACCCATATCAATCATGAGGTAAACACAAAGGTCATTGACTCAGCTCAAACCAGGATTTTTATTCACGATGACGAAAACACAGCTGCTGGAGAACTCCTCCTCTGTCGAGCGCAGTAGTCATGCCCCGACTCCGAGGTGCCACTCACTAACCTTAGACTGCTGAGGTACTCCTCTTATCAAGTATCGCGGGTCTGCCACCTCACAAAGTAGTGCTCCTCCGCCATGGGTCTGCCACCTCACAAAGTAGTGCTCCCCCTCATAGCCTACAGAGGTACTCCTCCTGTCGAGTACCGTGGGTCTGCCACCTCACAAAGTAGTGCTTCTTCGCTATGGTTCTGCCACCTCACAAATTAGTGTTCCCCACTGGGCTATACAAGTCACTCTGAATCGAATCGGACAAACAGTCATCAGGTCTCAACCAGCTACAAGGTCACCGTACTCCGTATACTCGTCTCCGGGAGGATCCGCTCCACGAGCTACTGGTCGATACTTCCAAGTGTCATGTAACCTCACGTGGAAGTATCTCAAAGGGCTGCCTCGTCCTAGGGGTCTCAACGCAACAGACGGCGCGTTAATCGGACGCCCGGTCTGTGAGTTATTAGTCTTTTTGTCCTGGGGGCCCGGTTGGATTTCAGGTACAATCCAACCCAGCCATACTCCAACTACGTCCAAACCTCAGGTGAAGTATGCCAAAAGAAATGTCTCATCAAGAGGAATCCAACATAGTCGACGAGACGTCAATCGGACGTCTAGTCCTTAAGTTATAAGCATTTCCGCTCTGAGGACCCGGTTGGTTTCGGGTTCGAACCAACCCGGGCGTTTTTCCGAAGTTGTCCAAAACTCACAAAGAGTAACGCAAAAGGACCGCCTCGTCGCAAGGGTCCTAGTGCCGCAGACAGCGCGTTGATCGGATGCGCGGTCTTTACGAAATTCACGTTTAAGTGAAAAAGGGCCCGGTCCGTTAGGCCCGATGGGCTGACGGGTCAGGTCGACTCGGTTTTGGCGAGTCCGACCCGACAAAGGGTTCGGACCGGCCCAGTGAGTCACGCAGCCTAGCCCGAGGGCCGCGGCCTGGCACGAAGTGGCGCGGCCCGACGCGGCCCAGCCCGACGCGGCTCGGCTGGGTGCGCGGCCTCGCTGGCTCGGCCAGCCGACCGAGCGGTCCGAGGGGCGCGGCCCGACCCAAACCTGAACTGGGTCAGGTTGAGTCAGTCGAATTAAACCGGGGTATGTGGGACCCCTGGGTCGGGTTGGTCAGGTCGGTCCGACAGGGTCGGACCGGGCCGAGACACAATCGATCCCTGTTTACTAAAACGCTAATAACTTGCAAATCAGGCGTCCAATTGACAAGTTGGTTACAACGTTGGGATCCTCTCGACGAGATGGGTCTTTTGGTATGCTCTAAGGAGACTTTCATAGAAGTTGAGATGCGATGAATGACTTGAGGAGCGGTTCTCCCAAGCGCGCTAGGTACGGAACCCTGCGGTTGGCCGAGACCTGAAGACCGCTGACAAGCGACTCTGTGTGACTCGCAGGGCAAGCCCAAGAAGCCCCTGGGCTAGGGCAATAGGCAAGTTTTCTATTGTACATGTACTGTACAAGCACTATAGCAGCTTAGAAGGGGCAACATTTATGCTCCTTGTCTTGGGCAACAAAATTTATAAGGGTTTTTCGGGCCGGTCCTGGTGACTCGACTATGGCCCAGTGGGAATAACCTATGTGTGACTTTGCAGGCCCATGGTGGGAGTGAGACTGTGTGACTCGGCAAACTCACGGTACGCGATGGGGAGGAGTACCTTAGTTGGCCAAGGTGTGAGGCACCTCTGTGTGACTCGATAGGCCCACGGTGGGAGCGAGACTGTGTGACTCAACATACCCATGGTACTTATCAGGGATGAGTACCACAATAGTCTAAGGTTAGTGGGAAGCGGCTTCTGTGTGACCTGACAGACCCACTATACTCAGAGTGGAGGAGTTCTCCAGTAGCCAAGGTGTTCGATGATGTGACTGATGATTCTCTTATCACTACCGTAGATGTATACCTGGTGTGAGCTGTCTTGTGCTTCGTGCTTGTACTTCGTGCTTATGCTCTGTGTTTTTCTTTGAGGATTGCTTTTGTGGTATTTCCTTTGTGTTTCAAGGTCTCATACTGAGTATTTTGTTACTCACCCCTGCACGAGTTTCGTCGGCACGTGTTGTGTCTGGTGCAGACGATCGACGCTTCGACGGAGGACTTGGTGGCCTAGGACCAGGTAAGGCCCAGTAGGATCAGGCGGACAGGACGTACTACTTCGGCTTCTAGTAGCTACACCACTCTTACCATCAAGTGGGGGGTTTTATCAGATGGCTACCTGAGTCCCTTTGTACTTTCTTGTTTTCAGTTCTTTTTATTGGGTTTGTATTCTGGTCACTTGTTTTCAGCTGTACTTGTACTCAGCACTTGTTTTTTGTATACTTGTTTCCCCCTTTCAGTTTGTGGGATGTGGTTGGGCGTGTGTGTACGTACATGTACTCAGACAAATGTCTCTCACTTGCAGGTTGACGCCTTCAGCGCTAGTCGCCAGCCCCTGACCTTCAGGAGGCAGACTTGAGGTAGTCACGACACGGGTTTCGGGAGACGGGTTTTGACACAAAGTGATGTCCCATTTGCATTTATAATCATTGTGTGACATAATGTTTAGTTGTCAAGGTAATGAGTGATGAAAACTCGAAATGAGAATGAGTTCTATAAAAAATCTTTTATAAAAAAGGTTATTCATCAAATGAGGGTGAGAAAGCACAGGTTCTTCTAGCAGAAAGATAAAAAACTAGTAAGTGTTGTATAAAGATCTTTGAACAACAAGTTTAAAGATAAAAGTCATACTAAATGTTTTGTATGTTATTAAGTCATTACAATACTCAACGACAAAGAATCGATGTCGTAGAATCTGGCTACGACCACACCCTACAACCACGATCGATCAAAACAATGGCTATAGGGTAGCCTATGGCCATAGTCAAACTGAGACCGTAGCTGTAGGATGTCTATTGCCACAATCAAGGGTCACGACAGTAGGCTTGAGTGGGGAAAGGAGAAGAGCACATGAACGATGTGAGAGGGGCGCAAGAAATGTCTGTGACCACAGTTCATGTGGACCGTTGTTGTAAGTTCTAACACCCAACAATGTTTTTATTTTTTAACACCATACTAATGACAGTTATATAAAATTATACATATGTATATGTGTGTACGTGTGTAGATATACATATATTTATACATATAATACGAGGCATTTTAGTGGTTGAGTGTTGGAGGTGACATAGGAGAAATCTTAAGATTAAATATCTCCACTGCATTTTTTTTAAGGCTATGGTCATGGTCATGACAATAGTTATAAATGCATTATGACCACGATTTGACTGTGGTGATTGAGCCCTACACCCACAATTTATGACTATGGATGTAGGGCTTACCCCCATGGCAATGCTAATAGGGCCCACAACCGCGTTGATTATGGTTATAGGCTACGTCATAGGCTACACCTATGGTCAGATGACTTAATGCCATGGGTTTGACTTTTGGATGTAGGGAAGTTACCGAGTAGTGAATCCAAGGACCAAATGAGTTTAAAAAAACTAGACAATAGAAGCTGATGATGTTTGTAAATAAAGAGAGAAAACTATTTTTAAAAGGTGGACATATCAAATCGAGGAATGACCGGACCAACAAAAAGCACATGAGAAACTTGATTGGTATAAAGTTTATAAATAATTTGATCAAGAAAGCATGAATGCCAAATCTAGCAAAAGAAATATGAAGATATGTGAAAATGATTCCAAACATTTTTAATAGCAAAACCGCAGGTGTTTATAATTCGATTCAGAAAAATAAAGAAAATTTAATATCGATAAAAAGTATGAACCATCCTTGGGATTCAAAGAATTTGTGAAATATCATAAGAAATAGATCTGAATATAATTGGTATAGTAATAACTAAAGAGATTGGACGAAACGGTTCAAGTTTTTTAAATCGCTTAAAAAATTACATATTTTACTTACATATTTTTAAACAACAATTACAAAAAAAAAAAAAAAAAAAAAAAAAAAAAAAAAACAAAACAAAACCAGACCAATGATTCATTCAGACCTGTAATTTAAATCCTTGTTATTGTTGATCACCGGTATTTTACGCTGTCGTTTTCCGTAAAACAACGATAGATTATTTAAACGCATTTAAATACAGGGCATCGAGACCAGGTAACGGAGGACGGCTGAGCGTGCACGAAAACGCGGAACGATGGTAGCCAGGAAGTTCGTTGTCCGCCACAACGATTCTTCTTTCGACGTCGACTACGACACCGACGACGGCATCGAGGTTTCTCTCTCAGACCCTTTATTCAGCATCTCACTTATTCCTAACCTAATTACATTTCAGGTCTTCAAGTTCCAGCTGTTTTCTCTGACGGCTGTTCTCCCGGGCGAGCAAAAGGTACGTGCTTGTTCGTTCCCTCATTGGATATATATTTCCGAGTCCCGTTCCCGAATGAGATCTCCCTCGCTCTGAAGATTATTGGCGGCAAAGATGGTTGCGTTCTGTCAGAGGACTCGGATCTGATCTCCATCTCCGATCAACTCAGATTGGTGTCTATCGGCGAGGAAGTTAATACAGAAGGTAGGTCGTCTGGCCAGCAATCCGAATCATTGAAATCTGACGAGGAATTCGCTCGGATGTTGCAGGTTTGTGATCGCCTTCCCTCCACAATCGTTATTATTACATTTGTATTTGTTATTTGTTTTATTTGGAAACTCTGCTTTATTTTTTTTCTAACGTTAAAAAACTAACATCACACGTACATATAGCCGCACATATAGCCTGGGTTTGGTGAGATTTTAGTAAAAGAAAATAAATGATTTGATAGTTTATAAAAGAAAAGAAAAGGATAGAAACGATTGTGATTTATCTCCTTGTGTTTGGATCAATAAATTAGTAAAAGAAAATAAATGATTTTGATTTCTCTCCATCACGGTGACAATTTTTAATAGAAAAAAAAAATTGTTTTGATGCAAATAACACAAATAACCTTTATTAAAAAATAACACATGCACACAGGATTAAAGACCATAATTGCTCAAGATAAAAAAGAATCATAGATTAGATCCCCACGGACACCACATCTGCCGCCATGTCTACCCAACAAAATGTATTTTTATTGCCTTTTTTATAACAAATAAAAATAATAATTTTTATTTTAATCAACCATTATATTTCATATCACCAAAATTAGGTAAACATTAAACTGCGGACATATGTTAATACAAATTAAAAAAAAAACAATTAAAGATAATTAAAATTATTTATATAATTTATTAATTCAAAATTATTAATTCAAGATAATCAAAATTATAAATTTAAAATAATTGTTAATTCAAAATTACTAATTCAAAATAATTACTAATTCAAAATAGTTATTAATTCAAAATATTTATTAATTTAAAATTATTTATAAATTATTTATATAAACTATTAATTCAATATAATTATAATTATTTATAATCAAAATTATCTATGATCAAAATTATTTATAAATTATTTATGATTATTTATATATACACAACTAGGGGTAATTTTGAGAATTTGAAAAATAATTCAAAAGCCGGAGCGTTTCTGTCGGAGTCGTCTCGATTTTGGGACGATTTCAAAACTAAAGAAATCGTTGATAGGGGAGAAATCCATTTCTCCCCCTTTCCGCCCCTTGCGTTTCTCTCGGTCATTTTTATTTTTCCAAACGGAAGAAATCTGTTTCAATCGTCACATATCTTCTCTTTTCCTCCCAAAAGCATGCTGCCAAACGAGCTGATAATGTTAATTTTAGTAGCTTTACTATGCATAGTGGATTGATGAATGCATCCGCAATCTTTCATTTATTACTAGCCCTGCAATGTTGACGCACTTCGCAAGCCTTTGCGAGGAAAGACACGTTACTCTTACAAATTTTTTGCATTGCATTATTATCACAAATCTATGTTTCTTATTTCTATATGGGAATCAAGAAATGAAAGACCTGCTTATGGGTATTCCTGCTAGCTCCGTGGCATTATATGCATACCCAAATCTAAAAAAACTTTCTGAATGGATGGTCATTCATAGTGATAAAAAGAAACCAACTATGAAGGTTTCTCCTTGATTCAACCGAGGTCAATCCATTCAGCAGTAGAAAAATCTGTTCCCGAGTTTAAATTTTGACACAAAGACTTGACAAAAGAGTGGAGTCAGTAAATACTTGCCGGGTTAAATAGTCACATGGTTTCAGGTAAATCCACTCAAGAAGTGGTGTAATTTATATACTTCAATGATTTGTAGGGACCATATTTCTATAATTGAACTTTACGTATTGATGGGAAAATTCTCATGCTTTATAAATACCCCGATTTCATCACTTGTTTTGAAGATTTGTTCTCTGTGTTGTATATCTGTTGCATTGGATATCTTAGATTTTTGGATGGTCTTAGACGAATCTATCACATGAACATTGCCATTTATATGCTTTAGGATTTTCAAGGGACCACATTCCTTTTGTTGGAGCTTACCATAAGTAACAATTGGAAAATGTTCCTGTCATAGAAGCACCTTGACGCATTGTTGTCAATGGCGCGCGCTGTCACGACCCGACCAATGTCGGGGCTCGAGCCGCAACTATCCCAAGTTTGCCTCCATAGGTCAGGGGCTGACGACTAGGGCTGAAGACACAACAAACTCGGGGAGACATTTGCCTAAGAACCTGTACACACACAGCTAACTCAATGCAAAAAGTGCAGAGGGAAAGGAACAAAAGATGCGATACTGCTATATATAAACCACAAATAAGAATTGACCACTAAACAGTAAAAGTACAGGTGCTGTAAAGTAAACTGAAAGGAAAAAAGAGGCAAAATACACGCCCAACCGGAAAAGTGCCATAACCTGGCAGTAACTGAAAAAGTAAAACAGCTGAGAGAGCCCCACTCCTGGATCCCAAGCTGCGACCACCGTACGCGGTCTGTAACACCCCAAAGTTTTGAAAATAAATATTGAGTGCATTTATAATCTAGAAGTTAAACTCAACATTGCCTCTTCAATGTTTTGAATTTCAAAAAAACGGTCATCTAGAGTTGTGATCAGTAAGTCATTTAGAGTCTGATAGAACAAACTTGATTTTTTGGTGAATAGTAATATATCCTTATGAATAGTAATATGAATAGTAATATGACCCTTATGACTAGTAAATAATAATATTATTTTATTTTCTTAAGGCAATAAGATAATGAGATCTTAATTAATTTTTCAATGTGAAATAAAACTAATTGCACCTTTAAAATTGTTATTTTTCGAATTAACTATGACTTTATTTAAAAATTAAATTAATAATATTTAGAAAATTAATTTTGAAAAATGGTGTTCATTTTTGAATTCTACACGTCGAAAAATGGTAGGGTTAAATTTTTGGGATTTTTCTAAAATTATAGAATTTTTGATTAATAGTGAAATACGATAAAATACCGTATATACAAATTATCAGTTAAATACACTATTCATGACATCACAAGTGATGCAAGACTACTTGGTTCAAACTCACATGCACTTATTACTATTAGGGGTCACATGAAACAACACTATTGGTTGTTTTGAGGGAAATAATAAAATAATGAATTAAATATTCAAAATTTACCCCTCTCCTCCACTATAAAACCCCCTCACCAATCCCTCTTCTCTTCACTCCTTTAAGCCTTGAAGCTTCTCAAAGTTCTGCCCAAATACCATTCCCTAGTCACTCCCCACGACCAGGAAGCTCTTGGTCTTGCCAAAAGTCCTAAATCCCTTCCTTTAAGGAGGTTCTCGAGGAAGTTATTTCAAGAGGTAAAACACCTTTCTTTTTCTTTTAGTTTCATTTGAATTTATCTTCTTTTGTTATCCTCTCCTCACCTCCTCTGTCCAAATGACCATGATAACTCCAGTATCATCTATATACTGGATTTATATCATGTGAATGGAAGAACCATCATCAATATTCTTACTCCCTCCCTTTTATTTTTATAAACCAAATCAATGTCCATGAGGTTCCAATTTATAACCTTCGTGATTGTCATATAATGATTCATGCTCATTCCATGTAATCAAATGATAGAATTTACCACTTCACTAAAGAGCAAGTGAACCGATTATGAAGAATAAAGAAAACAAACACTCCAGAACGACGAAATTCAATACAATAATTTATCAATAAAGGCATAAATGAACTACCCAGAATTATGATAAACTAAATACATGTCTAATAAGTTACGAATAAGTATAATTTCATTTTCCAGGAGCTTAAGTACAAGAGCGGAACACTTTTGGAGTTAAGGTAAGGGTTTTTCCACCCGAACTTCCATTTTCATTCGGGTTACTTTCATCATCTAATTGTCTCAATCAAATTCTTATGTATTGTTATGTACTCCTCATAAGTTCTGTGTGAATATTATATATATGTTTACCAACCAGAACCCTTCCTTATTTTATGGATAGTTACATGTTTTAAAAGGAACGTTCAAAATTGTCTCCAAAATACAAGCCCGATTCAAGAGAATTTCTCAAATTTTTACTTATTTTCAAGGGCACTATATAATCTGTCTTTGTAAACCATTATCTTTATAAAATCACTCATTTTATTATGAAAATAGTATCTTACTTCACTTCTGATTTTATATAAAGATTTTTTCCAAAAAACTCATCTTTTCAAAATAAGAGTTTTTATCTCAAGATTGCTTAATGATTTTATAAGAGTATTTGCGATTGATTCAACACTCTTGTTGTTTCTTATGTATTATTGAGTTTAATCATTTATGAAGTCATCTACCATATTTGATTTAATGATTTATGACTAACTCTATTGTGGATGATCTATCCTAAAACCATTCACCATATTACTCGGAATGATTAGTGTTTTATATTTAATGGTTGGGGAAAGATAGTTACATTTCATATGATAGTTTCAATATGAATGTATATGTTGTTTATGTTTATCCCTGCTCATATGAGGAATGCATTGGACTTATTATGTGACGGGTGGGGCCCGCTATAGCCCCTCGATGCATTGGTAGGTCTCATTAGACAAATAGGCGTTGAACTGGCCGAGACCTTTCCCAATGTGTTATATGGATTTTGGCCGAGGCTTTAATCATTAGACGTTTTGGCCGAGACCTTGACAAAATGTTTCAGAATGTCCGACATATGCACTTCCCTCATTATGAAGCTAGTAATTGAAAGTTCATGTGGTTATTCGACTAGTAGAATTTTCATGATTATGTTTCATTATGACATTATTTACTCAGCTCTTATTCCTGTCATAATGTGTGCAAGTTTATTATTAAAGGCATGTGTTTTAAATTATGCATCATGTTTTATCCATCTGGTGCGTCGCCTGTGGATAATGAGACGAACTCAGCTCTTATTCCTGTCATAATGAGACGAACTCAGCTACGCTTCGTCTCATGTCGGACCACCAAAACTGCCGCTGAAGATCCCTGTACATCTTTCCCACACCGGGATGTACAACTAAGGGGGAAGTGTGGAACTCCCGCATCGCAACCGGAACCACTGCTTACCCCTGGAACGAGATCTCGTGATTCCCTCCTTCAAAATATCCATCTGGTGCGTCGCTTGTGGATATCTGAGTCATGCAAGATCTCACAATCGGTGTCTCACAACTGGGACTCTCACACGCTCGAGAAGCGAAAGAGTCAACACCATTGATTGAAGAAAAACTGTACCCTTCTGCTCCACTAAGGTCAGCTGCAGTGAAACTAACTGCTCCTAAACTTCCCGCACTTGGCGAGCTTGAGACTTCATGTTAAGGCATTTGCTATGACGTTACCCTTCCCTGGAGTATAGACTATCTCGAAGACGTAGTCCTGCAGAAATTTCAACAACATCGCTGTCTCAGGTTCAAGTCCTGTCTCAGGTTCAAGTCTCTTTGGTGGAGACGTACCTGAGACTCCGGTGGTCTGAACAAACCATAAAGCGCTCTCCCAGAAGGTAGTGTCTCCACATCCTCAAACCAAAGACTATCACTGCCAGAACCAGGTAGTGAGTCGCGCAATTCTGTTCATGGGGTCTCCATCACCCCGACCTGTACTTGATAACTGCCGTATCAAGGTTGGCGTTGAACACACAAAGGTACCAACGAACATGGCAGGTGAGTAAACTCATCCAACCGTAAGTGGCTAGACACAGAAAACACGTGACATACCCCGCGTGTCTTTGCCTCTCTTGGAAGGAGAGTAACCCCAAACCAGACACTCTGTCATACCCAGTAGTGGCATTCCAAGCAAAAGGAGGTCAAACATAAAAACTTCACTGGCAATGCCAGGGCCTGCTCTGACACTCCACTGCACAACCCTGAACGTACAAGTCAGAGGGACTCATCCACCACACCTCGATACTATTTGCTTTGGGCGGCACTGACTCGCCCTCACGGTTTTTCTCGCATCACAAAAACGCGTCTCGGTGGGGAAAAAACTCATTTTCTTCGTGCATTCAAAGCTACGTCGAAAAACACTGACACAGGGTTACACCGACGCCCCGTGTCACACTGGTAAAGCCTCAAGCAAGAAGCAGGGAGAAGAGTACCTCGCCCAATGTTTAATGAGTTATACTGCAAAAAGGTAGAAAAGACACAGGACGTAACTCTTATCATCTCATGCACTGCAGGATCGTAAACATCCATAGCATGCAGCTGCCTTCGGCCCCAACCACCAGCTTCCTGAGCCTGACGTGGGCCGCTTGGTGGTGGTGGAAGGACTTCAGAGCGTCGTCCACCAACCACAATTCTTCCTTCTTCTCTGCCAACACCGCCTCCTTAGGGACCACCCTGTCCTTGCCTGGGAGATCCCTGATCATGGCACCGCCTCTGCCATGGCGGTTTGTTTACTATCTGCCTGGGAAGCTCATCGTGTCTGGTTGGACAGTCTCGTGCCATGTGACCTCGCCCGTCACAAGCATAACGCCTGCCCTCCCTGGGCTGTCCCGGTGCTCTACGCTGTCCCTGACCATGTGCCTGAGTCTGACCATGGGAAGACCTCATGCGTCGAGGCCCTCCCGACTGACATCTGCTAGCCACAACAGATGTCTCAGCTCTCTGTCACCAGTGCCCACTCCAACACCTTGACGTAGGTGGGGATGCATAAGGGCACTACGTCGACACAGATCTCTTTGCGGAATCCTTGCTCAAACTTCCGTGCTCGAAAGTAGCCGTCGCGGATCATGTCTGGAGAGTACCGAGTAAGGTCTGCGAACCTAGTCGCGTACTCGGTCACCGTCATCCCTCCCCGCTGAAACTACAAAAACCGAATGAAGCGTAAGCAGGAGTGGTAGTACTCCTCACGGAACAACTGCTGGAAGTCACTTCCACGAGAGTGCCGACTCATCGTGCATCTGAGTAAGCAGGCTCCACCAACGCCCAGCTGCTCCGTGGAAAAGACTGGTTGCCAAAGCCACCATTTGATCCGTCGGTGTCTGGACAAGCCTGAAGAGGCGGACCACCGACTCTAGCCAATCCTCTGCTGCCTGATGATCTGGCTCACCGCGGAACCTCAGCGGTCTGTGGCGCTGGAACTTGTGGAGTGCGCTCAGCCTGCGCATGTCCTCAGCTTGCTCTGCTGGGACTAACTGCACCTCAACAGGTGGAGGTGCTGCTACCTGCCCACTTGGAGGAAGAGGGATCGTATGATGGATCCTGAATTGAGATCTCGTCGCTCACGGAATTGTTGTCACGAACCGGAGCTTGTATCCTGGCTGACTGTCGTCGTGAAGACATCCTGAACATCATTAAGGAGTACCGCGGTCGGATGAGCATATATATATCAACAACAATGGGGAGCTGACTCAAGAAGGACAGTCAAAGACTCAATCCTATCTGATGCATGTACCAATGTTCCCTGCAATAAATGTCTCAACATGCCGAGTCGACAGACGGGTAATTTGGGTCTTGGTGAATGACTACGTCGACCGCCGCACCATTACTGGACTCCCTAGTCTGAGAGCCTCTTTCGAGACACGTTGACACTGTTGCCCTAAACCCAACCAAGACCTTTTTAGAGAAACGTCCGAACAACGTCCCAAGGGTCGAACCATCTTTGATACCACTTTGTCACGACCCGAATCATGATGGGGGCTCTAGGATGTTATCCAAGCCCATTATGTTTTTCCTAGCAACAAGTAGAGTTATATGCTTACCCCGTCACTTTATTTTGCACCCCAAATTTTTGTTTTAATGAATATTAGATTTTTTGTACACTCTTAGTTCACCATGCATGCATAGTAGTTCTAATCCTCCGTTAATTGCTCAAATATTTCAAAGCTTCATGGTCAGAGTTAGGACAAATGCCCGACCCACCAAATAATGTTCCCAATGTTTAAAAGGCATGAAAAATAAAACCATTGCATGTTGAGGGGCCTAGGATATGTGGAGGTGGGTGAATCAGTGATGCCCTTTTTAAATTTTAACGAACCCTTTTGGAACAACCTCCAATATTGATTAAGATAAAATAATCCAAAAACTTCAGAGTGGCCCTCGTCCTTTCTCATGTAAATAAACAGAGCAACAAGAGACACTTGTTTTTTTTAAGTTCATCCCCAATACGGGTGACTGTTTTTGGCATGATTGAATCCCTTTAGGTTATACGATTTCACTATTTTCGTCAATTGAATACAATAAGGGTAGAGACTATGCTTTGAGCGCTTCTACATGATGTCTCCTAACAAAGATCAACACGCTCCTGCCTGATTACAAGAATGATTATGTGATGAGAATGAGGATGATACTCATGAAGAATTATGCTCTTCTCAATAAGCCATGTCCATCATCCGCTCTTGGCGTTTGAGATTATCAAATTCGTCCATCAACGCACTCTCATATATCTCATTTCAGTGCTTAAATAAGTTTTTCACGAGTGAGTTGCCCTCAAATCCATCCACACAATTCCTTTAATTTTCAGTTAACTTCGACCATGATTGTTTTTTGGCCCCACTGACTATGACACCCTGAGAAGGGGGTGAATCAGGGTGTGATGACATTGACCCACCATTAGATGGATCACCGATTATGTGATGAGAATGTGGATGATGCTCATGAAGAATTATGCTCTTCTCAATAAGCCATGTCCATCATCTGCTCTTGGTGTTTGAGATTATCAAATTCGTCCATCAACGCACTCATATATCTCATTTCAGTACTTAAAATAAGTTTTTCACGAGTGACTTTCCCCCAAATCCATCCACACAATTCCTTTAATTCTCAGTTAACTTCGACCATGACTGTTTTTAGGCCCCACTGACTACGAGACACCCTGAGAAGGGGGTGAGAAGGGGGTGAATCAGGGTGTGATTAATTTTGATCAATTTAATTTTCCATAATCTGACATTGATCCACCATTAGATGGATCACCGATTAGGTCTCTAGATTATCCAATTGCTTTACACTCACCCACACTTTAAAAGAATATAATTCAAACACGAAAACAAATATTTACTTGGTCCACCTTCTCATGCTTAGAGACAAATCCAAGGCACATTGACAGCTTTCCACTGCCATTTGCAAATCTACTAAAGCCCTTTTAATTGTGGGTTTATAAAAGACCACTTCTTCTCAAGGCTCACTGCCTTTACAAATCATTGGGCTCACTGTCTGCACATAATATGGGCTCACTACCCTTACACAAGAGGTCCAAAGGCCTTTACAAAATATAAAATGAGTTCAACAGTATGATGAACCATATTCGCATGAGTTTTCTTTGATCTCCATATGTTGTCTCCTCTTCAACACTTCTTTATATCATAAATCTTCACGAGTGTCCTTTCATCTCCATATATTGTCTTGTCTTCAACACTTATTTACATCATAAATCTTCAATGGTATTCGTCTTTTTTGCTTCAGAGGATTGGAATGATAAACATATTCGTCTCTTTCATAGAAATCCTTTTGGGTCTTCAATAAAAATTGTCTCATGATTCTTTTTGCAAATATTCAATAATATTCCTCACCTCTTTGCGAGTTTTCATCTTTTATAGGCTCTAGTCTTCACCTTCAAGCTTTCCTTACCTTTTAAGCTCTTAATGTGATATGCATAAATTTAGGAAACTTCCCTCGGGATGACCTTTTGTATTGAGCCACTTGTCTTCATAAAATCAAGGTCAACCCGAGCCTTTAATATCTCCACATAATATCTTCATTGAGTATTTTCTCGAATATGCATTCAAATGTTCACAGAATATTCCACCAGATTTGGTCATGTGATTTTCTTTGCATTCAAGTCATATTGGATGATCATAAATCTTTATTTTGAATGCTCCACTAAAGGACTGCACTTGAGGAATTAATTGATTTGTGAAAATTTATACATATTGTGCATGATGTAGGATTTATAAGCCCTTATAATCCATTTGGAACACGAGCCGATGTCAAGCAAGTCATTCGTTATTAAGAGTGAGACCCAATTGATCACAATCAGAGATCTTCTCAGAGTCGTGCTTACTCTCAAATCCCCAGCTCCAGGGAAAATTGACGCGAGAGTGGGAAAAGTGGATGTTTTTGTTTGTTGGTGGTGCTTGGGTTACCTTGGGAAACCACAATGTGGGAGACTGTGTCGGGAGACTTGTTTTGTACTTGTGGTGGGAGGAAACTAAAAGACAATATAGAAAAAATAGACCCAAAAACCATGCCCTATAAGTGAGCTCAGGTTGCTTTATTTATAAAATGAGAAAGAGATATATATGGTTACAAATAGGCCGGAATTACAAAATTCAAAATCGGGGGAAAATGGATAGAATAGACCTATTCAAATAGACTAATACTAGTTGGACCTATATTGTAATTATTTGGACTTTAACACTACCTTGAGTTCGGGCATACTTCAATTTGCTACTATAATTCAAAAGACGCCAAAACTTGCAACTATACTCATTTGGAGACAATGTAGGAACTGTTATGGAGGGCGCTCTTCCATGAGTCGTATAATTGTCGTAGTCATCTCGGACATCAGAATAGGTGTTGGAACAAACACCAAGAGGATGGCCCGGAAAATGTCGTTTGGTAGTGGGTGCCTGCAAATGGTTGTTTCGAAGATGATATTGGGAAAAGGTTGTCTGAATGAGGACACTTTCAAAAGGTTTTCTGGAAGATGATGCCTAAAAAATGTCGCTTAAAAAAGGCACTTGGAAAAATCATTTGAACAAGGATGTTTAAAAAAAATGGTAAAGTTTGTATAGAAAAAAAACGCTTGTAGGGTTGAGAAGCTCGCCATCAGAGGTTGTGCGACAAGCACAAGAGTGACAACAGAGGTTGTGTGATAGA
Source organism: Viscum album (assembly GCA_963277665.1). NCBI lineage: Eukaryota > Viridiplantae > Streptophyta > Magnoliopsida > Santalales > Viscaceae > Viscum > Viscum album. The sequence continues at coordinate 904,652,657 of OY728166.1, read as the reverse complement.
GAAGCTCGACAGAAAGTGCCTGGACAATGATAGAGAGGCCTGACAGAGAGTGCTTGGACAATGGTGATAGTAGAAGCCCGAGCTGTAGAATGCAAAGGGGCAATTACACCTGATGCAAATGTGCTTGGGCAATGCCTGGTGTTGATTGCGAGAGGAGCCCTGGGTGAATGACTGAGAAGTGCACATCTTTGATTAGGCGTGCGTGCATGTGGCAAATCTGGGTTGTAGATCTGGCGCAAGATGCCCGAGCATCTGTGCGACACCCGGTGGGTTGGAGGTGCAAGCTTGATTTAGGAGTGCACTTGCCCCAGTGAAGCAGTAGAGGGCTAGCTCGCCATGATTGAAGGGCATTGGACGACATGGCCTGAGTTAGGTTCGACTGATAAGAAGCGTATTGCAAGAGGCACGTAGGGAGCAAAGACTCGCAAAAAAGGCGAGAGTTGGGGGTGCATGGGCATTTGGCGCATTAGATTGTTGGAGACGACAACTGAGATTATACCAGTTTTCTCCCATTTGTAATAGGAGGATGCATTTGGATGGTGGTCCCGTGTCTGAAGGTGTGTTAAGAAAGAGGAGGTGTGCCTTGAGGTGTCGCAAGGGAGAAAGGTGTGCATGAAGGAGGTGGTGTTGGGAGGGCGCGCACAAAAGATGCGTTGTAGTGTAGAGTTGCTTCGGTGTTGAGTGTGCCTAGCATGGGTGACACGTCTGAGAGAACAAATATGGAAGTAAGATGCGCAGGGATTGGTGTGTCTGGACTTGTGCCTGGGCATTGAGAGTCTTGCTCGGGAGATAGAGAGAAGAGAGAGGTGATAGTCCCTCGAGTTTCCTGGGTTCTGACACAATGGAGAAAGAATAGACGCAAAAACTGTGCCACGTAAGTGAGGTATTGTTGTTCTATTTATAAAAAAGGATAGATACATGATTTCAGATAGGTTGGAAATACAAAAATTCAAACTAGAGGAAAAAGATGATACAATAAACCTATTCAAATACACTCAACCCAGATAGATCCATATCCTAATTATTTAAATACTCTAATAAAAAAAATTTAATTATAGTAAAACAATAATAATACCCATACTTATATTAAAAAAAATAGCATATAGCACAGACATTTATAGAAGTAAAAATATTTTCCTCTTTTTTTCTAGTTTAAGAAAAAGTAATACAAGAATAATATTTATTTTTTCTATTAAATTGTCTGCATTTCCTTTTGTTCAGTTTATTTTTTTCAAACCAAACACACCCTTAATTGTGGAGCTGATATATTTTTATCAATTTGAAAGCCTTTGGTGCTTTGAAAAGCATACTAGACTATTTTATTCTACAAAGGCTCTTTATAGGATGAAACCTCTGGGTTAGGATAATCCCTTAATGATTTTCTCAGTGAATCATCCCAAGCTTTTATTTGGTCACTTGGGTTGAATTGCCTGCTTTTTTGGGTTTTAGGTTTGTCTGCATGGAGCACTGTTTTTTTTCTGCTGACTGTTACCATATGAGTACCTTCTTTTGTTCATTTTGCTTTACTGGTATTTGTACACCTCTATTGAATTTCTCATTAATGATGAGGTTGATTTTCTTAGTTTAAATCTTTAAACATTTTTCCTTTTTTGTATTCTAGGCGGAGGAAGAAGCTCTTTTATTGCAGCAGGCAGTTGCCAGTGACCACTGGGGAGAAATGGAGAAGCGGTTACGGCCTTATGTCGATCAAGTTCTAATGGTTCGTTGGCCATGCTGTTTTTTCAGTTTATGTTTTGTATAGGTGAATCCATCTTTGAACTTGAGATGATTGGCTTATTTGTGTCATTGAATGACATTAGGCAATGTAGGAGTTTAGTGAACCTCTTTCATGATATACAAGGGTAGCTTAATTTTGAGTAAATGACACAGTAAAGAGTTTGACATGTAAGCAATTTAGATAACTTGGTAAGGGGTTAAAGCATATATTGTTAATATATATATATATATATATATATATATATATTTGATAGTTGATCAATTTTTTTTGACATGTAAGCAATTTAGATAACTTGGTAAGGGGTTAAAACATATATTGTTAATATATATATATATATATATATATATATTTGATAGTTGATCAATTTTTTTTTCCGCCTTTGCTTCTTTAACCATCTGCTGCCTGGCGTTTCTTTCTTTTCCAGTATTTTGATTCGCATTTCATGAGCTGATTGCATATTAATGTTCTTCACAGATTATTGTTGACTGTTAGTGGCATTTACCATTTCTTTCATTGCTTGATTTATAGTATTCAGTGCAGGCACTTCATGTTTAGTGTGCGAGAAGGCAGGTTGCGCGCGCTTCATGTCTTGTGAGAAAATGCATCTTTCCCTCTGTCAAAGGATTAGAAACATTATGTATTCTTTTCCAAAGTTTGAGTGAGAAAACTTTGGATATGTCATTGATGTTTTTAATTCTTCAACCATTTTCATTAGCGAGATAACACAAGTTTGCCCAAGCAATGGTGTTTATGTCCGAATCCGAGCCTCCTTAGAAATAATCGGCCATTTTCTTCTCAAGTGAATGGAGAGTGATTTTTGGAAGAGGGAAGACAGTTGAGTAATAACAAGCGTACTTGGAAAGGACATGATTAAACTGTTAAAGCCACCCCCCCATAGATAAAAACTTCCTTTCCCAACTTTCAATTTGATGGTCAAATTTGTCAATGAGCATTTAAAAGTGAGAAAATTTGGGTTTGCCACTGTAGAGGAGGTAGCCAATATTGGTCACCAGAAGGGTGACTCTGGTCATGTTAGTTTTATGTTGAATATAGTTGATTCGGTCAAGAAGGATAATTTCTATCAATGATGATTCTACTTTTGAAGAAGTTTACAACAAAACAAAAATGCAATTGAGAGAACACCTCAATTTTTTGAGAGATTTAGCATCCTCGCAAATGAATATGAGAATGTCATTGTTGTACGGAAAATGTGTAACAATATTTTAATTACACGGAGTGTGAATTCCACAATGTCAATGAAATTTCTATGGAAAACAAAGTTGTCGAGGATAGCATAGATGAAGTCCCAGACTTTATGAAGTTGAGCATTATTACATGTTTAAAACTTTTTATTTTCTGCTTAAGAATATGCATTAGTTTACTAGCAAAAATAATATTTTCATGAATGGAGCGTTTTTTAGCAAAACCAAATTGCTCTTTAGAAATGCGATGATATCCAAGATGTTTGTAAGCCTTCAGGCAATAATGTGTGTGGAGATCTTTTTAGTGACAGTTCATAGAGAGATTGACCAATAGTCTTCGAATTTAATAGTTTTATCTTTCTTGGCAATTGTTAGGACTCTTGCCTAATAATGGCCGCACAGCAGGAAATAAGGTAGAAAGAATTGAACAATAGCACAATAGGTTTTCTTATTACAGTAACAGGAACAAAAAAATACTGAAGAAACACAGCAGGAGAAATAGAAAGAGTAGGAGAAAAGAAGAAGAAGAAGGAAGAGGAGCTGTCGGAGAAGGCCTCTCTCCATAGCTCAGGCTTGACCTCCCAAGGTCCAGCTTCCAACAACTTCCAAGCTGTTTTCCAGCAAATGAATCGTATCCCCCTCTTACAGCCATCCCCACCTATTTATAACCCAGATGCCCAGCCAGCTAGCAACCCACTAACAACTAACAACCACCCTAACAACCAACAACCCCCTTTAATAACTAACCACCACTAAAAAATAGAAAATATATCACTGCCCCTTGGCAGTTGTACAGACAGCCCCACGCCCCCACAACAAATCAGCTCATATTCCTAACAACAATAATGAAAATTTGTGTGCTACCAATAATCAGAGGAATAGGGATTCTGGAAAGAAAATCATTGACAACACCCACTAAATTACTAGCAATGATACCCCAACACTATCTCAATGTTGTATAAATGTTAAAGGTAAGAAAAGTTCCATTTTTATCTTTTTCCTTACCCTTTTATATAGGGAATTTCCATTTAATAATTTCCCAATATCCATATATTTCGAACCAAGTTGGTACATGGTCAAATTGTTGGTGTTTGAAGAAGATATTGGAGAAACCATCCGGTTTAGGGGCGTCGAGCGAGTTGAGGTTCCAAACAACTTTCTTGACTTAGCTAAGGTAGCGAAGGAAGTCAATAGATTATTTTGTTCCCGGTTAAGTATGGCTTGGATATTACTAAGAATGTGGGTGTGAGTTTCAATTGTTTCATTTTTTACATTTGGATAAAGTAATCAATCACCTTTTCTTTTATTTGAGCAATCTATAGTGTCATGAGGGTTTTTAATGGTTATTATGAAAGCAAACCTGCATTTTCTTTTGATATGGGCATGCAAGTATTTAGTGTTCAAATCATTGTTGCTAAACTCTTTAATTCCAGATTTTTGTTGGCAGAAAATCTCTTTGTTTCTTTGAGTTTTAAAAATGCAAGTGTTAAGATGACTGATGCTAGATTAAGATGGGTTGAACATGTTAAAAGAAGTCCTAGAGATGCACATTTTAATAGGATAAGCTTGATGTCAAATTCACTTACTAAAAGAGGTAGGGGTCGATCTAAAAGGTCCCTTAAACAAATCATTTAAGGTGATCATGTTCTAAATGATTTCAATGAAAATATGGTTTTCAATAGAGCTAATTGACGACGTTTGATCCGTGTAGCCCATCCCATTTAATTTGGTTTAAGGCTTGTTTGTTGTTTTTAAAAATGCAAGCGTTAGTGACAATAATTAGCAGCAGGGCCGAGATCAAAATTAGTTTCATGAGTTTTGTTTTCTTCCTCGAGAGATTTAATAACATCAAAGATATTACCAAAAGCCATGTGATTGAGAGCAAATATAACTGTTTTAAGTTTTTCATAATAGCGACGCATGCCACTTTGAATAACGTGAGGGGGGGGGGGCTTGAAAAAAGAAAATAATTGAGAGGGAAGTTAGGGTGGTTGATCTACATGTCTTGAAACCTAAATTGCTTGGGCTGAAAATCCATTTTAGCGAAGATTTTAAGAATGAGGGTATGAATTGAGGTATTATAGTCGAGTTGAAATGCTTTGCGATCTTTTAGGTTGGTTCCGTGAAGGCTAAGAGACGAGGCATCAATCTAACTTTCTTCATTTTCTTCCATTTGATTGAACCTCAACCCAAGTGTATTGACCACTTATGCAAAGGGATTCTAAGAGGCATTTGGAGTCAATGAAATGATTAAAATCATTCATTGAAGGCATATTGAGATTATAATAGCTACTAGTTCTGTTGGTCCCTCAATAGGGGTTTAGTCAATGAAATGATTAAAATCATTCAGGGTATGCAAAGTCTTCCCCAATTAAAACATTTGTTCCATTTAAAGTCTTATTTGCCCTAAAGTGTTGGGTGCAAACCCAATCCCACATCGGTTTCCACAAAGGATGGTGGCTCACATATAAGTTTGGATGAGCAATTCCTCCTATCACCCATGGGTTTTAGGATGAAACCCCAGAAGGGCCTATGTGTTGGGCTTGAGAGACCTAGGGCTGGAGGAAATCGATCCTGACAAGTGGTATCAGAGGCATGGTGCAACCCATGTGTGATGTAGGGTGGAGTATTCCCCAAACCAGTTTGACAACGATAGCGGTTGCTCATTTGAAGCATGTGAATCCATGATGCCTTGTGTCGAAAGTCTTCCTGATAAATGGTGGTTAGGCGGTGAGTCCCGGTGATGAGAAAACGACGGTGCAAGATGGTTGGATCTGATGCAGTATAGTTGAGGCGGAGGCCCAATTGTGCGGTCTTTGGTTTGAGAGGAGGATTGTTGGGTGCAAACCCAATCCCACATCGGTTTCCACAGAGGATGGTGACTCACATATAAGCTTGGATGAGCAATTCCTTATATCACCCATGAGTTTTAGGATGGAACCCCAGAAGAGCCTATGTGTTGGGCCTGGGAGACCTACGGTCGGAGGAAATCGATCTTGACATAAAGGATCTTGACCACTCAACCTTGAGGGTCGCTTGTTATGCTCTTTTACCTGATATACTTTAGATTGCTTAATCAGTTTTGTTGTGCATGCATAAAGCAAATAGAGACATGGGTATTTACTTGGTTCACCCTCTCCAACTTCACTTGCATGGTCGCACTGAGTGTGGATGGGTGCCGTTGAAGTCCACTTTGGCCGCTCCTTCACGAACTGTGAAAATCTTCTTCGTAGCATCACCTTTCCAGAATGAATCTGGAATTCCTCCATCACTTCACTATTGGACAATGATGTCTTCTTCAAGATCTTCAATGGTTGCCAAGTTGTTGTTCTTCTTTCCCTAACTCCTCCATAAAACTGCTCCAGGAGCACTTGTCAGCATCATTGATGACCATCCCTTTGACTTCCATTTTTCCTTTTCCCTTTTTTAGCTTTTGGAAAAGGAATGTCATCATCATCTCTTCAATTTTTTTGTCATCATTTGTAGCCGACATTCTCAATCTCTTGCCAAAGGATCTCTTTTGCGTGATACGACGTACACACTTCTTTTCATGGATGTGAGTATTATCATCCTTCGTTGGCTTGGGCTTTTCCACAATTGTAGAATCGATCACACTTGAAAAGGTAACTTCTTGACAAACTTTTTTCTTGACAGCCAAGAGTGCCATCTTGAAATACTTCTTCATCGGTGGATTCTCCTTTATTTGTTCTTCCACCTTTCTCACAGCTGGTATAACCTCTCTTTTTTGCTTCTAGATTTGCTTTCTTTGCTTCCAAGAGAGTTGTTGTGAGTATCCGAATATTGGAGCTTGATACACCCTTCGTTGAGGCTCTTTCTCATTCTCCAAAACATTGAACCCGTTATTCAGCTTAACAGACTTCTTCCTTGGATAAATTCTTTCTTTTTATATCATGAGTGGAGTGTCTCCTTATGACATTTTTACCCTTCCATTCATTCATCTAATTGCAATACCTTGCCATGTGATCGTGGCTAGAGCAAATAAAGCATTTAACATAAGAATCATACCTCATGTCGTCTCTCCTTGATTGAGATGTTGGCACTGTTGATGTTTTTCCCATATCTTTGGGCTTTTTGGCTTTGCAACACTCATTCATGATGTGCCCAATTCTTCCACAATAGTAATGCTTTGATGCCTCCTTCATTTGTGGATTACCTCTTCCAGAATTGGCATGGGACATCTGTTTTCTTTCAGATTTTAAATCTGGACTCTTTCTTTTGAGGTTGCTTTTGGAGGGATTTTCATCTTCCCATTCGAGGTGTTTATCATCTCTTTGAGTTTTCTGATCTTCTTATCCTTCTTTTTGCCTTTTGACACATGACAATTCTCGTCAACTTTGCCTTTGGATTTTCATATGCCTTTCGAGGGATTTTCGTCTTCCCATTTGAGGTGTTTATCCTCTCCTCAAGTTCTCTGATCTTCTTATCCTTCTTTTTGCCTTATGACGTAAGGCAATTCTCGTCATCTTTGCCATGGAATTCTTCTAACTTCATTCATATATTCTTGGAGAACTTTCCACTAGCAACTTCCTTGAACACTTCTCTGAGAGCATCCTTTAATGCCGTTTTTGCTGAGGCATCAATTTCAATGTTTCTTTGATTTGTTTCAAAGATAACTCCACAACGTTTTGTGGAACTCCAAGTGAATCTTCTATGTAGACAATGCACTCCTTTTTTGCGTTCTTTGAAATGCTTTCCATCAAACATTGGAGCCTTCACTGCGGATGTCATTTCTCTTCACGACACTTAAGATCAAGTTAGAGCAATAACAAATCCAAGAAAGATAAACGAACCTCCCTTTGATACCACTTGTTGATCCCTTAATAGGGGCTTAGTGTGAGATTATCTAAGAGGGGGGTGAATCGGGGTATGCAAAGTCTTGCCCGATTAAAACAATTGTTCTTTTTAAAGTTTCACTTTTCCTGAAGGATGTTGACTTCTCAACCTTGAGGGTCACTTGTTATGCTCTTTTACCAGATATACCTCATTGCCTGACCGGTTTTGGTGTGCATGCGTAGAGTAAATAGGGACACGAGAATTTACTTGGTTCTCTCTCACTGGGCTACGTCTAAGGAGCATGCATCGACTTTCTGTCGTGCACCAAATCACTATTAAGCTCAACGCTCTTCACATGAACGTTCCTTCAACATTCACCGACGGTAGACAGAATCACCTCAACACAATTTATGGACTTAGAGGTCTCCTCACCAACTTCACTTGCATGGTTGCAACGAGTGTGGATGGGTGACGTTAAAGTCCACTTTGGCTGCTCCTTCATGAACTATGAAAATCTCCTTTGTAGCAACACCTTTCCAGAATGAATATGGAATTCCTCCTTCACTTTTCTTTTGGACAACAATATCTTCTTCTCTATTGGCAAGATCTTCAATGGTTGCCAAGTTCTTTTTCTTTCCAGCCCCTTGCCCGAAACTCCCTACTTCTTATGAGAATCAGATATGCAATGAGTTTTTGGTATCTCGGATATGCAATGAGTTTTTGGTATCTCGCATGTCCTACTTCCAGTTTATCTCTCTTCTTGAAATAGGGTGGTTATGCGCCTATTCATTGGACACCTGTCAGCATCATTATAGGCCATTCAAATCTCCCATAACTCCTCCATAAAACTGCTCCACGATCTCCTCCATTTGTAGCCAATCAAATAACTGCTTCTTGGATCTTTTCTCCCTCTTTGCAGCGTGGAATAAATCCATATTTAATTCACATGATGAATCGCTGCAAACTCTTTCGCATCAAACTGAAATCATGGTCTAAAATCGAGACTCAAGATTATGGAAGCATTCAAGATCTGTTCTTGCATCGCCATAATGAATTCTCTTGAATTTTGCACGTCACCCGTCGATACTCCCTTCACAACAACGTGGTGAAAAACATTTGCCCGTTTTGACTCCAAAACGCCGGTCATTACGGCGCGGTCTCTTGCTGTTGGCCGTTTTAGCCTGCAACTCTACTTGTCGACTACGACTTCCACCGCGGCATGCTGCAAAACTTTTGGCCGTTTTGGGCTCAACATGCCGAACACCACGCCGTGGTCATCTCCTTCTGCCCGTGTTGAATAGGCAGACCACTTGTCGACCACGACTTCCACCAAACACCACCATGCCCATAATGGGCTTCCCCATGCTGCAGAGGGGTCCTTCTGGACCACTACGCCTTGGTGTGGTCCATCTCATGTTGGCTATCATTAGACCCCAACCTCCAGCACAATCTCCTTGTGCCCGTTTTGCTCGACCACAACGTGCCCACAACCATATTGGTCTTTACCGTTTTGCATAGGTGCTCTGGAATTCCACCATGGGGACCACCACGGTGTGGTCCCTTTCCAGTTGCCTGTGTTGGGCAATTCCTTCTCCACCACGACCTGTACTATGGCGTGGTTCACCTGGCAATCTTCTTTGCAACCTACACCACAACTACCACCATGATGTGGTTTTCTTTGGTTGGTTGTGGTGCACTCTTGTATAACTCTTCCGTTCTCTTCACTTTAGGATTGCCTTATCATCAACAAATCCAATGACATCTTTTAGGATTCCTAACAAGTTCCAAGATCCAATTACCTTTGATGTAATTTGAAAGAGGACTAAAGAGATATCATATTCGTTCTGGTGGACTTAGCATAAACAATGTTCCAAGAGAAGGTGATATTAGATGAATGCATGAGAACCTTGGTGTGAAGGAATTTAGAATCATTTTTAATGACATTTTAGGGTGATGTTGAAATCCAAAAAGATCCAGATTTTGTTGAAAACATTGTGCATTTAATGATTAAGATGACGCTTGAGCGCCAGGTTGCTTTTAAGACCCAACATTGGTTCCAAAATAGCTATCATCAAGTGTTGATTGTGTTTGAGAGCATGTTTGAGAGCATGGAGGACATGCCTCTTAACATTCGAAGTAATTTTTTTAGCACTAAGACATGCTGTTGGGAGTCATTAAGGACTTGCTTTGAGGGAAAATCTACTAAGAATGATAGAGTGGGGCCTGTTTTTTTTTGTGATTTTGGTTGTTTTCTTCCAATATATTTGAAACCTTTAACTATTCGCCATGTTGCAATGTTGGGGGGCGGGGGGGAGTTGGGTGCTTAGGTTGCTTGAAAAGATTTTGAGGTATTTTTTGGTGTTTGGGAGAAGAGGAAGATATGTTGTGGTGATGGCATTTGAGTTGTAGTTGATGTCATCCTTTGACTAGTGAGAAAGGAAAGTAATGTGGTGATTAATGTGTAAAGTTCTCATCGTTTGTGTGAGGAACTAAGTTGAATGGTGGTGGGTCATCATCAATGGGAAGATTAGGATTAATTAACAATTCAAAAGCATTCTCTATAATGGGAAAATCATAACTTGTGGATGATAGGAGGGAGATCAAAATTTTCAAAGTGTTGATGAATGGTGATTGGGTCAGACTAAACATCAATATCGGGGATAACATGGGTTTGTAGTGTAGGAGCTTGATTAACAATGGATAATACTTTTTTTCTTTAGCATTCGATTGGGGTTTCTGTTTCGTGTTCATAATTATGGTTGGGTTTGAGATGTGCCAACGGGTGAGATCAAATTAGGGAGTTTATCAACACGATTTTTGATATAGACATGAGTGAGGATCAATTACCATTAGAGTAGCAGGTTCCACTTTGATGGTGTGACCAAAAGATTTTTCGATTTGAGTATTTTTTTTTCGGCCAGATGGACAGGGTGGTGATCAAGCAAAAACCAAACTTGAATGATGGGAGATTTGTGGGTGGAATGGAAATCAAGTGTCTACCTAAGGTCTTTCATCGAAAAACCATCAAATGTCCAAGTCCTACGTCCAACAACTATATGAACTTTCCTTTGAGCAAAAATTAAAGCAAGATGTGCCGAGAGTGGATTATCCTTGATGATACACCAATGAAACTAGTGGATTCCATTGTTTTCCTGATGACCGTAAGGCTCGACCATGTCACCTAGAACTTTCCGATCAACAAAAATTTGAATTTAGAGGCTAAGGAGTGTACCTCATCTTCGTCGAAGGCAATCACATTCAAACCTCAAAATCTAAATGACTCCTGTGATGCAAAGCAATTTCCCTGTGCTTTTGGAGGAAGAGGAAGATGATCGTCTTGATGCACCCCATCCTTGAACAAATCTGTGAACAAGAGGGGTGAGGGAAGATGGAGGCACTAATGTGGAGGAGAGGGGCTTTGACATCATGGTTGTGATGACGCCATCGAGGTTCCTCGGATTGCTTAGGGCAGCGCGATCATGGGGACTTTTTCTGGATCCGTCTTTGCTAAACCTACTTGTAAAAGAAAATAAAAGGTGGATATAGTGGATGGAATCAGTTAGCAATTCAAAAGTATTCTCAGTAGAGACCGGGAGATCCGAAGTACTAGAGTGATGAATGGTGATCAAGCTTGATTAACAACGAACATCACTTTTTTTTTCTTTAGCATTGTTTTGAGTTAAAAATTGTGCCTGGGTCTGAGGTGTGTTGTTGGACGGGTGAGATGATGATTTCTTTAGCTGTGGCGAGGGTCTTTGCTCAGTGGTTTTCGGTTTCCATTGTCATTTGACTGACCGTGAGAGGAATGGAATCAGGTTTGTTATTATTAATTGTTGAAGATTGGTTTTAGGTTTCCATTGTCGTTTGACTGACTGTGAGAGGAATGGAATCAGGTTTTTTATTATCAATCGATGAAGATGAACAAACAAATGCGTGATGGCCAAGGCACGATAAGGACTGTAGTTGAAAGGTGGGTTTTTGAAGATGACATATTGAGCAAAGCACATCCTGCCGTTGACAATCCAGATCATGCTAGGAAGGAATTTAGAAACACCAACCTCAATGCAAACACGAGTGATTGAAGGATGAATTACCGTTATAGTAACAAAGTCTACTTTGATGGGGTGACCAAAAGTTTTTTCGATGTCGAGATGGTCAGGGAGATGATCAAGCAAAACCCAAACAGAAACGTGGGATTTGTGGGTGGGATGGAAATTAAGTGTCCGCTCAATGACTTTCATCGAGAACCATTAAACACCGAAGTCTTACGAATCCGACAATGATAATAACCTTCCTCGGAGCAAAAATTTTGCAAGATGTTCCGAGAGTCAAGAATCCCTGCTGATACACCAATGAAACTGATGGACTCTATCGTTTTCTTTTTGACCGTAAGGCTCGACCGTCCTGCATAGAACTTTTGACCAACCCAAACTTGAATTTGGAGGCTGAGGAGAGTACCCCATCTTTGTCGAAAGTGATTGCATTCAAACCTTGAAATCAAAATGTGTTCTTTGATAAAAAGCGATTTCCCTGCGCATTCAGAGACGGAAGAAGACGATCCTCCTGACGCACTCCACCTTTGAATAAATCTGTGAATAAGAGGGGCGGGGGAACGTTGAGGCACCAATGTGAAAGAGAGGGGCTCTGACAAAAAGATGGTAAGTGGTGATAGTGGATGGATCGTGGGTGCACACCATCCACACCCTTCCATTCTTCACAACTCCCTGTCAATAAATTCTTCGGTCAGCTCCCATGTGGCCACTGCAACTTTCTCCTTGGCATGTGTGTATTTCTTCTGGAAGTCACTAGAGGCTGCCGACTGCTATCAGCCTGCATCTCCTTAGTCAAAATAATAATGATAGCTTTGTAATAGTAATAGCAATGGTAATGTTTTAGTTGGTTGGGAAGGCCCTGTTTTTTCTGCTGCATATGACTTTCTTTGCTTTGGTGACAAAAAACCAAGAATTCAATGTTTTTGCTTACTATTTCATTTTGATTAAACCAATCATGATATTTTGTATATTAATTATCATTTCTATATTGATATGGTGATATTGTTAATGCAGTATGAGGATTTGAATCGTCAAGTGGCAGCATTAAAGACGGTGCCTGTGGATGATCTCAAGGAAAAGGCTTTGGTTTCTTTGGCAAAGGTTCAAGGACCTGTACTTACTAGTTGAGTTCCCATAGTTTGAGGGGGATGAGAAAATAAAATCATCACACCATCTAATATTTTTAACATGTGGGCTCATTGTGATGGTTGGATTTTGATGCATCTTATTTATTTATTTTGATTAGGATTGGGATGGTCAAAGTTTGTTCGTGTCGCAACCTTAGAAAATGTTTTGTATTTAAAAAAAAAATTACATCCATGTGGTAAACGAAAGTGCCCATCGCCATCATTGCTTAATCAACAATGGATGAGATGGTAGAACTTGAAAATCTTGGAAATGAAAATCAATTAGTTGATCGGATCACAAAAAGACTACTACCTTAACTGCATATCCTTTGTTAAGTTATGAGAACTGGAAGATATATAGTTTCTAGGAATGCCGTGCAACACTTGTTATGTTGTTTTTAACCGCAATGTTCACTGCTTTTTTGTTTCAAAAGGCTTGTTTGCTTGCACTCCCTTTTACCCTCATTAAAAAATGAAAAATAAAATAATTTAAAATGGAACCGTATTCTATCCTTTTGAACTATCTATGATATATCTTGCACTAATGGAAGCTGTGATATGTTTCATATTATGTGCTGAGGCTATTTTCCATCCACCAAAAATGCTTTTTTGATTTGCTTTCCTGCCAAATAATTGTAGGAGGGGAAGTTTATACCTTCACAAGATGAGGAAGATCATGCTTTCCTATTGCAGCTGCTTTTTTGGTTCAAACAATCCTTCAGGTTTTTGTGATGTCTTTTTGTCATTTACTATAAAATTTCCTTAAAAATAATGTTTGGTGATTAATCGGCCTGGCACAACTAGCAATTCTAACTTTTGCAGTAGTAGCAATGCCTTGACCCTCCTCTTTTAACAACAAAAACTACAAACCAACCTTAAACCCAATTAAATGGGGTTGACTACATGGATCAAACGTCGCCAATTAGCTCTATTGAAGCTTATATTTTCATTGAAACTATTTACAACAAGATTATCTAATGATTTGTTTAAGAGCCCCTTTAAGTTTCCCTCCACCTCTTTTAACAACAAAAACAACATACAATCTTTAAACCCTATTAAATGAGGTTGACTGTATGAATCAAACGTCGCCAATTTGCTCTATTGAAGGCCATATTTTGATTGAAACCATTTAGATCAAGATCATCTTGAATGATTTGTTAAGTGTCCTTTTAGGTCTGCGTCTACCTCTTTTAACAACAACAAACAAGCTTTAAACCCAATTAATTGGGATCGACTACATGAATCAAACGTCGTCAATTAGCTCTATTGAAGATCATATTTTCATTAAAATCATTTAGAACAAGTTATCTTGAATGATTTGTTTAACAGTCTTTTTAGGTCTACCTCTACCTGTTTTAACAACAACAATAACAACAACAAACAAGGGCCTGTAGACATTTTCACAAGTTGCCCTTTTCGTCTCAAGCCTTAGGGCTTGGGTTGTCTTGTACAAGCATGTAGTCTGTCAAATTTTCAGGCACTGTAGTTGTGAAATGTATAAGTATTTTAAAGTAGTTCAGGTATTTTGACTATTGTTTCCAATGAAATGTGTCATATTTCAATTTTGAAGATCCAAGAGAACATAATTTAGGAAAAATTTGCAAGTCATGCTTGATGACTGCAGCAAACATAACATAATTTTATGTGCTGTTCATATTTTAAGTGTTAATGTTCCTTGCACTTCTGTTCCTATTTTGCATTTTTATCTACCAGAAATTATATTTTCTTCTGCAAGATTTTATTTGGTTAGCTTGATATTTGCTCTTCCCTTTTCACTGTCTAATTTTTCAGGTGGGTGAATGCACTACCTTGTGATAAATGTGGAAGTGAAACCAGATCTCAGGGGATGGGTGCTGCACTTCCTTCAGAGATTCTTTTTGGTGGATTTCGTGTTGAACTTTATTGGTATGATGTAATCCTGCATTTAGAAAAGGCTGGCCTGTTTGGTAGTCTTATAAGCATTTAGGACATATGGGTTTTTTTTTCTTCCCAAAATTGAATTTCATTTGTAGTATGATATTAGGGGAATTTATTTCCTCTTAAAGCATTTTTACTTGTATATAGAGATCTTTAGTGCAGTGAAGTAGGAAATGGAATTTGTGATTAATTGAGGTTTTTAGACTGATGGCTGTCATCCTTTTTTGGAACAATTTGTTTAACTTAGTTTCTCGATGAACATCAAACTGCGCCCATTTGATGTACCATGTGATATGCCTCTCCGAGCCAATACCCAATCTAGTGCAATTGTCATGAAACCTCACAGATGTCAATAAAACCCCATAGATTGTGCTTTTTTCTTTACGATACCCCATTGATTTTGGCTCCAATTTGCATCGGAAAGTTGGTGTTTTTCCATTTTATTCCTAGCACGACATTGTTGAACCCTTGTTTTGAATTTATTGTTATATATACCGGCATGAAATTGATTGTAATTGAGGTATGTCCGTGGTGTTTCATGCAAAGCCAATTATTTTTGGAATTTTAGTAATCAATCATTTAATTTAAATATGCTGATGGTTTTTTGTAGGAATTTTAAAATTTTAATTATATAGTTAACTGATATATTAATTTAATTTCATCGGGGAAATTAATCAGAGTTCAAGAGTTTGAAGTTGGGTTGGATAATAGTTAAGTAGTTCAGGTTGTTTAAAATTTAATTAATTATTTATTTTCGTGGTTAGAGATTGTGTTGGGATTTATAAAGATCTCTCGTTAATTAATCATATTGTTTAATGTTTGTGGGCGTGTTTAGTTGAGTCCCACACCAGACTTATGTATTGCGCACTATCATTATTATTCTAAATAAATGAACACCAATGCCTTCCTTGAGCTGAATCTTGGGCATTGGGTTACAATTCCATTCTAACATGGTATCGGTGCCTCCCAAACCATAACCCCCCCCTTCCTTCTTAGAGAAACCCTAGCCGTTTCCCTCCGTTGTGGGTGACAACTCCCTGCACAAATGACCCTCTTCTTCTGCCGCCACCCTTCATCCAGCCGTGGTGGTTCCCTGGCCAGCTGACCTTCCGCTTTCTCCTGTGCACGCCCTTCCTTTTTCACACTGCCCTTTGTTAGGAGTGTTAGTTGAGTGCTGTTGTGTGACTGTTGTCCGTGTGTGTTTGAAGGCCGGTCAGCGTGGGTGAGGCTGGATGGGAGCTGAGGTGTTGTAAGTAAATAAATAGGGGAAGTGTTTCTCTTTATTGTGTTTGTTGGGGCTGGCTGGCTATTGCAGTTAGAGGGGTATTTAAGGGGTTTGTTGGGACTTGGGGAGGGGTTACGATCCATTTTACATTTTAGCTTGGTAGCTGTGGGAGGTGTCCGCCTTGGGTGTTCATGCCCTGGCACTGCGGAAGAGTGGTCTTCTTCTGTGGAAATTCTCTGCATCCATCTTCTACACCTTCTACTACTGTATTTCCTCACACTTTCTACTGCAACTCCAAAGTACGATACCGCGAATCAGTTGTTTCTTCTGCTTTCTCCATCACACTTGTTGTCCTAAGATTTTTTGGCGACTCCGCTGGGAACAAACGATCGTTGAGAGGTTGACGAGAGGTGAGGACGGACATAGTTAGGCGATCACTGCTGAATGGTTTCTGTTCAAATGGCGACGTTGGAACAGTTGGAACAAGAGCAGGGTGCTGGTTTCCAGAAACATTCCGACAGGGCGCAGTACTATGGCGGATGCAAGCAGGAAGAACAAAATACCGACTGGGGACGCCATATACGAGGCGGCTTTGTGAGCTACTGACGATGGTGCAGGAGTTTCGATCATCTTCAGAGGTTCTGGCAAGGGAACAGGTGGAGAATGTGAGGCAGTTCTGTGAGCACCCGCGGGGCGTACTAGCACAGTTTCGGGAACCTACCGAGTTACCTGTACAACAACGTACTTCAGGTTTTCCCGAACCACTGATTGCAGATGAACTGAGTCCGTGTGAACTGCCAACAGAACAGGAATGGCAAGGGATGAAGGGGGACGCCTCACTTTCTGCTCTTTGTGAGCAAACATCAGTGAAGATCGAGAGACTAGCTCTGCCAGAGGAAGATGATTCAGATTCTGGAAAGCTTTGTGTGGCAACTACAGTGTTTCTGAGTAGTGGTGGAAACGGAAAAACAAAGGATGACATCGATGAAGGTATGGAAACAATCATTTTCACTTCTACTCTCTCCGATAAGGGAGTTCGCGAACCCTCTCCTAGTTCGAGACGTGAGGAACGAAGCAAGGCAATAGATAGTTTAGCTCGGCATGTTTGCCTACCTGCAGACGAGTTCTGCGGTGCTGCAGAGCACTCTTTGGAGCTGGGCTAGGTGGCAGGGCAACCAACACCTGCTCGAGTGATGCCTGGGCTCTTTCCACAGGTCTCATGGACACTGTTTGAGCAGCCTATGGATGCGGAGACTTTGGAAAATGGTTCCAGCAGAGGCTACAGTGAGGGCACTGAAGCAACTGGGTCACCACGGACGAGTGGTTTACCGGTAGGGTCTGTGTTTAATACCTGCATCAATTGTTATGTTTTAACGTTTGTGGCCACGCTTCTTTCCTGATCCAGGAAATCACCACTGCCTGGGGTGCTGCATGTTTTATGTCAGTTGTTGGCAATTTTTGGTGTGAGGAGCACAATGGAGTTCAGTTATCTGGGGGTCCTTACCAACTTGTCCAGCTTGCTTGTGAACCTTGTAACCAGCTGAACTTGGTGGTTTTTTTCGACAAGGACAACAATCTGATCGAAAAGGGTGATGCAAGTCATGGAATGTGACATGTGGTAGAGGAGATTGGGGACTTTTCATTCAAGTATTGCAATTTGGCAAATATGATGCCATCAGTGGCTCATGGATTTGGTGAATGCCCAGGGTCATCTAGTGTTAAAGCTGGCAGTGATACCTTTAGGCTGTAGGACTCTTCCAAAGGGAAAAAATGAGGTGCGGTCTTGTTCTAGTGGTAAATTTTGTGAGGTGGAAAATTTGGAACCAAGAAATATTCTCAGATATTGACTTAAATGCTAAAGTTGAAAATCAACTGTCTTTGCCAGCCAGCCTTCTGCCTCAGCTGCCAATTGTTCAGAAGATCAAAATACGTGTCAACATCCCCTCTGCATTTGCTTAGAGGAATGACAGGAATTTCATCTGCAAACTGCCCGGTTCAAGCTCATGGTGTTAAGGTTGGCATATTTGTTTGCAATGCTAAAGCTCTCTGTTCGCGTTGGGTCATTTTAGCTTATGAAGAGGTTGGTGTTGTGTTGCATGAAATTCTGCACAAACACTGCAAAGGCAGTGAATTGTGAAAAAGTTTTTATAGAGCTCTCAGGTTCAGAGAGAGAAGGTCCTGAGCAATTGTCCTCAACAATAAGAAGGGAGATTTATGATGCAATTGGATGTACTGCAAGTACTGGGGTAGGAGGCAATATGCTAATTGCCGGACTTGCCACAAGGACAGCCAAACCAGATGGACAATGCTGCATCCCTGCTGAGAGGGTGGATGATTATGTAATTCAATTACCAGTAAAAGCTTTTTCAGGCGCTGGACTTGTTTTAGAAGACAAGTTGAAGAAATCAAAAATTGAGACTTGTGGACACAGCTGTGTATGATTTGCAAGGAAAGACTTAAAAGGGATTTTGGATTGAGAACTGGAGATATGCTTCGGAATTGATGTAGAGGCATAGATAATCAATTTTCTGGAGTGTTTCATGAAAGCAAATCATCGGGTGCTGAAGATAACAGTTTGGAAGATTGCAGACTGATTATCTCAAATCTTTTGTGAAGAGGAGGGTCAACCAGTGGAGCTGGTTTTCCACTTCTTTATGAGGGCTTCTTGTAACTAGAGGCAAAATATTTTTAATTGGAGCCATTTTCAGTGGAACTAAGAGTTGCATCTTCAATCACTTCTTTGGGGCACGTGTTTTTAATGAGACTGAAGCAACACAAGCAGGTTTCACAGATCCAGATCCCAGGGATGGTCTCTCTGGCACTGTTGTTGCATGTTTGAGCGCTGTAGTTGCCAAATCAGAAAAGGGTTATGGACCATATGACATGGGTATGGCCAGCGTCCAGAAGCAGTGTTCTGAAAACTGGTCAAAACTAGTGGGGCATGGCGCTAGTGTTGTTTTACAGTTCGCCGGTCTGGAGGAGAACGTTTGTCAGGACAGGATTTCTTGGCTTGAAGCTGCTTACTCCTTAGTTGCGTATTTGCTGGTAGTGCCTGTTAGGACAGTGATCATGTGAGGTTATCCCTCTAGAAGTATGTGCGTTATCTCTCTTGCTCTTTAGCACTGGAGTACAATGAAGAAAGGAAAGAGAAATGTTACAGCACAGGAGCCCTTGGAGAGTCCACCTTTGAGTCGCTCGCTAGTGCTGAAGAAGTACTGCATTGGAGATCACCCTCTCCAGTTCCTCTGCTGCCAACAGAAATTCCACCAGACTCTCCGCGCCTCCCCTCAAATATGCCCGCACTTATTTGTACTTACCAACAGACGAGCAAACCAGGCACAATTCCCCTTCTACCCCTCCTACGCTGACATGTCTGAATAATAGGAGGTCTGGAAATAATCGAACTATCCCTCCTGATACTGGCATTTCACCCCTCCTTAAAATGCACATTGTCCCTGAGGTGAATCCCCGGAAACTTGGAAAGGAACTGTGTTGCATCCTCCTAAGTAGATTCTTCAGAAGGTTTACCCTTCCATTTAATAAGCCACTGCCCGGAAGAACCTTTAGTGGTTTCTCTGACAGCCAAAACTTCAGCGGGCTCAGCTGAAAGCGGAAATCAGCGTCCCATAAATCCAGAAGGCCGGACTGAACGGCAGGCTGACCAACAGCTCGCTTCAACTGCGACACATGGAATACGGGATGGACACGGGTTGTCTCCGGCAAAGAGACCCAATAGGCAATCTTCCCTAACCGTGCAACAATCTTATAGGATCCATAATATAATAGTGAGCTGCTAATTTTGGACAGGCTCGCTTAGATTTTTAAGTATGGACATTGGGATGAAGGTTAACATTGGAAAACCGTGTCATAAGCTTTTGTGCACGAAGAAGATCATGCCGAAGCTCAACAAGTGTTTTGGCCAAGTCTACAAGGGTTGTTGCAACAGTCTCTATAGGGGTATCCCCTCCAGTGAGACACAAAACTGATGGAGGATTGCGACCATAAATGACCTCGAAAGGAGTCATTTTAGAAGAAGATTGGGATGCATTATTATAGCAATATTCGGACCAGGGAACCCATCGGGCTCAAGTGTTTGGCCTTTCTGAAGCGATACAATGCAAGTAAGTTCCCACACCGATTAACAACCTCTGCCATCCGTCTGTTTGTGGGTGGTACGTAGAACCAACTACTTTGTACTTTATTCATTAATAAATACCTAATCACATCTTGATTGTTCTTCTGCGTGACAATGCATGTGATAATGTCATAAGGATAATTATTGCATTAAAGGATCATAGCGAATCCCTGCTATGATGAGAACCTGGAAATGTCATATCACTGTTCTTGAATATATGTTCTATGGCCGGATGATGTTATTTGAGGGACACAAATAATACAGGCCATTAGGGGTGAAGACTCATAAAACTTTGAGGCACCTTCTCATGGTGTGCGCCTTTGGTAATATCCAGGAGGATATTATGAGAACGAGACCCGCCAGTAGGAAATCCACATTTCATAGTGTCATTAGATGTTCTTATCTGCAGACGTGTGTATTGATGCTTAGACTTTAAGATTATTATTAATGGGTATTACAACCTGCGCACTTAGATGTATTGCCGAAAACTGTGACGACACACTGTTCGCAGCGAGGTAGGATGTGTTGGGTGCGTCACCAATAATACTGCATTAATAGATAATGCGAGCAAAGATTTGTCCCTTCTGTTCCATAACGGAAGTAGATATCTCAGGCCCTTTGATGGAATTGATATAACCTAAATAAATCAATGGCCATGGTAAGGAATGAGCGAGTTCAAATTCCGGAAAGTCAAAGAAAGAATTATCGGGCACATGGGTTGATGACACTAGCATGCAACCCGCTTGATTCGAGATATTGAGACAAAGAGATTACATTACACGGTAAACGTTCGTAAGAGGTGACACATCATTGCGGTGTTAACTTCTTTCTCTATGAGTGCCTTGGCGTGTTGCTAGACGCTAACTTTGGACTTTAGGCAGGCTCCGCCTAATGCCACTGAGAAAGAGGCCTAGAGGGTCACACACTAAGTGTGTCCAAGTATCTCAGTTAAATATTAATTTAACAAATTGAATAAAGATTATTCCCGATTGTGGTTTAATAATTATTCAAGATGCTTGATCGCATTTATTTCGACACTAGTTATTCGAGAAAATATATTGTGGGTGAAATAATATATTTATTATCGAGTAATGCAGTGACATTTATTTAAGAAATAAATAGCCATTATTCAAGGTCTAATAAATGTGGTGGGAGAAATAAAGAAAATGGAAAAACAAAAGTACACGCCGTGTAGTTTTTCTGGGGATTTGTGAGAAATAATATTATTTATTTAAGTAAATAATATTAGGTGTAATTCGCTGGGCCCATGTCAAGTAATAATAATAGTCAACTGTTATTATTAGACATGGGGTATTACTAAGAATTAGATGACATCTTCAAACGCACCGAAGTGCCCAAGCAGGGGTGAGTATAAACTCAATAAAATTTCCCCAAAGGCTTCCCAACTCTCACCATTAAGACAAAACTTGTTAGCACATTTATATAAAACAATTTATAAGCAGTTGAAACAGTTCATATCAAAGTTATAAACAATTTTCATGGAAAACAATTAACAAGTTCTAAACCATTTCACATCATTTGGCACACCAATTCCCATCTCTCCACACACACATACCCATGCATGCCAAGTGACAGTTCCATATTCATGAGTGTTTACTAGTCAATCCACCAAGTCGTCTCTAGGTGGCCAATCTCAAGGTGCCCCAATGGCACACGCCCCTCATTTAGGGTCACGCCCTCGAGGTGCCCTAATGTCACACCCTTTATTCTGGGCCATGTCAACTGCAAATGAACTTACGCCAACCTTGTATGCCAACATTTCGTGTCAAAACCATTTCACAGCAAACCATTTTTCTTGGAGACATTTCATCAAACACTTAGCTTTCATCAAAACGAAACCATAATTTTAAAATCAACATTTTAAAATTATAAAAGGGGTTTTCTAAGAAAACATTTAATTTTCCATATTTCCAAAACGTCGAGCTAAGATGGTTTTCCTTCAAGAGTCATACCAAGTTTCCACAACAAATTCATGCAAAACAATTTATCAAACTTTAGCCTTCAAGTCTTAAGATCGAGAAGATGAGAGAGAAGCCACCCTACCTCTCAACGGACGGCGAAACCCATGAACGACACTTAGATCCTCTAGATCTCATCACACCACACCTTCCCTTCACTAGACCCAACAAGGTCTTGTCAAGATTCACGTTTCACAACATAGATCTATCCATAACGGACTAGATCTATGGTTATGAGAGAGAAGAAGAATGAATCTTGGAAGAACAAGGAAAACAAGCACTTACCAACGATTCCGGATCCCCAACACACCTTGAGTCATCCAAACAACGCTCCCGGATCGAAGGGAATTGTTTCTCTGGACTTGGAGATATAGACCACGACGTAGTCCACCGAGGACGACGCAGTCCTCTTCGGCTACGACGTAGCCTACCCGATCAAAAACCCTCTGAGAACTGCAACGCCTTCCATGGCGCATATCCACATTGTTCGGGGAGGCGCTACGTCGAAACCCAAGCATGACGTCGCAGGGGTACTGAAATTGGCAGAACCCCTAAATTCTCCCCCTCGTGGGTTATGACGCAACCATAACCTCCACGCCGCAACACCCTACCGCCCCATGCTGCAACACACCCCCTATCTCGTAGGGGTGCCTAAAATGCTAGTGATAAAGAACTCCACTTTAAGCTATGCCGCGACCTTGATCCACAACGTAGCCATGCCAAAATTAGTAGGGACTCTGAAAACTTCCTCCCAGGACCCTATGCTGCAGCGACTCCCTCCACGCTGCAGCCACCAAAGGCCCACGCCGCAGCCCCATGGTGCACGGCGTAGCCTCCCTTGAAGCAACCCAACTCTTCCCAAAACCTCTTCAAAGCTCATCAGAACACCCGAAACTAAACCCAAGTACTATATAACCTCAAAATACATAATATTAGGGTAAAGTACCTAAAATCGGGAGTGTTGTATAGTTAATCACGATGACATTACCTTCACTAAATCCACGACCATGGTAGAAGAAGGTAAGTCTGGGAAAGGATGATGACACGAGGTGTGCGTCCTGCTTTATGAGATATAGTGAGATAAAAAGATTATATTACACGGCATGTGTTCGTAGGAATAATTGTCATTGCTATGAATTTTCCTTATCTCTTTAGGGGCCTTAATGAATTACTAGACCCCGCTCTTGGTATGTGAATAATATTCACTGCTATCGAGATAAGGGTTTAGAGGGTCACACACTAAGCGTATTCAAAAGTCTTAACACATTCTTATAAATAGGAGTATAGGACATTGTGGCCGCACCATTGGGATTCGGGGTGTCCAAGAATATACGATCGTCAAGAATAAACAAATTCATATTATTCAAGTTAAGTATAATTGGTATTGAATTTATTAAAAATATTCACAAGATATCAAGTGAATACATGAGAAAGTATTTAACAAAACAATATTATTTTAATATTCAAGTTTCGTTTAATGATTTGTTTTTATCAGGTAACATATCTATTATATTATAAGTGAGTGATAAAAATATAAATGATATTTATGACCCAGTAAAAAAGTAATAAGATGTCGTTTATGACTTATTTAATGAGTAATGCATATCCGGGGGCCGATGAGCCATTTTTGGGTATTTTGCATTCGCTATATAAGGAGAAGACTCATTTGTGGTATTATTTATCGCACAAATTTGAGTCTCTCTTCTCTCTCCCACATCCTAGAGAGAGAAGCTCTTGACCCATGTAACTGATCCGAGTTCTCCCTCACAGATCAAAGGGTCGACGCAACGGTGATTGTCGGGACGTCGAAGATACCGTTGGATCTCCTTGCTCGCATCCAGATATCTACGATCAACGTTCCTACAGACGTTCGAAGTGCGTGTGAACGATCTAGAGAGATTCTACTTCGGTTCTTTTGAGCAACGATCGACAACGACGAACGGTTGTCGAACGCGCCTTCAAATCAATTGAGATATTTTTCGATTTATTTTTCATGCTTAAAATCTTCACGTGAGATCTTTAGTCTTCTTACCAGACTGCGTGGATGATGAAATTTTTTTAAATCCCCAGTCCATCTGTTTCACCAATTAATTGTTGCGGAAACGTCGAGAGTCACAACGACAAACAGAAAAATGCATAAACAAAAGAATGAGAAGAAGATCGCAAGTCACAGAGATTTACGTGGTTCGGGAAAAAAATTCCTACGTCCATGGAGAGGCTGAACCACTTCACTAAAATCGGGAGCACAATTGTAAGGGGGTTTCAGAGTTTCAAGCACACGGAAACCATAACTTAAATGAGCTAATAAAGAATTCGATGCACTGTTCCACCAACCGCACAGAAAGTCCGTTGTGCTACTGTGTCGTAGCCACCCAAGTCCAAACTGCTAAAGTGACCAATGGCTGGAATTCTGCACAGCTACAGTACCACCATCTCTAAAGTTTGAGTTTCAACAGTAACCGGTGACTGGAAGTTCGTAATGCTACAGTGTCCTGTTGGAGTCAAACCGCGGAGTTGCGGTTTGATGTACAGTCTGGGCGACTAGCATTCAACCCAACTTTATACATAACAGATCAGGCTATAACATTCCAACATTAGTTTCACATCTTCAGATGATGCTGAACATGTCTTTAAAGGAGTTTGAGATGTGAATACAAGTAGAGCAGGACCTTTGGTACCGATGGTCGAGACTATCTCTTACCAGTTGAAAGCAGTTACTTAGGCAACTGTTGATGCAATCAAACATAGAGATTCTCCAACCATTGTGGATCAATTTCTTGATGTCTTTCCTGACAAATTTTCTGGGTTGCCACTCTAAAGAGAAGTGAAATTTACGATTGATCCCTTACCAAGGATCAGTCCAATTCCACTTCCGTCCTATAGGATAACACCAACGGAATTAAGGGAATTGAAGCTTCAACCGGAAGAGTTGGAAAACAAAGGATTCATTCGATCTAGTACGCCTTCGTGGACAACACCAGTTCTATTTGTAAAGAAAGAGGATGAAACTCTTCGATTTGTGTGGATGAACGTAAACTCAACCAGGTTACGATAAAGAATCGATATCATCTTCCACGAATTGATGATCTGTTTGATCAATTAAGGGGAGCCAAATGGTTCTCTAAGATTGATTTATGATCAGGGTATCACCAACTTCGAGTTCGGAAGGAGGATATTCCGAAGACAACTTTCAGGAGTCGTTATGATTATTATGAATATTTGGTTATGCCCTTTGGTATTACGAATGCACCGGTGATGTTTATGACATTGATGAATCAGTTCTTTCAGAGGTATGTTGATTCCTTTGTGGTGGTATTCATTGACAATATTCTGGTGTATTCTAGGACTAAAGCCGATTGTGAATAACACTTGGGCATGGTGTTGGGTATCTTGCTGGAACATTGCCTTTATGCTAAGCTTTCACAGTGTGATTTCTGGATATAAGAGGTACGTTTCATTGACCGCGTCATTTCTGAAAGAGTAGTCTTGGTAGATACTAAAAATGTAGAAGATGTTATCTCTTGGCAACCACTGAAGAACGTCTCTGAGATACGCAGTTTCCTCGGCTTAGCAGGGGATTATCGATGTTTTGTGCATGACTTTTCACGACTTGCCTCTCCGATGACAACTTTGACAAGGAAACACGTTCCTTTCCAATGGAGCGACGAGTTCTAAAAATGATGGAGTTAGCTGTTGTAGTCTATGCCTTGAAAACATGATGTCATCTATTTAGAGAGAAATTCACGGTGTTCACGAATCATAAAAACTTGAAACACATCTTCTCATAGTGAGATTTGAATTTAAGGTAGCGAAGATGGATGAAATACCTTCAGATGTTTGACTTTAACTTGTATACACCAGGTAAAAAAAATTTATTTGCTGATGCATTGAGCATGAAGTCCTATAGTCAGTTCGGTGAAGAGTCTTCGAATCAGTGGCAACTGATGACAGTCATTACTGGTATGCATCTGGATTGTGCCAAGCAAAGTGATGTTGTAGTTTTCTTTTCAGTTTCTTTTGTTCCTAATTTGATTGAGCAGTTAAAGATGCTCATACATTCGATCTTGAATGTCTAACCATGAGGTTAAAACTCAATGCTGGGGAGACCATTGAGGGATGAACGCTAGATGAGAAATCTGTGTTGTGTTTTAGAGATTGGATTGTGGTTTCTTTAACTTATTAGGAACTTCTTTCTGCCTACCACCACTCGAGATGAGCTGTTCATCCAAACATTCAGAAGATGTATAAGGCGATGAAAACACAGTTCCGGTGGGTTGACATGAAAAGAACAGCCACTACGTCTCGAGGTGCCTCCCCTATCGGCAGGTCAAAGCGGAGCACCAACGACCAACTAGTATGTTGCAATCTTTACCCATTCCCGTGTGAAATTTGGAGGATCATATACCGTTGTGGAGTTCTCATACAATAACAGTTATCATACCTTAACACATAAGGCTCCTTTTGAAAGCTTTGTATGACCGATCTTGTCGTTCTCTATTTTGTTGGGTGGAAATGGGCGAGACTCCACTTATTGGACTTAACCTTGTGCATGAGACGACAGAGAAGATTTAGATGATTAAAAAAAGAACGAAGACTCAAGTCATCGAAAATCATATGCGGATCATCGTCGCCGACCGTTATCGTTTAAGGTGGGTGGTCATGTTTTCTTGAGTCCCTTCACGGTTAGGGCATCGTCGTTTTGGTAAGCAAGGTAAACTGTCTCCTCGTACATGAGGTGTTTGATAAATTGCTTGAAAGAAAATGGATTTCAAAGAAATGATTTTCTGTTGCGAACTTGGCATGTGTGGTTGGCGTGTGTTCCTGAAATTGCATTGCGGTGCCTTGTTGGTACGAACTTTGGGTCCGGTGCCAATGTGGCACATGAGAATCCATCTGGTGATGACTTGGGGACGGAACGGGTCACCGCTCATGAGTATTGAGACCGTCATTGAGCATGCATGGGTGTGCGAGTGTGGAATGTGGATGGGTATGCCACGTGGAAAGAATGAATGATCAAATTGATTTAGTTCAATTGTTTTGCTCTGTTTTATTATGGGAAACTGTTTTGGTTTCGCATCCTCTGTTTTATATAAATGCGCGCTAATTTATTCTTGTTTCTAGTAGCGTGTGTTGGGAAGCCTTTGGGGATTACCTATTGAGTTTTATATTCACCCCTGTTTGGGCACTTTGGTGCGTTTGCAGATCTTGTGTACCAAGATATAGATAAGGTCACGGTGTCGTACTTTTCTAGTGTTGCATCATGATGCAGTGGGCATGGGTTCTGGAGTTGGAGCTTGTTTTGGGCGATGCTTAGGTTGATGCAACATTGATGTCATTTAGTTTCGTTTTCTTTTGTTGTGTCTGTGTTGTACCTTTTTATTTTGTCTGCTACTCTGATATTACTTTCTGGTTTGAGTTGTATTGTATTACTTACATGCATATAGTTTTGTTTGTCTTTATTTCTTCTTCAGCAGGTTGTTCTCGTCTCAAGGGCAAATCATCCCCAAATGATCTACTATGCCCTTGGCACTTGTTACCAGCATTTGGTGTCCTGGGGACGCCTCCTAAGTTTAGCAGTACCTTTGCCTTTTCCCAAGCCAGTGAGTGTGGGGCGAGATGTTGCACTGTATCATCTGCATTGTCATTTGCGGTTGTCATAACCTACAATAGTGAAATTAGAGATTCTCTCTCCCCT
Organism: Viscum album; assembly: GCA_963277665.1. Taxonomy (NCBI): domain Eukaryota; kingdom Viridiplantae; phylum Streptophyta; class Magnoliopsida; order Santalales; family Viscaceae; genus Viscum; species Viscum album. The sequence continues at coordinate 904,624,793 of OY728166.1, read as the reverse complement.
GAATCTGGCCATGCAAATAATTTTGGGTGACTTCGATCGCAGCAACAACAATCTCAAGAACAACTCCATCAACAACAGGAAAAACTCTGCCCGCAGCAGGAACAACTTTCCACCAGCACGACCCAGTATTGTAGGCACTGCGGGACCTTCGCTTGGCGCCCGCGCCACAACCTCGAGTGCCCGCAACCCGTCGTCAGGGGGTCGAATCCTACGATGGATATTGATTGGCCGCTGCTGGTCATGAAGAAATTGGTGTGCCAACTCGGCGGGAGGATGATTCAGACTCCAGGGGACCCCTATGTTGAATCACCAGGTCATCAACAGGCTCTGCGAATTAAAGTCGATCTACCACCTTTTCATGACAATCTTGATGTGGAATTTTTTTTGGATTGGATTGGATTGCAGAGGTTGAGAAATACTGACTTGATATCCCGGAGCACCTTCAGGTCAAATACCCGACTTATAAGTTGCGTGGCGGAGGTTATGCATGGTGGGAACAATTGAAAGAACAACCACGTCGACAATGTAAGGGCCATGGAGGTGGATGAAGGAAGTTTTAAGTCTTTGGTTCTTTCCAAATGACTATGATAAGGTATCACACCAACGATATTAAGTCCGTCATCAGGGCTCACGAATCGTACAACAATACACCCAAAGAATACCACCGACTTTCGGCTCGAAACAACCTTTGGGAGTCTGGGGGCTGCCAAATCTCGAGGTTTATTAGAGGCCTTCAGCCAGTCGTCTGGGATCAGGTGCAATTCATCACTTAATTCTGTTTGGACGAGGTCATTACTTGAGCCATGCGGGTGGAGGGTGACATGAAGTGACACCCTTGTACCCCCCCCGCCATGCGGGTGGAGGGTGACATGAAGTGACACCCTTGTACCCCCCCCCCCCCCCCCCCCGAAGCCTTTGGCCGAACCCTGAGTTCATGCCTCCTCGACATTGGGAGGGCAGGGCCCTTGTGATGATGGGTAAATTAAGTGAATGCAAGCCCAAACACCACCTCCAATAGCTCTGCACAGCCCGAACAACCCCCTCCACCTTGTCAAAACAACAATCCTTATGCTCGACAGTTTGGCGACAAGTGTTATTGGTGTCAACGACTTGGGCACCTTTCAAATAATTGCCTAAACTGAGGCTGGGTTAACCTGGTAGCCGATTTTAAGGATAAGGAGGTGGCCGATCATGATCTTGAGGAGGGGCACTATGCCATCGAACCGGGGGACATTGTTGAGGGAGAGCGGGATGTCCAAGTGGCGCGATGCTTGGTGATGACCACTGAGCCGACACGCGAATACCCGGACACTCACGATTCTGATAGTAAACCAAAGATCAGGCGTGAGCCGCTTCGTCTTCATTCGGACTTGAGGTTGATACTTTTCAAGTTGGGGAGACTGATGTAGCACATTAGCACAACACATGCTAGCTCAGCCCACACATGGGGTCTCTTTTAATCCTTATTGCTAGTTTTTATTTTGTTTTCCAGCTTTTGATATTTTAAGGGTAAATTGATTTTTATTTTGTTTTAGGATTTGTGTCTATAAATATGGTGTTTTGGTGTCATTTGTAATTTGCTTTGACCTGATTAATAAAATTCCCTGCGAGTGTTCTATCTCTTTTGTGTGCCTCTTCCCAGTTCCTCGCTAAGGACTCGTTTTACCCCGCCACGCTGCATCAAGAAGCAAAGAGTATCAAAGCTCCTTGATAGTGGTCATATTTTTGGCGACGTGCTTGACATACATCCATAAAATTGAGAATAAGGGAAAAGATCTTTTTACCTTCTCTCTCCCAAGAAGAGAATGAGTGATCTTTTAGATCTAGAGGACTAACCAGATGGAAATGTTATCCCATCCCTTTCAAGGAGATGATTATTGTCTTTCACCATATGGTGAAGTTGGTGGAATTAAGGTGCTCATCTATGAATCGTGTGGATTCTATGATCATCTGCTTCATCTATGAATCGCGTGGATTCTATGATCATCTGCTTCATCATAGAGGTTGTCAGAATGGACATGGAAGGCGGAGCGGTGGTCATAGCACAGCAGCAAGAGGGTGAACAACATAGAACATATCTCAACTGAATGAAGATGGCTTACATATGAAAGTCAAGTGATGAGAGAAAATTGTCGAGAAAACAGCAGGGAAACGATGAAAAATTACCGCAAACTATGGCAATGCTCATCAGGCAGATCTATAACAACTTACCAAAAGAGAGGGAAACCGCACTGGAGTAGGCCATCGTATAACTCTAGATTTATTCTCCAGCAGGGAAACCAATGAGAGAAAACTCTTGATATAGAGAAGACAACTGGAGAAGTTGCTGGAGACTGAGCATGGGCATCTGGGCGCGGACAGTAACAGTAGAGGTACAGGAGAGCAGAAAGTGAATTGGGTGGGCAGGGTGCCTAGGTAAATAGAGGGGCCCTGGCAAGTGGATGCTTGGCTGCGGTTGGTTTGAGAGGTGCCTTGTGCGGATTTGTTCCTTTGACAAATCCATTCGGATCTATCTCCATCCTGTGCAAATCTCATCTAACGCAGACCATCTCTCCCTGTGGATCTATTCCTGTTAGGAAGATCTAACTGCCTGATTTAATTAGATAGCAAAGGGGCCATGGTGGGAGGTGCGCCTGGGCCTGGTGCTCCTAGGGTGCAGGCGACTGGGCTTGTGCTTGGGTGCTCGGCCGAGAGGAGAGGGAAGGGAGACATAGTGGAGAGAGGGGAGGCTCTTATAGGGTTTCTTGGGCTCTGATACCATGTTGAAATTGGGATACTAGAAAATTGTGCTTCTTGAATGATGCCAACACTATATTTATAGGGAAAGATAAAACGATAGACTTCAGATAAATAGGAGATGCAAGATTCAAAACTAGAGGGACAAGGGGAAATGTTAGACTTAGTCAAATAGAATGAATCTAGACACACCTACACACTAGATGTAATTATTCTAACAGCATTTTTTGACTTACTATCCTTCAAAACTCGTTCGTTCTTTCACCAGTCTTCAATTTTTTCTTTTCTTTGCTTTTTTTTTTGAAGCTCAGCTGCAACATTTGTGCTGGTATCACTCGTTTTCCACGCTACAATGATCCATTAAAGGTATTGGACTTTTTGATTCTCTGATGATGTTTTATTTTATTTTTATTACCGTTGCTTTCTATATGCAGCTCCTGGAAACCAGAAGTGGGCGTTGTGGGGAGTGGGCAAATTGTTTTACACTGTATTGTCGGGCTTTTGGTTATGATTCTCGACTGGTTAGTCAACTTTTATTGCTCCATGCTTACCACAATGCTTCATACTGCCGTTTTTGTTTGGTTTTTATGTATCCAAAGAGCATGCTGTGTCTTTTTTTTCATGTTTTTCTCTCAAAACTGTCTTTGTAAGCTCATTTCTACCAACTCGCTGACCTTGTACTCTTCCCAGTCTTTTGCGTGATTTTTTTCCTGCTCATTGAATCTTTTAAAGTTAGGGTGAAAGTAAAGATTTCAATAGCTTAATGGGGGTAAGGGAAATCAACTCCCTTTGCTTTCTCTTGTTCTTTCTTTTTGTTTAGATCATGGGTGTACAGATGGCCTGACTCGACCGGCCTGGCATGGGTGATATTTTTTAAATTGACATATAATTAAAATATATATTTAAAAAAAAAAAATCCGGGCAGACCAGGTCCAGGCTGGTTTGGGTCTGGATGATCCGGGCCCAACTCGGCAGCCCAGATCTGGCCTCATTTACTGTTAGGGTCTGGCCCGGCCTGACCCGAACCTGGTGGTCAGCAGTTGGGGCTGTTTTTACACCCTTAGTTTAGATGTTCACATTTAAGAATATCATATTAAATGAATGAATGAATGAACTGGTGCATCTTCACGGTGCTCCTCTTTATGTGCTCACCCTTATGCTCCAGGCTTCATTATGAGGAACATTATAGCTTGTTGTGATCATTTTTCCAAGCACGTTGACTCCTTATATATATAATATACCAATGGGACCAAGTGCTTTGTATGTCTTCTAGTTTTCTATGTCTGTAACTGTAGCACCGGATTTTATATTAAAAAAATAAAAAATCTGTTATGATATCTTTGTGTTTCTTTTGCTTCACTTCTAGATACTAGATTTCACAGATCATGTTTGGACTGAATGCTTCTCACATCATTTGGGAAGGTATACTTTTTTCATTGTGTATATATGGAAAAATCAATCCCCAAAATAAATTTTGTGACGAACAATGGTTTTGCAGATGGATGCACCTTGATCCTTGTGAAGGAATATATGACACACCATTGTTATATGAAAAGGGGTATTTTTTTGTAGCTACATTCAGATCTTCATGACCTTGCTAGCTCATCTTGGAATATTAATTTTTTCCCCACATTTTGTTGGTAATTTTTTTAATTTAATGCCTCTACTAAAGCTGGAACAAGAAGCTGGATTATATTATTGCCATTGCAAAAGATGGAGTTTATGATGTTACTAAACGTTATACAAAGAAGTGGCATGAGGTGACTTTTAGACTGGCCGTATATTTGCATTATTTGGATGTTTGGAATTGAATTTTTGATGAGAAGGACCGGATTCATGCTATTAGGTCCTGTCTCGGCGAAACATGATCACAGAGCCCGCTCTAACAGCTCTTCTCTCTAGCATTACAAAAGAATGTCGGAAAGATTTTTCATCTGAAATGCATTCTAAATGTGAAGAAAGGGACAGAAATGAGGCTGCGGATATTGACAGGTCTGCCCGCACCTTTGATGATTCCTCGATCTCATTACCAGGAAGGCAAAGTGGGGACAAAACATGGCGAATATTGAGGCAGGAATTTGTCTCTGATGAGAAGTGTTTTGTAAATTTCTCTTCTTGCCCAGTGCGGTTGTGTATCGATGAACATGTTTCGAAAATTTGTAAGGCATTCTTTCCTGTTCTCTCTGGGTTTGTTGAAGAGTCTCTTTCAAAATCCAGAGCAATTGATATTCTTGAGGATTTGAAAGGAGCTTTGGCGGATCTTAGGAAGCTGAATTTTAGGATGCGGAGAACTTCATCACGTACTTCTGCTAGCACGAAACGCTTCCTTTGTGGGATGCAAGCGTATTTCAGTGAACTCATGGATGCTCTTTCTCTTAAGAGTGAGTGTGATGGAAAAGGAGTGATTGACATTTGTTTGGGCGGTGATCCAATTAAAACATCGTTAGCACTGCCAGTAGCATTGGATGCCTTGGATGCTATGATCCATCACCTCAGTGCATGTGACAAATTGGATATGGATTCCATATCTTTGCCATTTTTGAAGTTCCACAGAATGCATTCTGGTTCTATCCTTGCAAGCGGAGAGGAGCTTCCTTTTGGGATAGTAAGTAGAATTTTAATGGTTCATATTGCAAGTATATGCTCAGCATTTTGTTGTGCTCAGCTTCCTTTTTTTTGGGGGGGGGGTGTTGTTTCCATACAACATTTTTTTTATTATTTTCCTTTTTTATGGGTATCAGGCCACTTCAGCCTTTGATGGGATTCAAACTTCTAAATGGGAAGAACCAAATGGCGGAAGAGGTGCTGTAAATAATGTTTTTTTCCATAAAACTCATCTGATTGTAAATAAGTGAAAGGTTAGTTTTAAATTGGGCTTGGATGCTGTTGTAAATGTGGTAATACTTGTAGACGTGTTAGATGCCTTTATAAATAGTTATAATTAGTTATGAATGCTAAATTACATTTATTTACAATGTATTCAATTTGTTTACAACTAACACTCGAAGCATTTACTACTGCATCCAACATAATTTACAACCAACATTTCACCTATTTTCAAATCTATTTCCGTCCATTACTAAATTTTGATTGTTAATTGAAATTAATTTCATGATCAAGTCCTTGTATGAATTTTTAGTTTTTTAAACTTAAGGTTCTGGATTAACATAAATTACCATACTTGGTTTTTGATTATCATTTTTTACAAAAAAAAAAAAAAAAAAACCCGAAAGAAAGAAAAACGTGCTGGGGGGCCAGGTGAGATGTGAATACACTGAGTTGGTGGGGGGGGGTGAAACAGTGTGTACTTTATATCTTATGTTTTATGAACATCTTTAGTTCAATCTTGGTTTCTTGATTAGACAAAACGACTATTCTTCGTTCATCACCTGGAAGATCACACGATAACATCCAAGCAGTCAGGGTACCAAGATTTACACAATTCAGTGCTCAGTGTGAGTAGCTAGTCTTTGGCGTTTTATGGTTGTTATCTCACTTCACACGTTTGTACTCTTTTTATTAAGTACAAGCCAATAGGGCATGGGGATAACTTTGAACACTTACCAGAGTGTCTCCCAAAAGAATGTGTGCTCTCACACTGTTAAAATGATCAAATACCAAGTCAGATCAAGAGATCCTTTCTCAATATGACAGAGTTTGTCATAGAGACTAGCTTCTTCCTCTTCTTCTCTGTGTGATAATGAACACAATAGTCTTCTTCTTTTTTCACTTTCTCTCTCACACACAACTGGACAAATCTCTCACAACAGCATGCGCTTTTTCTTCTTCCTCTCTCGGCTATCTCTCCCTTTTCTGTGTCGTACAATACTCGACCCAACAGCCTGACCCGCTATGACTCCAACTTCTTCCTTTCTTATTTCTCTTTTTTATGCATCGCATTCAACACCATTTATTTTCCATTTGTAGAAGGAGAAAATAGGAGAGACCGGAACCCCCAAGGTGTTTCTCCTAAGGAGCCCTTGGGGTGTATTTATAATAAATAATAAAGACCACACCGGACCTCAAGTCCGATGTGGGATGCAGACTCCAACACTCCCCCTCAAGCTAGGTGTACCTAGCTTGGACACATGATGAAAAGAAAACAATAAAAACAGACGCTAACACTCCCCCTCAAGCTGGACATACCCAGCTTGATGACAAAACATGACGAAATAAAAAGAAAGCTGCAAAAGTTGCTGCTCCCCCTCACGATCGAAGCTCCCCCGCAGGATGATGGATGGAAGATGTTGCGGGCGCAGCAGATGACCACTCAGACCGGCCGGTTGACGGAACGCCAGAAATGCCGCACTAGTGGGGCCGGTCGATGAAACGCCGGAAAATCCAAACTAGCACCGGGAAAACCGCACTTGCGGGGCCGGCGACGGGAGGCGGGGATTCCGCAGAATTGTTGCGGGACTGGCGGCGCCAACAGGCCAAAATCCGAGGTGGTCGAGCTGCTGCGCCAGCGAAAGGACGTGCCGGCGGAGAGAGATGCGGGTGCCGGGAGGTGCCGGGAGATGCCGGCGAGGCGGGGATGCCGCAGGAGGAGGCCGGCGAGGGTGCAGGAGGCCGGGAGACGGCGCTGGAAGTTGGAGGAGGCCACCTGCGTGGAGCGGCCGACACGGGTGGAGGCCGGTTGCTGGCCGGAGCAGTCGGGATCTGCCCGGAACAGTCCGGAACTCGCCGGATCTGGCCGGAGTAGCCTGGATCAGGCCGGAGCCGGCCGGAGCTGTCCGGATCTGGCCGGAAATCTCTGGATCTGGCCGGAGCTGGCCGGATCTGGCCGGAAAATCCGGGAAGGGCCGGGAGGTTGCGCGGAGGGCCGACGACGGGAGAGGGAGGAGGGCTGCCGGAGGAGGAGCCTGCGCGGGATGAAGCGGGAGGCGCCGGGAGGCGCTGGAGCAGCGGGAGGCGCCGGGAGCAGCGGGAGCCGCCGGGAGCAGCGGGAGCCGCCGGGAGCAGCGGGAGCCGCCGGGAGCCGCGTCGCGCCGAGGGCGAGCCGCCGGGGAAGAGGCGCCGGGGCGAGGGTGTCGGGGCGAAGCCGAGGAGCCGGGAGCCGCGGAGCCGGGACGTCGGGGCGAGCCGGGGACGCCGGGATGAGGGCCGCCGGGATGAGAGGGCCTCCGTGAGGGGAGCGCCGGAGAAGGGGCGCCTGGGCGGGGCGCTGGGGCGAGTCGCCGATGGGGAGATCCTGCGCGCCGGGAAGGGAGACCCGCCTGGGAGCTGGGCAGGGCAGAGGCGGAGGGGCGGCGGCGGTAACCCTACGGGGCCTTGAGGCCGCCGCCCCCCGGACGGGAAACCCTAAAGGGAAAAAAAATAGGGAGGGTGGGATTGGGGGTTCAAAAAACCTCCTCTGATACCATGTAGAAGGAGAAAATAGGAGAGACCGGAACCCCCAAGGTGTTTCTCCTAAGGAGCCCTTGGGGTGTATTTATAATAAATAATAAAGACCACACCGGACCTCAAGTCCGATGTGGGATGCAGCCCCCAACACCATTAAATCCAAAATGTAACTGCTTTGTTAATGGATGTAGACCATCTTGACCCTGGCCAACACAATCTACAGCATTTAAGGACTATTATAGCCTGTTTAAATTCTCCTCTAATTGTGACCTCAATCAGCGACAACTAATGCAGCAGAATGGCTTTAATTTCGGCGTTACAAAATTTCTGCTTTTTCTACACTTACGCAGCAGCTGAAATTTATTTTTCACTCTGACGCAACATTGTGCTCACACTTACACATCCTTAAGAAAGCTTGGTTCACTATCATGCAACTTCCTGTCAACCTTTATTCAACATGTGAAATCCTTGCTTCACTGTTACGCAACACTTTTTTTTGAAACAAAAACACTACCCATGATTGCGGGCACTGGGCACCCCCGGGTCTTGAATGTACAATTGCAAGCCGACAAGGTAAAATTGCCGTCCCCCATGCCGTCCCGTAATGTCGGATGATTTAAATCACCAGGTGTGTAATTAAGATGATCAAGTGCTACTCGTGAGAGTCTAACCCCTGGCCTCGAGAATCTGGCGCCAAACCCATTCCACTTGACCACCTGGGGCTGTTACGTAGCAACCAATCAACTGTTACACAACTCCTTTCGGCGTAAACATGTCATTGAGCAACCTTCACAATTTTCATTCTACTCCTGCGCAGATCAACCGACTGTTACACAACCTTAATTATTTCTCAACTTGACATATGAACTCCTTATTATACTTTGCTTTTTAATGTTTGTAGCAAGAATTACACTCACTTCAGTGGTAGTGAGCACCTGTTAGGTTTTTCTAACCTAACTCTAGCTGAAAGAATGCAGTTGAAGAAGAAAGAAACGAATCTTCTGTAGTATTTGCTTAAATATGTTGCTATTACAATTCTTAGAAAGGAAGAAATACAGTTCTGTAAATCTGCACGTATCTGACTGTAGAAGGGAGAAGAAGACGAAGGAGAGAGAGAGGAAACCACTTCTGTTGAGATTGGCGAAACCTCCCAAGGCCACACCTCCGGCAGCAGATGATTCGTACCCCTCCTACAGCCATCCCCACCTATTAATAACCAACCTGCCCAGCCAGCTAACAACTCCCTAACAACTAACAACCCCCTCTAACAACTAACAACCCCAACAAACTAATAAAGGAAGTGACAAACCTGCCCCTGACAGTTACATACACAGAAATCGGGCTCCCAGTGTGGTGAGATTGATGCTGATAGATGATATAAAACTGAGTCCTTTGTGTATCTGGGCCATTAATTTCCATAGAGAGGAAACCAGGCTCATCAAATACAGGTTCAAAGTTCTCATCTGAAAACTGCCCTCCATAAATGCTCTCGCCCCCAGCCCCATCTCCTCTTGAAAAATCACTTGGAACAAATAAACCAGGAAGCTGCATACCAAATCCATACCTTGCTGCTTTCAGGAGTATGCATGCATTGCTTATGACAATGCTGATAACGTTCTTTGCTTTTCCAACACCCATAAACATAAACCAATTCCTCTTGACTGAACTCAGATGAATCCTTAAAATTGATGAAGCACACCACTTGAGACACCATTTGAGGAACCTGAGTAGTTCTGTAGCATGTGGAAAAAGTTGTCCGCCCAAGCCTGTAATGACTACTACGAGCAGAGCCGAACTGTTTGCATTCAGAATTTGGAGTTCAGGATGAAGAAGTTCCTGCTCCACGACAGGCTTGTGTACTGAAGAAACTTGTTCCAAAGAGCCAATTACCACCAACACTCTTGTATTTAGAGTTAATAGTGGTACTTTGACCTGTTGATTTGGTGGAAATTCCCAACATTGAGCTCTTTTCCTCAACATCTTCATACTTGATCCGCTAAGAATGTACTTTGAAACAATGACAGCTTCTGCCACTTGGAGCTTCAAACCAGAAACACGGCTGGACACAACAGGAGTGACGATGTTACCAAACATCGCTCTATCGGCCTGCCAAACATATTGCTTGCAGCATCCGATAGAAACTAAAGTCGGGTGTGTGCACCACTTGCTGGTTGACGGCATAAAATTTACTAAAACTTGAGAGTTGTTCATCAAAGCTTCTAGAAAGCTACTTCCCCCACCATCACCTATCATAGTTGACTGAAAACAGTATAGAACAAATCCAGCCCCTCCCAAAGGAAATCTAGGAAACACCTTACCTTTAACTGTAGCAGCCTTCGCTTCTGCATTCCACTAATTAACCACTGCTAGGACATTTGTCTGAAACGCGGACCTAGTAACACTATCTCCACTAGCGAGCATCACATTTGGGGGACCTTGTGAAGGATGAGCCCATGGCAGAGGTCGAGGCCGCAACATTTGTCCTTTTGTTGTAGGTTTCAAACCGCTGGACTGCTTATGAGCTCTCGATACAACTTTGATATTACTTGGAACTTCTAACATTACCGCTTCCGGAGATAAACACATTACTGCTCCCCCATGAAAACATGTGGGAGTTGTAATCCGACTCATGAATTGCTCAAGAACCAAACTCACTAAACATTGTTTCTGCGTGTTACACACCGAACTTGTTGGCAATCCACTTTAACTTAGTAATCTGGTTGCTACAGTGTCCACGCTAAAGTTTATCACCTACATTTTAGCATCCAATGGCTGCTCAAACAAATTGCGCATGGCTTGCACAACCTGAGCAAGATGTTGTAGCATTGTCACCTTGCCAGGCTCCAAGTACTGGACAACATCACTGCAAAATTGCCATGCAACTACTAGCCAAGGAACAGAACCGGTCTGAAAACTCCTTAGGCACACCGCAGGACTATTAGCACTGCAAAATTGCCCTACAACTACTGGCCAAGGAACAGAACCAGTTTGAAAACTCCTTAGGCACACCACAGGGACTACTCACCGTTGATAGAAAAGGTTCCCCTCGAGCAGCTTCATACTCAGACTCCGAATCATCTCCCCTCCCCTGAACTCTAGCACCACAGATTCTTGAATCTTCAACACATGGTCTGAACTCTAGTGACGACTTATTCCTGGGCTCAAATTCCAACCATAGTGTTCGTATAGCCTGGTCATCGAGAGCAGAAGGCGTGACAAAGTTCTCCAATCTGCGGCAATCAAGTGTAGTTGGTGACACATTCTGAATTGACTCTTCTCTGCCAAGTGGAATCGATTGCGGTCCAGGGACATATTGTTCCTCCACAACAACCCTTCCTTGCTCCCCAATGCTAGAAGGAGAACCTAGAATTTCTTCTTCAGACCATGCAACACTAGAATCATTTTGTTCCTTGCCTTTTTGTCTTGGGAAAACTGTTGAATCATTGCTGCATCTCGAACTCTGCATCACATTCATACACTTCTGCAGATTATCCCGTACCTCTTGCAGCTGCCTCATGTACTCAGCATTTATATTATCAAACTCTTCCCTCGAAGTCTGGAACTCTGGTAACATCTCTTCCACTCACAGCGATAGTTGACCTTTGATCGGTCCCTCCACGATCTTGCCAGCAGAAAAACGAGTCACCAGAAGCAGATGCGATCCCAGCCGATCGCACAAAAGAAAATTTGGTAGAGAGAACAACACTCGGCAATTTCACTACGTCGTACCTGCAGCGGAGTCGTACCTTCTGCAGCGGAAAACGGGCTGCGGCGTGAACTTTTTTTCACGATCAAGAACCACTTTCTTGATCACCAATGGCGTTTTCTCAATGATTGACCAGCAGCGAACGCGATCTGCCTTCTTGAGCTCCTCACCAGTTGAAGTTCTCTCAATGAAAGCACCAAATTGTTAGGTTTTTCTAACCTAACTCTAGCTGAAAGAATGTAGTACAAGAAGAATGTAGTACAAGAAGAAATAAACGAATCTTCTGTAGTATTTGCTTAAATCTGTTGCTATTACAATTCTAAGAAAGGAAGAGAGAGAGAGAATTTCAACACCCAAGAAAAAACAAAAGATGGGATGAATTGTTTTAATACAATCCCAGTAATGTTCAATCTCTAATCTCACAAGAAGATTGAATTTCAATATGAGAAAAGAGAGGAAGCGTGGAGGAATGAGAATTTAAGCAAAATGCCTCCATTGTTTGAATTCTTGGTCACTGTTAAACCCTTTTTTTATTCTTATGGGTATTCCCGAGTCCCACATCGGAATACTCCGTTGTATATTCCGCCTTCTCATTCTATAAAAGAAGGCCTCCACCTCTCTTTGGTGGTAAGGGAGTTTCTCAACTTACATGGTATCAGAGGGAACCTCATCCCGAAACTCTCCTCCTTCCAATTTTTTCCCCCCTGCTCTTCTTTGCGGTTTTCCCGGCTAAGTCCGGCCCGCCTCCCCGGTGCAATTTTTTGCACCCCCTTTCCCCGGCGCCTCCTACCCGGTCCGGCTCCCCGGTGCGCCCTCCCTCACAGCGGCCGCTTCTCCTGCGCGCAAGCCCTCCCCGCCGCGGCACCTCCCGAAGGCGACCCTACCGTCGCCTCGTCGCGCTTCCACCCGCGCGCAACCCTCTGACACGACTCCGTCCGGCTCCCGCGCACCCTCCCGGCGCTTCTCGGCGCTAGCGGCCTCCCCACACCTCCCGTCGCCCGCCTCCTCAACGATTTCCCCCCTTTCCGACGGTCGCTTCGGCTCCCGCAACTGCTCGCACCGGCTCCCGCATCTCCCGGCGACAGAACCGGTCCGCTGCGCATCTCCCGCTACGCACGACCTCCTCTCCGGCGGTCCTCCTGTGCGCGCAACACCTCCCGCGGCATCCCCGGCCGCCCTCCCTCTTGCCTGCACCACTTCATCGAGCTCAGGCCCCACCCTCCTCTGCGTGCAGCACTCCCGGCGGCCCTCCCTCCTGCCTTTGCCGCTTCATCAAGCGCCGACCCTGTCCTCCTCTGCGCGCAGCACGCACCGCACTCCCAGCGGCCTCCTCAGTGCACGACTACCGACCAGCCGCGAACCGCTCCACGCGAACCGGCCCCGGCTACTCCCTCCAGCCGGACCGGCTCTGTCCAGGCACACCGGGCTCCTCTCGGCTCCTCCTACGCCCAGTGTGCTCAACTTCCCGGCATGCCCGACACTTCTCTAATTCTGGCGCTGCCCCCCTACCGCGTCTTAGACCGCTGCACGACGCCTCCATGGCCAACTCCTCCCCTCTGCCTTCGATGATTACTGCTTCCACCCGCCTTGTGGATGACCGGTTGGACTCCACAAATTTTTCCATCTGGCGGAAGACTGTGGTGATGTCCCTGACCGGGATGGACCTTGATCATCACCTTGAGTATCCTCCCCCGGCTTCAACTGACCTAAAATATCGTTCGTGGAAGCTTGCTGACAACAAGATCTTCGCTCTGCTGGTCAATTCCATGGAACGATCGGTCAGAGATGTCACCCGCACGGCAAATACAGTCAAGGAACTCTGGGACTCCTTGAATATCATGTATTCTGAGACCAACAACCTGGCTCGGGTTTCCGAAATACTTCAGCGTCTATCCCATGTTCGACAGCAGGATCGGTCATTCACCACCTACTTCATGGAATGGAAAGGGCTTCGTGATGAGTTGCAGGAGTTGTGGCCCATTCCCCAAACTCCGACAGAGGCTCAGACCCAGCGGGACCAACTCTGCATCTTCACCCTTCTCAGCGGCCTCGCTTCGGAGTTTGCCACCACGGCAACCGAGCTGCTCGCTAGCCCGTCGACGCTGGAGATCCCTCAGGTTTATCATCGGCTGAGCAAGGCGCAGCGAACTCTTCCTCCTCCCGCCCCCATTATCGACCACTCAGCTCTCCTCGGTCAAAGCAGTGGCCGCTCCTTCGGTCCTCGTGGACGTGGCCGTGTCGAGGGTCGTCCACGTCCCCTCTGTCAACATTGTGGCAAGGTTGGCCACACGATCGACTGATGTTGGGTCCTGCATGGACGTCCATCCCAGCGCCCGCGGCAGGGACAGACCGCGGTCCAGGAGTCGTCCTCGACAGTCTCCACCCTTCCCCCATCACTGGACCTATCTATGGCCGACATCCGGCTGACTCATGATCCACGGGACCCTGTCGGACCCGGTCCATCATCGGCTTCTGTGGCTCATTCTGTTCGTTCCGCTGCCTTTGTCGGTCGTCGCTCCCCTGCCTGGATGCTGGACTCTGGTGTCTCCGACCACCTAACTGGAGATGCTGGTATGTTGACCTCTTATTGCCCTTATGCCGGTTCATCAGCCATCACCATCGCTGATGGCTCCATTATCCCCATTGCGGGCTTCGGCGCATGCTCACTGACTCCATCGATACACCTACCCTCTGTGGCCCACGTGCCCCGCAGTCCCTTTAATCTTCTTTCCATCAGTAAACTGACAAAAGATTTTAATTGTGCTGCCATATTTACCTCTTCTGGTGTTGTGTTTCAGGAGCAGACATATTCTGGAGACTGCTCGTGCCCTCCTCTTCCACCGACAGGTACCACTGCATTTTTGGGGCGATGCCATTCTTACTGCCACTTACCTGATAAACCGTCTTCCTTCCTCTATCCTTCAGGGGGAGACTCCTTTTCGGGTTCTGTTCTCCTCTCTCCCTCTTCACTCCCTTCCCCTTCGCGTGTTTGGATGCCTCTGTTACATTCGAGACACACGTCCAGGGCTCTTCAAACTCGCTCCCAAATCTCTCCGCTGCATTTTTCTTGGCTACTCCCGCACTTAGCGCGGATATCGCTGCTTCTCCCCCGACCTCCGACGGTATGTCATCTCGGCCGATGTTACCTTTGTTGAGAACTCTCCTTTCTCCCTTCCCTCTCCTCCTCCTGACCCCGCCATCGATGATTGTCTTCCCCTAATCATCCACCCTCCACCAGTGTCCACCCCTGTTGACACACATTTTGGTCAGGTCTACTCCCGCCGTCCATCGCCTTCCGTCCCGGCCAATGACACCGACACTCCCGCTTCGTCAGCTGCTCCTGCCCCGCCACCCGAGGACTTGCCCATTGCCCTACGGAAAGGTACACGCACCTGCCAGAGCACTCCTCTCTTTGTATCTTCTTACAGGGGTCTGTCCGCTCTGGGGACAGTTTCTATTCCTCGCACAGTTGGTGATGCCAAATCTCACCCCGGGTGGCTAGCTGCAATGCGGGATGAATTACAGGCTCTGGAAGAAAACCATACTTGGGATCTTGTCCCCCTTCCAGCCGGCAAACAGGCGGTAGGAAGCAAATGGATTTACACAATCAGGCTAAATCCCGATGGGACTCTCCATCGCCTCAAAGCCCGTCTTGTGGCCAAAGGCTTCGCCCAGACTTACGGTATTGACTACTTTGATACCTTCTCACCAGTTGCCAAGATGGCCTCCGTCCGATTATTCATCTCTCTCACCGCCCATCATCAGTGACCTCTTCATCAACTGGATGTCAAGAATGCCTTCCTCCATGGCTTCCTTGAGGAAGAGGTTTATCTGCAGCAGCCCCCCGGGTTTTCTGCCTTCGGCGCTGAATCTCAAGTCTGCGGCTCCGCCGCTCTCTTTATGGTCTCAAGCAGTCTCCCCGTGCTTGGTTCGGCCGCTTCAGCACGGTCGTCACCGACTTTGGGCTTTCTCGCAGCATGAAGGACCACACTGTGTTCTACAGGGCGACCTCCCATGGCTGCATTTTATTGGTTGTGTACGTGGATGATATCATCATCACCGGCAACGACTCTGTGGGTATCACCCATCTCAAGGACCATCTTCACCAGCACTTCCACACTAAGGATCTCGGTCCTCTCACCTACTTCCTAGGCATCGAGGTTTCCTATTCTTCGGACACCATCTCCCTCTGCCAACGGAAGTATGCGTTGGATATCTTGCAGGATGCTGGATTGACTCAGGTCACTGCTGTCAACACTCCTCTGGAGCCTGGGGAACGATCTCTTTATGCCTCCTCGACATTGTATCCACATCCCGAGCGGTACCGTCGGTTGGTGGGCAAACTCAATTATCTCACCATGACTCGACCCGACATTTCCTGTACGGTTGCCAAAGTGAGTCAATTTATGGAGCATCCGACCACCTCTCATTGGGATGCTGTCATCCGCATCACCAAGTACATCAAGCGAGATCCTGCCCGTGGTCTCCGCTACTCCCAGCATCCTCATCAGCATATTGAGGCCTTTTGCGATGCTGATTATGCTGGTTGCCTTGCTACTCGGCGCTCTACCTCTGGGTTTGCCATATTCTTGGCCGGCAACCTCATCTCTTGGCGCAACAAGAAACAGACGGTCGTCTCCCGCTCCAGTGTCGAGTCTGAGTACCGGGCCATGGCCACCGTCACTACAGAGATCCTTTGGGTTCAGCAACTCCTCCAGGAGCTTGACTTTCCTCAGTAGAAATCTGCTCACATATGGTGTGATAACCAGGCAGCCACCAAAATTGTTTTGAATCCCGTCTTCCATGAACGAACGAAGCATATTGAGGTGGACTGCCATTTTCTTCGACACCACCTGGAGCACAATCATGTCAGATTTAGCCACATTCCAACGGCGGACCAACTTGTTGACATCTTCACCAAAGGCCTCCCCGGTGCTCGCCTTGCCTCGCTCAGTTCCAAGCTGGGGATCCACAGCATTTGACGCCCAGCTTGAGGGAGAGTGTGTCTAGGTCTTGTATGATGTCATCTTTATTTTTTTTTGTGGGACTCAGTATCCAAGCTGGGCGTGTCCAGCTTGAGGGGGAGTGTTAAACCCTTTTTTTATTCTTATGGGTATTCCCGAGTCCCACATCGGAATACTCCGTTGTATATTTCGCCTTCTCATTCTATAAAAGAAGGCATCCACCTCTCTTTGGTGGTAAGGGGGTTTCTCAACTTACAGTAACCAATGATGTTCAACAATGTTTGAGGTGTATTTATAGCCTTTCAATCCTCTTATAGGCCATTGGACCCGTTGGAGCTCGAATAGAGCCGTTTGAACAAAAACATGGCCTTTGGAGTCTTTAATTCAGGTGGTTGACTTTTCTGGAAACTCCACTGGGTAGCTGGTAGGTGTCCACCGGGTAGCTAGCTGATGTGAAGAGCAGGGAGAACCAGGCTACTGCCATGTCCAGCGGGTGGATGGTGTTTGGCAATTGGCTGGCCAGTAGCCACGCGCCTAGTTGGCCTCAGTGTCCAAAATTTTCTTGTAATTCACCTAATATTTGATATAATTGGGACACCTCTGTCATGTGACTTGCTCTACCAGCAGTATTTCATCAATTTATTGAATGAAGTCACAATGTCTGTGGATGTCCGCTTTGATTCTCCCTTTGACTGGTCTTCTATGTCTTCATGATATGAATTCAAAAGTGACACTACAGACCAGATAAATGGTTTGTACCTTCTTGATAATGAGAAATGGTTTGTACCTTCTTGATAATGAGAAATGGATTGTACCTTCTTGATAATGAGAAATGGTTTGTACCTTCTTGATAATGAGAAATGGTTTGTACTTATTCAACATGGCCATTCCTCCTTCATTGAACTCTATGAGTCTTCTCTCGGTGTTTGTCCATTTTTTCATTCTTCGGGAAGCTTTGTTCATGAATACCCTTGCTAAGTATACTTCCTCTTGCCAAGACTTAGTAAATTTATAAGCAGTTAGGTTACTGCCTCCATAGTTGGAGACTAATGTGTGCGTGTGTGGAGTCATTGATCGTCATCCCATCACAATATCCAATGGACTTTGATCAGTGGTCTCACTCTTTTAATTTATAGGTGATTGGAGTTACATGTAACAACTTGGCCTAAATAGCTCGTTAAGTTGAGTTCCGTTTGGTAATGTATGCGTTTAATTTTCCTAGATCTTTGTGGATAGAAGCTTTTAGTCTAGTTCTTACTGATGAACCTTGTGTCCAGATTGCTATTGATGTTGCTTGGTATGACCTATGATTTCACCACATCTCGAGAATAGGCTTGCTCAATCAAAATTGAGATCCTAGGTGTTTAAAGAAAATTGAGGCCATCTAATAATTGGTGGACATCTAATGGTTCCTCAACTCCCCATTTGAAACAGTTTGCAATTAAACTTCTCAGTCTTACTTGCCGTGCTTTTGGTTGTGAATGGAATTGGAGCACATTTGAAAGTCTCTGCCCAAAGAAACGAAATAGACTTGCTCAATCCGAATTGAATGATTCAGTTTACTAGAGCATCCACTTTCATGGCAACGTAAGACAAAAGAGCACCTCTTCATCATATCGGAGGAGGAAAATCTTGATTCAAGAGAAATGAGTGAAGATGAGGATATTGAAGGACTACTTGATGACCCTATCAGTAGCAGCGTTGGTGTTTCCATGGATGGAAATGAAGAAATATCTTTATATACATTTTATATCGATTTTTTTTACATATGTTGTAATATCTAGATCTATTTTGATTGCTTGCTCATTGTTAAGGATAAAAAGAGAGATAGATCCGAACCCCCAAGGTGCTCTCTAAAGGAGGCCTTGAGGTTCTTTTATAACAAATAATAAAGACCACATCGGACCATAAGTCCGAGGTGGGATGCAGACTCCAACACTCCCCCTCAAGCTAGGTGTACCTAGCTTGGACACATAAAGAAAAGAGACCAAAACAACGACAATAAAAAGCAAACAAGAAACGCTGCAAACACTCCCCCTCAAGCTGGACACACCCAGCTTGATTACAAAACAAGACGACATAAAAAGAAACAAGCAACGATCGTAGCTTCCCCTCAAGATCGCAGCTTCCCCTCAGGATGATGGATGGATGAAGTTGTTGCGGACGCAACAGAGGAACCACACAGACCGGGCCGATTGACAGAGTGCTAGGAATGTCGCACTAGTGGGGCCGTTCGATGATACGCCGGGAAAACCACACTAGCACCGGGAAAGCCGCACTTGCGGGGCCGGCGACGGGATGTGGTGATTCCGCAGAGTCGTTGCGGGATCTGGCGGCGTCAAAGGGTCCGGAGCCTAGGCGGACAAAGTGTTGCGCTACGGTGGAGGAAGTGCAAGGGCGTGCCGGCGGGCGACTATTGGGAGTCGTCGGGAGGTGCCGGCGACGGGAGGCGCCGCTGGAAAAGGAGGTGTTGAAGATCTGGATCTGGAAGCAGGGCAGCCGCTGGGAGAGACGGGAGTCGGGAGGGGGGGGGGGCGTAGGGCATGAGCTGGGAGGGGAGGCCGCGTAGGGCAAGAGCCGGTTTGGGAGTCCCGCACAGGAGCAGCGGGCCGGGAGTTTGGTCTGTCGGGAAGTCCGCACAGGAGGCGGGTTGGGGGAAACACGAGGAGGCGGCGCTGAGCGACGCCGGGAGTTTTCGACGTGAGGGAGGTCCGTCGTGCGGGAGAGGGTCCACGAGCCGCGACAAAGGCGGAGGCTGGAAGCCGCGACGGGAGGTGAGGGAGCCGCGAACCACGACGGGAGGAGAAGTGCGCAACGTGGGCGCCGGGATGCGCCGCGGGAGGGCGAGCAGAGGCGTCGCACAGGGTAGCGGCGCAGGGGATGATCGAACGGTGTTGGAGGGCCGTCGCGCACAGCGGGGATGGGACCGTCGGGGAAGGAGGCGCCGGCAGGGGGAGAGATGCTGGACAGAATTTGGAGGGAGCCGCGCGGCAGGAGTCAAGCGCAGAGAAAGGAGGGGCGACGACAGACCTTGCTGGCCATGGAGGCCGCCGCCGCCCCCCACAGAGGAATTATCGCCGGAAACCTTAGATGGGGAAATAAAATATGGGAGGGAGGGGTAGGGTTTAAAGAACCTCCTCTGATACCATGTTAAATGATAAAAAAAGAGATAGATCCGAACCCCCAAAGTGCTCTCTAAAAGAGGCCTTGAGGTTCTTTTATAACAAATAATAAAGACCACATCGGACCATAAGTCCGATGTGGGATGCAGACTCCAACACATCTTTTTATGAACTAAATTTTCTCGTTATAATGTATCTTTTTTAATTTTTTAAATATTTTTCATATTTTTCATTTTTTTTATATATAGTATATGTGCTGTAAATGAATTATTCATGTGCACCATAGTGCACTTTGTGCCACCGCACCAAGGGGCCATTTTGCATCATGTTCTGTAAACTATGGTCCAGACAATGAGGAAAACTGCGTGCGTTGGATTGTTTGACACCACACTTGTTGAGAACTGCGATCATGCTCTTGATGAATCTGTGATATGACAAATTCAATGAATTTCTTGTCCTTTAGGGCTAAAAGGCCAATACTTGCCTCGATGATAAGGGGTGGTGGTGTTGCACAGGCGATCTGTTGTACTGAATGCTCTCGTGACATGTAATAATCATTCGACATTTGGTGGGTCCTGTCCTGCATCGGGTGGAACATAAACAACACGGTTTACACTTTTTGTCCTATTATAGGAATTGAAAGTTTCCTCTAAAAACTTTCCTGAGGAGTCCATGGAAGAACGTTTTATCCTTTGAATGGGTTGAAAGGTTGATCCTTGCCTTGGTGGAGATGTCTCACATTTAGTTTGCTATGCTGAAATGCTTGACCTTCGAAAAGTGGTGTCATAGCTTGGTTTAACGAGTTTGTGTGAAGGTTTGCAAGTGAGACGTGAAATAGGAAGATGACTTCGTTGAATGTCAACAATTTGGAGGGAACCAATAGATATTGTGGTCATGAGGAGCAACACAACCCCAACACAAGGAAGACGAGGGCCAATTTTAAGGAGATGACATCCAACTTGGAGTTGTGTATAAAGGAGTATGCAATGAGGGTTGATGAGCAACTCAATGAGATAAAAGGTCACATTGATGCGCTTGAGTTGGAAATTGTGGAATCAAATCAAGCCATGAAGGGGTCCCTCAATGTGATGGATGATGCCTCGTGGAAGGAACTTTATGTGTGGTACGGTCAATGCGTGGAGCCTTCATGCATGGGGAACAAGTTAGATGTCATTTGTGTTGGATTGGTGTAGCAGAGCTGACCGACCGACACCGACAGATCACTGTAGTAGTGTGGACTTTGGAGTCAACTTTACTGTAGCCTTTTGGACTTCCAGCCGGCAGTCACTGCAGCACTTTTGACTTGGGTGGTCGTCTTTCACTGTAGCGACGCGCACTTTCTGTGCAGTTGGTGGAACAGTGAATTGTCTTCTCCATTTGTAGCCCATTTCGGGTTAGGGTTTCTTACTGAAAACACTCTGTAATTGTGTTCCTGAATATAGTGATTTTCTGCCTCTCCGTGGACGTATGGATTATTCCCGAACTACGTAAATCTTTGTGTTGTTCCTTTTTCTTCTCTTTTACTCTTCTGTGTTTTGCTGTTTCTGTCGCTGCAACTCTCGACGTTTTCACAACAACTTGAAGCCACCCAGGAGACATCCACGACCCGCGAGACACCTATGGTTGTGGTGCCAAGCCTTAAATCTTATGTTGGTGGAAGGAATGCGAGGGAACTCTAAAAGTTCTTGTTGGGGTAAGAGCAATGCTTTTAGGCAAGTGTCATCATGGATGATGCCTCGAGGATTCGCTCGACCCCACTCTACCTTACCAATATGATGATGGTATGTCCGTGGAGATTGGGCGACAAGGACAAAGATACGTGCACCATTGAAACCTTTGATGAGTTCAAAATGGATCTTGAGAGGCAATTCTATCCAAAAAATGCCGAGAGTGAGAGAAGGGACCGACTCTATAGGCTAAAACAAGTCGACTTTATGGGAGATTACACAGAGTTTACCGGTTTTGTCTATAGTGATTTTGGATCCTTCAAACAAGGATTTCCTCTTCTTTTTCATGATTGATCTACAATCTTGAGGTAATACCTAGTTAGTTGAAGTGGTGTTGCGGAAACGCCGAGAGCCGTAGTGACAAAATGGTTTGCAGATGAAGAAAAAAGGCCGAAACAAAAGAACAAGAAGAAGATCACAGGACATAACAATTTATGTGGTTTGGGAAATGATTCCTATGTCAACGGAGAGGCAGAAAAATCAGTATGTTCGGGAGCAGAATTACATAGTACACACAGAGTTTCAAGCACACAGAAACTTTAGCTCGAATGAGCTCATAAAGAAGACAATTCACTGTTTTACCAACCACATAATAAGTTCACTGTGCTACAGTGTTGTAATCATCCAAGTCCAAACTGCTACAGTAACCAGTGGTTGGAAGTCCGCGGCATATTCGGCCCAACTTCATCCAAACGGATCGGGCTACATCATTCCAACAAATGACATGTTGTGCAAGACCTTGCTTCTACTATGATCATAACCGTCAGTTTTCTTAACTTCTCTCACTGTAGGGATATGTCAATCCTCAAAGACAAGTAGACCAACTATGAGAAACGTGGGAGAGATCCATCGAAGTCCAAGGAGATTGTCCGACATGATGGTGCACCAAGACCATAGTGTGGCAAAGGAAGACAAGGAAGACCCCCTCGAGGAGGTAAACCCAAAGTATGTTGCTTCTTATGAGATGGACCACATTTTGTGAGGGATTGTCCCGAAGAAGGTAAACCCAATGTCTGTTGCTTCTTATGCGATACACCACATTTTGTGAGGGATTGTCCAAAAAAGATGACATTGAATGGCATGACGACCCAACACGAAGAGGAGCCCAAGGCAAACATAAATTCTTTATAATTGCTAAATGCAATTAAGACCGTGCCCAAGGTATTTGTGGAAGGCCTAATATTCGCAGAGGCCAAGATGAACAGGGTATATACCATGACACTTATGGACATGGATGCTTCACACGTCTTATCGGTAGAGGAAGCACAAAGGCTTGGAGTTGCCTCAAGAGAAGGTTGCACTATGAAAGCTGTAAGTTTGATCCCAAAACCTTTTCAAGGGGTAGCTCGTCGGGTGCATGCCGCTATTGGGGAATGCGATGACCAGCTCAATCTAGAAGTGGTGTCTGTGGATGACTTCAAAGTAGTACTAGGCATGGAGTTTCTTGTTCAAGTGAAAGTCTTTTCTTTTCCCCACGCACATCATGATTGGGGGTGTGATTCATATGGCCGGGTGTGCCACCAAGATGGAGACCGTGACCTTGACAATGCAATTCTAGAAGGGCTACAAGAGAAAGGAGAAAAGCTATTTGACAATGTTATGTGACCAAGAGGATCCCTCCAACATCACACAAGTACATCCCAAGGTGAAAGGTGTTTTTGAGGAGTTCAAGGATGCAATGCCCAAAGAGCTATTGAAGAAGCTCTTGCCAAGGAGAGTTGTGGATCATGAAATCGTGTTATAGATAAGATCCAAGCCACCTGCCATTTAACTTTTTCACATGGCATCACCAAAGTTAGAAGTAATAAGCAAATGAAAGATCTCTTGGACACGGGCTACATAAGGCCATCAAAGGACCTATTTGGTGCTCCAATGCTATTCCAAATAAAGAAGCATGAATCTCTATGCATGTCTATCGAATACTAGGCGCTCAACAAAATGAATATCAAGTATAAGTAACACATTCCACTCATTGTAGGGATGTTTAATCAACTCAGAAAGTCACGATATTTCACTAGGTTGAATTTGTGATCGGGGTACTATTAAGGACTGCTAAAGAAGGCAAGACTTAATATGTGTGATAAGGTATGGTTCCTATGAATCCTTTGTTATGTCGTATAGCTTGACAAATACAATAGAAACATTTTGCGCATCGATGAACAAACTATTCCATCCATTCTTGGATTGATTTGTTGTCTTATAATTGGATGCCATTATGGTGTATAGCACTACTATGGAAGAACTTCTTCAACACTATGGAGGGGATTCTAGTGTTATGACAAAATGAGTTGAAGGTATGAGCCCTCAACTACCATAGTCACTTGTCAACTACTATAGGTGCTTCATCGAGGGCTAGCTAGCATGGGGCAACAACCTTGACAAAAAACTTGGAGATGGATGAATGGGTGTGAGCATGCCTTCGAAGATTTGAAGAATATTGTGATGCAGGAACCAATGGTGAGTTTACCCGACTACTCCAAGGCATATGAAGTTCACATGAAAGCCTCTGATTTTTCTATTAGGAGTGCTTATGCAAGGTGGGCATTTGATAACATTTGAGAGGAGAAATCTCAATGACATTGAGCATCACTATACCGTAAAATAGATGGAGATAATTACCATTATCCATTGCTTGTGCATATGTGGGGTTTAGAAAGAGTTTGACTCGGAATTCTTACTATTGAATGAGAGAAAACACTCTATTTATAGACATATATGAGATACAAGACTCGTGATAAATACAAAATACCAAATTCAAACTAGAGGAAAAAGGGGGGTATGATAAACTTAGTCAATACTGTTAGGATAGTGATCTCGTAGGGTTATTTCTCATGAAGTAACTAGCTTCTCTGAGCTTTATTTCTCTCTCTTTAGCACAATAGTTCTATGGAGAAAAGGAAAAGGAAATGTTACAGCGCATGAGCCTTGGGAGAGACCACCTCCGAGTCGCTTGCATGTGCTGAAGAAGAACAAGGTCACCCACCTCTCTAGCTCGTCTTTGGCTAACATAATTTCCACCAGACTGTTTGTGCCTCCTCCAAAACATACCCACACGTATTTGTATCAGAACCAATCGACTAACAAACTAACCAAGTGCAATTCCCTTTTTACCCTCGCTAATATGTCTGAATATTAGGTTTGGAAATAACCAAACCATCCTTCCCGGTAGTAAAAAATACTTACATCTTAAATGTCTAACACTCCTCTTCAAGTAGCTTGCTTTCAAAATGCTGATGAGATTAAAGGGACAATATGGGTGTGCTTCTTGGCTGGGTGTGCATGTTGGAGTTGCATGAGGTGCATGTGACAGAGGTGCATGTGACAGGAGGTGCACTGGATCTGGGCGCATGGGTTGCACAGACGGCTCCACCGGATAGGAGCTACACAAGTGGTTCAAGCACATGAAAAGAGGGTGTGTATAGGTGTGACTTGGTTGGAAGGCATTGCGCCTAAAGGTGTCTTGCCTAGAGGGCTTGTGCTGAAGGTGTGTTGTAGTGGTGCACATCCTGGCTGGTTATCTGGAATTGCACACCGACCTAGAGTTATTACATCTGGAGGAAGCGCACAAAATGAAGTGGCATGTTCTTGGAATTTTCATGCTTGGGAACCCATTTGAATTGTTCCATAAAAACACCTGGAGTGAACGCTTGGTTGTGTGCACTTGGGCTTAAAATCTCTGCTTAGATCGATAGAAAATTATGTTGGCAGCAAAGGAGGTGTGTGAGGATGCCATGGATGGAGGGTGTTGGGCAAAACCCCTTAGGCGACATTGCAGTGTTTTTTGGTTGATTGTGTTTGTCGACAAAGTCAATTGACAATGTCAGTTGTGAAGTTCCAACACAATTGTAGACAAAATATGTTGGCAAATCTTCAAGACTGTTATGGAAGCTCTGGAAGGTGTATAAGAAGTTGCGCATATAAGGTGACAACGTTTTTCAGTGTTTGACAATGTTGGGAAAAAATTTCTCAAGGTATCATTGTGGTATTTTTGAGGTGATTGTGTTTGTTGACAAAGTGGGCCTCCGTGTTGTGTTTGATGACAAAGCATACCACGATGTACAAATTTGTTGACAAAGGGGGTTTACATAGTGAGTTGTCGAGTTCAAGGGATGTTGTCAACAATCCATGACTGATTGAAGAACCTCGATAAAGGAATGAACGATCTGGAGGCGGTACAAAAAGAGCAGAGACATAGTGGCGCCAGTGTCTTGGAGGCTTGGAAACTCGCACGCCATATGTTTTTCAAGATCAGAACATCAAAATATGGAAAAGGAAAGAGAGGTGTCTAAGTTTTGGTTTGGGCGCGCAAGGTGACTAGGGCGACAGAGACTAGGACGGCTGAGCTTGCGGGCTGTGAAGAGACTTGCGCGCCGACGCTCAGGGTACCCAAAATGCCTATAAATAGAGGGCTACCCCTCCTCATTTTAGATAAAGTTCAACACTTAGAGAAAATTAGAGCTCCAGTCGCGCAGGTGGTTTGGGCGCGCAAGTGGTGGTGTGAGCGCGCAAGTATAAGTTTATTCAGAAGTTGTGCGCCAGTTGATATTTGTGCGCCAATATTGGTTTGGGCGTAAAAGGTTGTGAGTCGCCTAAGTTTGGAGTTCGCGAAGGGAGTGTCGCGCAAGTGGTTAGGTGACACTTGCGCGCCAGGCTTGAAGAAGCGCGCCAGGCATTAGAGAAGCGCGCCAAGCATAGAGAAGCGCGCCAGTCACTCTAGGACTGTGCGAAATTTGGAAGATTGTCTGGTATCTCTGGTGCAAAGTGTGATTCATCTACGAGTGAAAGTTGAACGTCAACAGAACATCTACATACAAAGGAAGATGCATTCATTTGTGATAATGAAGAGACCTACAAGTCTATAAACTGTGAGTGAATCTTCTGAAGAAGCAGTGAACACACTTCAGTTGAGAGAGCAGCGAACTTTCATATTGTGAGTGGTTGTAAACCAGAAGGGGCAGTGAGTCCGCTTCAAACATTGTAAACAACAATGCGCTTATAGTGGATTTGGTACATCGGCACATCGCCGGTGTATGCTCTTTGGACATAGCCCAGTGAGGGTGAATCAAGTAAAATTGTTGTGTCCTGTGCATGCTTTAAGATTCATTCATACTCTGCAATGGGAAGGAGAGAGAGAAGAGAGTTTTGTCTAACAACAAAACAAGATCAAAAGAGGCAGTTGTTTTAATTTGTCATACCCTGATTCACCCCCCCTCTCAGGTTATCTGACCTAGTGGACCTAACAGACAACAATTTGGAGGAATGACAAAATTGTTTTTGGCGCAGGAAAGATTTTCGCGCAAATGCAAAAGTTAAGTGAAAGGGTGGAAGTGTTTAGCGAAGTTGCACGAAAGTGATGATTCGAGGCTGACTCATAAAAAATATAGCTAAGACAAGTGTTTCGTGAAAGTTCTGTAGTTTCATAAAAGTCATAGTCTCGTGACGCAAGCTGTGTTGCAAATACAAAAGTTGCGTGAAAGGGTGGAAGTGTTTAGCCAAGTTCCACGAAAGTGAAGATTCGAGGTCAGCTCATAAAAAACATAGCTAAGAAAGTTCTACAGTTTCATAAAAGTCAGAGTCGCGTGACACAGACAATGTTGCGTGAACCCGGGAAATACAAATGAGAATTGTGCGACGACAGTGAGTTGCGTGCTAAAGGCGCCGTCAAATTGCTGAAGTTCAACGAACCAAGAAAGTTGCGCGTAAGGTTGGTGGCGCTCAAGATAGTTGCGCGAAGGGTCGACCGCGTCTATAAATAGGTCACTACCCTCATTTGGAGTGTCCAATCCTCGGGCTCTGAAACCGCATAAGAGTAGCGCGATAGAATTTTTTGCGCAAAGCGGTGATTCAAACATCAGTTGCGCTCAGAAAAGGGATTTGTTTCTATACGCGCAAGTGAGTTTCGCGACAACTTGAAAAGTTGCGTGAAAGTTTGGAGTTTCGCGACAAATTGAAAAGTTGCATGGAGGTTGGGAGTTCCACGACAAATCCAAAAGTTGCACGAAAGTTGCAAAAGGTGTGCCAAGGTTGCGCGGAAGTGAAAGTTGCACGAACCATAAGAAATTTCCTAGAAATTCTGTTTTGAATTGGTATTCATTAAGTGGATAAAAGTTTTGCTTCATGACACACTGGATGAGGTGTAAACAACATTGATTCAAGAAATCAAAGGAGGAATCTTCTGGAGCGGTGAACACACTTTATTTGAGAGGGCAGTGAACTTTCAAAGTGTGACAGATAGTGAACCAGGAGAGACAGTGAATTTGCTCCAAACATGGTAACAACAATGCGTTATAGTGAATTAGGTACTTCGGCATGTTGTATTTTCCTTGGATATAGCCTAGTGAGGGCGAACCAAGTAACATTATCGTGTCCTGTGCATATTTTAATTTCCACTTATTTTTTTATACGAGAAGAAGAGAAAAAAGAGTTTTGTTTAATAATGAAATAAGATCCATAGAAGGACAATTTTAATCTTTCAAACCCTGATTTACCCCCCCTCAAGGTATTTAAACCTGTAGAGCCAACATAGTGCGAGTTACATCCAAGTTTGGAATGTTGGAATTGGTGTTCTAAAACTAACTATTTATACTTTGTGTTACATGTATATTCAAAGAAGTGAAAATTAATTAAACATCTTATTATATATTATTCATTGTTCTGCGTGACTTTAATATAATAATGTCTTAAAGTATCCGTCACATTGATAAGGTCATAACAGTTCTCCGATATGATGAAAACCTTGAAATGCCATGACGATATTCTTAAATATAGTTAACAGTCAAATAACATTCTATGATGGGACACATAGAATGTTGACTGTCAGGTGCGAGTACTCGTAAGCAGATGAGACTTCTTCTCTCGATATTTGCATTTGGTAATTTTCAAGACGGGGGATTATAAGAACAAACTCGCCTGTAAAAATTCCACATGTTTATGTGTCATCAGATATTCCTATCTGCGAGCGTGTGTAATGGTCCTTAGACTTTAAGATTATTATTAATGCATGTCATGACCCGCGCACTTTGATGTATTTCGTAAACCATGACTGTACATTTCATGACGAAGTTGGAAAAAGGCCGAAGCACGCAAGATTTGGTAGTGGCGTGAAAGAACCAGCATTTGCGCGTAAGGCACCGATTGATTTTAAGATCTTAATCGCATAACAGGGAATCTTTCACGCATGAGAGCAAAATCTTGTATCGCACGGGAAAGTCAAAGTATGGAGCCTGGGCCCCCTCCAGTGTATTTATAGGCGTGGACCGGGTCTTCCGCGCACGCGAAAGAGTTTTGCGCGACAATCGCTTTTTTTGCACGCACCATCGGGTATGTGTCATTCTCTTCGGCGTTTCTTTCGGAACCCGACCTTCTGGTTCCCTTTCAACTCAGATTCTGAGGGGGAGCATTTGTTGGCTCCAAATTTTGTTTGTGGCCATAAATGGGCATATTTGAGCAAACCGAAGGCATATTTTGAATCAGCAGACGATCCCGAGCCACGGAAGGGTGTTGCGCGCAAGATTTGATGCCTGTGCGCAAAATTGAAATCCGCGCGAAAGATGCTTGCGCGCCCAATGCGACATCAAATGGGTTCTTCTGCATCGTGATCTCGAAAAACAACAAAGTCAGGTGCGCTAAAGAAATCTGGCTATCGCGCAAAAAAAGGGACCCGCGCGTAAGATTCTTGCACGCCCAACGCAAAGTCAAATCCCATCTTCCGCGCATACATCCTTGTGCACCACCGTCGAGGTTTTTGCCTATAAAGAGTAGCTTACCCCCTCAACTTCGGGGTAACGTTCCGGAAGTCGAACCGTCGCTCCCGTGTGTGTAAGACGACCCCTTCTGCGACCGCGTGAAAGACACGACTTCAAGGTACTGGATCTTGCGTGACAGGTATGGGCCCCCCTTCGGGTGGGCCCAGTAGGGCTTGACCCTCGCCCATTTCCTTTTACTTTTAAGGCAATTGCGCGCAAAAGATCCTTCTTGCGTGTAAGATTGTCCTTGTGTCGTGCCAACCTTGCGTGCAAGATTGCCCTTGTGTCATGTCAACCTTGCGCGAACCCCTCCCTAGGGGCTCCATGTGTTGTGCTTACCCTAAGGCATCATGTCTGACCTCCTCTTGCACGTAACGCCCTTATCTTTCGTGTACCTCCTTTGTGCGGCCCTCAAGGCTTGCGCGCAATGATTTCTTAGTCCCTCGAGTGGTGTTTCGTGTTGTGTTTCCCTATTTAATGATTTTTCGTATAGGTACGCTAACAACTATTGCTTTTTTGCATAGATACGTTAACATGAACCCCTCTATCGACTACTCCACCCCTTTTCGGCATTGCTTGTGCCCTCTCATCCCTAAGTGTGGGTTGGTACAAGTTATGTAAGTCCTAGGGGTGAGGAACTAGCCCTCGTCGTCCGAGCTGCAAGAAGTTAAACTGTCAAGCAACCGAAGTTTCCCCCCTTTTCAATCCGCTTTTTGTTTCCCTTTGCGCTTTGTCGTCGTGCACGCTTCGGACGACCTCCACATAAGCCCCGACACACCTTGATTGGGTGCTTTCTGTACGATGGTCATATCCTCCTCGTACATCTTGACACTCTCCTCGGGCCGCCAACCACGCGTAAGCCCCTGTTTCCTCTTTGGGCCACTAACCATGCTTAAGCCCCCCACTCCTCACCGACGCACCTTTCGCGGCATGATCGTCAGGTTTATTGTTGCCTTTTGTTTATCACACCGAGCATGACTTGCGTGGGCTTAGAGTAAGCATCGACCATGACATCTTCTTTGGGAATGTCATGACAAAAGCAGCGTAATTAAACGGCGTCCACAAAGATATGACACCTGGAAGAGTTTTACAAACAATGTCTTAATTTAAGGGAGACCCGAACTAGACAACGAATTCCGACGAGAAATCAATGGAAGAAGAGACCGACATCCCATCATCCCGTTTCAATCAAGGAGCAAACGTCCTTGAAAAGGTGGAGGATGCCGCCACTTTTGGAAAGCGGGAATGCGGGGCAGACAGATGCGCGTCCCCACAGACGGCGCGCAGCCACGACGAAAGCGTCGGAAACATCCCCTTCAAAGTTTTTTTCTTTGAACCCCTCACAAAATGTAGTCCATCATATAAGAGGCATGAGACTTGGGGTTTGCCTTCTCCATGGTGTCTTCCGAGACATTTTGTGGTATTGGTGGACCTTCATCCTTAATAACCTCCTTGGACTTTGATGGATCTCCCCCATCATTCCCCAAGTGAGGAAATAAATACTCGAGAGGCGTTGTAGCACCCTCGCCCAAAGCTGAGAGCCAACTCCATGCCCCACGACCAAGCTGGGAAACAGTCTTCTCGAAGGGGCATAAAGATCTTTACAGCTACTAATTCTAGAAGGACCTGCTGCTGACCTTGTGGGGAATGATACCTAAGGGGGTGGGGCTGAGAAGGGACATGGCAGCGAGAATATTCTGAAGATTGTATTTGGGCTGAGTGGTTTGGGTGGGGGAGCACCTATGCTTCCTGAGAATTCTCCTCTTCCTCCCTCTTTCTTTCCATTCCATTTCTTCTTCTTCATCCTTCTGGTGTACACAGTTTTATGATATCCAACTCTTTCTCTAAGGGCACATGAAGGTTGACTATCTCCTCCAATTCATCAACACACCACATAAGTCTCCTTCCTCAAGGCACCATCCACCTCGTCGAGGGAGCCCTTTAAGCCTTGATGGAGCTTCATGTCCTCCGATTCAAGTTCATTAATATGACCATCCATCTCATGGAGTTGCTCATTAACCATGGGTACATACTCCTTCATATGCAACTCCAAGTTGGACGCCTTCTCCTTAGACTTGGCCCTTGTCTTTCCCATATTGAAGTTGTGTCGCTCCTCATGACCACGTTCTTGCGTGGTTCTTTCCAACTTGATGGCATCTGATGAAGTCATCTTCCTACTTCACATTCCACTCAAGGACGTCGGCACAAACTTGTCAAAGTAGGCTCTGGTCCCACTTGTCACGGGGTTGTTCTCTCAATCTCGCCCATGTGGGCATTTTGCACTTCTGTTTGATAAATTGGCCCAACTTTCAAACTCGTGAGCAAGTACGATGACTAGAAAAGCTTTGGGAAGTAGGAGAACCCTCAAATACACTTGGGAAAATGTTAGTCTTTGTATTTGCAATGGATAGTTCTCTCCATAATGATTTGTATACAAATGAGGTGCCTCCTAGATTATATATAGGGGCTGTTGACATGTTTTTCTATTACCCACAACATTCTCAAATATTATAAGTATACAATGTTCTAGAGAATCTTAGCCTACAAGAATGTACAAATTTGAATTTTGAACTTTTTCGGAATGCATTTTGAAAAATGAAGGCACAATTTCTGTTGTTTGCTAAGTGAAAAGTGAGAGGCATGGGAGCGTTGGATGTTGGCAGGTTGCTGGATGATATACAGGGTATTCAATGATGAGATGGTAGAGCTGGTGGCGTATGAGTTTATGTCAGCCAACGATGCCCCTGAGAGAGATCCGATGGAGTGGTACGACTTTCTGAGGCCCTTCGCCTTTGTGTGTGTGTGTGTGTGTTTTGGGGTTGAGATTATGCATTAAATTGGTTTTTCCAGGGTGGTGGAGGGAAGTGATGATGGAGGGTGTCGGTGGCATGTTGTGGATGAACGGTCTGGTGAGGTGTTTGAGGGGCGTTTCCAGCGCAAGACATTTGCAGTCAAATCCGGGGGTCTCCTATCAAACATATTCAGGTATAAACATTTTGTTGGGTCTTTTTCATAGCAATCAATTCATATGATGATGATAATAAATGAGTAACAGGCTGAGGTTTGTGAGCGTTCGGGATGCCCAAGCAACTTCACGGTTGCAGCTGGGGAGCATCCATCTGTATGCAAGCAGCAGCCTAGGAGTTACTCATGTTTAAATTCACATTCTGTTACTTTTGGTTAATCTAAGCGGGGTAAGTAATTAAATTAATGGGGGAGGGAGCCTCGCAACCCCAGAATACTGTCACAATCGTAGTGCCTTCTTTGGTGGACTGTTGCTTGTTGGAGAAGGCATGGTGTATTGTGTTCTCTATTTATTGATTTATCTTTGTTAAACAATTTTAGCAGTAAAACTGTAATAGTAAAGGTTGTTAATCGATCAGCATCCTCCATTTCCCACCTGAAATGGAGTATTAATTCTTACCTTGGATGGAGCACACGTAACACGGACACATGGAGACCGCTGCCTCCACTACCCAATCGGATGAAGCATGCGTTTTATTAAAAATAATAATTATTATAGCATACCTGAATTGTCCTCACATTCCGCAAACTTTTTTTTTCTCACTTGTAAACTTTATTTTAATATATTGTTCTGAACTTTATTTTTTTTTATACATTTACAGTGCAAATTTACGTTGCCTTTTTTTTTTTTTGAAAACTATGTATTTGTTAATAAAAATAAAATATACGAAATAAATAACGTATAGATAAAATTTTAAACATGTCTGTAAACATATGTATAATTATACATACAACATAAACTTCACAAAATAAATTTAGTGGAGGTGCATACATTCATATATAAATCTATATTAATATAAGTACATGAATACATATTAATACAATTATATAAAAATCTACATATATAACATTATGTTCAATTATAAGTATACGCATGCACACACAAATTGTATACATGCACATGTATACATACAAAGTAAATCTCCCATTGTATGTTTAGATGTATGTCTTTATATAGAAATATTTTAATATATATGTATATATGTATGTGTGTGTGTATATATATATATGTATGTATGTATGTATTCATTGGTTTTTATGTGTGATCAATAATTTTTAAAGGTACATCCAAATATAAGTATTTATAATTGTATTTTAATACATGTACATACATACATCTAAATATTATTATATGTACATACATGCACATAAATATAAACATGTATACATATAAATATTTTAGTGTAATTATTTACAATTATATATCTATACAAATATAAATATTTATAAGTGTTAAAATCTATTTGCATAAACATACATAAATCTATATTAATATAAGTGCATAAATATATATTATTGCAATTATATGATGTAATTACTTACAAATATAAGTGCATGCATTCACACAAACACATGTATACACAACAATTATTTGTATGTATATTTTAATGCATGTACACATGCATCTAAATATTATCATACATATATACATACAAATATATACAATCATAAATATCAGTACATGCATGGGTGCATGGGTGCATAAATATTAATGTAATTATTTACAAATATATATAATTATATGCATAATCTTATATAAATGCATATGTATATATACAAGTTTATAAAACACATACATATAAATACCCATAGCCATGTGGCAGAGGCGATTGTTATTCTTCATGGTGTGTTATTGGGTTGCTCTAAAGGTTGGGGAAAAGTTATTTTTGAAGCTGGCTCCCTCCTGGTTATTAACGCCTTATCCAAGCGAGGCGAGGACTAACAGTCGTTTGGGCTCATTCTGAGGAAGATTTGGTCTTTACTGGATGCCTTTTCTTCATGTCATTTCGTTTTTACTAAAAGAGATGGTAATTTTGATGCTTACTGGTTGGTTGGTTTTTGGATAAAATGGGGAGAAAATGTGTGGTATGATCATTACACTAGTGGATTTGTACTGCTTCTTCAAGTGATTCATAATATATTTTCTTTTGCTTCAAAAAGTACCCATAGTCATGCATGCATGCATATATATTAATGCAATTATTTACAAATTTAATAGATATATGTATGTGTGTTTGTATGTATGCTTGTGTGTATATATATATATTCATTGATTTATATATATGTGTGTGCGTGATTAGTGTTTTTTAGATAAATTTATTGATATGTTGGTATACAAAATTTAATCACTACTAAGTATATACAAAAAAATCCGTTGTAAATTTTATACAACAAAATTTATGTTGTATGTATAATTATATATATGTTTATGCATATATACATATGTTAATGTGATATATGTATATAAGTGTGTATATGATTTTTTATATACATGTAAATAATTTTATATTTGTATGAGTGCATGCATGTACATACATATAGATTCATCTACTTATAGATATGTATATTTGTAAGTAATTATAGTAATATATGTATGTATTAAATTATTAATATATATATATGTATGTATATATTTGAATATATATATCACTCATTAATTTTTTAAAAAATTATCCATACGTTATTTTTTTAATATATTTTGTTTGTATAAATAAATAAAGAATTATTCGTATCGATTTAATGATTGCATCAGTGGCGTTGGATTGGAATTCTAATATCATTTGAAAAAATATATTAGATCAAAGATTATTGGTGGAAAAGAAAAAACTTGAATGGAGGAGAGAGAATAAGAATTTGGGGTTAGTAGGGGCTTTAACGTGGGCCGCTTGAAACAATAGGATTTTAGAGAGGTTGGGTAAATGTTGAACTGTTGGATTTTGAGTGGTCATGCGTCATAATATTTCCTCAATCAATTAGGTCGTGGGATTTATGTGAAATACAAACATGGATTTTGGCCCAATCAAAGAGCCTATATGATGAAGTACTCCAGTCATGTTCAACACATGAGCATGTACTCAGAATCCTAACCTCTAACCGATGTTCACCTTCGCGTACATAAGTTCTAACTTCACAAATCACAAACTTGAGATCACCTCTCAAAACAAAATCTAGAATAAGGATAAACTTCCCAGATCCCAAATAAAACGTGGAATCGATATTATCATAAAAAAAACAAAAAAGGGCACGAGCAATCAAATAAGGTCCTACCTTGAGTTTATGGGGATGAACATTGTTGATACACTAGGGAGAGTGGAATGGTTTTGGTTTGAGTTTACATTTTTTTTATTATTGGGCATAGGGACTGAGCATTGAAGTTGTGCCCGATGGAAGAAAAAACTCTATAATTTTCATGAACAAATACATTGAAGTCTCAAGGAAGCGCTAAATCTTATGGAGCTCATCAATAATTATGTCAAGTGAACTTTTATCTAGTTCAAGGAAAATATCAATGACGTTAACATGAGATGTATTTATGTCTTGCAATGATTTTAGTTGAGTGTTAGCTTATGAACATTTTGTATCATGTAATGTATATTAATGACAACATTTAACCATTCATTTTTGTGTTTTGCGTAGAACATGAGAGATGATATAATAACAAACCCTTAAAATATGTGTGTTACTAGGTTATCCCTGAATTATGCGCTAGTTTGCTCACAATAAAAAGTTTTTTTTTTGCTTCAGAGATGTTTGATGATAATGCTTTCCCATTTTGTCAAGCGTATGTTAAAAATCAAATACATGTGATTTCAATGTTTAGTAACGTGTGGGTTGTGTGGGAATTGGGGGAGGGTAACCTTGTGTTGGGGTTTTCAAATGATCCATATGATGCTATTTAAGTTTGACATTAGATTCGAACTCAGGATTTGATGGTGGTTAGGGAGGTGCGTTCCTTAGCTTGGTGGTGTTGGATGCGACACAATTAATATCTTTTCTATCATTCTTTTAAGTTATAATGATATGTTAAGATCAATGTGAGTAAGATCACTTGTATTTGGATTGATCCGCTTAAAGTACACCACTTGGATTTTTATATATGTTTCATTAGTGTTACTTAAGTGCACATTGCCTATGGATCCTTCGAGATTATTAAATAGGTTCCCCATTATGAGGCCCACAAAAGTCTTCAGTGAAAGATACCTTGGGGGGGGGGGCTAAATCTGATTATGAAACTTATTTCAATTTAAATCAGTCAATCCCCATACTCTTACCACCCTAAATAATCTTAATCTCATTGTTAGTGGGGTCACTCTTATGTTTTTCTATCAATGATGATTTGATTGCAATTACACTCATCTATAGTATTTTCTAATTTGATTAATGATTACTTAACCCAGACACATCAATTTATGTCTTGTATAAAGTAAGTAAAACATGCACACAAGACACAAGAATTTTACTTGATTCACCCACACTGGGCTAATCTAAGGAGTATACGATGACAAGGTCACTCAAAGCCAAGGGTTTCTCCCTTTACAATGATTTAGGGATGGCGCACATACCTCTTAGGGGTCACTCCCTCACTCCAATTTCTATGCCTGCTGCTCAAGAATGGAAAGGAATTTAGCATATAAGCCAATATAAGAACAACATCAATGTTGTTATTGTTATTGAAGCACCAAGTGTAGATAGGTGGTCCTCGATCTCCTCATGCTGCTCTACCACAAGAAAGTCATGAATACCGCCATGAAAGCAATTCCACTTTCCATAAAAGTTCTTCAACATGTCTTCATGAAATTATCTTTCTTTTGGAAAGATCTCCAAAAAGTGCCAAACTTTCTTCTCTTCCTCTCAAAGTCAAATCACCATGAGTCATCCATAAATGGGTCTTCAAAATCGAGTTAACCTCCTTTGGTTCAGATACCATAAAATCTAAAAAATATAGGAACTTTGAATTATTAGAAATCTGTCTGATTCAAACATGTTGTGACATGACCCATTGTGACACAATGCTCTTTCACTTTCAAAATCATAAAATCAAGTTTCTACCAATATTGGCATCTCCATGACACGGTGACCACCATTGCAGCCCAAATACCTTCTCCAAGAATCACTACTCGAACTCCTACATTCGTGGTGTGGCAATATTTTAGGAAAACTCATTTGTCTAACCTTCCACGACACAAGTCTCACTTCATGACACAATTCCTATCTTCTAGTAAAATAACATAATTTCATGACCTCCACTTCATGGCTTAGATGAACCCTTCATGGTATAATCTTCCTTCCAACTTCTTACAATGTAGCATTGAAAGTCCACAGGGTCCCTATTATGGCTTGGCCTCTACCCACAATCCATATTTTTTATCATACATAACTTTCTTGTAGTGTGGATTTATTCATCACAATGTAGGCTTTCATACAGCCATAGAATCACTTAATCTTATATGGAACACATTGTAGTGTGGGCTTCATTATCATAATGCAACTGATCAAACAATTCTAGAACACTAAAATCCTATGAAATGCTTGTTGTGGTGTGACATTATGTGTTGTGATTTGATGTATGTTTTACAGTTATAGTTTCCTCAACTTCTTCTAAATACCTCCAAAGCATCCCATGCTCTATGTAATAATCCTTTAAAGGATATTCATTATCCTTTGTCATCCTTTCAACCACACTTCACTTTTCCAAAAACTACTCAATTAATGGAATCTACAAGAATACCTTATTTATTTGACAAGTGATTGGAAATGACTCAATGGTTGATAACAACTCCATGGTTGGCACTAAATCCAACACATACTTCTTTGGTTGACAAAAAATCTAACACAATTTCATCAATTCTCAATTAGATGCTAACAATCTACCCTTTTGGATTTATTTGAAACACTAATCTTGAATCCAAAACCATGATATTTTATTCCTTGATACCAATGAAACTTCAATGAGACTTCCAACTCACTCTCTAAATTTATGATGTTTATGCTTCTCCCCTTTTGAAATCAAATCCAAAGCAAAAACCTCCACTAAAAGTAACAAATGCAGAATCTTTGGAAAACTTTTACCTTGAGAGACATGAGAACTACCATTAAGATTTGATAGCATTCTCCCCTTATTTTATTGATGTGAAATAATACAAGCTCTAATCCTTTGAACCTTGTTAAGTCATCAAGGACAACAATTGATACCTACCAGGACAATTATTCCATGGGTTTCCATAAAAGTTTGAAACCAATGTTTTCATGGAAATATACTCCTTTAACTTAGAAATTCATAGGGGCATCACCAATATATCTCCCCCTTTATTCATTATATTACCTTCACCAAATTTAGAGAGATAAGGACCACCCTTCACAATGCACTTCTAGGTTCTAGCACTATCTTCACTTGTTCACAATGATTCCATAACAATTATCTTCTACCAAGGAACTCCTCTTGTGATCTCAATCAACCTTCCACAAAACCATTAGTGAATAATCTATGAATCACTATATGTGTGATTCATACTAGATTTCTTTTCCAAGGATCAATTATAGACACCAATTTGATAAAATGGATTTCTTCTTTCCTACACCAAGTGTCTTTTCTTGGTTGATAGAGATAACACCAATCTCTGAGTCAAAACTCCCCCTGAATTTCTCAAATTCATAAATAAATATAGAATTGAAATTTATCATGAGATTCATCCATGTGCAAAAACTTTTGATATATTGAAAAAAATCGAACGATATCACATGTTAGATAAAAAATAAATAATGTAAATTTCTTTTTGTTGTTGTTTCTTCATCAGGGTGTCCTCTTGCATTATTTAAGGTTTGATGCCGATTGATTGATATTTGGTCTTACCACCTATTGTTGCACTCATGTACTTATAATTCCAGATTCAGTATGACACCACTTACACCGCTTCAAAAACCAATTGGAATTTTGGATCATTCTTTGGTACTAGTTGCATTTTTCAATGCAATATACTTATGGATCGTATATCCTCCTTATGCCTACAACACTTCATCATAAGTTATAGAATTTAAATACATAAAGAGGGGATCTTCCAGTTTTATCAAGTTGAGGAAGATGGTGTTCCATTATGGATCATTTATTTTCCTTTATCCTTTAATTTGGAATCCATCTTGAGATTTGAAATGGTTTTGATAGAATCCAATGTCTCTTCATTTTCATTGGGCTTCTTTTTTTTTCTTCATGGACCAACTCACAAGATTTTCCTCCTTGGGATCTCTTTCCATCACAGATCTTTAGCACAACATTGATTATAATTTTATTCTCTAAACAATATTTCCTCCCTTTTTATCCCTACAAGAATCATTAGTTTTTATAACACATGCCTTGTTTTGTGATACTTTCTTTTAATGAGGTTTAACAACATGTGAACTTCTTTATATTTTCCAAATCCCCTTATTATTCTTCCAAGAAACATTTTGTTCACTATTAAATTTTGAAATCCTCTTCAAACTACTTTCAACATGGTGGTCTTCCAAAATCATCCCTTGAAGTGTATTTCTTGAAAGAATAGATTTATTATTCAATACATGATGGATTTATCTATTCATTATAACTGAATTTATCCTTTGATATTTACTAGAGACATGATTAGAAAGGGAAGAATTATTTGAATAATATCCATACCTCCTTTTATGTGGTTGGACACTCTGCTTTCTAAATCATCTATCAACATCACAAGAAATATATTCCAATTCTTCATAGAAAAATCTAGAAATATGACCATGCATTCCATAATAAAAGCACACATGGTTGTCTACTCTGCTTTGCAAAGCATCTATCGACATCACAACCATAAATATATTCCAATGCTTCATATAAAAATCTAGAAATATGACCATGCATTCCATAATAAAAGAACATTTATTTGTTACTTCTATTTATGAACCTCATTCCATTGTCCATACCTCTTATTAGGAACTACTTACATATGTTTTCATTATATCGACTCCTTTATCATTGAATTGTTGAGACATTTTTTCCTTTTTTTCCTCGAAACTTATGAAGAACTTCGTCTTTGCAATCTATGACAATGCTCTATCTAGACAATATCAGGTTTTCTCATAGAATACAACCTTTGCATCACCAAGAATTTATCACGCTTCACTTCAGATCTAGCATAATTTCTCTTCATCTCACTATCACCTGTAAAGGGATAATTAATAAACAAATAAATACATTTTTTAAAATAGTATTTCTATTGGAATTTGGTTTTTCTACTTATTTCATAACCAATATCAACTCCCCTTTAAGTCCCTGGATCTTTTTTGCTTCTTGCTTCAAGTTTAGAATTCATGTCTTTCTTGAGCATCTTCCCTTTAGACATTTAATCCTCTAATGTATGGGAAAACTCATATAGAATGTCATTTTGTTATTTTATCTTTTTTTTTCATCCAAACAATGGAATCCTTAAGGCTTACATTCTCATGTTTTAGCCTTTGATTATCCTTTAACAATTCTGCCACGTGTTCCACAAGTTCATCCTTATTACCCATCAAATTTTGAACTTCTTTTGAGACAAATCCCTTCTCCTTAAAGCCATATGTAAGCTTCTACATCTCTAAGGACATCTCTTCTAATTTTTTACCTTGGATATCATTATTATCTCTTAAATAAGAATAAAATTAAACTAATATTTTATTCAATCCATTTAGCATTTCTATCTCAATTTTCAATCCTCCAACATGAATCCTAGGTAGGGGAACCATGTTAGTATCTAATCAGCATTGTATAATGGACCTATGAGTTTCCATAAAGTGGGGGAATTATGTTTTTTGTTTGATGCCACCATTGATTAAATTCACCTTGGGCAATGAACATGATGTTGATATGCTGATTTATATGATTTGGTGTGCGTTCATGCATCATGTTAGGCACATAGGTTCACATGCCATATATACTTGTTTATTGCATTAGATAAAAACCAAATAATCATATTTTTGTTGAAAGTGTGATTTGTGCTTTGGTGCATTATTTCTTGCATACTTTATTTAAGCTTATTGTGTTCTATACTTGAGTGTATATATGTGGCTTCAAATAACATGTAGGAACCAAAAACATGACTTGGGTTTTGGGTAATGCTTAGAGGATTATTCCTTATACATGTGGGTAACCTCTTAGGTCGAACCTTGTTGTGAAAATTTGTGCGTGCATGTGTGGATTTTGGTTTCCTTATTTTATTTTCTTGCTGTTAGGTTTATTTGAGGTTTTTTATGAATTTTAGGAAATGTCACCTCGTAGAAGTCTTGTGCAACAAATTTTACCCTTTTCATAGAATAGGATGTTCTTGAGCATGATCCCTTAGTTACTTCAGCTGACCAAGCTATAGAACCATACCAATATGGACTCTTTCGAACAATGTCTATTTAGGGAGGAGGATCCCACACCAGCTATGGTTGATTATGATTGTGACTTCCAGCTCCAGTATCCCCTTCCTTCCAGGGAACTAGAGGCCCTCTGAATGCATAGGACTGGGTACAAATCATTGAGAGGATTTTTGACCAAGTAGAAACACTAGAGGACCAACAGGTTAAGCTTGTGACCTTCATGCTTCAAGGCGCAGCTGGAAGATGGTGGAATGTCATGATGCAGGCTGGTAGATGAGAAGGGATGACTTGAGAGACCTTCAAGGACCTCTATTTTTATGATTTCTTTCATGATGCACTGAAGTTGGATCGTAATCAAGATCTCATGGAGCTTTGAAAGGGTACAATGATAATGTTTGCCTATTTATCATGCTTTATCAAGATGATTTGCTTTGATTCTCTACCAGTGGGAAATAAAGCTCAGAAATAAATGAAGTTTGAGATTGGCCTATGCTCAAATCTAAGGAGGCAGGTTAAGACTTTTGATCTGATGACCTATGTTGTAGTGCTTCATAAATAATTGATGACAGAGAAGGGAATCAAGGAAGATAGAGTTTCTGGTATTCTCCCTGATGTTAGTGGACCGACATGTACTTTATCCAACATGTTCCCAATTTTTTATCATGAGATTAGGAAGAGGAAGTAAGAGGATGGTTTTCAGGGTGATGGTTAGCAGTTAGAGCATAGCCAATCTTTTTTGACTCCTTTTGTAGGAAGTGACTTCTTCATGTGATACAATTGTAGAAAGAAGGGACACTTTATCAATGATTACACCTATTATCTCAATAATTTTCACCAGTGTGGAAATACATAACATCTAAAGTGGTTCAGTGATTGGTCTTTGAGGATTCATTTTGCAGGAGTTGGATCAGGACCTTAGCAGTAGGTATAGACCTCATGAAGGTCAATGAATTATGTGACTCCTAAACCATTGGGGCATCATGGAGTGGTGAATGGTCGAGATTGTGTAATTTATCCGGTTCTGGTAAAAAATAGAGAGGTGAATTTCATAGTATGAGGTATGATCCTATTTTATTCTTCTCTTCTTTTAATGTTTGGTTGTTAGAGGAGCATCTTTTTTTCCTATATACTCAAGTAGTTGCTGGTTTGGATTTATCGGTTAAATTCTCTTCCAATCTTTTATATGTTGTTTGATCTTAGTGACATGAGTTGTTTGAGAAAGACTGCTAGAGATACTTATTGAGGATGAGAAGTCATTAGAGGAGGATAATTGTAACATTCTCAATTTTTAAGTGAGCCTCAAACCCTATTTTTTATATAACTTATAAGTATTTTTTATGTGGAAATATTTTTTCCCAATAAAAATCAACCTTGTGGTTTTATAGAGTTGTGTAAGGGTAAAAGTGTTTTTCCTTAAGTTTTGTAAAGGTAAAGTCACTTTTCCAAGGGTTATGTAAGGGTAAAGGCCTTTTTACATGACTTGATTAAGGGTAAATAGTTGATCCCATGCGCTGTGTAAGGGTAAGGGTAGTACATGTTTGCGTATGGGTAATAGAGCTTCTCGTAAGGTTAACCTAAATTTTCCTCTGTTCACATAAGGGTAAACCTTGACCATGCGTAAGGGT
The DNA here is from genome assembly GCA_963277665.1 of Viscum album. NCBI lineage: Eukaryota > Viridiplantae > Streptophyta > Magnoliopsida > Santalales > Viscaceae > Viscum > Viscum album. Next base: position 904,581,672 of record OY728166.1, on the reverse strand, counting down.
AAGTGCGACTCGCATAAGGGTAGATGCTTGATTATATGTGTTGCACATGGGTCATTCAAGTGTTGTGTAAGGGTATTTCTATAGTTTTGTAAGGGTAAACCGTGAATTCGAAAGCTTGCATAAGGGTAAGGCCTAAGCTGAATAAGGGTACATCCTGGTTTCTTAAGGTTATGTAAGGGTAACCGAGTCTCACGTAAGGGTAAGATAAAGTTCTCAAAGGTTGCATAAAGTCAATACCATACCTGTGTAAGGGTAAGGGACCACATAATGGTAGTTTGTGTAAGGGTAGCCTATGTAAGGGTAAAACCATGTTACCCTTATGTAGTTATTTTTTTGGAGAAATTTATTTAAAAACATCTTCTTCTCTTACATAACAACCCTGTAACCTCGTTTAATGATTTTAAACGCCTTAAATTATGGTAATGAATTTTTTACTCATTTAAAGGTTGTAATACCTTAATAAATAATTATAAATGATCCAAAATTAAGAATCACTTCAAAGGAATATTAAATGATGGATTTAATTTTTGGATTTAATCTTCATGACACTGTATGTGTTTCCCTTAATGGAAAACAATCAAACTATTTTGATTTTGTTTTTAGAGACCCTCTTGAGTCTGGGAAGTCCATATTTTCCATCATTCAAAATTGGTGAAGCCTTCTTTGACCAATACGAGTTCTTATTCTAAGGTTCCAAGCATGGTAGAACCCTCACTCTCTCTCCTCTATATCTGGGTGAAAAATTTAAAGGAAGATAAATTCTGTGTAGGAATTGGTGCTTCTTCTTCTCCTTATTTACTCTACTACAAAACAGGCCTTTAACAACGCTAGAAATGGCCTTTATCAGTGATAGAAAAGTGCTAACAATGTGAGCGACATTAAAATCCCATGACTTTTATCAGTGTTGAAAAAGCACTGATAAAGGGGACATTTATCAGTGCTAATAAAAGCACCACTAAAAGAATCCTTTATCAGTGTTCTAGAAGTGATAATAAATTAGACCTTTATCACCACTTTTAGAAGCGTTGCTAAATGCGTTTTTTATCAGTGTTTTTAAAAGTTATGATAACAGGCCATATTGTAGTATGGTGTAATAGCACACTGCAGAACATGCCATATTGTAGTATGGTGTAATAGCATACTGCATCACCCCTCCAGTGTGCTGTTATAGCACACCACAACACCACTGCACCAGAAACACACCAGATATATCAACAAAAACAAGTCCAAATACAAATTTTAAATGAAATGAAATTTACAACATAAATACTAGAAAAAACACTATATTATAGAAATTTCAAACATTTATTTATACAATTACATAAATACAAATTATTACATATATTCAAAAACAATCCTAACTGTCAATGCTACCACGATTTCCATTGACTTTCTTTGTCGAACTGCTAACACTGCATGAGCAGCTTCGAACAAACCACATCAACTCAAACAAAAAAATCCACATGTATAAGAAAACAATTATTATGTGAGTAATACTAAGAAGAAATAAATTAAACATAAATATGAAACAATACATTAATTATATGGAAAATAATTTTACTGTGCAAACATCAATATTACCTTTGTGATTGAGTAGAGACAGCGTCATTTCTCTTCTTGCAAAGGCAATGGAGGTAACTTGAAAAAAGGTGAAAAATACACCACTAAAGAGGTGAAAAGGTTTTAAGGGAGAAGAATCATGAAAATTGGACAAAGCATCCCAACCCAAACAAAATAATCCACCTATATAAGAAAAAAATTATTATGTGAGTAATACTAAAAAAAATAAATTAAACATAAATATGAAACAATACATTAATTCTATGGAAAATGATTTTACTGTATAAACATAAAGATTACCTCTATTATTAAGAAGAGGCAGCATCGTTGCTCTTCGTGAAATGGTAGTGGAGGTAACTCGAAAGAAAGTGATAAATGTACCACTACATGGGTGAAAATATTTTAAGGGATAAGAAGCATGAAAGTTGGATAGAGCTCCTCAACTCGAACAAAAAATAATCCACCTATATAAGAAAACAATTATTATGTGAGTAATACTAAAAATAAATGAATTAAAAATAAATATGAAATAATACATTAATTCTATGGACAATGATTTTACTGTGCAAACATCAAGATTACCTCTGTGATTGAACAGAGGTAGTGCCATTCCTCTTCCTACAAAGAAAGTGGAGGTAACTTGAAAGAAAGTGATAAATGCACCACTACATGGGTGAAAAGATTTTAAGGGAGAAGAAGCTTGAAAGTTGGACAAAACATCCCAACTCGAACAAAAGAATCTACCTATATAAGAAAAAAATTATTATGTGAGTAATACTAAAAAGAAATTATTTAAACATAAATATGAAATAATACATTAATTCTATGGAAAATGATTTTGCTGTGCAAACATCAAGATTCCCTAACACAACACAATAAAGTTACCCACTTACCCAGGGTTCCCTTTTATTTGTGCTCAATCAAGTTTCACATTCACATGTCATTAACACAACACATTTACACACACAAGTCATGACAAAAAATGTACACATAGTGTGCCACTACTTGTACACCCAAACCCCATTTGAAAACATATGCACACCAAATCATTTAACAAATATGACTTGCACCTATTATGTATATTAACAATTCATTTAAAAAGTATTCTAAAATAACCCTCAGAGGCACCGCAAGCCTTTACATGAAAAACACACCCAAGTTTACATGAAAATGCTACTTTTAAAATCAAATGCACCGCATAACCGAATCGAACATAATTTTCAACACTTATATAATTTAATAAATATATTAACTAATATATAGAATACTTCCAATTAACAAAACCAGAGTTTACACCAATTTGCAACCAATTCCATAGAAAGTACCTTTTTTACAAATTTGTACACAACCCGAAATAATTTTCAAAACATGTATTATATCCTTTAAAACAATTTACAATTTACAATTCACATTAAAAAAAAGGTACAACATGTTCAACATGGAAAAGTATGTCAATTTATTTTAAGAACTTACTTCCAAACCTATCTGCATTTATGCACCTTTGAAAACATGATTTTCACCTTTTAAACAACCCATAAAACCCTTCCACGGAACACCACACTAAAACACACACACACAAAATATCCATTTTCTGTTATAAAACCTAAACTCAACACAAAGCAGGCCAAACCATTTGAAAACATATTTCGCATCACTCACACCATTTAATAAACCATTTCCACACCCCAAATTTCATTTCTAAAACAAAATTTTCATTATTTAAACACTTCATAACTCATACTCAAAAGCTCACAACAAGGATAACATGCCAAAAATGATCCATTTCCCATCAAAAATAATTTTTCCACACGCGCACACCTTAAGAACCCACAAAACACATTTCGCACTACTCAAAAAATTAATTGAACACTTCCACAGATTTTTCACAACAAGGCCTATATAGAAACATAACAAATTATCTTTAGAAAATTTATTTTCAACAAAAATGCATGTCAAAGCATTTCCAAAACATGTTCGCACCACTAAAATAAACTATAGAGCATGCAAAAATTAACCAAGCGAGAAAATTAAATTATCTAAAATTTTTAGGTTATGGAACCACCTACCTCAAGTGTAGAAATTACTGAAAAGTGATGCAAAACCCCATCAGCATTGCACTCACAATCGAAAACCAGATGTTAGATGAGATGTTTGTGCAACTGGAGTGCTGACAATAGTCGAGTGGTGTGATTCAAGCTTTGATTCACCGAGGAGAAGCACCGGAAGCTGGTGGCTTTCGCGGAAATCTCATGATATCGCAATGAGTTCATAAATGGTTAAAGTTTTTAAAATAGATTGGTACACTTTTATCAATGCTTATAAATAAGCACGGATAAAGATCCATTTTCTGAGCAGTTATTACTTAAGCACTAATAAAATGACTCTTTATCGGCACTTTCTTAGCACTGATAAAGGTAGGTATTTATCAGTGCTAAAAACATGCAAATAATTCAATATTTATTAGTACTAAAACTTTACCGCTAGTAAATGTTAATTTTACCAGCATATTGGTTAGCACTGATAAATCCTCATCTTTATCAGTGTGAATAAAGTACCGATAAAGATGATTTTATCATCACTTATTACTTAAGCACTGATAAATGATTTATAATTATAATTATAAATAAAAAAATTATAAAATTATAAATATACTTAATAAATATATATAAATATAAATATAGTATATATATTCCTTTTTAAATATATTTATTATAATCATAGAAATATTTTTACAAAATAATATTTATATCATTGTATATATTTATATAATTATACATATATATATATATATATAGTAAATATATATAAATATATATAAATATAAATATAGTAAATATATTCATTATTTAAGTAATTTTATTATAAATTTAATAATTATTTAAATATATATATATATTTATTTATAATTATATAAATAATTTAAAAAATATTTGTTTATTTATAATTATAAATATATAATTGTATAAATATAGTAAATGTACATTTATAAATATATTTATTTATAAATATTTTTTTACAAATATTTTTTTAAAATTATTAATGAATATTTACTTTTAAGTGCATGCATCTATGTTAAAATTGAGTGAAATTGAATAAATTAAGAATAAGTACACTTTAACAATATTGAAAAAATGGATGAGTTTGGTGTCTATGCACTGTATATAAAAATGCATTAATTATGTATATGTAAAATAAATATAACACACATTTGATCTATGTTAAATTGAAAAATCAAACAACATTCAATTATATGTCGCGTACTATGCAATTATAGTAAATATTTTTAATTCATATTAATTTTTAATTATAGACCATTATTCAATAAACATATGACTATTTAATGTAAAACACATAAATATTTTTTAATATATAAATCATATTTATATACATTAATATATATCTATATATTTAATATATACAATTTAATAACATTAATTATCATAATTATCTAATTAATAAAATGTTTAATAATTAATAATGTATAATCAATCTATTCATTTTTATCAACAATTATTTAATTAATAAAATTTGTAATATATTTTTTTTAAATTTAATTAATTATTTCATTTTATTTATATAAATATTAATCAACACTAAAAATAAAGCGTTGATAAAGGATACCCTTTATCAGGCCTAAAATTAAAGCACTGATAAAGGATACCTTGTATCAGTGCTAAAATTAAAGCGCTCATAAAGGATAGCCTTTATCAGCACTAAAAATAAAGCACTGATAAAGAATACTTTTATCAGTGCTAAAAATTAAGTGCTGATAAGAGGTTACATTTATCAGCGCTTTATTTAGCGCTGATAAATATACCATTCATCAGCGTTTTGTCATAGTGCTGATAAATATCAGCGCTGTTAAAGGTGTGCTTTGTAGTAGTGTTAATGTGAAATTTTCAAAATAGTAACCTATATTTATCTAAGGATAATTATATAGAATTATCAAAGGATAATTATAAATAATTATCCAAGGATAATTATAAATAACTTCCACATGTATTCTTAAATTATTCTAGAGAGATAGAATATTATCACATGTGGTTTTATAATTATTCTAGATGAAGGGATTTCTATCACATGTGTTGGCATAACATGATAATTTGTAAAATATTTAAGAGAGGGGAATATTTATCACACATGTTGTTTTTTATTTCATTCTGAAATAAAATGTTTGGAATTGGTTCTAGGAGTCCTTAGAGAGTGGGTTGAGCTGAAAAATACATGGAAATGATTTGGGTAAAATTTCCTTGATGAAACTTTGAGTTTTTTTATCAATAAGATTGATGTAGTAATTCCTTGACTTCCATGCATGTCTTATACGAGTTATTGGTATGATCGTTTTCATGCATGTGTACCCCAATTAAAAACCTATGTTTGATGCTTGAACACATGAGGCATGTATATGTGTGTATCCTTAAACTATGATTGTGTTTCTTTCATATGTATTGTGATGATTATGATACTGTTTCATTTGAAGTGATATTTGATTTTCATTTGCATCTTGCATTGTATCTGTTTTTTTCTATCTTCTCTAAATGAGCATGGAGTTTGAACCTATTTGGACTATCCATCAAGTGGGATGTGCAAGACATAAGTCATCATGTACTTGATCTATTCCATCCAGTGGGATGTGTCACATACTTTTGGGTTATCCTTCTAGAGGGATGTTTTAGATATTGGTTGGCATGTCACATGATTTTGGACTATCCATCAAGAGGGATGTTCCAGACATTGGTCAGTGTGTACTTGGGATATCCTAGTCACCGGGAATGTGTTGTATCATGATTTTAGGATATTCTACTAAAGGGATGTGTTAGAATGATGACTAATGTTCCTTCTAGAATGGTTTCGAAGTAGGTAGAGTTTCTTCTAGCATGGTGCTGAAACAGGTAGAGCTGATCTTTGAGGACCCGATATATGTTTTTTATTTATGTGATATAATTATCTTTATATTATTTCATGTTTATGTCATGGAATGAACTTGTATATCTTATGCACTGATGCTAAGAGTCTTTGGTGGTTTTCTATTGAGTCTTGCACCCACAACCTACTCAGACATTTTGGTGCACTTGTAGGTTTCATGATTAGGGATCCAATGAAGAGCAAGAGCCCTATGGTGGACGGTTGAGCAGGAGGATACAGACATTGCTTGATGGAGTTCGAGTGAGATGTCTGCTTCTTTTATTACTAGCTTTACACATACCTTGGATCATTGTTTTATTTCATTTATTTATTATAATACTTGCATGTCATTTTTTACTTTCTACATATTACTCTAATTATCTATTATATTATTTATTTATTTATTTATTATTTGTGTTATGACATGATACTGTGGGTATAGCCTCTCCACTAATGGACTTAGACCCCCATTGATATTCAGAAATATCCTACATATGAGGAGACATGCATGAGGTCATGTGACACTCAGGCTAAGACCGGATTGTTTGAGTTGGTATGTTACAAATGAATCATTGCAGGAAAGAGTTATTAAGTACCTCCATGAGCTACAGTTGTGTAAGAATCATTTGGTTTGTAACATCACTACATTTGAATAAATTACAAACCACCTGGGTCATATAAGATGAACTCATCCACTACAATCCCTATATAAGAATGACTCTATGGGAATACTGCTGCATTTGAATGATCTCCAAGGAAGACACCACTATTCATATCCCCTACCATACTATTTGATCTTCTAGGAGACCCCTGAGGCCATTGATTGCATCTATTTATATGTGGCCTCAATGCATGAGGATTTATAAAAAATGAATAATGTTATTGTATCAAATCAGGTAATGATAATTAGGTTTTTCTGTGTTCCATCATCCATGAAAATGAGGGAACTAGAGATCGTGGGGGAGAATATTCAAGATGAATAAGTGTCTAAAAATTCACACATTGAAGGATATCCCTATTCAACCAATGTTATGTGGTAATTATCCCTTTTAAACTGAATTTATCTATTGCCTATAAATTGACTCATTTTCCTCCTTTGTAAAGGGTTTGAACCCTTATATTCTCATCCATACTTAGAGTATCATAGGTTTACATTAATTCATTTCTATATTTTACTAATATTAGTATTATTCTCCACCTCTTCCTCTATTTGAAGTAAAATTTTTATATATAAAATGTTTATGAAAATGCCTCCATGACTCTTTTGAAATGGTTTTAATGATAAAAGAATGAAAATGCCTCCAGGGCACTTTTGAAATGGTTTTATTGATTAAAGAATGGTTTTATCTCTATTTTGATTTTCAAAGAATGCAACCCTTGTTTTAAGGGTTAGTTTTATTAAAAGGATGTTTTTATTTTCAAGTAAATCCCAAGGGAGAAAAGCTTTGTCTTTAAAGTGATGAAACCATTTGTGTTTTCAAAGGATTTTTTGGAACTTGGTTGTCTGTGATGGACTTAAAGACCATTTTGGCATTTGATGAAAATGAGTCCATGGTGTGTGTGTGTGTGTGTGTGTGTCATGGACATTTTTATAGATTGGCCTTAAAAATGTGTTTTAAAGGACCAATTAACACTTTATGAAATAAATTGGTTTTATGATTGTGCACCCTATTATGATTCTCCTTTTTGTATATATTGTATATACTTTTTCCTTATTTATGGGATGTGAACTAATGATTTTTATGTGATGCTTGTATGATGTGTAAAGGGACTATTTTGTGTGAGGGTGTTGGTGGTGAGATAAGGTTTATTGTTTATGCATCATGATGTATGTGTTGATTGCTTTTTTTTTAATTTCTCACCTCTACCTTGAGTTATATCATGATAACCCAATGTAGAAAAGTAGAAAAGTCTGGATGAGTGTTACCCCAGTTAGATTGTGATCTGGCTTGGGGATTTTTGTCTCATTTATTTGGAGAGGAAAATTGGGATGGATTATGTGGCCTAATGAGGATGGATCATGTGGCCTAAATAGTCCAAGAGGGATACTGGGATGATAAATAGATTTATATAGAAGACTAAGTATTCCATGATACTAGGTCCACGATAATTTCATGTCAGAACCTTGTGAGTTCCCATGATGTTTATCTAGTTGTTGACGATGTCATTTTATAGATTCTTGCTGCAAACTTTATATGGATTCCCCTTGTATTCATTTGATTTTGTGGCACTATTTACATTGTTGTGTTTGTCTACATTGTGATTCCTTGATATGATGGTTCCCATAGTGTGTTCATTCTTTATTTTATTGTATGGTTTTACTTTTCAACCTTTTTTGAAAAGAGGATTTGTGAAAATATTTGATATAAGGAAAGGGTTTTGTTTTTTTATTAGCTTGAAAGTCCACCCTATTTAAAGTTTTAAAGTGTTTTCCTTTTTAAAATGGTGGATTCCACCTGTTGGGATAAAAAGTGACTTTGAAAGAGATTTTAAAGGAAATTTAAAATTATTTTCTTAGGCTTGAATTCTTAGTTTCCAAAATAGATAGTGATTTTCTTTCCAAAAAGGTTTTACCATGGGTTTTTGAAAAAAGGTTAAATGCATGATAATTGTCTTATTTATTCTATATATATAAGAAAAATTATTTTCAAAATGATTTTCATATGAGAATTATAAAATATTTAATTGTAGAGACTCTTTGACAAAAACCAATTGGGTTTGTTTAGCCCGCACCTTGCATACACATCTACGCATGTGTATGAAAATATCATATTTATAAATAGGATCCCAAATTGTGATATCTATTTTGATATTATTTTAGTATTTCTTTGATGGAATTTGTTGATGTTGTTTCAAAAACATTGAGAGAAACAAGCGAAAAACAATTCACATTAAAAGAGTAAAAGAAAAAAAGAACAAGAAGAATATCACTGAATATAGTGATTTATGTGGTTTGGGAAATAATCCATACATCCATGAAGAGGTATAAATTTTACTGTAATTGGGAGCATAATTTCAGGGGAATTTCATATTTTTATACACACTCATAAACCCTAACTCAAATGAGATAATAAAGAAGACGATGCAATGTGCCACCAACTGCATAGTAAGTCCAATGTGTTATAGTGACCAACAGATGAAAGTCCATGAAGTTGCAGTACCATTATCTCCAAAGTCTAAGATGATACAGTAACCATGTAAATGTTCTCATTTCTATAGTTCTACATCAGTGTTGTCTAGTCATATCTACTACAATCGTTCAAAGATGCTACAATGTTCAAACTTCAAGTTGGGTCCCTTTATCCCCTAGTTCCCTAGAGTAGGGGCACACTATCCCCTGCAACCCCCAACAACCTCACCACAGAGGTAAAACCAAGATAGGTGTGGTATGGTGTGTAGTTTGGGATGCTAGAATTCGACCTGACTTCATACAAAATGAATCCGGCAACACCATTCCAACATATGTGGTGAGTGACCATGGGCTGCATGAATATTTTTGAGCAATGGATTGAGTTTATTTATTTTTTGTCTGTGTATGTATTAGCCAATTCCGCCAGTCATTGTTCTCTACTCTTGGTATTTCCTAATTTTTTTTATTATGATGTATTTATATTTCATGTTCTTTTAACCAATTTCGTTAGTCATTGTTCTTTAGCTCATTTATGTATTTGTTTATTTTATTTTCATGGACATCCAATGTATGGACGCACCATGCTAGATTCATGATTGGATTCCATTTATAATTTTTTATTATTCTCAGAGGATGAAACCATTCCCACATGGTTTCATTTTCATACCTTAGCTCTTTTCATAAGACCAAAGTGACTAGGAACACACCTCAATCCTTGTGGAAGATCATTTCAGGTGTCTATATGGTGGTATCCCAGGCCAGTTAATTATAAAATGATATCTCAGCCTAGGTATTTGGAATTTTTAAGTTCTTAAAAAGATATATTTTTATTTGGGGAGTCTGGTAGTATTGATATGAGATTGCCAGAGATCTATAGGTAGGTCATGAGTAGGTTCCTGATCACTAGATTTTGTGACAAGACTTGAGTTTTCATGGGTGTTTGGGATTTGTGTCTTCAATTTGATTTTATTTGACTATTGTTGGCAGTGTTTTGAATCCCCATTGAGTTATATAAGATACTTTGGTGATTACCTTGGGTTTTGGGATGAAATTAAGAAGGAACAATATTTTCATGGTTATCTCACACAACCATGTAGGGCCCATGAATGTGGTCTTGTAAACATTTTAGTGGATTTAATACAACCAACACATGGCCGATCATACTGTGCAACCAAACCACACAAAAAATTTCATCCCTCTTTATTTTTTTGTTTGAGTCTCTTGATTTAAAATGGATCCTGGAGTGGTTTCAACTTTTTATAGAGGGATTAAAGAGGTTTTTTTGGTTCTTTTATGTTGGTGGAGTGAGTTTTGTTTATGTTTCATGTTTTTTGTTGTTTAAATTTATTTTTTAAAAATATTATTTTATATGAAAATAAATTTTATGAAATAGTTTTATTTTAAAACCTATTTTTAGTGGTTAATTGGAAAATAATTTTGACTCTCTTGGGGGTATGCTTTCAAGATTGGTTGGTTTTAAAATGGAATTTGGAAAATATTTTGAAAGATAATTTACTCTCTTGGGTATATTTTCAGAAGTGGTTAATTTTAAAAATTGAATTTGGAAATGTTTTTGAAAGGAAAGTGAATTTTTATAGAAATGTTTTGAAATGAAAGTGAATTTCATTAAAATTTGTATAAAAAGGTAACTTTATTATTATTTTTTGATTTTAAAACCTTCTTTGGAGATTTATTTTGAAAGGTAATATCATGAATGCTTTGTGTTTTGGAACCATGTTTTGTGGTTTAATTGTAAAATGAATTTTATCCCATGTGATGTTTTCTAAAGCGGTTGACTTCCTTGTATAATTTATAAAATGTTTTGATACTTTACTGGTAGGGAAATTGGAATCTTGGGTGGTGAAATAGATTTTATGTAGTTTTCTAAATGAAGCATAATTTTTTTAAATCATGGGTTCTTTTGTAAAATGAGTTTTCTAAACTCTTAGTGATTTTAAAAGGAAACTTTTTGGTGATTGTACTTTCTTGAAGAGCTTGTGTTTTTGGGTTTAAAAGGAAATTTGTGATATATATTTCCTATTCGGGTTGTAATTCATGGATGCATTGGGTTTGTGTTTCATGTTATTTATATTTGACTCTCAGAAAGGTATTAACGGAATATGAAATTTTTTATCTAGAAAAGATACTTAGGGAAATTCCTCTTATCATTTCAATGTATCCTTTATATTTATTAACTTTTCCAAGACTCTGAAGAGAGTGGTAGGGTTGAAACCTTTTTTACTCTTGGAATTTTTAAGTTATTAACTATCTACCTTCTGAAGTGATCAAATTTTCTTTAGTTTCCAATGAATTTTAGAAAGATCATTTCTTGGGAGAGGCATTCACCTAGACCTTAGGTTTACTGCATTTGTATTTGGCCTAGTATCATATTAGGATGTAATTGAGAGGGAGTATTAGATGTATTCGAGAGTCAGATGATTATCTGTTTTGAGATTTATTCTTGGTGTGTTTAGAACAGGCTGATCTTTTGAGGAAATTAATGATTGGTGTATTTTCTTTGGGTATTTTCTCCATATTTATTTTCTAGGGGTGTTCATTATTTTCAGCGTGCTCATGCCTCATTATTTTTCAATGTATCTTGAGATGGTTATGTGATGTTATCCATGTGGTAAAATTTGGTTTTGATGGATTGAACAAGGGTAAACCTTGGGTGGGTGCTCAGGTAGTTGGGACGGGTATTACACCTGTTAGTTTGTGCACTGGAGGATGCTTAATTGGATATCTTGTAGGTTCAATGTGTGTCAATATTCCGAGAGTGAAATCCTGAGTTACCTTTTGTTTTATCTTTTGACCCAAGGTTAGATCCATGTTTTTCCATTTTGAGATATATTTATGATTGCTGCGTTCCTTAGTTTCTGGGTGTTGATGGTTTGTTGGATCTTGTTTTGGGACCCCTTTTAGTATCCTGACAACACTCTTCATGGGGTGTGTAAATTCTATTATTTATTTTTATAGTGTAGAAAAGTGGAGGCTAAAGTCATATCTCTTAAGGTGATTTCATATTCAATCACTAATTATTCCTAAACACTTATTATATTTTTGTTTTTTTATATTTAACAAAAACAAAGAAAAAGAAGCGAGGTATGAGAATTAAAATTCCAGATTGGAAAATAAACATTAAATTTGATGTAGGAAAAATGAATGAAGTTAGTGATAAAGGAAATACTCCCAAGAGTATCATCCCAAGTGAACCTTCATTATCTCATGGAAAACCTTGAATATAATGAATGTACACACCCCACCATATGTGCGGACATTCTCTTCTACCCCTATTGTGAATACATAATGTACTCAATGACTACCAAGTACACTACATATCCACATACTCCATGGAAGGGATAGAAAATAATGTAGTTAAAAAAGAAAAATATAAGATAATTATAGTGGTATACCACTACTAATTACCCTTTACATAACCTAAAGTAGATAAGAAACATTAAATAGGAATGAATAGAGAATTGGGTCTGACACTAGATTCATCCCCTAGGAAATTCCTAGGGTTAGTTAGTCATTCTCATGAGTATAAGAGATCAATGATACATAGAATTTAAAAATATAATCCCACTATTACATAGAATTTAAAAAAATATATTGAATCTCATGTACTTCATAAAAAAATATTTTTAGTAATGCATTCATGTTTTATTAATCCTTTATTAACCCATTTAGAGTTATTTAATCTCATTCAACTCTATGATGAAATTAAAACTACATAAATTACTTCAGAACCAATTAAAACTATTTAATTAGTCCTGAATCACCAAATTAAGCTAATGGTACATAAATTACTTCATAAATAGTTTGCCTTCACTTCAAACGGATTCCCACTTTCTCAAAAATTATTTTACAATCTATATTTATAGTTCTTTTATAGTGCATTGAATCTATTTATACCTTAATCCATATTGAAAAAAATATAACAAAATCTACTCATGTGAACTTCTTTAATATCCTTTAATAAATTAATGATTAATCCATGGGTTATTAAATCCTCCCATTTAAAATTTTTATCAATAGACACTAATCAATCGATACTTATACTTCCAAAAATATTTTTCTTACACTTTATTTTTAAGAACTGTTTATCCCCTTATAAATTATTAATTTTTTTTCAATGGAAATTTTCTCAAAATTGTTGATAATAAATTCAAATCACTCAATACCACTTTAAAATGATGATAATTAATAATAGAAACTAACTCAAAACTTATACCAATTTAAAAATAATTTTAGATTATAATAGAGAGGTACCAATTAAAGAAAAAATAAACTAATAAAAAATAAATATAAATTAAGCATCTATAGACCTACTTTTGTAAATTCATTGTAAAAAATAAGAGAAATTAATTAATAGTCAATGTTTTTTATTAAATAATTTTATATAGAGATGTTATTATATAAAAATATTCATTCTCTTTAACTTGCTATAGAACATGTATTTTTTTATTAAAAAACTCACCCTATTTTTCATTATAACTCAATTGAAAAAAATCATCCTATTATTTTATTCCCATTGATTATATAACTAATTATATATTCAACTTAATATCACCTATATTTTATAATTTAAACACATGGATTTTCATCAATATTCAAAGCAATATAGAGGGGTAAGCAGAGATTTAAACATAGTGATTTTTCACCATACCTTGATTTTTGAGCGGGGTAAGCTGAAATATCATCACAAGCCTCAATGTTTCCAATATATATTTTGATAATTACTTTATTAAAATTTATATAATACATAATTTTATAGGCACACAATCAATTTTATCCATCCCTCTTGAAACTTTCTCTTTAATAAAATGACATTTCATATCAATGTGTTTTGAACTTGAGTGTTGCATATAGTTATTTATAGATTAATTGCACTTTGATTCTTATAAATAATTATAAAAGGAAATTTAAATTTATAATTTAAACCATCAAGTTTATCTTTCATCCATATCATCTATGTATAGGTCTGTATAGTAACAAAATACTCTACCTTTTTAGTACTTAATGTCCCAAAATTTTATTTCTTGTAGTGCCACACATTTTCTCCCAAGTAAAAGTGTTCCTCCTAAAGTTGAATTTTTAATTATAAATGTTTCTTTCTTATTAAAAATCGATAAATATAAAAATTTCAATATAATATTATCTTTTATGCAAAAAACCATAACCCATTGTTTTCTTGATGTACTTGAGAATCCATTTTGTTTTCCTCACGTGTGACTTCTTTGTATCACTATGAAATCTTGTACAGAGTCACAACATTAACAATATCAGGTATAGATTCTATAATATATAAAATAATTTAAATAACCTTATATAATTCCTTTTGGATAACAATTTGGGTATTCTAATACTTATCAAGTTTCACACCAACACTATAACACCCTAACCCAAGACCATGAATCCTGAGGACTGAGTTGGGAAGACACATGGACTGAAGTGCATCCCTTGATTTCCATAGAATGAAGATAAGAGACATGGGATAAAATAGATCACTTGGGGAATGATTTTATCTAAAATACAAGATTACTAACCATGCATTCTCATGTAAAATCCATTTAAAATAATAGTGAAAACCATTTTTCTTATAAAATAGACTCAAATCCATAGTATGATGTAAAATGATAAACTCACATTGAAACAAAAGGCCGTTACTTGAACT
Source organism: Viscum album (assembly GCA_963277665.1). Classification (NCBI taxonomy): domain Eukaryota; kingdom Viridiplantae; phylum Streptophyta; class Magnoliopsida; order Santalales; family Viscaceae; genus Viscum; species Viscum album. The sequence goes on along the minus strand of OY728166.1, from coordinate 904,566,400 downwards.
AAGAGCTACCATCTACCCCACTATAACTACAAGGTAGAACTATGACTGAACACTGATGAAGAATGATTTCTTCGCCTTAACTATATTATAACCAATCATGCCTACATTTTCACTAAAATAAACATGTATGGAGTGAGTATAAACTCATTAAAATTTACCCAAGATTCCAATGCACATCTATGCAAAGGTAAGTCCAAATGAAATGATAAAAATCATGATAAATCAGAAACTGTTTAAAGATAAAAACTAAATGATTTATCCCATTATTTAAAGCAAAAAATGTTTTAAAAAATATTCCATATTCATTAAAATGTAATTTTATTAAAACACAATCCATCAGTTATTTCATCAAGTTCATGTTTCACACCTAAAAACTCACATACCAATAAAATACCATTCTTCCTAAAATTATAATAAACTCATGTTTTCATAACTTAAATGAAAAATACATGTTTTTCCAAAATCCATTGGAAAATTCCAATTTCCCAATTTTTAGTGTAAAATACCCTTCTTCCAAAATCTTTTCCCCATGTAAAGGCTTCTCGAGAATAATTAAATAAAAAATCCCCAATTTATATACACAATTTATTGATAGCTTTCCATGGTATTAATCTAAATTCATACATCTAAAATCACACTATAGTGAGTGTTTCCTTTCATCCCCAGTTATCCCAACCATTTCAAACATTAACACATGCCCCCTAAGCCACCCATCCCCATGAATAAAACTTAATGGTTTAAAAAAAGGCCTCACTAACCCATTTTTAGCCCATGCATACACCCTAAGTGATTTATACCACAATAATGTTCAATTACATATACTTACAATTCAATTTATTGAATAAAATTTATGAAAATAAATTTAATATAAAAGTCTCATAATTTGTATAAAATCAATTTATTTCATGAAACAAAAATTCCCAATTGAAAATTCTATTTGAATTCCAAAATAATTCCAATTAACCCTCATTGAAAATCCATTTCAAATTCCAATAATCACACCAATTTTTTATTTTTGGAAAAATCCATTTATAAAATCCAAAATAAAATTAAAAAACATACAAAAAATACCATTTTCAAATTTTGAATTCCATTTCAAAATAATTGGTTATAAAATTCCCCAAATTTTCCATCAAAATAAATTATTAAAAAATACCCATTTTTAATAAATCCATAATATCACAGGAAATCAATCAAGAAGTATTCAACATATCACAATTTATCAATAATGTATATGAAATTATCTAATTCATAGAAGAGATTAAATCCACCTACCTAGTCATTCCATTCATGGAAAATTCTATAATTCCATTTTCCAAATCTCATGAAAAAGGGATGAATTCACAATTAAATATCAAGAATAATAATAAACATCAATATAAGATAATAAATTAAAATATATGACATCCCTGTGCCTATATTTGAAAGGGGGAATGAGAGGAAATGGGATATTGAATGTGGATATAGGTTTTACATCAGATATGTCATCCAATACAATAGTCATGCCTTTGATCCATTTATGAGAGGTTAAAAGATCAAAAAATCCATCCTAAATAACCCTAGAAACCACTTAAGGAAATTTAGTAGGGATAAAAAAAATTTATAGGAGTTTTGGGAACTAAAAGATAGATCTAAACACTTAAACCTTACTGTATGATCACCATACATGGTCTGTCAGACCATAAAACAACCATGTATATTTCTCTACCTTGAAAATGGGGTGTATAGTATCTAAGAACATACATGGATTGTACCAAGTCCTTAAAAACTCACTCTATAGAAATTACTATATTTCAAAGTCTCTAGGATCATGCTGTGACTATCCGAGAGACCATGTATCCTAGAAAAATTTCTTTAAACATCTATCTAGAACCCAGGTTTACATGAAACTAGGTCCCTGGGGTAAGCATCCCATTCCGAATCTAATGATGTAGTAAAAATTCACTTTTGATTTTATCTAGGAATAAATTTATTAAAATTAAACAATAATACTCCATGAAACCCTCTTTAAGAATTAAGACTGCATTCCATGTCTATAAAAAATGAATCCCCAAAAACCAGGTGTTGTAATTCTCCCCAACACATGAATTTTTTTCCTTGAAAATTCACTTGGTATTATCATCAATGAATAGGTCTAGCCATTGATTCCATATTTTATCCTCTCTCTCTGTCTCCCAAATATTCTATTGGATCATCCAGTGATGCTATATCACTCACACTAATGGAATACTCTATCCTCTGAGGACCTTCTATCTATGATCCATAACCTGAATATGCATATCAACATAAGAAGCATCAATTTCCAATACAGATGACTCCCATATCGAAATATGAGTTGGGCCTCATTGAAACATTTTCCACTTGGAAATATGGAAAACAATATGACCCCTTACATAATATTGTTTTAAAGAAAATATATAATCCAACTTACTAATTCGCTTAATGATTTCAGATAGCCTGACACACTATAACATCAACTTCCCTTATTTTCTAAGCCATATATGACCCAATTTTGGAGTAAATTTAGGGAATACATAATCTTCAACATTAAATATTAAGGGGTTTTACCAATGATCAATGTATGACTTATGCTGAATCTAGGTAGAAATCACACACTTCTAAATCAACTTAAGCTACTTAGTCATATCTGGCACCAAAATGGGCCCCACTAGATACCTTTTGTAATGTAGTTACCTAGTTTAATCTACAAAATTAATCAGAATAGTTCACCGAAAGACCACAGGGGCACCTCCCCATATGCTAGAGGTTTCCAACTAGCATAGGGGGTCTAGGGCTATACCATGGAGAGACTATACCCCTTGATCAACGTGCACAATAAAAAGTAAAATAACCAAGTTTCATATATTGATGATAATCATAAGAGTAAATAGAAGTAAATAAACATCAAACATCCAAAAATCATTGAAAATAAAATTATATAAATATATCATGACTAAAATACTAAATAAATATAGTTTAGTCCCAAACAACCATGCCTCCATACAACTGGACACCCACTGGGATGGTTACATAAAAGTACAGAATAAAACAAACCAAACAAAAGGGATCTACTACATCTCTAAGTTGAAACTCATCCAATCTCCTGATACAATCTGATATATCCTACTCGATCATAAAAAACTCAACCTGGGCCTCAGCCCAAACCTATGCCTACAATAAACATGTAAGAGCTGCTCAGGTACCCATGTACAGTGGTGACCTGAGCAGGGTGTGAGTATAACTTAGTAGGCCACCACCAAAGATGTATAAAGTAATAACCATTTAGTAAAATACTATATAGATGTAAATAAAGGAACAAAAAAACAATAAAAAAATAAGATACTTTTTAAAAACAACCATTTATTAACTAACCTGCTAGCCCTTTGGTTTTGAAGTGACACTTGGGCCAACCAAACCTATTTCAGCCAAATCTAGTCATCCGAGTCATGAAAAATAGGGTGATATATACTTTAAATAAAGTATGGGTATTTTAATTTTTTATTTAACTCTTAGAATTATAAATCATCAATCCAAGGTACCCATATCATGTTTCCATGCAACCATTTACCAAAGTGCCATCTTGACATCTAAACCATATACCAATATCATCCATTCTTGTAGCATCATTCTAAAACCTAAACCATATATCAATATCATCCATGCTCAAAGAATCATTTTGGAACCTAAACATAAACTATACAATCATTTCCGATGGAATCTATTCAATTCCTAAACAATATAGTATACAACTGGTGCTCGGAGCATCAGTCCGATATCTCAACCATTACACCATTTCTAAAATACCAAGGTTTAACATATTAACCTTTAAAAATATTCAAAAACCACAAACAAACCCTTTTAAACCTTTATCATTTATCAAGGTCCCAATATGGATTTAACACCAAAAAATGGCTTGGAATGTAGATCCCTTTTCATATATCAAAGAAACTATTCTAAACACTCTTCGAAAAATAACAGATCTTATGCATCCATTTAATTTTTTTTGAAGAAACACTTAAAACATGGTACTTAATATTTAATATCTAAAATATGATCTAATCCTTTGTTTCCATCAAAAAATTTAAAATGGACATTAATAAATTTACACTAATGGGGAAACCACCCACTTATTTCAAATCAACATTTGAAATTCATATAAATTCCCCTTTTAAAATCACTTGTAGGTCAACACCTCATTTTATAATATTGTTTTGGAAATAATGGGAGTCACAACAATAGAGGTTTGAAAATAAAGAAAAGGAAGAAACAAAGTAATAATAATAAGAAGAAAAGAAACACAATGATTTATGTGGTTTGGAAAAAATCCCTATGTATATGGAGAGGAAGAATAACTTCACTAGAATTCAGGATCACAATTATAGGGAGATCAGAGTTTTACACACAAAAAAATCATAGCTCAAATGAGATAATAAAGAAAATAAAGCACTATACCACCAACCATATAGTAAGTCCACTATTCTATAGTGAACAATGGCTGGAATTCCACACTTCTATAGTGCTATGGTCACCCAAGTACAAGCTGATAATGTGATCACTATCTCCAAAGTTCAAGATGTTTTAGTAACCATGCTAAAGTCCACATGCTATAGTTCCCTATCAGTGTCACCTGGTCAATTTTTCTACAGTTGATCATAGTTTCTACAGTCCCCCCAAAATTTGGTTCGGGGGCTTTCAGACCTCTAACCCCAAACCCCCAGAGCAAGGGCACATTTCCCTTGTAACCCCCAACGACCTCACCATGTAGCTCGACCCATGAGAGTTGCAGCCTAGTGAGTAGTATGGGTAGCTATCATTCGGACCAACATAATCCAAAAAAAGTAGGCTACACTAATACAATAATATCTGACTTGGATCCTAATCCACTATGATGACCTGCTTTGATTCAACTATCTTAGAAAATTTACTTAATTTGAGATCCTCCTATTATTAACTCTATGGTGCATACTTTCCATCAATAGCTTAAATTTCAAGTTGATGGTTCATGAAATACCTACTATTTTGTGCTCCTATAGTTTTATCCCATATTATTCCTCTCATCCTCCATTCATCAGTGGAGACCAACAGAGGCATAATAGTTCCTCAACTTCTGTATTACCATCGACTTCATTAACATGTTTGTTAGATTGTTTGTTCCACAAATATTTTACAATGTTAGTAACCCATATTGTATCAAGCCTATAATAAAATGGTACTTTAACTAAATCTTCTTCATTTGAGCATGAAACAATGGGTTATTTTTAAGATGTATATCTCTATAATTTTCATAGTGTAATACAATTTCCTCTCACGTTCTACCTAACTCATCTAAGAAGTTCTTTATCCAAACCATCTCCTTTAAGATTTTGTTATAACAATGTATTCTGCCTCTGTGGTAGATAATTCCACCACCTTTTTCAATTAAGATATATAGATTACTAAAAAACCTCTATAGGTAAATACATAGCCCGTGTTACTCCTCCTACCATCGATATCACCTCCAAGGTTAGAATCCACATATCCCTATAATGAATTTCCTTTCCCAAAGCACAAATATACTTCCTTAAATCCCTTTATGTATCTCATTATCCACTTCAAAGCTTCCCAATGTTTATTTCCAGGTTTATCCATGTACCTACTCACAACTTCCACTGTATGAGAAATTTTATGTTGAGTATAAACAATTTCATACATCTGGATTCCAATAGTTGATGCATATGGAAACTTTTCCATGTAATCAACATGTTCTGTTGTCTTTAGTGATTTATCCTTTGGTAATTTGAAATGGCTCACCATGGGAAGGTCTAATATATCAAATTAATGCCCAAATATATTATCTTAAACCAAATAAGTGAACATACCAAACTTGGGAATCATGGAACATACCACATACAAATGAAAATCAACTATCAAGACTATGGGTAAATCTCTTAGAGAACCTACCTAAATCAGAGCTATCCAAATATTCTAAATCACAGTGGCATTTCTAAGGCCCATCCAAGCCTCTTCCAAAATTCCTAATTCCCCAACGAGATTTTCCCAAACACCCAATCTCTATACTAATGCAAAGAAACAAAAAATAATTAATTATAAAAATTATAATTAATTAATTCATTAAATAAAAACTTAGTAAAATGATAGATTACTCACTAGGTCGTTGTGCTATACTATAACTAAATCCAACCACTCACTAAAGACCCATGACAAAACCCCAACCACATTTTGATCCAAATACCTAACAAAAAATTCTAATAAAAAACTCAATTGATACCAAAATTAAGGAAAAACTTAATAAAATTTACGGTACAACATACCTCCAATTAAATGATGTGCGATGGAATACAGAATTCATCATGGGATATCCTCTATATAGGATAAAAAAATCCCTATGAGAAATGGATGATTCTACCGTACTATGGTGGAATATACAATAAAACCAAAACTAAAGAACTCCAAAATTATATAGGAGGAAGAAAAAGAGGAAATAAAGCTTCTATAGGATAAAGAATCACTTTAAATGCCGAATAAATGAGTCAGAACTGCCTAAAATTAAATATGGTTGAAGGAGAGAAAATAAGGGAGATGCTGATGGTAATGTGCACAATAGAGGAGTAGAAATGGGGGTTGAATAATTAAAATATAAGGTGGAAAAAATTATTATTTTCCACTTTTTAAATGGATCACAGTTTGGATGCATGGTTTTCCAAACCATGAACCAACCATTCATCCAACACTATACGAACCCAGCCACCCACATGGTTGTGACACACAATTTAATAGATCATGTATCAGCTGTGTGGCATTTATTTAGTTCACTATAGACACTCAAATAATTTTTCCTGAACTACCACACAACTTTTATAAGCCGTGTGTCTATGTACTTTAGGTTGCATGGTTAGGGAACACAATTATCACTAACCATGTGCCTCCAACGATCCTTGTCCTGAATTCTCCTAAAACTTATAACATCATGTCCCAAACCCATGGGACACTCCCAAAACTTTTTAACCCTACAAGGAACCTTATCCAAAGTCAAAATTGGGTCATCAGAATGTTTTTGACCTTCAGAATTCCATTCTGATTCCCAGTTTAGAAACTGTCCCATCCACCAAACCAAAAGTTCAAACTCTTCCTAAATTTCTAAGCACCCATATAAATGATGGGTTTTACACCTCTCATTTGTCTTATCCCAACACAATGGAGATTTACATGGTTGACTATAAAATTCCTCAAACACATCTATATGAATTAATTACTAATAACTATGAACTCAACCAATAAAATATAAACTTCGCAAGATCTTATAAAATCAATAAAACATGATTAAAGAAAATCTTCTATAATTTAAATAATATGTTCCATCTACCCATTTGTCTATAGATGATATACCATGTTTATCTTTAGTTAGATCCCCATAGAATTATAGATTTATCTCTATAATATCTATGTAAATTGAGGATCCTTATATGTGACTATAGACTTTAAAACTCTAGGAATTATACCAATATCTTTCACATAAAGATTCCCAATCTCATCATGAATAATGTTTCTCATATAAATAAAAAATATGATGATTTTGTATGTTGATCCACTATGACCCAAACACTATCACGCTTCCAAGGTGACCTCGACACCCCATAGAGATGACCTCCCATTTCCTTAGCAGAAATAGAAAATGATATAACAACCCCTTATATTTTTGATGCTATAACTTCAACTATTACCAAATAATGAGAAACATAACTAGAAACATTTTTTTTCTATTCTTAACCATTAGAACTAGCTTCCGGTTTCATAGTAAACCCTATTTTCTTTAGGATGTACTACCTAATTTAAATGTAGAAACATTCACAACACATATTTCTTGAGCTCAATCATTTGAAATAAAGAACTAAATCCACTAAAATAAACTGGTGTCCTCCCCATAATTTATGGTATCCCTAATACTCCTATAGTCATCATTAAGATACTTCCCTATTTTCACCTTCTCTATTAACAAGGAAATCACATTATGTCTATAGTGAACCATAATTTCCCTTTTTTACAATACCTAAATGTGAATGTTTGATAAAAACTCCACTAATTGACCGAGTTAGAGATTTTCTTTCTCATAGAGTCTACCACTACATTTTATTTTTCCAGAAAGGTAATGCCCCAACTCCTGATACATATCACACAATAATAATTTTCCAAATGATATATCCAAAAACAATTCTATCTCACCACATTCGATTACAGGATAAGAGAACTAGTCAGGTTCTCACTGAATTGGCTTATTCTAGTTTCACCTTGACTCATATACTATAATGAAAGACTCCCCATGCTAATGATGATGTCTTAATCTTAGAAATGTCATGAAACCACTAGAGTATATACAACTGATCTCAATCTCATCTCATGGTATAATAAATTGAATAGATTTGCGTAATGATCTAACCCCTATACTATTGATGGTGAGCTCCCTGCTATATGATTATTGTTATCATTTCTCCTTAAGCACCACCATTAACTATTATACTTATTTTATGTCACTAATACATTCCACATCTCATAAAAGGATCTAATATCACAACAGTGTTTTAAGATATCACCTCCCAACGTCATTAATGACCCTTTATTCAAACCCCTAGTTATCGATGGACATACCTTGAAATTGGTGAATTTAATCACTATTATTTGAATTATATAACCCTTCATACTGAATAATCTACCCCATACCATGAGAATCCTAGAATCATATTAATATCCCATATATGACTAACTAAACTTATAATTTATCTCACTCCATTACACAAACCCCAAATTTTTTTTACTTTATTATTCCAAATAAGATAACTATATAAATTTGAACTCAATCCTCATGAATCCAAGGTAACTTCTTAGAAATACCAATCCCAAATGAGATACTCTATAAAGATAAACCAGAATCTCATGATATAGCTTCCAAAATAAAATATCTAAGGAGTTCCCAACTCTATTCTAATGAAACCGGTACCCCTCAGGTTCAGTAACCCCACATACAAAGGATACCTCACATGAAAATATCATACACATCACCTAATATTATGAATTTCCTAAAATATCACATGTAAATTCACTATATTCTTCCTAATTTATAAGAAAACCCATAAAACCATTCTCTTAATGGTCCCCAACCATAATCGATTTCCAATAAATTTTATTCCTGAATGAGATATACACTTTTTACTACCTCTTCAAATATTATAAGTGACATTTATATGAGTAATATTATATTTGATCTAGGATCACATTCCTAATAGCGAGACCACACATCTCTCATAAATCTAACATAACTTATATAAATCACTAACTATGCTTCTATTCTTAATGTACCTAGGGAAATCTGATTTTTAACTAACTACATGACCACACACGTGTCATTAACACTTCCATCATCTATCCATGATTTACTTATTTCAATCTAAACCATTATTCATTCCTCATAAATTATACAACACTAACTCACTCACCTTGATGGCTAGAAAGAAAAAATTTCTCCACACAATGGGAAACTTATAATATCCACATAATTGACATATATTCCCATATAATTCTAATATCCAAACTTGACTAAAATAATATTCATTATCTTATCTTGATTACCACTCTTATAAGTACATGGATAAACTATAAAATAGAACTCACAAGCTAATAATATATAGGAATATATCCTACTTCTCCTCTCCCTTTCCCACATCTAGTCACAACTATACAAGGATATATATCCTATTTCACATACAAATTTTCATTTAAAACCCACAAAATCCCTCTATCATTTATTATCACAAAAATCCATATTCTATACTATGACTAGGTGGAATAATATTCCTTTGGATAATTTCATTCTCAACTATTATTTCCAATAATTGAATCATTTTTTTAAAAAACCAATTTAATCCATATCAAATAATCATTTAAAAGATCATTTTAAAAGTCCAAAACCATAAAGTTATTATAAATAAATTTTCCCATAAGAAACCATTTTTCTATCAAAATCCATTCCATGTGATTCAGTACGTACGATGCCTACCATTATGCATGAACTATTTATAGTTTTGACCCAATGTGGGTTAATATGACACAAATACAATTCTATAAGGTAATTATCAACCTCTCCTTTACCCAAACCCTTGATAACTTAGAGTTATCCATAAAAAAGTTTGACAAGAATTTTTATTGGTGTATTCCCTGTCCCAAACATCTTATTCTCCATGCATACTAGATATCTCAAGACTTGAATAAAAAAATATTCTCTGATAGAATTTTATAGTACCTCGACCTAGGATCCTAAATCTTGATACCTAATCTGGGAAGCCACATAACCTCAAGAGCATCCCCAAATTACTAAAGGCCATTGGAAAGTGGTACAGGAAAAATGATCACTTGGTGAATGATTTTATCTAAAATATAAGACCACTAACCATGCATGATCATGTAAAATATATTTTAAAATAAATCCAATTTTAAATAAACTTTAATGGTGGAAATCGATCTATTTATAAAATAGAATAAAATCCAAAGTATAATGTAAAATGATAAAGAAACACCAATACAAAAGTTTACTAATCAAACCACAACATACTATCTATACTACCATAACACCAAGGTGGAATTAAGACCCACCACTGATGAAGAATAATGTCTTCCCTTTACCTATATAATGAGTCACTTTTTATCCTAATTTATCCCAAATATTTCTCAACTTACCATACACTCCCTAAGATACCCATCCCCATGGATGCAACCTAGAGGTTTCAAAATAAGATATCACTAGGAAATTTTTAACACATTCACACACCCAGTGTGATTTATTCCAAAATAAAGTTCAGTTCCACATACATCAATTCAATCTAATCATGAAAATTTATAAAAATAAATTCAATATAAAAAATAACATATTTTTCATAAAATCAATTTACTTCTTTGAACACAAATTTATAATTAAAAAATATATTTTAATTCTAAAAAAAAAATCCAATTATCTATAATTAAAATCCCTGTTTTAATTTTCAAAAATCACACTAATTTTTCCTTTTTTAAAATCACCATTTCCAAAATCTAAAATAAAATCAATTCACACATTCAAATAACATATTTTAAAAATTACTAATTCCATTCCAAAATATTTTTTTATAAAATCCCTTAATTTTCCCATAAAATTAAATTATTTACAAATAATTATGTTATCATAAATTAATAATTTCATAAGAAATAAATTAAATAATCCTCAATAGATCACAATCAGAAAACATCAAATATAAAATTATATAATTAATAGATGATATTGGAGTCACCTACATAGTTGTGTTTTTCATGAGGAATTACTCAATTCCACATTCCAAATATTATGTAAAAGGTATAAACTCAAAAATACCTGCCAAGAAGAATAAAAACCCTCAATCCATGGCCATAGATTAAAATATCCGATATCCCCATCTCCAAATTCAAAAGTGAGAATGATAGAAAATGAGAAATGGTAGATCTAGGTTTTACCTACGACCTGTCATCCAATCCAAAAATAATATCTTATGTCTATTGATTAGAGTTTGGAATATAAATAAATCAAACCAAAATCACCCAATAAATCACCCATATAAGTTTTAGAGGAAGAATTAATCATTTCAGGGGATTTTCAAGTACAAAAAGATGAATCCATTACACTTAAACCCGACTACACGGTCACCATTCATGGTACTTGGGACTATGTAGGGATTTTTTAGACCTAATTACCCAAAAAATGGGGTGAATAGTCTTTGAGACCATGCTGGGATCATATAAAACTCACTTACTAGAAATTACTATGTTCCATGATCCCTAAGATTGTGTTATGACCATGAAAGGGACCATAGTGTCCAAAAAACTTCTCTTAACTTCTATATAGAACTCAAATTTAAATGGAACTTGTTCCCGAGGGTAAACATCCAATTTTGGATCCAATAATACTATAAAAACACACTTTTTATTTCATTTAGGAATACATTTCTCAAAATTAAATAACAACGCACTATAAAACCTTCTTTAAGAATCAAGACTACATTTCACATCCATAAACAATGAATTCCCAAAAAATAGGTGTTTTAATTATCCACACTATAATACTTTTTGTCCCTGAAAATTCATCAGGTATTATAATCAATGAATATCTCTGGAAACAAATTCTATATTTTATCCTCTGTCTCCAAAGTCTTCTGCTAGATTTTCCTTTGGTTCCATAATACCCACACCATTTTAATCTCTCTTATGTAGCCTAAAAAACCAAAATAACACTCTTACACAAATTATTTTTTATGCAATTAAATATAATAAACCATAAAAATAATTGTTATACAAGTTCAATATAATATTTACACAATTCAAGTTTAATTTTATAAGGACAATTCAAATTCAACTTCAATGCCACACATGTTTTGGATTATTCTTATACAACCTTTGTAAATTTCTTTTCAATATTACTTAGTCATCATAAAACATAGTTTACTATTATATAAATTCTAAAAATACCATCTAAATATTATAAAAACTTTATAAAAATCATTTTAATCCCATATACTTTAATAAAAAAATATTTTTCTTGAAGAGGAATAAGAAGATCATCACTTATTTCTCATCTGATTTTTTTCATTCATTTGGACTCTTACATCATGTTTGGTGATTTAATTCTATATTGAAGATGTTTATGATAAATTTTCACTATTAAGAGTCAAATTTTGTTTATCAAGTTTAAAGAAGAGATTTCTTACCTTATTAACAATTAGAGATAACATTATTACAAGTTGGTTTAAGGAAAAACACTTACCTACTTGAAATTGGGAGATAATGAGGTTTATTTTCGATGAAATTTAAGGTGAAAAAATTATATAATTTTTAATATATTATGAATTAAAAGGATAATCCCTACTATTTTTCATTCATGATGGTTGTTCCAGTGATTTAAGTTTAATTATATCACTAAAATCAATTTTAATAAAAAAATAAACAAAAAACAGTAAGGCAGTTATATACACTAACTAGTCTTAGAGGTTCATTGTGTTTAAATTCATAAAAAGTGAGATGGAAACAAGTTAACTGATTTACCCCCTCTCAGTGTACCATCAAGGTGTGACTAACAAGTGGTATAAGAGAAAATTACAAATTAATTTATATAAAAAATATGAACTTAAATTTATATCGAACAAGGTACCTTCACCACATCTTGACCACATTTTAATAGGATAATTTTTCTCTCAGGACACCAAAATAAACAACAAAATAAACCCAGTTCAAAAACCATGAAAATGAGTTGGATTTTTCCACATGAAATATTCTAATTCATGAGACTAATAGAAGAAATAACACTCATACCAGTACCCATTATAAACAAAGTTAGCCAACATCCCACTTCAATTCCTGAGGTCAAATTAAAATGGGTAATCCATCTAATAAAATAATTATAAAACCTTTATCACCAATACAATACATAATAAAATCACATTTACAAGGGTCAAATACCCATACAATTTCAATATGTAACACCCATGATTTTACTATGTATTCTCCTTTAAATATATACTATATTGAATAGCTTTTTCTACATGAAACACCAAACTAAAATGCACTGTGATTAATTTTATTAAGATACAATATTACAATAAAAGATAAACATTAATAAAATGTGAGAATATAATATAAAACATCAATAAGAAAAATACAAGCTGAATAAATCTGTAAGTAAATGAAAAGGCCACGAATAAGAAATCTTTATCATCATGGATTTCTATAAAGATCATAACCATGATTTAAAATGTGTAAATAGGGAAGGTAATTATAAATATAATATATATGTTTAGAGATAAGTAAATAAATAGAATGAAATATTTTAATAATGTATATAAGACTATATATAGGAATTAAATTTGACCATTATATATATGGTCATTGAAAAATGGTTTTCAGATATATGGTTTTTGGGTATACATGTATAAAATAGATACATTTAATTTGTGTAATTTTTGGTAACAAATTTAAAATAATATAATTCATAATTCTGTAAAGAAATAAAAAGATAACATTTAAGTAAAATATTATATTACAAAAATATATTTTTTATGCGTTATATATTATTATCATCATCATTGTTATTATTATTATTATTATTATTAAAGAGTGATTTTATATATTTAAAATATTAATATAATGATTTTAATAACAATTTATTGATAAAATTAAATGTTTTGAAGATGAATAATTAATTTTAATAGGATGTGGTTAAAACTATTTAATGTTAAAATGTGATATTTTCAAAGAACTATTTTTTAAAGTATTATGTATTTTTATCTTAATAAATTAAATTAATCCCTTTTAAATTATTAATATAATGTAATGTTTCAATGTAAATAAAATATATTAACACTTATTTAAAGTATTAATTGGTATGAAACAATATTATGATCACTTAGTGTTTAAAAAGTCAATTTTTATATAAAAATAGTTTTTATATATATATATATATAATTTTAATATAAAGTTAAATTTATAATATTTATAAATTTAATTTTATTAAATGGATTCAAAAATTTTAACCAAAATTATTAAATTAGCTAAATATTTGAATTTAATTTTTGGGCATACAAATATGTTTGAGAGGTAAAAATCGAGTTACCTTGATAATGGTAAAATAAGGTAAAAATGGTTAAACTAAGTGGTAAAGAATTAAAATATCATGAAAAATTATCTATAAATTGTTTTTATGAGTGGATTCATGATATATCTCCATTATTTTCCACATTTCACTCTCTTTCCTTTTAAAATGACAACCTTATACATTTTGGAATGAATATTTGCAGAAATGCCACTCAAAACTCACTTATAAAGGGACCCACACTATACCCCTCCCAAACCACTAATGTTTTTGGTTATATCTTGAATATATACCCATTTTACATTTACCAAATCTTTATTATGTATTTGGTGACTTTTGGTTCTATGAAGGAAGCCTAAATCCTTCATTTCGAAGGAACTAGTATCGAGAAGGGAGAATTCATTAAAGTAAGTACCTTGTTATTCACCATATTTTCCAATTAAATTATCATTTATACTCTTTATAAATATCATTATATACTCTAATGATGTTATATTAATATCATTATAA
The DNA here is from genome assembly GCA_963277665.1 of Viscum album. Classification (NCBI taxonomy): domain Eukaryota; kingdom Viridiplantae; phylum Streptophyta; class Magnoliopsida; order Santalales; family Viscaceae; genus Viscum; species Viscum album. The sequence continues at coordinate 904,551,255 of OY728166.1, read as the reverse complement.
TTCTGATAAAATGATATTACTTCTCACTCGTTTGTATAACATGTTCTTGTTTGAGTTGGTTCAACCACCTACTTGAATGATCCTATACTATCATCACCATTTCCAACATGAATGAGTATCATAAAACTAATACTAGAAATACCATTAATAACCATAATGAAATATAATAGTGTTTACATGTATTCTTACTATTCTTCTCCCTTTAGTTAATAATCTAACTGAAATGATGTTTGTAAGCATAGCCAACCTTATCACTTTTTTTTGGTTGAGAATCTTTCTATTCCATATCCACATTATTTTTTTATGGATTTAATTATCTATAATTATATGATTTATTTTTTTTAATATAATTTAATTTCATTGAAAATGAAATCTTATTTTAACATTTTCAATACAATTGTTTCTCGCTAACTTTGACTCTCTTTATAAAGGTATGAAAAGAAACTTTATTTTTAATGCTTTCCACATGAAAAAATTCTCCCAATTTTATAGGCATATATCTTAATAAATATTAATTTTTAATCTTTCATGGTTTTCCAAATTAATTTATATTCTCATTATTTTTGTGAAATTTTCACTTTAAAATAAAATTCATTAAAAACAAAAGAGGGAATTTCTTCCCATTTTTCAAAGTAATTTTATAATGATATTATAAAGTGTTTTTAATATATAACAATATCCTTAAATGTTTTTATGATTCATTATGGATATTCTCTAATGATACCATCCACATTATTTCTCCATATATATTATGATTATGTTTTGTGTAAGTTTTCATGAAACGTGTTTCTTTCCATGGGTTAATTATTCCATGATTGAATTATGAACGTCTTCATGTTCATGTAGTGAAAATATATATGGGTTTTCATTATGTGATGGGTAAAAATAGAATAATATATCCCTCCAATTCATTGGGTAAAGGAATTATATCTCATGATATTGAATTTATGGTACTGAGGAGTGAACCCAATCCAGTATGAGACATTTTACACTATGTTTATAGGGATGGGGAGTGAACCCAATAAATTACGATACTTTTTCCTCCACATGATGGTGGTATTGGAAGTGATCCTTGACATAAGAAATGATTTTCTTTTCTTATACGTGTTCCAAATTCTTATGCCTATATTTATTTGTTAGCTCATGATTATTGAGTCATGCTTTAAATTTTATACATCCCATTTCTGAAGCTATATCAAAAACCTTATTCCATGACCCATGATCTATGATTTATTGGGAATTATTCTCTTATTTTATTACCTTGAACTTGATTATGTTTTTATATCCACATTCTTACCTTATTTTTCCTTATGATATTTGATTGGTATCTACTAATCTTACCCTTGCTAGGTATATGAGCTCACTATTTCTTATGTTTCCACCCCTAGGTTATGAAGAAGAGTATTATGTATAATATGTTAAAAAGGGTATCATGTAATAAGACTATTGGTGCTAGTTTTTAAAAATGTTATAATATAAGCTGGTTATGTATCTTATATATAAATACACTAAACTTTCAGGATTTGGGGTGTGATTTATTATGAGATATAATGAATATTCATGTAAAATGGTGAAATATGTATGTATGTTGTGTTTGTGTTTCCTAAATTTGTATTAGAGTGGGGTGTAGTTATTTTTGGGTATTATGATATTAAGAATAATAAGGTAGAACCTAAAACAACCTATGATGTACCAAAATTGATGTTGGATGAATATAAAATGTCATAGCTTGAAATGAAGGTGTCATAATTTAGGACATATTAGGATTGATTTTCTTTATCATATAATTGCTTGATATTATTATTGTTGCTTGATACTCACACTAACCATTTTAATTTTAGTAAGGGACTGATGACATGAAATTGGGGTGGTGTCAAGTATGTTCAATATTGAAAACATCTTATTTGAACTAATTTTTATGAATTCCTTAAAATATTAAAAAGTATCTATAAATATTTATTCATATCCACACTAGATGGATATTAAATTACCAGTGAAAATTCATAGTGGTATGATGATTTCATCCCAATTCTATAAATCCTCTCTAATATAATTTTATGGTAATATACTTCTTAAAAATATTATTATTCTACCTTTAGTGAGATTTGATGTGATTCTGGGCATGGATTGAATATTTCTATATAGAGATCATATCAATTACCAGGATAAGGAAATCACATTTCATATCTAAAATCAACCTATGTTTATCTATTAACACAAGACTAGCCATGAAATCTCTATGGAAATTATTTTCATTACATATGTTTTAATACCCAATCATGAGGGGTATTGAAGATATGTTTATTTTTCAGAAAGATGTCGATGTATTTCTAGAAGTGTTTATTGGTCTTCCCCCGGATAATGTGGTTTATTTTTTAATATAAATCATACCTGGAGTTATGCCTATTTCAAATAAACCTTTTAGAATTTCACCTGATTTAATTGGAATAATTGAAGAAGAAACTTCAAGAGATTTGGGATAAGGGTTTTATATGACCAATTACTTCAACATGGGGAGAACCGGTCCTCTTTGTTAAGAAGAAAGATATATCAATGTGTCTCTTCATTGATTATAGGGAATATGAAAAGATCATGATCAAGAATAAGTATCCTCTACCTTATATTGATTAATTTTTTGATCAACTATGATGGGATAAATACTTCTCAATGATCGACCCTCAATTTGGATATCATCAATCATGGGTGAAAATAGAGGATATACCCAAGATAACCTTTTATACAAGATATGGGAACCATTAATTCATAGTGATACCATTCGAACTCACAAATTCCGATGATATCTTCATGGATTTGATGAATAGAGTCTTTAGAGATCACCTTGATCAATTTTAGGTAGTCTTTATTGATGATATTATCATATATTCTAAGTGTAAGTAAGATCATGAATATCATTTAATGATTGTGCTATAGACCTTGATAAAAGAGAAATTGTATTCTAAATTTATTAAGTGTAAATTATAACTATAGAAATTATCATTATTGGGTCATGTAATCACAAGCATGTGTATATCTATGGATCCTTCAAAGATAGAGGTAATTAAATAATGGACTTGGAAAACCACTATAATTAAAATCCATAGTTTTCTTGGTTTGGTAGGATACTATAAATTCTTTGTGAGAAATTTCTCATGACTATAAAATCGACTAACCAAATTAAATCAATAGGGGGTCAAGTTCCTATAAACAGATGAATGTGAGTAAAATTTCAAGATGCTCAAGATAAGGTCGGTCACTGCACTTGTACTCACACTATCATATAGTGGAGAAGGATTTTTGATATAAAGTGATGTATCAAAAAGGGTATTAGGATGTGTAATAATGTATAATGTCAAGGTGGTAGCATATATAACATTTCAATTAATGATTCATGAGAAAAATTACTCAAGGCATTATTTGGAGCAAGCAAAAACAATATTTTCATTGAAGATATTGAGGCATTATATTTATGGTAAAATGTGTGAAATATATACTGATCAAAAGATATTAAAGTATATATTCACATATAAATAGTTAAACATACACTAAAGGAGATGGTTGGAGTTGACCAAGGATTATGACTGCTCAATACATTACCACCTTGGGATGGAAAACATGGTGGTTGATGCTCCAAGTAGGAAGGATCATGCAAACTTACCCATGAAGAGGATTAAAATAGACCCAATACTCATTTATTTTCAAAGGATGGACTATGAAATCATAAGTAAAGTGGATAAATCCTATCTTTCCCAAATATCTACTCAACCATCCCTCAATGTCAAGATCAAGGAAGTATAAAAGGAGGATGTGGTGATATAGAAGATGGTAGAGAATCTTCTAAAGTTCAAATTTGAAAATTAAGACATTATAAGATTCAAGAAAAGAATATGTGTTCCACTAATACAAAAATTTAATAAAGATCTGTTGTATGACATACATAGATCATCATTATCCATCTATCTTGGAATCACAAATATTTATAGAGAACTCAAGAAACACTTATGGTTAGAAAATATGAAGATAGATATTGTTGAGTATATATCTCGATGCTCTGTATGCTAGAAAGTTAAGGAGGAATGATAGAAGTAAATAATATGATGAAATCATTACCTATACCCATATGGAATTGGGAGAGAATCAACATTTATTTTGTTATTGGTATTCCTAAGACTTATAAATTTTATAACTCTATTTGGGTTGTAGTTTATATCCTTATGAATTCATTGCATTTCATTTCTATTTGAGAATATTTCTCACTTTATCAAATTTCTAAGATATACATAAAGGAATTGGTAAGACTTCATGGAGTACTAATCTTAATTGAATCTGATCATGACCCATAGTTTACCTAGAAATTTTGAATAAGTATCCAATAATAATTGGATACAGAGCTGATATTTAACATTGATTATCATCCTTAGACTGATGTTCATTATGAAAGGACCATTAAAAATATGAAGGATATGATAAGATCCTATTTAATAGATTTCAAAAGAGTTTGGGATTAACACCTTCTCCTGGTAGAGTTATGATGCATCCGATTTATGTATACATTTTCACATACTTTATTTAAAATAAGAATTTTTTTTCAGCAATTACTTACTACTTAGTGAAAAAATACATTGATTTTGGTGATCTTCTTCATTTTTAGGAGATTTATGGACAAATACACAAAATGGGGAAGAATTGAGCAAAATTTGCAAACTACATGACGTGTACTTATACACACGCCGTGTACATTCAAAATCAGACATGGATTGACCAGGAAAAGTACATTCCCAAGTAACTAGAATCCGGTACACGCCGTGTACACCCTTCTAGAAGCAGTTGACAGATGAGAACCATGTGGCCGGCTGACGGGGACACGCCGTGTTCAACCTATACACACCGTGTATACCTTTCTAGAAGTGGTTGGTGGCTGAAAAATGATACTAAACACCATGTATGGTGGCTCTACATGACATGTATATCTACCTACTAGGCGGTTCCGTGTTCCAAGTCAAAGACGGCGTGTTAGGCCGCCTACCAGTGAAGAAAACAATGAAAAAAGCATATTGAAAAAAGTACATGCTGTGTACTTTTTCCACATGCCATTTAGTTGTATTTCCTATAAATAGAGGCCTTGGACTCCAATTTAAAAGAGGAGAAAGTGTGGAGAGAAATGGTTTAAGTTCTGAAGGAAAGAAGCTCTGTTGCCATTCTACCACCATTCTACTACTTATCCATTCTACTGTTCTACCGAATAGTCACTCCCTCCTTGAAGTTTCAAGCAATGATCACATCAGGTATCGAGGGTTTTGTGCTTATCTTTACATCTATGTGTTACTAAATACCCAGTGTGTTGGGGTTGTGGGAGATGTAAGAGTTTTAATATAGATTAGTTGCTATGAATGTGTTTTTTCTTTTAACTTCTTATTATTCTTCTTAAATCACTTCATCTTATCACTGAAAATTATGAACCAAACCAAGGGTAAAATTTTCAGGGATTTAAAAGAAGAATAACAATGAATATTTTCATGATCATTGTAAGTATTTTTTGAATCAAAAATGGACTAAGCCAAATAAATAACTGTTAAACACTAATTACCAGACCAAGGAGTTAGTTTCTTCAGCTCTAAATATAAGTTTACTGAACCAAGGAAACTTTGTTACAAATTGAACCTAGAGTGTTGGGTTATCATGAACAACACAACCTCATAAGAAATTTTATTTAATAAAATACTTCTTAAGAATCCACAACCCCAATGCATTTCTCTCTTTATTTGAATCAAAACCAATTTTCTTGTATTTTATTTTAAGTAATTTATTAAAGAAACTTAAAAGCAATTATTATTTTTATCCAAACATCAAAAATTAATTCTAAATTTAGCACACTTCACTAAGATAAAAATAAAAATTAGTTAAGAAAAGACAAAAATAACTTCTTTTTCCCTATGGATCGACCCCTTACTAGTACTATACTCGTTAGGGTAAAAATAATTTAGGACACCAATAATATACCTTCGGTGAAAAGACTCACCAAATTTTGGCGTCATTTCCAGGTAAGTAAGAAAATTTAATTTTGTCCATGTTTTAATTAAGTTTGTATCAAATTTTAGTAAAAATAAAAATAATAAATTCCCAAAAATCTCTTTTCTAAACTCATTTCTATTTATCTTTCTTTTTCCACATTTACGGTTGGTGTGTTTTATATTGTGCAGGTCATTAGGTTTATTAGTAGCTACCTCACATGTTCCAAGAACGCTGAGTCATCAGGGTTTTTCCTAATTGACCCAGAGATCGAATGGATGCTTTTGATGTTCCAACGCGCACTCATGGCCGAGCACAATCACAACAATCCCATGGCACATAACGAGGAAGGAAATCTAACTATTGTCCAAGGAGCTAGAAAACCATTAGGACCAGATGACAACCGAAACCAGCAAGCTCCACTTTCTCTAGGGTATGGCCCGCAACAGCTCCAAAAATTCCAACCGGAGCGGATACCATTTTTACACCCAGGTCAGGGGCCGTACTACGCCCCTCAAGAACAACAATACATGCCAGATCCAATACCTCAGCAACCATCTCCACGCCATACTCTCATGGAGTACGACCTACTATCTATCCACAGAGCTGACACGGGCATCATCCGTCCACTAGTGCAGGCCCAAAACTTCAAAATCAAGCCTGATATCATGAAGCTGATCTAGAACACCGTTCAATTCGGTGGCCTACCTAGTGAGGAACCCAATTCCCATCTCTCCAATTTTCTAGAGGTCTGCGACACGTTCCGCTACCACAGAGTGTCCACAGATGCCATTTTTCTTCACCTATTCCCCTTATATCTAAGGGATAAGGCGAAAGACCAGATTAAAGGATTGCTGCAACGATCTATCCTCACCTGGGAGGAGCTAGTCCAGGTGTTCCTGTCTAAATACTTCCCACCCTCAAAGACGGTGACTCTGCGGAACGAAATACACATCTTCCAGCAGCATGACTCGGAGTCATTGTATGAATCATGGGAGCGCTTCAAAGAGATTTTGTTCAAATTCCCACACCATGGACTCCCACTTTGGATGCAGGTCCATACCTTCTATAGAGGATTGACGACGAATACAAAGTTCATGGTGGATGCTGCTGATGGAGGTACAGTAATGAGGAAATCCCCTGAAGATATTTTCGAACTACTGGAAGACATGTATGCCAACAAATTCCAGTGGAATTATAAGCGGGGCACATAGAAAGGAGGTATGAATAACATTGATGCTACTACTATGCTTGTTGCCCGTTGGACTCTGTGTCCAAAAAGATCAATGCGCTCAATCTGAAGGGCTCATCCTAAGTACATGCGGAAAACCATCCAGCGTGTAACGAATGTGGTGATAACCACATCATGGGAGAATGAATGGGTTCTACTGGAGGACCTTCAATAAGCAAGGTGAGTTATGTTTCAAAAAATTGAGGGCCAAACCAGTACCAACAGTACCAGAACCCGACATGGCATGATAAAAAAAACACAGGCTGGGGCCAACATCAGTAAAATCCTCCGCCCCAGCGTCCGCCCGACTACAACCAGCCTCCTTATTAGAACCAGTACCCAAGGAAACAACAACCCCAACAAGGCTCTTATCAGCAACAAGGGTATCAAAACCCTCGCCCACAGCAGCCATAGAAGCCACCACTTAAACCTGCTCAACAACCACCTCAGCAGGAGAACACATCAAGGTTACAGGATCTCATGAAAAAATTTATATCTACTGCTGAGACCAGGTTAAAAAATTAGGTGGCTTCAATTTGAGTCCTAGAGAACCAAATTGGACAGTTGGAAAACCAAATCTCATGGAGGAAACCCAGTACAATACCGAGTAACACTGAGAAGAACCCGAGGGAGGAGGCCCATGCCGTCACACTACAGAGTGGAAAGAAGATACAATAGAACCAACCAACATAGCCAGGTGCATCCACACCCCCTGTTGATGACAAAGGTACAAATTCATACCCCTTATCATCTAAAATCCTATGGAAGGAGGCTTCACAGAATAAAGGAAAGGAGGTTGTCAAATCCTTTGAGCCCGACTTACCCTTCCTAGAGAGAATGAAACAGAGAAAGCTAAACCACCAGTTTAGAAAATTCATGGATGTGTTCAAGAAGCTGCACATAAATATTCCATTTGTAGAGGCACTAACACAGATGCCCACTTATGCCAAATTAATGAAAGAAATCCTCTCCAACAAAAGAAAGATGGAGGACCTGGGCACCATTTCCCTATCCAAGGAGTGTTCTGCAGCTGTCCAACATTCGATTCCTCCCAAAATCCAAGATCCAAGTAGCTTCACTATTCCATACACTATTGGACCATGTGAGTTTGGGAAGGCCCTCTGTGACTTAGGGCCCAATGTCAACCTCATGCCCCTCAGAGTTTTCAAACATCCAGGGCTCAACAACCTGAAGCCTACCAGAGTATCCCTTCAGATTGCTGACCAATCCATCAAATATCCAAAGGGGCTACTAGAGGACGTGCTAGTCAAGGTGGTTAGGCTGATCCTTCCTGCATATTTCATAATCCTCAACATGGAGGATGACTAGGAGGTAACTCTTATTTTGGGAAGTCTTTTGTTGGAAACTGGGAAGGTACTGATCGACGTGAACTAAGGGGAGATAATTTTCCAGGTAGGAGATGAGAGAGTCTCCTACAATGTCCTCAAAACCGTCAAGCATGCATCATTTTCTAAGAATGAGGGATGTTATGCAGTAACCACCATGGATGATCGCTTGATCGAAAAAGGGGATGATCTGGTATGTTATTTTACCTCAGATAACTTTATCATTCCAGACATTCTAGTTGAAGAAGTTCCAGAGGACTTGAAATTCCTAGAAGGCCAGGGCAGCCACTATTGGAAATGTATAGTTGTTCCTGATAGTCTAGAACGGGAAAAGGTGAAACCACTTGTACCTTTGATTCTAAAGGCGCCTAAACTAGAACTGAAGCCTCTTCCATCTTCTCTAAAGTACGGGTATTTGGGAGACCATAAAACATTTCCTGTAATAATTAGCGCAGAAATATCATAGGATCAGGAAGATGAAATTCTACAGGTTTTAAAACCGCAGAAGCATGCTATTGGGTGGACAATTGTAGATTTGAAGGGCATCAGTCCTACCATTTGCACCCACAAGGTGCTACTTGAAGAAGGTGATAAGAAATCTCGGCAACCACAGTGGCACCTAAATCCCCCCATGAAGGAAGTTGTAAAAAAAGGTGATTAAATTGTTGGATGCTGGCATCATTTATCCCATCTCAGATAGTCCATGGGTGAGTCCCCTACAAGTGATACCCAAAAAGGGGGGTATCACTGTGATTTCAAATGATAAGAACGAGCTCATCCCCACACACACTATCACGGACTGGCGAGTCTGTGTGGATTATAGAAAGCTGAATGACGCCATGAGGAAAGATCATTTACCCCTACCCTTCATAGATCAGATTCTAGAGTGACTAGTAGGGCACAAATTTTATTGCTTCCTCAATAGCTATTCTGGCTATAACCATATTTCCATTGCTCCCAAGGATCAGGAAAAGAGCACATTTACTTACCCCTATGGTACGTTTTCTTACCAAAGGACGTCTTTTGGAATGTGCAACTCCCCCTCCACCTTCCAGCACTGTATGCTAGCTATCTTCCACGACATGGTAGAACAGATCTTGGAGGTATTCATGGATGACTTTTCCATTTACGGAAAATCATTCACCACTTTCTTGTGGCACCTGGATCTAGTTCTGGAAAGATGCGAAAACACTAACCTGGTTTTGAACTGGGAAAAGTGTCATTTCATGGTGTAAAGTGGAATCATCCTTGGCCACAAAATCTCAGCGAAGTGGATAGAGGTGGACCTAGAAAAGATAGAAGTCATTTCATGACTTCCTATTCCGACTTCCTTCAGAGCCATCTGCAGCTTCCTGGGGCATGCCAGTTTTTACAGGCAGTTTGTCCATGACTTTTCAAAAATAGCCCAGCCCCTAACCAATATTCTGACCAAGGATTCCATATTTGAGTTCTATGAGAAATTCTCCATAGCTTTATATTACCTAAAGTAGCGCCTGGTGGAAGCTCCAGTGATGATTTTCCCAATTGGGAAGAACAATTTGAAGTGATGTGCGATGCCAATGACTACGCAGTAGGAGCAGTCTTGGGCCAACAGATTGACTGGATTCTCCGACCTATATATTATGCCAATAGGACGCTCAACGAGGCAAATATGAACTAAAACACCACAGAAAAGGAGATGTTGGCAGTGGTTTTCACATTTTATAGGTTCTATTCTTAATTAGTGCTATCTAAAGTTATTGTTTATACTGACCATGAAGCACTAAATTACCTTCTAAACAAGAAAGATGCGAAGCCTCGATTGATCCACTGGTTTCTCCTCCTACAAGAATTTGATCTAGAGATCTGAGACAAGAAAGGGAGTGAGAATGTTTTTGCTGATCATCTCTCCCACCTGGATCTACCTCATTTGGAGAAGGTGGAATATTGAGAGATCATGGAGGATTTTACTGATGAGCACCTCTTTTCAATAAATAAAACACCTAGACCTTGGTATACTGATATTTCTATTTTTTTTGGTTACAGGTGGCCTTCACCCCAACCTCCTTTTCTAGCAATGGAAGAGGTTTCTCTATGATGTTAAGAGGTACTTCTGGGAAGATCCTCTTCTGTTATGATCCTATGGAGATGGGGTGATCCATTATTGCATCCCTAAAAATTAAGTTCATGAAGTCCTGAAATTTTGTCACACCTCACCAGTTGGGGGACATCATGGCCCTGACCGTACGATAGTAAAGATCCTGCAATTTGGGTTTTTCTATCCCACCATGCATAAAGATTACCAAGCCTTTGTTTTCTATTGTGATTGATTCCAGAGAACCGGTAATGTGGGACGTAGAGATGATATTGCCTGGCACCCCATCTTGGAGGTCGAGATTTTCGATGTCTGGGGCATAGATATCATGGGTCCCTTTCCCCCATCTTTTGGGAATACTTACATCCTAGTCTGTGTCGACTACATCTCCAAGTGGGTGGAAGATACTACTATAACTCATGACACGACCAAGGTAGTCATGAGATTTTTAAAGAAACACATTTTTAGCATATTCGGAGTTCCCCGAGTACTGATCAATGACCGAGGGACACACTTTTAAAACACACTGATGAGAGGAATAATATCAAAGTATGGAGTAAAGCATCATATGGGGACACCATATCATCCCCAATCTAGTGGAAAAGTGGATATCTCTAACCGTGAGCTCAAGCATATCATGGAGAAAACATTCAACACTTCGAGGAAAGGCTGGTCCAAGAAGTTAGACGATGCTTTATGGGAATATCAGACTGCTTTCAAAACACCACTGGAAATTTCCCCATTCTGCCTCATTTATGGAAATCCATTCCATTTTCTAGTAGAATTGGAGCATAAAGAATAATGGGCCATCAAAGCCCTGAATTTTGATTTGAAGGTAGATGAAGAGAAGAGAAAGTTCCAACTGTCGGAACTTGATTAAATCAGATTAGAGGCATATGAGAACGCCAAGATATACAAGGAGAAGACAAGAGAAATTCACTACCATATGATTTCATGAAAATATTTTCAACCTAGTGATCAGGTGCTTCTCTTTAACTCTCATCTTCGATTATTCCCAGGGTAGTTGAAGTCACGATGGTTGGGACCATTCCAAGTGATACGCGTATTCCATCATGGAGCGGTGTAAATTTTTAGAGAGGATGGTCAACCATTCAAGGTGAATAGGCAGTGGTTGAAAGCTTACCACCAAATGGATGACATAGTGGGAAAATTTTCCACTATACAACTTAGGTAAGCAGAGGTAAGTAGGTCGAGCCAATGACCTAAAACAAAGGCGCTTCCTGGGATGCAACCCAGCAGATACACACCGTGTTCCACCTATATAAACGGCATGTACTTATTCCTTTTCATTTAACTTCTAACTATTATAAATATATAGCTTAACAATGTGATAAATAGGGATGATGCCGGTGCCAATGGTAAGGCCACTGAAGTTTATTTGAGCCGTCACCAGTTCAAATCTCTCCCGACCTACCTTCAGCACGGGGTTCCTCCTTTTTCTCCACGTGCTTTCTTACACGATGTGTGTGGTAGTTTTTCATATATATATATATATATTATAATAAAACCCATGGTGGGGATGGATCGGTTGGCCAGGATCGTAACCCAGTTCCAAAAGACCCGGGTTCGAATCCTGACAACCGCCCCATTTCCATCATTTGTCCTTTTTAATAAACCCACATGACGTGTCTTTCGATATATGTCATGTGTGCCATGTTTTCCTTCTAAAAACTGAAAATATTTTTCACATAAAGTAATTCATGTGGATGAAGTTGGAAGATTGGTAGAGTCTCGGCCCTGGATCCAAAAGACCCGGGTTCAAACTCGGCTAATCTCCCTGCTTCATCCCTTTTTATCTAATTAAAAACCACATGCCGTGCATTTTCTTCTTCCCGTATAGTATAGGCTTGTTTACTTTAACTATATTTAAATACTTAATAGGAACAATAGTACAACCTTTTCTCTAGTGGTTGAGGGCTTCCGTTTGGAATGTCCAATCGCCGGTTCGAACCTCGCTCCAAGCATCAGACCAAAGGTTGTACTTCTCTTTTTCCATTTTTAGAACACAAGACGTGTATTTCCTGATACATTACGTGTATAGTTTTATTTTTGATAAATTATGTATATATATATATATATATATTTCTTTTTATATGAATTATTATATAGTTTACTATAATAATAATATATATTTTTTATATCTATATATTATTAAAAAATATGGGGTACACAACATGTATCAGAAGACTACACGCTGTGTATCTAGGCTATAAAAGTCATGCCCCACTCGACTTCAGGCCATGTCGCATGGAACTCTCCCCTCTCCCCATTTTCTTCTCCTGTAAGCCATTCGGCCTCCCCTTCCCAAATCCGCTGATTTAGGGAAATTTACCTTCTGATTTCTACTGCATTGTGATCCTCAGTCTAGGTACGCCCTTATACAACCTTTATTTCATGTTTTTATAAGTGTTTAGGGTCATTTTTGGATCAACCGACCATTCGACTTCTGTGATACATGAGCATGAATTGAAGAACACACACCATGTACTTTTTTACACGGACACACAATGAATGCTTCACGATTTTAAAATACACGATGTGTATGTTCGGTACACACCATGTACCAGCCCCTATCATGCCCGAGTACCTTTTTCACATGGCCTCGCAGACCATGTTCACATACACAACGTGTCTGTTTGGTACACGACATGTACACCATTTCTTTCGGCCTGCCCATGTCTAGAAATGTACACGACCATTTACCCTTTGTTCTTGAACACGTCATGTTTGCCTCTCACACAACGTGTCCTGTATTATTATAACTTCTTAAATGGTGGTCATGTCTTTTCCAACACATGACCAAGACCACTTCGCACGAACACGATGTGTATGTTCGGTACATGCCATTTATCCTTCCCTGGTCCATTTCATGTTCACTCGGCGTGTCTATCTAAAGAACACGATATTCTAACCCGATTTAACTACACGTCGTGTACTTTGGATATACACGCCATGTACTTTTTTTATTTTTTAGCTTTCTCATATTTTCTTCTTTAAATTTTTATTTTATTTTTCATTTGTTTAGTTTTTATTCTCTTTTCCAGGATATCGCAGACAAATATCCTTTCCCATGGGAAGTGGCCCACCTCCACCACTGAGGGCGAGAGGCCCATTTATCGTCACATACGACTTCGGCCCGTGACGACACCAGATTCAAACTCTCTGGTATATCAGCTCTCTCCATTGGCCATCCTTCCACCACCCACTACCGCAGTCGAGGTTGGTCCTAGTAGTGCCGCACCTCCACCATATAACACTAAGCCTCTGAGCACCACCCTTTCTTCCCCACCAGCTACTACTCCATTTGAGCTCTCCTCAATCGCATCTGGTCCGTCATCGACTGCCCCATCCAGTGGCCCTCTATCTACTACAGCCACTCCACCCCCAGAGTCAGCTCCCGCTATTTCAAATCCATCTGGGCTGGGCCCTGAAGGTGTTATTTACCCTTGCATGGTGTTCCCAGTCACCGATTTGGCGCACGATTGGGTCAGGCGCTTCTCTCACCACCCGATCCCGTTGAGCAGCCGCTATCTTGACAACTGTGTCCCTAAACAACTGGTTATCTGGGGAAAGTTAGAGGATATCCTTGGACACACTCCATTACTCAAGATCTTCTAGGTTAACACTCCTATTTTTAGGGATTTATTTTTGGAGTTTGATGCTTCCTTTGAGTTCGATGGAGCTGAGTACCAGGAGACACCTGGTTATAAGGTCCCAGTGGTCCAGTTCCGACTAGGCGGCTGAACCTTTTCCCTTACTATGACTGAGTTCAGCTGAGGGTGCGGTTTTTATCATCATCCCATCACCCCACTGCCTATCTCCACCCTGAACCAACCTGAGCACTCTGAGCTCGTTGCTATGTGGTGAGAGATTGCTGGGCCTAACCACCGCTATACCCCTACTTCCTAGAAGTGTACCCTCATCACTGACCCTATCCTTTGCTTCACCCACCGGTGCTTCAGCTCCATCCTTTCCCCCCGCCATGAGGATATGGGGGTTTTGAATGGTCGTGACTGGTCGTGACATGGATCTCCTCACCTGTGTCATCCGACAGGACTACCCAGACCTCCCTTACCTTGCTGCCTCCTATTTCCATGCCATGTTTACCAACCGTCAAGGAAACCTCTATGGTGGGTTCTACACCACCCACCTTTCACACCACCTTGGGGTTTTTGAGCCTTATCTTCACCATGAACTATTAGGTTACCCCCATCAGATGGACTATCTCATGCTTATTTTCATGGGATTGGTCCGGAAGTAGGGGGTGCTTACATCCTTGCTCAGGCACCACCCCGATCACCTGCTGACCCTACTGCCCCCACCGATGCACCTGATACTCCTTCCCCACCCCTTCCAGATTCCCCAAACCACCCCCTTATTTTTACCCCACTTCTTCTATACTAAATTCTTCTATTCCACCTACTAACATCTACCTCCGCACCTTCGGTCGATCTCTCTTTTTCCCTCCGCCTAGCCACGATGGAGTATCACTTGGTTTGTCTCGATCGACGTCAGGACTGACTAGAGTAGATGTTGGGGATTCTTCTTCTTCAACATCATAGTATTCCACTACCCCCACCACCTGCCTCTACTTCGGTTCCTGGCCCTTCTTCCACAACTCCACCATCCTTTACTACACTGGCCACAGATTCAGTTCTCCTATCCACTACAGGCCCATCTGCTGCCCTCACTACTGCTAGTTTAGGGAGTGATGCTGAGCTTCCTATTCCGAGTCCAGCTCCTATGACTCTTACTTCTACGAATTCTCTTCCGAGTGCAGATTCCAAGCCTCTAGTTTCCACGGCTCCTGATTCTTCTCTCCTAACTGTTTCTGTACCGGATGATGTCTCTTCTGAGGCGACCCCCTGACTAGTTTTTGGACACACGTTTTTCATTATATGTCTATTTGTGATACCTTGTGTCTGTGTATGTTATGTATGCTTGCAGTGTTCTATCTCCACGACCATCACAGGTACTCTCGCATGCTATGGACTAGCCTTCTCCATCACTCCTCATCTTTCTTCTCCTAGACATGAGGTAAGTATTGTTTTTACACGTTTTTCCATTGTTTTCTTTTCTTACTTGGTTTACTTCTTTCTTTACTTACCCTCATTATAGACCACTGTTGTGTGTCCACATTCCCTTATTCACTTTATGTGGTACTTGGTGGACCACATACAATATTAATTATGGGGGGGGGGGGGGCGTATGTCGACCACTTTAGTATTTACCCTTATCATCATTCTAGGAGACATCATTATTAGAAGATATATTTGAAAATGTGAAAACATTTTGGTTAATCATATTTCTAAATAATAAAGCTGAAATTGGGAAATTTTTTAAATTTTCATGCTTATTTTGGTTCTTAAGTGTTTTAAAATGATTTCTGATATAGTTTAAATTAAAACTTGTAATCTTTGGATAATTACATCGATTAGACTAATCAATTCTATGCAAGTCACAACCTGATTGTCTCTTTATGTATTTTTCCCACTCTTGAAAGGTATTCTAAACACTTCATCATATTATTTCTAATACCCTTTTTCTTGAGAGATTCTTAGGATATACATAACTACCAGAATTTGCAAGTTTTCTTTTCGAAACACGAGGAATTTTTGAATTACATTAAAATGATTGAGGTATTATATTGTTTTAACCCCTTTATCTTGAGAACTACCCTACATCTTATCTTTGTGAAGACCCTAGAAACCATGAATAACCTTTATAGTAAGCCATATCATAAGCCTATTTCCCATCCTACCCTAATTCTTTTATGATTTTTCATGATTATTCACTTGAGATTAAAAGAAGGGATTGGAAACACATGGCATAATTTTGTGAATTGTCATGAAATTTAGTATGGGAGAGAACCTCTTGATCATTTGGGGAAAAAGGGTTCCAAACCTCTATTCTTGGAAATTCTAAAAGGTCCCATTTGTAAAAAAAATGATACATACAATGGGACCTTATACTCACTTGTTGGTTTGTAAACCCTACTGAACTAAAGGAGATAGTGGTGATGAGATAATTTGATAGAGTTTGATGTGGACGCTTTTTACATTGAGCTTAAATTCGAATATCATGCAATTTTATTTAATAATTTAGCCTCATTTTTCAAGACTTAGAGTTTTTTTTCACATCTTTACCTACCAACCTTTAGCTGCAAAAACATCTGCTCCTTATTGAAGAGTCCTCATGATTTTTTTAAATCAATTTTCTGAAGTAGAGAACTAGATTTTTTTCAAACCTATAGATAGAGTGTATATATATTTTATTGTGCATAACTTTAATTTAAAACATCTTGAGTGTTGAGTATATTATTGGTGAGGTAGATCATCAAGTGGATTGATTATTTTTGAAAGGTTGAAACATGTGTTTAAGAGGATGACAATAGTTGATTGAATTGTATATAATGCATGATTAGAATATCTCCTGAATTGAAACTGTTTTGTAGATTTTTATAATTTTCTCCTGTGACTTATTATTTACATTTATGATTGACCAAATTCCTTCCTTTTAAAATATAGAATCTCTTAATTAGATGTTGAGATTTTCTTGAGGGTAAGAAAATGACTAAGTATGGGGGAGTTTGATGCACCTGATTTTTGTATACATTTTCACATACTTTATTGAAAATAAGAACAAGTTTTCAGAAATTACTTACTTCTTAGTGGAAAAATACTTTGATTTTGGTGATCTTGTTCATTTTCAGGAGATTTATGGCCAAATACACAAAACGGGGGAGAATTGAGCAAAATTTACAAATTACACGGTGTGTACTTATACACATGCTGTGTACATTCAAACTCAAACACAAATTGACCAGGAAAAGTACATGCCCAAGTAACCAGAAGATGGTACATGTCGTGTTCACACTTTACATGCCGTGTACACCCTTCTAGAAGTAGTTGGAGAATGATAAGAAGTCTACATGACCCTGTGGCCGGCTGACGGGGACACGCCGTGTTCAACCTATACACGCAGTGTATAGATTTATAGAAGTGGTTGGTAGCCAAAAAATGAGACTACACACCATGTATGGCGGCGCTATACACCGTGTATATCTACCTACTAGGCGGCGCCCTGTTCTAAGTCAAAGACGACGTGTTAGGCTGCCTACCAGTGAAGAAAACAATGACAAAAGCACATTGACAAAAGCACATGCCGTGTAATTTTGCCACATGCCGTGTAGTTGTATTTCCTATAAATAGAGGCCTTGGACTCTGGTTTAAAAGAAGAGAAAGTGTGGAGAGAAATGGTTGAAGGTCCGAAGGAATGAAGCTCTTCTTCCATTATACCACCATTCTACAACTTCACCATCCTACCGTTCTACCAAAGAGTCACTCCCTCCTCGAAGTTTCAAGAAATGATCAAATCAGGTATCAAGGGTTTTGTGCTTATCTTTACCTCTATGTGTAACTAAATACCCAGTGTGTTGGGGTTGTGGGAGATGTAAGTGTTTTAATATAGATTAGTTTCTATGAATGTGTTTTTTCTTGTAACTTCTTCTTATTTTTCTTAAATCACTTCATCTTATCATTGAAAATTATGAACCAAACCAAGGGTATAATTTTCAAGGATTCAAAATAATAATAATAAATATTTTCATGATCATTGTAAGTATTTTTTGACTCAAAAATGGAATAATCCAAATAAATAACTGTTAAGCACTAACTACTGGACCAAGGTGTTAGTTTCTTCATATCTAAATATAAGTTTACCAGACCAAGGAAACTTTTTTACAAATTAAACCCAGAGTGTTGGGTTATCATGAACAACACAACCTCATAAGCAATTTTATTTAATAAACAACTTCTTAAGAATCCACAACCCCAACACATTTCTCTATTTATTTACATCAAAACCAATTCTCCCATATTTTATTCTATTCATTAAGTAATTTATTAAAGAAACTTAAAACCAATTATTCTTTTTATCCAAACATCAAAAATCGATTCTAAATTCAGCACACTTCACTAAGATAAAAATACAAATTAGTTAATCAATGAAAAAAATAACATCTTTTTCTCTGTGGATCAACCCCTTACTGGTACTATACTCGTTAGGGTAAAAATAATTTGGGACACCGATAAAATACCTTCAGTGAAACGACTCACCAAGTTATCATATAACAATAGTTCCATTCTAGCATTTAGATAGCGCCATGTGAGGCTCTGTATGAGAAGAGGTGAAAAACTCCAACATGTTGGGATAAAACTAGAGATCATAAATAGATGGGATCCAATATGTATAAGGAAATTATAGGTAATATTAAAGCCATTTAACATCACATTAAAACCATAAAAAGTCATCAGAAGATTTATGATGATAAAAATTAGTGAGATTTGGATTTTGAAGTTAGAGATAAAGTCTTTCTTAGAATATCACTATGGAAGAGGGTTATGAGATTTAGGAAGGAGGAAAAGTTTATCCCTTGATACATTGGTCCTTTTGAAATCATCAATCTCATGAGGATGTCTGTTTATGTTATTTTACTTCCACTAAAACTCTCCCAGGTTCATGATGTGTTCCATGTATCACTTTTGAGGAAGTACATACCTTACCATTCACATGTACTTTACTCAGATGCAGTATAAATAGAACATGATCTCTCTTATAAGGAACAATTGATAAAAATATTGGATTATAAACATAATTTACTATGAAACAAGACCCATCACCAGGTTAAAGTCTTATTGAGGAGTCATAAGTTTGAGTAAGGAACTTAGGAATCTGAATATGTAATGAAGTAAAAGTACCCTCATTTTTTCATCAGAGTAAACAAATTTTGGGGGGAAAATTCTATTAAGGGGTTAGAATGAAACACCCCATGATTTTACTATGAATTTTACATTAAATAAATACTACATTGAATAGATTCTTTCACCCACAACACTGAACTAAAACGATCCATGATACATTCTATTAAGATAAAATATTATAATGAAGGATAAACATTAATACATTATAATTAGATAATATTAATCATTATTAAGAAAATAACAAGTGTAATAAATATGTAAGTAAAAAAAATAACATGAACATGAAATATTTATTGGTGTGGTTTTCCAAGAATATCCTAACCTTGATTAAAACTGTGTAAATAAGGAAAAAAATTAGAAATATAATAGATATGTTGAGATAGAAGTAAATGAATAGGATGAATGATTCAAGATATATATAAGAATATATATAGTAATGTTATCTACTTATTATATATATGGTTATTAGAAATATAGTCATTGGATATATGGTTGTTGGGTATAAATATATCCAATAGGTGAATTGAAGTTGTGTAATTTTTAGTAACAAATTAAAAATAATATAATTCATAATTATAGATCCCCATGACAGATTGAAAACTGAGGGGGGGGGGGGGTGAATTAGTGGTTAAATTTTACAAATTCTTTCCTTTTAATTCAACCTATTGAACTTTTTAAGGTTCTCAATCCAGTAAATAATATCTCACAGTCTCACCTTGTATACAAAAATAACAAGGGAGACCACAACATAATATTTAAAAAGTTTGGTATAAAATAGTACTCCTTTAAATGTTAGTTTGACATCCCAACATGGATTCTAAACTATATAAACAAGTAATTACAACAAAAATTAGTTAGAAACCACAACTACAATTCCCTAAAAATCAGTTATATACCTTAACTAAAATATCCTCTTTAGTGACTGGTTAGACACCCCAATCAAAATATCCTTCTTTGAATTTGATCTAATGATATAAATATCTCAACCAGATCCAAGTTTCTTTAATAACTCTTATAAATTGATCTCCCTCCACAAGAAACCCTGATCATTGGGTCTTTCTCATGTACACCTTTCAAGAAATTTGACAATAATTTGAAAAAGTATGTCGGTCTTGAATCTCACTCCAAATTCTAGATTATTTGGATCTTATATAATTATTGAGTACCCAATCATACAAGTCTACTACTATAAGGATCTTCCAATTTCATTCTATTATCTCTCCTTGATATAGGGGTGTATTGGTTTCATCAGTGTTCTTCAATTCTCACAACTGAGATTCTTCATGTAATCATAAGTATTGTAGGGACTTATCAAATGCGTGCTTTGTGAAATAACCTTTACTTATCCACTATATGTTTCTTATATAGAATGTGAAATTACTCCCATGAACATCACATAATCATCACATAGCATACACGTCTCACCACTCACTATTTCTTCACTCACTAGGTGCTTCACATACTGATGTTTTACTAATAGATTGAAGGTTATTTAATTATTCTTAATAAAATAGTTGGTATAAAACACCATATTCATGAAAATATAGAAAAATATAATTCAAATATCACTTTAACCACATAAAATATTCTCTCACACATGCACATCACATATACATTCACTCACATAACACCTACATGGAACATGCACTTTGTATAATACTAATTCTTTGTGAAGGAATACATATTATAAAAATAAACATAGTATATATTATTTTATGTGGGAATCCTCATAATTCAGGTACTACAGTATGTAGGACCATCCTTCTTATGAATACTATAGTATTTAGTACACAAGACCTTCTTTTTCTCCTTTACATAACACCAACGGCTCATAGATTCTCTTCTTCACTTCTTCTTTATGTAATATGAGAAATCTTGTGGACCTCTATTTTATTCATGAAATAGGGATCTCAAATATCATTCAGAAGAATCAAAACCTAATCCTTGCCTCAGTATTTATAAAAACCCTCCCCATCTTTAATTTTATAAAATGGAGAGTCAAAGTTCCTTCATTATCTCAAAAAATAATATTGACCCTCATATCCTTTTATAACATTGAAATTCACAGCATCTCTCATTCCCTTAGGATACACTATATGATGCCAAGAATAGTCACATAAATTAATCACATGCTCATATTCTCCTTTGTAGTGGATAACTCACATGAATGTGACAACACATGCATTATTCTATGAATAATACTCAAAATTTTGCATGCTTTAACAACCATCACATACATGACAATGGATTTTTATTTACATTGATGCTTACATGAAAAGTGTATTATGAATTCATAGATATTAATCATTTTATATTGTCTCAATATCCAAAAGGGGTTCACATTTCATGGCCTGATCAATGGAGATGGTCGATCCTTAGAAATCCAAATCCCAACACATAGTATCTCACGTTGAGAGGGAATTTTTTTAATATGTTTTATGATTTTTTTTAAAAATCATAGATTATTTTTTAAAAAAATCATAGATTATTTTTTTAAATATGCCTTAAAGGAGGCATCGTTGATGCCGCCTTCCCTCCCCCCGCCTCCTTTGTCCCATATCGATGACATGGAAAAGGCGATGGGGGGGGTGAGGGGTGTCACCTTTTTCCTTTGGGTGATATGAAAGGTGGCACCGCCGATGCCACATTTCCCTAAACTCTATATAAAAGGGAACCCTCCCCCCCTTCTCCTAACTCCCATTTTCCACCATCTCTCCTCATTCCACTGATTATCTCTCTAAAAAAATCTCCTTTTCCATGTGGTGGAGTCGGTGGTCCAAAAGAAGGCCCGTTTTTTACGAAGCATCATTTAGAGGTATTTTTTTATTTAATTTACTGTTTTTTATTTATTTAATTGAATTATTTTTAGTTCTAAATATTTTATTTTTAAGTAGTTTAGTTAGTTCTAAATATTTTGTTTATTAATTTGTTTAATTAGTTATATATAGTTCAGAATAATTATTATTATCAGTAATGATTAAGTATAGATTAAGTATAGATTAAGTATAGATTAAGTTTATAATAACTTAGGATTAAGTATTGTGAAATTTTGGTAGCATAAAGATTATGTAGTTATCTAAGAAATCAAATCCCTGTCTAGATACAAACAAGTGGATGTGGATTTGGAACAGATGTACCTAGGGGTAAAACCAAAAAACAATACTTTAATCTAGACTCGAATGGGAACTGGTGTACGAAAATGGGCATTGTTGCACTCCTGGTTTGACACTTCCAGGGTATATGCTTAAGATGATTCATATTTTCTTTATAAACTACAAAAATACCTAAGAAAATAAAAATCAAATCAGTATATTTATCAATGATAAAATAATAATTATGATGATATAGAATGGAATGGACAAGGACAAAGGAATTAAATAATGAAATTTATTGGTAGTAATTGAATTCTTTTTAGTCAATTTTAAAGTTATTATTTATTAAGTAGTTTAATTAGTTATATATAGTTTATAAATAATACTTATTATTAGTAATGATTAATTAATGAACAAATTAGTATTAAAAATGAATACATATGATTAGTTAATTATAATTAACTAATAAATATCATATGATTTTTGATTAAAGAATAAATAATTAAAGAATAACTTAATAATGATTAACTAGTGATTAAAGAATGATTGAGTAGTTAAAAAATGTATTAAGAAACATTAATATCATTATTTAGGATATAAAAAGATGTTCTAAAATTTTAGTATCATAAAGATTATATAGTTTAGAAATAATTGTTTTTATTAGTAATTATTAATTATAAATTAATTACTGAATAACTTAGGATTAAAAGATGAATACATGTAATGATTAGCTAATAATACTTATCATTGATAAAATGATAATTATGATTATATAAAATGAAATAGAGAAAAAAATACACATTAAATTACACATGAATGTTTTACAACATACAAGAAATACCCTGACATTTTTCAATTAAACATGGTTTGGATGAGATGAACGTGACTTCAGAAGTGAGGTAAAATCCAGTTTATTTTTATTTGGTATCTTAATGACATCATCTAAAGATATGTAATTAATAAGTTAAGTACATACTTGTAGAATATGTTATTAACCTATCAAATAAAAATCATTTGTATTTTACCTCACTTCCAAAGTTAGGCTCATATCATCCAAACCATGTTTTGTTGAAAAATGTTGGTATTTCTTGTATATTGTAAAACATTCATGTGTTATTTTATTTGTTTTTTATTCTATATTATAGAGTTATTTAAGAATGATTAACTTAGTGTTAACTAATTATTAACTTAGTAATGATTAACTAGTGATTAAAGAATGATTAACTTAGTAAAAACTGTACTAAGAAACATTAGTATCATAGTTTAGGATATAAGAAAATGTTTTAAAATTTTAGTTTCATAAAGATTATATAGTTTAGAAATAATAGTTATTATTAGAAATAATTAATTATATATTAATTAATGAATAACATATGATTAAAAAAACATTCCATATAATGATTAGTTAATGATACTTATGATCATATAAAATGAAATGAAGAAGAATAAATTGATTAAATAACACATGAATGCTTTACAACATACAAGAAATACCTTGAAAATTTTCAATAGAATGTGGTTTGGATGAGATGAGTCTCACTTCATACATGAGGTAAAATCCAGATTATTTTTAATTGGCATCTTAATAACATATTTGAAGGACATGCACTTCACTTTTGAACTTTTAAAAGTTCTTGGCCTTCTAATGACATCTAAGATATTTCATTAGAAGGTCAAATTTTTTTGAAAGTTTAAAAGTGAAGTACATATCTTTTGAAGATGTTATTAAGCTACCAATTAAAAAGAAGCTAAATTTTACCTCATTTCCAAAGTGAGACTCATCTCATCCAAACCACATTTTATTGAAAAATGTCAACAAATTTATTGTATGTTATAAAGAATTCATGTGTTATTTTATGTGTTTGTTCTTATTCATTTCACTTTATATGATCATAAATTTCATTTTATCAATGATAAATAAACTAATTTGATGTTTCCTCTTAGAAGTTTTTTAGGCACAAATTTGATGTTTCCTCTTCTTTTTACCTTGGTTTCCAAAATTTTTTGTGACTTATATTCTAATAAAATTTTATACAATGAAACATTACTAGAATATTTTAGGGTATAAAAATGCATCCTAAAATTACATTCTAATAAATATTATATGGTCAACCATCATTGTTTATATTTGTTACACTATCATTATTTTGATTAGAAAAGCATTTTTGACGCAGAGTCATGTTTTCTTGTGTGTACTACTATGGGGAGGTTATTCAAACTAAGAAAGGAGATTATTATAGTACACAACCAATAATAGTGGTTAGTATAGATGATTTTGTAACCCTAAGTGACCTTCAAGATTGAATTCATGATTCCTTGAATCTGGGACCCGATCAAGAAATTAAGTCTATGAGCTATAGATATTTGCAATTCTCAGTAATGCTATGGCATTTAGCTTGTCCATTGGTTGCTGATGTGCAGTGGGTCCAAGCAATAAATTTATTTTCTCAATGGTCATATGGTATGGTTATGGAGTTATATGTTGATGTTTCTACTATACAACAACAACGTCTAGTTGTACGAAGATGTTGACTTATAAGAGTGGTTGAATATAGTCCTCCCCATGAAATTGAGCCTATTCCAAAAGATGTAGAATAGGAAAACCTATATGATCTCCTAGATATACATGTCAATCCAACTTCCGATAAGCATTTTTATTATGACAGAATGAATTGTGACAATAGTGCTGATGAAGAGGGACTAGTAGAAGTTAGGGAGGAGGTTTCGAGAAATGAATTAGTTATACAACAGCCTCGACCTACGATAAACCATCCACCACTATTTGCATCTTGGTTAGAAGCAATGACACATGTGCTTGAATTTGACAATAATGTTCTCACATCAGAAACTGAGTTTTCTGGAGTTGTACTAGATATGTTTAGTGAGCTGGAAGAAATCTTATACTTTGGAAGGAATTTTCCATGTAAAGATGTATTAAAAAGCACGCTAAAGAGAGTTTACATCGAGAGGCACTGCATATATATAGTTCAGGAATCAGGCTGTAGTAAATATCTCATATAGTGTGAGAAGTATGTGGATGATTATAGATTTCACTTGAGGGCGATTCCGGACATTGCATTTGGAGGTTAGAGAATCTGGAGGATTGAGGTAGCTCATACTTATGTCCAGCCAAGTCTGAAATAAGATCATACCTCATTGGATGATGAATTTGTTTCATCTATTGTTGTTGATATGATTAGGACATGCCATGATATTCTGATAGCCCTTATTCCAGAGAGGATACAATAGAAATTCAGTTATAATATTCCCTATAATAAGGCATGGATGGCGAAACAGAAGGAAATTGTGAAGGTCCATGGTGATTGGGATGACTCGTATCTGGTGTTTACACAATTAATAGCCATACTGAGGCATCATAACAAAGTTTTCTTCCATCTTGATACAAACAAATATGCATCTCATGATAACCGACTTGATTCATCTCATGTTCAATTTCATTGATTGTTCTGGGCATTCCTCCCCTGTATCTCTACATTTCGTTTCAGCAAATAGTTCATTCATATTGATAGAATGTTTCTATACAGAAAATCCAAGGTCATATTGTTGATTGTGGAAACCCGAGATAGAAACCGTTCACCTCTTCCACTTTACTTTTCTATTTTATAGAAAGAAAACTATGAATCATGGATTTGGTTTTTGTCATGTATCACCAACCATTTCACCAATATTTGGGGTGTTTGTTTAATATCTGATCAGTATCGGGAAATTAATGAGGCAATCAATATAGATCTTAATACATTAAGATACCCAAATACACATCATCAGTTCTACATTATATACATTTCTAGCAACATGCATAAACATTCCACAATGAACTGATGAATAAGGGAATCATGAGGCTTGGTACACATTGTATTTGTTATTTTTTACTATTTCAAAATTAAGATAAAATCAATTTATGAAAAATACCATCTATTATGTGTATCATATGAGTTGGATCAATGGAAGTTTGAAGAAAATTTCAAACAAATCCGCTAGGATAATCAAGAAGTTTATGATTATATGATGCAGGTTCCCAAAGAAAAATGGGCATTGGAATATGACGGGGGGAAGAGGTACAGACACATGACAAAAAACATTATGGAGTGCATCAATGGTATATTCAAAGGGATTTTCAAGTGACCTATAAATGTCCTAGTTCAGGAGACATTATATCATTGCATGAAGTACTTTTTTGATAGACAAAAACTAGCATTAGACGAAATACAACCGAGACTAAGGTACGAAAGACACTTTCAATGAGAGATTGAAAAGAATATTGAAGAAGTTTCTTGCTATAATGTCTACCTTTTTCAATAAAAAGAATCTTGATTTGAAGCTCAAGAGTGTTCAGAACCCATCAAAAATAGCATCGGTGAAAAAATGGTGGTATTACTAAAAACAAGGCAATGTCAATGTGGAAACTTTCAAGCCCTACAGTTTCTATGAACACACGCCATCACAGCATGTTCATCTGTGAACATATCATGGAAAGAATATGTTTATCTAGTGTACTAGATGGACACCATTACTAACTGTTATGCTGCACCATGGATGCCTAATGGAGAGTTTTGTTATTTCCCAATGCCCGAAGGCTAGCCGATAGTGATACTTGACATCAATCGATGTTGTATTTTACAGGTTGTGTTAGAGACAAAATTTCCATGTGGTTCCAAGACACCATTTGGGAATATATCAGCTCCAGTTAGACTGAATCTTAATAAAAAAGGTATGTATATATAATATATCACTGTCTAACAAATTTAATAATAGCATCAATCTTGGTTTTTAGTAAGGATCTTTTTTGACAAAAGTCGCATGTCATTTCAGATTTCATGGCTTCCATACTAGACTATTATGGAATAGTTTCCACCATAATTCACTATTGGGTTTGAGGATTCTATAGCTGTAGTGAACCTCATTAACTTCTATATTATTGAGTGGAAGTAGTCTGACAGATTCATGCACCAGTTTTTCTATGCTCATCTGATTCCATTTCCACTGAGACAAAAAAGCAACTTCATAAGGTGAAGCTGATAGGGAGGCAGGATGAGGACGGGTGCTGAGTACATGCCCACTTTCTTGATTGATGTCGCAAACATGCTGAGTTTCATATCCAGGGTGTACCTACAAATCAATTCTTTCTTTTAGAGTAGGTTGAGTATGAGCCATGGTATAGACTGAAATCTATACTATATCTTACCCGACACAGAAGAGAGATTAATAAGATTTTAAGTCAATAAATTTTCATTAGTTTGTTTATTGGACTATTTTATAATTCATTTTGAATCTATTTATAGGGAATTCACTCAGAGAATCTTGTTCATATGAATGATGAAGAGGAAAATAGGGTCTTTAGCCGGGCAGTTGTCCATGCCGAAGCGCTGGAGCTGAGGTCATCTTATCATGCGCTTTATGAGAGAATCTTTGAGCATCCAACCCAGAGAGAGGAGGTTCCTGTCCCATAAGAACATACTACAGTAGCTACTAGTGCTGAGGATCCACAATGATGACGACGTAGACAACATCATGTTACACATGTGGCCTCACCTGTTCCACAGACAGAGGTCGACCCTCTAGTAGTCCAACCTCATCCGATTCAGGATGTGCCTTAGGTGGCCTGAGATCTATCTTTCTTAATAGGATATATGTAATTCTCTCCATATTGTGCTACAGATCCATCACAGCCTTAGGGTAAAGATCCATCACAGCCTTGGGGTCTAGATCTATCACAACCTTGGGGTATATCTCCATCACAGGATTGGTTCCCTACTACGATGATGGCAGGTTCTTCTACCACCCTAGTGGGAGAAGGATCAAGAGAATAATACAACATGTAATTGAAAAATCCTCCCACTTAAACATAAGTGGTAGAAATGATAGTTGAAATTCTAGTTCCTGAGGATCATCCCTTTCCAGGTCATCATACTCCACAACGAACTCGAACCTGACTTCTTATTTGCAGACCACCATGTGGGACAGAATCTCCTCACCATAGACATATACATTGATTGTACATGTTCATTTATATGTTTTATGTCTATTGAAATGATGATAATATTATTATTATAATCCCTTCTTATATGTTTATCTAGTTTTTCAATTTTCATTAATATTTTAGGCACATTTTATATATGATAGCTTTCAAAGTCAACTACTTGAAACATAGGAATAATTATTAAATTTCAAGTAGATAACTTTAAAAGATTATAAAATATACAATATAAAAACAATGTAAATAAAATTTAAAAGATATCCTAAAAATATAAAAATTTGTTGAAAATGAAGAGTTTTATAAATAAAATAAATAAATGAAAATGAAAGGAATGTAATAAAAGTTATTCAGAAGTGAGACCAAAAAGAAGGAATGCCGAGGAGGATCCAAAGACACATAATTGACTTTGAAATCCCATAAAATATAAAATATAAGACCCATATAAATAAAAATTAATACTTAGAATATTTATTATATGTTTAATCCATGTTTTAATTTTCGTTTATATTGGTCTTATAATTTATATTTTACAGGCTAGCAAAGTCACGTACTTGAAACATTTTTAAGTTTCAAGTTGGTGGATTAGAAATATTATAAATTATTTTTCATCAATATTTTTTATGAAATTATTTTTATTTTATACTATTTATTATAAGTTTAATCTATGTTTTAATTTTAATTTACATTGGTCTTATTGTTTATATTTTATAGGATATCAAAGTCACGTACTTGAAACATTTTTAAGTTTCAAGTTAGTGGATTTGAAATATAATAAATTATTTTTCATCAACATTTTTTTATGAAATTCTTTTTATTTTCGACTATTTATTATAGGTTTAATCCCTGTTTTAATTTTCATTTATATTGATCTTATATTTTATATTTTATAGGTTTTCAAATTGACATACTTGAAACATTTTTAAGTTTTAAGTTGGTGGCTTTGAAAGCTTATAAATTATTTTTCATTAACATTTTTTATGATTTTTTTTATTTTTGACTATTTATTATATTTTTAATCCATATTTTAATTTTCATTTATATTGTTATTATATTTTATATTTTTTAGGCTTTTAAAGTCGCATACTTGAAACATTTTTAAGTTTCATGTTGGTGTCTTTGAAAGATTATAAATTATTTTCCATCAACATTTTTTAGGAAATTATTTTTATTTTAGATTATTTATTATATGTTTAATCCATGTTTTAATTTTCATTTATATTAGTCTTATAGTCTATATTTTATAGGATTTCAAATCCATGTACTTGAAACATTTTTAAGTTTCAATTTGGTGGATTATAAAGCTTATAAATTATTTTTAATCAACATTTTTAAGAATTTATTTTTATTTTAGATTACTTATTATATGTTTAATCCATGTTTTAATTTTAATTTATATTGGTATTATAATTTATATTTTATAGGATAGCAATGTCATGTACTTGAAACATTTCTATGTTTCAAATTGATGGATTAGAAATCTTATAAATTATTTTTCATCAATATTTTTTAGGAATTTCTTTTTATTTTTGACTACTTATTATATGTTTAATTCATGTTTTATTTTTTATTTATATTGGTCTTATAGTTTATATTTTATATTATATAAAAGTCACATACTTGAATAAGAGATTAATTAAGCTTAAACATTATATATATATATATATATAAGCATAAACAAATAATAATAAAAAATTAAAATTTTAAATATATAAAAAAGAATAATTAAAATAGAAAAAAATTGTTTTAGGGAAAAGGAGGCAGCACCGCTGCCACCTTTGGGCTTAACCAAAAGGCGGTAGGGGTGATGCCGACTTAAAGTCATGTTTAAAAAAAATTAACCAACGTTTTTTTAATTTCTTTTTCAGAAAAAATATTTTAAAAAAACTCTATTGAGAGGTATAAGAAGATGATGCGATATTTGATTGAATGTTGCAAATCAGCTATATTAAACGATTTATGTTATTTGTATAATATTTTTAACGGAGGAAAAATGAAGTGTCTAGGGGCTATCCCACACCAGACTTCACAATAGATATCCTCCTCTTAATAAGAGATCCCATATTAAACACTGTTTGACCATGAGACCGAGGTTGAATCCCAAACACACTCACACCCACAACTTATAGGCCACACCTCCCCACACTATCCCAATGACACTCCTATATTCATTCTCACCCATGAAAACCCACCTACCTCTGTGTAGGATTTTCACTAGTCATATTATAGTTCTCACTATGCATCTCCATGAAAGTAGGTCTGATTAACCTTTGAGATAGACCAACCTCCCTTGATAGGGATAGCTTGGCTTGGTCCAGTTTGGAGAACTTAATGATTTTTTTGACAAAATCTAACTCCACAGTTAGTAAAATAAATCTAAATGTAAAATCCTCACAATCCAATAACACCATATAAAATTCATTCTCACAGATATTCTTAATTATCCTCAATAATTATTTATATAGGATCATAAAAATGATTGTTTTTTACAATTCTCATCAGGCCTTCATTAAAGAGATTTCTACACTTAAATTTTTCATGTTTTAAACAATGTGATATCTCAAAAAACCATAAGATGTTATAATCATAAAGAACAGTTCTCTAATCATTTGAATAAAATTGGATGTCTTATCAAGAATGAAATCTAATGCCACATTGACTTGAAAGTTCCAAAAATTAACACTTCAATATAGTAGCCTCAAGTTTTTCTAGTTCCATTAATCATGGAATCACTTCAATCAACTAATGGATTTACATGGATTATTTATAAAGCATGAAGCCCAATTATAACTCATGAAACCATAACAACCCTCCAAGCACCAAAAACTCCTCAATTAAGTATTCCTTATACACTGAATTTATGATACACTGAAAATAAATACAAAATTAATTTTTCAACCATTCACTTAAGCTCTTGAATCTCCCCCTTTGAATTTTTTAGCAACACCACTTCACTTTTAAATTAAATTATATTCTCCCCCTTATTAATAATAAATAAAAAGGTTAAATAGGGGGATTACCACACATAAATCTCCTTCAAAATCCATCATGACATCCTATTCTCTTCCAATGATTTAAAGCCTCATCCTCAACCACTTATGAGAGAAGTATGGTGTTACATGTTTTTCCTTAGAAAATATCCTTTGGCTAGATAAATTTAAGTCTATATAGGAAAAACCTTAATAGAAAAAATAGCGTACAACTAAAGTGATCAATGATGTATATAAATTATTCTACATGTGATACCAAACTTAGATTCTCACTCCTTTATATTTTAAGGATGCTTAAAAACATCAAATCAGGAAAGTTATCCATCATGTACTCATCATTACAAATACATCATAAGGTTCAAGTGAAAAACATATATATTAAACTTGTTATAAAAATATAAAACCCCTTTATAATATTTTTAAAAGCATGTAGAATAAAGACATGGGAGTGATTTTTACACATCTTTCAATTTTTACAATGCTTTTAAGAAATTCCAAATTCACTATATAGTGAAGACTTGACATATTCAACCCATATTTTTTCCCACTCAAGGGATGAATCAATATCCTTAAATTACCTAAATGTTATTAAAAAATATATATAATGGGATTATAATATTCCTATTATATTACTCAGAATCAACACTGGGGTTGAGAGTTTTCTCTCAATCTAAAAATTCATTTTCTTCCAAAATCATCACTTATTTTCCTATCAATAGTCTTAATAGGTTTCTTTACTATCTTATCCTATTAAACTGCTTATTTTTGTGAATCAATTTTCTTCAATATAGGAGTCAATTTAATTTTATTTCCTCTTTCTTGCATCATAATTTTCATGCTATCTTCTTGGGATGGTGGGATTGGAATATAATTCTTCATCCCATGCCTAGTTTTTTTGAACCTTTCACACAAGCTTTTTTGTATCTTTAATTCACTACTAATTAAAGATTATTCATGTATTTTCATATAATCATTTTTGTATATATTTTCATGAATTACAACTTATTCATGTGTAGTCACCTATTTTTCTTTATCTTTAGCTTCTATCTCTTCTTTTACCATTGTCTTGGCCATATTTAATTGATCTGGATAAATCTCTAAGAATTATTTCTTGATGTTCTCAACTTATTTGGTATTATCATATATCCTTTTGTTAGGTTTAATAACACATGAATCCTATTTTCATTTTCCTGAATTTTCTTCCCTTTCACAACATAGGGAATCTCACATTTTACACAAATCTCCTCCAAGTATTTATACATGTTTTTTGTTGGCAATCTAGGTGGATTTTTAATCAAAAATTTATTTCTTTAATAACTTGTATTATATAATTAATATAGCCCCCTAAATTCATTACTCATATCTAGAAATGACATTTCATACCAAAATGAGTAGGATTTATTCCCATAACTTCTAAAACACGAGTAAAAACATGTAAACTTCTTCCACCTTAATAACATTTCTATACAGACACCCATTTTTACTATACTTATTCAAAAAAAGTATTCTTTTTTCCTAAGCGTAGTTGTATTTCTGACATATTTCTTTCCCCCTTTGATATAAAAGAGAATATATCACCCATCATCTTGGTCTAAACATGTTCATATTTTTTTTTCACATACACTGTTAGAAATAATATTTTTTCTTTGAGACAATTTTTGCGTGGATTAAGATTTCCTATTTAGACCCTTCATATCACAATCTTAGGAAGATTCACCTATAGCATTTATGGATTTAATTAAATATTATCTAGTATTATTTATCTCATTTTAAGCTACTATATAGATGGTTTGTGTCTTGGATAGTTCCTCTTCCCTTATATCAAGATTATCCTCAAGATCACTGATAATATTTTCTTGTTTTCATTTTCTATGCTTGTGCTTCTTGATATCATCAATATAGTCATATTATTTATTGATTAATTATTCATTTTATTCAGCATCCTTATTCTTATCCTTCATCAATGCCTTATTTTCTCTTTCGAGCTTTGTAATCTCCTTAATAAATTCTTACAACTCACCTTTTAATTTCCATTCCAACTCTATCCTTTATTCTCCATCAACATCACTTCTTGATGAATCAAATACTTTTTTAACTTTAGCGAGAAAATTAACCTCATCATCTAAAGATATACTTGTTGATTAGTCATCTTTCTCATATTTTCTCATTAACTTTATCTTTCTAATATCAGAAATCTTATTTTTATTTTTATTCTTTTTTTTTTCAAAATTTCTCATCTTCCTCTTCAGATTCAGATTCATCATACTTATTATTTGGAAAATCATAGAAAAAGTGACCAATGTCATGAAAATTAAAGAACTTTTGTGATTTTTTTCCTTTTTATTTCTTTTTACCCTTTTTTATTCTCTTGATATAAGTGCAATGATTTCAATAATATCTTCATCTCCCTCAAAATCTAAATCACTTGGTTATGCAACCTCTTCTTACTTCACTTTTACTTTTATCATGGTTTTAAAGGACATTTCATATTTTATCCTTATTTTTGAAAGATATTGCCTTTATCATCTTATAATAAATGAGTATATCATGTAACTTGTCTATTATAAAATATTTAATTTAATTTAGTGATAATATTTTTGTATCAAACTGATCTGGAAAGTTCTTCATCAATTTTTATAAATTGATAGAATCATTCATCTTCTCACTAAATCTTGGAATGTTTTCAATTATCTCATTCACCCTGGTGGAATAATAATCAATATTTTCATCATATTTAATTTTGATGTCCTCAAACTGGCTCCTCCAAACTTGAATTTCGGATTCCTTTACTTTGAAATCACCTTAATAGATGCTTCTCAATTTTTCCAAGTTCTCCTTTGATGTTAAGATACCCATTTATTTTTTGTAGACCTTATCTAATAAAGACATCAAGAAAGAATTTTAATCCTTATCATCAAACTATATATTTCTTTTATCAGCTCGAGTCCTAGAAGCATCATCCATAATGGGTGGAAAACCCAATGTTGTAGCATCTCTCACTTATAGTACAAGTGATAAGAGGTTTGGTAGTATCCTATTTCTCTGGATGTGATAATTATTCCCATAAAATATGGAAAAAACTTGGATATTGACTAAGTTAATATTCTCAATGTCTCATAATTATTCTTGTATCTTTATAGAGAACCTATGCTATGATTCCACTTGTAGATCCCTAGGCCGAATTGTCCATAGGGGGGGGGAGTTACAAATTATTTATTTTTAATTCAACCTCTTGAAATTGTTATAGATATCAATCCACTAAATGATATCTCATAGCCACATAGTATGCAAAAATAATAAAGGAGATTACAACACAAAATATTTATAAGGTTTGGTATAGAATCCCACTCCTTGTCATATTTTTAGACACCCCAATATGGATTATCTACTATATCCAAAAGTGATCAAAGAAGTAGTTGGTTAGACACACCAACTACAATTACCCAACAATCGGTTATACACTTCAACTGAAATATCATATTTTTTGGCTGGTTAGACACCAAAATCACATTCTCCTTCTTTATCTTTGATCCAATTATAGAAAAATCTTGACCAACTCCAGGTTACTTTAGCACCTCTTGTAAATTGATCTCCCTCCATAAGTAGGCTAGATCAATAGGTCTTCCTCATGTACAATATTTAAGAACTTAGAAATCATTTTGATTATTATTTTTGGTCTTGAACCTCACTTTAGATTCTTGATGATCTATATATTATCATCTTACTGAATAATTAGAAATTCAAGACTCCCCCTATAAGGATATTCTAGATCCAATATCTTCTCTCTCCTCGATACAATGGTGCATTAATTTCATTAGTGTTCATCAATTCTCACAACTAAAATTATTCATGCAATAATAAGTATTTCATGGAATTTTCAAATATGTGATTTGTGAAACAACTTTTAATTCCCCACTATATATTTCTCATATAGTATGGAAAATTATTCCCATGTACATCCCATAATTATCGTATAGAATATATGTCTCACCTCATAATATTGCTTCACCCAATAGGTGCTCTGTGTACTGATGCTTCATTAAAAGATTAAAGGTTATTTAATTCTTCTTAATGTAATAGTTGGTATATAGAACTGTAAGTGTGAAAAAATTACACACGGTAATTCACATTGCACTTCAATTACATATCACATTCTCTCACACATGAACACAACATAGCCCTTCACTCATATAACACCTACATGAAACATGCACTTCACATAAGATTATTGATTTGTAAAGGAATAGAGGTTCTAAAACTAGATACTTTATGTAGAATAACTCTTACAACACAAGACTCCTCATTCTTTATATACTGAAGTATGTAAGATCCTCCTACCTATTCTTCATATTATAGTATTTAGTATATGGGACCTTTTACTTCCCCTTTTCATAGTAACACTAAATCACATATTATATTCTTCACTTATTCTTATTGTAAGGAAACTCACGATCCTCTATTTTCTTTAATAAATATGAGATCTCTAAAAAATCATACAAAAGCATCAAAACCTCATCACTGCCTCATTATTTATAGGAAAATTCACTATCTTTGATTCTAAAAAACGGTGAGTCAAAGTTCCATCATTATATTAAAAAATAATTCCAAGACTCTATTCATTTTGTGATGTTGAAATTCATGATATCTCCCATTCACTTAGGTTGCACCATACGATGCCGAAAGTGGATTCCTAAAGCTATATCATACTCAAATTCTCCTTTTTAGTGGACAAATCACATGCATGTGAATAAAAAAAGTGGATGCATTATTCTATGAATAATACTTGAACTCCTACATGATATAACAACCATCACATGCATGAAATTTTCTTTTTATTTACACTGATTATTACATGAAAAGCGTAACATGATTGCATAGAGATTCTGTTGGGAACATAAATGATTGGCCCACCGGTTCAGTGATAATAACAAGATAAAATAAAGTGTAAAATTTGGAAATAAATGGGCACGAGATGTAATTTGGAAAAACTACCAAAATAAAAGGGGTAAAAAACCACAGACAAATAGAAGGATCAATATAGGTTAAAGTGGGTATATACTCCCTCACTATTACAAGGAGAAAAACCTCATAAATATCTCTATTGAATAATGGATAAATGACCTCACAAATACTTCTCAAATAATGATGGACTATCGGTGATGAGAAACTGGGTGAAGTTGATGAGAAAACCACTGGGGGAGATCCCCTTTTTTAGGTCTCTGTCATCCATGTCTAGAACCTCCTACTCCATTCTCCTATTGGAGGTTTGGTGGGGTTGGACACCCATCACCTGCCTACCATCAACATCCCCTTTTGACAGATTTGGGAGGGGGGGGGGGTGGGGGTGAAACCATCCTACAAATGAACATCCACCAATACATCTCCCACTTGGAGATTTGATTGAGAACCAATCACATATCCACACATCCTTTATATCTACTAATCATGCTACTCATGTCTCTACGAGGCTGCTTGATGATCTAAACCATCTAAACTCACCAAAGTCAATTTCCTTTATTAGAAAATCTACCAAATTTTATTTAGTGTGTATTTTCTACATGTCCACACTTCATTCCTTAACCACATCTTAGATAAAGTGATATTTTACCACAATTTTCTTCATCCTGGAATAAAAATATGGATTCCTTGCAATGCACAAGGTGCTCTGATAATCACAAAACAATGGAATCCTCTCCCATCTATGCCTGAGATACTCTAACAAACTTCTTATCCAAATATCCTCTTTTCAATTCTATGTAGCTTCCATGTACTATGCCTCCATCATGGATAATTCCAAAACTAATTGTAATTGTGAAATCCAGCTCATAGATCCTCCTGCAAGAGTAAACAAATAACCAGTAGTGGATCTCCTACGTTCAAAATCTCCTACAAAATCCGAATCAACATAGCCTCTAATAGTGAAATATGATCCTCTATAACATAATGCCGCATCTGAGGTCTCCTTGATGTATCTCAAGATCCTCTTCACTATTCTCCAATGCTCTCGTACTAGATTCTACATGTACCGACTAACTGATCCCACTGCATGTGAAATGTATAGTCTAGTACAAAACATAGAAAACATCATAATACCCATTGTTTATGCATATGGTTCTCAATACATATCCATACTCTTTACTTCATTGATAAGACTCATCGTATAAGATAACTTGAAATTAACAGGAATAGGGGTAGAGATTGGATTACAGTATTTCATATTGAAGTGTTTTAAGACTTTCTGTAGGTAATTATTATGTGATAGACAAATATTCCCATTATTTATATCTTGATAAATCTGTATCCCAAGAATATTGTTTTTTAGTCCCAAGTACTTCATATCAAACTCCCTAGCCAACTATCAATTTATCTCATAGATCTAATCTTCGTTAGGGCCTGCAACCAACATGTAATCCACATACAATAGAATAATGAGGAAATCATTACCATCCAAACCCATGAAATATGCACAAGGATATTAATGAAGTCTGTTGTATCCAAGGATCGTGATATATGAATAAAATATCTTGTACCAACACCTCTGTGCCTTCTTGAGAACACACAAATATTTTTTTCAACATGAAAACCAAGTTCTATTTTCCTTCTTCTGAAAATCATTCCAGTTGGAGCATATAGATCTATTCATCAATATCATCTTGGATAAAAATAGTCTCCAAATCCATTTACTATATATGTAAACTATATATAGAACACATCGTCATAACTAATCGAACAATGATCAGTCTAACAGTAATAGAAAATATTTCATCGAAATTAATACCTTCCTTTTGAGCATATCCTTTGACCACCAGTCTTACACAATATCTTTCCACCTGGTCCTTTCTATACCACTTGATCTTAAAGACCCATTTATTTCCAATATCCTTCCTTCCATGAGGTAATGGAATAAGATCCCAAGTCTTGTTCTTATGCAGAGTTTCGAGTTCCTCCTACATTACCGTCATCCATGAGGATACATCTAGACTCTAGGTCGCCTTCACAAAAGAAGATGGCTCTCCATCCTTTGTCAATATGCAGTATGCAATATTGCTATCAGTGAAATATTCTGAGTGCCATATTGGTTCTATTTTCTCTAGAGTTGACCATCGTAGTCTGGACTCAACTGGTACCTAATCATCATGCTTTGGTAATGCCTTAGAGAAAAGTGGTTCTTCTTTGGATTTGTCTGCTACTTCGACTGTTGTAGTTTATGTATTCTCCCTCTCCATGTATAGATTAGTTTTAATTTTCACATTTTCTTCTATAAAAATGACATATCTACTGATGATAATTTTGAGGGTAGTGGGGTCCCACAAACTATACCTCTTCACACCATCATCATACCCTGAGAAGATGCATTTCTTGGATCTCAAATCCATATTCAATATTTCCTGGTCATTAAACATTGCATATACAAGACTTAAAAAATTATGTAACTGAGAATAGTCAGTGGGTTTATTAGTCCACATATCCATTGGTGTCTTTAGATCAATCATTAGTGAAGGAGATCAGTTGATCACATAACAGGCAATATTCACTACTTCTGCCCAATATTTTTTGGCAATTCATGCAATCTTCAACATCTCCCTTGTTATACCCAACAAGGTTTTGTTCATCCAATCTTACACTTTATTATATTGAAGAGTGTATTCCACTGTGAACTGTCTCTTGATTCCTTCCTATTGAAAAAAAGTATCAAACTCCTTGCTTGTATATTCTCCACCATTTTCAGTCCTCAAACACTTGATCTTCTTTCCAGATTCAAACTCCTTCTGCACTTTGAATGTTTTGAATACCTAAAAAACATCCAATTCACTCTTTATTGGGTACACCCAACATCTCTTGGAATAATCATAAATAAATGATATAAAGTATCATGCTCCTCCTAGGTATATATCCAGT
This sequence comes from Viscum album, assembly GCA_963277665.1. Lineage (NCBI taxonomy): Eukaryota > Viridiplantae > Streptophyta > Magnoliopsida > Santalales > Viscaceae > Viscum > Viscum album. The sequence goes on along the minus strand of OY728166.1, from coordinate 904,511,842 downwards.
GCTTGCGAAACATCAGAATAGATCAACTCTATGATCTTCTTACTTATTGCCGTTGATGCCCCAAACTTTAACCTGTATTGATTTCTCAAAAAAAATTCTCAAAAAATAGTAAGGATACCTTTTTAAGCCTAGGAAACATCTTTTAATCCATAAGAATATTCAGGCCTCGTTCTGACATATGGCCAAGATTCCGATTTCATAACGTCATCAACGCTTCCGTTGAAGTAGTTGATATGAAAACTATCTCTTCCTCCTTGTAAATTTCACCCATAATAACATACATGTTCTTTGATATCTTATCCACCTTCATTACCACAAGAACACTCTTCACAATTCTTATCAATCCTTTCTCTGTGTGAGTCTTTCCTCCGATGTCATCAAATTATCCCAAAGACAATATGTTCTTCTTCTGGCCCTTCACATGACGTACTCCTTGGATGGTCCATACTACGTCATCATGCATATTCAATTTTATGGTACCAAATACAATTATCTTCAAGGTTTTATATTTACCTATGTACAAAAGTCCTTCTAGTATGGTTTCATACTGATCAAACCATTCCCATCGAGACATCATGTGCCATGTTTCGCCTAAGTCGATTATCCATGCATCGTTGAGATGCTTCCTGCTTCCAGCAGTCTTCATTGCTTCATTGACTAGTATATCTACTTTTCCAGAAGTATTCACCATATTTCCATATATTTTATGATTTTGGATCCCACTGGAACCATAGTACATCATCAAATATTTCAGTCTTTCTCCAATCGTCAGTCAATAATTATCCTTCCGCAACACTATCTGTATCTTTATTTTCCACAATGAAAAATTATTCCCATTGAATTTTTCAATCTTGAATTTCACTGCTATCTAGACACACCGTTAATATAGAACCTATAATATTTCACAATGGTGTATTTAATAATGTCAATAAATTTTTTCTGATGAGAAAGATCAACTGAAGTCACAATCATAGAGCATACTCAAATTTACGAGAATTATTAATACCCAAAAATGTGAACAACATCAGGATAGAACCTCCCTCTAATACCACTTGTTGGGACCGTAAATTATTTTCCCACTGGTGAAGTGATAATAAAAAGATAAAATAAAGTGAAAAAAATGTGAAAATAAATTGACACAAGATGTAATGTGGAAAACCCCCCAAAATGAAAGTGGTAAAAAACCACGGGAAAATAGAAGGATCGCTATGGGTAAAAGTGGGTACACACTCCCTCACTATTAAAAGAAGAAAAACCTTGTAAATATATCTCTTGAATAATGGAGAAACAAACTCAAAAATACTTCTTGAATAATGATGGATTACCAGTGATGAGAAACTAGGTGAAGTTGATGAGAAAACTATTTGGGGAGATCCCCTTTTACAGGCCTCTGAATACCCTGACCAACACCTCTTACTAGCTTCTCCCATTGGAGGTTTAGTGGGGTTGTCCACCCACCACTCGACTACCATCACTAGAACCCTTTAAAAAATGGGGGGGGGGGTCATCATACAAATGAACATCCACTAACATAGATTCAACGTTTGAGCTTGTATCGATCTCCAATAGTGGTTCATGCCGTATGGCCTAATCACTGAAGATGATGGATAATTGGATAGTCGATGCACAATGTGAAATACGTCATGTAGATAATTAAAAAAATATGATTTGGAATTTGATTGGATGATTTAGACCAACTGGATCAAATGGATTATGTTATTTTCATAACATTTTTAATGAAGGAAAAATGTTATTCTTGGGGTCCGTCCCACATCAGACTTCATAGTGAATAGTTTCTACATAATAATAGATCCAGTATCAAAAACTGATTAGCTATGAAATCAGGGTAGGTTCATGGACACCCTCACACCCATGGTTCATGGACCGTGCCACCCCACGCTTTCCCACTACCACTTCTGCATGTACACTCACCCGTGCACACCCACCTCCCCGTACATAGGATATGCTCTAGTCATGTACTGACTCTCACCATACATATCCATACTAATGGGCTTGATTGGAATTTGATCTTGGTAAACATTCCGTGAGAGGGATATCTTAGATTAGGTTAGTTGGGATATCTTTAAAAAATTCTTAACAAACTCCAACTATACACTTAGTTAAATAAATCTAGCTATAAAATACTTATAATCCAAGGCCACTATATAAAATACATTCTAAATTTTTTTCTTAATTTTCCTCAATAATTTTTCAAGTATGATCATAAAAAAGTGATTGCTCTACACAATTCTCATAAAACTTCATAAAATAACTTTCCACAATTCACCTTTTCATGTTTTAAAAAATGTTCTCTTTCAAAACACCATAAGCACATGTTTTAATAAAATAAACTAGTTCTCCAATCATTTGAATAATATTGGATGTCTTATCAAGAATGAAACCCAATTCCACATTGTCTTTAAAGTTCCACACAATAACACTTAAAGCTAGTAGCCTCAAGATTTTACAATTAAATTAATCATGGAAGAACCTCAATCAACTTATGGACTTATATAGATGCTTTATCAAGAATGATATCCAATGTCAACTCATGAATCCATAAAAAACCTCCAAGCGTCATCAGATCCTCATTTATGTATTCCTTAAATATTGACTTTATGATACAACTGATAATAAATAAGACATTCATTCTTCAACCATTCACTTGGACTCTTTAATAATCCTACAATTAAATAAAAAATATAACATTTAAATAAAATATTTTATTACAAAAATATATTTTTTATGCATTACATATTATTATTAAAGAATTATTTTATTTATTTTCAAGATTCAAAGAAATATTTTAATACCAACAGATTTAAAAAATGAAATAGTTAGAAGATAAATAATTAATTTTAATAGGGGGTGGTTAAAATTATTTAATGTAAAAAAATGATAATTTTCAAAGAACCGATTTTATGTAATATATATTTTTATCTTAATAAATTAAATTGATAAATTTTAAATGATGAATATAATGTAACTTTTCAATGTATAAAAAATATATTAACACTAATTTAAATTAGTGTGCAGATCAATGATACCTACATCTATAAGTATTGGTGAGGTATTGAGTTTGAGCCTCATTGAGTTCTTCCCTGTATTTTCATATTGCATGATTTTATTTATAATATAGCATATTTTCCCCATATTGATTTAAATATTAATTAATATGAAATAATATGAAGATCACTTAGTGTTTAAAAATATATTTTTTCTATATATATATATATATATATATAATATTTTCATTTATAAGTTTTAGTTCTAATATTTAAAAATTGAATTAGATTAAATGCATTCATAAATTTTTACCATCATATGAGATTAGGTATGTGATTCATTTTTATTTTTAGGCATAAAAATATGTTTCATAGGTAAAAATAGAGTTACCATGGTAACAGTAAAATAAGGTAAAAAGGGATAAACTAAGTGGTAAAGACTTAAAATATCATGAAACCTTGTATATAAACTGTGTGGATGAGGGGAAGCATGAACCATATACATTATTTTCCACTTTGTATCCACTTTCCTTTTAAAAATACAACCTTATACATTAAGGAATGAATATTTTTGGAAATTTCACTTGAAACCCACCCATAAAAGGACCCCTCCTATACCCCTCCTAAACCAATCAAACCATTTAGTCATCTCTTGAATATTTTCCCATATTACCTATCCAAAAATCCTTCTTATATGTTTAGTGGCTTCTGGTTCCAAGAAGGTATCCCAAATCCATCATTTTAAAGGAATCTATATCGAGAATGGATAATTCATCAAAGTACCTAATTTTAACCTATATTTTACCATTATCTTCTCAAAACACTCTTTATAAATATCATTTTACACTATAATGGTTGTATATTAACATCATTATACTTTTGAGAAAATGATATTACTATTATAAAACTCTATACTCTTACACATTTGTTAATATAACATGTTCTTATTTGGGGTGGTTCAACCACTTACATGAACGATACCATACACTATTAGAAAATTTAACATTAGTGATGGAATACTATCCATAAAAAAACTAAAAATATTTAATTTTTTGTGATGGATAATAAAATTCATCATAAAAAATAATTAACGTGATGGGTAATAGTAACATATATAAAGTTTGTTTCTATTAGTCATGGTAGGAAGGTTATTGGTGAAAAATAATATAGCCCATCGTAATACGTTCTACCGATATTCTTTTAGTGATGGATAATCCATCTTATTACCCCATTTCAAAAACCTAAAAAAATCCACCAAACCCTTCTACCCCATTCTATTTTTTCATTTTCCCCATTATGAACCCCGTTTTTTAGTGATTGAGGTTCAAATCCCCCAGGTACAGAATCCTATTCTCTCATCCTTTATTTTTTGACCCCCCTTCCCTCTTGATGTAATTGGTTCAGTCAAAGCTTATGTCAAAATATTTACCCGATTTTTATGGTTTATTTGGTATTTAGGGTTCCTATAGGTTTATTAGTACCTTTTTGGGTGTCCTCCATTGAAGATGATAAGTTTCATCTCCTTATGGGTTGCTCCACTTGATTTGAGGTAGCTTTCCCAATGTCTAACCTTTAGATTTAAGAACTTAGTTATTCTCATTAAATGTATTTGTCCCTTTTGGGTTTAATATATATTTTCAATCAAAATACAGTTTCAAAGTTATTCTGAAGGTTTTTTTCAAGATTTCATTAAAATAAAATGTTTGAATGGATTTTTTTAAATGATTTGTTAGTATAAAATACACATTTTGTTTTATCCTCATCTTATTATTATATATTTGATCTTGGGAATATTTTGAGTTGTGAATGATTATAGATTTATGATTATATAATTTGAAAGTGTTTTCTTATTAAAGTTGTAGGGAGGTGAGATAAAGTGTTGAGATTGTATGAGTATCCTCGGGTGCCTTATTAGACCTTAGAAGCCTTACGTCATTTACCATGATGATTGATTTATATGTACACTTATATGATTTTTTTATGTTTGAACTATTAAAAATCATGATATGTAATATTTGAATTTATTCTATATGTCGATTTTTTTATTGTATAAATTATTTTGGTGTAACATATCATTCATCAATGACAATTGATTATTATTTTTACAGTATTTGAACTTTTCCCATGTTTGAGATTAGTTATCATGTCTTAGTAATATTTATAAAAATTTTAGTTATAATTAATAAATAATTAGTTTTACTTAATAAATATTTGTAATAATTAGTAAAAAATTTCAATGACTTGTAAAAAATATAAAAAATACTAAAAAATATTAAAAATTCATAATAATTAGTAAAAATGTAGTAATAATTAAAAAATATTAGTAATAATTATTAAATTATTTTTAATAATTAATAAATAATTATTCAATATTAGTAATAATTAGTAAATGTTATTTATAATTAGTAAATAATAATAAATTACGAAAATTTGTAATAAATCATAAAAAAATATTAAATAATAAAATTATTAAAAATAAGTAATATTTATTAAAATCTTAGTTATAATTGATAAATAAATAGTATTAATTAATTATTAAAAATTAAAAAAAAATATTAATATTTACTAAAATTTTTGTAATAACTTGTAAAAAAATATATGAAATGCCAACAATTATTAAAAGTCAAAATAATTAGTAAAAATGTAGCAATAATTAAAAAAAATAGTAATAATCATTAAATAGTTTTTAATAATTAATAAATAAATAATTAATATTAGTAATAACTAGTGAATGTTAGTGATAATTAGTAAATATTAGCAATAATTTTTAATTAATGTAAATTATGATAATTTGTAAAAAATTTAAAAATATATATGAAATACTAATAATTGTTAAAAATTAGTAATAATTATTAAATTTTTTTTTATAATTAATAAATAATCAGTATTACTTAACAAATAATTGTAATAATTAGTAAAATTTAATAAATATTTGAAATGATTAGTAATTTTTTTAATAAATTGTAAAAAATATTAAAAATACTAATCATTATTAAAAATTCACAATAATGAGTAATAATTAAAAAATATTAGTAATAATTATTAAATAATCTATAATAATTAATAAATAAGTAGTTACTATTAGTAATCGTTTATAAATGTTAGTAATACTTAGTAGATGTTAGTAATAATTTGTAAATATTAGTAAATTATGATAATTTGTAATAAATTGTAAAAAAATATAAGGAATACAAATAATTATTAAAAATTCACAATAACTTGAAAAAAATGTTGCAATAATTAAAAAAATTATTAGTAATTATTAAATAAATTGTAATAATTAGTAAATAATTATTCAATATTATAAATAATTAGTAAATTTTAGTAATAATTAGTAAATATTATTAATAATTTTAAATATCAATAAAAATTATGATAATTTTTAATAACTTGTAAAAAATATAAAAATACTTATAATTATTAAAAAATAGTAATATTTATTTAAAATTTTATAATAATTAATAAACAATTAACATTATTTAATAAATATTTGTAATAATTAGTAATAATTAATAAGTATTAATAGTAATTAGTAAAAATTAGTAAGAATTCATGATAAGTATTTATAATTATCCATAATTAAAATTTAGTAATATTTTTCAATAATTAGTCACAATGAGTAATAATTATTCCTATATTTGTTGTTTCTTTAGAAAACTATGGACTTAGAAAGTAGACACTAGTCTCTATTATGTACTCGTGATTGGATAAATAATTGCAAAAATCATAGTAGGTCTAGTATGAATCTCATCTACATTGAGGGTGTTGAAACATTTATATCATTTGTATCATCAAATTCAAAATTTATTTATAAAGGAACAATTTAAAGTCTATGTATGAAATGTGATCTTAAGATATTTGAAACCTTTGATATTGTTGGGATTCATCTATTGTGTTTTGGTTTTCAGAAAGATTATATTTTTTAGTATCAATATGGTCAATGAAATTCAATAGAAAATAATTTTTTTGGTTATGTATCCATCATTTCAGAATTCAACGCATGTGATTACTGGCCCATCTATTCAGAAAAAAATAATCTCAGAATGATATTCTAAATCCTGAATTAGAACCATCTCAATTTTATAATTTTTTTAAATCTCCTGAGGAGGCCTTATTCTAGGATTCAAGATAAGAAAATTTGTAGCTTTTACAAAATTTTTGGCTATTAAATGGGATTTTGGGATGTCAAATAGTTTTTTGATCAAATATTTTCTTTGGTTAAATCATTGTTGCCTGATGTAAATATATAACTGGAAAGTTTCTATAAAAGTATAAAGTTGGTCTTTAATTTGGATCTTAGTTATTATAAGATCCATGTATGTTCAAATGATTGCATCTTATATCAGGGTGATTATGAATCATTAGTTAATTTTCCAACATGTGGAGAATCGAGGTATAAATAGGTACAATAAGAAAAGTCCATATTTCCTGTGAAACAATTGATGTATTTTCCAATTATACCTCATTTACAATATCTATTTATGTATCACAACATAGATGAATTGATGAAATTAAATAAATTAAATATTTACATTAGTAAAATCTTATATCATCTATATTATGGTGATTTATGGAAGAAAATTGATAAGGTTCATCCATTCTTTTACTTTAGAACCACATAAAATATGATTGAGTCTTTCTACTAATGGTTTTTGTGCATTTGGTTCTTATGACCATCAATATTATTGTTGGACTATTTTTATTACTCCGTAGAACTTACCTCCTTAGATGCTGATTAAGGAACTATATATATTTACCATTATTAATTCTAGTATAAACAAATAAGAATATCAATGTTTATTTAAATCCACTAATTGATGAGTTAATTTCATTATGGAATTACATTGTAACTATATATGATATAATTTTATATCATAATCATACACTGAAAGTTGCATTAATGTGGAAAATAGAGATTTTTGGCATATGGTATCTTATTTGGATGGAGTACACACGGTCTGAAATCATGTCTTTACTAGATGACTAACAAAAAAGCATTTTTTCTTGTCAATGGAAAAAAGAATAGTTATTTTTACATTAATCAGATATTTCTTCCTATGGATCACCCTTTTTTGAAGGAATAAAAATAATTTTACAAAAGGTATAATTCAAAGTGATGAACCTCTAGTAGTGATATCAGGTATTCAGGTAAAATCTACCATCTCTTCATTACCTCCTATTAGTTTTAAAACAACTATAAATGAACAAAAATATATGGTTTTGGGAGAGATCATAATTCAATAAAGGGAAGATTTTTTTTGTGACTTTCTATATTGATTTTATTTATTTGTTCGTCACATGTTAGAAGTAATACATATTGAGAATAATTTTTTTGATAACATATTTTATAATGTGTTGGACACACCCAGTAAGACCAAATATATTGTATATACACAGGTAAATCATACCCAAATTTACAGGCATCTCAAACTTGGATTATTTGATAATGAAATATCACACAATTTAATGATTCCAAAAGTAAATTATGAATTTTATAAAGAAAGTCATTTATCATTCTGTCAATGGATTATAGATTTGAGGTTAAGATTTGGATATGATTTTAATTTGTCTCTTTGCATTAGAAATGGATATATTACCAAGTTAAAAAGTCACGACTTTCATTTTATATTGGATGGACAACTACCTTTTGGTCTTAGAGGTTATTGAATTATTCAATATAGGATGTGTTGACCAAAATATCATATTTATTTCAATATATTTTTGCAAGAACATCATATTATGATGCATTGAGTATGCTGTAAAAAGATGATATTTTAATTTTATGTAAATTAGATAGAATATTCCCTCTTACCTTTTTTGATTTAATTGAACATTTAATATTGAATTTTCTACATGAAGTTAAATATAGAGGGTCAATATAATTCCTATGGATGTACCCATTCAAGAGATTTATGAAAAAATTAAAGAATAAAGTATGTAACAAATCATTAGATTAAGGATAAATTATATAAGCATACTTATAGGAGGAAATTTCAAATTTCTTCTCTTATTATTTTCAATATAAATATACTTCAATACATAATTGCATGGGTCATAATTAAGACAATGTTGATGATGTCACAAACCATCAATTGTTAGTTTTAAATCAACCCGAGCTTAGTTTTGGGGGTAATATTGAATGATGGATTTTAGATGAAGAAATGTATAAAGATCATACATATACTCTGCTCAATTGTGATGAAATGAAATATTTAGTGTAGTAATTACCACTTTTTATTATCTCTTATAATTTTTTAAGAGATAAATTTATTTATATTTTTTTTGTAGAATATATAATGACCATATCAAAAAATAATTTATAAAAATTACCCCTATTGCTCTTGAAGAACGTCGACAACATAATTTTTCATATTTCTTTCAATTAATGGTATGTTAAGTTGTTTACGGTGGAACATTAAATCAATTTTTGTAATATTATCTATTATTAATAATTTTTATTGTTTTCAGGAAGAACAACATGAAATTAAAATTTATAGTCAATTATGTGTGCTAAAAAACCCTCCATCTAAATTGGTAAAATATTATAATGGGTATGCGTGTAATGAATTTCGATTTTATAAACACATATACAGTAAATCAAAGAAATCAATGAATAGTGGTGTTTGTAAATACCCCATACCTATTATCCTAGAGTTAGTGGTTACCTTATTACATTGGCACTAGATACAAGAATTCACATCCCAAAGGACCAAATAGTTTAGTAGCCATGGTAAACTATATATATACTTGAATCTCACATTAAAATTTAAAACATAAAATACAACCCAATATTTTCTTTGAGAACATGATTATTCTTATAGAATATACTTGCATATCATTTATAGTAAAAAACCTAAGATCCTGGGGAAAAGGTAAATATAATGAAGGGGTGAACTCAAATTCTCGATAATGGAATATGAATAGCAGAAGATATCATAGGATGAATAAGGTACACATAATTTGGAAGGAATAAACAATGATCAAATAATGTCATATAAATAATAACATGAGCTTGAATCTTATCCATACATGACATAAATGTTTGAATGATCTTATGGATATCAATAACTGATTTCATGATGATGGAATACATAATACGGGACATCTGAAACTTATTATCAAGGCCTCATTCCAAGACATCTTATATAAATGGGTAAGGCCTTGGATAAAATACCCAATCTTTATTATCTCATGAGACATACTGATCCATTAAAGGAATATATAATCATGGGCCCCACCCATCACTTAATAATTCCAATGCATTCATTGTATAAATAAAAAATAAAATTTAATCCACATGCCTTAACAATTAATAATTGTTTGTATTGGAAGAACTAACATACAATATTATCAATAATTTCCCTAGTCAAATTGATTATAAACCATCCATAAAAATATGTTGGATGATATCATTAGATTATATTATTAGTAAATTATACTATTCATCAAAGGTTTTTTACATGGATGAAAATACTTTTAAAAGATCATTGAAAGACTTATTAAGGAAAAAACCTTTTCATTTTAAAATTACTTATTTAAAATTTAAAAATTTAAAAAATATAATTAAAACCATTTTCTTTGGAATGGAGAATATAAGATTATAGAGGAATATTCATTTAGTGATCATGATGGAGGGAAATTTTGTTAATGTCGTGTATGTTAAAACAAATATTCCTTTCACATTTTTGGTAAAAAGTTAAAGTACATCATTCCAAAAATGTTAAGAAGATTCCTTTAAAACCATTTTGTAAAAAAAATTCAATAATGGGTAAAAATTAATTTTAAAAAAGGATAATAGTAAACAAATTAAAACATTTTATAGTAAATATTTACATTTATGAAAAATATTCCCAACCAAATAGAAAATAAAATTGGTTTTCCTTAAAAACATTCTTTCGATATCTTGAGTACATAAGAAGAGTAAAATGAAAGGGAAAATTGAAATCTCTTTAAATAAATAGAGGATATAAAAACACACTGGGTTTAAGATAGGAATATCATATAATTCACTCAATAGAAACCTAACCATAAACAATCCTGAATAAGGATGAGATTATGAAGTAAACCCTTACCACATTTGTAACTTTCAAAATCAAAACTTCATGAAATAGATAACATTACATGTATGTGTAAATACCCATAATTTTTATGATAAGAATCATAAAATAAATTCATGGTAATTATATACACCACATAAAATAGACAAGTGGTGAATATGACATGTGTCTCACAAAAATAAAAGTGAGAAAAAATTCCCTTACCTCAGGTTTGACTTGCTTCGTAAGCGACTTTAACCTCATGTATAATTAATTTAAAATTATTGTAATGATATACCAGAACCATATAAATAATTATTATATATGATCCAATTATAAAATTTTAACTCCTATTTTTTAATAATTCTTAATTTAAATCATCATTTTAAGTGTTAACTATCTCATTTTTCATGTAAGTTTCGATTTAGTAGTTTGAGTCCTTTTGTCTTTCTCATGGTTCAATAATCACCAAAATTATAATTATGATATAAATATCATATATATTCATCATATAAATATTTAAAATCATATAATAAAGTTATATATAGAAAAATTTATTACATCATTCATAGAGATGGTAGGCCGCACGTACACATGAACACTATTTTCAATTTTTGACGGATGGAACAAAATAAAGGTAAATAATAATTCAAATTTTATTAATCATTATTATATGATATATATATATATATCATATATATATATCATATATATATCATATATATATATATCATATATATATATCACATATATATATATCATATATATATATCACATATATATATATCATATATATATATCACATATATATATATCATATATATATATCACATATATATATATCATATATATATATCACATATATATATATATATCATATATATATCATATATATATACATCATATATATATATAAATTATATATATATCATATATATTCATTAAATCCATCCTTACTACCATCCATGTAAATTGGTAATGAAAAAATGAATCACATTGCTTCGTGGAGGTGGTAGTCCACATGTACACGCGAGCGATGTTATAATTTTAAAAAAGATGGAAATATAAGAAGGAAAATATGATATTATAATCTCATAAGAATAATTATATCATAAATATCATATAAAAATATTAAATCCATCATAATAACCACCTATGAAAGATAGTGATGGAAAATGAATTGTATCACAACGTGGAGGTGGTAGTACACACATACGCATGGGTGATATTTTCACTTACAATTTAATAGAAATATGGTGAATAATGGTGATTAAATAATAATAATAAAATTTTAGTATATTTATGATAATGAAACTATTAGCTTATGATGAATACCACAAATTTATTGGAGGTAGAAGAAGAAGTCATTTGAAAGAGGTCAGTAGGATGATTACCTTTCCTTCAGTTGGCCTCCTTTAGATATGTTTTTAAGGACCCTTGGAATGATATATTAATAAGAGAATAACCTATAATTCATGTCTATGTAATTTTATAATATAATTGGGTAGGTTTTGGTCAATCTATATGGATCAAAGTTGTGTAAAGAAGAGAGAGGAGGGGTGTCCTTTTATAATTGAGGTGAGTGACATACTTGTAATTTTTGAAAGTTTTAAAAATATTATTAAGTAACTTTATTAGAAAAATGAATCCAAAATGACTCATATTTTAATGTGATAAGGGTAATATTGAAATAAAACCAACCAATTAGGTTTAATCAAGTGTTTAGGTCATTTTAACCCTTATAATTTTAGGTTAACCCCTAGTAAATCTGTTTTGACCTTAATCGCAGTAACAAATTTTTCAATATTAAAGGGATATAATATTAACTATAAGATAAAAATTGTCAGATAAATGGAAAAGGTATGAAAATTTCAACTATTTTTAATCCTAACTCTACTCTTTTATTATTTTTTATGATTTCTAAATAGTTTAATAAAATATTATTTTCCATAAAATATCATTTTTGAAACTATTAATTTAATTTGAAATTAAAAGCATAAATATAACAAAGTAATTATAATATAAAATCTTTAACCATAAATTTTATATGATTATTAACCATTTAATTTATGCGACTCTGCAGGTCATCCAAAAAATATTATTTTTGATGTTTTTAAAATCATTTACTTTGTTTTTTCTACTACTTACACAAAAACCATGTCAAAACTGTATAAGCGTTTATGGTAATTATATAATCACTAAAAATTATAAATAAATAACTATCATGAAAATAATTTTATTATTATAAAAATAACCTTTAATATTTATTCACAACTTATTTTTATTTCTATGTGAACATAGAAGAGATATTTAAAAGCAAGAGAGTGATATTTTGTATTTTTCACTTAAAATAATATAAATTTCATTATCAAAGGAAAATGGAAAAAAATTCCATATATTAAAAAATATACATACTTATCATATATAATATACTTATAACATTTAAACAACTATTTATTAATAATTATTTATTAAAATCATTGTTTCCAAGTGTTAACTTTCTCATTTTTCATGTAAGTTTTGGTTCGGTAGTTTGGGTCCTCTTGTCTTTATCATGGTTACATAATCCAAAAAATTATAATTATGATTCAAAAATAATATATATTCATTAAATAAATATTTATAATCATCCCTTAAAGTTATATATATAAAAATGAATTACACTGTTCATGGTGACAATAGGCCGTACGTACGCATGAACACTATTTTAACTTTTCAACTATGGAATGAAAGAAAGGTAAATAAAAATAAAAATCTAAAAAATAATTATTATATAAAATATATATATCATATAAATTCATTAAATATATACTTATTACACTCCATGTAAAGCAGTAATGAAAAACGAATCACATCGCTTTATGGAGGTGGTAGTCCACACATACGCATGAGCGATGTTATCATTTTCCAATGGATGGAAAGGTAATAAATAATATATGATATTATTATTAAATAATAATAATTATATAATAAATTTCACATATAAACATTAAAATTATCATAATATCCATCCATGAAATATGGAGATGGTAAATGAATTTTATCGATACATGGAGGCGGTAGTCCACACATACGCACATACAATACTTTCACTTCCCATTTGATGAAAAAGAGGATGAATAATGGTGGTTAAATAATCATAATAACATTTAAGTATATTTATTATACTTAATTTATTATTTTATGATGAATACCTTAAATTTATATAAGGTGTAAGAATAAGCAATTTGAAAGAGTTCGGGTAGGATGATTACCTTTACTTCAGTTGTGCTCCTTTATATCCTTACTTATGAACCCTTGGAATAGTATTTTAAGAATAAAAACGCCTATAATTTTTTTGTATGGAAGTTTAGAAGATAATTGGGTAGGGTTTGACTAATATATATTTCTCAAAGTGGTGTAAATAAGATATTGGAGATGTGTCCTTTTATAACTAAGGTGAGTGACACACTTGTAATTTTTCAAAGTTTTAAAATATTATTAAGTCACTTTCTAAGAAAAATGGATCCAAAATGACTCATATTATAAGTTTATAAGGTAAAGTTTTAAATAAAATCAACCAATTATGTTTAATAAAGTGTTTAGGTCATTTTAATCCTCATATTTTTATATTAACCCCCTAGTAAACCCATTTTGACCTTTATCACAATAACACCTTTTTCAATCTTAAACGATTATAATTTTACTTATAAGATAAAAATTGGATCAAAAATGGAAAATGCAACAAATTTTAGACCATTTATAATCCTAATTAACCTAATGTAATATTTTTATGATTTTTAAATAGTTTAATAAAATATTATTTTTCATAAAATATCAATAATTCCATTTTTGACATTATTCATATATTTAACTTTAAAGACATCAAGAAAACAGATTAATTCGAATATAAACTATTTAAACATAAATTATACATTATTATCAACCATAAATTTCATGTGTAACCCTAATTAATCCAAAAAATATTACTTTTTGTATTCTTAAAATTATTTATTTTGATTTTTATATTACTTGCACAAGCATCGTGTTAATGTTGTATAAGAGTTTAAGGTAATTATATAATCACTAAAAATCATACATAAATTAACTTTATGAAAATAATTGTATTCTTCTAAAAATAAACTTTAATATTCATTAAAAACTTATTTTTATTCCTAGGTAAACATATAATAGATATTTAAAAGAAAGATATTGACATTTTATATTTTTATTTACTTAAAATAATATAAATGTCATTGTCAAGGTAAAATGGCACCAAAATGCAATATATTTGAATTAAGGATGGATATAGTAGAATATATTCCATAAAATGAAATAAGGGTAATATATGGGTCTATTTTGATACCTTATCTAATAGTTTTAATCTTGTTTTACCCATTTTACCCGTACCGAGGTGATAAATATTTACAATTGTTACTATTCATAATGAAAACAATAAAAGGGATATATTTACAAAATTTGAACATACTAATTAAAAATATGGTATCCATTTTTAAATATTCAATATCTATAAGTGATATAAATCAATTCTAATATAAATGCATAAAATTCTATTGAAAACTATTTTTAGAAAAATGTGTTTTTAAGCATAAAAAAAACTTATATCAAAATCATGAATATCAATGATTAAAATCGTATAAATTATATCATTCTAAATAAAATGGATCGTATTTCTCTTTAATACCAAATTCAAAATAGACTGGGACTTTTAAATCACTTTATTTAACAAAAATAAATGAGAGTATTTGAAAAATTGGTATTTTTCACTATTCACTGAAAAATCAATCATTTCAGAAAAACCCAAAATTTCACCCTAAGTTAATTATGATATTATAATTTAAAAAATTATGTTAATTTTATAAAATATAATTTTTAAAAGTGGTACAAATTAATTATAATTCCCACATGAAAAATGAAATAAAATCATTTTTTTGAAGAAAATGCATTTTTGATGTATAAAATAACTTCACTAAAAATTGAATCCTTATTTTATAAGAATTAATAAATAATTTTTTATTGAGTAATACAATTATAAATGTATTTCATAATTTTATTACTCATATTCATACCATCCAATTCAATGACTATGTTGTAATAGTCACATTTAAATACTAGTTTTTTATAATATATCTCAATTCACTTAAAGCGCAGTGTTGCATGTTAAGAAAGATATCAAGATTATTGTTATTTTAAACTAATTTTTTGGGGTGTTACATTATACTCCCTTAAATAAATTATGCCCTCACAATTTTATCTCAGCCATCAAAGGTTCAATATTTAAAAAATATTTTTATTGAAAACCCACATTATAATGACCCAGACTTTTTATACATAGATATTACATATTATTAAATGAATATTCATCACAAAACATTACGATATATGCAAGAACCATAAGGTTTTAGTGTCTTTGGGGACTTGGATACAAAAACATCCGGTTCATTAAAAAAATCTGTAACGCCCCGACCCCAGCTACCCAGAGTCGGTGCATTACTTCGTAACATTGGCATGATCACAAAAGATCAAGTCTCGAAAGACCGATTAGTTTAGTAGCCTTGGAAACACTAGATACATTCATAAATGTTACATTACATCATAAAGTGAAAAAATAATAACAAAGTCTTAATAGTCCACACTCATATCCTCTTCTGACTATCCCTGCAGGTCATTCATAAAATACTTCTTCACATCCTGGATAATATTAAAACAATGAAAGGGGTGAGCTCAGATGCTCAGTAAGGATAACAATATAGCAGAAGCTTTCATAAATAAACATTAACAATTAAGGCAATGTATAACTAAAACAAAATCCTTTTAAACTTGAACTTCAACATAATATGGAAAAAGTAAAATGAGATAATGCCATTCACTTCTTCACATGGATATTCTACTGGTCGAATAATCACATGCAATATCAATAACCACTTTCATAATGAGGGAATGTATAATTCCAGACATTCTGAAACATTTTGTCAAGGCCTCGGCCAAGACATCTAAAATGATTAAGGCCTCGGCCAAAACCATAAATCAAATTGGGAAAGGGCCTCGGCCAATTCCACATCTAGTTGTCTCATGAGACCTACCGATGCAATATTTTTAGAAGATACTTACGTTTAAAATTTCTTAAATATACTCCAGTGTTTTTCTGAAAACATTATGCAAGCTTTTGAAAACAAAATAACTAATTCTGAGACTACTCGACTAATTACAGGCCATGATGGGTCCACGCCCAATCCCTTCCTGTCTACCACACTCGAGATTCAGGTTTTCTGAAAACATTTTTAAGCTTGCGTTAAATACGTATACATTTGCACTGGATTTTCATATATTTGAGAGAAATATCTTTTTTTTGAAATCATTTATAAATCAAATAATCATAAAATAAAACCTTTTGAATAAATGTAAAAGTCAAAGGGGTTTATACACCGTATAAAAGAATGTTGTGTATAAAACCAAATAAGCCTCAATGGAAAGAGATTGAGACGGAGTCCTTAAAAAGATCAATTTTAAAATAAAATAGATATATTATGTGTATTCACTATAGGTACACATAAAGAAAGTAAAAATACAAAATAAGACATAATAATATCATGACATAATTTGAAAGTAGGAGATTAACCCAAAGAATGGAAGTTGGGTTAAGAAGTTCCCTTAAAAAGATCATTTTGTAAACAAAATAGATCGCTCATGTGTATTCACTATAATCTCACATAAATAAAGTATAAATACATGATAAGACATAATCATATCATGACATAATTTGAAAGAAGGAGATTAACCCAAAGAATGGAAGTTGGGTTAAGAAGTTCCCTTACCTTGTGTCTTGTCCTGACTCGACCGTTCCTTAACCTCCTGAATAATAAACTAGAGTTAATTTCTATTTACTTAAGAACCTTTTTCATGTTCATTATTCCTTTTATATCCCTTATTACCATGTTATGAACATTATTTAATTATTTAAGTTAATAACGGTCGTTTTGTCGATCTTTGGTACTTGAGTCAAAAATAAACTTCTTATAATTACAAGTTGTTCATGTGGTGAAATATCCATTATATCTAGAATTATATTCATGATGTAGATATCATATATATAATATATACAGTATATACATTCATTCATAATGTCACGTAACATTTAGAGGTAAGAAATGAAATGCACCGTTCATGGAGACGGTAAGCCGTACGTACGCATGAATGCTACTTTCATTTCAATTTCATATTTAATGGAACGAAATAATAATGATATAAATGTATAATATAATTCCAGTATAATATAGTGTATAATACCATTTACTCCATCCTTTATACATCCCACATATGGCATTAACGATTCAAATCACTTTGAGGGGGCGGTAGTCCGCACTTCCTAAAATGAAATTATCGCATTTTACCCATAATGGAAATCATAAAGTATGCCATAAATGAGAAATACAGAAGTATAAGTAAAACATAAACATATTATATATTATATATAAAAATAGTGACATCTTAATGGCCACCTTTGAAGGTGTTATATGAGTGTTGAACAATCATCGTTTCGTGAGGCAGAAATTCGCCATCCACAGAAACCGTATGTTCTTTAACCATTAGATGTAGGTGTGTGTAATTGTAGCTCGAATCCATCTTATAACAACATCCTAGTATATTGAGGATACTTGTGTTGTTACAAAAGAAATGAATAAAAAGAGTTTAGGGGGTTGGAGAAGAAAAACAAAACAAAACAACATTAGAGAAGACATTACCTAAAAATTGGGTAACTCTTTTTGATTTGAGCCAAAGGCTTCCTTGGGAAGAGTTCTGACCAAAGTGAGGCTTATATGAGTAATAGGGGGAAGTTGGGAGAGTATTTGGGCAGAGGTTGGCCGAGCCAAATGGCTTGAAGGTGTGAATAAGGTGGGAGAGGTGGGGGCCTTTTATAAGTGGAGAGGAGGGGCTCTTTTGGAAAGATTGAAATGTTACATTATTACACAATGCTTTTCGGATTATAAAGGTCCCACACTTATATAATTCGTGGCTAAGGTGATAAGGGTTCTAAATATCTTCATCCAATAGGCTTTGGACAAGTGTAAGCCTTGGATTTTGCATTATCTTCTCATTTTATTTAAATCGTTGAATAATGAGGTCATCGCCGCATCATAATGATGTCATATATAATTTAATTTATTTAATGTCTAAAAATTATAAAAAAAATAATATGATGTAGGAAATCTTTTTAGATTTCTAATGAATATTTATAATCAAAATTTGGACTTGTGTAACCCCACTTAAAAACTGTTTTAGTAAAACAACTCATGTTTGTGTCAATTTAATTTTAACATTAAATAAATATATATTAATGTCATTTTCCAACTAAAGTGGATCCATGGGGTCCCCAAGTTGACCCATGGGTTGTCTTGGTCGGCCATGACTCATAAAATAGGAGTAAGACAAGTGTCATTCTCATCTCATATTATTAAAACATTATTTGTACCTTAAACTACACTAATTACCTCTAATCGCGATTAAGAACTTAAAAGTTACTATTCACCAAAAATTTATTTTAATCTCATTGAACCACATTTTACTTCTTAATGAAAACCATGTATGTCGGATTTTTGAAAATCAAATCACAAAAGTGGTAATATTTCATTTAAATGAAAAATCAGTTATTTAACTACCACTTAGTGGTTTCACTATTCATCAAAAATTGAAGTTTTTCAGAACAAAGCCAAAATTTCACTCTAAGATATAATTGATATTCCGAATTCAAAAATGATGTCTATTTTACAAAATTCCAAACATATAAGTTGCATTAATTAATTTTATTATTAATTCCCGCTGTCACAACAAATAGCGTGTTTTAAGAAACAATTTATATCAAAAGATTGACAATTGTTTATGTCCAATTTCAATGTTAAATTAATTCTAATGACCACCATTGGATAAAATGGTAAAAATATATTATAATTATACTTTAAAACCACTAAATAGTATAATTTATCACTATAAATTATTTTTATTAAAAAAGTTGTTTTTAAGTAATTTTCACTATTCATAAAAATTAGAAGTTCTCAGAAAAATACCAAAAATTCAACATAGGCTAATTTCGATATTACGAACACAAAAATGAAGTCCATTTTGAAATATAAAATTTCTATAATTTTAAAAAGTGGTTATTACTATTCATAACGGCTACTTTGATTAGTCGCGGTGTTTTAGAACTCGAACTTGCGTACAATGCAAGCTATTGCATTATTGAAAGAGAGGCATATCGTGGAAGCTCAGGGTGTTACATTCTCCCCTCCTTCAATAAATTGAGTTCTCGCAATTTGATATTTTTCTTTGAAAATAAGAGGTTGAAAATAGAAAATACCTTTTTGGAAAACCCACATCGGAAATAAGGTTAATAAAATTTAGCCTTAATAAGAGGGAAATGGAAATAAGAAAGTCACCACCAAATTATGATCTAGATAAGGAGAACATTGGTGGCAATTAGAGACATATAATTGGAGGAAAAACGTAAATATTTGTAGGGAGAGATTGAGGTCATCAATCACAATCAACTGTCAAATTGAGGGCCTCAAAGCCTTCAATCTATGTTGATTTAAAATATCATCAGTTCAACAAGACATAAGGTATTAGGATAACACATTTTTTGTTTTAATATCCCTTTACTAAAGTTTAAGAATTAATTTATTCATTGAATAAGAGATAGGTATATATATATTTATGCTTGACAATTAGAGTTTCAACCTTCAACTCATCTTTCACTCAAAAAGATAATAGAACTCAAAAATATTATACTTATCCTAATTGTATAAGGTTCCAAATGTTAACACATACCATTTAGATTAGTAAAATTATTTTGTATTAACCGGGGACTTCCTGTAGGCTAGTGGTAGGAAATAAAGGCTTGTCTCACTATGATTGTGGGTTCGATTCCTGCAGCTTTTTCCGACGCGACGGGTTATGCCCCACCCTGCAGGTTGTCCTTTTCCTAAAACTATAGTATTATAATATTCCAAAAATAATCTTCAGAAATGATTTAACCTTAAACAATACTATCCATGGTTCAACTTAATCCATTCCAACCTTAATAGTTATCCAAAATACCTCCGTCCAGACTTTCTCTAAAAGGTCTCTAAATTCCAAAATCAATTGTAACATCAGATTCCCCAAACAAAGAAAAGTTTCTCCTATTGTCACATACTAAAAATATGATTACCTTAATCATATTAAATCATTAATGAAAACAACATGTACTGCAGTACAATCCTTATATATATCACATTATTCTTATAACCATAATCTAGTTCTTGAGTCCAAAAACACAAATACAATAATTATTCCGCTTCAACTGTAGTCACAGCATAAGATTGGCCTTGATCCCTAGGCCTTTTCTGAGGTAAGTTTCCTTGACGCTTAGGACATTCATTTGCATAATGACCCATTTCTCTACAATTGTAGCATTCAACATTGATAGCCTCTTTCTTTCCCTTGCAATCACGCGCCTGGTGACCTTTTTCTCCACATTTATAACAAACTCTCATTCCTTTTAGGCAAGCACCGGGGTGATTCTTCCCACAACTATCGCATAATGTAAAATCCTTCTTTCCCTTTTTCCCTTTATCCGTTTCTTGTTCCACCATTCTCTTCTTCTCTTGCTTTACTTTGTTGTCATAAGACTTAGATAATTCCTTTTCTGTCTTGATAGCACATGAGACAATATCTTCGTATGATGAGAAGGTTTGTGATACTAAAGCTCGACGGATAAATGGTTTTAACCCATCAAAGAAACGATCAATCTTACTTCTTGGGTTACGTATATAATCGGAAGCATGCCTCGCTAACCTTGTAAAGTTAGCCTCATACTTTGCGACATTCTCATCCTCCTTCTGCCTCAGACTCAGAAATTGCCTTTCCATATCTGCTCGATGGTCACGAGGAAAGTATTTTTCTAAGAAAAGCACTTTGAACTCCCTCCATTCCATATTCGATACGTCATCATCTTCCTTTGTGTTTTGAATCAGCGACCACCACTGATCGGCATCTCCAGTGAGGCGGTAAACTGCCATGACAACCTTCTCCCTTTCACTACTCCCCAAGGCATGGAATATTTTCTCTAAGGAATTTATCCATTGCTCAGCTACTATAGGATTTGTACTCCCATTGAAGGTTGGTGGTTGTTGCCTCATGAAGAGGTCTAACATTGATCCTCCACACTGTGGATCAGGGTGCTCCATACGGGTAAGGTTATCATTCATAACCTGAGTAAGTTGTCCCAGTATGGTGATTAGCTGATCGGCACCAGTTGCATCACTAGCCCCACTATAATTATCTTGAGCAGGAGGGAAATCCCTACATGGAGTGCGTGCATTGATACGGTTTCCATTTCTTCCACTAGGCGCCATTTCTAAACAATGGCATAAACTAGATCAGTTTATGAATTAAAATACATAATCCCATACTTATAAAACACTTAACATAAATTGAACTATTTATGGATATAATCCATAATCATAAAAATGTTTTCTTTGAGGAAGTATATACTCATAAACCCTTCATAATGATTTGTAAAGAAAATGAGAGTTATCCTAAGCATATCCCCTAGGAGTGTCATAACCAAGAGTTCAGCAAGGCCCATTGTCATGTACTAGTTCCCGTTTGAGTCTAGCTCAAAGCAGTGTTTTCGGGTTTTACCCCTAGGTACATCTGTGCCAGAGCCGCCTCTACTTGCTCGTATCCAGACAGGGATGTATTGCTCGGAAAACTCACAAAATCTCTACAATAACAAAATTCTAGGAAGTTCTTCTATACTAATCCTCAAAGTCTATCTTTGGGCTATGTGCTCTAATCAGAGTTTATCTAAATCTAGCTTCCAAGGTTAGTAATAAACTGCCTCTGATACCAACTGTAACGCCCCAAACCCAGCTACCCAGAGTCGGTGCATTACTTCGTAACATTGGCATGATCACAAAAGATCAAGTCTCGAAAGACCGATTAGTTTAGTAGCCTTGGAAACACTAGATACATTCATAAATGTTACATTACATCATAAAGTGAAAAACTAATAACAAAGTCTTAATAGTCCACACTCATATCCTCTTCTGACTATCCCTGCAGGTCATTCATAAAATACTTCTTCACATCCTGGATAATATTAAAACAATGAAAGGGGTGAGCTCAGATGCTCAGTAAGGATAACAATATAGCGGAAGCTTTCATAAATAAACATTAACAATTAAGGCAATGTATAACTAAAACAAAAGCCTTTTAAACTTGAACTTCAACATAATATGGCAAAAGTAAAATGAGATAATGCCATTCACTTCTTCACATGGATATTCTACTGGTCGAATAATCACATGCAATATCAATAACCACTTTCATAATGAGGGAATGTATAATTCCAGACATTCTGAAACATTTTGTCAAGGCCTCGGCCAAGACGTCTAAAATTATTAAGGCCTCGGCCAAAACCATAAATGAAATTGGGAAAGGGGCTCGGCCAATTCCACGTCTAGTTGTCTCATGAGACCTACCGATGCAATCTTTTTAGAAGATACTTACGTTTAAAATTGCTTAAATATACTCCAGTGTTTTTCTGAAAACATTATGCAAGCTTTTGAAAACAAAATAACTAATTCTGAGACTACTCGACTAATTACAGGCCATGATGGGTCCACGCCCAATCCCTTCCTGTCTACCACACTCGAGAGTCAGGTTTTCTGAAAACATTTTTAAGCTTGCGTTAAATACGTATACATTTGCACTGGATTTTCATATATTTGAGAGAAATATCTTTTTTTTTGAAATCATTTATAAATCAAATAATCATAAAATAAAACCTTTTGAATAAATGTAAAAGTCAAAGGGGTTTATACACCGTATAAAAGAATGTTGTGTATAAAACCAAATAAGCCTCAATGGAAAGAGATTGAGACGGAGTCCTTAAAAAGATCAATTTTAAAATAAAATAGATATATTATGTGTATTCACTATAGGTACACATAAAGAAAGTAAAAATACAAAATAAGACATAATAATATCATGACATAATTTGAAAGTAGGAGATTAACCCAAAGAATGGAAGTTGGGTTAAGAAGTTCCCTTACAAAGATCATTTTGTAAACAAAATAGATCGCTCATCTGTATTCACTATAATCTCACATAAATAAAGTATAAATACATGATAAGACATAATTATATCATGACATAATTTGAAAGAAGGAGATTAACCCAAAGAATGGAAGTTGGGTTAAGAAGTTCCCTTACCTTGCGTCTTGTCCTGACTCGACCGTTCCTTAACCTCCTGAATAATAAACTAGAGTTAATTTCTATTTACTTAAGAACATTTTTCATGTTCATTATTCCTTTTATATCCCTTATTACCATGTTATGAACATAATTTAATTATTTAAGTTAATAACGGTCGTTTTGTCAATCTTTGGTACTTGAGTCAAAAATAAACTTCTTATAATTACAAGTTGTTCATGTGGTGAAATATCCATTATATCCAGAATTATATTCATGATGTAGATATCATATATATCATATATACAGTATATACATTCATTCATAATGTCACGTAACATTTAGAGGTAAGAAATGAAATGCACCGTTCATGGAGACGGTAAGCCGTACGTACGCATGAACGCTACTTTCATTTCAATTTCATATTTAATGGAACGAAATCATAATGATATAAATGTATAATATAATTCCAGTATAATATAGTGTATAATACCATTTACTCCATCCTTTATACATCCCACATATGGCATTAACGATTCAAATCACTTTGAGGGGGCGGTAGTCCGCACTTCCTAAAATGAAATTATCGCATTTTACCCATAATGGAAATCATAAAGTATGCCATAAATGAGAAATACAGAAGTATAAGTAAAACATAAACATATTATATATCATATATAAAAATAGTGACATATTAATGGCCACCTTTGAAGGTGTTATATGAGTGTTGAACAATCATCGTTTCGTGAGGCAGAAATTCGCCATCCACAGAAACCGTATGTTCTTTAACCATTAGATGTAGGTGTGTGTAATTGTAGCTCGAATCCATCTTATAAAAACATCCTAGTATATTGATGAGTGTTGTTACAAAATAAATGAATAAAAAGAGTTTAGGGGGTTGGAGAAGAAAAACAAAACAAAACAACATTAGAGAAGACATTACCTAAAAATTGGGTAACTCTTTTTGATTTGAGCCAAAGGCTTCCTTGGGAAGAGTTATGACCAAAGTGAGGCTTCTAGGAGTAAGAGGGGGAAGTTGGGAGAGTATTTGGGCAGAGGTTGGCCGAGCCAAATGTCTTGAAGGTGTGAATAAGGTGGGATAGGTGGGGGCCTTTTATAAGTGGAGAGGAGGGGCTCTTTTGGAAGGATTGAAATGTTACATTATTACACAATGCTTTTCGGATTCTAAAGGTCCCACACTTATATAATTCGTGGATAAGGTGATAAGGGTTCTAAATCTCTTCATAAAATAGGCTTTGGACAAGTGTAAGCCTTGGATTTTGCATTATCTTCTCATTTTATTTAAATCGTTGAATAATGAGGTCATCGCCGCATCATAATGATGTCATAAATAATTTAATTTATTTAATGTCTAAAAATTATAAAAAAAATACTATGATGTAGGAAATCTTTTTAGCTTTCTAATTAATATTTATAATCAAAATTGGGACTTGTGTAACCCCACTTAAAAACTGTTTTAGTAAAACAACTCATGTTTGTGTCAATTTAATTTTAACATTAAATAAATATATATTAATGTCATTTTCCAACTAAAGTGGATCCATGGGGTCCCCAAGTTGACCCATGGGTTGTCTTGGTCGGCCATGACTCATCCAATAGGAGTAAGACAAGTGTCATGCTCATCTCATATTATTAAAACATTATTTGTACCTTAAACTACACTAATTACCTCTAATCGCGATTAAGAACTTAAAAGTTACTATTCACCAAAAATTTATTTTAATCTCATTGAACCACATTTTACTTCTTAATGACAACCATGTATGTCTTATTTTTGAAAATCAAATCACAAAAGTGGTAATATTTCATTTAAATGAAAAATCAGTTATTTAACTACCACTTAGTGGTTTCACTATTCATCAAAAATTGAAGTTTTTCAGAACAAAGCCAAAATTTCACCCTAAGATATAATTGATATTCCGAATTCAAAAATGATGTCTATTTTACAAAATTCCAAACATATAAGTTGCATTAATTAATTTTATTATTAATTCCCGCTGTCACAACAAATAGCGTGTTTTAAGAAACAATTTATATCAAAAGATTGGCAATTGTTTATGTCCAATTTCAATGTTAAATTAATTCTAATGACCAACATTGGATAAAATGGTAAAAATATATTATAATTATACTTTAAAACCACTAAATAGTATAATTTATCACTATAAATTATTTTTATTAAAAAAGTTGTTTTTAAGTAATTTTCACTATTCATAAAAATTAGAAGTTCTCAGAAAAATATCAAAAATTCAACATAGGCTAATTTCGATATTACGAACACAAAAATGACGTCCATTTTGAAATATAAAATTTCTATAATTTTAAAAAGTGGTTATTACTATTCATAACGGCTACTTTGATTAGTCATGGTGTTTTAGAACTCGAACTTGCGTACAATGCAAGCTATTGCATTATTGAAAGAGTGGCGTATCGTGGAAGCTCGGGGTGTTACAAAATCTACATCATCTCCTACTTAGTTCTTCATAACTAGAACCCTTATTAGACACATCAGACTTAAAAATTACCTTCATATTCTAGGGAAAGGAAAAAATAATAAAGGGTGAGACCAGATACTCAGTGAGGGAATAAAATTGATAAGTAATCATAACATGCGATCCAAAGGTATAACATGATATCATAAAAGATAAGACTTATGAGTAATAACATAGGAGCATAACTGATTTGGGGGTCTTTTCCATGAAAACCTCAATCAATAATTTATCCGTAGGATAAATTCACTATAGTAGTCCCTGAATTGTCTCTTAAGGAGGTTTCAATTTGAGTTTCAAAACTTTCACTTTTGTTTGAGTTGTTTTCGTAAGAAAATAAAATGGTTATTTGATTAAAAGTTTTAATACCAACTATAAATTTAAACTAAAGTGAAAGAAACTTGAATAACAAGACAAAAAATTGATAGGAAATAAAATGAGTTTGAAATTAGAATTAAGATAGTGGAATCAGAAAAGATTAAACCTCTTAGACACTCCCCTTTTCCTTGTATAAAAACATTTCTAAATTGAATTTCTAAATTCAACCCCCAAGGACCCCCAGGTGAACACTCAAATTTTAATAGGCATCATATCAAGTCCTCAATATGATTTTTGACCCACCTATAGAAGTGACTCAATTACTTGAAGACCTCCAAGAAATCAATCCTAATTGAAATCACTATGCTTAATGGAAAGACCTTATCAAAGAATTTTAAATAGTGAAATCAATTAATTTAATTCATAGATGAAACAACCATCAAAATAAATTTGATGAAAATATATTGAAGAAGGAAAACAACCGCATTTATATGTTCAAGAGAAATTCAAAAATATATTACATAATAAGAAAGCAACTTAGAAGAGAGTGTCTGTCTGGTGTCACCAGCTGCAACCACTTTCTTATTCTCCATACATTACTTGCACATCATCCATATTTTCCATTACATAATCAATGGATGAAATATTCATCAAGATCTCAATCTATAAGCTCCCTCCCAAAGAATAATGGCGGTCGATTATTTGGAGTTCGTCTATTAGTGTGGCACTGCTTGGTATCATCCCAGAATAATTTGGAAGGGCATCTAAGAATGATATTTATAGGATTTTCCCATAAAATCCCTTACAACATTACATTTATTTTTCAGTGCATCACCATCGTCATGATGTGAAATGGTCTTTTGCATCGTGTAATCCTTCGGCCAATAGTCATCGTGAATCTCGACTAGATTTTATCCAAAAACACGTATAAAAAATCCATATCATGTAATGAAGTTACACAATGTGTATTGATATTTCATAGCTTATAATTATGTCATCTATTGTCTCATTTGGAAAATCCCTTTTGAAAAAAAATCATGTCATGTAAGGGAATTACACAACTTGTAACTATGTTACTCCAGTTTTCTAGTTTTGATTATTTTCTCCAAAATCTGGTGTCATGAAATGAGCTTTTCTCATGGAGAAAAGTTTCTTTTAGCTGAATCATTAAATACACAAGCTATTGAAAATAATTAATATTCAAGAATTGTGAAATTTTATATTTCAATCTCAAAACATCCATAAATTCTAAAAACAACGCAATATAGAATGACACAATAGTGGGGTTTAAATCATTAAAATTGATATGAAAGATAGTGGATATATTATCTCTATTAATAATATAAATAAAATGACATCATAAGATCATAGAAACATAATAAATGTGGTAGAAATACAAAACAAGACATAAAAATAAGTAAAGGCTAACTGACAAGACAAAATTACATGGTGGAAATAGTCCCATCATGGAATAGGTTTACTATATAATTATATACATAACCACAACTATAAAATTTACCCATGGACATGATTTGGAACTGTGCATGTAGGCCATAAAACCATGGAAATAACATATTTTCATGTTTTTTCCTAATCGTGGTGGCTAAATCCACCGCAGTAGGGATACCCTATTTCCACAGTTTAAACCGTGGAAATAAGTGGTATATTTTCATAGTTTAGATCATGGAAATAGGATGCCTAAAACCATGGTAAAACCATAGAAATAGACCATCTATTTCCATAGTTTAAACCATGGAAATAGGTAGTCTATTACCATAGTTTAAACTGTGATAATAGGTTCCTTCAATATAAAAAAACAATGACAACACCACTTGTAGTATCAAATTACAGAAACCCAAACCCCCTACAAAAAACCACCTGCAACATACAAATACACTTGTAACATCGAATTCTAGAAACCACTTGCAATATCTTATTTTCAAAAAATAAAAAAATGATACATATAAAATTGAAATTTTATAAACAATGAAAAAAATGATAGATTAAAAAATTGTCAATAATATAGCTCAAAAATGTCATCTGAATCCTCATCATCATTAGCACTAATATCAATAACATCAACATGTGTACCACCCACAATAACTTCATCATCATCTTCATCACCATCAGTACCCTATCCATTATCACGAGCCTCTCCACTAACACCCTATCCATCATCTCCAACCTCTCCACCAACACCCTCTCCATCATCTTAAGCCTATCCACAAACATCTTCAGACTATCCGCCAAAATCATTAGCTACACAATCATCGCTATCCTCATAGACAAGGTTAAAACTTTATAAACATCCACCCACTATTATTGTACCCTCTGGAGGAAGTGAAGATCATATAACTGATATCACCTTGATAAAATTTTTCATTTTCCTTTTTCCACATCTTTTGAGACTCTTGTCTAACTTTTTGCTTTGCTCTATCAATGGCAACATGCAATTGTTATTCAGTAACCATTCCTGTAGTATTTCTAGAATATTCAATACTTGAAAACCAATATTTAGATGACATAATTTTATTTCTGTGTTTATAAGGAATTATTCCACTGTTATCATTGCCTAAAACCTAATGTAAATAATCATTTAGTCCAAATGTGTAAGGTTACTTTATTTCTAGAACTTGAAGAGAATCCTATAAAAGGGTGTTACCATTTTAGTAGATAATCAAAAAAATAAATAATAAAAAACAAGAATGTAACTTATAAATAAAATTATCTTAAATTAATGACAAACAATAAAATTTTCAACAATAAAGGATAATAGTTGACTCTTTGATTTGTTACAGGTGTTTGATCTCACACATAAGTGTAGTACACAATACATAATTAAATGACTGGGTGATAGAATTCGTAATTGAATCAAGGAAGAGATAAAGAATCCACTATAAATGTATTGAAACCTTTAATACTCCCTCTCCATTCACTATATCATCCATTATATTAATTATATCCACCAATAAACTAAAAAAATCCAAACACCTTCCACATCAGCAATTTATAGACCATTCCTCTAAGTCTTCCAGATCTAAGTAATATGAGCCAATTTCTAAACAATTAGATTAGTCCCAGTCTGGGTTAGTATAACTCAAAAAATATTTAGATCAATGAGAAAACCCTAAACCAATACCTCATTTGGAATTAGATTTCAAAATATTGTTTAACAAGGCTATCCTAAAATTGAATTATAATATTACAGATTAGTTAATTGAGAAGACAAAAGAATAAGTATTCAACTCTAATAAAAAACAATTGAAAATTCAAGAGTAAATAGTGGAAAAGAGAAGAAACATTGTGGATTAACATTAAAAAAATATGTGAGGAATGTTCTATCTAAAAAATCACTTGCACTTTAATTACAAGAATATAACAATCAAATAAGTTACATAAAAACAATTTCAATAAGAAAACTGAAAATAAATATACATTTGGAATTGTAATAGTGCAGATAGAAAAAATAGTGATTTCACTAAGCACCACACATTTCAAAATTCCCACACCCATTCCATATAACTTTAACATTGCATAAACCATTAAAAAATGGTTTTATCCAACCCAATATTCTTAGATAATAAAAAAATTTCTATGATATCATTACCATAACCTGACTAGTTCCAATATCAAGCATTAAATGTCATAATTATGTTTTGAACACATCATCTTGCTGA
This sequence comes from Viscum album, assembly GCA_963277665.1. Classification (NCBI taxonomy): domain Eukaryota; kingdom Viridiplantae; phylum Streptophyta; class Magnoliopsida; order Santalales; family Viscaceae; genus Viscum; species Viscum album. The sequence goes on along the minus strand of OY728166.1, from coordinate 904,481,063 downwards.
CAGTGAATCCAAAACTCATATATTCACTACTATAAAACATTCAAACACTCATTGGAAACCTATAATACATCAAAAAAATAAATTTATAAAATAAATAAAATATAATACACAACATTATATACTTATAATGGATCTACTCAACAAACATTTTTCATTCTTAAATATCACTTCCTCTATGATGAAATTGAATATGAGGTATTTTAATTTTAAAATAAAGATGTGTTTGACATTGGGCTAGTTTAATATTTCTCTAACTTTTAATTTATCCTTACATATACAACATTTAATTGAGTCATTGCACTTTAAAGTTAGAAATTGAAACCTATAAATACAAGTTTAATGGTATTACTGGCATCTCTTATCCTTTTTTATTCAAAATACATAGTTTTGATATTTATTCTTGTTAATTTTGTAAAACCTTAATATCATAGTATACATGTAGGGTAAATAGCAACAATACTACTTAAATAATTAATATTATAAATCATAAAAATGCTTACTGTTTTTTATAAAGTCCCCACCAGAAACATGATATGAATTAGGTAAACATTAATGGGATGTAAGGGTATTAATAAAAAGTGTTTGGAGTCTATGGTTATTTTTAATGAAAAAAAGGTAGATAGAATGTAACCCAATGAACTTAACCTTCATGTAAATTATAAATTAGGATCAAATTGAGATATTTTTAGCTACTTTTAACATATTAAAAAACATAGGTTAAAAAAAAATTTAAAACCCTATGTGATAAGAACATGGGATGCATCCCTAGGATGAAGTCCATAATAGATCTAGCCAGTGTTTGGACTCAGTAAAGGTCCTAGGGTGTTGGGGGTTGCTGCTACAAATAATACCTATGGTTGGTGGTTGGTTTTATAAGGGGGTAATTAGTTTGGGCTGATAGAAGGAGGGGGTTAATAAATATGGGCTTATTTTATTGAGTTTATATATAATAGAGAAATTGTTTTTAGAAGATACTTGTTTTTAACTTGAAATAAACCTAATTAACTATAAACAAATAAATATCTAGACATTATGAAATATAAACTAAAAATTTAAAAACATTCTTATAATTATTTCCAGTGTTTCCTGATTCATAATAGTTCCATCTTTATTTTTCCTAACAGAACAAAACAATGATGATCAAGGAACACATCCTTCAATATTTAATGCCCGTTTCTGCATGAAAATTGAACATAAATCAATGAAAAAAATAAATGTATATTAAATATTAAATTATATATTACCTAAAATAGTTCATGATCTAGCATTGAAGTTCACCCTAGATTATGATTATATTTCATAGTTCCCTTATTTATTATGTTCCTTTCAGATGAATATTATTAGTAATCAAAAATAAATTATCATTTCAACAAGTCACAAAGGATAAATAAATCATCATTTCAACTTAACAATTCAATGAGTTCAAGACATAACTCAAATAAAAAAGTATGAAAAATAAATTTGAACACAATAAAATTTAATAAAATTATCCACTAATGAAAATTGAGATTAATGAAAAAAAGAATAAATTTATTAAAAACATTAAGACTAAATTTATTAAATTACCTTGAAAGTGAAACTGATCCAATATACAATTAGTTCTTTATATTGGGAAAGTGGGCATTCGTTGAAGATTAGTATATTTTCAATATCAACACCTCTTCTTTTTTTCCATCCAATATGCAAGTCATTCTTATAGGCCGACCACATCTCACCCAATTCCATTAACTTAGATATATTTGTGTGTAGACTATCCATGAATTTATGTTGAAGCTGAATATTAAAACAAAATTTTCAATAATAATTTATAAAGAAATTGAAAATTAATTTGAAAAAATATATTACCCAAATTTTCGCTCAAGCCTTGTCTTTTATTTGATGTCCAACTTTTCTCCACTATATTGCCTGAATTGGAATAATATTACTATGTCTACTGAGTGACCCCATAAAAATTTGCAATTCTTTACCATTTTTTCAATAATTCTCATGTCCTCATTATACTGAACCATGATTTGTGTGTGTCTATTCTACACTGTATACATCTTTGTATGAAAATATTTTTATTAGATGATGGTATTGAAAAAAGAAACAAATATTTTATACACATATATAACTACAATTTAATAAAAAATTATTAATTTCATTACTTTTTAAACATTTACCAGTAGCACTATTTGTTGCTGCTCGATCTTGCACACTATGTTGGGGGCTGAAAACCAGATAAGTGTCCTATATAGTTGACTGTAGATGCTGAGGTTGGGTAGGAGGGTATGGGTATATAGGGGGAATAAACAATTAAGGTGTACCCTATAGAGATAAAGGTGGATAAGGGTAAAAAGTCTGAGTGATGGAAGGCGATGGACTACCCTGAATGGTCGTAAGAGGAAATGGATAAAAAGGATGACCACCCATGTATGGGTAAGGCATATAAGTGGGGGGTAATGATGGGTGTAAATTATCCCAATGACTTCATATCTATGGAATATAAAGCACTACATGTAGGGGGACTGCATGTAGGGCTGATCCTATATTCTGAAGTGCATAAACTATTTCCATTAAACACACATTTCCTCCTTACCCATACATGGGCGATCACCCTTTTTATCCATTTACTCCTAGTACCATGCAAGGTAGTCCATCTACTTCCATACCTCATCATTTTTACCCATATCCACCTTTATCTCTATAGGGTACACCTCCATTGTTTATACCCCCTGTATACCCATACCCTCCTACCCAACCTCAACATCTACAGTCTACTATAGAGGACACTTCTCTAGTTGTTGGCCCCAAAAATAGTATGCAAGATCGCGTGAAAATAAATAGTTATAATGGAAAATGTTTAAAAACTAATGAAATTTATAATTTTTTTTATTATAATTCAGTTATATATGTGTATAAAATATTCGTTTCTTTTTAGGACCATCTTCTAGTAAAAGACGTGGTCGTACAAATATGCATGTAGTGTGGAATAGATACACACAAATCATGGTTCAGTATAATGAGGACATGAAAATAATTGAAAAAATGGTAAAGAATTGTAGAGTTTCATGGGGACACTCAACATACATAGTAATATTATTCCAGTTCAAGAAATCCAGGGGAGAAAATTTGGATTGGAAATAAAAAACAAGGCTTGGGCAGAAATTTGGGAAATATATATATTTTAAATTATTTTGTAATTTCTTTATAAAGTATTATTGAAAAATTTAGTTTAATATTAAGCTTCGATATAACCTCCTAGATGGTCTGCATGCAAATAAATATAGGTTAACAGAACTGGGTGATATTTGGTAGGCCTACAAGCATGACTTGCATGTTGGATGAAAAAAAAGAGGTACTGATCTTGAAAATATACCTACCATCAACGAATTCCCTCTTTCAAAATAAAAAGAACTAATTGCATATTGGAGTAGTTTCACTTTCAAGGCAATTTATTAAATTGAGGCTTAATGTTTTTAATAAATTTATTCTTTTTTTCATTAATCTCATTTTTCAGTAGTGGATGATTTTATTGGATGCAATTGTGTTCTTTTTTATTTTTCAGACTTGGTTATTTGAGTCATGTATTGAACTCGTTGAATTGTTAAGTTGAAATGATGATTTTTATCCCTTGTGACTTGTTAAAATGCTAGTTTATTTTTTTAGTAATAGAATTAATCTAAAAGGAACATAATAAATAAGGTAACCATGAAATATAATCATACTCTGGGGTGAACTATAATGACAGATCATGAATTATTGCAACAATAATGGATATATGTTTATTGAGTCTACACTTGATGTATGAGGATAGCGATGATTGTGTAGATGATGATGCTGGTGGAGAGGATGAATATGTTGGTGGAGAGGCTGAATATGATGAAGAGGGTGCTGGTGGAGAGGCTGAAGATAACAGAGAGGGTACTGTTTGAGAGTCTCATAATGATGGATAAGGTACTGATGGTGATGATGATGACGATGACGATACTACTATTAGTGGTACACATGTTGATGTTGTTGATATAAATGATGATGATGAGGATTCAGATGAAATTTTTGAGCGACATTAGTGACATCTTTTGCATTTATCATTTTTTTCATTGTTTATAAAATTTTAATTTTATATGTATCATTTTTTTTGTGTAAAAATGAGATGTTGACTGTGGTTTCGGAAATTTGATGTTGTAGGTGTATTTGTATATTGTAACTGGTTTTTGTAGGGGGTTTTTGGGTTTCTGGAATTTGATACTGTAAGTGGTGTTGCTATTGTTTTTTTAGATGAAAGGAGTCTATTACCACAGTTTAAACCATGGAAATAGGGTACCTCTACTGTAATAGCTTTAGCCGCTACGATTAGGAAAAACCATGGCAATACGCTATTTCCATGATTTTATGGCCTACGACCACAGTTCCAAACCGTGGTTGTAGGTAAATTTTCTAGTTGTGTCATGATTATGTGTAACATAAAAAAGGAAATCGATCATTAAGAATAAATATAATAATTACCCATAGAAAGAAATGGGTTGTATAATCTTGCCTCATATCATTATCCAGGAGACTTCATAAAGAAGGATTTTGAGAAATGAACTTAATGAATGTATTAACCCATTAAAGGAATGGGTAATGAACTAGGAATATATGTAAGAGACATATATATACATAATTTAAAATCAATACATAACATAAAAGGTTGTTTTTGTTAATTAATAGAAATACTATAAAAATATTAAAAACATTCTTGAGGAAAATAACCGTTCCATTTTGAAATTACTTTAAAATATAAAAATTTCCAAAAGTATTATGAAAAATATTTTCTTTGAAAATAAATTTGGAAACTTATAAAGGAATCTTCAAATAATTGAATGTTCATGATGTAAGGAAACTCTGTTCATGCTGTATACATTAAAAAAAATATTCCTTTCACATTTTTTTTGTAAAAAAGTCAAAAATACCTTGTTTGGAAAATGAGAAGAATATTCCTTTATAAAAACTTTTTAAAAAGTAAAAAATAGGTAAAAATTAATTTAATAAATTATTAGATAATATTAAAAAATTTCTTGAATACATTTTATAGAAAATATAGACATGAAAGAAAAATATTCCCATCCTAGTAGAAAAATAAAATTGATTTTCCTTAAAAAAATTGTTTCAGTCTCTTGAGTAATTAAAGAGAGGAAAATAAAATGAAAACCTTTAATATAAATGAATAAACATAGGAGAATTAAATATATGGGGTTTAAGTTATAAAGACCAAATAATTCCTCCAACATGGATTTAAATATAAAAAATCTCAAATAATGATGAGATTATAAAATAAACCCTTACAAAGGTTGTAACATTCAAGTGATAATTAATCAATGAGGTGATTATCTATGAAAAATATAAATTAAAAAAAAAATAATGTGGAAAAAATTAATACCATCATAGGTAATTTCATACATAATCATTAAAAATATAGTTAATGAATTATAAGTATAACCTAATGAATGAATATTGAGTTAAGAAACCCCTTACCACTTGGTATATTTCAATTCAAAGCCTCTTGGATGAAATAATTTGAATTGAAACTTAAAATAACATTAATTATGAAGGATTCATGATATAACATGAAAATGGGGAAATATATACACCAAAAAAATAAACAACTATTGAATATTACATATGTCTCATAAAAGTAAAAGTGAGAAGTGAAATCCTTACCTAAAATCCGAATCATCACATATGTTATTTATCTTCTTGAATAATTAAATTATTTTAATTATTTATTTTCATGACAAAATTTTTCAAGCTTATTATTCATTTTATTTTATCAATTACCAAGTTATATTTAATTACTTAACCAGTTAAGTTTAAGGCATACATTTTGACAATATTTGGACTATATGTACAAAATTAATTCGGTAGGTTGAATATGGTAAAATATTTTATTATTAAATAAACTAAAAAATAATAATAATGAAATAATTATCATTTTTATAAATTAATTATACTTTTAAAACCAATCATGGAACAAAGTTATGAAAAATGATCTGTGTATAATAATGGAGACGGTATGTCGTACGTACGCATGGGTAACGTTTCCATTTTTCAACGATCATTATAGAAAGAAGGTAAATATTATTTTATATTTCAAGAATGATAATTAAATCATATTATTTATTTAAATATAATTATATATATCATCCATGTGATGCAGTAATGAATAATGAATCACATCACTTCCTAAAGGTGGCAATCCACACATACACACAAATGCCGTTGCCATTTTTCAATGAATGGAAAGGTAAGAAAATATATGATATAATATTTTTCAATAATGATTAATATATCATGAACATAAAATATATACATTTAATACATCATCATAAATATTCTTGGAATCTAGTGATGGAAAATGAATTACATCAGTTCGCGAAGCGGTAGTTTTCCGTACACATGAACGATGATTTCGTTTCCCATTTGATGGAAGAGGAGATGGATGTAGGTTATACCATTAACATAATAACATCTAAGTATATGGTATATAACAATGTTTTTATACCATCATGGTTAAATAATATTTTAATGAGGTGGAAGAAGAAATAAAACCAAAATATTTGGTTAAAGGCTATACCTCTTTTTTGAACAACTTCCTTTTATTAACACCTTAAACCCTCTAAGGTTGGTATTATGCACAAAATAAGGCCTCTATAACATGGTGATGTGTTTTAGGAATATATTTGGGTAGGTAATTGCTGAAATAAAAGTATTTTAAAGTGTAAATAAAATAGGAGAGGAGGTTCCCTTTTAAATAAGAGGGGAGGGACACTCTTGAAATTTCTCAAAATATTAAATTAACATAAATTAATTTTCATAGAAAAAGGGATAAAAAATGATATAATTTAAATATATTACGAATATAGGTCTAAATAAAATCATAGAATAAAATTTGGACAATTTTATATTAGGTTTTTAACCAAATATCTTTATGTTAACCCGTGTTAACCCTTTCTAACAATTATCACAATAACGAAGTTTTTACTTTTTAGGGGTTAATATAGTTAAAATAAAAAGAAAATTAGAACTTAAATGAACCATGGTTGATATTTTAAACCATATACCAATAAATGTACCAAATATAGTATTTTTAATATTTTTAAATCATTTAATAAAACACTATTTATTATAAAATATAATTATTGTCATTTTTAAAACAATTTGTTTAATTTGACTTTAAAAATATCATAACAGAAAACAAGTTCAAATATAATCCTTCCACACATCCCTAAAATGTTATATTTATCTATAAAATTAATTTAATATGATAATTAATTCAAATTATATTAAATTTAATATTTTTAAAAAATATTTATTTTATTTTCCTTTTAATTAAATAAATACAATGTATGCATTATTTAAGTATTTAAGGTAATTATTTTATCACTAAAAATTATAAATAAATTAACATGATAAATAAAAATCATATATATTTAAAGTTTCTATTTATAACTAAACATACCTTCTTTTTATCCCAATTTTAAAAATTTAAAGATAATAAAATAAAGAGAATGACATTTTTGACTTTTCTTTACATAAAATATTATAAAGGTCAAAATCATAGGAAAATGAGAAAAAAGTCATATATTTTAATTTTGGATGATTATGGATGAAATATAATAATAAAATAAAATTAATTCAAGTGTTATAGTCACTTTTTAGTCTTTATTAGATTATTTTTACCCTCAATTAACTCATTTTACCTTTATCATGGTAATAAAATTTACTATGATTATTATTTATAATGACTAAAAATAAAAAGGAACTATTTAATTTTTTTTACCTCTTGATTAAAAATATGGAATATATTTTTAATGATTAAATATACATACATTCTAAAATTTAATTTAAAATTAATCCAAAAAAATGCAATGAAAAATGTTTTTCAAGAAAATGAGTTTTTAAGACAAAAAATGTATTTATACCAAAATGATGTATAAATATGATTAAAATGTAATTAATTAGATTATATCTAAATAAATAATAATTATGTTACTTTTAAATCAAATTTGAACCATAATGATATATTTAAATCTCTTAATTTAATGAAAAGAAATCAAAGGTTTACAAAAATCAGTATTTTTATGGGTTGGTGGTCGAGGGTTTTCAAGCGCTCCCATGTTGGAGTGTTCTTGGTTTGGCTTCTGGTTCCAGTACTGGCATGATTCCATTGTAGAGGCATCAAATTCTCTTTTCCCTGCCCTGACCCCGAGACCCTCTACTCCTCTCCGAGTCAGTTCTGGAGTAGTGTTTCATCGAGGTTCTGAGAGGTGGGTTTTGGCAGCCGAGGTTGCTTACTGCGCGACATGATTTGGATCTATATTATGAGATTTGTATGGTGAAGTTTTTTATCTATTATCTAGTAAGGTTTTATTCTATTTTTGTTATGGTGGTGGGTTTTGACTATCCACAATGGTGGTGTTTCGATGCGGTTGGTCTACGATGGTATTTGGTGATCAACGTAGTGTTCGTTGATGATAGAGGAGACGATGCAGGTTTTATATCAGCGATGACAGAATCCAATGGAAGGGATCATCGGTGATTTGAAAATGGATCAGGGACAAAGAAAGTGATGACGATGACGTGGAATCCTTTGAGAAGACAACGAAGATGTCTCACTGGCGTTGTGATTATGGGAGGCATATGGCTCAGATGTTCAACATGATGGGTGTACGACTTGAGGCAGGCACTTGACTCGAGATGACAGATGGGCGATGATGAATTTTGAATTTTTAAATTTGAATATCGTGGATGTTCCTTTTTTTTGTTCAATCATTTTGAAATGTTTAGTTACTGATAATACTTAAAGTGGATTTAAAAAAAAAATGAAAAAATGGATTTTAGGTATCAAGATCATTTTCCTAGTTTTGATGAATTACTTTACCATCTAGACTAAAAAAACAATGAAATATGCTTACCTGACAAGTAAAATTTCATCCTTTAATCAATTTCCACCACAAACTCATTTTTCTCCAAATGATGAGTATTCAAGATGATTTTTTCATGTCTAAATCACTAAAATAAACTTATAAAGGATCTCATAATCCACAAAAGTATAACAAGATATTTATCCTATCTTTAAATATTAAAAAATACAAAATGTTTAGCATAAGGTAAAATAATATCCAAAATGTATAAACCTTCATGTGAAAAATTAATATATTTTACATAAAAATTTCCACAAATAAATAACCCCACATCCCAAATTAACTTAATAAACTTAATATTAAAGAGTGTTTGAACTTAAAAGGTGATCTCATACCTTTCATCTTACATCCCCAAATGTTTAATAACATTATTCTGAAATAATACTTCATGTTAAACCTAAGGGTTACATATACCTCAACTCAATAAAACTTCTCCCAAAATATCATTAATTTCCTCAAAATTCCTTCACTTAAAACCTTTACAGGGGTGTCTAAGACTTTGAAATTACGACTAAACTTAAACTTATAAACCCATTGTGGTATCCATAAATCTTAAGATAAACTCACATGAAAACTTATATTAACAAAATACTTATTCCTCAAATAAAATCAAAGATTATTGAATATATTTCACAAATCCATAAATGTAATAAAGTTTATTAAAGATGGTCTAAATCACTTTTTTATCAAATTAATAACCAATTTCAAGGTCCCCAATACTATCCTATTTACTTCATCAATGTCAATAATATCTTTATCCTAACAAAACAACATCTCTTTACCACTAAATCAATTTTCTTGGTTATTTATACCTCTCAATATATGTTTTTAAATCATTAAAGAAAAACTACTATGGAACAATCCTCAGATGTTTCATGATTTTTATATCTAGAATATCATTGATACAACATTTCTACAACATAATTCACAAATAAAAATACATAAACACTTTGATCCTTACACTTCAATGATTTCCATAACATATGTCCTTATTTGGTCAAGGAGTTAACCTTTAGAATATGGAATTAACCTGGATAATTCCCACATTCCCAAAATTTAGACAATGAACTATAAATAGATCTTTAGGATGGAATTTATTTGTCTCCACTGAACTCCTAATTTTTCCTCGGTAATTCATTAATTTATGCCCTTTTTTTACACATATAAAACATATTATTTTTACTTTGAGTCATTATATTGTGTTTCAATTTCCACATTTATGATATGAAGGAAATTGACCCTTCTTTACTTCGTGGTCTCTACAATACAAGTTTTTAGAAGACTCCAAATTTCTCTTCTTTAGTGAGTTCAATAGTTGTGTTAGTTATAGATTGTTAATCATATATCATGATAATTGATTAGGAATAGTCACAATATCCTTCACTTCAGTCATAATCCCATTTGGATGCTCATATTCACTTCATTTTACATTAAATTTAGAATTAACACCATTCCCAATAGTTTCAACAATTGACTAAAACCAAAAATCATGGTGTGAGAAACAATAATAATAATCATGAAAAATAATTTATTAGATGTCTAGATCATGAAACCTTATTTTAAATATATAAAACTTAAGTTTAGAATATTTCATCCATGATCACCATATATTTAAATCCTTAATGATGGTTTTTAAAGAAAATGTAAATTAACTAAATCATATCCCCAGGAGTGTCAAACTGGGTGCATATTAAGGGCACACTCACCATGCACCAGAATGATGGACATGATATACTCAAACAACCCTTTTTGAGGTTGTTAACCCTAAATGTAGATATTACAAAACCATATACACTTATATTATCCATACATTAATTTTTTATAAGAAAACCACATAATCTATATCTTACAAAAACTTTAGTATATTATCCTATACTTAGGATTATCCTTAAGGTTTTTACAAAAACTTTTCTAACCCTAATCTCCAAATATTAACTAAAACCAAATCCGATATCGAATATAATGAGATATAATTTTTATACATAGATATTATATATTATTATATAAATATTCATATTAAAACATTATGATCTATACTAGAACCATAAAGGTTTAGTGTCTTTAGAAACTTGGAATAAAAAAAAATTGGTTCATAAAAAAATATACATCATATCCTAATCAGTTCATCATAACTAGAACCATTTTTAGATACATCATACTTAAAAATTTACTTCATATCCAGGTGGAAGTAAAATATAATAAAGGGTGATCTTATATTCTTGGTAAGAGAATAAATATGATAAGGAATCATAAAATGTGAGTCAAAGGTATAACATGACCTCATAAATGAGAATTCATATGAGTAATTACATGAGAGAATAACATAAAAACATGATATCATAAGATCATTGAAACATAGAAAATCTATAATCAACATAATACATGAAATAATCATAAGTCAAGGAAAACTACCAAGACAACATTACATGGTGGACAAAGTCCCATAATAGATTAGGTTTACTCTCTAATCCCATATATAACATCTCATGAGACTAAAAAATTACCCAATTAATTGGAGATATATCTAGGTGAAGCCATAAAAATATGTTCATTATTATGTGTGACATAAAAAGGAAATCGATCATTAGACATAAAAATAATATTTAACCATAGAAATAAATGAGATTTATAATCTTGCCTCATATCATTATATAAGAGATTTCATAAATAATGTGTCTGAGAAATGAACTTAAGGAATGTATTACCCCATCAAAGGAAGGGAGAATGAGATAGGTATATATGTGAGATACATACATATACATAATTTAGAATAAATCCATAATAACAAATGTTTCTTTTATTTATGAATAAAAATACTATAAAAATATTAAAATCATTCTTGAGGAAAATACTTTTTCCATTTTGAAATTACTTCTTTAAAATATAAAGATTTATAAAATATTATGGAAAAAATTTTCTTTTAAAATAAATTTATAAAATTATAAATTAAGCTTCAAATCATATATCATTCATAATAGTAGAAAATTCCATCCATGTTGTATATATTAAAATAAATATTCCTTTCACATTTTCAGTAAAAAAGTCAAAAACAACTCATTCAGAAAATGATAAGAAGATAAATTTTTAAACCATTTTTAAAAAATTAAAAAATAGTTAAAAATAAACTTAATAAAAAATTTTATAATACTATTTTTTTAAAACATATTAAATAAAATATGGACATAGAAGGAAAATATTCTTGACCATGTAGAAAAACAAAATCGGTTTTCCTTAAAAACATTTTTTCAGTCTCTTGAGTACTTAAAAAGAGGAAAATAAATGGAAAAAATTTAATATATAGAAATAAATATAATATAATAAAATATATTTGGTCTAAGATATAAATATCAAATAATTCCTCTAATATATACTTAAACATAAACAATCTTGAATAATGATGATATTGAAAAATAAACCCTTACAAAGGTCATAAAATTGAAGTGAGAATCAATAGATGAGGTGATTTTGTGTGATAAATATAAATCTAAAAAAAAGTGGAAATAAAAAATAATACAATCCTAGTAAATTTCATGCATAATCATGTAATAACATACACAATGAATTAGTAGTATAACCTAATGAATGGAAATTAAGCTAAAAAACCTCTTACCACTTGGTAACTTTTAAATAAAAACCCTTTGGATAAAATAATTTGAATTTGAACTTAAAATACCCTGAAGTATGAAGGTTTCATGATATAACATGTAAAAATGGAATTATATACACCAAAAAAAACAAGTGGAGAATATGGCATATGTCTCACAAAAGTAAAAGTGAGATGAGAAATCTTTACCTCGAGTCTTAATCATCACATACTTTATTTATCTTCTTGAATAATAAATTTATGTAAATTATTTAATTGATAAAGAATTTTTTTCAATTTTATTAATTATTTTTATTTTAACTATTACCAAGTTATATTTAACCACTTAATCATTTAAGTTTATGTTAGACATTTTGGCGATATTTGGATTATATATCCCAAATGACTTCAGTAGGTTGAATATGGTCAAAGTGATCATTATTAAATAATATATAGATTAATAATCATGATATAATTATAATTTTTATATATAAATTATACTTTTTAAACCAATCATAAAACATGGTTATGAAAAATGAATTATGTTACAATTACAGAGACATTAGGCCATACATACGCAAGAGTAACATTTCCATTTTCAAAGATCATTATAAAAATAATGTAAGTATTATGTTATCTTTATAGAATTATAATTATATCATAAATATCATAGTTTTTCTTTAAATATAATTATATATACCATCCATTTTATGCAGCAATGAAAAATGAATCACATTGCTTTGTAGAGGCGGTAATCCACATATACATATGAACGATGTTATCATTTTTCAATAAATGGAAAGGAAAGAAAATATATGACATATTATTTTTCAAAAATGATAAACATGTCATGAATATTATATATATACATTAAATCCATAATAATAAGTATCCATTAGAGGTAGTGATGGAAAATGAATTACATCAGTTCGTGAGGTGGTAGTCCACCATACACATGAAAGATGGTTTCATTTCCCATTTGATGGAAGAGGTGATGGATGTAGGTTATTCCATTAACATAATAACATATCAGTATATGTGAGATATTGATGTTATTATATCATCATGGTTTAATAATATTTTAAGGAGGTTTAAGAATAAATAAAACTAAAACATTCAGTTAAAGAAGATACATCTTCTTCGAACAACTTCCTTTTCTTTACACCTTAAACCCTCTAAGGTTGGTAGTATACCCAAAATAAGGCCTCTATAACATTTTTAGTAAAGTTATAAAGGTACTTGGTTAGGTTTTGGATGAAATAAAATGATTTTTAAGTGTTAATAAAATATAATAGTAGGTTCCCTTTTATAAGAGAGGGGAGGGGCACTCTTTGAATTTCTTAAAATATTAAATTAAAATAAATTAATATTTATGAAAAGAAGGATAAAAACTAAGATAATTTGAATATAGAGTGATTATGGTCCTAAATAATATTATAAAATTAAAATTTTATGATTTTAGATTAGGTTTTTAACCTTATCTCTTTGTTTTAACTTGAGTTAACCCTTTTTGACAATTACCACGATAACAAATTATTTACTATTTAAGAGTCAATATAGTTATTATAAAAGTAAAATTAGACCTTAAATAGAACATGTTTGATATTTTTAAACTTATCAAAACCACCTGGACTAATATATATTTTTTAGGAATTCTAAACCATTTAATAAAATATTATTTATTATAAAATATCATTAATGTCATTTTTGAAACTATTCATTTAATTTGACTTTGAAAATATCATGATAGAAAATGAATTTGAATATAATCCTTTAAACACCCCTAACATATTTTATTTTTCTAAAAAACTAAAGGACCACAATAATTTATTTAAATTATATTCCTTTTAATATTTTTAAAATTATTTATTTTATTTTCATTTTAATTAAATAAATATTGTGTCGGCATTGCGTAAGAATTTAAGGTAATTATTTAATCACTAAAATTTAGAAATAAATCACCATGATAAATAAAAATGATATATATTTTAAATTAATTTTCATAACCAAACACACCTTATTTTTATCCCTATGTGAAAAATTTAAAGATAATAAAACAAAGAGAATGAAATTTTGTCTTTTATTTTCAATTTTTTTTATAAAGGTCAAAATCATGAAAAAATAAAAAAAAGACCATATATTATAATTTTAGATGATTATGGATGAAATTTAATTATAAAATAAAATTAATTCAAGTTTTAAGATTACATTTTAGTCTTTATCACATTATTTTTACCCTTAATTAACCCATTTTACTTTTACCATGGTAACAAAATTTAGTATGATTACTATTCATAATGACTAAAAAGAAAAGGGAATTATTTAAAAAATTTGGAACTCTTAATTCTAAATATGGAATTAATTTTTCAGATTAAATTAATATATTTTTTATTATTTAATTTAAAATTAAACCTGCAAAATGAAACAAAAATTATTTTTTTAGAAAATGAGTTTTTAAAAAAATGCACTTATACCAAAACGAGGTATTAATATGATTAAAATATAAATAATTAGATTATATAGAGATAAATAATACTTATTTTAATTTTAAATAAAATTAAAATGATAATGTTACTTTTTAAATCACTTAATTTAATGAAAAGAAATGATAGTTTTACAAAAATCGGTATTTTACACTATTCACCGAAAAATCAATCTTTTTAGAAAAATAAAAAACTTTAACCTTAATTTAATTTTAAAATGATGATTTTAAAATGATATAATTTTTATAAAATAAAATTTCTAAAATTTTCACAAATTAATTATAACATTCTCCCAGAAAAAGAAATAAAAAACCATTTTTGAAGAGTAAAATGATTTTACTAAAAAATGAGTGATTATTTACTATAAATTTATCAATAAATTTATATTGAGTAGGAAATTTATATATATTTCATAAAGTAGATAATCATATTCATACCCTCTAATTTAATGGCTAGGTTATAATAGTCATATTTAAATAATAATATTCCATGGTTCGGTTAGGCTCTGTGTTTCATGTCGTATATGCTATTGAACATAATATTATTCTTTTAAAATATCAATGTGTTACACACATATTATATAGGGATGATAAAAATTATTTAGAAAAGGGGAAGCGGGAAGGATACAGGTTACTTGAAATAACACATATTTGGGTACCCGAATAAGGAGAGCATTGGTGAGAAGTTAAAATACACATAGAGGAGAAAAATACCATCCAAGGGATAATAGAGAGTGATATAGAACATTATCATGATAAATTTAATGACCAAAAAACCATAAATCAGTGAGGGGTGAAAAGAAAATCAATTCATTGAAAATAAAGATAAAAGGATAACATTTTTATTGTAAGATTGTTTACCTAAATTCAAGAGATTCATTTACTGTTAAGATATAAAACATAAGAAAATATAATTACATGATTTATTTCCATTTAATAAGAACAATTTCATTATTTAGTTGTGCTTCAATGAATTTTCACATCATCTCTTATTTCAAGAATTGATTATTCAAGATGAATTTTTATGCCTAAAGTACTAAAATAACTTTTAATAGATCATAAAATCCATAAAAGAATGAAAATTCATTCATTATTTCTCAAAATATTTAACAAAACTAAAATGGTTATAAAAATTTATCCAATATGGATAAATATAATACATTAATCTCTAAAAACTCAATAATAACACCCAAAGTTTAACTTAATCCATTCCATAAATAGTTAACTTTAAGACTCCTCCAAAATATTTATGACCAAATTTAAAACCTAAAAATATAAAATATTTGATCAACAATTTTCCCCCAAAAAACATAAAGTATCTCACAATTTCACATACCAAACATGGAATACATTGATTGTATATTCTCTTAAAACATACTAATAAACTGAATCACTATAAAACCTTAATTAAAATATACATGCTTCAAAAATTAATGTAATACTTATTCCTCAAATAAAATCATAGACTATTTAATATATTCCATAAATAAAATAATGAAATAAACTTCATCAAAGATAACCTAAATAACTTTGTCATCAAATCACTAAAAAATTTCAAGCTTACCAATACTATCCCATTTACTTCTTTAATTCCAATAATCTCTTTATCCCAAATAAACATTATTTATTCAACATCAGGCACATATTAGGGGTTATTTTACCCTAATCACGTGTTCTCCAAAAATATCACATTACCAATAAATCTATTTTCTTGGTTATTGGTAGAATTAAACATATGTTTTCAAATTATTACATAACCTATAATAAAACAATACTTAGATGTTTTATTATTATTATAAATAGAATATCATTGGTATAAAAGTTATACAACATAATTTTGGAATCCCAATACATAAACAATTCAATCCTTTTAGTTCAATGATTGGTATATCATAGGTTCTTCCTAGGTATAATAGTTAACCCTTGGATTAGTGAATTAACTTAGATAATGACCATATTCCCTATACATAATACACCGAACCTTAAATGGTTCCTTAGGATGAACTTCATATCCCCCATCAAAATCTTCAATTTCTCTTGGCAATTACTTGCTTTATTCCCTTATTATCCACACATAAAACATCTTCTCGTTCCTCTAAGAAATTTCCATGAGTAATTCTTCACACATACTTGACATATAAGAAATTGAATCTTCTTTCCTCTGTGGTCTTCATGAAACTCCATTTTTCTATTATTAGGCATGTCAGAAACTCACCCAAGTTGATATTATTAATCATATAATGAGATAAATGATTATGTTTAGTTATAATGTTTCACATTTCAGATCCCATTTCATTTTTTTATGATGGAAAAAATCATTCCATTTTCTATCACATTTAATGTTTACATAGTTACTTCTAGTTCCTTCCATTGATTGAAACCAAATATATTAGTATGAAAAATAATAATCATAGTGGGAAACCAAATAATCAGGAAAATCACTTATATGATTTCTAAATCATGAAAGCTTCTTTTCAATATAAGACACCTTTGGTTTAACCTAGGTTATTCATGGTCATCATATATTTAAATATTTTATAATGGTTCATAAATAAAATATGAGTTAACCCAAACATATCCCCTAGGAGTGTCAAACCAGGTTCACAGTAAGGGAACACTCACCATGCATAAGAATTATGGCCTAGATATATTCGACTAACTCTTTTTTAGGTTATTACCCCTAGATGATTTTATGCCAAAAACCACTTCTACTTTTATTATCTAGACATTCATATGTTATTAATAAAAACAGACAATATCTACCTTATCAAAACTTTAAGATTTCTATACTTAGACTTATCCTCAAAGTCTATCTTATGGTTAAGTTCCCCAATATATGTTTTCGAAAATCTAGTTCCCAAGGTTTCTAATAAAATTTCTCTAATACCAATTGTAAATGCCCCAAACCTAGTATCACAGAGTTGATGATTAATTTATTACATTGGTAGTATATACAAGAGACCACATCGCAAAATATTGAATAATTTATTAGTCTTGGTAAACTAGATATATTCTTGAATCTTACATTACATTTGAAAATTTAAAATATAACAAAGTATTTTATTTAATAATATCATTATTTTTTCTATAATATCCTTTTATATCATTCATAGTAAACATCTTGAGATCTTTGGGAAAATAGAAACATAATAAAGGGGTGAGATTAGATGCTCAGTAAGGTAATGTGAACAATGAAATCTATCATATAATAAATAAGGCATGAATAATATGGAAAGAATAAATGATGATCAAATAATTCCATATAAATATTCACATGATCTTGAATCTTATCCATTGACGAAATAATTATTTTAATAAACTCATAAAAATTAATAATTGATTTCATAATGATGGAAGTTATAATGTGGGGCATCTACGTCTATTTCCCATGAATTCTGCGCCTCATTATGATTTTCTATTTCTGTACGGTTTCCAACAAGTTCATGTAACCATAAACACCTAATGTTTATATATCCATGGGGACATGATTTACAAAGGTAGACACTCATTAGGTGTTTTGAACTACGATTATTAAAAAATCACATTGGTTGAGAGGGTGGGAGGCTGGGCTTATCACACCCTTTTGGGGGGAATTATCACCTACTCTAGGACTCTCTTATAAATTTTACAAAATGTTCATGAATCCTTCATTAATTTCCAAGTATGATATTGATCATCCCAATATTAGAAATTAATTTCTAGCATGAATAGATCGTAGAATCATCTATATGTATCTGAGGTTCTTCATCAATGGAGATATTTGTATGTATCCGAGGTTCTCTATCAATGGTATCCCCTTATGTACAACTTAGAGATTCATTGGTCATTATTATGATGATGTTGGTTTTCTATCCACACAGTGGGGAACTCTGGAGTATATTGTCATCTAGTGAGGTAGAGGTCACTATGGAGTTTATCATTATCCAAGGAGACGTGATTTTTTTAATGTTGAGATCGAACCAATAGATGGGATTTATACATATCCTTGTTAAAGGAATCGTAACCCACATAGTCCAGTGCCACTTAATAGGGAAAATCATACCTTTTAAGTTTGTGTGATAAGGGACCGATCATATAGGTTAATTTCATGTGGCAAGGACATCTAGAAAAAAGGTTCCTAGTCAAAGTTTAATGTGGGACTTATGGTGAAGCATCCTAGAAAACCTAAGAGATATGTGAATTATTAGGTTTAATTGAACCCTACTGGGAATGTGGCAAAAAAAGGATTTATTTGGGGTGTTGGGTTTTAACCTTATGGAGGCTTCCTACGTATCCCATTTATATGGGAATCAAATCCCACATAGTTCATTCATGAGTACCCATTCCTATAGAGGCCCTTAAGGTTATGTCTCATAGGGGAGTTTGATTCTTTGAGATGATTATATTTAGTCTTATTACTAAAGAGTATTCCCTTATAAATGGGTCCATGAGGAATTATTTAACTCATGGTGGTTTAGGGGGCTTAATTTAGGGATTACTCCTAAATAGGATGCCCGGA
This sequence comes from Viscum album, assembly GCA_963277665.1. NCBI lineage: Eukaryota > Viridiplantae > Streptophyta > Magnoliopsida > Santalales > Viscaceae > Viscum > Viscum album. The sequence continues at coordinate 904,461,555 of OY728166.1, read as the reverse complement.
TTAAGGGAATTATTATTTGGAATTACTCCTAAGGAGGATTCCCATTGAGCTCGGGCCTTAGGCAGGCTTCTTATGTATCTTGGTTAGCAGGAATTAGAGTCCTCATAATTCAATTTTTTGCATGGATCATGTGGGTGTCATGATCATAACTTACCTCTAATCCCATATGAGTCATGATTGGTGTGAGAAATAAGAGGAAATGGATGATTAGACAAACCACACACTTTTCCTCCTTCACTGGTGGAAGAGGAGGACTACAGTGGAAGATAACGGGGTTACAACAATTACCTATCTTCACTTAATCCTAGAAATGAATGATGGTAAAGGGCTCCATGGTAGAGAGAAGCAATACTGCATCCTCCTATAATATAGTCTAGGGGCTTACCATAGGAGAAGTGCCCTAAAATTTATTCCATAGTGGTATGAGGATCTAATTCCATGTTTAATGTAAAAGAAAGAGTAATCCTCACCCTCCCCTCTAGGAACTGGAGGCTCTAGATCTCAGAGATGATAAGGGAAGGATATAGTACAAACCCTAATCCTCAAGACCAGGAACTCCTCAACATTGTAACCGGGGTAAGGGTCCTCATGACCATAAATATACAAATATAAAGACACCCTAAGGACCTTAACCCTTTGATGGGACAAGTGTGGGGAACCTCTAAGCATAGAAATCCAAATCCAAATGGGAGACATGCTCATGTGCCTTTCCCCAATGTTATATAGGTTAGGAGATCTCGGTGGAGGTTTTAACTTGGTTCTTTTCAAACAAGGGAGCCAAATAAGAAGAGGCCCTACCATGAGTGGCTTTGAGGGAGTCTTCATGAATGGATCACGCAAGATAGAGATTAGGGTGAACCAAGGAGTACGACATAAGGTATGTTCCATACAGGTAGCCCTGTGTGAATTGGAAGTAACATGGTTGATGGACCACTTGGGATAATACACCTGGGCAAGACCTTGATCAAGCCTTCAAGGATCTCCATAGGTGTTCCCATAGGTAAGTCGTGTAAGTCCCTAGTTAAGGAAGGGAACCTCACACTAGTCTTCATTAATTAGGGTTTGGGAGAATTCCTCACATTAGTTTTGTTTAATTTAAACACTGAGAGGACTTAAGTTCCACTATCCCCTTTTAATTCCCTCTTCTTTAGGTGTTATAAAACTACCTAGAAGGTTTCGAAGGGCTTGAGCAAAGTAATAGGGTGATCAGAGTAACAATTGTCCTTAGAGAAAATTATTCCATACAAATTAAGATCCTTGGAGTCCTATTTATAGGAAAATATAGGACCTTGGGTGAAGGAGTAATTTCACATAGGTGTTATGCGCAGGCCATCCATACAGAGTTACACATAGGTATCTTACACACCGACGATAATTTGAGAGGGATTTCATGAATGGTCTTTGGGGCCTTTGTAAATATTTACCTTTTAAACTTATTTCCTTATATTTTCCCTAAGGTAGTTCCCTTTTTTTCCTTTTTATCTAGGTGAAAAAATGGAGTGTCATCAGAATCCCCAATTAGTATTAGATCCAATCTGAAAGAGGAGGGTTTGATCATAAGGAAAAAGGGATGAAAAGGATGAATGTTTTGCATAGGTTTTTCATGCAAGGATTATGTTCTGGTTGTTTTCTCAAGTCTACCGCATAAGTAGAGTATGTAAATGGGTCATGCATGGAAGATTTATCACCTATAAATAGGGATATCATTTCAATGAACAACTCTCATGACTCTGAGTTTTCAGGTCTCACTGTGATAGTCTCCTGTGTAGATCCTCCACTCAAGTTCTTTCACTGATGATCTCATTTGCATAGACATGGTATGTATTTGGATGCATGATGCATAGTATTGGGAGAGTGACTTGTGCAGGTATCATGAATGATTCTCCTACATGAGGAACTGACATGACTCACCTAAGTTATCCACTTGTGAAAACTCATAACTTTTTTAAAATTTATTACTTTCATGGATTTATTCAAAATGAACCTACTTCAAAATGAATTGGATTCTTTTTTGTAGGTTCAATGACACCCAATAAGATTTTATTTTCTGATTAACAAGCTAGAAAATATATTATTTTGATGTTGAAAGTTGTAGGGAATGAATATTACAATGTCTGTGATACTACTCTTCTTGATTTGGTGGGGTCTTTGAAGAAATATCACTGTGACTTTCTGTAGAGCGCCTATCTGCTGCTTTATGGTCATGACCATTTGTGGGAGGTTCTCACATCCGCTCCAAAGAACTATCTCATAGTCTCTTGGTTTCAAGACCACATGAATTTCTTAAATGCCAACATTTCCATAAGGGGTGGTTACTTCAATGTCAGGACATCATCCACATCATGTTTTATACATCACAACCCATGTTATCCAGATCTAAAACCACACATAGTTGAACTAAAGCTACACTACTATTCATCCATCTTTTGAGATTCACAGTCTGATCAATCGAAGGGTTGGAATAAAGGTTAGGACTTTCTCCCAGGAGGGGGTGTTAATCATGCATGGATGTGGATATACTATGTGTGCGAAACCTATGCAGAGTTCAAAAAGGAAATGGAATGAATTGTAATTTATGAGTCCGTGTGGGTAGGGCATACCTATGTATATAAGAATGAAGATTTTTTTCCTGATCTGATTAGCCAGTGGAGTCCAGAGATTAATTATTTCCATATGATGCATGGAGAATTTGGCATCAGTTTGTGGAATTTTTACAAGATCTACAGGGCTCCAATGATCAGAGATATGTATGATGAATTCACCCCTCCAAGGGAAATGTGGGGTGACACTAACAAGACACCAGCTTTAGCACATGATCTACTAAAAATGGATCATGGAATTAAGAAGGTAGACCCCCATTTAAAAGGGGATATTTATCTAGATATGTGGATAGAAATTTTCTTGAGGAAGAAGGGGAAGGCACCACTTGTAAGCTTCTAACAACATATACCAAGGTAGTGAAGAGAAGTGTAACCGACACCTTTTGGACGATGCTAGAAAAGGGAGAGTTTTACAGGTGTGGATATAAAATCAAGGCCAAAGTTATTACCAAGACACAACTTACAACCTTTTTTTCATGTGGATCAGTGTATATTAATTGTCTATCCATGATTCCAAGGGTGGAATAAGGCTAGGAACATTCGTTGTAGCATCCAAGATGGTGGAGAAGAAGCTTGTGGGGTTGGAAACCCCCATTTTGGAAAAAATACACAAGAGTTTGTTGTATATTTATCTAGGGAAAGCTAATTTCAGAATTACAGGACCGTTCTAGTTTTTTAGGGATGTATTGAGGTCCAATTTAGAACTTACTGTGTGAAAAGTGGGATCAAGTTCCTTGGGAGAAATTTCCAATAATATGTCCAAGATGTATCTAGTATTCCACCCCTATCTTTGAAACCCCATGAAATCCAAACATGGTTGAATTTATCTAAGGATTTCAACTTATTTCCTTATAATAATCCACCCACAAGGATATTTATTGATGATGAAAGGGTTATCATTGAGGTTAGTTCATACATGATAGCCTTCAGGGACAATGCATTAGCGACCAGGATTGATGGTGAGATAATACATGAGGCTTATGCTTCATAAAGGTTTGCATGCCAGTTCAAGTGTCTACAGAAAACAACTGTATCCCCTCTAGTGAACATCATATTAGAAAGGCATCTGATGGTGGCTCGACATCTATGGATGCTCACAATTGTGGAGTTTAAAAATGTGGCGGTCAACCTCCCTCTGTAAAGACCCGAAGCTTGACGTACATGGACATTACATTACTTTTGCGGAATACTTAGTACATAACAAAAACACACACACAAGGATCGTAATAGTTTAGTGTCTTTGGAAACTCGGAATATAATCTTATAATCGTGGTGAAAGATCTTCAACATCTCCCATAAAGATATTCTTTTTTTACCTAAAACCTTTCTTTATATCCTGGGGAAAAGAAAACATAAAAGGGTGAGCTCAAATGCTCAGTGAGGGTAAACAAAAGAAATATCAATCACATCATATTCATAAGAACATAACATTTTGGAAATCTTAACCTGCAAAAGAGAGCATAATTTCATAACATGGGATAAATCATAGTAGTGAAATAAAATCCCAACAATCATAACTTAAAACATGAAACTTTGTGGCATACACACATAATCAAAGAGAATCATATCTTATTAGTCAAGACTCATTTCCAAGACTATCTTAGTGGACAAAGTCCATTTCTGAACCGAGTCACCCTTGTTTCAGTCCTGTTTCACTGAACCGGTATAACCTACCATTCCAGCCATGTCTATCTCATGAGATATAAAATATTTACCCAATGCATTGGAGGGAGATATAGGTCCCACCCATCTCATAATGATACCATTCTTATGTGTGCCACAAAATCATAAATCATACATCATTACATAACCCATGTAATAAAAATGGGAATCTTAAACATCGTGACATCATAAAACAATTCATATACGATAAAGGAATTCATAAAAATAATTCCATCATAACATAATCAAATCAATTTAATAATAGGGATAAAAACATAACCCTTTATTATCTTATATGGAAAATAATTTTGATAAAACACTTGAACTTCATTCTTGAGGAAAATATCCTTTCTACTTCAAAAAAACTTTTCCTTTCTTAACATGTCATACAATTTTAAACTAAAAGAAGTTGATTAAAAATAAACTTGAAAAATTGTAAAGGAAGATTCTTGGAAATAATGTTTTAAAAATCTATTCATGCCGTATAAGTTAAAAAAAAACATTCTTCTCGTACTTTTTTCGGAAAAATCAAAAAGTACCTCGTACGAAAAATGACAAAAGATTCCTTTCATATATTTTAATAAAAACTCACCGAAGGGTAAAATTGGATTTTAAAAATTGTAGGTGGATGGAAATAATATTACATATTGAGGAAACATGGATTTGGATGATAAAATACACCCCAGTAAATTCCAAAGTATAAACAATCTCGGATAAAAATGAGATTGTTATATTTCCCTTACCTTAGGTCCGATATGCTTTATACGTGTCCGAACCTCCTGTATAATGATTTAAATAATGTCATTGAATTATTCCAGAATCATACTAATTGTTATGATATCATATATGGTTCACTTATGACTTTATATTACCCATTCTTTTGTAAATTCCATGTTAAAGAGTGTTTTGGGTAAAATCGTTTCATTTGTCGTCCGTGTTTTGACTTGTAATTATTGATATGATTACTTAGATCATGATTAATTAATTCCAGAATATAAAACATGATTTATATATAATATATATTCAGAATATACATATATATAATAGATCATTAAATGTAAAGAAATACACCGTTCATGGAGACGGTAGGACGTACGTACGCATGAACGCTGTTTTCGTTTCCTTATTGTCTTGAATGGAAGTAAGTAGATGACATACATATATATATATATACACATAAATCCAGTAGATTTAACATGTCATATATTTCATTATTATTTATTATATATACTTTATAATCATTCATGAATGGTTAATGTGGAGAATGAATCTCATCGCGTCGTGGAGACGGTAGTCCGTACGTACGCACGAGCGATGATATCGTTCTCATGATCGTGAACTTATGTTGAAGTGTATGTATAATATTTCAGTATCAATATAAATTTATAATAATCACATATATTTACTCATTACACCATTATACCCATCCAATTAAGGTGGTGGCGTAAAATAGATTACACCACGGCGTGGAGACGGTATTCCGTACGTACGCACGCGCAGTGATTTCCTTTTTCCGTAGGATGGATAGAAGGTTAATTAGAGTTGTTTCATTTTTATAATAACATATCAGTATATAATAAATACTGATGTTTTTACTTTATCATGAAACAACTAAAGAAGAAGAAGTTGAAGAAGAAAGAAATTGAAAAGGATCGGTAATGGATATTACCTCTTTTTGACGCGCCTTTTCTTAACCTCCACTTAAAGAACTAAGGATGGTCTTTGAAGAAGACCAGGACCTCTAGGATGATACTAGTAAAGTGGAGAAGAGATTTTTTCAGGGGTTGGCCGAGATTGAATGCTAAAATTGGTGTGAGGAGGAGAGGGAGGAGGTGCCCTTTTATAAGAGAGGAGAGGGGCACCTTTGGAATAACTAAAACTATTATTTTATTATAAAGTCCAATTCGATTTTAAATAGCTCCAAATTGATTTATTTCGAATCTAAGGTGGGGATGGGTCGAAATCATCTCATCCAATAGAATTTAGACAAGTTTAGGTTCCTATTTTAACCTTATCATTTAGATTTAACATTAAGTTAAATAATTTTACTTTTACCGTGTCTTCTTGTGTTCTTATACTATAAGGTTAATAAACTTACTATAAGCAGCCAAACTAACCACAAGTTATTTATTATTAATATATATAACCTTATCTAAGTCATTTGGCCGAACCTTAGATTTTTAGGAATAAAATAACAATTAATAATATAATATTTGTTTTAAAAACTATTTTATGTCAATTTTGACACTATTTGGTAATTGATTTTTGTGAAAATCATAACAGAATTATTAGTTCGAAAAAAGTTAATTCAATCAATACTAACATGTAATATTAACCTAGAAAATTAGTGTAATTCCTAAAAAGTCTCAAATTATATTTATTTGGGTATTTATAATATCAATTATTCTAATTTTTCACTATTATGGTAATTACTGCATCATCCTTATGTCATAAATAAATTAAATTATTTAATGTTTAAAAATTATAAATAAAATATAATTATGTAGGAAATATTATTATCTTTCTAATGAATATTTAAAATCGAATTTATCTTATGTATAAGCCTATATTAAAAATGTTTTAGTAAATAAACTTTGATTTTAACTCTTTTAACTCTTTTAACTATTCTTTGAATTAAATAATAATAAATGTCCTAATCTAATCCAAGTGGGCCTAAATGATCATATTTTATTCCTAAGGTTGTTTTGGTCGAATTACATTTATCCAATAGAATTAGGACATGTGTTAGGGTAATAATAATAACATTTTTACCCTTAATTACCCTATTTACTTTTAATCGTGGTAAAACAAAGTAAAAAGTTACTATTCACCAAAAATTATTTTCATCTCATTGAACCACATTTTACTTACTGAAATCAACCGTGTCTCTCGAATTTTTGAAATTCCACTCACAGAAGCGGTAAAATTAAGTTTTATGAAAAATTCATTTTTTTTACTACCACTTAGTGGTTTCACTATTCATCAAAAAAATGAAAGTTTCCAGAAAAATACCAAAAATTAGGCCTAAGCTATATTTGATATTATGAACTCAAAAATGATGTCTATTTTACCAAATTCAAAACATATCAGTTAAATTAACTAATTTAAAAATTAATTCCCATCGTCAAAACAAATGGCGTGTTTTTAAGAGATAATAACTATCAAAAGATTGACACTTGTTTATAACTGGTTTAAATGTGAAATTACATCCAATGACCAACATTGTATTAAATTGTAAAAATATATTCTAAATATATTTTAAAACCACTCAAATTAATAATTTATCACTATTAATTATTTCGATTAAAAAGGTTGTTTTTAATTAAAATTTAGTAATTTTCACTATTCATCAGAAAATGAAAGTTATCCAAAATGTACCAAAATTTCACCCTAAGCTAATTTCGATATTCCGAATCCAAAAATGAAGTCCATTTTGAAAAATTAAATTTACAAAATTTCAAAAAGTGGTTGTTACTATTCATAACGGCTAGTTTTAATAATATTTTAACAGCATATCGTTGTTTAGTGAAACTCGGTATTGCGTACTACACACGCTATCGAGGAAGGTCGCGATTGCATGTAATGCAAGAAAAGTCAAGGATGCGTGTTGTGCAAGATCTTTTTGGTGTAGCGTACAACACAAGACATTAATGAAATTAAAAAGAATATTTTTCATAAAATATCGGGGTGTTACATTCTACGCCCCTTAAAATGAATTTCGCCCTCGAAATTCGTCAGGTTTATAAATGGTTTACTATTCGAAAGTTTCTTTGATAGAAACCCACATCGTAATAAGGAATACCAAAACCAATCTTTAAAAACAAAAGTATGAAATGTAACGGTTACCCAAATAAACTAATCACTGGGTTTCCACATAGGTGAAAATATGGATATGGAAGAGAAATCTAACCATCATGTTATGATGGAGAGTGGTAGAGAACATGGCTATGGAAAAGCCAGAAATCACAAAGCCATAAATTTGTGACGATCTAGGGTACCATATGATTCATCGGATATAAGGGCACTAGGACAACATTTTTGGTTTTCAAGATCATTTCCCTAAAGTTGAAGAATTTGAATTAGAATAAATACTTACTTTATTTTGGTACAATCTCACTGTTGTTCGTGCCTTGAACAATTTCCACTTCATCTCTTGAATAAATGAAGTTGAATTTTTTATTCGTGAAGTGTTAGTAGATCATGTGATAGAATGACGGGTCATTCCATCTGTCTCAAACAAAAGTTTAGCAAAAGTTATTAAATATACATAAGTCGATCTATAGTGAGATTAATCATATATGGTTCCTAAAATGGACTTATACTTCATATATCATACTGCTTAATATAATAAAACTAGTTTCTACTAAACAGGGACTTCCTGTAGGCCAGTGGTAGGCGATAAAGGCCAGTCGCACTTCAGTTGTGGGTTCGATTCCCACGGCCTTGTCCGACGCGATGGGCTGTCGCCCGTCTTGTAGGTTGTCCTTTTTCTAAAACTATATTACTATAACATCCCATAATTAATATCGAAAAAAGGTTCTATCCTTAAACAATACTAACTTATGTCCAACATAATCCATTCCAATCTTTAGGCTTATCCATAATATTGCAGTCCACTCTCATAATATAGTGAAAACGATTACCAGATATTTAATACCATCGTTGATCACCATATATCATAAGAAATTTCTTGTTGGTCACATTACAAACGTTTGAAGGCCTTAATCATGTATTCTCTTGAAAAATGAATACCCATTAATCCTTAGTGAAAACATTAATTCAGTTAAAAGTTAACACTTTCCACATACCAAAATCCTAAAAATTCTATATACTCAAACCATGATATCACTTTGTCCTTATATCAGTCATGAGCTCATGAATACCATCAAACATTTAATTTTCTCCTTATCCCTTCATTATGCGCATATCATCTACATTCCAAAAATATCTGAATAACCTTTCATGGATACTGGTACCATTAATCATACACTTTCAAAACTCAAGGAAAGACAACAGTGTAACAATCCTTAGATGTCTCTTTATTCCATAGTACCATGAGATTACTTATACAACATTACACATGATAAACATGTAATCATTCCACTATATTCATAAACCATTGATCGAGCTTCAACAATTCTTTCATCTCACATATCATTTGTAGTCTCTTCATCATCATCAACATAAATACTACCCATACGACCATACTGATTCTCTTCAGGAGACTTTCCCTTAGGGCATTGGTTTGCATAATGCCCGTACATTCCACATTTAAAACATTTAACCATTGTTGATGTCGTAGCAATACCATTATCCTCATCCCTGGTGTTAACTGAACCTTTTCCTTTGCACTTACTGGCTTTGTGTCCTTCTTTTCCACACCCAAAGCATCTTCCAGTTCCTTTGAAACATTCTCCTTGATGCCTCTTCCCACATGATTTGCATAGGGGAAATTGAACTTTCTTTCCTCTATGATTATCATGAAACTCTATCTTTCTCTTATTAGCTGAGTCAGGAAACTTACCAAATTTTACTTTATTGATCATATTATGAGATTGCTGATTCGGCATAATAATGATGTTTGGACTTCCAAATCCCATTTCATTTGGTTGCTCATGAAGAATATCATTCCATTGTCCATCATATCCTCCATTATCGTGAATCATCTTGTTTCCAGCCATTTTCTAAAACCCAAAAAGAATAGTGTGGGAGGAAAAAATCATGCTAGGGAAAACAACATAATAAAGGGGGAGTATCCTCAATATCTAACATCTTAGGTTAAATTCTATGATCGTTACAGTAGTTCTAGGACTATATCCTATACGTATACTTATCCTTAGAGACATCCTTAGACATACCTTAGAAATATCTCTAGGGATCTCACTAACATTTTCGCATCCTAGTTTCCAAATGTTGACTAAACCTTTCCTCTGATACCAACTGTAAATACCCGAAGCTTGATGTACATGGACATTACATTACTTTTTCGGAATACTTAGTACATAACAAAAACACACACACAAGGATCGTAATAGTTTAGTGTCTTTGGAAACTCGGAATATAATCTTCTAATCGTGGTGAAAGATCTTCAACATCTCCCATAAAGATCTTCTTTTTTTTACCTAAAACCTTTCTTTATATCCTGGGGAAAAGAAAACATAAAAGGGTGAGCTCAAATGCTCAGTAAGGGTAAACAAAAGAAATATCAATCACATCATATTCATAAGAACATAACATTTTGGAAATCTTAACCTGCAAAAGAGAGCATAATTTCATAACATGGGATAAATCATAGTAGTGAAATGAAATCCCAACAATCATAACTTAAAACATGAAACTTTGTGGCATACAAACATAATCATATATAATCATATCTTATTAGTCAAGACTCATTTCCAAGACTATCTTAGTGGACAAAGTCCATTTCTGAACCGAGTCACCCTCGTTTCAGTCATGTTTCACTGAACCGGTATAACCTACCATTCCAGCCATGTCTATCTCATGAGATATAAAATATTTACCCAATTCATTGGAGGGAGATATAGGTCCCACCCATCTCATAATGATACCATTCTTATGTGTGCCACAAAATCATAAATCATACATCATTACATAACCCATGTAATAAAAATGGGAATCTTAAACATCGTGACATCATAAAACAATTCATATACAATAAAGGAATTCATAAAAATAATTCCATCATAACATAATCAAATCAATGTAATAATAGGGTTAAAAACAGAACCCTTTATTATCTTAGATGGAAAATAATTTTGATAAAACACTTGAACTTCATTCTTGAGGAAAATATCCTTTCTACTTCAAAAACACTTTTCCTTTCTTAACATGTCATACAATTTTAAACTAAAATAAGTTGATTAAAAATAAACTTGAAAACTTATAAAGGAATCTTCTTGGAAATAATGTTTTAAAAATCCATTCATGCCGTATACGTTAAAAAAAACATTCTTCTCGTACTTTTGTCGGAAAAATCAAAAATCACCTCGTACGAAAAACGACAAAAGATTCCTTTCATATCTTTTACTAAAAACTCACCGAAGGGTAAAATTGGATTTTAAAAATTTTATGTGGATGGAAATAATATTACATATTGAGGAAACATGGATGTGGATGATAAAATACACCCCAGTAAATTCCAAAGTATAAACAATCTCGGATAAAAATGAGATTGTGATATTTCCCTTACCTTAGGTCCGATATGCTTTGTACGTGTCCGAACCTCCTGTATAATGATTTAAATAATGTCATTGACTTATTACAGAATCATAATCATTGTTATGATATCATATATGGTTCAATTATGACTTTATATTACCCGTTCTTTTGTAAATTCCATGTTAGAGAGTGTTTTGGGTAAAATCGTTTCATTTGTCGTCCGTGTTTTGACTTGTAATTATTGATATGATTACTTAGATCATGATTAATTAATTACAGAATATAAAACATGATTTATATATAATATATATTCAGAATATACATATATATAATTGATCATTAAATTTAAAGAAATACACTGTTCATGGAGACGGTAGGCCGTACGTACGCATGAACGTTGTTTTCGTTTACTTATTGTCTTGAATGGAAGTAAGTAGATGACATACATATATATATATACATAAATTCAGTATATTTAACATGTCATATATTTCATTATTATTCATTATATATACTTTATAATAATTCATGAATGGTTAATGTGGAGAATGAATCTCATCGCGTCGTGGAGACGGTAGTCCGTACGTACGCACGAGCGATGATATCGTTCTCATGATCGTGAACTTGTGTTGAAGTGTATGTATACTATTTCAGTATCAGTATAACTTTATAATAATCATATATAGTTACTCATTACACCATTATACCCATCCAATTAAGGTGGTGGCGGAAAATAGATTACACCACGGCGTGGAGACAGTATTCCGTACGTACGCACGCGCGGTGATTTCCTTTTTCTATAGGATGGATAGAAGGTTAATTAGAGTTGTTTCATATTTATAATAAAATATCAGTATATAAGAAATACTGATGTTGTTACTTTATCATGAAACAACTAAATAAGAAGAAGTTGAAGAAGAAAGAAATTGAAAAAGATCGGTAATGGAAATTACCTCTTTTTGACGCACCTTTTCTTAACCTCCACTTAAAGAACTAAGGATGGTCTTTGAAGAAGCCCAGGACCTCTAGGATGATACTAGGGAAGTGGAGAAGATATTTTTTCAGGGGTTGGCCGAGTTTGAATGCTCAAATTGGTGTGAGGAGGAGAGGGAGGAGGTGCCCTTTTATAAGGGAGGAGAGGGGCACCTTTGGAATAACTAAAACTATTATTTTATTATAAAGTCAAATTCGGTTTTAAATAGATTCAAATTGATTTATTTCGAAGCTAAGGTGGGTATTGGTCGAAATACTCTCATCCAATAGAATTTATACAAGTTTAGGTTCCTATTTTAACCTTATCATTTAGATTTAACATTAAGTTAAATAATTTTACTTTTACCGTGTCTTCTTGTGTTCTTATACTATAAGGTTAATAAACTTACTATAAGCAGACAAAAGAACCACAAGTTGTTTATTATTAATATATATAACCTTATATAAGTCATTTGGCCGAACCTTAGATTTTAGGAATAAAATAACAATTAATAATATAATATTTGTTTTAAAAACTATTTTATGTCAATTTTGACACTATTTGGTAATTGATTTTTGTGAAAATCATAACAAAATGATTAGTTCGAAAAAGTTAATTCAATAAATACTAACATGTCATATTAACCTAGAAAATTAGTGTAATTCATAAAAAGTCTCAAATTATATTTATTTGGGTATTTATAATATCAATTATTCTAATTTTTCACTATTATGGTAATTACTGCATCATCATTATGTCATAAATAAATTAAATTATTTAATGTCTAAAAATTATAAATAAAATATAATTATGTAGGAAATATTATTAGATTTCTAATGAATATTTACAATATAATTTATCTTATGTATAACCCTATATTAAAAATGTTTTATTAAATAAACTTTGATTTTAACTCTTTTAACTCTTCTTTGAATTAAATAATAATAAATGTCCTAATCTAATCCAAGTTTGCCTAAATGATCATATTTTATTCCTAAGGTTGTTTTTGGTCGAATTACACTTATCCAATAGAATTAGGACATGTGTTAGGGTAATAATAATAACATTTTTACCCTTAATTACCCTATTTACTTTTAACCGTGGTAAAAAAAAGTAAAAAGTTACTATTCACCAAAAATTATTTTCATCTCATTGAACCACATTTTACTTACTGACATCAACCGTGTCTCTCGGATTTTTGGAATTCCACTTACAGAAGCGGTAAAATTAAGTTTTATAAAAAATTCATTTTTTTTACTACCACTTAGTGGTTTCACTATTCATCAAAAAATGAAAGTTTCCAGAAAAATACCAAAAATTAGGCCTAAGCTATATTTGATATTATGAACTCAAAAATGATGTCTATTTTACCAAACTCAAAACATATCAGTTACATTAACTAATTTAAAAATTAATTCCCGTCGTCAAAACAAATGGTGTGTTTTTAAGAGATAATAACTATCAAAAGATTGACACTTGTTTATAAATGGTTTAAATGTGAAATTACATCAAATGACCAAAATTGTATTAAATTGTAAAAATATATTCTAAATATAATTTAAAACCACTCAAACTAATAATTTATCACTATTAATTATTTCGATTAAAAAGGTTGTTTTTAATTAAAATTTAGTAATTTTCACTATTCATCAAAAAAATGAAAGTTTTCCAAAATGTACCAAAATTTCACCCTAAGCTAATTTCGATATTACGAATTCAAAAATGAATTCCATTTTGAAAAATAAAATTTACAAAATTTCAAAAAGTGGTTATTACTATTCATAACGGCTAGTTTTAATAATATTTTAACAGCATATCATCGTTTAGTGAAACTCGGTATTGCGTACTACACTCGCTATCGAGGAAGGTTGTGATTGCATGTAATGCAAGGAAAGTCAAGGATGTGTGTTGTGAAAGCTCCTTTTGGTGTAGTGTACAACACAAGACATTAATGAAATTAAAAAGAATATTTTTCATAAAATCTCGGGGTGTTACAGCCTCTATCGAATGCAACCAGCGGGTTGACCTCCCGGTGTTCCAAGACTTGGATTACATCATACCCAAAGGGGTTATTATAACAACTGGGCCCTACTAATAGCACATACACCCCACATTAACATGGATGTTGGGTCCTAGATTACCAGGTACCACCAGTTCCCCCGTAGACGTGTGGTCCCCTCCCTGGGGCCCACCCATATGACCAAATTGGTCATTTGACTAATGATTGTCCCCATAGACCAATACATGTTCTTTCCAGTGTGATTCCTCCTCACTCACACACATCCTGGGAAAATTCCCAAAAGGTCAATCATCTTGATCACTACTCCAATCCAAACATGTTTAACTATGGAGTTCTAATCAGTTAGGTTCCCAAAAGAAAGGCTCACCTTGTTGAAATGAGTTATATCATTTAGTCATTTAACCCTTTATCATTCTGGGGTGTTACATTCACCCCCATTTAGAGAAAAAATCTTCAAAGTGGGCTCTACATCTTAATCCAAGTAGTGAATCACACTTAAGGTTGTGTTCCTCCTCTGATACTAAGTGTAACAACTGGGCCTCGCTGACTACACAAACACCCCACCTTAACATGGCCGTTGGGTCCCAACCTTCTAGGTACTACAAGTTTTTCTACAGACATGTGGTCCCTCCCTGGGACCCACCCACATGCACAAATAGGTCATCTGACTAATGATTGTCTTGATAGGCTAACACATGTTATTTCCAGTGTGATTTGTCCTCACTCACACCCATCTTGGGAAACTCCCTAGAAGGCCACCCATCCTGATCACTAATCCAGGAAAAGCATGATTAACCATGAAGTTATAATAAGTTAGGATCTTAAAAAGAAAGGTGAAACTTATTGGCATGAGTCATATCATTTAGTAATTTAACCCTTTATTATTATGGGGTGTTATAGTGTTGGCCTAATATGTTCCTCAGGTTGGGATGAAGAGGAAAAGTAGGAAGAGTTCCCTTGTTTGGAAGGTGCTTCATCTCCTTCTAAGGCCGTGTATTCTACATTAGAGAGTGAGGAAGACAAGGCTCCTAGCTTGTTAAAATGAACCCATTCAAGGTATATCCTGCCAAACAGAATAAAAATTTCCACACCAAATGAGGCTGTACCAAGGCGGTCCAGTCAGAGCCTCCAAGAGGAGTCCCGGGTTCCATTTTCTCATCCACCATCTGTGAAATAAAGGGTTGGGAATCCCATGAAATATGGGGCTATTGTATCATCCTCACAATAGGCTATAATATATTAGGAATATGTGTGACCATAGGTAGTCCAAACATGGTAGGAATTTTATTCTAATATCGAAATTATGTGGGCAGTAAAGGTCACCAATTTTTGTAATTGTGACCCATTATTTTTGTTCTTTTGAAGCTAACAATGACTCTATTTCATCATTTAGGATTATAAAATTTTGTGGCTAGGTATGAGGGAGAAGATTTGACATCATATCAACCAACACCAGAAGGCGAGGCAATCGATATTCAGGAGGGAGCAGAGTAAGGCACTTCTTTGAGTGCACTGATCCCAGAGTACATCTCTCCTTTTGACAGCAATTCTAAATCAGATCTAGAGTTAAAAAATGATATACATATCATACATCATAATACCTGGTGGTATATATGGAATATAATATCTGAGATTCCCCTTTAGGACCTTCTTTTGCGAATCCAATGACTTTTAGTTTAGTTTGGAGTGTTGGGATTTGGTGGGTTTGATTACTACCCGATCTACACTTATGTGAAGGAGACTATTATTAGGCAGGATTGAGATCATTAGATTTGACAATAAATCATAAAGTCTAAACTTCTTTCCAACATTAATGACTTTCAAGTTGTGTTATCCCAAACGAAGGCCAATCATAATGAAAAACTGGTAGAATTAAAGCAGTAGAATCAATGAGAAGATTATTCAAGTGTTATGACTTCATCAAGAGTTAAATGTCACTAAGGGAGAACTCAAATAGCTCTACCATTCATTAGGATAATCCCAAATATAGGGTTAACTTCCATTGTGACTGTAATGATAGTAATTCATTAGACTGAGGAGAATAAATCTACTCAACTGATTGAGCTTCAAAGAGTGGCTGATTGAGCTCGAGAGGATGTTAAACAGATAAAGAGTTATGTTAAAGGCCTCTTGTAATATACAATAGAGAGACTCCATTTTGTGGATGTTATTATAGGGTATTTTTTCATTCTTATAAATTAAATTAATTTCACTTCCAATCATCTAAATCTTCATCCCTGCCTTTTTATTGTAATCATAATGTCAAAACTGATTTTCATAGCATGACATTTTCATACCAGCTAATCATAATTACAATGATAGGGATGGGGGGTGATCTAATTTTTTTATCTAATCCAAGAGGCCTAGTAATAGTAGTTTGATTGTTTCTAGGGTCATATGGAAAACCCTATAAACGTTATGTCTTTTTATGTTATCACCCTAAATTTTGAAGAAGATTGATATGGAGGAGACATAGTGGGTGAAAATTGGATTTTTCTTATGTTTCCCTTTTTAGGTTTTCAAACTAACAAGTTTTGTGCCTTTTAACTTTTTATCACTCGATATTACCGAAACCGTATAGATTGTAGGTATAGTGAGTTGAGACTCTACTTTTTTCCAGATTTCACTTTGTGGGTTTTCAACCTGGTGAGTATTGTGTCTCTTTTTGTATGGGAATTTTAAAGTCATGCTAATTGAACTAATGAGGATAGTGTTTTAGGACAAATGGATTTGAAAGTAAAGTTTAAAATAATGTTCCAAACAAGGATTTCTAGTCAAGAATGTTACAAAATTCTTCAGATACCTCTAAGGGTAACCCTGAGTCACAATTTTGTGGTTTCTGAATATAAAACATGGTATTTGAGAATAAAGGAGGTCTCTCCTGAGAACACAGTTTCCACTACTTGAAAAACCCGTTATGAGGTATTTTTTATGCAAGGTCAATTAGGGCACATACTAAATAGTCAAATAGTGGAATCCTTAGGCTGATAGACCCGTTATTTTGGAAGCTTATGCAATGAAAACTAGGGTGTGTACTATATAGTCAAGTAAATGAGTTCTCGTGATTTATGACATTCTATTATAGATGGATAAAGGAATTTTATGATTTGGATGTCTCAAGACCACAATGGGTGGTTTTTCTAAGGAAATATGTATGAAAATAAAGGAAATATCTATGTTGAAACATTCCATGCATAGGAAACTACTCCTATATGAATTTGATGTGTGAAGAAGGGTACACTTTGTTAGATAACCAATTTCATGGAAAAAGGACCCTTTTTGAAAAAGGATGAAGGAATCTTGTAGTTTAATGTCACATGAATAAGACTTTGGTCATGTATTTTAACGTCTTATGAAAATAAAATTATGATATGAATTTTAAAGGCATGTAACATAGACATTACACCATGCACTTTAAGTTCATGCCGCACAGACATCACGCTATGTAGTTTAAAGTCATGCAACACGGGCATTACACTATGTAGTTTAAAGTCATGAAGCATGGACATAACACTATGTAGTTTAAAGTCATATATCATGGACATAACACTATGCAGTTTAAACTCATGTATCATAAACATTAAGGGGATTTAAGGTCTTTTAGATTCGACTGAAGGTTTGATGGTTTCCCTGTTCTTGATAATTTGTATGGAAATGTGCTACTAAATTCAGGTATGGTAGAAGAAAGTTGTAAACTGTAACCCGGGGATCCCCAGATCTGAGATATGATATGGGAAAAGCTTTTATAGTGTTAGGGGAGGTATCTCCTGAGAACTAAGTTACCATTACTTGACAAACCCATAATAGAAGCTATTTTATGCAAGTCCAATTGGAGCACGTACTACATAGTCAAGTATTGGTATCCTTAGGCTAGCAGACCTGTTGTGTGGGTGACTTATGTAAGGCTGATTGGGGTGCATAATGCATAGTTAGGTAAATGATCTCTCAAGAATTATGACATTATATCACTAAAATTTGATGAAATTTTATAGAGTTTTGGATCTCCCCAAGCACAAAGTTTGGTTTGTGGAGAGGAGTAACTGAACATGGAAGGGGTATTTCAAGCCATGATTTCCCAAGAATTTTTGGAATAATATCTCTATAAGGGTATCTCCAAAATACAAAAAGTATGGTGCCTGTAGTTTTAGTTCATACAACTAGGACCATCACACCAAGGATAATAGAGAGATGTATGGCCTTTTGGATCAAAATTGTCCCAATATGCATCAAACACATGGAGGAGAAAATTGTAAACCAAGGTATTGGAGGTTCTCAGGTCGAGAGTGATAAAATGGGATAGATATGTAGGATAAACATAATTTTTTTAAATCATGGGTTTTGACATATTTTCATCAATGCTCACGAAGATAGAAGAGGCTTCTCATAAGGGAGAAGTTACCCTTGGTTAACAAACCCGCATGTGGTATGTTTTATGAAAGGAAAACTAGGGAACATACTATACAGTAAAACAGTGGTATCCTTCAGTTAACATGGCCATTATGTGGGAAACTTATACAAGGACAATTGGGGCGCATACTACATAGTCAGGAAAATGAGCCTTTAGGTATTATAAATTCTATCACTAGGAACTGAAGGAAGATTATGAAGATCTGAAATTGTCAAAAATTAGGAGTATGACTTATGGGAGAAAAATGTTTGAGCACGAAGGAAGTGTTTGGAACAAAATTGGTCATGATTTTGGAGTCCCTTGCATAGATCTGACTTAGATGTAGGAGTGGGACATCTCTTGTTTCCTTGGTGGGATCCCTAAGGAGAGGACACAAAATAAAATCTCTAGTATGGATTTTTGATTATATGTAGGAGAGGAGGAATTTTTATTTACCCAGTGGATGGGACTAGGATTTAAGGCCTATCTTCAGTACGTATCTCAATGGGATGAGAATCAAGCCATATATAGTACTCTAGGTATCGTGCAGTTTAAAGTCACGTGGTAAGGAAATTAGCCATGTGGTTTAATGTCATGCGGTATGGAAAAATGTGTCTCGACGTGAAGAGAAATAGGATAATGTGGTTGAACTAGGGCATAAGGCCCAAGCGTCACTACATATCTTGTTGAAGTAATAATCAATCCACATGTTTTTCTAATAGATACAGGTTCACGTGTAAAGTGATAACTCGTATTGGATATCCTCATGTAGATCTGACTCATACATGGGAGAATAGAGGATTTTCCATGTTGTGCTATAGATAGGCCCATGACTGAAGATATGGGCATCACTATGTATCTCATGGGGGTGAGAATCAAGACACAAGTAGTTCTTCAAGGACCATGTAATTTAAATCAATGAAACAAGGACATCTAGTGTTCCTCTTAAGGTCTTCTATCTAGAACCATGACATCCCCAATGTGAATAGACACACCTTACTCAAGTTGATAAATCCTTTACCAAAATTCCTAATCCCATGTGATTTGTTCTTAGTGTGAGAAACAAGGAGCGGTAAAAGTTTCTTTTACAATGTAAGGGAAACACAAGTGAAGGATAGGGGTACGTTGATTATGTGGTTGTTGGTCCAGGAGATAGAGTCCATGCATCACTAATTATATCATTGGGATGAGAATAAAACCGTACATAGTTCTTGAATTACCTTATAGTTTAACATCATGAAGTATGGATAAAGATGAGATGATGTAAAAGGATGGAAATACTACAGCTAGGCCAAAGTGTAGGTGCAGAGACCTGGTTTTTTCCTTGTAAGAATTTGGAATATTTATACATATATTTCCAGAGTTAGGTGCTAAGACAACGTGCGATTTCGAGGCCTGGTGTGACCAGAATAAATTTTATAAAAATATTAATTATTTTTATAATATGAACATGGAATAAATAGAATATATCTCAAATTGTTTCTCAGATCAGAAAACTAAGGCCATGACTGATTCTGGAGGGTTCCATTTACCTTAGGTGGGGTATAACTTTTTTCAGTGTGAGTCTTTTATAGAAAAATCCACGGAGGGAATTTTCGTTAATAAAATAATAAAAATTAATTATTTTATCACAAATTCCAGATCAAATAACTTCTGAAGAGGGATTTAGATTGAAAATATGAGAGAACAGTTGAGTTCATAGTGCAATTTTTATCCTATGGGTGACCTCATGTAAGAGGGCATGAGAGGTATAGATTCTGTGACTGCTGACAATTTCCTATAAATAGGAGTTTAGAGAAAGGAGCTAGGGTTGGCTCATTTCTCTCATGGTTGGAGGAGAATTGGCTTTCTACTTCTGATGGTAATTCGATGTCCGATATTCATCAGATTAATATGAAAATGCAGACGCTAGTAGATCAGAGTTTAATAAACACAACAACAAATCCAAAATCGAGGTAGGATTTCTATTTCAGATTCTAAATCCCCAGATAGAATCCTTTGTTGTTGATTTCAAAATATGTTGGAATTTTCTGCTTTATAATCCTTTGTTGATGGCTAAACTAATAATGGACATTGTCTATTTTGATTCGGGATCACACGTTCTTTTCATTATTCGTCATTCTTCAATGATAACTTTTCACCATGCTCAAACTACCTTCAATCTTGGAGCAAGCCACACATCTATGAAGATATCTAATCGAGGAGTCCCAATATATGCTTATATTTGATTTTCAGGCACCATAGGAGGCTCAATGGTGAGTAGAAGATCCAAAAATTTTTTGTCACATCAAAATGTGGATGAAAATTTGAGTAGAGCATGCAGAAGTATAGATCGGGATCCAAGGATCCCATATCTGGTCTCATATTAATTTTCAAACCACCTGAGTGGTCCTAGTGGTCTATGGAAGGTGGCAGTGGTGTGAATTTGGTGTGGATGATCTGGAAAGGTGGCAATGCGGTGGTTCATGTGGTGCGACAACTACATGGAGATGTGGCGAAGGCCGTAGGGCGGTTCAACGGTGGTTATAGGGTGGCACAATGGATGGCTGGTGGGATGATAGTGGTAGTCTGGGCTAGCATGGGTGGGTTAGTAGAGCAGACCAGACTGGCCATAACGGGCCGGTCCAAGAAGGCCTTTAGGCCTGGGGTGTTTTAAACCCCCGTAACTCTCAATCCAGATGTTTGATTCATGTTCCGTCTATGGTAACCTGACCATTTCTTCAAGACTAAAATTTTGAGGATTTTTTTGGGATTTTTATAATCCATGCTCGAGGCTTAATGGAATGAAAAGTACAATAATAATAATAATAATAATAATAATAATATTATTATTATTATTATTTGGGAAACTACTATTGGACTGTATGTCTGTATATGACGTCCGATTGATGCACCGTCAGAGGCGTTGCGACCCTGTAGTTGAGGTGAAATTTTCAAGACCAGTTCTGGGTGTTTAATTTGAATTTGAGTTCAGGTTCCCATGAGGCCCGTTTGGGGAATTTACGGTGAAATATAATTTCATCACTAAGTATCCATTTAAGATGAATGAATAGCCAATAACATGTTATTTTATGAGAGTATTACAATGGCACAATCCTTTTGATGTGTTTTGGGATCATGACATGGGTCCCACAAAGCACCATTTTTGCGCAATGCTGCGAAATTTAGTTTCTTCACCGAAAGTCCGATTTGGGCAAATGAATAGTCAAACCTGTGCATTTTTCTGCAAGGATCATGACAGTGTAATCAATTTGTTTTTATGAGACTTTTTGAAGAGTCATTCAGGTAGAATTATGTTTTCTCCCATTGGATCAAACAACAAGAATTGTGTGCTTGTTAGCCTTTTGGGCTAGAGGTTCCATGTACTCTGGGAGTACACTAGCACACCTAGGGGGTACTTTTTCTCAGTTTTGTACCCAATTATGGCTAGGTACATAGTCAGGTGATGATGTGTGGACACACATCGTGTGGACCACACACAATCTGTGTACCACACTATGAATCTTCTACCTCTTTTATCTCCTTCTTTTAGACTCAGATTTTGGTATGCGAGTAGCCTATCTTGAGTGTTTTTTTGTATAGAATGTGATGGTGCTCTCTACAGTGTCTTTTGAGATATGACACAATATATTCCAGATGTGAAACCTATTTAGGTGATTTCCGATGATGGTAGTGATCAAGAACTGACATATCAGTGCTTTCAGAGAGGTACCATACAGCAGGGATGGCCAGTGTGGGTCCTCAATGACCTAGAGTGGAATCCTCCATCAACATGGATGTGGGTCCTCTATGAATACTATGAGAGTGTAACCCCCTTGATGCACAAGGGCATGGTTCATCTATAGAAATAAGAGTGGAATCCCCCATCAACATGGGTGTGGGCCCTCTATTAGCTACTTCTAAGTGGAATCCCCCTAAAACACTAGGGTGAGGGTCCTTGATGAACAAGAGTGGAATCCACTAGACACATCAGGGTGTGAGTCCTCTATAATGACAATTAAAGTGAAATCCTCCTGACATTTCAGGGCATGGCCCCCCTATGACAATAAGAGTTGAATCCCCCACCGATATGGGCATGGGTCCTCTATCGGCTACTTCAGAGTGGAATCCCCTTGACACACTAGGATGGGGGTCCTTGATGAAAAAGAGTAGAATCCCTCCGACATATCAGGGTTTGGGTCCTCTACAATGAAAATTAAAGTGGAATCCCCCTAATGTACTAGGGTGTGGGTCTTATACTTTGAGTTTACTATTTCCAGCTATAGATTTTTGGTAAGACACACTTCGAAATTAATTTAGACTCATGATTAATAGGGTATCCTTCCTCACTAAGACACGTCCTTGAGATGCGACCTAAAACCATGTAGGTGAGACATACCCACCCAAATTTGATAGTATCAAAGAGTTGTGATTGAGTCCCTTTGACTTTCATGTTCAAGGAATATGTGAGGGATGATGGGTATTGTTGGTGGTTAATTCTAGAAATATTGGTGAATCTTTTCTTTTACTGAGTTGTGAGATGGAGATCCTCTTACTCTCTCTCATTTGGGATTCTTTTATTGATCATATATATATGTATCCTATTACAGTAACCACTCCTTAAGTTTTTGGTTACTCTCCTTCCAGGAGAGGTGAAGATGCGTAGGGTATGACACATGCTTTCCATGTCTAGATTCTCATGGTTGTAAGAGTATAATCTCCTACTATAGGTAGTAAATACTCAATGATAATTTCATCTTTTCACCATTTCGAACTCCTTGTGTTTGGATGATTCTACCTTCATTATCTTATTGGGTTGAGCTGTACTCTTTTACTGTACCTTGTTTTATCTACTTCTCCCCTCTTCAATACATCTTTTGCTACTCCCTTAAGCCTTCATAGAATCCTAATGAGTATTTTTATACTCACCCCTTCTTGGTATTTTATCACACTTGGTGTGCCCTTGTAGATAATAGACATGTTGATCGTGACTTCCGAGGAGCTTGGGGATACAGGTGCTTAGACTGCGTACGGTGGTTATAGTTGGAATCTAGGAGAAGGGATATCTTAGAAATTTTAATTTTTCAGTTACTACTAGGTTTTGGCACTTTTCTGGCTGGATGTTTATTTCCCCAATTTATCCTTTCAGTTTACTTTACAGTACCTATACTTGTACTATTTAGAGGTAAATACATGTTTGTGGTTTATATATTGCAGTTTTGTATCTTGTTTCCCTTTTCCTTTGCACTTTTTCATTGATTTGGATACATGTGTGTGTACAGGTACTTATCCAAAGGCCTCCTTGAGTTTGTTGAGCCTTAGGCACTTTTTTCCACCCCTGGCCTATGGAGGAGGGCTTGGGGTAGTTACGACTCGAGCCCCAACATGGTTTGGGTCACGAAAAAGTGGTATCAAAAGTGGTTCGACCCTTGGGATGTTGTTCATATGTTTCCATAAAAAGGTATTGGTTGGGTTTAGGGAAACATTTTAAACGTGTCTCGAGAGTAGATCTTAGGATATGAATTCCATTGATGGTGTGGAGACCGATGTATCCATTCACTAGGACCCTTATTACCCGCTTCTCGACATAACATGCTTAAAATTTTTTTGTAAGGAACTTTAGTACATTCATTATATAGGATTGAGTCCTTGACTGTACTTCTCAAGTCATCTCCCTTTTGTGGTTTATATATATATATATATATATATATATGCTCATTTGACCATGGTACTCCATGATATGTTTCAAGATGCCTCTGCGACGCCAGCCAACCAGAATACTAGCTCCAGTTCGTGAGGAATACCCTATGAGAAACGATGTCTTGGATCAAGGTCCATTATATAACCCATCTTATTCTAGGTGGATAGGTAGAAGCACCTACACCTATTGAGAAACAGTTAGTCCTGGTAGAGTAGGCTGAGGACATGTGCAGGCTGAGCGCACTCCACAAGTTCCAGCACCCGAGACCGCTGAGGTTCCGTAGTGAGACAGATCCTTAGGTAGAATAGGTTTGGATAGAGTTAGTGGTCCACCTATTTAGACTTGTTCAGACACCGATAGACCAGATGGTGGATTTGAAATACATTCTTTTCCACAGAGTGGTTGGATGTTGATGGATTTTGGTTACATAGATGTGCGTGAGTCGGTACTCATGTGGTATTACTTCTAGAAATTGTTTTGTAAGGATTAATACCCCTCTTTATAATGCTATATTTGGTTTTTATAGCTTCAATAGATAGGGATGATGGTGTATGAGTACGAGACTGGTTCACAGACCTTACATGCTACTCTTTAGACATGATCCGTGATGGATACTTACAAGAACAGAAGTTTGAACATGAACTCCGCAAAGAGATCTGTGTCGATGTAGTTACCTTGTGCATCCCCACCCATGTTGGGGTACTAGAGAGGGAATTGGTGAAAGAGATATTTTTGTTAGAGTGATGCTAGTTAGCTAAAACTGGCAGTAGGCGCAACAGAGATGAGACGTCTGCTGCAGCTAGCAGATGTCATTTTGTAGGGCCTCAACGTAGGAGGCCTTCCCATGATCAGACTCCAACACTTGGTTTGAGACAACATAAAGAATTGGGGAAGCCCAGGGAGGACAAGTGTTATGCATGTGATGGGTGAGGTCACATGGCATGATACTATCCAACCAGACATGCTGAGCTTCCTAGGAAGATGGTAAAAAAACCACAACGGTAGATATGGTGCCATGATCAAGGATCTACCAAGTGAGGATAGGGTGGTCCCCATGGATGAGGTGTTGATAGAGAATAAGGAAGAACTATGGTTGGTGGATGATGCTATAAAGTACTTCTTCCACCACCAGGTGGCCACATTGGGCTCAGGGAGTTGGTGGTCGGGGCTGCGAGTAGCTGCAAGATTTGGATGTCTACAATCCTACAACGTAGGAGATGATAAGAGCCACAATCTGTGTCTATTATAACATCTATAGTAAAACTTGTAAGACATTGGGTGTGGTACTCTTTTCTACCTGCTTCTTTCTTGAGGTTTTTCTAGGGTGATACAGGGCGTTGGTGTAACCCTATGTTGGTGTTGTTTGACGTAAATTCGAATACAGGAGGAAGAGGGATCCTTTCCCCACCGAGACATGTTTTTATGATGTGATCAAAACCATGAGGGAGAGTCAGTGCTGCCCAAATTGAATAGTATCAAGGGTTGGTGGATGAGTGCCTCTAACTTGTGCGTTCATGAAGGGGTTGTGTAGTAGAGTTTCGGAGCTGATCCAGACATTTTCAGGGGAGTTTTTCAACTTGACCTCTTTTTTTCTTGATATTTCACTAGTGAGTGCAGTGGAATGCTTGGTTTGGGGATTAATATCCTTCCAAAAGAGTCAGAGATGCATGGGGAATTCCATGCACTTTCCGTGTCTAGCCTCTTGCGGTTGGATGAGTTTACTCACCTATCCTATTCGTCGGTACCTTTGCGTGCTCAACGTCAACCTTGATAAGATAGTTATCAAGTACAGGTCGAGGTGATGGAGACCCCATGAAAAAAACTATGTGACTCACTACCTGGTTCTAGAAATGGTAGTCTTAAATTTGAGGATATAGAGACATTACCTTCTGGGAGAGTACTTTGTGGTTTTCTCAGACCACCAAAGTATTAGGTACGTCTTCACTTCAAGATACTTGAACCTGAGACGGCGACACCGGTTGAACTTCCTGCATGAATATGAATTAAAGATAGTCTATACTTTGGGAAAGGGAAAACTTGTATCATATTCCCTAAGTATGGATTCTCATTCTTTCTTAGTGCAAGAAGTTTCAAAGTAGTTAGCTTCCCTGCAGATGACACTAGTGGAGCAGGAGGGTACACTTTTTCTTTAGTCAATGGTATCGACTTATTTGATTCTCGAGCATGTGAAAGAGTCCCAGTTGTGAGACACTGACTATGAGATCTTTCATGACTCATATATTCATATGCGACAAACCATATAGATATTCTGAAGGGGGAATCAAAAAATCTTGTTTTAGGAAAAAATAGTGGTTCCAGTTGCGATGCAGGGGGAGGTGATGCGAAAATTACACACTTCTCCCTTAGCTATACATATTGGTGTAAGAAATATTTACATGGATCTTCAGTGGTAGTTTTGGTGGTCTGACGTGAGATGAATCATATCTGAGTTTGTCTCACCCTGCCTCACCTATCAGCGGGTGAAGGCTATGCATCGAGTTTTGGCGGGTTGTCGCAGCTTCTTGAAATCCCTAAGTTAAATGGGAAAACATGTCCAATAAATTCATCACATGGATTCTGTGCATAGTGAAGGGACATTATGCCATCTGGGTAATAGTATAATGACTCATGAATTTGGCACACTTCCTTGTTTTCAGGGATCTGAGTTCAGTGGAGTGTTTGGCGGCAGTTGTACATCCGAAAGATCGTCCGCCTTTACGGGGTACCCTCGATATTTGTCTCTGATCATGAAGCGTGGTTTACATTACAATTATGGAGAGGAATTCATGAGGCATTTAGAACCCAACTTTGGATGAGTACAACCTTTCATCCCCAGACCGATGGGAAGACCGAGCACACTATCCAGGTGCCGGAGGACATGCTGAGGGATTGCATGTTAGTTTTCAGCCAGGTAGACAAGCTATCCCAAAGGTTCATCAGAACTTTTGAGATCATGATGAGGGTTGGTAAGGTCATTTACCACCATGAACTACCCCCAGAGTTGGAACAGGTGCACAATGTTTTCCACCTAACACAACTGAGGAGATGCATGCATGTTTTCCTACGCAATTCATCGAAAGGAGCAGACCATATGTGAACAGAAAACACCTTTGGTTCGCAGGATTTTCCTGCACAGAAACATGCAGGATAGTTACTAGGAGTGGGAGAGCCAGGCGTGAGATCAATATCCTAAGTTATTTTCCTAGTTTTCTTTTTAGGGACGAAAATCTTGAAGGAGGTAATGATATAGAGACCTATTTTTTTGCCCTGTATGCCTTTGGAATATTTCTACATATATTTCCAGAGTTAGGAACTGAGGATGAATGTGATTCCGAGGTCTGGTGTGCCCAAAATAAATTTTACAAAAATATTAAGTATTTTTATACTATTCACTCGATGGAAATGAGATATCTCTCAAAAATTTGTTCGGATCAGAAAACTGAGACCATGGTTGAGTCTGAAGCGTGCCATTTACCCTAGGCAAGGTATAAAATTTTTCACCAAGGGTCTTCTATAGAAAAAGATACAAAGGTATTTTTTGTAAATAAAATAATAAAATTTAATTATTTTATCTTGAACGCTAGATCAAATAACTTATGAAAGGGGATTTAGATCTAAAATATGAGAGCATCGTTGAGTTCGTAGCATGGTATTTACCCTAGGGGAGACCTCAAGTGAGAGGGTGTGGGTGGTCCAGATTCCACGACCACCAGTAGTTTCTTATAAATATAAGTTTAGAGAAATGAGAAAGGGTTGGATCATTTCTTTTGCAGATGGAAGAGATCTATCTATTTGCTTCTGATGACAATTTGACATCCGATATTCATCGGATCGTGATGAAAATGCAGACGCTAGTAGATCAGAGCACAAAGAACAAAATAGAGGATCCAAAATCGAGGTAGGATTTCTATTTCAATTTCTATACCCCCTAATATAATCCATTATTATCTATTTCAATTTCTTTTGGAATTCACGAATTTATAATCCTTTGTTGATGGCCAAACTAACAACAACCATCATCTGTTTTGATTCAGGATTGACCGTTCTTCACATTATTCATTATTATTCGATGATAACTTTTCAACATGCTAAAAAAAACTCAAATTTTGGATCAATAAACATATCTATGAATTTATCAACCCGAGGAGTCCATATCTATGCTCAGACTCAACTTTTGGGTGCTGGAGGAGGAATGGCGGCAAGAGGAAGATCCGCCAACTTTTCGTCACATCGAAATATGGACGAAACTACAAGTGGAGCATGTGGAAATGTAGATCAGGATCCAAGTATCCCATATCTAGTATTAGATTAAATTTTTTACCACCGGAGTGGTCCCGGTGGTCCATAGAAGGTGGTGGTGGTGAGACTTTGACAAGGCAGCTCCAGTAAGGAGGAGGTGTGACAGATGTAGGGCAGCGCGACGAAGGCTACTGGGCTACGCGATGGAGGCCACAAGGTGGAGCGACGATGGACATAGAGAGGTAAAGTGGATGGATGGAGGTCCGGTGGTGGTGATCCAGGCTGGTGCAGTTGGGCCGACAGAGGGGGCTGGACTGGCCAGAACAGGCCGGTCCGGGCTGGCCTTCGGGTCGGGGGTGTTTTAAACCCTCACAACTCTCAATAAGGATGTCCAATTCATGCGTCATCTACAGAAATGCAACCCATTTCTTCAAGGAAGACCATTTGTGGATGTTTTCGGATTTTTATAATTCATTCTTGAGGCTCAGTGGCATGAAATGTCTGATTATAATAATAATAATATAATTATTATTATTTGGGAAACTTCTATCAGACCGTACATTTGCATACAATGTCTGATTGACACACCATCATAAGTGTTGCAACCCTAAAGTTGAGGTGGAATTTTCAATAATAATTCTGAGTTCTTAATTTAAATTTGAGGTGAGGGCCCCACGAGGCCCGTTTGGGGCGTTTATTTTGAAATGTAGCTTCTTCACCTGATATCCTTTGGGGACGAATGAATATCCAATCATGTGTGCTTTTATGATTAGATCAAAATAACACGATCCGTTTGATGTGTTTTGAGATCGTGGTGTGGGTCCCACAAAGAACCATTCATGTGCAATGCTGTGAAATGCAGTTTCTTTACTAAAATTCCAATTCGGGTGAATGAATAGCTAATCCAGTGTGTTTTTATGCAAGAATCACAATGGTGTGATCTGTTTGATTTTCCAGGGTTGTTTGAAGAGGCATGCTAGTAGAATTATTTTCTCTCTCTTTGGATCAAACAACAAGAATTGTGCTCTCGTTATCCTTTTAGTCCAGAGGTTCCATGTACTATGGGAGTATGATGGCATGCCCAGGGGGTACTTTTTCTCAGTTTAGTACCCAAGTCTGGCTGTGTACACGTCTAGGTAATGAGGTGGGGCCACATGTCATGTGGTACCTACATGCTTCATGTACCACACTATGAATCTTCTACCTCTCGTATCTCCTTACTTTGGGATTATATTTTGGAATGCGAGTATCCTATCCTGAGTGGTTTTTCTATGTATAACATGATGGTAGGATCCACAGTGGATTTCAAGATACGATACGATATTTTCCAGATGTGATTCCTATTCTAGCGATGTCCAACAATGGTAGTAATCAAGCACTAGCATATCAATGATTTATGATAGGTACCATCCAATAGGGATGACCGGTGTGAGTCCTTGATGACCTAGAGTGGAATACCCCATTGAAATGGGTGTGGGTCCTCTATAATGGCTATGAGTGTGGAATACCCCTGATGCACCATAGTGTGGGTCATATATGACAATAAGAGTGGAATCCCCCATCATCTTGGGAGTGGGTCCTTTATCATATACTTCTAAGTAGAATCCCCTTGACACACTAGGGAGAGGGTCCTTGATGAACAAGAGTAGAATCCCCCTGACCCATTAGGGTGTGTGTCCTCTACAATGAAAATTAAAGTGGAATTCCCCTAACACACTAGGGCTTGAGTCCTCTAAGAAAATAAGAGTAGACTCCCCCATACTCATGGGCGTGGTTCCTCTATCATCTAATTATGAGTGGAATCCCCATGATGCACTAGGTAGAGGGTCCTCGATGAACAAGAGTTGAATCCCCTAGACACATCAGGGTGTGGGTTCTCTACAATGAAAATTAAAGTAGAATCCCACTAACACACTAGGGTGTGGGTCCTATACTTTAGGTTTACTCTTTACAACTGTAAATTAGTGGTGAGACATGCTTTGACGTTACCTTGGACTCATGAGTAAGAGGGGAAATTTCCCCACTGAGACATGTCCTTGAGACGCAACCTAAAACCGTGCAGGCGAGCCAGACCTACCTGAAGTGGATAGTATCAAGGTGTGGTGATTGAGTCTCTTTGACTTGCATGTTCAGGGAATATGTGAGGTATGTTAGGCATCTTTGATGGTTACTTCTGGAACTATTGTCGACTATTTTCTTTGACTGAGCTATGAAATGGAGATCCCCTTACTCTCTCTCATTTGGTCTTCTTTGAATGAGCATAAATATGTATCCAATTGCAGTACCCACTCCTTGGGTTTTTGGTTAGTCTCCTTCCAGGAGAGGAGAAGACGCATAGGGTATGTCTCATGCTTTCCATGTCTAGATTCTTGTGGTTGGAAGAGTCTACACTCATACTATAGGTAGAAAATACTTGACAAGAAGTTCATATTCTCATCGTTTTGAGCTCCTTGTGTTTGGATGAGTCTACCTTCATTATATTTTTGGGTCGTGCTGTACTCTTTTACTATAACTTGTTATATCTAATGCTACCCTCTTCAGTAAATCTTTTTCTGCTCCCTTGATCCTTCGAGGAATCCTACTGATTATTTTTATAGTCACCCCTACTTTTTCTTTGCCTGCACTTGGTGTCCCCTTACTGATGATGAATATGTTGATCATGACTTGAGAGGATTTTAGGAATACAGGTGCTTGGACCATGTATGGTGTTCATAGCTTGGGATCCATGAGTGGGGCATGCTCATTTGTTTTACTTTTTCAGTTATTTCTAGGTTTTAGTACTTTTCTGGTTAGGTGTGTATTTTCCTCCTTTTTTCCTTTCAGTTTAATTTACAGCACATTTACTTGTATTGTTTAGAGGTTGATACATTTTTTTGGTGGTATATATAGCATTTTTGTATCTTGTTTCCTGTTTCCTCTTCAATTTTTCATTTAGTTGGCTGTGTGTGTGTATATGTACTTAGGAAAAGTCCTCCCTAAGTTTTTTATGCTTTCATCACTTGTCACCACCCCTAGCCTATAGAGGCGGTCTTAGGGTAGTTGCGACTTGAGCCCTGATATGGGTCGAGTCATGAAAGTTGGTCCCATGCGTCACTACATATCTTAATAAGGTAATAATCAAGACACATGTAGTTATTAAAAATATTCCCTGTGCAAGTTTGATCAATACACATAGGGAGTGATGGGACCTTTTGTCGCGGTCATGGATGGACCCAATATTGGAAACCCAGGCATCACTACGTATCTCATTGGAATGAGAGTTAAGACACATGTAGTTATTGAAAATGGTTCCCCAAATCAACTTCGTTTTGATACGGGGAAGGAGATTTTATATTTCCTATAATAATGGTTGGGACCAAGACACCAGATAACATGAAGATCATACCATATGTTCTGGAAGAATTCCCTATATAGATTTGGTTCACACACAGGGAAAGATGGGGATTTCATTGTGGATGTGTCTGGACCCGATATTAGAGATCTATCCATCACTACATATCTCATACAGCTGAGAATCAAGCCATATGTAGTTATTTAAATCCAATTTATTTTAATTTCATATGGTAAGGATGTAAGGTGCAATTTAATATCATGCTGGACAAAGGGGTAATTTTTCCTTCAAGGTCATGCATAAAGGACCAACAATACTATGTTGTTTAATGTCATGTAGGAAATTAGGGATCTTAGTTTTAGGTCATAGATCTTTAACCATGAGGGCATAAAGTTTTGTAGAACATTGGATGCTATGAATTCTATGTAGTTTAACATCATCTGGTAAGGAAAAATTGTGTCTTACAGCTTTAGGTCATGTGACTAGGACCTCATTTCATACAATTTATCATTGTACGACAATGATTCTAATGCTATGTAGTTTAAAATCCTACAACATGGATGTACATGATGCTATGAAGTTTAACGTCCTATATCTAAGACAAATTTCATGCAATTACACAAAGTATTATTCAAGAATCTTTCATTGGTTGGAATCTTAAGGAGCTCTCCATCCATTGAGATTAAGTAGTAAGACCTATTAGAGTGGACCTTGTGTATGGAGTAATGTCCCTACCACTTTGGATCAAGATTTGGAGGCTTCTTTCTTGGCATCATTAGAGTCCTAAGGACCAATACCAATTCTCCTTGGAGGAATGAATAGAGGCAGACTTCCTTGTTGAAAGATCATGCTATCGGATTCTGATGGACTTCCAAGTGATGCAAGGTATTCAATATATTTTTGTCTAGTCAATCCAATTATAGTGATCCTATCCTTTAACATATAAAATTACATGATTTTAAGCATAATTATACATCAGAGTACAAGCCAAGGATCATGAAGTTTAGTATCTTTGAAGACTAGGTACACAAAAAATGAAACATGGAACTAAATAAAACATTTATTTATTTTGTCTTCATAAGGATACCCTAACATCCATTGTGCTCATACATATTCATAGGATAAAATGGGGATTACATGAAAAAATGGATAATCTAAAATCCCAATAAGGGAATAAGAATAAGAATAATCCCTTGGCACATGGGTTAGAAAACATGACATAAAGAAATAAAAAGACATGTAACATAAGGGATCATAACATATAAACATAGAGTCATATAAACATGGAATCATAGAAATGTGGTAGAAACATAAAACATTTCTTTATTATGAGTCAAGGATAACTACCAATCCTATTTCCCATAGTAGTATAGGTTAAGGCTAACCACTAATCCCATTTCCCATAGTAGCACTAGTCAAGGATAACCGCCAAGACCACTGCACATAGCATCTCATGAGACTTAAATTTACCCAATTAAATGAAGAAATATCTGGGTACACCCATATTTAATTTCATTAATATGTTTTCCACATAAATAATCATACATAATCAGTCATATATAAACATAAGGGTTACCCATGGAAAGAATTGGGTACCACAATCATGACATAAAGCATAACCAATGGGTGTATCATGAAAGTGTACATTAAAGAAAGGAATTAGAACCCACATGGAAGTTCATAAGGTAAAATAGGCATATATCATGTAATGTGATGTAAAACAGAAGTGACAACATGTAGTAAATGTATTTGATAAATTTTAACATTAAAACATTTTTGTACGGTTTAGAGGAAAGCACTATAGATCTTTTAAAATAGAAAAGAGGAAAATATTTTATATAAAACCAGAATTGAACTAAGAAGGATTTAATAATAAAAATATTGATTTTATAAAGACAATGGTGGATTAAAATAGAGTATAGAGTGCACTTAAAATTGGGTAAGAATTCCGGAAGTTACCTTAAAATAGGTTTGCTTATCAGAAAGTACTAAGGATGGAATCTTTTAAAAAAATTTATATCCACGAAAGAGAGTGATGAAAGGGTATTGATAAATTAATTTTATAAAAATAAACATAATTTATAATATTCCCATAAATATACAAGATAACCCAATTTTGATATAGAGAAAGATAATCCAACCTGAAAGAACAAAGGAGGTTCGGGTAGAATTCGTTACGGATTATCGGCATGGTATCGGGTGTACCTAAGATGGATTGATGAGAGAAAAAAAGTTTATAAAAATTTATACATCATGAGGTAAGTAATGTGGAGGTGTGAAATCATACTCCATAATTTGGTATTACACATGAAAAGGCATAGCATAGAGAACAATCTTTATTAATAGTGAAATGGAGAGGATCCCTTACCTTATGTTCGATGGTGATATTTTCTTGAACTTAATGAGATGAATAAACAAATTAGGATTATTAATTAATAATTATATAACCTATTATATATTTAATTTATTTATTATAACCTTTTTTATTTCATTAAAGACCTTTTTTATTGGTTGTAAGGTTCAGTTTCATTGTTCGGGTCCATTTGCTTGTTTGGTTTTTAATGATCGGTCCATGTTCAAATAAACACGTATAATGAAAGTGGTTATCCAAAATTTAAGTTGTATGTTATTAGTGAACATAAAAGAGATTAAATGGTTATAATAATTCATTTATTTATTGGGAGTGAAGATGAATTATTATATAAAACCTTAGTGATAACTGTTTTGGTTAATCGGTGGGTTTTGATTACAACGAACATGTTTTTCTTTATAACTCAATACCATTTTACAAAAGGATTACAAAACCTTAACTAGGATATATTACATATATAACAATCTAGTTTAACCATAACACAAATGGTTTCATTACCATAATTAAATATTATAAAAGAAATTGATAAACTGTTGTCCTTGAATGTGCTAGATTAACACATCTCAAATGGTGTTTTCATTTCTTTCAAATAAAAGGCGGGGAAATGATAGATGATAATGAAATATCCCATTAGTATAAAAAAATTCCATTACATGTATGGTACTTGATTTTTCATACCATTTGGATGAGTAGAGGTTAGGAAAGAAAAGAGAACAAAAGAACTTAAAAAAATGAAAGAAATGGGAAGAGGAATTTTACCTCTTGAATTAACCTTCCTTGAGAGCTTCTTAAGGAGAGAGGTTTTGGTATTTTTAGGAGTCCAAAGGATTTTGGACGTGGGGAGGGATCTTGGGGAGTGATTTGGAAAGAATATTGGCAAGGAAAAAGGCTTGAGAGGAGTTAAGAGAAGAGGTAAGAATGGGTGGTATTTATTGTGGAGGGGAGGAGGGTTTTCATAATATTATAATCATTAATTTATTATTTATTCACAAGACAAGTAATAGTGAGTATTCCATGAACTATAATAGTAATAAATTCATGTGAGTTAGATATTTTTGTGCTTAAATCACTTTTTATGTTAGGAACAGTGGATTTTAATTATAATGTATTTATATAGTAAATTAATGTATTTTACTATTCATTAAAAATTCAAGTATTTCAGAAAAATCCCAAAACATCACCCAAAACATTTTTTGACATGTATAATATAAAAATGAAATAAATTTTTCAAAAATAATTTTCTAAATATGATTAATTTAATATTTAATTAAAATCATAATTTATTCTAAAAAAATAGTCTTAAAACATTTATTTACTTATTCCAAAATATAGGTTCATCATACTTTTAGTTAAAATCTTATTTATATACTATCATAGGTAAAATTACTATTCATTAGGGTATATCAATATTCATAAGGGTAACATTACTATTCATAAGGGTATGTTACTATTCACTAAAAAATAAGTTGGTCATATTAGACTCGAAATAACTTACGGATCACAACCATGTATGTCAGATTTTTGAAATTCAAATCACAGAAGTGACAAACCTATGTTTAGTGGTCACATAGAACTTAGTAGTTCATTATGTTGTGATTTAATGTGTTTATGACATATTTATAAGAAGGAAATTTCCATTGAAAAACATTGGATCATTATATTCTTCCCCCCTTATGAAATTTCACCCCTGAAATTTCATTTTACATTCTAGGCCATAAACAGGTGTGAGCAATTTTCCTTCATTGCCTCCTTTAGTTCTCATGTTGCCTCTTCGTACTTATAGTTTTGTCCCAGTACTTTGACCATATTATTAGTCTTGTTACGTAATAAATTTATCTCTATAATACAAGATCTTCACTCACTACTCCTCATAGGAAAGATCATCCTCTAACTGTACCACCTCTGAAGAGAGTACATGTGAAGGGTCTGGTATGTACATCCTTAAGAGGGATACATGAAAGAGATCATGTACTTTTGACATGGTAGGTGGAAGTGATAGTTGATAGGCCACAAACCCAACACGATCAAGAATTTCTAAGGGGCTGATGTACCTAGGACTTATCTTCCCTTTCTTCCCAAACCTCATGACCTTCTTCCATGGAGATATTCGTAGAAATACCATGTCTCCAACTTTGAACTCAAGGTCTCATCGACGATTGTCTGCATAACTCTTCTTTCAACTTTGGGCTATCTTGATTTGATGCTGAATGGTTTCCACCTTATCCACCATTTCTTTGACCATTTCAAGTCCTAACAGCTTATGCTCACCGACTTCATCCCAACATGACGATGTTTTTCACATTTTCCCATAAAGGGATTCATATGGTGCCATTCAGATGCTCGAGTGGAAACTGTTGTTGTAAGAGAATTCAACCAGTGGAAGATGTTGGTTCCATCCTCCTTTGAATTCCATAGAACATGCTCTCAACATGTCTTCTAGTGTCTAAATAGTCCACTCATATTGGCCATCAGTTTGAGGATAATAGTCCATACAAAATTTTAATTTAGTGCTTAGATCATGTTGAAGACTTTTTTTCAGAACATCGAGGTGAATCTAGGATCACGATCAGATATAATAGATAATGGTAATCCATGAAGCCTTACCACTTCTTTGATGTAAATCCGTGCAAGTTGATCCAATGATAAGTCCTCTCGAATTGTGATAAAGCTAGCTATCTTTGTAAGATGGTCCACAATGACCCATATAACATTGTTTCCTCTATATATCCTTGGAAGTCCAGTGAAAAAGTCCATGGTAATGTTCTCACACTTTCATGTTGGTATGAGTAGTGGTTTCATCACCTCCTTAGAATTTTTCCTCTCAACCTTCACTTGTTGACATACCAAGCACTTTGATGTATATTCTGCAATCCCCCTTTTCATATTGTCCCAACAAAAGTTTTCTCAGAGATCTCGATACATATTTGTGCTCCCTGGGTGGATAGAGAAAGTCGATCTATGTGAATCATTCAAAAGCTCTTTCTTTATCTCTAGATCAAATGGTATATATATTTGTGACCCAAATCTTACAAATCATTTCTCATCAATCATGAAATCAGAGGGTTTTACACTTCTGATAGCTTCCACCCTTTTCTGAAGTTCCACATATTCTCTTTGAGAATCCTTTATTTTCTCTATGAGGGATGGTTGAGGAATCATTTGAGAAAGCATTGATGATGTCCCCCCCTTAATGATTCCTATGTACATACTCTAAAAATATAATAAGATCAGATCCTTTTCAATTATCATCATTGATAAAGATACATGATCCTTTCTACTTAGAGCATCCACCACCTTATTTGCCTTACTGGGATGATAGTGGATTGAACAGTCATAATCCTTGATGAGATCTATCCATATTCACTGGTGCATATTAAGCTCTTTTTTTGTGAATATATATTTGAGACTCTTGTGGTCAGTATATATCTAACACTTCTCCCTATAGGGATAATGCCGCCAGAGTTTTAATGCAATGATCACTGCCACCAACTCCAGATCATGCGTAGAATAGTTTTCTCATGGATTTTAAGATGCCTTGAGGCGTAGGCTATCACTTTATCATTTTGCATTAGCACACATCCTAAGACCTTATTTTAATCATCGCTTTACACCAAAAATAGTTCTCTACTTATTGGGGGTGTGAGTACTGGAACAGTGATAAGCCACTTTTTCAACTCCTTGAAACAGTCTTCACATTGTTGAGTCCAGAAAAACTTTACTCCCTTCCATGTCATCTTGGTCATTGGGTTTGATAATCATGAAAATTTTGTTACAAATCATCGATAATACCCAGCTAGATCTGAAAAGATGCAGATCTATATTACATAAGTTGGTCTGGGCTACTCTTCAATTGCCTTTATCTTGGAAGGGTCCAAAGATATCCCTTTTCTGGTGATAAAATTCCCAAAGAATGATACTTTCTCCATCCATAACTCACATTTAATATAATTTTCATACAGATTATCCCTTCACAAATTATTTAACACAATATTCAAATGCTCCTCATGTTCCTCCTTTCTCTTGGAGTATATCAAAATATTGTCAATAAAGACTACCAAAAATTTGTCAAGGTAATCTCTAAATACTATATTCATTAAATCTATGAAAATTTATAGAGAATTAGTGAGTCTGAAGGGAATAAATATGAACTCATAGTGTCCATAACTCATTCGAAAGGTAGTCTTGGGAATATATTCCTTCCTCACCTTTAATTGGTGATATCTTGACCAAAGGTCCACCTTAGAGAAATAAATGGCCCCACGAAGCTGATCTAACAAGTCATCTATCCATGGAAGGGGATGCTTGTTATTTATTGTGATTTTATTGATATCATGATAATCAATGCAAAGGCACATTGATCCATCCTTCTTCTTGACGAAGAGGACTGACACACACCATGGTGAAGCACACAGGCGTATAAAACCCTTCTCCAGATTCTCCTATAACCGCTTATTCAGCTATTCCAGCTCTACGATGGTCATTATGTAAGGTGTATTTGATATAGGCAGAGATCCAAGGATAAGTTCAATTGAGGACTCAACCTCTCAGTCAGGAGGAAGACCAGACAACTATTCAGGGAATTCATCAGTGCAATCCATCATGATGGGCATGTCTTCAAGCATGATTCTCTCTTTTATCTCAATCATTTGAGCTAGAAAAGTTTTCTCATAAGGTATTAATATCCAAAATTGAGAAACTGATTCTAATATATATTTATCTTCCTTCTTACACTTATAAAGAATAGGAGGATGCTTCAGGATGTGAAGAGTGATCTCCCTTTCCTATTAGTTGATGTTGGCCTTGTATAAAGATATCCAATCCGTGCCCAAGATTGCGTCAAACTACACTAAAGGAAGTATACCGAGATTTGATGGGTGGTTCAATCCACAAACATTAACCTGGGAGGAGTTATAAACCATGGATGCAATAATTTCCCTATTCGCTGTTCTCATAGATAAATTTTCCTCAAAATTTTGAGGTGGTGTTTGAATAGTTCTACTAAACTTGAAAGATATGAAAGAATGCATAGAACCAGAATCAAATAGTACATTCTCTATTTTTTAATGAATAACTAGAGTAGTTTTTACCACATCTTCATCTGTCCCCACCTCAGTAGTAGTGATAGCATAAGACCTTCCCTGTTTCCTTGGAGGTTGTTATTGATTTCCTCCGACAAACCTTGGCTTAGGGAAATTGTTTTCATAATGCCCATGCTACTTGCAGTTGTAAAACTACACTACAGGCTGCGTGTTGATCAGAAACTTCCTTTCTTATTTTATATTAGAAATATTCTTTATATCTCATTGGAAATTTTATCCATATAACCAAACTTTCCACATTTGAAGCAATTCTTGGTTCCCTTCAGATAGTTCCCAAGATGATTATTCCCACAACTTTTATAGGTGGGATATTCGAGCTTCTTTCCATTATGAGATTTTTTTGTTGAACCACCCATGTTGTTCTCCATTTTTTTCTTCTTGTCACCGGGCCCATGAGACCACTGAGAGTCTCAAATCTCAATTTTAACATTGAGGACACAACAAAAAATCTCCTCATAACCGTCAAAGTCTTTAATTTAGAACACTTTTTGTAGACTCGGCTTTAGTCCTATAAAGAAGCGATCCACCTTGTTTTCAGTGTTCATGACAAATACAGAGGTGTACCTTGAAGAAATTATAAATTTTACTTCATACGACCCGATGGACTCATCTTCCTTCTGCTTGAGTCTGAGGAACTCTCTTTCTATCTTGAAACAGAGGGTTCAAGGAAAATATTTATTGAAAAACATCCTCTTGAATTACTCCCAAACCATGAAATCAATTTCCTCCTGGGGCCTCGTATTCTTGATCAGTGTCCACTACTGATTAGCTTCCCCATCAAAATGATAGACCACTAGTATGACTTTCTCTTCTTCTAAGCACTGGAGGACAGAGAATATCTTTTCAATAGAGTTAATCCACTATTTCGCAAGGAGGGGATAAGAAGATCTGCTAAACATGGGATGCCTTCACCGCATGAAGTATTATATGGAAACTTTCTCTTTCCTTAGAGGAGGAGGGAGTTACACATGATTCAAGTTATTATTTATAACTTGAGACAATTGAGTAAGTACTATCATGAAGTTTCAAGCACCCGTTCCCATTATATCAGGCATATCATTAGAGAAATATTCACATTTCCTATCGCATTGGTTTTTGGAATGTGTTCTTATATTTCACACCATTAATAAGAAAAATAATTTACAATTAGAGTGCTTTAATACTTAGTTATTGAACATAAAAATGAAACTTTTGAACATAAAAGGATAAGATTGTAAAGGAGAAGTATACCCTAACTTATGATTCATTAGGTTTAAATATAGGTTATAATTGATCTATTTCTTATCTTATATTCTTATGGGATTTTCCCCCTTAATAATGGTTTGTACTAATCTCATGAATTTACCAAATCATGTCCCCCAGGAGTGTCAATACCAAGAGTGTAGCAAATCCCGTTGTCATGTACCAGGATACCTCGGGTCAAGCCCGAAACTCTTTATTGGAGTTTTCACCCCTAGGTACATCTGTGCCAGAGCCGACTCTAACTATTTTTATCCAGACAGAGATGTATTTTCTTGATAAAAAACTTCCTCTATACTTACCAAAATTTATGGATGTTTTCTTATACTTCATCTAATCCTTAAGGTTCTTACAAAAGTGATCTAATCCTAATATCCAAAATAACTAAACCTCTCTCTGATACCAACTATAGAAACCCTAGACTTTTACATATAACATTACATACTTGTAAGCATAATTATATATTTGAGTACAAGACAAGGATCATGAAGTCTAGCATCTTTGAAGACTAGGTACACAAAACATGAAACATGGAACTAAATAAAACATTTATTTATTTAATATTCATAAGGATCCACTAACTTCCATTTTGCTCATACATCTTCATAGGATAACCTGGGGATAACATGAATAAATGGATGAGCTAAAATCCCAATAAGGGAATAAAAATAAGAATAATTCCTTAGCACATGGGTTATAAAACATGACATAAAGAAATAAAAAGACACATAACATAAGGGATCATAACATATAAACCTAGAGTCATATAAACATGGAATAATAGAAATGTGACAGAAACATAAAACATGTCTTTAGTACGAGTCAAGGATAACCATAAATCCCATTTCCTATAGTAGTATGAGTCAAGGATAATTTCCAATCGAGTTTCCCATAGTAGTACAAGCCATGGCTAACCACCAAGACCATTGCATATAGCATCTCATGAGACTTAAATTTACCCAATGCATTGAATCTATATCTGGGTGCACCCATATTACATTTAATGAATATGTTTTCCACATAAATAATCATACATAATCAATCATACATAAACATAAGGGTTACCCATGGAAATAATTGGGTACCACAATCATGACATAAAGAATAACCAATGGGTGTATCATGAAAGTGTCCATGAAAGAAATGAATTAGAACATACATAGAAGTTAATAAGGTAAAATAGAAATATATCATGTAAAGTGATGTCAAACATAAGTGACAACATGTAGGAAATGTATTTGATAAATTTTTTCATCAAAACATTTTTCTGCGGTTTAAATGAAAATACTATAGAGATTTTAAAATAGAAAAGAGGAAAATCTTTTATATAAAACCAGAATTGAACCAAGAAGTCTTTCATAATAAAAATAAAAATTTTATAAAGACAATTATTTCTTAAAATAAAGGATAGATTGCACTTGAAATTGGGTAAGAATTCAGAAAGTTTCCTTAAAACATGTTTGCTTATTAGAAAGTACTAAGGAGGGAATCTTTTAAAAACATGTATATCCCCAAAAGAGAGTGATGAAAGGTTATTGATAAATTATTTTTTTTAAAAATACACATAATTTAGAAGATTCACATAAATATACAAGATAACTCCATTTTTAAATAAATAATGATAAGTCAACCTGAAAGAACAAAGGAGGTTCAGGTAGAATTCGTTACAGATTATCGGCATGGTATCGGGTGTACCTAAGAGGGATTTATGAGGGAGAAAATGGGTTTATAATCACTTATAAATCATGGGATCAGTAAGGGGGAGGTGATAAATCATACCCCATAATTTGGTATTACACATGAAAAGGCATATCATAGAGAACAATCTTGATTAAGAGTGAAATAGAGAGGATCCCTTACCTTAAGTCTGGTGGTGATCTTTGCTTGAACTTAATGACCTTAATAAAAAAATTAGGTTTATTAATTAATAATTCCAGAACCTATTATATATGTAATTTATTTATTATAACCTTTTTTAGTTCATTGAAGACCTTTTTGATGGGTTATAAGGTTCAGTTTCATTGTTTGGGTATGTTTGCTTGCTTGGTTTTTAATGATCGGTTCATGTTTGGATAAAAATGTATAATGGAAGTGGTTTTCCAGAATTTAAGTTTTATGTTATTATTTAAAATATAGGATATTACATGGTTATAATAATTCATTTGGTTAGTGGTAGTGAATATGAATTATTATATAAAACCTTAATGATAACCATTTTGGTTAATCAGTGGGTTTTGATTACAACGAACATGTTTTTCTTTATAACTTAATAACATTTATAAAAAAGGATTACATAACCTTAAATAATCTATATTACATATATAATACTCTATTTAAACCATAACACAAATGGTTTCATGACCATAATTAAATATTATAAAAGAAATCGATAAACTGTTGTCCTTGAATGTGTTAGATTAACACATCTCAAACGGTGTTTTCATTTCTTTCAAATAAAAGGTGGGGAAAGAAGAGATGATAATGAAATATACCATCATTATAACAACATTAAAGTACATGTATGGTATTGTATTTATCATACCATTTGGATGAGTAGAGTTTAGGAAAGAAAAGAGAACAAAAGAACTTAAAAAAATGAAAGAAAAGGAAAGAGGAATTTTACCTCTTGAATAAACCTTCCTTTAGAGATACTTAAGGGGAGAGGTTTTGATATTTTTAGGAGACCAAAGGATTTTGTATGTGGGGAGGGATCTTGGGGAGATATTTGGGTAGAATATTGGTAAGTCACAAGGCTTGAGAGGAGTGAAGAGAAGAGGTAATAATGGGTGGTATTTATAGTGGAGGGGAGGAGGGTTTTCATAATATTATAATCATTAATTTATTATTTATTTAAAAGACAATAAATAGTGAGTATTCCATGACCTATAATATTAATAAATGCATGATAATTTGAGATTTGGGTGCTTACATTAGTTGTGATTTCAGGAATAGTGGATTTGAATTATAATGTATTTATATGGTAAATTAATGTATTTTATTATTCGCTAAAAATTCAAGTATTTCAGAAAAATCCAAAAACTATTCCCAGACCATTTTTTTGATGTGTATAATCCAAAAATGAAATCCATTTTTCAAAAAGAATTTTCTAAATATGATTAATTTAATATTTAATTAAAATCACAATTTATTCTAAGAAAACAGTTTTAAAATATTTATTTACTTATTCCAAAATATAGGTTCACCATAATTTTAGTTAAATATTATTTATATACTATCATAGGTAAAGTTACTATTCATTAGGGTATATAAATATTCATAAGGGTAACATTAACATTCATAAGGGTATTTTATTATTCACTAAATTAAGTTGGTCATATTTGACTCCAAATAACTTACTGATCACAACCGTGTATGTCATATTTTCGAATTTCAAATCACAAAAGTGACAATAATTATGTTTAGAGGTCACATA
This sequence comes from Viscum album, assembly GCA_963277665.1. Lineage (NCBI taxonomy): Eukaryota > Viridiplantae > Streptophyta > Magnoliopsida > Santalales > Viscaceae > Viscum > Viscum album. The sequence goes on along the minus strand of OY728166.1, from coordinate 904,417,342 downwards.
GAATTTATTAGTTCATTATGTTGTGATTTAATGTGTTTATTAAATATTTGTAAGAAGGAAATTTCCATTAAAAAACATTGGGTCGTTACACCAATTCATCCAAAAATTTTTGGGCTTGTTCATCTATGGATAGTTGATCGCAAATGAAAACTTATAGAGATGGAAACTGAACCTTAATAGGAAGGGCTACTTCTGTTCTGTATACTAGAGAATATGGATTCACTCAAGTAGCAGCACGGGTCGTAGTCCGGTAATCCCATAAGGCATGCAAGATCTTATCAGGACAAGACTTATTATCTTTATGCAACATATTCTGGAGTATATTTGAAAGGGTATTTTTGAAATACTATGTATATCCATTGGACAATACATGATAGTGGGATTCGAGGTTGGATTTGATATTGTATTCCAGATATAGATTCTCTACCTCATCATAATAGAAATTGGTGCCATTATCCATCAATATGGTATGGGGGACACCAAATCTGGTATTGATGCTAGATTTTATGAAGATAATGATGATTTTAGCCCGAAATTATTTAATAGGTATTTCCTTAACCCATTTAGAGAAGATATTGGTAACAGTAAGGTTGTACTTGAATCGCTTAGTCGTAGCTGGAGGATATGGTACAACAACATCCATTTCCCATGTGGCGAATGGCCAGGAATATTTGGATGTATGCTGCAACTCTAGGTGTTGGTGGATGAAGTTGGAATACACTTGGAAATGATGACAATTATTTGTGAATTTTGTATAATCCTATTTCATCATAGTCCATAAGTATCAGAGCATTCAAATTTGATCAGAAATCCTATACCCTAACTGGTGGGCACCGTAGGCTTGTGCATGTACTTATTCCATAACACCCATACCTTCTTCTCCATAAACACATATGAGAATGAATCTATTAAAGCCTCATTTTTAGAGGAATTTATGGTGATTGAGAAATCATAAAGAGTGAAATTGGCTTATCGCCGTCAAATCTTCTTTCTTCCAACTCTGTTTACTGAGAGAGTTCCATCCTCAATGTATTCCATGATGGGAATCATCTATCCTATGGTAGGACCATATGGCTCAGAAATGGGGCTGATTTCATTGATCTCTTTTTTTTCTAATTCGAATGAAAGGTGAGACCATATGAAGATGGGCAATGTTGATGACTGTTTCATCCCAATTTGGATATGCCAAAGCTGTAGCTACATTTTCCAAAGCATCTTCCTGGGAATTCTGTGATCACAGAATGTAAGTCAATGTTGGGTATGAGGGTAATCCTTCCCTTAAACCTCAAGAATAATCACACAGGAAAATTAAATCCTAGTTTCTGATGGCATAATCTCTGTTGATATGCTTGATTACCAACTCTGAGTCACCCTTCACCTCCTAGTGGTTTACCAATATTTGAAGTGCCAATTTTAGTCCTACAATGAGAGCTTGATATTCTACTTCATTGTTGGTACCAAAATTTGATAACATGAAGGAGTAAAACAATAATTACTTCTCTAGAGAGATAATCACAATCCCTAACCCAACTTTGTTAAGTTTAGGGTCTTTCATTCTCTTCCCCATTAGACTCCTAGACACCCCATAAAAATACATTTCCCATATTTGGAGGATTTATTGAATAGAGAATACCTATTTATCAGGTAATTTTGTATCTAATGACATCCCTTCTGTAGATGGATGCTCAGCAAGGAAATCTATAAAGGACTAGAATTTTACTACATTTTGTGGCACAAATTATATATCGAACTACTATAGAATAACTTCCCACTGTGCCAGATGACCCTTAAGCATAGGATGACTAAGGATAAATTTGATCAGGTTATTTTGAGAAACCAAGTGGACCTCATGATGTTGCAGATAGTTCCTCAAATTCTGAATTAAAAATATTAATTCCATACAACTCTTCTTGATATCTGAATAATGAGTCTCAATGTCAAGCATGATTTGAATGAGATAATAAAGGCTATTTTCATTCCCAACATCATTCTTCTGCGTAAGAAAGGTTCCTAGTAATTGTTCCAGGTCCTTCACATACATAATTAGAGGTTTTCCTTCTACATGTGGAATTAACATTGGTGGTATAAAGAGATATTTCTTGAGGGTATAAAATTATTCTTGGAAATTATTTTTCCATTAATACATACCCCCTTCTTCATCAACTTAGTGAAGAGTGAACACTTTCTTTCAAGATTTACTATAAAGAATTAGATGTAGTCCATTATACTTGAAGTCCTATAAACTCATTAAATTTTTTAGGAGGTGACATGCCAATGATAGATTTATTCTTCTCAGGATCAACTTCGATACCAAAATGGCGTATGATGAAGCCGATAAATTTTCTCAAGGTTACCCTGAAAGTGAATTTCAAGGGGATCATATTTAGATTATGCTGTCGAAGCTTGATAAATATGGTTTCTAGGTCATCCAAGTGGTCAAAAAATTTCCAGGACTTGACCACTAGATCATGAATGTAACATTCAAAAAACTTATCCAATAAGGTTTTAAATATGTGATGAATTTAATGTTGTTATGTTGAACTGAAATTCTTCAAGATAAAGGGAATTAAATAATAAAAAAATAATACTTGAGGTTATCTGAAAGATACATGTTCCTCATCTTCAATTCTATATAAATTTGGTTATACCTAGAATAGCCATCCATGAAGGCTAGGTCTTGATAACTAGCTTTTGCATCAATCAGGAGTTTCGTGATTGGGACTAGGAAGTCATATTTGGAATAATTCTAGTTGAAATCTCTAAAATAAATTAAAAATATAATTTTACAATTCTAATTCTTTATAAGGAAAAAGTTGTCTACCCATTTTGGGTACTGTACCTCTCAGATAAAATAATCCTTGATGAGTTTTTCCACTTTAGCCTCAATTTTGGAGGCATGAGTTGAGTGTGTCCTTCTGGATTTTTACTCGTATCCCTAATGATATTATGGAAAACCTAAATAATGGGTGGCCACCTTGGGGTCAAGACCTAACATATCTGTCTAGTTCCAAGGAAACACATCTCAATGCTGCTTTAGGTAGGAGGTATATATATCCTATTCTTTGGGAGTCATGGATGCACTAATTAGAGTGGGTAATGGATCTTATTTTATACCTAGATTTATCTCTATGAATTCATCCACGATGGTAGAGATTCATTCCTCAAATACTGGAAGGGAATCTCTAAGATTTTATTATTCTTCATCTTCCCCATGTTCCACTAATTTCACCTCTTTCTAGGGAGGATATGATAAAAACAAGTTCCTCATAGGGAAGAGGGGAGCCACCATTTGGACATTCAGAAGATGAAGCAATAATTTCAGGATTACTTACTGATATAAAGACTTCTTGGAGTCCTAAAAGGGAAATTAGGGACTGATAATGAGTCCCTTCACTTTCTCCTATCATCATGAAAAATTCTTCCAGTTCAGATGAAAAAACAGACTTTGTTGGATCTTAGGAGATAGAGTGAGAACATTTTCATTCATGATTTCACCATCAATTGAAGAGTTTATAATTTACCCAGTGCCATTGGGCTCAACTTTCATGATTGACATTACGGAAGCTGCTAAATGAATGCTTGAATTCGGGACCACCCCTTCAATTTAATTAATATGAAGCATGTAATTAACACTGATCTATTTTAAAGGGTTAGATATATCCTCTCCAAGACATTTTGAGAATTTATTTAAGTAACATCATCAGCCATGGAATATTTTCCTCCCTTTGACAGAATCCCACTTCAATGTATTGTGTCTTACATAATTTGAATGGGGCTTTGTCACCATACAATGTTCCATTATATCCATTGAAATAACATTTGGGGCATTGGTGGTATGATGAAGGAATGGTTGCATATTGATGTAACCAAGGTCTTCCCAGCAAAACATTGAAAGCTAAATATTACCAGACAACCATGAATTTTGAGTCAGGCATGAGATCCCCAAATTGAGTTCTGAGTGTAATCACTCCAAGAGGCTCCTGCTCATTCTTTTCATAACCCTATAACGTTAGAGTGGAGGGAGAAAAGTGGGATTCATTAAGACCCATTTGGTGCAGTGTCTGAAATAGAATACTGGTTACCCTTAAACCATTATCAACAAAGGCTAATCAGATATCAATGTCATTGAGTCTGCCAGATATATACAAGGGATTAATGTGTCCTTACATGATAACATCTTGGTCTCTAAAAGAGATAATTTCATGGAATTCTGTGTTATCATTCTCTGCATGATATACCTAAGCAACAACAACCTTGAATTCAAACTCCTAAGGGCTTAACAAGTCCAAAATGAGTGATTCCCAGATGTATTTTGATAGACTCATATCATATAGTATTGAGAACTTAGCCGAAACTTGGGATAATTACTTCAATACATCATATTTATGATCTATAAGTCTACGATTCCTAACATGGAGATGTTATTTTGTAGACACTTTAGGATCTGATGTCCTTGATATGGATGGACCATCCCTTGGGATAGGAGGTGGAAGTGTTCTTATTCTTAGTGGATGAGGATGATTGGGTCAGCCAACCCATCAAGGTGGTGGTGATGTATCCTCTAACCAATATTCCAATATAATCATGTCAGGGAAGACCCTATCATGCATCGGGGAATAACTCCCTTGTTTCTACTAAGTTCACTGGAGAGATTTCCCACAACTTTTATCCACATAGACGGTTCAATTAGGGGTTTGGTTGAAGTAGTGGCTCCTAGCACGACCACATCTTCCCTTGTATCCTTGATCTTGAAAACCTCTTTCCCCCAGTTCCCCAATAAAGGGTAGGGAAATTAGTTTCATAATAAGAATCATCATGTGAGAGTGTATTTGTTAAGTGAATAACATTAATGGAACTGAAGATCAAATCCTCATATGATGAAGATTCTTCTTGAATATTCAACTCTTATTATTCTGTTTGGCAGGGCGGTGCCCATGATTTTAGAATGGCTGGAATAAAGTATGCTAAGGTCAAGGGAAACTTTGGACTTGAAAAAATATTATATTCCTTTGTTTTTTATTCATCCTTCTAGACATGTTTCTTTTTTTAAGGGTTGGACTTCAGAGGATTGGGATTTTGATGAAGATGGATGTGTTGTAGCAGAAGGGGTTGAGGGCACATTTGGTTGTTTCAAATGAACTTGAATAATATCATGAGTCCATTTGATCATTTTTCTGACCATCCAGTCATTGAAATTTTGTGTAGTCTTACATTTAACTTCCTTTCATTCACCTCCCTCCTCCGTACTAGCAATAGAAACACATGCTACCTAGGATGGAGAATTTTTCAATTTCACTTTCCCAGAGTCCACCATATTTTTTAGGAGGTCTTTGAAGACAAAACAATCATGGATGGGGTGACACATCATTTGATGGAAGGGGGAATAGTTTGGGAGATCTTATTCACCTTCTTTTATAGGATTCTTGGGCTTTGAAAACTGAATTAAGTTTTTTTCCAATGTCGAGATGAAGTAACCTGAGGACTGGTCATTTCAAAACGAATAGACCTTGTTTTTCATATCCTCAAGTTGTTTCTGCCTCTAATATATTTCATCATTCTAAATAGGTGGACATTGTTGATGATGATTGGGAGGTGAAGACCTACAGTTTTATGTAGTATTTAAAGTAGGAGTGGGTACAGGAGCCTGCTTAAGTATAAATGTAGAGGCGTTTTCTTTTCATGTTCTCCTTCCTTGAACTAATGGAATTAATCAGAAGTTGTCTTTGGTCTCTAAGATGGAATTATCCACTAGTTGGGAAATTGAGGCTAGGTACTAAAACCCTACTATGTATTTCATAGGGATTAATGGTGTACACAACTCATCACATAGATTTTCTACACAGATAAGAAAAAACTCTTCTTAAGGGAGCGGTAGGTTTAAAGAGTACATCATTCCTTTCCACCAAAAAATGAATTCTGAAACCCTTTCATTCTCCCTTTGCTTTCAATTCATAATATCGAAGACTATTTTCTTCTGTAGCACTGATTTGAACTAGAAAAGGAACTTTTAACAGAGATCTTCCCATCTAGTAATCAATCGAGACTGCAAACTCATATACCATACAAAGAATGGACCTTGCAATGATTTCATGAAACACCAAAGTTTAACCCCCCATATTGTTCAGGGGTACCCATAATGGGATCATAATGGGAAAAATGTGTCAATTTCTACTCTAGGTCTCCCAAAGTATTGAGGATTGGAAATGTGGGATTTCCAAAATTTGGTGGGGGAGGGGTAGGATCCACCCATTCAGGGTAAGCCTTCTTTTCTTATTATATCATCACATGCTATCCTTACATCTCTTCCAATTGAGTTGTTAATGAATCAATGGTGTTTATAAGTATTCTAGGAATATCTGAATGAGAAGGGACCTGAAGAGGCGTGTCAACTAGAGCATAAATAGGTACATAGACTAGTAGGACCATTGGTGGTGGCACTGTTGGTATCTTCCATGGGTAACCTATATGGACAGGCTGGTAAGGATGTGCCTAACCCTGTTCTAGTTGTGTACCCAATGAATGGAATTCTTGATCTTCTATTGCGGTATCCAAATAAAGTGGTGGTTGATATCCCACATTGAGCAGATGTTCCCTATCTGCTTCAGTTTTTTCAAAAAACCCTCTTTGTTGAGTTGAACCAAATGGAAGTACGAGTTGAGGATTTTCTTGTGGAGCATATCTGGATGGAAGGCGACCTCAGAGTAAATATTCATTGAGTCTTCTCAACTCTCTTATATCCTCATATTTTTGAGAAAATATTTCATCTAGAAAAAGGTATTGACCCTCTCTGGGGGGATGAGACATAGTATGAACCTTACCTTTTCCCCTATCAGGAGAGGTAGAGGTGGATTGTTTGAGGAGATGCCCAAATTTTGGGCAAGTATATGGTTTAGGGTATGAAAACCTCCTTCATTAATTTCTATTTAGACCACCTAAAGAACTAAAAATTCTTGCTCAGAATCCTCCTAATCAGTCTCATGTTCTAGAGGATCTTCAATGACAGTGTTGATGATGTTCACAAATTCTTAATGCATCACAAGCATTCTATCGGTATCTCTGCAAGATCGCCTTCTTCTACACCCTCCATGAGACATTTTCCTATTATTTGTTGATTTCCCAGGATTCATTTGATGGATAATAACCCGAAGGGAATCTCCATATATTTCATCCATACATGTTTCAAGTGAATGTACCAAATTGTGGATGTGACGAACTGAGAGGATTAATTCTATGTAATCTTCCCTAATAGGGAGAAAACTGATTCATGATAAGGAGGAGATTAGTGAGGTAAAAAATCCCCCATCCATGTGGGTTCGGTATTTTCCTTTTCTTCTTTCGCAATCCTTCAAGCATGATTGGATTCCCTTAAGGGTTGGGTTAAAAAAGCCCCTAGCCCTATGGTATGGGGTCACCTCCAAACTGTTGTGAATGATATTACTACATCTTATCTTTTGATTTTGTAGATATTTTTTTTTGAAAATGGGTTGGGTGCATTATTTGGTACTCACTTAAATATCTTTTTTCTGAAGACCATTGTGATATTTCTGAAATTTATGCAATATGATGATTAAAATTCTCTAAGAGGGATGCTTGATTGATATTCTCAGATGCTTGATGTAAGAGTATCTCAACAACCTGATCTTTTCTGAACTGACACTGGGGAGATTTAGTCAGGGCCTGTTCCTATTGAGCATATCTTTGGTGGGCTTCTACGGAGAGGGAAAAGGTTTGAAACTGCTTCTTGTTGGCTGGTCTTTTCCCCAGTGGGACATCTTTCATGCTCGAGTTTAAAGGACCTAGGTTGGTTTGATGAGGACAACACCCTCATCATGCTTAGGGTTAATTGCTATACAAAATTGGAAGAAGTAATTTTTAGTAGGATCTATTGAGAAGTACCCCTGTGTCTCTTGGATAAGGTCATATGTGGACTCTTGATCCACCTACCTGAAATATGAGAGGGTATGGTTGTTGAATTCTGGGGATAATCTCCTGAAATGGTTGAAAAAGGAGGTAGGTGCCATATAATTTAGAACCACCGACCATCATTGACCATATGTTCAAGGGTTCTTCACAGACTGGAGGGATTATCAGACAACCTCCAGGGTTGAGATCATACCGTTTTGATGATACTCCTAGACTAGTGAGTTTGAGACCCAACATTGAAGATGTTGGGTTTATGATTCTATCCTTCATGCAGATGAAGATCCATCTTGAGTAACAGCTGGGGAATTTGTTGGTGAAAACTTGAAGGAGGCCATTATATCAAAGGGAGTTTTGAAAAGGAGTTCCTATATATATTAAAAAACAAACAAGGAACTCCATCAAAGTATCATCTCATTTTATAGAAAACACACGTGATTGATTTCATTTCATGGCCCTCACTCCATTTGAGGGTGAGAGGGGCCTAACAGATAGGTGATACTATCATCTTGGTTAAGGATTCACATTGGGTTCCCATTTTTTCCCCTCATATTTTGAGCCTCATTATGATTTTCTATTTCTAAACTGTTTCAAACAGGTTTATTCATGGAACCAAAAACACCCAATGGGTATATATTCATGGGGAATTTCTTTCCAAAGGCAAGCGCTCATTAGGTTTTTTAACCTACAATGATTAATAACTCACATTGGTTGAGTGGATGAGAGGTCAGGCTCATTACACCATTTTGGGGGGAATTATCTCTTAATACGAGACTCTCTTATAGATTTAAGAAATATTCATGAATCCTTCATTAATTCCCAAGTATGGCATGGGTCATCCCAAGATTATTAATAAGTTGTTAGCATGTGTAGATCTTAGAATCATTTTTATGTATCTGAGGTTCTTTATCAATGAAGATATTTTCATGTATATAAAGTTCTCCATCAATGGTATCCCCTTATGCACTACTTAGAGATTATTTGGTTGTTATTACGTTGATGATGGGTTTCTAGCCACAAAGTGGGGAACTCTGGAGTTCATTGTCATCCAGGGAGATAGAGGTCACTCTGGATTTTATCATCATATAGGGAGACGAGATTTATTTTGATGTTGTGATTGAACCCATAGATGGGATTCCTACGTATCCATGTGAAAGGAATCAAAACCAATATATTTTAGCACCTCTTAACAGGTCACATTATACCTTTTAAAGTCATTTAATAAGGATCCAACCATACAATTTAACATTATGTGGCAAGGAAATCTAGGCGAAAGGTTCCTAGTCAAAGTTTATTATGGGACTTACACCAAAGAAGCCTAGAAAACCTGAGAGAGATGTGGATTCTCAAGTTAAATTGAACCCTACTGAGAATGTGGCCTAGAAATAATAGGGTTGATTTGGGGTGTTGGGTTTAAAACTTAGGGAGGATTCCTACGTATCCCATTTGGATGGGAATAAAATCCCATGTAGTTTATTCATGAGGACCCACACCTATGGAGGCACTCAAGGGTATGTATCATAGGGGAGTATGGTCCTTTGAGATGATTATGTTGTGGATTATTCCCAAAGAGGATGCCCTTATAAAGGGGACCATGAGGAATTATTTAAATCATGTTGGTTTTTGGGGATTAATTTAGGGTTTACTCCTAAGGAGGACTCCCAGATTAAGGTAATTATAATTGGGGCTTACTCTTAAGGAGGATTCTCATTGAGATCGAGCCTTAGGTAGGATTCCTACGTATCCTAGTTAATAGGAATAATATTTCTCATAGTACAATCTATCAAATGGATCATGTGGGTGTCATGATCATCAATAACGTCTAAGCCCGAGTGAGTAATGCTCAATGTGAGAAACAATAAGAAACAGAAGATTTTACAAACCACACACTTTTCCTCATTTGCTGGTGGAAGAATAGGATGAAGGTGGAAGAGGCCGGGGTTACAAAAATTCCCTCTATTCACTTCATCTTGGAATGGAATGAAGGTGAAGGATGTGGTGGTAGAGATATGAAAGACTGAAACCTCCTACAAGAAAGGCTATGGGATTACCTTAAGAGAAGTTCCCTAAAATTGGTTATGTAGTGAGATGAGAATCTGATTCCATGTTGAATGAAAAAACAAGTATAATCCTCACCTTTCATACTAGGAACCATAGGCTCCAGATCTTATAGAAAAGGAGGGAAGGACATAGTCCAAAACTTAGTCCTGCAGATTGGGAACTCCTCAACACTTTACCTAGGGTAAGGGTCCTCATGACTATAGATATAAAAATATACAGATGCCCTAAGGACCCTGACCCTATGATGGGAGAAGTACAAGAAACCTATAACCATAGAAATAAAAATCCAAATGGGAGGCACACTAATGTGCCTTTACCTAATGTTTTTTAGGTCAGGCGGGCTTGGTGGAGGTTTCAACATAGTCCCTTTCACACAAGGGATATAAAGTAGGAGAGGGTCTACCATGAGTGACTTTGAGGGAGGCCTCATGAATGGATCATGCAGGTTGGAGATTAGGGTTAACCAAGGAGGATCATGCAAGGGGTGCTCTGCCCAGATAGTTCTGGGATAATTAGGAGAAACTTGGGAGATGGAACACCTGGGTGACTACACTTGGGTGAGACCTTGCTCAATCCTTAAAGGATCTCCATAGCTGTTCCCGGAGGTAAGTTTTATAAGTCCCTAGTTAAGGAAGGGAACCTTGTGCTATTATTCGTTAATTAGGAGTTGGGAGAATGCCTCACGAACATTTTTTTACTCTAAAACATGGGAGGACTTAAGTTCCACTATCTACCTTTAATTCCCTATTCTTTAGGTGTTAGAAAACTACCTAGATGGTTTTGAAGGGAATGAGTGAAGTACTAGGGAAATAATAACAACAAATGGCCTTCAATAAAATTTTTCTGTACAAATGAAGACCCTTGGGGTCTTATTTATAAGAAAATATAGAACCTTGGGTGAAGGAGTAATTTCACACAGGTTTTGTACATAGGTTATCCATACAGGGTTCCACACAGGTAGGTTGTGCACTAATGGTACTTTGAGAGGGATTGTACGAATGAACTTTGGGTCCTTTTTCAAATCTTGACCTTTTAAACTTATTTCTTTCTCTTTTCCCTAAGTTATTTCCCTTTATTTCCTTTTTATCCATGTGAGAAAATGGAGTGTCAACAATAACTTACCATTGAGGCTTCATGATAAGACATCTTAGATAAATTTGTAATGACTTGGAAAAAATACCTAACTTGTTTTATCTCATGAGACATACCAATGAATATAGGGCTATATAATTCTGGTCCCCACCCATCACTTAATAACTTTATTATATCCATTAAATGAATAAATAATATAACTTAATCAATACGCCTTAATAAACAACAACTGTTCGTATTGTAATAACTAGGATACATAATTTTTAATACTTTCCCCACTCTAACTGATCATAAAACATCTAGAAAAATATTTTGGATGGTATCATTAGATTATATCATCAGTAAATCATATGATTCATCAAAGGATGTTGACACATGTGAAAATAATTTTAAAATATCACTATAATATTTATTGAGTAAAATACCATTTTCATTATGAAATAAGTTATTTAAAATATAAAAATTTCCAAAATATTAGGAAAGCTTTTTTCTTTAGAAATGATCATGAAAACTTTTAAAGTAATCTTTAAATATTTGAGTGGTAATGACGAAATGAAATTTTGTTCTTACTATGTTTGTTAAAACAAATATTCCTTTCACATTTTTGATAAAAAGTAAAAATTACCTCATTTAGAAAATAAAAAGAAGATTCATTTTAAACCATTTAATAAAAAATTAAATCATGGTTAAAAATGAATAAAAATCATAATATAATACTAAAAATATTTTTTAATACATTTTAATGGAAATATGAACATGAAGTAAAAATATTCCCAACCGAATAGAAAATAAAGTTGGTTTTCCTTAAACATATTCTTTAGGTATTTTGAGTGTTTAAAAAGAGTAAATGAAAGTAAAAATGTAATATTTATAAATAACTAGAGAATAATAAAATAAATGGGGTTTTATTATATAAATATCATACAACTTCCTCAATATAAACTTAAACATAAACAATCCTGAATAAGGATGAGATTGTGAAATAAACCCTTAGCACTTTGGTAAATTTCAAATCAAAACCTCATGAAAGAGATAACCGTAGATGTATACTTAAATCCACATAATTTTAATGATAATAACCATAAAATAAATTCATTAGTATTATATACACCACAAAAAAATGAAAATGGTGAATATGAAACGTGTCTCACATAAATAAAAGTGAGATGAAAATCCCTTACCTTAGGTCCAAATTATTCATAAGTGATTTTAAACTAATGTATTATAAATTTAAATTTATTATAATTATATACCATAACCATATATATAATTATCATATATGATCTACTTATAAAATTTAAACACCCTTTTATTAATAATTCTTTATTAAACTATTCTTTTTTCAGTGTTAACTATCTTGTTTTACATGTAAGCATTGATTTGATAGTTTCGGTCCTTTTATATTTATCATAGTTAAATCATCTCTAGAATTATAATTATTATATAAATATAATATATATTCATTATATAAATATTTATAATCATACATTAAAGTTATATATATATAAGGAATTACATCGTTCGTGGAGACGGTTGGTCATACGTACACATGGACACAGTTTTCACTTTTCAACGGATAGAATGGAATAAAGGTAAATAATAATTAAAATTTATAGAATAATTATTATAATATATATATATAATATTTATTCATTAAATCTATCCTTATTACCATCCATTTAAATAGGAAATGAAAAACGAATCACATCATTTCGTGGAAGTGGTAGTCCACACATACGCACAAGCGATGTTATCATTTTACAACGGATGGAAAAGGAAGAAGGAATATATGATATTATAATTAAAGAAGAATAATTATATCATAATTATCATATATAAACAATAAAACCATCATAATAACCATCCATGAAATATGATGATAGAAAATTAATTGTATCGCTATGTAGAGGTGATAGTTCACACATATGCACGAGCGATACTTTCACTTCCTATTTGATGGAAAAGAGGGTGAATAATGGTGGTTACATAATCATAATAAAATTTATGTGTATTTAGGACACTGAATTTATTATTTTATGATGAACAAAAAAATTTAGAGTATGTAGAAGAAGAATTAATTTTAAAGAGGTCGGGTAGGATGATTAACTTTCCTTCAGTTGGCTTCCTTTAGATCATTTCTTAAGGACCCTTGCAATGGTATTTTAAGAAGACCAGAAACTATATTTTTTAGATAGGAAAGTTTATAATATAAATGGTTAGGGTTTTTCTGAGATATATTTTTCAATGTGGCATAATTAATAGAGGTAAGAAGCGTTCTTTTATAATTGAGGTGAGTGGCACACTTGAAATTTTTCAAAATTTTAAAATATTTGTAACTCACTTTCTTGAAAAAATGGCTCCAAAATGACTAATATTATGATTAAGGTAGAAATAAAACCTAAAAAATATGTTTAATAAAATATTTAGGTCATTTTACTCATACTTTTTAGATTAACCCCTTGGTAAACCCGTTTTGACCTTAACCGCAGTAACAACCTTAAAGGGTTATAATTTTAATTATAAGATAAAAATTGGATCATAAATGGACAAGGGATAAAATTATAGAACATTTATCATCCTAATTTACCTCTTTTAATATTTTTATTATTATTAAATAATTTAATAAAATATTAGTTTTCATAAAATATCATTAATGTCATTTTCGACACAATTCATTTAATTTAAATTTAAAGACATCAAGATAACAAATGAATTAAAATATAAACTCTTGAAACATAAATTATAAATTATTATCAATCATAATACTTAGTTATTCCATAATTAATCTAAAAAATATAACTTTGGATGTTTTTAAAATCATTTTCTTTGATTTTTTTATTGCTTTCACAAGCATTATGTCAGCAATGTATAAGAATTTATAGAAATTATATAACCACTAAAAAATATAAATAAATAAACATAATAAAAATAAATTTATTATGATAAAAATAAAATTTAATATTGGTTCATAACTTTTTTTATTCTTAGTTGAACATATAATAGATATTTAAAAGAAAGGGAGTGGCATTTTGTATTTTTCCTTCATATAATATAAATGTCATTATCAAGGGAAAATGACACAAAATTACATATATTAGTATTTGGGATGGATATGGTAGTATTTCACCCATAAAATGAAATAACAGAAAATTAGGCATTGATTTGGAGTCCTTATATCACAGTTTTAGCCATGCTTTACACATTTTATCCTTATCGAGGTGATAAATATTTACCACAATTACTATTCATAATGACAAAAAATTAAAGAGAGTTATTTACTAAATTTGAACCTCTTAATTCAAAAATATGGTACCCATTTTTTAATATTAAATCTATATAAGTGGTAGAAATAAATTTTAATATAAATGTGTAAAACTCAATGAAAACCTGTTTTTAGAAAATTTCATTTTTAAGCATAAAATTTAACTTATATCTAAATCATCAATATTTCTAATTAAAATGGAATTAATTAGATTATTAAAAATAAAATTAATCATATGTCACTTTAAGACCAAATATATAATAGAATGGTAATTTTAAATTACTCTATTTAATGAAAATAAATGAGAGTATTTGAAAAATCGGTGTTTTTTACTATTCACAAAAAAATCAATCATTTCAAAAAAATATAAAAAATGTAACCTAATTTAATCTTGATATTTTTATTTGAAAAATAATATTAATTTTATAAAATAAAATTTCTAAAAGTTTCATAAATTAATTATAATTTCCACACACAAAATCTAATAAAATCATTTTTTGAAGAAAATGTATTTTTGAAGCATAAAATGACTTCACTAAAAATTGAGTGTTTATTTATAAATTAGTAATAAAAAAATTTATATTGAGTAATACCATTATATATATATATATATTTCATATTTCTTTTACTCGTATTCATACCTGTCAATTCAATGACTAAGTTATAACAATCACATTTAAATAATACTATTTTTATAATATATCTCAATTCACTTAAAGCTCAACATTGCATGTTAATAAAGATATCAAGATTATTATTATTTTTAACTAAATTTTTAAGGGAGCTATAGTTTTTGTTTTAAAGGATATTATCATAAAGAAAGTGATGTGGACTTCTATGGTATGCTGGATGAAATAATTGAGTTATGTTATTTGGGACCAAATTATATAACAATATTTAAATGTAATTAGTTTGATACTGATCGAGGGTTTCTGATTCATCCATGAAATGGAATTTTTGACATTAAAAATAAAAGTCTTCTTGACACAAATGAACCATTTATGTTGGAACATCAAGTTTATTATGAAAATTTCAATGTTGTTTTGAGTGGTTTAGACGAATGGTGGAGTGTAATAGAAATTAAATCTCTTGAAAATCAGTTTCTTGAAAATGAAAATTGTTATGTAGAAGTGAAACATATTGAAAATTTTCAAGAAACATCTCCAAATACATCGATTAATCAATGAGATATAAATATTGTTGATGGACACCCCCAGTTAGGGTTCGATGATATTGGTAATGTTAATGAAGGAATAAGGGATGATGAAATAGAAAGTTGTATAAAAATTGACGATGCTAAAGAGGAAGATGATGACATTTTCATAGATGAAAATTAGGATGAAGATAAAAAATGATGTATTATATTATGGTATTTATTATTATTTTTATATTTTTTATATGTATTAATAATTATTTATAGGTAATATTATTTGGTTTATATGGATGGAGATGGTTATGATGTTCTATTATTTCCTCACCAATGTCGAGCTTCCCAATTATAAGACCAATTAACATTAATATAGCCCATAGAATACTACCACAACATCGACTATTAGGAGGGGGCATGGACTTTATAGATTTATGATTCGAAACTCTGTTCCTGAAATATGTCAATTTCTTTATCTTGATCAACGTTTAAGGAGGTATGTTCAATTATTTAATTTTTTTATATTATATTTTTGTATTCATTTTCATAATAATAATCTGTATTTTTTTTATTTTAATAATTTTTTTGCATTTATCTATTGGGATGGCTGGTGCGATTCGATGAAATTATTTTTCTGTACGATGGGTGTTATGGGATCAGCTTCCCATTGATGTTCGACCAAGATATTGTAAGTTAATAAATAATGTGTTATATTTTGAACTTATTTAATTAGTAACATGTTGTTTTTAATTGTATTTTATAATTTATAGTCTTTAATCAATAATATCATGAGTGATCCAATCAGGTAGGCATGAGATATTTGCATACATGAACATTTTCATCGGTTTTTACACAACCTAAGAAATAAAGCCATGGATAGAGTTTCTGATACAGTTTTTGAAAAATCATGATTCTCTCATCGAACTAAATATATATCGGCCCAGGAATGGGATGGATTGTTCTCTTATTAGATAGGAGAGACTTTTAAGAGGTGTTGATCATCAGTCTGACAGAAATGGGGGAGGCTGGATGTCCCACATAGGGATGAGAGTCGTACATTTGGTATACATCAATGATATGTGGTAAGTAATATTATTTACTAATGTATATGTACTTTAAATCAAAAATGTTTTGTTATATTATACAAGACACTATAAACCCCTTTAGAATTGATTTTAAATTTTACAAGAATATGTACCCTGATCCTAGTATAGAAAAACTTGTTAGTGACATACAATGCTAGATTATGGGTAGTATTTTTTTTTAAAAATTTACTTAAATTAATTTTAATAATATTTTAATATATAATTATATTTTTAAGAAATATATGAGACCATGAATTCTCATTCATGAGATATTCAAGATGATACCAAAGCATATGCCACATTCGATTAAATTTTTAATGAGGGGGCTTGGATATATACGACCATTTATGGTGTCGAGAAAGGTCGGGTGACTAGTATTGGTTCATGATTTACACCTACTAGTTATTATGGTACTTCCATGATGTCATTAGTTAGCTTGAAGGGAGCTTGTACAAAGTATTTGTCATCCACTGCACTATATGAAGAGAGGTTACAAGATCAGGATGAGATTATATAGAGTATGATGAGAGAGTGGGAGGAGGATCATGAGCAACAACATTAGAGAGATGATAAGATGTTGGAGAATATATGATGGATTGTACACGATGTTGGAAATGAGTCTCCCTAACCCTTAGGGTAATCCCATCCCACTAATACCAACTAATCCCCATTTCTTATAGTAATAATACTATATTTTAGTTTGATAAATATATTATGTGTGGAATGTTATAATTATTCTATTTATATTTTTTATATTCAATTGTCTTTATATTTTTTCTAATTTTTTATTTTTCGAAATATTTAATTTATTGCAATGGATTCAAAATCCACATCAATTAGTTTTTAAAAAATTTAAATACTTATTTGAGATGAAAGTAACCTTCCATCATGATTTTTTTTGCAATGGGCAGTCTCCAATACTCATATTTTCAACAATAGTTTCTATGGAAGGTTTTTTTGTGATGAATTCCCCTAAAAATGACTTTTAGTGATGAGAATCCATCACAAAAATACCATCACAAAAGGATAAAAATATAGTTGTGATACTATCATCACTATTTATAAAAAACAATAATTATCATCACATTAATTTTGGAAATATATATTATTAAATAATAATTTATATTATGAATATGGTTCTAGAAGGGTGATACAAAAAATGAATGATAAATATTAAGTAACTCATTGTTATCGTTAGATTACCTAAAAAATATTTATCATGGATTATATTCTCACAAACCATGAACATATTTTCCATAAAATGAACATGGGAATACATAATTCATTAGAATACAGTGATTATACTACCTTTAACAATCTAGTAATTATGAACTTGGTATCAAAGAACAAGGATTTACATTACTATTATGAAAGTTGTACAAAATAATCAATATTAATAACATCGTATGATGAAAATAAACTATAACTAACTAAAATATGTGTAATGAGTGATTATAATTAAATTTTATAAAATTTAATGGACATGAATAAGGTTATGGGTAATTAATATGATCATATTTATTATATAGAAGCTTACAGATTTTTCTTGGAAGTCGGGTGTATCCTGGAAACACCTATCTTGGGACCCCATTTAGTATTCTGAAAATACCTATTGTGGGGTGTGTAAAATTTAATATTTATTTTCCTAGTGTAACACAATGGAGTCTAGATTCATCTATCTTAATGTTATTTCATAGTCAATCACTAATTATTCCTAAACACATATTATATTTTTGGTTTTTTTATAGTTAATGAAAACAAAGAAAAAGAAGTGGGGTTTGATAATTAGAATGTGAGATTAGAAAACAAACATGCATTGGGATGTAGACAAAATGAATGATGTTAGTTAGAATGTAAATAATACCAATAGAATCATCCCAAGTGAACCTTATTTTTCTCATGGAAACATTGAATCTACTTAATGTATACACCCCACCATATGTGTGTGCATTCTCTTCTGACCTTGTTGTGAATACACAATGCACTCAATGACTACCAAGTACACTATATATCCACATCCTATTTTAAATAGAGGGAACATAATAGAATTAAAGAAGAAAAATATAATATAATTTTAGTGTAATATGACTACTAATAACACTTTATATAACCTAAATTAGATAATAAAAATTAAATAGGAATAAACAAATACTTGGGTCAAACTCTAGATTCATCCCCCAGGAAATTCCAAGGGTTAGTTAGTCATTTTCATGAGTATAGGAGATCACTAATACATAGCATTTAAAAATATCATATCACTATTAGATAGAATTTATAAAACTCTATTTAATCTCACGTTATTCATCATTTTTTTAGTAATTAATTCATGTTTTATTAATCCCTTATCAAATCATTTAGAGTTATTTAATCTCATCCAATTCTATGATGAAATTAACACTACCTAAATTTCTTCAGAACCAATTAAAAATATTTTATTAGTCCTAAATAACTAATTTAATCCAATAACACATAACTTACTTTAAAAATAGTTTTCCTTAACTTAAAACAGTTTCTTACTTTATTATAAATTATTTAACAATCTATATTGATAGTTCTTTTATAGTTTATTGAATCCATTTGTACCTTAATTCACATTGAAAAAATATAACATAATATACTAATGTTAACTTCTTCAACATACTTCAATAAATTCATGACTAATTCATAGGTTATAAAATACTACCATTTGAAATTTTTATCAATAGGTATTAATCCATCAATACTTATACTATCTCCAAACATATTTTTCTTACACTTTATTTTTAAGAACTATTTATCCCCTTAAAAATTATTTAAAAAACTTTTTCAATGGATATTTTCACAACATTATAGATAATAAATTAAAATCACTCAATACCACTTGAAAATGATGATAATTAAGAAGAGAAACTAACCCAAAACTTATACTAATTTAAAAATAATTCCAGATTATAATAGAGAGGTACCAATTAAAGAAAAAATCAACTAATAAAAAATAAGTATCAATTAATAATCTCTAGGACTACTATCAAAAATTAATTTTTGAAAATAATTTAAATTAATTAATACTAAATGTTGTCTATTAAATAATTTTCTTCATATATATTAGTTGATCAAAATATTTATTCTCTTTAACATAGCTATAGAACATGTCTTTTTTATTCAAAAAAAATTACCCCATTTTTCATTATAACTCAATTTAAAAAATCATCCTATTATTCTATTCCCCTCAATTATATAACCAATTAGATATTTAACTTAAACTCCCCTATATTTTATAACATAAACACATGGATTTTCCATCAATATTTAAAGCAATATAGTGGGGTAAGAGGATATTTAAACATAGATATTTTTCATCATATACCTCAGTTCTCGAGTGGGGTAATCTAAAATCTCATCATAAGACTCAATGTTTCAAACATATCTTTTGATAATTCCTTTCTAAAAAAATTTATAATACATCCGTTTATTTTAACATATCCAAGTTTCACTATACCTCTTGAAACTTTCTATTTAATAAAATGATATTTCAAATTAATGTGTTTTGAACTTGTGTGTTTCATATAGTTCTTTATAGATTAATTTCACTTTTATTCTCATAATTAATTCTAAAAATAAATTAAACTTTCTCCTTAAAACCCTCAAGTTTATCTTTCATACATATTGTCTATGTATAGGTTTGTATAGTAAAACAATGTTCTACCTCTGTAGTACTTAATGTAAATTTTTTTTGTTTCTTACAGGGACACACATTTTCTTCCAAGTAAAAATGTTCCTCATAAAGTTGGATATTTATTATCAATGTTTATTTCTTAGTAAACATTAATAAATCTAAAAATTTCAATATCATACCATCTCCTATAAAAAAACCCATAACTGATTTTTCTATTGATGTACTTGAGAATCCATTTAGTTTTCTTCATGTGTGACTTCTTTGGATAGTTATGAAATCTTGTACAGAGTCATAAAATTAAAAATATCAGGTATATATGATATACTATATAAAATAATTTTAATAACCTTATATAATTCCTTATAGTTAACAATTTAGGTGGTCCCATATTTATTATGTTTCACACCAACACTATAACACCCCAATCTGAGAGCATGAATCTCAAGAATCGAGCTAGGAAGACACATGAACTCAAGTGCATCCCTCAATTACCATAGGCTTCCAATAAGAGACAAGGGATAAAAAAAATCACTCGGGGAATGATTTTCCCTCAAATACAATACCACTAACCATATATTCTCATTTATAATCCATTTAAAATAAAACTAGTTATAAAATAAAATTTAATAGTGAAAATAAATTTGTTTATAAAACACAATCAAATCCATAGTATGATGTAAAATTATAAAGTCACATTGACACCAAAGGCCTCTATATGAACCTAGAGCTATCATATACCCCACTATAACTCTAAGGTGGAACTAAAACTCACCACTAATGAAGAGTGATGTCTTCCCCTTACCTATATTATGACTAATCATGCCTATATTTTCACTAAAATAAACATGTAGGGGGTGAGCATAAACAAAATTTTTTTTACCCAAGACTCTAATGCACATCCACAAAAATTTAAGTCTAAATAAAATTCCAAAAAACATGATAAATTAGAAATATTTGAAAGTTAAAAATAAATTATTTATCCCATTATTTAAACCAAAAAATGTTTTAAAAATTATTACACATTCATTAAAATGTAATTTTATTAAAACACAATCCATCAGTTATTTCATCAAGTTTATGTTTCATGCCTGAAAAATCACATCCTAAGGAAATACCATTCTTCTTAAAATTACAATAAAACTCATATTTTTATAACCTAAAGGAAAAATACATGTTTTTCTAAAATCCATTGGAAAATATCTATTTCCCAATGTTCAGTGGAAAATACCCCTTTTCCCGAATCATTTCCCTATGTAAAGGATTCTCAAGCATCACTAAATGGAAAATCCTTAGTCTCTATACACTATAAATTGAGATATTTCCATGATATTAATCCTAATTCATACATCTAAATTAAAACCATAGTGAGTGTTTACTTTTATCCATAGTTATTATAATAATTTACAACCTTAACACATGACCCCTAGGTAACCCATCCCCTTGGATGAGACTTAATGGTTTTAAAAAAAATGCCTCACAAAACCATTTTTAACACATGCACACACCCTGAGCGATTTATCCCAAAATCATGTTCAAGTACACACACATCAATTGAATATATTGAATGAAATTTATTCAAATCAATTTAATATAAAATTACCATAATTTTCATAAAATAAATTTATGTCTTGAAATAAAAATTCCTAATTGAAAATCCTACTTGGATTATAAAATAAATCCAATTATACCTCATTGAAATTCCATTTCAAATTATAATAATCACACCAATTTTTTCTTTTTAAGAAACTCCATTTATAAAATCCAAAATGAAATTTAAAAACATCCAACAAATCCCATTTCTAGATTTTGAATTCCATTTCAAAATCATTGGTTATAAAATCCCCTAAATTTTACATTAAAATATATTATAAAAAAAATACTCATTTTTAATAAATACATAATATCACAAGAAATAAATCAATAATTTTTCAATAGATCATAATTGATTAATAATGTATATTAAATTATTCAATTCATAGAAGAGATCAAATCCACCTACCTAGTCATGTAATTAGTGGGAAATTCTATAATTCCATGTTCTAAATCTTATTAAAAAGAGATTAATTCACAAATACCTATCAAGAAGAATAATAAAACTCAATATAAGATCACATATTCAAAGATATGATATCCCCATGTTTATATTTGAAAGGGGGAATGAGAGGAAATGGGATAGATGTAGCATCCCAGGTAAATAAAGAATATGAAATTTTCATATTTATTATTATTTGTAAATTAAATATTAATTTTACTTTAAAGGGGATGCTATTTTCTATGGTGTACCCGACACACAACAATGAGTTTCTCCTAAATCTTATGTTGCACACAAGGCTGAGTTATACTGATAAAAATAAGAATAATATAATATTATTATTTTAAATGGCGGATAATGCCTTGCCGTTGTATTATTGGGAATGAAAATACAAACCATATTATGATTAAACATGTTTTCTAAATGTTTTTACATTTATCCAATATAATTTAGAGGCTTAAAATGAGAATGATTCTAATTTTAAGCATAAATACTCTAATAATTTTAAAAAGTAGTGTTATCTCCTTTTGAGGGATAACCCCTTTTCAATCTAGTTTTTTTTCACTTTTATATATTAAATTTGAAAAAATAAATATCTTATTTAGAAGTGGGACATCAAATTTTACTTTGGGTAAATTTTTGGTATTTTTCGGATAAAGTCCATTTTTAATGAATAGTGAAAAATACTGCATTTTATGTCAAAACTGTATTTTCATCTGATTTATTTATATGGTTATATTAAGAGTAATTATATATTTTTTCCATTTAATACAATATTTTTCATTTTATGCGATTTAACTTTTTAATGAGACATAAACACATGTCAATCTTTTGATAGTTATTATTTCTTAAAAACACGCCTTTTAATTTTAACAATGAGAATTAATTTTAAATTAATTTATATAACTTCTATGTTTCGAATTTGGAAAAATGGATTACATATTTTTAATCATGAGTTTAAAATTGTTTAAATAGTTAAATTTTATTTTTAGACATTATGAATAGTAATTTTAGTAAATATTTTATTTACCACGGTTAAAGGGTAAATATGGTAAATAAGGGTAAAAAATAATATTATAATAAAATTAAATTACCCTAAAATGTGTCTTAATCCTATTTTATGAGATATATCAAACTATGGGAATCTTTGGGTAGATTTTAGGACCCCATGGATTCACTTGTGTGTGAAAAATGACATTTAATTACTTTTAATTTAAAGTTAAGGAAAATATAACCCAAACATATATCTTTTGGTAAATTTTTTTTATATGAGGTTATATAAGTTAAATTTTCAACTATAAATTTTAATTAGAAAGATAAAAATATTTCCTAAATCATGGTATTTTATTTATAATTTTTAGAGATTAAATAAATAAATTTAATTACGACACAATGATGATGCACTGATTGCTTCATTAATAAAGGATTCAAATAAATTATATTATAAATGTTAAAATAAATCTAATTTGGTTATTTTAATGTCATACATGAATTTTATGGATGATATTTATATGTTATATTTTTATTGATGATGTTTTTTAGAATCAATCAAGTTGTTATAGATTTTTAAAAAATTCATGATATGAATAGTGTCAAAATTGACATAATTCATATTTTAAAATTTTAAATATTTTATTAAATATTATAAAATATAAAAAAATATAAGATTCATCCAAATAGTTATCATAATTCTAAAATTTTATTATTGAATCTTTAATTGGATATTTTTCATTTTTTGTAACTATTTTTGTTCTCAAAGTGTTAAATGCTTGATAAAAAGGTAAGAGTAAAAAAGGGTTAAATAAAAAAGATAAAGATTAAAAAATATCCAAAACCTATCTAATTCTTATTGGAAGATTTTATTTAGAATTATATTCATCATATCTTCAAACTAGATTAATTTTTAATCATTTATACTTGTAATATAATTTATAATAAAACAATAATTTAAGATATTCCTTAAGTGCCCCTCCTCCCTCTTATAAAAATACACCACCACTAAACCATTACACAGACCTCTCAAGCCCCCTTGTATCATTAAACATCTGAAAAAATAAGCTCCCAACATCCCTCTTTTCCTCCTATAAGGCTTACCTTGGGCATAAGGCAATTCAAGAAGGTATTTTAGCCTAAATCAAAAGGAGTTACCCAATTTGTGGTAACGTATTCTCTCAAGTTCCTTTCCATTATTTTTCCTTCTCCACTCCCTATGATCTTCTTATTATTTTTTAATATAACAAAACCAGTATACTCAATATAATAGGTTGTTTTTATTAGAAGGATTATAACTACACTTACACACACCTCCATCTAATGGGTATAGAATATACTGTTTCTGTGGACGGTGAACTACTGCCTCACGAAACGATGATTGTTCAATATTCTCCTACCACCTCTCATGGTGGACATCATAATGGAACTGTAATTATACATGATATACATGATATTTATTTTATCTCTATTATTCTGTAATTTTCATTTATAACATACCTTTATACTTTTCATTCTCAGATTGTCAATGAATCTTGGACTTCCAACAACCAAGACAATAACCCTCTCGATTGCATTACCAAACTAAAAATTCTCAAAATAAATTTAAAAATCTGGAGAAAGTAGAAGTTCTTTTTTATAGATCAGTAGATTGACACTTTGGAAAACTCCCTGCATGCTGTACAACAGTATATTACTCACTATGATTTCACTAGAGACCCTCCAAAAGAGAATCACATAGCCTCTAATCTGGTTAACCTGATTAATCTTAGAGATAATATAAAGAAAAATCTCTTTAATGTGCAGTGGCTTAATGATGGTGACCATAATACTATATTTTTCAATACCCTTCAGAGGGTTAGAAAAAGTAACAGACCACTATCTCTCCTTAGGGATGACAATAATATTCTTGACACTAGGCCTATGATTACAAATCACATCGTGTCTTATTACATGAAATTTTTTAATGCTGCTGAAACAACCGGGAAAATTAAATAGAGAATTATTCCCAGATTAGTCACCAATGATGATAATATGAATCGGATTTCTACTCCCCTAGATTATAAAATCCAAAAATCTGTCTTTATCCTTAATAAAGATATCTCTCCAGGTCTGTATGGTTTCACTAATCACTTCTTTCAAGTACACTGGAATTTGATCCAAAGCGATGTTTGTATGTTGGTTAATCATTTTTCAAAGACAGTTCTATTACTCATTGTTTCAATTATCAATTTTTAACTCTCATACCTAAGGTTTACAATGATTGTGAACTTTCACAATTCAGACCTATTGCTCTGGTCAATACCATCTATAAGATCATCACCAAGATCCTGTCTATCCGACTAGATGATATTTCCAAGAATATTATCTCTTGGAATCAGTTCGGTCATATCAAAGGTAGGAAAATCCAAGATTTCCTCCTCACTGCTTCTGAGTGTGTCAATATTTTGTAGAAAACTGCTAGGGGAGGTAATATTTCCCTTAAAATTGAAATTAGGTAGGCCTTTGACACAATGGAATGGAACTTCATAAGTCAAATTCTCTTTGAGTTTGAATTTCACACCAAGTTCATACAGTGGGTTAAAGATCTGCTTAGCTCTTATCATATCTCCATTATTGTTAATGGGTCCCCATAAGTATACTTTAAATGTTCCAGGGGTGTCATCCAGGGTGATCCCATATCAACCATTATCTTTTCAATTACTGAGGACTATCTTAGTAGGTTGCTCACCCAAATGGTCTCTACAGGTGAGATTCTTACTATCCAAGGTGTCTCGACTCCCTCTCATATTCTCTTTGCCGATAAAATTATAATTTTCACTCAAGGTCACAAAAATAATATCCAGAATCTTAAGAATTTTCTCGGTCACTATAAGTCGGTCTCTGGACCAGAAATCAATTGGAATAAATCCTTCATTTTCTTTGGTAAAAATATTTCCAACCCTAGAAAACATGATCTTATAAACTACCTAGGTATCCAAGATGGTAGCTTTCCTTTAAACTACTTAGGAGTGCCTCTATTCCTTGTAAGACCAAGAGCCTCTTACTTTGTTGATGCTGTCATCAAATTCAGAAAGACTCTCTCTTCCTGGAAAGGTAAAACCCTCTCAATGGCGGGTCACATCTACCTTGTTAAACACGTGGTAATTGCCAAACTTGTCTACTATTTCATGGTCTACTCTTGGCCTACCGCTGTTATTAAAATCATGAACACTATGATGAGAAACTTTGTGTAGAGCGGTAGCATGATTGAAAAAAAGATTTTCACTGTCTCCTAGAAAACCTGTTGTTTACCCCTCTCAAAAAGAGGCATGGGAATTAAAAACCTAAAAATTTTCAATCAGTCTCTTCTTGCCCAATTCATCTGGAATCTCATTAATCAACAGGATAATCCCCTAATATTTGTGAGAGATCGGTTTTTTAAAAATCTTGTTAATAGAAATATGACCTATCTGCAATCCTCCATCTGGTCCGGACTTAAAAAAATCTTCGAAGACATAAAAAATAATACTAGATGGTCTGTTAATAATTTCTCCTCTCTTAACTTTTGGAATCAAAATTGGTTTGGAAGTCTCCTGATTGATCAAATTGATACCACTAATTCCAATATGGATCTAAAATCCTCTATTAACTAGCAATTAGAAACACAACATCTTCTCCCCAATAACATTTCTCAAATAGTTAAAAACTATGATTTTCTAGAAGATAATGATATTCTTGTTTGGGAACCTTCTACAGATGGATGACTAAATTCAAAATCTTACGACAACCATCTCACCCATGGTGATAGAACATGCATGGATAATTTTAAAAAAAGATGGTTGATTCCTTCCCGCTTCACTCTTCTTTGGTGGCTTCACTTTGGAAAACTTCCTCTTGAGGAGAACCTCCAACGGGTAGGTATATCCCTTTGTTCCAGATGCCCCCTCTACCTTCAACATCATGAAGATGTTAACCACCTATTTATCTCTTGTAATACCTCTGATGCACTATAGAATTTTATTTTCAATTGGTTTGAGTTACATCAGATTCAAAACTGGAACATTACCCAATGTGTGCAAGACATCCTTGCCATTAAATTCTCCAACAAGGTATGAATTCTTTTACTTGTTACTTGTGCTGAAATTTTTCATATCATTTGGAATATAAGAAACAAGGATTTTCATGGAGGGAAAATCATTTGTCACAACTCTTCCATTCAAAATATCCTCTTGGCGGTTCAGAATGAAAACTTCCAATATAAAGGAAGATGCTCCAATTCATTCATTGATCTTATAATTTTGAACAGAATTCAAGTTAAAGGTATTTTTTCCAAACCCCTTTCCACCATTGATGTTTTCTGAAATCCTCCTTTTATTAACTAGATTAAATGAAATTCATATGGTGCTTCGAGAGGAAATCCCGACCCTACTGGGTACGACTTTGCCTTTAGAGATCACAATGGAGACTTCCTGGGAGGTGAATCTAGTCCCTGTGGGTAATACACTGAAATTGATGCTTAAATGTATGCTTTTATAAAAGCAGTTGATCATGCTTAGAATAATAACTGGAACAAGTTCTGGTTCGAGTGTGATTCAACCAATATTGTCCAAGATTTTTTGAAGAATCAACTTCATCTTTCCTAGAGGTACATGAATAAATGGAGTAAATTCTTAAAAATCCTTGCCTCCATGAAATACATTATCACTCATACGTATTGTGAGGTGAATCAACTTGTGGACTTCCTTGCAAATAAAGGAGTAACTTAAGGCACCAATATCTTATACTCTGCCATTCCAGATGATTTGGTTTTGATTTTTAATCATGAAAAATGTACACTTCCTACCTTTCAACTTTTGTAACCTTTCGCTTTATTTAGGCCGTATGGATTTTCCTTAAAAAAATACCTTTATACTTTTCATGTTGTATATATATGATAATTTCATTTGAGGAAGTACGTACTACCACCCCCTCAAAGTGATATGACTCGTTCATGCTATACATGGAATGTATAAAGGATGGAATTAATGAACTTATATAAAATAGATATTATACTAGAATTACAATATACCTATGTATCATTTTTTTTCATTTCTTTAAAAATGAAAAAGAAATTAAAGTAGCATTCATGCGTATGTATGACTAACCGTCTCCCTAAACAGTGCATTTAATTTCTTATATCCAAATGATATGGAATATTTTAAATACATATATACGGGATATATATGATATATATGATATATATGATATCTAAATCATGAATATCACTATGGAGATAATGGAATTTTGACCACATGGACAATTTATAATTATAATAAGTTTATTTTTAACTCAAGTTATGAATATCAACAAAATGTCTGATATGGACTAAAATAATTAACTAATTGTTATAGCAAGGTAATAAGTGATATAAAAGGAATAATAGACATGAAAAAGGTTCTTAAGAAAGTATAAATTAACTTAAGTTTATTATTCAGAAAATTAAAGAATGAATGAGTCAAGTCAGACTTGAGGTAAGGGAATTTGTCTCAATATCCTTTCATTGAGGATTGTTTTGATAATATACACCTCCTTCTTTTACATGGTTTATAATAAAACCCTTTGTCTTTTATTTTCATTCAAATGGAATCTTTTTTCTATGTATCATTTTACTAAATGACAAAAGGAATGTTTCTTTTTAACGTATGTGGCGACAATGGCCTTTCTGCCACCACAAGCATTATTTTATATTTGGATTCCTTAATAAGACATGATGTTTTTAAATGAAAAATTAAAACCATATAATCTTTTTACATATTTTCGTATTGAAAATGGTTTTGAAAGTGTATTTACTATTTCTGTATCTTGAAATTATTTCTTGTGATTACAAATAAAATCTTTATATTTGAAATCTTTTATATGTGATGATTATATAATGGTACTTGGAAATTTGATGGGTGGTTACGTGAGAAACCAAATAACGGGTGGTTATGTGATAAACCAAGGGTGGGGGGTTACATTATAACCTCCAATGCATTGGTTATGGAAGTCGGTATTATGACTATTCCATTTGTAAGAATTATTTGTGGAAGTTGATCGTATGTTTATTCAATTTAAGTATGATTATGTCCCAAGTTTACATTTTATATTCTATATGTTTCTTTCTATGGGTTTTATGGTAATCTTTTGGTTACAAAATAAGGGTAAGCAATGAGATTATATCCATTGAAGTGTTTTTTCTATTTCTTTAAGGTGAAAAATATTAATTTTTGATAAAGTATTCATGGTTTACATGTTGTTTTGAAAAATAACAGTTTTCATTCTTTGTGCATACCTTCCTAAGATTTTTATGCTCATCCCAAGTTTTTGAAATTTTTTTCATAGGAATTAAGGTGGAATAAAGTCAAGGATGGGTTTAAGGAAACATCATGCTGTTTAAAACATGTAACTAAAAATGTTTCTTTTCTTCTAAGAGTTTTTATTTTATGAAAAAATGGATACTAAGTATAAGTGTCTACGTGTAATATTCAAGTTGTTTTGTATAATTTATGACATAATTCTCTAAATATCTAAACAAAAAAATATCCTATATGTGAATTATAAACTTAATTCAAGATTATGTAATGTTTAATTATGGGGCCTTATAGTTGGTATCAGAGGTCGGTTTAGACAAGTTTAGGAGTTATGATATTTTTAAATTAATATCCATAAATTATTTTTACTTTAGGGTAAGATTGAAATGATATAGAATTTTAAGATTACCATGTTGCTTCACCTAAGATATTTCTATGTTCATAATGGTTTGCCGTAGAGGAAACATGGCTGTTATGATGGGACGACATCAAGAGGAAAAGAACCTTCCAAATCAGTAACCTGAGATGGTCGGAATCAAAACTGAATAGTTTTTTGTAGTTATGGAATAGTTGACTCAGGCTATAAATGGTGGTGGTATCTATGCATGAGATCAGCTAGATCAACCATAGATGAACATTTCAATAGTATAGAATTTCATGAGGCAACATCCCCCATTATTTAGAGGGTCATCTGACCCTGTTCAAGCTTAAAGGTGGATCAAAGAATTGGAAAAGATTTTTGATGTCATGGGTTTTACAGACAATCAAAAGCTTAGTCATTCTATTTATCATTTTGAAGGAGAAGAAGATCATTGGTGTTCGATGGTTAAAAATATCAGGGACAATGAGGATATTGATGCTCTTTATTGGGAATAATTCAAAGGTATGTTTCTTGAAAAATATTTTCTTAAGGAGGTTTGACTTAGGATAGAAAAAAATTATTGTAATTGAGGTAGGAGGATGAATTAGTGACTTATAACAAAGAAAAGTTCACTCGACTAGAAAGGTATGCTCTAAATTTCTTCTGAGATCTTGATACTAAGATAAATTGATTTTACTCAGTACTGAAGTCGCGATATCGAAGATAATTATCCTCTATTGAATTCAAAAGCTATGAGAAACTTGTAAGATGTGCTGAGAAGGTAGAAATAGAGTTTTTTTGATGATCAGGTGTTCCTAGAGAGAAAGGAAAAGAAGAGGTCCAATTGGCATGCAAAGGGAAAGAAATCATCAAAAAATTCTGGAGGTAAGAAAATTAAATTTCCATCTTGTGAGAAATGTGATAAAAAGCATCCTGGAGAATGCCTCTCAAAATCTGGAATGTGCTTTCGGTGTGGTAAAACTGGTCATATTGCTCATAACTATAAGGATGATGATCAAGAAGGCAATGAAAATATAACGGTAAGATGTTTTAGTTGCAATGAGTTTGGACATTATGCCAATGTGTGTCCAAAGTTGATTACCTAGGGTAGAAACCAGACAGATCATAAGTATAAGGGCGAGAAAAAATATTTTAAAATTATTATAATTGATGTGGGACTATAAAATTAAGTGGTATCAGGTAATTTATTTGTTTTTTTTATATTATGCCAATGTGTTTTTTGATTCAAGATCTACACATTCTTTCATTTTTTTAGAAATTTTCTAGTAAATTGGGAATTCCATCTCAAGATATGAATCCTGAACTTGTGGTAAAAACACATGGGGGAAATTTTGAGGCAAAAAAGAAATTACAAGAATCTTTCTATCCTTATTTGTGGAAATAATTTACCTAACAACCTTGTTGTTTTTCCTCTAGTAGAGTTTTATTTTATTTTGGGAATGGATTGGATTTCTATTTACCATAATAAGATTGACTATAGAGATAAAGAGGTTTCTTTTCATAAAGAATTTCAGTTTGTGTACAAGAATGAACCCTTATATATGATAATATATCAGGAAGATGAGAAACTAGTGAAAGATGAAAATGAATGTTACCTTGCACATATTGATGAAAAAAGGAACTATTCAGATTAATGATGTTCCAGTAGTAAATGAGTATCTTGAATTTTTTCCTGATGAGTTTCCTGGTGTTATACCTAATTGGTAAGTTGAATTTACTGTTGACTTATTTCATGATGCTAATACAATTTCAAAACCCCCTTATCAAATGGCTCAAATTGAACATTTAGAGTTAAATAAATAATTGCAGGAGTTTCTAGATAAAGGTTTCATTTGACCTAGCACATCACCATGGGGTGCTCTAGTCTTGTTTATTAAAAATAAAGATGGTTCAATGAGACTTTTAATTTATTTTAGAGCCTTGAATAATATTACTATTTAGAAAAAGTATCCTTTGTCTCATATCGATGATTTGTTTGATCATCTCTAAAGAGATCAGTATTTTTCAAAGATTGACTTGAGGTCGAGGTACCATCAGTTGAAATTAAAGGAAGTAGATGTTCTGAAGACTGCGTTTTGTACGAGATATATCCATTTTGAATGTATATTTATGCCTTTTGGGTTAACCAATTCACCTGCTGTATTCATGGATCTTATGAATAGAATTTTCAACGAGTTCTTGGATAAGTTTGTGGTTGTGTTTATAGATGAAATTTTGGTATATTCCAAAAGTAAATAGGAATATGAAATTCATTTAAGTGTTGTATTTCAAACCATAAAAGATAAGAAATTGTATGGGAAATTCAAAAAGTGTGAGTTTTGGTTACAAAAAATTTCATTCCTTGGTCACATTATTTAAAAAAATGGCATAAAAATTGATCCTTCTAAAACAAAAGTTGTTGAAGAATGACCAATACATACATATATAACTGAGATTCATAGTTTTATTTGTTTGGAAGGCTATTGCAGAAGGTATGTTGAGAATTTTACATGATTATTTAGCCCACTGACTAAGTTAACTTGAAAAGGTGTTAAGATTATCTGGACAAAATAATGTGATGATTGTTTTGAGGAATTGAAAAGAAGATTGGTGAATGATCCAGTATTGGCATTACCTTCCAGAAATGGTGAGTTTTTTATCTACAATGATCCTTCATTGAAAGGAATTGGTTATTTCCTAATTCAAAATGATCAGGTAATTTTTTATTTTTCACGTCATTTGAAACCTCCAGAGTTAAATTTCCCTACACATGATTTGAAATTAGCTAATGTTGTTTTTGCATTAAAAATTTGGAGGCATTATTTGTATGTCATAAAGTGTGAAATATATACTGGTCAAAAAAGTTTGAAGTATATATTCAATCAAAAGGAATTAAACATGATACAAAGGAGATAGTTAGAATTAATCAAGGATTAGGATTGCACGATCCATTACCATCCAGGAAAGTCAAATAGCTTTGAGCCGAAAGAGTAATGATACATTAACCATGTTACATTTGGAACAAGAACATTTGATTAATGATTTTATAAACTTTGGCATAAAATTTGTTGGTGCATAAAATTATTCTATTTTGTTTCAGGTGTCAGTGTAATCATCTATATCAGAAAGAATTATGAAAGCATATAAGGAAGACAGTGAGTTGTAAAAAAAGGTAGAGTTGGTTTAGAAGGGTAAGTTTCATGAAGTTAACATTGATAATGATTGTATTTTGATATTTGAGAAGAGATTATGTGTGCCTTGTGATTCATAGTTGAAGAAATAGTTGTTATGTGAAGCTCATAGTTCTCTGTTTTTAGGTAATCTTGGTAGTACTAAGATGTACATAGATATTTAGGAGTATTAATAGTGGGGTGGAATGGAAAAAGATATTTCTGAATTTACTGTGAAGTGTTTGACTTGTCAATAGGTTACATAAGAGCTGTAATTACTGAAAGGGATGCTTCAGCCTTTATCGGTGCCAGAGTGGAAATTGGAAAATATATACATGGACTTCGTTGTGGGATTACCAAAGACATCTCTAGGTAATAATGAAATCTGGGTTATTGTTGATCAATTGACTAAATCTTCTCATTTCCTTTCTATTTGAGATACTCTGTCTCTAGATAAACTTTCTCAGTTGTATATTAAAGAGATAGACGGGTTACATGGAGTTCCCCTCTCCATTGTATCTGATCGTGATCTGAGGTTCACTTATAAATTTTGGAAAGACCTTCAGAAGTCTTTGGGTATTGAATTAAATTTTAGTATATCTTTTCATCCTCAATCAGATGGGTAGTTAGAACAATCAATTCAGACTTTTGAAGATGTGCAACATGCTTCTTCAATGGATTACCAGGGAAGTTGGGACCAACATATTTCTTTGGTTGAGTTTTCTTATAATAAAATGTTTCATTCCAGTATAAAAATGGATCCATTTGAGGCATTATATGGAAAGTGGTGTCGAACTCTATCTTTTTGTGATGATATAGGTGAAATAAAGTTTATGGGACTAGAATTGGTAGAAGAGATGTCAAAAAAAGTTTAGTTAATTCAGAAGCACATGAGGACATCACAGAGTAGGAAGAAAAGTGATGTGGATAACCGAATGAAGTATCTTTCTTTTGAGGTAGGTGATCATGTCTTTCTCAAAGTTTCTCCATGAAAAAGTGTGATGCGTTTTGGTAAGAATGGGAAGCTGAGTCTGAGGTTCATTGGACCCTATGAAATCATATAGAAAGTTGAAAAAATTTCCTATAGAGTGGATTTACCCCAAATTTTATCCCAGGTACACAATGGTTTTCATGTTTCAATGTTGAGAAAGTATATGTCGGATCCATCACATGTTTTGAGTCCAGAGATAGTTCAGTTGGAAGAGAATATTTCTTATGAGGAACAACTAGTCTGTATTCTTGACCAAAGAGATAAAGTGTTGCGGAATAAGGTAATTCATCAGGTAAAGGTTTTATGGAAAAACCATATTGTTAAAGAGTAAACATGGGAATCTGAAAGTTCTATGCGGGATAAATACCCCCAGTTATTTGATAAGTGAATAAAATTGCAAGGACGAAATTTCCAAAAGGGGGAAGGATGTAACATCCAAGGTAAATAAAGAATATGAAATTTTCATATTTGTTAATATTTGTGAATTAAATATTAATTTTAATTTAAAATGGATGCTATGTTTTATGGAATACCCGACATGTAACAACGAGTTTCTCTAAAATCTTATATCGCACACAAGGATGAGTCATACTGAGAAAAATAATAATAATATAATATTATTATTTTAAATAGTAGTTAACACCTAGCCATTGTATTGGAGGGAATGAACAGAACTAACCATATTATGGTTAAACATATTTTTTAAATGTTTTTACATTTATCCAATGAATTTTAGATGCATAAAATGAGAATGATTCCAATTTTAATCATAAATACTCTAAAATTTTTAAAAAATAGTTTTACTACCTTTTGATGGTGAACCCCTTTTAAATATAGTTTTTTGTAACTTTTATATGTTCCATTTGGAAAAATAAACCTGTTATTTTGAATTGGGTCATCAAAATTTACTTTGGGTGAATTTTTGGTATTTTTCTAACAAAGTTAATTTTTTTAATGAATAGTGAAAAATACTGCATTTTAAGTCAAAACCGTCTTTTCATCTGATTTATTTATATGGTTAGATTATATTTTTAAATTAGTTTTAAAGTTTAATTAGATTATATTTTTACCTTTTAATTTAATGTTGGTCATTGGAAGTAATTTTACTTTTTAATTATACATAAACACATGTCAATCTTTTGATAGTTATTATTTCTTAAAAACACGTTTTTTGGTTTTGACATCGTTGATTAATTTTAAATTAATTTCTGCAAATTATGTGTTTTGAATTTGGAAAAATGGATTCTATATTTTGAATCAGTATTTTTAAATTGTGTAAATATGTAACTTTTATTTTGAGACATTATGAATAGCAACTTCAGTAAATATTTTATTTACCATGGTTAAAGGGTAAATTTGGTAAATAAGGGTAAAAAATAATATTATAATAATATTAAATTACCCTAAAACGTATCCTAATCCCATTGGATGAGATATATCTGAATATGGGAAACTTTGGGTCAATTTTAGGACCCTATGGAGCCGCTTGATTGTGAAAATGACATTTAATTACTTTTAATTTAAAGTTAAAAAAAATATAACCTAAACATGTATCTTTTGGTAAAACAATTTTTATATAGTGTTATATAAGTTATATTTTTGACTATAAATAGTCATTAGAAATATAAAAATATTTCATAAATCATGGTATTTTATTTTTAATTTTTATATATTAAATAAATAAATTTAATTATGACACAATGATGATGCTGCGATTTCTTCATTAACAAAGGATTAAAATAAATGATATTATAAATGTTAAAATAAATGTAATTTGGTTATTTTGATGTAATCCACGAATTTTATGGATGAAAGTTACATTTTATCTTTGTATTAATAATGTTTTTTCTAATCAATCAAGTTCTTATAGATTTTTAAAAAAGTCATGATATGAATAGTGTCAAAATTGACAGAATTCATATTTTAAAATATAAAATATTTTATTAAATATTATAAAGTTTCAAAAAAATATAAGATTAATCCAAATAGTAATTATAAGTATAAAATTTTATTATTTAATCTTTAATTGGATATTTTTCATGTTTTGGTAACTATTTTGATTCTCAAAGTGTTAAATTCTTAATAAAACAGTAAGAGTAAAAAAGAGTTAAATAAAAAAGATAAGTATTAAAAAATATCCAAAATCTATATAATTATTATTGGATAATTTTATTTTGACATATATTCATCCTATATTTTAACTAAATAAATTTGGACTCATTTATACTTGAAATAAAATTTATAATAAAATAATAATTCAAGATATTCCTTAACTGTCCCTCCTCCCTCTTATAAAAGGATACAACCTATAACCCATTACACACACCTCTAAATCCCCCTTATCTCATCCAAACTCTACCCAAATAATCTCCCAACATACCTATATTCCTCCTAGAAGCCTTAACTTGGACATAAATCAATTCAAGAAGGCCTTTTAGCTTAAATCAAAAGGAGTTAATCGATTTGAGGTAACATCTTCTCTCAAGTTCCTTTCCATTATTTTTCCTTCTCCACTTCTTATGATCTTATTATTATTTTTATATATAACAAAACCAGTATCCTAAATATATTAGGTTGTTTTTATTATAATCATTTGAACTAAACTTAAACACACCTCCGTTTAATGGGTATAGAACATACTGTTTTTGTGGACGATGAACTACTACCTCACAAAACGATGATTGTTCAATATTCTCCTACCACCTCTTATGGTGGCCATTATTATGGAAATATAATTATAAATGATATATATGATATTTATGTTATCTATATTTTTCTTTAATTATCATTTAGAACATATATTTATGATTTTCATGTTGTATATATATGATAATTTCACTCGAGGAAGTGTGGACTACCGCCCCCTCAAAGTGATATGACTCGTTCATGCTATATATGGAACGTATAATGGATGTAATTAATGAAATTATATATCATATATTTTATAATTTAATTATAATATACCTATGTATCATTTATATTTCATTCCTTTAAATATGAAAAAGAAATGAAAGCATCATTCATGCGTACGTATGGCTTACCATCTCCATGAACGGTGAATTTAATTTCTTATATCCAAATGATATGGACTATTCTAAATACACATATAATTGATATATATGATATATATGATATCTAAATCATAGATATCATTATGGAGATAATGGAATTTTGACCACATGGACAATTTATAATTATAACAAGTTCATTTTTTACCCAAGTTCTGAACATCAACAAAATGTCCGATATGAACTCAAATAATTAACTAATTGTTATAACAAGGTAATAATTGATATAAAAAGAATAATAAAATCGAAAAAGGTTCTGAATCAAGTAGAAATTAATATAAGTTTATTATTGATGAAATTAAAGAATGAATGAGTCAAGTCGGACACGAGGTAAGGGACTTTGTCTCAATTTCCTTTCATCGAGGCACGTTTTGATAATATACACATCCTTATTTTACACGGTGTATAATAAAATGATTTGAATTTTATTTTCATTCAAATGGAACATTTTTTCTATGTATTGTTTTACTAAATTACAAAAGGAATGTTTCTTTTTAAAATATGTGGCGACAATGACCTTTCCACCGCCGTGAGCATTATTTGATATTTGGCTTCCTTAATAAGCTGTGATGTTTTTTAAATGGAAAATAAATACCATATACCATTTTTACATATTTTGGTATC
This sequence comes from Viscum album, assembly GCA_963277665.1. Taxonomy (NCBI): domain Eukaryota; kingdom Viridiplantae; phylum Streptophyta; class Magnoliopsida; order Santalales; family Viscaceae; genus Viscum; species Viscum album. The sequence goes on along the minus strand of OY728166.1, from coordinate 904,379,573 downwards.
CAAAATGGTTTTGAAAGTGTATTTAATATTTCAATATCATAAAATTATTTCTTTTTATTGAAAATTAATTTTTTATATTTGCAATATTTTATGTGTGATGATTTTATAATGGTACTTAGACATTTGATGGGTGGTTACGTGATAAACCAAATGACTGGTGGTTCCGTGATAAACCAAGGATGGGTGGTTACATTATAACCTCCAATGCATTGGTTATGGAAGTCGTTCGTATGGATATTCCATTTGTAAGAATGATTTGTGGAAGTCGACCGTATGGTTATTACATTTAAGTATGATTATGTCCCAAGTTTACCTTTTATATGCTATATGTTGCTTTCTATGGGTTTTATGGTAATCTTTTGGTTACAAAAGAAGGGAAAGAAATGAGATTATATTCATTGAAGTGTTTTTTCTACTTTATTAATGTAAAAATTATTACTTTATGATAAATTATTAATGTTTTACATGTTGTTTTAAAAACTAACAGTTTTGTTCTTTGTGTATCCCTTACAGAGATTTTTATACTCGTCCAAAGTTTTTGAAATGTTTTTCACAAGACTTAAGGTGGAATAGGGTCAAAGATGGGATCAAGGAAAAGTAATGCTATTTAAAACAAGGAAATAAACATGTTCCTTTTATTTTAAGAGTTTTTAGTTTATAAAAAAATGGATACTAAGTAGAAGTGTCTACATGAAATATTCACGTTGTTTTGTATAAGTTATGAACTAATTCTCTAAAGATTTAATCCAAAAAAGATCCTCAATGTGAATTATTAACTTAATTCAAGATTATGTAATTTTTAAGGTTGGGGCCTTATAATAGATTAGGTTAATATCATTTTTTACATTATATTTTTCTTCTAATACAATATTCATGACTTCGATCCATTGATAAGAGGTTAAAAGATCACCAAATCCATTTTAAATAACACTAGAAACCACCCAAGGAAATCTAGGAGGGAGAAATCATTTTTTTAGAGGAGTTTTGGGCACTAAAATATAGATATATAAACACTTAAACCTAACTGTATGATCACTATACATGGTCCCTATGACCATGCAACAACCATATATATTTATCTAACCTGAAAGTGGGGTGCATGTCTTTAAGACCATGCTAGGATTGTACCTAGATCTTGAAAAACACCCTCCCTCTAGAAATTCCTATATTTCATGGTCTCTAGGATCAGGTTGTGACTATGTAGGAGACCATGAATACTATAAAATCTTATTTAAAATTCTATCTAGAACTCATATTCACATGAAACTAGGTCCCTAGGGTAAACATCCCTTCATAATCTAATGATGTAGTAAAAAATAACTTTTGATTTTATATAGGAATAAAGTTCTTAAAATTAAAGAAGAATACTCCATAAAACCCTATTTAATCATTAGTATTACATTCCATATACATAAAAAAATAATCCACAAAAACTAAGTGTTGTAATTCTCCTTAGCATCTGAATTTGTTTCCTTAAAAAGTCACTGGGTATTCTCATTAATGAATAGGTCTAGCCATTATTGATGTATTTTAGCCCCTCTCTCTCTCTCCCAAATATTCTATTGGATAATCCCGTGATACTATAGCACACATACTAATGGAATACTCTATTCTATTAGGACCTTATCTCTATGATCCATAACTTGAATAAGAATCTAAACATAAAAAGTATCAGTTTCTAAGATGAATGATTCCAATATCAAAACATGATTTGGGATTGGTTGAAACATTTTACACTTGGAAATATGGAAAATAATACGAACCCCTATATAATTTTATTCTAAATAAAATAAATAATCCAACTTACTGATATTATCAATGATTTTAAATAGCTTCACACAATGTAGCATCAACTTTCCTTATTTTCTAATACATCTGTGACCTAATTTTGGAGTCACTTTTTGGAATACAAAATCTATAGAATTAAATATTAAGGGTTTTTATCAATGATAAATGTATGACTTTTGATGAATACAAGAAGAAATCACATGATTATGAATCAAATTAATCCACTTAGTCATCTCTAGAACTAAAATGGCCCCCACAAGAGACCTTTTGTGGTGTACTTCCTCGGTTCAATCTATAACATTAATCACACTGGTTCACCAAAAGGCCACAAGGTTACCTCCCCATATAATAGTGTTTTCCACATAGCATATGGGGTCTAGGGTGGAACCATGGGGATACTATACCCCTTAATCAGAGTACACAATAACATGTAAAATAAACAAGTTTTATATATCAATGATAATCATCAGAGTAAAAGGGATTAAATAATTATCAAACATCCAAAAATTACTAAAAAGGAAATTAGATAAATATATAATTACTAAAATACTAAATAAATATAGTTTATTCCCAAATAACCATGCCTCCATACAACTAGTCACATACTGGTATGGTTAAATAAACATATATAAATAAATAAATAAAACAAAATGGATCTACCACATCTCTGAGTTTAACCTCATCTAATCACCTGATACCATATAATCTATCCTACTCAACCATGAAAAACTCAACCCGATCCTCAACCAAATCCTCTCCCTACAATAATCATGTTAGATCCTCTCGAGTACCCATGTATAGTGGATACCTGAGAAGGGTGTGAGTATAACTCAGTAGGACACCACCAACGATGTCTAAAGTAATAAATAGTTAGTGAAATAGTGTATGGAAATAAACAAAGAAACAAATAAGATACATTTTAAAAACAACCATTTATTAATTAACCTAATATCCCTCAATTTATGAAGTGACACATGGGCCAACCAAACCTGTTTCATCCAAATCTAGTCATCTGATACATGAAAAATAGGGTGATACATACTTTAAATAAATTAGGGGGATTTTCATTTTTTTATTTAACTCTTAGAACTATAAATCATCAATCCAAGGTATGCATATCTTGTTTCCTTGCAATCAATACCCAAAGAACTAATCCAACATCTGAACCATGTACCAATATCATTCATGATTGGAGCATCATTCCAAAACCAAAACCATATATCAATATCATCCATGTCAAAATCATTAGTCTGGAACCTAAGAATAAAGTATATAATCATTTCCCATAGCATCAATCTAATTCCTAAGCCATATAGTATACCACCAGTGCCTAGAGTGTTAACAAGACATCTCAACTATTGAATCATTTCTAAAATATCAAGGTTTAACATCTTGACCTTTCAAAACATTCAAAAACCACAAACAAACCCCTTTAAACCATTATCATTTATCAAGTTCCCAATGGGTATTTAACACCAAAAATTGGTTTGTAATTTTAGTCCCTTTTAATATATCAAAGAAACTGTTCCAAACACTCTTTAGAAAATGATGGATTTCACACATCTATTTAATTTTTTCTGAATACACCCTTAAAACATGGTACATACTATTTACTATCTAAAATACGACCTAATACTTTATTTCCATCAAATCCTTTAAATGGGACATTAAGGAATTTACACCAATGGGGAAACCACACATGCATTTCAAATAAACATTTTAAATTCATTTAAAAACCCCTTTTAAAATCACTTAGAGGTTAATGAAACATTTTATAACATTATTTCAGAAACACCATGATTCACAACGATGGAGGTTTGAATATTAAGAAAAGTTATAAAAAAATAATAAGAAGATGATGAATAAAAACATAATAATTTATGTGGTTAAGAGAAAATCCCTATGTATATGGGGAGGAAAAATCACTTCACTATAATTCAGGAGCACAATTACGGGTAGATCCATGTTTTACACACACAAAAACCCTAACTCAAATGAGCTAATAAATAACATGAAGCACCATGCCACTAACTGCACAATAATTCTACCATGATACAATAAACAGTGTTTAGAATTCCTCACTTCTACAGTGCTTTAGTCACCCAAGTCCAAACTACTACAGTGACCGTTATCTCCAAAGTTTGAGATGATATAGTAACCGTGCCAAAGTTTTCATTGCTATAGTGCCATGTTGGTGTCTCCTTTCCAGTTAATCTATAGTCGATCATAGTTGCTACAGTTCCAAAATTTGGACTGGATGATTTCAACCCCCAAACCCCTAGAGTAGATGAACATTACCCCTGCAACCCCCAATGACCACACTGTGGATCTTGACCCATGAGAGTTGCATCTTGGTGTGTAGTATGGGCCACTAGAATTTAAACCAACATCATCCAAACAAATCGGGCTACTCCAATCCAACAATATTCTACTTAGAGATTAATCTACCATGCCGACCTACTTCAATGCAACTAACTTAGATAACTTACTTAATCTGATATCCTTCTATTCTTCACTCTCTGGTGCGTTCTTTCCATTCATAGCTTCAATTTCAAGCCGGTAGTTCATGAAATACCTACTATTTTCTCTTTTGTGCTCCCATAGTGTTCTCCCATATTCTATCCCTCATCCTCCATTCATTAGCGGAGACTAAAAAAGGCACAATAAGGCCTTAAATTTTGTATTACCATTAGATTCCTCAAAATTTCTTCCATATTTTTTATTCCATAATTATTTTACAATATCAGCAACCCATCCTATATCACGACTCTAATCAAAATAGTACTTAAATTGAATTTTCTTTGTTTAGGAATGAAACAATGGGTTATTTTTAAGATGCATATTACTCTAACTTTCATAGTGTAATACATTTTCCTCTCACTTTCTACCCATATCATCCAAGAAGTTCTGTATAAAAACCACATCATTTTTATCTTTTGTTACAAAAATGTATTCTACCTCTATAGTGGATAATTCCACCACCTTCTGTAACTAAGATATTCATCTTACTATAGTTTCTCCATAGGTAAATACATAACCTACGATACTCTTACTTTTATTTACATCACCTCTTAGGTTGGCATCTACATGTCCTTATAATGAATTTCCTTTTCCAAATCACATATATACCTCCTTGAACCCCTTTATGTATCTCAATATCCATTTTATAGATTCCCAAAGTTTCTTTCCAGGTTTATCCATGTACCTTATCACAAATCCCGCTTCATGAAAAATTCTAGGTTGAGGTAAAATCATGGCATACATCTGGATTCCAATAGCTGATGCATATGGAACATTTTCCATTTACTCAACCACTTCTCTCATCTTCAGTGATTTTCCTTTGATAATTTGAAATGGATCACCAAGGGAAGGTCTAAGATATCAAATTAGGCCCAAATATATTATCTTAAACCAAATAAGTGAACATAACACACTTGGGAATTATAATACATACCAAATACACATAAAAATCAATTATCTAGACTATTTGTAAATATCTTACGGAACTTACCTCATACAGAGCTCTCCAAACATTCTAAATCCCATCGATTTTTCCAAGACTTGTCTAAGACTCATCCAAACTTATCACTGACCCAACAAGATTGTCTCAATAACCCAAGCTATATCCTAATTAAAAGAAAAGAAAAATTAATTATAACAACTATAATTAATTAATTCATTAAATAAAAACTTCGTGTAATGAGATAAAACTCACTAGGATGTTGTGCCATACTAGAACCAAATCAAACCACTTTATAAATTCCCATGAGATAACCCCAACCATATTTCAAGACAAATATAGAAAAAAATAATTCCAAAAAAAAACCTAAATTGATACCAACATTAAGAAAAACCTTAATAAAATTTATGTCATAACATACCTCCAATGTAATGATGTTTGATGGCTTGTAAAATTCATCATGGGATCTCCTAGATACATGATAAAAAAACACCAATGATAAATGGATGATTATACCATGATTTGGTGTAATATATAACAAAACCAAAATCAGAGAACCCTAAAATTAAAGATGAGGAAGAAAAAGAAGAAATAAATCCTCTAGATGATAAAGAATCACTTTAAACACTGAGGAAATGAGTCATAATCACCTAAAATTGAAGATGTTTGAAGGGGTAAAAAAGAGGGAGATGTTGGGGGTTATGTGCGCAAGAGAGGAGGAGAAAAGGGGGTTGAATACTTAAAATATCAGGAGGAGAAAATGAACATTTTCCAATTTTTAAAGGGATCACGATTTGGATGCATGGTTTTCCAAACCACACACCAATCGTGAATCCAACACTATACGAACCCAGCCACACCGCATGGCTGAGACACTTAGTTTGATAGATTATGCACCACTTGTGAAACATGACTTCATTTCACTATAGACACTCATATAGTTTCTTCTGACTTACCACATGAATTTTACATGCCATGTTTCTATGTACTTTAGGTTTCATGGTTAGGGATATGCTCCCAGGGTTTCTCCACAATACCTCTTTCTCGGATAGAAGTTATCCATCTTTGAGTGATTCTGATTCTCTCGAAGGGTCTCAGTTTATGCATGGATTGACATAGGCTATTCATTTCTGGGATTCCTTTCATGGTTTTCTTCTTTCTGTTGATATTATTCAAAAAATTTAGATTTTAAGATTTATATTTGGGGGTTTCTTCAGGTGGAGGATTTTTTTGAATGATCTGATGTCAGTCTCATTTTGTCAGCATAGTCAGTGTGACCTTACCCATAGTCCTCACTAGTTTCCCTCTATCCTACTTCCTGTGAGTTTTCTTAATTCAGACTCCACTGTAGGTTCTTCCTTAGCTCAAATCTACCTAGTTTCATACCCATAGTGGCGCTTCTGGTCCAGATCGTCTCAGACCCCCTCATCAGTGATGCTCTTTTGGTGTGGTAGTTGGGTCATCCAACCCTGGGTGGTGATGTATTGGCTTCGTCCATCTTGGATAATCTGGATCATCTAGTTTCTCGTCAGTGGCTGTAGGGTTGGAGGGACCCTTGTGGGATCGTTGCGGCGATAATTTCTTCTGGAAACAATTTCGGTGACCAATATGCAAAAAATGTTGGAGATGTTATTTTGAATTTTTATTTTTTCCTACATTAAATGGATTTCGTGATGGTGTGATCTGTTGTGTGGCCTATGGTTCAAGTTTCAAGGGATTATGTGTAACACCCCAGTTTCGGAAGCCACCGAAAGGTGTCCCATACCCGGTTGGTCACATGGCCTCAAGTGAATTTCCTCAAATGCCAGAGGCTGTCGACTAGCTGCGAGGGCCTTGGGTGTGATAGTGGGGAAACTATGCCTTCATTGGCAGAGTACATAGTGGAAGATAACAAAAGCAATAGCGGAAGCAGAAAACATCCATACAAGAGTAAACATCGGAAGACTAAAAGTGTAAACAAATGGAGCACATATATAAATGACGCATGATACATAAGTCTAGGAAAGTGGCCAAAAAAGTCACAATGCTAAATACAATACTAAAACCAAGTACAAAAGGAAAATAGATAAACAAATCCTCATCATTGCAAGCCCCAGATTGGTCCCACGCTCTTTAAATCCAATGCAATCAAGAACCTGAAGTAGAAGGGTGATTGCACTTATCTATACCTGCAACAATATATTCTATTTGAGCCAAAAATCATGACCCAAACAGGGTGTGAGACAAAATCCCAGTAGTCAACCACCCGAAGATTTGTGCCTAATAGTCAGTGAATATATGGTAGGTAAAAGTACAAAAAGCAGTAAATATGAAAGTACTTAGCAGCAACCAATCCACAGTTTCTAGCATATAATTTACAAACAAGTAAGAAACCAATCAATCAAGTAGAACAAAAAGTAACCCTCTGAGTAGTTCTCATATCCTAACCCCTATGGTTCAACCTACAAGTACTAGAAACCCTCTGGGAGGCACACACAGTCTCACCCCTCTAGTTCAGCTAAGAAATAGACTCTCTGGGGAAGCACTCATCGTCAATTCCCCCTATAGTCTCGTATCATACTAAAGGCGCTCTGGGGAAGCACTCAATGTCTAATTCCCCCTGTGGCCTGCGTTGAGGAACTACAGACACTCTGAGGAAGCACTCAACGTCAATTCCCCATGTGGTCTCACATCGTATTATAAAGACACTTTGGAGAAGCCCTTACGTCCATTCTCCCAATGGTCTACTATACTTGGTTCTCACACCCCTGTGTAAAGTCAACAAGTATCAAATCATGTAACTTCCAAAGTAAACATTAAGAACTACTTGGCTATCATTCTACAACATAGCATCATGTTAGAAAAATAACACTCCTTCCTACAACACTAGGTGTGAAACTGACGATAACCTAACAGGTAAAACTAGACCAAATAGTCATAAATAGGAAAAACATGCATGGGAAAAACATACAAAGCACAGTAAATTACCCTATTCACAAACAATAACCTTTACTAAGGCATATAAGCAAAGTAGGAAAACAACAAGGGCAAAAGAGGAAACACGCAATACCCTGTTCAAGGGTATTGGTGGAATTTTCACATAAATACTCAAAGACTTCCTATAGAAAGGAACAAACCACCTACCTTGATGTTAGGAGATTGATATACTTGAACCAAGGGGATTTAATCTTCTTATAATGTCAAAGATATACAAAAACATCTAAAACTTTCAACCCACGATAACTTGGAAAAGAGAAGAAATTGGAAAACGAAGCTCTAGAAGAAGGAAGAGCTTACCGTTGCGGTTCCAATGCAATCAACGGTGGTCGATTCAGAGAACAGATGGAGGATCAAGTGTTCATTGAAGATCCATGACCGTACGGACTCTCTCGAATGAAGAACTCCTAGAAGAAGACGGTTTTGTCTGTCAGACACGACCCCAGTGCGTTTAATGAAAAAAAAGTAAGTACATAGCGTGTACTTTTGGAGTACACGACGTGTACTCTCCTTTTATATACGCCACTTTAAGCGGTCTCCAAACACCCTTACACGGCTGTGTGTGTGGCCCCTACATGGCCAGCACATGACTTTTAGTGGAAAGGAAGTACACGACATGTACTCATAAAGTACACAGTGTGTACTTCAAAAATTTCCAGAAACTCCTCTTTTCTCAAAAACTATGGAAAAAGAAAAAACACACCTTAAAAGAAGATCCAGGTTCTTATAAACTTCCCCCCTTAAAGAAATTCATTCCCAAATTTCTCTAGTGCAGTGTAGAATAAGAAACCCCGAACAACTTCGGTCACTATGCTCGCACATCGGCCTACCTCTCCCAATTCTCATCCTGTACCCGCCTGTGCTTCCATAGCACTCGTACCATAAGAACAGAGCGACCACATAGAACCTTTGTACTGCGATCAGCAATCCGGATTGGATGCTCCTTGAATGATGCATCCACGTCAAGATCAACCTCCTCGAGTTGAAGGATATGAGACGAGTTTGAAAAGTAACGTCGGAGCTGAGAAACATGAAAAACATCATGCATATCCTGGTATCTATGAGGTAACTGCAACTGATAGGCAACCAGCCCAAATCTCTCCAACACCTCAAATGGTCCAATGTACCTCGGTGAAAGCTTAACCTATCTCCTAATCCTCCTGTGCCCCAACCTCAGTGTTACACGAAGAAAAGACTGATCCCCGACCTCAAACTCCAAAGTTCATCTCCGCTGATCAGCATAACACTTCTGATGGGACTGTGCAGTATCCATCCTCTTCTGAATCAACTCTATCTACTATGTGGTCTCTTGAACAAGACGATGTCCCAAAAAAGCTACCTCTCCTACCTCTAGCCAACATAAGGGCGATCGTCATGGCCTACCGTACAAAGCCTCATATGGTGCCATCTGAATAGTTTCTTGAAAACTATTATTGTAGGAAAAATCCACAAGAGATATATGCTTCTCTCAAGAACCTCTAAAGTCTAGAATGCATGATCAGAGCATGTCCTCAAGCACCTGAATCGTACACTTGGACTGGACATCTGTCTGAGGATGGTAGGCTGTACTCAGAAGCACCTACATTCCCAAAGCTTTCTGTAGCCCCTACCAGACCCGAGAAGTAAAATGTGCATCCCTGTCTGAAACGATGAAGTGTGGAACTCCATGCAGACACATAATCTCACGAATGTACAACCACCCCAGCTCATCAACGATGAAGGTATCCTTGATCGATAAGAAGTGATAAACCTTCGTAAGTCTGTCAACGATGACCCATACAACATCATTCCCACGAGGTGACCTCAGAAAAACGGTCACAAATTCCATCACAACATCGTTCCACTTCCACTTCAGAATGGGTAACTTCTATAAAAGACCTGCTAGTCTCTGATGCTCTTATTTCACTTGTTGATAAGTGGAACACCTCATGATAGAACCAAAAACATCTATCTTCATATCTGGACACCAATACTGGTGGTGAAGATCACGATACATCTTGGTGACACCAGGATGAACCTCCCAAACTAAGGAATGAAAATCCCGCATCATCTCCTCACATATGTCTACTGGCACCCATACATGTACCTGGAAACACAAGATCTCATCCTTGCCTATGGTCCATCCAGGAATAGGTTCCTCTCCTGACAAACTTTCCCATAGGACTAGGCCTTCAGAATCTAATAGCTGCCTCATTTGTACATGATTAAGAAGTGTAGAGGTAGTAGCTACAGAAGATAGAAAAGTCTACCCCTGTATGTCATGCACCTCTAGATGAATATTAGAGAATAGAGCCATAAGATTCCACTCACTATTGGCCTCTTGAACTGCCTATATCTGATTATTTCTGCTCAACGCATCATCCACTGCGTTACCTTTTCTAGGCATATAGGCAAGCTCATAGTCAAAGTACTGAAGATACTCGACCCACCTACGCTGTCTCAGATTCAGATCACACTGATTGAAGATGCACTTGAGACTTTTGTGGTCAGTGAAAACAAAAAAAATTCTCTCCCAGAAGATAATGTCTCCAACAACATAGGGCATGAACAAAAACTGCCAACTTCAGATCGTGTGTCAGGTAGTTCCTCTCATGTGGCCTCAATTGCTGAGACCCGTATACAACGACTCCATCTCCCTGCACAATCACAACTCCAAGACCGATACCTGAAGTGTCACAGTAGATAGTGTAGCTCTTGCTTGGATCTGTAAAGACTAGTATCAGTGCTGAAGTCAACCTCCCTTTCATCTCCTGAAAGGCTGAATCAAAAGAATCTAACCATAAGAACTTCACACCATTCTTGGTCAGACCCGTCAGCGGTACTGCTAAGAGTGAATCTGATCCCTCCGAAAGTGACATTTCAAGAGCTTAGCATATAACTGATGCTCCCTCAGTGTACTCAAAACGATCTCAAGATGGGTATCATGGTCGTGTCAAGTGTGAGAGTACACCAAGATATCGTCCACGAAGACCACCATGAAGGAGTCTAAGTATGGATGGAACACTCAGTTCATTAGTGCCATGAAAACTGCAGGTGCGTTCGTGAGACCGAACGAAATAACCATATACTCGTATAGACCATACCCACTCCTGAAGGCTGTAAGATATATATCTAATGGTCTAACATGCAAATGATGATAACCAGATCTCAAGTCAATATTTGAGAACACTCGGGCTCCTCGAAGCTGGTCAAAGAGATCATCAATTCTAGGAAAGGGATATCGGTTCTTGACCGTTAACTAGTTCAACTTCTGATAATCCACACAAAGCCTGAGGGTACTATCTTCCTTCTTCGCAAATAGAATAGGAAAAAACCAAGGAGATGTATTGGGTCGGATGAAACCCTTTTCCTGTAACTCCTCCAAGTACTTCTTGAGATCCTGTAACTCAGGTGTAGCCATCCTATAAGTAGGAATTGAAACTAGTTCCACTCCTGGAATGAGCTCAATGGAAAATTCTACCTCACGATCTAGAGTCAAACCTGAAAAGTCCTCTTGAAAGACATCTCTGAAATGATCCACCACTAGAGGAAGTCTAAATGTGAAGTCCCCTGGTCATCCACATAAAGACTAGAAATCTGGGCTGTAAGTGCCCCCAACCCATGATGCTCTAGACCCGCTCTACTCGCCTGGACATACCACTCTACCTTATGAAGAAAATATCCACCCTATGGTGATATGAAAATTACCTTGTGATGATAACAGTCGACGAATACCTAGAAGGGAACTAGTCAGTCCATTCTAAGAATGACATCATAGCCTGTCATCTCTAGGACATAGTGATCCTATAGAAAGTGATACCCAACCACCTCTAGAGGGCACTCCTTAAACTGACGTACACTAGCCGTCCTAGTCCCCAACAGTGTGTCTAGATTCAAAGTATTGGTAGAGGAAAATATGCAAAGACCAAAGTTCTCTATAATAGAAACAAAAATAAAGGTATGGGAATACCCTATATTGAAAAGAGAAGAAGATAAAACTGAGGATACTAAGATCGTACCTCGAACTGTAGAGGGTCCGGGATCTTTCTCCTACTAGGTCTACTCCACTGCAAAATCCTGACCTGTACCATGACCCTGTGACCTTGCCTAACTGCTCTGAGCTGATCCACCATGATGTTGCTGAACAAACAGTGACTGACCACCATGGAATCGACCTCCATCTTGGCCCGAACGACCGGAAGAACTCCAGTTCCCAGACTGGTGATAAACTAGTGGCGCTGCTCCTGAATGATGAGTCATGGATAAACCCCTGTCACCAGCTGCTGGTGATAAAACCTGACAGAAGAATTGAAGGTGGCCCATCTTGCCGCAAGATCGACACACCACTGGGTATCTCTGGCACTGCAGCCTCCTATGCCCAAACCTTCCACACTGGTAGCATACCACTTGGCTACCAGAAGATGTGTCTCGCTACCTCGGATCACCATGCGTAGACTCCCTACGGCGCTTCCTGCTATCAGCTGGTGAAGCACTAACTCTGGAAGCAGAACCACCCTAGCTCTCAGCTCCAGAATCTCTCAGATTGAACTCTGCAATCAATGCCTGGTTGATGATGGAAGTGATGGAAGTCAACCTGAAGATATTAACCTGTTAGAATATCTCCCGTCTAAGACCATTCTCAAACTTCCTTACCAATAAAAACCCATCTTCGTCCTGGAGGGGTGTGAAATGCTAAATCTTGGTGAAACGAGAGGAATACTCCATGACAGAAAGAGTACCCTGCTCTAGGCTCATGAACTCCCGGGCTCAGTCGACCCTCAAAGTCTTTGGATAAAATTAGTTGTAAAAGACGTGCTGAAACTCCTCCCACTCCATAACCTACTGACGTTCCACCTGTGAGATCACATCCCACCACCTCTTGGCGGAGTCTTGTAGCATGTAGGTAGAGATCTTGACCCACCTTTCTGGAGGAATCTCTAGATGCTCAAAGATCATCAGCATGGATTCTATCCATGACTCTGTAGCCTGCAGTCCTCCTTCCCCTGAGAAGGTGGGAGGATACTGCTACTGGAAAACCCGCGTCAAGTCTTCCATAGACGTGGCAGAAGGCAGAGATCCTTGGAAGATATGAATCATCCTAAAAAAGAACTCCCTAAACTGTGCATTAACTCCTATGTCAGGTATAATGGCTGGTGCCAAGACTGGCACGACATGAGGATTTGTGGGAAGCCCCTCATCATCCATATCCGATGTCTGATCACTACCTGGAAACTGGCGTACAACTAGAGGATGTCTCGGTGCCATGACTCTACAAGGTCAAATGAACACTTTAGATCACATTATCAAGGACTAAAAACTAAGAGTGTAAGAAGGGAACAGGGGCAGAAAGCATTCAAATTTTACAAAACATGACTACACAGTGTGTATAAAGACTACATGACATGTTTTCTTATGTCATTTACATGGTCGTGTACTTTTTCCAAAACTGGTTGTGTAACACCCCAAATGCATGGTGTGTTATCCTAACACACGGCGTGTAATTTGATCCTCTTCCCCTACCCAAGTCCTTCTACACGGTTAAGGAAAATGGATCTCCTAATGAAAAACTACACAGTGTGTTCAAGGTAGACACGACGTGTACTCAACAAGCCTCACCTGACCCGTGTTGTTTGTGACATGGACTGACACACGGCTCGAACTACACGACATGTTCCAAAAGGACATGGCGTGTATGAGAAAGGATAACACCATCCCGTGTTGTTCATGACACGGTCAGGTACCTGGGTTAGACTACACGACATGTGCAAGGGGGACACAACGTGTATAAGAAGAGACTTTACCAGCCCGTGTTGTTAGCTACAGGGCTGGGTTCCTAGGATTATACTACACAGTGTACAAAACCAGTACATGGCGTGTTCCCATGAGATTTTCCCTATCCCGTGTCTCTGTCCACATGGCCTGTGACATGGTTAGAGAATACACGACTTGTACATAAAGTACACAACATGTACTTAAGAAAAACTGTTTCTTCCCGAATAGAAGAACACATAGAGTGTAGTCAAAACTACACGGCGTGTATTTTGGGTTTTTCTGGACACTAAGCCTCAGAAACTACTTCGGAGCCCAGAAAACACTGAAATGAACAATGGAAGTGCCAAATTCCGATCCGTGAGGGCCCATACTCCCCATGAATTAAAGTTTGGCATCGTTAACAAGTCACAAACAAGGTAAACAAGTCAATGATCCACCAAATTCTGGTCCATGATGTCTCATAACACCTCATGAACCAAAAATTGGAATTCATTCAGGTAAAAACTTACACAATAAATTCTCTAACAAGAAGCAAATATCTTTATCAAGGAATCTATCACAATAGCATGCATATTATACAAAACATCTACCACAAAAACATGCAATTGATAATGCATCCTAGAAGACATGGCAAGAATGCATGACATGTAGTTTCTAGCAAGTGCCTATATGATGCATGAGATGGCACACCCTCATCTAATTGGGTTGCGACAAAAATAGAACCGAAATAACAACAATGGTAACAACACAAAGCATGTGAATCACCCAACGGTGGAATCAAATCAACTATAAAATTGAAAACTAGTAAAATTGAAACAAACAAGGTAGTATGGATCTTCCCTATACACAGGTTAGATACTCCTGGGCACAACTTAATACCAAGTACCTATTCCTTCCTATCCATGGCTAAAGGCTCCAAACAGTAAATCAAGAGAAAATAAACTGCCTCTGATACCACTTTGTAACACCCTGGTTCCGAAAACCACCTAGAGGTGCCCCGTACCCGATTGGTCACATGGCCTCAAGTGAATTTCCCCAAACACCAGAGACTGCCGACTAGTAGTGATGGCCTTGGGTGTGATAGTGGGAAAACTATTCTCTCATTGGCATAGTACATAGTAGAAGATAACAAAAGAAATAGTGGAAGCAGTAAACATTCATACAAGAGTAAACAGCAGAAGAATAAAAGTGTAAAAAATGGAGCACATATATAAAAGATGCATGATACATAAGTCTAGGAAAGTAGCCAAACAAGTCACAATTATGAATATAGTACTAAACCCAAGTGCAAAAGGAAAACAGATAAACAAATCCTCAGCATCGCAAGCCTCAGCTTGGTCCCATGCTCTCTAGCTCCAATGCAATCAAGAACCTGATGTAGAAGGGCGCTTGACCTTATCTATACCTACAACAATATAATCTGTTTGGGCCCAAAAGCATGAATCAAATAGGGTGTGAGACAAAATCCCAGTAGCCAACCACCCAAAGATCTGTGCCGAATAGTCAGTGAATATATGGTAGGTAAAAGTACAGAAAGCAGTGAATAGGAAAGTACTCAGCAGCAACCAATCCACAGTTTCTAGCATATAATTTACAAACAAGTAAGCAACCACTCAAGAAAGTAGAACAACAGGTAACCCTCTGGGTATTTCTCATAGCCTAACCCCTATGGTTCAACATACAAGTACTAACAACCCTCTGGGAGACACACACATACTCACCCCTCTGGTTCAGCTAAAGAAATAGACTCTCTGGGGAAGCACTCACTGTTAATCCCCCCTATAGTCTCGTATCGTACTAAAGGAGCTCTGGGGAAGCACTCAACATCTCATTAACCCTTTGGCCCACGTCTAGGAACTACAGACACTTTGAGGAAGCACTCAACGTCAATTCCCCCTGTGGTCTCACATCATATTATAAAGACACTCTGGAGAAGCCCTTATGTCCATTCTCCCTATGGTCTACTACACTAGGTTCTCGCAGCCCTGTGTAAAGTCAGAAAGTATCACGTCATGTAAGGGCCAAAGTAAACCTGAAGAACTACTTGAATATCATTCTATAGCATAACAACATTTCAGAAAAAGAACACTCCATCCTACAACACTAGGCATGGAACTGGCAATATTATAACAGGTAAAACTAGACAAAACGGTCATAAACAGGAAAAAAATGCATGGGAAAAACATCCAAAGCATAGTAAATTACCCTATTCCACAAACAATAACCTCTACTCAGGCATATAGGAAAAACAGGAAGAAAAAAAAGGCAAAGGAGGAAACACACAATACCCCGTTCAAGGGTATTGGTAGAATTTGAACATAAATACTCAAATACTTCCTACAAAAGGCACAAACCACCTACCTTGATGTTAGGAGATCAATATAATTGAACCATGGGGCTTGAATTGCCTTAGAATGTTGAATATCTACAAAAACGTCTAAAATGTTCAACCCATGATAACTTGGAAAAGAGAAGAAATTGGAAAATGAAGGCCTAGGAGAAGGAAGAGCTCACCTTTGTGGTTCCAATGCAATCAAAGACTGTCGATTCAGATAACGGATAGAGGATCAAGGGTTCGTCTAAGATCCGTGGCCATACAGACTCTCTTGGACAAAGAACACCTAGAATAATAGGGTTCTGTCTGTTAGACGTGACCCCGATGCGTTTAATGAAAAACAAGAAAGTACACGGTGTGTACTTTTGGAGTACACGACGTGTACTCACCTTTTCCGTACTTCGCTTTAAGCGGCCTCCAAACACCCTTACACGGCCGTGTGTGTGGCCCCTACATGGCCAGCACACGACCTTCAGTGGCAAGGAAGTACACGACGTGTACTTCAAAAATTTCTAGAAACTTCACTTTTCTCAAAAACTCTAAAAAAATAAAAAACATAACTGAAAAGAAGATCCATGTTCTTACATTATGCAACCATAACTTCTTTAAGGGGCTTATCTAGATGAGGTTCATAATAGGGAGTTTTCACCAAACCATTTCTATCCAAATTTGGATGTTTGAGAGGGTATGGAATTTTTCATTAGTAATTGGACCACACATCTCTACATGGGATAGCTTGCTGAGCAGCAATGAGAAGGTGGAAGCTGGACTTAACATTTTTGATGCTGGGGAGGGGTGTTTCTTTGTTGACTTGATCTAGGTTATTTATGGATTTTGGTCCATTGGGGCACAATTTTTGGTATTTAAGTAATTTAATTCATGATAGGTTCCCCCTAAAACCTTAAAAGGGGGTTTATGTTAATAAAAAATTAATTTTCAGTTAGGATTCATGGATAGGGAACACATTTATCACTAATCATGCACTGATTGTGTAACTTGTCCTTCCTTCTCCTAAAACTTTTTACCTCATGTCCTGAACCCTTGGGACACTCCTAAAACTTTTGAACCCTCCAAGGAACCTTATCTCAAGTCAAAATTGGGTCATATAAAGGGTTCCAACATAATTTCATTCTGATTCCCAGTTTAGAAACTAACCCATCCACCAAACCAAAATTTCAAACACTTCCTCAAATTTTGAGCACCCATACAGACGAGGGGTTTTACACCTCTCACGTGTTTTATCCCAAAACAGTGGAGATCGACATGGTTGACTATAAAATTCCTAAAATAGATCCATATGAATTAATTAATAACAACTATGAACTCAAACAATGGAAGATAACCCTCCCAAGGTCTTATAAAATCAATAAAACATACTGAAATCATATATTCTAGAATTTGAATAATATAATACATCTTCCCATTTGTCTGTAGATTATATACCATGTTTATATTTAGTTGGATCCCCATAGAATTATAGAATTATCTATAGAATATCAATGTAAACTGAGGATCCATATATGAGACTATATAATTTAAAATTCTTGGAATTCTACCAATATCTTTCACATATGGATTCCAACTCCCATCATGAATAATGATTATCATATAGGTAATAGATATGATATTTTTTTGTCGATCCACTATGACCCAAACATTATCATTATTATTAGGTGACCTTGATATGCCATAGATATGACCTCATATTTCCTTGGCAGAACTAGAAAAGGATATAATAACCTCTTCTATTTTTGATACTCTAACTAAAGACCAAATAATGAGAAACATTACTAGAAACACCTTTCTCTATTATTGACCATTAGAATTGGATTTTAATTACCCAATAATCTCTATTTTCTTTAGGATTTATTTCCTAATTTAAATTTAGAAACATTCACAACATATACTTCTTGATATCAATCCTCTAAAATAAATAACAAAATCCACTAAAATAAACCAGTTTCCTCCCCACCCTTTATGGTGTCTCTAATCCTCCTATAGTAATCATCAATATACTTCCCTATTTTTCAATTTCTCTATTAAAAATGAAATCACATGAAGTATATAATGAACCACAATGTCCTTTTTTTCCAATACCTCAATGTGAAGGTCTACTAACACCACCACCAATTGAATGAGTTAGTGTTTTTCTTTCACATGGAATATACCACTACATTTTACTTTTACAAAAAGGAAATGACCCTAAATATTGATACATATCACACAATAACCATTTTCTAAAAAATTTATCCAAAACCAATTCTATCTCACCATACTCTATTATTGGCTAAGATAACTAGTTAGTTTCTCAATGAATTAACTTATTCTACTTTCACCTTGAATAATCTACTAGAATTCAAGAATCCCCATTCTAATCATGATGAATTAATCTTAGAAACATCATAAAAAACAATTTATTATATACAAATGATCTTGACCTCATCTCATGGTGTAATAAATTGAGTAGATTTGTTTAAGGGTCACACCCCTATACTATTGATGGTGTTTTACCTTCTATATGATTATTATTATCATTCTCCTCAAGCACCACCATTCACTATTATACTTATTCTATATCAAAAATATATTCCACATCTCATACAATGATCTAAGATCACAACAATGTTTCAAGATATAACTTCCCAACATCATCAATGAAATGTTATTCAAACCCCTAGTTATGGACGAACATACCTTGAAATTGGTGAATTTAATCACTATTGTGTGACTTATATATCCCTTAATACTGTAGAATTTACCCCATACCATGAGAATCCTAGAACCCCATTAATACCCTATAGATGAATAAACAAACTTATCATTTATGTCACTCCATTACACAAACCCTAAAATGTTTTATGTTATTCTTCCAAATAAGATGACTATCTCAAATTAAACTCAGTCCTCATTACTCCAAGGTAATTTATTAGAAATACCACTCCAAAATGTGAACCTATACAAATATGAACCATAATACCATGATATAGATTTCTAAAATCAAATATCTAAGGAGTTTCCAACTCTATTCTAGTTCAACTGGTACCCCTTGGGTCGAGTGACCCCACATACAAAGGATGCCTCACATGAAACTATCATGAACATCACTTAATATTATGAATTTCCTAGGATATATATTGGAAATTAACTCTCTTATTCCTAATTCATAATAAAACCCAAAGAACCATTCTCTTAATAGTCCTAAACTATAATCTATTTTCAATACATTTTATTTATGAATGAGATATACAATTTTCAGTACTTCTTCAAAAATTATAACTGATCTTTCTATGAATCACATTCTATTTGATCTAGGATCATATTCCTAATATGTATACCATTAATATATCATAAATCAAACATAAATTTTATAAATCACTAACCATGCCTCTATTCTTAATGTATCTAGGGTATTCACATTTCAAACTAACTTCATGATCACATACTAAAAACATTTCATTAACTCTTTAAGAATATACCCATGATTTACTCATCCCAATCTATACCATTATGTATTCATCATTAATTTTAAAAAACTAACTCACTCACCTAGATGGATCAAAAGAAAAAAATCTCCACAAAAAGGAAAACTTACAACATCCACCTAACTGATATATATTCCCATATAATTCCAATATCCAAACCTGACTACAATACATATTCCTTGTATTATCTTGACTATCACTCTTCTAATTCCATGGATAACCTGTATAATAGAACTCAAATGATAAGAATCTATATGAACATATCTTACCACTACATTCCATTTCCCACATCTAGTCACAGCTCTCCTAATAGGTATATTCTATTTCATATAAAAATTTTCATTTAAAACCCATAAAATCTCTATATTGTTTAGCATCACAGAAATCCATATTTTATACTATAACTATGTGGAATAATATTCCTTAGGATAATTTCATTTTTAACTATTATTTATAATAATTCAATCATTTAAAAAATCAATTTAATCTATATTAAACAATCATTTCAAAGACCATTTTGAAAGATCAAAACCATAAATTTATTAGAAATACATTTTCATATAAGAAACTATTTTTCTTTCAAACCCATTCCATGTGATTTGGTATGTACGATGCCTACCATGATGCATAAAATCTTTCCAGTTTTGACCCAATGTGGACTGAGATGATATAAATATAACCCTAGAAGGTCATTATCATCCTCTCCTTTACCCGAACCCCCGATAACTTAGAGTTATCCATACAAAGGTTTGAAAATAATTTTTATAGGTGTATTACCAATCCCAACCACATTATTCTCTATGAGTATGTATATCCCAATACTTAAATAAAAAACCATTCTCTGATAGAATTTTATAATACCTCGACCTAAGAGCCTAAATCATGATACTCGAGATGGGAAGACACAAAACCTCAAGAGCATCCCCTGATTACCAAAGGCCACTGGAAAGTGGAATAGGAAAAAAATGATCACTTGGGGAATGAATTTATATAAAATATAATACCACTAATCATGAATTATCATGTAAAATATATTTTAAAATAAAACCAATTTTAAAATAAAATTTAATAGTGTAAAATGATCCATTTAAAAAACAAACTAAAATATAGAGTATTATGTGAAATGATAAATAAACACCAATACCAAAGTTTATTACTCAAATCACAACCAACTATCTATACTACTGTAACACCAAGTTGGAATTAAGACCCATCACTGATGAAGAATAATGTCTTCCCTTTACCTACATAATGACCAATCATGTCAACATGCCATCTAAATTGAACATGTAGTGGGTGATTATAAACTTAAAAGGATTTATCTAAGACTCCAATGCACATACATACCAAGGAAAGTACAAATGAAATTAAAAAAATCATAATAAATAAAAAATAGTTTAAAACTAAAAAAATTCATTTATCCCATTTTTAAAACTAAAACATGTCTTTCAAAATATTTTTTATTTTTTGAAAATTAATTTTATCAAAAATAAATCCATCTGTTATTTCATAAATTTCACTTTTGACACTTGAAAACTCATAACCCGGTGAAATACCGTTATTCCCAAAATTCCATGAAAACTACCATTTTCATAAACTAAAGGAAAAATCCCTATTTTTACAAAATACATTGGAAAATACTCATTTACCAATGTCTATTGTAAAATCACTATTTTATAAAATCATTTCCCTATATTAAGTCTTCCTAATCACCTCCAAATGAAAAATCCATGTTTTCCATGCATCATTGCTATCTAGATTTCTAGGGTATAAATCCATATTCATACATTGAAAATCATGCTATAGTGAGTGTCAATTTTTATCATCATTTATCCCAATTATTTCTCACCTTAACTTATACTCCCTAAGACACCCATCCCCATAGATACGACCTAGATGTTTCAAAATAAGGCCTCATTGGAATATTTTTAACACATTCAAACACCCAATGTGATTTATTCCAAAATCAAGTTCAAGCCCACATACATCAATTCAATCCATTAAAGTAAATTTATAAAAATAAATTAAATATAAAAATAAAATATTTTTTATAAAATCAAATACTTATTTGAAAAAAATTCTAATTGAAAATTCTATTTCAATTCCAAAAAAATCCAATTATCCATTATTAAAACCCCTGTTTCAATTTTTATAAATCTCACTAATTTTTCCTTTTTTAAAATCTCCATTTCCAAAATCTAAAATAAAATCAATTCAAAAATTCAAATAACACATTTTAAAATTTTTTAATTCCATTACAAAATCATTTTATATGAAATCCCTTAATTTTTCCACAAAAATAAATTATTTAAAAATAATTTTTTTTTCATAAATTAATAATTTCACAAGAAATAAATTAGAAAATCCTCAATAGATCATAATTAGAAAACATCAAATATAAAATTAGCTCATCCATAAAATAGATTGGATTCACCAAAATAGCTTTGTTTTTCATAAGTAATTACTCAATTCCATATTCCAAATATTATGTAAAAGGGATTAACTCAAAAATCTATATAAAAAAGAATGAAAACCCTTAATCCATGGCCATAGATTAAAATATCTGATATCCCTATTTCTAAATTAAAAAAGTGAGGATGATAGGAAATCAGAAATGGTAGATCTGGGTTTTCCCTAAGACCAGTCCTCTAATCCAACATTCATATCTTCAATCTACTTATGATAATTTTAAAGATGATTTAATAAAACCTAAATCACCCAATAAGTCACCCATAAAAGTTTTAGAGGAAGAATCAATCATTTTTGGGGAGTTTTAGGAACAAAAATATCAACTCATATCACTTAATCCCAACTATTTAGTCACTATGCGTGGTACCTAGGACTGTATAGAGATTATTCAGATTTAATTACCCCCAAAATGGGGATCATAGTCTATAAGACCATGTTAGGATTATATATAACTCACTTCCTATAAATTCATATATTGAATGATCCCTAATACTATGCTATAACAATACAATGTCCAAAAAAATTATCCCAACTTCTATCTAGAACTCAAATTGAAATGGAACTTGTTCCCTAGGGTAAAAATCCCATTTTGGATCCAATAGTACTATAAAAACTCAATTTTGAGTTCATTTAAGAATACATTTCTCAAGACTAAATAATAATACACTACAAAACCCTCTCTAAGAATCAAGAATACATTTAACATCCACAAACAATAAATTCCCAAAAAATCAGTGTTGAAATTGTCCCCACTATAATCCCTTTTTCCCTAAAAAGTCATCAAGTATTCTAATCAATGAATAGATTTAGGAAATAATACTATATTTCATCCTATATTACCCAAGTATTTTATTGGATTTTCCATTGCGGTCATAACAACCACACCATTTTGATCAATATTATGTAGCCTGAAAAACCAAAATTTCACTCTTACACAACTTCTTTTATATGTAATTAAATTTAATAAAACCTAAAAAATAATTTTTATGCAAGTTCATCATAGGACTTACATAATTCAAGTTTAATGTTATGAGGAAAATTAAAATTCCACTTCAATTCCAGACATGTTCTAGATTAATCTTAGACAACCTTTGTAAATGTTTTTCCAATATTAGTTAGTCATCATAAAGCATAGTTTACTATTATATAACTTTTAGAAATATCATATCACTATTATAGAAAATTCATAAAACTCATTTTAATCTCACAAACTTAAATACAAAAATAATTTCTTGAAGAGGAATAATAAGACCACCACTTATTTCTCATTTGATTATTTTCATTCATTGGGACTCTTACTTAATATTTGGTGATTTTAATCTCTATTGAATATGTTCATGATAACTTATCACTATCAAGATCCAAATTCTATTTATCAAGTTTTAAGGATATATTTTTTACCTCATTTAAGATTAGATATAATTTTATTACAAGTTGGTTCAAGGAAAAAACTTACCAACTTGAAATTGGGAGATAATGAGGTATATTTTCAATGAAATTTAAGTTTAAACAATTATATAATTATCAATATATCATTAATTCAAAGGATAATCCCTACTATTTTTCATTCATGATGGGTTTTCTAGTGATTTAAGTTGAATTATATCACTCGAATCAATTTTAAAGATAAGAGTAAGGTGATTATATACACTAAATGGTCTCATAGGTTCATTGTGTTTAAATTCATAAAAATTGAGTTGGAAAAGTTTACTAATTTGACCCATCTTAGTGAACCATCAATGTGGGACTAATAACTGGAATAAGAGAAAATTCCCCATCAATTTATATAAAAAATATGAACTTAAATTTGTATCAGAAAATGTACCTTCACCATATCTAGACCACATATTAATAGAAGAAACTTGATGAGGGGATATCAAAATAAAAAACCAAATCAAATCAACCCAAAAATCTAGAAAATTATCTGGATGTTACCATATGAAATCTTATAATTCATGAGACCAATAGAATAAAGAAAAATCATACTTGTACCCATTATAAATGAATTTGGACAATATCCCACTTCAATTCCCAATGTCAAATTGAAATAGGTTATTCCATCTAATAAAATAAATAGAAAACCTTTCTCAAAAATACAATACATAATAAAACTACATTTACAAGGGTCAAATACCCAGACTATTTCAATATATAACACCCCATTATTTTACTATGTATTGTCCTTTAAATAAATACTATATTGAATAGAAATTTTCACATGCAATACTAAACTAAAATCCACTAAGATACATTTTATTATGATTAAATATTACAATACAATATAAAAATTAATAAAATATGAGAATTCAATATACAACATCAATAAAAAAAGAAGTGAAATAAATTTGTAAGTAAATAAAAAGACCACGAACAATAAATATCTGTCATCATGGTTTTCCATAAAGATCATAACCCTAATTGAAACTATAGAAATAAGGAAAGTAATTATAAATTTAATATATATTTTGATATAGAATTAAATTAATAGAATGAATGATTATAATAATGTATATAAGACTATATATAGGAATGAAATTTGACTGTTATATATATGGTCATTGAAAAATGGCTAATGGATATATGGTCATTGGGTAAACATGTATCTAATAGATATATTAAAGTTGTATAATTTTTGGTAACAAATTGAAAATAATATAATTCATAATTATGTAAAAAAATAAGAAGATAACATTTAAATAAAATATTTTATTATACAAATCTATTTTTATACATTATATGTAATTATTACAATCATTATTATTATTATTATTAAAGAGTGATTTTATATATTTAAAAGATTAAAATAATGATTTTAATACCAATTTATTGATGAAATTAAATGGTTTTAATACAAATAATTAATTTTAATAGGATTCAGTTAAAATTATTTAATGTTAAAATATGATATTTTTTGAAGAACTATTTTTTAAAGTATTATATATTTTTATCTTAATAAATTAAATTAATAACCTTTAAATTATTAATATAATGTAATGTTTCAATGTATGAAAAATATATTAACACTTATTTAATGTATTAATTGATATGAAATAATATTAAGTGCACTTAGTGTTTAAAAAATACGTTTTTAAATAAAAATAGTTTGTATATATATATATAATTTTAATATAAAAGATAAATTTCTAATATTTAGAAATTGAATTCGATTAAATGAATTCAAAAAAATTAACCAACATTCTGAAATTAGGTAAATATTTCAATTTAATTTTTGGGTATAAAAATATGTTTGAGAGGTAAAAATTGAGTTACCATGTTAATGGTAAAATAAGTTAAAATGGTTAAACTAAGTGGTAAATACTTAAAATATCATAAAAAATTATCTATAAATTTTTTTTATGAGAGTATTCATGATCCATCTCCATTATTTTCTACATTTCATCCACTTTCCTTTTTAAAATGACAACCTTATACATTTAGAAATGAATATTTGCAGAAATGCCGCTCGAAACTCACTTATAAAGGGACCCACACTATACCCCAACCAAACCACTAAAACCATTTATCTATATCTTGAATATATACCTATTTTCATTTTAACTAATACCTATTATGAGTTTAATGACTTATGGTTCCAAGAAGTAATCCTAAATCCTCCATTCTGAAGGAACCTACATTGAGAAGGAAGAATTAATTAAAGTACCTTATTCTTCATCGTATTTTCCAATTAAATTTTCATATATAATATTTATAAATATAATTATATACTATAATTATATTATATTAATATAATTATACTTCTGATAAAATGATATTACTATTATATAGCTATAGAATTTTCCTCATTCGTTATTATAATTTTTTTATTTAGGTTAGTTCAACCACCTACTTGAACGATCCTATACTATCATCGTTGTTTACAACATGAATGAGTATCATGAAATTATTACTTTAAATATATTATGTTAGAGAATAATTTATATTTTTTATATTAATATATAAGGGTGACATGAAAAATGAATGATCTATATTAAATAACTCATAGTCATTAATAAATTAATGGAAAAATGTTCATCATTGATTCCATTATTCGAAACCATAAACATAATTTCCATAAAATGAATAGATTATTATATAAATAGTTGAAAAAAAATTGATTCCACTTCCTTGAATAATATGGGAATTATTAACTTGGTATTAAATATCATTATTTTTATTATATATGAGGTCAAATATCTTTCATGTAAGTTAGAAGTAAAGGTAAGAGTTTCTTTACCAATATCAATTTAAAACTGATATTATTCATATTTAAACTACCATATGGGTAAATTATATATTCTTATCTCTAAAACTCATATATATTATTATTTTATGGTTATACATGGTGTTTATATGTATTCGTAACATTCTTCTCACTTTAGTTCATAATTCAACTGAAAAGATGTCTTTAAGGAGAGCTAATATTATCTATTAGTTTTGGTTGAGAATATTTTTCTTCCATATACACATTATTTTTTATGGATTTAATTATCTATAATTATATAATTATATAATTTATTTTTTTAATATAATTTACTTTATTTTAAAATGTAATATTATTTTAAATATTTCGATACGATTGTTTTCTGATAACTTTGACTCTCTTAACAAAGGTATGAAAATAAACTTCATTTTTAATTCTTTCCACATGAATACATTCTCCAAATTTTATATCCATATATCTTAATGAATATTAATTTTTAATATTTCATGGTTTTCCAAATTAATTTATATTCTCATTACTTTTTTAATTTTTCACTTTAAAATAAAATTCATTAAAAATAGAAAAGGGTATTTTTTCTCAATTTTAAAAGTAAGTTCATAATTATCTTATAAAGTGTTTTTCATATATTTCAACATCTTTTAATGTTTTTTTTATTAATTTTTTATATTCTCTAATGATACCATCCACCTAATTTCTTTTTATATCTTATGATTATGTTTTGTGTAAGTTTTCATGAGACCTATTTCTTTCCATGGGTTAATTAATCCATAATGGAATTATGAATGTTTTTATGTTCATGCAGTGCACATATATATGATTTTTAATTATGTTATGGGTATAAATAGAATCATATATCCCTCAAATTAATTGGGGAAAGGCATTATATCTCATGATATTGAATGCATAGGACTGAAGAGTTTACCCAATCCATTATGAGACTTTTTACACCATGTTTATAGGAATGGGGAGTGAACCTAATACACTAAGATACTTTTTACACTATGCAATGGTGGTATTGGAAGTGATTCTTGACATAATATATGATTTTATTTTCTTATATATGTTCTTAATTCTTATAAATATATTTTTTTCTAGGATCATGATTATTAACTCATGTTTCCACTTTTATACATCTCATTTCTAAAGTTATGTCAAAATCCTTATTACATGACCCATGATCTATACTTTATTGGGAATGATTATCTTATGTTATTACCCTGACCTTGATTATGTTCTCATACCCGCATACTTATCTTATCTTTTCTTATGATCTTTTATTTTTATCTCTTAATATTACCCTTATTAGGAATATGAGCTCACTATTTCTTATATTTCTATACCCTAGGTTATGAAGAATAATATTATGTATGATGTGTAAAAAAGAGTATCATGTCATAATACTATTGGTGGGGGATGTTGAAAATGTTATAAAATAAGTTGGTTATGTATCTAATATATAAATACACTAAACTTTTAGGATCTGGGTGTAATTAATTATGATATATAATTAATATTAATGTAAAATGATGGAATATGTATGTATGTTATGCTTATGTTTCCTCAATTTGTATCAGAGTGGTGTTTAGTTATTTTTGGGGATTAAGATATTAATAATAATAAGGTAGAACCTAAAACAACCTATTATGTACTAAAATTTATGTTGGATGAATCTAAAGGTGTCATAATGTAGAAAATATTAGGATTGATTTTCTTTATCATATAATTACTTGATCTTATGACTGTTTCTTGATACTCACGCTAAACATTTTGATTTTAGTAAGAGAATGATGACATGAAATTTTTGTGGTTTCAAGTATGTTAAATATTAAAAACATCTTATTTTATTTTAGTTTTATGAATTAATTCAAATATTAAAAAGTATCTATAACTATTTATTTATATCCAAACCAGATAGATATTAAATTATCAGTGAAAATTCAAAGTGGTATGATGATTTCATCCCAATTATATAACCCATCTTTGATATAAGTTTGTGGGAATATGCTTCTTAAAACATATTCTTATTCTACCTTTAGTGGAATTTTTATGTGATTCTAGGCATGGATTGACTCTTTATATATAGACCCCTTATTAGTTTCTAGGATATAAAAGTCACATTTCATATCTCAAATCAACCTATAACAGTCTATCAATGAAAGGCTAACTATTAACTCTATATGAAAATTATTTTCATTATATATGTCTTAATACCAAATCATGAGTGGTATTTAGCTCAAATTATTGGGGAAAAAATTAATATTAAAGATATGTCTATTTGGAAGGAATATGTCAATGTATTTCCAAATTTTTTTATTAGTATTCCCCTAGATAATGTGGTTGAGTTTTCAATAGAACTCATACCTGAAATTATGGCTATATCAAAGAAAACTTATAGAATTTCACTTTATTAAATTAGAGGAATTTAAGAAGAAACTTCAAGAAAATTTGGATAAGGGTTTTATATGATCAAGTGCTTTACCATGGGGTGAACCAGTCCTCTTTATTAAGAATAAAGATAGATCATTATGTATCTTCATCGATTATTGGGAATATAAAAATATTTCAATCAAGAATAGGTATCCTCTAACTCATATTGATGAATTGTTCGATTAGATGTGATGAGATCAATACTTCTCAATGATTTAACTTCAATTTGGATATCATCAATTTGGATATACCCAAGATAACCTTTCATACAAGATATTGGAACTATGAATTCATAGTGATTCCATTCAAACTCATAAATTCCTATGAAATCTTCATGGATATGGTATATAGTATTTAGATATTACCTTGATCAATTGGAGGTAGTATTTATAGATGATATTCTCATATATTCCAAGTTTAAGGAAGATCATGAATATAATTTAATTATTTTTCCATAGACCTTGAGAAAAGATAAATTTTAAGATAAATTTATAAAGTGTAAATTCAAACAGCAGAAATTATTATTATTGGGTCATGTAATCATAAGAATGGGTATATCTATGGATTCTTCAAAGACCGAGGTAATTGAATAATGGAATTGGCCAACCAATATAATGAAAATCCATAGTATTTACAGTTTGGTAGGATACCATTGATACATTTTGAGAAATTTATCATGACTATCAAATCGAATAACCAAGTCAAATAAAAAGGGATTCAAGTTCCTTTAAATATTTTAATGTGAGGAAAGTTTCAAGGATCTCAAGAGAAGGTCAGTCACGGTGCTTGTACTCACACTATCGTGTAGTATAAAAGGGTTTATGATATTAGGAGATTTCTCAAAAAATTTATTAAAATGTGTAATATTATATAATTACTCGATGGTAGAATATGTCCCACATCAATTAATGATTCATGATAAAAATTACTCAATGAATGATTTGGGGAAAGAAATAGTAATATTTTCAATGAAAATATGGAGGCATTATATTTATGGTAAAATGTGTGAAATATATATTGATCAAAAGATATTAAGATATATATTCACATAGAAAGAGTTAAACATGCGCCAAAGGATATGGGTGGAGTTGATCAAGGATTATGACTGCCCAATAAATTACCACCCTGGGAAGGAAAATAAGGTGGTTGATGCTCTGAGTAGGAAACATCATGCAACCTTATACATTATGAGGATTAAAATAGACCCAATACTCATTTATTTTCAAAGTATGGACCTTGAAATAATAAGGAAGGGAGATAAATCCTATCTTTACCAAATGATTACTCAATCATCCATCAATGTAAATATTAAGGTGGTATAAAAGGAGGATGTGATTCTACAGAAGATGGTAAGGAATCTTCCAAAGCTCAAATTTTATAATGATGACATTATAAGATTAAAGACAATAATATTTTTTCCACTAAAACAAAAATTGAATAAATATATATTTTTATGATGTACATAGATCATAATTCTCTATCTATCCTGTAATATAAAAGATTTATAGAGAACTCAAGAAAAACTTGTGATGAGAAAATATGAAGATATATATTGCAGAGTATATATATTAATGCTTGGTATGATAGAAAGTTAAGTAAGAATGGTATAATTCAATCATATTATGAAGAAATTACCTATACCCATATTGAATTGGGATAAAATCATCATTGATTTTGTTATAGGACTTCCTAAGACTTATAAAGGTTATAATTCTATTTGGGTTGCAGTTGATCTCCCTATGAATTCATCGCATTTCATTTCTATTTAAGAAGATTTATCACTTTATCAACATAAAAATATATACATAAAGGAATTGGTAAGAATTCATGTAAAACTAATATCAATTGAATATGATCACAATCCATGGTTTACCTAGAAATTTTGAAGAAGTCTTCCATAAGAATTGGATATTGAGCTGAGCTTTAACACTGATTATCATCCTTAGAATATTGTTCATTATGAAAGGACCATTCAAAATCTGGAGGATATGATGAGATCCTATTTAATAGATTTCAAATGAGGTTGGGATTAACACCTTCTCCTAATAGAGTTATCATATAAAAACAGTTCCATTCTTGCATTTATATAGCTCCATATGAGGATATATATGGTCAGAGGTGAAAAACTCCAATATGTTGGGATAAAAATAGAGATCGAAAATGAATGGGATAAAATATCTCTCAAGAAATGATATAGAAAATTCATACCATTTAGAATCACATTGAAACTATAAAAATTCATCATAAGATCTATGATGATAAATATTTGGTAGATTTAGAGTTTGAAGTTAGAGATAAATTATTCTTTGGAATATCACCATGGAAGAGGGTTATGTGATCCAGGAAGAAGGGAAATTTGATCCATAGATACATTGGTCCTTCATGTAGTATAGATACTTCTATGTGGGAATCATCGTTGTTCATGTACTACAGTATATAGGATCCTCCTTCTCTTTCTGTATATTATAGTATTTAATACACAATACCTTATGATTCTCCTTTGCATAACACTAATGGATCATAGATTATCTTCTTAACTTTTTCTTCATGTAAGATAAGGAATCTTGTGGCCCTCTACTTCCTTCATGAAATATGTGGCATATCAAATATCATTTAGAAGAATCAAAACCTAATCCCTACCTCAGTATTTATAAAAACCCTCACTGTCTTTAATCTTAGAAAATAAAGATTCAAAGTTTCTTCATTATCTCAAAAAGTAATATCAATCTTCATATCCTTTTAGAAAGTTGAAATTCACAGCATCTCCCATTATCTAAGGCTACACTATGAGATTCCAAGAATAGTTACATCAATTCATCTTGTGCTTAGCTTCTCCTTTATAGTGGATAAATCACATTCACGTGGAGAAAAAACACATAAATTATCCTCTAAATAATACTCAAAGTTTTTCATGCTGTAACAACCATCACATACATGATATTGGATTTTTATTTTCATTGATTATTACATAAAAAATATAGTAGGAGTTCATATAGATTCATCATTAGAGATTGTCTTAATCTCCAAAATTGGTTCACATTTCATGTCATGATCAATAGATATTGTTGATCCTAGAAAAGATGAATCCCAACACATAGTACCTCATGTCGAGAGGTAGAATAAGATGATATGAGATTTGATCAGCTGGTGTAGATCAGCTAGATTGAACAAATTATGTTATTTACATAATATTTTTAATGGAGGAAAAATGTATCACATAGGGGACATCCCTAACTTGACATCATAATGGATATCCTTATCTTAAAAAGAGACCCTGTATTAAACACTGCTCGATCATAACACTAAGGTCAGATCCCAAAAACACTCACACCCACAACTCATAGGAAATTCCTTCCCATGCTGATATCCCAATGCCACTCCTACATGTATGCTCACCCATGCACACCCACCTACCTATGTGTAGGCTTTTCCCTAGTAACATCCTAGTTCTCACAATGCATATCCATTATAATAGGTCTAACTTACCTTTGATCTAGACTACCCTTCCTTGATAAGAATAGCTTGTCTTGGTCCAGTTGGGATAACTTATCAGATTTTTTTACAAAATCTAACCCCACAATTATTAAAATAAATTCAAGTTTAAAATACTCATAATCTAAGGCCACCATATAAAATGACTTTCAAAAAATATTCTTAATTATCCTTAATAATTATTTATGTATGATCATAAAAAAATGATTGTTTTTTTCACAATTTTCTCCATCCTTTCATTAAAGATATTTCTAAACATCACTTTTTCATGTTTTAAACAGTGTGATATTTCCAAAAACTATAATATGATGTTATAATAAAAAATAATAGTTCTTCAATTGTTTGAATAAACTTATATTTCTTATCCATCATGACATACAACGCCACATTGACTTGAAAGTTACAAACATGAACACTTCAATCTATTAGCCTCAATATTTTCTAGTGCCATTAATCATGGCATCACCTTGATCAACATATAGATTTACATGGATTATTTATAAAGCATGAAATTAAATTCCAAATCATGAATCCATAACAAACCTCTAAGAATCAAAAAATCCTCAACTAATTATTCCTTATACATTGAATTTATGATACACTAAAAATAAATAAAAAATTCATTTTTCAACCATTCACTTGAGCTCTTAAATCTCCCCCTTTTAATTTTTTATCAATACTTATTTAATTATAAATTAAATGTTATTATCCCAATTATTTATAATAAATGAAACAGTGAAATATGGGTATTATAACACATCAATATCCTTCAAAATCCATCATGAAAACCTCTTTATTCCAATAATTTAAAGCCTCAACCTCAGCCACTTATGAGAGAAGTATGGTGTTGCATGTTTTTCTATAGAAAAGAACCCATATCTAGAAAATTTAAGTCTATATGGTTAAACCCTTAATAGAAAAAAATTGTGTATAAAAAAAGTGATGAACGATGTCTATAAATTATGCTAAATGTGATTCAAAACTTAGATACTCACTCTATATTTTAAGGATGCTCAAAAAAATCAAATTATGAATGAAATCCATCCTCAAATCATTTGAACAAATACATCATAAGGTTCAAGTGAAAAATATATAGAATCTACTTGAAAGGATAATATTAACACACCTTGATAATATTTTTTTAAAAAAATTAGAAAAAATATATGGTATTAATTATCACACACAATCTTTCAATTTTTACAAATTTGTTAAGAAATTCAAAATACACTATATAGTGAAGACTAGAAAGATCCAACTCCTATATTCTCCCACTCAAGGGATGAATAAATATACTTAAATAACCAATATGTTTTAAAAATATATATAGATAATTGAATAAGAAGATGACTCCTAGATTACTTAGAAGTAACATTGAGGTTGAGAGTTTTATCTCAACCTAGAAATCCATTTTCTTCCAAACTAATCAATTATTTTCCTTTCAATAGTCCTAATAGGTTTCTTTATTATCTTCTCCTCTTAAACTGAATATTTTTTTAAATCAATTTTTTTCACCATAGGAGTCAAATTAATTTAATTTCATTTTTCTTTCATCATAATTTTTATTCTACTTTCTTGGGATAGTGGGATT
Source organism: Viscum album (assembly GCA_963277665.1). Taxonomy (NCBI): domain Eukaryota; kingdom Viridiplantae; phylum Streptophyta; class Magnoliopsida; order Santalales; family Viscaceae; genus Viscum; species Viscum album. Next base: position 904,345,583 of record OY728166.1, on the reverse strand, counting down.
GATATACAATTCCCCATCCCATGCCTAGTTTTCTATGAGCCATTTACATAATGTTTTTGTATATTTAAGTCACCACTAATTTAATATTCTTTATGTATTTTCATATCATCATTTGAGGATGTATTTTCATGAATTTAAACTTATTCATGTGTAATAACCTATTTTCCTTTATCTTTATCTTCCTTATATTCTTTCACTATTCTCTTGGCCATATAAAATTGATCTGAAAAAATCTATAAGAATTATTTCTCACTGTTCTCAACTTCTTTGGGATTATCATATATCATTTTAAAAGGTTTAATATTTCATGAATCCTCCTTTTTAGCTACATGGATTTTATTACCTTTCATAACACAAGGAATGTCTCTTTACAGTCTAGTCATACATTCCTTAGCTTTGTGACTCACCTTATCAAATTTTCCACAAATCTCCTCCAAGTATTCATATATATTTTGTGTTAGTATTTTCAACGGATTTTTTGTCACAAATTATTTCTTTGAGAACTTTTTATTATATAATTACTATATCCCCCCCTTTATTAATTACTCATCTCTAGAAATGACATGTAATACAAACATGAGTAGGATTTATGGCCATACCTCCCACAAAACTAGAAAAAACATTTAAAATTATTCCTCCTTAATAATAATTTTGTATAAACACCCATTATTACTATACTTATTAAAAATGAGCCTTCTTTTTCCTAGGTTTAGTAGTCTCCTTGACCCATTTCTTTCTCCCTTTGATGTAAGAGAGGATCTATCACCCATCATCTTGGTATAAACATGTTTAGATTCTTTTTTTCACCCATACTATTATAAATAATAGTTTTTCTTTGAGAAAAATTTTGTAAGGATTAAGCTTGACTATTTAGACCATTCATCTCAAAATATTGGTAAGATTAACCTTTAACATAAATGGATTTAATTAAATATTTTCTAGTCTTCTTTAGATCATTTTTATCTGATACATAGATGCTTTGTGTCTTGTATAGTTCCTCTTCCCTTATATCAAGCTTCTTCTCAAGATCATTGATAATATTTTCTTTTTTTAATTCTATATGCTTGTGATTCTTGATATAATCAACATATTTTTATTATTTCTTGATCAATTATTCATTTTATTCAGAATCCTTATTATTATACTTAATCAACTCCTTATTTTCTCTTCTGAACTTTTTAATCTCTTCAATAAAAGCGTATAACTCATGTTTTTAATTTCCATTCCAAATCTGTCCTTTATTCTCCTTTAGCATCACTGCTTGATGAATAAAATCCCATTTTAAATTTAGTAAGAAAATTAAACTCATAATATAAAGATATACTTGATGATGAATCAATTTTTTTATATTTTATCATTAAATTTCTCTTTCTGCTATTGGAATGCTTTTTTTTTATTCTTTTTTTTTTAAAATTTCTCCTCTTCCTCTTAAGATTCAAATTCATCATACTTATTCTTTGGAATATCATAGACAAAGTGACCAATGTCGTCACAATTAAAGAAATTTTATGAGTTTTTTTTCATTTCATTTCTATTTACCCTTTTTGAATCCTCTTGATATAAGTGCAGTGATTTCACTAAGATATTCATCTCTCTTAAAATCTAAATGACTTGGTTATACAACCCCTTATTAATTCACTTTTACTTATCTCATGGTTTCAAATGACATTTAATCTTTTTTCCTTCTTCTTGAAAGATGGATCCTTTATCATCTTATAAAAAGTGAGTATATTATTTATCTCATATGATTTACAATATTCACTTTATTACAGGTCTAATATTTTTAGATCAAACCAATCTGTAAAGTTCCTCATTAGTTTTTTGAAATTGATAGAATCATCTATTTTCTCACCAAATCCTAGAATGTTTCTAATTACCTCATTAAACCTAGTGGAATAATCATCATTATTTTCATCATATATTATTTTTATGTCCTCAAACCAGGTCCTACAAACTTGTAGTTTGGATTCCTTTACTTTGAAATAACCTTCATAGATGCTTCTAAATTTTTTTTCTAGATCTCCTTGGATGCCTAGAGACCCATTTAATTTTTTAGACCTTCTCTAATAAAGATATAAAGATGGAATCTTAATTCTTATCATATAACTATATATTTCTATTATCATCTTGATTCATAGAAGTATACTCCATAATGGGTGGAAAACTCATTATTGTAGCATCTCTCACTTCTAGTACAAGTTATAAGAGGTATGATAGTATCCTATTCCTCTAGCTATGATAATTATTCCCTTAAAATATGGGAACATCTTGGATATTGACTGAGTTAAGATTCTCATTGTCTTATAATTCTTCTTGGATCTTTAGAGAGACCCTATGCTATGATTCCACTTATAGATCCCCATTCCAAATTGACTATGGGGGGGGGGGGTGGGTTCTTTACAAATAATTTTCTTTTAACTAAAACTATTGAAATTATTATGGTTCTCAATATACTAAATGATATATCACAGTCACACATATTATTAATAAATAATAAGGGAGATCACATCACACAATATTTATAAGGTTTTCTATAAAAACCTAATCCTTTATATTTTGGTTAGAAACCCTAACATGGATTATGAACTATATCCAAAAGTGATCACAATAGAATTTGGTTAGACACACCAACTACAATTCCCAAACAATTGGTTATGCACCCCAACTAAAATATTCTCTTTAGTGATCGGTTAGAAACCCCAATCACATGATCCTTATCTATCTTTGATCCAATGATAGAAAAATATAAACCAGATCCAGCTTACTTCAGTGATTTTTTTTAAATTTATCTCCCTCCACAAGTATGATGGATCAATAGGTCTTACTCATGTACATTCAAGAAATTAGAAATAATTTTTAATAATTTTGTCAATATTGAACCTCACTCTAGATTCTAAATGATATATATCTTCTCATCTCACTGAATACTCAGACATGAAATCCTCCTCTTATAAGGATCATATGGTTTCAATATCTTCTCTCTCCTCGATACAATGGTGTATTAGTTTCCTTAGTGTTATTCAATTCTCACAACTCATATTCTTCATGCAATAATAAGTATTTCATGAAATTTTCAACCATGCGATTTGTGATTTTTTTTATTTCTACACTATATTTTTGTCATATAGTATGAAAAATTATTTCCATGCACATCACACAATCATCTCATAGCATATATGTCTCACCTCATACTATTGCTTCACTTAGAAGGTGCTTCACGTACTAATGCTTCACTAAAAAATTAAAGGTTATTTAATTCTTCTTAATGAAATAGTTAGTATATATAATTGTATGCATAAAATCATTACTCACTATAATTCACATATCACTTCAAGTACATATCACATTCTATCACACAAGAACACTGCATAGACCTTCTCTTGTATAACACCTACATGAAACATTAACATCACATAAGATTATTTATTTGTAAAGGAATAGAGGTTATCAAACTAGATAATTCATGTAGAATAACTCTTGCAATGTGGGACTCCTCATTCTTTATGTATTTAAGTATGTAAGATCCTAATCCTTATTTTGTGTACTATAGTAGTTTTTATGTGGGACCATTTACTTCTTCTTTTCATATCACCACTGGCTCACAAATTATCTTTACCGCTTATTCTGATTTCAAGTTAGGAACCTCGCAATACTCTGTTTTCTTCATGAAATATAAGAGATCTCAAAAATAATACATAAGAATCAAACCCTCATACATAACTTAGTATTTATAGAAACATCCACTATCATTGATCCTAGAAAATGGCGAGTCAAAGTTCTAACATTATATTTAAAAATAATTCCAATACTCTAATCCTTTTGCGATGTCAAAATTTATAGCACCTCCCATTCACTTAGGTTGCACCATGCGATTCCCAAAGGGGTGGCACCAGGATATAGAATACTTAGATTCTCCTTTTAGTGGATAACTTACATGCATGTTTTAACATCCCGACCTAGGTTCCACACACCGGTGCCCCAATCCAGTTGGTCACATGACCTCAAGAGCATCTCCCCATAATCCAGAGGCTACCGACTAGCAGCGAGGGTCTAATATATCATCATGGAGAGAATATAACATATTTATTAAATCATAATACAAATAGAAATAAATAAAAATAAACAAATGATATAACCAGTAACCAAACCAAACTAGTATCACATGATGACCAAAACTAGAAATACAATATCCCAAACTAAACAATAGATATGTCAATCCAAATATGTGTCAAGTGTCAATATGAAAAATTAAAAATAAATAAAGACAATGAAAACTCCCAAATGTGTCCCGAATCATATATGGTCCCCTCATCCATGATATATTCCAACTCAACCATCCAACATAGGGCCCTTTCCCTTACCTCATCCTACAAACATGAATTCAATTCAGGTACTGATCAAGAATCCTGGGTAGGGTGTGAGTACAACATAGTAGGAAACCACTAAATATGTCTAAAACAATATCTAGTTAATAACAGTGTATGTAGTTGTATAAATAATAAAACACAAAAAATAAAGTAAACAATTTACATTTATTCAATTACTTTTTATTTAACCACATAAAATCCAGGTTTCTGAGGACATCCAAACTTTCAATACTTGATTTGGGCCATATCGGAGTCTAAATCATATCAAATATTGAATTCACAATTCATTACAACACATGAGATTTTATTATCAATTTAATTTCAATTTATCATAATGTTTAATTGGAACTATAGTCTAATGCCAACATTTTGGGCCTAGATCACCATGACTAGGACCCTGTGGGTATTTTAAGTAGCAGTCCGTGACCGAAAACTCATTTATCAAAAAATCACACAAGTGATATTTGGATGAAAAAGACCATGTCCCACACTCATTTATCACTATGGGATTTTGATACAGTAGACCATGTCCCACACTCATTTATCATTCTGGTATTTTGATGCAGCAAACCATATCCCACACATGTTTATCAATTTATCACTATGATATTTTGATGCAACATACCATGTACGACACATGTATATCTCATATATAAAAAATATAACATATATCACAATATAACATATATCACAATATAACATACATCACATCAATCAATGTTAATCAACATTTACCCTCTTTTCACATTTAAAATCATGATATACCATTTCAACATTCGAAGAAAATCACGATTCAATACTTTATTCACATGGAAATAAATGATAAATTCACCATTAAACCATTTGAAATTTTAAAAAATTAATTAATTCAATAATTAATTAATCCCATTTCAACAATCTCAATATCCCATTAATTAATTAAACAATTAATTAATCCAATTTTATAATATAAATATCTCATCAAATCCACAAATAAAACATTCCATCAAAATTAATTAACCAATTAATTAATCTAATTCCACCAATTTCATAATCACAATATTATTTTAGTTAATTTTCAAATTAATTAATCTAATTTCATATTTACATAAATTAATTTTTCAATTAATTTATTCAATTCTAGATTCAATTGTTAGACAAATAATTGAAATCTAATAATTAATAAACACAATTTGAATTAAGACTATGAGAAATTAGATTTAGACCACCTATGTCAAGATCATTGACAAATGCTCCCCAACAGAATTCCCTAATTTAAACAGAATGATCAATATCGCAACGAAGAACGAGATCTAGATCTGAAACCTAGATCCAAGATAAAATAGATTAGATCTACCAAATCCAAGATCTAGATCCAAAAAAATAGAGGAAAATATCCCTTTAAAGGATGAGAGAAATGTGGGAGAAGGATGAGAAATCAATCAGGATGAGATTATCTTTTCGAGAGAGGTGAAGATCATTAATTTAGGATTTTATTCACCAATAATAGAGGTTATAAAGACTTTGAATTCATCCAGGATCCTCCAAAAGTTAGAGGAAATGGTTAGGTCTGATTAGGGGTTGATTTGGGGTTAATACCAGGGGTTCCAGAAATTTTCAATGAATTTTTAGATTAATTAAAACTGTGTGCATGATTTCTTGGGTATGTGAACACAATTTTCCAAAACATGAACCACTTCTGGGGGGGGGTCATGGTTACTCCTAATAGGATGCATGGTTTGAAAAATCACATGTCAGCTGTATGAATCCCCTCTGTTTGGGTTCACATGGTTTTCTAGTTTGGGATCATGGTTTGGAAAAACAATGCGTCAACCGTGGACTTATATTTCTCCTTATTTTCTCTAATTTCACCCAAAAACTCTCCAAGGTAAAACCTATACAATATATACTCAAAAAAAGGAAAAAATACATGAAAAAACATCTTGATAAATCTCCAAAAAATGTTAGGATCTTACAATCTCCACACCTTATAACAACTCATTCTTGAGCTATACTCCCAAACATCTCTAAGATTATAAGGTAAAAAGATCATGCCATTGAGACTGAATATCTGCTTCTCTTTACCATGTTTCCTCCTAAACCCACCCATGTTTCCAAAATATATGAACTATCGATATGGTTTTCCTCTATAACACTTTCTCACTATGATCCACCACATGTATCAGATTCTACTCAAAGGATGCATCGGTCTCAAGCTCAACATCATCCACATCGATCACATGATAAGGGTCAGGGTGATACCACCAAAGTTGTGACACATGAAAAATGTCATGCATAACACTATATCTTTGTGGAAGATCTAATTGGTATGCCACCAGCTCGATGTTCTCCAAAACCTCAAACGGTCCAACAAACTTGGGTGCTAACTTTCCATGTCTCTGTATCCCACAATGAGCCAATCTAGGTGACAATAAAAGGAGTACACAATCACCCAATATAAACTATAGGGGTTTTCAACATCTATCAACATATGAATTTTTTCTACTCTGACTTACAACCATATGCTTCCAAATCAACTAAACCTGCTCCAACATCTCCTTCACGAGACTTAATCCCAACAACTTTGACTCACTTACCTCCATCTATCTTAGAGGTGATATGAATAGCCTACCACAAATTTCCTCATATGGTTCCATATGATTAGTTTTTTAATAACTATTTTTATAGGTGAACTCCACTAATGTTAGGGGCTTCTCCCAAGACCCACCAAATTATTTTCCACATGACTGAAGCATATCCTCAAGCACTTGTATTGTATATTCCAACTGCCCATCTATTTGTGGGTGGAATTTCGTACTTAGTAAAAACTTATTACCGAGTGCCTTCTATAATCCCTACTAGAAGGGAAAAGTAAAACATGAGTCATGGTCTAAAATAATATTCTGTAGCACTCCGTAAAGATAGACTATTTCCTAAACACACAAGTCTACAAATTGATCCACTTAGAAAGTCTCATGTACTGAAATTAAATGTTATAGATTTTTTAAATGGTCCATAATCACCAAATAGTGTCATTATTTCATGGTGTCCTTGGAAGACCCACCATAAGGTCCATAATAACATCATACCACTTCCAATCCAGAATTTATAAATACTTTAGTAAACCACCAGGTCATTGATGCTCAGCATTCACCTATTGATAGGTGTAGCATCGTGTCATGAACCTTGAAATATCATTTTTAATTCCAGGAAAACAAAACTATCATCATAGTTCATAGTACATTTTAGTCAAACATAGATGCACCAACCACTTTAAGGCATGAAATTCATGCATTAGTTCCCCCCAAATGGCCGTAGGCACAAAAACCCGATTCCTGACATAGTTGATCTCATCCTCATCTATGCTCTAATTGGAAGGTGAATCCCCACCTTCAAGTCTTTCCCTCAAGGCCAAACATTCTATATCCTCATATTTTCTTTCTATAATCCATCTTAAAAGTGTATACTCCACTGAAAATGATGAGAGTCACCTTCTCCCAACCCTCTTGAATAACAATATGTATCTCATCCAGTAAATTCATCATCTTATACTCAGTACTAGACTCTTGAACTTCCTAATTTTTAGTTTTTATGCTTAATTTATTAACAAAACTATTTATATTGATGAGAATATATTCTAGATAAAAGTCAAATGACTTCATATTCTCAATCCACCTCTACTATCAAAGATTCAAATATCACTACGAAAAGATACACTTTAAACTGTTGAGATCCATATACATAGTAAACTTATCACCCAAAATATAATTCCACTAACACCTAAAAGCATAAAACAATGCATCCAACTTGAGGTCACACATAGGGTAATTCCATTCATGTGACCTTAATTCCAAGAACCATACACCACAACTCAATCTCCCTACATCAACACTACTCCAAGTCCAATACTAAAAGCATCAAAAACACCGTTTACTCCTCACCTGAATTGGGTAAGACCAAGATTAGGGCCATTTTCAAGTGCTTCTTCAAATCCTAGAAATAATTATGACATGATCTAAACCATTTTATCTTTACTCTATTCTTGGTCAAGCCCAAAAGTGGTGATGAAAAATGGGAAAAGTACTGGATGAACCTTAGATAATATCTTTCTAACCCCAGAAAGCTATGGATATAAAAAAGATCTAGGTTGGTCCCAAGAAACCACTTCTTGAACTTTATCTAGATGAATTGACACAACTTTATTCATGATTATGTGGCTCGAGAAGTTAACTTGGTCAATCTAAAATTGACACTTAGATAAATTGACATATAACTGAATTTTCTCTTAGTGTACTGATGAAAATTTCAATATTGTAACATCTCGTTACCTTGATCAGATATGTTTCCCCTTTTTCTAAGTTTCCTTATGGTTTTGAAAATCCTTTATGTGATTTTTTAGGCTTACTACAGAATGCAGAATAGGTACACACCGTGTAACTGAAGTACACATCGTGTACTTGGTGCTAGTTGCATATCATGGATTGGGAGATCATGTTGTGAATGAGGAGATCATCCTGTGAGTTGGTACACATCGTGTACATGAGGTACATGTTGTGTGGGTGTTAAATAGAATATTTTTAACCCGAGATGACGTGTTTCTTATTGTAACTTATCCAGCATGGACTACACATCATGACCAAGGTGTACACGTAATGACCAAGCCTGCGCCCATGTTAAATTCATGGGATTAGTTGTTTCACTCATCTATTATTTACTTATCTCCTGTTTATCATAATAGAGCTCTCCTTAGGTGATTTTTAAAGGCACACATCCTTCCATATTGATCCGATCAGTGTTGGATCTTCCTTGTGTTTTCGGTGCGTCTCGCTGGATCCGTCATGAGATATCATTCCAGATGCCTTTTTTCCTTCATTGGATGTGGTGAGGTGGGATTCCTTCTTTTAGGTATGTGGTTTTCCTATTTTCCACCAACCATTTGGTGTTGTTGTGTTTCATTCTTGGTTTTGGATTCTGTTGTGGGCGTGTGCGACCCAAACTTTGAGGTAGGTGGTTCCATCTCTAGCCTATGATAATGATCCTAATTTTTTTTGATTTAAAAATTGATTTATGAAATTGGAATGATTGTTGTGTGTGTTAAAAAAGGTTTTTGAAATAAAAATGGTTTTACCTTGATTTTGATAAATGGATTATAAATGGTTTTGAATGGTTTTCAAGACATTGAAATGGGTTTGTGAAAAAGATAACATGGGTTAACTTGGGTAATTAGGTGGACGGTTTAGATTGAGCCCATATTCTATTACTTTATGATTATAAAGGAGGTTTGTATTGGGTATTTCCTATGTTTCCTAGGCCTATTATTCTATGGGACCGATATTGACATTTTGGGGGGTTTACTCATGGGGTATTCCTCTGCTTCCTAGGCTTGTTTTTCTAGGATCAGTTTTGTGCACTTGATTATTTTAGTACGAGTAGTCTTATACCTAGACCTATAGTATTACTTGGTGTTGTGATACATGTGCTTCTGTTTTGTATTTCTTGGCTTTCTGAGTTATCCTCGATATGCATGTTTATGCTTGTGGAAAATGATGTGGGAAATGTGCTTTGAAACTAATATACCTATTTTTTTATAATTGTGGAAAAGGGAATGTTTACTATGTTTTATATACAAATACCTTACTATTTATCATTACATGTTTTAAATTTTAAATAAGAATACATGAATTGTTATATAAAAACTTTTTGTGGAACACCTTGGTGGGATCCTACTGATCGTGTTAGCTGAAACCCTACACACTGCTTTGGTGGTACGTAGACCTTTGTTTGTCTTCTACTATATGGAAAGGAAAGGCACTATAGTGAGATGGTGAGGTTCATGTCAGTTGGGATGGGTAGCTGGTGGTGAGATGGTTGGAGTTCATCCATGCCATCGTTGGAGTAACTGTTTATTTTTTTTGGGTCCCTTTCATTTGGACTTATCTTTTGGAGTTTCTGGATACTTTTTTAGTTGTTTTGTTTCCAATTTTTTCCTTATAGTTATGGCATATATACTGGTTAGTATTCCACTATTCCTTTCTTTCTCTATATATATGTGTCATGTGGTTGTTCAGGTTGGGGAAATCATTCCCTTAGCTACGTCGTTTCAATGCCCGGGTGCTTGTCGCTAGCCCGTGGAGATCGGGAACACCCTTCATGTATGTGACAGATTGGGATGGGTGTCGGGTTTGAGGGTAACATGGGACGATTCATTACAATTTGGAATCAGAGGAGGTATGTCCCCAAGAATCTTTTCTTGGGATGTCAGTTAGACTAGAGATAATATTATTGGGACTTGAGAGGTATGTTGCGATGAGTTCCTAGCTATATCTTGTCGTAACAAGACTCAAGTTACCATGGGATGTCGGGATATGTGTTTCTAGTGTTTCTTTTTGATTTTGAATTCTCATTTTCTATTTATGGTTTTTCTAGTTTGAACTGATATTTTTTCTGTGTCTGATCGTTCTTATGTTACAGTGTGCAGCAGTATGCCTCTGAGACACCTTCCATAGGTTCCTCAGGAAGGTGAAACTGATGGTCCTCCAGTAAATCCACTAATGGATATGAATCTCATCGAGACTATTGTATGATAAGTCCATGCTGTCTATCAAGATGTTGCACGAGTTCAGAATGTAGTATTTGAAGTACCAACTAGAGTTGGAGGAGGAAGAGATCGATCACGATAGCTCTTGCATGAGAAGACACCATCCTTTAAAGGGAATATTGAACCTCAAGGCACATAGGATTGGATAGATAGGATTGATCAAATATTTGACTTCCTAGAGACACTTGAGAATATCAGGGTGAAGTGCTCAACATTCAAACTCAAGGGTTTTAACAAGCATTGGTGGGACTCTATGTTCTAGGCAGACAGACATGTGGGCTTGAATTGGAAGGGTTTCAAAACCCTATTCTTTTATAAGTTCTATCCAAAGTCTTTGATTTTGGAAGAATATTTGGAGTTCTTGTCATTGTAGAAGGGAGATAATTCGGTGTCAGCTTACACTAACCGATTTGTTGATCTTGTATGTTTTTCTCCGGACGTGGTAAAGGATGACCAGCTGAAGGCACAGAAGTACCTACAGAGTTTGTGACCAGATATTAGGTTGTAGGTGTTCAGGTTGAATATTTCTACCTATGCATAGATACTGGACAAAGAAATGTTGGAAGAGATGAACATGGAAGGAAAGGCTGAATTTACCACCTCTTCTCTTCCAACTGGTGATAGCTTCAGTGGTGTATATGGGAAGAAGATGAAGTGGAAGGACCGTCGCAAGAGTGGTGGAGGTGGGTCTTAGCAGCGAACCTTCTCCACACCATCCATTATAGTTGGAAGTGTGCCTCTGACTTGATACCAATTTAGAAAGGGGGGACACACAAGATGTTCTTGTCCTATGCCTGTGAAGACATGCAATAGTTGTGGACATGATGGTCATCTACAATGTTTCTATCATATTATGAATACGCCTCGTTATGGTCGGGGTTCTTCATCTCCAAAGGCTACTACATTTTATTCAAAAGCTTCAAAGAATATAGGGCCCTAGACAAAAGCCTCAGGAGTGAATCCTTTTCACACAGTAGAGGATTTTCCAATAGAATTTTATATAGGTACGATAACAGTGAGAGGTAAACTCCTTATTTTTTCTTCAGTAGCTGCTTCTTTGTTTGATACTGGTGCCTCCCACTCATTTATATCTACAAATTTTGATTATATGCTAAAAATTCCATTGGAACATATGCCCTTTATAATGGAGTTATCAACACCTCTTAGAAATAGGAAAGAGTAGGGGTTCTGGTGTCCTTCTTTTTCATTCACGATAGCTGACAGAAAGTTGGTCTGGGATTTTCTCTTTCTTGATCTAGATTTATTTGACGTAATCATAGGTATGGATTGTCTTTTTACTCATCTAGACGTGGTTGATTTTTATCATCAGTGTGTTTCGTTTCTTTCTGTCAATGGGGGATCTCGTGTGTTTCAGGGAGAGTGGGACCTGAGGTCAGGTCGTTTAGTAACATCCCACCCAGAGCTCAGGAGTTGGTTGGTTGCTATTTCATTTGAGCCCGATGACGTTTATTCTATAGAGGATCTTCCTATTTTGGTCCAATACTTTCCTGAAATTTTCCTAGATGACTTCTCTGGTCTCCCTCTAAAGAGAGAGGTATAATTCACGATTGACCTGGTGCTAGGTACGTAGCTGATATCGATGTATTCTTATCGTATGGCACCAGCGGAGTTGAAAGAGCTCAATATTTAGTTGGAAAACCAGTTAGATAAGGGTTTTTTTCTCCCTAGTGTTTCTCCTTGGGCATCCCATGTGCTCTTTTCCAAGAAAGAGGATGGTTCAATTCAGTTATGTGTGGACTATCAGAAGTTAAACGGAGTAACAGTTAAGAACAAATATCATTTTCCTCGTGTGGATAATTTGTTTGATCTGTTGAAGGTAGAAAAGTGGTTTTCAAACATCGATCTTTGGTTAGGTTATCTTCAACTCAGAGTATGGGAGTCTGATATACCAAATACATCCTTAAGGAGAAGGTGTGGTCATTATGAATATCTTGTGATGCCTTTCAGTCTGACTAATGATCCTATAGTTTTTATGGACTTGATGAATCAGATATTCCACCAATATCTTGACACTTTTTTGGTAGTGTTTGTGCATGATATTCTGGTTTATTCAACGTCCAATTGTGAGCATGAGAACCATCCATGTTTGGTTCCAAAGATTCTAAGAAATCTCCATCTGTATGGAAGGATTTAAAAATGCAGTTTCCAGATTCGAGAAGTAAAATTCATGGGGAAAATATTTTTTTATAATGGATTATCAATTGATCCTGAGAAGGTAAAATCTATTTTATCATGTAAGGAACCACAAAATGTCTTTGAAATCTGAAGCTTCCTTGGTCTTGTTGGATACCACCAGTAGTTCGTTAAGGATTTATCTAAACTAGCATCACCTTGACTTCTCTTACCAAGAAGGCAGTAAAATTCTCATGTGATGCAAAGTGTAAGTGTTATTTTGATGAACTAAAATGACTTCTAACATCAGCACCTGTACTGATCTTACCTGATCCAGGTAAGGGGTACGTGGTGTTCTGTGATGCATCAGGTGCTGGTTTGGGATGCGTGATTATGTAGGATGATCATGTGGTAGCTTATGGATCTTGTCAGCTCTGACTGCATGAGAAGAATTACCTCACTCATGATTTAGAGTTTGCTGCAGTGATGCATGTGCTTAAACATTGGTGGCACAATCTCTTTGGGGATAAGTTCACAATTTTCTCTAATAATAAGAGTACGAGCTATATATTTTCCAATAATATTTGAATCTCATATAGAGACTATGGGTAGAATACCTTCATAAATTTGAATTTGACATCACCTTTAAGAATAATGGAACCATCACATGCTATTATGGAATCGAAGGAAGAGTGGAATCTTATAGAGATTTTCACTCAGTTTCACTTAGATGCTCAGGAGGATGTCTCAAGTATGGTTATGACCAGTGTTCAGTTATCATCATCTCTCATGGAGTCTATATTGCAATTTCAACAACAAGATGATGAGTTTCAAAATATTTGGGAAAAAAATTATAGTGGGGATATAGTTCTTCATTGGTCTCTTTCTTTAGATGGCATACTTCACTTCGAAAAGAGAGTTTGTATCCCAACATCTGTGAGATGTTCCATTTTGTTTTATTGTCATAGATCTTCATGGGACATTCATCCAGGAGCTAAAAAGATGTATTATGAAATGAGAAGACATTTCTGGGGGCTGGGTATGAAGTGTGACAATTCAAATTATGTGTCTCATTGTTACGCCTGCCAACAAATAAAAGCAGAGCACTTTAAGACCTCTGGTTTTCTTCAGCCTCTCCAAGTGCCAGTTTCTAAGTGGGATGAGGTGTCCATGGATTTTGTTGTTGGGTTTCCATAGTTTCCCCAAAGTAAAAATGATATCTATGTAGTTTTTTATTGGTTGAAGAAGTTTTCTCATTTCATTCTAATCAAAGACACTGCAAAATTTGAATATCTGAGTAAGCTGTATCTACAAGAGATCGTGAGGTTACATGGGAGTCCTTCTACCATTGTTTCAGATAGGGATCCTAGATTTAACTCAAGAGTATTCAAGAGGCAATGGGAACTTAGGTCAAGTTGATAATAGCTTATCATCCATAGATAGATGTCCATACGAAGCATGAAATTCAGATCCTAGAGGATGTAATTCATGCCTACGTCTTAGATTTTGGTGGATTGTGGGATATCCATTCGTGACTTTTTGAGTTTTTTTTACAATAATAGTTACCAATCATTGATAAAAATGGATCCTTTTGAAGAATTTTATAGTCTCCCTTTCAGATCACCTCTTTATTGAGAAGAGGTGGGAAATGTATCTTTGGTTGTACCAAGTCTTGTTTAGAAGACATTGGCAAAGATTCAGGAGGTTCGATGATGTCTGGTTACAACCCAAAGTTGATAGAAATCATATGTAGATCGACGAAATCATCCTTTGTATTTTTCTGTTGGTGACTAGGTTTTCTTGAAATATTCTCCTCTGTTGGGTCACTGTCAACTTGGAAAATAAGGAATGTTGGATCTGAGATATGTTGGATAGTTTGAGATCACTAAATGACTTGGGAAGGTTGCTTATTGGCTAGAAATTCTAGTTCAACTGAAAAACATTCATAATTTTTTCCACATATCTCAGCTCAAGAAGTATCACCATGACCCCACTCATGTTCTGAGTTGGGAAGAAATTGAGTTAGAGCCAGACGATTCTATTGTAGAGAAACTAGTTGAGATTGTTGACTCTCAGAAGAAGGTCTTGCATGGGAAGTCAATTCAATTGGTCAGAGTTCTATGGGAACAAGGATCAAAATCCCATGAGACTTGGGAATGCGAGTCGTTGATGAGGGAGCAGTTACCTCATCTCTTTCAAGAGGTTACATATTCCACATGACTTTCGAGGGACAAAAAGTTTTATGGTGGGGAGTTTGTAACATCTCATTACCTTTATCGGGTATGTTTTCCCTTTTTCTAAGTTCCCTTTTGATTTTTAAAATCCTTTATGTGATTTTTCTAGGTTTATTATAGAATTCAGAATAGGTACACACCGTGTACCTGAAGTACACATCGTATACTTGGTGCTGTTTGCATATTAAGGATTGAGAGATCACGTCATGAATGAGGAGATCATGCTGTGAGATGGTACATGTCATGTACTTGAGGTACACATCATTTAGGTGTTAAATAGAATATTTTTAACCTGAGGAGATGGGTTTTTCAGCGTAACTTATCTAGCATGGAAAACACGTCGTGACCAAGGGGTACACATCATGACCTAGCCCACACCCATGTTAAATTCACGTGTTTAGAAATTTATCTCATCTATTATTTCCATATATCTTGGATCTCAGACCAGATATCTATCTAGATGATTTTTAGAGGCTCCCCTCCTTCCATATTGATCCAATCAGTGTTGGATCTTCCTTGAATTTGCGGTGTGTATCACCTGATCTGTTGTGATATCTCATTCCAGAGGCCTTTTACCTTCATTGGATGTGGTACGGAGGGCATCCTTCTTCGAGTTATGTGGTTTTCCTATCTTCCACTAACCTTTTGTGTTTATATTTGAATCAATATTGTCATGGATTGAATCCTAGGGTCTCCGTTGGTGCTGTTGGGTTTCATTCTTAGTTTTGGATTTTGTTGTGGGTGTGTGAAACTCGAACATTGAGGTGGGTGGTTCTATCTCTAGACTATGATAATAAACCTACTTGTTTTGATTTTCAAAGTGATTTATAATTTGATTTATAAAATTAGAATGATTGTTGCGTGTGTTGAAAAAGGGGTTTGAAAGAAAAATTATTTTCCCTAGATTTTGATAAATGGATTATAAATGATTTGGAATGGTTTTAAAGACATTGAAATGGGTTTGTGAAAAATAGAACATGGGTTAACTTGGGTACTTAGGTGGAAGGTTTAGCTTGAGGCCATTGTCCATTCCTTTGTGATTATCAAGGAGGATTGTCTTAGAGATTTCATCTATTTCCTAGTCTTATTTCTCTTGGGGTCTGATATTGACATTTTGGAGGGTTTACTCATTGGGTATTCCTTTACTTCCAATGCCCTTTTTCTAGGATCAGTTTTGTGAACTCGATTATTTTTGTATGAGTAGTTTTCTGCCTAGAACTGTAGTATTCCTTTGTGTTGTGATACCTCTGATTCTATTTTTTATTGTTTGTATTTCTGATTTAGCCTTGATATTCATGTTTATTATTGTGTAAAATGATATGAAAAATGTGCTTTGAAACTAATATACCTGATTTTGTTGAGAACTATGGAAAAGGGAATGTTTACCATGCTTTCTATAAAACTTCCTTACTTTTTATCATGCCATGTTTTTAGATTTTAAATAAGAATAAAAGAATTGTTATACTGAGAATTTCTATGGAACACCTGGGTGGGATCCTACTGATTCTATTAGCTCACACCCCGTGCACTACTTCGGTGGTGCATAGACCTTTTTTTATTCCAGTGTAGGGAAAGGAAAGGCACCACAGTGAGGTAGTTAGGTTCATGTAAACTGGGATGGGTAGCTGGTGGTGAGATGGTTGGAGTTTTTCCATGCCATTTTTGGAGTAGCTGTTTGGTTTTTTTGAGTCCCTATCATTTGGACTTATCTTTTGGATTTTCTAGATACTTTTTTAGTTGTTTTATTTCTACTATTTTCTTTAAATTTATGGCATATATAATTGTTAGTCTTTCGCTATTAATTTATTTCTCTATATATATATGTCATGTGTTCATTAAGGTTGGGTAAAATCGTTCCATCAGTTTTGTCATTTGGATTTCCAGGTGCTTATCACCAACATGTGGGGATCGTAACACCCTTTGGGTATGTGAATGATCAGGTAAGGTATTGGGTTTGAGGGTAACCTAGGTCGGTCTGTTACAAAGATGTTGGGAATTATCTTCATTAGTTTTGGAGTACTCCAAGATGTCAACCACATGCACAACAATAAACTGATCTGGGGATGGATTTAATATTCTATTCATCGAGGCCATAAACAATATAGGGGATTTTTTCAATCCAAACGACATCATAGATAACTCATAAAGGTCATAATTTCTTCTAAAAGTACCCCTCAATATATAAGATGGTTGAACTCTAAACTTATGAAACTATGATCTCAAGTTGATCTTGGAAAAGACACCAGATCCCCTTGACTAGTCAAATAGATCATCAATACATGGAAGAGGATACTGGTTCTTAACAATCATCCAGTTCAACTTTTAGTAATAAACACAAAAGCACAAGATCCCATCATCCTTATTAGCAAACAAGATTGAAGAACCCCAAGGAGACATACTCGAATGAATAAACCCCTTATCCATCAACACTTACTATTTATTCTTTATCTCTTTTAGATATGTTGGTTCCATTATGTATGGTAGAATATAAATGGGATTAGCCCCTAGAATGATCCCAATATTAAATTCCATATCTCTCTCAGGTGAAAAACCTTAGAAGTGATCAAGAAACACATCCTAAACCTTGTTCACTACAAGTGTAAAGACATCATACTTTACACCTTTGTCATCTAGAAACAGAATAGACACCTGGGTGGTGAGCTCCCCAGTTGCTGATGAACTAGACCTACACGGACCACCTGGATATCCCATTCTCCATTGTGAATATAATTGTCACCCTTAAGAGATATAAAAGTCACTATCCTGTGATAACAATCTATGTGGGATCGATATGATACTAATAAATCCATGCCCAAAATTAGTTCAAATCCTGACATATCAAGAATGGAAACATATCAAAGGAAATGTTACTTCACAACCTCAAGAGAACACCCTTTACATAAATAGATGTCTCTCAATCATACTCTCAAAGGTGTATCAATCATCATCACCCCGCTCATGAACTCCACCACCAAGCTCAAACCATTCAAAATTTATACAGATATAAAATAATTAGAGATAATAGTATAAAATAAGAAACTATAAATCATATAAGCTACATAATAATACCTCTAACTATCGATGATTTGGCCTCACTATCCACCGGTGTAGGCTGAAAAACATGAAAATATCCCACCCTTATTCCCTTTAATGTAGTCCGAGTCCCCTAAGTTGCATCACTCTATTGATATGGGAACTCTTTACTAGAAGCACCATTTCCACTTCCTCTACCACCATGTCTAGTAAATCTCCAACCTCTAGACTGATACTATGAAGAATATCCCATTATCACACTCTTGTTATGTCTACCTCTTCCATCAACACCCATCTGTCATGGGTCCCTATAGTACCTCTATAGATGGACCATCTTGCCGCAACTTCATCACTATACCGGTGGTTGGGGGAATTGTCTATGGAAGTGTCTCAACCTACCGCATTGGTAAAACATAATCAAGGTAAGGTCCTGTGTGATTGACCCTTCCCCTTGGGTACTCTTCTTGCTATCACTATGGCTAAAATTTTCAAAATGATCCTTCATTCTCTTGAAATTAATACCTTCTAACCATCCAGTATAAACCAACTTTCTTCCACTAAAATACTCCTTCAGGTTCCCCTTATAAATGAGAGCCTAATTCACCACTTCTAAAAACTTCTTTAGCCTGAAGATATTCAACTGGGACTTAATTTCACATTTAATACCGTCCTAAAACCAATTTTCCACAGTAGCCTCATTTACCAAAATTTTTGGAAAAAATCATTACAAGTCTGTAAAGTAGCCAACATAGTCCATAATGGAAATAATCCCCTAAGTCAACATTATAAACTCATCTTCTCTCTCCTATCTGACCATCTTAGGGTAAAAGTACTCTAAGAACTTATACTGAAAGTCCTTCCACTCCATATTCTCTAGCTGCCAATCTCAATTATGGATGCCCCACCAACACTTTTCTTGACCATGTAACATATAAGCAGCCAATTTGACTCTCTTCTTAGTAGGATTATCCAAGTGATCAAGTATAGTCTAAATGGAATCAATCCAGAACATAGATACTTCAGGTTCACCCTCTCCAGTAAACGTCAGTGGGTGTTGTAGCTGAAAATACCATGTTAGTTTAGACATGCTTTTTACAACCTAGCCTTGGTCAATTTCCATAAACTATATGAACCAAGCAAATTTCTCATGGAACTACTCTCATACTTCCTCACAAACATTATTGGTGCCTTAAGTTCCAATACTGGAGGATCATTTCCATTCCTAACTTCCTATTGTCCTCTCAACATGAATCATCATGAAGGAATATCTCTACAATTACAAACAAATGTATTTGGACACATAACACAACTTTAACACATTTACAGTAATTCATATAAATCCATAAAATTCTTTCCCCTAAACCCCACCACAAAGTTAAAATTGAGGCACTATCACTACCCTTAACCACCCTACATCTAGGTCATCATTAAAAAGGGTAAACACATTCTCATTTCCAAGTTTCTCATTAGACACCAAATTATTCACATCTTGCATCATTTTTCAAATTTCAATTTCACATTAGGTTACATTTTTTGTTCAATTTCATAATCAATGAAAAGCATTTAAATTTCAACAACTTACCCAAAAACCAGATTTTCTCATGCATGCCTAAAATGATACATGTCACCTAATAACCCTAATTTCCTAGAATAATGAATTTATACTCAATTACCATTACATTCCAGGTCACAATTCAAATATCATAAAAACTCAGAAACAATAATCAAATCACACAATAAGTGCATCACTTGAGGTCAAATAGCATCAACTGTAATCAACACACATCAATAACAACAATACCACCATGGGTACTTGGATTTTACCCTCATACATGGGTTAAATACTCCCATATATGATCTCTTAACCAAGGTATGACCCATCCAAATCTTCTATCTACATTTCCAAAATAGTAATACCAAAGAAAAGAAATGAAAACCTCCTATGATACCACTTTGTACATCCCAACACAGGTTCCACACACCAGTACCCCGAGCCGATCAATCACATGACCTCATACATGCCTCCTCATACACTAGATGTTACTGAATAAAAATGTATATATAATATATCAACATGGGGATATTATACCCTATTTTTCAAAGTATCACAATATTAGGAATAAATAAGAATAACAAAATGATATAACCAATAACAAAACCAAACCAGTATCACAAGATGATTAAAAATTGAAATAAGATATCCAAAACTAAACAGTATATATGTTAATCTAAATATGCGTCAAGTGTCAATATGCAAAAACCCAAATAAATAAATATTTTGAAAACTACCAAACAACTCCTAAATCACATCTGGTTCCCTCATACATACTCCATCCCAACTCATCCATCCAACACAGGGCCCTTTCCCTTATCCTCTCTTACAAACCTGAAGTCTATTTGGGTATCGATCAAGCAACCTGAGTAGGGTGTGAGTACAACTTAGTATAACACCAATAATGGTGTCTAAAAAAATATCCAATCAATAACAGTGTATATAATTGTATAAAGAGTAAAATACAAGCAGTAAACATTTTACATTTATTCAATTACTATTTATTTAACCACACAACTCATGGGTTCTTGAGGACACCCAAACTATTAATACCTTCTTCAACCCATGATGGAGTATGAATCATATCATATATTCAATTCACAATTCATTATAATAGATGGGATTTTATTATCCATTTCATTTTCAATTTATTATCCTGTCCGATTGGAACCATAGTCCAATACCAACATTTTGGGCCTAGATTTTAATGCCTAGAACCCCGTGGGTATTTAAATTAGCAGTATGTGACCCCAAAATCATTTATCAAACAACCACACAATTGGGATTTTTATGCATCAAACCATGTCTGATACTCATTTAACATTATAGGATTTTGATGCCGCAGGCCATTTTCCACACTTTTTTATCACTATGGACTTTTAATATATCAGACAATGTCCCTAAAATGATTATCAATTTATCACTATGGGCTTTTGATGCAGAAGACAGTGTCTCACACATGTATAACACATATATCATAATATCACATATAACACACCAATCAAGGTCAATCAACATTAAACCCGTTTTCATATTCCACATCATGATACACTATTTTAACATTGAAATCAAATCATGAGTCAATACTTTATTCACATTGTAATAAATGATCAATTCACCATTAAACCATTCAACCTTTTAACCCATTATTTAATTCAATAATTAATTAATCCAATTAAACAATCCCAATATCCCATTAATCAATTCAATAATTAATTAATCCCATTTCAATAGTATCAATATCTCATTAATTAATTGAATAATTAATTAATAATATTTCACAATCTCAATACCCCATAAAATCCACAAATCAAACATTCCATAAATTAATTCACCAATTAATTAACCTAATTCCACCAATTTCCTAATCACAACATTACTTTAATTAATTCTAAAATTAATTAATCCAATTCCATGCTCCCATAAATTAATTCCTCAGCTAATCTATTCAATTATAGATTCAATTTTCCAATGGCCAATTTAAATCTAACAACACATACACACAATTGGAATCAAGACTATGTGAAATTGGATTTATACCACCTAACTCAAGATTGATGAAAAATATTCACTAATAGAAATGCCTAATTTAAGAGGAATGATCCAAAATGTGATGAAAAATGATATCTTGATCCAAAAACTACAACCAATATTAAACAGATCAGATCTTCCAAAACCTAGATCTAGATACATAGAATAGAATAAAACGTCTCTTTAAAGGATGAGATAAAGATATAAGAAGGATAGTAAACCAATCAGGATGAGATTCTCTTACCAGGAGAGGTGAAAATCTTTAATCCAAGCTTTGATTCCCCATGAATGGAGGTCAGAATTCCTTGTAATCTATCTGAGAGCCTCCAAAAATGAGAGGAAAAGGTTAAACCATGCAACTATTTTGAGGAAGGGGGTGCATAGTTACTCCTAAGAAGGTTCACAGTTTGACAAACCACGTTCCATCCATGAAAATCCCCTCTGTTTGGGTTCACATAGTTTGTTGGGTTGGGTGCACTGTTTGGAAAAACCATGCGCCAATCTTGAACTGAATCTTCTACCTCCAATTCTCTCTAATTTCTCCCAAAAACTATAAAAGGTAAAAACTATACATGATATACTAAAAAAAATTCAAAATAGTACCTGAAATACCAGCTCTATAAATCTCCAAAAAAAGGTTGGGATCTTACACATGTGAATAAAAAAATAGATTCATTTTTCTCTAAATAATAATTAAACTCCTGCATGCTGTAACAACCATCACATGAATGAAAGTGTCATTTTTTCACATTTATTATTTCATGAAAAGTGTAACATTAATGCATGGAGATTCATCGTTCGAGCTTGTATCGATCTCTAATAGTGGTTTGAACTACATGGCCTAATCACTGGAGATAACTAATAATTGTATTATCAAAGAACAATGTGAAATACATCATGTCTCGAGGTAGAAGAAGACAATATGGAATTTGATTGGATTATTTAGATCAATTGGATCAAATTGTTTATGTTATTTTTATAACATTTTTAATGGAGAAAAATTGGTGTGCTTGGGGTTTTTCTTACATTAGACTTCACAGTGAATATATTATGCATAATAATCAATCTGGCATCAAATGATTCTTAGATATGACACCAGGGTAGGTTCATGGACACACTCATAACCATAGTTCACGGGCCACGCCTCCCCATACAGCCCACTTCCACTCTTTCATGCACGCCCACCCATGAAAATCCACCTCCCTATATACAAGCTATGCTCTATCTGTGTGACGAATCTCACCATACATCTCCATGCTGGTGGGCCTAACTGGACTCTGATCTAGGATGACCTTGGGAGGGATAGATTGGATTAGGATAGTTGGGTTATCTTGGATAATTTCATAACAAACTCCAACTATGCACTTAGTTAAATAAATATAACTGTAAAATACTTATAAGACAATGCCACCATATAAAATGCATTATAATTTTTTTTCTTAATTATCCTCAACAATTATTCAAGTATGATAATAAAAAAGTGATTATTTTACACAATTATCACCATCCTTCATCAATTAACTTTCTAAAGTTTACCTTTTCATGTTTTAAACAATGTGTTATTTCAAAACACCATAAGAACATGTTCTAATAATATAGACCGGTTCTCCAATCATCTGAATAATCTTGGATGTCTTATCAATCATGACATCCAATTCCACACTGTATTGATTATTCTAAACAAGAAAACATCAAGGTATTAGCCAAAATATTTTATAGTTTCATTAATCAAGGAAGCAACTCAATCAACTTATGGACTTATATAGATTCTTTATCAATTATGACATCCGATGTCAACTCATCAATCCATAATAAACCTCCAAGTTTCATCAAATCCTCATTTTTTTCTTCCTTAAATATTGACTTTATGATACACTGATAATAAATACAACATTCATTCTTCAACCATTCAATAGGAATCTTCAATAATCATACAATGAAATAAAAAATATAATTTTTAAATATAATATTTTATTATAATAATATATTTTTGTATGCATTACATATTATTATTAAAGAATGATTTTATGTATTTTCAATATTTAAATATATATTTTAATACCAATGGATTGAAAAAATTAAATGGTTAGAAGATAAATAATTAATTTTAATAGGGGTGGTTAAAATTTTTTAATGTTAGAAAATTATAATTTTAAAAGAAACTTTTTTATGTACTATGTATTTTTATCTTAATAAATTAAATTGATCTCTTTTAAATGATTCATATAATATAATTTTTCAATGAATAAAAAATATATTAACATTAATTTAAGTTAGTGTGTAGCTCAGTGGTACATGCTCATATGGGTTTTGGTGTGGTCTCAAGTTCAATCCTCACCGAGTTATTCCCTATATTTTCATATTGCATGATTTTATTTATAATGCAGCCTCTTTACCCCAAAGAGATTTTGTGACATCCCAAACCTGTGTTCCACTGAAGGTTCCCCGAACTCGATTAGCCACTTAGCCTCATGCACATCTCCCCCAACTCCAGAGGATACTGACTAGAAGGAAGGGCATGGGGTGTGTTTATGGGGAGACCATGCCCTCATTACTAGAGTTTAGCATAGCTGACATATTTAATAAAAGAACGTAAGTAGGGGAAGTAATATAAGTAAACATATGTCACAACAGAAGCATACTTGAATAATAAATAACTAAACAATTGATAATCACTTACAAAATCTGATGATGATATATGTCATTTATCTATAAATCTAGAAAACATGGATATAAAGAAGCAAAAAATAAATGCTATACAAAAGTAGAAGAAAGGAATCCAAAAAAAATTCCCAATCATCCCGAGCTCTAGCTCAGTCATCTACTACCAAGTCCATAATAAGAAATCAAGAAATCAAGTTTTTGAAGTGATACACTTCTCTTTTTCAACACTTTTATACATTTAGTCTGCTCAGTTACCAATGGTGCTTAAATATCATATGAGATAAATCTCAGTAGGCCAGCACCAATGGTTTCTATAACATCCTATTCATGTAATATAAACTAAAACAGTGTGAAATAATGCATATATAAAAGTAAAGTAGCACATTAACGTAAATACCCAAGTACCTACCTCAAACCTCAGTTGGTGTTTGAAAATGTAACCAGTTCATGAACTAATTAGTTCCAGTTTATATAATTAATTAAGATGAGGAAATACGAGCACTGACACAATAATAGTAATAGTGAAGGATCCAAGTCATAGCAAGTAATAATGAAGAGGTTCCAAGGTAATAACCAAGGGAACCTAGAACTCACGAGTCTCCGACTATGTAGTAACTGAAACTAGTTAAGGGGTAAGAGTGTAATCAAAGGAGTGTCATCCAAGGCATTCCACAATGATGAATCTAATAGAGTACAAGGAAAGCATCCAATGTAAAATGGGATAAGAAATTTCTAAGCTTAAGGATATAACCAAGGCACCTCATGTACATATAATCCATTATGGATCCAAGGAGTATATCCAAGGAATCCAGTAATGGTAAAGGAGGGATCCTATGGTGTCATAATAGGCATCCACTGATTGAAAAATATCAGGTTCCAAGGCCGGTCTCACCCTTGGCAACCGACATATCTGGATCAGAATGGTGTCCATGAGAGCTCAAGGAATTCCCTCAGAAATCCAAAAGATAACTCGAGTCTAACCACTCATATAATGTTGTCAAGGTCCATATACAATTATGCAGCTTAAAATTAATTCATTTAATAATTAAAGCTATGTAATAGTCATAACATTTAATAAGTTCATTAGGTTCAATCATTTCCTTTCATTAGTTTGAAAAGTATTTTTAGGAATGAAACCATTTCATTCAGTTCATATTAGATAACCTGGTTCTCTCATTTACCTTTCATAACATGACAAGAATGGGATAAAGAGTAGCAACCATGTTCAATTCATTTAGTATAATCTAGACCAAGTGATATCAATACTACACTTTCCAATTACCATTTAGATTGATTTATCTAATTGAATCACTTACCATTGGTAAGTAAAGTGGAAGAAAACATGGTACCAACCATTTAAAAATTCAAAATTCATTTAATTAAGAAAGGATTACCATTGGTACAGTCCAGACGAAGCACACCCGAATGGAAGATCCGATGCACATAATAGGTTGCTAAAAGATTAACCATGGAAACACCCTACATGGGTTGGTCAGGGTTGTGGGCGTAATCACCAACGATGGATTTCATATATAGAATGGGTCTTAGAACATAGTTCTAATAACTATAAGTAAGGAATATTAATTAAATAGATGACACCTGATGAAATCAGCATGTGGAAATGACAATTTATAAAATAAAGAAATGTGAGGGATGAGTTATAGACCACCTACCTCATAATAATATGACCCTCATTATCCATTATCATCCTCTAGCTTGGCATAGATTAAAAGAGATCTAAATAACAGACCAATGCCTTGAAAATAGGAAATATGAGCCTACATTTAAATATCATCATCAATGGGAAGAAAAACGCCTAAAGATTAAAAAGGAATCAAGTAATTACTGGGAGTAATTTAATGATATGAACACAACCTTGATCATACTTCAGATGGAGGAGTTCTCTAAATTCATAGAATAGGCTTGAAGAGTGCTAAAAAGGTAGAAATTTAAGGGGGCTATCCATTGGAATGAGAAAATGAGAGGAGGGGATAAATTAATTAAACCATTAAGGGTAAAATCATAAAATCACCCAAAAATAGTATTTGCATGGTTTGTGTAATGTCCCGACCTGAAAGCCACTAAACCGGTGCTCTGAGCCGATTCACCATAAGGACACAAGTGCGCCTCCTCGTACGCCAGAGGCTGCCGACAAGCAGCGAGGGCCTAGGGTGTGATAGTGGGGAGACTATGCCCTCATACCAGAGTAATCAAACAATGGAAATAACTAAGTATCATACATAGCAAAAAGTAAAGAGAGTGCAGAAGCAGTAAACAACCGAAAGAGAACAAGCTGTAATAGTAAAATGCTGTAAAATCCCAAACAGCTATGCAATACAATACAACACTGGTCACCCACCGGGACGACCATACAAATACAAGTACAAAAGAAACTGAAAGTAAAAGTACTGGGATATGCTATTAACTCTGAGCCAATCCACGCACCCGATCTCCAGACAATATCGAACTACAGCAGCCCGATCAGTAAAACCAATCGAGCAGCTCCACTCGATCATGAAACACCAGGCCTCAGCCCTATCCACCATGCAACTCATGCTCAACCTGAAAAGTATACATAAGGTCTACACGTACACCGAGGTTCACGTGTAGGGGTGATAAATAATCTCAGTAGGGCACCCCGCCAAACAAACTATAACTGTGCTGCTAAAAGTGTATGCAACAACAATGTGCTCAGCCTAGCTGGAGCACAACAAAAGGAAGTAAACCAAACGTGCAACCCCAGTTGAACTCAGGGTATGTAATCCCTATCAACTGGGAAAGTGCCACCATGTATGTCCATATCTTTATACGTACACATGTATAGTCCCATACCAATACACATATACATAACATGAATATTCATGATGAAGTGATTCAAATAACAAGAAACAACATCAGCAATCGATCCTTGGGACCATAAGACCGATATCTTGGACATCCTATTCAAGGGAATTGAGCTGGACGTAGTGCCACTCAAGCCGTATATCAAATAAGTCTATCTATGGGTCCGTAATCTCATCGACATGTACCCTCTTAGGCCAACGCCAGAGATATGCCTCTGAACAAGATAAACAAAGACAATTTATCCTCTAGTTCAACCAATAAAACACAAACAAGAAGATAACACAACAGGTAACCCTCTGGGAAGTACTCGCAGCCAACCCCTCTGGTCCTATCCAAGAAGTACCAACAACCCTCTAGGGAGTGCACTCAGCCTAACCCCTCTGGTTTGGTCATACAAAAATATAAGACTCTCTGGGGAAGCTCGATTGGTCAATTCCCCTTATAGTCTAGGGTAGTCAGGGACTCTCTGAGGAAGATCACGCACTGTAACACTCTTATAGCCCCAAGGTATAGAAACTCTCAAAGGAAGCCCACTTAGTCAATTCCTCCTATATTCTTAGGTATATCACAGACCCTCTAAGGAAGCTCACTCAGTCAATTACTTCTCTAGTCTGGAAAGGTTTTAAAGAAATTCAAACAAAGTAAAGACTCTTTGAGGAAGCTCACTCAGTCTAACCTCCTGTAGTCTATAATATCCAAGACTCTATAGAAAGCTCACTCGGTCTATCCCCTTTACTCTATAATGTCCAAGACTCTCTAAGGAAGCACACTCGGTCTACCCTCCTGTAGTCTATAATATCCAAGACTCTCTGGGAAGCTCACTCGGTCTCTCCCTTATAGTCTATAGCACGAGGTTCTCACGGTCCTATGCCAGTCAGTGCATAATAATGCTATAAGGCCAAGTACACCTATAGAGATACTTGGTAACCAGTCTACAACATAACAAGCATGTCAAGAAAAACATTCCATCCTACGATCACAAGGAATGGAAAACATGTATAATGGCCTAAGGCTAACAAGACCCAAAGGTCGTAAACAGAACAAGGCATGGGAAAAAAATCCAAGAACAACAAATTATCCTCACACATGATCAAATTACCTCTACGCAAGCATACACTCAAGGTAGGAAAACAATAGGGGCAAGAAGGTAAACATGAAATACCTCGTTCACGAGTATTGGTGGAATTTGCACATAAAACTCAAAGACTTTGAAAGGTAAGGCACAAAAAACCTACTCAGGCACACAAGGAATAATAGGCATCCCAACAAACAAGAAAGACGTCTCGCGTCAGGCTCACTATCCACCAACCAGGAAGCACCTCTGGTAAACACTACAACATCAGCAAAACCAAGTCAGATATAAACAAACAGTGAGGGTGGCCTGAATGCCCAACCCAACAATACATCCAAAGACCAATTGGATTTCCATTTGGGACTTGTTCTAGGTGACACCCGATCACCATATCTACCCAAACCTGACATAACAACTCAGGGTCAGTCAAAAAACGGGCACCCACTGGGTCCCTCAGGTCAAACACTGAGGAGGCATCATACTCGGGATCCTCTAGGTAAACACGAGAGAAGGCATCCTACGTGGGATCATTAGCAAAGAGTAAGAGAAGAATCCTACATGGGATCCTCAAATGAAGGGCAACATAGGCATTCCATAACATGGTTCCTGTCAAAATAAGAACAATAGAGAGATCCTACAAGGGACTTCCTAGGTCAGCACACAAGTAAAGGCATCCCTCAGGGGATCTTTAGAAGTACCTGGTCTCAAAGCCTAATAAGCCATAAGGGAATGTATCACAAGGAAAACTTCCTCTAAAGAATGGTTTATGGGAGATAGATCGTAGCTCATCTACTATTAAAAGTCTCAACTAAGTTGGTCCGAACACCCAACCTATCATCCACACCATGTCTCACTCTCAAGTGACAACTGAACTCGATAAGTGGAAGAAGAACCCCTCCATTTAGATAGAAACCCCCAAAACTACTTTATATGACCTCTAAAAGTCAAAAGGATTCCACCATTGCAATATATGAGGAAAAACTCTCCGAATCGACTACTCACATGCCCAATTCTGACTTCCCGAGCCCAAGATATCTCAAAATTACTAAACTGAAGCAGTACATGGACAGAGTACATGGCCAGAGCACAATGGGCCTGCTTGTGTAATAGTACACGACGTGTACTGTTCACAAAAAGTTTCGCCGTGTCTTTTTTCATCCGAACACATGCCCATGTACCACTACACAACATGTACTTAAAGTACACAACGTGTAGTCCTAAAAAAACCACTATTCTGTGTTCTACTCCACACGACCAGCCACACGTCCACCCACTACATGGAGTTTACTCAAAGTAAACGGCATGTACTTAAGAAAACTTCGTCTTCCCTGAACGGGAGGAACATATGGCGTGTACTCCTGGAATACATGCCGTGTCTTTTGGGTTTTCCAATGGGAAAACCCTGAAAACACCCGAAACGCCAGTTTTCACCCCCGAAACATTAGATCCGGCCTTAAGAGGTCAAAAGTAAGAAATATAAGGCTCCAAAGACTTAAAAAGAAATATTTAAAGAGGATATATTTCAAAAACATAAACGGCCCTACCTTTGGGTGGAAACCGCCGAAACTTTGGTTGATTTCGTGGCTCCCGGTTGCCACACGCCAACTCAGCGCGTCGAGAGCTTCGAATCAGAACCCTTCTTGGCTTCCAAATCTCCCTATTACTAAAACTCCAAATCTAAAATAGGTCACGGCCAAAGGGGCAGCGTAGGAGATGTGCGCAAGGAGGAGGAGGAAATAAGGGAGAATAAAAGAAAAGGAAAGAAGAAAAAAAATAAAGAAAAAGGGGCCCGGGCCAGCCCTGGCGCCCGACATGAGTTTAGGCCTTCCCTAGGCTAAACTCCCCATTTTGGACTCAACGACGTAGACGAAATCTCAATCCGACACTCCGTTTAAAAGTTATTTTCAAACGAACCTACGAGAATAATTTAATATTTAATTTAATAATATAAAATATTAAATATTTCGCCAAAATTTGAACAGCTCAGATTTCCTCCAAACTCCTGTCTTAGGGTAAACTCCCTATTTCGGGACCAACGAAGCTGTCAGAAAAATTATCCGAGATCATCTGGTAGGGGAAAAATGACCATTTTACCCCTCACAAGCATCCAACAACAAAAATTTAAATTTCTACTCAAAACGACTGTCCGGAAAACATGGGTTCTTACAAACTCTCCTCCATAAACCTTCTCGTCCCCGAGAAGCCCAGTGAAGGAAACAACAACCATGCTCATAACCCGAGCATCAGCACAACCAAGCTATCTTGACTGTCCAATGACCTACCTCATAGCATTAACTACCGCCTTCTACATAGAGGAAATTCAACTACGACCAAACTGGTACTCCCCACCATAGTAACACACATGTCGTCATATTAAAAGAAAACTATGAGCTCAAAATCCCACGGGAAAACACCGAAGTTTAACCTAAACAAGGAAAACCACCCTCAAAGGCCAATGGTGCACTCCCCACCATATGGATTTCCTTACACCGCTTCAAGATCGCAACCCAAAAATGTTCCATTCACAATAGAGATGAACATTAGGAAAGAAAAAGGAGCTCGATGTATGGTCGAAGCTCTCTCATCATACTCAAGACGAATCAAGATAGCGCATGATCATCTCTTACAAGAGTACACTAAGATTTCACCTAAGGTGTGTCCAGCTCCCTCCGAGCCATGATAACACCCTGCTAAAACCCGACCAGGATTCAAGAATGGGTTAACCATTTCATGGTAACCCAAAATTTCGCAATGTCACCTCTACAAAAAAACATAAAAAACACTGGTCGACCAGGACAGGCACCCGAACAGGCCTGCTCGTCAAAACCAGTAGTGAAAACAAACACCGCCAAAAGGCATTGGAAAACGCTGTCCAACCTTCTCACCCAGGTTTCCCTTAAATAGAACAGACATCGATCAATAAAGGTTCAAGTTAAAACCAAGGGTATCTAGGTCTTCCACCTCACCCTACTGAAAAAACCTCACAACTGGGTCACAAGGTCTAACCACCTAGCCCAAAAGATCGAAAACCACTCAGAAGATGGTAAATATCATAACGAAAAAGGAAATTCAAAACCAAAACACAACCTACAAGGGCCCTGATCCTCTCTGAGCATCCTCATAAGGAACTACTCCCTGGAGTTCACAACCCAAGAAGAAGAGAAACAGAACTGACACCAAAAAGGAATCCGTATATGGGAATTCCCCAAGGAGGTCTAGTTCACAAGAAAAACTTGGTATCTATCGACATCGTTCTCATCTATTCGACTAGATAACCATAGACCTAAGAAACAACACCCAATAAGGGGTTAAACAAAAAGGCATCACGTGCCACATAGACCAACTAGGGTCACTGCACCACCAGTGTAAGAGGAACGAGTAATCATCCTCACACCATCGACTCAATGTAGATCCACATAACCAGCCATCAGAGTAAAAAGTATGTGTAGGTAGACCCAAAGCTCTCAGCCGTCAGTAAAAACACACACTAGCAGGCCTATATGCTGTGAATCCTACATTCCTAGTATGATGAATGATACACCTCTTGCCTTTTCCCACCAAGAGTCAAAATCTATCCCTAACATATTACCAATGGCCAAGAGCCAGGGATCTATAGTAAATAAAAACACCACACAACCTGTGAGTCGCTCAAGGTGAAAATCATATACAACTGTAATATCGTAAAATCAGAACAACAATCCCAAACCCTGGTAACCAAGACTTCTTACCGGAACAAGTGTTCGCGATGCACCATCCTGATATCCATTACCGGACTGACACATTCCTAATACTCCTTTCTACCATATCACAAATAGTAAAGATCAAGAAAGAAAACTCCTCTGATACCACTTTGTAACATCCTGACCTGGATGCCACTAAACCGGTGCTCCAAGAAGGTTCGCCAAAAGACCTCAAGTGCGCCTCCCCGTACTCCAGAGGCTGCCGACTAGCAGCGAGGTCCTAGGGTGTGATAGTGGGGATACTATGCCCTCATACCAGAGTAAGCAAACAATGGAAGTAACTAAGTATCATACATAGAAAAATGCTGTAAAAGCCTGAACATCTATGTAATACAATACAACACTGGTCACCCACTGGGATGACCATACAAATACAAGTACAAAAGAAACTGAAAGTAAAAGTACTGGGATATGCTATTAACTTTGAGCCAATCCACGTACCCGATCTCCAGACAATATTGAACTGTAGCAGCCCGATCAGTAAAACCAATCAAGCAGCTCGGCTCGATAATGAAACACCAGGCCTCAACCCTATCCACCATGCAACTCGTGCTCAACCTGAAAAGTATACATAAGGTCTACACGTACACCGAGGTGCACATGTAGGGGTGATAAATAATCTCAGTAGGGCACCCCGACAAACAAACTATAACTGTGCTGCTAAAAGTGTATGCAACAACAATGTGCTCAGCCTAGCTAGAGCACAACAAAAGGAAGTAAACCAAACGTGCAACCCCAGTTGAACTCAGGGTATGTAATCCCTATCAACTGGGCAAGTGCCACCATGGATGTCCATGTCTTTATACGTACACATGTATAGTCCCATACCGATACACATATACATAACATGAATATTCATGATTAAGTGATTCAAATAACAAGAAACAACATCAGCAATCGATCCTTGGGACCATAAGCCCGATATCTTGGACATCCTATTCAAGGGCATTGAGCTGGACATAGTGCCACTCAAGCCGTATATCAAATAAGTCTATCTATGGGTCCGTAATCTCATCGACATGTACCTGCTTAGGCCAACGCCAGAGATATGCCTCTGAACAAGATAAACAAAGACAAGTTATCCTCTAGTTCAACCAATAAAACACAAACAAGAAGATAACACAATAGGTAACCCTCTGGGAAGTACTCGCAGCCAACCCCTCTGGTCCTATCCAAGAAGTACCAATAACCCTCTAGGGAGTGCACTCAGCCTAACCCCTCTGGTTTGGTCATACAAAAATATAAGACTCTCTGGGGAAGCTCGATTGGTCAATTCCCCTTATAGTCTAGGGTAGTCAGGGACTCTCTGAGGAAGATCACGCACTGTAACACTCTTATAGACCTAAGGTATAGAAACTCTCAAAGGAAGCCCACTTAGTCAATTCCTCCTATATTCTTAGGTATATCACAGACCCTCTAAGGAAGCTCACTCAGCCAATTACTTCTCTAGTCTGGAAAGGTTTTAAAGAAATTCAAACAAAGTAAAGACTCTTTGAGGAAGCTCACTCAGTCTACCCTCCTGTAGTCTATAATATCCAAGACTCTATAGAAAGCTCACTCGGTCTATCCCCTTTAGTCTATAATGTCCAAGACTCTCTGAGGAAGCACACTCGGTCTACCCTCCTGTAGTCTATAATATCCAAGACTCTCTGGTAAGCTCACTCGGTCTCTCCCTTATAGTCTATAGCACGATGTTCTCACGGTCCTATGCCAGTCAGTGCATAATAATGCTATAAGGCCAAGTACACCTATAGAGATACTTGGTAACCAGTCTACAACATAACAAGCATGTCAAGAAAAACATTCCATCCTACGGTCACAAGGAATGGAAAACATGTATAAGGGCCTAAGGCTAACAAGACCCAAAGGTCGTAAACAGAACAAGGCATGGGAAAAACATCCAAGAACAACAAATTATCCTCACACATGATCAAATTACCTCTACACAAGAATACACTCAAGGTAGGAAAACAATAGGGGCAAGAAGGTAAACATGAAATACCTCGTTCACGAGTATTGGTGGAATTTGCACATAAAACTCAAAGAATTTGAAAGGTAAGGCACAAAAAACCTACTTAGGCACACAAGGAATAATAGGCACACCAAAAAACAAGAAAGACATCTTGCGTCAGGCTCACTAGCCACCAACCAGGAAGCACCTCTGGTAAACACTACAACATCAACAAAACCAAGTCAGATATAAACAAACAGTGAGGGTGGCCTGAATGCCCAACCCAACAATACATCCAAAGACCAATTGGATTTCCATTTGGGACATGTTCTAGGTGACACCCGATCACCATATCTACCCAAACCTGACATAACAACTCAGGGTCGGTCAAAAAACGGGCACCCACTGGGTCCCTCAGGTCAAACACTGAGGAGGCATCATACTCGGGATCCTCTAGGTAAACACGAGCGAAGGCATCCTACGCGGGATCATTAGCAAAGAGTAAGAGAGGAATCCTACATGGGATCCTCAAAGGAAGGGCAACATAGGCATTCCATAACATGGTTCCTGTCAAAATAAGAACAATAGAGAGATCCTACAAGGGACTTCCTAGGTCAGTACACAAGTAAAGGCATCCCTCAGGGGATCTTTAGAAGTACCTGGTCTCAAAGCCTAATAAGCCAGAAGGGAATGTATCACAAGGAAAACTTCCTCTAAAGCATGGTTTATGGGAGATAGATCTTAGCTCATCTACTATTAAAAGTCTCAACTAAGTTGGTTCGAACACCCAACCTATCATCCACACCATGTCTCACTCTCAGGTGACAACTGAACTCGATAAGTGGAAGAAGAACCCCTCCATTTAGATATAAACCCCCAAAACTACTTTATATGACCTCTAAAAGTCAAAAGGATTCCACCATTGAAATATATGAGGAAAAACTCTCCGAATCGACTACTCACATGCCCAATTCTGACTTCCCGAGCCCAAGATATCTCAAAATTACTAAACTGAAGCAGTATATGGCCAGAGTACATGGCCAGAGCACAATGGGCCTGCCTGTGTAATAGTACACGACGTGTACTGTTCACAAAAAGTTTCTCTGTGTCTGTTTTCATCCGAAGACATGACCATGTACCACTACACAACATGTACTTAAATTACATGACGTGTAGTCCTAAAAAAACCACTATTCTGTGTTCTACTCCACACGACCAGCCACACGTCCACCCACTACATGGAGTTTACTCAAAGTAAACGGTGTGTACTTAAGAAAACTTCGTCTTCCCTGAACGGGAGGAACACATGGCGTGTACTCCTGGAATACATGCTGTGTCTTTTGGGTTTTCCAATGGGAAAACCCTGAAAACACCCGAAACGCCAGTTTTCACCCTCGAAACATTAGATCCGGCCTTAAGAGGACACAAGCAAGAAATATAAGGCTCAAAAGACTTAAAAAGACATATTTAAAGAGGATATATTTCAAAAACATAAACGACCCTACCTTTGGGTGGAAACCGCCGAAACTTTGGTTGATTTCGCGGCTCTCGGTTGCCACACGCCAACTCAGCGCGTCGAGAGCTTCGAATCGGAACCCTTCTTGGCTTCCAAATCTCCCTATTACTCAAACTCCAAATATACAATAGGTCACGGCCAAAGGGGAAGCGTAGGAGATGTGTGCAAGGAGGAGGAGGAAAGAAGGGAGAATAAAAGAAAAGGAAAGAAGAAAAAAATAAAGAAAAAGGGGCCCGGGCCAGCCCTGGCGCCCGACATGAGTTTAGGCCTTCCCTAGGATAAACTCCCTATTTTGGACTCAACGATGTAGGCGAAATCTCAATCTGACACTCCGTTTAAAAGTTATTTCCAAACGAACCTACGAGAATAATTTAATATTTAATTTAATAATATAAAATATTAAATATTTCGCCAAAATTCGAACAGCTCAGATTTCCTCCAAACACCTGTCTTAGGGTAAACTCCCTATTTTGGGACCAACGAAGCTGTCAGAAAAATTATCCGAGATCATCTTGTAGGGGAAAAATGACCATTTTACCCCTGAAAAGCATCCAACAGAAAAAATTAAATTTATACTCAAAACGACTGTCCGGAAAACATGGGTTCTTACAAACTCCCCTCCATAAACCTTCTCGTCCCCGAGAAGCCCAGTGAAGGAAACAACAACCATTCTCATAACCCGAGCATCAGCACAACCAAGCTATCTAGACTGTCCAACGACCTGCCTCATAGCATTAACTACCGCCTTCTACATAGAGGAAATTCAACTACGACCAAACTGGTACTCCCCACCATAGGAACACACATGTCGTCATATTAAAAGAAAACTCTGAGCTCAAAATCCCACTGGAAAACACCGAAGTTTAACCTAAACAAGGAAAACCACCCTCAAAGGCCAATGGTGCACTCCCCACCATATGGATTTCCTTACACCGCTTCAAGATCGCAACCCAAAAAGGTTCTATTCACAATAGAGATGAACATTAGGAAAGAAAAAGGAGCTCGATGTATGGTCGAAGCTCTCTCATCATACTCAAGACGAATCAAGATAGCGCATGATCATCTCTTACAGGAGTACACTAAGATTTCACCTAAGGTGTGTCCAGCTCCCTCCGAGCCATGATAACATCCTGCTAAAACCCGACCAGGATTCAAGAATGGGTTAACCATTTCATGGTAACCTGAAATTTCGCAAAGTCACCTCTACAACAAAAACATAAAAAACACTGGTCGACCAGGCCAGGCACCCGAACATGCCTGCTCGTCAAAACCAGTAGTGAAAACAAACACCGCCAAAAGGCATTGGAAAACGCTGGCCAACCTTCTCACCCAGGTTTCCCTTAAATAGAACAGACATCGATCAACAAAGGTTCATGTTAAAACCAAGGGTATCTAGGTATTCCACCTCAACCTACTGAAAAAACCTCACAACTGGGTCACAAGGTCTAACCACCTAGCCCAAAGCATCCAAAACCACTCAGAAGATGGTAAATATCATAACGAAAAAGGAAATTCAAAACCAAAACACAACCTACAAGGGCCCTGATCCTCTCTGAGCATCCTCATAAGGAACTACTCCCTGGAGTTCACAACCCAAGAAGAAGATAAACTGAACTGACACCAAAAAGGAATCCGTATATGGGAATTCCCCAAGGAGGTCTAGTTCACAAGAAAAACTTGGTATCTATCGACATCGTTCTCATCTATTTGACTAGATAACCATATACCTAAGAAACAACACCCAATAAGGGGTTAAACAAAAAGTCATCACGTGCCACATAGACCAACTAGGGTCACTGCACCACCAGTGTAAGAGGAACGAGTCATCATCCTCACACCATCGACTCAACGTAGATCCACGTAACCAGCCATCATAGTAAAAAGTATGTGTAGGCAGACCCAAAGCTCTCATCCGTCAGTAAAAACACACACTAGCAGGCCTATATACTGTGAATCCTACATTCCTAGTATGATGAATGATACACCTCTTGCCTTTTCCCGCCAAGAGTCAAAATCTATCCCTAACATATTACCAATGGCCAAGATCCATAGATATATAGTAAATAAAAACACCACACAACCTGTGAGTCGCTCAAGGTGAAAATCATATACAACTGTAATATCGCAAAATCAGAACAACAATCCCAAACCCTGGTAACCAAGACTTCTTACTGGAACAAGTGTTCGCGACGCACCAGCCTGATATCCATTACAGGTTCTGACACATTCATAATACTCCTTTCTACCATATCACAAATAGTAAAGATCAAGAAAGAAAACTCCTCTGATACCACTTTGTAACGTCCCGACCTGGATGCCACTAAACCGGTGCTCCAAGCAGGTTCGCCACAAGACCTCAAGTGCACCTCCCCGTACTCCAGAGGCTGCCGACTAGCAGCGAGGTCCTAGGGTGTGATAGTGGGGATACTATGCCCTCATACTAGAGTAATAAAATAGTGTAAATAACTAAGTATCATACACAGTGGAAAGTAAATAGAGTGCAGAAGCAGTAAACAACTGAAAGAGACCAAGCTGTAATAGTAAAATGCTGTAAAAGCCCGAACATCTATGTAATAAAATGCAACACTGGTCACCCACTGGGATGACCATACAAATACAAGTACAAAGGAAAATGAAAGCAAAAGTACAGGGATATGCTACTAACTCTGAGCCAATCCACGTACCCGATCTACGTACAATTTCAAACTGCAGCATCCCGATCTGTAAAACCACTCGAGCAGCTCCGCACGATCACGCAACACTGGGCCTCAACCCTATCCACCATGAAACTCATTCTCAACCTAAAAAGCAGACATAAGGTCTACACATACACTGTGGTGCACGTGTAGAGGTGAGAAATAATCTCAGTAGGGCACCCCGAAAAGCAACCTATAACTGTGCTGCTAAAAGTGTATGCAACAACCATGTGCTCAGCCTAGCTGGAACACAACAAAAGGAAGTAAACCAAATGTGCAACCATAGTTGAACTCAGGGTATTTAATCCCTGTAAACTAGGTAAGTGCCACCATGGATGTCCATATATTTATACATACACATGTATAGTCCCATACCTATACACATATACATAACATGAATATTCATGATGAAGTGATTCAAATAATAAGAAACAACATTAGAAATCGATCCTTGGGACCATAAGACTGATCTATTGGACATCCTATTCTAGGAAATTGAGCTGGACGTAGTGCCACTCAAGCCTTATATCAAATAAGTCTATCTATGAGTCCGTAATCACATCGACATGTACCTGCTTCGGCCAACGCCAGAGATATGCCTATGAAAAAGCTAAACAAAGACAATTTATCCTCTAGTTCATCCAATCAAACACAAACAAGTAGATAACACAATAGGTAACCCTCTGGGAAGTACTCCCAGCCAACCCCTCTGGTCTTATCCAAGATGTACCAACAACCCTCTAGGCAGTGCACTCAACCTAACCCCTCTGGTTTGGTCATATGAAAATATAAGACTCTCTGGGAAAGCCCGCTTGGTCAATTCCCCTTATAGTCTAGGTTAGTCAGGGACCCTCTTAGGAAGATCATGCGGTCTAACCCTCTTATAGCCCCATGGTCTAGAAACTCTATAAGGAGGCCCACTCAGTCAATTCCTCCTGTAGTCTCAGGTCTATCACAAACTCTCTAAGGAAGCTCAATCAGTCAATTTCTTCTCTAGTCTAGAAAGGTTTTAAAGAAATTCAAACAATGTAAAGACTCTCTGAGGAAGCTCAATCGGTCTACCCTCCTGTAGTTTATAATATCCAAGACTCTTTGGGAATCTCACTTGGTCTATCCCCTTTAGTCTATAATGTCCAAGACTCTCTGAGGAAACACACTCGGTTTACCCTCCTGTAGTATATAATATCCAAGACCCTCTGGGAATCTCACTCGGTCTATCCCTTATAGTCTATAGCACCAGGTTCTCACGGTCATGTGCCAGTCTGGGCATAATAATGCTATAAGTCCAAGTACACCTACAAAGCTACTTGGCTAACCAGTCTACAACATAACAAGCATGTCAAGAAAAGCATTCCATCCTATCGTCACATGGCATGGAAAACATGTATAATGGCCTAAGGCTGACAAGAACCAAAGGTCGTAAACAGAATAAGGCCTGGGAAAAACATCCAAGAACAACAAATTATCCTCAAACATGATCAAATTAACTCTACACAAGCATACACGCAAGGTAGGAAAACAATAGGGGAAAGAAGGTAAACACGCAATACCCCGTTCACGGGTATTGGTGGGATTTGCACATAAAACTCAAAGACTTCGAAAGGTAAGGCACACACCACCTACTAAGGAACATAAGGAATAGTAGGCATCCTAACAAACAAGAAAGACATCTCGCGTCAGGCTCACCAGCCACCAACAAGGAAGCACCTCTGGTAAACACTATAACATCTGCAAAACCAAGTCAGATATAAAAAAATAGCGAGGGTGGCCTGGATGCCCAACCCAAGAATACATCCAAAGCCCAATGGGATTTCCAATTGGCACGAGTTCTAGGTGACACCCAATCACCATCTCTACCTAAAGCTGACATAATAACTTAGGGTCGGTCAAACAACGGGCACCCACTGGGTCCCTCTGGTCAAACACTGAGGAGGCATCATACTCGGGATCCTCTAGGTAAACACGAGCGAAGACATCCTAATGGGGATTGAAAGAGCGCTGTCGTGGGCGCCCTCAAATGATTAGTATGATTTTGGGGTACTTAGGTGCAGCAGAGTGGCTGACCAAGGTCGTCTCTCAAAGGAGGAAGTGAATTTAACTACTTATTAGAGGTATTCTAAAAATAAAATAAATGAGAATAAAATAACTAATTGAAAGGATGGGGGTGATTTTTTTTATAGTTTATGAACCTAGAAGAAGTTTGCTGGAAGAAGATTGCATTTTTTTTGTTTTTAGTTTTGAAATGAAGTTTGATTAAAATGACACAACAGAAATATGTTTGTTTAGACAATATTTAAAAGACGTAATCGATCTAACTATACCTCTTCAATAATTTATTAATCATTATCATTTAAATTAATATTCACTTAATTATGATCCCTTAATTTGTTAAATCCCGAACCCTACGAGAATTAACTTTACCACGAAGATTGAAGTGAATTTAACCTTAGGCTAACTTCGGAACATGCAATCGCAACACCCTGCTTTGATTGATGTTCTAAAATTAGCTTATGGTCAGTGGTAAATTAAGGCACATAACCACTCTGAAAATGAGGATTAATTCAGTTTAGGGATTATATTTTAACTCTACAAATTGATCCCGTGTGGTTTTGAATTACTGGTTAAGGTTGCGCTCTCACAGTTCACACAATTCCCGACCTCGCGTGTTTTGTGTTAACTATTCAATTGCTTGCTTAGTTTAATTTAAATTAAAAACTCAATTAATAGATCATAATATGTGAATTACAGTATATCATTGATTCAAAATAAATGAATGAAGAAGGATAGAGGTCGATCGATTACTAAAAAGAACTACTCTTCCATGGGTGGTGTAGTCATCGTGGAGACGTTTTGCATAAGCAACGGATTGAAAGGGTAGAACCCAATATTGTCTCCACTCTTGATTCCAACCCAATTAAGAAGATTAAGATAAGAAGAAGAGGGATGAACACAGAAGATTATTTGAAGAAAAATTCAAGAAACAAACATGAAAGAAAAGAAATACAAAGAAGAGGTGAGAGAGGAGAGCCTTTTTGGAAGAGAGGTTTTCACAAAGTCTTACTTCTTCCAAGAGTTGTGAGGGGCTCCCAAGAGACACCCTTTCGGCCAAACCTTCCCAAAGCCTCGACCAGCCCTCTCAAAGAGTTAAAACTCCCTTTAAATAGATTTTGTGAGGGCTAGGGATACATAACTTTTTAAGTGTGAAATGAAAAACTCGGCCAAATATTTTATTCCAACTTGCATCGCCCATTTGACCTCCAAAACGCGTGAATTGACCGGCCTTCCAGAAGGATGATTTGTGCCAAATCATGTCCCCGAGCTTTTCTCAAAATTTGGGCTCAATCCAAGCCCATATGTAGACAATATGGCCCAAATACAGAACCTATGTCCATTCTGCCGAGTCCAGCCCACCATTGGATTAATTGATCATTTACTCCATCCAAATGCACTCTTTAGCTCTAGTGTCCTGCATTAAA
This sequence comes from Viscum album, assembly GCA_963277665.1. Taxonomy (NCBI): domain Eukaryota; kingdom Viridiplantae; phylum Streptophyta; class Magnoliopsida; order Santalales; family Viscaceae; genus Viscum; species Viscum album. The sequence continues at coordinate 904,303,697 of OY728166.1, read as the reverse complement.
GTTGTATAAAATGAAGTTAGAAACACTGTTACAAAATATCAAATTCAAATAATAAATATAAAAATATTTATCTTCGAAATACTATAATGCACTATTAAGGGTAAAACTGGAATTTTCACCAAATTTTCAAATGAATGATCAAATCCCAAATATTTTATAAATAAACATATTTAACACAATGTGAGGAAATTATTTCATTTATTATCAATAAAATATTCAATAAAATAGTGTTTTATCAACTCCCCAACACTTACCCTTTTGCACACCTGGGCAAAACCTCATATCAAGTAAACATCAATATCAAATCAAAACCAATTTTAAAACACATATCCTTAAGATCAATCAATTTCACACCAAGAATAAAAAGATATCATGCCTCATAAAAAACCTTATTTCAATTTCTCCATTTATATCATTCAATATATTTCCACTTCATTTATCCACCCATGCACAAAACACTTACCTCGCTTGAATTTTCTCTCATCACTCAAATATCAATTTTTTTTGCAATGTCTTTCTCATCCAAACTCATACAAGGGTCACCATAGGCTTGATAGATTCCTACATCGCTACCCGATGTGAGTCAAGGACATATGTTTATCATGAGGACTTTTCAGGGTTGTTCTGTGGCTTTCGGTTGGTAGGATTAAGATGTGAAAAACTCTGAGGCTGAATGAGGAGGGATTGACTCTTTTGAAGCAAAATTGCATTAATCTAATTTTCACTTAAATATGGTCTTCTCTTCAATCCCCATAGTATCAATTCAGATCCATCATCATGAAAGGTCATGAAAGGTTTACACCATTCATCATTTCAGCATAAAAAATGTCAATCTTCTCAAACATGATTTTCTTGAAAGCTCCAGATGGGCACATCTTTCCACCTCAATTAGAAGCTCCAGAAAAGGCACAGCTTCACTTGTCATGAAAGCTCTAGAAAAGGCACAGCTTTCAATATAATGACTTTCTTTAGCAGCAAACACATCTCTTCAGAATTTAATTTTCCACCCAAAGTATCACAGAATGTGGTGGCAAAACCCAAGACAACTTCCCCCACACTTAAGCTCAACTAGATTATGCAATTTCACTTCAAGAGTTGGTTGGATAGGGAAAATTGGCTTGTAATGTGGCTTAACCTAACTGGTTGTGCATGGATTCTAAGGGCTACAAGGATTAAATATTCAAGGTAGGCCATTATAAAAAAGGATTCTTTGAAATAGGGGCTTTAATACCAAACAAATGCCTCAATCATTTAAACATATGTACCTCAAACCCTCAAGTTTTGACAGGAATAGATCAAATTCTGGTTAAATCAAGCATGGTTTGGTTCTCTCAAGAAGTGAGGTGAATGTAAAGAATATGAAAATAATGGTTCAGAAGCCTCACAGGAAAGTGATTTCAAATATAAAGACAGTGAGATGTGGCATGGGATTCAAAATTCGGTGTACTTTCCATGAAATTACTAAATATTTGAACTTGAAACAAAGTCATTTCAGCATTCATTTAAGCTTAGTTTCAAGGGGTAAATTGTTTCACTTATTGATATGGATTTAAAAATGGTGATGAGAATCATTTCAGCTCAAAAGTTTCAAAAACACACAGAAAATTGTAAAATAAACACACAAATTTTGAAAAATATACAATTTTTTTTTTGTTTTTTTTAAAACAGGAAAACAATTGAAATTACTAAACTAAAAGGTTCCCTCCCCCACACTTAAAGTATTTCATTGTCCTCAATGTGAACCCATGAGATGATATATGCACATGAAATGCAGAATTTTTAAATAGGACAAATAATATAAAAGTGAAAGGGTTAGGAACAGCCTGATGTGATCAAGTGATGATGGGGTCATGCAGTGTGATAAAATCCACTGCATCAGTAGGATGTCCCTCAATGTATCTCTTCAAACGTTTCCCATTGACTGTAAAGCTCCTTCCAGTGTCCTCTTGTGTGATCTCCACTGCACCATAAGGAAAAACATTAGACACAATATAAGGACCTAACGATCTGGAACGCAACTTACCAGGCATCAACTTCAGTCATGAACTATAGAGAAGGACTTTCTCTCCAACATGAAACTCCCTTTGTTGGATCATTTTGTCATGAGATGCTTTTGATCTTTCCTTGTAGAGCCTTGAGTTCTCATATGATGACAGTCGAATCTCCTCAAGCTCTTGAATTTGCAACTTCCTTTGAATTCCAGCTTGGGCCAAATCCATGTTACATTTCTTTATAGCCCAATATGCCCAATGCTCGACTTCCACGGGGAGATGACACGCTTTCCCAAAAACAATCCGAAATGGGGACATACCAATGGGGGTCTTGTATGCTGTCCTATAAGCCCACAATGCATCATCCAAGCGCTTGCTCCAATCCTTCCTATTTGGCTGCACGGTTTTCTCCAAGATTTGTTTCAACTCACGATTTGAAACCTCAGCCTGGACATTTGTTTGGGGGTGGTATGGTGTTGATGTTTTGTGTGTCACCCCATACTTTCGAAGGAGGGAAGCAAAATTCCTATTGAAAAAGTGTGTCCCTTGGTCACTGATGATGGCCTTTGGTACTCCAAACCTGAAAAAAAATCTGTGCTTTGACAAAGTCCACAACAACATGAGAATCGTCAGTCCTGGTGGCCTTGGCCTCCACCCATTTACTCACATAATCAACAACAACCAAAATATACAAAAATCCAAATGAACTAGGAAAAGGACCCATAAAGTCAATGCCCCATACATCAAAAATCTCACAAAATAGTATGGGTTGTTGGGGCATCTCATGTCTCCTAGAAATGTTCCCAGTGTGTTGGCAACGAGAGCATGACTTACAAAACAAATGGGCATCATGGAACAAGCTAGGCCAATATAATCCAGAGTCTAAAACATTCCTAGCTGTCCGTTGGGGTCCAAAGTGTCCACCACATGCAAGTGTATGACAGAAATGCAAAACAGACTCAAACTCATGATCGGGAACACACCTCCTAATGACTTGGTCACTACACATGCGCCAGAGGTACGGATCATCCCACACATAATACCTAGACTCAATTTTTAATTTTTGGACTTGATGCTTCTTCAAATTTACTGGGATTTCAGAGCCAACAATGTAATTAACTAAATCAGCATACCAAGGATGCTTACCTGAGATGGTATAGAGATTCTCATCGGGGAAAGTGTCCCGAAGTGGTACCTGATCCAAGGTGTCATCCTCTAGTGTGTGAGTAAGCCTACTCATGTGGTCTGCCACCAAATTCTCTGACCCCTTCTTGTCCTTTATCTCAAGGTCAAACTCTTGAAGAAGGAGCATCCAACGGATAAGTCGTGGCTTTGCATCTGGCTTCTTTAGGAGGTACCTCAAAGCTGCATGGTCAGAAAAAACAACTACTTTAGAGCCCAATAAATATGAACAGAATTTATCTAAAGCAAATATGACATCAAGAAACTCCTTTTCTGTGGTAGTGTAGTTTGATTGGGCTGAATCTAGCGTCCTCGATGCATAGGCGATCACATGTGAACGTCCCTCCATCCTCTGAGGTAAGACAGCTCCAACCGCGAAGTTGGAGGCGTCACACATAAGCTCAAATGGAAGGTCCCACTGTGGGGGCTGTATGATTGGTGGAGTGGTCAGACACTTCTTCAGCTCATCAAATGATACCCTGCATGAATCATCAAAATTGAAGTCAATATCTTTTTGAAGCAATCGAGATAAGGGTAGAGCGATCTTACTAAAATCTCTGATGAAGCGTCGATAAAATCCAGCATGCCCAAGGAATGATCAAACATCACGCACACATGTAGGATATGGGAGGGATGAAATAATGTCTACCTTAGATTTATCAACTTCAATTCCATGTTGTGAGACTATATGACCTAAGACAATTCGCTTTTCGACCATGAAATGACATTTTTCAAAATTTAAGACCAGATTCTTCTCAATACAACGATGCAACACATCACCCAAACTAGAGAGACATTCATCAAATGAGGACCCATAAACTGTAAAATCATCCATAAATACCTCCATGCAGGTCTCAATGAAATCTGAGAAAATACTCACCATGCATCTCTGGAAGGTACCTGGGGCGTTGCAAAGTCCAAATGGCATCCTCCGGTAAGCAAAGGTACCAAATGGGCAGGTGAATGTTGTCTTCTCCTGGTCCTCTGCTGCAATGGGAACCTGAAAATAGCCAGAAAATCCATCCAAGAAACAATAGTGTGTCTTCCCAGCTAGTCTCTCAAGCATCTGGTCAATGAATGGAAGTGGGAAATGGTCCTTACGAGTGGATTGATTTAGTTTCCTATAATCGATACACACTCGCCAACTGTTTTGTACTCTCACAGGAACTAACTCATCATTTTCATTTTTTATAACAGTGAAACCAGTTTTCTTTGGTACAACCTGAACAGGGATAACCCATTTTGAGTCAGAAATAGGGTAAATGATACCCGCCTCAAGTAATTTTTCAACTTCTTTCTTAACAACTTCTAGGAGGGTGGGATTAAGTCTCCTTTGTGGCTGTCTCACCGGTTTAGCCCCATCCTCCAAGAGAATCCTATGCATGCAAATGGAGGGGCTAATACCTGATATGTCTGCCAATGTCCAACCAATTGCCCTAATGTTCTCTCAAAAGATTCAAAAGTTTTTCTTCATGTTCAAAAGAGATATTGTTAGCAATTATGACCGGTAATCTATCACCACTGAGCAAGTATGCATATTTGAGATTTGGGGGCAATGGCTTGAGTTCCAATGTAGGTGGGTGATGTATGGATGGAGAAATTGATGCAACAGACATATCTTCACAATGAACATCAGTATCAGAATAAAAATCATTACAATCAGAGAATAAAGCACCAAATCCATCAGCATACTCAATAGCCATGTCATAATCAGAGTTCACATGATCAAAATCAGAATATGATTCCATTTCAAAATCAAATCTTAGAGAGTCTTGTTCCTTAAAAATGGGTGTAGAAGTATTCTTAGACATCAAACTAGAACCAATACTCATAATCTCCCTAAGCATAGGACAATCTAATTCCATGATGTTTTTACTTGGTGGTTCAAAATGGGAGATAACAAAAGCAGAATGGTCCTCTGAGGGGTACTTCATGGAATCCATAACATTAAATATCACAACTTCATCTCCAAACTCCATGGAAAGTGTACCCTCATTGACATTTATGATAGTTTTTGCAGTTTTGAGGAAGGGTCTACCTAAGATAATGGGGGCATGAGAACTTACCTGATCATCCTCCATGTTAGGAACATAGAAATCCGCTGGAAAGATCATGTCTCTTACCCGGACAAGTACATCCTCAAGGACTCCTGCTGGATATGCCGTAGCTCTATTCGCCAATTGCACCACTACTCTTGTTGGCTTCAACTCACCAACCTGCAAGGAAGAGAATACAGAGTGAGGCATCACATTTATGGAAGCTCCCAAATCACAAAGAGCATCAGAGAAGTGCAACTCCCCTATGGTACATGGGATGGTGAATGTCCCAGGATCCTTTCACTTTGTTGGCATTGCTAGAGTTGGTGTAATGAGTGCCGAGACATTCCTTCCAAGGTTGATCCTCTCATTCCCCTTGAGCCCTCTTCGATTGGTGCAGAGTTCTTTTAAGAATTTGGCATACCTTGGGATTTGCTTAATGGCTTCAAGTAGAGGAATGTTGATCTCCACACGCTTGAATGTGTCCAAAACCTCCTTTTGCATTGCTTCTTCAGCCATCTTCTTGGTTTGAACAACCCTATTTGGAAAAGGAAGGGGTTTAGGAGGTACATCATCAATCTTTTTCTTACCTTTATCTTTCTCCTTGTATTGCTCATCAGTTGGTATAGAATGCGGTTTCTCTGAAGTTGAGGTGAATCCCGGTGGAATGGTAGGTGCAGATGTATCGTTCATTTTCTTCCCACTTCTCAATGTGATGGAACTAACATTCCCCTTTGGATTTGGAGTGGGTTGGGAAGGTAGATTTCCAGAATTCTTACTCACAAGTTCATGGAGGGCGGTGGCAATCTGGCTCATTTGAGTCTTCAACTCCCTCAGCTCCGAACTTTGACTCTTCAGCTCATTCTGTTGATTAAGAACAATTTGCTTCAAAAGATCATCAGTATTAGAATCTACCTTTGTTTGATGATTCCCTTGTTGTTGACTTGTTGATGTTTGAGCTTCAAATCTCCTTTGGGGTTGTTGGAAACCCTACTGGTAAGGCGGATGCTGCTGGAAGTTTTGTTGAAAGGGTGGCCTTTGTTGTTGTCCAGAGCCATACCTCATGTCCGACTGATCTTTCCACCCTTGGTTTTATGTTGGATGAAACTTCTTTTGGGGATATGGTTGTTGTTGTTGCTACTGAAATGGTCTCCCAGGGAACACTGCTGCACAATCTTCTGTTTCTTGGAGTTGTGGGAAACAGTCAGTTGGGTGGCTTGTCTCAGTGCAAATACCACAAGGCCTTGAAGGAGGGGGTAGAGATGTCTTTTGTGCCAAAGCAATTTGCCTCACCATAGTGGTCAATTATTCCAACTTAGTATCAATCAAATGACTTTCAAGAGAAGAAGGACTTACTTGATGTACTCCCCTGACATGTGGTGTACCTCTATCACCAAATTGTTGAGAGTTTTGGGCCATTTTGTCGATCAATGCTCGTGCAGCTACTGGTGTCTTGTCTACCAATGCTCCTCCAGCCGCATCATCTACCATGCTTCTCTCCATAGGTGTGATTCCTTCATAGAAGTACTGAATGAGGATTTGCTCACTGATTTGGTGATGTGGGCAGCTTGCACACAACTTCTTGAATCGCTCCCAGTACTCATACATTGACTCCCCTTGGGCTTGCTTGATCCCCGATATCTCCTTTCGAATGGATGTTGTCCTTGATGCTGGAAAAAATCTTTGCAAGAAAAGATGTTTCAAATCATTCCAACATGTTACATCTTCAGGTTGCAAATAATACATCCAATCTTTTGCAGCTTCATCAAGTGAGAATGGGAATTCTCTTAATTTAATTTGATCTTCAGAAACATTTCTCGGTTTTAAAGTTGAGCAAACCACATTAAATTCCTTAAGGTGTTTGTTGGGATCCTCACCAGATAAGCCATGAAACTTTGGAAGAAGGTGAATTAATCCAGATTTCAATTCAAAGTCCGATTCAAGATTTGGGTATGCAATACAATTTGGTTGATAGTTAATATCAGGTGCAGCCAATTCTCGAATGGTTCTATTAAGTTCATTTCCATTGTTTCCAGCCATTGGTTCCTCTTTTATGTTTGAATTTGAATTGCTTCCAATTTCAATGTTTCCAGAAGAGAGGAATTCACCAACTGGTTGAATATTGAAACTTCCCGTAGATTGAGAATGTCTGATTCGTGCCCTAAGGCTATGTTCAATCTCAGGGTCAAGATCTAAGAGATCTTAGGGATTAGTTCGTGTCATAGATCAAATAAAAATGAAAAGAAAGAAGGTGGACCATAGTAAAATAAAAATGAGAAGTTTTATTTGATGGTCCAAAGATAAGTAGAAGAAAATAAAAGAAGAAGAAGAAAAATCAGATTGGGTAAATAAGAAAGAAAGAAGAGAGGAAGAGAATAAAATGTAAAATAAAATAAATACCTCTAATTGGTTGAAATAATTACTTGCCTCCCCAGCAACGGCGCCAATTTGAAAGAGCGCTGTCGTGGGCGCCCTCAAATGATTAGTATGATTTTGGGGTACTTAGGTGCAGCAGAGTGGCTGACCAAGGTCGTCTCTCAAAGGAGGAAGTGAATTTAACTACTTATTAGAGGTATTCTAAAAATAAAATAAAAGAGAATAAAATAACTACTTGAAAGGATGGGGGTGGTTTTTTTTATAGTTTATGAACCTAGAAGAAGTTTGCTGGAAGAATATTGCATTTTTTTTTGTTTTTAGTTTTGAAATGAAGTTTGATTAAAATGACACAACAGAAAGATGTTTGTTTAGACAATATTTAAAAGACGTAATCGATCTAACTCTACCTATTCAATCATTTATTAATCATTATCATTTAAATTAATATTCACTTAATTATGATCCCTTAATTTGTTAAATCCCGAACCCTACGAGAATTAACTTTACCACGAAGATTGAAGTGAATTTAACATTAGGCTAACTTCAGAACATGCAATCGCAACACCCTGCTTTGATTGATGTTCTAAAATTAGCTTATGGTCAGTGGTAAATTAAGGCACATAAACACTCTGGAAATGAGGATTAATTGAGTTTAGGGATTATATTTGAACTCTACAAATTGATCCCGTGTGGTTTTGAATTACCGGTTAAGGTTGCGCTCTCACAGTTCACACAATTCCTGACCTCGCGTGTTTTGTGTTAACTATTCAATTGCTTGCTTAGTTTCATTTAAATTAAAAACTCAATTAATAGATCATAATATGTGAATTACAGTAGCTCATTGATTCAAAATAAATGAATGAAGAAGGATAGAGGTCGATCGATTACTAAAAAGAACTACTCTTCCATGGGTGGTGTAGTCATCGTGGAGACGTTTTGCATAAGCAACAGATTGAAAGGGTAGAACCCAATATTGTCTCCACTCTTGATTCCAACCCAATTAAGAAGATTAAGATAAGAAGAAGAGGGATGAACACAGAAGATTATTTGAAGAAAAATTCAAGAAACAAACATGAAAGAAAAGAAATACAAAGAAGAGGTGAGAGAGGAGAGCCTTTTTGGAAGAGAGGTTTGCACAAAGTCTTACTTCTTCCAAGAGTTTTGAGGGGCTCCCAAGAGACACCCTTTCGGCCACACCTTCCCAAAGCCTCGACCAGCCCTCTCAAAGAGTTAAAACCCCCTTTAAATAGAGTTTGTGAGGGCTAGGGATACATAACTTTTTAAGTGTGAAATGAAAAACTCGGCCAAATATTTTATTCCAACTTGAACCGCCCATTTGACCTCCAAAACGCGTGAATTGACCGGCCTTCCGGAATTATGATTTGTGCCAAATCATGTCCCCGAGCTTTCCTCAAAATTGGGGCTCAATCCAAGCCCGTATGTAGACAATATGGCCCAAATACAGAACCTATGTCCATTCTGCCGAGTCCAGCCCACCATTGGATTAATTGATCATTTACTCCATCCAAATGCACTCTTTAGCTCTAGTGTCCTGCATGAAAGTTGTATAAAATGAAGTTAGGAACACTGTTACAAAATATCAAATTCAAATAATAAATATAAAAATATTTATCTTCGAAATACTATAATGCACTATTAAGGGTAAAACTGGAATTTTCACCAAATTTTCAAATGAATGATCAAATCCCAAATATTTTATAAATAAACATATTTAACACAATGTGAGGAAATTATTTCATTTATTATCAATAAAATATTCAATAAAATAGTGTTTTATCAGGGATCCTTAGCAAAGAGTAAGAGAGGAATCCTACACGGGATCCTCAAAGTAAGGACAACATAGGCATTCCATAACATGGTTCTTGTCAATGGAAGATCAAGAGATATATCCTACAAGGGACTTCCTAGGTCAGCACACAAGCAAAGGCATCCCTCAGGGGATCCTTATATGTACCTGGTCTCAAAGCCTCATAGGACAGAAGGGAATGTCTCACAAGGAAAAAATCCTCTAAAGCATGGGTTATGGGAGATATCTCATAGCTCATCTTCTATTAAAGGTCTCAACTAAGCTGGTCCGAACACCCAACCTATCATCCACACCATGTCTCACTCTCAGGTGACAAATGAACTCGATAAGTGGAGGAAGAACCCATCAATTTGGATAGAAACACAAAAAAATCCCTTTATATGACCTCAAAAAGTAAAAATGATTACACCATTGAGATCTACGTGGAAAAACTCTCCGAATCGACTACTCACACGCCCAATTTTGACTTCCCGAGACCAAGATATCTCAAAATTACTAAACTGAAGCAGTACATGGCCAGAGCACAATGGGCCTGCCTGTGTAATAGTACATGGAATGTACTGTTCAAAAAAAGTTACGTTGTGTCTGTTTTTACCCGAACACATGCCAATGTACCACTACACGGCGTGTACTTAAAGTACACGGCGTGTAGTCCTAAAAAAACCATTATTTTGTGTTCTACTCCACACGACCAGCCACACGGCCACCCACTACACGACGTGTACTCAAAGTACACAATGTTTACTTAAGAAAACTTTGTCTTCCCCAAACGAGAAGAACACACGGCGTGTACTCCTGGAATACACGCCGTGTCTTCTTGGTTTTTTGACGGGAAAACCCTGAAAACACCCGAAACGCCCGTTTTCGCCCCCAAAACATTAGATCTGGCCTTCAGAGGCCACAAGAAAGAAATATAAGGCTTAAAATACTTAAAAAGGAATTTTTAAAGATAATCTATGGAAAAAAAATAAACGGCCCTACCTTCAGGCGGGAACCGCCGAAGCTTCGGTTGATTTCGCTGCTCTCGGTTGCCGCACGCCGACTCAGCGCGTCGAGAGCTTCGAATCGGTACACTTCTTGGCTTCCAAATCTCCCTATTCCTCAAACTCCATATCTCCCATAGGTCATGGCCAAAGGGGCAGCATAAGAGATGTGCACAAGGGGGAGGAGGAAAGAAAAGAGAAGAAAAGAAAAGGAAAGAAGAAAATAAATGGAAGAAAAAGGGGCCGGGTCGGCCCCGGTGCCCGACATGAGTTTAGGCCTTCCCTAGGCTAAACTCACAATTATGGACTCAACAGTGAAGATGAAATATCAATAAGAAACTCTGTTTAAAAGTTATTTCCAAATGAACATACGAGAATAATTTAATATTTAATTTAATAATATTAAATATTAAATATTCCGCCAAAATTCGAACTGCTCAGATTTCTTCCAAACTCTTGTCCTAGGGTAAAATCCAGATTTTGGGACCAAAGGAGCTATCAAAAAAATTATCAGAGATCAGCTGGTAGGGAAAAATGACCTCTTTACCCCTCACAAGCATCCAACAGCAAAAATTCAAATTTCTACTCAAAACAACTGTCCGGAAAATACGAGTTCTTACAAACTCCCCACCATAAACCTTCTCGTCCCCGAGAATCCCAGTGAAGGAAATGACAACCATGCTCATAACCAAAGCATCAGCACAACCAAACTATCTAGACCATCCAATGACCTGCCTCATAGCATTAACCGCCACCTTCTACACAGAGGACATTCAAATACGACCAAACTGGTACTCCCCACCATAGGAACACCCATGTCATCATCTTAAAAGAAAACTCCGAGCTCAATAGCCCACTGGAAAACACCGAAGGTTAACCTGAACAAGGAAAACCACCCTCAAAGGCCAATGGTGCAATCCCCACCATATTTTTTTCCTTACACCGCTTCAAGATTGCAACTCAAAAAGGTTCCATTCACAATAAGGATGAACATTAGGAAAGAAAAAGGAGCTCGATGTAGGGTTGAAGCTCTCTCAGCATACTCAAGATGAATCAAGATATCGCATGATCATCTATTACAAGAGTACACTGAGATTTCACCGAAGGTGGGTCTAGCTCCCTCCGAGCCATGCTAACATCCTACCAAAACCCGACCAGGATTTAAGCATGGGTCAACCATTTCACGGTAACCCGAAATTTCACAAAGTCACCTCTACAACAGCAACATCAAAAACACTGGTTGACCAGGCCAGGAACCCGAACATGCCTGCTCATCGAAACTAGTAGTGAAAACAAACACCGCCAAAAGGAATTGGAAAACTCTAGCCAACCTTCTCACCCAGGTTTCCCTAAAATGGAACAGACATCGATCAACAAAGGTTCAAATTAAAACCAAGGGTATCTAGGACTTCCACCTTGCCCTATTGAATAAACCTCACAACCGGGTCACAAGGCTTAACCACCTAGCCCAAAAGATCCAAAACCACTTAGAAGATAGTAAAGATCACAATGAAAAAAGGAAATTCAAAACCGAAACACAACCTACAAGGGCCCTGATCCTCTCCGAGCATCCTCATAAGAAACTACTCCCTAGAGTTCACAACCCAAGCAGAAGAGAAGCTAAACTGACACCCAACATGCATCCATATATGGGAATACCCCAAGGAGGTCCAGTTCACAAGAAAATCCTTGGTATCTATCGACATCGTTCTCATTGATTTGACTAGATAACCATATACCTAAGAAACAACAACCAATAAGGGGTTAAACAAAAAAGGCATCACATGCCACATAGACCAAATAGGGTCACTGCACCACCTGTGTAAGAGGACTGAGTCATCATCCTCACACCATCACTTCAACGTAGATCAACATAACCTACCATCAGAGTAAAAAGTATGTGTAAGCAGACCCAATGGTCTCAGTCATCATTAAAAACACACACTAGCAGGCCTATATGATGTGAATCCTACATAACTAGTATGATGCATGAGACGCCTCTTGCCTTTTCCAGCCAAGAGTCAAAATATATCCCTGGAATCTTACCAATGGCCAAGATCTAGAGATCCATAGTAAATCAAAACACCACACAACATGTGAGTCGCTCAAGGTGAAAATCATATACAACTGTAATATTGCAAAATCAGAACAACAATCCCAAACCCTGGTAACCAGGACTTCTTACCAGAACAAGTGTTCATGACGCACCAACCTGATATCCATCACAGGTTCCAAAACATTCCTAATACTCCTATCTACCATATCCCAAATAGTAATGACCAAGAAGGAAAACTACTCTGATACCACTTTGTAACGTCCTGACCCAGAAGCCACTAAACTGGTGCTCTGAGCCGGTTCGCCACAAGGCCTCAAGCGCGCCTCCCCGTACGCCAGAGGATGCCGATTAGTAGCGAGGGTCTAGGGTGTGATAGTGGGGAGACTATGCCCTCATAATAGAGTAAGAAAACAACAGAAAGAAATAATTATCATACACAGTGGAAAGTAAACAATGTGCAGAAGTAGTAAACAACTGAAAGAGAACAAGTTGTAATAGTAAAATGCTGTAAAATCCCAAACAGCTATTCAATACAATACAACACTGGTCCCCCACCGGGCCGACCATACAAATACAAGTAAAAAAGAAACTGAAAGCAAAAGTATAGGGCTATGATACAAACTCCGAGCCAATCCACATACCCGATCTTCAGACAATATCGAACTGCAGTAGCCCGATCAGTAAAACCATTCGAGCAGCTCCACTCGATTATGAAACACTGCGCCTCAGCCCTATCCACCATGCAACTCGTGCTCAACCTGAAAAGTAGACATAAGGTTTACACGTACACCGAGGTTCACGTACAAGGGTGAGAAATAATCTCAGTAGGGCACCCCGACAAGAAACCTATAACTGTGCTGCTAAAAGTGTATTCAACAACAATGTGCTCAACCTAGCTGGAACACAAGAAAAGGAAGTAAACCAAATGTGCAACCACAATTTAACTCAGGGTATGTAATCCCTGTCAACTGGGAAAGTTCCACCATGGATGTCTATATCTTTATATACAAATGTATAGTCCCATACCTATACACATAGACATAACATGAATATTCATGATGGAGTGATTAAAATAATAAGAAACAACACCAACAATCGATCCTTAGGACCATAAGCTTGATCTCTTGGACATACTATTCAAGGGAATTGAGCCGGACGTAGTTCCACTCAAGCCGTATATCAAATAATTCTATCTATGGGTCCGTAATCTCATCGACATGTACCCACTTCGGCCAACGCCATAGATATGCCTTTGAACAAGCTAAACAAAGAAAAGTTATCCTCTAGTTAAACCAATCAAACACAAACAAACAAATAACACAATAGGCAACCCTCTCAGAAGTACTCGCAGACAACCCCTCTGGTCCTATCCAAGAAGTACCAACAACCCTCTGGGCAGTGCACTCAACCTAACCCCTATGGTTTGGTCATACAAAAATATAAGGCTCTCTGGGGAAGCTCGCTCGGTCAATTACCCTTATAGTCTAGGGTAGTCAGGGACTCTCTGAGGAAGGTCACGTGGTCTAACCGTCTTATATCCCCAAGGTCTAGAAACTTTCCGAGGAATCCCACTCAGTCAATTACTCCTATAGTCTCAGGTTTATCACAAACTCTCTATGGAATCTCAATCAGTCAATTCCTTCTCTAGTCTAGAAAGGTTTTAAAGAAAATCAAACAAAGTAAAGACTCTAGGAGGAAGCTCACTCAGTCTACCCTCCTGTAGTCTATAATATCCAAGACTCTTTGGGAATATCACTCGATCTATCCCCTTTAGTCTATAATGTCCAAGACTATCTGAGGAAGCACACTCGGTCTACCCTCCTGTAGTCTATAATATCCAAGACTCTCTGGGAAGATCACTCGGTCTATCCCTTATAGTCTATAGCACCAGGTTCTGATAGTCCTGTGCCAGTCAGTGCATAATAATTCTATAAGGCCAAGTATACCCAAAGAGCTACTTGGATAACCAGTCTACAACAAAACAAGCATTTCAAGAAAAACATTCCATCCGATGGTCACAAGGCATAGAAAACATGTATATCGACCTAAGGCTAACAAGACACAAAGGTCGTAAACAGAACAAGGTGTGGGAAAAACATCCAAGCACAACAAATTATCCTCACACATGATCAAATTACCTCTACAGAAGCATAAATGTAAGGCATTGAAACAACAGGGGTAAGAAGGTAAACATGCAATACCCCGTTCATGGGTATTGGTAGAATTTGCACATAAAACTCAAAGACTTCGAAAGGCAAGGCACAAACCACCTACTCAGGCACACAAGGAATAGTAGGCATCCTAACAAACAAGAAAGATGTCTCGTGTTAGGCTCAGTACCACCAACCAAGAAGCACCTCTGGTAAACAATACAACATCAGCAAAACCAAGTCAGATATAAACAAACAGTGAGGGTGGCCTGAATGCCCAACCCAACAATACATCCAAAGCCCAACAGGATTTATAGTTGGCATGAGTTCTTTGTGACAACCGATCACCATCTCTACCCAAACCCGACATAAAAACTCAAGGTTGATCAAACAACAGGCACCCACTGGGTCCCTCAGGGAAAACACTGAGGAGGCATCATACTCGGGATCCTCTAGGTAAACACGAGCAAAGGAATCCTATTGGGGATCCTTAACAAAGAGTAAGAGAGGAATCCTAAACGGGATCCTCAAAGGAAGGACAACATAGGCATTCCATAACATGGTTCTTGTCAAATTAAGAACAAGAGATAGATCCTATAAGGGACTTCCTAGGTCAGCACACAACCAATGGCATCCCTCAGTGGATCCTTAGAAGTACCTGGTCTCAAAGCCTCATAGTCCAGAAGGGAACGTCTCACAAGGAAAACGTCCTCTAAAGCATGGGTTACGAGAGATATCTCATAGCTCATCTCCTATTAAAGTTCTCAACTAAGTTTGTCCAAACACCCAACATATCATCCACACCATATCTCACTCTCAGGTGACAACTGAAAACCCAAAAACCCCTGTATATGACCTCTAAAAGTCAAAAAGATTCCTCCATTATGATCTATGCAGAAAAATGCTCTGAATAGACTACTCACACACCCAATTATGACTTCCCAAGCCCAAGATATCTCAAAATTACTAAACTGAAGCAGTACATGGCCAGAGTACATGGCCAGAGCAAAATGGGTCTGCCTGTGTAAGAGTACAGGTCGTGTACTTTTCTATACATGGAGTGTACTGTTCAAAAAAAGTTACGCCATGTCCGTTTTCACCCGAACACATTCCCATGTACCACTACACGGCGTGTACTTAAAGTACACGACGTGTAGTCCTAAAAAAACTACTATTCTGTGTTCTACTCCACACGGCCAACCACACGGTCACCCACTGCATGGCGTGTACTCAAAGTACACAAAATGTACTTAAGAAAACTTCAACTTACCCAAATGGGAAGAACACACGGTGTGTTCTCCTAGAATACACGCCGTGTATTCTGGGTTTTCCGACGGGAAAACCCTGAAAACACCCAAAACACCCGTTTTCACCCCTGAAACATTAGATCCGGCATTAAGAGGACACAAGAAAGAAATATAAGGATTAAAATACTTTAAAAAACATATTTAAAGAGGATCTATGGAAAAACCATAAACGGACCTACCTTCGGGTGGAAACCGCCGAAGCTTCGGTTGATTTCGTGGCTCCTGATTGCCGCACGCCGACTCAGCGCGTCGAGAGCTTCGAATCGGTACCCTTATTGGCTTCCAAATCTCCCGATTCCTCAAACTCCATATCTACCATAGTTCACGGCCAAAGGGGAGGCATAGGAGACATGCTGAAGGGGGAGGAGGAAAGAAGAGAGAAGAAAAGAGAAGGAAAGAAGAAAGGAAAAGGAAGAAAAAGGGGCCCGGGCCGGCCCCGGTGCCTAACATGAGTTTAGGCCTTCCCTAGGCTAAACTCCCCATTCTGGACTCAAAAACGTAGAAAAAATCTCAATCTGACACTCCGTTTAAAAGTTATTGCGAAACGAACCTACGAGAATAATTTAATATTTAATTTAATAATATTAAATATTAAATATTCCTCCAAAATTCAAACTGCTCAGATTTCTTCCAAACTCCTGTACTAGGGTAAACTCCCTATTTCGGGACCAATGGAGCTGTCATAAAAATTATCCAAGATCAAAAGGTAGGGGGAAAATGACCGTTTTACCCCTCATGAGAATCCAACAACAAAAATTCAAATTTCTGCTCAAAACGATTGTCCGAAAAACACAGGTTCTTACAGTTTGGCCACACGTTTTCCAAATTGTGCACCAATCGTGCACGATCAGTTGTAGGAAGGGGGTACTCGCATGGTTAGGCCACACGATTAGGGAAACCATGCACCAACCATGCAAATCACCTCTGTAATTTTGTATGCAGTTTTTACTTGACCATGTAAATCCTGGCGCACAGTTAGGGAAAATCATGTGCCCGACAACACCCCACTATGCATCCTATCACAATTATAACTAACCATGCATATTACACACCACAATTTATTCTAATCGTGAAATATACCATTTTCTCCCAAAAAAGATGGGTTTCGGGCTCCGAACAATCCCAAGACACCCACAAAACACTAGTAAACACATTAGAAATCCTTATTACATCAAAAATAAAAAATTATACCAAAATTAAAAGGATCCATACCTAAGTAAAAAACCAGTTTCTTATAGATTTAAATAGTAATTAATATAAATAATATTAAGATCACTTATTGTTTAAAAAGATATTTTTTTTCTAGAAAAATAGTTTTTTCTATATATATATATATATATATTATATTTTCATTTATAGGTTAAAGTTATAATATTTAGAAATTGATTTAGATTAAATGGAGTCAGAAATTTTAACCACTATATTAAAATTAGGTAAATAGTTCATTTTTATTTTTGGGAATTATAATATGTTTCAGAGGTAAAAAATAAATAACCACGGTAAAGGTAAAATTAGGTAAAAATAGATAAACTAAGTGGTAAAGACTTAAAATATAGTGAAACCTTATCGATAAATTATGTAGATAGGGGTATGCATGACCCATATCCATTATTTTTCAATTTTTATCCACTTTCCTTTTAAAATGAGAACCTAACACATTAAGGAATGGATATTTTTTTATATGTCACTCGAAACCCACCCATAAAAGGACCCTTCCTCTACCCATCCTAAATCACTAAAACTATTTAGTTATCTCTTGAATATTTTTCCATTTTAACTCTAAAAAAATACTTCTAATATTTTTAGTGGCTTTTGGTTCCAAGAAGGAATTCCAAATCCTTCATTCCAAAGGAACCTGTATTGAGAATAGAGAATTCATCAATGTACCTAGTTTTCTCCCATATTTTACCATTATCTTCTCAAAAAAATATTTATAAATATCATTTTACACTATAAATACTTTATATTAACATCATTATACTTCTAAGAAAATGATATTACTGTTTTATAACTCTATACTCTTACACATTCATTAATATAATGTGTTCTTATTTGGGTTTGTTCAACCACCTACATGAATGTTGCTATAAAATATTAGAAAAGTTAACATTAGTGATGGTTCATTTGTGATGGATGAAATCACATAAAATATAACAGAAAATATAATTTTTTTTGTGATGGATATTATCATCCTTGACAAAAAATATTTAATGCGAAGGGTAATAGTAACATATATAAAGTCCATCATTATTAGTCATAGTGGGAAGGTTATTAGCGACAAATAATATAGTCCATCATAAAAGGTTCTACCAATAATATTTTAGTGACAAATAATCCACTGTTATTACGCCATTGAAAAAACCTAAAAAAATCCATGAAACACTTTCCCCCCATTCCTTTTTCCCTTTTTCCTCGTCATGCACCCCGTTTTTTAGTGATTGAGGTTCGAATACCCCAGGTACAAAATCTTATTCCCTCTTCATACTTTCTTTTATATGATCTCCCATCCCTCTTACTAAAATTTGTTCAGTCAAACCTTATGTCAAAATATTTACTAGATTTTTATGGTTTATTCAGTATTTAGGGTTCCAGTAGGTCTATTCTTTATTATTTGGGTGTCCTCCATTGAAGATGACAAGTTCTGTCTCCCCATAGGTTACAACACTTGATTTTAGGTAGTTTTCCCAATATTTAACCTTTAGATTTAAGAACTTAGTTGTTATAATTCAATGTATTTGTTCCTTTTTAGTTTAATATAAATTTTAAATCAAAATATGGTTTCAAAGTTATTCTGAGGGTTTCTTTTTCAAGATTTGATTAAAACAAAATGTTTGTTTGGGATTTTTTAAAATGATTTGTTAGTATAAGATACACATTTTGTTTTAGCCACATGTTATTATTTCATATTTGATCTTGGGTATATTTTTAGTTGTGAAGGATTATAGATTTATGATTATATAATTTGAAAACAGTTTCTTATTAAAGTTTGTAGGGAGGTGAGATAAAGTGTTGAGATTGTATGAGTATCGTAGGGTTCCTCGGTAGTCCTTGGAATCCTTATGTCATTTATCATGATGATTGATTGATATGTATACTTATATGATTCTTTTTTATGTTTGAACTATTAAAAATCATGATATGTAATATTTGAATTTATTCTACATGTCCATGCTTCTTGATTCTATAAATTAATTTAGTGTTACATATCATTCATCAATGATATTCGATTATTTTTTTTACAGTATTTGAACTTTTTCCATGCTTGAGATTATTTATCATGTCTTAGAAATATTTATGAAAAAATTAGTTATAATTAATAATAATTAGTTTTACTTAATAAATATTTTCAATAATTAGTAGAAAAATTCTATGATTTTTAAAAAATATAAAAAATACTAAAAAATATTAAAAAATTACAAAAATTAGTAAAAATATTGTAGTAATTAAAAAATGGCAATAATTATTAATTTCTTTTAATATTTAATAAAAAATTAGTCAATATTACTAGTAATTAGTAAATGTTGTTAATAATTAGTAAATAAAAATAATTTATGATAATTTGTAATACATTGTTAAAAAATATATAAAATAATAATAATTATTAAAAATAAGTAATATTTATTAAAATTATAGTTATAATTGATATATAAATATTATTAATTATTTATTAAAAATTAATAAATATTATTAATAATTAGTAAAAAATTGTCATAACTTGTAAAAAAATATAAGAAAATCCATCAATTACTAAAAATTCACAATAATTAGTAAAAATGTTGTAATAATTAAAAATAGTAATAATCATTAATAATTTGTAATAATTAAAAAATAATTATTCAATATTAGTAATAATTAGTAAATATCAGTGATAATTAGTAAATATTAGTAATAACTTGTAAATATTAGTAAATTACAATAATTCTTAATAAATTGTAAAAATATATATGAAATACTAATAATTATTAAAAAATAGTCATATTTATTAAAAATACAATTATAATTAATGAATAATTAGTATTACTTAATTAATAATTGTAATAATTAATAAAAATTAATAAAAAATTGTAAAAATTAGTAATTTATTTGTTATAACTAGTAAATAAATAAATAAAATACTAATAATTATTAAAAATTCACAATAATTAGTAAAAATATAGTAATAATTAAAAATATTAGTAACAATTATTAAATAATATGTAATAATTAATAAATAAGTAGTTAATATTTGTAATAATTATATAATGTTAGTAATACTTAGTAAATATTAGTAATAAATTGTAAATATTAGTAAATTATGATAATTTGTAGTAAATTTTACAAAAATATATAGAATAAAAATAATTATTAAAAATTAATATTAATTTGAAAAAATTTTGTAACAATTAAAAAAATTATTAGTAATTATTAAAAAATTGTAAATATTAATAAATAATTAGTCAATATTAGTAATAATTAGTAAATGATAGTAATAATTAGTAATTATTATTACTGAAATAGGTAGGGGACTGACCCCTTTATTATTACTGAAATAGGTTAGAGTCCAACCCCTTTAGTAATTATTATTAATAATTTTTAAATACTAATAAAATTTTCGATAATTTGTAATAACTTGTAAAAAATATAGAAAATACTAATAATTATTAAAAATTAGTAAAATTTATTAAAAAAATTGTTATAATCAATAAATAATTAATATTATTTAATAAATATTTTAATAATTAGTTATAATTAATAATTATTAATAGTAAAAAGTAAAAATAGTAAGAATTTGTGATTAGTAGTCATGATTAGCTACAATTAAAACATAGTAATAATTTTCAATAATTAGTCACGATGAGTAATAATTATTCTTATTATTTTTTTATTTTTTTATAAAACTATGGACTTAGGAATTTGACCCCAGACTCTCTTATGTGACCGTCATTGGATAAATCATCATAAAAATCCTATTTAATGTAGTATAAATATCACTTACATTGAGGCTGTTGAAACATTTATGTCATTTGCATCAAAAAAATCAAAGTTTATTTCTAAAGGAACAATTTAAAGTCTATGTATGAAATGTGTTCTTAGGAGATTTGAAATCTTTGATAATGTTGGCCTTTATTTATTTAATTTTTGTTTTCAGAAAGATTATATTTTTTAGTACCAATATGGTGAATGAAATTATTTAGAAAATATAATTTGTTTGTTATGAATCCATCATTTCAGAATTCAGTACATGCTATTATTGGACTATGTATTCAGAAAAAAATATCTCAAAATGACATTCTAAATCCTAAATCAGAACCATCTCAATTTTATAATTTTCTGAAATCTACTAAGGAGGCCTTATAATGAGATGTAAGATAAGAAAATTTGAAGGTGTTACAAAATTCATGGCTGTTAAATGTGATTTTGGGATGTCAAATAGTTTTTTTGATCAAATATTTTCTTTATTTAAATCATTGTTTCATGATGTAAATACATTATTGATAAGTTTCTATGAATGTAATAAGTGGTTCTATAATTTGTCTCTTTGTTATTAGAAGATCCATGCATGTTCAAATAACTGCATCTTATATTATAGTGATTATGAATCATTAGTTATTTTTCCAACATGTGGAGAATCAAGGTATAAATAGGTACAATAAGGAAAGTCTGTATTTCCTGTGAAACAATGAGGAATTTTACAATTACACCTCGTTTAAAACGTCTACTTATCTATCACAAAACGAATATAATGATTATATGAAATAAATCAAATATTTCCATCAGAAAAAGATTATATCATCCATGTTCTGGTGATTCATGGATTCACTTTGACCAGGTGCATCCTTATTTTACTTTATATCCACATAACATACTGTTGAGTCTTTCTACGAATGGTCTTTCTATTTGGATGATTATGAAGGATATATATATATATAGCGTTATTAATTATAGTACATATAAAGAAGAATATCAATGTTTATTTGAATCCACTAATCGATTAGTAAATTTATTTATGGAATGATATTGTAACTATATATGATATAATTTCATATCTTAATTCTACCATGAAATTTGAATTAATGTGGAAAATTAGTTATTTTTTGGAATATGGTATGTTATTTGGATGGATTACACATGGTCTGAAATCATATTCATACTAGATAAATAATAATAAAGTATTTATTCTTGTTAATGGAAGAAAGAATAGTTATTTTAACATTCATCAGAGATTTTTTCCTATGGATCACCCTTTTTGAAGGAATATTTTTTTTCAAAAGGTATAATTGAACGAGATTAAACTCTAGAAGTTCTCTTAGTTATTATAGTAAAATATATCATCCCTTCATTACCTCCTATTAGTTTTAGAACAACTATAAATGAACAAAAAAATATGGTTTTGGGATAGATCATAATTGGATAATGTGAATTATTTTTTGGGAATTTTCATATTGGTCTGACTTGTTTGTTCATCACATGTTATATGTAATAAAATTTGAAAATAATTTTTTTGATAACATATTTTATATTATGTTAGACACACCTAGTAATACCAAAGATAATGTAAATGCATTGGTAAATCCTACCCAAGTTTATAGGCATCTCAAACTAGAATTATTTGAAATTAAAATATCACATGATTTAATGATTCCAAAAGTGTTTTATCCATTTTATAAAGAAATTAATTTATTATTTTGTTAATGAATTAGATATTTGAAGTTAATATATGGTTATGCTTCTAATTTTTCTCATTACATTAGAAATGGTCATATTACAAATCTAAAAAGTCATGATTGTCATTTCATAATGGAAGGACTTCTACTTGTTGGTATTAGAGGTTACTAAATACTTCAATATGGGATGCTTTTACCAAAATATCATATTTTTGTAAATATATTTTTATGAAAACATCAGATTATGATGAATTGAGTATTCTGAAAAAAGAATCTATTTTAATTTTATGTAAATTAGATAAAATATTCCCACTGGCCATATTTAACTTAATGGAACATTTAATATTGAATTTTTTATATAAAGATAAATGTTGAGGGTTGATAAAATTTTGATGGATGTTCCCATTCGAGATATGTATGTAAAAATTAGAGAATAAATTATGCAACAAATCATTGGTTAAAGAGTCAATTACAGAAGAGTACTTACAGAAGGAAATTTCAAATTTCTTCTCTTATTATTTTCAATTTGAATATCCTTCAATATATAATCGCATGGATTGAAATGAGGAAAATGTTGAAGATGTCATAGAGAATCAATTGTTATTTTAAATTAACCTAATATTGTTTTGGTAGTAATCTTGAATTATGGATTTTAGATGAAGAACTACATAGAGAGCATACATATATTCTACTCAATTGTGAAGAAATGACATAATTTGTACAGTAAGTACCACTTTTTATTATCTTTTATAAAAAATTTAAGGGGTAAATTTATTTATATTATTTTTTTTAGAATATATGATGACCATGTAAAAAAAATTTATAAAAATTACCCCTACTGCTCTTGAATAATGTCGACAAGATATTTTTTTATATTGGTTTCAAATAATGGAAAGTTGAGTTGTTTACAGTGGAACATTAAATCAATTTTTCATTGTTATCTATTATTAAATTTTTTTATTGTTTTTAGGTATATCAACATGAAATTTAAATTTATATTTTATTATGTGTGCTAAAAAAACCCTCCATATAAATTGGTAAAATATTATAATGGGTATGTGGGTAATGGATCTCGATTTTATAAACACATATATAATGAATCAAAGAAATAAATTAACAAATGTGTTTGTAAAGACCCCAAACCTAGTAAGATATAGTTATTGGTTAAATCATTACATTTTAACTAAAGAAAAGGATTATCATCGTAAAGGACCTAATAGTTTAGAAGTCATGGTAAACTATATACATACTTAAATCTCACATTACATTTTAAAACATAAAATAAAAAACAATATTTATTTGAGAATATCATTATTATTTCTATAATATAATTTTATATCATTCATAGTAAACATCCTAGGATACTAGGAAAAAGGGAAATATAAGAAATGGGTGAACTTAGATGCTCAGTAAGGGAATACAAATAACAGAATCTATCATATAATGAACAACGAATGAATAATTTGGAAGGAATAAACAATTATCAAATAATTTCATATAAATAATCACATGAGATTTAATCTTATCCATATATGAAATAAATTATTGAATTATATTATGTATATCAATAATTTATTTCATGATGATGGAATACATAATACAGGACATTTGAAACTTACCGTCAAGGCCTCATGCCAAGATATCTTATATAAATGGGTGAAACCTTGGATAAAATACCCAATCTATCTTATCTCATGAGACCTACTAATCCATCAATGGGATATGTAAATCTGTAACCCACCCATTCCATAATAAGTCCAATTAACTAATCATATAAATAGAAAATAAAACTTAATCAACATTCCTTAACAATCGATAAATGCCCGTATTGGAAGAACTAACATACAATATTGTTAATAATTTCCCCAGTAAAATTGATCATAAACCAACAATAGAAATATGTTGGATGGTATAATTAGATCATATCCTCACTAAATCATAATATTATTAAAATATTTTTACATGGATTAAAATTATTTTAAAACATCACTTAAATACTTCTTGAGGAAAATACCCTTTTCATTTTGAAATAACTTATTTAAAATTCAAAAATTTAAAAAATATCTAGAAAAAAATATTTGTAAAGGACCATGGAAGACTAAAAATTAATATTCATTTGGTGATCAAGATGGTGGGGAATTATGTTCATTTTATTTATGTTAAAACAAATATTCATTTCACATTTTTTGGTAAAAAGTCAAAATTCACTCCTTTGGAAAATGATAAGAAGATTCCTTTTAAACCATTTTTTAAAAAAAGTAAATAATGGGAAATATGACTTTAAAAAAACATAATATAATAGTAAAAACTTTTTTTAAAACATTTTAAAGTAAATATGGACATCAATGGAAAATATTCCTGACCGATTAGAAAATAAAATTGATTTTCCTTAAAAAATATTGGTCTCTTGAGTACATAAGAAGAGTAAAATGAAAGTAAAACTTGAAATATATATAAATAAGTAGAGGAGAATAAAATAAACTAGTTTTAAGATATAAATATCATATAATTTTCTCAATATAAACTTAAACATAAATGACCATGAATAAGTATGAGATTATGAAATAAACCCTTACCACTTTTGTGACTTTAAAATCAAAACTTCGTGAATGATAGAACCTTATATAGATGTGAAAATACCCATAATTTTTATAATAATAATCCTAAAATAAATTCATGGGAATTATATACACCACATAAAATAGATAGGTGGTGAATATGATAGGTGTCTCACAAAAATAAAAGTGAGACAAAAATACCTTACCTCGGGTTTGACTTTCTTCATAAGTGATTTTCACCTCATTTATAATTAATTTAAATTTATTATAATGATATACTAGAAATATATACATAATTATTATAAATTATCCACATATAACATTTCAACTCTTGTTTATTAATAATTATTAATTAAAATCACCATTTATGAGTGTTAACTATCTCATTTTTCATGTAAGTTTCAATTTACAAGTTTGAGTCCATTTGTATTTCTCATGGTTCCATCATCTCTAGAATTATAATTATGATGTAAATATCATATATATTTATTATATACATATATATAATCATCCAACAAATTTATATATAGAAAAATATATTACACCGTTCATAGAGACAGTAGGTCAGACGTATGCAAGAACGTTATTTTCACTTTTCGACAGATGGAATGAAATAATGGTAAATAATAATTTACATTTACTTAATCATTATTATATCACATATATATATATATATATATATATATATGTGTGTGTGTGTGTGTATCATATATATATATATCATATATATTCACTAAATTTACCCTTATTACTATCCATGTAAAGCAGTAATGAAAAACGAATCACATTGCTTCGTGGAGGTGGTAGTCCACACGTATGCATGAATAGTGTTATAATTTTACAAAAGATGGAATGATAAGAAGAAAAAAAATGATATTATAATCCAATAAGAATAATTATATCATAAATATCATATATAAACATTAAATACATCATAATAACCATCTATTAATGATAATAACTGAAAATGAATTATATCACTACGTGGATGCGGTAGTCCACACATACGCATGAGCAATATTTTCACATCCCAATTAATGAGAAATAGGATGAATAATGTTTAATTAAAAATATTAATAATAAAATTTCAGTATATTTAGGACAATTAATCTATTATTTTATGATGAATGCCAAAAATTTATTGGAGGTACAAGAAGAACTCATTTGAAAGAGGTCAGGAAGGATGATTATCTTTCCTTCAGTTGGCCTCCTTTATATACTTTCTTAAGGACCCTTGGAATATTATTTTTGGAATAAAAGAACCTCTAATTAATTTATATTGAAGTTTATAAAATAATTTAGTAGGGTGTGGTCAAACTAGATGGCTCAAAGTTGTGTAAAGAAGAGAGATGAGGGGTGTCCTTTTATAATTGAGGTGAGTGACACAGTTGTAATTTTTCAATGTTTTAAAAATATCATTAAGTCAATTTCATAGAAAAATGAATCCAAAATGACTGATATTTGAAGTTGATAAAGGTAAGGTCGAAATAAATCCAACCAGTTAGGTTTAATCAAGTGGTTAGGTCATTTTAACCCCTACCATTTTAGATTAACCCCTGGTAAACCCGTTTTGACCTTAACCGTGGTAACAACTTTTTCAATATTAAAGAGTTATAATTTTAATTAAATGATAAAAACTATCACATAAATGGAAAATTTATGAAATTTTCAACCATTTTAACCATACTTTTCCTCTTTCAATATTTTTATTATTTTTAAATAGTTTAATAAAATATTATATTTCGTAAAATATCATTAATATCATTTTTAACACTACTCATTTAATTTAAAATTAAAGACATAAAAATAAAAAATGAATTAGAATATAAAAACTTTAACAATAAATTATACATAATTATTAACCATTAAATTCATGTTATTCCATAGTTCATCCAAAAAATATTTCTTTTTATGTTTTTAAATTCATTTACTTTGATTTTTCAACTGATTTCACAATCACCATGTCAACATTGAATAATAATTTAAGGTAATTATATAATCACTAAAAATTCTAAATAAATAACCATCATGAAAATAATTTTATTATTCTTAAAATAACCTTCAATATTCATTCATATCTTATTTTTATTCATACATGAACATATAAAAGATATTTAAAAGTAAGAGAGTTTTATTTTTTATTTTTTTTACTTAAAATATTATAAATATCATTATTAAAGAAAAATGGGAAAAAATTACATATATTATAAAAAATATACACAATTATCATATATGATCCACTTATAACATTTCAACACCCATTTATTAATAATTATTTATTAAAATCTCCATTTATTAGTGTTAACAGTCTCATAATGTAAGTTTTGGTTTGGTAGTTTGGGTCCTTTTGTTTTTATCATGGTTCCATAATCTAAAAAATTATAATTATGATCTAAACATCATATATATTCAATATATACATATTCATAATCATATATTAAAGTTATATATATAAAAATGAATTACATTATTTATGGTGATGGTAGGTTTTACGTACAAATGAATACAATTTTCACTTTTCAATGGATGGAATGAAAGAAAGGTAAATAAAAATTAAAATTTTAAAAATAATTATTATATAATATACATATCATATATATTAATTAAATCTATCCTTATTACTCTCCATGTAAATATGTAATGAAAAACGAATCACATCGCTTTGTGGAGGTGGTAGTCCACACATATGCATGAGCGGTGTTATTGTTTTCAAACGGATGGAAAGATAAGAAGGAAGATATTATATTAAAATTTAATAATCAGAATTATATCATAAATATAATATATAAACAATAAACCCATCATAATAACCATACATAAAATATGGAGATGGTAAATTAATTGTATTGCAACATAGAGGCGGTAGTCCACATGTACGCATGAGCGATACTTTCACTTCCCATTTGATGAAAAAGAGGATGAATAATGGTGGTTACATAATCATAATAAAATTTAATTATTTTTATTATACTGATTTTATTTTATTTTATTATTAATACCTTAAATTTATAGTTAGTAGAAGAATAAGTAATTTGAAAGAGGTTGACCAGGATGATTACCTTTCCTTCGGCTGGCCACCTTTATATCCTTCCTTACGAACCCTTGGAGTAGTATTTTAACTATGTAAAAACATCTATTTTTTGTATATGTAAGTTTATAAGATAATTTTTTTGGTTTGAAACAATATAAAATTTTCAAAGTGGTGTAAAGAGGAGAGGGGAGATGTGCCCTTTTATAATTGAGGTGAGTGACACACTTGTAAATTTTCAATGTTTTAAAATATTATTAAGTCACTTTCTTGAAACAATGGCTCCAAAATGATACATATTATAATTTTATAAGTTCAAGTTCTAAATAAATCCACCAAATGATGTTTCATCACGTTTTTAGGTCATTTTAACCCTTATCATTTTCAATTAACCCCATGGTAAATCCGTTTTGACCTTAATCACGGTAACAAAGTTTTCAATCTTAAAAGGTTATAATTTTACCTATAAGATAAAAATTGGATAATAAATAAAAAATGGATGAAATTTTAGACAATTTATCATCCTAATTGTCCCAATTTAATATTTTTATTATTTTTAAATAATTTAATAAAATATTATTTTTCATAAAATATTAATATTGCTATTTTTTCCACTATTCATTTATTTAACTTTAAAGAAAACAAGATTAAAATGAATTATAATATAAACTATTTAAACAAAAATTATACATTATTATTAACCAAAAAATTTATATTTAACCATAATTAATCAAAAAATATTACTTTTGATGTTTTTTGATTTTTTTACTTCTTTCACAAGCACCGTGTCATCATTGTGTAAGAGTTTAAGGTAATTATAAAATAAATAAAAATTATAAATAAATCACCTTAATTAAAATAATTTTATTATTATCAAAATAAAATTTAATATTCATTCAAAAAATATTTTTATTCTTACGTTAACATATAATATATATTTAAAAGCAAGAGATTGACATTTCTTATTTTTATTTACATAAAATAATATAAATATCATTAGAAAGGTAAAATAGAATAAAAATGACATATATTTGAATTTTGGATGGATATGGTATAATAATTCCCATAAAATAAAATAAGGGAAAGATATGGGTTGATTTTGATACCTTATCTCACAGTTTTAATCTTGTTTTATCCATTTTTCCATTATCGAGGTGACAAATATTTATCACGATTACGATTCATAATGACAAAAAATAAAAGGGATATATTTACTAAATTTGAATCTACTAATTAAAAATATGGTATCCATTTTTCAATATTCAATATCTATAAGCGGTATAAATCAATTCTGATATAAATGTGTAAAACGCAATGAAAAACTATTTTTAGAAAAATGTATTTTTAAGCATAAAAATTAACTGATATCAAAATAATGAATATCGATGATTAAAAGAAGTTATATTATATTATTATAAATTAAATGGATCATATTTCAATTTAATATAAAATCCAAAATAGACTGGGACTTTTAAATTACTTAATTTAATGAAAATAAATGTGAGTATTTGAAAAATCAGTATTTTTCACTATTCACTGAAAAATCAATCATTTCACAAATCCCAAAATTTCACTTGATTATAATTTTGATATTTTAATTTAAAAAATGATGTTAATTTTATAAAAATTAATTTTTAGAATTGGCATAAATTAATCATAATTCCCATGCCCAAAATGCAATAAAATCATATTTTTGAAGAAAATGCATTTTTGAAGTATAAAATGTCTTCACTAAAAATGAATGCTTACTTTTTAAGAATTAATCAATAAATTTTTATTGAGTAGGAAAATTATACATATATTTCATAATGTTCGTACTCATATTCATACCATCCAATTAAATGACTATGTTGTAATAGTCACGTTTAAATACTAGTTTTTTTATAATATTCTAAATTCACTTAAAGATTAGTGTTTCATGTTAAGAAAGATATAAATATTAATTTTTATTTTAAAATAATTTTTTGGGGTGTTACATTCTACCCCCTTAAATAAATTTTTCCATTATAACTTTATCTTGGTCATTAAATGTTAAATATTTGAAAATATCTTTCTTTAAAACCCACATTATAACGACCCATACTTTTTTTACATAGATATTACATATTATTAGTTGAATATTCATTACAAAACATTATGATACACACTAGAACCATAATGTTTTATTATATTTAAAAACTTAGAGAAAAAAAAGCTGGTTCATAAAACAAATCTACATCATCTCTTACTTAGTTCTTCATAACAAGCACCCTTATTAGACACATCAGACTTAAAAATTTCCATCATATCCCAGGGAAAGGAGAACATAATAAAGGGTGATATAAGATTCTAAATGAGGGAATAAACATGATAAGGATGTATAACATTTGAGCTAAAGGTGTAACAAGATATCATAAAAGTTAAGGCTTAATAGTAATCACGTGAGAGAATAACATAAATAACACAACATCATAAGATCATGGAAACATATTAAATGTGAAAAAATGACATAAACATAACTGTTGGATTAACCTATTTTGATAATCCCAAATCATGTTTAATTTTATAATAGGTTAGTTGTTTGACAATCTATTTTTATCTATTTTTATCTCATAACTTTGCTAAAATAAGTTTATTGTATAAAAAGTCTCTAGTAAAAGGTCACTACTGAAGGTTACTGGTCACCGTTGAAGACCTTACTAATGAAGGTTACCATTATAAAAGCTACAGTTGTAAAGTTAGTATTAGAAGTCACCAGTACAAGGTCACTATTGTAAAGCCTACCGTTGAAGTACTTATCGAAGCATACAGATGATGAGTCAATGTGATATGTAACTGTTGTGACAAGGTTGCTGCTACAAAGAGTTTTTGTTAGAAGTCCACTGTCAGACTTATTATTGGAAGTCTACAGTTAGTGAATTCTACCATTGGACAAGTCTATAGTTGGTGAATTCTACTGTTAGACAAGTCTACAGTTAGTGAAGTCTATCATTGGAAAAGTCTACAGTTGGTGAAGTATATCGTTGGACAAGTATACAATTAGTGAAGTCTACTGTTGGAAAAGTTTACCATTGGTGAAGTCTACCATTGGAAAAGTCTACAGTTAGTGAAGTCTACCATTGGTGAAGTCTACCATTGGACAAGTCTACTACTATTTAAGCTTGCTACTGAAGATGATACCGATTGACAGGCTACTGTTACCAGTCTACTGATAACATATTCTATACTTTATCTATTTTCTTAATATATCATAATGATCATATTTGATTGATTTCATGCATCTAATATTAATTAATATTGTTTGTAGACATATCAGAAGACCATGTCTTAATAGTACGAGGTACGAGAAAGATTGCGCGTGATGTGCTTACTCATTTTTGTCAGACCTAAAATATGAAAGAGAAAAAGACCGAGGAATAAATATATATAGAGGCATATAGAAAAAGAAAGGAAGTACCTAGAAATAAAAAGCATTACTGAAGAAAAATAAGAAGAACTCTCCTGTGCAGATACTGAAAATCCAAAAATATTCACGAAGATATTTTTGAAAAACATATTCAAGGATATACTGCGGTGGTTAAAAGAACCCTTGTACCATGAAGTTGAACATCTCAGTACCTAGAAGCCAGTACCTGAAAGTTACGACACTCTATTTTTGGTGGAAACTTGCAGAGAAGAACAAAACCTTCATTTTCTTAACTCCAAGAAGTCCAGAGTTGATCTTAAAACACACAGAGTATTCTAAACTCCATCCTAATTTCTCTAGCTCCAATGTGTTCCTTATTTTACATTTCTGAGTAGTGTGTGTTTGTTACAAAAATACTGTCTCCTATGCTTTAAATAGGGGATAATGGAAATATCCACTAAAAAATCTCTCACCTTTGTTTCCCATCCATAAATGTGGAAGAAGCCTTATGTGGCTTTGTTGCATGTTTTCCCACATAGAACTGTGGTAGAGGTTATAGAACCTAGATAGTTTGTAAAAACTATTGTAAACCCTGATACAAGTTGTGTATCAAGTTTATTTATACAAAATGCTTGGTGGAAAGTGATCACCAAGTTGAGTGGATTATGTATTGGATTGAGATTGAACCTCTTGTTTATATTGTTGTGCTAATCCTTATATCCTATTTTTTATTTTATCCACTGCTTATATCTTTCAAATATAGAAAACAATTTTTACATTAACTCTAATAGTTATTTTTTGTTAGTGTGTATATATGCTTAATTCAGTAAACCGGTTTCAAAAGTTGAATTAGTGATTGCATTGATTCAACTAAGGACTAATCAACCTTAGAGGAACTTGTTGAGCAATTAAAAATTTATATCTGTACCACCTTAATTGAATGGGATATTTTGAATTGGGGGATTTTTATCATAATTTTTTTAACAGAAAATTTAATTGGAACTCAATTCACCCCCTCTTGAGTATCCACTCCGACCAGAATTTGGTATCAGAGGAATTTTATTTTCATGTGTTCAAATTATTTTCAACTATGATTTTAGTTTTATCTTAAAGATCTTAAAATTTCTGTCCTATCTAAATTTTCAGTTCTTTAAATTCTAAGTAACTATCGAAACTAGAGTTGAGGCTGCTGCTACTAACATTCCACCTTTCTTTAATGGTAATAACTATGCTCAGTGGAAATTAAAAAGTAAAATGTATCTAGAGAGCATGTGACCAAAAATCTAGGACACAATTGTATAACAACATGTATTGTTTGCTACTGATAGGGAAACATGGTCTCAATTGACTAAAGCTACATATAATAATAACTGTAAAGTAATGAATTCTTTGTACTCTTCTCTAGGTGATGAGGAATTCAATAGAATATCTGCTTGCAAAACTGCATATGAAATTGTGGATACTTTAGCTATTTCTCATGAGGGAACAAATCATGTTAATGAAATGAGATTATATACATATACTATTAAATATGATAATTTTAAAATGAAGCCTGATGAACTTATTTCTAAAATGTATCTTTGGTTCAATGAAATAGTGAATACTATGAGTCTTCTTGGAAAACCAGTGGACAACAAGAACCAAATCAGGAGACTGCTTCGATGCTTACCTAACAGATGGAGAGTAACTTCTATTTCTATCCAAGAATCTTGTGACATAGGAAAAATTCCAATGAAGGAACAAATTGAAAAGATTATGATGTATGTAGAAGAACTTAAAGTGAATCAAGTAGGAGAATAAACAAGGAATAATTCAATAGAATTCAAGACTTCAACCTCAAAGATCAAAGACAAAGAAAAAGTTCAAGTCCCTGTAGACAATTCCACTAGTGAAGAGTCAGATTCAGAGAGTGATGTGGAGATGGATCATCTTGATAGAAGGTTCAAAAAGTTCTACCGAAAGAAGAAATTATTTAGGAAGTCAAACTAAAAGGGAAAGTATGATAGTAAATGACAATGGAATAAAGACAGAAAATGGAATGACAACTCAAATGAAATAATCTACTATGAGTGAAAACAAAAAGGTCATGTGAAGGCAGACTGCCCCAAGCTGAAATTTAAGAAGAAATATGAAGATAAGGGTAAGGGTTATAAAAAGGATATGAGAGCTACTTGGAGTGATTCATAAGATACCTCCATTGGATCTGATGATTATGATAGTGAACAAAACAATCATGCTAACTTATGTTTCATGATAGAAACATCTGAGGTAACACTTAACTCTCCTATACATAATACCAATTATTCTAGGAATATGAGTGAGTCACATAATGATGAAGACATAACTAAGGATGAATTATTTGAATGCTGTGAAATGCTTGAGGATACCTTTAATGAGCTCAAGGATAAATATAAATCATTAAAGAGAAAACATGCTTTAAATGAAAATTATAAGTCTGTTTTAGATATTGAAAAAGATAAATTCTCTTAGCTGTTAAAAGAAAATACTAAACTCAAATTATCAAATGAAAAACTAAAGTGAGATCTTGAGAAGTTTACTTTAGGTAGAGATACCTTAAATCAGTTTCTAGGAAAAAAAATTGCCCCAAAATATACAACTGGTCTAGGATATCAACCAGAACAGAGAAAAATTAGCAAAACCAATTTTTTTACAAAATTTGAACAGTTCAATGCTAATTCCATTTCTGGACCATCTTTTGAGAGATGATTTTCTAAAGGACATAATAAAGTATTTATTCCTCCGAGTATGTATGTTGATGTTAGGAAACCTATAAATCAAACATGGGTTCCCAAAATTTTACTTGCTAACCTCTATGGACCCAAGAAAATATGGGTACCAAAGTTACCCCATGCCTAATCTGTTTTGCAGGGAAGATGCCTAAAGAGTTCCTATAAGACCTTGTGGTACTTGGATAGTGGATGTTCAAGACATATTATAGGATATTATTCTTGTTTCAAGAGCCTAATCAAAGTTGATGGTGGGCATGTAACTTTTGGTGATAATGAAAAGGTAAAAATCGTCGGCTTAGGCCAGATTGGTAACCCTAATACAATATTAATTTCCAATGTACTTTTTGTTGATGGATTAAAGTAAAATTTACTTAGCATATCTCAGTTTTGTGATGATGGTTTTAATGTCATGTTTGAAAATGATTCATGTAATGTTTTTAATTTCAAAAATGATTTAGTATTCACTGACTGTAGAAATGGGAATGTATATGCTGTTGATTTAGATTCTTTTGATAAGATAAATGTTTCTTGTTTAAATGCATTTCATAAGGAATACTGGTTGTGGCATAGAAGATTAGGACACTGCAATATACACTCACTTAGGAAAATTACTAGGAAACGATTAGTTATAGACCTACCTAAATTGGAATTCCCTCTAAACAAAGTGTGTAATCTTTGTCAAAATGGAAAACAACACAAAGTTTCTTTCAAACCAAAGAAAGGAGTTTCTACTTCTCAACCGCTTTATTTGGTTCACATGGACTTGTTTGGACTATCAAGAGTTTCAATTTTAAATGGGAATCACTATGTTTATGTTATTGTAGATGATTTTTCTAGGTACAGTTGGGTATAATTTCTGGATCATAAAAGTGAAGCCTGTTCTTATTTTATCAAATACTCCAAGTCTGTAGAAAATCTTAGTGGACTTAGAATTAAGACCTTGAGAAGTGATCATGACCGTGAGTTTGAAAATCAAAAGTTTGAATATTATTTCTCACACAATTTTTATAGTCACAATTTCTCTTCTCCTATAACACCTCAACAAAATGGAGTCATATAAAGAAGAAATATGACACTTCAAGAGATTGCATGAACTATGCTTAGTGAGTATAATCTACCTATTTGTTTTTGAGCTGAAGCTGTAAATATAGCTTGTTATACCATCAATTGAGTCTTGATTAGACCTCTTCTTAAGAATACTCCTTATGAACTTTGGAACAATAGGAAGCCTAGGTTAACTACTTCAGAGTTTTTGGCTGCAAAGTCTTTATTCTTAACACTAAGGATAATCTTGACATGTTTTCCTTCAAAAGTGATAAAGGAATTCTCCTAGGTTATTCAATCTTGAGTAAAGACTATAGAGTATTCAATAAGAAAACCAAATGTGTGGAAGAGTCAGTTCATGCCAAATTTGATGAGACTGATCCACATGAACCCAAAACCTTTTGTGAAAATCTTGAGGAAGATATGTTAATTCTGGACCTTAATGATAATGATAGTGAATCCCCTATAAAAGTAACGAGTTCTGGGAATCTCCCATAATCTGCACCTGTTGAGTCTAAACCTATAAAAAACCATGAGGAGTCTAGTTTAACTCTTTTTAAAGGTATTAGAACTCTCAAGAATCATCCTTTAGATGATGTAGTAGGTGATTTAAATAGAGGGACAAAAAATAGATCTTCTCTGAGAAACCAGGTTAAACATCAAGCTTTTTTTTTCATAGATTGAACCAAAAAATATTAATGATTCTATCAATGATGAATTTTGGGTGATGGCTATGCAATAAGAATTAAATCAATTTAAAAGAAACAAAGTCTGGGAACTTGTTGAAAGACCTAAGGACTCTTTGACAATAGGCACTAAATGAGTTTTTAGGAAAAAAGTTGGTGATTATGGAAATATAGTTAGAAACAAAGCTAGGTTAGTTGCACAAGGATACAACCAAGAATAAGAAATAGACTATGAGGAGACCTTTTCACCTGTAGCTAGGTTAGAGGCCATTAGGATACTACTTTCTTATGAAGCTCATCTGAAATTTAAACTTTATCAAATGGATGTTAAAAGTGATTTTCTAAATGGGTATATAGTTGAGGATGTGTTTGTTGAAAAACCCCTTGGTTTTACAAATCCCCATTTTCTAAATCATGTTTTTAAACTTTCAAAATCTTTATACGGTTTAAAGCAAGCTCCAAGAGATTGGTATGATAGGCTCACCTCTTTTCTTATTTTAAAGAGTTTTACTAAAGGAATTGATGATACTACTCTCTTCATTAAAAGAATTTCCAAAGATGTTTTTATAGTACAAATTTATGTAGATGATATAATTTTTGGATCTTCTAAAAATTATTTATGTACTGATTTTTCAAAAATAATGCAAAATGAATTTGAAATGAGTTTAACGGGAGAAAATAAAAATTTCCTTGGATTTCAGATTTTTCAAAATAAAGATGGTATTGTTTTAAATCAAATTAAATATGTTAAGTATATTTTAAAACATTTTGGTTTGGATTGTAGTAAAGTTAGTGATACACCTATGAGTACCACTTGTAAGTTGGATACAGATGAAGCTGGAGAACCAGTGGATCAAACCAACTATAGAGGTATGATAGGGAGTCTGCTCTACCTTACAGCTAGTAGAACTAACATTATGTTCAGTTTATGCATGTGTGCTCACTTTCAATCTAATCACAAAGAATCTCATTTAAATGTTTTTAAAAGGATTTTTAAATATCTCATATATACTCCCAACTTAGGAATATTTTATCCAAGAAGATAATAATTTGATCTGATAAGTTATTCTGATGCTGACTTTGTAGTTTCAAATAAATAGAAAAAGCACCTCTGGAACATGTCATCTTTTAGGCAAGTTACTAGTATCATGGTGTAGTAAAAAACAGAATTCTGCTGCATTATCTACTACTGAAGCTGAATATATAGCTACTGTTAGTTGTTGTTCTCAAATTCTATGGATGAAACACACTTTACTAGACTATGGATATCAATTCAAACATGCCTCTATAAAATGTGACAACACAAGTGCTATTAATATTTCTAAAAATCCAGTATCTCATGCTAGGACAAGGCATATTGATGTAAGACATCACTTCTTAAGAGATCATTATCAAAGAGGTGATATCACTCTTGAATTCGTTGGCACTGCACATCAATTGGTTGATATATTCACAAAACCTTTGAATTCGGAGAGGTTAAACTACATCAAACATGAATTAGGGATGCTTAATTTCAGTATAGGGAAGCTCACTATTGAACCTCACTGTTAGAAACTCACTGTTGAACCTCACTATTGAAACTCACTGTTTGAACCTCACCGTTGAACCTCACTGTTAGAACCTCACCATTGAACCTCACTGTTAGAACCTCACTGTTGAACCTGACTGTTAGAACCACACCATTGAATGTCACTATTATAACCTCACTGTTGAACCTCACTGTTAGAACCTCACCATTGAACCTCACTGTTAGAACCTCACCGTTGAACCTCACCGTTGAACCTCAGAGTTAGAACCTCATCGTTGGGTGCCTCACTGTTGGAATTTACAATTACTTCATATTTTATGTGAGAATATGAACCATTTTATTAGTATTATTTTTCCCGATTTGTTTTTGTTTCAATCCCTAAATGATAAAATTAGATCACAAACACATTTTGATGCACTCTCTTCCTCACTCTCTAATCCCTGCTCTCAAAATCCTTAAACCTTAACTTTACACTGAACCCTCAAAACACTTCAAACCTCAATGGCAAGAGTCAAGCGACCTTCATCTGATGATGGAGACGCACCAAGGCCTAAGAGACCCCGAGCCAATTCCAGTGGTGGTAGTAATATATCAACATAGCCTATTAACCCGCATCTGTCAAAGAGGACAATTGTAGCTGAAAAGGAGTTAAGAGAAGATTGGTTTCTCTCGAAAAAATCCTTAGTGATGGAGGAAGTAGAGGATCAAGGTTTGGTGGAGTGCTTTGTGAACAATAATGGGCCATATTACCCAAGGCAAGTCAAATAATTCTATGATTTTCTAAAATTCGAGAAGATAGATGATGAGAACTGACTGGTGTCAAGAGTAAATGAAACTAAGGTAAGATTTTTATCTACTGAATTGGATGAATGTCTAAGGGTACCTCATGAGGGTCTATGTGACTACTTATTTGGAGTGATTCCTCCACACAGTGAGATTTTTTGGTATGAGAAAGATTTGTAAGAACTGACTGGAAATGGGACCTCAAGGAAGATTATTGCTACTGAAATGAATAGTGAGGATAAAATCTTGTTCAAGTTTATAAAACATGTGATAAGTCCCAAGAGAGGGGAATTTGATGTGTTGAAGTATCAAGAAATATTCTTATTGTATTTACCAAAGCATGGACATAAGATCAACCTGTGTAGGTTGCTGATGGCTCAGTTGGAAGACATGGCTAATCTATGTTCTAAATCAATTGCTCTATTTCATGCCAAACTGATTTCTGTGATGCTTAAGGTTAAGGGAATTACTGGATATAAATATAAAACAACTGTAGCCAAGAAATTTTTTTGTACCTCCAAGATAATATGCAAGTTCATGAAGATCAGCTGGAATCCCTGGAGAAGAGAATGTGTAAATGATGAAGAAAAGCTTTATGAGAAGTTTGAACCTGTAAATAATCATTATAGGACAAAGGATAAGAGGTATCTTGGTTTGAAGCCTGATGAGGTAGAACCTGTATATTCTGATGAAGAAGTAGATGAGGTTGTGGAACTTGAGAAAGAAGGTACTCCTATAGATGATAGGAGTGTTCCTGATCTACCAACCAGTCCTCTAGTTAGAATGATAGATTCTAGAGTTCCTACTCCTCCAAGAGAGTTACTGAGGAGAGAATTTGTCCTGAAGGACACTGGGGTTGAGGAAACCAGTGAAGAAGAGTATGTTGATGCACATATCACTGATAGAGATACCTCAGAAGAGGAATAAGTTGCTGAATCTGGTCATTCTGACCATGAGGAACATGAGGATGATGCAGATAAGGATAGTTCAAGAGAGGAACTCAGTTTAAGTCCTCTTATAGGAGTCACTGAAAGGGAAACAAGTGAATAGGAAGAAGAAGTTGTATCTACAGCCCATGCTATGGAAATTTTGAATGACTCAGTTGAGGAAGTATCTCACTCTACTGGTGAGTCTGTAGATCAAGCAACAATAACTGCCGTGGTTACAAGGCTGGAAGAAGCTGAAATAGTTGTCCAAGTGATAGATCCAATTGAGGGGAAGCATCCTATTGCCAAAGGATCAGTATATACTATTCATTACATTGAAGGCTAGACTAAGGACCCTGGTTTTCTGGTGTTAGGACTAGATTATGATGACTCAGAAGATGAAAGGC
Source organism: Viscum album (assembly GCA_963277665.1). NCBI lineage: Eukaryota > Viridiplantae > Streptophyta > Magnoliopsida > Santalales > Viscaceae > Viscum > Viscum album. The sequence continues at coordinate 904,264,049 of OY728166.1, read as the reverse complement.
CCAATAGAAGACCTTTAGTGGCAAATCTCTTTTTCATACCTCCAGAAAACTCTTTCCTTCAAGACTATGTTAGAAAGTCAGACCTTGAATCATTGGTATCCGACCTGTAGAGAATGTCTAGGGATAGGTCTTGTGAGATGGAAAAGGCTATTGCTCTAATTCAGGAGCATTTAGAATCTGAGTTAGCCAAAATACACTCTAGTATTCACTCTGATATGCTTCAGGAAGCAAGGAATTGTCAGAGTCAAATGAGTGAGTTGTCAGAATCTATGGAGCTTCTGAAAAAATTAGTGGTGAGCTTGAATTATCTTCTGACCTATAGACTTTAGGTGGACAAGGCTATTCAATATGTAAAAAGTGTAGTGCAGTAGTTGGTAAATGTGTTTGAGGATTTTAAGAAGTCCATTGAAACACATGTGAAAGGTCAAGATGATGATGTGAAGAGGTTGATCAGTGGTCTGACTAAATCCTTTAAGGAGACAGTAGCTTTCTCTCTGGCACCTCTTGGTGCATCTACTTCCACTTCAGCCTCTCCTCCAATTAACATTGAAGCTTTCAAATCCATTGTTAGAGAAGAAGTGGAAAAGATATATGGGGATAGTACTTCAAACTCTCAGGTCATTTCTCTTACCAGAGAAATTCATACTCTTGTGGGAAATTATTTAAGGGAAGCTTCTCAATATCAGAAGTCCATCAAGGAAAAAGTTGACATTTATTACAAAAGGTTATACACTAAGCATCATATGGATGGCCACTTTAAGTTTTTATTGGAGAACTTAAGGATTCCACCTGTCACTCAGGCATTTAAGGATCAAGTGAGCAATCTTCGAGAGCTGACTCCTACCTTGGAGAAATTTATGGAAAAATAAGGATGAATTTATCTCATACATGGAGAGAGGTGGCATCATCATCGTAGACTTCAGGAATCTTCTGTTACCCTTACTCCATGTGGACTGTAAACCCATTGTTGTTCCTCTAGCATTACCTTCTACCTCCACTGCCTCAACCTCGGCCAGTGCTACTCCTATGATGTCTCCTACTTAAGCCATCAGAAGCCTGACTCTAATGATTCCTCATAGAGTCACTGCCTCCAGAAGCACTGAAGCTTCTGTTGAAACTTCTCCTATCATCTTTGATGCTATCCCTCAGCCTTAGTCTCTAAAACCACCTGCAGACCCTCCCTCTTTCTCTTCTAAAGGGAAGGAGTCATTACCTATTTTTGATGTGTATTGAGTGTGGTTGTATCTTTTTATAAGGATTTTATAATACTCTTTGAATCATGTAATAATCTTTCTTTAATAAAAATATTCTCTTTTGTCTCTCATTGTATTTCTTTTTTAAAATCACAAAGGGGGAGAAAATACAACATAAGTAAAACACAAGTAATTTAATATCCATATAAAATTAATCCCTACTACTGCATGTGTGATAGGCTTATCTATAACACCTATTTATTCTATTAACTTATCTATGATTTTCATTATCTTTGATAATCTTATAATTATTATAAAGTTCAATGGCATAATTTGTGATTATAAAAAAGGAGGCGATTATTGGATTCACCTATTTTCATAATCCCAAATCATGTTGAATTTTATAATAGGTTATTTGTTTGACAATATATTTCAATCTATTTTTATCTAATGACTTTGCTAAAATAATTTTACATTACAAAAAATATCTAAGTAAAAAGTCACTGCTAAAGGTTACTGGTCACCATTGAAGACATTACTGATGAAGGTTACCGTTATAAAAGCTACAGTTACAAAGTTACTATTGGAAGTCACCAGTACAAAATCGCTGTTGTAAATCATGTCGTTGAAGTACTTACCGAAGCATACAGATACAGACCAAATGTAATAGGTCAATATTGTGAAAAGGTTGCTGCTGCAAAGAGTTTCTGATAGAAGTCCACTATTAGACTTATTAGTGGAAGTCTACATTTAGTGAATTCTACCATTGGACAAGTCTACAGTTGGTGAAGTCTACTATTGGACAAGTATACAGTTAGTGAAGTCTACCGTTGGACAAGTATATAGTTCGTGAAGTCTACCATTGGACAAGTCTATAGTTAGTGAAGTCTACTGTTGGAAAGGTTTACCATTGGTGAATTCTACCGTTGGACAAGTCTACAGTTAGTGAAGTCTACTATTTGTTAAGTCTACCATTGGACAAGTCTGCTGCTATTTAAGCTTGCTACTAAAGATTCTACTAATTGACATGATTCTGTTACCAGTCTACTGATAACATATTATATACTTTATCCATTTTATTAATATATCATAACGGTAATATTTTATTGATTTCATGCATCTGATATTAATTAATATTGTTTGTAGACAAATTAGGAGACCATATCTTGACAGTACGAGGTAAGAGAAAGATTGCACGTGATGTACTTACTCTTTTTTTCCAGACCTGAAATATGAGAGAGAAAAAGATCAAGGAAGAAAGATATATAGATGCACAAAGAAAAACAAAAAAAATTACCTAGAAGTTAAATGCATTAATAAAGAACAAGAAGAAGAACACTCAAGTGCAGATACTGAAAATTCAAAAATCTTCACAAAGATATTTTTGAAGAACATATTCAAGGCTATACTGCGGTGGTTAAAAGAACCCTTGTACTAAGAATTTTAACATCTTTGTATCTAGAATCTAGTACCTGAAAGTTGCGACACTCTGTTTTTGGAGGCAACTTGCAGATAATAACAAAACCATCATTTTCTTAACTCTAAGAAGTCCAAAATTGATCTTCAAACGTAGATAGAATTATAAACTCCATCCTAATTTCTCTAGCTCTACTGTGTTCCTTATTTTACATTATTGAGTAGTGTGTGTTTGTTACATAGAAACTGTCTCCTATGCTTTAACTGGGGGATACTGAAAATCTCTACTAAAAACTCTCTCACCTTTATTTCCCATGAATAACTATGGAAGAAGCCCTGTGTTGCTTGGTTTCTTGTTTTCCCACGTAGAACTGTGGTAGAGGTTGTAGAACTTGGAAAGTTTGTAAAAACTGTTGTAAACCCCGATACAGGTTGTGTATCAAGTTTATATATACAAACTTCTTGGTGGCAGGTGATCACCAAGTGGAGAGGATTAGGTCTCGGCTTGAGACTGAACCTCTTGTTTATATTGTTATGATAATCCTTATATACTTTGTTTTATTTTATCTGCTGCTTATATTTTTCAAAGACATAAAACTGTTTTTACATTCACTTTGATAGTTAGTTTTGGTTAGTGTGTATATATGCATAATTCAGTAAACCTATTTCAAAATTTTAATTAGTGATTTAATTGACTCAATTGAGGACTAATCAACCTTAGAGAAACTTTTTGAGCAATTAAACATTTATATCTCTATTGCCTTAATTTTCTGGGCTGTTTTGAATTGGGGGATTTTTATCATAAATTTTTAACAGAAATTTTAATTGGAACTCAATTCACCCCCTCTTGAGTATCCACTCCGTCCAATAATATGTAAATGCTAACTTCCATTACAAAATTACATGGTGGACAGAGTCCCATCCTGGATTAGGTTTACTCTCTAATTCCATACATAATGTCACGTGAGACTAAAACATTACCCATTGCATTTTATCACTATCTAGGAATATCCATCACAAAATTTTAATGATTATGGGTGACACAAAGAAGAAATCAATCATTAGGAATAAAGATAAGAATTATCCATGGAAAGAAATGGGTTGCATAATCTTTCCTCGTATCATTATCCAGGAGACTTAATAAACAAGGAGTCTGAGAAATGAAAATAATGAATGTATTAACACATCAAAATAAGGGGGAATGAGTTAGGTATATATGTAATAGAAATATATATACATAATTTATAAAAAATACATAACATCAAAGGTTGTTTTTGTTAATTAATAAAAATACTACAAAATTATTAAAATCATTATTAAGGAAAATAACCTTTCCATTTTTAAATTTCATCTTTAAAATATAAAAATTTCCAAAATATTAGGAAAATCATTTTTTGTGAAAATAAATTTTGAAAATTGTAAAGGAATATTCAAATCATGGAATGTTCATGATGACAGGAAACTTCGTTCATGCCATATACATTAAAACAAATATTCTTTTAAATTTTTTGTTAAAAAGTCAAAAGTAACTTAATCAGAAAACTATAAGATGATTCATTTTGAAATTTTTTTTAATTTATTCAAACATGGGTAAAAATTAATTTAAAAAATTATTGGATAATAGTAGAAACCTTCTTGAAAACATTTAAAAAAAATATGGACATGGGAGAAAAATATTCCCGACCGAGTAAAAAAACTAAATTTACTTAAAAAATGGTTTCGGTCGCTCGAGTACTTAAAAAGAGGAAAAATGGAAAACCTTTAATATACATAAATCAAAATATGAGATAAAATATATTAGGTTTAATATATAAATTTCAAATAATTCCTCCAATATGGTCTTAAACATAAACAATCTCAAATAATGATGAGATTAAAAAATAAACCTTTATAAAGGTTGTAACATTGAAGTGAGAATTTATCAATGAGGTTATTATATATGAAAAGTATAAATTATAGAAAATAATATGAAAAAAATATAATACAACAAGATTTAAGTTTACATATAATCATTACATAATATAGTCAATTAATTAGAAGTATAACCCAATGAATGAAAATTGAGGTAAGAAACCCCTCACCACATGGAAACTTTCAATTCAAAACCCCTTGGATGAAATAATTTGAATTGAAACTTAAAATACCATGAATTATTAAGTATTAATGATATAAAATTAAAAAGGGTAATTATATACACCACAAAAAAGAAACATCTGGTGAATATTACACATGTCTTATTGAAGTAAAAGTGAGAAGCGAAACCCTTGCCTCGAGTCCGAATCATTACTTTCTTTATTTATGTTCTTGAATAATAAACTTATTTTAATTATTTATTTTCTTAATAAAATTTTTCTAGTTTATTATTCCTTTTATTTTATGAATTACTATGTTATATTTAATTACTTAATCAGTTAATTTTATCCATATATTTTAACAATATTTAGATTATATGTCCAAAATTTCTTCAGTAGGTTGACTATAGCCAAAGAGTTCATTATTACATAAACTAAAAAATAATAATAATTAAATAATTATTATGTTTATATGTAAATTATATATTTTTTCCTGAAACATGGTTATCAAAAATTATATACGCTACACTAATGGAGACCGTAGGTTGTATGTACGTATAGGTAATGTTTCCATTTTTCAACGATCATTATGGAAAAAAGGAAAGTATTATTTTATATTTTAAAAATTATAATTATATCATATTATTTAATTATATATACTTATATATATCATCCATGTTAAATAGTAATGAAAAATGAATCACACCACTTCTGAAGGTGGCAATCCACACATACACACAAACTACATTATCATTTTTCAATGAATGGAAAGGTAAGAAAATATATGATATATTATTTTCTAAAATGATAAATATTTCATGAATATCACATATATAAATTAAATCTATCATCATAAATAGTCTTTATAGGTGGTTATAAAAAATTAATTACATCGCTTTGCGTGCTGGTAGTCCGCCGTACACATGAAAGATGATTTCTTAAGGCGTCAATTGTGAGGATTTTTTATAAATTCATTAATAAGCTTTTAATTTTCAATTTTTGTGTCTAATCTAGTGTGATTAAGGGTTTCCTTTGAGAGGGAATATATAGGATATTGATTTGGTTGATCAAGGTTCCTCGAGGTTAGGGAAATAGAGGTTATTCTAATATTTGTATTAAGGGATTTCATTGTTAAGAAAGATATAACTTTATAGTAAGGTTAATATTATGGATACCTTGAGTCTGGTTAAGAATTAATTAATAATTAAGGATAAAGTGTGGATATTCTTATAAAATATTCTGTAATTTTTCCTTATATACTTTTTATAAGTTTTGTTACACTTGTTTTTACAAGTTTCTAAACTCCACTCTACATGTTTTAATATAGTTTTAAATATTTTTTTTATAGAAACATTATTAATATAATTATTAATTTTTTGATATGAAAATAAATTTAAATTAATTTATTAAAGAGGTTAATAAAAACAATATTTTTTATTTTGTAAACTAAAATACACCCCTCTTATAGTAAAAAACATACTCTTTCGATTCTATAATTGGTATTAGAGCAAGTTTCAATAGTTTTAATTTGTTATTAATTATAAAATTAATGTATTTTATAGAAAATAATAAATTTTTTATAATATGGAAGATTTGTTTTTGTTTTTACATTAGAAAATATATATCCAACCATACCACTAATATTTTATGGTACCAATTATGAATATTAAATAGAGAACATCAAGTGTTTTATGATAAAAATTAGAGTTGATAATTTTTTCATACTAACCAGAAAATATGTAATTAATGGTAAGTAAGTGACTAAATTTACAAGAGAAGAAAATTTGGAATATCAACTTAACTAAAAAGTGATATATAATATACTTTTATTAAGTATAATATATATCTAAAACTATATTTATTTCTATGAAACTACAAATAATATTTAGAATAAACTAAAAGTTACACAATTTAGGACTCTTAAATTTATTTTAATGAGGAGATATATATTTAGAGAAGATTATAATGTTTTTTTTATTTTTTACCTGGAGAATCTGTTGCACATATTTGTCAAAAATTTAAGAATTTTTTTAAAAATCTACAACATCTTGAAGATAAATATATAACTGATGAAAAATTCGTTGAGAAAATTATTGAAATCATACCTAATGAATGGGAATCTAAGAGGAAAAATATTGATAATACGAAACATCTAACTAATTTTAGTTTATATGATCATTTTTGTAACACTCATGTAGTATGAGGGTAGGCTAAAAAGAGTTCTAGAAAAAATATAAGAAGAATAATGGTTTTTCTTTTTCCTATACTTCTACAACAACAAAGAAATTAAAATCAATTGATAATGTTTCTAAATCCTCAAAGAAGAAGAATGTAAATTTTGATAATATAAGTATTTCTTCATAAAAAAGTGATAATAAAATTTATAATAATACAAAAAATATGAAAAAAATTATTATCAAAAAGGTTGTTTTATAAATACAAGAAGAATTTGAGAGATAGAAGTGGAACTAAAGACACTTTAGAGATGATTTGTTATGAATGTAGGAAACCAAGTCATATCAGGATAAATTTTCATTGATTTAAGAAAAAGGATAAGGGAGATATAAATTCAAGGAAATTATATAAGAATAAAGGAAATAAAAATTTAAAATCTTCTAACACTCGTATTGCAAGTTTTGGAGATAGTTCTTATGAAATATCTTCTAAAAATAGTAGTGAATTGTAAAAAAAGATTAATTTTTTATGCTAAAATTATGAAGACAGATCAATGGTACATGACGAAGGTATTTATGGAATCCTTAACCAATTGAATTTTAGATGAAAATTTTATTTATTTTTATGATGAATGTTCTACTTATTCTGATGAAGAAAAAGATATTATATCTGATGATTAATATTATTTTCTATATTTTTAAGAAGTATTTAGATATTTTAATTTTTTAGAAAAACAAAATAATAAATTTTCTAAAAAAATATGAAAATGAAAAGGAATATATTTCCAAATAAAATTAAATAATTTCAAAACATCCCTTATAAATTTTATATCTTACTAAAGAGTTAGATAAAAATCTAATTATGACTTATATATTGAAAATAAGAATTTTGTTGTGAAACTAAATTTTGAAATATTTAGTCTAAAAAAATTATTATCGAAGTTTAATTATGGGATATAAAATTTTTATAATATTTACAGATAGATGAGATCTCATAGAAATGTCTCTGGATTTTTTTTACTAATACTAAACCATTTTTAAAAAATAAATACTTTATTCCTAAAATTGATCACTTGTACATGAAATGTCAGAGTGGTGGACACCATAACAAAAAATATTCTTAGAATAATTTTATATCCTTTGTTTTTTAAAATCTTAAATTTCTAAATAATTGGTAGTTATAAAATATAAGAATATTGGAAAGATGTGGATTCCTAATGTTTTATTTTCTAATAATACTAGAACCAAGTTGTTTTGGGTATTAATAGCCATAATTTTTTATTGTAGTATAATAATAAGAGTGACAATAACAATATATGGTACATGGATTGTGCATGATTTAAACATATTAATGGAATGAAGAAGTTTTTACAAAATATTATCAAGATTAATTGTGTAAAATTCACTTTTACAAAAAATGATTAAGGGGAAATATATGGTATAATTGATATTGTTATTTTTGGAAAATCATTAATTTAAATGTTTTTATTTTATAGGGCATAATCACAACATCATTAGCAAAATTCATTTATGTTATAAAGGAAATCTTGTGAACTTAAAGAGTGATAAATGTACTATTTATAATTCAGAAAGTATGTTTATTCTTTATTCCTATAGGCATGATAATGTTTTCACTTTAAAATTATAAGACCTTATAATATAAGATCTACCTTGCCTTGGTATATTGAATGATCATTCTTGGTTATGGAATAGAAGTATATAACACTGTAATGTTATAAATTTAGCCAAACCTTTTAATAAAGGACTATTTAGAGATCTATCGGAGTATAGTTTTAATTCTTCTAAATCTTACAATCCTTGTTAATTTGGAAAGAAACATAGGTAAATATTTAAATATATTATTGAAGTTTCAACTTCTGATGATTTATAATTAGTAAACATGGATTTATTTAGTCTAACACAAATAATAATTATTGGTGGGAAATACTATGTATATGCCTTAGTTGATGACTATACTTTATATACATGGGTCTATTTTCTATTAAATATGTTAGAAGCCATTATTTTAAAAATTTCACATCCCTTGCTAAAATGAGATAATTTTACCTTGGTAAATATTCATAGTGTTCACAATGGAGAGTTTGTAAATTATGGTTTTGAAATTTTTTATAGTAAAAAAGGTATAATAAACAACTTCCCAACTCTTATAACACCTATGAAAAATGTCATAGTTGAATGATGAAATAAAATTCTTCAAGATATTACTAGAACCATGTTGAGTGAATACTCAATTACTAAAACTTTTTGTGGCTAAAGTAGTTAAAACTTTCTTTTATACTATAAATTGAGTTTTTCTTATAAATTTTATTAATAAAACTCCTTATGAGTTGTGGACTATAAAAAATACACACTTTCTTACTTTAAGTAATTTGGATGTGAAATATTAATCTTGAATAGTAAAGATAATTTACATAAATTTTTTCCAAAATCCGATAAAGTAGATTTTCTTAGTTGTTCTACAACTAGTAAGGCATATTTCATTTTTAATAAAAATACAAGTACTTTTTCAGAAATAGTGTATGTAAAATTTAATGAAACCAACCCTTCTATTTTTTAAACAACCCAAAATAACATCTTTGGATGACATTTCTAAAACTAGTTTTCAACCTATGTTGGAAAATGTTTCTCATGGGAGAATAACTAAAGAAACTATTTATGAAGTTATACCTCTTGAAGAAACTCAAAATTTATTGAAGTGGAAAATTTTACAAACCCAAGAAATTAGAAAATATTTAGTAATAATACCACTAATAATATCATTGGTAATGTAGATCAACCTATCAAAACTAGAAGTTCCTTTAGAAACAAATGTGAACATTTTGCATTCTTATCCCAATTCAAACTAAAGACTCTTGATGAGGAATTAGGTGATAAAGATTGTTTAAAAGTAATAAAGAATAAACATAATGATTTTAAATGGAATAAATATTTTAATTTGGTTGAACATCTTAAATATTATCCTATAATTAGAGTAAAATGGTTCTTCTGAAACAAACATGATGAAAATAGAAGGGACCCTTGCATAATATGCTTACCGATTTTTTGTTACAAAAAAAGTTCATAAAGGAGTTGAGGATCCAACCATTTTTATTAAATTTTTATTAAATGAAACATCATTGTTAAAATTTACATCGATGAAATTATATTTGGTTCAAATAAAAAATCACATTCAGATTCATTTTTGGATCTTATAAATTCTAAGTTTGAAATGAGCATGATGGGTGAACTCTTTTTTTTAGGTTTTAAAATTTCTCAAAAACCAAAATGATATTTTTTATATAAATAAAATTATATAAATTATATAATTATAATGTTTGGTTATTACACTAAAAAAAGTATTAGTACTCCCATCAAAACCTGAAAAACATTAGATCATAATAAATATGGGAAACCATCTGATCAAAATATTTTTAGAGAAATTATTGGTAGTTTACAATACCTTATATCTAGTCAAACATATTTAATGTTTTATATATTGTTATGTGTGATATTTTAATCCAATAAAAAAGAGTCCCATATTAAATATGTAAAAAAATCGTTACCTTAAGGGAACTATAGATCTTGGTTGATTTTATTCTTCTTGAAATGATTTTGAATTAAATTATTTTTTAGATACCAATTTTGGTGGATGTAAAATGGATAAATAAAGTACATCTGGAACTTTTCATTCTTAGTATTGGATTCATTTTCTAGGTCTTAAAATAATTAACATCAAGTAACACTTTCTACTACTGAAGCTGAATATATAGTAACTAGAAGTTGTTATGCTCAGGTTTTGTAGATGCAACACACACTCACTAACATTGGCTTGAGTTTTAATAAAAATTCTATTTTGTGGGATAAAAAAAGTTCCATAAATCTTATTAAAAACACATAACATCACTCACGAGACAAGAATATAGACATAAGGCACTATTTCCTTTAGGATTACACAATAAAAGGATATATCATTTTACAATCCATCAAAATGCAAGAACAACTTGCTGATATTTGTAAAAAACCTATCAATTATAATAGATCTGAATATATTAAATATAATATTGGAATATTGAATATTAAATTATCATATATCTACTTCTTATTTACCTATATGTTTTAGTAAAAAGATCCTTAAAAAGGAAGATAACATTTTTTAATATGTTTTAAAGAAAATTATTAAATTTTTAATTTTTTTAATTTGTTTTGGATGACCCTTTTCCTTAAAACTTTTTGGTCAAAGATTTTTCTTAAAGAATTTCAGAAAAAAAATTTCTTACATTTTTTATTTAATAAAACCAAGAAGTTAATATGACTGAATAAACTTTCATAAGAAATTTTATAATTTTTTTCCATGCGGTAAACTCTAAAACTTTTTTTTGTAAATTTTCTTATGTATTGTTATAATCTTTTCAATTTTGTGTATAACATTAATGATTTTTTTAAAACATACACCAATATTTTTAAAACTTCAATATTTCAAACATTTTCTCATCTTTCTAGAAATGTTATAAAACATAGATCTTATTAAGGGTTTCCATATAATTTGTTGGATCTGAAGAAGATAAAACATCTCTCTCTTTAATAATATATAAAGAAGATGCAAGTCACCACATTTTCATTGTCTATAATGAACTAGAATTTTATAAATGAAATTCCCTTTTTAAATGAATAAATTCCAAATTAAGTATTGTAGTTATAGTAAACATATTCAATAATTTGGTTATTTTAGATCTTTATATAGTATTAAGGATTTAAAATACTGTTAAGAATCATAACCATTGATAATATAGTTGTTTTATAGTTAATATTAAGATTATTAAATTAAATTTTATGATAAAGTCCAATTGAAATAGAATGAAGGATCAATAACCTCAAATAATAGTATCATCCAATATAAATCCCATTTATCAAAGATGTTGAGGGATATGGTGTCACTGGTATTTATCCTTCACCATTACCAATATGATATTCAAAAAAATAAAGCATTAGTGAATCCATTTATGGGATAATTTCAAGCTTACCATGATCACAACCCAAACTATGTTCATCAAACAACCTAAGAAAGTGCCACCACTGCACACAATACCCTTAGGGAATAGAATATTATAATAAGAGGTCATAAATCTAGAACCTAATAGTTTTATTTTGTATATTTTTATTTTTAATAAAATAATGATTATATTTATTATTTTTTTTATTAATTTATAAATGATTAAATAACGAGTTTGGTAATAATTAAATTTTGATATGATGAAACACAAATTATATTTTCAAGAAATATGCATTTTCAATAAAGTCACTCTTTCTTTATAAATTCAATAATTTTTTAAATAAATTTTATTTTAATAAAATATTCTTATTAAATAATATTTATTTAAATAAAAATGATACTATATATTTATGAAATTTAATGTAATTTTTATAAGGGTTAGAAAACTATTATTGTCAAAAAATATTTTTCACAAAATGTGTATTTTGATTTAAAAGTATAAATTGGAAAATTTATATAATTATTTTGATAAAATAAATATTATTTTATTTAAATAAAGGCATTTAAAATTTTTAGTAGTGTATTTTTCATAATTTTTTGAGGAAGTCAAAATTTTGGGTAAAAAATTAAATACTGTATAAATATACAATACATATTATGAAATCATAAAATACCAAAAGTAATGTAATAAATTCTATAATGAGTATCCATGACCAAATTTTTTTTCACTTTAAAATTATCTATTTTTGAAGTTATTTAATTAATTTTATAAACACTTAATGAATCCTCCAAAACCTATATTATACTTTAAGGTTTTAAAATTAATTATTTATGAATATGACTCACTTCCACACCAACAAGGGTATTATTTTAATGAGTTAAGTTATGAGATTTATTAAATATTTTAAACCACTCCTCTTTGGTAGAAATCACGGGAAAAAGCCATGGGAAGGTTCGTGGTTTTGATTATTTTTTCATATAGAGTCCAAAACCTAAGTTTAGAAAAAAATAAATAATTCCACTCTATTTTTCTATAAAAACCCACCCAAACTATCATTACTCTTCACTCAAAACCATTTTAACATGAATTTAATTTTTACTTTCCATATCTATATACCTCCCAAGGTGTTACCATGCTCTTAATAAGGTCCTTACAAGATTTTAGAAGCACCCTATCAAGGTAATGGATCCTCTCCTTATCCTCTTTATTCAGGATCCTTCTTTATATTATACATTTTTATTTAAAATTAATCATATTGGGATATGTTTTAAAACATACTTATTACTTTAATTATGATTTAAAACTTATTATATACCCCTCTCACTCACATTAAACCCTTCCATGAATCTTTATGTACTCCTGTTATACTGCCAAAATTATCATGTAATATTCCATGCCAAACCTTTATATAGTGGATATCCATCCCCATTTATACTCAAGGGTATTCACCTATATATATCTATCCTTAATTTATTTGTAACTTCCATGTATTTAACCAACACTCCTTAATTTTTGGATTAAAATTGATGAAATATATTCATATTTTGTATGATCTATGTGGCACACTTATGCATGTACATGATAGGAATGTGATGGGAGGTCCTAAAATTAGATATCCATCCAATGAATTGGGTGATATGTTTATCTCATGAGATAGAATTTATGGTTTACAAGAAGTTATATTAGATATACTATGTTATTATGTCTCAGCGGTTAGCCTTGACTTATGTTTATGATGTCATGTTTTATGTTATTTTCAAATTCTCATGTTTCCTTTATGTTATTATACAATATCATGATTTGATGTTTAATTTTATGATTATCACCCCTCTTATGTTACCTTGATATTCCTCTTGACTCACATATACTATTTTATAATATTCTATACTTTGATTATTCCCTTACTAGGCTTTAGAACCCACCCCTTTCTCATATGAATCCCCAAATTATTCCATGTAGTTTTAGAAGAGAAATGGAATTTAAGGGAATGTTATGGAGTTTTAGTTTATATAGTTGTATTTATATTGAAATTTATTATGCTATATACCTAATTATAAAAATCCAATGGGCCTCATGATCTTATGGGGTTGTATTAAGTGTATCTTTATATAATAAATCATGAAATAAATTGTATTAAGGATATGTGTTGTCATATTTGGCATAAAAGGGATGTCTGGTTATTTTTTGGGGATTTGGATTAGAAAACCTCAATAAATACTTATGAATAAGACTAAACATAGAAAAACATCCATTTTTTAAATTATATAGTAACTGTTTTCCAAGAAAATACATCCCTATCAGGATACTACAAGCGAATGTACATCTAGTACTGTTATAACAATTGGTAATAACCCTAAAAATGGGTAATTAGACTTTGACTCGATCATCACCTAGTGCATGACAAAGACGCCTTGATTTAAACCTATTTTGATTCTCCCAGGGGATAAACTTTGGTAAATTCACAAGCTCCTTACAAACTATTATTAAGGGAACAAAAATTCCTATAAGATTTTATGTTAAGAAATAGATCTTGGATAACTTAGATTAAAACCTATAAATTTATAGATTAAAGAGTATATTATATTTATTATTTATCCCTTTAATGTTAATGGTTTCCCATTTAATTTTTTAAGAGTTTAAAAATTATCATCTCTAATTTTCCATTTATTTTATTCAATGGCTATAAATAGAAGAATCTAAATCAACTACCAATGAGAGTGGAAATGTGATGACTTACCATAGAAAATATATTCTTCATCCTTTAATGATTATAGAAATATAAGGTTGTGCTAGTTTTTTATCATATGGAAGGTAAAGCTGACCAATGGTGGATGTTGATAAAAATATGTATCCCTAGGAAGATATCAAAGATATGGAGTGTAAATAATTTCAGAAAATGTTTTTTGATAGATATTTTCCTTGAAAACTTCAGCTTATAATAGAGAGGTATTTTATTGGACTCAAGAAGATGGATTATGAATATATCAGGGTGTGTGAGGTGAACTTTATAAGACTTTGAAGATATACCTCTGGCTTTTTAATTGACCCCAAAACTAAATTTTACTACTTCTTTGTTGGGATAAATCATAGTATAATTTTTTTATCGATTCAAGACTTTCATAGCTATGAATAAAATGTTTTATTTTTCCTCAAGTTTGAAATGAATATCAATGAATTTAAGGGTCTCATAGATTTAAGAAATAAAAAATATAGTTTAATTATGAGGGTGTGATAGTAAATATCATGGTGGAAAGAAAATCCAATATCCCTCTAATCAAAAGTTTTGGAATAAGAATCCTATAAATTTATTTAAGGGGATAAGGAAATGTTTTAGGCGTGGGAAGGAAGGGAACCTGGATATAGATTTTTAATGAGAGAAACCCACTAATTTGATGGAATAAAATAATAATCTAGTCAACATTGAACCTACTTTATAATTTTTTAACTATAAATAATAATGAAACTATACAAGTAAATGCACAAAGATAAGGGTTTTTGATGATAATTGATGAAAAAACCTCTAAAGACTAGGGAGAAAGGGTGACCTTATGCTATCACAACTATTTATGTGGATCTTGATGATGAATTAATGGAATATACGCTAGTTATTAATTCAAGTATAGTTAACATACATTTCGATTCTGGTTCTATGAATTCTTTCATATCACAAATATTTAGTAGAATTATTCAAACATCACATCAAAACATGGAAGTGTGGTTATCTATGAAAATGAAAAATGGTGAAATTATTACATCCCAAGTATATAAATTCCCCCTTTCCATAGTTTTAGTCCAAATTTCCCAAAAAAACCTTGTGACAATCCCTTGATATTGGATGATATTTAGGGTATGGATTGTATTTCTTTATATAGATCCAAAAAAAATTTCAAGAGAAAGAAATAATCCTCCATATCATGAATAACCCACTGATTCTATACAAGTGAAAAGAGGGGTATGAACCTTTTTTGGTATCATCACATCAAGAATTTATATAATTACTATACAATAAAGTGTATCTTTATCAAATGATTGAGACAAAGGAAAGTTCATCCTTAAAGATATTCCCATTATGAAGGAATATACTAATGTGTTTCTAAAAAAATTTCATGTTCTTCTTCAAATACATGAGGTTGAGTTCTTAAATGATCTTATACCTAGAGTTTTTCCAATATCCAATAATATATAGTGAATATCCACTACTGAACTTTAGGTGTTGAATAAGAAACTATATATGAACCTAGATAAAGGGTTTATATTCCCAACTACTTCACGGTGGGGTAGATCAGTCCTTTTCATCAAGAAAAAGTATATATAAATGTGCCTCAACATTTATTATTATGATCTCAACAAGATCAAGATAAAGAATAAGTATCCTCTTCCATAGACTAATGTTATTTTTTCAATTAGCTGTGTGTAGCACAATAATTCTATAAGGTAGATCTTCAGTTGGGATATTATCAAGTAAAGGTAAAAAAGGAGTATATCCCTAATAATAATTTTCATATAAGGTATGTGAACTATGAGTTTATTGTGATGACTTTTAGACTCAATAATACTCCAATAATGTTCATGGGCTTAGTGAATGGAGTATTTAGGGATTACCTCGATAAGTTTATATTAGTCTTTATAAAAAATATTCTTACCTACACCAAAAGTAAGGATAAACATGAGGATCATTTGAATTATATACTAAAGAATTTTTTAAAGGAAATATTATTTTTGATGTGTAGTAAATGTGAGTTTTGGATGGAGAAATTAACATTCTCGGAGAATGATATCACCAAAAAAGGGATATCTGTGGATCCTTCAAAAATCGAGGTAATTAAAGGATGGGAAAAACCAATATCTATCATATAAATCCATAGTTTCCTTATATTAGTAGGGAGTGATTTTTTTTGGAATTATGAATGTGAGGGATGATTTAAAGATTTAAAGAGGAAGAAAATCACTGCACTTGTGCTCTCATTACCCACTAGGGGGGAAGGATTTTTGATCTACATTGATACATAAAAAAAGTTATTGGGTTATGTAATCATGAAAGATGAAAAATTGATAACATATTCCTTACACCAAATAAATATCAATGAGTTGAACTACCCAACCCATGATCTGGAATTGGATGCAGTGATCTTCACATTGAAGATTTGGTGAAATTATCTCTACATATAGAAGTGCGACATATATATGGATCAAAGAATCCTCAGGTATATATTCAAAAAAGGATATCAATATGAGCTAATGAAGGTGGTCATATTTGATTAAGTATTATGATTTTTTAATCCATTACCATCCCATGAAGGTTGACAAAGTGGTAGATGATAAGAGTAGAAGGGATCTTGAAACCCTATCCATGATGAGGATTTCCAGGGATCCAATATTCTTGGATATATAGAGGTTGTACATGGGAATGGTAAAAGGATATTCATATTTCCTTTCTAAAATAACTTATCAACCATACATTATTGAGATGATCGAGGAGGCCCAAAATGATGATGAGGTTCTACAAAAATAGGTAGCAAATATTCCAGAGTTCAAATTTTATAATGATGGAGTTATAAGGTTTGGAACCTAGATTAGTGTCCTATAAAAACCAAAACTGAAGAGGGAACTTTTGGATTATACACATATCTCATCCTTTTCTATTTATCTAGGAAGTATTAAGATATATAGATATCTGAAGCAAAAATTCTAGTGGGATAACATGAAGAGGGATATTATAGAATTTATATCTCAATGCTTAGTATACTAATAAGTCAAGTATAAATGAAATAAATATAAGGGTATGATGAAACCATTTCCCATACCAATATAGAAATGAGAAAACATAACCTTGGATTTCATTGTAGGAATCCCCATGACATCAAAAGGAAATAATTCCATATGGGTGGTGGTCAATCACCTTAAAAATTTATCACATTTCATTTCTATAAAGAAATATTTATATATTGACTAGATCATTAATATATTCATAAGGTAATTGGTATAACTTCATGGATTACAATTCGCTTGTATATGTGACTAAAATCCATGTTTTACCTCAAGGTTCTAGAGAAGACTTCAATAGGCACTGAATATAGAGCAGAATTTCAGTAATGCTTATCACCCTCAGTCGGATGGTCAATCAGAGAGAACCATTCAAAATCTAGATGATATAATGATATCACATTCAATATATTTCCATGGATTTTTGGGATCAACACCTTCCCTTGGTGGAATTATAAAATAATAATAGTTCCCATTCTAGTATTCAAATGATTCCTTATAAGGCTCAGTATATGAAGATTTTTTATACTCAAACATGTTGGGATAAAGTTAGAGAGTAAAAGTTGATGAGACCTGATCTTATCCAAGATATGAGATAGAGGGTAAAAATAATTTATCATCACATAAAATCCATAAAAAAGTTGACAAAAAATATATTCATAAAATCACTAACAATACTTGGAGTTTGAGGCTGGATATAAGGTGTTCCTTCATATATCTACATGGAATAAATTCAAAGGGTTTGGGAAGATGAGAAAGATTATTCCATGATATGTCATACCCTTGGACATCCTGGATCACATTGAGGTTATATCCTATCGACTATAACTCTCATCAAACCTATCTCAAGTACATGATGTGTTCCATGCATCTCTCTCGGAGAAGTATATACCTGACCCCTCACATGTACTGAATCTAGAAGTGGAACTATTGGAGAATGATCTTTCATACAAGGAGAATCCAATTAAGAACTTATATTTTAGAGATAATGTTATACAAAACAAGATAAATCACATAGAAAAAGTGTTGTGGAAGAACCATGAGTTTGAGGAAGAAACATGGGAACTATAAGAGGTGGTGAATATAAGTACCCTCATCTATTTTAGTGTATGAAATGAAATTTAAAGGTTGAAATTTATAAAGTTAGGATGAATGCAATGACCCCAAATTTTATAAATTAAATTCTTTTTTTAAACAAATAAATTCCTTATAAAGTAATGTAGTTATAAAAAGCACATGTACTACTTTGGTTATTTTGGAGTGTTATATAGTCTGTCAGATTTCAAATACTATTAAGAATCAAAACTATTTCAAGTATAGATTTCATACAGTGACCATTAAGATTAATATATTAAGGGTTATGATAAATTCCAATTGGCATAGAACGAAGGAGCGATAAACTCAACCCCTAGGATCATACCCTATGAAGCCCATTTATCGTAGCTTCTGGAGGAGATGAAATCACTGGGTTTTCCCTTAACAAATTCCAATATGATATTCAATAACTAAATCACGATCGAAACTATTTATTGGATAAGTTCATGCTTATTGAGATCACGAACCAAATGATATTCACTGAACCACCCCAAAAAAGTGTCACCATTGCACACCTTACCCTTAGGGAAAATGCTGGTGTAATAAGGGGTTTTGAATCATGACCCTAACAATATGAATTTTTATATTTTTATTTTTAATAAAATAATTATTATATTTATAATTTTTTATTATTAATTTATAAATTATTAAATAAATATTTTTATAAACATTAGATTTTGATACGATGAAACCCAAATTGTATTTTTGAGAAATATATAGTTTTAACCAAGATAATATTTTTTATGAATTAAATAATTTTTGAAATAAATTTTATTGGAATAAAATATTCTTATTAAATAATATTTATTTAAATAAAAATTTTTAAAATAATTTTATGAAGTAAAATGTAATTTTTATAAGGGTTAGAAAATCATTATTATCATAAAAACCTGTATTTTTCAATAAATAAGGATTTTGGTTTAAAAGTGATAATTCTAAAATTTAGGGGATTATTTTGATAAAATAAATATTATTTTTTAAATCATCATGTTAAAATTTTCCAATGGTGATTTTTTCATAATTTTCTTCAATAATCAAATTTTTGGGTAAAAATTAAAAACAATATAAATATACAGTATGTATTATGACATCATAAAGGACCAAAAGTGATGTAATAAATACTATAAAGAGTATCCATGAACAAAATTATGTTTCCATGTTAAAATAATATTTTTAAGTTATTTAATTAATTTTATAAACCCTTAATAAATCATCAAAAACCAATATTATATTTTAAGGTTTTAAAATTAATTCTGTTTGAACATGACTCACTTACACATACCCAAAGTTATTATTTTAATGTTTCAGGTTCTTCTACTTAAAAAATATTAAAAAATATCTTCTTTTATAAAAAACATGGGCTAGAACCATGTTAAGGTTTTTGGTTTTTATTATTTTATCATATAGAGTCTAAAACCTATGTTTAGAAATCAATAAAGAATTCCCCCATCTTTTAATATAAAAACCCCACACAAAATCCCATTCATCATCCCTAGAAACCCATTTAGAATGAATTTAATTTTAATTTACATCTCTATATACCTCCCAAGGTGTTCCCAAGATCTTAATAATATCCCATTAAGCTTTTAGAAGCACCCTCTCAAGGTAAGGGATCATATCCTTCACCTCTTCATTCAAACACATTCATTATATTATTCCTTTTTTATTTCCAGTTTTTCTTGTTGGGATATTTTTTCAAAGATCCATATTATTTTACATATATTTTCCAAGTGATGATACACCCTTTCAATCTCATTAAACCCTTCCGGGAATTTTATATACCCCTGTTATGCTGCTGAAGTTATCCTTCAATTTTCCATGAAAAACATTTTTATAGTGAATAACCATATTCATTTTCACTCAAGTGTATTCAAACAGATACAACTATATTTAATTTATTTTTTAATTCTATGTATGTATCCCAGACTCTTTAATTGTGGGATTAAAATTAATTAAGGACATCCATATGTCGTATGTTCTAAATGGAACACTTATGAATGTAAATGATCTGAATGTGACAGGTGGGCATAGAATTATATAACCTCCAATAGATTGGGTAATGTTTTTATCTCATGAGATGACATATACGGTGCACATGATGTTATCCTAAGAATACTATGTTATGATGTCTCTACAGTTAGATTTGATTTATGTTTATAATTTCATGTTTTATGTTGTTGCCATAATTTCATGTTACCTTTATGTTATCATCTTATATCATGATTCAATGTTCAAGTTTATGATTATCACCCCTCTTATTTTACCATAAAATGAAACTTGAATCACATGTACTTATTTAACTTATGCTATAATTTTATTATTCCCTTAAAGTTATTTATAGATCACCCCTTTATTATATATGTCCCTAGGTTATCCCATGCAGTTTTAGAAGAGAAATGGAATTTAAGGGAATGTTATAGAGTTTTAGTTTATGTCATTATATTTTTATTGCCAATTATTACAATATGTACCTAATAAACCAAATACACTAGAACTAATGATATTATGAGGTTGTATCAAGTGTATCTGTATATAATAAATCATGAAATAATGTGTATTAGTGATATGGGTTTTCATAACATCAATTGATTTCAGAGGACAACTAATTCCACCTTATTTTCCCTCGATCCAATTCTTTTTTGTTCAAAAATTTTAAAGTTAATCCAATCATAAAAAATGTATTCTTTAAGTGATTTATCAAAACATAATTGTGTTCAAAGAAAGTTTTATATATTGAAGTTGGAATAAAAATTATGATTTATTATTGATTTCTATAATCATATTTCAAGGTTGGGAATCCTTTACATCTATAAAGATGATTTTGATTTAAACTTTATTAAGATAGTTATAGATTTTTATATGTCTATAAGTTTAGTGAAGTTTATGGACTACAGTTTTTTACCTTTATTTTTTTTAAAGACATTAAAACCAAACATCAAGGAAGTGGAGGAACTTGTTATGATTCCTTTGTAAGGAGAAGAAAATATCTTAACTCACAAGCTACCTGAGAAGTTAAGAAGTTTTGAGAAGTCTAAAACTTGAACTTCTATTTTATTCATATGAAAAAGTAATAAAAGTTTCACAACTATATCCTAATATAATAATAATGGATATTTGGGTTTATAAATTTCGTATTCTAAGAAAATGGGATAGATTAAAACTCAATGTTCAATCATCTATGTTTTGGATTTTATTTTCAACCTAATTAAATTTAATTTAGTTTCATTAAGGCGTTGAAATTAGGGTATTTGAAGTTGAATATTCTTCTATATCCAAGTCTCATAAACAATTTTTTTGGTAAAATTTATAGATGTTTAGAAGATAAATAATGAAGAAACTCTAGTTAGGGATAAGACTTTCTATATTCACGAGGAAGTAATCAATAAGATGAAGCTTATTTATATTCTATCATTAAATTATTTTTTTGAAAAAATTAAGTCTATTGTAGAAATTTATAATCTTAATGATTTTTTTGAAAAGTAGAAATCAGGAGAAAATTGACCACTGATGTATAGAAAAAAAGGATAAAAATATGTCTATTTAATATTTTCAATAATTTATTAAAAATAAATATAGAATACAAATGATATCCCATCCGTCAATTTTAATGAGACCGAGGCTTTAGATATAAAAGATAAAACTTATCAAAAACTATGGGAATAAGAAAAGAAGAAGAATCAAGATGAAAAAATATTGAAAAGAAAAAATGGATAGATATTTTCTTAAGAGGATTGAACTGATACATTAAAGAGTTAAAGTTGCAACGAAGGATGATCTTCCTCTGTCCATTCCGCATTCAATCATTTAAATGAAATAGAATTAATCAATTCATAAGGTAAAATGGAAATAAATTATAGTTCAAAGAAGTAAGTTAGAATATTATCATGATAAAGATAAAAAATGTTTTTAAGAAACAAGGGAAAAATAAGTTGAGGAAAATGATGATTATTCATTAGATTTAAATAAAACTCTAGACTAAAAAAGAAATTTTAGTTGGAAATTCTACATCATTATCTTCACAGTCTCAAAAATATAATGACTTAGTAAACTGGACAAAGAGGAATCCATTTAATCAGAAGATAAAAAATCATAAACAGAAGTATTAGACAAATCGAGAACTGATCAAGAAGTTAATGTTATGTAAGTTTTTAAAAATCATTCTGATGAAAGAAAATAAGAATATGTACCATCAATAGAACCTACTCCATCTACTCTTAATATATCATATGATCCCACAAAAAATTCTCCTAGTACAAGTACCAAAGGAATGAAGATGAAGATGAATTACTTCAATGAAGTAATCAATCGACTTAAAGGAATCATGAGAATATTTCAATACATACATGAAAAAAGAAATTATATTCAAGGAAAGATTAATTTGTTATAAAACTAAAATTAATTGAAATAGATTGATGAAATTTTTATTCAAAATGAAGTAGAGTCCAAGGATTTAAAAGGTAAATAAAATAAAGAATCAAAAAATTTGAAGAATATTATTAGGTTCCTAAAACACATAGAGGGAGATATCATATATTTTGATGAATAAGTGAATAGAATAAGAAAATATACAAAGTCAGTTATCAATTTTTCAAGTTCCATCAACACCGAATATTATAAAATTTTATGAGCTATTGATAATCTCAAATACATCATTACAAATAAATATGATGAAATATAAAATCAATGTAATAAGATTCAATCTTTGCAAGAAGAAGTTACAAATCATAAGAATGATAACAAGAATATTGTGGCTCTGGAAGAAGTTGTGAAAGTGATGTTTGTTTTTTTTGAATCATAAAAGTAACAAGAGTATGTGAAGAAGATGAAAGAAATCATCAAAAATATTTTTAAGAAAGAATAGAAATCTTCAAACTATTGAATAGTTGTAAAAATCGAATTATTTTTTATGTATGTTTTAGATGAATGTTATTACATATATTTTTTCATGTATGTTCTTCCTTATATTATTTGGACGAATGTATTTCATATATATTTTTTGGATGAATGTTTGTTTCCATATAATTTTTTTAGTATTATTTATATAACATTTTAGGAAACACTTTCTACATCCAATAAATATTTTTAAAAATAAAAAAGTGGGGGAAAAGTTAGAAAATATAAACTTTGCTAGAAAAAATTAATATTTTTTTAGAAATGGGGAGAAATATATAAAGGGGAGAAAAGGGATAAAATATACACATTTTTATGAAATGGGAGAAGATTTAAATTACAAAATATTATTTAAGAAAGGGGAGTAAGTATATTTGAAGTTTATAACTTTATTTTTTATCATTAAAAGTTTGGGTTTTTTCTTTTCAACAAGGGGGAGATCATTAATTCAAAAGTATTCCTTAAAAAATATCTAACCAAACTTTTTTTAAATGACAAAACACTTCTTTAAAAGTCTATAATCTTCTAACTTTTATAATTCTCAAGTTGTAAAGAATGTTTTTATAGGAAAGTTATTTAACCAGATATAGGTATATATTTTCTAAATAGATGTAACTTCCTTATTGAAAAAATATACACTTTTTACATCAGAATAATACACATAAAGTTCAATGGATGGAGGTTTATAAAGTCTAGAAAATAGATCATAACAAATTCCCTCAAATAAAGTTTTATCAAGTATAATAGAAAAACATTATCAGATGGAGGCAGACATGATTTTAGAATGAAATTTTATAAAGACCTAACAGATGAATAAATTCATATATTCCCCTAGAAAAACATTTATAATTCTACCAAATAGAACCTATTATCATTATAATAGTGTTATATCAAGATGATCATCAGGCAGAGATGTTGTGTTGAAACTTTCAAGTGAAGAATGAGTCATCTGATGTCATTATATCCGCCTCTGAGATATATAGAATATGACCGTTGGGAGTGTTCCTATAAATATATTTTCATTTGAGGAGGAGGTATATTTTAAAACTTAATATTTTTCAAGACTTTTACAACTCTGATGATATAAATATTCTGTAAATATTTTTTAATTTATTGTTACTTGAGTGCACTCCATTTTAATCTTTTAGAGAGTCTTTATTAAGGCATCCATTGTAGAGAATTTTGGTAAATTCATTAAGAATTTTTGAATTTTTAATTTTTGTGTCCTATATAGTGTGATATAGGGATTAATTTTTTAAGGAATAAATATGATGATAATCTGGTTGATTGAGGGTTCTCTTGGCTAGAGAAACATATGTTATTCCGATCTTTATATCGATGGATTTATTTGTTAAGAAAGAAAGACCTTTACAATAAGGTTAATACCATAGATACCTTGATTCTAGTTAATACTTCCTTAACAATTAAGGATAAAGTGTGGATATTATTATATTATTTTTAATTTTTCCGTACATATTTTGTATAAGTTTTATTATACTTACTTTTACAAGTTTCTAAATTCCGTTGTGCCTATTTTAAGAATTATATATATATTTTGTTATAAACACTTTCTTATCCGGATTATTAAGTTTTTGGTATGAAACTTCATCTAAATTACTTTATTAAATAGGTTAAGTAAAATTTTCAATTTTTTTATAAACTACAATGCACCCCCCTCTTGTAGTTAAACACATACCCTTTCGATCCTAAAATTTATATGTACTATTTTTATAGCTCATGATATCTTTCATATTCACGGATGTGTATAGGTTCCAACATACATATGAGAGAAATTTATGTGAGTGACTCATTATTATTTTTATAAAGTACATCATGGTGTTACCAATATGTATCATTATTTATTTTTCCATTATTGGTGGACTGGTATGATGTGGGAGATAACTGGATTTTTTCCTCAATGACCAATAGAGATTCTCATTTTCCCATTCCAGATAGAAAATGGGATGATGTATTTATGGATTTAATGATAAAATTTATCAAGTAAACCCATGGTAATGATGCGGTATGAGTTATCATGGACAAGATGATGAAGTTCACACATTTCTTACCTATCTGAGATAATTTCTCAGTGGATGAACATGTGATATGTTACATATAATAGATTGTATGCCTCCATATAGTTTCTTATACTATTTTATTAGATATGTATTCCTGATTTATATTGAGTTTCTAGAAAGGTTAGAAGAAGGCATAGGGATCACAGGTACTTCTGAGTATGGCCTATCACCCTTAGACCATTAGTTAATATGAATGTGAAATCAGGTGTTGGAGGATATTCTTAGAGCATAAATCCTTGATTTTGGAGGTTCTTGGGAGAAGCATACACCTTTGATTAAATTTTAATATAATAATAGATACTATAAAATATAAAAATGGATCCCTATGAGGACTTATATGGTAGACCATTTCAATCACCTCAGTAATGGATAGATGTAAGGGAGGAAGTAAAACTCATGCCTTATCTCGTTTAAGAGACATCAAAATAGGCACAACTAATCAGAAAGTTTATAGCTACAAATAAATTTAAGAAGAAGTCCATTGTTGATCTCTATCAATGATCCATGGATTTATAGGTTGGGGATCAAATATTTTTATGTGTTTCACCTAGATTGAGGAATAGACGAATTCAGAGGCACGGTAAACTTTCACCACATTATGTCGGACCTTTCAATATTCTAGAGAGGGTTGGGCCAATAGCCTATCAGTTTCAGTTACTTTAGAGGTACAAAGTCATTCATGACATCTTACATGCATAAAATTTGTATCATTATCACTCAGACCCATCTCATTTTCTTTATCCTGATGAGGTTGAGTTATATGTGGATGCATTATTCATAGAGCATACTATACGTATCATTAATTGGAGCATGAAGGCTCTCTGAGGTAGGATAGTTCTTCTAGTTTGGGTGTTATGTAATCATGGCCAATTATATTATGATACGTAGGATAGAGAGTCTAATGTATGTGATTAGTGAATATAACTCTTTTTATATCTTTTCACCACCCTTAGAAGGGTAACTCAAGGGGGGGAGTTATCTTAAGAGGGGGAGACTATAATATACTATCTCTTATAAGAAGTAAATAATCTTTATTATTTAGTTTTAATCATTAGTTTTATCCTTATAAATGTATCCAATCAATTAAATATGGAATAAGGAGTATTAGAGTCTTGTTCAGAGCCTAGAGCTCTGAGTTTTGGAAAAATAGGCCTGGAACACGGTTTGTCCAAACCGTGCACCTGCGCACACACTTTTTGAAAGAAAACATGTAGGGTGTTGCAATGTGATGCATAGGTTATTCATAGGTTGCAGATGATTTGGAAAACCATGTACCTAGTTGTGTGAGGGGTTTCAACTAGATAGAGTCTGGCACATGGGATAAGATTGGTTGGACAAACCGTGCTCCCCAACCGTGTGAGGGTACTATCTATAGATAGTAACTGGTGCACAATTAGTGAACATTTTGGAAAATCATGGGTCCAAACCATACACACTTTAAAATTATGTGAAATTATCATTTTTTACACCTTAATTTAAAACTCAAACCTCATTTATCCTCCATTTTTCTCCAACATCCACACAAGAGGAGATCTCCTCTCACCTATGAATAGGATTTTTGATATCTTCTCCAAACGGTTTCCAATCAGAACACCATGTATCATGTTAGATTACTACTAGTAAGATTCTTAATCATCTTCCATCCTTTATTAACTTATTTTTCCATATTTAGTGTTATTTACACATAGTCTAATATTCCTTATTTTTAGGACTTTTTTCTATTTTATCGATTTCTCCCATTCTAGCTCTAATTAAGGAAAAGAGTAGATGAGTGATCCTCTACAAAATTAATGTAGGTGGTCTAGTAATAAACCAAGTTGTTTTATATCATAATCCATTGTTCCGCACATCGGTCTTTCCATACATTTCATTAAAATTAAGTAAAACCTTTTAAATTAATTAACCCTTGTTAAAGGAACTCCCTTAGACCCTTAATAATTATCGAAGGATGACTACATCGAAAAGTTCCACCAACTTTGGGTGTGTTTATTTAAATTCCCTTGACTACTTGGTATTAAAATAAACAAACAAATTTCCAATTGGTGTTGGTCTACCCATAGTTAAATGGATTATGGTAATCACATGGGGAGTGAGTTTTAATACCACTTCACTTGGACTTTAAATGAATTATGGGTTATGACTTGACTAAATGGAATATTAAATGGTATGTAAACCATAAATTGATTTATATTAAAATAATGACTGGAACATAATATTTTTTATGATACTGATAATGGCATCCCTTATTTTTTATGATACCAGTAATGACCTCACTTATTGTTTATGAATCTAAGTATGAAATACCTTATTATTTGTGATATCAAGCATGGTGTCCCTCATTACACATGATACAAGGTCATAGAGACCCTTATTTACTATGATACTTTAGCATGGTGATGATACTTGGGAATGACATCCCTTATGCACCTGCAAGACCCTTGTGACCATACTTGGATGCTTGAGTTATGCATTTGGTCCTAGATGGAACTACAAATAAATGTATATGTCTATATATGTTTTTACATATATAGTAAATATATGTATATATAAGCTTATTTTTAAATTTTTATATATCTATTTATATAGTGATAGGTATTTAGAGATGCCCAGCTTAGGCTGAAGAAGGAAGAGTTAGCTTGGTGTCCCATAGGAACCTAATCTAACTAGATTTATGATTTTAGATATGTATAACATTTCTCATCTTTACACACTAGTTATGTTATACAGATTTACTAGAGTATTATAGAAGCCATTTTTGGTGGCCTAATGAGTATATCTCAAACCCTATTCAGGATGCCAATTGGCACCCACAAAGATTTCATGGATATAGGTAGGGATAAGGGAAATCTCCCAGTCATGGATTCTTTATTGGATTATAGCATGAGATTTTGGGAGTATAGGACATAGCCTTGGATCATTATTCTTTTGAAGATATAATATTTTTGGTATTTTTGATTATTTTTCTATATGTATGTATGTATGCCTACTTCCTTGATTGCCTGTCTATTTTGTATAGAGATATAAAATTCACATCATTTGGTTTATGGTATGGATTATATATGTCATCTTTTTATGTGAACTTAAAGATTTACTCTTCCACTATCAATTTTTCATTTATTCTTCCTTTATTTATTTATCTGTTATTAAACTATTGTGCTACTTTAATTACGATAGTATAGTATCCCCTCCATACCATCATAGACTCTCATTGCTAGTCGACATCCTCTAGCATACAAGGAGGTGTTCTTGTGGCCATTTATTCAACTAGGTTTGGTTACTTATTAGTGAACTGGATCCAGAACGTTGTAAATAACCACTGAAAATTTAATTGATTATTGGCGGTTATTAACCCTCTCTAACCTTTTTTTTTAATAAATCATGTATATTTTAGTGGTGGTTCCCCAAAAGCAATGGAAAAATAATATTTAGCATCATTTTTTAGAGAACCACAACTATAATAAACACTATTTATTTTAAAAAATTAAAAATCTACAGGGGTTAATAATTATCGGAAAACACTAAAATGATCATCGATTATTAAACCTCCCAAATTTTTATTTTTTAAAATTATTTTGATTATATATATTATAATTATATTACATATATATTATACATGGTATATTAAAATACCAAACGATCACCCAAGTGATATATATAATATAAATTTATTTAATTTTATAAATGTAAATATATAATATATTTATATTTTCATATTAATTTATTTAGAAATATATTAAATATATTTATATATATATAAATATATAATATATATTTTTATATAATTCTATTTATACACACAGACATATATATTTGTATACATAGAAATATATAATTTATATAATATATATTTTTATATGCATAAATATAATATAAAATATGTATTAGTATACATTTAAATATATATATATATATATATATAATATTGGTAAAATATATTTTTATAATATATATTTATATAATATAATATATATATATTATTTTTATTATATATATATATATATTTATAATATATGAACACTAAAAATTATATAGATATATTTTTTGAAGCATGCTGGGGTCAAAGCCCCTTTATTAAATAAATAAAAAAATAAGGATGAGGGGGAGGGGGATGAGGTAAAACAATGAAAACCTGCCCTCATTCCAAAATCCAAAGACAACAAAGATTATAAGTAAAAACACCAATGAAAGAAAACATAATAGACCGTGAGAAAATAAATTAATATAAATTGGAGAGCCATACATAAAAAATCTCATTATAGGAATCAATGTCCTAAATTATCTAAATACTCAACCTAAGAATGAAGACTCATATTGTGATATGCTCCCCGACCACCCCATCCACATGAAAGACATCCTCATCACCAAGTTTTATCCTTTTTCTTGAAACTATCATTATCCCCAAACTATGCCTCTTTGATGGACTCAACATCA
Organism: Viscum album; assembly: GCA_963277665.1. Taxonomy (NCBI): domain Eukaryota; kingdom Viridiplantae; phylum Streptophyta; class Magnoliopsida; order Santalales; family Viscaceae; genus Viscum; species Viscum album. Next base: position 904,233,946 of record OY728166.1, on the reverse strand, counting down.
TCCACAAATTCTTCATTATTTTTATCCTTATAGGAATAATTTTTAGATAAAAATTATTTTTTATTAGTTTTTATATCAAGAATGGTGAAGTTCCCAAGGATATGATTTGGTATCACTAGTTGGGGTGAATTAGTGGTAAACTCATTTTCTATGAACTCTTCTTCATAATCCAATATCTAAAACCTAGTAAAGTTCACAATCTAATTAATATATCCTCACAACCTTATCATGTGCATAAATATATTGAAAGGTAAGTGCATACAAATTTACAAGGTTCAGTTTTAAAGTCTACTCCTTTCTATGTTGGTTATCCACCGAAAATGGATTCTCCTCTATCTATAATAAAAGTTTTACAACACAAAATCCATTGTTTTCCACAACATAGAAAATATACTGGAAGATACAAATCTCTTCAATAACGATGGTCTAATAAATAAATATATTATTGTTCTCCTAGGTTTCTCTTACACCACTTGAAAATATAATCTTCCTCCATGAGTATATGGATCAAAAAATTATACACATGTACTCCTTAAATATCATTAATTGTTTATGATGATGTTCAACCAACTATAATTGAAACTTCAACTAGATTTTGAATGGTCCATATCATCAATATTATAAATAATCAAGAAATATATCTTCTCCTTTTATAAATGACATCCTGACTTTAGAATCCTTCCACTCTTATCACAAGTTATTCTTCTCTAACTTGTGTCATTATAAATCTTCTCACTTTTCATTATTTTTAAACTTTTTTAAATATGCATAAAAGATTTTAAATACTTCTTCATGTTTTAATTTGAATTTGAAATTGAAATTAAAATCATCAACTTCATTTAACTGCTTCTTTAATATATCTTCAATGATCCCCCAATTGATCTTTTTCATACAATTTTAAATGGAGTTTTCTTTTGATTTAGAATAATAAACAAAAAATTTGGGTGAATCCACATCAACATAGTTGATTAGATTACCCATAATATAACTATAAATACAATTCTATGACATTTCCAAATATTTTGCAGTGTGAGGACTGGAATTGCAGCTTGATGATTATCACTACGGTATAGCTATCTAGTTTTTAGTGGTATCTTATCAACTATTATAGGCCTTTGTAACATAGTCAATAAGCTATTATATTGTAGTTTTTGATTTTCTAGTGACAATAAAAACAATTTGAATGGGAATTATAGCATGATCTGTGCACTGTGGCATAGCCCTCCACAAAATCTCCAAACTACTGTGTATCATATATCTTGTGGTATGGCAGTACTAAAATTTCTAAGGACAACAATATTCAACACAACCTTCCATTATAGTATAATGTTATCCTATAATGTGTAGATCAATTCATCTTTTGGTGTAACCGTTTTCATTACATCATAGAGATCTCTGTTCGAGTCTCCCTTGTGGTGTGGCCTCTCAATCTATGAAATGAGGTCCAGTAGACTATTTTTTCATCCCATTCCCCACTTCCAAATTTTTATCTCCGTGTAATAGGCAATATTCTATGGCGCAAGTCTCTTTACTCCTAATTTATATAATGTGGTATTCAAATTGTGATGTGGTATCTGCTTCCACCTTCCTTTGAATCTGATTGCATCATGAACTCCTTCTATGATATCTAATCACTACAAACCAGACCAAGCATCATTGAGATTTAAACTTATACAAAAAATATTAGATTATTCATAAATTCATCATCACCATATTCATTTAACACTCAATATTTTTCTTCCCTTCATATTCTTCACTTCAACATATAAAATCAATAAATACCTTATATTTCTCACAAAAAATACAATAAAATATAATAGGTCCAAAAATATCCCACTTTTTATGTTTTAAAAATACCCATATCAAATATATGTAAATATTTATGCCTAAAAAATAAATTATTCTCCTCTTTATTGAAAATAAATAAAAAGTAACAATGTGTATAAACTTCTTACCTAATATTTGTTCACCTCCCTTTTTATATTTTGAAGAGATGGATGATATCACATGGTTCCTTTAAAGATCCTTTGATTAATTCCCTCTATGTATACATAGAAAAAACTAGTGTATAAAAAATGATATTTAATCAAGGTTATCAAATTCATCCGTAACAACTTATCATGGGATAAAATTCTCAGAATCTTGGGGCTACTCAAAAACAAATTTATCAATAAAGGAATAATATCAGACACACTTCAACAAACACATTAAAAAAATTAATGTTAAAGATATAAACTACCATTTTTTATTATAATTTGATAAAAAAGACCCCCTATATAAATATATTGAATATATTCATAACAATTGAGTGTAAGTGTGATTCTCATACCTCAAGTCCAAAATTCATGGATTTTTTCAAATTTTCATGTATCTTTTGATAATAGATTCTTATCAAAAATTTCTCCCCGTCAAGGGATGTTCTGTTTCATATTTATCATGGAGTAAAAATATATTTAGAATTTATACTCTTTCCTGACTATATATAAAAATATTAAATATATCGTTTAATTTTCTATGATTTAAAAAATATAAAATAATAATAGGCAATGTGGAGGGAACTCTTTCTTCCTAATAAGTAACACTCAGTATGAGAGTTTCTTATGGCCAAAGGCCACTATTTTCTTCCCATATCAATAATTTTCCCATAAATAAATTCAAAAGGTTGTGTTCTCAGTTTCTTCTATAAGACTACCCTCACTTGTAGATCAGTTTTCTCAACTTTAGATAACTTCTCATATACCTTGATCTTATGTTCTTGAACATTTTTCTATTATCTATCTATAGTAATTTCCACTTGTCCATTTCTAGCTAATCTATTCATATTATAAAGTGCTCTTTCTTGATAGTTTTATTATGATTATCATTTTTATTCTTTACATATTCACCTTTGCATGAATTTTCTTTAAATTCATTCATATTTTGAAAATTATTCCTTCTAAAAAAAAGAAATCTCTCCTAGTATTCTAGTTATGAAAATATTATTCTGGTGATATGTCTATAAACATTTTCCAAATACCTCCTCTAGGTATTTAAATCTATTTTTAGTATTCATATTTTCTATAGATCTGGTCAATGCTAGCATTACTTAAGATTTTATCTTCCATTGTTCACCAAAGTTTTCCCTTTTTTCTTACCTCTTTCATATAAAAGACATGTTAAACAAAAAACAAATTATTTATGTCCATACCTTCCACAAAACTATTAAAAACATTTGAATTAAGATCTTCTAGGTTTATTATAGTTATATCCATATTCATATTGATGTTGTTGTGCTGAAATATTTTCTTTATTTTTCCTAAGTAACTATAGTTTTTTTTTATTTCACCTATTCCTTTGATGAGGAATAGAATCTATCAACAAATATTTTGGTCCAACCTTTTTACCAGTTTTTTGATAAATCCAATATCAGTTATATCAAATATATCTTGAGAACTAAAGTACCATATTTTACCTCATATTTGGAACCCTTAATCTAACATTATTGAGAATATTCTCCATTAAATTCCACTGATTTATTAAATTATTCTATGGTATTATTGAAATTTGTTTGTGAAGTTCCAAAGGATTGAATAACAACTGAGAAGGGGGGGGGGGTGAATCCGTTGATCACTTTTTATAAGTTTAAAAACATTTAGAAACTTAACCCCTAAAACTTGTTAATATTTATTTCCTTATAAAATTTTAGTAAATACTCATGCATGAAATAATAGTAAAGAAAGTGAAGCACACAAGATATACAAGGTTTTGCCTCAGTATGAGAACCTAAATCCTTTTTATATCCACTCTCTTGGGTCTATAGAAATCAAATATTATGAAGAAGTGAATATAACTTGGTCCAAATACTGTTTTCCACCTCCTATATCCCGATAGGAAATATTATACTGACTCCCATATGTTTACAATGTTTTCTTATAAAAAAATTATTCTTAAAAAATAAAGACTTTATTAAAACTGCTCCATAATTGCTCAATCTGAATCCTCAGTTCAATTTGGATGGTTCCAATTTTCTCAATATGATAATAATGGATTCGATTTTCTCAATACAATGATGTTGGATTTGATTTTCTCAATAGGATGATGTTGGATCCAATTTTCTCAATTCTATGAGTCTGGATCTGATTCTCTAAATACAATGTGCTCAATACGATGATCTCATTCTCAATATGAAAAAATTAAACTCTACTATAATGATCAATATAATTATTCATCTATCAAATATTAATTTTTTTACTTTGAGTTCTCCAGTGCTCCACATTTTGCGTGTTTATAAAAGATGCAAATGAATGAATGATCTGAGAAAGTATTTAAAGGTAGCTCAGAAAACAAAAGTGTGAAACTTGAAAACTTTCCCTACTTACTTAATTTTCAAAACTCTAAAAATATATTGTATTTAAACTTTAAATTTTACTTCTTCAATTATTTTTAGATTTATATGTGATTTATTCATGATTGAATTTTAATTTTGACCTCTTCAACTCTTTATATCTTTCTCAGCTCATTAAGATTTGTTTCATCCTGAGCTCATTGAGATATGTTTATTTCTCAGCTCATTACAACTTGTTTCTTTCTCAAATCATTATGATCTATTTCTTTCTCAACTTATTAGGATTTGTTTCTTTCTCAAATAATTATGACGGAATTCCCATTATGATGGAATTTCCATTACGATGGAAATCCTATTACGTTGAATTTCCCATTATAATGGAATTTTCATTACAACGAATTCTTATTCTGATGGAAATATCATTATGATGGAGTTACCATTATAATGGAGTTCCAATTATGATGAAATTCCCATTATAATGGAAATCCCATTATGATGAATTTTCCATTATGATGGAATTCCCATTAAGGTGGAATTCTTTACACTGTAATTTTAAATTTCTTCAAGCCACTCCATCATTTCTTCAAAATCATTTATCATAAATGTTTTCATGATTTATGAGAACTTCTTGATCAGTAAAGCATCACTTGATTTGGTTTTAGAAAGTATGAAAAATTTCTAACTCTTGACTTAACATTCTTCTTTCAAAATTCTTTAGCAACAATACGACTTATTCAAATAAAAAATTCTTTCTCAAAAACATCCTTTTTTTACTCAGAAAATTCATTATTTCTATGATTATGATAAAGAAAAAATTTCAGTATACAATAAATTATTCCTCTAATTCTTTTGGATTCAATAATTTTCAATATCATTTTGATGGACCTAAATACTATAAAATTTCTGATGAAAAACTTTATCTTTATGACTTCTTCTATGTCTGATGCAACTAAATTTGAAAACCTATGTCCAGAAACCTGTGTCTAGAAAAAAACCTCATTATGATGGACTAGGTCCAATTCCGAAATAACAAAAATTTTCTCCAACAAATAGGTTAGTTTTCAACAAATACAAAAACATTGTTAAAAAAATTTATCACAATGGTTATTTAATCTCCCCTTGTGGATTTGTTAACAACCCTTATTAACAACTTTTCCAACTCTAAGAAGTTTTCACAACTCAACTTCTGTAAACAACTCAATTTTTTTTGAATATTATCAAAACACAGCCTTTCTCAAAATAGAGTCTCTTGATACCACACTACTGAATAAAGTAATGTTTTTGAAAGAATTCCATCCCTTAGTGGAATGAAAATTGTGCGTCCATGTAAAGAACCCCCCCTCAATTTTATATTTTCCTCTCACTCTTCTTTTTCTCTCCCCCATTCTATGATAACCATAACTTTAGATTCATAAAAGAAAGATAAGTAAAAACTTATTACTAGTACAAAGTTTTTAATTTCTATCCCTCTTTGTCAACATAATCCAGATCATGGTGGGGGTTGTTATCTATAAGGTTTATAAAGATATTGGAGGAGGATGAAAATGAATTTGAATCCTCAATTCCACAAACCTTTATTTTAATATTACTTTTTTTAAAGATATCAGAATTTTGATACTTTGTTAAAATTTATTCCAGTAAAATATCTCCAGTAGTAACTTTATCTTTTATAAAGTGAAACTTTATATCAATGTGTTTTGATCTTGAATTTTGGATAGGATTCTTATAAAGATTAATTTTACTCTGATTATCACAAATTATCTTCAATGGTTTAGAAAATATTTTCTTGAAAATATTCCAGCTGAACATTCATCCACATCATTTGAGTATAATCCTGTATAGATGTAACATATTCAGATTCAGCTATGCTAAAAGTTACTGAACATTGTTTTTTACTATGTCAAGTAACACAACATTCATCCAAGAAAAATTTTCCTCCTAAGGTTGATTTTCTATCATTACAATCTTCTTCCCAATCAACATTATTATAATCGTGAAACATCATATCACTATTTATTTTGTATAAAAACACATGTGAAGTTTTTACTTTTACATATCATAGAATACTCTTTACTTCCAACATATGTGATTATTTTAGATTAATTTGACACATGACACAGAAATTCATAGCATAAACAATATCAATCCTCAAGGTTATAAGTTAAAGAAGAAAACCTACGAGCTTCCTAAAGTCTTTTTGATTCACACTTATTATGGATTCATCTTTATAAAACTTTGTGCCCACTAAAATAGAAGTTGAAACTTATTTGGATTCTTCAATCCCAAACTTCTTTAACAATTAACTAACATACTTTTCTTGAGATAATAAAATGTATTTTTTTTGAACTTTTAAGCCAAGGAATAAAGTTAATTCTCCTAACATAGAAATTTCAAAATTCTTCTTCATTTCCTGATATTTTTTTACAAACATATTCTCTATAACTAAAAAAATATATCATCCACATAAACAATAATAATTAGATCACTTGAGTCAACATATTTCACATATAAGTTGCTATAAAATTTTCCTTTAGAAAAGTTCAACATTCTGAAAAAAAAATTCAACTTTAGAATACCAAGAACGTGGAGCTTGTTTCATTCTATACAAATCTTTCTTCAATTTATAATATTTGTTTTCATCTTTATCAATTAGAAACCCACAAGGTTGTTCAATGTAAACTTCTTCGTCTATATCACTATTTAATAATTTAACATCCATATGATATACTTTATAATTTTTATATGCGTCCACTGAAGGAAACATTCTAATAGTTTCTAATATTGACAATGGGGAACAAGTTTCATCAAAATCCACACCTTCCACCTATGCATAGCCTTTACAAATAAGCCTGGATTTGTTTCATAAAACTTCTCCATGTTCATTTAACTTTTTTATGTTAACCCACTTGGTTATAATAACTTTTTTATTTGATAACTGTGAAACAAGTTCCCATGTTTCATTCTTCTCAATCTGATCCAACACTTCATTCATATAATCCACCCATTATTTGTATTGAATGGATTCTGAAACTGATTTGAGTTCAAATTTTGAGATAAGTGAATTTTTATTACCTAATATCAACTTTAATATTTTCTAATTTCAATCTTTCTGATTCCCAATAATGATTTCGTATTCAACTTGTTTTTTTAAGGTAGGAAATTTCAAAGCTTCTTTCCCATATGAAATTTCCTCATTACACAATTCTTTTGATTCTTGATAAGGATGTTTTGAATTACTTTCATTATTGTTGTAATTATCCAACTTATCCTCCTCAACATTCTCAAAAACTATTATTAAGGAATGTTGATTTTCAATTAACTTCACATAATATATGTCCAAAAACTTTAATAAATAAAATTCCAACATTTTTAACTTATGCCATTTGGTCAATAACCCATAAAAGTTCATTCCTTAGCTTTCTCATCAAAATTTCCCAAATCCAAAATTTTGATTTTGATAAAACATAGAATTCCAAAAACATTTAAGTATTTCAATGATTTTTTTTGTTATAAAACATTTCATAAGGATTCATGTTGGCTTCCGGTCTCAAAAAACAACTATTTTGAACACGTACAACAATACTAAATTCTTCTCTCTAATAGAACTGTGAATGTTTTTTTTCTACTAATATACTTCTTCCCATTTCCACCAAAATTCTATTATTTCTTTCTGATAATCTATTTTTTTTGCGGAGTATAGGGAGAAATATACTGATATTTGATACCATTCTTTCTTAAAAAAGTTTCAAAAGTATTTCTTCTAAATTCAGTACCATTATCTTTATCAACATTTTTATAGAAACCCTCATTTTTTTCTCAACATATATTATAAGGAATTTGAACATTTCAATAGCCTCTAAAATATGCTTCATAAACATGATGTATGTCATCCTAGTTAAATCATTAATAAAAGTGATAAATTATAAATATCCATCTATTGATTGATGTCTCATAGGCCCATATAAATTGGAATGAATAAGCTCAAGTGGTCTGGTAGATTGAATCTCAATTATCTTATTACTTTTGTTAACGTTATTTCCTTTCTGTAATGTAATACCATCATCTTCATCTCTTATTTTCAATTTTGGAAAATTTCCAATAGAATCAACTTTAGAAATTTTATTCATTATTTTCTAACCAAGGTGGAAAAGTCTTCAGTGCCGTAATTTGTTTTCATATTTAGCACTCAACTAATAGGATTTGTTGAATTATCCTATTTGAAAGGGATTCCCACGGGTTCTTTTTTCCTTTTGTAATAACTTTTCTATATTTTATAATATTGATTATACAAACATATTTTCTAAAAAAAAATTATTTTCCATCATCACAAAGTTTAATTACACCAGGTAAGTTTTGTTTTTCCCATTAACAAATAAAAATTCCTTAAATTTAAACTTTTAGGATTTAATCTCAATTGTTCCAATTCCATTGATTTTTAAGGAACTATCATTACCAAAGGAAACTGATCCTCTTTCATGAATTGCAACATGTTTTAATATTTTTATATCACCAGTCATATATTAAGAACAAATACTATCAAGTATCCATGGTTTCTTTCTTTTACTTTCTTTAAAAGTTATCTCTACAACAAAATATCTTTCCTCAAATTTCTTCTTTTCATCTTTCTTTTCTTTTCTATCATAAGTAGCTTGTTATGGAGGAGTTTCATACATATTTTGGCATAATGACCAATCTGATCACATCTTCCAAAAACTTCTTCCATACATTCAAATTTATTTATTTTTAGATAGTTTCTAACATCTTTAGAATTCACTTTTTCAACTTTCTATAAGATATGAAAGTTACTCATTCTTATTACACCATTTATTACACTTTTATCAAACATTCTTCCTGGTAAGGATAAGTTGTTCCAAAAATTATATTTCATGTGACCATAGATTCAACAACACCAAAAATAACCATAAAATCATGGTTTTCTATTTAAGAATGACATTTCTTTGAATAAACCTTGTTGAGTTTAATAACTTATTTCATATCTAATATACTCAAGATGTGGACCATATTTTCTTTTGAGTGAGTTTTATACTTTTTTATATTTGATATGTTTCTCAAATCCTTTATCCATCAAAGATTTACCAATACTTTTTCTATAAAATAAAATGTTAAAAGAATCAGATGAAACATTATTTTTGGTAAGATAATATCTCACCTAATTCTCGTATTAATACTTCTCAACAGCTTTAGAAGTCTCAGATTTTACATCGAAATCTTTGTTGAAATTTTCACTTATCTTCCTCAAGGTACTTTCAGACTCAAGAAGTTTTGATTGAAACATTTTAATCTCTTCTCTATTAGCTTCTATCTTCTCAATAAGATCTTAAATCATCTTTCCCTATCTAGTAATTCTAAGTTTGTAACTTAAAATCTCTTGAATTTATTCATCCTTCTACTTGATGATGTATTTCCTTCCATAAAAAACTTCTTTGAAATCTTTCTTAATTAGTATCATTTATTTCTTGAGAGTTTTTTTATCAAGAGATGAATAATGTTCTGTTCTGAGATGATAATATTTATAATATTCATCACCACCTTATTTACTCTCTGATGAATCTTTCATTTTCTCAACTTTTTCAATGAAGCTTCTAAATTTTTCTAAAATTTCACCTTTAGAAGAATTGTTGGCAGTTGAGTTTAATTCACCTTTATTACTCAATATACTTCTTTTGATTCCAGTAAAGTTATTATTGTATCTATTGGAAGAATTTTTTTCTTTATCATTTTTTCACTTCTTCTGACAAGTATTTTCATCAAAATCATCTCAATATTCTCCAATTTTCTCCTTGGGTCATTTCAAAGAAAAGTTTCTGATTTCCCCACACTCAAAACATTTGAGAGGAAGTTTACCTCCATAATTTCCACTTTATCTTCAATAGTTTTTGGATATAAGAGAAATTATATTTTCATTCAACCCATCAACCTATTTATTTTCAGACTCATAAGGATCATCTTCTTCAATATCTTGGATTTTAATCTTTCTCATAACTTCAAAATCCATTTCATCTTTCTTCTTATTTTTAAACATTGGAGATTTCCTCATTTCATAAAAAAATAAAGTTATTTAATAAATCAAGAGATAAATAATCCTTATATTCTAAAGATTAAATTTTAGAGTCAATCCTATCTGGAATGTTTTTCCATAAGTTTATTCACGGTTTTAGAATCTTCTAGGAAATCTCCAAATCCTTTAATATTGAAAAAAATTTCATTTACTCTAGTGAATTATTCATCAATTATTTATTCATTTATCATTCTTATATCTCCATACTTACTATTACATATTTGGAGCTTTTCTTCCTTAACTTTGGTATTCCATTCAAAAACACTTTCCATCTTGTTCCACATAATTTTTTAAGTTTTGTGACCCATCACCTTCTGATAAAAAATTTCTGATAAGGACATGATAATAGCATTTCTAGAATTTCCACCAACTTCTATATTTCTATTATAAGCAAAAGTCATGGGGGAATATTTCTAAATAGGTGGAAACCCAAAAGTAGAAGCTTCAATAACTTCTAATCCAAGAGATATGATATAATGAATCATCCTATTTTTTATCCATTAATTTTTTTACCATAAAATATAGGAATTCCTCTACTTTTGATAGAATTGATTTTATCCATGATAAGGATTCAATAAGGGAACCTTCACTCTAATACCAATTGAAGTTCCAAAGGATTTAATAACAACTGATAAGAGAGGGTTGAATCACTTGTTCACTATTTATATGTTTCAAAACTTTTAGAAACTTCACCCATGCAACCTGTTAAGATTTATTTCCTTATAAACTTTTATTAAATACTCATTAATGAAAGAATAGTAAATAAAGTAATGAAAAAATATTTATAAGGTTTGACCTCAGTGTGAGAACCTACAACCTTGTCACATCCACTTCTATGGGTCTATGAAAATCCACTATTATGATGAAGTGAATACAATTTATGACACCTTCTATCTCCCAATAGGAATGATTATACTGACTCCCTTCAGTTTACAATGTTTTCTTATAAAATAATTGAGATAAAAAAATAATAAATACTTCATCTAAATTTCTCCATAATTGACCAATCTGAATCCTCAGTCCAATTTTTCTACATATGATTTTATCAATACGATAATGTTGGATCCAATTTTCTCAATACAATTATTTTTGATCATATTTTCTCAATAAGATGATGATGGATCTGATTTTATTAATAAGATGATGATGGATCTTATTTTCTCAATACGATGAGTCTAGATCCGATTCTATGAATACAACATGCTTAATATGATGAACTCATTCTCAATCTGCAAAACTCAAACTCTCCTAGAATGCTCAATACAATTCTTCTTCAATCAGATAAGAAAATTTTCTTAGAATTATCTAGTGCTCCACCTCTTTCGCATATATACAATTTGAAAATGTATGAATAATCTAATGAAGTATTTATAGAAAACTCATAAAACAAAATATGAAAACTTGAAAACTTTCCTCACTTCCTTAAATTTAAAAACTCTAAAAATATCTTGTATTTAAACTTAAACATTGACCACTTAAATCTTCCTTAGATTTCTCTGAGATTTAAACAAAATTGAATTTCAAGTTTTACCTCTTGAACTCTTCATATATTTATCATCTCATTATGATATGTTTCATCCTCATCTCATTACAATCAATCTATTCATTTCTCAGCTCACTTTGATCTGTTTCTTTCTCAGCTCATTACGATCTGCTTCTTTCTTAGCTCGTTAAGATGTGCTTCTTTCTCAAATCATTATGATGGAATTTACATTATGATGGAACTCCCATTACTATGGAAATATCATTACGATGAATTTCCCATTATAATTAAATTCTCATTATAATGAATTCTCATTCCAATGGGCATACCATTACGATGGAGTTTCCAGTATGATGAAATTCCTAATATGATGGAAATACTATTATGATGAATTTCCCATTTTGATGGAAATCCCATTATGATGAATTTACATTATGATGGAATTATTCACTTTTTAATTTTTGAATTTATTCAATCCTCTCCACCATTTCTTCAAAAGATTTTATCATGATTGTTTTCATGATTTTTAAGAACTTCATTAATAGAAAATCATAATCTGATTTGGTTTTAGAAATTATGACAACATTCCAACTCCTAACTTCAAATTAATCTTTCAAAACTCTTTATAAACAATAGGACTTATTCAAATAGAAAATTATATCTGAGAAACTTCATTTTTTTAACTTATCAACTTCATTCATTCCCTTATTATGACAAAGACAAACTTCTAAATGAAAATAAATTTTCCTCCAATTCTTTTGGATCTAATTATTTTCAATGTCATGATGATGGACCTGAATAATATAAAGTGTATGTTCAAAAAATTTATCTTCCTAACTTCTTCTATTCTTGGTGTATCTCAATACGAAAACCCAGGTCCTAAAACATGTGTTCAGAAAGCAACATCATTACGATGGAATGGTTCTGATTCCTGAATAACAATAACTTTCATCAACAAAACGGTTACTTTAAAAAAAATATTTGTTAAAAACAATTTATCACAAAGTCTCTTCAATTTTTAGTATTAAAGACATGGATTATGTTTCAAACAACTCCTCTTATATAGTAGTAAACTTCTCTTCAAGATCATATATCATTTTTTCTTATTCAAAATTTTTAAAATTTTGTGTCTTGACCTCAACAATATATGTCACATCCCTATTGACATACTCATATTTTTTAACAACCACATTTTTTTATTTATAAATATTCTTATTTTCATTCTTGAGGTATTGAATGTAACCCATAAATAATTGTAATTTGTATTTCAAATCCCACTCATGTTTTATTCTCTATTCTCCATCATTATTACTACATTATGGTTCTGAGCTTTTCTTCACATTAGAAAATAAACCAACTTCATTATCTAAATAATTAGTTAATAATAAATATTTATCATGATTGAACATAAAATTTTCTTATTTAATATGATGTTCTTCTTCTTCTTCTTCTTATCCTTCTTCTTCTTTCAATGACTTTCTTCTTCCTCATCTGATTCAGATTCCTCAACCCACATATTTGTGATTTTTTTTCAATACGGAAAATATTATTATAATTAAAACATATAATAAATTTCCTACCTTTTCACTTATAATTTCACTTAAGGAATCATTTTGGCAAGAGAGAATAAATTTTATTAAAATAATCATCATCCTCAATATATAAATCATTTAACTATTCATTCACTTTACCTTTTCATTTTCTCATGTATTCCAATGTTATCTCATCCATTTTATTTTTCTTGAAAACTAGATCTTTATTTATTTCATTAGCTATGAGAATACTGTGAACCTTATCCAAATACAAATAATACTAATCTCCCAAAGTGAAAACATTAGGATCAAATATGTTTGGAAAATTCCTTGTAAGATTTTTGATAATATTATATTCCTCTAACTTTCTCAAAGTCCATAAATATTTCTAATTATCTCATTCACTATAGTAAAATAGTCATTTATATTATCATCATTAGCTATTTTAATATCTTTATATCTACTCCTCTATACTTATATCCTGGATTCCTTTTCATTGATGTTTTTAAACTAATTCTCAGTTTTCACCAAATCTATTTTTCAATTTCAAGAAACATTACTTTGGTGTACACCTTTTCTGATAAAGACATTAAAATATCTTTTTTGAGCCTTTCCATCCATCTACAAATTTATTTTTCAGCATGTTTCATATGATAATTTTTAGGAATAGGTTGAAATCCCACTAAAGAATAATCTCCCACATCAAGAACAAGTGAAAAAGTATGGGAAAAATCCAATTACTACAACATTGATAGTTTGTACCATCAAAGTTAAGAACTCATTATTTTTTTAGAAAATTAAGATTATCTATCTCCAAAATAACTTATTTTGGATATTTAGAGGAAATATGACACTCTAAAACAAATTGAAATTACCAAGGATCTATTTTGGTACAAATTATAGGGGTGAATCAGTGGTTAACTCATTTTCTATGAATTATCCTTCTTAATCCAAAATCTAAAAACTGTTAAAGTTCACAATCAACACAATATAGTCGCATAAACTCATCATGTTAATTAATATAATGAATGGTAATCACAAATAAATTTATAAGTCTCATCTCTAAATATTACTCCTTTTTTATTTTGGTTATTACCCCAACATGGGATCTTCACTATCTCTAATAAATTATTTACAATACAGAACCCACTGTGATCCACCACTTATAGAATCAACTTAATGATACAACTCTCTGTAAAAATTATGATCCAAAAAAAATATTCTTCTTCTAATAGGTTTATCTTTCACCACTTGAGAATATGATCTTCCACCATGAGTAGATGGATCAAAAATCTCTACATGCATACTCATTCAAGAACTTCAATAGTTTATGATGATTTTATACCTTTTTGTTTTAAAACTTCAACAAGATTTTGAATGATCTAGATCCTCAATATTCAGAATTATCAAGAAATAGATATTCTCCTTTGATGAATGAACTATTTGATATAGAACCCTTCCTCTCCTATGACATGTTATTATTCTATAACTTATGTTCTTATTAGGTTTCTCACTTATATATATATATATATCGATCCTTCTGTAAATCTACATAGTAGATTTAAATTACTTCTTCAAGTTTGAATTTAAATTTGAATTTCAAATAAAAACCATCAAATTCATTCAAATTATTCTTTAATAGCTCTTGGGTAATCTTCCAATTTATATTCACCATCAAATTCTAAATGATTTTTTTTTTCATTTATAATAATCTCTAAAAAAATTGGGTGAATCTACATCAACATGGACATTTAGACTACTTAGAATATGCCCAGAAATACACTTCTATAGCATGGATAGATATTCTAGGGTGTGAGGAGTGGAATTATGGCATGATGAATATAAATGTGGTGTAGCCATTTGGTTTTGATAAATTTATACTAAACTATCAATGGCCATTGTGATGTGGTCAATAAGCTATGTTTTGGAGGTCATTGATTTTCCTATGAAACCCAAAACCATACAGCTGGGAATTGTGGCATGGTTTGTGCACTAAAACTTAGTCATATATTAATCTAATAAATGTATCCTAGCATATCTATTATGATGTGGAGGTACTCAAATTTCCAGGGCCACTATAATTCAAACCAACCCTCCACTGTAGAATAGAATTCTCCTGGGATGTGTAATATTTGCTTTCAATTTAGCCTCTGGTGAAACCATTTTCATTGAGGCATGGGGACCTTTGTTCTAGTATCCCCTATGGTGTGGTCTCTCACTTTATGGCTTGAGATCCTATAGAATATTATTTTGATCACACTCATCCCACTTCCAAATTTAACATTTCCATGATGTAGACAATATGCTACAAAATAAGCCTCTCTCCTCTTCATTTCTATGATATGGTATACAACTTACGATGTGGTATCTTTATTACAACTTCCTTTCAATTTACTTGCATCATTAACTCTTTCCATAATATAGAATCACTAGAAACCAAATCAAGCATCATCTGAACTTCAAATTATACCAACAAGATTACATTATTCATAAATTTATCATAACCATCTTCATTCAACATCCAAGCTTGTTCTTCACTTCAATTTCAACACCTCAATATATTGACATCAATAAATACCTTATTTTTTACAATAAATAAAATAAAGTCCAATAATTCCAACACATATCAAAGGAGTTAGAGATCATTTCCTTATTTAACAATGATGTCAAGTCTAATTATTTGAAATGATTATATTTTACCCTCCTTGATTTGAACTTATCCAAATTAGGAGTATTAATATACATTCCTCTATTAATGGATCTGATAATAAATTTATTGTACATTGTTTTTGGAGGAGTATCCAAATTCACTACCCTCTTAGAGTCTAAAGTTATATATATATATATTTATAAACATTATATAAATACAATATATAACCACATTAAATAACTACTTATATTTACGTTATATATATACTTATATACATTATATAAATAAACATGTATATATATAATTGTATTTAAATATATAAATACTTTATATAAATATATTTATAAACATATGTAAAAATATATTTCATAGGGAGAATGTATATATATATAATTCTATATTATATTAAACACACACACATATAAATTTATATTAATACACATAAAATTATTTAAATTAATATATTAAATATATATTTGTATGCATATTATAATTTTTTATAAATATATGTATAAATATATTTATACATGTAAAAAATATTTAAATATAAATATATGTAATTTTTATATAAATATAAATATTTTATCATATTATATGTATGTATATAGATATAATATAAATATTATATATAAATATTATTATATATTTTATAAATATATACTATATTTATAGTTATGTATAGATTAAAATAAATGTATTCAAATATAAATATAAAATATCTATATGAATACATTAATACATATATATAGGTAATATACTTAAATGTATTTAAATACATTATATGAATAAAATTTATTTTTATTAATTTATACATATATATATATATAAATAAAATAAGTATATATAAATAATGATAAAGCGGTGTAGTATAATAGTTTTAGTATGTAGGGCTTAAAATCTCATATCCCTGGTTTGATGCCCCATGGGAGCAAGAGTTGGGGAATTGTCTCATGTGGAGGAGATGCCTTGCACGTGGGAGTGGGAGGGACTTTGAAAAGGAGGTGGAAACATGCATATTGGAGAGGTGGTTAACACATGTTTAAAGGGTGTGTGGTAGTAGGGGAAAGCCACCATTACTTTTTTAAAAAGTTATTAATTTAGGAGAGTTAGGGGTGAGGACATGCACATGGAGTCGTAAGGGTGGGGTTTGGGGGCCCAGGAGGTGGCGTCTAAGGATGGGGCTAAGGTGTGTGTTATTTGGTGCATGACACTTTAATTTTATCAAACTTTATTATTTTAGGGGATTTGTGGGATAGGACATTTGCATAAGGTTGTGGGAGTGGGGTTATGGTGCATTGGAGGTGGCACCTGGGGATGGGGATAAGGTGTGTGGTTTTTGAGGCATACCATCTTTAATTTTTAGAAAATTTATCAATTTAGAGTTAATTATTAATATCTAGGGTACGTGGGAGTGGGGGGGGGGGTATTTCATGGGGCGGATTGGTGTGCACGTATGTGATGCGCATGTAGGATTAGGGTTAGAAAATGCGTGAAGGGTTGTGGGAGTGGGGGAGGGGAGGGGGTCTAGGAGTTAGTGTATGGGGATGGGGTTAGGGTGTGTGGTAGTTAGGGCATTCCACCATTAAATTTAAAAAAACTATTAATTTATGATGGTTAGTGTAACGTCCCGCCTCTTCTCATTGGCTTGAGAGGGTGGTATGGCATTACTTGTCCTTAAGCGACTTCCCCGAGATGCCAAAGGCTGGAAATAAATATTGAAGGGATTCAATACATGTGGGGGGATATTTTACCTTTTAGAATAAAACCACCAACCAGAAAATACATAGAACAATAACCACTATATGGTGAATGATAATAATTAAAGACTACTCAACATTTTATTTATCAAAATCATACTAAAATCAGGTTCCATAACAGAAGACTACAATATCAAAGTAAACAACAAAAGGAAAACTGAAAAAACTCCAAGATAACCATAAGACTCCAAGCTTCACAATATACATGCTCTAACCTCACCAAACAGACCAAGTATCACGAAGTAATGCTAAATATGTGTGATACTTTACCATTTCCCATGTCCTGGTAGATGACATCTGCAAAAGCACCAAAGTTACAAAGTAGGGATGAGTACTACAACTCAGTAGGTTTTCCCCAATGACTTTCCTACTCATTACACTAGGATAGAACATGTTAGAGACATTTATATAAAACAATTTATATAAAAAATTTATAAAAAAATTTATATCAAAATATAAACTCAATCCATTGTAAACAGTTTTCCAAGGAAATAACACAAAAAATTATTTAAATCATCTCACATTTCACTTTAGAATAACATCTTCCTTTCCACACAACCATACATATTACCATGCATGAAATACATGGACCTCTCTATACTCGTGAGTGGCGAGTCAACCTTCTACTAATCCATCACTTACTGGAGCACATTTATGGGGGTACTTTACAACCTTATCCATCCCAATCTTTTGATGGTGTTACTTCGTGACCTTATCCATCCAAATGCATACGAAAACACACCACACAACCATGTCAAACTCATTACAAAACCATTTTTTTTTCAAACCATTTCAATAAAACATTATTATTTTTATTGAAACACATCTGTTTTCTATGCAGAAAAACCAGAAATTATTTTAAAATCATGTTATCAAAACACTTTCCAATAACACACAAATTTCACAAATTTCTACAAACCTTCATTCAAGAGGGATTTAAAAATAATTTCACAGTGGATAAATGATTAATTTGAATCAAGGAAAATAATTTGAAACTAATATTTCAATTTTTAAAATGTAGGAACTAAGAGTGAATCCACCTACCTCAACATTATTGGTGAAAACAATAAATGACACGAAAAATATCACAAAAACGGGTTGAATCTCCACGAACCCACCTTATATATCATACCATATCATCAGAAAGGACAAATATAATTAAATTTTGCATCCAAAACCTTATATATACCCACATAGGGTATAGATATAAGAAACCAAGAGAGAGGAAGAAGTATATCTAAGAAAAACATCAATAACGATCAATAATGATGACTTACTGTGAGAATCAGGCTTCAAAGAACCAATGAAAGGTTCTATATCGATTTCAATTCTCTTAGGAGAGGTTTTAGAACCATTTAGAGACCAAAATATTGAGTCAAGGTCGTTTTGGAGGAACAATAAGGCACTTAGAGGTAAAAATGAGTTAGATCCACAATTTAAAGATCTAATTTTGACCTGCACACGGTTTAGTCACACTGTTAGGAAAATAGTTGGCTAACTAAGAATTATCCACTTCCTTAAGAATAACCCTCACATGGTTATCTTGAAAAATCTTCAAAACTATCTCCAACCATGAAAAATCCACTACCTCAAAATAACCAAATCCATTTTTCAAAGAGAACAATTTCTTCTTAGTGGATGCACAGTTTAGGAAAACTGTGCATCACCCGTGCACCATTCCTCTTCCCCCTATCTCATTGTGCAAATGTTTTTTCAAGTTTTGTAAGGTTTCCACAAACCATACACCACACATTAACCTATATAAAATCCCAAAAAACACATAAAAATCTTTTTAAAATCTATCAAACTTCACCCAACCACTTTATATACTTAAAAAGAATAAGGAAAGGGCTTCATAACAGAAACAAAGGATGATAAATTCTCCCCACCATTGGCCTTTCCATCCTCATAAATTAGAAAACCATCAGATTCATGAAAGAGTTCCGACCATTACTCTTTCATTTCCTTCACGCGTTCCCAAGTCTCTTCTTAAATATGACCATATTTTCATAAAACCCGCACTAGACCAATGATATTTACAAGAAAGGATTTCTCTTGACTATCCACTATCCGCACTAGGATATGTACCAATAAAGCATCAAACTCTAGGTCAACATGATCCTATTTGATCACAAGGTCAAGATCAAGCTGATACATTTTCAACTAAGATATGTGGAACACATTGTGCCCCACATTGAACCATGGTGGTAATGCCAACTGATATACCCCCTCTAGCACCCATTACAGTATCTCAAATGGGATTATGTATCTAGGATATAACATTCCCTAATTCCTAAAATGTAAGTGTCCAATCCTTAGAGAAATATTAAATAACACATGATCACTCACTGTAAATGAAAACGACCCTCAATGATGATCCACATATGATTTCTGATGACTCTGAGTTGTCTCTATCAACCTCATGATCAACTGAATCTTATTTTTTGTTTCTTGGACAAGGCTTAACCCAACTAGTGAAGTCTCGCCCATTTCCACCCAAAAAAGTGGAGAACGACAAGGATGCCCATAAAATGCCTCAAATGGAGCCATATGTATTGATCCCCAATAACTACTTTATACGATAACTCCACCAATGGAACACAATCTTACCAAGAGCCACCAACATCCATTAGAAAATCCTGTAACATGTCCTATAATGTTTGTATAATCATTTAAGATTTCACATTTGTCTGAGGATGATATGACGTACTCATAGTCAACTGAGTCCCAAGGGATATCATAAGAATTTACAGAAATAGGAGGTCAACCTCATATCTCTATCTGAAATGATCAAAATGGGTATACCATTCCTTTTTACCACTTCTCTGATATATAGGTTGGATAGATACTCTGCCATACGAGTTTCATGAATAGGGATGAAATTGGCTGAATTGTAAATCCAATGTAATATCAACCATATGGAATCATGATTCCAAACCATTGTTGGTAGACCTATAAGAAAATCCATGGCTATATGCTCCCATTTCAATAATGGGATAGGTAAATAATATAACATATCTATTGGTCACTGATGTCCTGCCTTAACTTGCTGACAAGTTAAGCACATGGAAACAGACTTAGCCACCTTCATTTTCATTCCGATCAACAAAAAATACGCCTTCAATGATTTATACATATTATGTGTTCTAATATGGAAAACCCATCTCGAATGGTGGTAATCCTAAAGAAGTTTCTCATTATAATTCATAAGTACAACCATCTAATCACAAAATCATAAAACTGAACTCTCATCCATTCTCTATCCCTCAATAGTCTCCCCGCCATTGGGTTTTGACCTCATACAAACACATTCTACATCAGATGTTTGTGCCTCATTTACCAGATTTACAAAATCAAGAACCACCACAAATTGAAAGGAAAACCACAAAATCACCTTGATCTTCACATTCTATATGCATGTCATCTAGGATCGATATCAAATGCCACTCATTTGAACGTTCTTTTTATAACTGAGTATAAAAATTTCTTCTTAATACATAAACCACTGAATTTCCTTTACATGGTGTATAAATCAAGTCAAAGTATAAAATTTAGATATAATCCATCCGTATTATTTTCCATGAATTAAAATATCTTTGTGATAAAATATTCTTCAAGAACTTATGATCTGTGAACACAATAAATTTCACTCTAAAGAGATAATGATGCCATGTTTTTAAGGCATGGATGAATGTAGCTGACTTCAAATAATGTGTTGGGTATTTATTATCATGAACTATTAACTTCCTTGAGCTATAAGAAACAACATGGTCTCCTTGCATGACAACACACACCAACCCATATCCTTAAGCATCACAATACACCACGTACCCTTTTCCTGATTCTGGAAAAATCAAGATCAGTACGGATGTAAGGAAAACTTTTAGCTCTTGAAAATATAAATTGAATTACTCAATACATTGTAATAGAACATTATTATTTGTAAAAGATATCATTGGTGAGGATGGCCATGAAAAGTCACACACAAAGTGACAATAATAACCAAATAGGCTAAGAAAAGTCCATATCTCAAAGACGTTCTTTGGAGGTTGATAAGAGATAAAAGATTCTATATTTTTTGGATCCACTAAAACATAAATTTTTGAAATTACATGGCCAAGAAAGCGTACCTATTGTATCCCAAAATCGAACTTTGGTAATTTGGAATACAAAAGATGTTTTCTAAAGATTTCCAACACTGTCACCGTGTGTTTTTTATTCTCATCCCTTATCATTGAATACACCAATATGTATTCTAAAAAAACCACCACAAAAGAATCTAGATATCATTAGAATATACGATTCATCAATTATATAAATACCACTACAACATCCGTAAGACTGAAAGGCATTACCACATATTCATAATTTCCATATCTTATTCTAAAATAAATATTTGGAATATCTTCCATCCAAACTCGCAATTAGTGATATCCTAATTGAAATTCAATCTTTGAGAACTAATGAACCCCTCAATTAATCGAATAGATCCTAAATTCATAGAAGTGAATAGATGTTATTTGTATTAACTTGGTTAATATTATGATAATCCACACACAACTGTAAAGTTCCATATTATTTCTTTATGAACAAAACTGGGGCTGCCCATGGAGACGTGCTAGGAAAAATTAAACCCTTTCTTTATAGATCTTACTACTATAATTTCATCTCCCTTAATTATGTTGGTGACATTTGATAATAAAAAATTGAGATAGGACTGGTCCCCAGAACATGATCAATAATAAAATACACTTCTCTCATGAGTGGAAACCCTGAGAATTTTTTAGGAAATACATCCATAAACCGATCAACAATTGTTGGAAAATAACTTCTCCAAACCTCTTACATTGATGCCAAGGACAAATCTACCAAATAGTAAGAGATTTTTCCCATAGATGGTGATAAAAATCTCACTGCACCTATCTTTAAATTCCTTTCCCCCCATAAATAGATGTTCAATGAAATCCAAGGTTATGAAACTAACTATTCTCTTATAACAGTCGATGTGAGCCTTGGATATTTTCAACCAATACATACCCAGGATTATATCATCGAAATACATCTCCAGCACTGAGAAGTAACATTTCATCTCATCTCCATCAATAGTGATAGAACATTATCTAGATAGGAATTCTCTACATTATCTTTTCCTAATAATAGTTTTTAGTTTTATTAGGAAGGGAATCATCTCAAGTTTTAAAATTTGAAAATCAACATCACAATAAGTTATAAATTAATGTGATTTACCGGTATAAAAAAACACCTGAATAAGGCTATAATTCAGAAGAATTGTACCTCTCACCATAGATGGTTCTACCTAATCATCCATAGTCACCTGATTAGATCCATATAATTGCTTTGTCACTACACTTTTCTCTTTGATTACCTATTTATATTTCCTTTCTCAAGGAGTCATGGTATTCCTAGAATCACAATGGATAGCTCTGTTCTGTTTCCCTCATCCCATCAAATCATATGACATCGGCAACACCTGAGAAGTGTCCCAATTACCTGACCTTGGAGCACTCTGACAATAGCTCTAAAGATGCCCCATATGGTTGCAGTTGTGGAATGATCTAGGTTTTTTTGTACACTCTCTCTTTATGTGGTCAAGCAATCCACATTGGAAATATCCTTATTTTCTCTTAAGTCGTGGAAGAAAGTTCACTGATCTAGAAATCTGATTTTTATTCACACTCCCATATTGGAAGTATGTGTCCCTCTTCTACTTGATCCCAACATTAGAGTTCCCAAAATTTCCCATGGGTATCAACATAATTCCTCATACCATAGCTCTTGAGATGTCTCTTTCAGCCATATTCTCTCTATTCACCGTCTCTGTATAGTCCTTAATATAGATAACAACTATATTTGAGTAAATATCCTTCCTCAGACCCGATTCAATGCCTTCAAGGAAGCACTAGACACAACCTTGGGTGAAAAGTGTACTAAATAATTGAATTTAGCCTCATAATGAGTGAAAAAGAGATTTTCATGGTTCAGTCTAAAAAAGTCCATTGTTCTCTAAATCTTGATCGTGTGAGGATTGAATTATTTTTTGAACAATTCCTCAAAATCATCCCAACTAAGGCATTGATCTGATTTATCCCGCACCACTAGATTCCACCATTCGCGTGCAAGATCCTTGAGAATATACATTTCCAGTTTCAATTTCAACTCCACTAGTGTGGTGATGAAATCAAAGATATGATTCGTTCTATTCAGCTACACCTCTACCTTTTCTGGTTCAGAATCACCCTGGAAGATGGCTGGATTTTACTTCTAGAACAAGACTGAATGACACAATTTCCTTGGTTCATCCATCTGGTTTTCTGTGTCCACAACTTTAAATGCTTAGATGATACTCTGAACTAGATCTTAGTTCACATATAGCTCAGGTTTAACCACATTCTCTATAGATTCTTCTAGTTGGTTTCTATAACACCTACCATGTTCCATTTTTTAAACAACAACAAACACTGTAAGTCTCACTCTCTATTAACTGAAGGATTAACAATTTTAAATTTTACCATATCAACTATCACAAAATTTCTTTCCAAAATAAACCGTTTCCATATTCAATCATTTTTGAAAATTTTAACTTGTGTTTTGAAAATCAAACCATTTTACAAATACCTATATCATTCTCTTTTTCTAGAACTTTCATTTGATTTTTTTAATTTTTTTTTCAAAAATCATCACTTTTTCACAAAACAAAAATCATTACTCAAAATGATTTATGCACTCTTAATGGGAATTCATTCCTCTAATGCACGAAATGCTTGTCTCCTTGGATAAACCCATGATAATGAGATTTTAAAAATCCTATAAGTGTCTACAAAAAACTTATGAAGCCAACTCCCTAGTAACTTGAAGTTAATCATAAAAAGGTTAGCTATGTATTTTTTTTCACTGAATTTCAAGTATCGATAATCCTATTTCATTCTACCAACCCGACACAAGGAATAGAAATTAATGAATTCAACTCCAAGACTGACTTTACTGATGACCACTTGTCTAAAATAGATTTTGGATCGAACAAAACTGATACCACTTGTAACTTCTCGCCTCTTCTCATTGGCTTGAGAGTGTGGAAGGGCGTTACTTGGCCTTAAGTGACATCCCCAAGATGAAAAATGATGGAAATAAATGAAAAAGGGATTCAATACAAGCGGGGGACAATTTTAACTTTAATAATACAACCACTAACCAAAACATCCATATCCAAATAACCATTATATGATGCATGATAATAATGAAAGATAACTCAAAATTTCATTTATCAAAATCATAATAAAATCAAGTGCCCCAATAGAAGACTACAATATCAAAGTAAATAGAAAAATAGAAACTAATAAAAGCCCAAGATATCAACAAGACTCCAAGCTCTATAATCTCTATATTCCAACTTCACCAAACAACCCAAGTTTCATGAAGTAGTTATAAAGACATGTGATACTTTACATTTTTCCCATGTATTGGTAGATGACATTTGAAAATGTGTTAAAGTTACAAATAAGGGGTGATTACTAAAACTCATTAGGTTTTCCCCAATGAATTACCTACTCACACCACTAGGATATAACATGTTAGAAAATTTTATATAAAACAATTTCTAAAATAGTTTATATAAAAATATAAACTAAAACCATTGTAAAAAATTTTCCATGGAAAGAATAGAAAAAATTCTTTAAATCATCCCACATTCCACTTTGGAATAACCTCTTCCTTTCCACACAACCATACATACACCCATGCATGAAATCCATGGACCTCCCTATACTCATGAGTGGTGAGTCATTCTTACACTAAGACATCACTTAGTGTACCACTTTTATGGGGGGTACTTCACACCCTTATCCATCCTAACCTTTTGACAGGGGTACTTCACACCCTTATCCATCCCAATGTATATGAAAAAAACCACAAAACCATTTCAAAATCAGGGAAAAAACAATTTTCTTCAAACCATTTCAATAAAAAATCATTTTTTTATTGAAAACCAAAACCAACAATTATTTTTAAATCAACATTTTAAAATGATGTTAACAAAACACTTTCCAATAACACACCAATTTCCCAAATTCCCATAAATTTTCACTCAATAGGGTTTTAACAATCATTTCATAGTAGATAAATGATTAATTTTAATTAAGGATTTTTTTTTGAAACTAATCCTTTAAGTTCTAAAATAGAGGAGTTGAGAGTGAAACCACCCACCTCGATAGTTTTGGATAAAATGATAAATGATATGAAAAACATCACAAAAACGGGTTAAATCTTCACAAACCAGCCTTAAGTCTCATAAACTATCATCAAAAGGGCCATATCTAATTATATTTGGCATCCACAACCTTAGATATACCCATTATAGGTGTAGATCTAATAAAATGAGAGAGAGTACAAAGTAGATCTAAGAAAAACATCAATAACGATCAAGAACGATGACTTATTGCGAGAATCAAGATTCAAAACACTAAGGAAATTCTTTAGATCGATTCCAATTCTCTTGGGAGAGGTTCTACAACCTTTGAGAGACCAAAATCCCGATTTAGGACCATTTTTGGGCAAAAGTGAGGAACTTAGAGGTACAAATGAGTTGGATTTACAATTTAAGGATCTAACATTGACTCATGCATGGTATTGTTGTACTGTTAGGAAAATTATGCACTAACCATGCATTATCCACTACCATAAGTATAAAACTTACACAATCATCTCACATAGTCCTCAAACTATGCTCCTACCATGCCGAAGCCACTGACTCAAAATGACCAAATCCATTTTTTAAAATGCACAGTTTCTCTTTAGTGGATGCACAGTTTAGGAAAACCGTGAACTCCCCGTGCTCTATCCCTCTTTCCCTTATCTCAATATGCATAGTTCCCTATAAGGGTTTTATGGTTTCCATAAACCATGCACCACCTGTTCACCTATAGAAAATCCCCAAAACATTTTAACATTTATAAAAACTGTCCAAAACATCACCCAACCACTTTATATACTTAAAAAGAATAAGGAAAGGGTTACATAATATAAACTGGGGGTGATATAGTCAGGGGTATAGGATATGAATAAAGGGATGTAGGAGTGGGGTTAGGGGCCCTAAGAGGTGGCGTGTAATGTCCCAGTTTTTTGGAGCAAGTCAAAATACTGAACCCGTTGGAATTTTTTGTAGTTTAGTGGTCATAAAAACACTTTTCTTGATCTCCAGAACTTAATTTTGAGAGTTTCTTTGACCCAAGGTATTTTTTAGATGGGATTTCAGGCTTAGAAAGTTCCTCGGGGTTTCAGGTGCAGTGGAGCCTAGAAACACTATTTTGGAAAAGTGCATAGTTTGGACAAACCGTGAAGCCTCCCCTGGATAACCATGCAGATAACCGACAACACAAGACATGTTTTGTCAAACCATATGTATATGGGAGCACAACCATGCAAAATATTTTCAAATATTGACAAAGGGGATTAAAACGATCAGCACACAGTTTGGAAAACCATGTACCTTGACCGTGTGAGGTGTGGTGCCTAAACACGGAGCACTGCATGGTTTTCCAAATCATGCAGTAACCATGTGGAATTTTAAAAATGGAAAAATTACCATCTTACACTTATTTTATTTAAGAGGGTTTCTACTTTTATTCCTACCTCATGTGGGATTCTCCTTTAGGTTTCATGGGAGCTCTTCTCTCCCTCATCTAGTCTTTGAGCCACACCCTCCGTCCGAGCTCTATTTTGAACACTGTCAATCTCATTGGAACCGAATCAATAATTATTTGAGTCGTCTTTCTTATTTTATTTCTTTATCTCTCCATATGGTGTGCTAAATTCATATGATCTATTTTATGATATTTTCAGGATGTTCATCTAAAATGAATATTTCTTCCAAACCAGCCCAAGTTTGGGGCTGATATTGGATGAGAGAATGTTTACCAGTATGAGGTAAGTGGTGTATATATTTATCTTTGATTTAAATCATATTATGAGGGGGTTTCCTTGAGTTCACCATTGGGTGATCCAACCAAGACTCTATTTAATTAATGCCTTGTTTTTAAATTAATTAATTGGTCATTGGAGATTCCTATGGGCATGCTCCCACTTGACTATATATGGCATGATATTTGTGAGAGGATTCAAACCTTGGGGAGGATTAGGCTAGGGTGTTTATTTATTAAATTTAATTGTTTATAGTTCCTTGTGATGAGTTCCATGAGAACACGATGGGCATGACATGAGGATTGAAATGGTATTGACCATCTATATGAGGTGATGTAGTTTATTAGGTTGGGAGAGAACTAGATTCTATGAGTAATGTTGATCATAGTTTGGGAGACATAGTCATTGGATTGAGGTGACGAGGTCGTTAGTTAATGGTAATGACCTGTGTGTGTTGACCATTAGGTTGAGAGACACAGTCATATGGACATGAGGTGCTGGGATGATGTGGATTAGGTATTATGTTGGTGATTTCAACTCACCATGATTGGATGATGTGTTTTTGAAGTCATGTTCACATAGATAAGACTTAGATTATGAAGTGGTGTTGACCAGTCGTGTAGGTAGAGGCCTTTTTTAGATGTAGCTTAAGATGGTGTTAACCATTAGTATGGATGTAGGTGATTATTGTAGAAATCCATGTGGATGGTGAGGATTCATCGGTTGATAGTGATGAGACTGTTGGTTGGGGGATGAGGCTCTCCATATATTAAGGACGTTAGGATGAGATTATTGGGAGCACTACCACAGATTCGGGCAAGGGATATGCCATCTTTTTTCGATACTAAGCATAAAGTGATTATAAAAGACTCACCTTTATCATTAATAGCTAAAAGCATTGATAAAGGTCACATTTACCAGTGCTAAAAAAATGATGATAAAGGATAGCCTTATCAGCTCTATTAATATCACTGATAAAATATTTTAACAAAAAAATATTAATATATATATAATTATTATATTTATATTAAATAATAATTTTTATTTGTATGAATTAATTAAAAAACACTTATTTATAATTAATATAAACATGACAAAATATAATATATATATATATATAATGATTTTAAAAAAGTATTTATAGGTTTATAGATAATAAATATATATTTATTTATGTTTATATTCTGATGCGTGAGTATAATTGATGCTATATGAAAATAAAGTATATTTGAGGACTTGATTGTGAGTTATGTTCCAAATGTTTGGATTTCCTATATTATGATATCACGCACATGCATATATTCATCATTATGAATGTTCATTTATAAATTGACACTTATATGATTCATTAAAGTTATACCCATGAACTTATTATGTTCTCATAAATACTTATAAAATTGCAACAAATATATTTATTATATTTATAATTATAAATTCTTAATTATATATATATAAATATTTTTTAAATATATTTATTTATAATTATAATTATAATTATATATATATATAATTATAAAATTACAATAAATACATGTATTATAATTTTATAAATATATATATTTACATATTTATAAATAAATAAATAAATATATTTATATGAATATATTTCTAATTAAATACAAATATTTATAAATATATTTATTTATAATTATAATTATAAAAAAATATATATATTTAAATAATTTTAAAAATATAATTCATTTATAGGCTTACCCATGTGGTAAAGGCTCCCCATAATCTTGCATCAGACCAAGGTTCAAATCTAGGTGGGAGTGAAGTTCTGTAGGCAGGCGGTGACACAGACATGTCGCAGTCTTGGTGACGCAAGCGGTATGATGTAGGTATGACACTGCACTGGGCCTTCAGGCTAGTTTGTGGGCCTTTGGGCTATGTAATGGGCTCCATGCCCAATGAGTATTCAAGTCATGTACCGAATTAATAAGTCTTGATGGGTGGACAATACTTTGGGGGGCTATAACATGCCTTTCTAGCCTATGTGTGTGGTGTCTGTGGGTTTAATGCAATTGTACCCCAAGCACTTAATATATATGAAATTATAATAAATATATTTGTAATATTTAAAATTTTATAAATAAATACAAATATTTATAATTATAATTATAAATAATATATATGTAAATAATTATATAATTATAATAAATATATTTTTATATATAATGATAAAATTATAAATATAATAAATATAATTATTATGATTCTATAATTATAAATTAATATTTATTTATTTATATTTATAAGTATAAATAAATATATATTTATTTAAATAATTATAAGATTATGATAAATATATTTTTAATATTTATATTTTGGTAAATATATATAATAAAATTATAAATATAATAAATATATTTATTATAGTCTTATAATTATTTAAATAAATATATATTTATTTACACTTGTAACTATAAATAAATAAATATTTCTTTACACTTGTAACTATAAATAAATAAATATTTATTTACACTTGTAACTATACATAAATAAATATTTATTTATAATTCTAAAATCATAATAAATATATTTATAAATATTTGTATACATTTATATAATCATACCAAAATGGTCTGGGAGCCAGGAAAACTTGATCCTACTAATGTTTATTAAAAAAAGTAAAAATCAATACATGAAAGAGATAGTGGATATGTTCAAAAAAGGGGAAGACCTCATCCAAAAAAGAAAACTACAAAAGAGGAGACACACCATCCCTATGATCATCATTAGAAGATTCCCATTTTGACTGTGAATTATTCTGATTGAAGAGTACAAAGTTCTTTTTTCTAAGTTTAATATGCTCCAAAGTGAGCTCCTTAGAAGAAGACCAGGTGGCTCGACCACGCCCACCAAACCAATCATCCCTGCCATTTCCTCGACAATGGTTTTTTGGATGAAGACCCCATTTCAATGTCTTAGGTTGTTTTCACATCCCTTATGGTTCATCTCCCATTGAATGAGAATCATTCTCCATGAGGGGATTCCCCTTAAAGGGAGAAGAGACCCGATGCAAAATAGTCTTCGTTGCAAAGACTCTCCCCATCTTACTCTTTCTCTTGGTGGATAAGGAGTGCTCTTATACCAAATCCTCATCCACTTCTCTATACATAGAACTTTCAAGTTTAGATTGATCAGAGTCAGGCACTAGTTTACCCAGAACCAAAAGATCTTTCACACATCCAACCACATTAACCAAGGACTTACTAGAAGAATCAGGACCAGCAGGAGCCCTAGAAATACCAATGACGTTCCCTGATCCTCCTTGTCACCTTGAAAATTTTCCTCCTAAACCAGAGAGTTACACTCCTTACCATCCATGGTATCACCCCTTTTAAGGAGGTATGAAGACCTATCAGAATAAGCCCCCAAAATGGGAGAATACACCTTCTGACTCACATTCACAACTTAATTCTCATAAAAAGCCTCAGTTCCCCACTTATGATTTTGTAGATTCTTAGCTTCCTTATGCTTTCAAGGATCTACTTTATTGGTTTTGGATTCTAATAACATGTCGGTAACCTAAAACATGATGGCCAACCACTTTGCAAAAATCACAAAAAAGGGAACAACTTCATATTCAAACTGAACATCGATATTTAAACCATCATCCAACAGAGTGTCATTACTTGGTCTTAGGTGCAAAAGATCAACATCAACCAAAACCCTCACATAATACCCAAATATTCCAATAATGGTATTATCATCAAGCTTTTAAGGTATACCTATATAAGAAGCAACATCATTAAGGATTCACAGATTCTAGAGAACCCAACTGAGCCCATGAATACATACCCACATCTGCGTATTAGAATGATTTTGATTATAAGGATTGAAATCAAGACCCCCTTCATAGATACGGAAGGCACCTGGATTGATATTATAAAAGCTAAATATCAAAGTAGTATACTTATATAACTCATATTTGAAAACAATATAGAAATATCCATTTACAATTGAAACTATCTTCCACTCATTGAATTCCCAGGATCATATGAGCTTTTTTTAAATCATAAACATTAATTGGTTTGTCTCCTTTGTAAAGGATCAAATGAAAAATTAATGAAAATTTACACTAATCAAGAATTTACTTAAATTCAACACAGTTAATAGAAATAATAAATCTAATTTACTCATTTTTTGAGATTCGCTGCTCTGTTTCTATTAAGGAACTACCATACTTCCTTTATAAAACCTCTACAAAAGAAAATCCCTTCCTCTTGGGGTTTGAAACACTAACAGAATCAAGTGAACTGACACCAATGCATGAATCATACAGATAATTAAAAACCTTATAAATAGAAGGGTGAACAAAAATCTTCTATGATGCATCATCCATGGGTAAATCTCTAACCCGGTCGACTAGAGGCACCACAAAAGTAGCGACATACATCCGATTAGGGTTTTGTGGGGCGACTTCCACAAGTGGAATCCCAACCCTCACAACATCATCAGTAGTCAATACCCAAATAATGTTCAGTGATGCATCATCTGAGAGACTACCCTTAGCCTGATCTGAATGGTCAATAATAGGCTTATGTGATGCATCATCCATGGGTTGATCCCTAACCTAATCGTATGGTGCAACCACAATAACAGTAGGATACACTTGATTAGGGTTCTAATATGTGACCGCCAGTAGTAGAATCCTATCCCTCATAGCATCATCAGTAGTCAATACCCGATGAGGTTATGGAATAGTTTCATCCTTCCCTTTTCACGAGGGTATGGAATAGTTTCATCCACTTTAGAAATTAAGGTAGTTGGAAAATCTTGATTGGTTTGAGGTGATTATTACTTTTGGGTGGTGTTCTTGATAATATTAGAGTGGTTTGAGGCTTTTTAAGCTATTTCCATTATAGTGAGTTCTTGGTAAAAATAATTTTGATTGTCCTATAATATCCTTCATTAGCCTACATGCAAATGAAATATCACAAAAATTCATATAATAATCTCAAAGAATGTCTATTTTTATACAAATATTTTGATATATATATATATCATGAATGATGTACATAACTATATAAGTTTCTACTCACGCACTTACAAATGATTAACCTTTATTAGGTCTAAAAATTGGCCTTTATAAATGTTTTAACACCATTAAATCATGTATGTAATTGAAACAAATGTCTTAACTAAATAATACTAAATAATGTTCATTTTATTAATAAACCATAAAAAACTTTAAACTAATTGTAATTGAATAAAAAAACCTCAAGTATCTTTCTTATACACTCACTATAAATTTTCAGGAAAGATTTCAATTGAACATCTTTTGTGTATTTATTTTGTTAAATATTAATATTACTAAATAAAATAGGATGAATATGAATAAAAAATGGATGGATTCAAATCATATGATAAAAGAGTATGAAGATAGAGTGAAGGAGTTCATAAAGTTTGAAAAATATTGTGAATATGACCCTTCTCAAATCCTTTGTCTATGATTATACTGTTGTTATTCAAGAATAATTAGTCCATAGGAGATAGAAGAACACTTGATCTATCATGTAATATATTGAAGTTATAAATTTTGGAATTAACACATGTAAAAAATTAATGAAGCTAGTGGATGGGATAAAACTTTGTTTTATAGATCATCTAATATGATTACAAGTGTGGAAAATGAAGAAGACCGTATTGAGGATGTGATTACATATGTGAATGATGATGACGATTTTATTGAGGAAATGAAAAGTATAGTTGAAGATGAACTTCGTGATTTCCAAAAAATTGTTTGAGAAGTTAAAGAGTTGCATAAAGACACCATTGTATGATGGTTGCACTAAATATACAACATTGTCAGCCATAGTGAAGCTGTATAATTTGAAAGAAAGGAATAGATGGATTGAATCCAGTTTTACAGAACTTCTTTCTCTCTTGAATGACATTCCCCTAGAAGATTATGAGATCCCTGACCGAAAATAGAATGCCAAAAGAATGATACACTCGATGGGTTTGATATCTAAAATAATACATACATGCATGAATGGTTATATACTATCTCATAAAGACCAAAAATCACTTATAGAATTCCCAAAGTGTGGTTCTTCTCAATAAAAGAAAGGTGAATCTGGTCCTATGAAAGTTGTATTCTATATTCTAGTCATTCCAAGGTTTAGGCACCTATATAGAAGTGAGGAGACTCTAGGGAAATTAATTTGGAATGTAGATACAAGAAATAAATATGGGAAAATATGTCACCTGACAGAATATCCACAGTGAAAGCGAATTGATCATGAGTACACTAAATTTGGAAACAAATCGAGATACATTCATCTTGCATTATTTAAAGATGGAGTATATCCTTTGGGTTTTCAAAGAAGCCCTCATAATAAATGTCTAGTTATGTTGGTAAATTATAACTTTTCACCGTGGTTATGTATTAAACAAAAATACATCATGTTTTATATGCTTATATCAGGACCTAAATAACCAGGTAATGATATTGATGTTTATTCAACTCTATTTATTGAGGATTTGAAATTATTGTGGGTATCAAGTGTTACATTGTATGATGTTTACAAAAATGAATATTCCACATTGAGAACCGTGTTGTATAGGATAATAAATGACTTTCCTACTTATGAAAATTTTTCAGGATATAGCGCTAATGGAACTCAAGGGTATCCCATTTGTGAACAAGTTACACAATCAATTAGGTTGAAACATTCATTGAAGACTGTGTTTCTAGGAAATTGATAATTTTGACCCTGAAAACATAATTACTGAACTTGGGAAACATCATTCGATGGATGTTTAGAAGGACATAAAACATAGTCTCCACTAACAGGTGATCAACTATTTGAGAAAGTAAAATATGTGGACACTATTTGGGGTAAAGAATTTTCGAAAAACCTTACGAAAACTGGAAGGAAAAAGATATCAGAAATTTTTAATTACCATACTTGAATTGTCTATACGTCAAGATATTTTCTTAATGTTATGTATGTTGAGAAAATTTATTTGATAGTGTCATCATCTTGTTTCTAAATGCACCTGAAAAAACAAAGGATGAAATTAAGGCTAGGTTGGACATGGTTGATAAGGATATATAAGAAGATTTGGTGCCAATGAAGGGTGAACATGAATTTTTATCCTATAGCTTCTTAAACTATTTTAGGTAGGAGAGATATCAATTTTTCAACTTCTTGAATGTAATAAAGCTTCCAAATGGGTATTTATTGAATGTCAAGAATATTGTGTCAATGACCGATTTAATGTTAAAGGGTCATAAATCACATGAATTCCATGTTTTGATGTAATATATAATTCCTATATCTTTACTTTTTATTTTTACCAAGAATGTCTGTCATACATTAACCAAGATATGTTTCTTCTTAAAATCTATATGCAACAAAGTTATAGACCTGGTGAAATTTAAAACTATGGAAATAGAAATTTCCATCATATTATGTGAATCAAGAATGTTATTCTTCCCAACATTCCTTGATATGATGGTTCACTGGATGGTTCAATTGGCGAGAGATATTCAACTATGTGGGCCTATACACTATATATGGATGTGCCCCGTTTAATTATATATGAAGATTTTAAAAGGGTGTGTCAAAAAATGGAATTTGGAAAAATGGTGGTATTTTAGAGTAATATATTGTTAAGGAATCCATTGAATTAATTATCAAATACATGTCCAATGTGGAAATAATTGTTCAACCAAAATCTCTTCATACTGGACGGCGTGTGGTTGAAAGAATTTCTGGAAGAGATATTGTCAAAATCAATATTATAGATTGGGAGTAGGCCCACCATTACATTTTGTATAACAGTTTATAGGTTTCCCATATATTGAAACCCACAAAAAAATTATTAGGCATTTAAAACCATCAAGGAATAAAAGATGGATATTAAATACACATAATAAATAGTTTATAATATGGTTTCAGGACTATATTTTTTAGGATTTAGATAAAAATCTAGATTCGATTTCATAACAACTTCGACATCTATCCAAAGGACCAAGTGTGTATGTATTATCTTATAATGATTATGTAATTAATGGTTATATATTCTATAAAAATGAACATCATGAAGAAAATACCATGAAAAATAGTGGAGTTACACTTATGGCTGAAACGATTCATGTTTCTAGTACTATGGAAAGAAATCCAATTTATAAAAATATTTCATACTTTTTCATCATTAAAAAAATATGGGAGTTGAATTATATAACATTCCAAGTGATGATTTTTAAATGAACGTGGGTTGATAATAAAAGTTCTATTAAAATTGATGGATTGAGATTCGCGAAAGTGGATTTTAGTAAGGATGGGTACAAAGAAGAACCATTTATAATGGAATCACAAGTAGTACAAGTATTTTATGTTCTATATATCACAAACTAAAAGTGGTCAATTATTCTATTATCAACCAAAACCACTAAAGGTTTATATGAAAATTAAACTGAGGATAAATCTTTTATTGGGACATTGCAATCATTTCATAGTGGTTTCAATGCAGAAAAATTTTTGTATGTTAGAGGATACTACAATAAAGGGATTTGGATACTCGATAGAGGGGTCAAATCCCTTCATCCTTAAAAAAACGAGTTCAATAATCAGGTTATATTTTTTTGTAATATGCATTGTGTTTCGTAATGTTATTATTTGTTCACTGCTGCATTTATGTAATCTTAATTAAATGTTAAACCATTTTCACAGATAATGACTACTTCACATACTTGTGCTCCCAATTCCGAGGAAAAACTAGTCTCTCAATCTCTTATTGCTCCCAATGCAAAGGAATAATGAAATTCTTCACATTCTGATGCTACCAATATAGAGACACAATAGGTTTCTCAACCTATTGATGATCTCAGTGTAGAGTTACAATGACATTCTACACATGATGATGATATCGCTCTATAGGAAAAACATATTGATGATACCAAATCTATAGAAATGGTAGGTTATGAAGGACCGATGATGCAGAAAAAATAAGAGCACCATTGTTTAAAGGTGTTAGAAAAAATCATTAAGGAGAAAAGAAAAAGCCTCAAATTTGATATCATATAAATGCATAGGGTTAACATGTTACTCCAAATAAGGCCATGCTTATTAGTTACATTGGACTCATCAATTGGCTACACATGCCTATTGATATAGATTCATGGAACTATATTGTGCCCACACTTAAGACACAAATGTGGGAAGATATTATGGTACCATTATGATATCATTTCTTTATTTCACTAAAAAATAAAATAATTAAACACTAATTTACTCTTTATCATACCTTATAGAGTACATTTATAGTAGATGACTCCCATAAGAAATATGTATTGATTCTTACTGGAATAATTCACAGAGGATTTTTCAAAATTCTAATGAGATATCATCTTAAATATACTGAAATCCAAATAAACCCACACCCATCGCTTATGTATGCACACCTAATAACTCGATAAGTGTGGGATGCATTTACTGGCCATCGTGAGGAGCTGTCTTTTCAGGTACATTGTGGATGGTAATACATTGTTTGAAAATATGTGTATTCATCACTTTGATTGAGAATTTTTTATTTATGAAACAACAATAGAGTGCTAAAATAAGGAAAGTGAATAAAAAATAACATACCCCTACCATATATCAAGGATGTGGTATGCTTCACTTGAAAAAAATGATATGTATTTTAAATATGTCATGATAATTTTATGAGACATGAAACAAAAACATAATTATGTTCCTATATTTATATTCATATTGATGAATCCAAATCCAAAGCCACTTCTATACCACACCATGTGCTATGGAAGGAGACACATGTAAATAAATACGTGATACTGTTAGATGAAAACACAAAAAAGTGTGGGAAACATGTGTAAGTATTACATAATAAAAAGTTGTTTTTATTTAAATTGCTATTACATAATAATGATTACTTATTTTTCTATATTTTATACATAACATAGTCATAGAAATCATCAACAAATATATCGAATGAACACCTACTACTGGTGGACTTGAAGCATCCAGAATAGTATGGTCATGTCAGAGGTGTGGGTTTTGGGGTGACACTCTAAATATATTTTGAAAAAATAGAGGAGGATAATGATAAAGAAATAATAGAGATGAAATAAAGATTATCATCCCTTGAAGAAAAAATTAATTGGAATAATGAGTTGATAGAAAATGTTATAGGGGAAAGAAAAGAGAATAAAACACTAAAGAACAAAAAATTTGTGAAGATCCCCCCACCCCCACCAGATTTGAGGCAAGCCCTTCCCCTCAAGGAGTTGTCTTAGTTAAGGTAATAAATATTCTAATAATTGTTTCTATGAAATGTGCATCATACAAAAACTGATACCTTTTCTATGCAGATTTTCTACAGGGTTAAAATGACTGTGATTTATATATATCAACACCCACCCATCACCTTGTAGTGAGGACTATGATGTTCAATATCCAAGAATACATGCCACACAATAGACCACTTCCAAAAGGTCATGTGAGAGTAGAAATTAGCATAGATAATGAGCAAAGCACCGAGATACATGGTCCAATTAATGAAAATGATATTCATAAAGTCAACCAAACTATTGGAAAATTCATTTCATGGATGTTAGATCTTGTAAAAATACTTGTCGATAAGGATCTATTCAATTCCAATTTATTTCTCATGCTAAAACATTAA
The DNA here is from genome assembly GCA_963277665.1 of Viscum album. NCBI lineage: Eukaryota > Viridiplantae > Streptophyta > Magnoliopsida > Santalales > Viscaceae > Viscum > Viscum album. The sequence continues at coordinate 904,195,526 of OY728166.1, read as the reverse complement.
TAATTAATGAAAAATGTCTGAACCAATGAATGTTATTACAAAAGGACAAAGGGAAGGGGTTAAATGAAAGGTAGACTCAAAAACATCTAAATAATCAAATAAATAATAAAAAATATCTTCTGAAAGAACCTTTACCACACCCATTGAATATCTTTATTTACTAACATTAAAGGTTCATACAGATACAAAAATACAAAGTGGTAGTAGTCACGTAGTTGATTTTGAATAAAAAATGTTTGAGGAGGAATGTATTAAAAATATTTATTTTTAGAATGTAAATTCAATACTCAAATTTGAATGGCTATGAGCCTTAGTTGTAAATGTATACATGAGGTATTATTTCATGATTTAATTTTTAAAAATATGATATTCTATGTTAATTTTGACTAAATAAATTTCAATTTTTTTGAAGGAGTATATATCAATATCAATTTAAAGGATTTCCCCATGATTTTTTGATCTTGTTAGTCCTAAAGCCACCTCTACAAAACAAAAAAAAAATAGAATGCAAAAAAATGGATGAAATAGTGGCAAACCTAGCCAAATCATTTGAAAGAAAACTCAGGGATGATACAATCTTCTTAATACCAACGATTTAGGGTTAAAAATATAAAATTTAATCATGTAAATTATATTTTAATTTCTTTCATTAATTATTTCTTTTTTTTTTGTTTTTTAGAAAACTATATTCTCATTTTGGTCAATTTGGATACTCCAAAGATTTATTTTATGGATTCACTACATGGATTCCCAACAAATAGACAACACATGATGAAAAATTTCAATTTTTAATACACTACATCCAACATTTTAGAACTAAACATAAAGTTATATAATTTATATTATATTTTAATGAGAACCTTTTTATGAAAAGGCAATGTATAAATATCATGAAAATCCTGGCATGAGGACAAGAATTTCACACAAGGACCCTGACAATTTCTACAAATGGATAATTATCAAGGTATATATAATAAGATTTTAATATCCAAAAACACATCAAAACACGTTACATATTTTCCTCAATATTGTTTCAATGTATGAAACAAAAAAATGGAAAATACTGTGGTTATTATGTTTGAAAATATTCCATCAATAAACACACAACCCTAAAGAGGTATTGTCAAAGATAATTACTATTTCATTTAAAATATTTATTAATCTTGTGTGTATTTATATTTTTCCAGTACTACTATGACTATAAAAAAAATTGTATTTAAAATATGATATATATTTTCTTATAAATTAATGAGTAGTATACCTGATCACATAAGGTACACAAATAACATGAAGATATTACTTCCATATAAGTAATTAATTATTGCATATTTATGTTTAATTTATTTCTTTTTAGCATTACTCACATAATAATTTTTTTCTTATATAGGTAGATTCCTTTCATATTTGTTGGTTAATAATGTATACAACCATCATAAAAAGTTGAATTCATCTACTTATTTAACTAATTTTGTCATCATTTTATCTATGATTTATAAGTTATTTTCCATATCATATTTATCTAATACTTATGTAGTCATTTTCAAAGATATTTTGGGAAGTCATATTTTTATTTCAACTATCTATAACAACCCATAGAATATATAACATGTTTCTTTCTGGAAATGTTACCATGCTTTCCATTAATTTTCATTGTAGAGCTACCAACACTATATTGTTTCGATGTTCTTAGTCTAAAGAACATTCTCAAATCAATATGCATTGTTGGAAGTTCGACAAATAAAGACAATATTAATCCTAATAACATTGGAATTTATGATTTTTTAGACTTTGGGATGTATATGAATCAATGACATCTCAATCCGACACACAGTGTGAACGATATGACTTTGAGCACGTCTTTTTAATTAAAATTGACATTAATTTTAGTGAAATAGACAATTGACAAAATCAAAACTAAAAAACACATTAATATTGTTTTTATACTTTATTAAAATGATCCATATGTCATTTAGAGCATGTAGGAATCATCTGTATCTCAATCTGATGCATGATGTGACCAGTATGACTCAAAGTTTCCGTTATCAATTTTAAATTGACATTTTAGTTAAAACTGTGTCACTCACTAAAAAAAGGTCAAACACAATCATATTGTATTGATAATTTATAACATCAATCTATAAAGCATTTATGGTGTGTAGGAACCGATATCATGTCAAACTAATACACAATATGGCCAGTATGAGACAAAGTGTGTGTTTTTAGTTTAAAATGAAATTTTAGTAAAAAAGACAAGTGACATACTAAAAACTAATGAAACACATTTATATTGTTTTGATACTTTATTAAAATGATCCATGGGTCATTTGGGATGTGTAGGAATCAGTATCACCTCAACCGGATGCATGGTGTGACCAATATTACTTGAAGTGAGTCTTTTTATTTAAAAATGACATCAATTTTTTGTAAAAAGAAAAAAGTGACATATTGAAAACAGATAAAACACATTTTGAATATTTTTATACTTTATGTAAACAATTCATGAGTCATTTTCGATGTCTAGGAATCAACCGTACCTCAATCAAAGGTATGGTGTGGCCAGTATGACTCAAATTTCATCCTTTTTATTTAAAATTTACATCAATTTTAGTAAAAAGGACAACTGACAAAGTAATAACCAATAAAAAAATTCATATTGTTTTTAGACTTTATAAAAATGTCCCATGAGTCATTTAGAACATGTAGGAATTAGCTGCACCTCAATCTGATGCATGGTGTGGTTGATATGACTCCTAGTGCATCTTTTTATTTAAAATTGACATTAATTTTAGTAAAAAAGAACAGGTGATGATCTTAAAACCAAGAAAAAACATTTATATTGTTTTGATACTTTACGGGGTAAAATCCATGACTAATTTGTGATGTGTAGGATTCATCTTCACCTCAATTCTTGGCACAGTGTGACCAATATAACTCTAAGTACTTCTTTTTTATTTCAAATTGACATTAATTTTAGTAAAGAGGAAAAATGGCCTACTTAAAACTAATAAAATGCATTCATATTAATTTTACACTTTAGTAAAATGATCCATAATTTATTTTTGATGTGTTGGAATCAACCACACCTCAATATGACACATGGTGTGATCGGTATGACTCTAAGTGCATCTTTTTATTTAAAATTGACATCAATTTTAGAAAAAGGAACATGTGACATACTGAAAAATAGAAAACACATTCATATTATCTTAATTATTTTGTTCAATGAACCATGAGTCATTTAGGATGTGTAGGAATCAACCTCACAAAAATCTAAGGCACGATGTGACCGTTATGAATCCAAGTGAATCTTATTTATTTAAAATTGATATCAATTTTATTAAAAAGGATAAATGGCCTAATAAAAACTAATAAAACACATTTGGATTATTTTTATACTTTAGTAAAATGATCTATAACTCATTTATTATGTATATAGTTCAACCACATCTCAATCCAACGCACAGTGTGACAGATATGACTTCAGGTGAGTCTTTTTATTTTAAATTGACATTAATTTAAAAAAAAGAACAAATGATGTACTGAAAATCACGAAACCTCATTCTGATTGTGTTGATACTTTATAAAAATGATCCATGAGTCATTTTGGATGTTTATAAATAATAATCATCCCAATCCGATGTACGGTGTGACCTTTATGACTCCATGTGCGTATTTTTATTTAAAATTGACATTAATTTTAGTAATACAGACAACTGAACTACTCAAAAATGAGTCTTTTTATTTTAAATTGAAATTAATTTTACCCAAAGGAACAAGTTTCATATTGGAATCTAAGAAAAGACATTAATAATTTTTTGATACTTCATTTCAATGATTCATAAGTCATTTGGGATGCGTAAGAATCAGCTTCACCTCAATCTGATTCATGGTGTAACCGATATGACTCCAAGTGCATCTTTTTATTTAAAATTGTCATCAATTTTAGTAAAAAGGACAAATAACCAACTCAAAACTGAGAAAATGCATTATTATTGTTTTTATACTTAATTAAAATTATCCATCAGTAATTTGATACATATAAAAATCATCCTCACCTCAATCTAATGCACAATGTGACCGACATGACTCAAAGTGTGTCTTTTTATTTAAAATTGAACTCAACTTTAGTAAAAAGGAAAACTAACCTACTGAAAACTGTGAAAATGAATTTGGATTGTTCTCATATTTTAGGAAAATTATCCATATGTCATTTTTGATGTTTAAGAATAAACCTCACATAAATCTGACACATGGTGTGATCGGTATGACTCTAGGTGCTTCTTTTTATTTTAAATTGACATTAATTTTAGAAAAAGAAACTAGTGACATACTGAAAACTGAGAAAAATTATTTGAATTGTTTTTATACTTTAAGGGAAACTTCTATAAGTCTCTTTTGATGTGTATGAGTCACCCAAACCACAATATGATGCATGGTGTGAATGGTATGACTCAAAGTTCCTGTTATCAGTTTAAAATTGTCATTTTATTTCCAAACGTGTGCCACTCACTAAAAAAAATAAGAAAATGAACTCTGATTGTCTTTCTAATTTATAAAAACAATTAATAAGTAATTTTTCACAAGTAGAAAATAATCTCACATCAAAACGACACATGATGTGACCCATATGACTCAAAGTGTGTGTTTCCAATTTAAAATGACATTTTAGTAAAAAAAACACAAGTGACATGCTAAAAATGAAGAAAACACATTCAGATTGTTTTTATGCTTTAGAACAATGATGCATATGTAATTTTTGAAGTATATGAATTAGTTATACCTCAATCCCATGCATGGTGTGACCGGTATACCTAAAAATCTGTCTTTATTTAAAATTTAAAATAATTTCATTAAAAAAGAACAAGTGACATACTCAAAACCATGAAAATGTATTCTAATTTATTTTATACTTCAGGAAAATGATCCATACCTCATTTTTCATATGTTGGAATCAACTGAACTTCAATACAACACATGGTGTGACCAACATGACTCAAAGTGTGTCTTTTTATTTAAATTTGACATTTTTTAATATATTCATTCATACTAATGTTCGATTTATTTATTTATAATTTTAATAAGGTAATATTTTTTTTCTTATATAATTGGATTCTTTTCTTTGGGTTGAGGTTTTTTGTTCAGCATCAAATACCATGGGTAGATCATTTTGAGAGATTATCATGAGTACCAAATAAAATGAAACATTAATGTTTTAAATTATTTGTGGATAGTAATTATAAATGTAATTATACAAAACATTTTTTTAAATGTATATAGTAGTGTATTTTTTTATATTAGTGATGTAAAATTTATTTTCAATTAAATTATATATTTTGTGTACAGGTTACATGAGGTTGCTACAGTGTGTTGTAATACAAACATCACACTACAGTAGATGTGTACTTTATCAGTGTTATTGAAAGAACTGATAAAGTGGGACCTTTATCAGCACTAGAAATAGTGATGAAAAAGGGGACCCCGTTTATATGAACTATAATTAACATTGATTTTTTAGCACTGTTAAAATCCTTTTTTGTGTACTGTTAAAAGGAACATCCGTAGTAGTGGAGGATGCATATCATCATTTCTTGGAACATTGGATGTTGAGTTGGAAGTGTTTATTATTGGTTGGACAGACATCACTATTCCTTAAGGCATCAGGGTTCATGGCATTAAGAGATTTTGAGTAGGTTTATGATGGACTAGGTACACATTATTTGTGAATGCCTCTTGGAATTCGATACATGATTGATGGAATGAGGTTTCAGGTGACTCTTTTAGAGGTGGAACCTAAGGGTTCACCTGGGATCATTTTCGTCAGTGGATTCTTTTGGGATTTACGCTAAGTATCCCCTCTACTACCGTTATACTGAAAATGGCCAAAGTGGGAAAATACTTCCTTGTGGCTACTGAACACAAGGGAAGTAGGTTATTTATATGATTTTCATGTGTGGTTTGGTTTATATTTATAACACTAACTTTATCACAAATGCAAGTTAGTAATATGTTGGTGGTAGCATATTGAGATTATTATCACACCCTATATGGGCCGTTTAGGATAAATATATATTTTATGTGCTTGCGATCAGATAAGGGACCAAGCTCAGTAGATGGACCTTAGTGACCATGCCAGACCTTTTCATGGGATGTATTTCTATATAAATTAGGGGTTCTTACATTATCTGAAGTAACATTTTAGCACCTTTTTGTATCAATATGATTATGTATGTATATTATGAGGTCAGTCAAAGGAGACCCATTCTTCTTATTTTATGTATGACCTAAGGTGTTTTCATGTTTCTGAAAATGGTATATTCTTTTGTTTATTATCTATAAATGGTGTTTTATTCTATAAATGGTATGTTTGAGATTTTTGATATTTATTGTTATTGTACATTATTTCTTTTTCTATGCCACGTTACTGGTCCCATTGTTTATATTATTTATTTTATATGGGTTACTATTTATATAGACCATTATTATCATCATCACAAAAGGGTATAGTCTCCCCACTATCACCTCATTACACCCTTCCTGCTAGTCAGTATTCTTTGGTATACAGGGAGGTGCGCTTAAGGCTAGTGATAAACTGGACCTCAGTACTATTCAGGTGAAAAACCGGTCATGATGCTAAAAATGGTATTAAAGAAGTTTCTTTTATCTATTTTTCAGTCTTACTATTTGTGTTATGGTTTAATGAAGATAAGGATGTAGTCATAATTGGGTTTAGAGCTCGTGTTTGGGTCCCTGCAGCCCCATTCATAGGGGACAGAACGTGTTGGCAGGGGTGGAAAATTGATGTTCTTCTTTACTCTTTATAAATTCGATATGATTTCCACCTCGACTGGTGCACTTGGTTTTGATTATTATTTTTTATGATATGTGAACCTTGGATCGGTATAGAAAGGGGAGAGATACGTGCCTTTCGCTCAGTGTGTCATGGGATGATTGCTTATGCGTTTGTGATAGGCACATAAGGTGTTTTCATATAAAAATATATATATGTGCCTATGGTAAATTCTTATGATCTTCATTGGGGAATTGGATTGAACTAAGAGGGGTTGGTCTATTTAAAGTGTGAAAAAATGAATCTAAACAATATTTTTTTCTTAGCATCTCTTAGGTGTCATTCTAATTAGTCAGCCTAGGCATGTGGTTTCAATGTGATCTATATGTAACGTGGTATATGTATATATGGTCCTAGATATAATATGATAATACATAAATGATGATAGTAGTTAAGATGTTTAAAATGTAAAAAAAGAATATAAATATTGTTTTCCTAATTATCCTCTTTGGTAGCATCTTACTCTACTACCTTAGATTGATAAGTGACGCCTGGATCTGATGTTGGTAGGTGAGGGGCCATGAGGATAGATTTATATGTGATACCTAGATCTGATATGGGCTGGTAAGGGGGAAAAATTTAGATAACATGTGACATGGTTGCGATGGGGGTGTGTAAGGGTGGTGGGGTTACATTGCTTCTTATTGACCATCTTTGACCAGCTCAAGGCACCCTCGGGCATAAGGGTGAATCTGGTGACATATATGCTTAGAGGACTAGATAAAAACTGGTGGGATATACAAGTACATGCGTCTAGATACAAGGGACTTTCGTAGAAATATTTTCAGGCTAGGTTCTTTGATAGCTTCTTCATGGATATGCTGAGGGTGGGGAGCGCTCAAGAGTTCTTGAGCCTACAACAGGGATACATGTCCATCTTGTACTATGAAACTACATTCACATACTTCTCTCGCTTCACACCTGGTATGGTGGGAGATGAAACCTCAAGGGTGAGGCGTTTCGATTATAGTTTATGGTATTCTATTTGGTTGCAAGTAAACATCTTCTGGTTGGACTCATTCTTAGAGTTTTGAATCATGAATAGATATATTAGGGAAATTTTATGGACTGGTTGTACTCAAGATGGGTGATGAATTTAGGTGATTACAATGGTGATACTTTAGATAATAGGAAGCAAGGTTGAGATGAGACTCATTAGGGAGTTTAGGATAGATATTCAATCAGACCACCAAGGAGAAGGTCTTAAATAGTGTGCTTCTAGTCCATGTAGTTGGGACATGTGAAGACCCAATGTGATCATGCATAGAGTGATGAGCTTGTGGGAAGGTTGGGAATATTGAGAGGTTTTGTAGGAAACCTTATCAGACATCCGTGATCCTGGAACCAATGAAGACTGAAGAATCTGAGGTTATAATGTTAGTAGTACCAGGAGGTGGTATCCTATATTTAGCTACACATTAAGGCAATGGAATATATAGTAGAACCCTATAGTGGGTTCAGTGATTGGTAGCTGGTTTTGCTGCATAGTGAAGCTAGGACTCAGGTATTTGAGATTTAAGTCAGGTTCACGCAATTGACCTTGAAAGTTTAGAGCAGACTGAAGAGTCGACTACAATTATAGGTATACCATGGGCATAACCACAATGTTTTTTGTTTTTTGAATGGTATTTTTTTAGGCATGTCTGTTTTTGTGTGTATGAGGTACAAAAGTTGTTTTTTGACTAAATAGAATATGGTTAGTAGGTTGGAATTATATCTGATGAATTATATATATATATATATGAGGAGCATAGAACCATGATTATCTATGGGAATTGATGTGATTTGTGATTAATTGAGGTGTGTTGGCATCTGGTAATCAATGCGACAAGGGTTCTATGTGAGGTACGAGGTACTATGACTAATTTTGGGTATCAAATGAGATGCGAGAACTCATATGTTCCATGTGCAACATGGGAATGAGGTTGGAATCTGATGAGATGTGGGACATGATGGGTGTTAGGTGTGACACATGTACGATTTGAGCACCCAATGAGGTGAATGAGTAAAAATGCATCATGTGAGGTCTTTTGAGTCTAGGTATGGTCAGTGGACCATCGGTTAATTTGATTTTTGGGCTGGGAAGTGACCGGGGTAGGTAACTCCCAAGGTGGGGAGCTCCTTGAAATAGTTGACCTATGACATTATGACCGAGGTAGACTATGTTGTTTGTAAAGATATGGGTATTCTTGGCACAATATTTGGGTGATACTTTATAGATTGGGGATAAGCTATGTTAATGTGGGGAGATTATAACATCCCGGGTTTTTGGAACGGGTAGAAATCCTCAACCTGCTTGATGTTTTTTAAGTTTAGTGGTTATTAAAACTCTTTTCATGATATTTGAAACATAATTTCAGGAGTTTCTTTGACCAAAGGATTCTTTAGATGGGTTTTCATGCTTAGAAAGTTCCTTTGTGTTTTAGGTGTGTTTTGTGTGTGGAAGATCCTGGAAAGACCATTTTAGGAAAGTGATGACTGAGGCGCGTGGTTTGAAAAAGTTTTACGGCCTCCCAGGGATAAACATGCAGCATATCTATAGCACTAGACACATTTTTTATAACTGTGTGGGTAGGGTCTCATGAACGTGTGAAATAATTGAAACTTTTACTAGAGGCAATTCACAAGGTCTACACATGGTTTGGGAAACCATTCACCTAGATCATATGACGTGTGGTTCCTAGATAGTGGGTACCACATGATTTGTACATGGTTTTCCAAACTGTGTGATTTATGGTTCAACCTTTTAATGATAAAAAAATACACTTTCCCCTTATTTTCTTAAGAGGGTTTCCCCTATACTTCCTCCCTTGTATGGGTTTCTCCTCCAAGTATCATGGGAGATCTCCTCTCCCTCCTTCAGTATTTGATCCACATCCTATATCCACACTCCATTTTTATCATTGTTAGTCTCATTAGAACTGCATCATCAAGTATTTGAGTCATATTGATTCTTTTTTTACTTGATCTCCCCATATAGTGCACTAAATCCTTATGATCCATTTTACCCTATTTTTAAGGAATTAATCCAAAACACCAATCAATTATAAATTGACAAACTAGTAAATGTCTACCAATGCAAGGTAGGTTCTTCATAGCTTTATTTTTTATTTCGACCATGTTTTGGAGGTGATTTCTTGATCATGCCATTGGGTAGTCCAAGAGAGACCCTATTTAATTAACACATTGTTTTTAAATTAATTAATTTATTATTGGAGATACCTATGGAAATTCTCCCACCTTCCTACATAAGGTATGAGACAAGTTAGAGGCTTTGGTCCTTGGGAAGATCAGGCTTGAGTGTTTATTTATTAAATTGAATTGTTTATAATTTCTTGTGATGAGTTTCATGTGAATATAATGAGCAAGGCCCAAGGATTGAGATGGTATTGACCAAATGTATTAGGTGTCATGGTTCATCAGGTTGGGAGAGGCCCAGATTATATGAGTGATGTTGATCACAGGTTTGGTGATAGGGTCATCAAATTGAGTCGATGAGTTTTTTAGGTTATGGAAATGACCTATATGATATTGGATGGTGTTGACCATTAGGTTGAGTGACACAGTAGTAGGGTAAAAAGGTGTTGGGATAATGTGTCATAGGAATTATTTTGATGATTTATGCTCCCCGTTATTGGATGATGCACCGTTGGAGTTGTGTGCACATAAATATGACTCAGATGATAAGGTGGTGCTGACCACCCCTATGGGTAGAGGAATCTATTGGATGAGGATTGGAATGGAGTTGACCATCAGTATATTTGGAGGTGATTTCCATATAAATCCATGTGTATAGTAAGGATCCATTGATTTATAGTGATGAGACCATCGGTTGGGGGATGAGGCTCACTGTATATTGAGGCCATTGAGTCGGGATTTTTAGGAGGATAAATATCACCATTTCTCAGAACACTGGCTATTGTACCAAAAAGTTTTATAAATAGAAGGATAAACATCATTGTTTATTCATAAATCATGCCTAGAGATGATGATATCTTTTGAGTAGGGGTATGAGGGACTAGGTACTCATTATTTGGGCATGCCTCTTAGACTCTGTTTGATGGAACGAGGTGTCAGGTGACTCTTTTAGAGGTGGAACTTTAGGGTTAACCTGGAATGATTTTTCCAGGAGATGACTTGAGATATATGCTAAGGATACTCTCCACTACCATTATACTGAAAATTGTTGAAGCAAGTAACCGCTTCCTTATAGATTCTAAGAACAAGAGAAGCATGTCATTTATATGATGTTCATGTGTGGTTTTGTTTATATTTAGAACACCTAGTTTATCATATATTTATGTTAGGAACATGTTGGTGGTGGCCAATTCAAATTATTCTCACACCCTATATGGGCCCTTCAGGACGCGTGTAGATTTTATGCTCTTGTGATCAGGTAAGTAACCAAGCTTAGGAGATGGACCTTAGTGATCATGACAGACCTTTAGCATGAGATGGATGAAAAGGGACATTGGAGGTTCTTGCATTAGATAAAGTTACTTTTAGTACCTTTTTGTATCAAGATGCTTATATATGTATATAATGAGGTTAGACATTAGAGAACCTTTGTACTTATTATCATTCATGACCTGGAATTTAGGCATGTTTGTAAAAATGGTATCTTATTTTGTTTAGTAGCTATAAATGGTGTTTTATTATGAAAATGGTATGTTTGAGCTTGTTAATATTTATTGTTGTTGTTTGGTATTTCTTATACTATGGCGAGTTAATGGTCCCATTGTTTATGGAGTTTCTTTTACATTGTTTAATATTTATATAGATCATTATTACCATCATCAGCAGAGGGTATGGTCTCCCCACTATCACCTCTCTAAACCCTCACTGCTAGTCAACAACCTTTTTTATATGGGGAGGAGAACTTAAGGCCTGGTGGTAAACCGAACCTGATCACTTTTTAGGTAGAAAAATGGGTTAGGGTGCAACATGATATTTGGGGATGGGGCTAGGGTGTGTGGTAGTCATGTTATGACATCATTATTTTTTTTAAAAAGATATTAATTTAGGGATAGTTGTTAATTTCTGGGTGTGTGGGAGTGGGGGGGGGGGGCTCTTGTGGGGTGAAATCGATGTGCGCATAGGTGGTGTTCATGTGGGAGAAGGGTCAGGAAATGTGTGAAGAGTTGTGAGAGTGGGGGTAGGGGTACATAAGGTTGTGTTTGGGGATGAGTATAGGGTCTGTGGTAGTTGGAGAAAGTCACCATTAATTTTTAAAGAAGTTTTTAATTTTGGGGAATTAGCAAACCAAGACATATGCAGAGGGTCATGGGAGTTGGGTTAGGGGGCTTATGAGGTGGAGTCTGGGGGTAGGTCTATGGTTTTTCGTTTTTATGGTAGGATATATTTAAATTTTTTTAATAAAAATTAATTTATAGGTAGTTTCTAACATCCCTTAACTATTTTTTTTCAAAAATTAGAGAGGGTTGTGGCAATCGCCACTAAATTTTTTTAAATCCAGCAGTAGCCACAACCACATGTAATTTTTTCAAATTTATATACAATATATAGTTTTTTAATTGTTGTTTCAAATACTAATTTTTGAATTAAAAAATAGAAGGGGTTGAAACCGCAGATAACACATTCACCACTAATTTTCTTTTACATTTCCATATCATGCATGTAACCATTGAAAATAGATAAATAATCTATAAAGTAATTAATTATAAACCATTTGTAAATGTAATTAGATTTATAAAAACAAATAACTCAAAAAATGGTGAAATCTATTTATAAATACCCATTATAAAACCAACACATCGATTCAGTCATAAAGTCATTTTTGATTTTCAAAACCATGACTAACAATTTTCTTCTTGAGTGATTCCTAAAACTTTATTTAATTTAATAAATAAATTATAATATATTTTAATAAAACCATTTATCAAATTAATCAATTTATAAAACAAATTTATGTGATTAATAATGGAATTGTCTTTCAATAAAACCATTACCAAAACCAAAATATAATTACAATTATGAAACCATTTATGAGCTCCAAAACCAAGAAACCCAAATATCCCTTTTAAACTATTTTAAAACCCACATTTAAATAATTCATAAAATAATTATTTACTACCCATATAAGAGTAAAAATTGATAAACTCATAAAAGTGATCACACAGGCTTGTATCTATGTTTGTGAACACTTAATCAATTAATTATTCACCAGAATAATCTATTGAACATTAATTATGAAATATTCAATGAGTTTTAATTATATTGATACCCTTCCACTTTATGTGACACTAACTTGACACATGAAAAAAATAAATATCATCGAAGAACAATAATTTAACTATATGTAAAATGTAATCATAAAAATATACCATATAAACTTATAGAGAATGATTCCACCTATATCAAATGAACTTATAAAATCATATCATTTCCCATTTTTGTGAAATTCACATGAAAACAACAATGGTATCAAAATTCCTTTTAAAAAAAATCTTTAAAAATAGATAAAATAGATCAAATCAAAAAACAAATCATTGAAAAATTTTACAATACCAAATATCCCTCCAAAAATGTTATTTCACCTCATCAATGACTCCTCTAGCATCCCTAAGAAAAATATTTATTACTCAAGTGGGGTTCTCTATGACTTGGTGAAATCCACACCACCAAATATCTAGATTTGAAACTATATCAACAAAAATAGAGAGAAAATAAATGAAAATGAAAGAGGATAAAAGATCAAGATATTTACTATCGATCTATGGAATAAATTTCCATGAACTAACACTTTATGGTCCCATATAAAATAGGAAGTGTGAGGGAATCTGTATAGGGTAAAAAAATAAAGGAGAATAAATAGAAGAGAGATAAAAAATTCTTAAAATAAAGAGTAATTTTAACAAGAACATAAATTTATTTCATGTTATACCAAATCATGTAATAAATTGTGAAAGATACAATACCACCTCTATGAGATACTCATAGGTATGGTGTATAGTTTCCCAAATCATGCATGAAAAAACCATTCACAATACAAAACCCCAATCTTCATATTTTATTTCCATTTGACTTCATTGAATAAAACTATCTTGAAAATAGCCCATCATAAAGTCCAATATAGGATTTTATAAGCTCAAAATGACTCAAAATGATGGTCCATTATTCTATTTACCCAACATAAATAATTTACCCTCAATTCCACCATATTTATTTCTATTTAAATATGAAAATATTCATAAAAAATATCAACTAAAATGATGAGTTTTACAATTAACTCTCCCATAATCAAATTTCACCTTAAAAAATTTAAATTAATTTCATGATACCAAATCACACAAACATATTAAATCACACACTACATCACATGATCTACTCAGCCACACCAAATTTCATCTAAATTGAAACAACTTGAATATATTTCCCCCCACCAATTTTTTTTATAATCCTCAAAATGATATTGTTCTTACATCATTACACCATTAAAAAATCTCCAAAAAATTCTATAATAAAATATCTCATCTTATGATGATCCACACCATAAAGAATCAACCATGGAAAACTATTAATAACAATGATACCCTGATCTATTTTCTTGCAGAGAACCTCTTGTCAACCTTGATAAAAACAATTTCAAATGTGGATTATCAAGCCTAAAAAAATTAAAATTTTAAAATATCATGGGTAATGAAAAACCCTATATATGTAAAACTATCAAAATAATTTAACATTAACTCATCAAAAAAGTTAAACTTATTTTGAAAAAATGTACACACCCAAAAATCATCATAAGGGGTTTTATAAATTACCTTGGTATCGTATGGGTTTTAAATAAAAAAAATCCCTTAATATTTTACCCCAAACATACCAATTTATAATTTGAAAACTTATTATTAAAATTAAAAAATAAACCTTTCATAGGTTTGAAAACCTAATTTTTTAAAATCATAATCCATTTATAATTTTCAAATTTTTTAGTTTTTTATTATATTTAAAATCTAATTTGAAAAAAATTATTTTAAACATTAAAACTCTTAATTCATAGTAAAAATTTAAAATTTATTCTTGATATTTATTTTAAAATAATATACCATCTCATGAAAAAAAACTTATCAGTGATTTTAAAATACCTCATGTGTCTACATGAATTTTCATTAAAAAACAAAACCTTAAAGGCTTAAAATATCAAAAACTGTCCCTATGTTTGTAAACTAGTAATATAAAATCACACACAAATTTATATGAATTATATGCATATGATACTAATGTGATGCATGAAATATAAAGAAACTAACTCACCTTTGACCCATGTGATTCGATCAAGAGTCATTGTCTATCCCATGTGTTAGATTTTCAAAACAATACCTCACTAAAAACTAGAGCGTTTATTCCTCATATCCGAACTCCCCTAGTAACTTGATATTACACTGAGGTCATGTTGATTAGACATGAACACAATATCCTATAATGTTATAACTGATTATCTTTACCTCTAATTAAATTAGTCCCAAAAACCCAAAAATTTCTTTGATTCTAGTTTGTAATAACTCCATATGATATACAAAATCCCTAAATAGATCATCATTTACCCCATACACACCAAATCATATGATAGATGTTATCAAATAGTAGTGATCTATTTACCATAATATTGTGGATAATATTCCCTTACTATAACCTAAAATAATTCATACTAAGATTTATTGAAATTTTGGCATGGCTTGTTCATATATTAATCATTCAACAATGTAGAGAAATAAAACTAGGATCCATCAGTGAGAATCCTAAAATATTAGTATCTAATAATAAAATAATATATGGATATATAATAAATTATCCAAAACATCCATAATATAGAATAATCATAAAAAATAAATAAGTCCATACTACCGATATAGATTCTGGAATAAAAACATATCCTATAGACCAACATACCACCACCTTATTATAACTAAAAAAACACTATGAGAAGTTATCCCCCCATATTCACTATCTAAAACTATATATTAATCAAATATTCTACACTTACAAACCAAAATATATACCATGTGAAAAGATAGGGGATGAAGAAAAATTTCATAATAATATTACTTCATTGTCATCAACTACCTTGAGATTATTTAATAAATGTGGATGAATACACAATTTCAATAATATACAATTAAAATAAAAACTAAAATATTACCTGATAAATAAATATACAATATCAATATGTATTAAAGTAAAAAATATACAATAAACAACCAACTATATGATAATATCCTCTTATTACTCTTTTCTATTTAGCATACATACTCACACATACTCATATTCATAACTCTAAGTTGTATTCTCTATCCCATGTAGAAATTTTAAATTTTTTGACTTACCAAGCTTATATCACCTTAATAGAAAAAAGAGAATAAAGTTAAAATTCTCAAAAAATGGAGGACATAATCATGATAAATAAATAAAATTGAGTTTCAAAAAAGGGTATAACCATTATCAGTATTAAAAAAAAATTAAAGAGGTCCAAACCACGAGACATAGTAGAATTATAATTGAATTTAAAGTACAATATTTCATGATCAATCCCTAAAAAAAGTAATAAAAGATAGGTTCAATATCAATATAGGATCATTCCGTCCACCCTCTCATATCAAAAATGACAACTTATGGGCAGGATCCCTATGTAGTAGTGATGACCTCTCATAGATCCACTAATATAATAAATCCAGATACTATAACTAAAAATAAAGTGGTTTAAGAGTGTACAGGGCCTACAAGTGTCATTGATATTCAAAGTTTTCATAGAATAGTGAGCTATTATAGATGTTTTGTTGAAACATTTACTTGGTTTTCTATCCCAATATCTAAGTGAACTAGAAAAGTAGTAAAATTCATCAAGAAAAAGGAAAGTGATAAATGTTTTCAAGAATTTATAAGAATATTGGTTAATGATTCAGTGTTATCCTTGACAATAAAAAATGATTAATTTTTTATTTAAAGTGATGCTTCTTTGAAATGACTTATTTGTATCCTAAAGAAATATTATTGGGTAATTTAATATTATTCACATAAATTTAAACTCCATGAGATGAAATACCCTAGTCATGATCTTGAGATTGTATTAGTGGGTTTTAATCTAAAAATTTAGATGCATATTTTATATGGTGTAAAATGTGAAATATATACTGACCATAAAATTTTAAATTATATATTCACACATAAATACTTGAACATGAGGTAGAGAATATAGTTGTAACTTATAAAGGATTATGATTACATTATTCACTATCATATAAGTAAGGAAAACAAATTGAATGATGAATTGATTCAAAAAAATAATGTATCATTAACCATGTTATATTTGGAGTAAGATCCTTTTGTTAATTATTTAATAAATATTGGTCAATAAATTTTTTGTGAAAAAACATTTTCTATTTTGGATCAGGTATTAGTGAAATATTATTTTTCAAAAAGAATTAAGTAGGTCTAAAAAGAAGATTTGGGTTTTCAAGGAAGAGTAGGAATGATGAATAAGGATAAGTTTTCTAGGTTTAATATTGATAAAGAGGGTAGCATAATATTTTGAAGAGGTTATGTGTTTAGCGTGATTCCTAGTTGAAGAAGGGATTGTTAATTGAAGCTCGTAACTCTTCATTTTCTATTTATCCTAGTAGTCTTAATATGTATATATACCTTCAAGAATATTATTGGTGGAATGGTATGAAAAAATATATTACTAATATTACAATGAAAATTTTGACATTTCAACAAGTTAAAGTTGAGTGATAACTATCAAAGGGTATTTTCATCCATTTACAGTGATTTAATGGAAAAGGTAGAATATACCATGGATTTTAGGGGTTTATTACCAAATAAATCTTGAGAAAATAATATTATTTGGGTTATTATTGATCATTTGACTACATAAATACATTTTATTAATATTCTAGAAAATATTGTATTGGATCAAATTTCTAGACTTTAACTTCAAGAGATAATAATATTATATGGGTTTTCTCTCTCTTTTGTATCTAATAATAATCCCATATTTATCTCTAATTTTTGGAAAGGACAAAAAAAGTCATTGGGTATAGAAATAAATTTTAGTATCACGTTTCATCCTTAATCTGATGGAAAATTAGTACGAAAAATTCAGAATTTAAAAGATATGATTCATGCTTACTATTATAATTATCATGGAACTTGGGATAAATATCTTTCATTGGTTTAATCTTATTATAATAATATTTTTCAATATAGTATACAAATGACACCTTTTGAGGCATTATATAGAAACCATTTTCGAAGTCTATCATGTTTGGATGAAGTCGGTGAAAGGAAGTTTCCAATACCATAATTAGTATAAGATATGGATGGTAAATATTATTAAACACCACATTATGATTTATAAAAGTATAAAAAATATTTTTATAGATAAAAGGATGGCATACCTTTCATTTGATGTAAGTGATCATATTTTTCTTAAGGTATCTCAGTGGGAAAGTGTTATGAGTTTAGGTAAAAATGGAAAGTTAAGTCTATGGTTCATTGGAACCTTTGAATATATAGATAAAGTGGGTTAATTTTATTATTAGTTATACTTACACCCAAGTTTATCTTAGGAATATGATGTGTTTGAAGTTGTTTTCTAAGGGTGTATGTACCTGATACTTCTCATGTTTTTAGCCTTAAGATAGTACAATTGGAATAGAATCATTCAAATGAATAAATTATGGTTTGGATTTTGGATCATAGATATATGGTACTATGAAATAAGGTTATTCACTGGGTAATGGTTTTATGTAATAACCGTATGAATGTAAAGTAATACGGGAGTCAAAAAATGCTTTGATGAAAAAATACCCTCACATTTTCAAGTAATGAATAAAATTTTGAGGACACAATTTATTAAGGGGATAAAAATATGATAACCCAAGTAATTATATAAATAATTAAATATTATTATTTATACATATTAATTTTATGGATTCACAATCATTATATTTTTATAAATAATTTTATAAAAGGTTTTAGTTGAAAAAGGAATAGTGTTTTTTAACTAATTTTTTTTTCCATGAACTACATGGTTTTATTACAAATGTAAATTTATAAATTTTATAAATTGATTTTGAGAAAATTTAATTCATCTTTGATATCATAATATAATTTTTTTTGAAGGTTAATTTTTTATATTTTTTAAAAAATATTCATTTTTGAGTAAATATTAAAAAATGATGATTTTTTCAAAACATTTAATTTTATTATAAATAAATTAATTTAAAAGTATCATTTTTATTATTTAGTTTTAAAGTAACATAAGATCAATTTAATTAAACAAAATATAAATAAATCCATAGGAATCAACATTATATTTTATTTTGATATGAGTTTATTTTTATTCTTAAAAATGTAATTTTCTAAAAAAACTATTTTTTTGATGTGTTTTGCGCATTTATATTAAAAGTAATTTATAAAAATTATACAGATTGAATATTGAAAAATGGATTCCATATTTTTAATAAGGAGTTTGAAATTTATATTTGATATCAATTTCATTTTTGTATATTATGATTAGTAACCAAGGTAAAAATGTGCCACTATGGTAAAGGCTAAATTGATTCAATTAAGGTAAATACTTTGAGATAAAGCCAAAAAAAAATTCTTAAATATTATTGTATGATCTTATTTCTAACCTCATAACCTTATATTATAAATTTGATATTTTTGAGCTACTTTACCATGATTAATACATTTATAATATTTAAAAATTTATAAAAATTACAAGTGTGTCACTCACCTCACATATAAAAGGGAACCTCATTTCCTCTATTACTCACAAATTATGAGCATTATATATCATCCAATAAATACCTAAATATATTAAAAAAAATCACTAACCACTTTCTATAGGTATGTTTCTCATCAAAATATCAAACCTATAAATCTTAAGGTGTAAGACAAAGGAAGTTTCCCAATGAAGTTGTATAACTCTTAAGAGAGTGTTTCATGTTTCATTCTTCCTATACAACCAAATATTATTTATACATGATGAAATAATAACAAATTTATCTTAAATATAATGAAAATATTATTATTACTACGGTATGATCCTTTCTAATATCCTTTTTCATCCTATGAGAAATGAAAACATCACTCGTGCATACCTATGGACTACCATCTCCACGAAGCGATGTGTTTTGTTTTTCATCAACAAATTATATGCATGGTTAAAATTATGGATAAAATTAACATATATTATATTTATGAAATAATTATGTTTCTATAAATATATTATATTATGAAAAATTTTAACCTTTTCATCCATTGGAAGTTTATAATGTCATTTGTGCGTACGTGTGGAATACTACATCCGCAAAACGATGTGATTCATTTTTCATTACCACCTAACATAGTTGGTAATAGTAAAGTAAATAATGAATAAATATGAAATTTATAACATATTTATGATTTTTTCAAAATTAAAATATTAACTATTATATATATTATACACTCGGTAGAAAAATGAAAATGTTGGTCATGCGAACATATGAGCTATCGTCTCCATGAAATGTTGGGATTCATTTTTTATAACCACATTAAATGATTGGTTTTGAAAGTTTATTTAATGAATAAATATTATAAATATTTTTTTTAAAATTCCATAGTAAATTTAAGTATAACACCTTTGACCAAGGATAACACACCAATGTTGTTTTGATGTTATAAACCGAACGACCCCAAAACATCCAACACGAACTTAACCATTTTAGTAACTAAATGAAACATGATAATAAATGAAATAAAAGGAATAATATTAATTAAGTTAACATGAAAATGTTATTATTGAATAATAAAACTTATATAATTTTATTAGTTAGGATTTATAGAATGTACAAATCTAGATGATACTTAGGGTAAGGGACTTTCTTTTAATAAATCTTGTTTTAATGTTTTCTTTCCAACTCTTTTTATTATATGTATAGGTTCTTTTAAATGTTTCAATAATGTTATAATTTATCATTAAAATGTTTATAAATGTAGTTCTCAACTATTTTAAAATTATTTATGAAGGATTAAAAAATAATATTTTCTTTTTTTATATGGGTTATTTTTAATATTTTACAGAAGTACAAAAATAATATTTTTTAACATATACAGCTTGAAAAAAACTTCCAATCATAACTGTTATTTTTTATAAAAATTACTCTACAAGTTAACATGGTATTCGAATGAATATCATATTACCATTATTCTAGTAATTTTTCTGTTTTTAATTGTTTCTAAAGAAAAAGGTTACTTCTCATTATGATTATGGGAAAATGTAAAGTGTTTTAATTATAGGTTCAAATTAGTTGTTAAGGGTTTTATGATGAAAAAGTGAATTATTAAAAATGTTTTGTTCATGATATGTTACTTGATAAGTATATATGATGACGGGTGAAGCTGATATATCTCATGATGATGGGTGATCTGGATATATAACTACAATTCATTGTATAATGATGTAGTTTTGAAAGGGAAAATGAGAGAGATAAGCAAGATAGTAAATCCTGTGGAATTAACTAGGATTAATTTATTCTCACAATGGATAAAAAAAGAGTAAACATAAGTTATGATTATGATTCTCTAAGAAACCTATATTTACCTTTTAATAAAATGGATTTCATGGAATTGTTTTGATTTCATGTGGTAAGGAATGTTTATAAACATTTAAAGGTGAATGGTTTGAAATATTTTCATGAGTTCCCATATTATTCAAAATAAATTCATGTTTTTCTTATTATTAAAAATGTATCCTAAAATGTTTTCCTCTAGAAAAGGTTGATTTTAATATATATATATTTTTTATTTATGTGCCTAAATTTTTATGTGAAAATTGTAAAGATTTTTATGGGTTTTCATGTTTTTTACTAATCTAATGGGATTCATTTTTTATATCCCCCAATGGGATTTATTTTGATCATCTTGAACTTTCAATATTTTTCATAGGATCTAAGGATGGATTTAAATGTTATAAAGTAATGATTTCTACTATGGTGACTCATCATAAATGAAGAAAAAACCTCTTGAATGAAATAGGGGTTGAAATCTAAATCTCTATTTTTTTGAAACAAATTGTATACTATTTAAAAAATTCACTTTATTGTGTATTATTTTACCCAAATTATATAAAACATTAAACTAAAAAGATGATTGAAATATAATAAAGTGAAACAATTGTTATAAATCATAAAATTATTGTTTGTTCAAGTTACATGATGTTATAGTCCATATCAGAGGAAAGGTTTAGATACCATTATTGGATAGAATAATGTTAAAGTATATATTAAAGTGGCTCTAATTGATGTTTATATTATCATGAGATATATTTTTAAGATTTACATGTTAATTCATATAAGCTGTGCCTATCCAGAAAGGTTTTCCATAGAGGAAAAAAGGCAGATGAAATAAAAAAGGAATCAATAGGATAATAACATTCCAAATCAGTAAACATTAATGGTTATAATAGAGAAAATTTTGATATTTCTAAATTAGTTGACCCATACTATTAATGGTGGAACCCATGAAAGAGAGTGGCCAAATTCTTCATATAGTAATATGTATATAGTGGTGCATTTCATTAGACAACACCCTTCTACATTCGATGGATCATCGAACCTAGTAAAAGATGAAGGATGGGAAAATGCATCAAAAAGGATATTTGGAGTTTTGGGATATATAGAACATTAAAAGGTAGCCCTTTATATTTATCATTTTGAAGGTGAATCCAATTGATGGTTGAATATAATTAAATATATTAAAGAAAAAATATTTGATTGATGGAATAGAGTGAATTGAAATAAATTTTTTTTCTTAGGATGTATTTTCCTAAAGTTCTTCATATTAGAATAGAAAAATAATTTTTAGAGTTAAAGAAAATTAGAGAAAGCTTCATGGAATATTATGAGGAAAATTTTACTAGACTGGAAAATTATGCACCAAATTTCATTATGGACCATGAGAGTAGAATTGATAGATTTTACATTGGTCGAAAACCAAGTTTACAAAGAGTGTTGGCCGTTTTTAATCTAAAAGTATAAAGGTATTTTTTATTGTGTTGAGAAAGTTTTGATGGAGTTTTAGGACACTTATGTGCTTCATGAAAACAACTTTAAAAAGTGGAAAAAGTATAAACTAACAGATAAATATCAATCCAAGAAATATTCAGGTAATCCAAATAAATATTCAAAAGTTGGTAGAAGAAATTTTAAAGAATGTTTCGAAGGATTTGGAAAATTTTACTACTATGTTAGGATTGATCATTTTGTATAATTACTATAATGAAAAGAGTTCTGATCAAACTTTTAAGGGGAAAACATTCATTCAACAAGCATTGAGATGTTTTAGTTTCAATGATTTGTGTCATTATGATAATTCTTGTCTGAAGTTAGTTACTAAAGGTGGTAATCATCAAGACTAAAAGAAGAATAGTGTTGAAAAGTCTTTTATACTACTATAGAAGATGATGGACCATCAAATGAAGTGGTGTTAGGTATGTTAATTATTTTTTTAGATTATGACAATATCTTATTTTATTAGAGATCCATGCATTATTTTATTTCTAGAAAACTTTCATGTAAAATAGAAATATGATATTAAGAAATAAATACATAATTTTTGGTAAATACTCATAAGGGTAGTATAAATTTAATAAGAATTTATATAAATATTATTATCATCATCTATGGAATGATTGTTCATACTAATCTTATTGGCCCTCCCATTATAGAGTTTGATATTATTCTTGTTTTAGTTTTAGATTTAATTTATCATTCTAAGAGAGATTGTAGAGATAAATAATTTATATTTAATTTTTAGAGTGAGTTTCAATTTTTATATAATGAGGACTTTATACCTTTGATAATATATAAAAAATATTAGAAACTAATACAATATAGAATTGAAATTTATCATGCACATATTTTTGGAAAAAACAACTATTCAAATTTGGGATCTTCTCGTGGTAAATGAATATTTAGATATATTTTATGATGATTTAACTAATTTTATTCTTCATCGGTATGCTTAATTTATTGTTGGATTAGTGGTTGATGTCAATCCAATTTGAAAAAACCCCTTATCGAGTTACTTCAGTTGAGGTTTTATAATTGATAAATAAGTTACATTATTGTCTTGATAAGGGTTTCATCTACCCTAGCACTTCACCTTAGGGTGATTCTATTTTGTTTTTTAAAAATAAGGATGGTTCCATGACACCTTGAATTGATTATAGAGAACTCAATAACATCATTATCAATACCAAGTATTCATGGGATCATATTTAGGATTTGTTTGATCATCTCCAGGGTTCTCAATTTTTTTTTCATATATTGATTTTAGGTACATGTATCACTAGTTAAAGGTAAAGAAGGAATATATTATAAGGATGATATTCCATACCAGGTATATTTATTGTGATTATATGGTTATTCCTTTCAAGTTGATGAATTCACCCATTATATTTACGTATCTTATGAAGATATTTTTCCATGAGTATTCTTATAAATTTTTTGTGGTTTTCATTGATGACATTTGAGTTTATTCTAAAATTTATTAGAAACATGACGAACACCTAAGTACTATTTTATAGTCTTTAAAAGAAAATAAGGTGTGTGGAAGATTCAGTTAATGTAAATTTTAGTTCTAAAATATGTCATTCCCTAGTTGTATTATTTCTAAAGATGGAATAAATGTAGATCATGCTAAAACTAATGTGGTGGAAGAGCATCCGAGACCTAAACTGTCACTAATATTCAATGTTTTATTGAATTAGAGAGTTTCTAAAAATAGTTTTTTGAAAACATAGCTCAGTGTTCTATCTTATTAACTAAGATAACTTAAAAGAAGTTAAATTAATATTTATAATGGAATATGATGAATGTTTTCAGTAACTAAAAATAAGATTGGTTAATGTTTCACTGTTAGCCTTTCCAACTTGAAATAGGAAATTTTTTATTTACATTGATTATTATTAGAAAGTAATTAACTACATATTAATGACAGATGATCAGGTAATTGTATATTCTTCATGTCAATTGAAACACTATGAGAAGAATTACCCTATGCATGATCTTGATCTTGTTGTGGTGGGTTTTACTCTAAAAATTTTGAGACATATTTTATATGGGGTAAAATGTGATATATATACTATACATAATAGTTTACAGTATATATTCACTCAAAAAGTGTTGAACATAAGGTAGAGAATATGGTTGTACCTTATAAAGTATTATGATTGCAAGATTCACTATTATCAAGTTAAAAAAATAAGGTATAAAATTCCTTAAGTTGAAAATATAATGTATCATTAACTATGTTATATTTGGAATATGTTCCTTTAGTTAATTAATTAATGAATATTGGCCTAGAAATTATGTATATAGAAAATTATTCTACTTTGGATTTGGTATTAGTGTTTTTATTTTGTGAAAAATATTTGAGGAGGCTCATAAGGAAGATATCAGATTGTAATAAAGAGTATAATCATTCAAGAAGGGTAAGTTTATTGAGTTTAATGTTGATAAATAGAGTGTTATTATATTTGGAAAAAGGTTACGTGTTTCAAGTGATTCCGAGTTGAAGATGGAATTATTAAGAAAATCTTAAAAATATTTTTTTTCTATTCATCATGTTAGTAATAATATGTATAGTGATATTTAGGAATAATTTTGGTGGGATGGTGTTGATGCTATTTTTTCATCACATTGTCTAAAAAGAATATAAAGGTAAATGACTTAGCACAAATTGATTCATCCTTTGAAGAAAACATCAAAAATCGACAAAGGCATGAACAAAGCTTCAAAAGCACATGTGTCGCGCAAGTTCCATCACTGTCACACAGGTCCACTTGCTCGGCACCTCATGGTCGCATAAGTGACTTGCGCGCCCTAAAGGATAACCACCCGGGGTCTTCTCCAGCCTATAAATACCCCCGGTGGGCCCTCCATTTGAGGAAATTTTTCCAGAATTCAGATTTAGAGCTCTGAACGCCCAAGTTTCTTCTTCAGATCTTCCAAACACTTCTAAGGTAATTCTTTACCTAGAATGTAAGGTCTAAATAAGAGGAATATGGTATAAGTGTTATAATTCACTAACACTTGCGCGCCTATGGTGTTTTACCTTTAAGGGGAATGAAAATACTTGCGCGCCGCCCTACTTCCTCACCAAAACTTGCGCGCCTCTCTTCTGGAAGTACCACAGGATAATTCTAAAGGCATTGGTGAAGGATCGCCCAAGTATTACCATACGAGTTTACAAACGTGCAAGTACCCATGTGTCGCGCAGGTATACCTGCGTGACCAGGACTTGCGCTCCCACGCAGTACCTGCGCACCTGCAGGACTTGCATGCCCCTGCATTTTTGGGTGCCCTTCTTTCCCATTTCACCCCTCTTATGCCATTACACCTCTCCTATTCAAGATTCAGTCTTCAAGACACTCTTCAAATCCATTTATGGAATGATTTCTTGATTTGACTTCCTTATCTAAAAGGAACTCTGTGAAACATCTCTCAAAATCTAGTGATTTACACATATTTATGTCACTAAAGATTGAAATTTCATTCATTCAACCTCATCCTTTAAGATGAGAGAACTCATTATCCTGGGCCTCCTTTTCAGGAATAAGCCCCGGTCATAATTCTCAAATATGGGCATCCTCCTTAGGAGTAAGCCCCAAGTCTCCTAACCTGGGCCTCCTTTTCAGGAGTAAGCCCCAGTCTTAATTTCTCTTAACCAGTCCTAATTTACATTTGATCTGGGATTCCTTCTCAGGAGTAAAACCGAATCATAAGTCCTCTCCTAATTTGGGCCTCCTTTTCAGGAGTAAGCCCCAAGTTAGAGTATTCAAATCTCCATGAAGCACATATACCTTTATGTACCCTGTTCCTGGATTTCTTCCCTGAAGTGAATCCTAATTTATCTGGGCAGTCATACATACATAAGCCCCACATTATTTCTTATGATTGCATCTTTAATGGCACAATTGTTTGATTTTTACCAATACCTCTTGTTTCTCACACCGAGCATGACTCACGTGAGCTTAGAGTGTAAAAGTAATCATGACTTCTTTATTTGAGCCATCAATCATGCATAAGCATCATACTCCCTTATTCGAACTATGTGGGTTCTAATTCCTTTTCCAAAAACATAGGATACATAGGTAAACCATCAATGGGTACGATCCCAATTTTAAAATAATTCATGTCCTCCTGAATGAAAATACACTTCAAGTTCCCCACTGAGTGGATTTAAAACCAGTATGGTCATCATAATTACCAAGATACTTTTATGTATTTTAAGGAAACCATCAACTAAGAATTTCTAACAAATACAGATGATTCTTCATCAATGAAGAACCTCGAATACATATAAAAGATTCTCTGAATTTCCTATATATCAATAATTGATTGTCAAACTAAAGGAAAGCTCATTTTATACTTGGTAATGTAATAAGGATTCACGAACATAACTTAAATCTGTAAAGAGAGTCTCAGAGTAGACAATAATTCCCCTCAAAAAGGTGTGATGAGTCCGACCTCCCATCCTCTCGACCAATGAAAATTCCTAAGCCTCATCAGTCCATAAACTAATGAGCACCTACCTTTGGAAAGTAGGTCCAAATGGATGTGGAATCATTGGATGTTTCTAGTTCTATGAACAAACTCGTTAGAAACTGACTGGAATGTTTGAACCTTCAATCAAGGAGGTCATCCCCAAATTCCAAGGGAAACAAAAAATGGTGAACCCGACGTTAATCCTTAACCAAGTTAAAATGATGTTTTACCTATTTGTTAGGCCTCTATTTAAAACTCAATGAGAGGGCCCAAAAAAACAATCATTGACATATGTGCTCTTCTAAAAGATGTAGTGGCTGATTTTATCTTGATTACGTCTGTTATATCAAACAGGAACTATTTTCCAAGATCTTCTGCATTTCCAGAATGGATGCTCTCAAGTTCACACCTGTGAATACTGCTGCTGCAAATGCCACTGCTGATACTCCTGCTGGATCATCATCCGCTCTAAGGATGACATCACCTACTCAGTGTCTTTAACACTGGGTATCAAATGCGCTGGTTAAGGAGTACCATCAACATGATACCATCCCAACTTTGGAGGCTTCCCGAAAAGACCTCCAAGTGAAAAACTCACACCGGTCATCCGAACAACGACGACCAGTGATCAAGAAGCAGGCGGTGCTAACCACCGTCTCCAACTATTTCGGGTCGTTATCCCCGAAACGCAATCACCATTCACTCCCATATTCTAGGGAGGTGAATGAGCAGGTCCCTCAGGGCTTTAATTCAAAGAAGCAGGAGTCCTTCTTGAGGGCTCCTATCAATAATCGCCGCCAGACTCGTGCGGCAGCACACCCTCAACATGATGAGGGTACCAACTCCAGAAGTTTGGCTCAGGTTCCTCGAACCCGAGCAGGAAAGACGAACCACTAGAGACGGAATCCAGTCAACAGTGAGTAGGTTCTAATCTCTGCTATCTCCGGAGAAGTCCACCAACCTAACTTGGTGGAAAGCAACGAGCGGGCACATACACCTGCCCGTTTTAATTCTGTTGTCCAGTAGACTCATCTGGAAACATCACATCAATCCCACCAGGAAATTCCGGCGGAGTACTATAGGCAGGAACATACACCTGTTTATACATCATCAGTTAGTCAGCAGGCTCATCTGACAACATATGATGGAGCTCGTCAACCATGTTTGGCGAAGTACAATCAGCAAGCACATATACCTGCTAGTATTAATCAAGCCTACCAATAGTCTCTCTTGGTAGCACATGGAGAAGTCAGTCGGAAAGCTCCAATGAAAAATAAGAGGCAGACTCAACTCTCTGCCCCCACACTTGAGTACTGTCAGGATTCACTGATAGGAAAAGGAGGACAGGAGTAGGCACATACACCTACTCCAAGCACGGAATGGACATATATCCCCATTCCGGCAGCTAAAGTCACCAGGCATATTTTATCAATGGTGAAAGAGAAGAAGCAAATCCCTGCTCATATTCTGGATGCTTGCCAGGATATTATAACAGCTTCAGCAGCATCTCAGGGAAAGACACATAAATATATCCCTACCAGTGGAGTGACACATCAACAGTTCACTCCGGAACAGACACACACATTTGTTCCAGTCCAAGAGGGTTGTGGGGAATACTCCCCTAAATCATACAGACAACCAAGTTAGGCACATACAACTGATTTGAGTGGAGATCGTCAGCCTAACCGGGCCATCTTTCCTGATTAGGCACATACACCTGCTCAGAGCAGCCACTTTCGTCAACAAGTGGTTTCCAAGGCAAGTAAGAAGGCATCTAAGAAAAAGACCCGCCCAACACAGTCAAGAGATCAAGAGCCAATCTATAACAAGGCCTTGCTCGATGATGGAGTTCTTGAAGCCCTCAGATAGTTATATGTTGGAATTCAAGATTCTACTCCCTCATTTCCCAATAGTGGGAACATTAATTCCGAAGGTCTTCAATAGACACTTCCTTATGAAGGCTTTCTTCATGAAAATTTGGACGATCTTGAAGTTTCATCTTCAGATGAGAACCACTGGAACCCTCTGTGTGGTCAGAAGACCACGAAGCAAGAGATCTCATCTTTTTCTATAACCCACCATGGTGGTCCTCCCCATGATGATGAATTTCGCTACAAAATTCCTCTCTGCAGTAGTGATGCACATTTCCCAGAAAATGCTCCAGTGGACAATGTAGTGCCGAGAAATCCCTCTTATCTTTAGGCACTTTCAAATGAGAAACTAGTCATGTCTAATGCTTCATCGCTAGCAGGTGAAATACTATCTCAATCAGAAGATAGCCCAGGGTGTAGGTCATTCTCCGAACCACCCCTAAGTCATGCATCTTCTAGTTTAATCAGTGATCTCTCTACCAATCTTGTTGAATCCGATGAAGTAACAAAGAAGCACCAGCTCTGGTCAAATCAGGTAGAAAAATATTCATTTAATGATAAAGAGGAAATGTTGAACATAAGAAAACAACTGGAAAAAGGTGAAGTACCAGTCATGTTTTGGCCTCTGGCTGACTCTCAGTATGACATTCTAAAGATGTTGACGGAAGATGGAATTCATGATATTCATCTCAACATATGGAAAACCATTTTTCAATTGAAGAAGAAAGTATTATCTTATGATGAATATGAAAATCATTTTAAGATAATAGAAGGGTTACAACGTTAGATTGATTTCGCATCTCTATCAGTCTCTCGATATTCGAAGGCTGAAAAGTAGTAGAGAGCCCTTCAACGTTCATGCCTTGGCGCACTAAGAAGATTGCGTCAGTTAATTGCCAATGCCCCATCTGGTATTCATGTCAGAGGATGGGGTGTTCATGGATCACTACATTTCACTGTGCTCTCCAGTCAGAAAAGCCCGCCGAAAATGGTCTCATGCAATGTTATTTCCCATGGCCGGCCAAAGTCAATGGGCTTTGTTTGTAATCAAAAGCTTTCCCAAGAACAGGCTTCAACTAGTTCCTCTCAAAATCAAGCATACAGAGAACAAGTAGTTAAATTACTCCTGCATCAAGCAAACGATAATATTGAATAGGCCTCTCGTATGCAGCAAGCACATCATCAAGTGACAGAAGTGTTAGAAATCATCCAACGGTCTTTTTAACTAGGTGATAAAAGTGGATACAGGTTAATGCATCTAGCTACTTTCCAGACTAAGGTTCTCAAGATCAGGAGAGATTTTAAGAAAGTCTCAGACATATCATGTTAAGAGCCACCCCAGCTTGCCAGACTGAGGAATCTTTTAAACCAACACCCAGAATCAACAAATAGGATTCGAGGAGTTGAGCAATAATAGCAGGAACAACCCCAGTCCACCAGACTGAGGACTTTTTCAAATCATCAATCCCCTCCTTAGATAAAGTCGTTCCTTTCTCAATTGGGAAAGAATCCTCAAGAGGAACGAAGAGCCAAATTATCAGGAGATTCCCTCCAAATTACGGTTCGTCAAGAAGTTCCTGAGGGATTGAATCAACAAAAGGAAATGTTGCATCAAAGACATGGAAGAAGACAATATCAAAGAAATGCTTATAGAAGGGATGTGATGCATTATGCATCAATCAATGTCATCAATGCCATTGTTGTTTATCCACCAGATGAGGTTCACTCAGGGGACTCAGATGAAGAGGTTCCTTCTCAAGAAGATGAACGCACCGACACAAATGAAGAAGGTGTGCATACACGAAATCAAAGGATTACTCAGAATCTAGGTAATCCTTCGAGTAACCCACTTCCCCCTCTCCGAAAAGGATCCAACAAAGGGAGGGGAAAGAATCAGGTTACATATCCTTCCTCTAGAGAAGGCCAATCGCTATCACTAGAGCAAAGGTTTGCACAATAGGAGGAAGAAATGAAGGAATTAAAGAGGTTGAATGCAGAACTACTTCAGGGTAGTCTTTTTCTTAAGCGTGCTAGAGTCAGTAAGCCAAGGGAATTTGTTGCAGCTACTGAGATGGATCAAGAATATCCTCCTCTATTAGTACACCCTCACAGGTCTAATCCTACAGGTCAGGTGCAACAACAGTTGACAGTGCTACCATCAGTTGTAGTACCAACCACCATATCTGTCCAAGCTCTGGTCATTGCACCTACCCAAGTCCAAGTTCAACCGGATGTTTCTCAAAAGTTAATAAATACCATTGAGTCATTAATAGATCGGTTAGAAACTATGGAAGGGAAACGTGCATAGGTTCAACCAGAAAAGAAAGTTTACCCTGAATGGGTAGATTCAATCTCTCCTCCATCCAATTTTGGAAACCTTGTATTCCCTATTTTCAATGGATCAGGCGACCCTGAACAACATTTGACACATTACGTGTCTTGTTGTGATCCTATGGTGGGAACTCCGGAGCAGCAAGAAGCAGTAAAACTCAGATGCTTCGTACGGACCTTGCAAGGACCATCCTTTGTCTGGTATACAAGCTTTCAATCCCGGTCAATTACCGGATGGGAGGATCTTCGCCAAAAATTCCTTCTTCAGTTCAACTCAACTTTTCCAAAGACAATAGTTTTCGATCTTACAAACTGTAAGCAAAGAGAGAATGAAAGGGTCTCAGATTTCATTGCTCGCTGGAAGGGATTAACATATTCCCTAAGCTTAGCACTCCCTCAAGAGGAATTTTTTCCAATATGTGTGGAAAATCTGCGTGAAGAATTACGCACGCCGTTGATCCCTGTGAAATACACAGGAGGGTTTCAAGACCTTACTTCAATTTCTCAGTAGATTGAAGATTCCCTTATACAGGCTAAAGCTAAATCTCGTGTAATTCCATTAGCTCTAGGTAGGGGAATGGGTAAAGCAGAAACTGCTACAATTATGCTTAAACAAGAACCTATACCTGTTTCTACTTCAAAACCTTCATCTTCTCGAAGGGCTCCACCTCCTAAGCGCCATCAACAAAGGACATTTCGTCCAGATGATCAAAGAGATCAAAGATGAAAACAATTTGAGGATCTCAAGAGAAAAACATACTCTTTCCAAAATGAACAAGTTCCTGGTTACTTCATTTCAGCTCTGGAAAATAATCTGGTTCAATTTCCAAGGACTAAGAGGTAAAACAAGGAAGGAGATGAAGACCGTCCCAATTATTTCCCTTTTCATCAAATGTTGGGGCATCCCATCCAGGAGTGTTTTGTCTTAAAAGACCTCCTGCAAAAGATGGTCGACTCGGGACTAGTCAAACTGAATGGTTATTCAGCTCAGGTAGCATGTGTTACTGCTACAGTTCCATAGGAGGAAGGCGAATGGCAAGAAGTAAAAAAGAAAAAAATGCACAAAAGTATGATGATTTGATGGTCAGAAAGACAATCAACCAAACTCATGCTATTTTGCAAACACAATTAAAGAAACTGATTGTGTCTTCTTCCATGAATGTTGCGCCAAAACCCTCTTCATTAGAGGGAATGTCCTCAAAGAAACGACATGATTCAAAGAAAGAAAAAGAATCAGAAGAAGATGAGTATGTGTCAAATCCTAAGTTGTCTTTGACTCTGGCAGACTTCATGCCATCTACTTCAAAGCCACGAGCACCGCCCCACCAAACGGTACAACCTAAACAGGCTAATCAGGCAGAGTCTTCATCAGACGAAGAGTTAATATTCGGTTCTATTAATATGATTCAATTAACAGATCCATATGCTAGTCGCAGTTTCCATTTCGATGAGCCTGAATTCCCTGTATCCAATAGGGGAATCAGAGGAAGTTCCAGAGGCTCAGGATACAGGGGAATCAGAGGAAGTTCCAGAGGCTCAGGACACAGGGGAAGACGTGGATCTTTAAGAAGCCACCATTCCAATTCTACCCCTGCTAGAACTATTTATTCAGTAGAAACTCATGGTAGAACCCTTCAGCGAGCTCAGCAAGAACAAGCAAGTTCTTCTACCAATAGCAAATTCAGTCCTAGCACAATTATTTTGGAAGACCAGTTGAAGGTTCCATCTTCTTCCTCTCAGCAAGTAAATGGATTTAATCGGCCTAATCTTCCAAAACCAGGAATATTGCCAACTCCTATCCCAATACAAAATGCATCAACTTCTAAAGCATCTGCTTCCAAGGTACCTGCTAAACCACATATTCATGTTGGGAAACACAGACCTATAGATCAAAAGTATGATGTATTGAAACACTTGGCCCAAGTACGAGCCAATTTATCAATTCTGTATGCTTTGATTCTGTCAAAAGATCTTCGGGAAGCACTCATCGAGGCTTTGTCAAGTCCTCAGAAGTTTGAAACTGAAATTACTGTAGCTGAAGTCTATCACATAAAGAATAATCCTGTATAATGCCATGCAATAATATCTTTTACTGATGAAGATGAATATGATGTTGTGCATGGGCATATTAGACCTTTGTACTTATCTGGCAAGGTCAAAGTCATAGATGTCCGAAGATCTTTCATTGAAAATGGTTCAGGAGTCAACCTCATGCCCATTTGTACACTTCGTCGATTGGGCTTCACGAAATTTGATTTATCTCCTTCTACCATGATGTTACAATGATATGATAAAAATGAACAAGAACCACTGGGAGAAGTTACACTCAGAACTCAGTTTGGAGATCTTGTATCCAATTCAGATTTCATGGTTGTTGATCAAGACTCAGATTTCAACATCTTGCTTGGAAGACCCTGGCTACATCAACATGCGACTATCCCTTCATCATACCATCAATGTCTCAAATATTGTTTCGATGGTCAAGTTGAGACATTGTATGGTGATAAGGCCCCGCTCAAGACATGTGAGTCTCAATATATTAAGGCGGAATTCTATCACATGAAGGTAAGGGAGAAATCCACAACAAAGGAGATTACCAAAGTTAATGCTTCATATGGTTTGGAGAAGATTCCAGTAAATCCATTGACACATGTGAGTACAAATTACGTGTTTCCTATCAGTCAAATTGATAAGATAGACCCAAATCAAAATACTATTATGGAAAGATCCATAATGTCAATTACGGAAATCGAGCCAGACAACATGGGAGAAATTGGTAAACCACCAAGCAGTGATGAAAGCACAAATGGTGACATCTTCATTTCATCTGTTGAAATCCAACAAGTCTATACTTCACCAATTAGGCCAGAAAAGGTTATAGTAACATCGGAGGTGAACAATGATGTCGATTCTCAATCCATCATCTCCTCTTTATTACCCAAAGAAGACCCTTCATCATCAATCGGGTCGGAAATGGAAGCTTCTTCTTCAAGATGTGAAAATTTTGGCATCTCTTCTGATCATGAAAATTTTGATTTATCATCTACTATGAAAGTAGAAATGGAAGAAATAACAGATGAAGAAGAAGAAGAGGAAGATCTCAGAGAATCTCCTCCAGCATTTGAAGAGGGTATCTCTACCACTGTGGATGAACTCAGAGAAATAAATCTAGGTCCAAAAGAAGATCCACACCCCACTTTAATCAGTGCGGCCATGACTCTTGAAGAACAAGAGATGTATATTTATTTTCTAAAGAAAAATAGTGATATATTTGCTTGGAACTATATAGAAATGTCCGGGCTTGATCCTGATGTTGCTACTCATCATTTGGGTTTACCAGAAGAACATCGAGGATTTAAGCAAGCCGCAAGAAGAACACACCCAACTTATGCTTCCAAAATTGAAGCTAAAGTGGATAAGCTCATCAAATCTAACTTCGTCAGAGAAGTTAAATATCCCAATTGGTTGGCTAATATTGTCCCTGTAAAGAATAATAACGGACAAATTAGAATTTTCATCAATTTCAGAGATCTTAATCGGCATTGTCCTAAGGATGATTTCCCAGATCCAATTATAGAACTTTTAATTGATGCAACAGCTGGCTATGAAGCACTTTCCTTCATGGATGGATATTTCGGATATAATCAGATCCAAATGGCCCCATAAGGTGAGGAATCCATAGCCTTCAGAGCCCCTCAGGCTGTGTTTTGCTGCCGGGTAATGCCCTTTGGCTTAAAGAATGCAGGTGCAACATATCAGCGTGCCATGTATCGTATCTTCAAACCCTTCTTAGGGAAGTCTGTTGAATGCTATGTAGACGATTTGGTGGTTAAATCCAAACAACTTTCTAATCACTTGGCTGATTTGGAAGTCATATTCTGTAAGCTTAGACAAAATAATTTGAAGATGAACCCCTAAAAATGTGCTTTTGGGGTAACCTCAGGAAAAAATTTCAGCTTTGTTGTACGCCATCGTGGTATTTAAGTCGATCCTGAGAAGAATAAGTCAATCCTTAGTATGTCACCTCCTAAAAATTTGAAATAATTAAGAGGAGTTCAAGGACACTTAGCCTATATTCGGCGTTTCATCACCAATTTCGCAGGCAAAAGTCTACCTTTCACCAAATTAATGAAGAAGGGAGTCACTTACCCATGGACTGAAGAATGTCAAGAAGAATTCGATATTCTAAAGAAATACCTCTTGAGTCCGCTAGTACTCATGCCACCTGTTGAAGGAATACCACTTATCCTCTACGTGACAGCTCTAGAAACGATCATTGGGTGCCTTTCTTGCTCAAAAGAAAGATGCTGGGAATGAAAACAGCCTCTACTATCTCAATCGAACTATGCTTGAAGCAGAAACCTGGTATTCAAGTATTGAGAAGTGTTGCCTGGCATTAATATTTGCAGTTCAGAAGTTGAGACACTACCTGCAACATCATGAGGTCCAATTGGTATCTTGCAATAACCCTCTCAAATTCATCCTTAGTCGTCTAATGCTTACAGGACGTCTGGCAAGGTGGGAAGTTATTTTGCAGCAATTCGACATTCAATATGTGTCTCAAAAGGTGATAAAGGGCCAAGATCTGGCTGATTTCCAGGCTGAACACCCTTCAGTGGAAGACACATCTTCAGATATTGAACTCCCTGATGAGGACGTCTTCTCTATTCAAGAAAGTCCTCAGGCATGGGAAATGTATTTTGATGGTGCTTCCAGAAGTCCAACAGGGAGGAAAATGGAAAATCCTAAATTCAACAAAGATGGCTTAGGAATTGTGCTCATTTCTCCCGAAAAGGCAGTGTTACCTTATTCCTTTTATTGTGGGAAGGTGGTACCAGTAATGAAGCAGAATACCATGATCTCATCGCAGGCTTGGAATTAGCGCTTCAAGCACAAGTGAATCACTTAAAGGTTAAAGGTGATTCAGACCTGGTAATCAAACAAGTCAATGGGGATTATGCCATCAGAAAACAAGAACTAATCCCTTTTTATTATTATGTCAAAGAGTTAATGGCGGAATTCCCTTCTAAACAGACATTTTATTATGTCCCAAGATCACAAAATGGTCAAGCTGATGCACTGGCTAATATAGCCATAGCTCTGGCAGATCCAAATCGGGACGAGACAACCATAAGTATTTCCCATCTTCATGCAATTTCACCTTATGTTCAAATCAGAATAGAGGAAATTAATGAAATTATTCCCATTCCAGAACCGTATGGTCATACTACAAGATGGATGTCACCTATCAGGGAATACCTTCAAAATGTAACACTTCCACCTGATAGAGTCGAGAAAGAACAAATCCGGCGGCATGTGGTCAATTTTACTCTTTATGATAGCCCGTCACACCTAGATAAAATTATCTACAAATATGGTTTTGATGGAGTTCTCTTCAGATGCATTATTGGTGAAGAGAAAATGGCTGTCATGAAAGAAGTGCATGCAGGAGTCTGTGGTTCCCACCAGTCTGGACATAGACTGTCTGATCAGATTCGAAGGCTTGGATACTTTTGGCCTTCAATGATACCAGATTGTGTTGATTTCACAAAGAAGTTTCATTCATGCCAAGTACATGCCAACTTCATTCATCAACCTCTAGAGTTGCTTCATACAGCTAAATACTCATGGCCATTTTCCACATGGGGAATGGATGTGGTGGGACCTTACCCTTCAGCTACGACCAAGCAGTTTAAGTACATTCTTACTGCTACTGACTTTTTTTCCAAATGGGCAGAGGCAATACCTCTCAAGGAAGTCAGTTCTAAATGCGTTGTTATCTTCATCAAGTCTAACATCATTACAAGATTTGGTGTCCCTCATACCATATTGACAGACAATAGCACCAACTTTTGTTCATCCGAGGTGAAGAAGTTGTATCAAGAATACAACATCAAATCCAACCATTCATCTCGGTATCATGCAGTGGCCAATGGCCAGATAGAAGTCTTCAATAAGACTCTTTCAAATATTCTGCAAAAGATGGTGGATAAAGATAAGAGGCCATGGCCTGATAAACTCTTTCTTGCTTTATGGGCTTATTGGACTACCACCCACACTACAATGCAGTCAACTCCATATTCATTGGTATATGGAATGGAAGCAGTCTTGCCAATTGAAGTTCAATTACCCTCGTTCAGATTATCCATTTGTGATCAGTCATCTACAGATGAGAAATCTCAAAAGCGATTGAATGAATTGGAATAGTTAGATGAGAAAAGATTGTGCACTTTGCACCACTTGGAAGTCTATCAGAATTGAATAGCATGAGCTTTTAACAAAAAAGTTCATCTTCGTTCATTCACTCTGGGAGAATTGGTATTAGTTCTCAGAACTCCAATGATACCAGGAAAGAAACCTCCCAATCTTGAGCCAAAATGGGAAGGACCTTACTCAATACATAGGGTCTACTCCAATGAAGCTTATTGTTTAATCTCAACGGATGGAGAACTCATCACTACTCCAACCAATGCCAGATTTTTGAAAAAGTATTTGTATAAACACAAAATATATTATCATGGTCCGGTATAACCTTAAACTACACCACCGTCCAGCAAGTTGTTAAACAACATCATCCAGGGTCCATACATATGACCTTAAACTATTTGTATTAATTTCGTCCCACATGACGTTAAAATATGAAATTTGTTTCCCTAATTTGTCCTCACTACACGACATTAATCTGCACAGTCTCCCTTCCGTCCAGCATGAAATTAAACTGCACCATCCACGGTCCATGCATATGACTTTAAACTATTCACACTTTCGTCCAACATGACGTTAAACTTTGAAAAAAGTCCCTAATACATCCAACATGACGTTAAACTGTGTCCCCCTTCATCGTCCATCCTATATGAAGTTAAACTATACAGAAAATCCTTTAATTCTTCCTACATGACATTAAACTGTACTTTGTCCCTGCTACATGACATTAAACTGTGCAGCACCAATAGTCCTAACTGCAAGACCTTAAAACTGCATAGTTCCTTGATGTTTCCTACATGAAATTAAACTGTGCATCGTTAAGGTTGTTGTTACCTCTTGTTTATCACACTGAGTATGACTCACATGAGATTAGAGAAAACCTCAACCATAACACTCTCTTTGGGATACTAACCATGTGTAAGTCCCAACAACATCATTTTTTAGGTCGTTGCCCCCAAGAATAATGTGATTATTAATTCATTATTTAATTGAACTACGCAGACTTTGATGCTTTCCTTCCAAGCTGGGTACGTAGGAAATCTCCCAACGTTCAAGCCCAAAACCAATCTCCTCACATCGGTTCACCTCCATCTCATACGATGTTGATTCGCGAAACCACCCCTAGAATCAATATCTTTACATTGGTTCACTTTCGTCCTTGTTATACAACGTTAAACTATAAAACACTTTTGTCCAGTATGACAATAAATTATAATATTCTTTGATATCCTCAACTGAGAGGGAACCATTATTTACATTGATTTTGAAATCATGTTTCATTTCAAAGACTACGTGCATACATGGAAATGGCCAAACCTTTTATCTTGAGTTAAACCATCATTGTACTAAAGTCCCCTTTCACCCTTTACATGTACGAACCAAATTTGTACAGAGGGTATTTCTAGAACTACGTGGGCTTGATTCCCATCTTTATAGGATACGTAGGAATGTTCTAGTGTCTCTCGAATCTAGCCCCAAGTCTTTTGGGCCTAACCCTAAATTCCACTTCCAGTCCCTTGGCTGAAAATTCCCCATGAAAACACACACTGTGTATTTCTTACAATGGTCTAAGCTCTATGAACCTAAACTAAGATCTCTAATCCTTTTGTCCCATACAACGTTAAACTATAGTTCAAGAATTATGTATGTCTTGATTCCCATCCTTATGGGATACGTAGTGAAGTCCAACATTTCCATTCAGAACCCAACCACAACATGATTATGGTTAGCATTGATCTGTGTATCTTTGTATACATTGGAAAATACCCATATTTATGTGTCATAATCCTAGACTTAAATATTTTCAGATCTTCATAACCCTTTTCTTGACTTTTAGTTACAAAAATGTCAAATTTCTGAGAGTTCTTTTACCTGACTATGCTGCACGTGCCCTTAGGTAGCCTTGCATAAACAGTTCACATAATAGACTTGTCAGCCAAAAGATACTATTATTTGACTATGCAGCTAATGCCCTTAGGTGGCCCTGCATAATTCAACCCCCTAACAGGTTTGTTAAATAATGGTAACTTCATTCTTGGGAAGAAAGACTCGTTTGTCTTTATTGGTCTTAAATGACAATTTGTAGGGATCTGCAAAAATATCCATCCTTAACATATTTGTCCCATATCCTTTTTCATGATCTGAAAGTATTCTAGTCTATGGTTTATATTCTCCTTCCCTATGTTTGGGTAAGACCTTCGTAGAAGTGATATCCATCTAGTTATTCGATAATCTTGTTCGAAAATATCTTCTCCATATTCAAGTACCTCTTTCCATACAGCAAACTCTAAACTTTAGAAAATTTGAATCTCTATAAACTTTCACTGGCTTTTAGCAGTAGAAAGTTAAATTTCTGAGAGTTCTTTTTCCTGACTATGCAGCATGTTCCCTTAGGCGGCCTTACATAAACAGTTCACATAACAGACTTGTCAGCCAAAAGATACTATTATTTGACTATGCAGCCAATGCCCTTAGGTGGCCCTGCATAATTCAACCCCCTAACGGGTTTTTTAAATAATAGTAACTTCATTCTTGGAAACTACTTATTATGATTCCATCATTCCTCAGATTCAAATATTCTTAATCCATAATTTACATATTTTCCCTCATACTTGAGTTTAGTAATATGTTTTCAAGTAAATTGTTAAAGAATTGAGTCAATTCTAATTCATTCGGTCAAATCTATTTCGACCTTAAACATTATCCTCTTTATGTCCAACGTGCATGACTTTAAACTACCCACAAAAGACAAAGGAACTCTAAATAAAAGTCAAGTTCCAGCTCACTGAACATACATTTTGTATGATTTAGGTAATATTGAGCAATTAAAAGATTCAAAGTTTGTAGGGTTATTTATAATAATCCTAGTAAAAATAAAACTATGCTTACTAGGCCCATTAGCTTAGGTAAAATTTAAAGAAGGTAGTGAAAGAATACCAGAATAAATGATTGAAGATAAAAGTACTCTTCATTGATGCACACAAATTAGAGGGATATCCACAGATTGGAGCCTCTTCTCTTTTTCAGGTGATTACAAAAGACTGTCAACATAAGTCTTCATTTGATGTACAACATCCCGATCTTCATCAGCAGCTACTTGAAGCTCATGCACTCGACCAACTTCACTCTTCTCAGCATGATGACGTGACTTCTTAGCATATGAAATGGATTTCATACCATTATTTTGAGCTCCCTCCAATTAATTATTGAGCTGATCAAGTTCCCCAATAACATTATCTAACTGTTGCTGGAGCTGCACCTGCTGGACGACTTTTTCTTTGATTTTATGATTCAGCTCCTTCATCTTGGCAGCATAATCAGCCTCAGCTCGGGATACCGCAGCCTCAAATTCACCGATGTTAACTGAAAGTTTCACCCTAGTCAGATCTTCGCCATATTTTTTCTCCTGCTCCCTCCTGAAGATGACATGTTTCACCGCGACTTGGATCTTTTCATATCCAAAACCGCCAAGTTCTAGCATGACAAACTGGGATAACAATCGAGGGATCTTAAATGATAGCTCTTCTAAAGGAACCTCATATATGATTTTCTATATGTTGTTCCGTACCTTGAGTCGTGAAAAGATGAATGCTTTAACCACCTCTGGGTCTGATTCAACATCATCATCACAGGGGGGCATGTAATCTGGGATTAATGCACTTGAGGAAGTGCCCTGTTCTGTTCTTTCCCCCTAACTTGTGCTTCTTTGCTTCCAATTCCCGTTGGGGAAGAGGCTGAGGCCTCACCTCCAGATCTAACCACTACAGTTGATGTCCCTTCATGATTAATTTAAATCTTTGGTTAGCTTCAAAGGATAACAAAAGAATCGATTGTCTTGCAAATTAAGTACAATCACAAATATTGTTATCCCTTACCCGACAGTGGATCAGCAACCTGAGAAGACTCCTCCCCATATTTCCCATCCTCAATAGGATCTTCAAGATGGGTCTCAGGATGGTTTACTAGGTTTAGCTCTACTTGAGATAATGTTTCTGCAATGGTAGGGTTGACATCAATGTCCACACCCTCTTCAGGCATTGGAAGTTAAACAACTTCTATGGATGGAACTTAATATTATTTTCAGTCATGATTATAAGTGTAAATTATAAGAAAATTTTCTAGGCGAAGGATAACACTCACGCCCAAGGTCTTCTAAATCACATGACATCTTAGCATGATCATAAAATTCTTCGAAAGACATGACATGATTCATCATTTCATCCAATGATATTTCAGAATCCTGGTTAGTCTCACTAGTGGGAGCGTTTGATGCGTCTTCTTGAGGACTTACGTCCTCCAGCCTCTAACCCTGGACAACATCTTTGGATAAAATCACAGCATCAGTTGCAGTAGCCGCCAGAAGCTATAATGCAGGAGTTGAACCTGAAGTATCACAGAATTGAAGTCAGTCGGTGTTTCATTCAACATTTTTATGAAGCATTGTTGACTTACCAGAAACAGGTTCTTCTCTTCTTGCAACAACAGTAGGAGGGATATTTGGAATAGATGCTACCTCTTCTCCATGAGCAGCCAAGTCAGCTTGGATCTGTGATTTTTCCACAGCACCCTCCGCGGTCCTTGAAGGAGGATCAGTCCTTTCCCTCGGGGGGGGGGGGGGGGAGGGATTGAAGAAGCCCCTACTATCCCCAGAAAAATGAGTAACCTTTTCATGGGTATAGACTCACGATTACCCGAAGGACTTACCGCTGCTAATGAAGCATTTAGTTGTGGACTTTCTCATTCGTTGCCTTTGCTTCTTTTGTTTTTTGGGAGTATCAGCAGTCTCCCTTATTGGCACTTGGATTGGAGAATGGAAGGCTATGTCCAATGCCTCATTCTGGCCTGTTGGCCTGGAGATATCTCGCCCGGTTCGTGAGGAGAATCAGCAGCAACCCCGATGGCAGTACCACCAGGGCTATACTGTGGAGAAGGAACCTCAGTTCCTTTCTTTGAAAGATGCAAGATGAAGAAAATAACTTCCTTAAGTAACAAAGATTTGACTGGAATCAAGTTGAAAAGAAAATAAGGAAAGAAAACTTACATCTTCAGGAGCCACATAATCATGCCACTCCTCATCTCCAAAATCACCAACCCCCTCAGTGGCGCCACGATCAATCATTTCCTTCACCCGCCTGGTGACAGGAACTGACTCATCAGTGGCATATATGAGCATTTCTAACTCTCTGTTGTTAGCCCGCAATTAATTGGGGTTATCTTCGTATTGAATATCTGTAGAATCCAGAAGATTCCCTATTCCATGAAGTTGTTGGCCCTCACATAAATCTAGCCAGGCGGTCTCAGTACCACAATACAAACTCTGCCATAACTGAACAGCCTCTGGTCTTAGATATGAAGGCTGTGAGGAAGGTCCTACAATCTTTGATTTCAATTTCTTCCCAACTCCCACAACTACAGATAGAGAATAAAAAAATAAGACTTATTGCTTTATAAAGTAGCAGTGATTAAATTACCACAATGAAGTAACTCACCAGGAGTTGATGGAGTAGGTCTCTTGATTCTGACCGGAGGATTATATTAGGCATGAGGCCGTTTTACCACTTGTTGTGCCTCATCATCCCCGTCATGGGAATCCGGTGAATCAGTCCAAGAGGAGGAGTCTGAAAAATCAGCTTTAGGTGGGGAAGCATCACCTTCATGAGGAAGGGTATCTTTCTCTAGAGTCATCTTCCTTTTCCCCACCTGATAAACTGGGTGATTCAATACCCATTTTGGGTATGATGCTATCCAGCGCTCGACATA
Organism: Viscum album; assembly: GCA_963277665.1. Classification (NCBI taxonomy): domain Eukaryota; kingdom Viridiplantae; phylum Streptophyta; class Magnoliopsida; order Santalales; family Viscaceae; genus Viscum; species Viscum album. The sequence goes on along the minus strand of OY728166.1, from coordinate 904,151,961 downwards.
ATATGTAGTCAAGTTATGTGCCGCTTTTTCAACTGGTAGATCAAATACTGCCCCAGTCTTCTCCCTTGACGTTAGCAACCATAGTTGTCGAGCAACCATCGGATGTTGCTATAACCTAACATGTACTGGAGGAGATACAACAATCTATTGTAGACATTTGAATTGACGTGAAAATCTATATGTAGCATAGGCATCACATATAATTTCTCCGTCAATTCTGGCAACTAGCACACCATCCCTGCAAGCAAGCATGTATGCCCTCAAATCCAAATGGGTTGTTCCATCATCAACAAACCGCCCGGTTGGCAGATTTCCATAGGGAAAGAAGTTGAATTCCTTAAACATGCTCAGCCTCACTTTCATGCCATAGGCATTAACATCTAATGGAGCAACTCCAGAGAATTCTTGCACTGACGGCCTTAAATAACTTCCAGGAATTTGTAATCCATTCTGTATATTGTAAGTCCTGAAGTGAGTGAAAATCCATCACCATAAAACTTGGAATGGTCCCACTATTCTTAAAGGAGATTTACCCATGAAGACATGAAGTAAAAACCAGTGAATCTTTGCTAAAATGGGGGTATCCAACCCAACGATTTTTCCCTCAGCTAACTTTTCCGTAATGACGAAGGTCCCTGGCCTGACACCTCCTTTTGAATCCCTGACTGGAAAGAGATAAACGCTGAGCCACAAAGCCAAGAATCCCGCCAGACGAGTCTTTTTTGGGATCTTCTAATTCACCTCATATCCCCATTTCTCAAACTCTCATACTTCTAGAGTTGGCCAGAATGTGCCAGGAGCACCCCTGTCCTCAGGTTTTGGGCAGGTGGTAGGACTTTTAGGCCTCTTATTCTTGGATTTCTTTTTCTTGGATCCTTTCTCCTTTGAGTCCTTCTCCTTTGGCTCATTCTCTTTCTTCTCAATAAGAAATATATTCATCCACTCCTCCAGATGAATATCCTTTCTAGAATTAGTTAATGATTTCTCTAAACTCTTGAGCATGTGGAATATCTTAAATAATTCCCGAGCTAAAACATGAGTCTTCTCTGAATCATTCCAAGTCACCATGGGAGGAATGAATTCATCATACATATCACCCAAAATTGGAGCCCCTGAGATCTTGTGGACATCCCACAGACTAATCCCTACTTCTCCATGAGTTAGATGAAAAGAATTAGTTTCTGGGCTCTAGTGGCTGAGTATCTCCATCACGAAGTTATCATGTCTGTAAACATATGTTTGGCCAACCCAAACAGCTTCATATATCGCCACACCTTTTAGATACTAGACAAACTCTGAACAGGTTTGTCACACCCAGTATTTCCACATCCAAGTTGTCTTCACATCTCCCCCAGGACGTAAGTCCCAACTTTTCTTCCAGCCTTTGGATTGATCCATCAGAGCGTTTTGGAATATTGAAGGATGACAATGTGGTTGCAGCTCGGGCGTATGAGGTTTTAAATCTAGTGTACAAGGGCTATGATGCATCATGTAGGCCTTCTCCGCTGTTCTAGCATTTATAAATCCTCCTCCACATGAGATATTTGCTGAAGCAAAGTTGGTGTAATTTTGAAACCATGAAAATGGAAGATAGTTCTTTGTTTCTGGAATAGTGACTTCTCGCAGATGACCATAGCCATACAAAGGCAGATAAGTGCTTTGGGGAAAGTCACGATGATATTTCTTCAGATACATAGCCAAATCCAGAAGAGTGCAATATTTGACGGTATAATAACGTGGCAAATGATGTTCATCATATCATCAATCTGCTTTCTAGCTAGTTCATCAACTATTCCGGTTCTAAGAGCCGATGATTCTGCACGAAAAGTTGAATAAATTAACTTTTATGTAAGTTAATTTTTCATAACATTTATGAATGAATTTCTGGAAAAAATCGCTAAGGCATTAAGGCACACAAGTATGGATGTGTCGTGTAAGTGTTAAATGTTCCGCGCACGTTTTTGGCATGAAAGTATCACCGCGCAAGTCCTATTACCTTGACAACAGTGCGAAAACAAAGAAACAGCGGAAAATGAGAAACTTGCGCGGGGAAGGGGACCTGCACGGCGAGAGATCGAGAATCTGGAATCAGATGATATGCACAGAAAATGACCGCGTATTTATAGGCTAGGCGGCCCACCTACGTGCCTACACCCAGTGCGTTCCATCCAGTGCGCTCCAGCCCTGCGCGACTCGAACTTGTGCTCCAAGTGTTGCGCACTGAAAGACTTGCGTGCCGCCTTTCCTTTGGTTTTATTCTTTTCCTCAGAGTCACATCCTCATTGCTTTCGGATCCAACTCTGAGGGGGGAATTTTGTTGACTCTATTTTTTCATCACATTATCTAAAAATAATGTAAAGGGAAATGACTTTGCACAAATTGATTCATCCTTTGAAGAAAACATCAAAAATCGACAAAGGCATGAACAAAGCATCAAAAGCACATGTGCCGCGCAAGTTCCATCACTGTCGTGCAAGTCCAATTGCGCGGTGCCTCATGGTCGCGTAAGTGACTTGAGTGCCCTAAAGGTAATTATTTACCTAGAATGGAAGGTCTAAACAAGAGGAATAGGGTCTATGTGTTAGAATTCACTAACACTTGCGCCCCTAAGGTGTTTTACCCTTAAGGGGAATGAACATACTTGAGCACCACCCTACTTCCTCACCAAAACTTGCGCACCTCTCTTCTGGAAGTACCTCAGGATAATTATGAAGGCATTGGTGAACGATCCCCCAAGTATTACCATGCTGGTTTACAAATGCGCAAGTACCCATGTGTCGCACAGCTATACCTGCGCGACCAGGACTTGCGCGCCCACACAGTACCTGCGCGCCTTCCAGGAATTGCACACCCCTGCCTTTTTGGGTTCCATTATTTCCCATTTCACCCCTCTTATTCCATTCCACCTATCCTATTCAAGATTCAGTATTCAAGACACTCTTCAAAGCCATTTATGGCATGATTTCTTGATTTGACTTCCTTATCTGAAAAGAACTATGTGGAACATCTCTCAAAATCTAGTGATTTACACATCTTTATGTCACTAAAGATTGAGATTTCATTTATTCAACCTCATCCTTTAAGATGAGAGAACTCATTAACCTGGGCCTCCTTTTCAGGAATAAGTCCCAGTCATAATTCTCAAATATGGTAATCCTCCTTAGGAGTAAGCCCCAAGTCCCTGATTTTTTTCAAGTCCCTTAACCTGGGCCTCCTTTTCAGGAGTAAGCCCCAGTCTTAATTTCTCTTAACCAGTCCTAATTTACCTTTGATCTAGGATTCCTTCTCAGGAGTAAAACCCAATCATAAGTCCTCTCCTAATTTGGGCCTCCTTTTCAAGAGTAATACCCAAGTTAGAGTATTAAAATCTCCATGAAGCACATATACCTTTATGGACCCTGTTCTTGGATTTCTTCCCTAAAGTGAATCCTAATTTATCTGGGCAGTCATATATACATAAGCCCCACATTATTTCTTATGATTCCATATTTCATGGCACAATTTTTTGACTTTTACCAATACCTCTTGTTTCTCACACCGAGTATGACTCACGTGATCTTAGAGTGTAAAAGTAATCATGACTTTTTTATTTGAGCCATCAATCATGCATAAGCATCATACTCCCTTATTTGAACTACGTGGGTTCTGATTCCTTTTCCAAAAACAAAGGATACGTAGGTAGCCCATCAAAAGGTACGATCCCAATTTTGAAATAATTCATGTACTCCTAAATGACAATAAACTTCAAGTTCCCCACTGAGTGGCTTTAAATCCAGTATGGTCATCATAATGACCAAGAGACTTTTATGTATTTTAAGGATAACATCAACTAAGAATCTCTAACAAATACATATGATTATTCATCGATGAAGAACCTTGAATACATATAAAAGATTCTCTTAATTTATTATATATCAATCATTTATTGTCAAACTAAAGGAAAGATCATTTTATACTTGGTAATGTAATAAGGATTCACAAACATAACTTAAATCTATAAAGAGAGTCCCGGAGTAGACAATAATTCCACTCAAAAAGGTGTGATGATTCTGACCTCCCATCCTCTCGACCAATGCAAATTCCTAAGACTCATCAGTCCACAAACTAATGAGTGCCTACCTTTGGAAAGTAGGTCTAAATGGATGTGGAATCATTCGATGTTTCCAGTTCTACAAAAAAACCCATTACAAACCAATTGGAATGTTTGAACCTTCAATCAAGGAGGTCATCCCCAAATTCCGAGGGAAACAAATGGTATTAAGAAATGTATTACTGATTTAACCATGAAATTTTTGAATTTTAAATATGTTAAAGCCGAGTGATAATTACTAAATGGGATGTTTTTCTCCTTTTCCAATGCCTGAATGGAAATATGATAATATATCCATGTATTTTTTTGGTGGGATCACAAAATAATTCTTAAGGTAATAATGTTATTTGTGTTATTGTTGATCGTTTAACTAAATGAACACATTTCATTCCTATTTTGAAAACTATGGATTTTGATCAAATGGATAATTTTTATCTTAAATAGATAATCAAATTGCATGGGGTCCCTCTCTTTATTGTATTTGATCGTGATCCTATATTTACCTCAATATTTTGGAAAGGACATTAAAATTTGTTGGGTGCTGGATTAAATTTCAGTAAAATATTTCATCTCCAACTTAATTGACTATTTGAATGAACAATTAAGACTTCGGTTGATATGATTCATGTTCTATATTTATATTATATAGGAAGTTGAGACTGATATCTTTCATTGGTGGAGTTTTCTTATTATAATAATTTTAATTCCAATATACAGATGGAACCCCTATTGAGCCATTATATAGAAAGATTTGTCAGACTCAATCATGTTGGGATGAAGTCGGTGAAAGGAAGTTTTTAGGACCATAATGGTAAAATAGAAATTTGATAAGGTAAAGATGATTTGACACCATATAAGGGAGGCTCAAAGTAAACATAATATTTATAAAGATAACATAAAGAAAGACCTTTAATTTTTGGTAGGTGATCATGTTTTTAATGTAAATCCTTGGGAAAATGTTATGAATTTTGGTAAAAATTTAATGTTAATTCCATAGTTAATTGGACCATATGAAATTATTGAAAATGTGGGGTCATTTTATTAATGTGTACCCTTACCTCTTAGTTTATATAGGATACATGATGCGTTTCATGTTTATTTTCTAAGTAAGTACATACCTGATGCATTTCATATTTTGAGACTTGAGGTGGTACCGTTGGAAGACACTACAATAAAATCATTGGTTAGCGGTGGTTTATTCGTGGAGGTTACTAGAACTACCAGGAAATAAACATTATATATATATATATAATATAGAAATAGATTAATAAAACATCTATGATTTTTTTTATTTGTTCAACAGTGGTTTAAATTAAACTGTCGTAAAACATTTTAAAAAACACTAATCCCTCCCCTCCCTCACTCCCTCTATACAACCCCGACCCCTTCCCCACATATTCCATGACCTGCTCCTCTCCTCTTCCTGGAGAAAACCCTGAGACCACAACCCCCTTTCCCACACCCCTCCTCCTATCCTCTCCCCGACAGCAACCCTGAGCCTACAACCCCCCCACCCCTCCAACCTCCTCTCTGTCCGGCTCACCAGGGACGGAACCCCCCCCCCCCCATGAAATCCATTACCCTGGCTTAGTTATCATCTTTGGTGGCAACACAGACCCCCTCCAATATCCATCAGCCTATCTTGGATCCCCTCCTCAGTGGCAACACAACCCCCCTTAAATGTTTCATTATCCTCACCCTAAATCTATTATGGAGGAGCATTATAGTGTACGATATCATCCCAACCCTTGTAATTATTGTTTCATGTATGATACAATATCTTGAATTTGGATACAATATAATTTATTATATATAAATTTTTATATAAAACTATTCCTAAAAAAATCGTGTATATTCGCACATTAGGTTTGATCCATGAAAAAATACTACAAGCTGCTATCACTGGTTTAGTTTTTTAATGTGGTTAGTTATATTAAGAATGCATAAATGGTTACATACACCGTAACTAGGATAAAAATTCAAATATCAGAAATAGAAATTAAAAATTGATTTTAATTATGTAAAAATAACCTCATAGATTCACCCTACCCCTATTAGAGTGAATAAAATATCTAATGGGAATTTCTTGTTGATTAAAGAACATCCTGATATTGTTCTTACTAATAAAGTTTGTTATGAAGGGATAGATACATATATTATGAATAATTATTATTTTTTTAATTTATATATAATAATGTTAGTTTTTATGAATAAAAATATTTGAATTCAATATGTGAATATAGATTATTTTGGGTTCATAAACAATAATAATATCTTATATCTAAAGATAGGTAGGTATAAGGATACAAATGATCAATGGTACTCTTTCGTTGTACGATGATTATGGGTTCTTGCATACAAATTCATATAACCATAATTATTTTGTACATAAATTAATTAGCAATACTATGATAACTAATCAGTTTCAATAAAGACACAAACATCATTTTATAATCCATATTAAAAGGTTTTCAAAATTTTATTTTTAATTATAACATGAATGAGTTCAAATGGGTTTTTTGAGATGATCATATTTTTATAAATTTAGGATGGAACCCTTTTAAATATGAATCTATCATAAAAAATCAAAATCAAATAAAAAAATTAAAATAACTATGTGCACCACAATTAATATGTGGTCAATATTGATAAGTATACTTGATGATGATTACTAAGAAATAATTCGCTTTCTATTGCCTCTATTGTTTTTATATTGGCCACCATAATATATATATACTATGTCAAGATTGATAGATCATAATTTTTTTTATCACCCTATCATTTAATAATAATAAGGAAGAGGTACAGAGAGAGAATAATCTAGTATTGTTTATTTAACACTACAAAAAACAAATATGGATCACATTCTTTATTTTTCATTACTTCATTAAATAACATTTCCTAAGAGATAAATCTAATTTGTAGCAATAAAAATTTATGTATTCTTTATATATTAATTTAAAAACATATTTATGATTATATATTTATTATCAATGATTATATGAATCATTATAATGATTAATATTGAAATAATAACCAATATGTAAATATTAATTACAACATTATATTACATAATCTATATCATACATCTTATGTATGATATGATATATTACTCTGATAAATACCCTATGATTTAGTTATGATTATAATGTTTTGTTTGATATATATAATATTAAAAAATATATTAAAAATATAACAGTGATTTATACTATATGATTCATCCATTTTATTGAATATTTATTAGTTTCACACAAGAAATTAATTTCTTTAAGTATTCTTTATTATACTTCACAATTCCATGAGAATCTATAAAAAATCCATTAAAATGGTTTATAATTTTTTTTTATGTTTTGAAAAAAACTTTTACATTATTTTTAATCAATTTTATAAAACATTAAATTTGTAAAAATATGGTCCTTAACCATTTTAACTACAAGAATTTCAAGAGAAAAAAATTTCAAGATCCTAGCCGATTAGTATCTCAGGGAACGCCACCACTACCATCATATTCTATAAATCCTAGTGATTCTATTATACTCAAGACTGCTAGCAAGCCAACTGTTTCCACATATTTCATTGGTATCCCATTGCCTGATTCACCTCCAATGATGGAGTAGTTCATCACCCCTCTATTTATGGGATATTGGTGAGTTACCATTACTGGTATGTATTTCATTTTTTAAAAAATTATATTTTATTAATTGTTTAATGAATTTTTCAAATAGATAAAGACAATCACATAAGGGATACAAATATGAACCCAAAAGATGTATGAGACCCAAAAGACTTCAAGATTATCATCTCATTTGATGAGTTTGGGGTGCCTACCAGTGACACTTTTGCAATCTACGAGCATATTCCTTGGAATATTTTTTGCAAGATGGTGCGATTTCCCATTGAATATAAAGATTGGATGCATATTACTATGGCATGAAAAAATGATTGTTCTGATACTTAAGTAAAGGTAATATAAATTTAATATTCCTGGACAACTAATTTAAAAATACATGATTACAATTTGTAATATACTAATAAAGTGTCATGTTTTGTATTTCTAGATGTTTTTCTCATTTTGATATCCCTAACTCTATTTCCTGACCATGGACTTTGAAACTTTTGGGCAAGAAATGGAGAGATTTTAAATGGAGATTATGGAATTGGTTTAATAAAACCTCTATGAGCTCATAATAAATGTATTAGAAATTATATGAAGCCATTTATCAAGAGCAATGGAATATATTTGTCGATATCAACATAGATGCATATCATGAGGTAATTGCATATTTTACAGTATCTTAATAACATAAACACAATAATTTTTTTTTTTTTATTAATTCTTCTATTTTTTATAATAATTATCTAAAACAATTCTGTGAATCGTGAGGAGCAATTCATTCCTCACATTACAGGGTCTCATATTTTTTTTGAGAAAGAGAACAGTTTTGGCTTCTATTTTATTCAATATTATTTATATTGTTTTGTTATAACTCGAGGTTTTTTATAACTTATTTATATTTTTTATAATATATAATAAATTTGGTCACTTTGTTAGCTAAATAGAGATGTGTTTTAAGGTTCATAGAAAACCTAATGGCAGTTTTTTGTAAATAACCCTATGAAAGTTCTTGGAGTAATTAATTTTCATTACCTTTTCATATTATTTTGTCACTATAAACATATAATAATGAAAAATATATTATAAAAACTAACAAGAATTAAACCCAATTAAATGGGTCCAGATATATAGATCAAAAGCTTCCAATTTATCATCATTTGGTACATCTAGCTGGCCCAATTAATTGGATTTAAGGCTTATTTTTTGTTATAATATAATTTTTAATATTATGTTTTTATATTTTTGAAATAACAATAAATAATAATGAAAATTTTATTAATTATTTGACATTATAAAGTTCATACATTTTAAAAAATAATTGTGAATATTTTGGTATTAATGCGATAAATTCCAAGAAGATCGGAATGCTAACCCTTTAAAATCAGCATCGGTTTCCCAGATCGATGTAGTCAGAATGGTTTCAGGGAAGGATCATCTCGGATGTGTACGGGGGATGAGTTATGGGCCTACTCCATTAACTGTATTTGGTAGGGCGACATCATCCGTTACTAATATACCCAGTGGGGGTTTGAATTGTGTCGTTGATCGGGAATCATAAAGAGAAATTGCAATATTGAAATAAAAAGTGTAAGAATATGATTGTTATAGGAAAATATAGGATCAGTGGTTATCAAAAATGGAAAATTCATTAGTTTCTGTATTTCAGCGGATGACTGGCACAATCCCCAAGGAAATTTCCAAACTTATAGCCCATCCTGCTAATATAAATTCTAAATTCGATAGATCATTCATACATTTACAAAGAACACATATAACATCCATAATCTCTTTAACTTCAATTTCTGATAACCATCACTAAAAAAATTATTTTATCTATTTAGTGACAATTCCTGAAAACTTCTACTAAATAATGTAGAAAAAGATATATTAACTTCCCCTATCTTATTTTTTGTTAGAAAAGTTGTCTCCAACTGAATGAAAAACCCACCACTAAGTACCCAAAAAACAAAACACATAAAAACTGCTGCTCAACTATAAAAATCACCACTAAATTATTATTGACCATGAAATAAACGATGCTTTAGGAAGTAAAATTCTCTTTATTAATTAAAATTCGAGCAGTGAAAGATAAAAAATAACAAATCTACATTTTAGTAATTAATTAAACTAATATTATAAATAGTAAAAATTCATTAATTTTATTAATAATATATTAATTATAAAATTATAATTTTTAAATAATATTTAATGATTAAAAAAGTTATCATAGGACAACAAAAACATATTTATTTGTAAAATTTAGGAATCAATGACACATCAATCTGAGTTACAGTTTTCCTGTGATGCCTGTAAATACATTTTTCTTGTTATAAAACACTAAAATGCACATTTAACAATAAAAAAAAATCTCATATTTATGTGAAATCATGGGGACACCACCGTTGAATTGTGTGTGACATGTAGAAGGAAACAACACATTCATTCAACATGTAGTGTGATCTGAATGACTCAATAAGAAATATAAAAAGATATTAATGTTTTAGAAACATACATAAAGGGGTTAAAACAAATAAAAGGATGTTGTATTACAATGAAATCATGGAAAAATATATATTTAATTTTTAAATTTAGGAACTGAAGACAAGTCATTCCGAATTACAGTTTTCTCGTTATGGCTGTAAATGCGTTTTTCGTGTTTTAAAAGACTAAAATATTTATGGGATAGTAAAAACTATATAAAAAAATTATATTGATGTGAAATCATGGGAAAACTATTGATGAGTTTTTTATGTGTATGCATAGAAAACATGAAAATCTGAAATACGATGTGGTTAGAATTATTCAATATATGATTTTGAAAGGTACAAAAGATTTTAAAAACATGGATGGAGGATTTAAAACCAGGAAATTGATATATTATTTCCCTAAAATATTTAGACAATGACTATATATTTAATTTTTAAATGTAGGAATAGACATCACATCATTTTGAATTACAATTTGTCTGTTATGACCATAATTTTATTTAGTGTTTTAAAACACTAAAATAGGCGTAGAATGGTAAAAATAATAGAAAAACAACCCCATATTGATGTGAAATAATGGAAAAGCCATATATTAGTTGTTTTTGACTTTTAAACATAGAAAAAATGTCAATATTACTTGTAGTGTGTCCAGAATTACTCAGTATACATTTTAAAAAGGTATAAAGCCTTTTAAAAACAAGTTTCAGGGGGTAAAAACTAGAAGAATGCTGTCGTATTGCCCTGAAATCATGCAGAAATGACCGAATATTTAATCATAAATGTAAGAACCAATAGAATTTCATTTTATATTATGGTTTTCTTATTATGGATGTAATTTTTTTAGTATTTTAGAACACTAAAACATGTGTGGAATTGTCAAAACCATAGAAAACAAACTCAGATTGATGTGAAATCATCATAAAACCAACGCTATGTTGTTTTTGACATGTATGCATAGAAAAAACGTCAAATTGTCATGCAGTGTGGTCATAATTACCTGGTATATACTTTTAAAATGTATAAAAGCCTATAAAAACAAGTGTCAGGGGGTCAAACCTAGAAAAATGAAATTCAATTACCCTGAAATCACGGGACAATGACCATATATTTAATTGTGAAATTTAGGAACCGACAACATGTAATTATAAATTACAGTTTACCTATTATGTCCATAAATGTGTTTTTAGTGTATTAAAACACTAAAACAACCATGGAAGGGTTAAAAATATAGAAAACGACATCATATTAATGTGAAATCATGGGAAAACCACTATTGAGTTGTTGTTTTTTGTGTACGAGTAGAAAACATGCCAATTAGATGTACAGTGTGGTCATAGTTACTTATTATACACTTTTGAAATGTTCAAAAGCCATTAAAAACAAGTCTTTAGTGGTAAAAACTAGGAAATAAAAGTTGGATTTCCCTAAAATCATGTGAAAATGACTGTATATTTAATTTTGAATTATAGGAACTGAGGGCACATCATTTTGAATTACGATTTTCCTGTTATGGTCATAAAAACATTTCTAGTGCTTTATAACTCTAAAACATGTGTGGAATGCTCAAAACCATATAAAATGACATTAGATTATTTTGAAATCATGTGAAAAACACCGCTAAGGTTTTTGACATGAACACATAGAAAACATGTCAATCCTATGTGCGGTGTAGTTGGAATTACTTGATATACACTTCTGAAAGGTACAAAGCCTTTAGAAACAATTTTTGGGGGATCAAAACCAGGAAAATGACATTATATTGTCCTAAAATCATTTTAAAATGATAGTATATTTAATTGTGAATTATAGGAATTGACAGCATGTTATTCCAAATTACGGTTCTCCCATTATGGTTATAAAAATGTATTTAGTTTTTTAAAGCATTAAACTTGTGTGGAATGGTCAAAATCATAGAAAATGACTTCATATTGATGTAAATCAAGGTTAAATCATAGTTTATTTGTTTTTTATTTGTACGCATAGAAAACATATCAATACGATGTGCAGTGTGGTCAGAATTACTCGATATACACTTCTAAAATGTACAAAAGAATTAAAAAAAGAGTCGAGGGGTCAAAACCAGGAAAATGATGTCGAATTTCAATGAAATCACATGAAAATGAACATATATTTAATTTAATAATGAAGGAACTGATGATATCTAATTTCAAATTATGTTTTCCTCATTATGTCTGTAGACACATTTTTAGTGTTTTAAAACACACTAACATGCATTGAATGGTCAAAATCATAGAAAACAACCTCAGATTGAAGTGACATCAAGGAAAAACCACCATTGAGTTATTTTATGTGTACACATAGGCAAAAATGTCTATTAAACATGTAGTGTGGTCGGAATTACTTGATATACACTTCTGTATAGTACAAAAGCGTTTAAAAAAAGTATCGGGGTCAAAATAAGGAAAACAATGTCATATTTCCCTAATTGCATGGGAAAACAACTATACATTTAATTGTGAAATGTAGAAATTTATGAAATGTAATTATGAATTATGGTTTTACCATTATAGCAGTAGACATGTTTTTAGTGTTTTAAAACACTAAAACGTGCATGAAACGATCAAAATAATAGAAAATGACCTCAAATTGATGTATAATCATGGGAAAACCACTACTGAGTTGGTTTTTAAACATAGGACATGTTTTAATATCAAAATATTTAAATTTTTTATTTTGTAAATTTCAAGCACACCGCAAGTCACTTTAAAATTAAATATGAATATTTACTCATCCCTTTTAAGTTTCAACTATTCAATATTTTTTTAAATAGGTATGTTTATATTTTCAAAGTGTTTTTAATTATATATTATTTGTTTTATGTTAAAATGTATTTTTTATTAATAAAATAACAAAGTTTATGTGCAACATTCTAAATACCATATGTATGTTTTTTCTTTTGATTTTATTTTCTTAAATGCTCTGGTTTTCATTGTAGGTGATAGATGTCGACAGTAGGTAAAAGGTTGACCATTTCGATACATGACATTATTTATAAGGTAGCAATGATGCTTCTTATTTTCCATGGTATGTTAAAATTTTATCAGTTATTCTACTATAATTATGATTTATTATGTTTAGTTTTAATTTTTGTTTACTTTTTTTCTTATAGTTGGTGAGATGATGTGGTTGGTTTTAGTTGATGACATGATGTAGAGGAAGACAGGTGCAGTGGAGGTTATGTAATGGATTTATATTGGGCATTATTTGTTGTTGGACATATTGTATATGTATATTGGGTTGACTTAGATTGTGGTTATAATGAATGGATGTTTGTATGTATGATATAGGTATGATATGTTTGTCATATATTTACATTTTAGTTTTATATATGTCTATTTTTTTATATTTATATATTTTTATTAAATTAAAAAAGGAATCTAATTCAGCGGTGGTTTTATGTAAACTCCACTAAAAGTAAATGCTGTTAATATGTTCCACATCAGTTTCTTTTATTTTATTTACATTTCCCATAGATATTTTTTTAAATAAAAAAACTACCCCTAAATAAACAAATAACTGAATCTAAATTCTCCAAAAATGAAACTTAATAGTGCTACTTCTAAATTAAAAAAATCAATTTGAAATGACTAGTGACTATACAATACGCAGTAGTTTTAATAACTTCCGCTAAACGATGAGGTGATGGTTTAAATCGCTAATAGTTCCTGAAAAACTGCCGCTACTTACCCATTTTTTGTAGTGAGAGAATAATTACTATGAATAAAATCTAGTTCATATTTTGGATCACAAATAGTTGGTACTATGAAATAAGGTGATTCGCCGGGTAAAGGTTTTACCGAAGAACCATATGGATAAAGAAGCAACATGGGAATTAGAAAATGTTATATGGAAAAAATATCATCACCTGTTTAAGTAATGAATAAAATTGTGAGGACACAATTTATTAAGGGAGAAGAATATAAAAACTTATTTAATTCTATAAATAAATAAATATTATTATTTATAAGTATTAATTTTATGGAATCATAATAATCATATTTTTATAAATAATTTTATAAAAGTTTTCTGTTGAAAAAGGGTTAGTTTTATTTAACTAAATTGTTTTCCATAAATTATAAGGTTTTATTTAAAATATAAATTTATAAAATTTATATTTTAACTTTTATAAAATTTAATTCACTTTTATATCATCATATTAATTTTTTTTCAAGGTAAATTTTTGGGATTGTTTTGAAAAGACTACTTTTTGATTGAATAGTGAAAAATGCCAATTTTTTGAAAAACTGTCCTTTGTTTCTTTAAATAAAATAATTTAAAAGTACTATTATATTATGCATATTATTTTAAGGTATCATAATATCCATTTTCTTAAAAATAATTTACACATATCCATAATAATCGATATTTTATTTGATTTTGGTATCAGTTCATTTTTATGCTTAAAAACACATTTTTCTAAAAGAAATCATTGTGTTTTGAGAACATACATTAAAAATGATTTCTAAAATATACACAAATTAAATATTGAAAAATGGATTCCATATTTTTAATTAGGGGGTTCCAATTTATTAATTATTTTAATTTCATTTTTGGTTATTGTGAATAGTAACCATGATAAAAATGTGTCACCACGGTAAATGGTAAATCAGGTTAATTAAGTTAAATAATTTATGATAAGGCCACAAAATTTCATCATAATTATTATTTTATTATGTTATTTTTAATATTATCCCCTTATATTCAAAATTGTATTGTTTTTGAGTGACTTTACCATGAGCAATACATTTATAATATTTAATAGTTCAAAGAAAATTCAAGTGTGTCACTCCCCTCACTTATAAAAGGGAACCTCCTATCTTATATTCATAACACCTTTTTAGAACTAAATCTAATCCAAAAACTACTTAAATATATCCCCAAAATCCCTACCCATGTCCTAAAGTTATTTGTATCCCCAAAATAACAAACCTATAAGACTTAAGGTGTAAGCCTATTGAGGTTTCCCAAAATGAGGTATAACTCTTAACCAAGTGTTTCATGTTTATTTATTAACATACCTCCTTAATATATTATTTAAAGATGATGTAATAATAACATCACTATCTTAAGTATACATAAATTTTATTATTATTATTATTGTACAACTCTTTTTCACCATCGATTTCCATCCGATGGGAAATGAAAACATAGCTTGTGTGTACATGTGGACTACCACCTCCATAAAGAAATGTGTTTTGTTTTTTCATGAAAAAATGATATAGATGGATATAATAATGAATAAAATTAATATATATTATATATATGGTGTAATAATAATTATTTAATGATATTTATATTACTTTCCTTCTTACCCCTTCTATCTGTTGGAAATTGATAATATTTCTTGTGCATACGTGTGGAATACTTCCTCTACGAAGATATCATTACCACTTTATATGGTTTTTCATATTGATGGAACTAATGAATTAATATGAAATTTATAAAATATTTATTATTCTTTAAAATTAAAATATTAATTACTTTCTTCCACTCATTAAAAAAATGAAAATGTTGTTCATGCGTATGTATGAACAATCATTTCCATTAAAGGATGTGACTCATTTTTCAGGGAATTCTTAAATGGTTGATTTTAAAAGTGAATTTCATGTATAAATATGATAATTATAATTTTTTAATATTATTTAAGTAAATTAATGATAACCCTTTTGACCATAGTCAAAAAACCAATGTTGTTTTGATGTCATAAATTGAATGACCCAAAATGTCCAACGTGAACTTAGCCATTATATTAACTAAATTAAAAACTGTAATAAATAAAATAAAATTAATAATAATAATTAAATGAACATGAATTTTTTATTAATAAATTATAAAACTAATATAAATCTTTTGTTCAATATTTAGAGAATGTTCAAATCTAGACATGACTTAAGGTAAGAGACTTTATTTAGAAAATATTGTTTTAAAGTTTTCTTTCCAACAATTTTTATTTCATATTGAGGATCTTTTAAATGTTTCAAGAATGTTATTATTTATGATTAAAAACTTTATAAAAGTAATTTTAAACTATTTATAATTTCATTACAAATTATTAAAAAGGAATCTTTTCAGTATTTTTCATATGGGTCATTTTTGATATTTTATAAAAGTTCAAATTGAATGTCTTTTAACATGTAAATATTGAATAAATTTTCACACCATAATATATACTATTACTTATGAATAATCATATAAAATATAACATGGTTTTTAAAATAATATCCAATTTCTAATCTTTTGATAATTTTTTATTTTTTAAATTTTTCTAAAGAAAAAGGATATTTCTCCTTATGATTATGAAAAAATGGAAAGTGATTTACATACGAGTTAAAATGAGTTTTTAAGGGTTTTATGATGAAAAATTATAATATTTAAAAAAAATATGATATAGAAATTTAAAATTATATATGATGATGTGTTGTCTTGATTTATCTCATGAATATGGGTGATCCCGATATAGATCTACAATGTATTGGCTAATGATGTAGTCTTAAGTGGTGAAAATGAGAGAGATAACTAGGATGATTACTCCTATAGAATTAACTAGGCTTTATTTATTCTAACATAAGTTAAACATGATTGATCAAGGATTATGAATAATATTATCTAATATACCTATATTTTTATTAAAAAGGGTTTTTATGAAAATATTTTGATTTCAAGAGTTAAGAAAAATTTATGAACTTTTAAAGGTGAAAGGATTGAAATGTTTTCATGAGTTCCCACATGCCTCGAGATGAATTCATATTTTTCTTATGCTTAATAATGGGAATTGAAATTATTTATTTTATAAGTTTTTTTTTCTTATCCCATATTTTCAAATCTTTTCTATAGGATCAAAGAATGATAATAAATGTTATTAAGATAATTATTTACACTATGTCGAATCATCTTAAATGAAGAAAATGTGTCTTGAATGAAAAGGGGTGTAAACTTAAGATGTGTTTTTTGGGTGAAAAAAAAATTATACTATGTGTGAGTGCCCAATTTATTATATATTATTTTCTCATTATTATATAAATATCTAATCTAAAAAGATACTTTAAATTAAATAAATTGAAACCCTTATTATAAATCATGTAATTATGGAATGTTTAAGTTATAGAGCATTATATTAATTTTCATCCTTCATTTTCATTGATCAACCAGAACTGCTAAAGCTTTCTGAGGGAAGAATGAATTATGGTGGGGATAATTATCACACTAAGGCCTTATGTTTCCTTTTTATTTTATTTATTTACTGATAATTGTTCATGTACTTGAGTACTAGGATATTATCCTTTGAATTGTTTGAGTTTTTAGATTTTAGTAAATAGAACACAGTTATCCTACATGGTTAGCACTAATTATGAAACAACCATGTGGGTGACTTGAACCTTTGAACATATTGATTCTTCATGGTTATAAAATGGGTTTTAACCATTTATTTCAATCAAGTGGCTTCTAAGTGTGTCTAATAAGGGGAGTATGATTATAACACAATTTGGTAAACTATCCAACCCTCCCATAGTTTTAAAATATTAAAATTATCAAAATATCCCAAGGATTTTAGACCCCAAACCCCTCTATCCTCCTTCCATTCATGTTCGTATCCCATGGATTCTCATTACTTTGGTTCCATAATCTTATAAGGATTTTTTTTCAATTTCTTGGTGATTTATGGATGTAATACCAAGATAAACTCTCATTACCCTTCTCTTATATTCATTTCCTTCTTTCTCTCTTCTATTCTTTCCCTAGAGATGTCATGGAGACCTTGGGTAGCCCTTAAATCGTTTTTTATTTTGGTTTTTATTCTTTTTAGTGTTTTAACTTATTTGTTTGAGAGTGTTCTTACCTTGCAGCGGAGGATTAACACATCGGTTTGTTGAAGCGACATTATTTCATCAGTTTGAGGAAGGTTACCCATTAAAATAAACTTTAATATTATAAAGAATTATTTATTTACTATTTTAATTTTGATATTGGATATAAAATGATAATATTAAATATATCTAATAATTTTTTGAAATAAAATAAATATTTTCACTTATTTTCATAGAAAGTGAATGTTTCTCCCTTATTATCAATGTTAGAAAGATTATTTTACTCAATAATACACACCAAGAATTTAAATAATTGTTTTAATTAATTTTATAATTAAACTCTATGATTTAAAATGGTGTTTTGGTTTTCTAATGGGTTTCTCTATGTTCTATTAAAATTTTAAATGTTTGTTCGGTTCATAAAAAGGGTATATTATGAAATGTTTTAAGGAAAGAGTGGGAGGCGTGTTTGTAACTTTGAAAAGGATATTACTTGATGAAAAAATCCTTGGAATATACCCCTTAATTGGTTTGTTTTATATTGAGGACTTTGAAGATAATGGAAAATTCCTAAGAGGGGTTCGTGGGAGTGTTTCTAATCAAAATACATATAGTTTATCCTAATGTATTATTTTAGGGGGTTTAATTTCTATACAATCATTCACATTGAATTAACCACTTTCATCGATAATAGAATCTCACAATGGTTCGTACATCCACAACTAAGTACATAACTTCTTTCCAAAGGTAGGAAATCCTTTGAGGTTTCAGACCCAACGATGCTTAGGAAAACACATTGGTCGAGATAATGAGAGGTTGGGATTATCATACCCTTTTAGGGGTAATTTTTTTTATTTTGATACTCTATTATAGTTTTAAGAAATATTTGAGGATCTATTGCTACTCCAGGTACAGGACTGGTTACCCTAACAAAATGATCAAGTGTTGAATCCTACCATGCGAAAAGGGGGTTCTATTAATGAGAACATTTATATATATATTCATGGTTATTCACAAATTTCCAATAATTTATTATTAATTGGTAGATACTTATATTTTTAATCCATATAAATAAGAATTATGTAGTTTTCTGCCTTCCAAGGAGGAGATTGATATTTTAAGGATGTGATTGAACCTTCATGATGCATCATATGTATACTATTTTTAATAGAAATCAATACCCATGTAGTTAATTTCAACTATGCAGTTTAACATCGTGTGTAAAGTATATACATGAGGGCACTTAAGAACCAATTATGGATCTCGAGCCTTATAAAGGTATCTTATGTATCATGTTTATAGTAGGAAACAAAGTCATCATAGTTTGATCACAACCACAGGACATAACCAGCGATGGATTCCCCTATATGGGGGAAATCATATAATGTCACTGATCTAATCTTATAAATTGAGGCTTCCCTGGATGGGGAATATTCATGATGAAAATTATATGATCATTTGAAATATATACGCCCATGTAATCCATGTTTGGTGTGAGAAATAAGGGATAGTAATGTATAAATCTCATTGCATATGGATTTAGGACTTATACACTGGGATGAACCTAATGGGGTGTTTAATATAGAGCTTGGTACATAGGAAGGAATCCTATGTATCCTTTTTATAGCAAGAATTTTACTTCTCATAGCTCAGTTGGATTCTCAATCTGCTAATGGATGAGGTAAGGAGATGAACCCATGGGATTGTTTGGGTCCCATGGGGTTGAATATTGGAGACAGGGAGAGAATTTCCATGAAGTGGATTACTATTAGAGATATGTCCTTAAGAAGGAATCCTACATATCATGTTTAGATAGGAATCATAATTCTCGTAGTTCATTTGGGGGTATGCTTGAATATTTCCACTAGACTAGGCTATCATGTCCCGGGATGTATGTGAGACATGTATGGATTGTATACCTGAAATATCTAGGGTGTGTATATGACATGAATGGGGATGTATGTACATTTCATGTTTTCCTAGAAGACATGTATAAATGAAACTATATTATCCATTTTACTTATCATTAGGATGTAGCATAATATGGATAGTGTGTCTAGAGGACATCGCATGAACTGGAAAACAAGTCTGGAGGAAATCACATGTATTTTATGGAATGTATGGGGGATGCCATATAACATGGGTGACATGTATAGAGGACTTTGAGTGAATTTATTGAAATTTTTTGAGGGTGTATCATGACCTAAGTGACATGTTGAGAGGGATTCTCAAGATTTGGTTAACATGTTTAGAGGGTGTTTATGACATGGGAGATATTCCAAGAAGAACTCACAAGACTTAGTTGATATGTTCATAGGACCTCACAAGACTTGGTTGACATGTCTGGAGGGTGTCATGTGACATGAGATACATGTTGAGAGGACTTATCAAGACTTGTTTGACATTTATGGAGAAATTCACAAGACTTGGTTAAAATTTCCAGTGGGTGTCTCAGGACGTGGTTGAAATGTTTGGAGGGCGTTGCATGGTCTGGATGACATGTTTAGAAGGAATTGCATAGTCCAGAAGGCATATCTGGAGGGTGTCAAATGACCTAGATGACATGTCTGGAGGAAGTTACAAGACCTAGGTGACATGTTGAAAGGAATCCATAAGACTTGGGAGAAATGCCTTGATGCTGCAACATGACTTGGGAAACCTGTATGGTGGATGCCGCAAGACGTGGTTGGCATGTTTGGAGGATTTTGTAAGACATGGAAGATATTTATTGAGGATGTTTCAAGACTTGGTTGACATGTCTGGAGGGAATAAAAAGACTTGGTTGACATGTCTGAAAGACATCACATGACTTGGTATACATGTCATGGTGTTTTCCTATTATATGGGTAGGTCATGCGAAGTGCATGAAGATTAATGCATCTATCTTTGAATAATTATTCCATATTTTTCAATATTTTTTCAGTATTTATTTCATATGTGCCATAAGTTTTGTCAAGAATTAACTTATGTAGGTTTGTAATGACTACTTGAACATGTGGAAAACTTCTTTGCATGATCTAGTAGACCCTCCATAATTCCTTTGTGTGATATATATGGATTTAATGTGAATAACATATTCATGCTACATGATCTCTTAGGTCATACCCCAGATTTGACTTGGTGGAAGACCCTTGTGATCATGTGACTTTATTCTCTGAGAAGTCTACTCGTACACTCCCACGTAGCATTTGTTGTCGTGAGTGTTTTTTGTATTGATGGGGAGGAATTTATAGGACTCTATGACCAGGTTATACATTCCCTTGTGTGGCACATATCTCAAAAATATGAGACATAGTCTATGGAGGGAATTTTTCATCACACACTTCACATGGTGTCAGATGATAACAACAACTTCAAGAATGTTCCACCATAGCCATGTTTATTAGACACTGTCTGATCAAAGAGATTTATCATAACCATGTTGGCATGTCAAACATTCTTTTCACCATATATTCAACATTCCTGATAGCCTTCCTGAGATCTAGATGCTTGCAGAAAGGCTCTCGCGTGATTGAATAAGACTTTGTCTGGGGTCCCTTGCGAGACTAATATGGCATGTCATATGATGTTTGTGAGATCATGGTGTCTTATTGAAGAGTATTCATGAGACCAAGATTGATTGTCAAAGGGCATTCGTGTGATCAATGGTGATCACCTGGGGCACATAACCCCTTTCCCATGAATATTGGTGCATCCTGTCACGAACCAGATGTGGTGTCCATAAAAACCAGCACCCGACCCGGTCCGCAGAAAGGACCAAAGGGCATTCCCAATCCCCATGGGATGTCACAATTTTCTGGGTATCAGAAAATATATTTTGGAAATGATTTACCTGTGTTTATAAACATAAAACAACAAACAAATCCAATATAACTAATCTGGATTTTTCAAAACAAACCATCTTTTACAAAAATTATGAATTGAATTACATAATTTAAATCAAATCTCAAAGACTATAAAAAATAAAGAAACCCAAAATGGACCACCCAAGAACCTCCTCATGGAAAGGGGAACCACCCTCAAGCCATCTCCATGACACTGTGCCAAGAAGGATCGCTAGAAACCCGAACCACTGGCACTAAAGGCTTCACCCAAAGCTATGAAAAAATAACCAAGTCTAATTACACACAAGGGTGTAAGTAGGGTGTGAGCCAATTACTAGTAGGATTCCACCACAAAAAGATTCCATGTTATAAACATTCAAGGATGAAAAGCATACAAGTTTTCATAAACATGAAATGATAATAAGAATTTTAAAGGGATGCAACTTTAAATAAAAATAGTTTTCAAGTGGGATAATTTAAACAATTAACACTTTTAAATAGAATAAAAAAGATACTGAATTTTATATCCAAAAAAACTATATTCCAACTTTAAGCATAAAGTATCTAATGTTCACAAACAACGAGAAATAACCCCTAGGCACTAGATCATTGTGGGTCACATGTACCTCGTATCTCGGTGAAAGTAACCATACAAATATTCGTTCTCATGCACACGAGCCACTAGTAGTGATCATTCCCATAACCTAGTGGTCCCCAAATATCATAATCATTATCATCATAGTTTAGTTAGTGTTGTCATCATTAAAATTGCTACGTGAAACCAGGGCCAAACCCCACAAGATCACAAGCATAGTAGTACACATCCACCCATCTAGATATCCAGGTTTTCCACCTTGTGATAAAAAAAGTGCCACAAGACATGAAATAAAATTTTCACATGAAAATACCAATTCCAAGTCACACACACACCAAACATCCCACACATGTATCACATAATACTCCTTTCACAAACAAATATTCATTTTTTGCATCATACTCACACAAAACAACCCACAAACGTGTTTAGCACCTTTCTTGCAATTTGATTAATCATTTTAGAAATTAATAAAACATTCTAAAAATGTTTGACATCTTAAATCACCAATTTACCTTTAAAAACGCATCTTAAGTTAACACACTCACCAAAACAGTACATGTACATCTTTTTCCAACTATTTTTAACTCAATAAACAACTTAAAATTTCCATAAAACAATCCCAAGGGGTATAAACATGTTTTTCACAAAAAACCCATTTCAAAACCCTCATTCAAGCCCAAAATAAACCCAATACCAATAAAAAATAGAGTAGTAATCACTAACAACATTTATTAAACCACTTTCAAATGTTATCAAATTAACTCAAATGATACAACAAAAGATACACATGAAAAATACACATTTTCAAACAATTATGAAACTTTGAAACTAAATACTTAATCAATACTTCAAAAAATGGTTCCCGCACAAAAAATAAAATAATAGGAGCATTATAAAAATATTAATGAAGCAAATATAACTCATCTTATTATTATTACACATAGAACCACCTTCCTTTTGTGTCAAAACACCAATTCGTTGTGTGAAACATCAACCACACCACCGTCGCACCACAAGGGAGTGAAATAAAACATAAAACCCCAATATTTGACAAAAAAGACACCAAATCAAACCCTAGGTACTAACCCTAACTTCTGAACATTTTAGAACTTCATTAAAGAGGGAGGAAACCCTAAGGAGAAGGAAGGAAATGAAGAGAGAAATGCTTACTAGAAGAAATCTTGAATAAAACCACCCAAATACACCAGTATCTGAATTTACAAATAACCAAAAATGAAAGTGAAGCTAGAATAAGGATGGTGAGGTCATGTAGAAATTGTAATGCGGGAAAAAATTAAAAATTGAAGGAGTTATGAAAAAACAATTTACCTCTTCAAATATGTGTGATTTAAGAAATCCATAAAAGTTTCTCCCAAATTCACGACGTAAAGGAGCTCTAAAGAGGTGGATTAGAGTATTGGGCCGCATCTTGGGTATGGTTTCTTGGGTGGGAGTTGGAATCACCTAAAAATATTAAAAATCTAAAGAGATATTAATGTATTAAAAAACAAATTAAATTCGGAAATGAGCTTTCAGGCTGGACTAATATTTTAATAAAAAAACCCAATTCCATTATTATTGTGGATTTATATGTGGTCCAAATGGTTATGGTGGTTTTAATATACTAGGGGATCCCAATTGGGACGTGGAATGAGTGTAAAATTTTGAAAAATGAAAGAGTAATAAAACAAACAGAATTGGTTTTTAAATCTGGAAATGAGCTCATGGTTTGGCCCAAAATCTTGAAAACTCACCCTTTCCTCCAAAAATGTATGGGAAACCCCCAAAACAAAGAAATAATGGAAAATAAATAAAAAAATTACCTTTAAAATAATTCATGAATGTGATAATTATCCCCACCATATATCTTTCTACCCTCAAAAAGCCACGACAAGGCCAAAAGCAAAAAACTAAACCCAACCAAAAGGACAAAATGGACTCCTTTGCCAAGCTTCACCCCCAAATGTGAAAACACCTCCAGTGATCAATTAAGGAGGGAATAATCTCACAAAAAAAACATACACCGCTTTCATGAAACAATAAAGCACATTTAGACTTTATCCCAAAATAAAACTCCTCAAACACAATCCAAACAAGACTCAAGCAATTTACTAAAACAAACAACCACATCGAAAAAGGTTAGACTTACCTTACTTTAACTAAACCGTAGAGCACTCTATAATACCAACATTTAGCCAAGGAATATGTAGGTAGTTAGATAGATCCAAATGATACCACCTACCTCCAATCCAATACCATGGACAAATTTTGAGTTACTAGTACGAGGAGACACAAATGGGCTCCCCACTAGAAGAGACAACCTAAATTTTTTCTGAGACAGAATCAGGACACTAATAGGGGGAGGCCCAAATGGACTCCCTAATAAAAGGGTTATACTTCTATTATAATTTTCAAAAATAACATACATGAGACTTATAGTGGGTCCGTCGCTATAAGAACCAACCATCTTAACCGAATAGCAAGATCCGACACAAAAAGACCCCAAAATTTAATGATTTGGGATGACCACACATTTAGTCCACACAGTTTGGGAAACCATGCACTAACTGTGGGGATCCTTCTATCTACATGGTTTTCTAGGGAACAGTTACTACTAACTATGTGAAAACCATGTGCTCAACCTTTCTAGACATATTCTAAACCTTTGTCCAAAAACTCAATGGAAACTAAAGGGGAAAAATGACATTGGAGATAACCTGGACATGATGTCCTCCCACCTCTTTAAACCAAATAGGAACAAAAAAAAGCAAGATGATGACAACATAGGTTTAAAATATTCCCATTATTCATACTAAGGATATGTCTTTGTATAGGGGTTTGAACAACCCTAGGATTTCCCCTAACTACGCACCAGCTTAACTATGGGACCTATGGATGGAGATCAAATTATTGATGCATATTTGGCCTCGTAGTTAGACTTTGGAAACCACCCTAATGGAAATTATCCATTCAGTGCCATGAAAGCTATACCCTAATCCTAGATGGGCTCCCCAAGATATAACACATTCCAAACTCACATTACCCTAACCCGACATTTCACTGAAATAAGATCTCAAAATATGAACACACATCACCTATTGTTTCTTCAGATTAAAAATGGAAAGATGAAAGGACATATGGAAACACCTTCCTCTAAACAAAGGGTGTTGATTTTTCCTAAAAGGATACACACTTTTGACAAAAAAAAAGACTCACATAAGATTGTACAACTTCACCTTTACAATCAAACGAGAACATGACATCACAAGGCATAGCCAAACATGACCATTACAAGTAATATAAACAATTTAAGGAAAGGGGACATATGCCAAGTCCCAAATAGCACACGATTCCATAAAATGGCCACAATAGACTCTCTTGAGCAGATTTTTCACACAATTGGCTTAACATCATCCCTCACTTTGAAGAGACTAACGAAATACCCCGATTCCCTCTTAGATAACATCTAGCACTGACAACCTTGAACTAATGTCACCTTTTATGACTTAGGTGACTTAAGAAACTAAGGTCTATTTCAACCTCCCACGACCAATATCCCACAAAAAGAGGATCCACAAAACCAATAGAGGAAATGGTGTATACAAAATCTCCAAATTGCAAGAAAAAGATTCCTTATATTGATCAACTAAAGGATCTTCCAATGGAGAAACAATCGAGGCTGCACTTCAGTTGTGCACTAACCTTTAATGGGGGTGTACCTTATCCAATGAGAGAACCCAATGACCCAACCAAGATGGTACATTGGTCAAAAATTTCCACAAACTAGAATCAAACACATGAGGGGAACCACTGCAAAGGATCTCTGAAACATTTCTTCAGAAGAGACCACTGACCAGCCCTTCAACCCAACTTTCCAACCAAACACAAACCCAAAAAAATTGTTCAACAAGAGGGATTCTTAGAATCAAATATCCCACAACAACAACATTTCCAAAAACAAATAAGATACACCACCAAAACCTGTCATCAAGACATCAAGTTTTTTCTTAAAATAAATCACTTCAGTGAAAATAAATGTGTCGGTGGTTAGATTATCCACCAATGTTATCCCATGGGCCTCACACATGCACGTTTACTTGCCACATTGGGCGCCTACCTCATATCCATCCTAAAACTCATCCATTCATTCCATTAACCATCCATCATTCCATATAACTCCGTGTATGTGATATCCCATGTAAATACCAAAGGTTAAAACAAAAATTCTTTCCACATTTCAAAATGAAAATAGTCAACCAATACTTCCTTTTTTTCTCAAGACCACTAACCAAGAAATCAAAATCCCAATTTTACATCTTACAAAACTTTTTAGAAAGGCTTATTCATTCAAATAATAACTCACTTTCATGTCAAACACATTAATTTCCAAACATCTCATCCCATATCAAAACAATTTTAATTTCATGACAAACTCAATTTCATAAATCCCTATTAAATTTGGAACTCAACTCTTCTCAGTTTAAAAAAATATTCAAAAATTTCATAAAACTTTTAAAATTATCTCTAGTTACCAAATAAAAATCTTTTTAAAAACTCCACACATGACCTCCAAAACATTCCATCCCATTAAAAAACCTTTCAATAGTTTAGAAAAAACTATTAGAATCACTTTTTCAAAACCAACTTTAACATAGTTCCTGCTTCTAAAAGAGGCGTAAACACACCATTTTCGATTTCAAAATAATTTTGAAAACTTAGTTCTACCATTTCAAAAATAAATCCACCTCCACTTTACTGAGAAATTGTTTCCTAAAAGTTCCCATTTCTTAAATCAAGTAATTTTTTTATTTAGAACCAAGTTCCAAGATTCCCAAAAAAAGGACACAAGACAATGTAAGAAGAAACTAGTTTTGGTGGGTGACTTGGACATATGGTTGGAAGCCATACGCTAGTCACTTCAACATCACAAGGAGTGTTCTAGGAAAATATCCCTGGCTCCACATGGGTTTCCAGACCCTGTGATCTCACTAAGACCATTAATATAACTCTCTTTTCATTTCCCCTAATCACCATCAAACCAAGAAAACCAATGGACTTAGATAAAATCCGACTACCTCTGGAGACTTAAATCACGTCACGAGGTGTGATGGCCAAGCACCATACTCATAATAATAATGTCAATCCCTGAAAATCCTAACTCTGAACTACCCAAAATCTTCCCCAAATAACATGACCCAAAGAGTTAAACTGAACCCCCTTTGATAACATTTTGTCACGTACCAGATCTGGTCACCATCAAAACTGGCACCCAACCTGGCCCGTGGTAAGGACCTAAGGGAGTTACCGATCCCCAAAGGCTAGAACAAGTGATCGAGTATCACAAAATGGATTTTGGGAATGGTTTACTTGATTTTATAAACATAAAATAATAAACAAATCCAATATAACAAATATGGATTTTTCAAAACAAACCATCTTTTACAAAAATTCAGAATTGAATTACATAATTTAAAACAAATCTCAATGTCTATAACAAATGAAGAAACCCAAAATGGACCGCCCAAGAACCTCCTTATGGAAAGGGGGACTGCCCTCAATCCAACTCCATGACACTATGCCAAGAAGGACTACTAGAAAACCGTACCACTTGCACTAAAGACCTTACCCAAACCTGCGACTAAATAACCAAGTCTACTTACAACTAAGGGTGTAAGTAGGATGTGATCCGAAGACCAATAATATTCCAGAACTAAAATATTCCATGTTACAAACATTCAAGGATAAAAATATTAAAAGTTTTCATAAACATGAAATGCTAATATGAATTTTAATGGGATGTAACTTTAAATAAAAACAGCTTTCAAGTGGGATACTTTATAGAATCAAACCGTTTTAAATAGAATGAAAAAGATACTAAATTTTCCAGAAAATAATAACATATGCCGACAATAAGCATAAAGTATCCAATGATCACAAGAAACAGGAAATAACCCCTAGGCACTAGCTCAATGTGGGTCCCAGGTACCTCATATCTTGGTGAAAGTAACCATACAAATATCTATTCTCCTACACATGATCCACTGGTAGGGATCATACCCACAATATAGTGGCCCCTATCATCATCATCATCATCATCATCATCATCATCATCATCATCATCATCATCATAGTTTAGATAGTGTTTTCATCATCAAATATTCTATATGAAACTGGGGCCAAATCCCATGGGATCACTGGCATACTAGTACATGTCCACCCACCTAGATACCCAGGTTTTCCCTCTTGTGCTCAAACAAGCTCCAAAATCCATGAAATACAATTTTCACATGAAAATATTAGTTCCAAGTCACACACACACCAAAAATTCCACACATATGTCACATAATACTCTTTTTATAAACAAATATTTATTTTTCACATCATACTCACACAAAATAGCCCACAGACGTATTTTTCACCTTTCTTTCTATTTGATAAATCATTTTAGAAATTTATAAAACATTCTAAAAATGTTTTATATATTAAATCACCACTTTAACTTTCAAAAACCCATATTTAGTGAACACACTCACCAAAACAGTACATGTACATCCTTTTCCCACTTTGTTTAACTCAATAAATCACTTACAATTTCCATAAAACAATCCCAAGGGGTATAACCATGGTTTACACAAAAACCTCATTTCAAAACCCTATTTCAAGGCCAAAATCACCCCAATATCAATAAAAAACAAATTTTTTAGACAGAAACATTTATTAATCCAGTTTCAAATGTTATTAAATTATCTCAAATGACACAACAAAAGATACACATGGAAAACACACATTGTCAAATAATTATGCAACTTTGAAACAAAACACTTAATCAATACTACCAAACATGGTTACCGCACTATACATAATGTAATGGGATCATGATAAAAATTTTAATTAAGAAACAATAACCCATCTTAGTATTCTTACACATGGAACAACCTACCTTTTGTGTTGAAACACCAATTAGTTGTGAAAAACATCAACCACACCATTGTTGCACCACAAGGGAGTGAAATCCAACCTCAAATCCCAATATTTGACCAAAAAGACACCAAATAAAACCCTAGGTACAAAACCTAACATCTGGACATTTTAAAACGTCATTAAAGTGGGAGGAATCCCTAAGGAGAAGGAATGAAATGAATATAGAAACACTTACATAAAGAAATATTGAATAAAAAGACCAAAATACACCAGTAGCTGAATTTCAAAAACAACCAAAAATGAAAGTGAGTTTCTAATAAGACTGAGGAGTTCATGTAGAAATTTTAATGTCGGAAAAGAGTAAAAATTGAAGGAGTTATGAAAAAACAATTTACCTCTTCAAATCTAGGCGATTTGAGAAATATAAAGAAGTGTTTCCCAAATTCACGATGAAAATGAGATCCAAATAGGGGGAGGAGAGAATTGGGTCTCACCTTGGGTAATTGGGCTTGGGTGAGAGTTAGAATCACGGAAAAAAAAACTTAAAATTTGAATGAGATTTTAATGAATTAAAAAATAAAGGAGGAAATGGGCTTTCGGGATAGCCCAATACCTTAATAAAAAACCAAAATCCATCATTATTGCAGATTAATATGAGATCCAAATAGTTATTTTGGTTTTAATATACTAGGTTATGCCAATTGAAAAGTGGAATGATTGTAAAATGTTAAAAAATGAAATATTTATAAAAGAAACAAAATAGGTTTTTAAATTTGGAAATGGGCTCACAGTTTGGCCCAAATCATCAAAACTCACCCTTTCCTCAAAAATGTATGGGAAACCCCCACAAAAAATAAAGAATGGAAATTAAATAAATAATACCTTTTAAAGAAGTCATGGATGTGACACATACTCCCTTATTGATAGACTTCTTCCTTTTCCCCTTTTATTTCCCTCTACATTTTACAATGTTAGGGGATCTCGCGACATTGTACATGTATTTTCATGGAACGTATCTCTGTTTTCTGTGATTGATCATGTGATCAATGCTAGATTTTGCATTGTTTGATGAGAAATGTTACAAAAAATCCCTCATATTGTCTGTAGAATCAAAGGGGAATCATATGATTAAATATACATGTCTGAGGTCCTTCACATAATGAAGGTGGCACACCAACATGATCTCATGTAACATGGCGGAAATGTAATCAGGGGGATTTGTGGTGTCGTTCGAATCACATAATTAGGTTACATGAAGGTCCAAGAACCTCTCCAATTCACAAGGATTCCACATATTTCCGCCTTTATTTTATAAAGAGATTTGGGGTGATTTTTAGGTATCTATCAATTGGAAAGTTATATGATTGGAGGAACTTTTTTAGTATCCTTCATATGATCATAATTTATTGTATGGACACCTTTGAAATAACATGATGGTTTGCCAGAGGGGATGTTCATGATTGTGAGTAGATCACATGTAATGCATGATCCATTTGCATGAACTTCTAGGGTCATGTGACCGTGTACCCTTATAAGGGTTACACAATCTGTATGATTTGGATTCATGGACTTCAGGATACTCCTTTATTTTGAAAAGAAAATAATACCCATGCTTCATGTATTTATTACATTCTAGATTTAACAATGCACATTGGGTGGACATAAAAATAATGACCCCTTCATGAGTGATTTCCACAGGGATAAGTTCTTGGTTCTAAGGGAAGTAAATTCCCACCTATGTACATGGAGTTTTAGCGGATCCATGTCTTGGGTGAAGTTTGGTCTTCCTGGTGTTTTTTGGTATTTTGTGGGATAAACTATAAATTGGGAGGTGAGGGGAGGTTCATTTCACCAGTGACCTCAAATTATATAGGTCTTGTGATTTTTATTTCATGTGAATCCTTTACACGACCACATCAGAAGATCCATTTGACAGGACCTCTCTGTAATAATTGATCATAAGACTGGTTTCTAGTACTATTTTGTGAGAACTATTTGATGATATTTGATCACGTGGTCATATTGTGTAGCTGCTTTGTATCTAAACTTATTAAAATGAATCATAAACTATTTTTTGTAATTTATTGAACATTGACCTAGGTCCTTTGTTGTATGGTTGTCTTATAGGCTTCGCATGATCTGCTAACAAATTCACATGATGACTTGATCATCATGTGGTTATCCGGACTATATTATGGTCACACGATCGCAAGTCTTATAAGGTCACGACATACTCCTTGGGTCATGAAATTTTTGAGATCATCATGGTTCATGTGGTTCCAGAGACCTATATTAGGTCATGTGATCATGAATCCATTTATGGTTCATGCGATTCTGTTGGTGTTGTCAGAGTCATGCACCTCTTTTGATAGTATTTTTCACTCATATGACATATGTTTCTTGTTTTTATACATAAGGATTAATGTTCTCATAATTATTCAAACATGGATATCAAGAGGGCCATGATTTCTAGGAATCAAAATTTTAACCCTTAGTATCACATGTGCTCTAATAATGAAGCTCTAAAGGGGCTTCTCCCACATGAACTTTGGAGCTATACTTTTTTACACCGACTTCTTTATAAAGATTTGATCTACTGGATGATGTTTTCAATCCTTCAACCAATTACAATCATACATCTTTATGGCTGTCTTCTTTCATAGATTATTTTCAAATGATGATATATTAATATAGTCAATTGTTCATTTTATAGTCCCATGGGTTTCCCTTTATGTTGGAAAAATCCTCTCAGGGTCCAGAAGATTGCAATTTTACCCACCGTACAATTTATAAAAGTAATTTGAGAATAATTTTCACCTCCTTAAATAATCTAAGAAGAATTTGGAGCTCGAAATGATACGTTATTCCTAGAAGTAATTTTTCTAATGAATGAGTGTGGCAATTCTGGGTTAGGCACAACTGTACATAATTCTATGACTAGTTACATGTTATTCATCTTTATGAAGCAGTGTGGATTTCTCAGTTTATCATCTATCATCAATTGTAGATTCTTAAAGATTTTATTTTCTGTTGGTGCCTTGACTGTAATTGATTTCATCAATTACATGGTTAGGTAGGGATCAACCTTTAGGAAATTTACTAGTTGGGAAAAATATCTCCCCATAAGGATATGTATGATGAGTTTCGTCCTATCGCAGATGTTTGGGAAGACCCCACACATACTATAAACTTATAAGGGTACATGATTACCATTGTGAAGGATAATATATTGAAAGAGATAAATTTATATTCACTCATTTCCATTAAGGAATGGATAAACATATTTCTCTATCATAGAGGGACTCATCCAATCGTTATACACCCTCACTGATGCCCCTCCCAATAAGTTATTAACTACATGGGATCATATTGGAAAATCCTTGAGGAAATAGAGAATAAAATATGGGGGTGACAAGTGAGACAAAAGGTATCCCAAATCCTTAGGATAGTTAGGTTTTTAGCCATGTTTCTGAACAGAAGGATTTTCCAAGCTTGGGTTGCTTTCTTAGGAACTCGAGTGAGCATGATGGTGATAGAAACTCAATTATCATATGGGAAACCTATTAATACAGTTGTACCAAATATTTCTTTACTTTACCAAATATCAGGCCATATACAACAACGCAACATCCCTTACAATATTGGAGACCCTTTCCATTTCTTATTCGTCTAGATATGGGAGAATTTTCATTGTTACAAATACTATAACACTACTAGGATCCTTAATGCCTCATTCTATTATAGGATGTTGAATATTTTTGGGTTCAAGGTGATTCCACTAGGTCCCAATTAGGTTATTGAAATGCTAAGATAGCTTAATCATTTCAACTTCATGCCTTATCTTGAATCTATTGAGCCGATTTTTGATAACCGAAGTGGGTCTATCAATGAACGGTCATACAAAATCTTTATTCAGGATGGGAATATCATGACCCACATAGATGAGATGATTATTTACAATCCATATACCCCTTATCCTTTCTCTCACCAATTCAATTTAATTCATAGGGTTTCTTCTATCCCTTCAGCTGGATTGTAGGGAGAACTACATCTTGGGATTATCCACTAATTTTAGCTTATATTGGTGTGTGAAGAAAAAATTATAAGATTAAACTTCTTATATTTGGAACTCTTGTCTTCCTATCTTAAGATTATACCCATGAATGGGGGGAATCCTACCTAAGTGGTGTGCTAAATAGATTAGTTTTTCAGGTGAAAAACCTTGTGCTTCATCAACCCCCTTATCTACAACAACAATGGAATTGATTCAAGACTTCGACATGCCAAAAAGGAAGCATTCCCATCATAGTGAAAAAAAACCCTTTGGAAGGAAAAAAATATTGAGGAAGTTGTTCCTTCAATACCAACGACAGACAATGCATCATTTTAGATAAGGCCACATGAAACATCCTCAATTGCTTCTTCATCAGTTCATCCAACCATTCCCCCTTCTGATGTACCTACCCCAATAGTTGAAGAGGACCATGAATGATATAGGATAATCTAGTGGAATATTCATACCTTGATCACTGAGACTACCCTAGAAATGTTTCATGACCAAGAGGAATGCCTTAACCAACACTTCCATGATTTGGTGGTGGGAAGATTTGACTACCACCTATTATATGACATCATGCAATTAATTTTACTAAACTAGAAATTATTGGATAGTAGCAAGTGGAATTTGTGATGTTTTGAAGACGAAGGTTCTCTAACCACATCAATGAGGGAAGCAGCAAAGGCATTGGAACAAAGACATCAGATAATATCTCAGATGCAAAACCAAATAGATGACTTGACCACACAGATGGCAAAACAAGAGGATATCTTAGATCGCTTAAAGTTTTATCTTTAAACATCATCATTATTATTGGTGAATACTTAGAAAATAATTTGAGGATCTGTCTTATTTTATCAAGACTCTTCGTCTTCAGGTAGTAGAAGAAGAAGTCAGGTGGATGAAACTTTGACGCTCAATCGACAGTTCTTGCCAGACATTGGCTGATTTGGAAAATTCAACAGATCGAATTCTATTGTATCCTAATAAAAAATGTTTTTGTTTTGATGGAATACTTGGAGAGACTCTAAAATTTGTATATTCATCCTTTTTATGCATATTATCAACGAATAAATCCTATTAAGTTTATATATCAATTTCCATCTTTCTTTTATTCATGATGCACAAGATGTTTCATTGATTTGATTTCTTATGAATCATTAGCAATACCCATCCTTTTTAAAATAACAAATAAACCTAAATTCGTGGATTTGAATACTTAAATTAAAACATATTTACCTTGATAAATGCTCATGAATTCCCATCAACATTATATTCCTTCTTGATATACCTGCTACAGTTGTCTTGAGATCACCTAATTTGAAAAAGGATAATTTGGGAAAAATATATAACTCAGAGGGAGAATACTATATTTTTTTCAAAGTCAATGGAATTTGCAAGAATAACCATATTTTTCTAAGGAAAAATGATTATTCCTACAATATTTATATCTTCTTATTTTATATTACCCTGTCTTTTGTTTAATATTTATATAGGGGAACACTTAGCATGCATGGACTCATATTTTTCTTAGGCCTCCCTCTTATTGGTTTTTGACATAAAAATATTTATTCCTTTTCCATTGTATGAGTTCTCAATATTTCTTAGAGATAAAAAGTGCATGTCCAATGAACATAGACTCAAAGTTTCCCAAATAAACCCTTTTTGGGTTTTCAACCCCGAGAACTTTGTGCCTCTTTCAGTTGGTTGTTTTAATGTGTTACAAACTAGACCATTATTGTGTTGTGGTTTAGGATCCTCTAACTGATACCTTTTACTACTGGAAATATACCATTCACAAAGTAATTTTCACTGTTTGTTTTAATTTCATTTGGTAAGAAAAAATGTTGTGCACTTTAACATCATGTGGTAAGAACATCTTATTTGTAGTTTAACATCGCACGGTAAGTAATTATTCTATGAAATTTAACATCACGCGGTAAGGAAATATTTTTTGAAGTTTAATATCATGAAATAAAGTAATTTTTCATGCAGTTTGATATCATGTGGTAAGGACGTATTCCTTACAGTTTAATTTCATGCGGTAAGGACATAAAAATATTATGATGTTTAAAGGATTACTACTATGACATGATTGGTGAATATGGAATGGGGAAGACATGTCAATGATAACCCAAAAAACCTAACGGTGATAACTTCTACTATAGTGTTGGATGAGAAAATGAGGATTGGAGTTCTTTTCTTGAAACGAGAAGATGCCTCTAGTTAGTAGGTGAAATCTATTATGCATCACTAGCATGGTCAGATAGTGGTGTCCCCACTCTTTTCCCTGAGTCATGAAATATTTTGGAGATAGTATTGGTGGATAATGAAATATTTGGGAAGCTGATTCCACCTAGATAATTAAAGTATGGGTGGTGTAATTCATAACACAATAGTTAAAATTGATGAATATGAAATAGAGAAGACATACAAAGGTTGAACCAAAACACCCTAAGGTGTGGAGTTCTTCCACGATTTTATTGAGGGTCATGAGGATCAGAGTTCCTTACTTGCAAGGAGGATATGACTCTATTTGGTAGGTCAGAATACCTTATGCATGATACTAAAGGGATCCCATTCATGGTCAAGTAAATAGGATCCCCACTCTTTTTTAGGGCCATGAAAGTGTTTCAAAGACTCAAATATTTTGATGATGAAGTTGGAAGTAGAGAAAAAGATATACTAGTAGGGGTTCTGGAACCATAGGCAGTTGAGATTTAGTTTGGGTGGCTTAATCCCTACACCATGTGGTATTATGTCATGTAGTTTGGACCATCAAAGGATTTAGGAATGGAGTGCCTCATTTCTTCTTTGATAATGGATAAAAAAACATGGTGACGTAAAGCCGATGATGTCAAATCTGCTTGAATAGTTTGGTTATAAAAATTATAAATCATGGTATAGTAATATCCGAGTAAACTAGAAGTGGGAACAAGTGGTTACAGGTCCACCATTGATGATGGGAGGAGCCTATAATTCTCCAAGCAGTCATAACAATAAGTCCTAGATTTTTGGGGGCCTTCTTAGGATCCAATGGTCTATTTGGATGAACCAATACCTTTTACTAGTTTGATACTAGGAAGATCCAAGGTCAAATAATACCAAGGTCCATGGGGTTCCAATATAAATATACCAACTCAAGGAACTGGTTGTGTCAACTCATACTTCCAAGTCACGAAGGTGGTTTATGGAAGAGGTAAGATTCAAGAAGGGTTTAATAACCTTAAAAGTTGTTTCACTACCCAGTGAACATGTTATTACAGTGAGGATATGTGAAAAACCATTACTCTAACTTTTTTATGGGATAGAGGGTCCAAGAAGCATGGATCCAGTATTACTAGGGACTCAAAGTGGGACCTATGAGTTTTATTATTTATTCATTTATGCTTTAACTTTTTCCAATAATGTAGAGATTAAGAGTTTATTGAGAGAATAATTGAATTTTTCCAAATCATCATTTTTTTTGGTTTTTAGATTGATAATTTTTATGTTTCCTTTACTAGAAGTTTTAAGGTCAGGTGATCTGGACCATCAAAGGATGAAATTTATAGTCATATAGATTTGACCAAGGTTTTTTCCTTTCAGTTTAACATCATGTGGTAAGGATTTTTTCCTTTCAGTTTAATTTCATATAGTAAGGACATGGGAACCAACATGAAATTGTGCTAGATTTCTATGGGGAAACTTTGAAATGGTTAGGGGAATTCATATGTAAGGAACAACTTTTATCCATGCATAGGAATAGTCATGGGTATCCATATGATGGAGCCATTTTTCATGGATATATCTCATGAAAAATCAATCCATACATAGATATAACTCTGGCGTATAGAGAGTGAGCTTGTATGGATCAACCTAATTTAAAGAGAGGTATGTGAAAGTTTTTTGTGGGGTTTTCTTGGTTTCCCTACGCATATTGTAAGAGAATGAATCAATACATAATTAGATCCTTTAATGATATCCCTCTACAGAGACTTGATTTGTTTGTAGGGGAAAGGGGTAACTACCTTAGAGTGATTGGGTCTTCATAGAAGATTCAAACCTTGAAATGGAAGGGTATAAGGATACAATTACATAATCCTACTTTGAATGTGGGTATGATGCATAGATGTGTAAAATAAATGGAATCCAAATCAACTTTAATAGTTGAGTTAAAAAATATGTAAATCATAATCCAATATTATCTAAGTTAACTGGAGGTGGGATCTAGTGGGCACAGGTCCACCACTAATAATGGTAGGAGCCTGTAATGATCCATGAAGTCAAGGAAATAACTCATGGATTTAAGGTAGGCCTTCTTGGGATCCAAGGGTCCATTTGGATAAACCAGTACCTATTACTAGTTTTCTATGGGGAAGTTCTAAGAGATAGCAAGGCCAAGGTTCATGTAGTTCTAAGAGAAGGGTATCAATGTGGGGAACTAGTTGCGCCAACTCAAATATTGAATATATGAAGTTGTTTCCTAGAAAAAACAATATTTAAGAAGGGTTTGATCACCCTAAAAGATACTCTAGGATGTGTTGAATTCATTTTAAGAATAAGGAATAAAAAACATGATTCATGGATACACAACTATTAGAGGAGATGATCTATTCAATGTGATGAAATTTTTTCATGAAATTTAATGTCACATGATGAGGACATTGTCATGTAGTTTAACGTAACATGACTAGGAAATGGTTACCAATCTGTGGAATGTATTAGTCATGTTATCCAAAGTGGATTAATGGGTTCCCTATGATCACATGATCCATTATCGGTGATAGAAACAAGGGAAAATTAGGTAGTTGGATGATTCATACAAGAGTGGGTCTCAGATGGTTCACTACTAGGTTGAGCCCATATGCTGTAAGGGGTGGATTTTTATTATTTTATTTTATTCAATTAAACCCAATATTATAGATTCAGGTGTTTTAATATATCCTATAATGATGGGAATCAAGACACACATAGATCTTACCTAAAAGTTCCCTATGCAGGTCTGACCCATACACAGGGAGGGGGCATTTTTTATTATGGATGGATCTAGGATCAGAGATCCAGGAATCACTATGTGTCCTATGATGATAGGAACCAAGACACATAGAGTTATTGAATGGGAAACCCTCCACATAGGTATAACCAATATGTAGACAGGGTAATTTTCCACATTGATTATTGCGACTAGACCCATGATTGGATATCCAAGAATCACTGTGTATCCTATGATGATAGGAATCAAGTTACATGAAGTTCTTGAATGGGAAACTATCCACACAGGTCTTAACCATGTGCATAGGGGGAATTATTCCTATTGAATGTTTTTTGAACCTAGTATTGGATATCTGGGTGTAACTACATATCCTATGATGACAGGAATCAATAAACACATAGTTCTTGAATGGGAAATTCTCCACACAGCTTTGACCTATACACATAGGGTGGAATTGTTCTCTTTGATTATTGTGGATAAATCCAATATTGGATATCCATGATTAATTATGTATTATGTAATAAAATCAACCAATCCACAGATAGTTCTTGAATGGGGAACTCTCCATGAAGGTCTGACCCATATGCATAGGGGGTATTGTTCACATTTATTGTTGTGGAAGGATTATAGATCTTGGCATCACTATGTATCCTATGATGATAGGAATTAAGAAACACGTAATTATTTAATTGGAAACACTCGACCTAGGTATTACCCATAAATAGTGGGGGGAATTGTTCCCATTTATTGTTGCAGTTGGACCCATTATTGGAGATCCAAGCTCCACTACATATCCTGTGAGGATAAGAATCAAGAAAGACATAGTTATTGAATGGGAAACTCTCCACACTGGTCTGACCCATACACAAGGGGGTCATTTTTTCATTGATTGTTGTGGATGGACCCATGATTTGAGATACATTCATCAATTTGTATCCCGTTATGATAGGAATCAAGTCACACAAAGTTATTTATTTGGAAACTCTCCATACAGGTCTGACCCATATGTATTGGTGGCATTGTTCCCATTTATTATTGTGTCTAGACCCATTATTAGAGATTAGGGAATCAATATGAATACGGTTATGATTGGAATCAAGACACATGTAGTTCTTGAATGGATGTTTTGTGGGAGACTAACACTAAGTATAATGGTCCTCTTGACCGAGTCCCATAGTAATGCACATTTTTCTATCATGAAATAAACATCAACCATGCATTTTAATGTTATGAGGTATAGATTTATAGTGTACCTTTTAAGGTATTGAATCTAAGACTATTCTGAACCTGTTATGAACTGATATGTCTCGATCATAGAAGGAATACTTCACCAAAATTTATAATCCCATGTGAACAACACTTAGTGTGAGAAACATATAATGGTAAAGGTTTCTATCACTACACAAGGGAAATTAAAGGAAATGACAAGGGAATTTTGTATCATGTGGTGGTTAGACTAAGATAAAGAATATATATGTCTCTACATATCTCATTGGAGTGAGAATAAATTATTACATAGTTCCGAGAAAACCATATAATTTAATTTCTTGTGGAATGGACATCATCCATACAGTTTAACATCATGCAGTAAGGACAAAGGTTACCCAATGTAAATAATTAAGGCATGATGAATTATGAAGGTTGTCTAGGAATTTAGGAAATCATATAATGAGAGGAGTCCTATGTTTATGATATGATAATTCATTAGCTAGTTTCCCAAGGTATCATATGCTTAGTACATGAGGTAAGACAACATTTTAACATCATGCGCTGAAGACATTGTCACATAGTATGATGTATTTTTAATGGGATTAATATGTTGTGGTTGGACCTAAGATTTAGAATTGGGAATCATTATATATCCCGTGATGGTAGGAATCAATCCACACATAGTTCTTGAATTGAAAGATTCTAGGTGAATCCGGCTCACACACAGGGATGGGGGAACTTAATTTCATTTTTTCACAGATCTGGATCATGTGTAGTGAGTCCTCTATGAAATTACATTCTTCTATGCAGTTTAATTTCATGGGGTAAGGATGCATAATATCTTATAGGTTT
This sequence comes from Viscum album, assembly GCA_963277665.1. Classification (NCBI taxonomy): domain Eukaryota; kingdom Viridiplantae; phylum Streptophyta; class Magnoliopsida; order Santalales; family Viscaceae; genus Viscum; species Viscum album. Next base: position 904,111,507 of record OY728166.1, on the reverse strand, counting down.
AGGTCATATTACTAGGATCGATCATGTAGTTTATAATCATGTGACTAGCATGACTTCTTTATAGTTTAACGTCATGTAGTGATGATGTAAGGAACTCTACGGTTTAAATTCTTACTATCAAGACTTCTTTTGAGCCGTTTTTAAAATTATATGGTAAGGATGTATCATGAGTTTTAACTTCATGTGACTAGGTTGTATTCCTTGCAGTTTTAACATCATGTGATCAAGATGTATTTTGTAGTTTAACATCATGCAACCAAGACGATAGATGCATGGTAGTAGCTATGAAATTTATATCTTTAGAAACCTTGCATTGGTGGAGGTGTGATGTATTCCCCTTCCATTGTGTACAATGAGTAAACTCCATTGGAATAGACCTTATTAATGATATAAGAACCTTCCCATTTGGGTCCCAACTTTAGAGGTTTCTTTATTGGTATCGTTAGGGTTATAATTTATAATACTAGTTCTCCTTGAAGGAAAGAATGGAGGTGAACCTTTTTATCAAAGGCTCATGCAATCGGATTTTGATGGAATTCAAGGTTGTGCTGTGTACACAACCTTTTCTGATTGAGTCATTACAACTTAAACATAAAATTTTGTGACTGATCATCATCTAATATTTATCTACATATAGCTATTCTAAGTGAGGTCAACTAGACTTATATGGGAAACACTGCCTCAGTTCAGTACAATAATGAATATGGATTTTCTTGTATAGTAGTATGCGTGGTGGTATGGTAGGCCCATAAAGCATGAATGATCTTGTCCATATAGAGATTATTACACTTATTAAATATCTTCTGGAATATATTTGATGGAGTCTTATTAAATGCCTCTATTTTTTCATTTTTCACTACATGATATTAGGATGAATGGTTGGACTCGATGTAGTACTCTTGATATAATTTCTTTAACTCCTTAGAACAGAATTTTGTGTCATTTTCTATCAATATAATGTGAGGGACTAAAAATATAATTATTATATTATACTTAATTAATTTAATGATATTTTTCATCCTGAACTCCTTGAGGGGTATTTCCTCCACCCATTTGGAAAATAAGTAGTATTAGTAAGGGTGTACTTAAACTACTGATCTGTGGCTGGAGGATATGGCCCTAAACAATCCATTCCCCATATGTAAAGCAAACAAGAATATTTACCCATATGCATAAATTCTAGGGGATTATTGATGAATTTTTCATAAATCTAGAATTCATGACATTTTCCAGTGAATTCCACATAGTTCTGTATCATTGTTTTCTAATAGTAATCAAGCCTACTGATTTAGTGGGAGATCCTGGTCCCAAATTAATTAGCGTTGCAATAGCATGAATGGACTTATTACATGATGGTGGGAACTATATTTATACTATGTATATGAGGAGGATCCCATAAAATCATTATTTTTAGAGCGATTTTCTCTCATTTGGACCAACCCAAAGGGTAAAGTTTGCTTCTCAACACTGAGTTTATTCCCTTCTAGATCAGTCCCTCAAGAGAGTCCAATTTTGGAGATAATCAATTATGGGCTCCATATATCCATAGGTGGATATAAGTACATCACACTCTAGGGTGGTGTTGATCTGATTGATTTCTTCCATTTCACAGATGATGACAAATGAGACCATCCTTTGGTGTGTGATGTAGAACATAACTTAATCCTAGTTAGGGTTAGCCAAGATTGTGGCTGCATTAGCTAGTGCATCAACACAAGAATTTTTGGATCGAGGAAAATAATGATTTGTTGGTTAAAATGGGAACTATTCCATAGGTCCTCTGACATATCAAATTATAAGGTCCAATTTTTCATTGTTTAGGGTATAATAACAGTTAATCTACTTTATTACATGCTCTGAACCCCCTTTGATGTTTAGGTAAGCTATTTGTAGCCATAGGGATAGTTCTAGGACAACAATGAGGGAATGTTATTTAACCTCATTATTAGTGACTATTTAAGACAATGAGAAATAGTAGGGATATATTTCTTTATCTAGATAAACAAACAAAATCCCTATACCAACCTGAATGAACTTTGAGATTTTGAGCCTCTTGCCAATAGTACTCTGGGAGGCACCGTTGGAATACATATCCCATATTTGGGGAGTGTCATGGGCATAGAAAAACTCTTCATATAGAAGTTCAGTGTCTATTGGTGTACATTCTAGGGTGGGATATTCCGAAATGAAATTAGTTGGGTCTTCCCTGTAAATATGAATGCCATGCAGTTCTTCTCGACATCATAATACCAGGTCTCAGTACCTAGCATCGTTTGACTGAGGTAGTAGTGTAACATCCTAGGTAAATGAAGAATATGAAATTTTCATATTTATTAATATTTTTGAATTAAATATTAATTTTACTTTAAAGGGGATGCAATGTTCAATGGCTAACCCGACACAAAACAATGGGTTTCTCAAAAAATCTCATGTTGCTCACAAGGATGAGTCAAGATGAAATAAAATAAAATAATATTATTATTTCAAATGGTAGTTAACGTTACCATGGTTAAAGAGTAAATTTGGAAAATAAGGGTAACAAATTAATATTATAATAATATTAAATTACATTAAAATGTGTCCTAATCCTATTTTATGAGATATATCCAACTATGGGAATCCTTGGGTTGATTTTAGGACCCCATGGAGCCACTTGTGTGTGAAAATGACATTTAATTTTATTTAATTTAAAGTTAAGGGAAATATAACCTAAACATGTATCTGTTACTAAAACAATATTTATATGGGGTTATATAAGTTATATTTTTACTATAAATAGTCATTAGAAATATAAAAAAAATTCCTAAATATTTGGTATTTTATTTAAAATTTTTAGAGATTAAATAAATAAATTTAATTATGATACATTGATATTGCAGTGATTGCTTCATTAATAAAAGATTCAAATAAATGATATTATAATTGTTAAAATAATTGTAATTTGGTTATTTTTATGTAATAAACTAATTTTATGGATTCTATATACATGTTATATTTTTATTAATGATGTTTTTAGAATCAATCAAGTTTTTATGGATTTTTGAAAATGTCATGATATGAATAGTGTAAAAATTGACCTAATTAATATTTTAAAATATAAAATATTTTATTAAATATTATAAAATTCCAAAAAATCTAATATTTGGCCAAATAGTTATAATAATTTTAAAATCTTATTATTTACTCTTTAATTGGATGCTTTTCATGTTTTGGAAACTATTTTTATTCTGAAAGTGTTAAATGCATGATAAAATGACAAGAGTAAAAAAGGGTTAAATAAAAAATATAAGGATTAAGAAATATCAAAAACCTATATAATAATTATTGTATGATTTTATTTAGACTCATATTCATCTTATATTTTAAATAACTGAATTTGGACGCATTTATACTTGAAATATAATTTATAATAAAATAATAATTCAAGATATTCCATAAGTGCCCCTCCCCCCTCTTATAAAAGGACACCACATCGAACCCATTACACACACATCTCAAGCCCCCTTGGCTCATCCAAACTCTACCAAAATAAGCTCCCAAAATCCCTCTATTACTCCTAGAATCCTTACCTTGAGCATAAGGCATTTCAACAAGTCCTTTTAGCTTAAATCAAAAGGAGTTACCCGATTTGAGATGACGTCTTCTCTCAAGTTCCTTTCCATTATTTTTCTTTCTCCACTCCATATGATCCTATTATTCATTATTTATATAACAAAAACAATATCATAAATATATTATACTGTTTTTATGATAATTATTTGAAATACAGTTACACACACCTCTATCTAATGGGTATAGAACATTTTATTTCTGTGGATAGATAACTAATTCCACACAAAATGATGATTGTTCAATATTCTCCTACCACCTCTCAAGGTGGAAATTATGATGGAACCATAATTATATATGATATATATGATTTATATTTTTTATCTATATGAATCTGTAATTTTCATTTACAACATAACTTTATTCTCTTAATGTTGTATAAATAAGATAATTTTATTTGAGGAAGTGAGGACTACCGCCCCCTCAAAGTTATATGACTCGTTCATGATATACATGGAACATATAATGGAAGGAATTAATGAAATTAAGTAACATATATAAAATATATATTATAATATAATTATAATATACATATGTATCATTTATTTTTCATTCCTTTAAATATAAAAAAGAAATGAAAGCAGTGTTCAGGCGTACGTACAGCTTACCGTATCCATGAATGGTGCATTTAATTTATTATATTAAAATGTTATAGACTATTATAAATACATATATACTAGATATATATGATATATATGATATTTAAATCATTAATATCATTATGGAGATAATGTACTTTTGACCATAGGGACAATTTGTAATTATAACAAGTTCATTTTTAACTATAGTTCCAAACATTGAAAAAATGTACGATATGAACTCAAATAATTAACTAATTGTTATAGAAAGAAAATAAGTGATATAAAAGGAATAATAAAATTGAAAAAGGTTATAAAAAAACTATAAATTAAATTAAGTTTATTATTCAGGAAGAACAAGAAACATACAAGACAATCTAGACTTGAGGTAAGGGACTTTGTCTTAATCTTCTTTTAATTGAGGCATGTTTTTGATAATATAAACCTCTTTAAGTTTTATTTTCATTAAAAGGGAATATTTTTTCTATGTATCATTTTACTAAATTACAAAAGGAATGTTTTTAACGTATGTGGTGACAATGACCTTTCCACCACCGTGAGCATTATTTGATATTTAGATTCCTTAACAATCTGTGATGTTATTAAATGGAAAATAAATACCATATAACATTTTTAAATATTTTTGTATTTAAAATGGTTTTGAAAGTGGATTTACTATTTGAATACCTTGAAATTATTTATTGTGATTTCATATGAAATTTTATGATTGAAATGTTGATATTTTTCAATATTTTATGTGTGATGATTATATAATGGTACTTGGAAATTTAACAGGTGGTTACGTGATAAACCAAATGATGGGTGTTTCCATTATAAAAAAAGGATGAGTGGTTACATTATAACCTCTAATTCATTGGGTATGGAAGTCGGTCGTGTGGCTATTCCATTTTTATGAATGATTTTTGGAAGTCAACCGTATAATTATTCCATTTAAGTATGATTATGTCCCAAGTTTACATTTTATATTATATATATTTCTTTCTATTGGTTTTATAGAAATATTTTCATTACACAATAAGAGTAACCAATGATATTATATTCATTGAAGTGTTTGTTCTACTTCTTTACGGTGAATATTATTACCTTATGATAAAGTATTCATGGTTTACATGTTGTTTTGAAAGCTAACAGTTTTACTTCTTTATGTATCCCTTAATGAGATTTTTATGCTCATCCTAAGTTTTTGAAATGTTTTTCATAGGAATTAAGTTGGAATTGGTTGAAGGATGGGATCAAGGAAAATTCATGTTATTTAAAACATGGAATTAAACATGTTTTTTTTATTTTAAGAGTTTTTATTTTATAAAAAAATGGATAATGAGTAGAAGTGTCTACATGTAATATTCAAGTTGTTTTGTATAAGTTATGACCTAATTCTATAAAGCTATTAACCAGAAAATATCCTCAATGTGAATTATTAACTTAATTCAAGATTATGCAATGTTTGAGGCTGGGGACTTATAGTTTGTATCAGAGGTTGGTTTAGAAAACTTTAGGAGTTAGAATATTGTTAAATTAATATCTATAAATTAATTTTACTTTATGATAAGATTTAAATGATATAGAATTTGAAGATTACAATGTTGATATGACTAAGATATTTATGTGTTCATAATGGTTTTCTGTAGAGTAAATATGGAAGCTATGATGGGATGACATAAATAGGAAGACAATCCTCCAAATCATCAACCTGAGATGGTTAGAATTGGAACTAAATAGTTTTTTTTGTAGTGATGGAACAATTGACTCAGGATATAAATGGTGGTGGTATCCTTGCATGAGATCAGCCATATCAACCATAGAGGAACATGTCAATAGCGAATCATTTAATGAGGCAACATCCCCAATCATTCAGAGGTTCATATGACCTTGTTCAAGCTGAAGGGAGGATCAAAGCACTGGAAAATATTTTTGATGTCATGGTTTTTACAGACAATCCAAAGGATAGTCTTGTTGTTTATAATTTTGAAAGAGAATCATATCATTGGTGGTTGATGGTTAAAAATATCAGGGAAATTGAGGATATTGATGCTCTTTTTTGAGAAGAATTCAAAGGTATATTTCTTTGGAAATATTTTCCTAAGGCGGTTCAACTTAGGATAGAAACAAATTATTGGAATTGAGGAAGGAGGATGACACAGTGGCTACTTACGAAGAAAATTTCACACGACTAGCAAGGTATGCTCCAAATTTCATCTGAGATCTTGATATTAAGATAAATATGTTTTACTCAGGATTTAAGTTGTGATACTAAAAATAATTAGCCTCTTGGGAGTTCAAAATCTATGAGAAACCTATTCTAAGTGATAATAAGGTAGGAATGAAGTCTTTCATGAATTCTTGGATCATTTTGTGGTTGTGTTTATAGATGATATTTTGGTATATTATAAAAGATTAGAGGAATATGAAATTCATTTAAGGGTTGTCTTGTAAACCTTAAAAGAAACGAAATTGTATGGGAAATTAAGAAAGTGTGAGTTTTGGTTATGAAAAATTTCATTCCTTGGTCACATAAATTCAAAAAATGGAATAAATATTTATCCTGCTAAAAAAAGTTGTTGAATAATGGCCAAGACCTACAAATATAACCAAGATTATTCGTTTTCTTTGTTTTTCAGGCTATTATAGAAGGTTTGTTGAAAATTTTGCATGGTTATTGACACATTCTTGTTTTGAGGTGTGGAAAAAGCAATTAAATCCCCCTATGGGTGTAGTATGAGTGGTAACCAGAATGCCGTTCTCCAAGGATTAGAGTTTTAATCTTGGTGTCACTTAAAAAAATAACAATTTTGAATGATTTAAGAAAGCAAGAGGTTTTCTAAAGAAGGTTTGTGAATTTAATATGAGAGAGAAGTGATTGGATTTTGGTTGGGTTTTCCCATTTGTGATGTCATCATAGTTTTTAAGAAAATATGAATCCTTTGGTTTTAGAATAAATAATTAAATGAATTGAATAAAAATTGTTTATTTGTTTCACCTTTGATTTAATTATTTATCAACGTGTTTAAATCTTAATAGACTAATATTAATTACTCAGGAAATACAAAATATGGTATTTATTTCCCTAAATAATTAAATTAATCTATCTTAATTTCTCCATGTGATTTATAAATCACCAAATCACCCCCTCAGTTTATTTTCTTCACATATTAACTAATCATTGTAAAAATGAATAGATCAAGCAAGGGTAGAATAATATTTAAATCAATGCAATTTAATATTTAAGAATAAATCAAAATACAATTGTATTTAATTTAAATCCAAAAAAAAATTAAATTGAAAATCATTCATTTAAAAAAAATAATTCCTCTGAATACAACTTCAGAAACTCAAATATCACAAAATGGGGTCCCTTTTCCCTTCACCCAATCACATTAGATTCTACCCCTCCATGAAAGGCGGGGTCATTTAATTCAAATAAAAAATAAACATCGAGGAAGGAATTATTAATAAATAATAACAAGGAGGAATTTCTCATCCTCTTAGATGCTTTGAGATGGATGGAATGGGATGTGAAGGAATGCTTTAAGAGGTAACAGATCCTCTCCTTTTACTCCAAATGGCCCAAAGGCCTTATTTTTTATTTTATTATAGATAATACCCCTTTTAAGCGTTGAAGTGGAACCCGTACATAACCCGTAAATCCAAGGCACACGGCCTGACATGACCCGCAATACATGAACCGAAGGCCCAGAGGCATACCATGCCCATTACATGACCCGTAGGACCAGCCCACTAGAGATGCCCCTCCCCAATGTCTTGCATCATTGATCTCCTTAGCTCCCCACCTTGAATTTCTGATCGGTTATAATTGCTCCGTACAAAGCTGCACGGTGTCTGGTCCCGATGGTGGCTGCCATACCCTCTCATTCTTCCAATCCGGTTAGCTCTACATCTGGTGGTTGCTACTTCTGTTTCCCTGATCCTCTTCTGGGGCCTGTTCTGTGTGAACTGGGCTACTCCATGGTCTATGTGACCCAAATTCCCTATGTCCCGAAGGCCTTTGATGACCTGAAGGCCCTGGAGACCCGTAGGCCCAAACCGGTGGCCCGAAGGCCCAAATCGGGTGAATAGTTCCGGCTCTTACAGTACCGAACAGTAACTGCTACAGTGACTACTACAGTGACTGATACAGTACTGATACAGTACCCGGAAATTTACCTCCACTCTATTTTGAACCCGGGTCACTTGGATGCCAAGCAGGTTCCCTTACCACTTGGGTACGGGCTCGTTGGCTGGAGCTCCTCTCCTTTTATATGCAGAATTTATCTTCTAAATTTGATGCATTTTACCCCCCATGAATGACTTTTTTTGAGTTTACTCCATAAACGATGTTCATAGATGTCTTGTCTATCACCCCTAAACATATCAGGGAATTTAGCCACTTTATGTAGGAGTTATAGAGTTTTCATTAAATAAGACTTTTTCTTGCCAAAATTTCTATGAAGCTTCTTTAAACTTTATAGTGATCGATAGCCACCTTAATTGATGAAAACATACATGTAATTTAATGGGTGAATGATAATATGAATGAACTTACATATAAAGGTGTAATCACATAAATTAGTGGTTTGGAGGCTTATTTGTCCATCTGTTATGGTGGTGGGGTCCACACAGTCCACCCAAAAACGTTTCTGACTTCAATGACTTTTTTTCAGGCTACTAGATGTTCTAATCAGATCTAGGTCATGAAGAGAAATTTAGAGGAAATCAAATTAGTTTTATAAAAAAATAATCAATAAATTTTGAATTATAGTTTTTATAAAATGACAAAAATACCCTTGTGGTCAAAATCTGTCCAAAACCCAAAATTATGCATTTTTCACAATTTTTCTCATTTTCATTCTAAAATTCAAATTACCAATTATTTTATTAAAAAATTTAAATACATGGGGTTTATCATTGAAAAAAATAAAAAAATACTCATTATTTTTTAAAAAATATGCACATAAATTTTCTCTGTCAAATACCCCCACACTTAAACCTTGCTTGTCGTCAAGCATAAAATCTCAACATGGAAATCAGAGGACACCAATGTTACCAATAGTCAAATTATAATGCAACAAAATCAAACAATTTTCAATGTGAAATCAAAATTTCAAAAATTTTCATAAAATATCAATTTAATTTCCCATTTTTCAATAAAACAAATAATTCACATATTTTACTTTCCCCCTTGGAAAATTAATAGAACTTCTCCTTTCATTCATTCAAGCTTCTCGATTCATTATTATTAAAATTCCAAGTCATGATTTGACTCACTTCTGATTCCTTTCTCTTATCACTCATGATAAAATTCAAGTAGAGTTATTGTCATATCATGAGAACATGCTCCTTATCCATAGGCTTGTAAATGAACTACATTCTCCTCTTTCTAAAGACAAAAGACACATAAAATTATGAGGACTTGAAATATAGGTTTAAATGACTCTAAGTATTAAGGTTGGTAGGATTTGATGCTATAAAAATTAAATCTCAAATGAGGAGGATAATCTCTTAAGTACAATTCATGATATCAAAAGTAAAAGTGTAATGAAATTCTCCCCTTAAATGTAGCAACACCCACTTCCCAAAACTCAAAGTAAAGGTTATGATCAAGTAAGCATAATGAAAGATTTGTGTACCCTATTGTTTTTTTTTATTTTGTACCTATTTTTTTTAGAAATTTATGAATAGATGAAACCTCAGATCCATCACCTAACCCCAAATTATCATTAGATTGTTAGTATGAAAAAGGTTGATTTTTGGTTTTCCCAAATCACAACCCATTTATTTCTTTTTTTTGTTTTTTATTTAAGAGGGAAAAAACAATAGAGTTAAATGAATGATTCCACAACCTTTTACAATTCCCATAATATCACCCCAACACTTCTTACTTGAAATGTATATCATACCATCCACCATGATTCCCTTTACCCCCCACACTTCAACTTTAAAATATAATGCAAATACCAAGAGTAGTGCAGGAATGGATAAAAATGGATTAAAACAAGGCTCATACCTATAAAGTTCGTTTATGGTCTCTATGGGATAAATGAAGGATTGATATAAAGGTGGTCTTTTAAGGAAAATTAGTTTTTCAAAGGATGCCTCAATCATTTTAAAAGTGTTTTTCACAATCATAGATTTGAAAAGTTTCAATACAAGTTCTCTTCAGTTACATGTCCCAAGATCACTCAAGAAATATGCTCAAGATAAATAAGAAGTACTTGGTCAAGAAATCCTCTTGGGAATGAGACATATGATTTAGTAAAATCACTCAAGACTTGATTAACAATATTAAATAAATTCACATGAATTTCAGAAATTCAAATCATGAAATATGGTTAAGGAATTTTATTTATATGAATCAATTAATTCCTTCAAATCCTGGGTCATCATTTCAATATCTATGCATCATATTTAAAAATTATATTCTCTATTTCAACAATTTAATAATATCAACATTGAAATATAAAATATGGAATCACAAGATTTCTAAGAAACTCATGTCTACTAGATAAGTCGAGTAGGGCATAAATTCAAGTGTGGGCATGCAATTTCAACTTTAAAGATCAAAAAATGATTTTGACAAAACAAATGAAGGGAGTTTGAATGATAATAGAGAAAAGTGAACTCACTTTTGACATAAATCTTTTGGTCCTCTTCCTCTTCTTCTTAGGTCTTCCATGTGGTTTTCTTCCATGATGGTTTTTGAAAAATTAAAACCACTCATACCAGTGTAAGAACCATTCCATTATAGCTCAAATGGGTGATGTAAAAGTTAACTGAGTCCTACATCCTAAGAAAATAGCGAAACTCGAGTTGCCTCCTGGAAGTGCCTTTGGTTAATGTCATTGGATCGACCTCACCTCTTGAAAAGAAATCAGTTGATGGATTGGAGAAGATTGACCTCCTCCACTGGTTCTTGAGGTAAACTCCCATAGAACTTCTTCAACCATTTCCCATTTACAGTGAATGGGTTTCCTTATTTTTTCTCAACTTGAATGGAACAAAAAGGATATACATTAGTAACAAGAAAAGTACCTCACCACATGGAATAAAGATTACATATAATTAACTTAAATCTATAATTTTATAGTATAATTTTATCTCCTGGTTGAAATGTATTTGGTTGGATCATTCTATCTAGTTCCACTCTGGTTCTGCCTTTATAAATCCTAAAATTTCCAAAAGGTTCTCTTACGATTTATTCAAACTCCTATAACTGTAGGTTTCTATCTTTACAAACTCTCTCCAGATCTATGGATTTATCTCTTAAAGACAAAAAATCATGAAGAATACCTAGACCTTCAATGGTGTCATTACCTTCTTCATGGGAGATTACAAAGAGGGGGTGGTTGTTTGACAGATTACATTTTGAGTCAAGGACACAAAATTCAACCATGTTATCTCTTAACTCCATGGTAAAGGCTCCTTTATGTACATTGATGAATATATTTTCCATTTTCAAGAATGGTCTTCCCAAAATTATTGGTGATTGTCTTGGTTCATTTTCCTCCTCCATCCCAAGTATGTAAAAGTCTTCTGGAAAAATTGAGTTCTCTAACTCTTACTTGAACACCTTCCACAACTTTAGCTGGATAAACAATGGATCCATTTGTGAGTTGGATAACCACATTTGTGGGATTAAAATCTCCTATTTTCAAAGAATAGAAGATAGAATTAGACATTACATTTATGGATGAACCAAGGTTACACAAACCATCCGAAAAATATAAAGAACCCAAAGCGTATGGAATTGAGAATGTCCCTGGATCTTGACATTTTTTCGGTAAATGTAGGGTGGAAATAGCTGAGTCACTCTTTCCAAAATTGGTTTTTCCATCCTCATCATGGTTCTTTTTCATAGTGCATATTTCATTCATAAATATTACATATTTGGGTATTTGGTGGATTTCCTCCTGCAAGGGAATGTTGATTTCCACCTTTTGGAAGGTTTCATGGATATACCTTTGAAGTTGTTCTTCTTTATGCTTTGATGATAGATTTTGCGCAGAAGGGAATGGTACCTTGTTTCCTCTTTTCTCTATGTGTTTCCTTTGAATTTTTGTTTCTGCCTTCTTTTTGGGGTGGATGAGTTTCTATACATGTTTTTGTTTGGAATCATTTAACTTACTTGGCTCAGGTGGTGGAAGCTCCTTTCAACTTCAATTAGTGATTTCGCTAACAATATGCTTTGGATTTGGGAAATTTTGGGTCATAAGTTTACCTTGATTCCTAGTTAGAAGATCCATAAGGTTATCAAACTTGTTTTCCAAATTTTTCACAGTCTTCTTAATATCTTCAATATATTTTTCTTGGTGGAACTTCTCAGAACTTTTTAGAGGCTGTTCAAAATTCCTTCATTGGAAAGGTGGTGGCTGAAATGATTGTTGTGGATAAAAGGGATTCTTGTATGATGTCTGGTTCTAAAATTGTTGTTGAAATGGTGTCATGTCCAAGTTATGTAGTCCTTTGTATCCTTGTTGGGTTTGACCTTCTCTACATTGTTGATTTTGTGTGAATTTCCTTTGCTGGAATGCATCTGTATAACTTTTTTTATCCTGCATCTCAGCACATTGGTTAGTTTAATGATTTTGTGATGAACATAACCCACATACCTGAGGTAGATATGGTTTTTCATTCACCTACTTGATGGAAATTTTCCTCACAGGGCTTGTTAGTTCTTCAATTTGCATTGTAATAAGAGGTGATGAGTTAGAAGTTCTTACCTCATGTATCCCTCTTATACCAGTGCTTCTTGTCAAGAATTGTTGTGAATTATGGGAGATCTTATCAATCAGGCTTTGGGATTCTGCAAGTAATTTTTCAATCAATGCTCCTCCAGAGGATGAATCCAAAAGATTACTATCATTGTACAATAGTCCTTGGTTGAAAAAGACCAGGAAGTAGTGCTCCTCTATTAATTGGAGTTGGTATCTCACACTAAGCTTCTTGAATCATTCCCAATACACGTAAAGAGTCTCACTGGTATCTTGTCAAATGGCATATATCTCCATCTTGATTGTTGTAATCTGGGAGGTTTGGAAGTACCTTTACATGAAACTTTATTAGAGATCATCCCAGTCTTGTATTTCTCTTGGTTGTAAGGTAAACAACCACTCTTTCACTTCTCCCTCATGTGAAAAAGGGAAGGCTTTCCACTTCACTTTCTCCTCCACTACTCCTCTTGGTTTGAAGCTTTAACACACATGGATGAATCCGTTAATGTGCCAATTTAGATCCTCACTTGAAATTCCATGAAATTTAGGTATGATGTGAATCATGTTTAATCATAACTCAAAATAATTTGGTTGTTAAGGCATGTTAAACTGATTATTCGGGTTAGAAAATTGTGGGGCACAGAGGTCCCTCAAGATTTTCTTGGGTTTTGGGTTGTTATTGGTTGTTCTGATTAGACACCTGAGTCTTCTAAACTTATTTATTCAAAATTTATTTCAATATTGAGATTCCTAATCCTAGTCAGGAATATTTACACTTTCTCCCCTGTAGTGGAACCAGTTTTGAAACATTCTTGTCGTGAGGTGTGGAAAAAACAATTAAATCCTCCTCTAGGTGTATTATGAGTGGAAACCAGAATTTCATTCTTCAAGTAGCAGTGTTTTAATCTTGGGGTCACTTAAAAAAAATAACAAGTTCAAATGATTTAAGAAAGAAAGATGTTTTCTTAAGAAGTTTTGTGAATTTAATATGAGGGAAAAGTGATAAGATTTAGGTTAGATTTTCCCATTTGTGATTTCATCATAGTTTTTATGAAAATATGAATCCTTTGGTTTTAGAAAAAGTAATTAAATGTATTGAATAAAAATTGTTTCTTCGTTTCACCTTTGATTTAATTATTTATCAAAGTGTAAAAATTTTAATGGACTAATATTAATTAATCCGGAAATAACAAATCTAGTATTTATTTTCCTAAATAATTAAATTAATCTATCTTAATTTCTCCACACGATATATTAATCACCAAATCACTCCCTTAGTTTATTTTCTTCACATATTAACCAATCAGTAAAAAAATTAATAGATCAAGAAAGGGTATAATAATATTTAAATTAAATAAATTTAATATTTAATAATAAATAAAAATACAATATTATTTAATTTAAATTCAAAAATAATTTAAATTGAAAATCATTTATTTAAAATAAAATAATTCCTTTGAATAAAACTTCTGAAACTCAAACATCACAAAATGGGGTCCCCCATCCCTTCACCCAATCACAAAGGATTATACCCTTCCATGCAAGGTGGGGTCATCGAATTAAAATAAAAAATAAACATGGAGGCAGGAATTATGAATTAAGAACAAGGATGAAAAAGTTATCCTCCTCTTGGATGCTTTCCACTTGATGGAATGTGATGTGAATGAATGCTTTGAGAGGTTGGAGCTCCTCTCCTTTTATAGGAAAAATTATTCTTCTAAATTTGACGTATTTTATCCCCCATAAATGACTTTTTTAGAGTTTCCTCCTTCATAAAATATGTTCATAAATGTCTTTTCTATTTTCCCTCAAAATATCAGTGAATTTATCCAATGTATGTAGAAGTTATGGAATTTTCATTGAATAGGACTTTTTCGGAACGAAATTTCCAAGAAGCATCCTGTAAATATATAATGATCAATATCCAACTTAATTGATAAAAAAATCTATGGAATTTATTGGGTGAACTATAATATGATTCATCTTCAATATCCAGGTTGAATCACCTAAATCGGAGGTTTGGAGGCTGAGTTATGCATCTATTATGGTGGTGGGGTCCACGCAGTCTCCCAGAAAATTTTCCAACTTCAATGAATTTTTCGGGAAACTAGATGTTCAAATCAGATCTAGGTAATAAAGATAATGTTAGAGGAAATAAAATAAGTATTATAAAAAAAGAATCCAAAAATTTTGAATTATAGTTTTTATAAAATGACAAAATTACCCCTGTGGTCAAAATCTCTCCAAAACCTAGAATTATGCATTTTTACAAAATTTTGCTCATTTTCATTCTAAAATTCAAATTACACATTATTTTAATAAATAATTTAAATACATGGGGTTTATTATTTCATAAAAGTAAAAAAAATATTCATTATTTTTATTAAAAATATGTACCTAAATTTTGTCTGTCAGTTATCTAGCCCACTTACTTAGTTAACTCGAAAAGGTGTTAAGTTTATCAGGAGAAAAGAATGTGATGATTATTTTGAGGAATTGAAAAGAATATTGGAGAAAGATCCAATATTATAATTACCTTATATAAATGGTGAGTTTGTTATCTATAATGATGCTTAGTTGAATGGACTTGGTTGTGTCCTAGTGAAGAATGATCAGGTAATTGCTTATGCTTCACGTTAGTTGAAACCTCATGAGTTAAATTCCCCTACACATGATTTAGAATTAGATGCGGTTGTTTTTTCATTAAAAATTTGGAGGCATACTCGGTATGGAGTAAAATGTGAAATATATACTGACCAAAAAAGTTTGAAGTATATATTCACTGAGGAATAATTGAACATGTGACAGAGGAGATGATTATAATTAATCAGGGATTATGATTACATGATCCATTACCATCCAAGGAAGGAAAATAAAGTGGATAATGCTTTGAGCTGAAATAGTAATTCTACATTAACCATGTTACGTTTGGAACAACTGTTGAGTCAATAAGGTTTTCCTTATGACTTTTCCATTCCTTCTTGTTTTGAAAATCACAAACACCATATACTTAAGAAAATATTATTTTTACCCCCATAAGGAAAATTTACTTCTTTAAGGAAATTTACTTTAACCTAGATTTTCTTATACATAGCAATATTATTCTTAAACTCAAAAACCGGATTCATAACCAAATTTCCGGAGCCATATAATGAAAATATTTGGAGCATTCTGCTTTTAGGATCCGAATTCTGGATGTGATCTGTAATGTAGTTCTAATCCGAATTCTGGATTCCGAACTCTAAAGAAGTTCGACTCCGAACTCTTAAGCAGTTCGACTCCGAACTCTGAAGAAGTTCGACTCTGAACTCTTTTGTAGTTCGACTCCGAACTCTGAAGAAGTTCGACTCTGAACTCTTTTGTAGTTCGAATCTGAACTATGAAGAATCTCAACTCAAAACTCTGAAGAAGTTAGACGCCAAAATCTTTTGTAGTTCGACTCCGAACTCTGAAGAAGCTCGACTCCGAACTCTTAAGAAGTTCGACTCCGAACTTTTAAGCAGTTCTACTCCGAACTCTTAAGAAGTTCGACTCCAAACTCTACAGGTTCAGAATCCGATATCTAGTGAAACTAGACTCCGAATTCCTATAAAACAGAATCCGAACATTTCTTAACATAGGCTCTGAACTTCATTTTGATTAGACTCCGAACTTTTGACTTACTTACACTACGAACTATTGATTAGATTTTACTCACAAATTCTTTGTTTCAAAATGATGTCGTGCATTCAGTTATACATAGTTTGTTATAAAATGATGTCATCTATTCTATTTCTAATTAACCATTGGTTGAGTTACACGTGTACAGGTCCCTCCGATTTTCTTGGAAAATATGACCGTTGGAGGAGGGAGCAGACGGTTGGAAATTTGCCTATAAATAGGAGCTCATTTGAAAGAGCTCCATACACAATGAAATTGATCAATCTAGAAACCACACGCTGCTAAGGTGATTTCTAGAGAGAGAAATATTTTCATGCCTTGTGCATACTGATCCGCTTGTTCAGTTTTTGCTTCGTGTGACTCCGAATGTTGTTGATCACATTGGAGGACTTCCGGGGATAGGAAGACAAAGGTGCCGACTACCTTGAAGTATGAGGACTTCCTTGCTGAGGAAGACAGAGGTTGCCAACTACCTTGAAGTTGAGGGATTGCGGGGATAGTAAGACAGAGACTCCGAGCTTCATATCGAGGGCTTACCCTGGTGTGGGTAAGATAGACTTTCTTGAAAGTATAAATCAAAGGACCTTTATCCTAGGTTGTTGGATACCCTTCTCTTTGGGTTAAAAGACTTGTATCTTGTTACTTGTAGTTTTTCTACTCGTTTATTTCCTATGCATTTTGTATTATAAAGAAAGTATAATTTTATTATACTTCCTTACTTGTACTCTATTTCATTTAGATTCTATACGCTTTAAGGTAGAATCTCATATTTTAAACTTTTGTTAAGTTTCAATTTCCGGAACCGTATTTCCGAAACCTACTTTCGAAATCTCTTTCCAAGTTTTCATTTGGTGTTAGTGGTGTTGTGAATTTTCTTAGTTTAACTTTGTTAAACTTAGCTCTTTCCTTCGCTTAAGGAGAACATAGTTATTCATAACTAACTTTAAAGGTTCCAAAGGAATTTTTAATGTATACAATTCACCCCCCTCTTGTATATTGAGCATCTACATCATTATTTCGATCCTACAATTGGTATCAGAGCAGGTCTCTGAAATACTTATACTCATGAATAAGTCTTTCTTGCTCATTTTCTTTTTTCTTCACAATAACTTTGTCATTCCGAACTTTTTCATTCCGAACTTTCTCATTCCGAACATTGTCATTCCGAACTTTGTCATTCCGAACTTTGTCATTCCGAACTTTGTCATTCCGAACATTGTCATTCCGAACTTTATCATTTCAAACTTTGTTGTTATGAATTTTTTTTCTAACAAGTTTGTGTACCGAAGGTTGTTTTAAGCATGGAAGGAATCAATGTTGGTTCCATTGATAATCTAAATCCTACAAGACCACCAATCTTTTATGGTAATGACTATGAGTACTGGAGAGATCGAATGAAAACTTTTTTTATCAATACTGGAGTAGAAAATTTTGTTATGATTACTGGTGATTATAAAATTACTGATAAGGAAGTTAGAACTTTCACTAACTAGGAAAAGAAAGAGTATCAACTCAATTATAAGGTACGCAATACTCTACTGTGTTCAATGACTAGAAATATATATAGCCAAATTTCTTCTTGTGAAGCAGATAATTGTATCTGGAAGAAGTTAGAGGTTACACACTTTGGAACTTCTAAAGTGATTGAGACTAGGAGAGCTATGCTTAGAGCTGAATATCATGGCTTCAATTTTCCGTATGGTGAACTAATTTGTAAAGTTCAACAGAGATTTATGACTATCGTCAACAGCTTACAGTCTATGGGAGAAAAAGTGTTAGATGATGAAGCACTTGTGGATAAGATAATTGATATCTTTCCTAATGAGTGGGAATCTAAAAGAACAACTATAGATGAGAATAGAAAGGTCACTCAAATTTCTCTTGATGAGTTATTTGGAACTCTTCTCCAACATGAAACCATAATGAAGAGAGACGCTGAAAACATTAAAAAGAAGAATGGGAATGGTACTTTTTCTTTTACAACAACATCGAATCAGATGAAAGCTATGACTCCAGAGAGAGTAACCAGATCCAAGTCTAAGAAAGTTATTTTCCAATCTGAATCTAGTGAGAGTGAAATCTCTGAAAGTGAGTTAGAAAATATTGCTCGAAGGATGAACAAGATAGCTGACCAGAGAAATTTCCAATCCAAGTATAAGAAAAAGGACAGGAAAGATAAGAAATATGGAGAAGTTACTTGTTATGAATGCAAGAGAGATGGACATATTAGACCAGATTTCCCTTTGCTAAAAAAGAAAGAAAGGAAAGAAAGGCATTCAGACAGGAACAGAAAGAAGTATTATAAAGCCAAAGCTAAGAAAGTTCTGAAATCTAGTGACACTTGGAGTGCCAGTGGTAGTGACTCTTCAGATGAATCTTCTAATTATGAATCTTCAGGACAGAAGAATCTTGGTCTTATAGCCAGATTACCTATTGATAATCATTGTTTTATGGCTAAGGTATGAAATGTTGAATCACTACTGGAAAAACAGCCTATACGCACGGTTCAAAACCGTGGGTATAGCCCCCAAAACCGTGGGGATAGCCTATACCCACAGTTTTGGGAACCGTGGGCTGGAACGGCGTCGGTATAGGTCCCCAGCCTATACCCACGGTTTTGGAAAACCGTGGGTATAGGTGTCCTGCCACCGTGTCACCGAAACATAGACAATTTCCACGGTGTCGACGGCTTTTGCCCACGGTTTCAAAACCGTGGGTATAGGTCCTAAAATAATGCGGCCGCCGAGTTTCGATCCCGCAACCTCTTCGCTGCAAACACCGCATCTAACCACTACCCTAACTTCACATATATATATATATATATATATTTAGTTAAATATAGTTATAAAAACCGTGGGTATAGAGGGAAGAACCATGGGTATAGGGTTCCCGCCAAAAAAAAATTCCTTCCCGCGGGAAAAAAATTTTCCCGCGCACACAAAATTGACCTATACCCACGGTTTTTCATAACCGTTGGTATAGGTATTTTATCCCAGACCTATCCCCATGGTTTTGGGGAAAACCGTGGGGATAGAGACCCCTATACCCATGGTTTTGGGAAACCGTGGGTATAGGTGACTTTTCAGGACCTATACCCACGGTTTGCCAAAACCGTGGGGATAGACACCCCCTATACCCACGGTTTTGGCAAACCGTGGGTATAGGTCATGAAAAGTCACCTATACCCACGGTTTTCCAAAACCGTGGGTATAGGGGGGGTCTATCCCCACAGTTTTGGTGAAAATCGTGGGGATAGGTACATTTTCCAATAGTGAATCATTGACCAATGTTTCTTTAAATTCTAATGACAGTAAGTATTATTACTCTTCTGATAAAGAATTCTCTTCTGATGAATAAAATACTTTACCTACTTATGAATAAGTCTCTAGGTTTGCTGAACTTCTTGAAATTGAGAATTCCAAACTCAATAAGAAACTTGATAAGGAAAACTCACGGAATTTTATTCTTACAAAAGAGATATCAGATCTTTCTAAAGATCTTGATAGGAAAAATACTGATTTTGAAAGTATTTCAAAAAATCTTGAGGAAGTAAGTTCTGAGAAGAACCAACTTTCTAAAGAGTTAGAAAAAGTATTTTCTAAGAAAAATATTTTCGATCCTCGCTCTAGTTCTAAATCTAATGATTTTGAGGATAAAAACTTGGTTATAAAACTCAAGTCCGAAATTTTTTCCTTAAAGAAGTGTTTATCAAACTTTACCCACGGTAAGGAAAATTTTGATAAAATGTATTCCCAAATACGACCTTTAAGAAATAAATCCGGATTTTGTTATACCCATGAAAAACCAATTTTTAGTAACAATTATTTTGTTCCTCAAAGTGCCCCATTTTGTACTAAGTGTCAATATGGTGGTCACTAGGCAAATAATTTTTCCTTAAACAAAACCCAATCTCTAGGATTTTACAAAGCTTATTTCTCAAAGAAGATGTGGGTACCTAAAATTTTGTTATCTAGTAATCTCGGATCCAAGCAAGTTTGGATTCCGAAAGTCTAATTTTCTTCTTGATTTCAGGAAAATAAAGAGAGTACCAGCAACAATACATGGTACATGGATAGTGGATGTTCCCGACACATGATTGGTAACAAAAGCTATTTTGAAAATATTATAAAAAAAAGGAGATATCATTTTTCAGTTTATCAGAACGCAAGATCAACTTGCTGATATCTTCAAAAAATCATTATCTTCCGATAGATTTGAATATATTAAACAAAATTTAGGAATGATAACCGTAAGTTAATCATTCTTCATTGACTTCTTGTTGAACAATTCTATTAATAGTAATAAACTCCTTTTCATAGGGGGAGTACATTTTTTTTAAAATTTTTTTTCTTCAAACTTTTCGGAACTAAGATTTCCAGAATGGAAATTTCCAGAACTGAAATTTTCCGGAACCGAAATTTTTCGTATTTAAAACTTCCAGAATGGAATTTTCGTACTAATAATTTTCGGAATGGAGATTTTCGGACTGGAATTTTCGTAACGAAGTTTTCATACTGCAACTATCGTAATGAAGTTTTTTTCAAGAAGAATATTACAAATTTTGAATAATATTTCTTGTCAATCCGTAAGTTATGATTTTCCTACTTATAGTTTTGTAATCAAATTTTGCTTACTGGTATCTTCCTTGTTTAGTTCAGATTCTAGTTTTTCCTCAAATCCGAATGTTTTCTTTAAAAAACCCTAAAAGATCGGAGTCAATTTTTTTTTCTTGCGGAATTATTCTCAACCGTCAGATCAAGTCATAGTATTTTCAACCATTGGATGACTTTTGGAAGACCAACGGTCAAATTCTTTGCCTATAAAAGGGGGTCCTGAGACTCGTCCCACATCGGTTTTCCAAGATTTTGCATCTCAAAGCTCTGCTGATCCTCTTAAGGCCGGTTCCAAACCTTGTGAATCCGATCTAAATCCTACAGTTTATTTCATTCCGAATGTCTGTTGAAGAAACCTCTCAAGATATTTCAACTATCAAACCAATTTCAAAGTGGTTAGTTTACAGGGAAAGGTTAGTTCATCTGGATTTTTATAAGCTTGATTCTCTTATTTCAAAGAATATTAGACTGAATGGATGGGACGATGTATGCATAGAAAAATCAGATAAATAGGATCCGGTTTATATTGACTTGTTGATAGATTTTTATGAGTCTATTTCCTTCTTGGTGGAAGATGGCAGAGAAAGGTTTTCTTTTAAGTCTTATGGGAAGACTTATAAACTTTCTTACACTAAGGCAGCAAGCCTGGTTGGTATAGAATATGAGGGAGAAGCTGAATTTTGTTCTCACAAACTTCTCGATGTACAAGAAAGTTTCAATAAAGAGAAGGCACTGAAGTGTCTTGGGCTTAAGGATTATTCAACAACTAAGATTGCTCGGCTCACTCCGAATAATAGAATACTTCAACTATGGGTGAAAGGTTTTCTGGTTCCGAGAAAAGGAGATAAAGACAATCTGAAGAAGAGTGATATCTATGTCTTAGATTTTTTGGTAAATCTAAGAAAGATAAATCTAATAAGACATGTCTTGGTTACAATCAAGAATATTAAAGAAGGAAATCTGAGACCTCAGATTATGATGTTTCCTGCCTTACTGTCTAAGTTGATTTTTCGATGCTTAGAATCTTTCAAAGTTGCCTCCAAATCAAAGATCCGGAATAGCAAGCTCATGCTTGTCAGTGATGATACGCTTAAAAGAATGAAGATGGGTTTTTCTAGTGAGTTCGGAGAATTTTACCCCCTATCCGTGGAGGAATTAGAAACAGCTGAAAAAGAATCTCTAGAACCTTCAAAAAAGAAAAGGAAGAAGAGAAAGTCTAAGGATGTAGTTACTGATGAAGAAGTTCCTCAGCCTAAGGAAACTGAATTCGCACCTCCCAAGCCAAAGAAGCAGAAAATCTATGCAGATGAAGTAGCAGCAAAGTGGAGGAAAGATAAAGAAATGAGGAAGGAAGGGGATCCTCAATTCGTATTAGACCCTACTGAGGCTAAGGAATTAAAAGAAAAAGCTGCTGAGGAGCTAGAAAGGCAAAAAAAGGAAAAGAAGTTGAGAAAGAAGATGACTGAAGACGAACTAGTGCAATCTGTGCTAAAAGATACAGAGTTAGCTTCCTAAAGGCTTCCAGTTCCGGAAACGTTCGGTATTGAACCTTCTTTACCAGAAACTTTAGCGAAAAACTATGTCACTCTGGAAAAGGACAAGGGCAAAGGAATAGTTGTAGAAGATTTGAAATAAGTTTCTGAAGTAGAAGAGGAAGAAGAAGAAGAAGAAGAAGAGGAGAGTGAAGATCTGGATACCTTGATCAAGCAAGTACAGGACTACAAAGATAAGGCTGAATCCGCAAAGATAGTTACCTCAGGAAAGGGAGATGATGAAGCTAGCAAGCAATATCCAGAAGAAGAAGAAGAAGCGAATGAGATGTTTGATGAAGAAGAATCCTAACTTTCTTGAGGAAGGAAAAGAAAGACAGAAACCAGATGAGGATCAGATTGTTCAAGTTTCTGAATCTGAGGAAGTATCTCTAAATGTGCAATCCATTCCGAAATCTGATAAAGGGAAGCAAAATCTAATGGAGACACCCATTAAAGATGGCATCAGAAGGAAAGAGGTTGGTGGTAACTCTAGAAGGAAGATGATGCCGGTTTAAGAAGAGGAATCTCAAAAAGAAGTTTCTGATTCGGAATCATCATCCCACGAGCATGATTTTGTGGTTCAATCTCTGAGAAAGTTAGTGGACACAATTTCGATTCTTCCAACAATAGATTCTAGATGCCAGTTGCTGCAATAATCTATGAATCAAAAATCAGATTCTTTATCCATGGTAATGGATAAGTTTGTGAAGTTGGAAGCTGAACAGAAAAGTTTTCTGATCGATTATGACATGCATAGAAAGTACTGCAGTAAAGTAACCAAGTGGTCTAAAAGAGTTGATGAAGATTTAGTTCAATTTGAGAATTTTCAGGCTGAAGTTCAAAATGCTTTTAAAATAGAGGATAAAATGGTTAATGAGATTTCTGAGAAGTTGACCCATGAGAAAAAATTTCGGAATCAACAGGTCAGGGATATGAATGGGAAGCTTAACTCGGTATCTCAAAATTGGAAAACTGAAAGATATTTCCAGATTGAGTTTCAGCAGAAGATGGAAAAGTAAGATGAGTTGTTGAAGTTGCAGAAAGAAGCCTTGGAGGCTCAGGCAGAGGCTTTAAAATCTCAAGAAGAAAAGGTAAAATCCTTGGAGAGGAAATGAGAGGAAGATCAAAGAGACTTGAAGAAACTCAAAGCCTTGTTGAAGCATCTCATTCCGATGGAAAAGGAATACAAATTAATCCACTCTGATGTTTTGTTGTAGTTGTCTTTCCTTGTATTTTTTCCCCAACTCTAATGAAATGGTTATCTGGTTGGTTTGTATCTTGTTATATACTAATGTTTCAGGTAGTATACTTTGTTTTCCATTCCCTTCAATTATTTTTGAAAATCACAAAGGGGGAGAAGGAAAAAGAACTATTCCTAAGGAGAAGAAAGGAAAAATTTATAAGAGAAATATCCTTAATGAAAGGGGGAGTTTCCCACTACGAAGTTTTTTTTCATTCTTACAATAATGAAAACTCTACTCCGGAAACCCAGAATACAATCCTTATAGTTTCAATGCCTAAGGGGGAGTTAGTTGTATTCACTTCTATCTATGAACAAGGGAGATAAGTTTTAATTTTCAAAGTCTAATGAAAATTTTCAAAATCCTTATATACTTTTTCAAATGGATGTTTGTGCTTTCCAAAAAGGGGGATATTGTTGAGTCAATAAGGTTTTCCTTATGATTTTTCCATTCCTTCTTGTTTTGAAAATCACAAACACCTTATACTTAAGAAAATATTATTTTTACCCCCATAAGGAAAATTTACTTCTTTAAGGAAATTTACTTTAACCTAGATTTTCTTATACATAGCAATATTATTCTTAAACTCAAAAACCAAGTTCATAACCAAATTTCCGGAGCCATATAATGAAAAGATTTGGAGCATTCTATTTTTAGGATCTGAATTCAGGATGTGATCTGTAATGTAGTTCTAATCCGAATTCTGGATTTCGAACTCTAAAGAAGTTCGACTCCGAACTCTTAAGCAGTTCGACTCCGAACTCTGAAGAAGTTCGACTCTGAACTCTTTTGTAGTTCGACTCCGAACTCTGAAGAAGTTCGACTCTGAACTCTTTTGTAGTTCGAATCCGAACTCTAAATAATCCCGACTCCGAACTCTGAAGAAGTTCGACTCCGAACTCTTTTGTAGTTAGACTCTGAACTCTGAAGAAGCTCGACTCCGAACTCTTAAGAAGTTCGACTCCGAACTTTTAAGCAGTTCGACTCTGAACTCTTAAGAAGTTCGACTCCGAACTCTACAGGTTCAGAATCTGATCTCTGGTGAAACCAGACTCCAAAATTCCTATAAAACAGAATCCGAACATTTCTTAACATAGGCTCCGAACTTCATTTTGATTAGACTCCGAACTTTTGACTTACTTACACTCAGAACTATTGATTAGATTTTACTCACAAATTCTTTGTTTCAAAACGATGTCGTGCATTCAGTTATACATAGTTTGTTATAAAACGATGTCGTCTATTCTGTTTCTAATTAACCGTTGGTTGAGTTACACGTGTACAGGTCCCTCCGAGTTTCATGGAAAATATGATCGTTGGAGGAGGGAGAAGACCGTTGGAAATTTGCCTATAAATAGGATCTCATTTGAAAGAGCTCCATACACAATGAAATTGATCAATCTAGAAACCACACGCTGCTAAGGTGATTTCTAGAGAGAGAAATATTTTCATGCCTTGTGCGTACTGAACCGCTTGTTCAGTTTTTGCTTCGTGCGACTCCGAATGTTGTTGATCACATTCAAGGACTTCCGGGGATAGGAAGACAGAGGTGCCGACTACCTTGAAGTTCGAGGACTTCCTTGCTAAGGAAGACAGACGTTGCCAACTACCTTGAAATTGAGGGTTTGCGGGGATAGTAAGACAGAGACTCCGATCTTCATATCGAGGGCTTACCCTGGTGTGGGTAAGACAGACTTGCTTGAAAGTATAAATCAAGGGACCCTTATCCTAGGTTGTTGGATACCCTTCTCTTTGGGTTAAAAGACTTGTATCTTATTACTTGTAGTTTTTCTACTCGTTTATTTCCGCTGCATTTTGTATTATAAGGAAAGTATAATTTTCTTATACTTCCTTACTTGTACTCTGTTTCATTTAGATTCTATACGCTTTAAGGTATAATCTCATATTGTAAACTTTTGTTATGTTTCAATTTCCGGAACCATATTTCTGGAACCTACTTTCAGAATCTCTTTCCAAGTTTTCATTTAGTGTTAGAGGTGTTGTGAATTTGCTTAGTTTAACTTTGTTAAACTTAAATCTTTCTTTTTCTTAAGGAAAACATAGTTCTTCATAACTAACTTTAAAGGTTCCAAAGGAATTTTAAAGTATACAATTTACCCCCCCTCTTGTATATTGAGCATCTACATCATTATTTCGATCCTACAACAACATCTGTTGATTAAAGATTTGATGAACTTTTACCTAGAAGTTTTTGGTGCAAAAAATTCCTCTATTTTGTTTCTAGTGTCAGAGAAATCATCTCTATCCGAAAGAATTAAACAAGCGTAGAAGGAAGACAATGAGTTTTATAAAAAGGTAGAGTTTTTTCAGAAGAGTAATTTTCCTGAATTTAACATTGATAATGACTGTATTTTGAGATTTGGGAAGATATTATATATGACTTGTGATTCTATGTTGAAGAACGAGTTGTTCTGTGAAGCTCATAGTTCTCCATTTTTAGTTCATCTCAAAAGTACTAATATGTACATAGTTATTCGGGAATACTACTGGTGGGATGGAATAAAAAGATATATTGTTGACTTTATTATGATGTATTTTAATTTTCAACAGGTTAAAGAAGAGTGATAGTTTAAAGACCTGGAAATTATATTTTTTTAAATTATTTGGGATTATTATGAGTCTGTGAAAATTGATGGTGCATGATTCTAAGGCCCAGTGTGCCCAGAATGGAATTTTTAACTTTTTTTAAGGTACGTTCAGTAAACATACGTGCGGCATTTTCTAAATTGTGAATCGGTGCTCAAAATTGAAATATGAGAGCACCATTGAATCTACAGCGCTGAGTTTTTCTGAAGGGAAGCTTCCATTCAATCGTAGTAGGTCCAGAGAAAAAGATAAATTTTTGGAATTTACAAAAAAATAATAAAATAACTTAACAAAGATATTTTATTTCTTTTCTGTAACTATTGAGTAGAGGTGGTGGGACCCATGACTTTTCAATCCATTTAATGGCTTGACACTTCTGTTTTGTAACCATGACGTTGTAACATTAAATTTGGTTCATAAATTAGTAGCATTATTGTCATTAAACATGTTAGGAACCTCTGTCTATTTAATAAAAGCTCAGGTGTAGGATTTTGGCACAAAGGCAAGGAACCTCTGAAAAAGTGTTGTGGAAACTTCCACAGAGGAACAGAAGCTTGGACCGCAATGTCGGAGGAATTGAATCAGGAATGATGAACGCTGGTAGCTTTATCAATTGCAGATTCTCCATCCACCACCACAACATCTCCATTTCTAAGGTAGGGGTTTTTATTTAATTCAAGAAATTCCCACAATTATTTTCCTTGTTATTAAATTAGATGGTGTTTGTTGCATGGTATTTGTAGGGGGTTTATTTATTAACGATTATCTTTGATGAATTGAATAATCCCCCTTGTTATAATGCTAACACGGAGGGAGCAGGAGAAACGAACAAGGACATACCCTCCGACACTTCGTTCCTGTTGCATTCTTTAGGGGAAATATTTCCAACTTGACAGAAAGTGGAAAACATGAGGCACGCAATGACAGTGGCATCCCGAGAATCCCATATGCATGTCCAGATGAAGGAACGGACCACTGGATCCCACCCGTAGGGTCATGAAAGTCCCGCCGGCATGGCATCGATGCGGCAGCGCCGACAGGTGAAGGCGATAATTGGCACTCGCCAGCCATGGAAGAGGGTGGCACCACGATGGATGGAAAAGCGACTGGATCTTGTCCAGCTGCAGAGGAAGGAGGCAGCGCGCCGTCATGTTCCATGACAAAGGAGGGGACTTGCTACCTACGGGTCTCACGTCTGATGAGGTAGAACCACCTGACACCACCATTTAAAAGAGGTGAATGACTCTTTGAGCCGTTCAAGAGGTGGAACAAGCAACCCCTATGTGGGTCGCACCCTCCGGTGGACTGAACCACCATGAATCAGCCCAAGTCGGTTCGGGTCGGGCTGAGCAGGGTCGACCCGAACTAGGTCAGGCTAGATCGGACTGAACCTAGACCCTCTTAGGCCTCGATATGCTTAAAAGGTGGTATATTGTGAACCAGATGTTTGTTTGATGAACCGTCTATGGTTTCAGGATCCTTGGTGTGAGAAGGTACTTTTGAGTTACTCCAGAAGAGTTTTGGATAAAGTTTAAGTACGGTCGGGTGGGATCAACCCAAAATCCAACTGGTCCCTCGGCACTAAAATTCCAAAAACTAACAGATCGGGCGTCCGGTTGACGCGTCGTGTATTTTGTTGGACACTTAAGACATGACAGATCATTGGGAAACTTCTAAGTGGGACTTCATGCCGATTGAAATATGACTGATGGATTGAGGAGCAGTTTCTCCCAAAAACAAGCATACTATGAGTGAGAATCCTATGGCTGGATGAGATGTGAATAATGAAGAGAGATTCTCTATGAATCAACACCGAGCGATTCTGTATGAATCAACACCCAATAATTCTATGTGAATCAGGACCCAAAGATTCTGTGTGAATGAGCACTAAACGATTCAGTGTGAATTTTCACCTAGCGATTCTGTGTGAATCAAAACCTAGATATTTTTTATAAATCAGCATCGAGCAATTCTATGTGAATCACTACCCAGTGATTCTTTGTGAATCAGCTCCCAATGATTCTATGTGAATCAACACCAAGGGATTCTATGTGAATAAGCACCGAGCAATTCTCTGTGAATCATCACCCAATGATTCTGTGTGAATCAGCACCTATAGATCCTATGTGGGTATTTCAGGGGTTAGTACCTATCAATATTGTGTGGGTAAACAACATTTAATCTTGATAGAGTAAGATTATCAAGACTTAATACTAATCATATGTACTATTGTACTCAGTTATACCTAGTTTGATCTGTGTCTATTTCTTTGTGCTTTGTGATTGAGATCATACTTGTGATTTCCCTTTATGGAAATCTGAGAGACCTTTTGGGGTCTCGGGGTCCCTAATAAGTATTGTTATACTCACCCCTGCACAGGCTTCCCCCGCACCTTGTTGTGTCTTGTGTGGATGATGGGTAGCCTTGACTAAGACTCGAGGAGTCCAGTGTTGGTGCGGCGACCGACACATCCATACACCAGGACCCTAAATTCTGATTTCTGACTCGATGCATGAAAACACTGAGTGCATATGTTTTGAAAATGTTTTAATTTTGATCTCTTTTGAGTCAACTCATTAGGTATAAATTACTGATCATCGAACACCTGTTTATTTTCAGGATGTCGCTGCGTAGACATCAATCCAGGATTCCCGAGAGAGTAAACAATGACGGCCCACCGAGCGATGAGGCTTCGGTGCAAGGACCTCTTACTGTTTTATCACCTTCGGGTGGTGCCCCAAAAACACCACCACCCATTGGGTAGAAGTTTCCACCAGCCCCACTGGAGGATAGTTCACACCAACTAAGAACATTGCATGAGTTCCAATAGCAGATACCTCTGAGGTTTTGAGGCGAGATAGTTCCTCAAGAAGTTGAGGACTGGCTAGAGGTTGTGGCTAGAGTTTTCCACCTAGTTGAGACACCAGTGGAGCTGTTGGTGATCCTAGCTGCTAGTCTTTTCCTGGGCAAGACAGGAAGATGGTGGAGCATGACACCCTAGTTACATGACAAGGATACCCTCACCTAGATGAAATTTGAGAAACTCTTTAGGGAGCAGTTCGTTCCAGTGACACTACCATCTGTGCATATCCAGGAGTTGTTTCACTTACAGCAGGGCAGCTTATTAGTGTCCCAGTACTCAGTGAGATTCACTGAACTCTCACGCTACTCCACTAACATGGTGCGGGACCCCTTCTTCAGGGCCCGAACCTATGACCAGGGTCTCCAGTGGGAGATCAGAGCGTCGATGATATCTTTCAATATCTTAACGCATGTTGGAGTGCTCGAGTGAGCATTATTAGTGGAGAGATTCTTAGCTGAGCATGAACCAACGCTAAGAGCCACCACTGAATGGCAGGTAGCCGAGTCATCTATTGTAGGCTGTAGGAAGATGATGCAGAGGTCCAAGCAGACCAGACCTTCTAGAGGGAAACCCCAGGATGTAGGTTCATAGGTGCGGAGCTCGTGAGGAAGAGGGGTTCATCAGGTAAGAAGACTGTGCTTCATGTGCGGCGGGTAGGGACACATGGATTGTGACTACCTCACCCATTGTCCTGATGATCAGAAGACGGTTGAGGAACCACCGAGGCAGTTACCAAGGTTCAAGCGAGGAGGTCCACAGGGCGGCAGATGTGGAAGAGGAGCATGTCGTGCAGTAAGTGGTGGATGAAGGTTTTAGATTCTACCACCACCACCCCTAGGAGGTCCACCATGACCACAAGAAACAGGTGGACATGGGCGAGCTCAGCTACAGGAAGTATATGCCTATGACCATTACGCTCCAGATTTGATTAGAGGTATGATCTGTTTCTATTTCACCCTAGATGGAGTACTTATAGACACAGGTTCCAATCACTCTTTCATTGCCACAACACTCGTTCAGAGCTCAGAGATTATGATGGAGCTGTTGGCTTGATCGTTTTGATTAAAGACTCTTACGTGAGAAGATTCGATGATTACACACTAGTGAAGGTAGCGTGAGATCACTCTAGGAGGTGAGATCTTCAGCTGGGATCTCTTAGTAGCAACTTTGAGGACTTACGATGTCATCTTAGGTATGGACTGGCTATCCATAGTCCATGCTCAGATCGACTGTTTTAGGTGCAAAGTGTGGTGTTTCTGCTAGGATGGGATCTTTTTTACTATCACTGGTGAGGAGGAAACCTTTGTAGCCCAGGATGGACTATCTCTAAGGAGGGTGAATCTGATTACTCATCATTTGGCTAGCCTCACCCTCGGAGTAGTTGATGTGAGTAGTCCGAGTTATCCTGTAGTGGTGGACCTGTATGATGATGTCTTCCCTAATGATGTTCTGGGACTACCTCCTCACAGAGAGGTAGAATTTCACATTGACCTTTACCCCGGTACAACACTGATATCTACACCAACATATCATATGGATCCCATGGAGCTTCGTGAGATGAGGGTATTGTTGGAGGACTTGCAAAGAAAGCAGTTTGTAAGGCCCAGTGTTTCTCCATGGCAATCCTCAATCTTGTTCGCCAAGAAGGAAGATGGGATTCAAAGGCTTTGTGTTGACTATCGGGACATGAACCAAGTGACTGTAAAGAACAAGTATCCTCTACTGAGGATCAATGATCTCTTTGACCAGCTGAAGGGAGCTTGTTAGTTTTCAAAGACAGACCTCAGATCATGTTATCATCAACTCAGGGTACGAGACAAGGACGTACTGAAGACAACCTTCAAATTTCAGTATGGTCATTATGAGTTCTTGGTGATGCCTTTCGGCATGACCAATGCTCTAGTTGTGTTCACAGGGCTCATTAATTGGATCTTCTAGCCATACCTCAATCGTTTTGTGGTGGTCTTCATTGATGACATCTTGATATACTCAGCGTTGGATGAAGAGCACATCACATACCTACAGATAGTTCTGGATACACTCTGAGAGCACCATATTTATGGAAAGATCTCGAAGTTCCAATTTTGGATATAGTAAGTTCACTTCCTGGGGCATGTTATCTCGGTAGCTGGAGTCTCAGTGGATCCGGAAATGATAGAGGCAATGCTTTCTTTGGAGCCACCCAGAATTGTGACTGAGGTGCAAAGTTTCTAGGGATTGGTTGTGTACTATCAAATATTTGTACCTATGTTTTCTAGAGTAGAGGAACCCTTTTAAACCTTGAAAAATAAGGGGAAACCATTCTTGTGATTGAGAAGTTCCATAAGAGTTTTCAAAAGCTAAGGAAGATACTGACAAGTGCCCCCATCTTGAGGCTACCAAAAGACGGTGTTGGGTATGTAGTCTGGTACGACGCATCAGGGACTAGACTAGGTTGTGTCATGATTCAGGAGCGAGAGATAATCACCTACAGCTCATGGCAGTTGAGACAACATGAGTAGAACTACACTATCCCTGAACTGGAGTTAGCAGTAGTGGTCTTTGCGCTGAAGTTGTGGCGGCACTACTCGATGGGTGAACAGTTTAATGTTTACTCTAATCACAAGATTCCCTAGTATATCTTCTCATAGAATTTCCTAAACCTGAGACAAAAACTATGGATAGAGTGTAATGCCCTAACCCCAGTTACCCAGAGTCGGTGCATTATTACATAACATTGTCATGATCACAAAATATCATGTCTCGAAAGACCGATTAGTTTAGTAGCCTTCAAATCACTAGATACATCCATAAAGTTTACATTACATCATAAAATGAAAACTACAACAACATAGTCTCCATAGTCCACACTCATATCCCCTCATACTATCCCTACAGGTCATTCATAAAATACTTCTTCAAATCTTGGGAAAAATAAAACATAGAAATGGGTGAGCTCAGATGCCCAGTAAGGATAACAACATAGCAGAAACTTTCATAAATAAGTATAAACATTTAAGTCAATGTACAACTAAAACAAAAGCATTTTAAAATTGAACTTCAACATAATATGGCAGAAATAAAATGAAATAATTCCATTTACTTATTCACATGGATATTCTACTAGTCAAATAATAACATGCAATATCAATAACCACTTTCATAATGATATAATCCATAATTCCAGACTATCATAACCACATAGTCAAGGTCTCGAGCCAATAATACAAATAAGATTTTGTCAAGGCCATGTTACAAGACACTATTTTGTCTCGTGAAACCTACCGATGCATCGAGGAGCTATATCGGGCTCCACCTGTCACTTATTAAGTCCAATGCATTCCTCATATGAAAAGGTTTAAACATAACATAAACATTTGTATTAAAACTAGCAAACGAAATGTCAATACTTTCTCCATAAACCATGAATGGTATAATAATTATCCACAGTCAAACATATCACAAAACCATCAATACAATATGGAAGTTTTGTATTATAATAAATAAACTTCAAATAAGCTTAAAATCCATCAAATGATGTTAACATATATGAAATAAAACTATTTGAGAGAAATATCTCTTTTTTGAAATCATTTAAAAGTCACATAATTATAAAAGAAAACCTTTACTTTGAAAATATTCTTATAATCTTGTAAGGGAAGCTTCAATAATTTTATAATGGCGGAAAATAGCCACACCCGCCGTATAAGTTAAAAAAAATACATTCTTACCTTAATTCTGTCGAAAAGGTTAAAAAGGAACTTATTTGGAAAATGACGGAAAGATTCCTTTATAAACTTCTTATAAAAAGTCAAACAAGGTTATAAATGAATTTAACCCATATTCTGTAAAATAGTAAGAATGTTTTGAAATACATTTTTAAGAAACATGGATGTGGATGACAAAGAGGTCCCAGTACATAATTACGTATAAATAACCTCGGATAATGAAAGGATTGTGAAATAAATCCTTACTTTGTACTTTTACTTGGTTGAGGGTAGGTTAAACTCATGTATAATGGTGAAATAATTGTTACTAAATATTACAATAATTATATACATTAATATGATATCATATATGATCTTTTAACATTTATTTGTTAATAATATCTTAGTATTATCATCGTTTCGGGTGTTAACAGATTCGTCTTTCTTTATATTATTTGTTATGTGAGCCATAAGTGTTATGGATGGGATGTATATTATTCATATCTATAATTATATCAAGTCCTTAAACATTATTTTTAATCATAAAATGAGAATTAGACTTGAATGGATATGATGGGGAATGAATCTCATCGCGTTTGTGGAGATGGTAGTCCGTACGTACGCATGAGCGACAATATCACTCTTTTGATATTGAAATAATATATAATTGGATAGTATATCATATATAAAGAAAAATTATCATGTAATATTTATTATTTACATGAATTACACATCATTATTATACCCATCCTAATAATAATATTTTGAATAACAATTAAACCACGACGTGGAGACGGTAAGTCGTACGTACACACGTATGATGACACGTCATTCAAAGGATGGGTAGAATACTGAATATGGTTGTACCATGTTTATAATAACATCACAGTATATATAATATACTGGAGTTATTATTTTAGAATTGGAATAACAAAGAAAGAATAAGTGGAAGAAGAAAGGAACTTGAAAGAGGGTGGTGAAAACATTACCTCTTAATCGGGTTCATCCTTTTGAATTGAACAAAAGGGATCCTTAAGTTGGCTTTCTGATCAAACTAAGGCCTCTAGGTTGAAGTTAGGGAAGTTTAGAGAGTATTTGGGCAGGGTTTGGCCGAGCCAAAAGGCTGTGAATGTGTGAATTAGTGAGAAGGGGGAGTGCCCTTTTATAAGAGGGGTGAGGGGCACCTTAGGAAAAGCTAGAAATATTATTTTATAATAAATTCATATTCAGTTTATAATGGCTCAAAAGTGGATTATTTAAATTTTAAGGTGGGGATAGATCGAAAAACATTCAAACAATATGTTTTAGATAGGTTTGAGTCATTATATTAATCTTATCTTTTATTTTTAACTCTTACTTAATTAGTTTGACATTTACCATGTCACTTGTATTTTTATATTATATAGTTAATAAAATTACTATATACATCCAATCGACCCCCAAGTGGTCCATTAATGATACAAATATCATGATATAAGTCTCTTGTCTGATCCTTATATTTTTAGGAATTGAATATCAATTAATAATATAATATTTGTTTTAAAAACTCTTTTTTGTCAATTTTGACACTATTGGGTATTTTGTTTTTGATAAATTCACAACAACATTATTAGTTCGAAGAAAATTCATATAACCAGTCCTAATATGTCATATTAACCTAGAAAATTATTATAATTCATAAAAAGATTAAAATTAAATTTATTTTGATATTTATAATATCAATTATTTGATTCGTTCATTAATAAGGAAAATACTGCATCATTATTGTGTCATAAATAAATTTAATTATTAAATGTCTAAAAATTATAAATAAAATACCATTATGTAGTAAAACTTTTTATATTTATAATTATTATTTATAGTCGAAAATATACATATATGACCCTATGTAAAAATTGTTTTTCTAAAAGATATATGCTTATGCCATTTTTATATTTACTTTTAACATAATTAATATAAAGTGTCCCTATCACCTACAGGTGGCTCCATGGGGTCCCAAAATCGACCCAAAGATTCCCATGATTAGAAATGTATCCACCAATAATATTAGGACATGTTTTAGGGTAATTTATTATTATTATAATATTATTTTTTACCTTTATTTACCGGATTTACCCTTTAACCATGGTAAATAAAATATTTACCGAAGTAATTATTCAAAATGTCTAAAAATAAAAGTTACCTATTTACAAAATTTGGACATCCAAATTAAAAATATGTAATCTATTTTTCCAAATTCAAAACACAGAAGTGGTAGAAATTAATTTAAAATTAATTCCCATTGTTAATACAGAAAACATGTTTTTAAGAGATAATAACTATCAAAAGATTGACACTTGTTTATGTCCGGTTTAATTATGAAATTATGTCCAATGACCAAAATTGTATTAAATGGTAAAAATATAATATAAATATACTTTAAAACCACTCAAATTCATAATTTATCACTGCTAATTATTTCAATTAAAAAAGTTGTTTTTAATTAAAATTTAGTAATTTTCATTATTTATCAAAATATAAAAGTTATCCGAAAAGTACCAAAATTTCACCCTAGGATAAATTCTATATTTAGAATCCAAAAATGAAGTCCATTTTGAGAGATAATATTTATAAAATTTCAAAAAGTGGGTATTACTATTCATAATGGCTAGTTTGATTGGTTGCGGTGTGTGTTAGAACTCGAAGTTGCGTACAACACACGCTACTGTATTATTCAAAGAGAAGCATACCATGAAAGCATGGGGTGTTACATTCTCCCATCCTTCAAATAATTTCATCCTCAAAATTTCTAGAATACTACCTCATTAAAAGACTTGGGTGGTTCTTCATCATAAGTTCCTCGGGTTCCCACGTCACCTCTTCTATTTTATGGTTTCTCAATAGCACTTTTACCAGATGAGTCATCCGGTTTACCAGCACTTGTTCTCTAGTATCAAGAATCCTAATGGGCTCTTCTCAATAAGATAGATCAGGTTCCAGTTCTAATTTTTCATAGGTGAGTACATGCGTTGGGTCAGGCATGTATTTTCTTAACAGTGATACGTGGAACACATCGTGAACTTTGGAGAGATTTGGCGGCATTGCCAAACGGTAAGCTACAGCCCCAATTCGTTCTAGAATTTTGAATGGTCTGATGCACCTAGGACTCAATTTACCCTTCTTACTGAAACTTATAACTCCATTCCATGGAGATACCATCAAGAAAACATGATCTCCTACCTGAAATTCCAAATCCTCCCTTCGGTTATCAGCATAACTCTTCTGCCTACTTTGAGCCGCTTTGATGTGGTTTTGGGTTACCTTCACCTTTTCCATTGTTTCCTCCACCAGTTCTAGGCCTAATTGTTTTCTTTCACCAATGTCATCCCACCATGTTGGTTTGTGACATCTCTTTCTGTATAACGCTTTATATGGTGCCATTTGAATACTCGAATGGAAGTTATTGTTATAGGAAAATTCTACTAGAGGTAAATATTGATCCCACATACCCTGAAAGTCAAGTGATCAGGATCTAAACATGTCTTCTAAGGTTTGAATATCCGTTCTGATTGTCCATCTGTTTGAGGGTGGTAGGCAGTGCTCAAACGAAGTTCAGTATCCCAGGACTTCTGAAGACTCTTCCAGAATCTTGAAGTAAAATGGGGATCAGGATCCGAAACAATCGATAGGGGTACTCCATGAAGTCTCACAACTTCATTAATATATAATCTTGATAGACGTTTGAGTGGTAAATCTTCTCTTATAGCAAGAAAATGTGTTGACTTGGTAAGACGATCAACAATGACCCATATTGCATCGTTCCTTCTAGGAGTCTTTGGTAGCCCCATGATGAAGTCCATCGAAATATTATCCCATTTCCACTGAGGTATGGGAAGAGGTTGCAATACTCCACCAGGCTGTTTCCTTCCAGCTTTCACTTGTGGACAAACCATACATCTTGACACAAAATCAGAAATCTCCCTCTTCATGTTGTCCCACCAAAATTGTTCCTTCAAATCTCTATACATTTTGGTGCTGCCAGGGTGTATAGAGAAATTGTAACTATGAGCATCGTCCAGCAATTACCTTTTTAGATAAGGTATATCAGGAACACAAAGTCTCTTCCGAAATTTCAAAATTCCATCTTCATACATGAAGTCTCTCAATCTCCCATCATTCACAGCTTTAATCTTCTTTTGAAATTATTTATCATCGGTCTGAGAACTCTTAATACTTTATAGTAAAGATGGTTTGGAAACCATTTGAAAAAGCATTGATGTTTCACCTTCCATGGTTATTCCCATGTCCATCTTCACTAGATCCATGAAAAATGGATTTCTTTCAATTATCATATTGTTCAAAACTCCATGATCTTTTCTGCTCAAAGCATCTGCCACCTCTTCCCCTGGTGGTAGTGTATCGTTCAATCATAATCCTTGAGTAATTCAAGCCATCTCCTTTGCCTCATGTTGAGTTCTTTTTGTGAGAAAATATACATAAAACTCTTGTGATCAGTATAAATCTCACATTTTTCACCATAGAGGTAGTGTCTCCATATCTTCAAAGCAAAGATCACAGCTGCTAACTCGAGATCATGAGTAGGATAGTTTTTCTCATGAATTTTCAACTGTCGTGATTCATAGGCAATAAACCTATCATTATGCATAAGGACACAACCAAGTCCTTTCATCGATGCATCACTATAAATAACGAACCCATCATTCCTTAATAGTAGAGTCAATATAGGATCATTGACTAATATTCTCTTCAATTCTTCGAAAAATTCTTCACACTCTTTTATACAAACAAATTTAACCCCTTTACGTGTGAGCTTCGTTAATGGGTTAGCCAACTGGGCAAAATTCTTGTCGAAACGTCGATAATAACCTACTAAACCAATAAAACTGCATATCTCAGTTATACTCATCAGTGCAGGCCATTCTTGGGTTTCCTTGGTCTTAGAAGGATCAAAATAGATTCCATATTTAGAGACAATATGACCAAGAAAAGAAATCTCCTGAAGCCAAAATTCACACATACTAAACTTCCCATATAATTCTTGTCTTCTCAGAGTCTTCAGGATAATGCACAAGTGATTTTCATGATCTTCATAGCTTTTGGAGTATACCAAGATATCATCAATAAATACCACCACAAATTCATCTAGATATTCCTTGAAAACTCTATTCATTGGATCTATGAATACATAGGGCGCATTAGTCAGCCCAAAAGGCATTACAGTAAAGTTGTAATGCCCATACCTGGTTCGAAATGTTGTCTTCGGAATGTCTTCCTTATTCATACACAACTGATGATATCCAGACCGAAGGTCAATCTTTGAAAAGTATTGAGCTCCATGCAGTTGGTTAAATAAATCATCAATGCGAGGTAGGGGATACTTGTTCTTTATTGTTATAGCATTGATCTCCCTGTAGTCGATATATAACGTCATAGATCTATCTTTCTTTTTAACAAAAATAACAGGGGCTCCCCATGGAGAAACACTAGGGCGAATAAATCCCTTATTACTCAATTACTCTAGTTGTTTCTTTAGTTCAACTAATTCCATAGTGGCCATTCTATAAGGGGTCTTCGATATAGGCCTTGATCCAGGAATTAAATCAATGGAAAACTCAACTTCTCGTTATGGAGGATGTCCAGGTAAATCTTCCGGAAACACATCTACATATTCTTTCACAATAGGTACATCCTCTATTTGAACATTCCTTTCCTCACCCATAGTCATTTAATTCTCTTCCTCCCCTATAATTGAATTTAGTTGAGCTTCTGTGGGTGGATCTAGATAAGAAATAGGTGGTGACGATTCTGCTCTAAAGATAAGGTGTTCCTTATCATCATCATCAAAAAACGTAACCTCCTTATTCTTACAATAAATCTTCACATCATGGTCTAAAAGACAATCCATACCGAGGATTATATCAAACTCAATCATAGTTATGACGATGAGATCAACGGATAAAGAACATTTATGTGCTCTAATGGGGATTGATTCACAAAACATTGTGGAAATGATACTTCCCTTAGGAGTTTTAACTGAAAAATCCCTTGTTAAATCAAATTGGAAATACCTAATTTTCATAGAAAACTGGGAAGATATGAAACAATGCGATGATCCAGAATCAAATAATGCATTTGTTAAACTTGATGAAACCATTAAATTACCTACAACCATGTCTTTCAGAGCTTCTACCTCAGCAGTAGTGATAACATAAACTTGGCCTTGATCCCTTGGCCTTTTCTGAGGTAAGTTCCCCTGACGCTTAGGACATTCATCTGCATAATGTCCCATATCTCTGTAGTTGTAGCATTGAAAATCGACAGCTTCTTTCTTCCCCTTGCAATCACAATCTTGGTGGGCTTTTTCACTAAACTTGTAACAAACTCCCATTCCCTTAAAGAAAGTACCAGGGTGTTTCTTCCCACATTTACTATAGGATGGATATTCAAGTTTTCCCTTCTTCACCTTATTTCCATTCCCCGATTGATCAACAGATCTCTTCTTCTCTTGATTTTCTTTAAAGTCATAAGACTTAGAGAATTCCTTTTCTATCTTGATAGCACAAGAGACAATGTCTTCATACGATGAGAAGGATTGTGAGACTAATGCTCGATGGAGAAATAATTTTAACCCATCAAAGAAACGATCAATCCTACTTCTTGGGTTACCTATATAATCTCCAGTATACCTTGCTAACCTTGTAAAGTTAACCTCATACTTTGCGACATTCCTATCCTCCTTTTGTCTTAGACTCAAAAATTGCCTTTCCATATCTTCTCGATGGTCATGAGGAAAGTATTTTTCTATAAAAAGATCTTTGAACTTCCTCTATTCCATATTTTATACTTCATCATCTTCCATTGTGTTTCGAATCAATGACCACCATTGATCAGCATCTCCAGTGAGGTGGTAAACTGCCATGATAACCTTTTCCCTTTCACTAATCCCAAAAGCCTGAAATATTTTCTCTAGGGAACTTATCCATTGCTCAGCAACCAATGTATTTGTACTCCCATTTAATGTTGGTGGTTTTTGCCTCATGAAGCGATCTAACATTGATGCTCCACGTTTTGGATTAGGGTGCTCCATACTGGTAAGGTTATTATTCATAACCTGAGTGAGTTGTCCCAGTATGGTGATAAGCTGATCAACACCGGTTATATCACTAGATCCACTATAATTATCTTGAGTAGAAGGGAAATACCTACATGGAGTGCGTGCATTGATACAGTTTCCATTTCTTCCACTAGGTGCCATTTCTAAACAATGGCATAAACTAGACCAGTTTATGAATCAAAATACATAATTTCATACTTATAAAACACTTAACATAAATTGAACTATTTATGGATGTAATCCATAATCCTAAAAAAAATTCTTTGAGGAAGTATATACTCATAAACCCTTTATAATGATTTGTAAAGAAACTGAGAGTTATCCTAAGCATATCCCCCAGGAGTGTCGTAACCAAGAGTGAAACAAGGCCCATTGTCGTGCACTAGTTCCCGTTCGAGTCTAGCTCAAAGCGGTGTTTTAGGGTTTTACCCCTATGTATATCTATTCCAGAGCCACCTCTACCTACTCGTATCCAGATAGGGATGTATTTCTCGGAATACTCACAAAATCTCTACAATAACAAAATTCTATGAAGTTCTTCTATACTAATCCTCAAAGTCCATCTTAGGTCTCTATGCTTTAATCAGAGTTTATCTAAATCTAGCTTCTGAGGTTTGTACTAGACTTCCTCTGATACCAACTGTAACGCCCTGACCCCAGTTACCCAGAGTCGGTGCATTATTACATAACATTGGCATGATCACAAAAGATCAAGTCTCGAAAGACCGATTAGTTTAGTAGCCTTGGAATCACTAGATACATTCACAAAGTTTACATTATTTCCTAAAATGAAAACTACAACAATATAGTCTCCATAGTCCACACTCATATCCCCTCATAGTATCCCTGCAGGTCATTCATAAAATAATTCTTCACATCCTGGGAAAAATAAAACATAGAATGGGGTGAGCTCATATGACCAGTATGGATAACAATATAGCGGAAACTTTCATAAATAAACATAAACATTTAAGGAAATGTACAACAAAAACAAAATCCTTTTAAAATTGAACATCATCATAATATGGCAGAAATAAAATAATATAATGCCATTTACTTATTCACATGGATATTCTACTAGTAGCATACTCACATGCAATATCAACAACCACTTTCATAATGATGGAATGCATAATGCCAGACTATCATAACCACATAGTCAAGGCCTCGTGCCAAGACTACAAATAAGATTTTGTCAAGGCCTTGTTCCAAGACACTAGTTTGTCTCATGAGACCTACCGATGCATCGATGAGCTACAGCGGTCTCCACCCGTCACTTATTAAGTCCAATTCATTCCTCATATGAATAGGTTTAAACATAACATAAACATTCGTATTAAAACTAGCATACGAAATGTCAATGCTTTCTCCATAAACCATGAATGGTATAAGAATAACACATACACAGTCAAACAAATCAAAAAAACATCAATACAATATGGAAGTTTTTTATCATAATAAATAAACTTCAAATAAGCATAAAATCCATCAAAGGATGTTGACATAGATGAAATCAAGCTATTTGAGGGAAATATCTTTTTTTTGAAATCATTTGAAACTCACATAATTATAAAAGAAAACCTTTACATTGAAAATATTATTATAATCTTGTAAGGGAAGATTTGACAATTTTATAACGGCGGAAAATAGTCGTACCCTCCGTATAAGTTAAAAAAAAGATATTCTTACCTTAATTCTGTCGAAAAGGATAAAAAGGACTTTGTTTGGAAAACGATGGAATGATTCCTATATAAAATTCTTATAAAAATTCAAACAAGGGTATAAATGACTTTAAACCATATTCGGTAAAATAGTAAGAATGTTTAGAAATACATTTTTAAGAAACATGGATGTGGATGATATAGAGGTCCTAGTAGATAATTACGTATAAACAACCTTGGATAATGAAGAGATTGTAAAATAAACCCTTAACTTTTACTTTTACTTGGTTCATGGTAGGTTAACCTCCTGTATAATGGTGAAATAATTGTTACTAAATTATATGAGAATCATATACATTAATATGATATCATATATGATCTTTTATGATTGATTTGTTAATAATATCTTAGTATTATCATCCTTTCGGGTGTTAATGAATTCTTCTTTATTTATATTATTTGTTATGTGAGCCATATTTGTTATGGATAGGATGTATATTATTAATATCTAGAATGATATCAAGTCCTTAAACATTATTTTTAATCATCAAATGAGAATTAGCCTTGAATGGATACAATGGGGAATGAATCTAATCATGTTCGTAGAGATGGTAGTCCGTACGTACGCACGAGCAAAAATGTCACTCTTTTGATATTAAAATAATATATAATTGGATAGTATATAATATATACAGAATAATTATCATTTTATATTTATTACTTACATGAATTACACATCATTATTATACCCATCCAAATAATAATGTCTTGAATAACAATTACACCACGACGTGAAGACGGTAAGCCGTACTTACACACGTATGGTGACATGCCATTCAAAGGATGGATAGAATACTGAATATAGTTTTACCATGTTTATATTAAAATCACAGTATATATAAGATACTAGAGTTATTATTTTATAATTGGAATAACAAAGAAAGAAGATGTGGAAGAAGAAAGGAACTTGAAAGAGGGTGGTGAAAACATTACCTCTTAATCGGATTCATCCTTTTGATTTGATTAAAGGGGCCCCTTAGGTTGGCTTTCTGATGAAACTAAAGCCTCTAGGTTTAAGTGAGGGAATTTTAGAGAGTATTTGGGCAGGGTTTGTCCTAGAAAAAAGGCTTTGAATGTGTAAATTAGTGAGAAGGGGGAGTTCCCTT
Source organism: Viscum album (assembly GCA_963277665.1). Classification (NCBI taxonomy): domain Eukaryota; kingdom Viridiplantae; phylum Streptophyta; class Magnoliopsida; order Santalales; family Viscaceae; genus Viscum; species Viscum album. Next base: position 904,068,451 of record OY728166.1, on the reverse strand, counting down.
TTATAAGAGGGGTGAGGGGCACCTTAGGAAAAGCCAGAAATATTATTTAATAATAAATTCATATTTGGTTTATAATGGCTCCAAAGTGTATTATTTAAATTTTAAGGTGGGGATATGTCGAAATCCATTCAAAAGATAGGTTTTAGACATGTTTGGGTCATTATATTAACCTTATCCTTTAGTTTTAACTCTTAGTTAATTAGTTTGACATTTACCAAGTCACTTGTATTTTTATATTATATAGTTAATAAACATACTATATACATCCAAGATCCCCCCAAGTGGTCCCTTTAATGATACACCTATCATGATATAATTCTCTTGGCAGATCCTTAGTTTTTTAGGAATTGAATATCATTTAATAATATAATTTTTGTTTTAAAAACTCTTTTATGTCAATTTTGACACTATTGGGTATTTTGTTTTTGATAAATTCAAAATAGCATTATTACTTGGAAACAAATTCATATAACCAGTCCTAATATTTCATATTAACCTAGAAAATTAGTGGAATTCCTAAAAAAATTCAAATTATATTTATTTTTATATTTATAATATCAATTATTTGATTCTTTTATAAATAAGGAAAATACTTCATCATTATTGTGTCATAAATAAATTTAATTTTTAAATTTTTAAAAATTATAAAGAAAATACCATTATGTAGGAAATCTTTTTATATTTATAATTAATATTTATAGTCGAAAATAAAACATATATAACCCTATGTAATTTTTTTTTTCTAAAAGATATATGCTTATGTCATTTTTGTATTTACTTTTAACATAATTAATATAAAGTGTCCCTATCACCTACAAGTGGCTCCATGGGGTCCCAAAATAGACCCAAAGATGACCATGGTCGTACATGTATCCACCAATAATATTAGCACACGTTTTAGGGTAATTTATTATTATTATAATATTATTTTTTTACCCTTATTTACCAGATTTACCATTTAACCATGGTAAATAAATTATTTACCGAAGTAATTATTCAAAATGTCTAAAAATAAAAGTTAACTATTTACACAATTTGGAAATCTTGATTCCAAATATGGAATCAATTTTTCCAAATTCAAAACACAGAAGTGGCAGAAATTAATTTAAAATTAATTCCCATTGTTAAAACAAAAAGCGTGTTTTTAAGAGATAATAACCATCAAAAGATTGGCACTTGTTTATGTCTGGTTTAATTATGAAATTATGTAAAATGAAAAAAATTGTATTAAATGGTAAAAATAAATTATAAATATACTTTAAAACCACTCAAATTCATAATTTATCACTGTTAATTATTTCGATTAAAAAAGTTGTTTTTAATTAAAATTTAGTAATTTTCACTATTCATCAAAATATAAAAGTTATCTGAAAAGTACCAAAATTTCACCCTAGGATAAATTAGATATTCTGATTCCAAAAATGAAGTCAAATTTGAGAGATAAAATTTATAAAATTTCAAAAAGTGGGTATTTCTATTCATAATGGCTAGTTTGATTGGTTGCGGTGTGTGTTAGAACTGGAAGTTGCGTACAACACACACTACTGTATTATTAAAAGAGAAGCGTACCATGAAAGCTTGGGGTGTTACATAGAGTTCCTCCAGGACTATGACTTTGAGATAGTCTATACTCCTAGTAAGGGGAACATAGTCGTTGACACACTCAATAGGAGGTCTAGTCTATAGCTGCTGAGTGAGGCAATAGAGCAGCTAGCCACGTTGCAGATATCATTCGCGAATAGAGATGGATCAGCTTACCTCTAGTCTGGGACTATCACTCCCCCACTTCTATAGTGAGATTGGGAGGCACAGCGTGGGGACGTTGACTGTGAGGGCCGACGTGCTCAGATATCATTAGGACAGGCTCCTGGAAGATTTTCTGAAGGTGGGGAGCATGTTGTCCTCTTCAGAGGACACACCATGGTACCATTGATTCTACAAGAGGAGGTGTTGAGGGAGTTCTATACATCCCCTTTATCAGTATATCATGGAGTGGATAAGATGTACCAGGACGTCCAATGTAAGTACTGGTGACCAGGGATAAAGAAATCAGTGGCATAGTTTGTATCTCGATGCCTCACTTGTCATCAAGTGAAGGTCGAGCATCCAGTACTAGTGGGCTTAGATTATCCACTTGAGGTACCGGAGTGGAAGTGGGATGGTATCTCCATGGACTTTGTGATAGGGATACCATGTACGTCCATGGGCCACGATTCCATATGGGTGATTTTTGATTGACTCACCAAGTCAGCCCACTTTCTACCCATATGAGAGTAGGGATCAGTAGAGGGAATGAGACGCCTCTACATGTAAGAGATTGTGTGACTACACAAGGTTCCATCGACAATCATCTAGGATCGCAACACACATTTTACATCCCTCTTGTGGAAGGGATTACAGGAGGCGTTCGAGACTCAGTTAATCATGAGCACCTCCTTCCATCCTCAGACAGATGGTTAGACAAAGTGGCCCAAACAGACACTCGAGGACATGCTTCGGGCTTGTGTCCTCGATTTTGGATGTAGTTGGGAGGACTACCTGCCCATGGTAGAGTTCACATACAACAATAGTTATAACTCTATGATTAGCCACTAAATGAGTCTAACATTCATTGTTAATATATATAATATTAATGTGATTTATTATTCATAAACACCATTTTAGTTCATTTTACACTTTGAACATCATTTCCCATTATGATTGTAATTCCTTCTTAAAATGCACTATTATGTAGTACATTTTTTAACATCGTTTAAAGTACCCAATGATTCATATGATTTTAAGGAATGTAATTATCAATATTTTAATTTTATATTTTTGGAAATTTATCTACTCTTCAATATGAACAATTTTCATTCAGGGATAAATGGATGATTCATAAAGGATGATGGAGATATTTGGAGATGAATGGAAGCAATTCTAAAGAAGGCAGATTTGACACCATCCCACAGATGAGAATGTGGGAACCACATTACAAACCCAATGAAGCCCAAATTTCGTGATCTGATAGAATACACAAATAGGAACAAATAATTCTTCAGGAGCCAGTCCTAATTCCGCCTCCATTGTGGTTATCTAGGCTGCCAATGTTAGAGATAAAATTCTAGCCCAGATTCTGCGGCCTAGAAAAATAGCCCACCACTAGAATCATATCTATGAATCCACAACTCCAAATGGGTCCAAATTTTACAGGCGTTTAGGATACGGAGCTCCATTTTATTTTTTATGGACCACTCTAATACGTCCATCTATAAGGTCTTCCAAGTGCATCTGTTCGTTGAATGAAAGCTGAATGCCACCTCAGGTCAAGGGTGGAAAAATCAACTCTCCCTCAACTTTCCACCCACCTATGGCCTACCAAAATTAATTGAGGTGACTTGTACTATTGAAGTAACGACCCAAGGGTCAAAAAATTCCTATTTAAGGTAGTGTTGGTGGAGGAGTTGAGGATCTTGGAGATTTGTTTTCATTGTAATGTTATTATGCGAATTTGTCTTTGTAATGTTCTTGCTTCTCATGTAAGTTGTTCGAATCACCGTAGTTTTCAATAAAAGTTATTCTTTTTATCTTATTATATTCTTCTTAATATCACATTGATACTGTTTCCTCCAGGTGTGAGCTTCTTCACACCAAAACTTGTGATTTTGTTCACACAACGGTGGAGTGTTTGTTATTTTGTTGTTTTTACTTCTTCAATTCCACCCTCGTAAGTCTACTTCCCGCTTCCGTTGACAAAATGTCATCAATGGAGGGATAACTCTTTTATGGGTTGATCCAAGGGAGTAGAAAGGGGCTGGATTGGATGCTATTTATCACTCTCTAAATGTTATTAATTTCTTTTATATGAGTTTCTTTCATTCAATGATTTTCTCTCTTCCTCTTCCTTATTGAATTTATTCACCCCACTTTTATGTGCTATGTATATCCTTTATCTTTGAGTTCTTATGAAAGTGATCCTACAAGTGTATAGATTATTATAATTTGTTTTTGAAGTTTCTTAATCAGTAAGTGATGAGGTTAATTTTAATTCATTGTATGAATCCTTCTTAAGATAAAGAAATTGAAATTGTAAAAGAAAAAATAATTCATCCAATCCACCCCGAGCAATAACCTATGATCAACTCGTTTTCTCATAATTTTAATTCACATAGATCTTTTAGTGCTCTTTTAAAACCATCTAAAATCAACCAAAGTTGGCCACTTCATATCCAAAAATCCATCTCTTTTTATTGAGTGTCTAAATGTTCTTCTTTGGTCTCTGAGGATTCGACAACCCAAGTTACACTACAAAGACCGTTCTACCTTCTTCTCTAGGGTAAATTTGAGTCTGAATTAAATTTTGGCGTCGTTGCTGGTGACCTAAGTAAGTTATCTTAGACAATATCATCTTCTTTTCATACCTATTCTTTTTTCTCACCCCATCACTCATATGGAATTCAATTTTGAACAAGTTCAAACATGTGAAACCTATCCCTACTTTGATCACCCAACCCCATGTGTGATGTACAATGACCATCCTAATTTCTACATGTGGGACCATCAACAACCTAATAAACCACAATGTTTTTACTCCTATTATGCACAAAACAACCCAACATATAATGAGTTTAAATCCCTAAAAATCAAATATGAACACCCTCCTCTGCAATTCCAACAACTTAATTATCCACCTGGAATAGACCATCTTTCTCAACCCCTTTCCCATCATGATCCACATCCATTACTTGTAAAATTGTGTCAACAAATGGAGAAAATTAATTTTGAGGTTTCATCATTGATATTAGAGATACAAAACACTGAGACAGTTATGGAACCCATTCCCACTCATGTTATCCCTCCCTCATCATTGATTAAAGACTCTTTTCTCCGACAAACCTCTCATGTATTTATTGAAAAAAAAAACCTTTGGATTTGGATAGATAATGTTGATAAAAGAATTACTGAAGGGTCTTTAAATTAGGAGGAAATTGACTTTTTGGATTCAAAAGTGGAGAATTTGACATCATGGATTGAGTCTCCAAAGTATAACTCCATTGTTGAATTTTCAAAAACACAAACCATTGAACCATAGAGAGAAATCAAAAACATTGAGTCCATACCCATTCCTAAAATTGATCTTTCCAATTTTGTGGTTGAATCTTCTATTAAAAATAAACCAATTATGTTGAGTGATTTTGAAAATGAAATTGAGTTTGATTCAAAGTCCCAACCTATGTCTGAAAGTGTTAGCCTACCCGAACTTGAACGAAAGGAATTTCCATCCACCCTCAAGTTTACATTCATTGGGGATAGCCAAAAACATCCAATTTTCACAATTTCTTATCTTGAAACCAATAAAGAGGTAATTATTCATAATGTCTTTGGAAATAAAAAAAAAGAAACTAGATCAACCGTTTCTGAAATTCCTTGGATTTTACCAATCATTATAGAACACAGGTTTGCACACGAAAAAAATTATAAACAAATAATCAATATAAATCTAGTCGACATTGAGAAATATGGGGTCCTTAACATGTTTAAAATTGGTATTGGGTAAGTTAGGGAGTTCATGTCGAGCTATCAACATTAAACAAAGTGCTGCATGGGAGGCAACCCATGGTTTTCAAGTTTCGTATCATTTTTTTGTCTTAAACAACTTTATATTGTAAATAGGATTAATTAATCATTTTGATATTTAAAAATAATAAAAAATAGACTGTTGACATTTTCTTCTATTATGAGTATGGATGGGTATGAGAGGGGAGCACCATATTCATCCGTGTCACGTGGTGTGATCCTTGAGTAATACCTTACCTAGAAATTTAAAAAGAAGACAATGTATCATCAGTTCATTTTATTTTTATGTGTTTGTAAGTTAAAATAAAAATAATATATATATATATTTATATATAAAGGTACACATCATAGGTCGTGGGTTAAACCCCGTCACAACCGGCGAAGTCACAGGGAATCAAACCTGGGACCGAAGGGAGACAGGGGCACACGCTTACCACTGACCTACGATTTTTTATGTTTCCTTATTCTATAATTTTTATATATATACTTATATTTTACTTTATTTATTATATAAATAAATAAATAAATATATATATAATTTTTTGTTATGTTTTTTTGTTTGTTTTGTTTTTTTTTCTTCTCTCTTTTTTCCTTTTTCTACTAGGGAACTCAGCAAGTGACATGGATATCAAAGGACTAAATTGGAGCAGCAAGAACTAAAACTTCAACCACCAGGTGACTTCATTCCATGATCCTCATATTTAAATTTCCTTTTCAAAATTACCTTATCTTCCACTACTCCTTCTAAATTTTCATTTCATCAAACACTGGGGACTGTGTTATTTTAATTTGGGGGGAGAGATGAAATAATTTTTTTTCTTTTGTGTAAAAAACTGAATGATTTGAAAACAAAAGTGTGTAAATGGAAGGAAAAATTCCTTTAACTTTGAACATGGTAATACACATTTCACACTTTGAAACTGAATAACAAATAATTTAGAATTCCCCGATTCTGATTTTAATCCCTTTATAATTTCATGAGAATTGTTTTTAGAATGTGTGGCTGTCCAATTTCATATTTCAGTGTTTATATTTTCATCGAAAAAAATATCACAATGCACGTCTTTTGTATAGTGGGGTATTAGTTTGACTTCATGGGGCCCCTCAAATAAATATCATAGGTTTGGTGATCATTTTAGTTTTAATATGAGTATTAAATAAAAAAATAAAAAAAAACAATAAATTTGTGCGTAGAGAAATGAAATGACCTAATGCGTGGCTTTCAGCACTTGGGGATCGTGACTCCAAATTTGTCTAGCCTAGAGTTAGTAATTTTATCTCTATTTTTGGTAATTTGAATTTGTTTTTGACTGAGTTTACTTGAGACGATGCCTGAGTTTGTGGGCTTCACTTGGTTCCCTAATGTCTTTGATCCTAGGAGTCATTGGCAAAGTCTCACTACAGGGGTTGACTCTTTTGAGTGCAATTTCAATTACCATGGAAAAATTACAAAAAATAAACAAAACAAAAAAATAATATAAATTTTTTCTTTTTGAATATTCATCTTAATATTGAAATGTTATTCCACCTAGTGCTTCTGTCATTTCCCCGTTGAATAAAGATGAACCCCCATGTCTATTGTGATACACAACACATCCTCATACTTAATTGACATTGGATGGAATATAGAGATAAATTTGAACAAAGGAATGCGATTGGGATTGAGATCTTCATATGAAAATATCATGTATTAAAATATTTTATGGGTTTCATGATTGTTTGGTATAAGGGTTTTTGGTGATCACTGTGTATTAAATTGTTTTTGGAAAAGGGAATTCGAATTTCATATTGTTGAGATATATTTTGCTCGGGACTAGAAAAACTAAAGTTGGGGGTGTGATTAGCCACTAAATGAGGATAATATTCATTGTTAATATATATAATATTAATGTTCTATATTATTCATAAACACTATTTTAGTTATTTTACACTTTGAATATCATTTCACATTATGATTGTAATTCCTTCTTATAATGCACTATTATGTAGTACATTTTTTAACATAATTTAAAGTACCCAATGATTCATCTGATTTTAAGGAATGTAATTATCCATATTTTAATTTTATATTTTGGGAAATGTATTTACACTTCAATATGAACATTTTTCATTCAGGGATCAATGGAGTATTCATAAATGATGATGGAGATATTTGGAGATTAGTGGAAGCAATTCTAGAGAAGGCAGATTGGACACCATCTCACTGATGAGAATGTGGGACCCATATTACAAACCCAATGAAGCCCAAATTTCATGGGATTATAGAATAAATATATAAAAACAAATAATTATTCAGGATCTAGGGCCAATTAGGCCTTCATTGTGGTTATTTAGGCGGCCCAAGTTAGAGATAGAATTCGGGGCCAGATTCTGCAGCACAGAAAAATAGCCCACTAATCTAATCATATCTGCGAATCCACAACTCCAAATGGGCCCAAATTTAAAGGAAGTTAGGAGACATCCGGGGCTTGATTTTCTTTTTATATGGCCCACTATAATGTAGAAATCTAGAAGGTCTTCCAAGCGTGTCAGTTCGGTGGATGAAAGCTGGATGCCACCTCGGGTCAAGGTTGAGAAAATCAACTCTCCCTCAACTTTCCACCCACCTATGGCCTACCAAAATTAATTTAGGAGACTTATAATTTTTAAGGCTCAACCCAAGGATTCAAAAATTCCTATTTAAGGCAGTGTTGATGGTGGAGTTGAGGATCTTGGAGCTTTGTTTTCATTGTAATGTTTTTATGCCAAATGTCTTTGTAATGTTCTTCTCTCTCATGTAAGTTGTTCGAATCACCTTAGTTTTAAACAAAAGTTCTTCTTCTTCTCTTATTCTATTCTTCTTAATATCACCTTGATACTTTTTCCTCAAGGTGTGAAATTTTTCACACCAAACCTTGTGATTTTGTTCACACAATGGTGGAGTGTTCGTTATTTTGTTGTTTTTACTTCTTCAATTCCACCCTCGTAAGTCTACTTCCCGCTTTCATTGACAAAATGTGATCAATGGAGGGATAACTCTTTTATGGTTTGATACAATGGAGTAGAAAGGGGCTGGATTGGTTGTTATTTATCACTCTCTAAATGTTATTAATTTATTTTATTTGAGTTTCTTTCACTCAATTATTTTCTCTTTTCCTCTTCCTTATTGAATTTATTCACCCCACTTTTATGTGCTAAGTAGATTATTTACCTTGGAGTGCTCATGAAAATGATCCTATAAGTGTATAGATTATTATCATGTGTTTGTGAAGGTTCTTAATCATTAAGTGATGAGGTTAGTTTGAATTCATTGTATGAATCCTTATCAAGATAAAGAAATTCAAATTGTAAAAGAAAAAATAATTCATCCAATCCACCCCGAGCAATAACATAGGATCAAATAATTTTCTCATAATTTGAATTCACATAGATCTTTTAGTGATCTTTTAAAACCATCTAAAATCAACCAGAGTTGGCCACTTCTTATCCAAAAATCCATCTCTTTTTTATTTAGTGTCTAAATATTCTTCTTAGGTATCTAAGGATTCGACAACCCAAGCTACACTACAAAGACCATTCTACCTTCTTATCTTGGGTAAATTTGAGCATGAATCACTCCACCATCACCATGGATCCATTTTAGGCCTTGTACAGATGAACATGCAGATCACCTCTTTGCTGGACAGACCCAGGGGAGTCATCACTTATGGGTCTAGAGCTGGTTCAAGAAACCACAGAGAATGTGCAGATCATCCAGGAGCGGATGAAGACTGCACAGAGCAGGATGAAGTCTTATACTGATAGGAGATGAAGACCCTTGGAGTTTGAGGAGGGAGACCATGTCTTCCTATGGGTCTCACCCCAATGAGGATTATGGAGGTTTGGATGGGGTGGCAAGCTATCTCTGAGGTTCATTAGACCTTTCCAGATCCTCATCATAGTAGGTGAGGTGGCATACTATCTAGCTCTTCCCCCACAGATGCACCGAGTGCATAATTTATTCCACGTGTCACAGCTGGCGAGATACATGCATGATCCATCGCATGTTATCAACTGGTTCGAGTTAGACATCGACGATGGGGAAACATTTGTGGAGTTCCTGGGGGAGATATAGGATCGACTGGAGCGGGTCCTTCATGGGAGGTCGATTCCACTGGTGTGAGTTCATTGAAAGCACGAGAATCTCCAGGAGAGTACATGGGGGAAGGAGGCTCTGATATGTTCTCAGTACCCCCATTTGATTCCTTACTTTTGTTTTAGCATTAGGGGATGAAAATCCCTAAGGTGGGTATAATGTAAGGACCCAAAATTCCATGTAATTTTTTTAAATTATTTTGTATTATTACGAGTCTGCAAAAATTGATGGCGCATGATTCCGAGCCTTGATGTGCCTAGAATAGAATTTTGAATTTTTTTAAGTTATGTTTAGGAAACGTACGGGCGTCGTTGCTTAACATTTGGACCAGTTATCTGAATTGAAATTTCAAATCACTGTTGAATCCGCAGCACCAATATTCTATTAAGGGAAGATTCACATCGACCACAGTAGGTTAGGAGAAAAAGATAAATTTTGGACTTTACAAAATAATAATATAATAACTTAACAAATTTATTTTAGTTATTTTCTATAACTATTGAGCAGCGGTGGTGGGACCCATGACTTGTAAATCCATTTAATGGCTTGAATAATCCGTTTTGTAACCTCGATGTTGGAACATTAAATGTGGTTTATAAATGAACTACATTAATGTCATGCAACACATTTGGATCCTATGTCTTTTTAATAGAAGCTTAGGATTGGGATTTTTGCATGAAGGTGAGGAACCTCTGACGAAGTGTTGTGGTGACTTCCACTAAGGAACGAAAGCTTGGATGACAACATCAGAGGAATCACATTGGGAACAACGAACGCTGGTGGGTTTGTCAAGCACATATTCTCCTTCCACCACCACGACATCTCTATTTCGGAGGTAGGGGTTGTTATTTAAATCAATAAATTCTCATAATTATTTTCTTCATTCTTGAATTTTTGGGTGTTTGTTGTGGGTGTTTTGTAGGGGGGTTATTTATTAAATATTTTCTTGTATGAATTGAATAATCTCTCACTTGTTATAATGCGAACGCATAGGGTGTGGTCCAAATGAAAAAGGTCGGACCCTCCGCTACTTCGTTCATGTTGCGTTATTTGGGGGGAAAATTTCCAACTTGACAGAAAGCGGAAACCATGAGGCACACTATGATGACGACATCCCAGGAAGCCCGTAGGTGTGTCCGGAAGGAATAACAGACCACCGGATCCCACCCGAGGGCTCGCTGAAGTCCCACCGGCGCGACACTAATACGGAGGTGCCTGTGACCAGTGCTAGTCAACCATTGAAGAGGGCCGCATTGCTCGGCACTGCAGTGGATGATTAGGTGGCCAGCTCTTGGCCGGCAGCGGAGGAAGGAGGCAGTGCGCCATCACGCACCATGGTGCATAGGCCACGACTACGAAGCCACGACAAAGGAGGGGACCCGAAACTTGTGGGCCCTATTGGTGATGAGGCAACACCACCTGGTGCCACGATTTAAAAGATTCAAATGTGTCTTTGAGCCGTTTGGGAGGTGGACCTCTTGACCCCTGTGCAGGTCGTGCCAGCCGGTGGGTCGTGCCTGTCCGTGACCCAGCCCAACCGGGCCGGCCCAGGCTGGTTCGGACCGAGTCGGGTTGGCCCAAATCGGGTCAGGTCTGCCCGAACTGGGTCTTTTCATCCTAGACTGGGTCAGGCCAGGTTGGTCGGACGGGGTCAGACCAGACCCGGACCCTCTCGGGCCCCGATACGCTTAAAAGGCCATATCTTGTGAAATGAACATCTGTTTGATGAAATGTCTATGGTACTAGGATCCTTGGGGAATGATGGTCCTTTTGAGTTAATACATGAGAGTTTTCAAGAAAGTTGAAGTATGGCCGGGTTGGATCGACCTCGAATACAACTTGGTCGGCAGCACTAAAATTCCAATAACATAAAGATAGGGACTCTGGTTGACGTGCCATATGTTGTGTTAGAACCCTTAAGACATGAAAGATCATTGGGTAACTTATATGTGGGGCTTCATGCTAGTTGAAATATGACCAATGGATTGAGGGGCAGTTTCTCCTAAAAACAAGTGTAATATGGGAAGGAATCCTATGTATGGATGAGACATGATGAATGAAGAGAAATTATGTGTGAATCAGCACCGAGTGATTTTGTGTGAATTAGAACCCAACAATTCTATGTGAATCAGCACCCATAAATTCTGTGTGAATTAGCACTGAATGATTTCATGTGAATCAGCACCGAGCAATTCTGTGTGAATCAGCACCCAGGGATTCTGTGTGAATTAGCACTGAGCGATTCTGTGTGAATCAGCACCTAGCGATTCTGTGTGAATCAACATCGAGAGATTATGTGTGAATTAACACCCATCAATTCTGTGTGAATCAGCACCTATCGATCCTGTGTAGGTCTTTCAAGGGTTATTACTTATCAATCCTGTGTGGGTCAGTAGCAGTGCCTCTTGACAGAGTAATATGATCTATCCTTATAACTAATCATCTATACTACTGCACTTAGTTATATCCGATTTGAGGTGTGTCTATTGATTTGTGCTTTGTGGTCGAGATCATGCTTGTGGTTTTACATTGTAGAAATCTAAGAGACCTTTGGGGGTCTCGGGGTCCTTACTGAGTAATGTTATACTAACCCCTATACGGGCTTTTCCCACACCTTGTTGTGTCTTGTGCAGATGACGGGTAGCCTTTACTAAGACTCAGGGAGCTAGGACCTGATGGTGAATGGCAGTAACGGTTGATGTAAAGAGCTATGGAGACGATCTGTACCTACCCTTTAGCTAGGATCCCTGGTGGACGATCTCAGGAGCCGTTTTCTATTTTTCAGTTGTATTGTATCTTTCAGTTGGGCTTGTATTCCGGCCCCTTTACTTTCAGTACATAGTTTTACTTCAGCTGTTTTACTACATGGTTTATTTTGTTCTGTGCCTAGTTTGTGTGTTTGTATAGGTTTAAAGGAAATGGCTTCCCATTTTAGGGATACACCTTTTTGGTGTTAGTCTCCAATCCATGGCCTATGGAAAGCGGGCTTAGGGTAGTCACAACACAGGCCCCAGGGGAGGGGTCATGACATGTAGTTACTTAAATGGATGCTTAAGCCTTTATCGGTTCTAGAGTGGAAATGAGAAAATATATCCATGGAATTCATTGTGAGATTAACAAAGAAATATCATGGTAATAATGAAATCTAGGTTATTATTGATCTAATGGCTAAATCTGCTCATTTATTTCCTATTCGAAATACTCTGTCTCTAGATCAACTTTCTCGGTTTTATGTTAAAGAGATTGTCAGGTTACATGGAGTTCCCCTCTCCATTGTACCTGATCATGATCCAAGGTTCACTTCTAACTTCTGGAAAGGATTTTAGAAGTATTTGGGTATTGAAGTAAATTTTATTACAGATTTTCATCCACAATCAAATGGGAAGTCATAACAAAAAATTCAGACTTTGGAAGATATGCTATGTGGTTCTTCAATGGATTACCAGGGAAGTTGGTACTAACATGTATCTTTTTTTGAGTTTTATTATAATAACAGTTTTCATTCCAGTATACAGATGGCTCCATTTGAGGCATTATATGGAAAGAGGTGTCGAACTTTATCTTTTTGGAATGATATAGGTGAATGAAAGTTAATGGGACCAAAATTGGTAGAAGAGATGGCGAAAAAAGTTCCGTTAATTCAGAAGAACATGAGGACTACACAAAGTAGGAAGAAAAGTTATATAGATAACTAAAGGAAGGATATTTCTTTCAAGGTATGTGATCATATCTTTCTCAAAGTTTCTCAATGGAAAAGTGTGATGTATTTTGGTAAAAAGGGGAAGCTGAGTCCAATGTTCATTGGACCATATGAAATCCTAGATAATGTTGGATTAATTTCCTACAAAGTGGATTTACATCCATGTTTATCTCAGGTACACAATGTTTTTCATGTTTCAATGTTAATAATGTATATTCCATATACATCATATATTTTGAGACTAGAGGTAGTTCAGTTGGAAGAGAATATTTCCTATGAGGAACAACCAGTCCTGATTCTTGATCAAAGAGAGGTAGTGTTGCAGAATAAGGTAATTAATCAGGTAAAGGTTTTTTTGGAAAATCCATATAGTTGAAGAGGCAACATAGTAATCTGAATATTTTATGAGAGATAACTACCCCAACTTATTTGATAAGTGAATAAAATTTCAATGATGCAATTTCCAAAAGTGGGAAGGATGTAACATCCTAGGTAAATAAAGAATATGAAATTTTCATATTTATTAATATTTTTTAATTAATCATTAATTTTACTTTAAAGGGTATTCTAAGTTAGATTTTATACCCAAGAGACAACAAAGGGTGTCTCTGAAATCTCATGTTGCACAGAAGGCTAAGTCATAGTGAAAAAATAAAAATATGATATTATTATTTTAAATGGTAGTTAACGTCTATCCACTGTATTAGAGAAAATGAATAGAACTAAAAATATTATGATTAAACATGTTTGTTAAATGTTTATACATTTATCCAATAAAATTTAGAGGCTTAAAATTAGAATGATTCCAATTTTAATCATAAATAATCTAATATTTTTAAAAAGTAGTTTTACCGCCATTTGATGGAGAACCCCTTTTAAATCTAGTTTTTCTCACTTTTATATGTTAAATTTGAAAAAATAAACATTTAATTTATAATCGGGACATAAAAATTAACTTTGGGTAAATTTTTGGTATTTTTCTGATAAAGTTCATTTTTTAATGAATAGTGAAAAATACATCATTTAAGTCAAACCTGTCTTTTCATCTGTTTTATTTATATTGTTAGATTATCTTTTTAATTGGTTTTAAAGTTTAATTGGATTATATTTTTATAATTTAATCTAATTTTGGTCATTTCAAGTAATTTTACTTGTTAATTTGACATAAACACATGTCAATCTATTGATAGTTATTATTTCTTAAAAACACATTTTTTGGTTTTGACAATGGGAGTTAATTTTAAATTAATTTCTTCAACTTATATATTTTGAATTGAAAAAATGTATTCCATATTTTTAATTATGGGGTTCAAATTTTTTTAGATATGTAACTTATATTTTTAGATATTATGAATAGTAACTTCAATAAATATTTTATTTACCATGGTTAAATGGCAAATCTGGTAAATAAGGGTAAAAATAATATAATAATAATAATAAATTACCCTAACACATGTACTAATCCTATTGGATGAGATATATACGACTATGGGCATCCTTGGGTTGATTTTTGGACCCCATGGGGCCAATTGTGTGTGAAAATGACATTTAATTACTTTTAATTTAAAGTTAAGGAAAATATAACCTAAACATGTATATTTTGGTAAAAATTTTCTTATATGGGGTTATTAAATTATATTTTCAACTTTAAATAGTAATTAGAAATATAAAAATAGTTCCTAAATCATAGTATTTTATTTATAATTTTTTGAGATTAAATAAATAAATCTAATTATAACACATTGATGATGCAGTGATTGCTTCATTAATAAAGGATTCAAATAAATGATATTATAAATGTTAAAATAAATGTAATTTGGTTATTTTTATGTTATCCAAGAATTTTATAGAAGGTAGTTACATGTTATATTTGTATTAATGAAGTTTTTTTGAATCAATCATGTTTTTATTGATTTTTAAAAAATTCATGTTATGAATACTGTCAAAATTGACATAATTCATATTTTAAAATATAATTTTTTTTATTAAATGTTATAAAATTACAAAAAAATATAAGATTCATCCAAATAGTTATCATAAGTCTAAAATTTTATTATTTAATATTTAATTGGATATTTTTCATGTTTTGGTAACTGTTTCGATTCTCAAAGTGTTAAATGCTTGATAAAACGGTAAGAGTAAAAAAGGGTTAAATAAAAACAAAAAGGATTAAAAAAATATCCAAAACCTGTATAATTATTATTGATGATTTTAATTAGACTTATATTCATCTTATCTTAGAAATACCTGAATTTTGACTCATTTATACTCAAAATATAATTTATAATAAAATAATAATTCAAGATATTCCTTAAGTGCCCCTCATACCTCTTATAAAAGGACACCACCTCTAACCCATTACACACACCTCTCTAGCCACCTTTTCCCATCTGACCTCTTCAAAAATAAGCTACCAACATCCCTCTATTCTTCCCATAAGCCTTACCTTGAGTATAAGGCAATTCCAGAAGGCCTTTTAGCTTAAATCAAAAGGAGTTACCCGATTTGAGGTAATATCTTCTCTCAAGTTTCTTTCCATTATTTTTCCTTCTATACTCCCTATGCTCTTCATATTCTTTTTTTATATAACATAAAAAAAATCCTCAATATAATTTGTTATTTTTATGAGAAGAATTCAAACTACACTTACACACACCTTTGTCTAATGGGTATTGAACATACTGTTTCTGTGGATGACGAACTACGACCTCATAAAATAATGATTCCTCAATATTCTCCTACCACCTCTCATGGTGGCCATTATAATGGAACTTTAATTATATATGATATATTTTGTATTTATATTATCTCTATTCTTATATAATTCTCATTTATAACACTCCTTTAATCTTTTCATGTTGTATAAATATGATAATTTATTTTGAGGAAGTGCGGACTATCGCCCCCTCAAAGTGATATGAATTGTTCATTCTATACATGGAATGTATAAAGGATGGAATTAATGAAATTATGTAAAATATAGAACATATATATTATACTAGAATTATAATATACCTATGTATAATTTAGTCTTAATTATTTTAAATATGAAAAAGAAATGAAAGTAGCATTCATGCATACGTACGGCTTACCGTCTCCATGAACGGTGCATTTCATTTCTTATATCCAAATGTAATGGAATATTATAAATAAATAAATACTAGATATATATGATATCAAAATCATGAATATCATTATGTAGATAGTGTACTTTCGACCACATGGACAATTTTTAATTATAACAAGTTCATTTTTGAGTCAAGTTCTGATCATCGACAAAATGTCTGATATGAACCCAAATAATAAAATAATTGTTATAGAAAGGAAATAAGTGATATAAAAGGAATAATAAAATTGAAAAAGGTTATGAAGCAAGTAGAAATTAACTTAAGTTTATTATTCAGGAAGAACAAGGAATATACAAAACAAGTCAGACTCGAGGTAAGGGACTTTGTCTCAATCTCCTTTCATTGAGGCATGTTTTCATAATATACACCTCCTTCTTTTACATGGTGTATAATAAACCACTTTGAATTTTATTTTCATTAAAAGGGAATATTTTTTCTTTGTATATTTTTACTAAACTAAAAAAGGAATGTTTTTAACGTATGCGATGATAATGACCTTTCCTCCACAGTGAGCATTATTTGATATTTGACTTCTTTAACAAGCTGTGATATTTTTAAATGGAAAATAAATACCATATACCCTTTTTACATATTTTGGTATTGAAAATGGTTTTAAAAGTGGGTTTTTTATTTCAATATATTGAAATTATTTCTTGTAATTGCAAATGAAATTTTATGATTTAAATGTTGATATTTGAAATCTTTTATGTATGATGATTATATAATGGTACTTGGACAATTGACAGGTGATTACATGATAAACCAAATGATAGGTGGTTTCGTGATAAAACAAGGATGGGTGGTTACGTTATAACCTCCAATGTATTGGGTATGGAATTTGTTCATATGGTTATTCAATTTGTAGGAATGATTTGTTGAAGTCGAATGTATGGTTATTCCATATTTAAGTATGACTATGTCCCAAGTTTACCTTTTTTATGATATATGTTACTTTTTATGGGGTTTATTGTGATCTTTTTGTTACAAAATCAGGGAAAGCAATGAGCTTATATTCAGTGAAGTGTTTTTTCTAATTTTTTATGGTGAAAATATTTACTTTATGATAAAGTATTCATGGTTTACATGTTGTTTTGAAAACTAATAGTTTTCCTTCTTTGTGTATCCCTTACTGAGATTTTTATTCTCATCCCAAGTTTTTGAAATTTTTTTCACAAGACTTAAGCTGTAATAGAGTCAAGGATGGGATCAAGGAAAAGTCATGATGTTTAAAACATGGAACTAAACATTTTTCTTTTCTTTTTAAGAGTTTTATTTTATGAAAAAATGGATACTGAGTAGAAGTTTCTACATGTAATAGTTGATTTGTTTTGTATAAGTTATGAACTAATTCCCTAAAGCTCTAAACCTAAAAAGATCTTCAATGTGAATTATTATCTTAATTCAAGATTATGTAATGTTTAATTCTGGGGACTTATATATTGAAACTATTTTTATTCCCCATATCATTTTTCTATGTGAGGATATTACCAAGTGATTGTTCCATGGTGGCCACATATAATATGATCGGCTTCCCTTACACTGATGGCATCAGAACGGATGGGTGCAACAGTTACTACTTGATACTCTCAAAGGATTCTTGGGATTCCTCATCCCATCGGTATGATACTCCCTTATTAATTAACTTAGTGAAGGGGAAATATTTTCTATCAGGATTAGCTATTAAATGTCAAATATATGTGAGTTTTCCTTAGATCCCCCTCATCTATTTGAGATTACAAGGGGGTGAAATTTCAATGATTACACTAGTTTTTCTAGGACAAACTCAATTTCATGATGGCATACAAAAAATCCAAGGAATTTTCTTAAAGTTACCCCAAAATATCACTTTATTATATTCATATTCAAACTATGATTCCACAACCTATTGAAGATTTTTAAAGATCCATGAAATGATCACATCACTATTGATATTTGACAGAAATGTCATCGAAATAACATTTGGGTGTTCATAATAATAAGTGATTAAAGATACGATGCATGGTATATTGATAGGTAGTGTCAGCATTATTTAATCTGAAGGGAATGACTAGATAAAAAATATCCCCAAGGGTGATCTAAAGGTGGTGTCTTCCTCATCTTCAGAAGATATATTTATTTCATTGTACCTTGAATACCCATCCATAAAAGAAAGGACTTAGATTCTATTAGTTACATCTATCAAAATTTTATGATTATAAATACGAAGTCATCCTTTGGGTAGTGTCGATTAAGGTATCTGAAATCCATATAGACCCTAATCTATCTATTCTTTTTCTTTATAGGGACGATGTTGGTGAGCTATCTTGGATATCTCACTTCCTAAAAAAATATTCCTTTGATCAATTTGTCAACTTCCAATTATAAATTAGTAGCATGAGAGGGGTGTATCCTCTTAGATGCCTTATTATAACCTTGATGGTCATTGGGTAAACCTATATGGTTTATAGACACATTGGGGTTCAACCTGGACATTTATATATAACTCCAAGATAACACATATCAACATTTCTTTGGAAATGAAATATAAATCTCCCAATACTTGAGAGTCATGGTGGTACTAATCAACATAGGCCCTAGTATTCTTGTTTTCCTAGATTCACCTACATGAGATCATCGATGGGTGGATATTCCTTCCTAAAATGTGGGAGGAGAATTCCTGTGGTCATCATATTATTCTTCCACCTTTGAGTATGTAGATACATTTTCAGATATGGTACGTAATCTGAGTGAATCTCTATTATTGTTGAGGTGAGAGAGGCCATGGGAAGATATATATCCATCATGAACTACCAGAGTTGTTGCAAAGATATTCTAGAGGTGATTATTTTATTTTACATTGTCACTATGTATAGGAGGAGCCTAAACATCTAGGATTAAGTTAGTACCTCAATCAGGTTTATGGGTAGCACATAATCATTGTCGAGCATACTTCCGGGATTCATAGGGGCAGTCCCCAAGACATTGGGGGATGCAACCTACATATTTTCATCCACCATTGGTATTTTAGACTCCCTTTGGTAGAAACCAACCTCAACATATATAGCTACACAAGACTCAAAGGGATCATTGTCACCATATAGTGTGTCAACCTTCCCATCGATTGGGTATTTAAAACACTGGTGAAATTTTGAAGTTTCTGCCACATGGTTGTGAATCCAAGGTCTTCCAAGAAGGAAATTATATATTGTGTCTTATTGGATAATCATGAAATCATTGTTAGACGTGAGATCCCCAAACTGAGTTTTGATATTGATCTTCCCAAGAGGTTTTTCTCACTCTTATCATACCCTTGAATGGTTATCTTTGAAGGAGATAAATATCCCTTACTATATCCCAAATGTTGAATGGTCTGAACTGGGATAATTTTGATTTGAGAACCATTTTCAATTAGATCCTTTTGGATTTTGACATCATTGAGTTTTCTTGAACCATATAGGGGTTTGATATGTCTGTGGATTATCTCTTCTTAATCATACTCTATGAACAAGACGGTGACATGGAATTTGGATGGAATAGTCTCAGCTTGATAAACCTTGGATGTAGTGAATTCTATCTTGAATTCTTGTGGACTTTATAGGGATTCAATGTGTTTCTCTATGAGTTCTTTTGATATATGTGGTGCATCTAGAATTGAAAGTTTGGTTGGGACAACCACCAACTAGTTTATAATGTCGTAATTTTGATCCATAGGTCAACACTTTGAAAGGTGGGGTTTATACCTATTATGTGGATCAGGATCTAATGAATTAGAAGTGTATATGCTTATTTCTTATTCATATGTTAAGGGAGCATCCTCTTCCAGTGGAATAGTTCATGCTAACTCTCCTTTTTGTCTTGGATGATTAGAAAAACACACCCTTTCCAGTTGGTCATGTAGGATGACTGGGATGGGGTGATTGGTGGTGGGATCTAGTACAGATACATATTTCTATTTTACTTACTAGAGTGCTCACCCATGGGTCTTAGCTACATATATGTTCTATGTGGGGATTTTACCAATATATTGGGTCCGATCGTGCCTGAATTGTCCCCAGTATACTTCTCATATGGCTTCAACCTCCGACTCCCCAGTCAAGTATGGGAAACTCATGCTTGGAGGCATATTCATCATCATAGAAGGGTTTTTTCAAGTGTATTATCTTACAAGAATGAAATATGATCTCTTTATCTGATGAGGGTCCCATTTTTTGGGGTGGTTCTCATTCTACAAATATTGTTGGAAAGAAGTCTACAATAGTCAGAGCTTTTATGGGAGATGAATATAACTCTTCTTATCATATATCTTTTTATGTATGATGATTACATCCAACTCTAGGAGGCATATTTGATATCACCTCCCTAGGTTATTGATTCTTTATGGGTTTGTGAAGCTATGATATCAAGGTAGAATGAGCTTGGTTATCTTTATTTCTAGTCATCAAGTTATCAAACTTAAGTACATGATTGGTCAAAACTTATTTCCAGTCACCCTCTTCTTCTATTTAGGTGACGAATACACAAGTCACTTATACCACAGAATTTTCCTACATCAATTATCCAAAATAAACCATGATTTAGAGGATATATTTAAGGATAAAGCAATCCTAGATGGTTCTAACCATCCTCTTATGGAAAAGGAAATAGTTGGGACAATCAGTGAGGTTGACCTCATTAGGTTTCCTGGCCTACATCAGCTTGATTATGTTATTTTCCATGGATTTTAGGAAATAATCAGGGACCTTATCATTTTAGAAGGATAATTCTTTATTCATATGTTCTTATAATTATGGATAACCAAATTCTCTTTTAGCTTCTGACCAGAAAAGATTTGGTTGTTGTTTACACTCAACAGAAGGTGTTGGATGATTTGAGACCTATCGAGGTGCTTGAATGGGAATTTATACTAGTTTGTGGGTAAAAATGGAATTCTATACCATAACAAGCCTTTTCCCCATTGCTGAGGGAATATTTCAAGATTTAAATTAGGTTTATTAGATGGTATCTTTTAGATATTGCTCTATTTTTGAAAACTCACGGAATATTCCTAGATAATTCATCAAGATCAGAGGTGCCTATATCTCATCTCTAATATTTTTAGCATAGAGTTCCAAAAATTTCTCTTGCGAGTGAGGGATGTTGGGTGAATAGGTTAACCCATTCCATCTGGATGTGAATTCAGACACCCTATCATTTTCATACATCTTGTAGTTTTAGGTCAACAATTGTCATTTTTTTAGTGTATAGTAGAACTGAGAAAGGAACCGATGAAGAAGGTATTCCCATCCCAAAATTTATCTTGTTGGAAGGACTCTATATCGAATTAAGGATGGACCTATTACAGTTTGTACAAATCATCTCATCTTGGTCACCTACTATTGATTTCTATGGCCCATCATCAAACCAAAATGGGACATTAAGTGCATGAGATGTTATTCGTGATCACCCAAACCATCAAAGGTTGAGAATGTAGGATTTACAGAATTGGGTGGGGAAAAATTTCATCCACTCATTCAAGATATGGATTCTTCTTAGGATGTATGGGTGTGCATTTACATTCCATGGATACCTTTTAAGAAGTCATAGATTTAATGACATTGAGAAGTTATGTAGGTAACACTGTCTAAGCCACCTCTTGTCTATAGGGTGCAGGTGGGGCTTGATGTGGTGACCTCATTTTTCTAATTCTCGATCTATGATAAGATTGAATGATTTTCATGGAGGTGTAGAGGATATCATCATAAAAGAGTGGAGTATCAATCATTTTCAACCTTGTTGTTGTTGTAGACCAGCTTCCAAGATCTAGAGCTAGCCTGAGGCTCATATTCTACTCTTTTAAAAGAATTAACTCTTTCTTGATGTGTGGGATGAGGGATATTCATTTTTGTATGAAGAAGATACCCAATATGAATGTTGAAAATTAGTGGATCTTCATTGAAATATATATGATTTAGTATATCATTCTCATATTGTGCCAAATATTACTCTATGGAAGTAATTTTGGATTATTTAGGTGGTGATGGGAATGAAACCACATCTTTAACTTTATCCTTTGTGGTGTTCCACAATAGAGGTGGAAACTCATTATTTAGATGTGTCAGGTTTTGGTTCCTCCTCTAATTCTGTATATGTGCAACTTTGGTCGGTGAATCTAGATCACCCTCCTCTCAAGGTATATTTCCTATATTTTATCCCTCTATATTTTTAACTTGAATCACATCATTAGTCATGTTGATGGTGATTATATTCACTTACGTGTATTTGGAAATGGTAGTCATCTCATTACTCTCAATGTAGTATGGTGATTCTACAATGCTTGAATCATGTTCATTTTCCTGAACCCTAGACATATCAAACCTTTTTATCTTATGAACCCTATGGGTTTTGACTACCATTTTCATACATTCCTCCCATTTAGGTCTGTGACTAGTGAAGTTAAGGTATTTTTTATTCGTGTTTAATGAACATTACCCAAATAGAAATGTTTCATCTTGCGATGAGAGTAATGGATGGGATTCCAACCGTAGATATTTACCTCCCACCCCAAAAAAGATGAATTCCCCCCACGATGATGATACTGATGATGATTCCCCTAGTCCTTTGGGATGTGGACTATTCAAGTCCGCCATTGGATCTTTATGATCCTTTTATTTAGGATTTTATGATTCCATTTGAGGATTTTATAACTCCTATGATGGAAACTGAGATATACATTCCACTATCCCTTTGGGGTGGGGTTTATTTGAAACTACCAATAATTTATCCAGGACCCTCTTGGGGTTTTATGAACCTATTGATGTAGAATTAGATAAAAATTCCCGCAGACCTATGGGATGGATTTGGGTTTCATTTACTGTCGATATTCCATAAATCCTCTTAGGGATTAATGATATGAGGGGTGGAGGTGGTGGTAAATATTCCCACAAACCTATGAGATCAGTTCTCTCCTAGATGGATATTATGGAAGCTTCTATTTTGACCTTCTTGATTTGATGAAACTATACTTGTGTATGAGTTTGGAGTAATGGCCACCCATGATGTGAGGCATTCACAATGATAAATTGTCGAGTTAGTTACAACTTTGTAATATGTGTCTTAAATATGTTCTTTTTTGTTAAAAGGGGCACAACATAATAATCTATTGGTAGTATTATCCATTCTTTATTGATGTATTTTCATCTTAAAAGTGGGAGTATTTCATTGCATTGACGAAATAGTTTTTGAATTACCTAGTCCCTAGATTTAACTAGAGGATATTACATTAGAAGATGTTGTATAAGGGGAGTTATAATGTTTTAGGGGTGCAATGGAGTAAAATGATCCATACTTTCCTCATCCATGGATGAAGATACCCAATGAGGCTTCAATGATTAGTTATTTAAGAGTCGTAGTGTAATAGTGGAAAGTGAATTTTAGATTTAATTTGTGATTTTCTAGTTTAATGTCTCAGGTCATAGATATAGAATCTAAGTCCATTTGACAACAAAGTATGTTTATGGTCTGATGGTGACCATAAAACACTAGATAAGGGAGGTGTCTATCCTTCAATCGATGATTATTTTACCACATATTTTGGCATAGGTAAGTCTTTCACCCCTTATATAGCTTTTCTGGGATCTTATAGTTAAAGGTAGTGAGGGGAAAAACATGGTTTAGAGGGTTTTTCTAGATATCTCTTTCAATAAATCCATGTCTTCCACCTATTCATTATATTTACATGAATCCACCTAGTCAGACCACATAGGTCACTTTTTTAGATTGCTTACTTAACATGGTGAAGGGTTGTTGGTAGTTTATGGGGAAAATTATATAGTTGACCCTTGTATTTTTAGAAACTCTCTATATGAAGGTACCTAAGATTTTATAACCCTTCTATATAGAGTTGTTAGTTAAAGGGTAAGAATTTCTTGTTTGAGGGAGATATCACCGTGGGTATGTTGACCACAATTGATGTTTAGAGTAGAGTCCATAAGATCCATATCTACACTACCATGAGGTGTAATATCATAGTAATGATCATTTTATTCTTCATTTTAAGTGTCAAAAATACCCTTGAGGTGTTGTAGATATGAATTGAATAGCCTTAGGGATGCTGGCATTCAGTAGACCAGGGATATGAGCCTCATTCTAAGTCATGGATAGAATATTCCGACCTTCCATTTGAGATTGCATAGGGGTATGATCATATTGTATGAAGGATTCTAGAATATTTTGATAACCATCTAGTGTTTTGTGAATATGAGCCCGCTGATGAGAATCTACTAGAGTATGTCAACGAGCTTCAATATCATTGAAAAAAATATGAGCCTGCATGTGGGTGGTTTTTGGAATATGATGGCAATCCTTGGATGAAGTAGGGATATAATCATAGTTAAAATATACCTTCCCCATTGGAAGATTTCATCTAACCTCTAGAATGTGAGAATATATATGAGCTTCCTCTTTTATAGCCTCTGAATGATGTTGGTGCAGTTATTCATTGATGGAATTGTGGATATAAGCGTGTATTCCATGAGCTACTAGAATATTCCAAGTAGCTTCACTGATGGGAATATGAGCCTATCCCGAGTCATGTTCCTATATCACATGGTGAGACTCAGTTGGAATGGGAATATGATCCTAGTCTCATGCCTTTGGAGTATGCCTATGATATTTTTTGGTGGGAATATGAGTCTTTCCAAAGGAATGAACTACTTTCACTTAATGAGACCTGATTAGAACTTGAATATGAGCTAGGTCTAGTGAATTTAGATTATGAAACCAGTATTTGTTTACAATAATGTGCACCTATACCGAGGCATGTTCTACTCTCATTTGGTGAGACTTAGTGGGAATAAGAATATGATCTTGATCCATTGCCTCATCCTTTACCAGAATATACTGATAATTCCCTTGGACGGGAACAAGAATATGGGATTTTTTCAGAGTAGACACTTATTCATATAGACCAGAGTTTTTTGATACTCTATATTTTGAGATAGGAATACGTACATGTCCTAATATTTTCACCTGGGCATGAGTATCCAAGGTGGAAACATTTCAATTAGTGCCCTCTGCAGGAAACTGAGGGTAATTTGTGGGATGATGTTAGTGATGGAGGTTGATAGGATCCCTCCTAAATGGATCCTAAAACAGAATGAAGTCGTAGTTGAATCCCTAATCCAAATTCCTCAGATACAAAAGGTGTTGATTTTCACAATCTAGGGATAAGAATATGAAGTTATTGGCGGTGGAAACAAGCACCACTGGTTTCACTAAAACTTTCTTTGGATGATGTGGTCTCATTGAATTCAACATCTGGAGTCCCTTTCATGAAGCCTCAGGGTTAGAGATCTCAATATGTCCATTTTATTCCTGATCCATCATGTGTACACCTAAATTTGAAGGTGTCATGTGGGTGAGGTCATTCTATGACTGGAAAAGGATGTAGTCTTAGTTGACGTTCAATAATAGTTTCTAAATAAAGACATGATCTCAGTTAAGGTGTTGTTTGTGAGAGAAGTATTTGGTGACAAATTCAACATTGAATAAGTTCACCGATCATTGCATCGTCTCAAGTGAAAAACATCCTCAATCATATATGCACAAGTAACACAATTTCCCTTTCTTATTTTTCGTTTGGATATTTTTCTTACATGGACTTGTCAGAGTGAGAATGGATTTATTTCATGGGAACCCAAGTTACATGGTATTTCACATTAGGAATACCATTTTTTGCATAAGGGATACTAAATGAAATGGCCCAATGCATAGTCAACCAATCATTTTTTTATTTGATAGTTCCATATAGGGTTAACCATTTTTGTTTTTGATGAAAAAATGTATGGTTTCACCCAATGGTTGATTGTGGGGGATTAATGTATGTATAATCATTCAAATCAGATTCACCACTTTCATCCTTGATGGAAACTCCCAGTGGGTCCCACAACCATAATTGAGTATGCACCTACTTTCCAAAGGTAGGTGGTCCATTGGGGTTTCAGACCCAACAATTCTTAAGAACTCACATTGGTTGATAGGATTGGAGGTTAGGCTCATCACACCCTTTTGGGGGAATTGTTTCCTATTACAGGACTCTCTTATAGATTTAATATATGTTCGATAATCTCTTCCTAATCCCAATATGGAACCGATTAACCTTGAAAAATGATCAAGTATTGAATCCTACCATGTGTAAAGAGGGTTCTATTAATGAGAACATATATATGTATCTTAGTTTATTTATTTATTTTTCATTATTTCTTAGTAATGGTTAACTACTTATATTTTGAATCCATAATACTAGGAAGTCTATAGTTTACTTCCATCTAGGGAGGCAATTGATATTTAGAGGATGGGATTGAACCTTCATGACGCGTCTTGGCTATCCTGTTTTTAATAGAAATAAAAACCAACATAGTTTTTTCTAGTCATGTAGTTTAATGTCATGTTAAAAAGACATATATAAAGGTGCTTAGGCACTGGTTATGGAGCTAAATACGTATAAATATATCCTACATATCCTATTTATAATAGGAATCGGAGTCATCAGAGTTTGATCACACCCTTGGGACTTACCCTGAGGTGGATGAACCTATATGGGGGAATTAATATCATGACATTGATCGGGGATTATACAGTGAGGTTTCCTTGGCTGGGGAATATTCATGATGTAAGTGATATGATTATTTCAAATCCCTAATCCCATGCGAGACATGCTCAGTGTGAGAAAAAAGGGATAGTAAGGGATAAATATCATTGCATATGGATTTGGGATTTATGCACTAGGGAGACCCTAATGGGGTGTTTAATATGGAGCTCAGGCCTAAGAAATGTGTCTTGTGTATCCTATTTATACCCAAAATTGGAGTTCTAATAGCTTAGTTGGATTCTGAATCCACTAAAGGATGGGTAATGGAAATGAACCCATAATAGAGTTTGGGTTTTATGAGTTTGAATATTAGATACATAGAGGGAATTACACCAAAGTGGATTCCTATTGGTGATTGGGCCTTAAGAAGGAATCATACATATCCTGTTTGGATTGGAATCAGAGTTATCATAATTTTTTGGGGTTATACCCAAATACATCAACTATAAAAGGTTATCATTTCCCAGGACATCTTCCTGACATGTACTAATTGTCTTCCTGACATGTTTTGGGTGTCTATTTGACATGTATAAAAATGTTTTTACATGTCCTTATTGCCTAGAAGACGTGTCTAAAGGCAATCTCACGATCTAGTTGACTTTTCTGTTGGACTTCGCATGATCTGAATAACATGTCCATAGAATGTCACATGACTTAGCTAAAATGTTTAGAGGATGTCACATGTCTTGGATAGAATATCTAGGGGACGTTGCATGACCTGTGAGACACGTACAGAGGACTTTTTAAGACTTTGTTGGTATGTACAGAGGGTGTAAAATGACCTGAGAAACATGTCAAGAGTATTTTTCAAGACATGGTTGATATTTTCAAAGGGTTTAATATGACCTGGGAGACATGTCGAGAGGACTTACAAAGACTTTTTTGACATATCCAAAGGATTTATCAAGACTTGTTTGACATGTTCTATGTGTTTCTCATGACATGTGAGACATTTTCGAGAGGACTTTGAAAGGCTTGTTTGACATGACCAAAGGACTTCTCAAGACTTGGTTGACATGTTCAGAGAGTGTCACATGATTTGAATGACATGTATGGAGAACATCACATGATCTGGATGACATGTATGGAAGATAATTCATGTTTTGGATGACATTTCTGGAGGGAGTTTCATAACCTGGATGACATGTATGGAGGTCATTTCAAGACCTGGGTGACATGACAAAAATACTCCACAAGACTTTGGTGACATGCCCTGATGTTGCCGCATGAATTGGGTTACATGTATGGAGGACATCTCAAGACTTTGTTAGCATGTTTAGAGGACTTCTAAAGACCTAGAAAAGTTTTTGAAAGGACTCTGCAAGACTTGGGTGACATACCATGAGGCTACCGCATGACTTGGACAATATGTTTGGAGGACATCGCTAGACATAGTAGACATGTATGAAGGGATTAAAAATACATGGTTGAAATGTCAAAAAAGACATCACATAACTTGGTTGACAAGTAATTGTATTTTTTCATGATATAGGTAGGCCATGAAAAGAATATAATTATTAGCGTATCAATATTTACATAAGTCATCCATCATTTTCAGCCTTTATTGCATATGTGCCTCTAGGTTTTTCAAGAATTATCTTATGTAGGTTTCAGATGACCTAGTAGACATGTGGAAAAATACTTTTCATGATTTTTATAACCCACCATAAGTCCTTCATGTAATCTATAGGGTGATCACACAAATACCATATTCATACCGCATGATCTATTAGGTTATACCCCTGATTTTACCTTGTGGAATACCCTTGTGATCATGTGAATTTCGGCTCCAAGAAGTACGGTCATGTGCTCCCGTGTAGCAGTCACTACCATGTTCATTTTTTGTGATGAGGGGGAGGAATTTATATAAATCTCTATCCTAGTTATACATTGAATTTTGTGGAAAATATCTCAAAAATATAATCTAGAGTTGGTGGAGGTATTTTTTCATCATGTGCTTTGAATGATCTTTCCATAGGTCATCCACAGTGTCACATGATAACAATGACCGCAAGAATGTTCCATTATCACCATGTTTATTGTATCTTGGAAAATCAAAAAGATTTTACATAACCATATTGACATGTCAAATGGTATTTGTTCCATTCAGTCGACATGCCTGATAGCCTCCGTAAGATCAGGATTCCCACATAAAGTCTCTCAGGTGATTGAAGAAGACTTGTTCGGGGTCCTTTGTGAGACTAGGATAGTCTGTCAGAGGTCATTTATGATATCACATTGGTTTTCTAAGGGGTCTTCATGAGACTAAGATGGATTTTCAAAGGGCCTCTTTGTGATCAATGGTGACGAAACACGGTTCATAACCCCTTTCACATGAAGATAACTAAATCATCCATTCATGGTAGGATTCCACATTTTCCCATTTTATTTCCCTCCATACTTTATATGGGTAAGGGTTCTTGAGACATCATGTGAGAGTTGTTATGGATAGTTTCTCTCCTTGATTGTGATGCATCATGAGATCAATGATATATCTCATGATGATATGTGAGCATTTTCATGGAAAATCCATCCTCTTGTATGTGTAACATCCCAACCTGGATTACCCTTGAACCGATGGCCAAATCGGTCATCACATGAACTTATGTGAGTCTCCCCATATGCCAGAGGTTGTTGACTAGAAGAGAGGGTCTATGTATAGTCAGTGGGGAGACTATACCCTCAAATTCAGAGTGCACAACAGTAACAAATAATAAACTCATACAAATGTGGAAGTAGATATAAAGAAATAGTCAGCTGAATAAAGAAAGTGTCTAATGCCAGTTTATAAAATGCATGCATGTCATGGTGATAAATATCTGAAAGTGGTAAACAAAATGACTTGCTTTACATTTCAATACAAAAATAAGTAAAAGACTCAAAACTTCAAGGGAGATCTCTACGAGAATCCTGAGCTCCTTCTCGGTCCTTTTATCTTAACTCCCAAATACAAGTAAATAGTCACAAGCAAGATTCCATAGTACTACAAACAAGGACATCTACTTCGGTACCCCAGTGCAATGAAAACTTGAATAGGGTGTGAGATATAAATCTTAGTAGGTTGGGACCACCGGTGTCTAGCTCAATCTAGACAATGCAATAAAATTAAACAACGTGAAAGTATATCGAATCAATAATGAAATTGAATAAATAACCAATAGCCTTTTGAGGTTCTAAAGGGACACCTGACGATGATACCTACTTCAGCTCATAGCCTAAATAATATTATGAACTGAAACTATAGATATAGAATGCATAAATAAACTGTTTAACACATTATATGATATTCTTTATTGAACTGAAAAAATACCTAGGTTCCCCTGGACACCTGTATCTCAATACCTATCTCAGTCGTGCCCAAGTGTGAACCATTTATCATATTCAATTCACTAATAATTATATAACATTAGCTTTCACTAACCATTTAATGGTTGTAGAACGTCATGTCAAGCACCCTCCTAAGAATTGGAGCATTAGTCATTGTCTCACAACCCATAGGCATTTGAAGCATGAGTCTATGGCCCATAAAAGAAAAATTTTCATGCATGATGAGTGTAGAACACAATGTCTAGCACCCTATGAGTATTTGGAGGATCAGTCACTGTCTCACAACCCATTTATCAATCATACATATATATATCATGGGTGTAGAATGTCCTCTCTATCACCCCAAGATACCGTTTAGTAATTAATTCATAAATTAATTAATCAAGTCTATTAATTAAATAAATAACTCGTTAACAACATTTCATTCACTACTAACTCGACAATTAGTTAAACACAACAATTCTATTAGCTTACTCAACAATTAACTAATAATTACTATAACATTAATTAATTCAACCATTAATTAATCTCATAAATTTCTCTACACAAAGAGCCTATCCCCTAGTGGTTTATGCTCTTGCTTGGCATCCAAAAGACCCAAGATCAAATACGGGCAGGGGAGAATTCCCGAGTACTGTAGTAGCATTGTAGCAGGCACTGTAGCAGCAGCGGACTATAGCAGCGACAACGTTGTAGCGGCCGAGGGACTGTAGTAGGGTACTGTAGTGGCAGAGGTACTGTAGCTGTGCGGGTACTGTAGTAGTACTGTTCATCGAGGGGTCCTTTGGGCCAAAAAATGGGCTTCCTAGACCTGTATGCAGGCCACTTGGCCTTGGGCCTTTGGGCTATGTAATGGGTCACCCTCTACCCAATCTAAAGAGGTCTTTGCTTTAATAATAAATTGAGGCTTCGACCCCATCCTTTAAAAAAAATCTTATGAATTTCTCTAGTTAATTTAATGATTAACTAATCAAAAGGAAACCATCTCAATATCGCATAATTAATTCTACAATTAATTATTTCATGAAATCCATTTTAATATTACATAATTAATTTACAAAATAATTATCTCAAGGAATTCATCCCTATATCATATAATTAATTTACAAATTAATTATCTATAAAGAAACTATTTCAATATCACATAATTAATTTACAAATTAATTATATCAAAGAAGCTATTTCAACATAACATAATTAATTTGCAAATTAATTATATCAACTTACCCAAAAATAAAAATATCATAATTATTCCCCCGATTAATTTTTTATATTCCAATCACATAACACACAATTAATTTATAATTAATTATCTCATCTTAACCAATTAAATATCTCATAATTAATCTTCTGATTAATTATCATTTCAAAACACATATTTAATTATCTCAACTTAACCAATTTAATATCTCATAAATAATATTAGGATTAATTATCATCTAAAACCACATAATTAATTGACAATTAATTATCTCAACATAAACAATTTAATTTCTCATAATTAATCCCCTGATAATTATTATCTCAAAGCATATAATTAATTCATAATTAATTATCTCATCTTAACCAATTTATTATGTCATAATTAATTTTGGGATAATTATTATCTCAACGCACATAATTAATTTGCAATTAATTATCTCATCTTAACCAATTTAATATATCATAAATAATCTCACGATTAATTATCATCTGAAAGCACATAATTAATTAATTATTAATTATCTCAAATTAAATAATTTAATATCTCATAATTAATCCCCCGATAATTATTATCTCAAAAAACATAATTAATTAATAATTAATTATCTCATCTTAACCAATTTATTATCTCATAATTAATTCCCTGATAATTATTATCTCAAAGCACATTATTAATTCATAATTAATTATATCATATTAACCAATTTAATATCTCATAATTAATCTTCTAAGTAATTATCATCTCAAAGCACTTAATTAATTCATAATTAATTATCTCAACTTAAAAAATTTAATATCTCATAATTAATCTTTCAATTATTATTATCTCAATTATAATTTCAAAGAACATAATTAATTCACAATTAATTATCAAAACTTATCTTGCATAATAATCATAATTATTACTTAACCCAAGTGCATCAACATGTTAGGGCGGAAATAAAAAAACACATATCAACAAGTTAAAAGGACATATCAATATAAACATTGTGTTTTTAACTTGAAGTTAGTGCACCTCCATTGGATGGGTTTTATTAAAAAAAATGTGATTTTGTAATGTAACAAATTATTCTACACCAATAAGTAATTTTCTCCTATATTACAGTCAACTTTATGATAAAAATTTGATTAAAAAAACTGCATTTTTTTCAAATAAAATCAATTTTGAGGACCCTACCACAAGGAATTGGCAGGCCAATGTTTTATAACTCAAACCGCAACGTGCTCGTACACACACACTTCCACAATATTGAGCGTGCATACTATGAATTATTCGCATCACCCTACAACGATAATTGGAACCCAAAATTAGTGCGGTGAGGACCAATGCACCTCCAATTAATTCACCACAACTCAAATACATCATAAGCATCTAATTTAAATTGTGTGAAACCGATTACCAAGTTTATAACCTTACCCATAAATGATGTTTGTGAACTAAATCAAGTCGAAACTCCATGACTTCAGTGGTGGTAATCGAAATACAACCCAACGGGTCCCAAGATTTCTTCCACACTACCTAGGATTGGAATTAAAAAAGAAATATGGGTTCATCCAGAACCTAGGGTTCTGGCCAACAGAACCCGGGTAAGGGAGAGCCAAGACATCCAATGAGAAAAACTAAACATGCAGAGAAGGACTTACCTTGATGATACAAACAACTTCCAGGAAGACACTGGGAGGAGATAGCCACACGAAGAGGGAGTAGAAGAGGAGGGTAGTACATCACCCATGGGTGCGTCGTGCCCCCCATAGGAGGAGGTCGAGGTGTGTCTCCCTCTTATTTTATCCCTTAAATAAATTAAATTCCAATTTAAAAAATAAGAATTAATATAATAATAATAATAATAATAATAATCCTCATATTAGTATTATTACCCTTTAATATTATACCTATTTAATAAACTCAAAACTCTCATTTACACATTATTTAATTAAATTCTCCTCAACCTAATTTAATTAAATTAATTCTCCGACTCATGCTATTTAATTAAATTCTCTCAACATTCAATTTAATTAAAATAAAACCCCCATTTCATGTCATTTAATTAAATTACATTTAACTCAATATAATTAAATAAAAATCTCTATCTCACATCATTTAGTTAAATTCCTCAACCTGAATTTAACTAAATAAAACTTCCATAATAATAAAGATTAGTATTATTATCATTTAATAAAACGAACCTTTTATAAAACCCAAAACTCCCCATTTAAACATCATTCAATTAAATTCTTCTCAAAAATTTTAATTAAATAAACCCCCCACTTTACATCATTTAATTAAACTCCGTTTAACTTAATTTAATTAAATAAACTTCTCCATCTTACATCATTTAATTAAATCCCTCAACCTCAATTTAATTAAATAAAACTGTTATAATAAAAAACATTATTATTATTATCATTTAATAAAATGATTCTTTGATAAAACCCTAAACCCCCCAATTACACATCATTTAATTAAATTCTCCTCCAACAAATTTAATTTAGTAAAATATCTAACACATCATTATTTAATTAAATTATCTCATTATACATTAATTAAATAAAACCTCCATTTTTCATCAAATAATTACATTCATCTTAACTTTGAATTTAATTAGATAAATCCTCAACTCCACACTTAACACATCATTTAATTAAATTCATTTCCAACCAAATTTAAATAAATAAATTTTATATCTCATTATTATTTAATTAAATTATCTCAACAAAATTTAATTAAAAAATCCCTAACACCTCATTAATCAACATTTAATTAAATTTGTTCCAACTAAAATTAATTAAATAATTTCTCTAATTCATTTTATTTAATTAAATCCTCTAAACAAATTTTAATTAAATTTAAAACTCCATTTAATCAACATTATTTAGTTAGATTCTCTCAACGTCAATTTAATTAAATAATAATTCCCCATTTCATAAGGACTAATTAAATTCTTCTTAAACATTTAATTAATTAAATAAAACCTACATTTCACATTAAATAATTAAATTCCTCTTTTCCTTGAATTTAATTAAATGAAATACCAAATCCTCATTTACAAATCATTTAAATATTACCATTTAATATTTCTGTTCTTTGATAACCCCCAACTACTCATATACTAGTCATTTAATTAAATTCCTCTCATCTCAATTTAATTAAATAAAGGTTTTAGATCATAATTATTTAAAATAAATTTAATTATATTAATATCGATTTAATTAAATAACTCATCTATCTCAACCTCATTTAATTAAATTCTCTCAAATTTAATGTAATTAAAAGAAACCCCTAAAAACTCATTTAATTAAATTCTTTTCCACCATGAATTTAATTAAATTAATTTAACCCGAAACTAAAAATTGGGTAGACTATATGGTTTGAATTGTATGGTCTGACAGACTGTGCAAAGATCATGTATCCCCTACCGGACACTTACTTTATTATGCATGGATGACCCACACAGTTTTGACTAACCATGCATAGCCCATGCAAATGTCACTACCTGGTCTGGTTCTCCCAAAACCCATCCTTCTATCTGGGAAACTCCTCGATCCTTTACCAAATCCCATTATCAACACTTTAAAAGAACCCAACTCACATATCTTATTTACAAAGAATGGTTTTAAAACCGAACCGTACAGTAAATGATAAAGTTTAAAAACTTTCGTATTTTAGCTCAGTCCAAAACATGAGAGTTTACATGTATGTGGAGTTAAAGTGGAATCATATTATTAAATGGAAATGCCCGAGGTCCTTCACATGATGATAGTGACACACCAGTATCCTCTCATGTGACAAGGTGGTCATGATTCTAGGGGGATTTATGGGGGCTTGAGAATCACATAATCATGTTTCATGAAGGTCTATGTACCTCTTCATCACATGATACTTCCATATCTTTCTAAATTTATTTTATAAAGGGATTTAGGGTGACTTTTGGCATTTATCGATTGAAAAGTTTCTTGATTGGAGGAACTTGTTTGATAGCCTTCACGTGACCATCAATGGTTGTTCGTAAACCTTTAAAAAATTGTATGGTTCATCATAGGGGATTCATGTGATCATGATAAGATCATGCACAATGCATGATCTATTCACATGACCTTCCAAGGTCATGTGATCATATGTCCTTATGAAGGTTATGCGATATCATAATTCGAATTCTTATACATCATGACACTCCTTTTGTTTTGTAGTGAAAATAATACCCATGCTTTGGGTATTTCTTCTATTCTAGATTTTTCGATGCTCATTTGGTGGGTGTTAATAGGGGTGTTTCCTTAATTATGGTTCCTGTTTCACGTGATTGAGTATGTGTGTGTGTTTATATTGATATCATTATTTTTTATTTTAGAATTTCCTCACCTTCATTTTATACATATTAGGGGGAACAAAGAGTAGCTATTGTAACATCCAAGAACACACGCTACACTAGTTTAAGATCAATCTCTGACTAGTGGCCCTTAGTATGGATAAACACTTATTTGGGAGTTATCCCCTTGGTTCAGATAAGTAGGGTATGACCGAGTGTTAGGGTGGTAAGATTTCATCTGGAATGATTATATGATGGATCATGTTTAGTATTTTCTAGACTTTCCCCTCATATCCTAGTTATTCTCATGGTCTTTAGTATTTTATTATTTTATATTGACTACTATTATATATTATTGTACTAATATATTGTGTGATACTTTCCAATTTTCCTTAT
This sequence comes from Viscum album, assembly GCA_963277665.1. NCBI lineage: Eukaryota > Viridiplantae > Streptophyta > Magnoliopsida > Santalales > Viscaceae > Viscum > Viscum album. The sequence continues at coordinate 904,032,117 of OY728166.1, read as the reverse complement.
ATCATTATTGTTTCCCTTATTATTATTATTATTATTGTGATTTCATCTTGTTATCATATTACTCCTTTTGTTTTAAAAAGATAACTGTTGACTTTAATGTATTATTGAAAAATTATTTGAACCTCTTTATTTCTATTTTATATAAACAAATTTTAAAAGTAACTTTTCAAAAACAACACCTTTCATGTTAAATGTTTAAGGACCATCTATTAAAAAAGTTGTATACCCTTATTATTTTATATAGAATCGTTTTGAAGGACATATGGAAATAGACTATTATTTGTTTTAAAATTTAATAAGAAAATCCCATGTTCATAAATTGAATTTACAAATAGATAAAAATGGAACTTTTATATAAAAATAATACATGGGATTTTGTTTCTATTTTTCTTGTATATTTAGCTTTTTAGTCATTCATACCTATATTTTAGGAACTGGTTCTGTTTTAGGTTTTGGTCACTTATGGAGAGTTTGTAGTTTAGAGGCTGGATGGCCACTCATGGAGTCACATGAAAATTGGGTTTTTTTATTTTAGTTCTGATTAATTATTATATAATCCAAAATAAAAACTTATATATAAAATACTATTTTAGTTTTATACATTAAATTTATCTATTTTAATAATATATTTGTTATGGTTTTTTATTTTTCTTATTGTAAATTTATTTTTGTTTGATTTAGTATAGATGTCGATCATATGGATGGGTCATGAAAGAATTTTAGGAAGAATTCTTCTACTTAAAAATTTATGAGTATTAAGAGAAATAATTCCCCTAAGTTATTACATAACAACCTGGCTGTAACACCTCTAAATTTTAAAAGAATACTAGGTTTAATAGTGTATATAACATGAAACAATGTGCTTAATTGTACCATGAAATATTATTATTTTATGACTGTAATAATATAGTCATTGAATTGAAAGGTTCGAATAGAAGTAACTGAATTATGAAATATATATAAAGGTATTAATCAATAAAAATTTATTTATATATTCTTTGTAAATAAGAACCCAATTTTTAGTATAGTCATTATATGCATCAAAAATACATTTTCTTCAGAAAAGTTTTTAATGATTTTTATGATAAAATATTATAATTAATTTCTAAGAATTTTATTATTTTTTTTTAAAAAATGATATCATTTTTAAAATCATCATATCAAGATTATGTTATGGATAATTTTTACGATTTTACTAAAGAGATTATATTTTTAGTGAATAGTGAGAAATACAGATTTTTATTGAAAACATTTTTCTTTTCAACTATTTACAAAATCACATTCTATTTTGGATTATTTTTAAAATTCTATTAGTTCATTTTTTTTAAACATAATATAATAAATTTCATTGGAATAAATATTATAATTTAATTTTGAATAAAAACATTTTAATACTTAAAAAGGATTTTATATAGAAAATAGATTTTCTTCATGTTTTGTGAGTTTAATTTTAAATTAAATTCTATCACTTGTATGAATTTAATTTGATAAAATGGATTCCATATTATGAATAACAATAATTCACATAATTCAATAGGTTTAAATTAATTTTTGGTCAGAACTAATAGTAAAAACAGTAAGAATATGATTCCATAGTTAAGGATTAATCATGTTTATCGATGGTTAAACTAAAGAGATTAGAGGTATAATTACCTAAAAATTCGACTTTATTTTATTGTATAGGTGTTTTTAACCTAAATATCTATTTAAGCAGTTAAAAAAATATTTTAAAACATTTTTTTGAAATTTGTAACCCAAGTTTGACTTTTGAGAAGATAACTTATATTTTATTCAAATTAAAAACTATTTTTGGGTATTTTCATTTAATGGAATGGTTGAAATAGTTAATTTAGATTTATATTAATAAAAATTATAAATACCTTAATTTTTTTATCTAACCAAAAAAATCATGGAAACCAATTTATAACTTTCTTTCAAGGTAAAAATATTTTTGCACTTAAATCTGGTATTTTTATAAAAACTATTTTTAGGCGTTCTGTGTTATAATATTAAATTTTATTTCTTTGACCTTTAAAATTTTAACCTGGTAAAATGGATTCTAAATGTTGAATCATAAAGAATAATTTTTTTAATTCCCTTTTTTTTATTTTTGGTTATATAATTAAGTTATCATGGTTGATGTTAAAATGAGTTTGAAGTTGTTTAACTAGGAGAAAAGAATTAAAATATATACTAAGATTGTCAAATTGTGATTGGTTGAATTTATTTTGATCCTATAACATATTATATTTTAATTTTGGGTGATTTTATTTCACTTTACCAGATTATGATATATATATTATTTAATATTTTAAGCAATTCTAAGTTTATCCTTCCGCTCAATTATAAAAGGGAACCTCGTCTCCTCTCTTCATCATAAATTTTGAGAACTATAGATTAAAAAGGTCATAAATTAATCAAATCAAAACATCTCTCCCCAAATTATTGTGGTCTTATTTTTGGGTTAACACTAACCTTAGAGGGATTAAGGTGTAAATAAAAGAAGGTTTTCCGAAGAAGTGATATAGATGTTTATCAAATATTTCAGTTTTATTTCTTATTCTAACCCCTTAAATATTATTCAAACATTGTGAAATAATAAAAAATTTATATTATATATAAGAAGATGTTTTTATGTTAATTTAATACCCTATATCCTTCTAGATATTTCATAAAATGAGAAATGAAACCATCATTTGTGGGTACGGTGGACTACCGCCTCACGAACCAATGTAATTTATTTTCCATCACCGCCGCTAATAAATGGGTACAATGATTTATTATATATATATATGATATTAATGAAATATTTATCATTATTTAAATATAATATATCATCTAATTTCTTACCTTTCTATCCATTGAAAAATGATAACGTGGTTCGTGCATACATGTGGATTACCACATTCACAAAGTGATGTGATTCGTTTTTCATCATTGCATCATAGGGATGGTATGTATAATTTTATTTAAATAAATAATATAATATTTATTATATAAGAATAATTATTGAAATATAAAACGACACTTACCTTATTTCCTTCATGTTCTTTGTTAAATGAAAATGTTACCCATGCATACGTACGACCTATCATCTCTATTATTGTAATGTAATTCATTTTCCATAACCATATTTTATAGTTCATTTTAAAATTAAAATTAATGTATAAAAATTATAATTGTTTCTCTATTATATTTTTTGAGATGATTTAATAATGTTCACTTTGACCATATCCAACATACCAAAGTCATTTTGGACTTATGAGTTGAATATCATAAAAACATTTGACGTGAACTTAATTGATTAAGGAATTGTATATAACATAAAAATATTTAAAATAAAAGGAATAATAAAATTTAAAAATGTTAATAAAAAATTGAAAAATTAATATAAGTTTATTATTCAGGAATATAATGAGAATACATGATGATTTATACTCGAGATAAGATACACTTAACCTTAAAAACTTCATTTTGTACTTTTTAAAGATTTATTTTTTAAAACTTTTTCTTCTATATAAATATTCTTAAAATTATTTTATGAATGTATTAATATGGAAATAAATTAATTATAAAGAAAATTCTGTATCACTTTTGACTTTGTTTCAAAGTTATTCAAATGGACTATTTTAAATTATTTTATACAGAACATTTTGAAAAAAATTCAAAAAGGAATGTTTTATTTTAACTTATATGATGTAGATTATTTTTCCTACTAACATAAATATTATTATACATTTGGAATATTCCATGTTTTATTCAAACAAAAACCCTCATTGCCTTTGTTCTATTTATTTTTTAATTTTTTTAAATGGAATGGATATTTCGATATCTGGAAATGTTTTTTATGGGTGAAAAGAATATTTTTATGAGTATATTGATGGAAATGCAATGTTTATTGTGTAATGATTATTTTATGGTTCATAGAAATTATTTATGATGATGGTTTAGACCAATATATCTCATGATGATGTTTGATATTGATATATCTATCCAATTCATTGGGTAAAGGTATAGAGTTAACAAGTTATAGGTTTCTATTAAGAGATTATTTGTATTTATCGGGTAGGTTATTCCATTTTTAAGAGTGATTGTAAGAGTGAAATGAAGATTATCTTTGAAGTTAAATACTTAAAATTTCTATTATTTCTATGTTTTTTCATGTAAATATTTTTATTTCACAAGTTAAGTTAATGATCTTTTGTTTTAAAAGAATGATTATGCACTTTTTTGGTTGAAAAACAATGTTTTTTAATTTTTTTAAAGGATTCTGAATTTTTCTAAATAAAACCTCATGATTAAGATTTTAACTACATGTTTTTTTTATAAAGTGTTTTATTAAAAACTATGGGTAGTTATTTTTATTTCATGTGTAGGTAAATGATTATTTGAGCTCAAAGATTATTATATTATAAGAAAACACTCTTTTATAATCTCATGGTTTTAAAATAGACTAATGAGTTTCTTTATTTCTATTTATATGTTTCTTACTAATATTTTTTTGGTAATCCCACATTTTAATTTTTTTTCACAAGCTTTTAAGGAATAGTAGGTAAAAAGATAAAGTCAAGATGAAAAATGTGATGATGTTTCATGAAAAGTAAACTTGTTTCATTATAAAAGATTTATATTGTATACAAAATGGATATTGAGTAGAAGTGTACACTTTATAATAGATGGGGTTTTATGTAAGTTTTATGACCTAATTATAAAAAACAATAAATTTAAAATATTCTTGAAATGGAAGAAAGTAAATTATTTTCTAAAGATTAAATTTACAGATTGTTTGAGTTTAGTTCCTTATATTTGGTAATAGAGGAAATGTTTAAATAATTTTGAGATTCTAATTAGAAATATTTGGTAATAACCTTGGGGATAAGTCTAATATAAGGATAAAATCCTCTAGTTTTTGTAAAGTATATACTGTGTTGTTTGCTAGAAATGAAATACCTATCTAGATACTTGTGATTGGATGCAGTTATGGAACAACTGAACCTAGTGATAATAACTCTCAAAGGGTAGGATTGGGTATTAAATCGACCATTACTGGGGAAAGATGAGTGAGAATATAACTATCACACATTTCTAGAAAATCCTGAGGGGATAATTATTTGATAAATTTTTATTCTTTTTATAAACCATTATGAATAATGATGAGATAAAACCTATGGAAAATGATGATAATCAATATTGATATGGGATAACCCGAAAGTTTCATGGGTTGATAAGTCTAAGGTTGATCATAATTTTATTGAAATAGATACCCTATTTAAGGTGTTATATAATGGTAATACTTTGGGATACATTTATTGATATTTATAGGTATTTAAGGTATATTTAACCCTTAAGTTTAACATGAAAACAATTTATTTGAGGAAGAATTCCTTTACATTTTATAGAAATAAGTTTAATTGTATTGATAACCTTTAGGTATAAAATAATCATTGATGTTGAGGTAATTATGGTTAATTGGGATAAAAGTGTTATTTCATGTTGGGAACATCTGATTCATTTTATAATTGAAAATATATTTGGTGACAATGTGATTAATGTTATTTTTGAATAATTTTACTATTTTAGGAACATTACATGATTAAGTAAAATATAAATACATTTGGTATTTTATTTTAGTAATAACGATTGAAATATATTTTTTAAGTATATATTATTTTATTTTGGATTTATGGTGGTTTTGGTTATTTATTGAAAATATTAGCATATTTTGTAGATTATATGATTAGGGCATATACACTTTTTAGTATATAATTTTTGAGAGAATAATTTTTTTTGAAGATAAATGGTAAATTTATCTCAAAATAATATGTGATCAAGTACCTATAATTTTTGGGTTTTGAACTTGGATTAATTTTAATATTTATAAATGTAATGTTTATAGTTTAACATTGGTGTAATTGTTGTGGTTTTTAATATTAATATATTATTTATTAATTTTGTATACTATCTAATATTGTGTTATATATATATTTTTTAATGTATATATATTTTAAGAATAACTTTTTATCATGTTTTGGATCATGCGATTCATTATAATTTTTTTTAGTTCTTTAGGAATGAAAAACATTCATCTTGAATATTCATTTCTTGGAGTAAGAGATGAGATCTAAGAGAGAATTTATCAAATCACTACCAAAAGATGAATTATATTTCAAAGAGATAAGGATTACAAGTTTATAATAATAATTTAAAAAATAAAATAAAATAGAATTCCTCTTTTATTTTTGTTCATATAATTATGATATCATGGTAAAAAGTTAAGTTATCATGATTAAGGTTAAAATGAGTTTAAAGTGGTTTAACTTGGAGGTAAGGCTTAAATTTTATCATAAACTAGCCTAAATGTTATTGGTTGATTTTATTTATAAATTTATAAATTTATAAATTTTATATTCTAATTTGGGTTTCATTGGTTCCACTTAACATTATTATGATATATATATATATATATATATTATTTGATATTTTAAATAATTATAAGTATTTCCTTCCACCCACTTATAAAAGGGAATCACTTGTCCTCTATTGATCAAATATTTTCAGCGCTCTATTCTAGAAAATACCTACCCAAATACCTTCCCCAAATTAATACACAAATTCTATAGTTCTTAGTTTTTGGAATAATACCAACGTTAGAGGGATTATGATGTAAAGAAAAGGTTTTTTTTATGAAGTGGTATAACTTTTAACAAAATGTTTTACATTTATTTATTCTTATAGATAGTTAAAATACTCTTCAAACATGATGAAATAATGAAAAATAAATCTTCCATATACTTATATATTTTTATTTTTATTTAATAAACAATATCTGTATCCTTCATCCATCAAATGGGAAATGAAACCATCGTTCATGTATATGATAGACTACTGCATCACGAACCGATGTAAGGCATTTTCCATCCTTGCCTATAATATCTATTTATAGTTATAGATTTAATGTATATATATGATATCAATTCCATATTTATAAATCTATAAAGATAATATATAATTCAATTTTTTACATTTCTATCCATTGAAAAATGATGATGTCATTCGTGCGTACATGTGGATTACCACCTCCACGATGAGATGCAATTTTTTTTCATCATCGCATAACATGGATGTTATATATAAGATTATTTTAATAAATAATATTATATTTATGATATATTAATAATTATTGAAATATAAAATGATACTACCTTCTTTACATCACGTTATTTTAAAAATGAAAACATCATTCAAGTGTACATATGACCCACTATCTCCATGATAGTAACATAATTCATTTTTAATAACCATATTTCATGGTTAGTTTTAAAAGTATAATTAATGTAAAAAAATGATAAAAAATTCATTATTATAATTCTAGATATGATGGAATAATTTCCTCTTTTACAATTGTTTCTGATGAAAATATTACACCTGACGATTGATTGCAAGGCATTGAGTTTTGTGCATTCATTCACTTTGAGTTCAGTACTTCCTAATATTTTACAATGGGTTTATTCATGGAACCATAAAAACACAATGGTTAAATATCCATGAGGTAATTTATTTCCAAAGGTAGACTCTCTTTGTGAAATTTGGACAATGGTACTTAAGAACTCACATTGGTCGAGAGGATGGGAGGTCAGGCTCATCACAACCTTTTTTGGGAGGATGTTTTCCTACTATGAGCCTCTGATATAGATTTAATATATTTTTAAAAATCATTAATTAATTCCCAAGTATGAAATGATTAAATCTTGAATTAACAATCAATTTTTAGCATGTATGGACTTTAGAATCGTCTATATGTATATGAGGTTCTTCATTAATGAAGGCATCTATATATTTCTGAGGTTCTCCGTTAGTGGTATCCTCTTATGTATTGATTATATTTTTTTTATTAAAATGATGATGGTTTTTAGCCACACAGTTGGGAAATCTGTAGTGAATCATGGTCCAGGGATATGGGATTTTTTTAATGTTGGGATTAGTCTTATGACATGGGATTCCTATGTATCCTTGTAGAAGCAATCAGAACCCAAGTAATTCAGTGCCACTTAATGGGACACATCATACCTTTTATGGTCATGTGATCAAGACCAACCCATGAATTTTAATTTCATGTGGCGAGGAATTCTATAAGGAAGGTGAACAGTCAAAGTGTGGTGTGGGACTTAAGCCTAAGCAGCCCATGGAACCATGAAGGGATATGGCCTACCATGTTGTATAATAACCTACTGGAATGTGTACCAGATAGAATAGAGTTGATTTGGGGGTGTTTATTTTAGGCCTTAGAGATGATTCTTACTTATCCTATTTGGACATACATCAAATCCCACGTAGTTCGATTATGAGGACCCACACCTAAGAGTGCCCTCTGCAAGTTTGTCTCATAGGGGAGCATGGCCCTTTGAGAGGATTGATTTGGGGATTATTCTTAAGTAGGATGTTTTGGTACGATTTTGAGGCTTATACCAATTTTGAGGCCTGAAAGGTTCTTTTGTGATTTATAGTTGGAATGACACCCAAAAGGTTTGAAATTATGTGGATGTCATGACCACTGTTATCCACTAAGCCCACATGATTCATGATCAGTTTTAGAAAAAAGAGGAAATGGGAGATCCAATAAGCCACACAATTTTATTTTCCCTGAGTTTGGATACATGTACTTAGGGACCCATTCCCATGGAGGCCCTCTTAAGAAAGTTGAGAGGAAGATCCAGAAGATGATTCCCTTCCAAAACATGCATCTGACTATGTGGATTTTATTATTACAACCATCCTCTAAGCCCACATGAATCATGGTGAGTCATGATTAAATGTGAGAAACAAGAAGATTTATAAGATCTATCAAACCAAAAAATACCCATTACACTAGTTTAAGAGGCTAGGGGTACGAGATAAGAATAAGGGACTTTGATTCACTCATTCCATCTCCCGTTTCATATCCAGGATAGCCACATAAAACTACCCATTAGGGTAAATCTTGGGAGTCAAAGAAGAGAAATAATAAAACCTCTTGTAAGAAATTATAGGGGATTACTCCATAATGGATTCCCTAAAATTGATTCTACAGGTGTAGAGGAATATTTTATTCCATATTGAAGGGAAATGAAAGTGTGATCCTCACCCTCTCCACATGGAACTGGATGCCAGTTCTTAGAGAGAACTTAGGGAGGACATGGTCCTAACCCTAGTACCTGAGACTGAGAGTTCCCTAACACCACCCCTAGGGTTGGGGTCCTAATGACCATGGGAATGAAAACTCACATGCACCCCGAGGACCGTAACAAAAAGGTATGACAAGTGTGGGAAAACTATAACCAAAGGAATGCATACCCAAATGGGGAACATGTTGGTGTGCCCATTTCAATGGGTTTTCAAGTCCAAGGGATTTGTTAGAGGTTTCTATTTTTTCCCTCTCAAATAAGGGATCCAAAGTAAGAGAGAAACTGCCATTTGTGGCTTAGAATAGGGCTGAAAGGAGGATCTCAGAGGTCCTGGCTTAGAGTGAAAAAGGTGCCTCGTACATGGAATGGTAAGAACTAGAGGTTATTTTCATATGGTGGTATAGGACTACACAAGATATATATTCCTCGGTCAATAGACCACCTGGGAAACAACACTTGGGAAAGGATTTATCTTAGGCACAATGAGTTTCCTTAGGTGTCTTTGGATGAGGGTCACATAGGTCTTGGTTTGGGGAAGGGACTTTGCACAGGTGGTTGTACACTAAGGGGAAAAGGATTACTCCAAAATGCGTCTTGTGTTTCATACCCTATAGGAAATTTTATCTCTCTTTCTCCATCATACCTCTTCTCTTGGGTTCCAAAGGGCTACCTGAAGGATTTTTAGGGACCTGGGTGAAGGTGCTTTATCACTAGAGATTGAGGGATTCTTATGATTTTCTAGTTGTGAAAATGAGTATCCTAAGGGTATTATTTATAGGAAAATAGGGAACCCTAGTCGAAGGAGTTGTCCCGAATAGGTCAATGGAAAAGTCACCCTACGTAGGTGTGATATGAAGGGGTGGCCTACCTTTAAGTGCTGCATAAGGGGCTGTGCAAGCCTGCTGATGTGCAGGGGGTTGTTCCCTAGCCGGTTTGGGAAATTCCATTTGATTATTATGAGGTTTATTCACCTTTTTAACATTATTTAGGTACTCTTCATAATATTTTCATCCCAATTTACTAAACTTTAAGTCAACAAAAGACCAGCCTCCCCCCCTCAAGATTGGATCCAATCAAAAAAAAGAGGGCATGGTCCCAAGGTAGAATGGGAAAATGATTATGAATGTGGTTGTTGACGCTCCTTTCGTCACAGAATCTAAAGATCAGAAAAGGGAATATCTGAGCTGAAAGTGATTCATCCTTTGAAGAAAACATCAAAAATCGACAAAGGCATGAACAAAGGATCAACAACAACTCCACCGCGCAAGTTATACCACTGCCGTGCAAGTACACCTGCGCGACGCTATTGGTCGTGCAAGTGACTTGCGCGACCTAAGTGGTAACCGCCCGGTAACCGCCCGAGGTCTTCTTTTGCCTATAAATAGACCCTGTGGGCCCCCCATTCGAGAGGATCTTTTTCCAGAAACTCGGATTGAAGCTCCCGACGCCCAAGTCTCTTCTCAAAACTTCCGGAACACTTCTAAGGTAATTTCTTACCTAGAATGGAAGATCTAAAGAGAAGAAGGAAGGCCTAAGTGTTGAAACTTATCACCACTTGCGCGCCGACTTATTTCCTTCAATATAACTTGCGCGTCCCTTTTCTGGAAGAACCTCAAGAGGATTCTAAAGGGTTTAAAAAGAGTCGCTCAAATATTTCAATGCTAGTTGAAAATCGCGCAAGTACACCATGTGTCGCGCAGGTATACCTGCGCGACCAATACTTGCGCGCCCACAGAAGACTTGCGCGCCTTTCAAGACTTGCACGCCCCTATATTTTTGGGTGCCCATCTTGCCCATTTTACCCCTCTTAAGCCATTTCACCTTTCCTATTCAAGATTCAGTCTTCAAGACACTCTTCAAAGCCATTTATGGAATGATTTCTTGATTTGACTTCCTTATCTGAAAGGAATTCTATGGAATATCTCTCAAAACCTAGTGATTTAAATATCCTTATGTCACTAAATATAGAGAGTTCATTCATTCAACCTCATCCTTTAAGATGAGAGAATCCTTAACTTGGGCATCCTCCTCAGGAGTAAGCCCCAATTTCAAATCTGGGCATCCTTCTTTAGGAGTAAGCCCCAAATTCTTAAAGTTCCCAAACTTGGGCATCCTCCTCAGGAGTAAGCCCCAAACCTTAATTCCTTAGACTTGGGAATCCTCCTCAGGAGTAAGCCCCAACCTAAACTATGGGCATCCTCCTCAGGAGTAAGCCCCAAACCTTAATCCCTAACCTGGGTCTCCTTTTCAGGAATAAGACCCATTCATAATCTTGGGCTTCCTTTTCAGGAGTAAGCCCCAAGTCCCCTAACCTGGGTCTCCTTTTTAGGAGTAAGTCCCAGTCATAATCTTGGGTTTCCTTTTCAGGAGTAAACCCCAAGACCCCTTAAATTTATCTTAACCAGCCCTAATTTACCCTTGATTTGGGTTTCCTTTTCAAGAGTAAAACCCAATTATAAGTCCCCTCCTAACTTGGGCATCCTCCTTGGGAGTAATCCCCAAGATTAGAGTATTCAAATCTCCATGAAGCACATATAACTTTATGGACCCTGTTCATGGATTTTCTCCCTAAAAGTGAATCCCAAACCTTCATCTATCTAGGCAGTCATACATACATAAGCCCCAAACAATTTCTTATGATTGCATCTTTCATGGCACAATTGTCTAATTTTTACCAATACCTCTTGTTTCTCACACCGAGCATGACTCATGTGAGCTTAGAGTGTAAAAGTAATTATGACATTCTTCTTTGAGCCATCAATCATAAACATCATACTCCATCACTCGAACTACGTGGGTTCTGATTCCTTTTCCAAAATAAAGGATACGTAGGTAGCCCATTTATGGGTCCGATCCCAACTTTGAAATAATCCATGTCCTTCTGAATGACGATAAACTTCAAGTGCCCCACTGAGTGGCTTTAAAACCATCCTGGTCATCATAATGACCAAGAGACTTTTATATAAATGTTTTGAAGGATACCATTGACCAAGAATCTCTAAACAGATATAGATGATTCTCTATTGATGAAGAACCTCGAATACATATAAAATATTCTCTAAATTTCTTGCATATTTAATCATTGATTGTTAAAACTAAAGGAAAGCACATTTTTATACTTGGTAATGTAATAAGGATTCACGAACATAACTTAAATCTATAAAGAGAGTCCCGGAATAGACAATAATTCCCCTCAAAAAGGTGTGATGAGTCCGACCTCCCATCCTCTCAACCAATGCAAATTCCTAAGCCTCATCAGTCCACAAGCTAATGAGCGCCTACCTTTGGAAAGTAGGTCCAAACGGATGTGGAATCATTGGATGTTTCCGGTTCTACGAACAAACCCGCTAGAAACCGATCGGAACGTTTGAATCCCTCGTCCAGGAGGTCATCCCCGAAATCCGTGAGGAAACAAAAATGGTGAACCCGATGTGAATCCTTAACCAAGTTAAAGTGATATTCTTCTTATTTGTTAGGCCCCTTGGACCAACAAAGCAATCATTGACATGTGCTCATCCAAAAGATGCAGTGGCCGGATTCATCTTGATTATGTCTGTTATATGGAACATGCACTCTTTTCTCAAGATCTTCTGCAAAATGGCTTTCCTTAAATTCACCCCTGTGAATACTGCTGCTGTGAACACCTCTACTGTGAGGTCTGCTGCTGTGAAAACCAATGCTGCTACTCCTGCTGGAACGTCGTCCGCTCTGAGGATGACATCACCAACTCAGCGTCTTCAACACTGGGTTTCTAATGCACTGGTTAAGGAGTACCGTCGCAACGGTACTATCCCAACTCTGGAGGCCGCTCGTCAAGCCCTCCAAGTTAACAACTCTACCTGGTCGTCCGGACAATGGCTGCCAGCGATCAAGAAGCAGGCGGTGCTGACTACTGTCTCCAACCGTTTCGGGTCGTTATCCCCGGAACGCAATTTCCATTCACTCCCTTACTCTGAGGAAGTGAATGAGCAGGTCCCGCAGGACCTTAATTCAAAAAGACAGGAGTCCTTCTCAAGGGCTCCCATCAAAAATCGCCGCCAGACTCGTGCGGTAGTGCGCCCTCAACATGATGAGGGTACCGACTCCAGGCATTCATCTCAGGTTCCTCGAACCCGAGCAGGCAAGATGAACCGCCAGAGACAGAATCCGGTTAACAATGGGCAGGTTGTCATCCCTGCCATCTCTGGAGAAGTCCACCAACCTAACTTGGTGGAAAATAAAGAACAGGCACACACACCTGTCCGTTTTAATTCCGCTGTCCAGCAGACTCGTCTGGCAGCATCAAGCCAATCCCGCCAGGCAATTCCGGCGGAGTACCATAGGCAGGAACATGCACCTGCTTATACATCACCAGTTAGTCAGCAGGCTCGTCTAACTACATATGATGGATCTCGTCAACCGCGTTTGGTGAAGTGTAATCAGCAGGCACATACACCTGCTAATACTAATCAAGCCTACCAACAGTCTCGCTTGGTAGCGCATGGAGAAGTCAGTCGGAAAGCCCCGACGACAAACAGGAGGCAGACTCAACTCTCTGCCTCCACACTTGAGTACTGTCAGGATTCACTGACAGGAAAAGGAGGACAGGAGCAGGCACATACATCTACTCCAAGCCCGGAATGGACGTATATCCCCGTTCCGGAGGCTAAAGTCACCAAACATATTTTGTCAATGGTGAAAGAGAAGAAGCAAATTCCTGCTCATATTCTGGATGCTTGCCAGGATATCATAACAGCTTCAGCATCATCTCAGGGACAGACACATAAATCTATCCCTAGAAGTGGAGTGACACATCAACGATTCACTCCGGAACAGACACACACATCTGTTCCAGTCCAAGATGGTTATGGGGCATACTCCCCCATATCAAACGGACAACCAAGTTAGGCACATACACCTGATTTGAGTAGAGATCGTTAGCCTAACCTGACCATCTTTCCTGATCAGGCACATACACCTGCTAAGAGTAACCACTTTCGTCAACAAGTGGTTTCTAAAGTGAGTAAGAAGGCATCTAAGAAAAAGATCCACCCAGCACAGTCAGGAGATCAAAGGCCAATATGCAACAAGGCCTTGCTCGATGCTGGAGTTCTTGAAGCCCTCAGAAATTTATCTGTCAGAATTCAAGATTCTACTCCCTCAGTTCTCAATAATGGGAACATTAATTTTGAAGGTCTTCAACAGACACTTCCTCATGAAGTATTGCTTCATGAAATTTCGGTCAATCTTGAAGTTTCTTCTTCAGATGAGAGCCACATGAACCCTCTGTGTGGTCATAAGACCAAGGAGCAAGAGATTTCATCTTTTTCTGTAACCCATCATGATGGTCCTCCTCATGGTGATGAACTTCGCTGCGAAAGTCCTCTCCACAGTAGTGATTCACGTTGTCTCGAAAATTCTTCAGAAGGCAATGTAGTAACGAGAAAGCCCTCCTATCTCGAGGCACTTGCAAACGTAAAACCAGTCATGTCTGATGCTTTACTATCGACAGGTGAAACTCTTTCTCCATCAAAAGATAGCTTGGGGTTCAGGTTATTCTCCGAACCATCCCTGGGTCATTCATCTTCCAGCATGAATAGTGATATCTCTACCAATCTTGTTGAATCCGATGAAGCAACAAGGAAACACCAACTCTGGTCCAAACAGGTAGAAGAACCTTCATTTAATGATAAAGAGGAAATTCTGAACATGAGGAAAAAATTGGCAAAAGGTGAAGTACCAGTCATGTTTTGGCCTTTGGATGACTCCCGGTACGACATTCCAAAGATGTTGACGGATGATGGAATCCATGATATTCGTCTCAACATATGGAAGAATCTTTTTCAATTGAAGAAGAAAGTATTATCTTACGGTGATTATGAAAATCATATTAAGATAATAGAAGGGTTACAACGCCAGATTGATTTGGCATCTCTATCAGTCTCTTGGTATCCGAAGGCTGAAAAGCAACAAAGAACCCTTCAATATTCATGCCTTGGCGCACTATGAAAATTGCGTCAGTTAATTTCCAATGCTCCATCTGATGTTCATATCAGAGGATGGGGTGATCACGGAGCACTACATTTCACAGTGCTTTCCAGTCAGCAAAGCCCGCCGAAAATGGTCTCATGCAATGTTATTGCCCATGGCCGGCTACAGTCAATGGGCTTTGTTCATAATCAAAATCTTTCTCAAGAACAGGCTTCAACTAGTTCCTCTCAAAATCAAGTATATAGAGAACAAGTTGTTGAAGAAGGCGAGAATATTGCACAAGCCTCTCGTCTGGAGAAAACACGTCATCAAATGACAGAAGTTTCGGAAATCATCCAACGGTCTGTTGAACCCGGTGATAAAAGTGGATACAGGTTAATGCATTCAGCTAATTTCCGAACTAAGATTCACAAGATCAAGAGAGATTTTAAGAAGATCTCAGACATAGCATGTCAAGAGACACCCCAGCTTGTCAGACTGGGGACTTCTCTAACCCAACCCTCAGAGTCAACAAATGGGATTCGGGGAGTTGAGCGGAAGCAGCAGGAACATCCCCAGTCCACCGGACTGGGGACTTTTTCAAATCCTCAATCCCTCCCTCAGAGAAAGTCAGTATTCTCTCGATTAGGGAATAAGCCTCAAGAGGAATGAAGAGCCAAGCTATCAGGAGATTCTCTCCAAGTGACGGTTCTCCAAGAAGTTCCTGAGGGATCAAGTCAACATAATGCCATGTCTCATCATGGACATAGAAGAAGACAATATCACAGAAATGTTGATAGAAAGGATTCCATGCAATATGCATCCATTAATGTCATCAATGCCATTGCTGCTGATTCACTAGATGAGGCTCAATCTGAGGGATCAGACGAAGAGGTTCCTGCTCAAGAAATTGCGCACACAGACCTAAATGAAGAAGGTGTGCGCACACGTAATCAAAGGCTTACCCAAAATCTGGGTATTCCTTCAAGTAACCCACTTCCCCCACTCCGAAAAGGATCCAATAAGGGGAAAGGAAAGAATCAGGTTACTTCTCACCCTTCCTCTGAAGGAGGTCAATCGCTCTCATTAGAGAAAAGGTTTGCACAACAGGAGGAAGAAATGAAAGAATTAAGAAGGTTGAATGCAGAGCTACTTCAGAGTAGTCTTCTTCTTAAGAATGCTGAAGTCCGACAGCTGACAGAATTTGTTGTAACTACTGAGATGGATCATGAATATCCTCCTTTATCAGTACACCCTCAGAGGTCTAATCCTACGGGTCAAACACAACAACGGTTGGCAGCACTACCATCAGTTGCAGCACCAACCACCATGTCTGTCCAAGCTCCATTCATTGCACCTACCCAAAACCAAGTTCAACCTGATGTTTCTCAAAAGTTAATAACTACTATTGAGTCATTAACAGCTCGGTTAGAAACTATGGAAGGGAAACGGGCGCAAGTTCAACCTGAAAAGAAAGTTTACCCTGAATGGGTAGATTCAATTTCTCCTCCATCCAGTTTTGAAAACCCTGTTTTCCCTACTTTCAATGGATCAGGAGACCCTGAACAACATTTGACGCATTACGTGTCTTGTTGTGATCCTATGATGGGAACTCCAGAGTAGAAAGAAGCAGTGAAACTCAGATGCTTCGTGCGAACCTTGCAAGGACCAGCTTTTGTTTGGTATACAAGCTTGCAATCCCGGTCAGTCATCGGATGGGAGGATCTTCGTCAAAAATTCCTTCTTCAGTTTAGCTCAACTTTGCCAAAAACGACAGTTTTCGATCTTACAAACTGCAAGCAAAGGGAGAATGAAAGAGTCTCTGATTTCGTTGCTCATTGGAAGGGATTAACGTATTCCCTGAGTTTAGCACTCCCTCAGGAGGAACTGTTGCCAATCTGTGTGGAAAATTTGCGTGAGGAATTACACACGCCATTGATCCCTGTGAAATACACAGGAGGGTTTCGAGACCTTACTTCAATCGCTCAACAGATTGAAGATTCCCTTATACAGGCTAAGGTTAAATCTCGTATAATTCCATCATCTCTAGGAAGGAGAATGGGTAAAGCGGAAACTGCTACAATTATGCTTAAACAAGCACCTGTACCTATTTCTACTTCAAAACCTTCATCTTCTCGAAGGGATCCACCTCCTGAACGCCAACAACAAAGGCTGTTTCGTCCAAATGATCAAAAAGATCAACGACGAAAACAATTTGAGGATATGAAGAGTAAAACATACTCTTTCCGAAGTGAGCAAGTTCCTGGTTACTTCATTTCAGCTCTGGAAAATAATTTGGTTCAATTACCAGTGCCCAAAAGGCCAAACAAGGAAGGAGATGAAGACCGTCCCAATTATTGTCCCTTTCATCAAATGTTGGGGCATCCCATCCAGGAGTGTTTTGTTTTTAAAGACCTCCTGCAAAAGATGGTCGACTTGGGACAAGTCAAATTGAAGGGTTCTTCATCTCATGTAGCATGTATTACTGCTACAGATCCAGAGGAAGGAGGTGAGTGGCAGGAAGTCAAAAGCAAAACTGCGAAAAAATATGATGATTGGATGGTCAGAAATACAATCAATCGGACCCATTCCATTTTGCGAACACAATTGAATAAGCCAATTGTGTCTCCTACAAAAGCTACAGTAAAGCCTCCATCAAAAGATAAATCCTCAAAAGGGAAGTGCAATTCAAAGAAGAAAGAGGAATCAGGAGAAGATGAGTATGTATCAAAGCCTAAATTGTCTTTGACTCTGGAAGATTTAATGCCATCTACTTCAAAGCCACGGGCACCGTCCCACCAAACGGCACAGCCCAAATAGGCTAACCAGACAGATTTTTTATCAGACGAAGAGTTAATCATTGGTTCTGTTAATAAGATTCAATTAACAGATCCATATTCCAGTCTTGATGAGCCTGAATTCCTTGTATCAAATAAGGGAATCCGAGGAAGTTCTAGAGGTTCTGGATACAGGGGAAGACGTGGATCTTTCCGAAGCCACTACTCTAATTTTACCCCTTCTAGCACTGTGTATGCAGTAGAAGCTCATGGTAGAGCCCTTCAGCGAGCTCAAAAAGAACAAGCAAGTTCTTCTGCCAATGACCAACTCAGTTTTGGCACAGTTATTTTGGAAGACTGATTAAACGTTCCATATTCTTTATATCAGCAAGTAAATGGATCTAATCAGTCTAATCTTCCAAAACCAAGGATGTTGCCAACTTCAATACAAGATGCATCAGCTTCCAAAGCATCTGCTTCCAAGGTACCTACTAAACCGCATATTCCTATTGGGAAACACAGACCTCTAGATCAAAAGTATGATATATTGAAACACTTGGCCCATGTACCAGACAAGTTATCAATTTTGGATGCTTTGAATCTGTCAAAAGATTTTCGGGAAGCACTCATCGAAGCTTTGTCAAGTCCTCAGGAGTTTGAAGCTGAAATTGCTGCAGCTGAAATCTATCACATAGAGAATAATCCTGCAGAATGCCATGCAGTGATATCTTTTACTGATAAATATGAAGATGATGTTGTGCATGGGCACATAAAACCTTTGTACTTATCTGGAAAAGTCAATGGCGTAGATGTTCGAAGAGCTTTCATTGACAATGGTTCAGGAGTCAACCTCATGCCCATTCTTACACTTCGTCGATTGGGCCTCACAGAATCTGATTTATCTCCTTCTACCATGATGTTACAAGGATATGATAAAAATGAACAAGAACCACTGGGAGAAGTTACACTCAGAACTCAGTTTGGAGATCTTGTATCCAATTCGGATTTCATGATTGTTGATCAAGACTCAGCTTTCAATATCTTGCTTGGAAGACCCTGGCTACATCATCATGCAGCTATTCCTTCATCATACCATCAATGTCTCAAATACTGTTTCGATGGTCAAGTTGGAACATTGTATGGTGATAAGGCCCCGTTCAAGGCATGTGAGTCTCAATACATTGAGGTGGAATTTTATCACATGAAGGGAAGAGAAAAATCTACAATGAAGGAAATTACCAAAGTTAATGCTCCATATGGTTTGGAGAAAATTCCAATAAATCCATTTTCACATGTGAGTACAGATTATGTGTTACCTATCAGTAAAATTGACAAAATAGGCCCAAATCAAAATACTCTTATGGAAAGATCCATAATGTCAATTACGGCGATCGAGCCAGACAACATGGGAGAAATTGGTAACCTACCAAGTAGTGATGAAAGCATAAGTGCTGACATTTTCATTTCATCTGCTGAAGTCCAACAAGTCTATACTTCGCTAATCAGGCCAGAAGAAGTTATAGAAACACCAGAGGTGAATAATGATGTCGATTCTCAATCCATCATCTCCTCTTTATTTCCCAAAGAAGACCCTTTATCATCAATAGGGTCAGAAATGGAATATTCTTCTTCAAAATGTGAAAATTTTGACATCTCTTATGATCATGAGAATTTCGTTTTCTCATCTACTTTGCAAGTAGAAACGGAAGAAATAACACATGATGAAGAGGAAGAGGAAGATCTTAGAGATGCTCCTCCAGCATTGGAAGAGGGTATCTCTACCACTGTGGATGAAATCAGAGAAGTAAATCTGGGTACAGATAAAGATCCACGCCCCACTTTAATTAGTGCGGCCATGACCCTTGAAGAGCAAGAGATGTATATTTCTTTTCTAAAGAAAAATAAAGATATTTTTGCTTGGAATTATACAGAAATTCTTGGGCTTGATCCTGATGTTGCTACTCATCATTTGGGTTTACCAAAAGAACATCGAGGTTTTAAACAAGCCGCGAGAAGAACACACCCAACCTATGCTTCCAAAATTGAAGCTGAAGTGGATAAGCTGATCAAAGCCAACTTCGTCAGAGAAGTTCAATATCCCAAGTGGTTGGCTAATATTTTCCCTGTAAAGAAGAAGAACAGACAAATTAGGGTTTGCATCGATTTCAGAGATCTTAATCGGTATTGTTCTAAAGATGATTTCCCAGTTCCGATTACAGAACTCTTAATTGATGCGACGGCTGGCTATGAAGTACTTTCTTTCATGGATGGATATTCCGGATATAATCAGATTCGAATGGCCCCAGAAGATGAGGAATATACAGCCTTCAGAGCTCCTCAAGGTGTGTTTTGTTACCGGGTGATGCCCTTTGGTTTGAAGAATGCAGGTGCAACATATCAACGCACCATGCATCGTATCTTCAAACCTCTTTTAGGGAAGTTTGTTGAATGCTATGTAGATGATTTGGTGGTTAAATCCAAACAACGTTCTAATCACTTGGCTGATTTGGAAGTCATATTCCACAAGCTTCGACAACATAATTTAAAGTTGAACCCCTTAAAATGTGATTTTGGGGTAACCTTAGGAAAATTCCTTGGCTTTGTTGTACGCCATAGTGGTATTGAAGTCGATCCTGAGAAGACCAAATCAATCCTTGGTATGTCACCTCCTCAGAATTTGAAAGAATTAAGAGGACTTCAAGGACACTTAGCCTATATTCGGCGTTTCATTGCCAATTTGGTAGGC
The DNA here is from genome assembly GCA_963277665.1 of Viscum album. Lineage (NCBI taxonomy): Eukaryota > Viridiplantae > Streptophyta > Magnoliopsida > Santalales > Viscaceae > Viscum > Viscum album. The sequence continues at coordinate 904,011,484 of OY728166.1, read as the reverse complement.
AAAAGTTTACCCTTTACCAAGTTATTGAAGAAAGGAGTCACTTACCAGTGGACTGAAGAATGTTAGAAAGCATTTGATGTTCTCAAGAAATACCTCTTGAGTCCTCCAGTACTCATGCCGCCTGTTGAGGGTAGACCTTTTATCCTCTATGTGACAGCTTTAGAGCGATCATTGGGTTCCTTTCTCGCTCAAAAGAATGATGCTGGGAATGAAAATAGTCTCTACTATCTCAGTAGAACTATGCTTGAAGCAGAAACCCGGTATTCAAGTATTGAAAAGTGATACCTAGCATTAATCTTTGCAGTTCAGAAACTGAGACACTACCTGCAACATCACGAGGTCCAATTGGTATCTCGTAATAATCCGCTCAAATTGATCCTTAGTCATCCAATGCTTACAGGACGTCTGGCAAGGTGGGCGGTTATTCTATAGCAGTTCGACATTCAGTATGTGTCTCAAAAGGCAATTAAGGGCCAAGCCCTGGCTGATTTCCTGGCTGAACATCCTTCAGTGGAAGACACGTATTCAGATATCGAACTCCCTGATGAGGAAGTTTTCTCTATTCAAGAGAGTCCTCAAACATGGGAAATGTATTTTGATGGTGCTTCTAGAAGTCCAACAGGGAAGAAAATGGAAAATCCTAAATTCAACAAAGTTGGTTTAGGAATTGTGCTCATTTCTCCAGATAAGGCAGTGTTACCTTATTCCTTTTTGTTGTGGGAAGTTGGTACCAATAATGAAGCTGAATACCAAGCTCTCATTATAGGCTTGGAATTAGCGCTTCAAGGAAAAGTGAATCACTTAAAGGTAAAAGGTGATTCAGACCTGGTAATCAAACAAATCAATGGGGATTATGCCATCAGAAAAGAAGAATTAATCCCTTTGTATGATTACGTCAGAGAGTTAATGTCGGAATTCCCTTCAGAACCGACATTTTCTTATGTCCCAAGATCAAAAAATGCTCAAGCTGATGCACTGGCTAATATAGCCACAACTTTAGCAGATCCAAATTGGGACGAGACAACCATCTGTATTTCCCACCGTCGTGCAATTTCACCTTATGTTCAAGTCAGAACAGAGGAAATTAATGAAATTAGTCCCATTCCTGAACCGTATGGTCATACTACAGGATGGATGTCACCTATCAGGGAATACCTTCAAAATGGAACACTTCCACCTGATAGAGACGAGAAAGAACAAATTCGGCGACGTGTGGTCAATTTTAATCTTTATGATAGCCCAAACCACCTCGAGAAAATTCTCTACAAACGTGGTTTTGATGGAGTTCTCTTCAGATGTATTGATGGTGAAGAGACAATGGCTGTCATAAAAGAAGTGCATGCAGGAGTCTGTGGTGCTCACCAGTCTGGACATAGACTGTCTGATCAAATTCAAAGGCTTGGATACTTTTGGCCTTCAATGATACAAGATTGTGTTAATTTTACAAAGAAGTGTCATTCATGCCAAGTATATGCCAACTTCATTCATAAACCTCCAGAGTTGCTTCATACAGCTAAATACTCATGGCCATTTTCCACATGGGGAATGGATGTGGTGGGACCTTACCCTTCAGCTACGGCCAAGCAGTTTAAGTACATTCTTACTGCTACTGATTTCTTTTCCAAATGGACAGAGGCAGTACCTCTCAAAGGAGTCAGTTCTAAATGCATTGTTAGCTTCATCAAGTCTAACATCATTACTAGATTTGGTGTCCCTCATACCATATTGACGGACAACGGCACCAACTTCTGTTCTTCTGAGGTAAAGAAATTGTATCAAGAATACAACATTAAGTCCAACCATTCATCTCGATATCATGCAGCGGCTAATGGACAGATAGAAGCTTTCAACAAGACTCTTTCAAATATACTGCAAAAGATGGTGGATAAAGATAAGAGGTCATGGCCTGATAAACTCTTTCATGCTTTATGGGCTTATCGGACTACCACTCGCAATGCAACGCGGTCAACTCCATATTCATTGGTATATGGAACAGAAGCATTCTTGCCAATTGAAGTTCAATTGCCCTCACTCAGAATAGCCATTTTTGATCAGTTATCTATAGATGAGCAATCCCAAAAGCGGTTGAATGAATTGGAACAGTTAGATGAGAAAAGATTGTGCACTTTGCACCACTTGGAAATCTATCAGAATCGAATCGCACGAGCTTTTAACAAAAAGGTTCGTCTTCATTCATTCATTCAGGGAGAATTGGTATTGGTTCTCAGAGCACCAATGATACCAGGAAAGAAGCCTCCCAAGCTTGAACCAAAATGGGAAGGACCTTATTCAATACACAAGGTCTACTCCAATGGAGCGTATTCTCTAATCTCAATGGATGGAGAACACATCACAACTCCAACTAATGCCAGATTTCTGAAGAAGTATTTTGTATAAACACAAAATATTGTTCCCAAATCCAAAACAATCACATTGGTTCATTATATTATGTCCGAGATGACATTAAACTATATTATGTCCTATCTACATGACGTTAAACTCTACAGAAGTTCCTATATTTTGTTCGAGATGACATTAAACTATATTATGTCCGAGATGACATTAAACTATATTATGTCCGAGATGACATTAAACTATATTATGTCCTATCTACATGGCGTTAAACTGTACAGAAGTTCCTATATTTTGTCTGAGATGACATTAAACTATATTGTGTCCTAGCAACATGACATTAAACTGTGTGGCGCTTTCATCGTCCAGCATGACGATAAACTGTAAAAAGTCCCCAGAACTAATATCCTCATATTGGTTCACCTTAGTCCTAGCTACATGACTTTAAACTGTACATCACTAGTTCTTCCTTGCTATATGACGTTAAACTATACAGTAATGGTCCAGTATGACTTTAAACTGAAACTTCATCCCACACGACATTAAACTGTGAAAAAGTTCCCTAAACCGTCCAACATGACCTTAAACTGCATCATCCCTGGTCCATGTATATGACCATAAACTATTTGCAAATCCCTTACGTCCAGCAAGACATTAAACTGTGACATCCTAACTATATGACGCTAAACTGTATAAAAGTCCCTTACGCCCGGAAAGACGTTAAACTATATAATCTCAAAGGTCCAGCATGACATTAAATTGCACCATTCACGGTCCATGCATATGACCTTAAACTATTCGCACTTTCGTTCGACATGACGTTAAAATGGTACATTCTTTTGTCCTTACTGCATGACAATAAACTGCACAATCCCCCTTTCGTCTAATATGACGTTAAACTGTATTGTCCCCATCGTCCTAACTACATGACGCTAAACTGTACAGAAAGTCCTTGATATGTCCTACATGACATTAAACTGTTATTTTGTCCCTGCTACATGACACTAAACTGTGCAGCACCAATAGTCCTAACTGCAAGACTTTAAACTGCATAGTCCCTTTTTTATGTCCTACATGACATTAAACTGTGCATCGTTAAGGTTGTTATTACCTCTTGTTTCTCACACCGAGTATGACTCATGTGATCTTAGAGCGAACAACAACCATAACACTCCCTTTGGGCCACTAACCATGTGTAAGTCCCAACAACATTTTTTTATTTAGATCATTGTCCACAAGAACAACTTGATCATTAATTCATTCTTTAATTGAACTACACGGACTTTGATCCTTGCCCTCCAGGCTGGGTATGTAGGCAACCTCCTAGGGTTCAAGGCCAAAAACAATCTCTTCACATCGGTTCACCACCATCTCATATGATGTTGATTTGTGAAACTGCCCCTAGAATCAATATCTTTACATTGATTCACTTTCGTCCTTGTTATATGACGTTAAACTATACAACACTTTTGTCCGGTACGACAATAAACTACAATATTCTTTGATTTCCTCATTTGAGAAGGAACCATTATTGACATTGATTTTTTCAATCATGTTTTATTTCAAAAGACTACGTGCATACATGGTAATGCCTAAACTTTTTATCTCAGGTTAAACCAACATTGCACTAAAATCCCCTTTCACCCTTCACATGTACGAACCAAATTTGTACAAAGGGTAGTTCTAGAACTACGTGGGCTTGATTCCCATCCTTATGGGATACGTAGGAACGTTCGAGTATCCCTCGAATCCAGCCCCAAGTCTTTTGGGCCTAACCCCAAATTTCACTTTCAGTCCCTTGGCTGAAAAGTCCTCATGAAAACACACACTGTGTATTCATTATTATGGTCCAAATTCTATGACCCTAAACTAAGATCACTTATACTTTCGTCCTGCACGACGTTAAAATGCATTTCAAGAACTACGTATGGCTTGATTCTCATTCTTATGAGATACGTAGTGAAGTCCAAAATTTCAATTCAGGACCCAGCCACAACATGATTATGGTTATCATGGACCTATGTATCTCTACATACATTGGAAAATACCCATATTTATGTGTTATAATCCTAAACTTAAAATATTTTCAGATCTTTATAACCCTTTTCATGACTTCTAGTCATAAAAATGTCAAACTTCTGAGAATTATTTTGCCTGACTATGCAGCACATGCCCATAGGTGGCCTTGCATAAACAGTCCACATAACAGACTTGTCAGCCGAAAGATACTATTTATTTGACCATGCAGCCAATGCCCATAGGTGGCCCTGCATATTTCAACCCCCTAACGGGTTTGTTAAATAATGGTAACTTCATTCTTGGGAAGAATGCCTCTTTTGTCCTTATTTGTCTTAAACGACAGTATGTAGGGATCCGCAAAAAAAAAAAGCAATCCTTAACATATTTTTCCCATATCCTTTTTCATGATCTGAAAGTATTCAAGTCTATGGTTTATTCTTCTTCCCTACGTTTGGGTCAGACCTTCGTAGGAGTGATATTCATCCAGTTCTTCGATATTCATGTTCGGAAATATCTTCTCCATTCAAGTACCTCTTTCCATACAACAAAATCTATACTTTAGAAAATTTGAATCTCCATAAACTTTCACTGGCTTTTAGCACTAGGAAAGTAAATTTCTGGGAGTTCTTTTGCCTGACTATGCAGCACGTGCCCATAGGTGGCCTTGCATAAACAGTCCACATAACAGACTTGTCAGCTGAAAGATACTATTTATTTGACCATGCAGCCAATGCCCATAGGTGGCCCTGCATATTTCAACCCCCTAACGGGTTTTGTTAAATAATAGTAACTTCATTCTTGGAAACTACTTCTTCTAATTCCTTTTAGCTCTTTTTCATATCATTCCTCAGATTCAAATATTCTTAAGCCATAGTTTACATATTTTCTCTCATACTTGAGTATGGTAATTTGTTTTCAGATAAATTGTCAAGGAATTGAATAAATTTTAATCCATTTTGGTCAAAGCTATTTCGACCTTAAACATTAGCCCCTTTATGTCCGGCGTGCATGACTTTAAACTGCCCACACAAAAGACAAAGGAACTCTGAATAAAAGTCAAGTTCCAGCTCACTAAATATACATTTTTTGTATGATTTTGGTAATATTGAGCAATTAAAAGGTTCAATGTTTGTAGGATTATTTGTAATAATCCTAGTAAAAATAAAACTATACTTACTGGGCCCATTGGATTAAGTAAATTTGAAGCAGGTAGTGAAAAGAATGCAGGTACAAATGATTGAAGACAAAAGTGTTTTTCATTGATACACAAGAGTTAGAAGGACATCCACAGACTGGAGTCTCTTCTATTTTTCGAGAATTACAAAAGGATTTCAACATAACACTTCATTTGATTTAAGACATCCCGAGCTTCATCCGCAACCACCTGGAATTCATTCATTCAACTGGATACAATAAGAGATGCAGTGATACTAGCTCTTCTTGGAACAATTGTAAAAGGATGTTCTTGAGTGCGGCTTGAGAAAATTTTCTGCTAATCAAACAGTGACTCTGTTTCTGTCCAAGAGACTTGGAATATGGATACATGGATTTGAGAATGGAGCATTGGAAGTAAAGAGCCATTTGGAGAGAGTACTCTTTTTAGATATTTCTCTAATACCACGTTTTTCTTCTCTCCACCAACCATTAGTGGAAAACATTTCAGCCCATGGGTTTGCCATTTTCATATCTGCAAGGAAATGACATGGAGGAAGAATTTAAAAGTTCACACCATTGTTGTTACTCTTAATGCACAACATAACCGAAATAGAGAAGTAGCAGTGCAGCTGCATCTCAGGTGTATAATTGTTTGCATTTGGAACATTGACTCCTTGTAGATGACCATGACCACACAGAGACAGGTAGATGCTCTGTGGGAAATTTAGATGATATTTCTTCAAGTACTTATCCAAATCTGGGAAAGTTCTGTCGCAGATATCATAGTAATCATGGCCAATAATGTTCATCATGTCATCAATCCGCTTGCTAGCCAGTTCATCAGCCGTTACAATTCCCTTAGGAGCCATTGAATCTGCACAAAAGTTGAACAAATTTAACTCTTAAATGGGTTTATTTTTCATAAAATTTGTGAAAGAATTCGGAAAAAATGGCCAAGGAATTAAGTCGCGCAAGTCTAAACAATGGCGTGCAAGTATTTCGTGTGCCGCGCTATTTTTTGACGCGCAAGTCTAAACCGCGCAAGTACGAATACCTTTACCGGAGCGCGACAGTGAGGGAACAGTGGAAAAGAGACTTGCGCGGCTTAGGTGACCTGCGCGGCGAGAGCTCGAGAAGGTATGAAGCCCAGAAATCCGGATACTTGTACGGAGGTGAGGCCATGTATTTATAGGCCAGGAAGCCTATCTGCGCGCCGTACCCAGAGCTCTTAAGGCCTGCGCGACGCAAACTTGCGCGCCACCCTCTGTGCACTGAAAACTTGTGCGCCCCCCTTTTTCCTTTGGATGGATTCAATTTCCTCAGAGTCAAATCCTCATTTCTCTCTGAATCCAACTCTGAGGGGGACTTTTGTTGACGCTCCTTTCGTCACAGAATCTAAAGATAGGAAAAGGGAATATCTGAGCTGAAAGTGATTCATCCTTTGAAGAAAACATCAAAAATCGACAAAGGCATGAACAAAGGATCAACAACAACTCCACCGCACAAGTTATACCACTGCCGCGCAAGTACACCTGCGCGACGCTATTGGTCGCGCAAGTGACTTGCGCGACCTAAGTGGTAACCGCCCGGTAACCGCCCGGGGTCTTCTTTTGCCTATAAATAGACCCTGTGGGCCCCCCATTCGAGAGGATCTTTTTCCAGAAACTCGGATTGAAGCTCCCGACGCCCAAGTCACTTCTCAAAACTTCCAGAACACTTCTAAGGTAATTTCTTACCTAGAATGGAAGATCTAAAGAGAAGAAGGAAGGCCTAAGTGTTGAAACTTATCAACACTTGCGCGCCGACTTATTTCCTTCAATATAACTTGCGCGTCCATTTTCTGGAAGAACCTCAAGAGGATTCTAAAGGGTTTAAAAAGAGTCGCTCAAATATTTCAATGCTGGTTGAAAATCGCGCAAGTACACCATTTGTCGCGCAGGTATACCTGCGCGACCAATACTTGCGCGCCCACGGAAGACTTGCGCGCCTTTCAAGACATGCGTGCCCCTATCTTTTTGGGTGCCCATCTTGCCCATTTTACCCCTCTTAAGCCATTTCACCTTTCCTATTCAAGATTCAGTCTTCAAGACACTCTTCAAAGCCATTTATGGCATGATTTCTTGATTTGACTTCCTTATCTGAAAGGAATTCTGTGGAATATCTCTCAAAACCTAGTGATTTAAATATCCTTATGTCACTAAATATAGAGAGTTCATTCATTCAACCTCATCCTTTAAGATGAGAGAATCCTTAACTTGGGAATCCTCCTCAGGAGTAAGCCCCAATTTCAAATCTGGGCATCCTTCTTTAGGAGTAAGCCCCAAATTCTTAAAGTTCCCAAACTTGGGAATCCTCCTCAGGAGTAAGCCCCAAACCTTAATTCCTTAGACTTGGGCATCCTCCTCAGGAGTAATCCCCAACCTAAACTATGGGCATCCTCCTCAGAAGTAAGCCCCAAACCGTAATCCCTAACCCGGGTCTCCTTTTCAGGAATAAGACTCAGTCATAATCTTGGGCTTCCTTTTCAGGAGTAAGCCCCAAGTCCCCTAACCTGGGTCTCCTTTTTAGGAGTAAGTCCCAGTCATAATCTTGGGTTTCCTTTTCAGGAGTAAACCCCAAGACCCCTTAAATTTATCTTAACCAGTCCTAATTTACCTTTGATTTGGGTTTCCTTTTCAGGAGTAAAACCCAATTATAAGTCCCCTACTAACTTGGGCATCCTCCTTAGGAGTAAGCCCCAAGATTAGAGCATTCAAATCTCCATGAAGCACATATAACTTTATGGACCCTGTTCATGGATTTTCTCCCTAAAAGTGAATCCCAAACCTTCATCTATCTGGGCAGTCATACATACAAAATCCCCAAACAATTTCTTATGATTGCATCTTTCATGGCACAATTGTCTAATTTTTACCAATACCTCTTGTTTCTCACACTGATCATGACTCACGTGAGCTTATATTGTAAAAGTAATTATGACATTCTTATTTGAGCCATCAATCATAAACATCATACTCCATCACTCGAACTACGTGGGTTCTGATTCCTTTTCCAAAATAAAGGATATGTAGGTAGCCCATTTATGGGTTCGATCCCAACTTTTAAATAATCCATGTCCTTCTAAATGACGATAAACTTCAAGTGCCCCACTGAGTGGCTTTTAAACCAGCCTGGTCATCATAATGACCAAGAGACTTTTATATAAATGTTTTGAAGGATACCATTGACCAAGAATCTCTAAACAGATATAGATGATTCTCTATTGATGAAGAACCTCGAATACATATAAAAGATTATCTAAATTTCTGGAATATTTAATCATTGATTTTTAAAACTAAAGGAAAGCACATTTTTATACTTGTTAATTTAATAAGGATTCACGAACATAACTTAAATCTATAAAGAGAGTCCCGGAATAGACAATAATTCCCCTCAAAAAGGTGTGATGAGTCCGACCTCCCACCCTCTCGACCAATGCAAATTCCTAAGCCTCATCAGTCCACAAGCTAATGAGCACCTACCTTTGGAAAGTAGGTCCAAACGGATGTGGAATCATTGGATGTTTCCGGTTCTACGAACAAACCCGCTAGAAACCGATCGGAACGTTTGAATCTCCCGTCCAGGAGGTCATCCCCGAAATCTGTGAGGAAACAGTGGTGCTTGTAAATCATGTAGAGAACCTACATAGGTCAGTGGTATAGGCCTGATGTGAATGTTTAGTGTGTATTTCCACAACACAGATCCATGAAGTAGGTCTGGAGTGTAGGCCAGTGATGTCTATAAATACTACTGACCCCTTTACCGATTTCTCCCATTCTGTGTTTGATCTTTTTTTGACTCACAACACAGGTAATTTTTCCATTATTGATATGCCTCTCCTTTCATGAAGGTCTTCCAAATAATTTCCTATAGTAAAACCTCTAGAGAGATCGTTCTAGGTGGACTCACCTCAACAAGGATCTTAGGTGACGAATATGGTCAAGGGGATTGCATGAGAATTTTGGTTGAGAGGGCTACACGTGGCTCCTGGTCAAAGTTCATGTGTGATTCCTGTCCTCTACCAAAAATTTTAATTTGTCCAGGTCAAAATTTTAACTTCACAAATTCAATATTTTAACTTAATTGGAAAAAATTATGGATTATTTCAAGTCTTCAATGGATCCTATTTCAGATTCTCTCGAGAAAGATGTTGCATGTGCATCAGATATGATCAAGGCCATTGGGCTAGATTACTATGACTTGTTTGAGCATACACTTTTGGATCTAGAGAAGTATTTGGAACTATATCAACAAAAGTACCCAATAATATATTCACTACCCTTGTTTGACTGCAAAGTTTCTAGGGTCACTATTATCTCTAGGACTCCAAGTTACATTCCAAAGTCCTTGTTTTTGAAGCACAAAAACTGGCCTTCCACCAACATTTACTCCAAGGGTGATTATATTAAGAAAGGAATGGTTAACACTAGATGTTTCATTCATCACAATAGATGCACTCCCGATCTAAAGCCAAAAATCTAGGAATCGAAGCCTCACTATTATGACTTGATGTTAAGTGCTTCACGAATAGATCATATTCAAGTATGGAGGGAGGATAGATATTTTCATTATGGAGGGGGAGTTAGGAATGAGTGGATATGGGAATATAGGGTGCGCTTGACTGAGTGGATATGGGAATACTGGGCCCCTCATCATCTTGAGAGTGGAAGAGAAATTGGGAAATAAATTTTTCCTAAAGCATGCACCACAAAAAGTTTTGTGTTGTTATTTGATATCATGACTTTCTTGACATACTCTTCTGAATGTTCTTTCCTTTTAAAAAATCTGCATTGCTTTCCTCTATTAAAGAATCTTACACTAGTCCTTAAAGGGTTGAGGAGGATACCCTGAGGGAGGCACAAAACCATGATGATGAATCCATCATTTTGATGGATGAGGTGTCAAGAGATGCATATGTGTGTGCCCCTATTTCTAAAGAGAGGGGAGAGGGACATGGTAATGTGAGACACACTCCCTTAGGTTTCATTTTTTGTTTTTGACTTTCCTCTCCTAAATATATTTCAGATCTATTGTCTACATAAGAAGACCTTGTAGCAATAAATGTTATTCCCATTGTCAATTAGAAAGGGGATGACAGAGATCACAAATAGTCTGATGAAGGTGCTGATGTTTAACCTGACTCTATAAGGCCCAATTATGGTGTTCCTACTAAGAAACTAGTATAAGGGATCAATAGAGGAGCTAATTTGGGTCCTAAGAAACACTTTGTGGGTAACCCTACTGGTGAGGATGCTGCGAGAGTTGATGTTGTGTATCATTAAATGATGGATCTATTTAATATTAACATTGATATCTTAGGTTCCCTCAAGGAGTTTGAGAATTTTAGTAGGGAATTGGATGGACGTGAGTTTTATAATTCTTGTATTTTCCAAACGTAATTTACTTTCTTTCACCTGATTCTTTACATAAAATATCAAATTGTGCAGCTTTTTCTACAAATAACATTTCCAAGGTACTTCACAAACAAGGCATACAATTCCACCATAACCCATTTCCATGGAAGTGACACAAGAGAATCGAAAATTGGGAGATCATTAAGATCCCCTGATCCTATTTTTGAGTAAAATCAAGAGGAAAATCTTTGTTATGAGGTTATTTCTCTACGAATTGAGGCCAGGGGCACTAGAGAGGAATCAATTAAAATAGTAAAACAAAAAATGGGTGAGTTTTCTCAACTATTTTGGTCACCTAAGTACCTTGGCTGTATTTTGACTTCTTAATGTTGATGAGAAGTGACACCTTCTATTCAGTTTTATCAACTTCAATGACTAGGCCTAAGATAGGGGCTTTCATTCTAGTTCCATGAATATCGATAGGTGAATATGAGGCTATTTTGGAGGGATAGGAATAAGAAGACACATTGAGTTCACTAATCATGGACTGTGTCTCTCACTGTAAGAGTGGATCTAAGTCTGATATGGATATTCCAATGGTTTTTCACACTACACACCACATTTTTTTGTGGCATATTTGGAAGATAATCAAAGATATGTCTCTTGAAGACCCACAATTGTAACTTCAAAAACCTCCTTTCAAGATTTACATATTTGGATATAGAGGATTTGGATACCAAAAGATCTATGATGTGGTGAATTAAATCATTTAGCAATGGGAAGATAATCAAATATTAAAGTAAGATAAGGCAAAACTAGTGGGATAATTTGAGAACTTAGAGCTACCATGACCCAAATTGATCTCAGCCACACCCAGAAGGTGGAAGATTATTAGGATTCCCTTGATGACAAATCTCTCCAAATGGTGTGCCATAAGGAAGAATTAAATTTCATAAAGGAAGAGGTATTATAACTTCCCAAAACCTTGGTAGGGGATTTGGAAATAAGAAGTGATGTAGTCACTATGAAGTAGAAGAAGATACATGATGCTGAGGATGCTACTGTTTCACAATCAGCAAGTCTCTGATAAGTTTTGGAGAATGATCGGGATACAACTTATCTTATCAAAGCCTATATTGAGGAAAAACTATAAAATTTGGCAGATAAGATCTTGTATGTGTAAGTTCCCCAGTTCTCTGGAACATAAATGAAATAGTTTTTTATTTATAACCACTTGTTCTTGCATTTTTTACCTCATTATAATCCTAACACAGCAATGAAAATGACTCATTTGATTGAATTTAATAACTTTATAATTACAATGAAAAGGGTGAGGGATAACTCTATTTTTTCCTAATCCACAGGTCCTAGAAAGAATAAATTAATTGTTTCTAAGGTTATATGAATAAACTCACAACCTTTGTTTTATTTTAAATCATCACCATAATTTTTTTCCTAAGTCCAATATGAGGATGACATAGTAGATGTGACTTGTCTTTGTCTTAGGTCACCCTTTTTAGGTTTTTAGCATAATAAGTTTTGTGCCTATTTCCTTTCATTGCTTTATTTTTTTTACTAAAACACATGAATCAAAGGTCTAATGAGTTGAGACTCAACTGTTTTTTATAGAGAACCCTTTATGGGTTTTCAATATGGAGAGCACTATGTATCTTTTTGTGAGTAGTTTAAAGTCATGCATGGCATAATCCTACTATTTAAGGTCGAAAAAAATTGACCATATGTTTTGAAATTATGTCCTAAACAAGAATTTCTAGAAAATAATGTTCCAACATTATTCAAATACCAATGGGAAATATTGAGCCATACTTTTGCGGTCCTGAATAAAAAAAAGATATTTGGAAATAGAGGAGTTCACTCTTATGGATAAAGTTACCACAAGTTGGAAAACCTATTTTCTGGGCTATTTTTTTTAACATACAGCTGGGGCATGTTACTACATATTCAAATAGTGGCATTCTCTAGCTAGCAGGTTTTGAAATTTGGTGGGTGACTTATGAAAAGACAACTAGGTCATGTTACAACATAGCCAAGAAAATGAGTTCTCAGGAATTTATACATTCTATTACTAATATCCAAAGGAAATTTTATGAAGATTTAGATTTCTCAAGACCATGATGGGTGGTTTTTTCAATGGAAGATGTTTTATAATGAAGAGAGCATCTATGCTGGCATTGGCCATGAATGGGAAATTGCTTTTACATGAATTTTGTTTCTGTGAAGTAGGGTACATTTTGTTTAATGATCTATGTCATGGGGGAACACACTTTTCTAATAAGGTTTTAAGCATCATACAATTTAATATCATGAAACTAGGACATTGACCATTTATTTTAACATCTTTGGGTGAGGATGTTTTTATAAAGTTTAGCATCTTGTGACTAGGAAGTTTTTCTATGTAGTTTAATTTCATACAATAAGAAAAGTATGCTATGTAGTTTAATTTCATATAGAAAGAATATTATTCTATATAGTTTATTATCATAAAATAAGGACATTATGCTATGTGGTTTAATGTCATACAGTAAGGACATTATGGGTATTTAATTTTAAGGTCTTCAGCTTTTAATAAAAGGTTGATAATTATCCATTTTCATGACAATTTTTTGTAGAATACACCATCACTTTTAGGTATGAGGAGAAGGATGTTGTAAGATGTAATTTTAGGATTTATGGATTCAAAGAGTGGTATGGTAAAAAGGTCTCATGTCGATATAGGAGGTCTCTCATGTGGATGAGTTTACCACTGGTTGGAAAACCCATTTTGTGGGATACTTAATGTAAATCCAACTAGGGCATGTTACTTCATAGTCAAATAGTGAACTAATTTTTCTAAAAGAACCTTACATTTCATGGGAGACTTATGAAAATCCAACTTGGGAATGTTATATCATAGTCAAGCAAATGAGTTCTTAGTAATTCTAACATTCTATTATTGATGCCCAAAGGAAGCTTATAGAGATTCAAGTTTCCTTGGACACAGAGTCTAGTTTTGTGAAAGGAATGTACTTGAATATGAAAAGATTATTTCAAGTCAAAATTACTAAAGAATTGGGGGAATATGTTCTCTAAATACGACTGAACCAAGTGTGGGAAATATGGTTCTTATAGTTTTAGGTCATATGAATAGGACCCTATAATTATGGAAATAATAGGTGACATGTGGTCTACCTGACCACAATCGTTCTGGAATACTTCAAAAATGATGGAGAAAATTATAAACCATTATCTTGGGGGTTATTATATAGGGATAAATATATGGGAAAAATATGTGAGGGTTGATCATAGAATGATTCAAATCATAGGTCCAAACATAATGTTTTCAAATCTTATGATGATAGAAGAGGCTTCTCCTGACGGTGAAATTTCCTATGGTTGAAAAATTCATTTTTTGGGACAATTTATGAAAAACTCAATGGGGAATGTTAATAAATAGTAATATAATAGAATCATTAGGCTGAAAAACTCATTTCTTGGGAGAGTTTATGCATATACAACTGGGGCGTGGTACGAGACAGTCAGGAAAACAAGTCCTCAAGTATTAGAAATTATGTCACTCAAAGATGAAGAAAGATTATGAAGATCTAAAAGTGTCCAATATTAGGATTATGATGTGTGGAAGAGAAACATATTATCATAAAGGAAACATTTGAACTGATATTGGACATGAGGTGTGGAGTCCCTTGCACGGATCTACCTCATATTTAGAAATAGGACATCTCTATTTCCTTGGTGGATCCACTAATGAGGGGATCCAAATTAATATCTCCTACATATATATTTGTTTGTATACATGAGAGGGGTAATTTTTCATTACCTTAGGTATGGGACTAAGAAATGAGGCCTATGTGTCACTATGTATCTCACTAGAATGAGAATCGAGACACACATAGTTCTTGAGGTACCATGTAGTTTAAATTCATATGATCAGGAAATTAGTCATCCATTTTAACATCATGCGGTAAGTACATCTAGGTAGAAGGTGCCTTGATGTGGTTGTGGATGGAACAAGTTATTGAACATGGGCATAAATACGTATCTTATTGGAGAATGAATCAATCCACACATTGTTCTCGAAGTGATTCCCCATACTGATTGAATTCATGTATATATAAAACATGGATTTTTGGAATATGGGATCACATAAGGGGTAAGACACCATATTGAGTCCTCTTATGTATATATAACTCATATGTAGGAGTGCAGGGGGGAATTCCCATATTATGTTGTGGCTAGATCCATGATTGAGTACCTGAACGTTACTACATATCTCATTAGAATGAGAATCAAACCTCATGTAGTTATTGAGGAAATCTAGTGTGCCTTTTAAGTTTTTTCAACTAGGATCATGATAACCCTAATAAAAATTGATATGCCTTACTCATATAGGGAACTCATTTACCAAAACTCCTAATCCCACATGAGCTGTGCTCTGTGTGAGAAACAAGGAGTGGTAAAAGCTTCTTCCATGACAAAAAGGGAACGGAAGTGAAGGGTAGTGTCATTTAGATTTTTGTGACAGATGGTCTAGGAGGTATGATCCAAGTATTTCTATGCATCACATTACGATTAGAATCAAAACATACGTAGTTATTGAAATCCCATATAGTTTAATGTCATGTGGTGAAGATAAAGATGAACCGACATGAAGGAGAGAAAATGTTGCGACTTAGAAAAAGGATAGAAATATGGGAATCACTACATATCCTATGACCATATGAATAAAAATACATATAGTTCTTGGAAGCTTTCTTTTTAGGGCTAAATCATACATAGGTAGTGGATATTTTTGTTGTGGCTAGACCCAATATTGGTGATCCGAGCATCACTACGTATCTCATTGGAATAAGAATAAATTCATATGTAGTTATAGGAATATCGTGAAATATATCATCATTAAATGAGGACATTGGCCATGAAATTTAACATCTTGTGGAAAATATGTGGCTTCCCTGACTTGAAAAATAAGATTACAACTAGACTAGGGGATAAGACCTGAGCTTCACTACATATCTTGATAGAGAAAGAATCAATCCATACATAGTTATTAAAAAAAATGCCCATATAGATCCAGTTTTTACATGGGAAAAGGCATTTTTAATAATTTTTTGAAGAATGACTGGGCCCGATAGATAAGGTCTAGGTGTCACTATGTATCTCATTGGGTTGAGAATCAAGCCGTACATAGTTCTGGAAATGTTCCCTATGCGGGTCTGATTTATACATAGGGAAAGAAGATTATTATTTTTATCATGTATGGAGTTGAGATGGGATGTTTATGAGTCACTATATATTTTATTAGAATGAGAATCAAGACGTATATATTTATTGAATAAAGGTGTGGTGGGGATACCTGCACCGAATATGATGTTCCGCTCAAATAAGTATCAAAATGTTGTGTAGTTTTATGTCATGTAACGAGGATGTGAACCATACAATTTAACATTATATGGTCAAGATAATATAATTTTGGGGATTATACCTTAAAAGGGGTCCAAGTGCCAATATGGATTTCAAATGATGCGAATGGGGCTTGCGCATGGGATATATCCATCCTTTCTTCCTCATGTTTGACCAAGAGGGAATATCGACCCCTGAAGGGTTATATGGATGTAATTGGGAATTACACCTGAGATTGAGGCCCATATTTAAGGTACCATAAAGATTATCTCATCTCATGGTATTTCTGGGGTTTATTAACATCAAATGAGAAGGATGTTAACCATGTATTGTAATGTCATGCAGTGAGGATGGATGGTGTCTTGCAGTTTTATGTCATACGAATAGGATGATATGTCATGAAGTTTATCATCATGAGATGAGGATGATGTTGACACATAGTTAAAAAAAATCAGCATGAATGTTGTTCTTCATGATCAGAAAAAAGTATTTCTTTAGAGACCATTATTTATTATGGGCTGTGACAATCTCTCCATCCATCAATATCAAGTAATAATCTCTATTAGAGTAGACCTTATGTATGGAGTAAGGTCCCTCCCACTTTGACTTAACCTCTAGAGGCTTCTTTCCAGGTATCATCGAAGTTCTGAGGACCAATACAGGTTCTCCTTGGAGGAAGGATTGAAGGAAGACCCCCTTGTTAAAGGCTCACACTATCTAATTTTGATAGATCTCTATTTAATGAAAATTATGCAATATATTATCATAAAATCTCTCTAGTTCATCTATTCATTTATAGTATTTCTCATACATGGATATGCAGTCACAAATAACAATATGGATTGATGAAATCTATACTTCAATAGGCAGGACTGCTTTTATTCTGCATACCGAGGAGTATGGGGTCCCCCGTGTGGAATTGCAATTTATAGTCTAGTAATAAAATAAATCATGCTAGAACTTGTTAGGCCAATAATTCTTATCCTTATCCACCATTTTATGGATTATTTTTTACAAGGTCCGGTTGAAGGCCTCTATCTTTCCATTAGTCACTACATGATAGAGGGATGAATGGTTGAATTGGATATTGTACTCCCGATACAACTTTTTCACCTCATTAGAATAGAAATCAGTGCCATTTTTTATTAGTATTGTATGAGGGACGCAAATACTAGTAAGTATGTTGTTTTTAATGAAGTTTTAAATGCTTTTGGCCTCGAATTATTTGAGGGTTATCACCTCTTCCCGTTTGAAGAATAAATTAGTTTCAGTTAGTATGTATTTGAACTGCTTGATTGTAGCTGGAGGGTACGGTCCTACAATATCCATTATCCATATGAAAAATGGATATGGGTATTTGGATGTATGCAAAAACTATGTGGGTTTATGTATGAATTTGGAATGCACTTGTAAGGAATGACATTTCTTGGTGAATTCTGTGCAATCTTGTATCACAGTGGGACAATAGTACCCAACCCATCAGATTTGGCTGGAAAGCATGCATCCTGACTGGTGGGAACTACATGCTAAAAAAGTTTACTTCATTCATGAAATAAGTAGTCTATTATCCATCAATTCATATGAGAAGGGATTCATTAAATCCTCATTTATAGAGGTATTTCTAATGATTTGGTCTTTCATAAAGAGTGAAGTTAATTGCTCACCATTGCATTTTCTCCTTACCAGCTCTATATGATGGGAGTACTCTGTTATGAAGGTAGTCCATGATTAGAATCATCCACCCAATAGTGGGACCATATGAATTAGGGATAGGTTTGATTTAGTTGATCTCTTCCATTCTAACTTGAACAAAAGGTGATACATTCGACAATGTGCATTGCTAATAACCATTTTATCTGAGTCCGGATTCACTAAAGATGTAGCTTCATTCGATAATTCATCTACCTAGGCATTCTGTTATCATGGTACGTGAGTCAATTTTGGATCTAAGGATAACACTTCCATTAAACCTTAGACATAGTCAAGCATGGGTATTAACTCTTCTTTTCTGATTTTTTAATCCATGATGATATGTATGATTACAAAATATGAATAGTATTTAAAATCCTGGTGGTCCAATGGTATTTGGAGTTTTAGTTACAATCCTACAATGAGGGCCTGATATTCTACCTCATTTTTAGTACATCCTTATGATAACATAAAGGAGTAAGGTAAAATTACCTTCGATGGGGAAATGAGAACGATCACTAACAAAACTTTATTGAGATTAGGGTCTTCAATTATCCTCCCTATTAGGCTCCTAGATGCACCTTCAAAATAAAATTCCCATGTTTGGGGGACGCCTTGAATAGGTAATATATCTTCATCCAAAAATTCATCATTTAATGACGTTGTTTCTGTAGATGGGTGTTCTTCAAGGAAATATCCAAAATACTGGCCTTTCACTACATTCTAAGGAATAAATGTACATTAAACTGCTAAAGAATAACCTCTCACCATGATAGATGTCATATAAACATAGGATGTATGAGGATGTATTTGAGTGGGTTATTACGAGAGATGAAATGGACCTCGTGGTGCTGCAGGTAGTTCCTCATTTTATACACCGTGAAGATTAATGCTAGGCATCTCTTCTTAATATGTGGATAATGAGTGTAACATCCCGGGTAAATAAACAATATGACATTTTCATATTTATTAATATTTTTGAATAAAATATTAATATTACTTTAAAGGGGATTGTATGTTCGATGGCGTACCCAATACGCAACAACGAGTTTCTTTGAATCCTTATGTCAAACACTCATAATATAATAATATTATTTTAAATGGTAGTTAATTCCTAGCTTTTGTAATGGCGGGAATAAATAGAACTAACTAAAATATGATTATACAAGTTTTTTAAATGTTTTTACATTTATCCAATAAAAGATAAAGGCTTAAAATAAGAAAAAATTCAATTTTATGCATAAATACTCTAATATTTAGTAAAAGGCCAATTTATCACCTTTTATTGGCGACCCCTCTTTAAATATAGTTTTGGTCACTATTATAAGTTCAATTGAACGAAATAAAATTCTTCTTTATAATCGGGACTTCAAAATTTACTTTGTGTATATTTTTGGTATTTTTCCAACAAAGTTCATTTTTTAATGAATAGTGGGAAATGTTGTATTTTAAGTCAAAACCTCCTTTTAATCTAATTTATTTATTTGGTTATATTATCTTTTTAGTATGTTTTAAAGTGAAATTAGAATATATTTTTACCATTTAATCCAATGGTGGTAATTGGAATTAATTTCACTTTGTAATTGGACATAAACTAGTGTCAGTCTTTTGATAGATATTGTTTCTTAAAAACACACTATTTGTTTTGACAATGGGAATTAATTATAAAATTAATTAATGAAACTTATATGTTTTGAATTTTTCAAAATAGACATCATTTTTGAATTCAGAATATCAAATATATCTTGGGGTGAACTTTTGGTATTTTTCTAAAGAACTTCAATTTTTGATGAATAGTGAAACCACTAAGTGGTAGTTAAACAAACTTATTTTTCATTTAAATGAAAGTTTACCGCTTCTATGTATTTAATTTCAAATATCCGACATACATGGTTGTCATTAGTTATTAAAATTTGGTTCAATGGGATTAAAATATTTTTTTGGTGAATAGAAACTTTTGAGTTTTGTTAGCCGCGATTAGAGGTAATTAGTGTAATTTAAGATAAAAATGATATAATAAAAATATAAAAATATCTTGACACATGTCCTAACCTTATTGTATAGGTAATGGAAGACCAATAAAATCCATGGGTCAATTTGTGGGACCCCATTGATCCACTTGAGTGAGATAATGACATTAATACCTTTTATTTAAAGTAAAAATAAAAAAATCACAAACATGTATTGTTTTTCTAAAACAATTATTACATGGGGCTATATATGCTATATTTTTTACTATAAATATTAATTAGTAATCTAAAAAGATTTCCTACATCATGGTAATTTTTTTATAATTTTTAGACATAAAAAAAATAAAATTATTTATGACACAATGGTGATGCAGTGTTTACCTCAACAATGAAGGATTTAAATAAATAAGAAGATAATGTTTACAATACAATCCAACACTTGTCAAATTCTTATTGGATGATTTTATTTCGGACATGGACCACCTTATCCTCGACTTTAATGATTTTTGGAGCTTTAGAAACCGAATTTCATTTTATAATAAAATAATAGTTTCAAGATTTCCAAAAGAGCCCCTCCTCTCCCTTATAAAAAGACCCCACTTCCTACCCATATCTCACACTTCTCAATCCCTTTGCCTCATCCAAAATCTACTCAAACAAGCTCCCAATATCCCTCTCTTCATCCTAGAAGCCTAAACTTAGGCAGAAATCTCTTCAATAAACCCTTTTGGTTCAAACGAAGAAGAGTTACCCGATTTGAAGGTAATGTCTTCACTTGTGTTCTTTTGTTTTATTTTTCTTATCCAACCCCATAAACTATTTTTATTCTTTTATTTTGTAAAAAAACAGTATCTTCAATATACTAGGATTTTTTTATGAAATGTATTCGAGCTACACTTACACACACCTTAATCTAATGGTTAAAGAACATACTTTTTCTTTGGATGGTGAATTACTGCCTCATGAAATGATAATTGTTCAATCTTCTATTAACACCTTTCATGGTGGCCATTAAGATGTCAATATATTTATATATGATATATAATATGTTTATGGTTTCCTTAATCTTCTGTATTTTAATTTATGACATACCTTTATGGTTTCCATTATGGGTAAACGTGATATCTTCATTTTAGGAAGTGCGGACTACCGCCCCCTCAAGGTGAT
Source organism: Viscum album (assembly GCA_963277665.1). Classification (NCBI taxonomy): domain Eukaryota; kingdom Viridiplantae; phylum Streptophyta; class Magnoliopsida; order Santalales; family Viscaceae; genus Viscum; species Viscum album. The sequence goes on along the minus strand of OY728166.1, from coordinate 903,990,321 downwards.
TTGATTCGTTAATTCCATATGTGGTACGTGTAAAGGATGGATTTAATAATATTATATATGATATTATACCGGAATTATAATTTTCCTTTATATCATTATTATTTCATTCCATTAAATATGAAATATAAATGAAAGTAGCATTCATGCGTACGTATGGCTTACCGTCTCCATGAATGATGCATTTCATTTCTTAACTCTAAATGTTATGTAATATTATAAATGCATGTATATACTAGATATATATTATATATATGATATATACATCATGAATATAATTCTGGATATAATGGATATTTTACCACATGAACAACTTGTAATTTTAAGGAGTTTATTTTTGACTCAAGTACCAATGATTGACAAAACGACATTTATTAACCTAAATAATTACAAAGTGTTCATAACATGGTAATAAGTGATATGAAAGGAATAATGAACTTGAAAAAGGTTATTAAGAAAGTAATAATTAACTCAAGTTTATTATTCAGGAGATTAAAGAACGATCGAGTCAAGTCGGACACGAGGTAAGGGATCCTACCTCTCTCTTTCTTTTTAAGTACTCTCTTTTATGACATTCTTTTTAAGCTCATATTTCTTATGTTTGGGGATGTTATTTTATATTCCCCATACTTTAATTTTTATGTTCATGTTCTGAGAGACCCTATTTGATCTCATTAATTCATTTTTGGAAGTTTTATGTGGCGCCGTTAGGCTGCCGAGTTTTCGTAAGGGATTTTTCATCTCACTTTTATTCCCGTGAGATTTATGATACATTTGCCACCATTTACATTGAGTGGTGTATGCAATTCCCATTATTCTAATTTTTTTTAATATAATCTCGTTTATGGGTATTTACATTAATTTTGTACAGTCCTTCTTTCATGGGGTGTACGTTTGGAAAGTTACCCAAGTCGGTAAGGGAACCTTTCACCCTCCTCTTTTTAAAAGACTTCTTTTGTTATGTCTTTTAATTCACATCTTATTATGTTGGGATATTTTATTATATATCCTTATTGATGTAAATTTTATTTCCAAGTGATGAGATACCATTTTCTCTCTCATCAACTCATTTTATGAAAATTAAAGTGATGCCGTTAGGCTGTCGAAGTTTTGCAAGGGAACTTATTAACCCAATTTCAATTCTTTGGTTTAAACCTCTATTTCTTGATTATGTCATACTATGAATATTTGTGGATTACCTATGATTTTTTTACACTTAATATCATCTTATATTGGGTGTATTTATATTTTTCACGCATAATTATGTAATTGATTTATTCTAAATCTAAGGATACCGTATTTGTAAGGGACTTCCTCTCAATCTCCTTTCATTGAGGTATATTTTGTTTTATACACAACTTTATTTTATATGGTGTATAAACCCCTTTGAATTTTACTTTTATTCAAAAGGAATATTTTTATACGATGTGTTTTACTAAGAGAATAAAGGAATGTTTTGTCTTACGTATGTGGCGATAACGACTTCTTCGCCACCATGACCATTAATTGAGTTTCGGCTTCCTCTACAGGCCAGAACTTTAAAAAAAATACCATGTTTTACTTTTCATTTATTTTGGTATTAACAATGGTTTTGATAAAGTTTTTATTAGATCAATGTGGTGTATTAATATCTTGTGATTGAAAGGTGTAATGTTGTGTTTCCTTTATGCATGTTTTATATGATACAATTATGTTATGGTTCTTGGGAATTGTTTATGAAGACGGGTGGTTCCATGATAAACTAAGGGCGAGTGAGCCCGATATAGCTCTCCAATGCATTGGATAACGTGAGGGAGGTAAACATGAATGTTTCTCCTAAGAGATTTAGGGAATATACTATGATGATTATTCCAAACTTAACCATGAGGGTTAATCCCTACATAAGAATGTTATGAATGCCTTAAGTTACATTTATGTCTTATGATTTCATGATGTATGTTAAAGACCTTATGTTTTATGAGTAAAGTATGATTTCATTGATTCTTATGTATACATGAACTAATGTTTTCTTTCCGTAATTTTATATACCTTAATGATCTTTTTATGCTCATCCCAAGTTTTGGATATGTTTTTCACAGGTCAAGGGAAAGGTACATGATGTGATGATAGTGTCAAGGAAGTGTCAAGAAAGAATCCATGTTTTATTTAAAATATGTTTCCTTTAATGAGAATAGTGAATATTGTCTTTGTTGTAACCACCTTGTTTACAAGTGGAATGTAATGCATGATTTGTGATCTAATTCTCTAAAACTCTAAACCTGAAAAGATCCTCAATGTGAATTCTTGAAATAACTCAAGATTAAGTAATGTTTAAGGATGAAGACTTATAATGAGTCTCAACATCAATCATGGTCTGACTGAGATAATACATGTTGTTCATATTCTAAACATCATTATGTTGTGCAAGGAAGGCACTTGATGATCACTCCGAGGCTATCACACATAGAATGAGAAACTTTACCTCAATAGGTGGAATTAATACTAGTTGTCTCAAGAGGTATTTCTTAAAGCTGTAAAATTATTCCTGATAGTCAGTGGTCTACTGGTATGTTCCCCCCTTCTTCATCAGTTTGGTCAAGGGAAGTCACTTGCTTATAAGGATTTCCATGAAGAACTAGGTGTAGTCCAAGTGTCCTTGAGTTCCTCTAAAATATGTTAGGTTTTGAGGAGGTGAAATTCTAAGGGTAAATTTTATTTTCTTAGGGTCAAATTCGATGCCAGGATGGCATACGATAAAGCTGATAAATTTTCTTGAGGTTAACCTGAAAGCACATTTTAAGGGGTTTATCTTCAGGATATATTGTTCTAGCTTATTGAAGACTATATATATTTTGACAAGTGTTACAAAAATTATTGGGAATTAACCACTATATGGCCAGTGCATCATTAAACAAGCTTCCCCATGAAGGGTTTGAAGATGTGATCCATAAAACATTGGTATGTGTCATCGATGTTATTCAAGACAAAGTGCATTACTATGTAGTATAATATCCATGAGGGGCCCTGAAGGTAGTGTATTATTCATCTTATAGATCCATACAAATTTGGTTGTACCATGAATTGCCATCCATGAAGGAGACAACTTGATAACCAGCCATTACATCAATCAGGTGTTCTATATTGGAATCAAGAATTCATCTTTCAAACCATGCTGGTTGAGATATATGAAGTCGATAAAGACTCTAATTTTCATATTATTTTTATTATTCATAGGAAAAATGTTTTCTATCTATTTTAGATATTGTACCTCCCACTTAAAGTCATCCTTGATAAGAATGTCCAATTCATCCACAATTTTGGAGGCATGAGTTGGGTGTGTTCATCTGGATGCCTGTTTTCATCCTTGGTGGTCTTCTGGAAAGCCGACGTGGTGGGTGGTCACCTCAATATCAAGGCCTAGAATCTCTATGTAATTCTAGCTGAAAAAATACTAATGTTTCTTTAGAAAGTAGGTATATATGAATTTTTCTTTGAAATTCATGGACACATTGATCAAAGTGGGTCATGGATCACCATTCGTACCTATATTTATTTCTCACAATTCATCAAAAGTGGTGGAGAAACCTTCCTCAATTAATATAGAGGCATCCCCAAGGTCTTAATCATCTTCATATTATTTATTTTTACCTCTTTTGCCTCTTCCTGAGGAGTAGGTGATAAATAAAGTTTATTAAAGTTAGGGGAATAGTCGATGTTTGGACATCCAGAGGACGAAGCAACCATTTCTGGCTCAATTAATGGAATAAAACCTTTTTGGAGCTCTGAAGGGGATACAAGGGACTACGAATGATAATATTAATGTGTTTCCATTTACATGAAAACTTCTTCCATCCTAGCTAATGCAACATAGATTTTTTTGAAGATATAAGGATATAATGAAGTCATTTTCATCTTGTCTTTTATCAATTCTTGGAGTGTTGAAACTTCTCTAGTGTTTTTGGGTTGAGTCATCATGACTGAAATCACGGAAGTCACATGATTTGTGATCAAATTCAGATATATCTTCTCAATTTGGTTGATGGGAAGCACATAATCTTCACTAAGCTGGTTGAAAGGGTTATCCATAATCATTTCCAGGCTACTCAATGCATTGATTTGAGAAACAACATCTATAATTATCTATTTACCATCCCTCTAGTATAATCTGATGTCAACGTATTGTGATTCACAAGATTTTAATGGGGATTTTCCCAATGTAAGGTCCCAATTTTTGCATTGATACAATATTTTAGGCATTGCTGGTATGAAGAAGGGATAGTCAAATAATGATGTTGCAAAGGTCTTCCCAATAGAATGTTGAAGGTTGTATCCTTCCTAACAACCGTGAAATATGATCCAGACACAAGATCTTTGAACTGTGTCCTATGTTTGACTTCACCAAGAGGATTTTATCATTCTTGTAATAAGCCTTTATTAATAATGTAGATGGGGACAAGTGAGATTCATTGAAACCCAGTTGACAGTGTTCATATTGTAATGAGGTTGAATCTTGAGCCATTATAAATGAAAGCCCATCAGATATCAATGTTATTTATACTATTAGATATATACATGGGTCTATTGTATCCATGTACGATGGATTCCTCATCTAAGACTATGAAAGAGATGATTGTGTGGCATTCTATAGGATCATTCTCTATATGATACACTTTGACAACAACAACCTCAACTTAAAATTCCCGAGGAATTGACTAGGCCTCTATTAGTACCTCCTGAATGTCTTTTGATAGACTCAAAGCATCTAGGATTAAAATAATTTACGAATCTAGGGATAATTTCTTCAAAATATCATACTTCTTGTCGAAAATCCCATACTTCCCAGTATAGAGATTCTCTTTTATGGGTTCTTTGGAAGATTATGTACTTGATGAGGATGGATCATCAATTGTAATATGAGATAAAGGTTATTATTTTCTCAATGGATTAGGCCGAATATGTTTGTTTTCACACCGAGGGTGATTAGGAAACAATTTATACTCTATCCAATCTTCTAGGATGATCATTTTAGGAAAGAACCTATCATGTGTGGGGGGACTTAATTGCTCTTACTGAGAACACTAGATATCTCTCCCATGAGTTTCAACCATGCAGACAGTTCGAGTAGGGACGCGATTATAGTAATGACTCCTGGTATGACCATGTCTTTCCTTATATCCTTGAACTGGATATCCTCTCCCCCAGTTCCCCAATCAAGTGTAGGGAATTAAGGTTCATAATCATGCTCATAATCTTATAAGGGATGTATTAATTCAATAAAATTAATGGAATCAAAAATCAACTTTTCATTTGAGAGAGATTACATCTAGTGGGTTGACCCTTATTGTACCATTTTTCGGGGCAACGCCCATGATTCTAAGATAGTAGGCATGATGTCCTATAAAGTTAAATACAAATTTGGCCCTAGAACATGATCTTATTTCTACATTTGTTTCTTACTCTTCTGACCATTATTCTTTCTGAAAGAATTAATTTCAGAGGACCCAATAGTCTATGGAGTTAGTTGTTTTGTAGCGAATGTAGTTGAATGCACAATTAGATTTTATATCTATGTTTGAAGGATATCATGAGTCTAGTTGATCTTATTTCTGACCATCCAATTACAGAAAATTCTACACACCATTTCTGTAAACTTAATACCATTCATTCTCTTTCTCTTTATTGGTGGAAAAAATACATGGTACTTGAGAAAGTGGCCTTCCCAACTTTACTTTTGCAATTTACACCGTTTTTTTTTCAGGTTGTATTTAAAAAAAACACTCCTAGATGATTTGACTTGGTACTTGATAAAAGGAAAAATAGTTCAGGAGATCTTCATCATCATCCTTACTGGGATTCTTGAGATTTAGAAACTTGATCAAGTTGTTTTCTAATGCCAATATGAAGTAGTCAGGGACTTAGTCACTTAAAAAATAATAGATCTTGTTCTTCATATCCTAAAACTATTTTTGTCTCTTATACCTTTGATCATTCTAACAAAGTGGTCATTGTTATTGACACTTAGGAAGCAGAACCACATGATATGGTGCAAGCTTTGAAGTGAGAGCGGGTATAGAGGCCTTCTTAAGTGTAATAGTGGAAACCTATACTTTCAATATTCTCTTTCCTTGAGATTATGGAATTACTCAGTACTTTGACTTGGTCTGTGTGATGGAGTCTTCCAATATTTGAGTGATCATGGAAAGGTACCGGAACCCTCCTATGTATTTCCCAGGGATAAGTGATGTGCACAACTCATCATGAGGATTCCCTATATAGATGGGAAACAGGACATCTTGAGGGAGAAATAGTTTAAAGAAGTATGTACATCCTTTTCACAAGGTAATAAAATATAATACCCTTTCATTATCCCACCATTTTTAGATTGAGAGATCGAGGAATATTTTATTTTGTAACATCATGCTCAACTAGAAGAGAAACTTATGAAAGAGGGATTCAAACCCTGTAATTAATTGAGTCGATAAGCTATTTTACCATACAAAGGATGGTCCTTAAATTGATTTCATGAATCACATGAGTTTCAATGCCTCATTCTATTTAGGTGTCCCCATCACGGTATCACAGTGCAAGATGAAATGTGTTAAATTATGGTCTAGGTCTCTTGATCCATTAAAAACCAGAAATGTTGGCTCCTAAAGTTTGACGGGGGAATATTGGATCTACCCATTCTGGGTAGGGATTCTATTATAGTTGAATAAGTGAGAGCCATTCCTCTATCACTTCTAGTCGAGTCATTTGTATCTCAATAGTGTTTGTGATCCCTTGTGGAAATTTTAGTTGAGCTAGAGATTGAATTGGAGAAACAAATAGTAGGGTCATCTGTGGCATCAATTGTGGCATATTTCAAGGGTATCCTTTTAAAGAACATGGTTAAGGATGTTCATGGACCCATTTTTGTTGTCCATCCAGTAGAGGGAGATCAAAATCTTCTGCTATGGGATCCATGAATATTTTTGGTAGGTATCCCACATTGAGAAGATGTTCCAGATCCACTTCAACTGCTATGAAAAACCCTCTTTGCTAAGGTATGTCATTTTGGAATATGAGTTGAGGATCTTCTTATAGAACATATATAGTAAGTAGGCTTCCTTAGAGTAGTTCATCATTGTGAATCTTCAATTATTTCATCTCTTACTCTTGTCGAGAAAAACATTCTTTAATTGAAATGGGTTCAACCTCTCCAAGAGGTTGGAGAGGCACAATATTACCATTTCCCTTTTCCTTGACAGGTGCTATTTGAGGAGGTAATGCTGGATTATTTGAGGGAATGACCATATTCAGGGTGAGACTTTGGTTCTAGGCACACACACCTCCTTCAATTGTTTGGATGTGGACAATATTTTCAACTGATACTTCCTCTTCCAATTACTCCTCTAAATTGCACTTGAGTTCTATAGGGTCTGTAGGGGTATTGTTAATGATATACATTGATGTGTAATTAATTTAAGTTATTCTATCAGTGTATTTGTGAGACTTCCTTTTTCTATGCCCTTAACAAGGACATGATCTCTTCTTCGCTGATTCTCTAGGATTCGTTTGATGGAAGGTGATTCAAAGGGAATCTTGAGACAGTTCAGTCATGCACATCCCTAGGGAGGTTATAAGATCACAAGATGGGAAAAACTGGGAGGATACATTCTACAGAGTTTCCCCTAAGTGGGAGAAGTCTAAAATCTAGTGAGGATGAGGTTTCTAAGGTGGAAAATACCCTATCCAAGAAGGAAGAGTCTATTCCCATTCCACTTTCGCAACTCTTCGGGGCAATTTTGCTGACCCTACGGGTTATGTTAAAAAAGACCCCATCCCTATAGGATAAGGTTACTTATGAACTTATATGGATGCTAATACTATAGTTTTACTTCAGATTTTATAGATTTTTGTTCGAACAAGGGTTGGGTTCATCATCTAGTATGCACTTGAATCACCCACTTCTGATGATCATTCCACTATTTCTAAAATTTTAACTATTTGAAGTCTGACTACCCCTAAGCAAGAGTCTTTCTTGATATTTTCATATATATGGCATAAAATAATTTCAATACCCTACTCCCTTCTGGCCCGATGTCTGTGAGAGTCAGTCAAGGCTTGTTTTTGTTGATCATATCATCAGTTTTGAATAGAGTCCCTTTGTTGTAGACATCCTGAAGCTATGACATTTCATGAAATCCGCTTCAGTGGGATTTGCAGGTTGGTGAGCATGGTAAAATGTAAATCTATATTTGTACCCCATCTTATAATATGAACACCAGATGGGGCATCCATGATTAGTTATCGGAATCTTTTTAATGCATAGAGGCATACACATTAAAGGTATCCTTGATTTGTCTCAAACTTTGGATACTGTACAGCGAGGAGAGCCACCAAGTCAATTTGGAATTTCATCCCTTCTATTACCTTGATGAGACTTTGATACTTGTCATATGGTAATAATTTTTCTCTAGCGTCATGAAGATTTTTCCATATATTGAGGCAGATTCCATGCATGAAATATTCTGAAAACACTTCTAGAATGTTGTACTAATGGGTGGATAAAGGACAGAACATGACTAGTATATCTTCTTTAGCTAGTTATTTCCTTAGGTTTAGCATGTAATCTTCATATTTTTCAAGATGCTGCTATAAATGATCCAATAAGAGTGGATTCTTTCCTTCCATTATCTTAAGAAAAAAGATTGGTAGGGACTTGCTCTATTATATTGGAAAACTTGTGATCCAAAGGGGGTTTGGAGAATGAGCGTCACCTTGGGTGGTCTACCGAATAAGAAATAATTTCACTTGTCAATGACAGGAAATCATACATGATTGGATTTGTTTTCCCAAGTTCCTCTTATTAGGAGGAATTTCTCATCGCTATACCACTGAGCGGAGGACCCTTCTGATGATGTGAAACAAAGATGTGGAGAGAACATTCGCAGTGAACAACATCATGGGGAGGACTACCATGGTGGATTACAAACAGGGGAAGATCCTCTTTATATTAGATCTTTTGGAAACACAGAGGGTCATAATGACTCTCTTCGAGATATAATCTCTCGAGACAGATCATATTATTGTGGTGATGCAAGCCTTCATGGTGAAGGGTCTAAGGAGGGCCTTCAAAATTACTACTACTGCTCCCATAATTTGGTAACAGGATATTAGGATCTTGAAATTCCACATACAATAATACAAAACAGACCTTTAATAGAAATTGATATTATTAGTGTGATAAAAAAGTGCTAATAATGCTCAAATTTATCGATGCTAAAAATAACACTGATAAAGGGTACCTTTTATTAGCGCTAAAAAAGCACCGATAAAAGGTGCCCTTTATCCACTCTTTTTAGCACTGATAAATCTTATCATTTATCAACACTTTTATATAGTGGTGATAAATAGTATCCTTTATCGGTGCTTTATTTTTAGCACTGAAAAAAGCCAGAATAAAATGAAATAATTAAATTTTTTTTAATAAATATTAACAATTTTATCAATTAAATAATTATTGGTAAAAATGAATAAATTGAATATACATATATATAAATTATAAAAATTAATAAATACTATATATTAAAAATATAGATATGTAAAATGAATAAAATAAAATAAAAAAATAAAAATAAAAAAAGAGTAAATTAAGAAAAATATTAAACATTTTGTTTATGAAATAATTATTGATAAAAAGAATAAATTTAATATAGATAAATATATACATAATAAAAATATAAATAAATATTATATATTAAATGTAGACATATAAAATGAATAAATCTTAATAATTAGACAAAAAAAATTAAAAATGATTAAATTGTGATAATTAAACAAAAAAATTAAAAATGAATAAATTACATTAAAAAAAATTAATGAAAAAATCAATAATAAAAATGAATAATTATAATATATATATATATATATTTATTATATATAGTAATTAATAATATATATTAAATATAAATATATTTATAATGAATAAAATGTAATAATTAAAAACATATTAATGTATTAATCATTTTTAATGTTTGATTTTTCAGTTTAAAATATATCAAACATGTGTTACATTGATTTCACATACATATACATAATTAATGAATTTTTTTTATACAACGCACACACACAAATATTTATGCAATTAATGAAATCTTATATAGAAAAGAATACATCTAATATTTATGTAATTTATTCAAATTTTAGTATATTTTAAATTTTCATTATAACATGATACATTTAATATATTATGTTTTAAATAAGTCAATTTTTTGTATTTACTTTTAATATTACCACAATTAGGTATTATTTTTTCATTTTTAATATTTGTTATTGTTTATTCTATATTTTATTTTTGAATTTAATCATTCTCTATTATTTATTTATATATTTTTGTTTACTATGTTTTGGTATTTTCAATTTTTATTCATCTTTACTTCAACATATATATATCCTTATTTTTTTAATAATTTATATTTATTTAATAAAACATATCCATTTTTTTAATATTTTTAAATTGTATTCATTTTTAATTATTCAATTTCACTCATTTTTTAAAAGAATGTATTTAAGATTATATATTCATTAATACTATTAGAAATATATTTGTAAATAAATATTTATAAATAAATATATTTCTAAATGTATATTATCTATATTTATAAATTTATAAATTTAGAATAATTATAAATAAATAAATATCATTTTTTAAAATTATTTATATAATTATAAATATATAATTATATATATTTAAATAATTATTAAATTATAATAAATTTATTTAAAAAATGAATATACAATGTTTATATTTATATTTATAATATATATATATAAGTTGATGTTGAACCCTCAATTCATTTGAGGAAAGATGCTACATTACAAACAAAAGCAAGTAACATAAAATGAAGGGATGTATTCGGTGAGACTCAAACTTGAGACCTCATAGAGACCCACATGGGAAGCTACCACAATGTTTCACCTTAGGGGCTATATATATATATATATAATTATATAATTATATAAATATATAAAAATTATTTTTTAAAGAATTATTCATATATTTATAAATAAATAATTATATATTTAAATAAGTAAAAAATTATAATAAATATATTTAAATAATAAATATATTTACTATATTTTTATTTATATATATTTTTTAAATTTATAAATAATTATATAAATATGTAATGAAATAAATATATTTATAATTATAAATAAATAATTATAAATAATTAATTATAATGATATTTATAAGTGTATATTTACTAAATTTATAAATTTATAAATTTATAATTATAAATAAAAAATATTTTTTTTAAATATTTAATGTAATTTTTAATAAATAATATTATATTTAAATAATTATAAAGTTATAATAAAAATATAATTATATATTTTTTTAATATTTTTTATAATTATAATTATAAATCCTTTATGAGTGCTTATGAATTTAGCGATGATAAAAGGGCTCTTTATCAGTGTGTTTTTTCAAAGCACTAATAAAAGTGTGCCTAACATATATAAAAGAACCCTAACCCCGACTCATTTAGTCATGATTTTGAACATCTCGCAGAACTCCCCTACTGCTGGTGCCACCCATCTACATTCTATATGATGAATCTAGGCTTGAATCCAAGGTATGTGATTTTATCCTTTTCCTCTCCGTTGTTTGTTTTTTTGGGTTTTGCAGTTTTCATTTTTGCGCTTTTCTTAACCATGATAAACCCTACATATCATCGCTCTCTCTCTTTCACAAACTCACTTACCTATACATACACAACACCATCCCTACTCTATAAAGACACTTCAGCTTCATACGAGACCACTATGAACTGCATCTCCATCCACTGTTGCAAGTGATGGTGATTTTCTTGATATTTCCATTATATTATTTATTGTTACCTTTTATATAGTGTGGATTTTTATTATTTGAATCTTTTTTTCATAGCATGACATGTATAATAAGATGAAAAAATGTTTTAGAGAATAAGAAGAATCATGAATAATGTATAAATATTGAGAAAATCATCTTCATAAAATTTTATAGAATGACAGGTTTATATTATTACTTAATTAATATTAGATGATTAATTTTGCATAGGTGATGTAGTAGAATGAATAAATTAATTTAGTTCCTATGTCATAAAATGATATAATTTTTTGGTGGTTCTTATATATTTTCATTAATTTGATTTTGTTGCTGTTTATACACAATTTATTTATAAATATGAATATAATTTTACATGTTGAATATATTATGGAATAATGAGATGATGATATACCACATAGAATAATAATTAAAGTTGTTAAGTTACACCTATGTGAAATATTAGAAAATTTATTGCTACTTAGCAGTATTATATTATATTTATAATTATGGTAATTTTTACCATAAATGAATTGAGAAATTCAAGCTGGTTAAATAAAAAAGTGGTTGTTGGGATTAGATTATGGTTGGTGGAATGTTGTGAAAGAAAATTATATTTTTATGGAGGTCATAAAACCTTTGTAATGTGAGTAACAATGATGTGTTATTTTATACTGTTCTTTGATTATGATTATATATTAAGAATTCATAATAATTGTTAATATTTCAATACTCTAGTACAACTATCCTTGATTACCTTTATTTAATCCATCCTTAAATAGTTGATTGCCTTCCATCTCTTGATGATGGATTAGACTCTATATTTCAAATTATACATCCTCTCATCATCTTGGTATGAAAGTTCCCTGATGAAAATACTACTTCTTAGATTGTATTCATTAATCTTAGTCAAATCCACAACCATAAATTTTAATACCACATATTCCAACCCATTCTTCAACTCTTTCAACCTTTCATCCTGCTTATTTAATACTTCCAAAGAACACCAAAAATGACACCTAAAAAATAAACAATACATAATGAATAATTTTTTTGGTTTGTTGATATTAATTTTCTTATTGAATCACTCAGTTACTTTTGACAACACTCTATAATAAATTAATTTTACTTTGGGTGTAGTCACATTGAATCCTATTAGAACTATGTAGTTAAGAATACCTGGATGAGAATTATAATATGATGGGTGACCTCCTGAAAATACTCTTGTTACACATTTTTTGTTATGAAAACATTCCAAATGCACCTTTTTATTCTCTTCCCCTTCAACCTTAAATTTTTTAAAAGTGTTCCAATACGACTCTTGAAGGTATTCCCCCCACAATGAGCAGAGCTCTTCAGCCTTTCTTTCATATTCATATTCACTGTAATTGGTGTCTTTGGAGAAAAAAAGATGAATACATTTTCATCAGCTTAATTTTTCTCCACAGACGATAATTTTAATGAACATGGTTTCCAGAAAGGCTAATAGAAGATTGAATTTAGGCTATGCTTGGGAGAAAAATAATGATTTATAAAAATGAATGGATTAGGGAATAACTGGTTTTATAGATTAAAGGAATAAAAATTTATTTCAATTATTATTTGAATATTAATTTCATCATTTTTGAAATGTAATTTGTTATAATCCTTAATTCAAATTACATTTTGGTTATTTTTGAATATGAGTGGGTTTAGAGTACACATGGGATAAACATATTTTTAAAATATAATAAGTGAAAGGTTTTATGTGAGGGCTAGGTATGGTCTGTTATAATGTGAGTTACTATAGACATGTTATTGATTCATTTATGGATAGGGTGAGGTAGATGTGACATTTTTGTTGTTGTTTGTCCTTCTTAATGGTTTTTCAGAAGTTAGGTTTAACCAATGTATTATGGAACCCATTGTGTGGTTCTCTCTTAAGGGAACCAATTAGTCAAATGATTTTAATTTCAGGGAATAACCATGGTATAAAATTATGGAATTATTAGTATAATTCAATGGTATAAAATGAAGCTTGTATATTTTATTATAATGGTGTCTTGGTTAGTACACAATTACATGACTTACATGTGTATTTTAAGTGTTACTACTTTGAAAATATACTCAAATATACGTGTTGTATATTTTAGGGGCCCTATTAGTATTTAATTTCTTCTTTATACTCACACACTACACAATAACCTCATTGGATATATAGATCTTATATTTGAGATAAAGGTGATGGAAAAGGAAAAGTTACATAGATTAGAGTCGGTGCGACTCAATAGGGATGATTTGATGTTCTTAGGGTAGTGTCAGAGAACTTTTAGAATTTTGAGATGAGATTTGAAATTTTAAATTAAGATATTGTAATTTAAAATTTTTTAAGGAGACAACTATCATCCTCACTATCTTCATCTCCCAAATAGTTATTATTGAATTTTGTTTCTTGATACTCATGCCCCATCTCTTCCATGTTTTTTGAACTACTCTGAGTAGTAGTCATCCAAAAATAATCACCAGTACTTGGTATGGGATGTATTTTGGTTATATTAGTTCAAGAAACTAAGGTGTATGTCCACAAGATATATGGTCTGAGTATCAAGAAACAAAATGAAATAATAATTAGTCAAATGATAGTGTTTTTGAGGATAAAAATTGTCTATAAATTTCACCTTTGGATAAATTTAGAGAATAACACCTAATGTAGTGGGGTAATTATTTTCTTAAATTCAATTACCCATTTCCTTAAAAATGGATTCACAAAAATCATTTTAAAAGAGAGTATGAATATAGAGTTAAAGAGTTCATCAAGTTTTATATAGATCATGTATGCGACCCTTTTAAAATCTTTTCTTTGTGTTTATGTTGTTGTTATTCAAGACAAATAAAATGTTTTATTACTCAAGAAGATGATGTTTCCAATACTGAAGAAGAAAATACTATTGATGATAAAACTATAGAATTATTAGGGTATAAACATCATGTTGATGAAGAAAACAACAACGATGTAGTATTTCAGTGTTGAATAAATTTATCAAGGCAAGAAACCAGGGTAAATTTTTTTCAGTAGGTTGGAATCAATGGAGCCAACCTATTGACCCCGACAAGTCAATGTTAATTAATTATCTTGGGGCCACAAAAAGGATGAATGTTTTGATTAATATTGATTCATGGTTCCATGTCTAAACTGTAAGGAAGTTAATCCTTTCGAAAGATATAACAGTAATGTTATGATATACTTTATCTATTTTTTCGAAAAATTATATAATGAAACATTGATTTAATTTTCATTATTCCTTATAGGGTTCATTTATTTTAGAGGATTTCCATAATAAATTAGTCTTAATGGCCACTATAAAATCCCTTTGAGGCTTCTGTAATCTTTATACAAAGGTACAATTTAGGGATTCTGAGGGAAAATTAAATCCCCACCCACCAATTAGTTATGCATACATTATAAATTAGGAAACATGGTCTGATTTTATCAATCATCGTAATGAGAAATCATTTCAGGTGAATTTCATTTGATAATATATTATTTTACATTATTTATTTTATCAAATTTGATTCAAAATTGTTAATTTATGAAACAAAAAAAGTGTGATGATAATAAAGAACGTGCATCAAAACCAATATACCCCTATCTCAAAGCAAGAATGGGATGCTCTTTATTAGAGAAGAAATTGGTATGCATTTTAAATAAATAATAAAATTATATTTATGTGATATAAAACAACTTATGTTCATTTTTTTAAATGTATATTGATGAATGAAAATCTGAGGCCACTTCCATCCCACATCATGTGATATGGAAGGAGGATCATATAAATAAAAAGGGTAAAATAGTTAATGAAAACAAAAAAAATAGTATAGGAAACATGTGTAAGTATAAAATAATTGTAATTCATTATTATTTATAATGATATTAAATAAAATATCTATTTATGTTAATATTTTTTTATATGGTTTATACATAAGAATCAGTAATGACTGTACCAGAAGCGAAGCTTCTTTCAGTAGCTTTGAAGTGATCAGAACAATATGGTCGCGTTAGAGGATTTGGTTTTGGTGTCTCTCCTCAAACATATTTTGAGAATATAAAACCACAAGAAGATATATATAATATGGTGAGAGGATTATAGACACAAATAGACTCACTATAACATATTATTGTTCATCCTAGTTTGGTAGACCAATGTATGAGAAATGATCAAAGAGAACCGGAGGTGGAGAAAGGATCTGCACATAAACCAAATGATCCCACTAGATTTGAGGCTATTTATCCCTCCCCCAACAACATACCTTACCTAAGGTAATCAATTTTTCATTACTCTTTATCCTAAATGTTGATGAAACAACTTATGATAACTATAAATTACTAAAACTTTGCAGGGTACGGTGGTATGTGATTTGTATCTATCAACACCCACACATAGTCATGTTGTGATGGGTACAATGTATAATATACAATGTGACAAGATAAACCAAAATTACATCCCAAAATATCACATGAGAGTGGGGATTGAGGTACCTCATGATCCTACTGCTGAGTTTCCTATTCCACTTGATGATTTGGATATTACAAGGGTCCATGATGCTATTAGAGCTTTCATAGAATGGGCGTCTAACCTTAAGAAGACACATGAGGTATATCTATAACAACTTTTTTCATATGAAAAACCGATAAAGGTTGATGAAAAAAGCTATGAAGTGAGGTATGATAATATATATGGATGAATCAGTGGGTAAATAGAAGGTCATATCAAGAAAATCTATTGAATCAACTAAGAAATCAAAATAACATTCTGAGAGTACCTTCTCCCCACCAGTTCCAGAGAAACATTTATTATCATTACAACTTCATGTAGATACCACATTTAATAATAATTTTTTCTTACATTCCATATGAATAAGAAATATATATAGTTCCATGATAAATGTAATTGGTCTCGATACTATAATTGAGATTATCAAGCATGAATGGATGGGAGTATCAGTTATGAATACATACATAAGGTATATTTTCATAATACGCCTATATAAGTAGTGAGATTATATTCTTATTTAAGTTTATAAGTATTCATATTTTATATAGAATTTTACTTTACAACTATATAAATCAAATATTGTGTGAATCATAATTTGGATTTATTAATCCCTGTATAATTTCTATAACAGAACTTACTATGGATAATGAAGAATTTGAGAAGAAAAAATATGAGTTACTCGAAGCATTTGATTAAAAAGTATCAGAAAATGGATTCTTTTTATGCCTATAATGCAGAATTAAATATCTACAATATAATTAAATAAAATATATTTTTAATCTTTACATTAATTATTTCTTTTTTTGGGACCACTGGATGCTGATCACATTCAATTTTGACACCCCAAATATTTATTTTTCAATGCAATGCATGGATATCCAACCAAATGAAAAAAATGATGCGTGTTTTGAATATGTAACACACTAAAATCAACATTTTATAGATATACATCAAAATATATGTTTTAGTCTCTATTTTAAAAAGAATTTTGTTATGATATAGCGATCACTAAATATATTCTAAATCATGGAATGAAGTCAGTGTCTGAAGAGATAAATACTATAGATTACTAAAAATAGAAAAAGAATTACGGTATATATAGAAATATTTAACTATCAAAACATGTCAAAACAATTTACATATTTTTCTCAATTTTCGACAGTTCCTGAACAAATATTATGGCATCGATTATGGATATTATGTTTAGAAATTTATTGGAGATATCATAAAACAAGAAAAGACCAACATCCACCAACAGTTAATTTATGAAGTTAATTAATATTTCATTAAATATATTTCATAATCATTTGTTTTTATATATTTTCTCAGTACTATCAAGATTTTTGATAACCTTGATACTCAAAAGAATAAATAAATTTGTTTAGAGATGAGTGGGAAATATACATTTTTTCAGAAAGTTTGGTCACAAAAAAATTAGGTGATTGACTACTATGTTTGTGATCTATTAGGAGTTATGAACTTAGAAATATATTTTGGGTGTGAATCATAAATATTATAATTCTTATATATTATTATTTTTATATATTTCTCAAAGAGAAGTATAATGAAGGAAATAAATTTGTTTAGAAGCATTGACCTACGAATAATAATTTTTTTGGGAAATGGAGGAGGTGGAGGTGGAGGTATAGGTGGAGGAGGAGGCAGAGATGGAGTAAAAGGTAGAGTCGAAGTCATAGAATGATATGGGGGAGGAGCCAGAGGCAGACACCAAGCCAGAGGAGGAGACGAAGCACTTGCTTGTAAAAACAATTTTTGGTAAATGAAGTTGAATGAGGATCATAACAATGTTTTTATTGATAAATATTGTTGAAAAGTGTGAACATAACTTGTTAATAAATAAAATATCCAATGTGAAAGTGTTTTAGGTGGATTATTGAAAAACAATTCACCACTTATTTAAGCGATTTTATACAGGGTGGTAATGCACCTGTAAAATAATTTGGAAAAATATCATGATATTCCACAATTAATGAACGATCCAACATATGGTGATGAGTCATATCCTCATGGAATGACATCACCATCATCAATAAAGGGAAAATAGACTCATATCAAACCCAAACATGATGTGACCTTTATGACTCAAAGTGCATGTTTCCAGTTTAAAATAACATTTTAGTAAAAAATACAAGTGTTATAATCAAAACCAAGGAAACACATTAACATTGCATTTATAGTTTATTAAAATGATCTATAAGTCATTTGGGACATGTAAGAATTAACAGAACCACAATCTGATACATGGTGCAACTAGTGTGAATCAATGTGCATATTTTTATTCAAAATTGACATTAGTTTTAGTAAAAATACAACTGACTTACTCAAAACCAATAAAACACATTCATATTGGTTTGGTATATTAGGAAAATAATCCATAAGTAATTTTTGATGTGTAGGAATTAGTTATACCTAAATCTAACACATGGTGTTACTAGTATGACTCAATGTGTTTGTTATCAGCCTAAAGTTGATTTTTAATAAAAAAATACAACTCACTGAAAACTGAGAAAACATGATCAAATTGTATTGATAATTTAGAGAAATTATCCACAATTGTTTTGTAATGTTTATAAATCATTCTCATGTCAAACCCACAAAGGATGCAACCTGTATGACTTAAAGTGCGAGTTTCTAGTTTAAAATGATATTTTAGTTAAAAACACAAGTGGAATACTCAAAACTAAGGAAAAACATTTTTATTGTTCTTATAATTTAGTAAAATGATCCATAAGTAATTTAAGATGTTTAAGAATTAAACACACCTAAATCTGACGCATGGTGTGATTGTTATGACTCCAACTGCATATTTTTATTCAAAAGTCACATTAATTTGAGTAAAAAAACAATTGGCATACTTAAAACCCAAGAAAACACATTAATATTATTTTATTACTTTATAAAAATGATCCATAATTAATTTTTTATGTGTAGGAATTATCTAAACCTTAATTCAACAGACGGTGTAACCGGTATGACTCACACTATTTTTTATCGGTTTAAAATATACATTTTAATATAAAAAAGTGTCGTTAACTGAAAACTAAGAAAAAAATAAGAATTTTTTTATAATTTAGGAAAATTATTCATAATTTATTTTTTTATGTGTATGAATCAGTCTCAAGTCAGACCCACACATGATAGACATGTATGACTCAAAGTGCATGTTTCTAATTTAAAATGACATTTTACTAAAAAACACAAGTGGTTTAATAAAAAACAAGGATTTTTTTTTTACTTTTTGGATACTTTATTAAAATGATCCATAATTCATTTAGTATGTGTAATAATCAGAGACACCTCAATCTGATACACGGTGTGACCACTCTAACTCCAAGTGCATCTTTTTATTCAAAATTGACATTAATTTTTTTTAAAAACAAATGACATACTAAAAACTAAGGAAATACATTATGATTGTTATTTACATTATTAAAATGATTCATAAGTCAATTTTTATGTGTAGTAATCATCCTTATCTCAATCTGATACACAATGTGCTTGAGAAGACTCAAAGTGTCCATTATCCCTTTAAAATTGACATTTTAATACAAAAAGTTTCACTCACTAAAATTAATAAAACATGATAAAATTTTATTTATAATTTAGGAAACATGTTTATAATTAATTTATTATTTATATAAATCAGTCTCATGTCAAAACCACACACGATGTGACTTGTATGACTCAAAGTGCATGTTTGTAGTTTAAAATGAAATTTTAGTAAAAAACATAAGTGGCATAATCAAAACAAAAGACAAGAATTTGTATTGTTTTGATAATTTATAAAAATGATCAATAAGTCATTTGGGACATGTTGGAATTAGCATCACCTCAATTATACACACAGTGTGACCACTATGACTCAAAGTGTGTCTTTTTATTCGAAATTGACATTAATTTTAGTAAAAAAACTGACATACTGAAAACCCAGTAAACACATTCAGAATATTTTGGTACTTTATGAATACAATCCATAATTAATTTTTGATGTGTAGTAATCATACCCACCTCAATACGACACACATTGTGATAGATATGACTCAAAGTGTATGTTAACTATTTACAATTTACATTTTAATACAAAAAAGTGTCACTCACTTAAAGCTAAGAAAATATGCTCAAATTTCCTTGATAATTTAGTAAAATGATTCATAATTAATTTTTTACATGTATGCATAAATATCATGTCAAACCCACACAAGATGAAAACTCTATGACTCAAAGTGCATGTTTATAGTATAAAATGATATTAGAGTATGAAACAAAAGTGGTGTATGAAAAATTAAGGAAGCACGTTAATATTGTTTTGATACTTTATTAAATAAATACATAAGTCATTTGGTACATTTTGGAACCAGCCTCACCTCATTTCGAGACACGGTGTGATCGCTATGACTCCTAGTGCATATTTTTGTTCAAAATTGACATTAATTTTTTAAAAAAACAACTAACATACTCAAAATGAAGAAAACACATTTATATATTTTTTACTTTAGTAAAATGATCTATAAGTCATTTTTTATGTGTAGGAATCATCCAAACCCCAATATGATACATGATGTTCCTGGTATGACTCAAAGTGTCTATTACCCATTTAAAATTCACATTTTAATACAAAAAACATCAATCATTGAAAATAAAGAAAAAGATATTGGATTGTATTGATAATTTAGGAAAACGATTCATAAACACTTCATGATTTGTATGAATCGGTCTCATGTCAACCCCACACACGATGGAACTTTTATGACTCAAAGTCTGTGTTTCCAGTTTAAAATAAAACTTTAGTAAAAAAACAAAAGCAATGGACTCAAAACTAAGGAAATACATTTTAATTGTTTTCATACTTTAGGAAACTGATACAGAAGTCCTTTATGATGTGTAGAAATTAGCCTCAACTCAATTAGATGCATGGTGTGACCGGTATGACTCTAATTAAATCTTTTCATTCAAAATTGACATTAATCACAATACAATTCGATACATAGAATTCTTATCATGACTCAATGTTCAGTTTAAAATTAAAACATACAATTTTATTTATTTATTTATAGTATTACTAAAATAAGAATTGTTTTCTTATATAGGTTTGTTCTTTTTCTCAACTAGGTGTGGCTTGTTCTTTTATATATGTGTGTTGTTTTTCTCTATGATAGTTTTTTTTGTATTTGTGTTGAAAATTTTATTTCCTTTAAAATATTTATTTGTATCTGGTTTTCCTAATTTCTAGTGTTGTTTCTGGTGCTATAGTGTGTTGTTACAACACACTGTATTCCCTATTTCTGGGGCTGTAGTGTGTTGTAAAATCACACTACAGTATTTCCCTTTATCAAAAGTAGTAAATACACTCATAAATTCGTAATTTATCAGCTCTTTTAGAAGTGTTGATAAATGATTTCTTTATCTATTTATTTATTTGTTTTGATAACGGTCTCCTTTATTGGTCCATTTATAAGAGTTGATAAAGAAAACCTTTATCAGGCCTTATAAAAGCACTAATAAAGTTCCCCATTATTAGTGCTAAATAAATTCACTGATAAATGGTTTCTCTTAATAATGATTCTAAAAGAATTGATAAGTCACCCCTTTATCTGTGATTTTCTATCACTAATAAAAGACTTTACTTTTAGCCATGCTATGGTAGTCAACCCTTTTTTATCATTGATAAAGCACAATTCTAGTGCTCTAAAATGCCTCTTTTGTAGTATTGAGATAAGAATATAAGGGTTTAGAGAACTCCAACATTAAGTGGAGTGGTATCATAGATTATCTATTTATTTTCTATTTGTCTCTCATGAGGCTTTTTTTTTGGATTCCATCTTTTGAGCGACTAGGGACACTTGCTGGGCGATGTGGTTTTTAGGTGAAAAATCTTGCTTGACTGGATCTCGTGTTGCTACTATAATTTGTTGGTAAGATCCTAGAATTTTGGAATTGGGTTGTTCCTACCTCAGAGTGGCCATTGGAATGGAATGATTACATACTACTGGAACATGTATATGTTCTCTATCTTTATATCATGGAGGAGTTTTCCCCACTACCCTCCTAGATGGGTGCAAAGGTGTGTGTCTACTCCGGGGTGACATAATTATGAGCCACCCCATTTTGGAAATGAAGATTTTTTTTATATCCCTTTAAAACTAATTTGGTTTTTTTTAGGATGTCCTGGAAGGCCTATAAGATGTAAGAAGGGATCTGTGTCTTTCCCTTTTCAATTTTTTGGGTACGCTTTGTGATTTTAGTGAATGTAACAAGGATATATTCCCATTTTGTATTTGGAACAAGGGTATGTTTCTGATCTTTTCCTTCATTTCATGTTAGTGGATTTAAAAAACAATCATGTGTGGGGGAAGAGAGTTGAGTCTACCCCATTTTCATTGAAAGGACTTTCTAACTAACTTCCTCGGATTCTTCTTGAAAAAACTACTTGGAGGCTTAACGAATATAAGAAGGCATGTGCTCCTACTTATGGTTTGCTGAAAAACATGCCTGGTGGGATTCATTGAACACTACCAAGAGAGGCTACCATCATACTTGATGGATGAGGGAAGTTATTTGTGCATACTCACAGATTGCCACCAAATTTGACTAGTGGGATTTCTATGTGTAGGAAGGTGTTTGTTGTTGCTCGCTCTGTGATGCTGTATTTGGTTGGTGGGATTTTCTAGGTGCTTACAGAAGAGTTTTTTGGAAGGAATGATTAGTGTAGGTAGGTGTATGTTCATACTCATTATGCGTTGTTAAATTTGAATGGAGGTATTTCATGGAAGCCTCTAGTTGAGTCTAATGGATAGTTCAATTATGGTAAGTGGGTGTATTTGACCCCTTGTAGTTATCCACCAAATCTGATTGGTGTGATTCTATGGATAGTAAAGAGGTGTGGTCCTACTTCTTATTGACTAGTTTCTACCCCTAGTGGGCCATATTGCATGCTTGGGTCTGGATGATATGGAATAGAGTACTGAGGATGGCACCTTCATCATGTTTAGGGTTCACTACCACACGATATTGGCGGTGGTGACTGCTAGAAGCATCCCTCTAGAAGGACCCCAATGTCTTTTAGATAAGGTATTCTACGACCTCTTGATCCACCTCCCTAAGATAACTGAGGGACTCATTGTTTTGATCTGGGGATAAGATCCTGAAAATTTAGAAGATAGAAATAGGTGTCATCTGCTTGCACACTACTAGTCATCACTGATTGGATGATTGGATGGGATTTGCGAGCTAGAAGGCCTTTCGGTTAGACTTTTGGGTTGGTATTTTACCATTCTAGTGATATTACAAGACCCGTACTTTCGAAACATAGCATTGAAGATGCTGGTTTGATGATCAAATCCTTTTCTTATATGAAGGACTAGAATGAACATTATCCAAGGCATATGTTTTCAAAAGCTATAAGGACACTATTGGATTGTAGGGAGTTATAAGATAAAATTATAGAGTATAGATGAAAAAAATAAGAAAACCCCATCAAAGCATCATCTCATTTGAATAAACACATACATGATTTATTCTTATCCCTTTTTTATTTTGAGGGTGAAAGGGGCCTGACAGGTCAGTTTCACTAACATCTTGGTTAAGAATTTATGTCAGGTTCACTATTTCTTATTTTTGAAGAAAATTTTCTGCCTAAAGATTGATTACAGGGGGAAAAGTTTAGTGAAATCATTCAAGCCAAGTTGACTATTTCTGATTTGTTTCAAATTGGTTTAATCATGGAACCAAAAAACACCCAATGGTTCTATATCTATGAGGGACCTACTTTCCAATGGTAGGAATTCTTTGGGGGAGTTTGGACAATGGTACTTAATAACTAACATTGTTTAAGAGGATGGGAGGTCAGGCTCATCACACCCTTGTGTGTGTGTGGGGGGAGGGGGGGGGGTATTTTAATCTACTCTGGGAATCTCTTATAGATTTAAGATATGTTCAAAAATACTTCATTAATTCCCAAGAATGACATGGGTCACTCTAGAATTAACAATCAATTATTATCATGTTTTGAATTTAGAATCATTTGTATGTATCTAATATTCTTCCTCAATGGAGACATCTATATGTATCCAAGGTTTTCCATAGATGGTATCCTCTTATGTAATTATTATATGTTATTTTTTATCTATTATGATGATTCTTGTTTTTATCTGCACCATAGGGTGCACTGGTGTGAATCATTATCCAGGGATATGGGAGTTGTTTTGATGTTAGAATAGGAACCATGAGATGGGATTCTTAAGTATCATTGTGAAAGGAATTAGAACACGCATAGTTTGAAGCCAATAAATAAGACACACCATAGCTTCTAAGGTCATGTGATTATGACTAAACGATTAATTTTAACATCCTGTGGTGAGGATGTCTAGGTAGAGAGTGCCTAGTCAATGTTTGGTGTGGGACTTAATCCTAAGAGGACCAGGGAACATAAAAGTGATATGGGATCCAAGGTTGGATAAACCCTACCAGGAAACTAGATTAGAGAGAATATATTTGATTTGGGAGTGTTGGGTTTGGACCTCCTGGAGGTTTCCTATGTATCCCATTTGGACAGTAATCAAATGTCACATAGTTCAATTGTGAGGATCCATGCCCATGGGGCCCTATGAAAGTTTTTATCACAGGGGAGTGTGGACCTTTGAGAGGATTGAATTGGGGGATACCCCCAAGGAGGATTCCCTGGTAATATTTTTGGTCTTATACCAAGTAGGAGGCCCCAAAGTTTTGGTTTGGACTTACACTTGGAATGATGTCCAAAAGGTTTGGAATCATGTGGATTTCATGACCACTGCGAACCTCTAATCCCATGTGAGTCATGTTTGGTGTGAGAAATAAGAGAAAATGGGAGATATGGGAAACCAAAAAAATTTATTTTCCATGAGGTTGGATACATGGCCTTGAGGACCCACACCTATTGTGGCCCTCTGAAGGAAGGCAAGAGAAATATTTAAAATAAAATTTTCTTCCAAAACACGCATATGACTATATGGATGTCGTGATCATGGACATACTCTAAGACCACATGAATCACGATGAGTCATGCTTGAATATGAGAAACAAGAGTAATAAGAAGATCCAAAAAACCAAACAATCCCCCTTCTACTATTGGAAGAGGCCTGGGGTATGTGAGAAGAAGAAAGGGATTTGATTAGCTTGTTCCCTATCCCATTTCATATCCAAAATATTCACATTAGACTACCCATCTAGGTATGAATTGGGAGCCAAAGAACAGAAATAGTAAAACCTATTAAAAGAAAGGCTTTGGGTTTTCTCTAGAGGGATTCCCTAAAATTTGTTTCATGGGAGGATATGAGGATCTCATTCCCTGTTGGAGGGAAATGAAATCACAACCCTCACCCTCTTCCACCTAGAACAAAAGGCCACATTTATTAGAGAAAATAAGATCCAATATGAATGTTTTTTAGGTGGATTATTGAAAAAATATTTTTCACCACTTGTTTAAGTGATTTTATACAGGGTGGTAATGCACCTGTAAAATCATTTGAAAAAAACATCATGATATTCCGGAATTAACGAATGATCTAACATATGGTGATGACTCTTCTCCTCATTTAATGACTTCACCCTCATCAATAAAGAGAAAATAGTCTTATGTAAAACCCAAAAATGATGTGACCTTTATAACTCAATGTGCATATTTCCAGTTAAAAATGTTATTTTAGTAAAAAATACAAGTGTTGTACTCAAAACCAAGGAAACACATTAATATTGTTTTTATACTTTGTGAAAATAATCTATAAGTCATTTGGGACGTGTAGAAACCATCCACACTACAATCCGATACATGGTGTGACTGGTGTAAATCGAAGTGCATCTTTTTGTTCAAAATTAAAATTAGTTTAGTAAAAAAATGACATACTCAAAACCAATAAAAAAATTTATATTTTTTTGGTACATTCGGAAAATAATTCATATGTCATTTATGATGTGTAGGAATCAACTGTACTTCAATCATACGCATGGTGTGACCTGTATGACTCAATGTGACTGTTATCTATTTAAAATTTATTTTTAATAAAAAAATTACCACTCATAAAAAACTGGGAAAACATTCTTAAATTGGCTTGATAATTTATAAAAATGATCCATGATTTATTTGTGATGTGTATGAATAATTCTCATGTCAAACCCACACACGATGAGACCTATATGACTTAAATTGTGTGTTTCTAGTTTAAAATGATATTTTAGTGAAAAATAGATGTGTCATACTCAAAACTAAGGAAACACATTTTTATTGAACTTATACTTTAGTAAAATGAACCATAAGTAATTTTAGATGTGTAGGAATTAACGTCACATAAATCTGACGCATGGTGTGACTGCTATGACTCCAAGTGCATATTTTTATTCAAAATTGACATTAATTTGAGTAAAAAACAATTGACATACTTAAAATCCAGAAAACACATTCATATTGTTTTATTACTTTAAAAAAACGATCCATAAGTAATTTTTATGTGTAGTAATTATCCAAACCTCAATCTAACACACAGTGTTACCAGTATGACTCACACTATTTGTTATCAGTTTAAAATATAAATTTTAATATAAAAGAGTATCATTCATGGAAAACAAAGAGAAAACAACTCATATTTTTTTGATAATTTAGGAAAATTATTCATAATTAATTTTTGATGTGTATGAATCAGTCTCATGTCAAACACACACATGATAGACTTGTATGACTCAAAGTGCATGTTTCCAATTTAAATTGACATTTTACTAAAAAACAAAAGTGGTGTAATCAAAACCAAAATAAAACATTTTTTATTTTTTTTAATAATTTATTAAAATGATCAATAATTTATTTGGGATGTGTAGGAATCAGACACACATCAACCTAATACACGGTGTGACTACTATGACTCTAAGTGCATCTTTTTATTCAAAATTGACATTAATTTTATTAAAAAACAAATGACATAATCAAAATTGAGGAAACACATTCATATTGTTTTTTTAATTATTAAAATTATCCATAAGTTAATTTTCATGTGCAGTAATCAGCCTCATCTCAATATGATACACAATGATCTCTATAAGACTCAAAGTGTCCATTTTCCATTTAAAATTGACATTTTAATACAAAAAAGTTTCACTCACTAAAACAATGAAAACATATCAAATTTTCTTTATAATTTAGTAAAATTATTCACAAATCATTTTTCATGTATATGAATCAGTCTCATGTCAAAACCACACACGATGCGACCTGTACGACTCAAAGTACATTTTTGTAGTTTAAAATGATATTTTATTAAAAAACATGAGTGGCATAATCAAAACCAAATAAGTTCACTTTTATTTTTTTGATAATTTATAAAAAACATCCATAAGTCATTTGGGACATGTCAGAATTATCCTCACCTCAATTCGATACACGGTGTGACTACTATGACTCCATGTGTGTCCTCTTATTCAAAATTGACATTAATTTTAAAAAAAAAATCTGACATACTCAAAATCGAGTAAACACATTCCGATTATTTTGTTACTAAGGAAAACAATCCATAATTTATTATTTATTTTTATTAATCATCCCCACCTCAATACGATAAACAATGTGATTGATATGACTTAAAGTTTCCGTTAACCATTTACAATTGGCATTTTAATACAAAAATTGTCACTCACTTAAAACTAAGAAAACATGATCATATTTCCTTGATAATTTAGTAAAATGATTCATAATTAATTTTTTACATGTATGAATCAATATCATGTAAAACCCACACACGATGCGACCTGTATGACTCAAAGTGCATGTTTCCCGTATAAAATGACATTTTAGTAAGAAACACAAGTTTTATACTCAAAATTGAGGAAAAACATTAATATAGTTTTGATAATTTAGTAAAACAATCCATAATTCATTCAGTACATGTTGGAATCATCCTCAACTCATTCCAACACACAGTGTGACCTCTATGACTCATAGTGTGTATGTTTGTTCAAAATTGACATTAATTTTTGTAAAAAAACAACTGACATACTCAAAACCATGAAAAGACATTTAGATTGTTTCAGTACTTTAGGAAAATTATCCATAAGTCATTTTTGATGTGTAGGAATCATCCAAACCTCAATATGATAAATTATGTTCCCGGTATGACTCAAAGTGTCTATTATCCATATAAAATTCAAATTTTAATACAAAAAAACAGCACTCACTGCAAATCAAGAAAAAGAGATCAGATTATATTGATAATTTAGGAAAACAATTCATAATTAATTCATTATTGGTATGAATTAGTATCATATCAAACCCAAACAGGATGCGTCTTGTATGACTCAAAGTCCGTGTTTCCAGTTTAAAATGACACTTTAGTAAAAAAACAAAAGTGATGTACTCAAAACTAAGGAAACACATCTTAATTGTTTTTATAATTTTGGAAAATGATAAACAAGTCATTTATGATGTGTAGGAATTAGGATCAACTCAATCTGATGTATGGTGTGACCTGTATAACTCCAAGTGAATGGTTTTATTCAAAATTGACATTAATCGCAACACAATCCAATACACAGAATTATTAGTATGAATCAATGTTAAGTTTAAAATTAATAAATTCTATTTTATTAATTTTTTTAAATTATTACTAAAATAAGAATTGTTTTCTTATATAGGTGTGTTCTTTTTATCGACCAGGGGTCTCTTGTTATTTTATATAGGTGTGTTATTTTTTTTTCTGTGATAGTTTTTTTTTCTTGTATTTGTGTTGAAAATTTAATTTCATTTAAAATATTTATTTGTATCTGATTTATCTAATTTCTAGTGTTGTTTCTAGTGTCGCAGTGTGTTGTTACAACACACTCCATTCCATGTTTCTGGGGATGTAGTGTGATGTAACATCACGTTGTAGTATTCCCCTTTATCGACACTACTAAATGCATCGATAAATGAAAACTTTATCATCTGTTTTAGAAGTTTTGATAAATGAATTATTTATTTGTGTATTGATTAGTGTTGATAAAAGTCTTCTTTATCAGCACATTTATAATCACTGATAAAGGAAACCTTTACTATCACTTGTAAAAGCACTGATAAAGTGCCCCGTTATTAGGGCTAAATAAATGCTCTGATAAATGGTTTCTTTTAACAGTGATTCTAAAATCTTTGATAAATCACCCCTTTCTATGTACTTTTCTAGCACTAATAAAATATTTACCTTTTAACCATGCTATGGTAGTCAGCTCTTTTTATCATTGATAAATCACTATTCTAGTGCTATAAAATGCCTCTTTTGTAGTGGTGATATAAGCATATAAGGGTTTCAAGAACTCCAACATTAAGTAGAGTGGGATCATAGATCATCTCTTCATTTTCTAGTTGTCTCTCGTGGGGCTTTTTATATTCCATAATTTGAGTGACTAGGGACACTTGTTGGGGGATGTGGTTTTCATGTGAGGAATCTTACTTGACTAAATCTTGTGTCACTACTAGAATTTGTCAGCAAGCTCATAGAATTTTGGAATTGGTTTATGCCGACCTCAAAGTTCCCATTGGAATGGGATTATTACATACTATTGGAACATTTATATGTTCCATGTCTATATATCATGGAGGAGTTTTCCCCACAACCCTCCTAGATGAGAGTAGATGTGTGTGTCTACTCTGGGGTAACATAATGATGAGCCACCCCATTTGTGGCAATGGAGATGTGTTTCCATCCCTTTAAAACTAATTTTTTTTCTTTATGATGTCTTATATGGCCTGTAATATGATAGAAGGGATTTGCGTCTTTCCTTTTGTAAATTTTTTGGTATGATTTGTGATTTTTGTGAATGTAACAAGAATATATTCCCATTTTGTATTTGGGACAGGGGTATGTTCCTACTATTTTCCTTAATTTCATTCTAGTGGATACTGAAAACACTCATGTGTGGTGGAAGAGAGTTGAGTATACCCCCTTTTCTTCGACATGACTTTCCAAAAAAATTCCCAAGATGCTTCTTGGAAATACTGCTTGTAGGATTAATGAATGTAAGAAGCTATGTGTACCTGCTTACGGTTTGCTGAAAAAATTTTCCGGTGGGATTCTTTGAACACTACTAGGTGACTCTTCCATCAGACTTGATGGATGATAGAATGGATTTGTGCCTTCTCAAATATTACCACCAAAGTTGACTAGTGGGATTTTTCGGTGCGGGAAGGTATTTGTTGTTTCTTTCTCTGTGGTGCTGTATTTAGTTGGTGGAATTCTCTAGGTTCTTCCAGATGAGTTTGTTAGAAGAATTGATTAGTGATGGTAGGTTTATGTTCATACTCATTATGTGTTGTTTAATTTTAATGGAGGTATTCCATGGATGCCTCCAGGTGAGTCTACTGGAAAGCTGAATTGGGGTAGGTGGGTGTATGTTCCCACTTGTAGTTTTCCACCAAATTTGATTGGTATGAATATATAGATGGGAAATAGGTGTTTCCTACTTCTTATTGATTGGTTTCTACCCCTAGTGGGTCGTCTTGCATGCATGGGTCTGGATGACCTGGACTAGACTATCGAGGATGGCACCCTCATCATGTTGAGGGTTCACTACCACACGATATTAGCGGTGGTGACTACTAGTTGGATCCTTTTGGATGGAACACAGTGTATTTTAGATAAGTTTTATATAGACTCTTGATCCACCTCTCTAAGATAACTGAGGGAATGGTTGTTGTGTTCTGGGGATATGATCTCGAAACAGTAGAATATAGATATAAGTGTCGTCTGCTTGTACACTACTAGACATCACTGCTTGGAAGATCAGTGGGGATTTGTGAGCTAGAGGGCCTATCGGTTATCCTCCTGGGTTGGGATTGTACCATTCTAGTGGTAATATAGGATCTGTGTTTTCGGGACACAACATTGAATATGTCGTTTTGATAATGGGATCCTATACTTGGAAGAAGGACAAACATGAAAAGTATCCAGGGCATACATTTTCAAAAGCTGGAAGGACACTATTAGATTGTAGGGAGTTATGAGATAATTTTCAAGAATATAGATGAAAAAACAAAAAAGAGAACCCCATCAAAGCATCATCTCATTTTAATAAACACATGCATGATTTATTTTTTATTCCTTTTTCATTTTGAGAGCTAAAGGGGCTTGACAGGTATGTTTCATAACATCTTGGTTAAAGATTCATGTTGAGTTCACCATTTCATGTTTCTAAAAAAAATGTTGCACCCAATGATTTATTATAGGGGGATAAGTTTAGTGAAATCATTCAAGTCAATTTCACTATTTTTAATGGTTTCTAATGGGTTTATTCATGAAATCAAAAACACCCAATAGTTATATGTCCATGAACGACCTACTTTCCAAAGGTAGGCATTCTTTGGGGAGTTTGGGCAATGGTACTTAAGAACTAACATTGGTCAAGAGGATGGGAGGTCAGGCTCATCACACCCTTGGGTGGTGGGGGAGGGTATTGTATTCAACTCCGAGACTCTCTTATAGATTTAAGATATGTTTGTGAATCCTTTATTAATTCCCAAGTATGACATGGGTCACTCTTGAATTAATAAGAAATTATTATCATGTTTGGAATTTAGAATAATTTGTATGTATATGAGGGTATTCATAAATGGATACATCTATATGTATCCAAGGTTCTCCATAAATGGTATCCTCTTATGTAATTGTTAGATATTCTCTTTTTATTTATTACGATGATGCTAGTTTTCATCCGCACCACATGGTACTCTGAAGTGAATCATTATCCTAGAAGATGGGAGTTATTTTAATGTTGGGATGGGACCCATGAGATGGGATTCCTATATATCATTGTGAAAGAAATCATAACATGCATAGTTTAAAGCCACTAAATAATACACATCATAGCTTTTAAGGTCATGTGATTAGGACTAAACCATGAAGTTTAATGTCCTGCGGTGAGGATGTCTAGGCAGAAAGTGCCTAGTCAATGGTTTGTGTGGGACTTAATCATAAGAGGACTAGGGAACCTAGAGGTTACATGGGATTCAAGGTTGGATAATACCCTACTAGGAAAGTGGATCAGAGAGAATATATTTGATTTTAGGGATTTTGGGTTTGGACCTTAGGGAGGATTCCTACGTATCTCATTTGGACAGTAATCAAATGTCACATAGTTCAATTGTGAGGAACCATGGCCAAGGGGCCTTCTGAATGTTTGTCTGTTTGGGGATTGTGGAAATTCTAGAGGATTGAATTTGGGCATATTCCCAAGAAGGATTCCCTAGTAAGATGTTTGGGATTATACCAAGTAGGAGGCACCAAATTTTGGTTTGGACTTATACATGGAATGATTCCCAAAAGTTTGGGAATCATTTGGATTTCATGACCACTGCCAACCTCTAATCCCATGTGAGTCATGCTTGGTGTAAGAAACAAGAGAAAATGGGAGATATAAGAAACCAAAAAATATAATTTTCCATGAGGTTGGTAACATGGACTTGAGGACCCACACTTATGGAGGCCCCTTGAAGTAAGGTGAGTGGAATATTTAGAAGAATATTCTCTACTAAAACATGCATTTGACTATATGGATGTTGTGATCATGGACATACTCTAAGACCACATGAATCATGATGATTCATTCTTGAATGTGAGAAAAAACAGTAAACATAAGATCCAAAAAACCAAAAAAACCACCTTATACTATTGGAAGAGGACTGGGGTATGGGAGAAGAAGAAAGGGCTTTGATGAGGTCATTCCCTCTCACATTTCTTATACAATATAGTCACATCAGACTACCCATGTAGGTATAAATTTGGATCCAAAGAGTAGAAATAGTGAAACCTCCTAAAATAAAGGCTATAAGTTTTCTAAAAGAAGGATTCCCAAAAATTCATTTCATAGGAGTATAGGAGAATTTCATTCCCTATTGGAGGGAAAGGAAAGCATGATACTCATCCTCCCCACCTAGAACTGGAGGCCCCCATGTATTAGAGACAACTAGGGAACGAAAAGGTCTTAACCCTAGTACCCGTGACTATGATTTCCTTGAAAAATCACCTAGGATCAGGGTGCTTGTGACCATGGGAATGAATACTCACATGCACCCTGAGGACCCTAACTGTCGGGTAGGACAAGTGTAGGAAACCTCTGACTGAAGGAATGCATACCCAAATAGGGGACATGTTAGTGTGCCCCTTTCAATGGGTTTTCAAGTTTGTAATATTTGATGGAGGTTTATATTTGGTCCCTCTTAGTCAAGGGATAAAAAGGAAGATATTCTCTACCATTGGTGGCTTGGAATAGGGCTTAAAAGAGGCTCACAAAGGTTCTAGATTAGAGAGAAAAGGGGTCTCACGGATGTCCTGAGAGGAACTGGAGTTCTACAGGAAAGGGTGTATAGGACAATGAGATATGGATATTCCTTGGGAAATAGACCACATGGGGAACAAAAATTGAGAAAGGATTTATCTAAGGAAAAATATGTTTCCTCTGGTGTCTTTTGATAATGCTCACAAAAGTGCCATGTTAAAGAAGGGATATTGTATAGGTGGTTTTACACTAAGGGGAAAAGGATTCAACCCATAGGTGTCTTGTGTTTCAGACCCTAGAGAGACTTTTATATATAAATATACCTCAATTCCTTCTTATATTGGGTTGTAATGGGATACATGATGGGTTTTGGGAGACCTGGGCGAAGGGGATGCACGACCAGTGCTTGGGGGCTTATTCTGATTTTCTAGTTATGAAAATGAGGATCCTAATAGTCTTAATTAAAGGAAAATAGGTAAACATAGTTAAATATGTTATCCTACATAGGTCTATGGAATATTCACCCAATATAGGTGTCCTATGCAGGGGTAACCTACCTTTTAGTATCGTGTAGGGGCTATGTGAGCATACTGATGTATAGGGGGTTGTGTGTATTCCATCTTGGAAAAGTCCATTTGATTATTCCATTTATTCTTAAAATCTTTAAAATTATTTAGGTACTATTAATAATATTTTAACCCCACTTTACAAAATGGAGTGTCAACAACCATATTCAACATGCCAATGTCATTTTGGACTTATGATCCGAATATCGCCAAAACATATTACTTGAACATAACTGATTAAGTAATTGTATATAACTTGGTAATTTAAAAAATAAAATGAAAAAT
Organism: Viscum album; assembly: GCA_963277665.1. Classification (NCBI taxonomy): domain Eukaryota; kingdom Viridiplantae; phylum Streptophyta; class Magnoliopsida; order Santalales; family Viscaceae; genus Viscum; species Viscum album. The sequence goes on along the minus strand of OY728166.1, from coordinate 903,955,831 downwards.
AAAACAAAAAATGTTTATTAAGTAATTAAATAACTAACATAAGTTTATTAACTATGAATATAAATAATGTAATTGATGATTCAGACTGGAGGTAAGGTGCCCTTTTCCTTAAAAACCCAGTTTTAAACATTTTAAGGATTTATTTTCTAAAAAAAGTTATTCCTTGTCCATATTATTAAAAGTAATTTATATATGTATTTATATATACATAAATGAATTATTGAGGAAATTTTTTTATCACTTTTGACTTTACTTCAATGATTTTTTGAAGGAATATTTTTATGTATTATATATGTAAAATTTTGAAAAAAATACAAATGGAATGTTCTATTATAATGTATATGATGTCAAATGTTTTTCCCACCACTATAACCAGTATTTTATGATTGGATTCCTTTACATTGTTCCTTATTTTCTTCAAATAAAAAATTTCCTTACCTTTTTTATTGGCATTTTCGAAAAGGGTTTTAAAATAAATGGATATTTTCATATCTGATTTTTTATGGGTGAAAAAAATATTTTTATGAGTGTAACAATGAAAATGAGATATTTCAATGGTTATGATTATTTTATGGTTCTTGGAAATTATTTATGATGATGGGTGAGCCTAATATAGATTATGATGATGGATGGGCCTGATATATCTCTCCAATGCTTTGGGTTAAGGAATAAAGTTAAATGGTTTTAGGTTTCTCATAAGATAATATTGGAATTTACTGGGTAGGTTATTACATTTGTAAAAGAGATTATAAGAGTGATATGAGAATTATTTCTTAATTCACCTGCATGAATTTTATATTCTTTCTATTTTTTTCATGTACATATTTTTATTTCACATGGTAAGCTAATGATCTTTTATTAAGGGAATTATTATACCACTTTAGGTAAAAAAAATGTATGCTTTTAGGAAATCATTATTCAAGTATTCTCATGATTTCTAAAGAAACCATCATGATTATGATTTTGAAATTTTTTTTCTTTTAAAGTGTTTTATGAAAAAAATTGGGTAGTTAAGATGATTTCATATGTAATAAAATGACTATTCTATCTCAAAATTTATTGTGTTAAAGGAAACCCCCATTTTATGATCTCATGGTTTGAAAATGGAATAACAACTTTCTTTATTTCTTTTTATATGTCCCTTATTAATATTTCTTGGGTTTATACCATGTTTTAAAATGTTTTTATGGGATTTTAAGGATGGGTATGGATAATGATGAGGTAAAGATAAAAATTGTATGAATGTGTCATGAAAATAAAACATGTTTCATTATAAAAGTTTTATATTGTTGAAAAAATAGATAATTAGTGGAAGTATGCACTTTTTAAAAAATGAGTTCTTTATTTGAGATTTATAAAATAATTCTCTCAAAATATAAAAAAAATATATTCAAAATTAAATAAATTAAATTATTTTCTAAAGATTCAATTTAAAAATTGTTTAAGGTCACTTTGTTATACTGGCTCTTGCCGTCGACCTATAGGGATCAAGAACTCTCGTTGAGTATGTCATGGGCTAGCCCAAGTTTCTGGTTCATGAGTATCCCAGAGCTATTTCATAATATTTATGATGCATAAATTTTTTCATCAAGATATGTAAAACTCCTAAAGACTAATAAGTAAAATTAACCCCGTGATAGTGATGCTATGTAAAAGGCCTTGCCTTTATCACTTGAAGTGAAATTACATACTCTCCTAAAATATATAAGAATAATTTTGAGTATACATAGAGATATCCCCATGAACCAAGTGATGCATAATATTCATTTCCTTTTCTATGATAATGAAACACATGATTTTAAAGGCCATTTCCTTTTTTTCTAGAAGTTACTTAATATTCTCTCCCGAGATACATAAAGTTAACCCGGTAGATTCTATGATATATAAAATTAAATAACTTTACCATTAGAGAGTTTAATTTTGATATTTAAAGTTTTATATTTTCTATAAAAAAAAATTAAAAACCTTTTCCACTAGAGTTATATACGCCATGAATATGAGTATATGAATGATTCCCTATGATGTATAAGGGTCGTGTACTTAGTAAAAGTTTAGTCAAAGCTTTCCAAGAATATTATGTATTCCATGGTCTTCAATCATTAATATATTTCCATATCTATAGATGATCACATGCATAAATTCAAGGGAGAAGAAGGAAATTATATTCATGGGAGATTTAAATAAGGAATAATTGATATAATAGATGATTGTAAAGAATGAAAAGCTAGAAATAATCATAGAATCTTGCTGCTACATGGAAGAATCCTACTACTTGAGCCTTTTATATGTGGAATTTGATCCCAACCATATAAAATCTTTTTTGATAATACCAAGATACTACCTATTTATAAAATTCCTTTTCTCAATTATAACGGATTTCAAAATATTCAAAACATATCCCTTAACCTTGAGAGGCAGTTTAGGGTTTGACGATTTTCTATTTTTTTAGTTCATTTTTTATATTTTTAATCATGGTTCCATGTGTTGTTGTCTTATTCACCCCATATTTTTTCTATGATTTTAAAATAACCATGGTGGTATTGATCTAATTTTATATTTTATTCCATGTGAATACTTCGAACCTTCCAAGTATTTATTTGTTTATTTCTTCATCTTTATTGAACTTTGAGACTTCAGAGTGTTTGTAGAAAGAATATTATATAAAAATAGGTTCTTATTAATGCATCTTATATGTTTTCTTCTTCACTATTATAATCCATTCTCAATTAATTTATTTGATTCATTGGTTGGTGGATTTAATGAAGAATGGATATAGTTTCATATCAATAAGGTAATGGATAAATATCATTCTCTTAGGTTCTTGAGTATGCCCAATATTCATAATATGAGTATAGTGAATATGATTACTCAAATGGTATTTAGTTACTTAATTGAATAAAATTTAGTTGAATTCCTTTAAGATAATGTATATTTTCACATATATTTAACCATAAGAGTGGCATATTTATTTATAGTTTTTATATTTTTATTATGTGTTTATATTTTATCTTTTAATTGATTTAATTAATAATGTATTTTCACTATCTATATTTTTTCCCTTATTTGATCCCATATATATATATTGATATAATAGTACATATTAGACTATAAATAAATAGTTACAATAAAATATTTAGTGATAGCGAGTTTCCACCTTGTGAGATCAACTCTAGGTCATGTGACATCATAATGTATCACTTAAGAAAATAAAAAATATATTTTTTATTTGAGTTTCATGAAAAATCTCACTCATCAAGAGGTTTCTCACTAAAAATTATGAAAATTAAAGAAATAATCACGGTAATACTAAGATTTTAAGAATGAAATAATAAGAATTGAAAAAATAAAATAAGATTTGACTGAATTAAAAGAGAAACTATTTTTTTAAATCTATTATAGAATCTATGTTAAAAAGAAAAGAAATTACAACTATGATAAAAAATATTTAAATAAATTATTGAATTTAAAAATTAAAATATAAATATGGATGAACCATTAAAATAAATATAAAATATATATCAAAATCTAAAATTTTATTAAGTAGAAGATTAAATCTACCTAAGACATACACTATTATAACTATAATTACCAGCATCAAGAACTTCTATCTCAAGAATGTAAATTTAAATTTCACAACCTCTACTGAAATTAGACCCCATCATTGTTTATTAAAATTAGCACACACAATCCTTTTATTCCCAAATATCAATATATAATTTTTTAATATAATTGAACATTAACCTACTATTTTGAAGTACATATGTCCTTTATATTCACTAGCTTAAATCCTTATTCATGATATTATACAACATAAAATAAAAAAAATAACTACAATTATTTGAATAAATAAATTGATTGATTGATTAAAATTATTCAAAGACAAAAAATATTTATTGTCTGACATTATTTATAATAGTAATTAAAAAAATTACTAAATTTATTTATTTATCTTACCATATGGAGCATAAAAAGTGGAATAATATTTATTTATAAGCTAAACATAATTAATTTTATTATTTAAATTCAAAAAAGAAAACACACAACATATTATAAATTAAAAAAATATTATTCAAAAATAGTGGAAAAAAATTAAAAATTTATTGCTTTATTGAAAATCTATAAATTATCTTATTTATTTATAAATATAAAGAATATATTTTATATAATAACATATAATTTTCTAAACAAATCACATAACATACAATGTATACAATAAAAAAAATATTTTGGTAAAGTGTAATGGACTAGGTTTTTAGGTGAGAAATATCGGGTCTAGTTTTGGATTAAACCTATGTATTTTGGTTGTATGATACTATTAGAGGTGTCAATGGGGGTGAAAATTTAGTGTTTGAGGTTTCAGTTGAGTCTCAAAAAAATTTTTTACTACAGGTTGAGGGTTTTGATGCAATATATGACATTGTGGTGTGAAGAGTGTTGTATCATATTTCAGTTTGGTTTAAGTGGATGGTCATACTCAAACCCATGTATTGTTCTATGATGGGTAGCCTTGGTACAAGGTCACACTACAACAAGTGAAGGCTACACTGTGAAGCCCTAATCAGGGAGGGAATTGCACTATGATGGGAAGGTCTACACCATAATATGATCTTGAGTAGGGAGAGTTGAGTTTTGTAGTCATGATATATGGGGTTCATTATTCTATGATGAGTATGATCCTCTACAATGTGGCCTATAGAAAGGGAAATGTTCCATGGAACATGATCTATGATTCAATGGAACTTATGTTGTTGTTTTTTGTTTCAATAAATTGGATTATTTTTTTATTAAAATGAAAACCTAGTCTCATTTGTACTAGTAAAGTTATCCCATAACCGTTTATCACCATCCATAATTCTATTTTCCCATAAAAAATATCTTTCTTATTTTTGGTCCATTATTTGAGAATTTTGTATTAGGGGGATTTTATTGGTAAGGCTCATCATCCTCTATCATTGGTTTTTTATTTATATTTCATTGGTTTTCAACTAAAATCTATATTTTAGGTCCTTTTATTTGGATTCACAATTTCTTCCCCCTTATGTCAAATCAGGTTATAGAATTTAACATTTATGATCATGATTATTTTAGGTAGGTGGTGCCTACATACTTTCCTTTTTTTATTTGAATTATTTATATATTTTTATTTGTGGGTGAAGTAAAGGGTGAGAAAGTGTCTTGGAATAGAACCACTTGCAGTTTCTTTACTTTGAGGGAGATATTTAGGGTTAGTACCATGTGGTTGTTAACTTAGGACATGGTAAGTCTGGATCGTTATTTTTTTTGAATATTTTTGGATTTTTTGATAAATTTACATGTTTATTAAAGTGGTGGTTTAAGTAATGTTATTCTTGGTGAGGTTTCTTAGGAATGTGGTGTGCATGAGTTGTGTTTCTTGGGGGATATGTGGTTCACTAACATGATACATGGTAGTTTTGACCACTGTTTATGATGTAAAATGAGATTTTAATAGCATATGTGGTTTTAGGAAGTTGGTGATTCGAATCACTAATAGGTTTGAGGTTTTCAGAGTCTATGTGAAGATTATGGGACCTTTAGGGTGGTTTTAACCAATATATTAATGATAGTATCATTCATATATAATAATATTATCTTGATGATATTTTTCCTTGAAAAAATGGAGGTATATATCATAGATGTTTCCATGAGATTAAAGGTTGATTATGATCACTAGTTTGGGTAAGACACTCATCATATGTGTGGATTCCATTAAAGATAATGATCTAGACATGGTATAGGAATATTGGTCTCTATATTTTTTATGTGATCCTTGTGGTATTTTATAATGGTTGGGATATACTAAAAATAAATATTTAGAGGTATTTTACTTCCTCCAGATGTGTTCATAACATGAGTACATTATCTCACTACATCACCGGTTGAGGTTAGTAGGATACTTACTCATGTATTGATAAGAACAAAGTGGAGTTGATTGTGTTTCTTGTATTTATTTTTATATATTGCACAGTATGAAAATATGTATGGCTGTTATCATGAGACACCATTAATGGTGATATGATATGTTAATAATAACACACTACATAGGCCCTCTAGGATTCATGTATAATTTATGTCTCATGATACAAGAAAGGTAAAGGGATATGGGACTAGTGTGTAGCTGGATGGAGGTATGGTGGATGCAGGGTGAGATATTGATGACTTATGTTGGTGGACTGGGTGGATACATGATTCCACATTAGATTTTTTATTTTATTATTTTACACATTTATATGTAAGGTGGGCCGGTGGGAGATCTGAATAGCTTATATATGTCTTGCGGGATATTATGGATGGTCAATTTGCAAAGTGTTCATTATATATCTATTGTGGTTACTCTTGAATATTATGATTGTGTCTATATATTTATATGATTTTCTATTTATTTATGTTTCTTCCACTATTGTTAAGGTTTTATATAAAAAAGGTACAATCTCCCCACAATAACCTATAGACACTCATCACTATTTGAAAACCTCTATTGTATGGAGAGGCATGCCTAAGGTCTTGTGGCCTATCCGTCTTGGGTATTTTAGGAGATCTGGTTCTGGGATCTTTAAAAATTGGTATTATAGTGGGATTAATTTTATTATTTAGGGTATAATAGATTGATATATAAGTCTATATCATTAATTAGAACAAATTATATAATGTGTGACTATCAAACACAAGTACAAGATACTGTCTATGTTTCCAAGGGAATCCAGGATTGTTGTTCTTGGTTTTTGTGATTAGGATTGAGTTATTTGACATGGATAAATGTGATGTTTTGATATAATTTAATTATGGTTTTCAACTCATAGAATTGAGAGGCATGATGTGGTATTCATACATCATACTATAAATGTATGGATGAAATTAAAAGCTTTCTCTTGCTTGTGATTTCTAATCAAGTTCTGGAAGAGAGTTTAGTTACTTAATATTTCAACAATAAGTTATAAATTGTTTCTTTAAATAAATTATTATTATTTTACTTAGACAAATAATATTTTTTATTATTGGTGTCTTTAAGTTTGTAAATAGTATTTTTCTGTGTAATACCTATACCTAAAATGAGAAATAAGGACCATCAAGCTAGATGATAGGATATCCAGGTGTAATTAAGGAAGTGTATGGGAATGTAGGATGTACTACATGTTATAACTCTTAATATTTAATATATTTGTCTTGTTATATGTGTAATGATCATGATATTGGTTTTTAGTTATATCCCACCTTTCCAACCTCCATTAGGGTGTTATAAGGGTGGGTATGTGGTGACATTATGGCATGAGGCAGTTGGCACCCTAAGGGTGGGGATAATAATTATCTTTATATGAAGGTTCTGGGATAGACAGAGATGTCAGTTGAGCTGGTAAAGTTTTTTTATTATCATTTTATGGTGGTTATGGTTTGAATAATCTATACTATTGACCAAGGGATAAAAATATTTGATCCACCTATAGTGTATTTGACTATTGAATTTTGGTCATAATATCTTCCATTGTTCTTGTGGGAGATGTACCTTAAGTGGTTATGTTCTTGATTGAATTTATTTAGATTATATTTAATCATATAAAGATTACACCATAGTGTAGAGTGAATATATTTATGTATATGTTCAGGGTACTAGTAAAAATTTGGTGGTACATATAGTTTTAGGTATATATACAAGAGGGGATGTCTTCAATGGATTTTTAGCTGAGGTACTTTGAGAAATTTTTCGTCGAGTAACTAAGGGAGAATTGAGCCTATGATTTAATACAATTGGTGAAGGGGGTTCATTAGTTAGGGAATATTATTCTAATTTCATAGGTTTTATGTAATTTTATTTGGCCTTTGTGGAAGATTTGATCGCTAAGGTGTAGCAATTTGAGGATGGTCTTCATCGTGCAATCAAAATATAGATGGATATTTTTAGGTTGAAATTATTTTTTTATTTGGTGTGTGAAAAACTAGGTAGTGTTAATAATAAATCAATTTAATGTCTTAATAATATTAATGATTATATTTTATGGATTCATATTCTCTATAATAATTTTATGTAAATTTTCAATCAAAAAAGAAATAGTTTTATTCTAACTAAAATGTTTTCCATCTATTAATTGGTTTTATTTAAAAGTTAAATTTCTAAATTTTATAATTTGAAATATATAAAATGGAATTAATTTTTGATATAAAAATATCAAATATATATTAGGGTGTATTTTTTAGTTTTTTCTAAAAATGTTGATTTTCGAGTTAATAGTGGAAAATGATTGTTTTTTCAAAACTCTCTTTTATTTTCTTTAAATAAACTAACTTTAAAGTAAAATTATATTTTTTATTCGATTTTAAATTTAAATAATATCAGTTCTATTAAAAATAATGTAAATAAATCAATATTAATATATATTTTCTTTTATTTTTATATAAGTTCATTTTTATACTTAAAAACATAGTTTTCTAAAAAACCTATTTTCATTTCCTTTTGCATACTTATATAAAAAAATTCTTTCACTTATAAAAATTAAATCTTGAAAAAAGTATTCCATTTTTTAAATAAGCGGGCTTTAATTATTTAATGAGTTCAATTTCATTTTTTGATCATTATAAATAGTAAATATGGAAGAAATGTGCCACCGTGCTAAATGGTAAATCTGGTTAATTATGGAAAATAGTTTGTGAAAAGTATATAATATTTCCAATTAAATCTTATTATATGATGATATTTATTCCCTTAAAACATTATCTTAGATATTGGATTGTTTTTGGGATACATTAACATCATTAATACATTTTTAATATTTAAAACTATAGAAAAATATCAAGTGTTTCAATCCCCTCACTTATAAAAGGGAACCACTTCTCCTCTCTTCATCATAGCTGTTGAGCCAATTAGCTCAACCCAGACCTACTAAAATACCTTCCCAACCTCTCTAACCACAACCTATAGGATTTTTTATCATCATAAGACCAACCTAAAAGTAGTAAGGTTAAATAAAAATGTGGGTTTCTAAATAATTGGAGTTGAAGTGCGTACATGGACAATTAGACTTGAGGTAAGATATTTTTCTTTAAAACCTTATTTTTAAAGTTTTAATGTTTTTATTTTATTTTTACTCTATTAAAATGTTCTTAAAAATCTTTCAAGAACATTATTATTTTACTAAAATGTATTTTCAAAGTCATTTTAAACCGTTTTTACATTCTTTATAAAGGATTTGAAATAAGACTTTTAATTTTTTTTTCCAAATGAGACATTTTGGAAATTTTTACCGAACTGTGAAATTAATATTTTTATAATGTACACAACATGATAAAAAATTCACATTTTCATGAACATTATTATTTTATAGGATTACTTTTTAACTTTTCATGATTTTTCAAAGTAATATCTTATTTTACAATCTTTTAGGATTTTTTATTTTAAAGAGTTTCAAAGAAAAAGTTTTTTGAACTTATTTTTATATAAATCTTAAAATTTATTCTTATTATATATTAAATGGAATAATTTATGGTATTTATTGATGAAATTTAAATATTCTATGTTTTTTATGTTTGTATGGTCCTTGGACATCGTTCATGATGATGGGTAATCCTGTTATAGCTTTCTAATGCATTGGGTACTGACTAGGTTCCTTGGGTATTATGTTGGACTTAATTGAGTAGGTTATTACATTTATAATATTTCTTCTAAGAGTGATATAGATATGATTTCTCAAGGTACCTACATGGCTTTTCTATCCTTAAAAATTAGTTCCATGGTATTATTTTGATTACATGAAGTAATCTAATGAGATTATGTCTATCAAAAAGTTTATTCCCCCTTTAAGTTTGAAAAGTATGTTTTTTATGAAAATTATTTCATGAATACCCATGTATTACAAGAAAATTTCATGATTATGACATTCTTTTTAAGATTTATTATGATATGTTTGATGAGAATATTTGAGAAATAAATATTATTTCATGATTACAAAAATAAATATTTGAGATCAATGTTTATTTGTAAAAGGGGAAAATTTATTATGGGATTACATGACACTCAAAATAGACTAATGAGATTATTTATTTTTTTATCCCATTATGAATTTATTTACTCATAATAATTTTTCAAAAGTTTTTCAAAGGGCCTAAGAATGAGTATTACCACGAAAGGACTAACTTTCCACTATAGGGATTCAACTTTAAAGAATATAATGCCTTTTTTAATGATATGTGAATTTAAATTTAATTATCTCATTTTTATGGAAAAATGGATATTGAGTGGCGGTGTACACTTTATATTGTAGGGGTTTGATATGAAAGATATTTTTCCCTAATTCTATAAAACTCAAATCGAAAATACCCTCAAAATATAGGAAAGTGAAACCCTTGTTATAATACATGTAATTATGAATTTTTTTTAAAATTAAAGGGTTTTATAGTTGGTATTATAGGAACAGGTCAGATAAAATTATATTTTTGAATATTAGTTGGAAACAAATTTTAAGGGATGTTAATCTATGTATTATATTATCATGAAAAAACATTGAAGGTTTACATATTGGTTCGTCTAATATGTGACTATTTCAGAATGGGTTTTCAAAAATAAAATAGTGTTAATGAAGTGGAAATAAATCAAGATGATAATTTACATCAGAATCATCAACATGGAATGGTTATAATTGGTACAAAATTGATTTTAGCTATGTTAATTTTATAAAAATTGACTATTAATGGTGGTACCAATTTCCAAGAGCGATTTAACTATCCATAGAGGAACATGTCTATGGTAAAGTATTTCATGAAACAACACCATCCAAATTTTTGTGGAACCATTGATCTAGTGATGGAATACGGATAAATCAATTATTTGGAAATAATATTTGAGGTTTTGGGTTATTGTGAACATCAAAAGTTAATTATTATCATTTATTTTTTTGTAACGACCTAAACATTTATAAATAAAATTACCTTTCTATTAATTTCATATGGATATATAAAAACAAGAAATTATTTTGTTTTATTATATCTAATTTATTTTAAATGACAGTTAAGTATCATTACCATTGATGATATAACCGTTGAATGGTGATCACACAACTAATATAAATATAAGGTTTTAAAAAATCCTTTTGACACAGAAAAAGGAGATAATGGCCTCATCAAGTAGACTCGGGCCATACGAAGCTCATTTTTCAGAGATTGGAAAGGATTTAACGTCACTGGGCTTCTCTCTTGACAAGCCCAAGCTGAGCTTCAATATGTTAAGCTTAAACAAAATTGCCTATGGGAGAAGATCAAGTTAATAAAGATTACCACCTAGGTAATATTATCTGAGCCTCCCCAAAAGACTATCACCATCACACACCTTAAACTTAGGTCTTATGGGAGTGTTATAAAGAGTTTTGTCACAAGGTATTAGTTACTTATTTTTTATTCCCTTTTTATAAATAAAAGTCTTATTCCACTAATTCCTTTATGAGAATACTCTTTCTTAAAAAATGAAAAATTTGACAAATTGATTTTTCAGGTAAAAATTGTACTCTTAAGAAATATATACATAAATGTTTTATTAATAATATTATAAAAAAATTATTATAAATGATGATTATATCAATTCCTTATCTATAAATTATTAGGAAATCAGTTTGATAAGAGTTATATTTTTATACGATAAAAAAGAAAGTGTATTTTTTTAATTGAAGAATAAATTTTAAGGAATTAATGAATTTTTGAAATAATTAATATTTTAATAAAATATTATTATCAAATTTTTTTTATTAATAATAAATTATAATATAATTTTTATGAAGTCAAGTGTAATTTTTATTAAGGTATAAAAACCATTTTTGTCAAAACCCTTCAATTTTCAATAAATGTCGGTTCTCATTTTAAAGTGAAAATTCACATATTTAGAAAATTATTTGTATAAAATGAATATTATTTTTGGAATCAGGATGTTGAAATTATCCAACGATGATTTTTTTTAAAATTTTGTGAGAGTCGAATTTTTGGGTAAAAATTAAATAATATTAATATATATAGTGTGTTTTATGACATCATAATGACCCAATAGTGATGTCATAAATACCATAAAATTGATATTCGACCAAATATATGTTTTAAATTTAAAATAATGTGATTTTTTATTTATTGAAAAAATTTATAATACCTTAGTAAATCCTCAAAAATATATAATATATTTTATGCTTTTAAATTCATTTCCTTGAGGGTGTGACTCATCTCTATATAAGAGAGGCTAATATTTTAATGAATTTAGACCATGGCCTTATAAAATAATGTTTTCCACTCCCATTGGGTAGAATCCATGGAAAAAATCAAGGTTGGGTTGGTGGTTTTGAATATTTTAGTGTGTAGTGTCCAAAACCTAGATAATAAATAATTTCCCCTTCATTCCTACATAATCCCATCCAAGAACCCATTCGTATTCACTAAAACTCCTTTAAGATCTTCCTCAATCTACTCTCCACTCCCTAAAGTCCTCTCAAGGCACCCCAATATCCCAAAAAGCCTCTTCCAAATCTTTGGGATCACACATCCAAGTAAGGGTTTCCTTTCTTTCCCATTTTTGTCCAAGTTTCCTTATATTGTTATACCCATTTAATTTTCAATTAAAAATGATAGGTTATCTTTTATCACATCTCCCGTAATTACCTTATTATTTTTTAATGATTATATACCCCTTTCACTCTCATTAATCCCTCCCATGTACACCTGTTACCATGCCGAAATTCCGTAAGAGATTTCTCTCTCCTCATTTCCATTCAAGCATTTAATTTTTATTATGAATCTAAAATTCCATTTCATATATTAGTATATTATGATCCATGATCCCTTTACTTCCCATTTTATTTATAAATAATTATAAATCCATTTAATTCTCATTGAACCATTTTATGAATACCGATTTGATGTCGTTATGCTGCCGAAATTTCACCGTGATTTTCCACACTAAAATCATCATGTAGTAGATACCATTCTCATTTATCTATCATGGGTATTCACATTTTTGAACATATAATTATTTATTATTGACTTTGATATATGTATTCCACATTCATTTATCATGGAATAAATGGTGATTTCGAATTAATACATATTAAATGATCGTTGTGGCACACTAAAGCTTGAGATTAAAATGTTCATAAAGGGTGTGACCTAATAGTGATCCAACACATTGGGTAATGTTTACTATCATGATACATCATGTTGGTATGAGGGTTTACTTGAATTATTTATTGGACTTTTTTCCATCATGTTGGGACAATGGTTTATCTGATTCCTTTATATTAATGATGCAGTGTTTTAAGTTGTTGCCACATTTCCATGTTATGATAATCAAGTTATATCATGCCTTTATGTTCATAGTTCTATTATACTCCGTTGATATGTTTATTTCCTAATATGTATTATATTCATCATTTTATTCCTTTTTTACTCCCTTAATGGTCTTTATAACTCACCCTTTTCTTATGTATGTCCTCAGGTTATCCCATACAATGCTAAGTATGAAGGAATGTTGTGGTCATGTAAAATAAGTTTTCAATAAAGATGTTGTGTTTTATGTATTAATTTGTCATGTAATGTTCCAAATCCCCAAATAAACTATACCTCTCTATATTCTAGGTTGTATTAAGTTCATGTCTATGTAATAAATCATGTTTAAATATTAAATAAATGTAAGGGTTTTTATAGTTGGTATTAAATTATAAGTTTAGTTATTTTTGGGATTAGGATTAGAAAACCCCAGTGAAAGCCTTAGGGATAATACTAAGTATAAGAAAAACATCCCTAAATTTGTGTGATCATAGAGTAAGTGGTTTTCCTGAAAATACATCCCTATCTGGATACGAACAAGGAAAGGTGGCTCTAGCATAGATGCATCTTGGTGTAAAACCCGAAAACACTACTTTAAGCTAGATTTAAATGGGAACTGGTGCATGAAAATATGCCTTGTTTCACTATTGGTTCGACACTACTAGGGGATATTCTTTTTTAAATTCATAAGCTTAGTATGGACCATTACTAAGGGAACAAAAAAATAAAATAACCCTAAGAATATATATTAAGAAGTAGTCCATGGATAACTTAGATCAAAGCTTATAAATTCAAAAGTTAAGGAGATAAATGTAATTTATAAGTTTTCCCTTTTTTCATTGGATTCCCATTTATGTGTTTAATATTTTATAATAATTACCCCTAAATTTTCTTTTATTCTATCCAATGGATGATAATGGGAGGACTCGAGCTAACACTTGATGTGAAGATCAAAGGGATGAATGTTCTAATGAGATTATCAATCTGATGGGATCAAGAATCACAAAATTTTTCATGATACAATCTCATTAACTCGTGTTTTTAATAGAAACATTGGTCAAGATTAATATCTAACTCTCCTAATAAAGAAGAATTTGTGATCAAGTGCTTTATAAGACAATGACCTCTTACTTTAAATGGATCATTCAATCCCTCAATCATGGAACAATAGATCAACTCCATTGAGAATATCTTCTCCATCCTTCAATGTTATGAAAAAGAGAAGGTTATTTTGTCTGCTTATCATACAGAGGGTGAAGTTGATCAATGGTGTAAATTAATCAAAAATATGAAGCCTAAAGAAGAGATTGAGGTGTTGGGATAGAAGGATTTACTGAAAATGATTTTGGATAAATATTTTCTCCACACCCTACGTATTAATATGGAAATAGATATCCTTGCACTCAAGAAAAGGATGATGAATTTGTTGGGCCATAAAAGAAAAAATTCACTAGAATTTCATGATACGCCTCTGGTTTTATCATTACCCTCTAATGAAAGGTTGAAAACTTCTTTTTTGGGATACAATCTAGCATATAGAAAGCCAAGGAAATCCACAACTTTGATTGCTATGAAGAGATTGCCCGGTGTTCCCTCAAAGCCAAGATGGAGATTAGAAAATCTCAGGGTTATCATGGGGATAGGAAGTTTAAATTGGACTTTAATTCTAGTGGTCTGATGGATAAATCTAATGGTTATAAGAAATTTTAGAATCCCACATGCTAAAGGTGAAGAAAAAATCACCCTGGAAATTACCTAAAGAGGATGAGGAAATGCTTTAGGTGCGGGAAGGAAGGTCACCAAGCAAAATATTACCACCAAGAAAAACCTGCTTCTGCAATAAAGGAAAGAAATGCTCCATTAGATCCTCAACACATTGTTCATTGCTGCAACTTCAAAAAACTAGGGAAATTTTCAAACCAGTTCTCTATTCTAAGGGTTTTCAGAGGAAACCAACAACCTCCAGGGTATTAAGGGAGAGCTTTTTTCATCATTACCACTGAAGAGAATCTTAAAAACAAAGTGGTGATATGTACACTGGTTATTCATTCAAGAATACAGAATGTACTTTTTGATTATGGTTCTACACATTATTTTACATCCCAAAATTTTAGTAGAACAATTCAAACATCACTACAAAGAATGGAAGTAGAGATTTAAATGAAAATGGAAAATTGGGAAATTATTTTATCCCATGAATATAACTCCTCCCCTGTCACAATTTGTGGATTGAACTTCCCGGTGAACCTAATCAAACATCCCTTGGTGGGATTTGATGCAATTCTTGGCATGGATTGGATTTCCCTATATAAAGCCAACATAAATTGTTGTGAGAGGAAAATCATTCTCTGTATTATGAGTCGACCCCTGATTCTACACAAGTGAAAAGAGTAAAATGAATCTTCTTTAGCACTATCATCTCAAGCATGGATATTACTTCCCTATGAGCATGAAAACCATTCTCAAATGATTGAATCTAAGGAAGGAACCATACTTGAATACATGCCTATTGTGAGGGATTTTTCTGATGTGTTTCTCAAGGAATTTCTTGGTCTTCCTCCTAGAAGAGATGTGGAATTATCAATTGATCTTATACCTAGGGCATTTACAATATCCAAGACTCTATATAGAATGATAATTGTGGAGCTTGAGTATCTAAAGAAACAACTACAAGAGAATATATATAAAGGGTTTATATTCTAAGTTGCTTCACCATGGGGTGCACTAGTCCTCTTTGTCAAGAAGAAGGATGGGACAATGTTCCATTTAATTGATTATTGTGAGTTCAACAAAATCATGATAAAGAAAAAGTATCCTTTTCCATGAATTGATAACTTGTTCGATAAGCTGCACGTAGCATAATACTTCTCTAAGGTGGATATGTGGTTAGGATATTACCAAGTAAGGGTGAAGAAGGAGGATATTCCCAAGACTACTTTTCGTATAAGGTTTAGGCACTATGAATTCATAGTAATACCTTTCAGACTCACTAATTCTCCAAAATATTCATGGAATTCATGAATAGAGTCTTTAGATATTACCTCAAAAACTTTGTGGTAGTATTTATAGATTATATTATAATATAATCCAAAACTAATAGGAGGATGAGGAGAATCTAAGCACTGTACTAGAGACCCCACGAAAATAGAATCTCTATGAAAACTACAACAAGTGTGAGTCATGGTTGAAGTAAGTCCCATTCTTGGGGAATATGATCAAAAGTAATGGTATATCTATGGGTACTTCCAAAATAAAATCAATTTATGGATGTCTGAGGCTGAAATCTATGACAAAAATCTCTAGCTTCTTGGGGTTAGCTAGATATTATCGTAGATTTGTGATAACTTTCTCACGATTGTGAAACCATCTTACTAAGCTAACTTAGAAGGGAGTCAAGTTTTATTGTAATGATGAATGTGAATAAAGCTTGAAGGATTTTTAGAAGAGGATTATCACTACCCTTTTTCTCACACTACCCACAAGTGGGGAGATTTTCGTAATCTTTAGTGATGCTTTGAGGTAGGGCTTGAGCTTTGTGTTGATGCAGAATGACAAAGTCATCACCTATGCCTCATGGCAGTTGAAAATTCATGAGAAACAATATCCCACATATGATCTGGAGTTGGAAATTGTGATATTTGCATTGAAAATATGGCGGAATTATCACTTTGAGGAAAAGTGTGAAATATATATATGGATAAAAAAAGTGTCAAATATATATTCACGTAGAAAGATCTGAACAAGTGCCAATAAAGATGGTTAGAGTTCATCAAGGATTACTACTACTAAATCCATTACCACCCATGTAAATTGAACAAGGTGGTGGATGTTCTAAGTAGAAATAACCTAATGATTCTATCATTAATGATAATTGAAAAGGATCCAATCTTCTAAGATTTGGGGAAGTTGGACATGGGAATCATAAAGAAGGGAACATCATCAATCCATTCACAAATTATTGCTCAACTATCTCTTTTCGAAAGGTTAAAGGATGCTAAAAAATATGATATGGGAATTTAGAAGAAAAGTGGAAGTGATCCAAAAAGGGAAATCCTTGTATTTGAATGTTAATGAAGAAGGAATTGTGATATTTGGGTCAAGACTATGTGTTTCATCAAATCTAAAGTTAAATAAAGAGCATTTTGAAGATGCACATAGTTCGAATTTCTCCATTCACCCAGGAAACAAAAATATGTATCACAATCTCTGAGAACATTATTGGTGAGATAGCATGAAGAAGGAGATCGCTAAATATACATCAATATTCCTGGTATGTCAGAAAGTGAAGGTAGAGAGGCATAAGTCTAAGGGGATGATGCAACCATTACCCATACCAACATGGAAATGGGAAAACATCACGACAGACTTTGTCACTAGACTTCTGAATACATAAAAAGGAAAAAATACTATATGGGTTGTGGTGGATCGTCTTAAAAAGACTTCCCACTTTATTATTATTAGAGAGGATTTATCATTGGATCAACTGGAATAGATATACATCTAAGAAGTGGTTATGCGAAATGGTGTACCACTATAGATTGTATCTGATTGAGATCCAAGATTCACCAATAAGTACTAGAAGAGTCTCCAACATGCCCTGAATACTGAGCTAAACTTCAGTAAGACTTATCATACTCAAACTGATGGCCAATATGAGTAGACTATCCAAACACTTGAGGACATTTTGTGAGAATTCTCAATGGAATTCAAAGGAGGATGAGATCAACATCTTCCTCTGGTCAAGTTCTCTTACAACAACAATTTCCACTCAAGCATCCAAATGGATCCTTATGAAGCCCTTTATGGGAAGAGGTGTACAACACCAGCATGTTGGGATGGAGTTGGGGAGCGAAAACTTCTAGGCCCAAAAATGGTCAAATAAATGGTGGACAAGGTTAAGGCCATCCAGTAGCCTATCAAAGCTACTCATAGTCGATAAAAAAGATATGATGAAAATAGTCAATGAGACCTAGAGTTTGATGTTAGAGATAAGAGTTTCCTCTGTATATATACATGGAATAGAGTGATGTGATTTAGGAATAATGTAATACTTAGTCCAAGGTATATCGGCTTTTTTGAGATCCTTGATCGTATCGGAGCAGTGGACTATCGACTAGCACTCACACTGAACCTGTCCCAAGTACATGATGTATTTCATGTATCACTCTTGAGGAAGTACATACCTGACTCGTAGAATGCACTCAGTCCAGAGGTGTTACCATTGGATAATGACCTCTCCTAGAAGGAGAAGCTAGTGAAGATCTTAGATCATAGATAAAATGTTCTACAAAATAAGATATTTCCCATAATCAATGTGTTGTGGAGAAAACAGATGTTTAAGAAGAAACGTGGGAACCGTAGGATGTGATGAGGCAGAGTTACCCTCATCTATTTTAGTGTTGGAAAAGGAAATTTCTAGGTTAAAATTTCCTAAGGGGGAAAAGTTGTAACAACCCAAACAATTATGAATATTATTCCCTTTCTTTTAATTTATTATGAATATAGAAAACACATGAAATACTTTTTTATTATATAAAATTTATTTTAAATGACCATTCTGTATAATTACCATTTATGATATATCCTTTGAACTGTCATCGCACAACTAATATAAATATAAGGTTTTAACAAATCCTTTCGACATAGACAAAAGAGATAATGGCTTCCTCCAGTAGACTGATGTTGTACGAAGCTCATTTTTTGGATCTTGGAAAGAAGGTAGCATCATTGGGCTTTTCTCTTGATCAATATTAATACGAGCTTCAACACATTAATATTTAATGGAATTTTATTTGGGAGAAGTTCATGTTAACCTAGATTACCACCCGAGCGATGTTATTCGAGCCACCTAAAGAGTCTCGCACCATCACACACCTTACCCTTATGTATTATGTGGTTGTTATAAGGTGTTATGTAACAAGGTATTAGTTACTTATTGTGTAATCCCTTTTTATAAATAAAAGTCTTATTCTACCAATTCCTTTATGATAATAGTCTTACTTAAAAATTGATAAAATTGATAAATTGTTTTTTCGAGTAAAAATGGTACTTTTGAGAAATATATACATTAAGGTTTTTATTAATAATATAATAAAAACAATTATTATAAGTGATGATCATATAAATTCCTTATTTATAAATGATTAGTAAATTAGTTTGATAAGGGTTATATTTTTATACGATAAAACAGAATGTGTATTTTTATAATTAAAGAATTTATTTTAAAGAATTAATGAAGTTTTGAAATAATTAAAATTTTACTAAAATATTTTTATTGAATAAATTTTATTAATAATAAATGAGTATATAATTGTTATGAAGTCAATTGTAATTTTTATTAAGGTTTAAAAACTACTTTTGTCAAAATCTTTCAATTTTCAATAAATATCACTTATCATTTTAAAAGTGAAAATTCACATATTTAGAAAATTATTTAGATAAAAATAAATATTATTTTTGGAATTAGCATTTAGAAATTATCCAATGGTGAATTTTTCATAATTCTATAAGACAAACAAATCTTTGGGTAAAAATTAAATAATATATAAATATATACTAGTTTTTATGACATCATAATGACCCAATAGTGATGTAACAAATACCATAAAATTTAAATTCAACCAAATATAATTTTTAACTTTAAAATAATGTGTTTTTATATTTAATTGACTAATCTTATAATGCCTTAGTGAATCATCCAAAATGTATAATTTATTTTATGATTTTAAATTCATTTCCTTGAAGGTGTGACTCACCTTCAAATAAGAAAGGATAATATTTTAATACATTGAGACGTTGGCCTTATAAATTTTTTTTCCACTCCCCTTGGGTAGAAACCATGGGTGTGTTTGAGGTTTTTAATATTTTAGTGTGTAGTGTCCAAAACCTAAATAAAAAAGAATTACCCCTCCTTTCTTATATAAACCCACCCAAGCACCCATTCCTCTTCACTCAAGCTCCTTGAATATCATCCTCACTTTTCTCTCCACTCCCTTGAGTCCTCCAAAGGCTCTCCAATCTCTGAAAATACTATCCCAATCCTTTGGGATCACTCATAAATGTAAGGGTTTTCTTCCTTTCTCATTTTTGTCCAAGTTTCCTTATATTGTAATACCCTTTTAATTTTTCAATTACAAATGACGGGGTATATTTTCTCACCTCCCCCATAATTACCTTATTATTATTAAATTATAAGAGACCCATTTCAATCTTATTAATACCTCCCATGTACACTCATTACCATTCCACAATTCTGTAAAGGATTTCTCTCTACTCATTTCCATTCAAGCATTTATTTTATATTATGCATCTCAAATTACATTTAATATATTGTTATATTATGTTACATGATCCCATTACTACTAATTTCATGTCTAAATGATTATATATCCCTTTAGATCTCATCAATCCATCTTATGAATCCCCATGTGATGCTGTTATGTGGCCGAAATTGTACCGCAAATTTCCACGCCAAAATCATCATGTAGTGGATACAATGCCCATTTTTCTATCAAGGGTATTCACATTTATTCCCATATACTTATTGATTATATAATTTCATGTTTGTATTCCATATTCCTTTATCATGTAATAAATTGTTATGCTGAATGAATCCATGATATATGACCTATGTGGAAAACTTAAGAATGAGATTAAAATGTTCATGAAGGGTATGCCCTGATATCACTCAAACGTAATGTGTAGTATCATGATACATCATGTTGGTACATGGTTATACCTGATTCCATTATAGGAATTTTATCCATCATGTTGGGATAAAGTTTTACCTTATTTCTTTATGTCAATAATGCATTGTTTTAGTTGTTTCTACATTTCCATGTCAAAATAATCATGTTATATCATGCCTTTGTGTTCATGTTTCTCTTATGATCCATTGATATGTCTATTGCCTAACATGTTTTGTATTATTTATGTTATTCCTTGTTTACTACCTTACTTAGCTTTATAGCTCACAATTTTCTTATGTATGTCCTCAGGTTATCCCATGAAATGCTAATTATAAAAAATATATAAGGGTCATGTAAAGGATTTTTCAATAAAAAGATGTTGTATTTTATGTCTTAAGTTTTCATGTAATGTTCCTAATCGTGAAATAAACTATAACTCTTGATATTCTAGGTTTTATTAAGTGTATGTTTATAAAATAAATCATCTTTAAATATGAAATAAAGACCAGGGTTGTTATAGTTTTTAAGGTAAATTAAATTAGTGATAGTTTCCGATTAAGAGTACCAATGAAAATTATGGGATTGATTTCATAGTGTGAATAGTATTTAAAGATATTTTCCTAAGGTTTTTCAAATTATGATGGAAATGTAATTATTGGAATTGAATAAAATGGAGGAGGAATTCATTGCCACCTATGAAGCAAATTTTACTAGACTGGTTAGGTATGTCGTAAATTTCATTATGGACCATGATAATAAAATTTATTGGTTTTAATTAGAATTGAAAAAATGTTTATGAATATATTTGGACTCTCTTGAAATTAAAATACGTCAAAATTTTATACAAAGTGATGATAAGGTCAAGATGGAGTTTGTTAAATTTTGTAATAAAAAATGAAAGAAGCAGTCCTGGTGGAATGAAATGGGAATGTATCTGTTGAAGAAATATGATGGTAATAGGTCTAAATTTTCCATTTCTTGATATGCATGGTAAGAATAATATTGAGGAATGTCCTATTATATATGAAAAGTGTTATAAATGAGTAATATTAGGAAATTTGTATCAAGATTTAAAATAAAATAACTAGGGTAATGGTCCTACCAAATATGATAATTAGGTAGTGAAATGTTTTAAATATAATTATAGGGGGAATTATGCTGATGCATCTCCAAATAAAATAATAATTGATAGGAATCATCAAGGTCATAAGAATAAGGGTGTGGGAAAATCATTCATGGATACCTTGGGAAAAAAAGGACCATGAAATGAAGTGTATACATGTACTTACTTGTTTATTCAGATTTTACTAAAGTCTTATTTTATTTGAGGTCTACACATTTATTTACTTCTCATGAATTTACTAGTAAAATGAAAATATTACCTTAAGAAACTGAGAAATAACTTTTAATAAAAAATAATGGGGTAATTATTATGTGAAAATAGATTATTATGAATCTTTCTACGATTATCTATGGATTGATTTTTCTTGAAATTATTATTGTCTTTCTAATAGTTTATGTTTATGTAATTCCAATTATGGATTGGGTTTCAGTTTATCATGCTATAATAGATTATTAAGCAAAGTAATTTATATTTAATTTTCAGAGTGAGTTTTAATTTTCATATATGAATGATTTAATACCTATAATAACATATCAATAAGCTAAGAAATTGATTAAATATGGTAGTTAATATTCTCTTGATCATATTTTTGAAAAAGGGGAAGTTGTTCAGATTAGTGATGTACTAGTTGTAAATGCATATGTGGATATATTTCCTGATTATCTGCCTAGTGTTATCCCCAAATTAGAGGTGTAATAAACTTTTGAATTAGTTCTAGAAGATAATTTAATGACAAAGTTCCCTTATTGATTAATCTATTTGAGTTACTGGAATCGAACAATAAGTTACAAGAGTTTATTGAAAACTATTTTATTCATCCTAGCACTACACCTTGGGATGCTCATACTTTAAAAAAACATAAGGATGGTTCAATGAGTCTTTTCATTGATTATATAACACTCAATAACATATCTATTAAGAGTAAATATATGTTTTCTCATATAGATGACTTATTTGGTTAACATCAGGGAAAACAATATTTTTCAAGGATTGATCATAGGTCCCCATATCATCATCTGAAATTGAAGGGGGAAGACATTTCAAAGACGGTGTTTTGTAATAGGTATGTGAATTATGAGTTTGTGGCTATGTCCTTCGGGTGGACTAATGCACCAAATATATTCATGGATGTTATGAATAATTTTTTCTATGAGTTTTTGGATAAATTTTTTGTTATGTTTATTGATGAGATTTTGGATTATTCTAAAAGTTATGAGTAATATGAAAGACATATAATGATAGTTCTATAGACTTTAAAATAATGTTTTATGGAAAATTCAGTAGATATGAATTTTGGTTTCAACATATTTCTTTCCTTGAACATATTTTCTATAAAGATGGAATAACTAATGATCATGTTAAAACTAATGTGGTGTAAGAGTGGATAACACATATAAATTTCACAAATATTTATAGTTTTATTTGATTAATGGGTTACTATAGATGATTTATTGAAACAATTTCTAGGTTATCTTGCCCACTCTCTATGTTAACTCAAAAAGGAGTTAAATTCATATGGACAAAGGAATGTGATGAATATTTTCCACAATTGAAAAGAATATTGGATAATTCTCAAGTGTTGTATTTGACATCTAGAAATGGTGAGTTTGTCACATATAATTATTATTATTTGAAGGGACTTGGTTTTTCTTGATGAAATATTATCAGGTATTTTCCTATTCATCGCCCCAATTGAAAATATTGGGATATAATTAACTCACACATGATCTTGAGATGGTTGTATCAATTTTTTCTTTAAAAATAAAGATATATATTTTATATGGGGTAAAATTTGAATTATATACTAACCATAAAAGTTTAAATTTTATATTCACTCAAAAAAGTTGAACATGAGGATGAGAAGATGGTTGGAATAAATAGAAGATAATGATTACAAAATTAAACATCAAATAAGTAAAGAAAACATGGTATACAATACCTTTATATGAAAAGAAAATTCATTATTAGCTATGCTACATTTGGAATGTGATCCATTGGTTAATGATTTAATGAATTTTGGCCTAGAAATTGTGTATATAGGAACTCCCACTCATTTGGTTCATGTGTTAATGTATTTATCATTGTCAACTAGAATTAAGCATACCAAAAAGAAAGATCATGGTCTGTAAGAAAGAGTAGAGTTGGTTAGGAAGGGTTTGTTTCCTAAATATAATGTTGAAAAATAAGGTGTTGAAATAATTGTAAATAGTTAGCATGTGCCAAGTGATCCCTTATTGAATAAGGAATTGTCATGTGAATCTCATAGATTTTCATTTTCTGTTTATTAAAATGATACTTATATATAAATATACCTTTATGAATATTATTGGTGGGAAGGAAGGAATAAAGGTATGTGATTCTGGTTAATGTTGACCATTTGACAAAATCTATGAATTTTATTCATATTCAAGATATAATGTATTTAGATCAAATTTTTAGACTTTATCTCAAAGATATAGACATATTACATGGATTTCCTCAATTTCATAGAAAATCAAAGGGAATGATTTATAGTTTAGATGATATTATTTGATATTTGACACTATATTACTAGGGAAGTTTGGATAAATATTTTTCTTTAGTTTAATTTTCATATAATGATAGTTTTCATTATATAATATAGATGACACCTTTTTTGGAATTATATGGAAAGCAATGTCAGACCCTAACATGTTGGGATGAAGTCGGTGAAAGAAATTTATTGGGACCAAAAATGGTTGAAGAAATGATTCATAAGGTAAATATGATTCAAAAACATTAGAGGGAAGATCAGATCATGTAGTATTTTTATATAGATAATAGGAGGAAATACCTTTCGTTTGAGATAGGTGATCATGTATTTCTTAAAATATCTCCTTGGAAATGTGTTATTCATTTCAAAATGAAAGGAAATATAATCCCATAATTTATTTCAACATATTAATTTCTAGAAAAGGTGGGATCATTTTCTTACTGATTATCATTTCCTCTGAATTTATATCAGGTAAATGACGTGTTTCAAGTTCCATTGTAATGGAAATATATACCTGATGCATCTCATGTTTTGAGCCTTATGGTAACTTAGTTAGAAGAGAATTTTTATTATAAGTAAAATAAAGTTCATATTTTAAATTTCAGAGAGAATTTATTATGGAATAAGGTAGCTCAACTGGTTAATGTTTTTTGGAATAACCACATGATGGAGGAAGAAACATGGGAAACTAAAAAGGTTGTGAGAAAAAATATCCCTGCTAGTTTAAATAAGGAATAAAATTGCATGGACGTCATTTATTTAATAGGGGAAGAATGTGAAAAAACAAGTAATTTTAATAATAAAACTATTTCATGTCTTAATGATATTCATGATTATATTTTATGGATTCATATTCACTTTATTAATTTTAAGGAATATTTCAATCAAAAAAGAAATAGTTTCATTCTAACTAAATTGTTTTCCATTTATAATATGGTTTTATGTAAAAGTTAAATTTATTAATTTTATAAATTTAAATGGATAAAATTAAATTAATTTTTCAATTAAAAATATCAAATATATATTAGGGTGAGTTTGTTGTATTTTTATGAAAATAATGATATTTTAGTGAATAGTGATAAATATCAGTTTTTGAAAAACAGTCATTTTTTATTTAAATTAATTAATTTTAAATTTATAATATATTTTTTAGTTAGTTTTAAATTAATATAAGGTCCTTCTTATTTAATATTTTCTAATAATTCCATATAAATCAATATTATATTTTATTTTAGTATGAGTTAATTTTTATGCTTAGTTTTTTTTTCTAAAAAACTTTTTCATTGCATTTTTTACATATAATAATATAAATTTCAAAAACATCTAAAAATTTAATCTTAAAAAATGGATTCCATATTTTTAATTAGGAGGTTAAAATTTATTAATAAGGTAAATTTTATTTTTTAGTCATTATGAATAATAACTCTGGAAAAAATGTATCACTATAGTAAAGGGTTAATCGAGTTAATTAAGGAATGTACTTTGTGATAAAGACACAATATTTCAACTTAAATAATATGGGATGATGTTATTTCTATTCTTATCACATTATATTGATTTTTGATCCACTTTATCATGATGAAGATATTTATAATACTTAAAACCTTTTAAAAAAAATCACAAGTGTGTCACTCCAATAACTTATAAAAGGTCACCACTTATCCTCTATTGATCACACCTCTTGAGTCTCTTAGCTTGACCATGATCTACCCAAATACATTCATAAACTTCAACCACATGAATTTGAGGCTCTCGTATCATCAAAATACTAACTTAAAAGGCTAAAGTTGTAAGGTAAATTTGGTTTTTCCAAAGATGTGGAGTTAAAGTACATATGTGGTGAGTTGAACTTGAGGTAAAAGATTTTTATTAAAAACATTATTTTAACATTTTTATAGTTTCTATTCGATTTTCCTATATATTCATGTTTTTAAAATTATTTAATAACTCTATTATTATACCGAGATTTATGTTTAAATCCATTTTAAACCATGTTTTACTTTCTTTATGAATGTTTTAAAAGAATACTTTTAAACTTTTTCGAAAATGGTATTTTTGACATTTTTACTGAATTGTAAAAGGAAATTTTTTTTAACATATGCGACATGACATAAATTTCCCACTATCATTATTTCTATTTATTTAAAAATATTCCTCTTCAAAATTTTTTGGTTTTTCAAAATAATACCATATTTTTTATTCTAATGGGGATTTTGTTAAAGAGTTTCCAAATAAAAAGGATTTTTATCCTTATGTTTATACGAAGACCAAAAGTGATTATAATAATTTGTTAAATTGAATAATTTGTGAGATTTTATGATGTAAATGGACGTTTCTATGTGTTTTATGTATGTTATGGTCCTTGGACACTATTTATGATGATGGGTGAGTTAGATGTAACTCTTTAATGCATTGGGTAATGATTATATTCTATAGGGAATTATATTACAATTAATCGTGTATGTTATTTCTATTGAATCCAAGTAAGTATTTTTATTTTTTTAATGTGTGTTTGGTGAGTGAAGATAAATTACCAATGCTTGTATAATTGTTATGGTTTCAAAAAATGGTATTGGATGTCATGTTTGAGCAATTCTCCTTGTTAAATGTAATGATTGTTGATCTAATCTAAAAAGTCAAAGACTTGTGTTAATGGTAATCGAAGATCTGAAACGATGTTTTCAACATTCATGAAAAATTAGGAATAATTAATTAAAGTCCATGTAAAATATATTTTTTAGGAATATTAAATGTGATAAGAATTATTTTTAGGGATATTTTTAGAATTCTTATCTGGTGGCATTTCACACTTAGATATTTTCTAATTGTTGGGAAAAAATTTAACAAACCACCTAAACAGCCAAAGGGATACTGTGTAGCTACTACATGGGTGGTAAATAAGGTAAAAATATATCTATACAAGGTGGTAACTGAGTATATTTATGTATAAGACTTCACAGAGTCATGGTAGGAAAATATAACCAATATAGTTGTGCACAAGTGAGTGTGCATGGAGGTAGGCCAGTGGTCCTGAATAGGGAGGTGCGGCACATGAAGCATTGTACGCATAAGGGTATCTAGTTTCCGAACCTGCTGCTAGCTTGACCACTTGGTAAATTAGAGAATATTATTTAGTGGCACATGACTAGTTGAAGTATTGATGTGGTATGGTATATATGTAGTTATTGATAATGTGTTAAAAATGTTACATATATAACACTGACCACCCAATCAAATTAATCTCTGCCATTTGATTGCATCACTCATCATATTTAACCTATTTGAGATGATTTATTGCACAAAATGAATCCATTATTTGTTATTCATCATTCTGATGATCTCTTGTGATAAAACTAATAGATCAAGACTCACTCAATTATAGATAACCTCTATGCATGTCATTTCCATCTTTCATGCATGTGATCATTTGAAGAATATTATTCTGAAAAAAAAACAAATTTTAAAGTGTATTTTCATAAATTTGGAATGTGTGGATGAGTTTGATATTATAAAATGATGAGGCATGTGACCATCATCACATGCACATGATAAATTCATTGTGAAGAAAAAGCTCTATCACTTGTAATCTAAGATGCCTCCTTTTCTGATGTCTCATGATACAAAATAAAAATAGGAAAACCCATATGATAATCTTTCAGATGATGAGATATTTAGGTATTTGAAATCATTGACTTATGTGGAATATTTATCAAGATTCTAAGAAAGTGAAGTGAAAAAATATAGGCGGTTATCATCACCTATAAATACCTAGGGATGGACGATCCTTCAGTTGTTTTTACTGGTCAAGATTCTTAGACTCTCATTTTCCAGAGAGAAATAGAGAACCATGAAACATTTTTTTCATGATAATAAGATATTTCATACACATTGTGTTATAATAAGGTTGTAATTTTCCTGTTCTCTTTCCTATTTTAAGAAATCTCCTAGGTTACACGAAGAGTAAATGCACTCAAGGGTTCCACAAAGCTATATGAGTTTTCACAATGTATTGAGATCTTGTGAATCACTAGTTTTCATAAATAAGTGTGTTAATATTTGATAAGGCCATGCAATATGTTATTTAAATAGAACATTAGTTTCATGAATCACACATTTCTACACAATAAGAAAGAATACATTGAGAATTCACTTTTCATGAAGAATACAAGAGATATCGTAATACTATTTTCATGATCAAGAACCAATTCAGGTCCATGAAAGGAAGATAGTAATGAATGAATTAAGAATGTGAATCTATAAGATCTTGATAATAATATAGAGACATAATTCACTAGAACATAAAATAACAAGGATGGTAAACCCTTATGTTCTAGGGATTTCATACTTACACCATGTATTATATATTTCATGCATGAATTAAAAGTTTACTAGTTAATAATTAAAGAAATAATTATGAGTTTAAATTTTTCAAGTTCTATATTGAAAAAAACAATATTAAATAAATTTTTTGCATCACTTTCACATATTAAAGTGAGTCCGTGACTTCATCAGATCTAAGGAAGAAAATCTCCCTGATCATTGTTTCATTGATACAACAGATCATACATTAGTGATCAGAAATATTTGACTATATCCACCAAGATAGAATGGTACTTGAAATAGTTTAGATTATAAATTTGGATCCAGTAATCTCATGTAATATGATTGATATCTAATAGTGTAGAAACAACTAGGAAGTGGAAGAGTTCATTCTACAATGGATCAATCTTTAAATAAGGATTGGAATAGTTGAATAAATATAAAGATCCTCTTATTCAACTCAATATTTTGATGTCTAGTTTGGACTCTATGTGAAGTAGTATAGAGATATTCTTGTGTGAATAAAGAGTGTGAAGTCCAATGTGGACTATGGTAGCACTATATGAATTAGTCTAAAGATCCTCATATGTAGAATCAAGAGTTAGAATACAATGTGACTCTATTTTAGCCATTATAATTGATGAAAAGATTATAGTGGAGAATACATGTTGTGTGGAAGGGGGTATAAATAAATGGAAATTATTATGTCTTTATATTAAACCTTATAAATACCATGTACTGTGTAATATATTTTTATTTCTTCATAAAAGATGATTCTGTGAGATATCACTAAGTGGATGAAGAATCTTAATAAGTTCAAGATGTTAAGTTAAAAGGGAAATAATTTAGAAAAAGAAAAATACTTATTTAACACCCTTATCAGTGGTAAATCCGTTATGTTTTTCTATAATTGGTATCATAGGAATGATACCTCTAAAGATCCAAGTTAGCTTTTATAAAGTGAAAATTTCAGGAAATTAGTGAGCTAACTCATATGGATAAAAAGGAAGTTACTCATAAGGATAAGAATATAGATATTTTCTCAATGAAATAAAAGAATAAGAAAAGAAACAAGCATGGAAGTTAAAGAAGAATTTTATATTAAATAGAGACACACCTCTAACTAAAGGTAATCTGAATAATATAATTTATAATAATTCTTTTGATTTTTATTCTTCTAATAAAGAGTGTTCAAGTTGTGATGATGATGTATCAATTAGTGATATTTATTCTAAACTCAAATAACATCTAAATAAATTTCTTAAAGAAATGGTAAATTATATTATTATAAGTTTCATAGGTCTTTAGCATGAAAAATTATAACTAGAAGTATAATTTTATTCAATGTAAGAGTCATTGGAAAAAAAGGATGGAATATTCAACACTCTCACAAAACTAATTAGAGAAAAGGATGAAATAATCTATCTTTTTCGTGAAAATATACTGAAGTGATTGAATAATTTAAAAGTAATGTTTGTAAGAAATATTTAATTGATATTTTTTTATAACCCATCCATTCACTTTATGTAGCTAACAATAAATTTATGAATGGAGTTTTCATTCTTTTAATTGTGACTTATTTAATAATGTAGTAAAATGAACATGTACCACATTATAAAACCAAATAATTTTTAAAATAATAATTTTAATATTACCTTTAGAGAAAAAATGAACATAAAAATTAAAATTATTAAAATGAGACAATAAATAGAAAATAAGACAACAAGAATAGAAAATTATGAATCCACTTGATCCCCCAGAATAAAATAACTCATGAAAAACACTATAAAAATGAGGTAGAATGTGTTGGAAACACAGTGTATATATGGTTGAATTTGTTTTCAATAGTTGTCAATGAAGATCAAAATGGAGGAGATCAAGAAGTAGTCCAATGAAATGGAGGAATATAAATTCCGATGATTGTTGTACTGATCATAAGTTCAAAGAACAAGTGTCAAACGTGACACATTGTTTACAATAGTGAATAATGTGAGGTATAATCCATCTGATGATGATTAAAGAAGAATGGGGTTTTGTTGAAGACCATGAAATTCCTCTTGATTACATGAGAACCATGCAAGAGACTTCATGAAGAATTGAATCGTATGTTTTGCATGAAGTAGATAATGACAGTTGAAGAAGAAGACAATGTGTGAGGGATTGGAATTATGATATGGCCATGCACTTCACATTGTTTCCAAATATGATGATGATAAAGCTGATCTATCAAAGGATATACATCTTGATAGTGGAGTTTCTGTTGAAAGAAGAAGAGTTGGTGAAGGATACAAATCACTGAAAATAAGTGTTTTTGATGTGATCATGCTTGTTGAAAAAGAAAACAAATGACATACAAATTTGTTGAAAAAAGAGATTCCATGGTGGAATGTCGAGTTCAAGGACTGTGGTTAATGATCCATGTTTTATTCAAGAATGTCGACAAAGGAATGGATGATATGGAGGTGGTACAAAAATAGCACATACAAGGTGGCGCCGTTTTCCAGTGTTTGCCAAATTTTTTGGCCTAAAAATCGACAAATGGAGAAAACTGGTTTTGGAAAAGAGACTTGTGCACCGTGTACTTGAAGAAAAGGGAACCTGCGCACCTAGTGTTTTTCAAGATCAGAACATGGAAAACTAGAAAAGGAAAGAAGGTCGTGCAAGTATTGTGTTAGCCATGCAAGTGACATGTGCGCCGTGAAGAGACTTGTGAACCGGTACCTAGGAGGATTGGAAACTTGCACGCCTATTGTTTTCCAGGATCAGATCATCAAAATATAGAAAAGGGAATAATTTCACGTAATTATTGGCGTGGTCGTGCAAGTGAGTAGCGTGACAGAGACTTGGGCGGATGGACCTACGCGCCGATGAAAGACTTGCACACCGTGACACAGGGTATCCGAATGCCTATAAATAGAAGAGCACCCCTCCTCATTCGGGACGAAGTTCAAGAATTAGATATTGTTCGAGCACTCTTCGCGTAGGTGGTTAATCCGCACAAGTGGTAGTTGGGTCGCGCAAGTAGAGGTTGCACACCGGTTGCTGGTTGCATGCCCAAGGTGATTTGGGAGAGAAAGGAAGTGAGTCACGCACATTTGAGGTTGATGGAGGCGGTGTCACTCAGGTGGTTTGGTGATACCAGCATGCCAGTTTGGACTTGCGCACCAAAGACTTGCGCACCGTATTGGGACTTGCGTGATGGGCTTGGAGAAGAGCGCCAGGTGTTGTTGGAGTATGCCCATCTTTTTGGAACTGCATGAAAGATGAGAGATTGCTCAATACCTTCAGTGAAACAGATGATGTATTCATTTGAAAAGACAGAAGAACAATGAATAATTCGGTTTTATGAAGAGAAGTGGTACCACACACACATGACTGGTGTTTAACATCCTCATTGTGCTTTGATAAGAGAAGAATAACGGTCCGTGCAACTAAACTCAGATCTGCACAGAAAGAGGGGAATATATCAATACACTCAGGTGTTAGTATTGGGAATCAAATGAAGAGAAGAAGAAGATTTAGAGCATTCAGTTATTGCACTAAATAAGAATATTGAATACAAAAGAGCATCAACTTAGAACTCTGATGAAAGCATTGTCTTATGCTGAACAGAAGACAAAGACATCAATGCAAATCTGTTGAAGAGACCATCAGATCTATAAACTGAGTGGGACTTCCCCAAAGGAAGCAAGCAAGGGGGAGTCCATGGGAGTGACCCGAGGGAAGTAGTGACCTATCCCTGAACCTTTGTAAAGGCAGTGAGTCTGGAACAGAGCGACTGTGCCCAAACCTTGGTAATCCACAGCTAGTGAAGTATAGTGGAATTTGGTACGACCATCAAATTTTCAGCGTCTGCTCCTTGGATGTATCCCTTAGTGTTGAACCAAGTAAAAATTGATGTGTCGTCTATTTCAATGTGAATGTTTCATTGCTGATCATATCCATCATACAGGTTTAACTAGTTCCTACCAATGTGGGAACAAGATCCCCAACATTAAAAAGAAAAAGTTGACACCCTGATTCACCCATCCCCTCTCAGGGTGTCCCGAGGTCCTATAATTTGTATCAAAGGGAAAGGTTCATGTATGTTGGATACTATATAGTAATCCTATTCATAAGAGGATTTGAGTTTCGTTCCTAAAGTCAACAATGAAGAGAAGTCTTGATAATGACTCAGTCATTTTTGAGTAGAATCCTACATCTAGCAAGACCACGACAAATATGAAAAAGAAAGAGAATAATTAGTTGAAGAGGTCCATGATATCCAAAGAAGATGCAGTATCTAGTTCTCCTTTCTCTTCCAATAATTAAGAAATATCAGGTGTGGAAAGTATCGAGCTTCTGTCTCGTGATTCTACCACAGGAATGGAAGACAATTCTATCGCAAGTGATCATGATAAATTAATAAGTTTTCTACGTGATATTCTAGAAGAAAGATTTGATCCTATTTTTAGAATATTTCAATTCATGCAGGCTGAGATCAATCGATTAGAAAGAGAAACTGATAATTTGGAAAAGGTCTTGGAAGGAAAAATTCTTGAATGTTTAAAGCTCACCAAACAGATTAAAGTCTTTGAAGAAAAAGAGTAAGTCAATAAGACTCTAAAAGAAAATATCCTTTCACTTGAAGCTGAGATGAAGAAGATAAAAGGAGTCAAGAGTTTTTGTTTGGAAGAAACTTCCATGATATTCAAGGAACTTGACTCTTTTTTACAAAACAATGTTAAGATGCATGAAGATGAGGTTGGAAGATTGAAGAAGACTTGAGAAGAGAAGATGATCATTATTGGAGATCAGAAGATCATCATCAATATTGAATGTCAAAAATTGGAAGCCCAATTGATAGATCATGAGAAGACCAATATTGAGACTTCACAAAATAATGAAATAGGAGATGCTAGTACTCAATGTTCATTGGAGGATAATAAAGCTGAAATACCTCCAACATGTGACACGAAGATTATGAAAACTATTGATTATCCATATCAAGAAACAATATCTGTTTCCATTCAATGCATACTGGAGGATACTAAAGTCAAAATACCTCCGACATGTGATAAGAAGATCATGACTTCACTCATTGATCTATCACAAGCAACTGAGAAATTGAAGGTACCATCCAAACCATCTTGTACTCATGTTTCTAAATACGTTCCCACAATCAGTGCAGGCTGGAAGAAGAATTCTAAACAAGTATGGTTGAGGAAAGGTGAGGAGAAGAAACCTACCACCATGGGTAGGGTGGATGGGATGAAAAAGGTGGAATTTGGTTCCTCAAATAGAGAACAGAAAGTTAAGTAGGCCAAAAAACCTAATACAGAAGATACAAAGAAGAAAAAATTTGTGGGTCAATGTTGGTGCTGCAACAGATTTGGGAATTGTGCACCAGATTTTTGGTACAATCCCTTTAATGGAAAATCACAAAGAAAGCACGTATCAAAGGGAAGAAATCCATAGAAGAAGAAGCAACATATGCAGTTCTAGAAGCATCTATTTACAGCAAACATATTTGGAATGCTTGATAACATCTATGATGTATGCAATGGCAGTGGTCACAAGGTAAGTATATGACCACATCAACATTCTTTCACTATTGATAAGAAAAGATGACCTCTGATTCCATCTAAGTATGAAGCAAGTACCTTGGGAATAAATTAGAATAATAGTGTGAACACAGATTCTCCCAAGAATATCTCAAGTAGGGAAGCTGAGAAGATCTGATATTTTAGATCCATAAAATTGAAGGGTCATTAATCCCCAAGAGAAACTAAGATAGATGAAACTCCAATGAACCAATGTAGAAGATCCAAACCTGCTGCAATAGTTCCAAATGACATGTTGGTCATGTTGCCAAAAGATTTGGAAATAATGAGGAAACTTGAAAATGAACAAGCCAGGGATAGTGGTAAAGAAAAAGAAAAAATTTCATTTGATGAAGACAGAGTGCATCAGAGATTTCAAACCAAGAGAAACATGTGTCAAAGAAGTTCTGTGTGAGAGATGTATGAAATCTGGTCACATTGAAAAAGGCTTTATAACCATAATACCAGATCAAGAAACAGTTTTCAAAAGGAGTAATTACGTGTCAATCAAGAGGTTTATTAAGCAGAACAATTATCCACACAAAGAAGAAGATAATGTGAAGAGAGCCATACCACTTTAACACATATCCGAACATATGTTCAAATGTGCAGGCATGAAGACTGGAGTGAACAGAGGAACTTGGTTGAGAAAAGAACCTCAACCATGCAGCTCATTTTCATGAAGCAAGGAGGAACCACCTTATTCCCTTAATCATTTATGTATTATATTTTTTCTAATAATGCAGGGAATTGAAGGTGAAGCATGCTCTCAGGGGGAGAACATGAGAAGTTGTGAATGCTGTCAACTCTTGATAGCTATGTTAAAGAATTTTCCATCCTTGGAAGATTATTCAATTGATATTCAAAGATTAAGATGATGAAGGATCTCTATTGATTAAGATGATGAGGAGTGTTTCCCTTGAGGGGGATAAAAATAAAAGAAGATTCCAAAATCATTGTTTCAATTTGTATCAAATCTAGCTGGTATTAAATGCAATTACTCTATAAATTTCTTGAAGATCATGTCATTGGAGAAGGTATGTCATTTCCACAATCTCCCAACCTTGGTTACCCAGAACATAGATCTTTCTACAAAGGGGTAGTACCTGAATTGATCAGTGACATAAGAAGAATGGAAGTGCCCCAAGGCCACTTATCCTGCTGATTGCACTTGAATTTTTTTGAACTATTTGCTGATGCGAGTGAAGGAGTTTCAGGTTGATTATTCCCTATCACATTTGATTTCTTTTACCCAAAATGAAAGTGGAAACCCCTTGAAGACAAATTACGTTTATTCTCATCTCATGTGGTATCATGATCTGTGAATAATGGACAACCTTGTTGTCTAAATCATATCCTCTTGTTTTCTATATCGAGCATTGCTCAAGTAGAAATAGAGTGAAATAATTAATGAAACATTGCTTAAGTGCAGATTGATACCCTCCCTACCATGAGTTTGTAGTTATTGTCAATAAGGGGGAGAGAAAGTGAAATGAAATTTTGAACAGAAAGTTGATTGAATAGAAGATTCTCATTTTGACATTGAAGAATTCATTTCAGAAGATATGTAAGGTATTGACAACAAAATAAAAAAGGGGAGATTTTTGGGACCACTTTGTATATATGTTTGTATTTGTTGTCAATAGTTTTCAATGAAGACGAAAATGAAGGAGATCAATAAGTCCTCCAATGAAATGGAGGAATGGAAATTCCGATGATTGTTGTACTGATCATAAATTCAAAGAACATGTGTCAAAGGTGACACATTGTTTACAACAGTGAAGAATTTTAGGTATAATCCATCTGATGATGATTAAAGAAGAATGGGGTTTTGATTAAGACCATGAAATTCTTCATGATTGCATGAGAACCATGCAAGAGACTTCTTGAAGAATTGAATCGTATGTTTTGCATGAAGTAGAGAATGACGGTTGAAGAAGAAGACAATGCATGAGGGATTGGAATTATGATATGACCATGCACTTCACATTATATCCAAATATGATTATGCTAAATCTAATCTATCAATGGATATAAATCATGATAGTGGAGTTTGTGTTGAAAGAAGAAGAGTTTCTGAAGGATACAAATCGCCGAAAAGAAGTGTTTTTGAGGTGATCGTGCTTATTGACAAAGAAAACAAATGGCATACAATTTTGTTGACAAAGGAGATTCCATGGTGTTATGTTGAGTTCAAGTACTGTGGATAACGATCCAAGTTTTATTGAAGAACATCGAAAAAGGAATGGATGATCCGGAGGCAGTACAAAAAGAGCACATACAAGGTGGCACCTGTTTCTAGTGTTTGAAAAAATTTTGGGCCTGAAAATCGACAAATGGAGAAAACTGGTTTTGGAAAAGAGTCTTGTGCGCTGTGTACTTGATGAAAAGGGAACCTGCGCGCCTAGTGTTTTTCAAGATCAGAATATGAAAAAATGGCAAAGGAAAGAAGGTAATGCAAGTATTGGGTTGGCCGTGCAAGTGACATGTGCGCCGTGAAGAGACTTGTGCGCCGGTGCCTAGGAGGATTGGAAACTTGCATGCCTATTTTTTTTATAGGATCAGATCATCAAAATATGGAAAAGGGAAAAATTCCGTGCAAGTATTGGTGTGGTCGCACAAGTGAGTAGCGTGATAGAGACTTGGGCGGATAGACCTGTGCACCGAGGAAAGACTTGCGCACCACTGCGCAGTGTATCCGAATGCCTATAAAAAGAGGAGAACCCCTCTTCATTAGGGACGAAGTTCAAGACTTAGATATTGTTCGAGATCTCGTCACGAAGGTGGTTGAGCCACGCAAGTGGTAGTTGGGTCACGCAAGTAGAGGCTGCGTGCCGGTAGTTGGCTGCGTGACCAAGGCGGTTTGGGAGAGAAAGGAAGTGAGTCACGCAGGTTTGAAGTTGAATGAGGCGGTGTCGCGCAAGTGTTTTGGTGATACCTGCACACCAGTTTGGACTTGCATGTCGTATTGGGACTTGTGCGCTGGGCTTGGATAAGAGTGCCTGGTGCTATTGGAGTACGCCCGTCTTTTTGGAGCTGCATGAAAGCTGATAGATTTCTCGATACCTTCAGTGCAACCGATGATGTATTCATTTGAAAAGACGGATGAATAGTGATCAATTTGGTTTTATGAAGAGAAGTGGAACCGCACACACATGACTAGTGTTTAAAATCCTTGTTGTGATTTGAGAAGAGAAGAAGAACAGTTTGTGCAACTAAACTCAGATCTTCATAGAAAGAGGGGAATATATCAATACACTCAGGTGTTAGTATTGGGAATCAAAGTAAGAGAAGAAGAAGATTTAGTGCATTCAGTTATTGCATTAAAGAATAAGATTGAATACAAAAGAGATTCAACTTAGGACTCTGATTCCAGCATTGTCTCATGCTGAACAGGAGACAGACTTCAATGAAAATCTGTTGAAGATACCTTCACGTCTATAAACTGAGTGGGACTTCACCAAAGGAAGTGAGCCAGCAGGAGTCAACAGGAGTGACCTGAGGGAAGCAGTGAGCTATCCCTGAACCTTTGTAAAGGTAGTGAGCCTGAGACAAAGCGATTGTGCCCGAACCTTTGTAATCCACAGCTAGTGACGTATAGTGGAATTTGGTATGACTGGCCACTTGTCGGCGTATGCTCTTTGTACGTAGCCCTTAGTGGTGAACCAAGTAAAAATTGACGTGTCATCTCTTTGCATGTGAATGTCTCATTGCTGATCATATCCATCATACAGGTTTAACTAGTTCCTACCAACGTGGGAACAATATCCACAACTTTAAAAAGAAAAATTTGACACCCTGATTCACCCCTCCCCTCTCAGGGTGTCCCGGGGTCCTATAGAATGTTGGTAATGGAATATCTATTTTTGAAAATGAAATATATAACCTTGATTGAAAATAGGAGTGAATGAATAATAAAAGAAATATTAGTTATTTATAGGAATAAAGGATCCCATATAACCATTAAAAATTTGATCATTAGAATAGTAACCTAACAATCAGAATAATAATATGATAGTTGAAATAGTAACCTGACCGTTGGAATAGTAATCTGACCATTATGAATAGTAAACTGATGATTAGAATAGTATAATCACCTATGTTAGAATAAAATAATATTCAGGTACCATATAAAATTAAAATATGATATATTTATATCATAGTATATATAAATAAATGTTTCTAAAATGATAAATTATCTATTTTTATTTTTTAAAACATAAATTTTATAAGTGAAATTTTATAATAGATATAATTATTTAAAAGAAAATTTATTTATAAATTAATATTATGTTTTATTATAACTGTAAGAAA
The DNA here is from genome assembly GCA_963277665.1 of Viscum album. Taxonomy (NCBI): domain Eukaryota; kingdom Viridiplantae; phylum Streptophyta; class Magnoliopsida; order Santalales; family Viscaceae; genus Viscum; species Viscum album. Next base: position 903,916,993 of record OY728166.1, on the reverse strand, counting down.
ATTTTATGAGACAATAAGTGATTTTTCAAAGGGGAAAAAAATCAATTATAATATCAAAATTGAAATTTTTATAAGAAATGGAAATTTTATTTAAAAATTAAATTTCTCATATTTAGAAAATAATTTTTATAAAATGGATTTATTTTTTTAATCAACACATTGAAAAAAAACTTTAGGGTGAATTTTTGAAATTTTTCTAAAATAGTTGAATTTTTTGTGAGTAGTAAAATACCACAATAGACGGTAATTTGCGTTATATAAAAAATACATGAAAAAACGAGTCAAATATAATGAAAGTGACCATTTTATCAGAATAAAATACATAATTTAATTTATATAGTCCAAATAATAAATACTATTGATAGTCTTGAGTCAAGATAATAAACTAATGAATATAATTATCAAAAACACCCCTCTCCTCCCCTTATAAATACCACCCCCACCCCTTCACCTCACCCTATATAATCCTTATATCTTGATAAATTCATACTGAATTACCTTCTAAACCTCTTACTTATATCTTGGTTCTTACAGGATAACCAAAAGACCAATTCCAAGTGCCTTAAGGAGGTTGTCAAGGAGATGACATTCAAGAGGTAAAATCTTCCAACTTTCTTTTTTTAAATCTTTTCTTATCCTACCTTATCCTTGACTCCCTTATATAAGATGGAATAATAAATCCTATATCATATATATACTATAATTTTATATTGATAATGTAATATCTACCATTCACCCCTTCTCATATCCTCGCATTCCAAGAAAAATACTATGACTGTTCACCAACTTCATGGATGAGGAATTTTAGTTTTTCACTAACACCATAATGTTATATGTGTAAATTAACTTATAATTGTTTAAATTAGACTAAATATGTTTATAATAAATGGTTTCAAATTATGGGATGATTATATAGTCATAATATTAAATAAGAATGGATCTAGTTCATGTTGGTCGGTAAAATCGCCAAAATGAACTAACTAAATAACTTTACCATTTTTAATAAAATATTCATCCCTAGATTAAAGATAAAATAATATTTGGGACCATTGAAATTAATTTAAGTTCATGAAGATAATTCCATTTCACTTATGGAGTTTTAGTCCTATTTGAAAATAACATCTATAACTACAGAAAAATGATACGACAATGGAATCGTCCAATGAGTGCTCCCAAAACAAAAAAATTAAACATTATATCTCATTGAAATAATTGTGAATAAGAACAATTAAATTATAATAAATAAAATATAGATGTAAATTTTTTTAAATTATGTAATTAATAAATCAAATTTTATTGTCTAGGTTGTTAAGTGCAAGTGCAGAACAGATTCTTATATAGGGTATGTGATCTCTTTGAACCACCTTTTTTCTTTGGGCTATGAAACCCTCTCTATAAATCACTTTTATCTCTCTTTTATATTATGGAATTCTTATAAATTTTATATATGTATGTTATATATAAACCATGTCATAACCTGGTTTTTCACTTAGGTATGGATCCTTTAAATATCACTTTAATTCATTATTTTGGACCTAATATGGATACCTAACGAGTTATTGAGGTTTTGAGGGTGTCTGGGGCTTGTTTAAAGCCCAAGACTTGGATTTTTTGGGAAAACAATTCATGGAGCATGGTTTTTAGTAAACCATGTGGTAAGGACACATGGTTATATCAATCACTGTGGGTGGTGTCTTTTTTGTTAGATCCTTTCCACACGATTTCCCTACCTGTGCAGCCTAACCTTGCGAGTGCCCCTTTTTCCTAGGTACCCATTCATGGTTTGTGAAAGGTTTTTCATGTAGTGTGAACAGACAATGGAAAGGGTATTTTATGGGTATTTTAAATATTTTCCCCTTAATTATCTAATTAAGCCTCCTCCATCCTCCTAATCCAAATTCCTATGGGATTATCCTATTTTCCCAACATTTTGGATCTATTGGAAGGCCTACGGTAGGGATTGAAATATCTCCTTCATCCGGGATCTGATTGAGCTTCCATTTGTCACATTGAATGTGCAATGGTAAGTAATAAAGTCCTTTTTTAGAATTCTTCTCCTATCTTTCTTTTGACCTAGTTATTGAGGAGTGATCATTTTTTTTAATTTTCCTCAGATCTACTGCATTCTATGCCGAATCAGAGGCCAATATCAGAGGAGCAGAGTCTTACAACCCTAAGGTGGGTGGTCTATAACTCATTCTTCAAGTTAATTGATTTTGGAATTGTTGTTTGGGGCCCACTGATTTCATTAGGATCCATTTATTGAATTTATATGTCATGATTTTAATCCTTAAAATTGTATTATTATGCTATTTCCATATATGTTTTTAATTTTTGGTGGTTATTCCCACAATTCCCAACACCCCAAGTAGGGTGATATGTTATAATTATTGTTTTAGTGTTTTTAAACTTTGGATCCATCGTTCGGGTGTCCTCAAGATTTACCACAATAATGGTAAGACTCCTTATAATAAATTCTTGTTGAATCATGTAATGGTGAATAGAAAGCACCATGTCACTTCCACTTGACCCATCGGAGGTAAGTGCTTAAAATAGATAATTTAATGTGAAAGGGAAATTGAAATGTATACAAAGTATATGAGTAGACCAGATTAATTGAGAATGAAAAATAGGTTTCATGTCCATAGCACCCCCTTCCATATTAATGGAAGGTAGCGGAATGAACATTTATTATTGAATATGCTTAAATGGATTAAATGAATAGTTGTATGTTATTTGTCCTTATCACACTAATGAAAGGGAAGGATTGAAAAAAATATACTTATTGATAAATTATGAATTTATTAAAGGGTTATATGCTACTTGACCTTATCACACTAATGAAAGGTAAGTCCTAAACCAAATTATATAATATATGAATTCATTATCAAATTGGTGTGGCCTTACTCGAGGATGCCTTGGATTCTTATTGGGGAATTACTTGTGCACTCAGTAACCCCATTCCGATTCAATTATATGGAATGATTAGGTTGAAACCCACCTAAAACCTGATCCTTGTCTATTCTTGGATTCCTGGTATAACACCACATGATCCCTCACATAGTAATAAAGGATGCCTTGGATAGACTCCTTGGATCCAGCATTGAAAAGTCGGTTTCATGGTTAAAACTCATCGAGTGTAGTCATTTAATAGCCCCATATTACCTTGGATGAACTCCTTGGACTTGGTAGACATATCATTGTGGACTACCTTGGACTATGCTCATTGGATTATACTCTTACCCCTTGCCAATTTACAATTATTACTGATTTGGCGACCCTTGAGGTTTATGTTTCCTTGGTTATTACCTTGGAACATAATTATTAAATATCATTACAGGTTTCCTTGATAAATCTTGGAACCTTCACTATTTCCAACTTGTGACTTATTGATAAACTGGTAACAATCAAATAATGAACTGGTTACATGTTTAGACATCGTCTGAGGGTTGAAGCTGGTACTTGGGTATTTAGTTACATTGGACTGTTTTACTTTTTATATGAATTCTTTCACACTATTACATTTCTATTACATAGGCTGAAGGTTATAGACACCATTGGTGGTGGACTGCTGAGATTTAACTCACACCCTCTCCAGGCTTCGTTTGGTACTCGAATTAGATTATGTAGTTGTAGGTGCTGACAAAGGGATGTATATGACTTCGAACACTTGATTTCTAACTTTTTAGGATGGAAATTGATAGTAGAAGACCTATCTAGAGTTTGGGATACCTGGGATAGTTTTTTTATTTCCTTTACACTTTTTTGTAACATGTTATTCCTACTATATGTTTTCCATGATTTCCAGTTTTCTAGATTCATGACATATCACCATCAGTTACTGTATGTTATTCCAGTTATTTCATTTATTTTTACTGTTGTCTCTATTTCCTGATGTGCCTTATTTTTACTTATATTTCATTCTCTATTTAACTCATTTAATATTTATCCTCTGTGCTACACTTTCATAATGAGGGAATAGTCTCCCCACTGACACATCCTAGGACCTCACTATTAGTATATAGCCTCTAGTGTTTGGATATATGCGCTTGAGGCCATGTGGCCCACTGGGATCGAGGAACCTATTTAGTGGAATTCGGGTTCAGGATGTCATAAAGTGGTATCAAAGGGGTTTCCTTTCTTGAATTACTATTTGGAGAAAATACATGGGAGATTAGGATTGATTGGAACTTGGTCATAAGCCATACTTGGGCGTCACAAACCTAGGTTCCCGATAAAATCCAAGTTACCCAAAATATATTTGTTGTTATGTTTTTGCCTATTACAATTGAAATTGTTTCATAATTTGGAAAAAAACATGTTGTGTGGTGTTGTTGATTATTATTTTGACTAATATTTTATTCCATCCTTGGCCCGATGATATGAGGGTAAGGAACATTGTTACATACATCATATTAGTCACCTAGAATTCAGATTTCATGCATATTCTCATGCCATGTTTGTGCATTTCACTTCTTTACAATGCTTTATTTTCTTGTTATTGTTGATTGATACTATGATAGTTAGCATTTTCTATTAGTATTCTTGGTTGTGGTTGAGTGATTACTTGTCTCAATTCATGAGGTGTTATGGGCCCTCATGGGTGGTGGTGTGTAATTTACTGAGCCAATCCATTATGCTATAAATAAATGGGTGATGTTTTCAGTGATAAGGTGTATGGGATCTGATTTACTTGGAATTTTTATCCAATATAAAGTCTATCATGACATATAAAATTAATTTTCTTGTATATCCTTATCCTGACTTATCATGTTTATGAATGTTAAAGGAGTGAACTTGGAAATAAAATGTGAAATGGAATGATACTTATACTTTGGAACTTACCGATACCTGGACGTCTAAGCGGGTAGTTGGGTTAGTATGCCTTGGACATTGATTTTTATTACAATCAAATTCCACTAGGGATGCTATCTTTCTGATTAAGATTATTCTAAGGCATGTTCTTGGTATTTGTAGACCAATTCCACCATAACATCCTTTTATCGTATGCTAGGAAGGTGTCAATGACCATGCTTAAGATGGGATGGGCCCTAATCCTGTAGTCTTACCCCTAAGAGTGCCACTTGAAGCACCACCGAATATACCTTAATTGGGTATTGATTCCTATTTTTTTTGATATTTTCTTACATTTGATACATTCCATTCATGGTGATCAATGAATTTTACCTATGATGAATGATTTGACTGATGAGTTCTAGCAGTAGTACCCTCCTACCATTTTAGGTGATGAAAGTCCACAGGCTACTGAGTCTTTTCTAGAGGCCATCTTGTCTGTCTTTGAGCATTTGGAAATGAATATAGATCATAGGGTTATGATTTATACAAACATTCTTCAGGATTCATCCAAGAGTTGGTGGGATATGGTTACCTAGGCTGATCACTGTCAAGCTATGGTTTGGTCTAATATCCAGAATATTTTCAATGATTAGTTCTTTCCTCAAACACAGAGAGCTGATAGATCCAGATAGTTCATGTATCTCATATAGGGTTCTATGTTAGTTGTGGAATATTTATCATTTTTCAGTAAGTTACGATGCTTTTCACCACTTCTATCTGGTTATGATATTTCCCATGATAGACACTTCAAGGATGGGCTTGTGTATTCCATCCGTACACTGGTGAATGTCTTTCAGCTACCTACGTTTTTTGAAATAGTCAATAAATCTTACCAATGATCATAACTTAAGGGATGGAAATATGATTGGGTATAGGGGACTAGTTCCATGACATGCTAGTAGTTCTTATGGTGGCAGGAAGCATTCTCTTAAGGATTCTTGTCAAGGTATTGAAAATTGAATTTCCTATTTTGATTTCTCTATAGTGTGTCATCATTGTGGAAAAAAGGAACTTGAAGCCCCATTGTGATAGAGACCAAAATAACTATTGGGATTTTTTCCATATAGGGAATCTTTAGAGGTTCTACAAGACCTTTCTCCCAACTTCGATTGGAAAAGAATCCGCACCAGCTCTACCTTGAGGAGCGATTTCTTTTGCACTGAGTCTAATTGGGAGTTGGAATAACACTAGAAGGAATGACTGAGAAGGAGGTCATGGCTATGGTAACCAGACCCCTGATCACTAGCAACACCAACATATTAGTTATGATAATGGTATTCCGTCAGCTTCATAGGTTTTTGCAGATCAGGTCATTTACATGCACTAAATCCAATACCCACAGATTAGGTTGTAGGACCATCTACAGTATGAGGTACATTTATTATGACATCTATTATAGTATCTTCTTTATTTGATGTAGGTGTTTCAATTTTTTTATTTCTATATCTATCATGGAATGTCTCGGACTGGAGATACAATAATAATACGGTGAAATGACCCCAGATACACCATTAAGGGTATGAACAGAGGGAATACACTAGGGTGGGGATTTTCCCCTTGACGTAGGAAGTTACCCTTTCTCATGTGACCACTTTTTTCTTAACATCATGGGATTTTATTTCATTCCTGGTATTGATTGGTTGGTTATATATCATGCCTTTTTCGACTATTATCACCACATGGTATCGTTTTAATCACTAGAGTGTAGCTGTTATGTACATAAGGGTGAGTGGGATGTATAGGATGGTAGAGGAGGACCAGAGCATTAGGGGATCAGTAGAGTGACCACCTAGATCTCCAATATCTTTATAGATTATTAGGGTTTATGTCAATCTAATATTCCTCCAGCAGTGGATTGTTTTAGGGATTTATTTCTCGACAATTTTTATGGCTTACCTCTTGAGAGAGAGAGAAAGAGTTTACAATCGAGCTTGTTCTAGGAGCATATATAGTATCCATTCCTCCATACAGGATGGAATGTACAACGATCTAGGAGATCAAGTGGAAGTTATAGGATTTAGAGGCCAAAGGTTTTATATTACCTAGTACATCTTCTTTGGGTTCGCATGTGCTTTTCACCAAGAAGGAAGAATGAACCTTACGTCTATGTGTGGATTACAGACGGTTGAACCAGCTTATAGTCAAGAACCGTTATCCACTAACTCAAATAGAAGATCTTTTTGACTAGGTATGAAGATCTAGGGTCTTCTCTACTATCCACCATAGATTGGGTGATCGTCATGTGCGAGTCTGGCCATCAGATATACCTTGTACAACATTCCGTAGTAGGTATGGTTTGTATGAGTACATTGTTATGTCATTAGGTCTTACAAATGCGCCCACTATTCTCATGGATCTAATGAATAGGGTTTTCCACCCCTATCTCAATTCTTTTGTTGTGGTCTTTTTGGATGACATCTTGGTGTATTATCACACTCATAAAAATCATGCCAATAATCTTGAGATCATTCTGTGTACACTGAGAGAGCATTAAATTTATGCCAATCTTGTTAAGTGTCACTTTCGGATCAATAAAGTTCACTTCTTGGGTCATATTATCTCAAAATAAGGTGTATTTGTTGACCCATAAAATGTCAGTGCTTTATTTTCATAAGAGAACCCCAATAACATGTTTGAGATACATAATTTCATGGGGATGGCTATATATTATAGGCATTTAATATAATAATTCTCATTTCATGCTTCACATCTTAATAGAATTACCAAGAATGGTGTTAAGTTCCTATGGTTAGAAATATGTGAGAAATCTTTTCAGGAGATGAAAGGGAGGCCTGTATGAGAACCTATTATGAATCTTCCATAGTTAGGCATAGGTTATACCATATTTTGTGACGAATCAGGCATAGGCCTAGGAGTAGTGATAATACAGGAGGACATGGTATTGCGTATGGATCATGGTAGTTGAGGAATCATTAGAGAAACTATCCAATGAATGGACTTGAGCTAGTAGAAACTGTTCATGCCTCACATTTTTAGAGACACGATCTGTTGGGTGAGTGCTTTGTGGTGTAAAAATATCATAGGAGCCTTAAATATATATTTTCATAGTGTGAATTGAACTTCAGATAGTGGATCTAGGTTGAATATCTATAATAATTTGATTTTGATCTTGCCTATATGCCTGGGGAGGGAAATGAGGTTGTAGATGCACTAAGTTAGAAAAGTCAAACACATGCCATATGGGAAGCTAGTGATGAATTGAAGTTAATGGCCCTCTTATCTAAGCTGCATCCGGAGCTTTATAACATTCATGAGTAGTCATACCTCTCATCTTTGATAGTTACCTATTCTATCCTTGAGAAGGTGAAGAGAAGAAATTTTTCGATCCTAGAGGCTTGGTTCTCTATGATAGTTTATTAGAAGATAACCTACATCTGGATTGATCTGTAGACAGAGATGACAACCTGCATATTCATGGATGTGTCGGGGTACCTAAAGATATGAGAGAGGAGTAGATGAAATATTCCCATGCTTCTCAGTGGGTAGTTAATCCAATCATCTCAAAGTTGTATTGAGATATCAGAGTCTAGTATTGGTGGCTCGGGATGAAGTGTCAAATAGCAGGCTTTATCACTAGGTGTTACACCTGTCATCAGGTAAAGGTATAGCACCAAAGACATATAGGCTTGTTATAACAGCTTTTAGTCTTGAAAAGGAAATTCAAAGATATTTTTATTAATTTTTTGGTTGCATTACCTAGTTCATAGAAAGTTAGAGATGATGTATGGGTAGTTATTGACAGGCTAAAAAAATCACCCACTTCATTTCCATTCAGGATACATTATCAGTTGATGAACTCAGAAGACTGTATGTCCATGAAATCATAAGACTACACAAGGTACCTCATACCATCATTTTAGACAAGGATTCTCGTTTTATGTGACAATTATATTAGGGATAGTAGAACTATATTGGAACATAGGTTCTTCTAATCACATCTTTTCACCCTTAGACCGATGGAAAAATAGAATAGACAATACACGTTCAAGAGGATATGCTCTGAGCATGTGTCTTTGATTTCAATGGTTCTTTATAGAATGATATCTTTCTCATTGAGTTCTCCTATAATAATAGATTCCAATTTATGATTAATATAGATCCTTTTGATGCATTATATAGTAGGCCATGTCATTCCCCCTGCTACTGGATAGAGGCAATTGAGGTAGCCCTTACTAGGTCCTTGTCTTGTTCAGGAGACTTTAGACCTGGTTTAGCTGACCAGAAAGAGTATGAATACTATTCTATCTAGATAGAAATCATATGAAAATATCCATTGATGACCTCTAGAGTTCGAGGTTGGGAATCGTGTTTTCCTTCAAGTATCTCCTAGGCTAGGGTAGTGACAGTTACAGAAGCAGAGGAAGCTATTACCTCATTATTTAGGGACATTTGAGATCCTAGATAGAGTTTGGATGGTATCCTATAATTTCCTACTACCTCAGAGGTACCATGAAATTCATTAAATCTTCTATATCTCACAAGTTCTCTGATATCATACCAACTCATCTCATATATTTTCTCCCGAGGAAGTTGAGTTAGATTTCAACGCTACCTTTGGGGAATATCTATTATGCATTGTTGACCAGAGCAGGGAATCTCTCTAAGGCCAGTATGTCCCTCTAGTATGGGTGATATGGTAGCATGTTTTCATACAATATGAGGCTTGGGAGCAGGAAGCCAATGTATGTACCCAGTGGATAGATTAGTTCTCAGACATCGTTTCACCACCCTTGGAAGGTGAACTTGAGGATGAGTTTTTAAAGGGGGAAGACTGTAAGAACATGGTTTTTAACTTAGTTATGGATCCTTTAAACTTTTGTTTATTTATTTATTTTTTACCTAATATGGATGCCTAATGAGTTTGTGAAGGTTCTGAGGGTGTTTAGGGCTTGTTCGAAGCCCGATACACAGATGTTTGGGGAACACATGGCCTGGAACATGGTTTATAGTAAACTGTGTGGTAAGGCAACATGGTTAGATCAAACTATGTCAGTGGTGTCTTTTTGGATAGTTCCTTACCACATGGTAGGTGAAAAATTTCCCTAACCTTTTGGCCTAAACTTTCGATTTCCCCTTTTTCCTAGGTACCCATTCATGTTTTGTGCATGGTTTTTCAAACCGTGCAAATGATTTTTTATGGGTATTTTTACTATTTTCCCTTAATGATCTAATTAAGACTCCTCGTTCCTACTAATCCAAATTCATGTAGGATTAACATATTTTTTCTCTTATTTTTTTGATATTTAAAGGGAAAAGGTAGGAATTTAAATATCCCCTTCATCTGGTATCTAATAGAGTTTTCGTTCATCATGTTGGATGCACAACAGTAAGTACTTGAGTCCTTTTTAACTATTCTTCTTCTCTCTTGCTCTCGACCAAGTTATCAAGGTGAGAGAATTTTTTTCATTTTTCTCAGATCTACTCCATTATAAGTTGAACCAGAGGCCTTAATCGGAGGAGGAGAGTCATAAAACCCTAAGGTGGGTGTTCTATAACATATCCATCAAGTTCATTGCTTTTGGAATAGTTTTGTGGGGCCCTTTGATTTCTCCAAGTTTTGTTTATTGAATTTATATTTGATGCTTATAATCATTAGAACCATGTGATTATGAAATTTCCATATATGTTTTTAGTATTTGGTGGTTATTCTCACAATTCCCAATTTCCCTTATAGGGTGATATGCCAAAATTTTTGTTTAAGTGTTTTGACACTTTCGAGCCATCCTTCGGGTGTGCTCGAGATTACCACAATAATGGTAAGACTCATTATAATAAATTATTATTGAATCATGTAATGGTGAATGGAATGTACCATTTCACTTCCACTTCACCTACTTAAGTTAAGTGCTTCAAATTGAAAATTTAATTTTAAAGGGAAATTGTCATGTATACTAAGTATATTACTTGACCGGATTAAATGTGAATGAATAATAGGTTTCATGTCCATAGCACTAGTTTCCATATTAATGGAAGGTAATAGAATAAACCTTTATTATTGAATATTCTTAAATGGATTAAATGAATGGTTAAATGCTACTTGTCCTTATCACACTAATGAAAGGGAAGAAATGAACCAAATCGAGTTATTTATAATTTATGAATTGATTAAAGGGATATATGATACTTGGAAAAATCACACTAATGAAAGGAAAGTCTTAGAGAAAATGATATAATATATGACTTCATTATCAAATATGATTGTGCTTACTCGAGTATGCATTGGATTCTTATCAGGAAATTCCTTGAGCACTCAAGAAACCCCATTCCAATTCAAGGATATGGCTTGCCTAGGTTGAAATCCACATAGAGCCCAATCCTTGTCTAATATTGGAAGATCGGTATAACACCATAGGATCCCTCACATAGTACTAAAGGTTTCCTTGGATACACTCCTTGGATCCATCATTGACATGTACGTTCCATGTTTAAAAACCCATCGAGCCCAGTTATTTATTAGCCCCATATTACCTTGGATGAACTCCTTGGACTCAGTAGACATCTCATTGTGGAATGCCTTGAACTATGCTCCTTGGATTACACTCTTTCAGGCTATAGTTATTATTGATTTGGAGACCCTTGAGGTCTAAATATTCTTGGTTATTACCTTATAACGTAATTAATAAATATCATTACAGGTTTCCTTGATATATCTTAGAACTTTCAATATTTTCATCATGTGACATATTGATAATCTGGAAATAATCAAATAATGAACTAGTTACATGTTCAGACACGAGTCGAGGGCTGAAGAAGGTACTTGTGTATTTAGTTACATTTTATTGTTTTAATTTATATATGCATTCTTTTAAACTATTACATTTCCATTATATTAGTTTGAGTTTATAGACGCCGTTGGTGGTGGCCCACTGAGATTTATCTCACACCCTCTTTGGGTTTCATTTGGAACCCGGAGAAGATTACATTGTTGTAGGTGCTGAAAAATGGAAGCATATGACTTTGAACACTTGATTGATTACTATTTAGGATGGAGCTTGATAGAAGATGACCAAGCCAGAGCTCGGGATTCTTGGTATGGTCTTTTGATTTCAATTATACTTTTTTGGAGCATGTTATGCATGCTATCTTGTATCCATGTTTTCTGGTTTCCTAGATTCATGACATATCACTATCAGTTGTTGTATGATATTCCAGTTATTTCAGTTATTTTTACAGTTGTCTCTATTTTCTGATGTGCCATATGTTTATTTATATTAGTTTTACTTTTTAACTTAGTTTATATTTATTTTCTATGCTACACTTTTCTAATGAGGGTATAGTCTTCCCACGGACATATCCGGGTCCCTCCTGCTAGTCGACAACCTCTGGAATTTGGGGAGATACGCTTGAGGCCATGTGGCCCATCGGGCTTGGGGAACCTATTAAGCGGAATCTGAGTCCAAGATGTCACACGCCAAGCCTATTATACCTTGTTTTTATTGGGTATTTCATTCCATAAGATCAATTATTCAAATTCCTTATGTTTAAGACTTATGATTGATTCCATTTTATGGTGCACAAAATCATGCACATGTTATGATTTTTGCACCTAAATAGAAATCCAATGCATTGTAAAATATTTTAGTCTCATGATATTTCATATATGGGATTAGGGGGTAAACCCATCCCCTTATGGTAATTTTTACACCATATGATGTTGTATCAATGGTTATCCCTGACACGTGTTTATATCATATTATATATTGCTACCAATTTCCTATGTTGCTATGATGTTATGTTACCATGTTCTTTACATTAATATCACATGTGATTATTCGTGATCTATTCTTCTTTATCATATCTTGTTATGCATTTTTATAGATATGTTATGCCTCTCCATCGAGTTTATTCCCTTACTAGGCTTTATAGATCACCCTTTTCTTTTATGTATTACCTAGGATATCCTATAATGACCCAAACATTCATTAATGGAAATCCCTCTTGATCTAATTAAATGTATATTTATATAAAATTTTTATATAAAATGTCAACTTATTTGGTTTTATGTTTTTTGGTTTTAAAATACTGTTAAGAATTGTGATTGTTTCTAATATAGTCGTTGAATAGTGATCACATGATTATAATAAATATAGGGCTTCAAAAAATCCAATTTACTCAGACAAAGGAAGCAATGAACTCATCAAGTAGACGTGCCCCATATAAATCCCATTTATCAGAGCTTGGAAAGGAGGTTGCATCTTTTGGATTTTCTCTTGACCAATCCCAAGCCGAGCTTGAATATGTTATGCTCAAGCGGAACCGCCTATGAGAGAAGTGGAAGTTGATATAGATTATCACCCGAGCAATGTTATCTGAGTCACCCCAAGAGTTGGTCACCATCGTACACCATACCCTTTGGTCTTATGCGGGTGTTATAAGGGGTTATGTAACAAGACATTATCACTATGGTCATGTACATTATTTTGGTATATAATAATGAATATACCTTCATTTTATTATTGTTACCTCGTAGAAGGTTTTTAAAGCACAAATAGTGTTTTTAGTTAAAATTCATCTATGAAATCTATTTTGATGAATTAATGGATTTCTGAATTAAATAATATTTTAATAAAATACTATTATATTTATTAAATTAATTTTTATTAAATATAAATTATCGTATAATTTTATGAATACAATTGTAATTTTTATTATGGTTTGAAATCCATTTTTATAAAAACCCGTGAATTTTCGATAAATGTTGGGTTTTTTGAAAAGTAAAAATTAACATATTTAGAAAATTATTTAGATCAAATAAATATTATTTCTGGAAACAGGATGTTGAAATTATCCAATGGTGAATTTTTCATAATTTTCTGAGACAGTCAAATTTTGGGGTAAAAATTAAATACCGTTTAAATATATATTGTGTTTTATGACATCATAATGACCCAATAATAATGTAATAAAATACAATAAGCTTTATTTTAGGTATATATATGTATTTACATTAAAATGATGTGTTTTTGGGTTTTTTTGATTTATTTTAAAAATCATTAATGGACTCTTCAAGACTTATTAAACATCTTGTCTTTTTAAATTGTTTTCCTTGGGAGTGTGACTCTCCTCCACATAAGAAACCCCATTATTTTAAGAAGTTAGGACTTTTTCCTTTTAAAATATTTTTTTCCACTTCCCTTTTTCAAAAACCATGGGCATAAACCATGGGCTGGTTTTTGTTTTAGATTAGTTTAATTTGAGGTGTCCCAAACCTAAATAATAAAGAAATCCCTCACCTTTCCTATATAAACCCACCCAAGCTCCCACTTACTACTCACTCAAAGCCTTTGGAGTTCATTCAACCTCTTCCCTCATCTCTCTATAATCCTCCCAAGGTGACCCAAGCTCCCAATAATCCTCTCTCAAGCCTCTCTCAAGCCTTTGGAAGCACACTTCCAAGTAAGGGTTTTTTCTTCCTTTCTCATTTTTGTCCAATTTTCTTAATGTCATTATTCCCTTTTAATTTCAAATTATAAATGTTGGGGTATGGTTTAGTACCTCCCCCATACTGAACTATTTATTTTTTAATGATGGGACACCACTTTATCTCTCATTAAATGCCTCCCATGTACACTCGTTACTATGCCGAAATTCCGAATGGAATTTATCTCTCCTCACTTACATTCAAGCAATTATTTTTTATCATGAATCTAAATTCCATTACAATTGTTGGGACATGTATGTATATGACCCCCTTACTATCCATTTCATGTGAATATGATGATACATTCATTTCTCTCTCATCAACCATTTTCATGAATTCTTACGTCACGCTGTTACGCTTCTGAAATTGCATCGATTTTCCAAGACAATGTCAATGTGTAGTGAATACCATGCCCATTTCTCTATCAAGGGTATTCTACTTTATGTACCTTTACTTATTGATTATAAAGTTTCATGTATTAATTCAATATTCCTTTATCGTGGAACAAATAATGATGTTTTATGAATCCATGTTATATGATCCATGTGGCACACTTATGCATGAAATTAAATATTTAAGAAGGGTGTGCCCTTATAGCACTCTAACGCATTAGGTTAAGAATTGTATCATGATAATTCATGTGAAATGGGTGTTTAATCATGATAATTCAAGTGCAATGAGGTTTTACTCGTGCTTAATGTGCAATGAGAATTTACTCATGCTCTATGTGCAATGAGCCTTGGCTCATGATAATTCTATGTTAAGTGTTGTTGCCACATTTCCATGTTATGATTATCATGATTTATCATGACTTTATGTTTAAGCTTCTATTGTGATCTAATTATATTCCTGTTGTCTAACATGTATTGTATTCCTCATGTTACTCCATTTTTATTCCCTTACTGGGCTTTATATCTCACAATTTTCTTATGCATGTCCTCAGGTTATCCCATGCAATGCTAAGTATGAGGGAATGTAGTGGTCATGTAAAGGAAGATTTCAATAAAGATGTTGTTTCATGTTTTAAGTTGTTATGTAATGATTCTAAGCCCCAAATACACTATACCTCTCAATCTTCTATGTTGTATCAAATTATGTTTATGTAATAAATTATGTTTAATTTTGTAATAAAAGATCAGGGTTTTCATAGTTGGTATCAGAGAATAGGTTTAGTTATTTTTGGGATTAGGATTAGAAAACCCTAGTAAATCCTTAGAGACAAGACTAAGTATAATAAAAACATCCCCATGTTTTGGTGAGTATTGAGTAAGTGGTTTATCATGGAAATACATCCTTGTTTGGATATGAGTAGGTAGAGGCGGCTCTGGCACAGATGTATCCTTAGGGTAAAACCCGAAAAACCTACTTTGAGCTGGACTTGAACAGGAACTGGTACACGACAATGGTCCTTTCTGCACTCTTTGTTACAAAACTCCCAAGGTATATGATTTGGTAAATTTACAAGCTTAGTATGAACCATTATTAAGGGACAAAAAATGCCCTAAGAATATATGTTAGAAAGTAGATCATAGATAACATAAACTAAAGCCAATAGATTCATATGTTAAGGAAATAAAATTTATTTATAAGTTGTTAGTTTTGTCCTTGGATTAGCCTTTATGTGTTACCCCTAACTTTCCTTTTATTCCAGCCAATGGATGATAATAGGAGGGCTTGAGCTAACAACCGATGTGAAGATCAATGTGATGACTGTACTAATGAGATGCCCAATCCAATGGGAGCATGAATCGTGAACCTTTTCATGATTATTTATCAGAAAACTCAAGCTTTGAATAGAAACATGGGTCAATAGGAATGTTCATCCCCCCTAAGAAAGAACAAGTCACTATCGAGAGGTTCTTCAGATAAAGGCCTCCTACTTTTAATGGATTATCCGATCCCTCAATCGCTGAACAATAGATCAACTCCATTGAAAAGATCTTCTCCATCCTTCAGTGTTCTGAACAAGAGAAGGTTCTCATGGCTACTTATCATATGGAGGGTGAATCTGATCAATGGTGGGTGTTGATCAAAAATATGAAGCCTGGGGAGGAGATCTAGGCATTGGAATGGAAGGATTTCTGGAAGATCTTTTTCGATATATATTTTCCGTGCACCCTCCTACTTATGATGGAAAGGGACTTCCTTTCCATCAAGAAAAAAAAGACGATAAATATGTTGGAGCGTATGAGGCAAACTATATAAGGCTTACAAGATACACTTCTGGCTTGGTCGTTACCCCTGAATGCAAGGTTGACAGCTTCTTTAGTTGGCTAAAACCTAGCCTGCAGAAAGCACTAGCAATCCGTGACTTTGAAAGCTATGAGAAAATTGTCCAATGTACCCACAAAGTTGAAATGGAGATCATAGAATCTTAGGGGTATCATGGAGATAAGAACCGTAAGGTGGAATTTAACTTGGGAGGTCTGATGGATAAATCCAATGGTGCTAAGAAGATTCATCATCCCACTTTCCAATGGTGTGGAAAGAAGCACCCCGGAAATTGCCTAAAGGGAATGAGGAAATGATTTAGGTATGGAAGAGAAGGGAACCTTGCTATTAACCGTTGGAAAGAAAAACGCGTGGATGAAACAGATGATAGGAATGCTCTGTTTGAACCTCAATGCGTTGTTCATTGCAACAACTGCAAAGAAATAGGTCATCTTGCAAATCAGTTCCCTAAGCCAAGGGTTTTCGGAGGCAACCAACAACCTTCAAGGTAGCAAGGGAGAGCTTTTTCCATCACTACTGCCAAAGTGAACCCCAACAATGAAGTGGTGATAGGTACGCTAGTTATTCATTCAAGAATAGTGAATGTACTTTTTGGTTCAGTTTCTACACATTCTTTTATATCTCAAAAGTTTAGTAGAACAATCATAGCACCACCACAAATCATGGATGTGAATATGTTGGTGAGTATAGAAAATGGAGAAATCATTGCATCCCATGAATATAACTCCTCTACTGTCATAATATGTGGATTAAACTTCCTGAAAAACCACTTCATACTCCCTCTGGTGGAATTCTAGGCAATTCTTGTCATGGATTGGCTTTCCTTATATAGAGCCAACATAAATTGTTGTAAGAGGTAAATCACTCTCTATGTGGAGAATCGACCCCCGATTCATTACAAGTGCAAGGAGGAAGATGAATATTCTTTAGCTTCATCATCTCAAGAATGGATATTACTGCCCTATGAGCATGTGTACCTGGCTTAGATGACTGAGTCTAAGGAGGCAACCATCCTAGAGGACATGCCTATTGTGAGGGAATTCACTGAAGTGTTTCCCGAGGAATTGTCTGGTCTTACTTATAGAAGAGATTTTGAATTCTCAATTGAAATTATACCTTGGGCATTCCCAATATCCAAGACTCCATATTGAATGGATTTGTGGAGCTTGAGGAGCTGAAGAAACAACTAAAGGAGAATCTAGATAAAGGGTTTATATTTCCAAGTGCTTCACCATGGGGTGCACCAATCCTCTTTGTCAAGTAGAAGGATGGGTCAATGCACCTTTGCACCTATTATCATGAGCTCAACAAAATCACGATAAAGAACAATTATCCTCTCCCATGAATTGATGACTTGTTCGACCAGATTCATGGAGAAAAATACTTCTCCAAGGTGGATTTTTGGTCGAGATATTATCAAGTAAGGGTGAAGAAGGAAGATATCCCCAAGACTGCTTTTCATACAAGATACTGGAACTATGAATTCATAGTAATGACTTTCGGACTCACTAATTATCCAGCAATATTCATGGACTTCATGAATACAGTCTTTAGAGATTACCTAGACAAATTTGTGGTAGTCTTTATAGATGATATTGTGATATACTCCAAAACCAAGGAGGACCATGATAAGCATCTAAGAACTGTACTAGAGACCATACAGAAGGAGAAGATTTATGAAAAGTATATAAAGTGTGAGTTCTGGTTGAAGGAGGTCTCATTATTTAGCCATATCATCACAAGCAGTGGGATATCTATGGATCCCTCCAAAATAGATGCAATTGATGGATGGCCAAGGCCAACATCGGTAACGGATATCCATAGCTTCTGGGGGTTAGCTTGATATTATCGACGATTTGTGAGAAATTTCTCATGATTGTCCAACCCTCTTAACAAGATAAATTAGAAGGGAGTAAAGTTTTTTTGGAGTTATGAATGAAAAGAAATCATCAAGGAGTTGAAAACGAGGATTATCACTGAACCCGTGCTCACTTTACCCACAAGAGGATAACTTTTGTGGTATTCAGTGATGCTTCAAAGAAGGGTCTGGGATGTGTCTTGATGAAAAATGACAAATTCATTACCTATGATTCAAGGCAATTGAAATTTCATGAACAGAATTATCCAACACATGACCTCGAGTTGGCTGTAGTGATCTTCGCTTTGAAAATTTGGCTGCATTATCTCTTTGGAGAGAAGTGTGAAATATATACGGACGACAAAAGCCTCAAGTATATATTCACATAGATGGATTTGAACATGTGCTAACAAAAATGGTTAGATCTGATCAATGACTATGACTTCTCAATTAATTACCACCCTGGGAAAGAGAATAAGGTGGAATATGCCCAAAGTAGAAAGGACCCAGTGATTCTATCATTAATGAGAATTGAAATAGATCCAATATTCTTAGGTTTGATGAAGATGGACATGAGAATCATAAATAAGGGAATGTAATCAATCCTTTCCCAAATTATTGCTCAACTGTCACTTTTGGAAAGGTTAAAAGATGCTAAAAAAGATTATGTGGGAATTCAGGAAAAAGTGGAAGCTATCGGAAAAGGGAAATCCTTTGAGTTTAATGTTAATGAAGAAGGAATTGTGAGATTTGGGAAAAGATTATGTGTTCCATCAATTCCAGAGCTGAAGAAGGAACTTTTGGATGATGTACATAGTTTGAATTTCTCTATTCACAAAGGAAACACAAAGATGTATCAAGATATCCAAGAGCATTATTGGTGGGATAATATGAAGAAGGAGATCGCTTTATATACATCAAAGTGCCTGGTGTGTCAAAAAGTGAAGGCAGAGAGGAATAAGTCTAATGGGATGATGCGACCATTGCCCATACCAGAATGGAAATGGGAGAACATCACCATGGACTTTGTCACTGGACTTTCGAAGATATCCAAAGGCAATAATGCAATCTGGGTTGTTGTGGATCATCTTACAAAGGATTCACACTTCATTGCTATTCGGGTGGATTTCTCATTGGATCAACTGGCATGAATATATATATCAGAAAAGTGGTAAGTCTTCATGGAGTACCACTATCTATTGTGTTTGATCGAGATCTAAGATTCAACTCTATATTTTGGAAGAGTCTTCCACATGATCTGAATACTGAACTGAACGTCAGTACGGCCTATCATCCTCAAACTGATGGCCAATCCAAGCGGACTATCCAAACACTTAAGTACATGTTGAGAGCATGCTCAGTGAACTTTAAAGGAGGATGGGATCAACATATTTCTCTAGTTGAGTTCTCTTATAATAACAGTTTCTACTCAAGCATCCAAATGACACCATATGAAGACCATTATGGGAAAAGGTGCAGAACACCAGCGTGTTGGGATGAGGTCAGTGCACGTAAGATGCTTCGACCTGATATGGTTGAAAAAATGGTGGAGAAGGTGAAAACTATTTAGCAGCATATCATGGAAGACCAGAGTCGACAGAAGAGTTGTATAGATAACTGTTGACGAGACCCTTGAGTTTAAATTTGGAGACATGGTATTTCTACGCATATCTCCATGGAAGAAGGTCATGAGGTTTGGAAATAAAGGAAAGTTATGTCTAAGGTACATCGGCCCCTTCGAGAGTCCTGATCGTGTCGGGGTTATAGCCAATCAACGAGAACTTCCACCTACCATATCCAAAGTACTTGATTTCCTTCATGTATCCCTCCTAAGGAAGTACATACCAGACCCTTAACATGTACTCTCTTTAGAGGTGGTATAGTTAGAGGATGATCTTTCTTATGAAGAGAAACCAATGAAGATCTTAGATCATAGAGAAAAAGTTCTACGAAATAAGACAATTGAACTCATCAAGGTGTTGTGGAAAAACAAGAAGTTTGAAGAAGCGACATGGGAATCAGAGTAAATGATGAAGCAGAGTTACCCACATTTGTTTTAGTATATAAAAAGAAAATTTCGAGGGCAAAATTTTTTAAGGGGGGAAGACTGAAACGACCCAAACTTTCATTAATGGAAATCCCTCTTGATCTAATTAAATGTCTCTTTATGTAAAATATTTATATAAAATATCAAATTATTTTGTTTTATGTTTTTGGATTTTAAAATAATGTTAAGAATTGTGATTATTGCTAATATAGTTATTGAACAATGTTCACATGATTAGAATAAATATAGGGATTTAACAAATCCAATTTACTCAGACGAAGGAAGCAATGATCTCATCTAGTAGACATGCCCCATACGAAGCCCATTTTTCAGAGCTCGGAAAGGAGGTTGCGTCTTTGGGATTTACTCTTGACCAAGCCCAAGCTGAGCTGGAATATGTTAAGCTCAAGTAGAACCGCCTACAAGATAAGTGGAAGTTTATAGAGATTACCACCCAAGCAATGTTATCCGAGCCACCCCAAGAGTCAGTCACCATCGCACACCATACCCTTCGGTCTTATGTGGGTCTTATAATGGGTTATGTAACAAGAAATTATCACTATGGTCATGTACACTATTTTTTTTAAATAATAATTAATATACCTTCATTTTATTACTGTTACCTTGTAGAAGGTTTTTAAAGCACACATAGTATTTTTAGTTAATATTCAACTAAGAAATATATTTTGATGAATTAATGGATTTTTGAATTAAATAATATTTCAATAAAATATTATTATTGTTATTAAATTAATTTTTATTAAATATAAATGGTATTATAATTTTATGAATGCAATCGTAATTTTTATTATGGTTTGAAAGCCATTTTTGTCAAAACCCGTGAATTTTCGATAAATGTCAGTTTTTATTTAAAAAGTGAAAATTAACCTATTTAGAAAATTATTTATATAAAAGAAATATTATTTCTGGAATCAGGACGTCGAAATTATCCAATGGTGAATTTTTCATAATTTTCTGAGACAGTCAAATGTTTGGGTAAAAATTAAATACCGTTTAAATATATAATGTGTTTTATGACATCATAATGACCCAATAGTGATTTAATAAAATACTATAAGCTTTATGTTCGGCCAATATATGTTTTACCATTAAAATAATGTGGTTTTGGGTTTTTTTACTTCTTTTACAAAGCCTTAATGGACCCCTCAAGACTTATTAAACATCTTGTCTTTTTAAATTGTTTTCCTTAGGAGTGTCACTCACCTCCACATAAGAAACCACACTATTTTAAGAAGTTTGGATTTTGGCCTTATAAAAATTATTTTTTTCCACTTCAATTTTACAAAAACCATGGGAGAAAACCATGGGCTGGGTTTTGGTTTGGATTAGTTTAATGTGAGGCGTCCCAAACATAAATAATAAAGAAATCCATCACCTTTCCTATATAATCCCACCCAAGCTCCCACTTCATCCTCACTCAAAGAATTTGGAGTTATTCCAACATTTTCCCTCCTCTCTCTTTAATCCTTCTAAGGTGACCCAAGCTCTCAAGAATCCTCTCTGAAGCCTCTCTCACGTCTTTGGAAGCACAATTCCAAGTAAGGGTTTTTTCTTCCATTCTCATTTTTGTCCAATTTTCTTAATATTGTTATGCCCTTTTAATTTCAATTATAAATGTTTGGGTATGGTTTTCAACCTCCCCCATACTAACCTCTTTATTTTTGAATTATGGGAGACCCCTTTCTCTCTCATTAAATTCCTCCCATGTACACACGTTACTATGTCGAAATTCCGAAATGAATTTATCTCTCCTCACTTACATTCAAGAAATTATTTTGTATCATGAATATAAATTTCATTAAAATTGTTGGGAAATGTATCTATATGACTCCATTAATTTCCATTTCATGTGAATATGATGAGACATCCCTTTATCTCTCATCAAACATTTTTCTGAATTCTTACGTCACGCTGTTACGCTGCTGAAATTGCACCGATTTTCCAAGCCAATGTCATTGTGTTTTGAATACCATGCCCATTTCTCTATCAAGGGTATTCAACTTTATGCACATTTAATTATTGATTATAAATTTTTATGTATGAATTCCAAATTCCTTTATCTTGTAATAAATAATAATTTTTATGAATCCATGTTATATGATTCATGTGGCACACTTATACATGAAATGAAATGTTTAAGAAGGGTCTGCCCTTATAGCACTCCAATGTATTGGGTTAAGAATTGTATCATGATACGTCATGTGCAATGGGTGTTTAATCATGCTAATTCAAGTGCAACGATGTTTTACTCATGCTTCATATGCAATGAGGATTTACTCATGCTCCATGTGCAATGAGCCTTGGCTCATGCTAACTCCATGTTAAGTGTTGTTTCCAAATTTCCATGTTATGCTTATCATGCTTTATCATGCCTTTATGTTTATGCTTCTATTGTTATATAATTATATGACTATTTCTAACATGTATTGTATTCCTCATGTTACTCCATGTTTATTCCCTTACTAGGCTTTATAACTCACCGTTTTTTATGCATGTCCTTAGGTTATCCCATGATATTCTAAGTACAAGGGAATGTAGTGGTCATGTAAAGGAAGTTTTCAATAAAGATTTTGTTTTCATGTTTTATGTTGTTATGTAATGATCCTAAGCCCCAAAAACACTAGACATCTTGATCTTCTTTGTTGTATCAAATTATTTTTATGTCATAAATTATGTTTAATTATGTAATAAAATATCAGGGTTGTCATATATCCTATGTAGTTTTAGTATCTAAAAAGAGATTTAGGAGATCATTATATAAAATTAAATAATGATTTTATATTGTGGTTTATTTTTTATATATTATGTACCTAGTCTTCCAAATACACATGGCCTCATGATATTTGGGTTTTATTTAATTCATATTTATGTTATAAATCATGAAATAATATGTGTAAAAGTATTGGGTCACTATAGTTGGTATAAGATAAAGGTCTAGTTATTTTTAGGGATTATGATTATAATTATTTTTTTATAACCCTAGGGAAAAGTCTATATACAGGAAAATATCCTAGAATTTTGGAGAATTATAGAGTGAGTGTTTTCCAAGAAAATGCATCCCTGTATGGATACTACAAGTGGTTGTGGATCTAACATAGTTGTACCAAGAGGGTAAAACCCTGAAAAAGGGGAATTGGGATTGAACTGATCATCACTTGGTTTATGAAAATAGGAATTTTTTTACACCTAGTTTTACACTCCTGGGGGATATGCTGTAATGTCCTATTATCTTCGAATGGGTCGTTATTTATTGTATCTTTTGAATTTTCAGTTGGTGGATGGACCAAATTTATTTTTATGATTTGAGTTTTTTTTGATATTTTAAATGCTAAAATATGTTTTTTGGATGGTGTTTAATTTTCAGTAAGTGACTTGAATGCATATATGGGTTTTAGGTGCATCAGGCCTTGAAACCCCAATTTTGGGAATAGGCAGATAGTGGAACATGGTTGGTGCATGGTTTGTATAATCATGCAGCCCACACCACATAACCCATTTGAACTAGAGAGAAGTTTTTTTAACTATGTGGTGTGGCTAGTAAACTATGCAAGATACTCAAGTGGTCCAGAGATACCCACATGGTTAGGTGTATGGTTTGACGAACCATGCACTAAAATTGTGCGAGGTGTGGTGCCCTTGGACAGGGAGGACCACACGGTTTGTGCACAGTTTTCCAAACCATGTAGCAATCGTGTGTCTCTTTATAGATGGAAAAATTATATTTCCCCATCCTTCCTTATTTCTTTCTTCTCCACATTTCATCTCCCTTTCATGCACAAAATAGCGGGGATCTCTCTATTTCATCTTCCTCTAGGCTGTGAGCATCTGAATTCATCCAATCTCTGATTCAAGATCCATTTGTGGCACTGGATATACACCAATAAGGAATTTAATTCATTGACTTATTTTCTTATTTTATATTTCAATCTATAATGTTATTTTCATGTAGGCTAATTATCCCTATTTTAGGGTGTTTTCTAAAATACTATTTTCTTCCATTTCAGCTCAAATTAGAGGTCAATATCTGATGAGTGATCATTTATGAGTATAAGGTAGGTGGTTCCTTGAATTATCCTCATTTATACATGTTATATGAGTGAATTTTTAAAATAAATATGTGTGGGGTGGTCTGGATGAGATCCTAAATTTAACTAAATTGTTTTTTTAAAATGTTGGAATTTGTTGATGGGAAAATTTGTATTTATATAAAGGTATTAATATAGATTTCAAATAATATGTGAGATGTGGGTTATAATCTATTTTGTCATGTGGTTCCATTTATTAAATATAATTTATAATTTAGATTTGGTTTTATAGTTGTTTCAGAACAAGGTTCTATTTATTAAATTTTATTAATAATTGAGATGTGGTTATGTGAGATCTATTGGAATATGTTGGGCTTGTATCAAGATGCATGGGGTGATGATGATCACCAGGTTTGAGGTGAAGAGGTTCTATAGGTCGAGGGCATGGCTCGAGGATACTTGTGATAGTTCTGACCATTAGGATTGAGGTGACATGGGTCATCAGGTTGAGGAAGATGATGATGACCATTCCATGATTGGGTGACGTGGTTTGCATGTGGTGATGGAGTTCCACCAGATGGTATGTCTTAATAAATTTTTGTGATTTCCACTCACAGTTGTTGGAAGATAGTGTTGTTGGAGTGATGTTCATAGAGATAGGACTCAATGAGGTAGTTTAGACCACTCATTGTGGGTGGAGGTCTCCGAGGATATTACAGATTTGGGGGATAGTTATGAACATAGTTTATGGAGGAGGTGATCAACATATTAGTCCATGATTAATTGTATATGAGACTATCAGTTGGGGGAAGAGGATTGTTGTATATGTTTGGGCCAATGGGATGGGTTTATGGGAGGATGGATATCATTGTGTCTTGGTATATCGGGTTGTTGAGCCAATAATTCTTGTTTGAATGGAAGTTAAAGGGACTTGTGACATATATGTTGGGCATTACCATGGTGTTTCGATTTAACATGATTAGTGACACATATGGTGTAAGTTAGAATGAAGTTTCATTGACATGTTTATGGGTGGAGACCAAGGGTTCTCCGACTATGACATCCTTATGTTGATTCATGTGCACTAAGCCACGAGTCCTCACTACTGCAGATATATCGTTTCAAACATGTAATGTACGAAAATATAAATGTGATTTCATATGTTCAGTGATATACTGGAGTTGGCCAAACTAGTTAAATGATTCTTTATGGATGTTGTGAACAAGGGAAATGGGTTATATATATTAAATGCATGTGTTAATAAATATATTTATATTTAGCATGTATTGGTGTACATATGAATATAAGATAATCACACGTTGGTGGTGGCATACAGAGTCCATAATAACACCATACATGGGCCCCTCGAGACATGTGTAGACTTTAAGGGTTTGATATCAGTTAAGGGATCATATGCATGGGCTAGACATTAGTGACTTGTGGAACATGATTGATGAAAGTAGACCAGGTGGTTCTTTTTCATCGAGCTGGACTCCCTTTTTTGGATTTTAGACACGTAATGTTTTCGTTAGGCATGGATGACCCTACATGTTCCTCTTTTATGAATTTCATATCATGTATATTCTATCATGACATGTATTATTATCTACATATGGTACAATTCTTTTGGGATTTCTATTTTTTAATTTATGCTTCCATTGAGTTTTAATGTTTCTCGAACTATTTATGGTCCTTCCTCTACTATGTTATATATATATATATATGGACCATTATTATTATCATAACCTAAGGTTATTGTCTAAAAAATATCACCTAATAGACCCTCACCTATATTCTACAATATTTGGGGTTTGGGGGGGGAATTCCTAAGACTAAGTGGTTCTCTAGCCCGAAGAACAGATTAAGTGGAAAACTGGGTTGGGGAACTACTAATGGTATCAGACAAGTTTCCTTTTCTCTTGTTATTTGGTTTGTGGTAAATAGGATTTTGGATCTTGATAGGACTTGTAAAATATATCATGTTTGGATTCCTATAACTCCATGTATTGGGGATAAACTATGTTTTCAGGGGTGCGAAGTTGATGTTCTTGTTGTATGTTTTACTGTTGATTTTATTTCCACCTTGAGTGGCATGCTTGTGTATGTGATGTTATTGGTTTATGAAACTTAAGAATTTCATAACCGCTAAACAAATTAATCGCAAAATAATAAACTATATCTCCACTCTTTAATTAATTTTGAAAATGGTAGAAAATGAATATAAGGTTAGATTTGGATTAATATATCAAAAAGGTTATTAAGAAACATAAAATGTATCTTTATGGAATTAGAGGGATAAACAATGGTACCAATGCTTGAATAAGGGATTATCTAGTATGAAATTTGAGGTAATTTATATAAAAGGAGATAACTATCATTTAGTGAAATTATATCAATAAAGTCTCAATTAAGAATCTAAGAAACATCTAAATGAAAGATACATAAATGAATACAATTAACACATAATGAAGGTATGATCCACTGAGAAAATGTATGTAATGAAGGCTCATTTGTAAACTATAATGTAAAATATACAAAAAATATATATTAATAAAATTTAAAAAAAACTTGGAATAAAAAAACTCAAATCTAAGATAAGTTGAGATTATGAAAATGAAAATTTAGAATGAATGAGATTTTGATTATTATTTTCAAGAGTGTTTTTTGGAATTTATAACAATGTTAAAAATTCTATAGAACAGAAAGTTACTAAATAAAAAACAAATAATATATATATATATGATAAAAAATTATATAAGTTTAAAATAAATATAAATATAAATATATATCATATAATATAATTATTAAATGAAAAAACATGAAATTTTTACACAAAACATATGAACTGAGAAAATGATTTGTTATCAAAACACATAAAAACATTTCTATAAAATGATGATTTTATTAAAAAATAACTTATTTTATAAAAAACATGTGGCCTATTCCTAAAATACAGAGAATAAATACAATAAAAAATATATTTTTTAAATACATTTAATACATTGACCTGAAAATAACTTTTTTTTAAATCATGGGATAAACACCCATAGATTTGATGTTATGTTTCTAAAATCTCATAGATCAAATTTTATATCTTCATAATATAAAATAATATAAAATATAAATAAAATGATATGGGAACATGACCTAAACAGAGAACATGTGTGCTTGATGTTAATGTGTAGTGTAAGCTATACACTCTCTTCAGGTGCACCAAATCACTACAACACATGAACTGGAAGTATCTAGGTCATCTCCACAAGGATATATTGAATAATTACACAAATTATTTTTCACTTATATTGAGAAAGAGTAAAATAATGTTGAATTAGTGTATCTATTATACTGTATTAAAAGTAGTGCTAAACAAGTAGCCAGATCTAGGGCAATGAATTATGTATGTTTGAAAAAGGAATCACTACCATATATTTGGATTTATCTAGTTCTACCCTTTAACAGCGCTAAAAAATAAATGATAAATGGGGTATTTTTATTAGTGTTAAAAAGTGTTGATAATAGGTCCATTCATCAACGCAAAAAAAGTGATGATAAAAGTAACTCTTTATCAATGTTTTTTTAGCATTTATAAAAGAAATCCCTTTATCATCATTTGTTAGCATTGATGAAAGATATTTTTATCAATTTTTTTTTCTTAGAGCTAATAAAATTATATATTTTATGCATTCTAAAATGATTGGTTTTAGAACTAATAATTATATTTTATAAAGAAGTTATGTATCATTAAAAATCAAATATTAATTTATTAACTTATTTATATTGATATAAATATAATATAATACATAAAATATGATTTATATAATACGAAATATGTAGTCACAATTAATATGTAAGATATTTACAAGGAAATGGTTTATAAAATAATTTACAAATAATATTATTAAAAATTTCTAATAATTATTGAGTAATAGTAATTTAATAAAAAATTTGAAGATAGAAAAATTCAATAAATTAATAAACAATCTAAAATAAGTTGAAAACATGGCTCGAAATTCAAACGGACATAAATTTGGATCTGGGTGTCTATTTGAGCTCTACCACATATCAAATAGAAGTATAAAAAAATATATACGGTTTAGTGATTGGGGAAATCCTGGTCATCATTTTTTCTGGGTCAAAAAACATGATGAAGACCTCTAAAAATGAGATTTTATTCGGGTATCGACATTTTTTAACATTTTATTGAATTTCATCCTATTTTTAGGGTATCTTCAAATATTGTTTTGGTAGAGAATCAATTTATTCTCAAGGTTTACACTCATATAAATATTATAATGTTCAAATTTCATCATTTTTCATATTTTATTAGTATTTATAATTAAATATGAACACACATATACATATTTCTATATATTTACACATAAAAATTTAATTTCATAATGAAATATGTAAACATATTTCCATATAAAATATATTTCTCAATATATAAAACATATCTAAATGAAAAATAATATCCATTTTTTTAAATAAAAATGTATGAAGATTTATATACCTATAAAATTTATTGAAAATGATTATATATATATAGATATATTTGTGTGTGTATTAACAAACATATATATATATATATATATATATTCTAATAAATGAGTATGAATATTAATATATAATATATATGAATAAATATAAATAAATATATTTATATTTGTAGAAACACATGCATATATATATAAATATATGGACAAAAATGTAATGGAATATATATATATCAAAATATAGAGAATAATACAATATATAAGCATGGAAAAGGAGTGGACCCGTGAGATGGAGGACTTAGGTTTGAAACCATGTAAAGGCAGGGGTTCGTTCAGGCGAGCATCAAGTTATCTACCACTTATAAAAGGGGGTAGGTTTTCTAGCATTGATAAAAGGGTACGGGACTCTATTATTGATTAAAGAGTAGGGGGAGGGCTTGAAAAGTAATAATAAAAAGTGGAGTTGTCTCCCCCTTTGAATTCAGAGATTTTTCTTTTTTATTTTTCTTTAATTTTTTCCATCGTTAAAAACACTGATAAAAGGGGACTTTATTAGTGCATTTATTATTACTAATAAAATGGATACCCCTTTTAACTACATTTAGATCAAAAATGATTTTTAGTGATGATAAATTTTTTTTTCTAACTCTTTTAAAATCCAATTCTATATAAGTGAATAACAAATAAGGGTTTGAAATATCAGTGTGTAAACAATGGGGAGTTTGGGATCAGTTTAGTTAATTCACATTATTTACACTTGAACTACATTCATCTATCAAATAATAATCAATAAATCCCTTGAGTTCTCTATCGAAACACTCTTAGATTCTTTAGTATAACAATAGGTCAGTATAAGGCTATTTATACAAGCTACCCTAAGGGAATCAAAATTCATCAATCTATAATCTCGGCGTTCCTTGATATGTTAGGTTAATTTAATTTTTTAGAATCTTTAGTTCTTATATCTATTAAATAAGATATATTTAAACTCTCATTAGTTCAAACAACCTAAATTTTCATCTACTAGGTCATCAATCTAGAAAATTATAAATTATAAAAGAGAAAAATAATTAGTAATCATTTCGTTCAAGAAATAATAATATCCATCAACTCAGAATCACCTAATCCCCACCCATTATGTATCCTATCATGATCATATTACAATAATAAAATGAAAATAGTGAGAAAATAAGATTATATATTGTGAAATAATCTTCCATGATATGAAACCATTATTCATCCTCTTACTTCATTAATATCTAAAAGAATCAGTCCCCCTCATTTAAAATTATACTCTTATTTTACACCCCCTAAACTAACCCTTCCAAAACATTATTTATTTTTCAAAAAAAAAAATGGATTACAAATAATCCTGCAACATTGACCAGAGACCAACCTATGAAAAATCCCAATCATCTCATGACAAAACCAAACACCTTCACAATAAAGAATCAATTCCAAAATACAAAAAAAACACTAAATAATCACACCAAAATACGAACTTGAACTTCAAAATTAAAAAGTAATCCAAGAAGTATAATCCCGTGAAATCATACAACTACTTCTTATTGAAGTACCGACTATACTATACCTATCACCTCTCCCACCATGTCACCATCACTGAAATATCACACCTATACACATTAAATTCTAACAAACATTGGTATCAAATCCCTTCCAATCAAACTCAATATAGAGTCACACCCTTCTCTGGGACCACAAAACCCTTCTGTTAGAACCATAACCTTGATAAAATTGTTATCATCATGGAACCCTACGACCCTTCTAAATGGATTGAAACTGAAGCTAGTTGCACATACGTAAGTTCCACCTCCTAGTACACTAAATTCTTCTTATCCATCACATCCCAATCCATCCTGAAGAACAAACACATTAGACAAAGATAATATCATAATGTGGGTACAAATAGAAAGGGAAGATGAAGAAGTATCAAGAGATTCAATTGAGATCCACAACTGGGAAGGAAATACATCCCAAAATCCTGAACCATCATGAAATCCCACAACAAAATGGAAACCTGGTCCTCCTTACCACCCTAATCCATCATAAGAACCTTCGCATCAGACTGTAGGTGCAGTCTATTATGATGGGAAGGTTGAGAAGAGTAGAGTATGTGAGTGATGGGCATGAAATAAGAAAAATATTACCTTAAAGATAAAACCAACCAGAGTGGAAGACAATTCCAAAAGAAAAAAAATAAGGAAACAGTGAATCCAAAAGGGCCAGGGGAAGGAATAAACAATAAGGGAGTAAGGATAATGGGATTCGACACTAGAGATGCCACTCGCTGAACTCCCCCTTCGACCCACTACTGAGAAGTGGCCCTAGTGTGTGAGATAAAATAAATATATGATACTCAAAGTCTACATTAATAAATCCTATATAGGAAATGTATTTTTTAAAACTAGAATTAAAAAAATCCCTCTTTAACTAACCCATTTATTTGATCCTTCTAAATAGGACAAGTTTATTGTGATCCCTCCACTTATAATATGTGCCATGGAAACTTTACTTTATCTCCATGTTGAGTACCATATCCATCAATGTTTATTTTATACTAATATTCCCTCTACCTTGTATTTCTTCCCAATTTTAACATAGTATTAGAGGGATTCCCAATTTGGTTAGATAATTCATACCAAATAATCCCCTTACTACATGACTTATATATGTCTTTTCACTTCATCAAGGATTTATAAGGTATTGAGATCCCTTCCTTATATATTAAATATAATGAATCTTATGGAGTTTTGTTAAATTACAAGAATATTTAATTTAATAGTATTAATGTTTTTGTTAATTAAATTATGTGAATTTCGGTAATATCTTGATTCTACTTCTATTTTTGGAAAATATTGCCTTCTTTGTGAATGTATACGTCATTAGAAATGATATAAATGTATTGGTAATAAAACACAGAAAAAAGCATCAATATTTTTTTCATCACTTTCTCTTAGAAAATATGATTTAATCGATAACCATGTTTCCATTATAGAAAACATTCTCTTATCATGTTATGATAGATTTTTTTATAGTATTGCTTGATTTTTGTCACAAGTATTGGAACTATGCCATTCTACTTACCAAAAAACAAGGGACCATAACATTACATCCATTATCTATTTTTCCTTATATAATGTTGTTTTTTATACTTTTTTGGGGTGTTCCGCCACACATGCTGATGCGTGATGGTGTCAAAACAATTTTCTCAATGTTTCTGATTTCCAATGGTCGACAACTTTAATCACTTTTATTGATGATGTCTACTCCTTGATCAAAACAGGATGATAGGACATCAGTTCCTCTATATATGGATTCCTAATTGGAACTTGTTTAATAATCCGGGTCTCCCTCATTGAGTTAATTCATGTTCAAGGAGATCATTCTTGGTGCCATATCTTTGTGGATCCTAGCTAATTATGTTGCTTCTGTCTAGAAATTCCGAAAGGGCCTAGAAAAGGAAGAAACCTTCAGTCAGGAGAGTAGTCACATTGGGTATTGCTAGAATGTCTGGATTCTAGGAAAATTGGTCACCTAAATTTTTCATCATAGGAGGGATTATCATGGAGGCATCTCGAGCACAGAACCTGAGTCATCCCCTGTTGATCACGAGTTATCTAATTTTGTAGATGCGTGTCTTCCAAACCATTCACCTCGAGCATCCAATGTTTAGCATGAGGTAGATAAATCCATATGCACATATCTTCTATGTCTTTTACCCTAGGAATCCCATGTTTAACATGATTTAGTAGTATGAGATGTGTCATGATTTTAACATCTTGCAGAGACAAAGATGAGGATGATCAGAAAGCCATGAGGGGGATGATCAGGGAGTTACACACCTAGGAGAGATAACTCTATATGTTTACCTGATGTGTGGATCAGAACACCATTAGGGCTAGACCTAGGAGGTATTTACCATAAAGGGAAGATTTCACACTATGATGTTACATCCCTAGGAGGGAGCATTGAGGTTTAGTATTTATTAGGATTGAACCTTAGAGAGGCATCCTACACACACTATTTATAATACAGGGATCCAGCCCCACATAGTTCATAGGGATATTTTGGGAATTATGTTTGTGATATTTCCTTAATAGGAGTACTTCTCTTGGTTTGATTTTGTGTGGGGTATATGCAAGGAAGCTTCCTTGGCGATTCTAGGGGAAATTATGAGGTAGATGGAGATTACCCACGAAAGCATCCCAAAGAGACCTGAAAGAGATTTAGTCTCTATGTAAGTGACATGATATTAATGGGATGTGGTGACCCAAAGAAAATTAGGGTGGATGTGGATGCAAAAAATTAATAGATGGAGTGGATGGTAGGATGGAGTGGATAACGTGTATGGAGTGGATGGATATTGGTTGGTTGTTGGGTTTGGACCTCAAGGAAGCTTCCTTTATATCCCACTTGACTGGGAATAAAATCCCATGTAGTTCAGTACATTGGGGCTTACACCTCAAAGCAGGCTCATGTGGTTGGGGCTTATGCATGGAAGCATCCAATTTGATGGGGGCATGATTGGAGATTATGATTTAATATGTCATGTGGAAGGTGGAAATTTGGGATTACTACAGGGGAATTCCCATAGGTGAAGGAAGATGGGTTTCATGGCCGCTACTCTTCTATAACCCCACATGATTCCTACTCGATGTGAGAAACAAGAGCAAGTAGTGGACCTGATGTTCATGTCACGAAAACGTTCCAACGAGGGATGATGTGGGGTTTATGCATGGAAGCTGCCAATGGAGGATGTCTTTCCATGTAGGGAGGATCTAATTACATGTGAGAAGGATCTCATTCCATTTGAGGATAGGTGTTTTGGAGACTATCACTTACCAGTCATACATGGAGCATCATGTTCTTTTCCCACATGGAAAGGCCATAGTTTAACATCATTTTGTTGAGGATTTTGGTTCTAGTCAGTTTTACCTCATGCAATACAAACATGGGGGACTCACTTCCTACCTTTTGGGATTACATAACTACCAATCATGCACCATTGGATGGAGCATGGATTTAGAAATTCCATGATTCAATGGTGTGTTGGACTGGTCAATAATGGATTCCACATTATCATGCCTATGATGAGAAGAAAAAGATGTTAGTGTACCTATACTATGAATAAAAAGGTAAATAGGAACCTCATGAAACACTTTAGATGTAGTGGGCCATAAGAATGGTTGGAAGAAGTCACAGTGGGACTTGAGGTGCAACTGCACTAATCCTAGATGGATGTGGGGACCTTGGTAACTCAACCATTTCCAAGATGTTTTAGTATAAGGGAAGAAGTATGGAGAAGCCCAAGAGATGGGATTTGTGAATTAAAGGGCCCCATCAAGAGGTTCTCCACAATGCTTAGTTATTTCATATAGTTCAGAGGATTTGATAATGAATAGGTGTCACAAAATATAGTGAACCTACCTCAAGATGAATTCTTTGCTTATGAAAGGAGTTATTCGGGAAGGTCTAATGCTTCAAGAATCCACAAGTACCCCTAAGGGTCTTCTTCCTCCATGAAGGGTGTATTCCTTCATGAATGGAATCTCCACTTTAGGTGGAGGTATTAAAGAATGCATGAGATGGGGTTTAGAAAAGATCTAGTACCTTTGATGATCCATTTGTGGTCTAGTTCATGATGATCGGGTGCTTCACAAATTAGGATCAATTCAGAAGTTAAAGGGTTGGGTAACCATCCTAAAAAAATAAAAATGAGCCAGATATTTATAGTAAAAACTCTTAAAAAATAAAGGAAGTGGTTGGTTATTAAAATGTGGGCTTTAACAATGGTTATAAAACCATTGGACTCATGAAGAACATCGTCAATTTTTAGCATGGTCGCGTAGTGTCATTGGACTTGCAGAGCATACCATTAGGAAATCACATGTTCGTGGAGGAGAGGGGGTTTTGTGAATGAGTTTCATAAAGCAGACCATTAGAATGGTTTTGGGGCTATTTTGGCATGGATTTTCTCTAAATGAGATATTAATTCCTTGACTAATCCTGTATCATGTATTTTGTTTCAAACAAATCCCCTCACCCTCAAAATGGGAGTTTATGAGGAAAAGGAGGGTCAGATTTTGAGAGATAATCACTAAAAGTTTTAAATATTCTCCCTTTCATGAATACCATTTGTGATGTTCACTCACGATGTAAAGATGTGAAGATCTCTAGAGTGAAGAACATCACGAAGCATGTCCTGGATAGGCACCTATAAATACTTCCATGGGGGGATCATAGAAACTTAACTCCACACAAAGAAAATTATGTTTTCTATTTTTTCTCAAAGCTCTCCATCTCTTTGAATACTCTCTATGAGTGCTATTTTAGCGAACCCGACTTCAATAACTTAGTGACATGAATGATGCTTAGCAAACCAGAAATCATGAACCGTATCTTAAAAAAGCGAGTATTGTGACTCTGAGTTCCATGAACCATCACCATGAATAAGTTTTGTAAAGAACCTCCACAAACCAGTATCAAAAGAAACTTTATGTCCCAAATTCAATGGATGATCGGGAAATCACTCAGGGAATCATTTTGATTACTGTATGTATGGAAGATTTGGAAGAAAAACTCATGATTGAGGAGTGAATTTGAAGCACATTGGACCATGAGTCACTGCTTGGACTACTATCAGAGGATCAGAGGGAGTGTCCTTTGTGAAAAAGGATTCCTCTATATGGATTCAGATTAAGGGAGGATTAAGTCATAATGTCTTCATTCTAGTTGTGAGTAGAGAAAAATAGTATTACTGGTTTATGGGAGTTCAATTGGAAAACTAGTAGCACATGGCTACTGCATGACACATTTAGAAAGATAACACACCCATTAAAGAAAAATCCCTCTACAACCACATCAATAATGTTGATGGGGAGAATATTTAGGATGAGTCATCCAAGACAAAAATATTAGACAATCCTCAATGAAGGTTTTGGAAGATCCAGATAAGGGATGGAATGATGGATGATATCTACGCCAGGGTGGATCTTTATAGATGAATGTGACTGGGCCTACTAGTCATGTGAGTCATGCCTATAGTTTTAGGTTGAGTTAAAGTGGGTAGGACTTTATGAGGATAAATGAGATTCAAAATTCCATGTTTATTCTCCGCAATAGGTCATGCCCGAGTTTCAAAGAAGATGGTCATCGGGGATCAAAACACTCCATTTGCATCATGGGGAGGTCAACATTATCCTTAGAGATATTCCCCAAATCTCTAGAATCCTGATCCTGGGGTTGATGTACAATGATTTTCTCCCCATGGAGAATGTATGGTAATAATAGGAGAAGATTCCCTCTTTGGAGAAGGTGTTGTTGGATATGGTGTAGGGAATTAGTGAGATGAATCCAAGGACAAATAACATTCCCTCCAGGAAATGGTTTGCCAATTTCATGACAAGACCATTAGAGAAGCCTACTAAAGGGGAAATATAACAAGGATGTTGCTGATGTGGGGACACACATTTCCCAGGGGATATCAGTAGGTTAAAAAGTCCTCCTACTAGATAATCTTATAGGATAACCAATGGAATCTATGGTGATACAGTGTCAAGATTGAGCCTCACTGATAGTTTGATTGGAAGGATTAATTAAGGTGATCATCTATGGTTGGATGCTACCTGTGAGGGGTGCACGCATGGGGGTGCAGTGAAACCCATTCACAATGGTGAAGTTTATAGATACAATTCATCACAACAATCTCAAAATCCTATCACTAGAGAATTTTTTAAAATTAATTCAGCACATTAGAAAAGGTAAGACATTATTTTGTGTGTGTGGCCCTTTTAACTTTCTATATAGATGTGTGGTCGTATACAAGGGGGGATATGAGTATCCAAACCCTATTTTTCCGCCCAAAATAAACATTTGACTATCCATTATGAATATTTAATGGAGTTGCCCAATCAAATTGGGCCTGGAGGATTTGGTGGACTACGTTGGGTTGGCGGATAACTTTATCTTTCACCCATTCTCCCTACTTTATGAGGTGGTAACTAATGATGGCACATGGAATGAGGAGAAAATAGAATACCACCTTACATTTTTATGTGGGGTGCTTTTGGAAAGGGTTGGTTGTGATCCAGTCTACGAGCCATATAACCCAGACTGGTTTGTGATGCATTTTAGGTGTATGTAGAGGTTGACTCCAAAGGTGTACTCTAAGGTGATTCCTAAGTATCGCCCTTTATTGAGGAAGAAATATGGCTCATGTTCACGCATGAAGATGGGAATATGTGGAACGAGCTGTCACGATGCACTGGTACATATGGGTTGGCCCATGACTATGTGCAGAGTTGGGAAATTTCATATCCTAGGGTAATACTGAGGTAGTGGTCCATATGCGTTGATGAAGGGGTGATACCTTCACTTCAAGGCTGGGGTAGTGCAGTAGCTAGAGTGCACCATGGTGAAAGGGCCGGACCAGTTGGAAGAGTATCAATAGTGGGACCAATGGTTCATGGGCCCATAAAGGAAAGAGATGAAGAGAGAGGAGTAGTAGAATCAATAATGATGAACTTGGGTAGCAAGAATCGGTAGAAAGGTGATCAATCTGGGTTGGTCCCTAGGACATTCACCCAAGCTCCCAGGAAGTAGTTACACTGCATAGAAAATCCCAATGATTTTGTTTTACCTATGTATTGGGACAATTGGGATGTCTTCATGTAATTCCCCGGTGTTTGTAGGATATAGAAGCATGTAAATTGATACGGTATTCATATATCTAATATTGTTTATGCCAAGGAAGTTTTCCACATGTCTTAGTATAAGGGGGGTGGGGGGTAGTATGTGATGGAGTTAGTGTACATGTACATTCTCAGGTCATTGCGTGTTTATTGATTGATCGGGTGAGGGTTCTT
Source organism: Viscum album (assembly GCA_963277665.1). NCBI lineage: Eukaryota > Viridiplantae > Streptophyta > Magnoliopsida > Santalales > Viscaceae > Viscum > Viscum album. Next base: position 903,879,133 of record OY728166.1, on the reverse strand, counting down.
CTAAACATGAACTCTTGTCCAAAACTTTCAATGGATAATATAAATGTGTGTGCTCCCTTTCTTGAGTAATCAGATGATTCTTGGGGAGACAACTCTTATCAAGTCTCACCTTTTAGGTGAATCATTGCTACCGATCAAGTAAATATCTAAATCTTAAGTACCACAGATATAACCTGTTCATTATGAGTGATTTCTAACCATCTTTCCACTTGTTAAAGAATGATACAAAGAGAAGGGGGGTCTAAGAAATACCTATAAGAAGGTGATAGGACCTCAACCCATTAAGGGGTGAGTGTGGGATCTTATCCTGATGTATTGGATGTGAGTGGTCAAATATCGGCGCCTGCAGCTGAGGCAACGACTACGGAAGGAACCCTACTTAATGACCTATCGGGGAATATTTTGGAAGTCCTCACTAGAGTATATATTTCACTTAAGTTACTTTATTATCCTTTCCTTGAACTCATTGTTTTTACTTTTTAGGCTTGACTGAAATATTTTGGAACGATAGTTCGAATGACACTTGGAACTCAAACACCAGTGCCGACACTTACATTAGCTACACCCAAATACATAGTGGAGAAGAAATGTGATTATCTCCCAGTAGAAAAGGATGGAGAGGCCATGGAATTCAGCCCAACTGTGGAAGTTACAATGGTGTGTATTGCAGAGATTGTACCATCAATATAGGGGTTTGAGATAGAGCACACCATATACCTCATTGAAAGAGCTATGGAAGATGGACCTATGGTGGTGGAACTATAAGAATTGTCTTCTAGGGTCAAAATTTTGACGGGGGATGTGGAAAAAGTGTGAGAATCTTAGAAAATATAATTGGGTGTACCTACATCAAAACTTCCACTTATGGCAAATACGAATGTTGAAGCTGATATTGTTCCATCGGTAGGAGCATCCAATGGATATGAGATGATGGTGTCCACCTCTGTAATACCAAAATGTGTAGTAGGGGATTTGGATATAATTGGAGAGGCCAACAAGGAGCTATTCCTAATGATGTTCATTGATATTTCCAGGTTGGAAGATCTGGATCTAGAGTAACCGTATGAAAACATATTGGTGGTATTTATGCCTCATTGAGAGGACCAATTTGGGATATACCTAACAATAAGAGGGGGTGAATCAGTGTTGGGGACGTTTTAAACCAATTAAAACTTTCTATCCATGTACCTCTTGACCTGTTGGGATCTTGATTCTCTTATTCTCTTTTCCCAGTCGCATGCAATAATAGAAAGCAGTAAAAATATGAACATGATATTTTTACAGGGTTCACCAATCAATAAGAGTAACTACGACCTTTCCATGCATGAATATGACCAGTGCATGGATTCTCCACTATTATGTGATATGTTGTTAAGTGGAGGGCTAGGAAAACAATCCTCTAGCAAGTGTGAGTCCCTACACATTAGAGGGGAGTGAGGAACAATCCTCTTCAGTGGACTAGTGATATCCTAGTCCAACTTGTAGCCTCTAGCTGGTTATTTATACTACCTATGGAGATATTCATCTTCCTTCTTCAAAAGGTAGGTTCTTATCTTGGTCTTTTTTTTTCACTTTACTTGATTACTTGCAGAGCAGTAGGAAAGCAATTCTCACTTCTTTATTTCTCTTCTTATCTAGTGCAACACCAACTACACTAGACTTATTCTTTATACATCTTAGTATAACAACCAACTCCACCATTCTATTTATCTCTTCTTGGATAAAATAACATACACTAATGTGATTATTCAAAAAATTAAGATTGGTTCACTTGGAAACATTTGAATCAATTCTTATCCTTTGTTCATGAATTCATGTGATCATGCATGTGGCATTCAGGTTGAACCTTTCTTTCCTTTCTTTATTCTTCTTATTTACACACGTGTACACACTTGTTTGATTCTGTATTTTAATGACTTCACATGTGCATGTTCATGCATGAATTCATGCATTCACTTATTCCACTTGCTTTGTGAGAACCCTAATAGGTGTAGTTCTTTTAAGCACACACATTCGGCCTCTTCATCCTCTTCCTCTTCTTTCTTATCCTTATTACTCTTTACTAGGTTAGGGTGTTTGTTTAGGTTTATATGTGTGTGTTTATTCAAACCTGAATGGGTGAACCCTTTGTTTCCTGTGAACTCCTTATTCAAACATTCAAGGAATCTGGCTTTCTGAAAACCATGCACATGGGTGCATGAAACACTTACTTCCCTTCACTTTCACTATCATTATTTACTAAAACATTAACCCTTGTAAACATTAGAGTTTAAAAATTCATACCTCAAAGATTTCTTCTTCACCTTTTGAAACTAGGGTGACCATGATTTGTGTTATTCATGTGGGAGATGCGCAGTTCATCTTTGTGCATGAGGTACATTGGTCTGCCTCTTTACAAAACTCAGTGAGAGGCAAAGGCGCAATCAATGGCTCACGATGGAGTGACCTTCATGAAGCACAACAAGGGTTTTAAAAAACCTATCACATATTTGGGTGCTGGTTCGTCGCGAAGAAATTCGAGGGTGCATATCACTTGTCAAAGGCTTTCGAGATCTCTTCTTCGTAGAGCCTTGAAGGCTCATAGTGCATTACTTGATCTTTGTGAAGTGATTCGTAGAGATGCTCTATTTTTTGAGAACACGAGGTCTCAAGAATGAGGTATAAGTAGCATTCTTCAGGCTTGGGATCCTCCTTTTATATGTGAGGGAAGAACCTCTTCCACATTCAAGATCCGCATGATATTCCATTGAGATCACGACTTTGAATGTTCGGGATATCTGGTGTTTTGAAATCATCAAATGCGCCGGTGAAGATATGCCGAGATCCTAGGTTTTTTTACTCTTCAATGTGGGATCCTATCTTCATTCATGTATTCAAGATCGCATGTACAATTTTTGTGCATGAATCTCACTCGAATCCACATGGCCTCAGAAACTCTGTTTGCCTCGGTCGATCCTTCTTCTTCGAGATATCACATGCATGAAAGACGTAGATTTCATGCATGGTCTCAGTTCAATCCAATATCTTTCATGGTGCCTAAATGATCCTTCTTTGATTGTCAGAGTTTATCCATGGTGATTGAGAATCTTCTCCAGTGAGTGCAGTGTCACCGATGGGTGGAAGCAGCGTCGAGAGGTTAAAGAAGATGACATCAGATGGATCGAATGTTGTGGGAGGATCGGATGGTCCTGGTTCAATTCACATGGTGCAATATCAGATGAGTGTTGAATATTAGATGACTGGATGTTGCAGCTAATTATACGGTCTAACAAGATGTGGGATATGATGAGTGGCTGAGATTAAATTCACGTTATTAAAATGTTGTCCCACATCGAAAGGGGAATGCAGGAGAGGTGTGTTTTATCAATAAACTCTCCTAAACATCGATTCAAAATTATCTTTCCCCCTCCAGTGCCGCCCCACACCAGTTCCCTGCGGGTGTGCTTCTGCGTCCACCCATGCCTCCTACGAGCACGCTCTTAGCACCCACTACGCAGCCCTGCACATCGGTTGATCACTGTGTGTGCACTCTTGTTGTCTTATACACGGCGCATGCACCCCTTACTTATACGAGGTTGGCCTTGGGGGCTTCCCTCGAGCGTGGTTGACCCTTGAGTCCTGCATGTTCTTGAGGTGAGGTCCTTGACTGACCTCCATGTTTGACCCCTTTTTTTGTAATCCAAAAATAAGCTTTCTAAGTTAAATGCATGTCTATATTAAAACATGTTCCTTTCCACCTCAAAGTCCAAGACTCTTCTTCTTCAAATTCCAATCCCATGCATCCCATTCTTCACCGTTTCTTTTTGGAACTTGAATTCTACAGAGAACTTCAATCATCCCTTAATAGGATTATACTTCAATGTTGTGAACAATGTATCACACATGATACAAGTTCTTTGAACTTAAGAGCATCACATCAATCGTCTTATTTCCATTCTCCATTTCACTTAAGAGAGTATATTTAACCATCATTGAAATACATTGAACTCATTGACAATAAATACAACTCAATTACTAAAGTGGTCCCAACAATCTCCCCCTTTTTATTTGTTTAAAATACCCAAAAAATTTCAATTAAAGAAGGTGTCAATGTGAGTCTTCAATTTTTTCTCTCTCAAATTTTCATTTCACTTCTCTCCCCCTTATTGAAAAGAAATACTAAGTTCATGGTATAGAGGGAATAATTTCATACTTAAGTAATGTTCCATCAATCATTTCACTCTATGTCTACTTGAGAAATGCTCAGTGTAGAAAACAAGAGGATTTGATTTAGACAACAAAGTTTTCCATTACCCACTGAATATGAAACATTATGAGATGAGAACTCGTGAACATTACTTAAAGGGGTTTCCACATTCATTCCAAGATTAGTATAATAAGTGTGATATGAAATAATTAACCTGAAACTCTTTCACTCACTTCAGCAAATGGTTCAAAAACATTCAGGCGTAATAGGTAGGATAAGTGACCTTGGAACACTTCCATTCTTCTTATGTTATTGAGTAATTTTGTTACTACCCCTTTGAAAAATAATATTTATTTTGAGTAACCAAGGATAATAGACTGAGAAATGACATACCTTTTCTAATGACGTGATCATCAGAAAATCTTCAGAGTAATTGAATCTTATACCAACTAATGTGGATACTGATTAAGATAATGACTCTGGAAGCTTCTTCATGTGCTCCCCCTCAAGGGAACACTTCTCATCACTGAATATCATGTTATCCCCTGGTGATCTTTCCTAACCTTCAATTAACTGTATCATAAGAACAAATAAAGTACATAAATATTTAAGGGAATAAGGTGGATCCTCCTTGCTTCATCAATGTGAACAAAAAGGTTGAGATGATTTTCTCAACCAAGATGACCCATACTTTACACTTTCACAACTGATCTTCAATGCTGATTGTGATTGTGTGGGCCTCAATACATCTTCCATTTCTTTGTGTGTGAGTATTCTCTCTTGAAGGTATTTCGAAGCACTAGAATCTCCTGGTGGAACATTCATCTTCTTAAAGAATTTTTGTTTGGTTGGAGTAAATTCAAAGCATCTTCTAATTGTGTATCCATCCTTGTTGCACCTAACATACAGAACTTATTTGTATTCATGTGAAATCTTCTTTTTGTTTTTAGTTATAGCCTTAGCCTGTGCATCTTTCATCTTTCTCATTATTTCCAAATCATTTGGCCAAACCACCAATATATCATTAGGGACTGAGGCATCATGATTGGATCTTCTACATGGATTCTTCTGAGTGTCATCCTTCTTAGTAGTTCTTTTGGATGAACTACCCTTCATCTTCTTGGATATAGAATCGAAGGACTTTTTACCTATTCTATTTTTGGCCAGCTTCGGTGATCCTCTTTTCTTAATAGCTTTGGGTACCTGATGAAATGAACATGAAACATTTCTGTGACCACTCCTACTGCATACATCACATATGTTATCTGACATTACAAATATATTTACAGTATACAGATTCTTCTGGATCTATGGATGTTGCTTCTCTGGATTTGTCCCCCTTGAGATGGGATTTCTATATGATTTTACATTTAAGAAATTGTACCAACAATCCAGTGTACAATCCCCAAATCTATTATGGCACCAGCATTTTCTAACAAACCTTTACCTCTTGCTATCTTCTTTATAAGTTTGTTGAGTCTTCTTATTGGTATGTTGTTCTTTCTATGAGGAGATATATTTCACACTCTTTCCCATATCCACCCTAGCTATGGTAGTAGTTTTATTCTCATTCTTCTTTATCCATACTTATTTATAATGTTTCTTCCAACCTGCACTTTTTGTAGAAACAATTTGGGAAACATGAGTACAAGTTGGTATGGATGGTACCTTTACTTTCTCAGCTACTTGTGATAGATGAATGAGTGAAGTCATGATCTTATTTTCAAATGTTGGAGGTATTTTAACTATAGAATCATCCAATGAAAATTTAGATCTAGAAGATACTATTTCCTTCTTTTGTGGAGACTCAATATGTGTCTTTTCAAGATTGGTCAACTGAGCATAAAATTCTAGACATCTCTTATTGAGGATGACTTCCTGCTCTTCAATCATAGTCATCTTCTCTTCACATTCCTTATTTAATCTTTCAACTTCATCTTCATGCATCTTTACATTGTTTTTTAACAAAGATTCAAGTTCTTTGATCTTCTTGGAGTCTTCTTACAAATATACCTTCTTGACTTTGTTGCTCTTTTTCAGCTCATCTTCAAGTGCATGGATCTTCTCTTATAGATTCTTGTTGACTCCCTATTTTTCTTCAACATCTTTGAGCCACTCTGAAGAACTTATTTCAAAGATCCTATTTATTTCCACAAAGTATAAAACCTACTTGGATAGATTTAAACATTCAACAATTTTTTCTTGTTATACTTTCTCCAAAACATCAGTTTCTTCTTCCAATTGAGTGATATTTTTCTATATACATTGAAATACCCCACAAACCAGGGATGTACATTATTCAGGAATACCATGCAGAATCATTCTTAGTCTATCCAATGATATTTCTTTGGATGTTGTAGATTGATCATCACCACTTGTGCTATCATTTTCATCATGAGAATAATTTCCAAATGTACTAACACATACCTCTTGATCAGTTGTGGTAGGAAGGTTGTCCAATTTCTTGGTGGGGACTTGAGCCACCTTCTCATAACTTTCCAAGTCTGGTGTGTCTTTAATGTCAGCTAGATATGGAGAAACAAATTCTTTCTCTTATTTAGATAAGATGGAATTGTTCTTCAACTTTATCTTATCATTATTTTTCCTATTAATCATGGTCTTGGTAGATATAGCCTTCAGCTTAGAGATAACTGAATCTTCACTAAAAATTCACTTTATTGATAACTCAGGAATGAAACCCAGGTCTTCAAAATAGAATAACTTCACTGTATAGAATCCAACAGAGGTAAACCTCTCTTTAATACAAATTGAGAGGAATAATTTGGGATATTCCTAACACTGAGGGGGGGGGGGGGGGTGAATCAGTGTTAAATATTTTTTAAACCAATTCCAACTTTTTATCTATGTACTTCTTGACCTATTAGGATCTTGATTATCATATTATCTTTTCCCTATAGCATGCAATAATGGAAAGTAGTAAAAATATTCACATGATATTTTTACAAGGGTCACCACTCAATAAGAGTAGCTACATCCTTGCTGTGAAGAGATATGACCATTTCCTGGATTCTATACAATGATGTGATTTGTTGTTACAGTGAAGTGGCTATGAAAACAATCCTCTAGCCAGTGTGAGCCCATACACTTTAGAGTGGGTTGGGAAACAATCCTATTACCTAGAATGGTGATAGCCTAGTCTAACATGAAACCTCTAGCTATTTCTCTATACTACCTATGGATATAGTCTTTTTCCTTCTTCAATAAATAGGTTCTGCTCTTGGTCTTATTATTTTCTCTTCACTTGATTACTTTTAAAGTAGTAGGAAATAAATACTCTTTTATTTCTTTCTCTTCTTCTCTAATGTAACACCAACTGAACTAGACTCATTCTTTCATCTTCTTAGTACAATAACCAACTACACTATTATCCTTTCATATTCTTGGCTAGAATCACATACACAAATGTGATTATTCAAGAAATGAAGATCGGTTCACTTGGCATCATCTGAATCAATTTTTTTTCTTTGTTCATGAATACATGTTATCATGCATGCAGTATTCAGGTTGAAACCTTATTTCCTTTATTTATTCTTCTTATTTACACACGTTCACACACTTTTTTGATTTGGTATTTTAGTGACATCACATGTGCATGTGTATTCATGAATACATTCATTCACTTCTCCCTCTTCTTGTGTGAGAACCCTAATAGGTTTAGTTCTTTTAAGAACACACACATTCATCCTCTTCCTCCTCTTACTTTTCATTCTTCTCATTATCACTCTGGAACTAGGTTAGGGTGTTTTTTAGGTTAATATTTGTGTGTTTATTCAAATCAGAATGGGTGAACCCTTTTTTTTGTGATAACTCCTTCTTCAAACACTCAAGGCATCGAGGTTTCTTCAAAACATGCACATGGGTGCATGAAACACGTACTGCTGTTCACTTTTACTCTCTTCATTTACTACAACATGAACCTCTATAAACAGTCAAGTGTAAAAATTCATACCTCGAAGATTTCTTCTTCACCTCGTGAAACCAGGGTGGCCACGAGTTGTGTTCTTCAAACGAGAGATGTGTAGTTCTTTGTTGCACATGAGGTGCATAGGTCTGCCTCTTCACAAAGCTCAGTGAGAGAAAAAGTCTCAATCACTAGCTCAAGATGGTGTTTCCTTCATGAAGCATGACAAGGGTATTGAAAAACCGATCGCATGTTTGGTTGTTGGTTCATCATGAAGCAATTCGAGGGTTCATAGCACCTGTCGAAGGCTTGTGGGATCTCCTATTTGTAGATCCTTGAAGGCTCATGGTTCTATTCATTCTATTCGCACATTGATTTATAACAATGCTATATTTTTTTAGAACTTGAGCTCTCAGTAATGAGGGAGAAGAAAATTTATTTAGGCTCAGGCTTCTCCTTTTATAGGAATGGGGAGCACCTATTATGCGTTCAATATTAGCATGATATTCCTTTGAGATCGTAGATTTGAATGCTCGGGATATCCAGTGTTTTGAAATATTCAAACCCACAGGTAAATATATGCTAAGATCCTTGGTTTGTTTCCTCTTTAATGCAGGATCCTATCTTTATGCATGGATTCAAGATCGCATGCACAATTTTCGTGCATGACTCTTTCTCAAATCCATGTGGCATCGACAACTCCATCTTCCTTGTCCGATTCTTCTTCTTTGAGATATCACATGAATGAAAGATGTAGATTGAATTCATGGTATCAGTTCAATAAAGTATCCTTCATGGTGCCAAAATGATATTTATTTATAGTCATTGGTTATCCATGATGATTGAGCATCTTCTCCAGTGAGTGTAGTGTTGCTGATGGGTGGAAGCGGCGTCGAGAGGTTGAAGATGATGGTGTGGGATGGATTGAATGTTGTGGGAGGGTCATACGGTCCTGGTTCAAAAAAACACGGTGTGAGACTTGATGAGTAGCAAATATTAGATGATCGGATGTCGCTGTTGATTAGACGGTCTACCAATATGCGAGATGCGATGAACGACTGAGATTACATCTGTGTAATTAAAATTTTGTCCCACGTCAAAATGGACTTACGGTAGAGGTGTGATTTATCAATAAACTGCCCTCAGCATCGGTTCATAATTTTCCTTTCCCCCCTCTAATGTTACCCCACACTGGTTCTCTGCGGGCATACTTCTGCACCCACCCATGCCTCCTGCGAGCACGCTCCTAGCACCCACTATGCATCCCTACGCATGGGTTGATTACCGTGTGCGCACTCTTGCGGGCTTATACACAGCCCACATACCCCTTCCTCTTGTGGGGAGGGCTTTCAGGGCTTCCCTCAAGCACGGTTGACCCTTAGGTCCCACATGTGCTTGATGTGAGACCCTCGAATGGACTCCATGATTGGCCCATTTTTTGTATTCCAAAAATAATCTTTCAAAGTGAAATTCATGGCCATATTAAAATATGTACATGGACACATCAATGTAAAAGCCTCTTATTCTTCAAATTCCAATCCCATGCATCCCATTATTCAACATTTCTTTTTGGATCTTGAGTTCCAAAGAGCACTTCAATCATCCTTTAAGAGGATGATACTTCAATTTTGTAAACAATGTATCACACATGATACAAGTTCTTTGAACATAGGAGAAGCACATCAATCATCTAATTTCAATTCTCCATTTCACTTAGGAGAGTTTCTTTAACCATCATTGACATTCATTGAACTAATTGAAAACAAATACAACTCAATTACTAAAGTGGTACCAACACTCATGAGTCTGCACCACCCAAAGATTTCGAGGACTCCAAACCAGAATTTTCTGGGGACAATAGGGCCATCCATAACAAGGCACCGAGGAATGTGTGAAACCACATCACCCATATATGGATAGATAAAATACCATAATGGGTGGGATATCTCTATAGTTGGTTGTTCAGTATATGGATTGGTGGGTTGGATTTCAACTCTGTTCATTCACTAGCTTGGGACATCCTCATCTAGCAGGCACATACCGAATGGAAGGAGCTCGATCTATCCTAGAGGAAACATATGACTGAGGGATTTTAGGATCTTCGGAATGATGAGGAAGAGATTTACCATCTGGAGGAGATGGAATAGAATCTTGTTTTGAATGATATCACTCAGTATGATATCACTAATAGTCTAAAGGTTTAAATGGCAATGTCTTAGGCCATAGAAGATGAAATATTGATGGAAGAAGAAGAGTTTCAGGTGGAACAAGATCAACATAAATAAGGGGAAATGATGTTATCTAAAAGTATTATGAGTAGAAAGAATACATAATAGTTAGTTAATAGGATTTTGAGATTTCTCAACGGAGGTTGAGAGAGCTCTGGCACTCGATCCCTGATGCGAAGTTGTAGGGATGCATTTTTCTAAGGGGAGGTCCTGATATCTAGATGACCCCCTTGAAAATCTAGTTTATCTTATATTTCATTCTTGGACATATTTTATTTCTTTATTGTCTTACTTTGATCATATTTCTGAGACAACCAAAAACCAATCCCTAAGATTACGTGGGCTATGCCTTATGTGAGAAACAAGAGATACTCATGCAATTGATTTTCATATGATAATGTTAGAGAATCACCGAACACTCAGGGAATGATACTATTGACTGAGCACCGATGGTTAATAGGATGAGAGACGCTATGTATAGAGAAATAGGTCCTCGAAATATACAACTTTATTCCCCAATGTGTGCTAGTTCACTAATGGGATAACGTCATGGGCATTGGATTTGGCCCGAACAAAGAGGAATATATTGTGTGAATCATGATGTCCAAAACCTGAAACATAAGGAGAGTGGCATGAAGAAATAGGATAACTAATTATCGTATTTGAAACACAACATCCATACCATTATCCTAGAATGTGAACAATCAAATGAGGGTTGATCACTAACCATGATCAAAACATGAAACCTGTCTCAGAATGTTGTCTGAATTCTTCCAATACATTGGTCCAAAATTGTAGGTGAGCTAAAATGGCATGAGGTCAAATCATTAGGGGGGTCCCTTCAGAAAATGAAGAGTGTGATGATCCAAATAAGGGGATTAAAAATCATGAAAATGGAGTGATGTAGTGTTTGAATAGATTCTAACACTCTTGGAATTACACCACTGTGGATTAGAGTACATTGGTATAGGTGTATTAGTATGAACCATGATCAAACCCATATTATTGGGGATCACTGTCTTATATATAAGTTGAGGGATGAAATAACATGAAAAATGTGGTAGATGTCTGAAACTGAATGAAGGGGTCCCATGCAAGATCCTATGAAACCTTACAGTTTTACATCATTTAAAAAGGATGATACACATGCAATTTTACATTGTATAGTAAGGATGTTGGGAATATAGTTTAAGGTTATATAGTTAGTATAGGACATGGTATAGTTTAACATCGTATGATCACGATGCATCTCAAAGTTTAATGTCATGTGACTGGGATGTTGCACAAACATTAAAGTCATGTGGCTTGGACCCCATAAAATAGTTTAAAGTCATACTGAATGGACTATGATTCTAAGTTTAGGTTCATAGAGGTTAGACCATTGGATTATCTAAATGGATATGTGTAGCATAATGAGTTGAAAAACACGATGTGAATGGGGGCCACAAAGGACCACCGCTTCAACACAAATTCCTAGGGAGACAACCCACAGACAGTTTAAAGTCATGAGGCTTGGACTTGAACCCCAAGTTTAAGGTGATGGATATTGACTATGGGGATCCTTTGTACAGCTTGAACACATTGGTACACACTTTAATAGAACTTATAATCACATTTTATTCATGCTCTATGTGGGGAACAAGGAATGGTAAGGGGGTTTTCCTGACATATGGAAGCACACTTTACGAGTGAGGAGGTGCCATGTTGAGAATTCCACTAAGATATTTGGAAGTGGAAAAGAGATAAGATGAGAATTTTGATATTTGGATCAGTGGTGACCAATGGATAGGTAATAATTATTGACTATATTTGGAAAATAAGAATCTCACCCACACCAGTTAGAAATGAGGTGAGCAGATGAATGATTTATTATTGAACATGTTCGAAACATAGGATCCACTATTTTCTACCAGATATCTATTAGGACATTGACCAAGTATACAAGGTGAGCCAAAATGGAATAAAACCATAATTATTATGTGGTCTATATGGATTTTAAAGGTGATGGAAAAAATATTGGAAAGGAATAAAAGTGTTGAATGTGGTGTATCAGAATGTAGGATTCAAACCCACTTTCGGAAAATTGTTTAAGGTCGCATTTCATGGACCATAAGGAATGTAAAAAATGTATTTTAAGGTCATATATTCTGGAACATGGACCGTAACTAAGTAATAGGGGTCTAATAGATTAATAAACCTACATTTGGACCCATATATGGTAAATATGAACATCTCTATGTATCCCATGAGGATGGGAATCAAGCCACATATAGTTCTAGAACACAGAGTGGTGGAAGACCAATTTCGGTGAAGGTGATCCTCTCTGATGAGGGAATCCATAAAATTACTAGTTTAAAATGGGGTGAAGTCATAATTTGACATATTGAGTTGAGGACATAGGGATATGTAGGTGAAAGTCATACAACTTAGACTACGGGGGATGCAAATTGTTTAAGGTCATAATATTTGGACCCACTACAAATAGTTTATGGTCATGTTTCCCAGACTGAGGAGGAGTGTCCAATATTGATATGCGTAGTGTGAAGTGATGATAAACCCTACATGAATGAGGGTGAAAGGTGACTTAAAACTACACAATACATCCATAAAGAAGTTCACATAAAATTTAAAGTCATGATTCTTGGACTAGATGTAAACAGTTTAATGTTGTGTTTCTTGGACTGAAGGTTCTTAGTTTTAGTCTATAGAGTTCAGAACCGAGGTAAATTGGGAATTCGTGGATGTTTATATGGTGTGAGAGTTAAAACCTAATGTGAATGAATGAAGGAGGCTCTGCACGACATTAAATGATCTGGATGTTGGTTTCACATAGTTTAATGTCATATGGTCTGGACTATAGGGAAAATAAATTTAAAGTCATGATTTGGACTAAAAAAATTAGATTTATAGGGTATCTATATGTCATGGGATAAGCATAAAATAATGTTAATGGAGCCAAAAGGGGATCACATACCACATATACACCTTGAAATGGATCGTGTACCATTTAAGGTTGTATTGCGAGGACCATAACCGGGTCTATGGGGACGAAAAGTTGATGAGTTTGTGGATAGTCCTAAATACATAGAATTTGGGAAATTTTACATATCCCATAATGATGTTAATCAATAAACATGTAGTTTTGGAAAAAAAAATGTGGTCATAGACCAACAGTAGTGGGGTAAGTACTCTCTAGTGAGGAAATTGATGAATCTCAAACTTTTTTGGGGTAAGATCACAGTTTAACAATGTGCATTAAGGACACTGGCTATTAGTTTATGGTGGTGAAGTTTAGACCATAAGGGGTAATATTCCTAATGGGTATGTTTCACATGTCATCCTGAAAAAATTGGCATGAATGAGGAATTAGGAAGCCTGACACCACACACCACACCTAAAGGAAATCTAATCTATAGTGAGGGGAATATCTCAACCAAAGGGGGCATGTGGGGCATGATAAGAGTAACCTAATGTGAATTAGGAGAAAATAATCTTACACAACATGAAAAATTCCTAGGATATTCCTACATATAGTTTAATGATATGATTCTTGGACTTGGTGTAAACAGTTTAAAGGTCATGTTTCCTAGAACATAAGCTCTTAGTTTAAGGTAATAGAGTTTGGACCATGGGGTGAGAAATCCAAAAGGGTTATGTGTAACATGGAGGCATAAAAATCCAAACATGAATGAGGATCAAATATGACATTACACCACAAATTCATTCATTAAGAGGCTTCCATACTATTTAGATTCGCGATTCTTTGACTAATATGAGTCTAGGGGAAATAAATTTTATGGATTTGCAGCTAGTCTTGGAGATGAAAATATTGAGATTCACTACGTATCCCATAAGAATGGAAATAAATCCACACATATTTCTTCATGAAAGTCTCCCTATGTAGGTCTGACCCATAAAAAGGGAGGGGGTATTTATTACTTTGGGGTGGTGGGACAAAGATGTAAAATCCATGCATTGATACATATCCCATGTGGATAGGAATAAAGCAATACAAAGTTCTAAAATATGGAATGGTTGATGAACAATGTTAGGGGAAATTTACCCTTAGGCATGAACATTATGGTGATACATATTTTATCATCATACGACTAAGACGATAATTGCTATGTTTTTTATTATCATAAAACTAGGACGTCAGTTGTCACATAGTTTAACATCATGTAACTTGGATGTAGGTGTAACACAGTTTAATGTCATGAAACTAGGATGTAGGGGGGGATTTTTCCAAAAGGAATGTGCATGTAATGAAATCTATAACTTGATGTGAATGAGGACTCGGTAGGCCCAAATACACACCAAACACTCTCAAGGAATACTTTAAAATAGTTTAAAGTCATATTTCTTAAAATTGGACTTCTACTTTAAGGTCATGAATCTTGGACCAAGCGCCCAATATAGCATTGTGTTCCTAGGATGCTAAAATCCTTAGGTGAAGTACTGCATGAGAAAATTAGCATTGTTTGGAGGATTAATGTACTCTCCATACATAGTGATCAAAGAGTATAGACCATTGGATTAGACCTTATGAATGATATAAGGCCATTCCCCCTTGGGATCCAACTTTGGTCACTTTATGCCAGGTGTCATTGGTGTTTTGAGGGATAATACCATGTCACCCTGGAAGAAGGAGGGGAGGGAGAATTTCTTATTGAATTTATTGGCTATATTATTCTGGTTCCTATGTAGAATGTACAAGTCCTCGACGTTATTCTATTCGAGGGATTTTAGCTTAGCTAGATTGACTTATTCCATTCTGTTCAACATATGTTGGTCATATAAATATATTTGGAGTGATGAAAGTTGAACATTGATGGGAAATACTACCTCTATTATATACACTAGGGAATATGAAGTTACATGGGTGGAATCTTGAATCATCATCTAATAAGCCCAATGATCATTGGGGATATTTTCTGACCAAATTTTTTTATTTTGGACCATCATCTTATGAATAATTTTATAGAGGATTTTTTGAATGCCTTGATATATCTGTTTTCCTATGTGTAATAGTGATAAGTATGGTTTTATAAGATGATGTACTTAGCATACAACTTCTTCAACTCAACAACCCAGATGTTGGTATCATTGTCTGTGAGAATCACATGAGGAAATTTGAATCGATGGATGTTATGGGAGATCATGAATTCAACCATAGATCGAGAATTAACTTTTTAAGAGTAATTTCTTCTTCCTATATGTAAAATAAATATTTCACAATCAAAATTAACCTATATTGGTGAGCCGTTGCTAGTGGATATACTCCCATGACATCGAGAACCCAAACTGAAAAGGTACTATAATACATGGTAGTATAGAGGGACTCTGGTGGCCGATGAAAAAAGTTTTCATGAATATAATATGTTTTACACCTCTTGGTGAACTGAATTCAGTTATAAACCATGGTGGACTACAAGTATCCCAAACATCAAATCTATTGGGAGAGATTCAACCTTACCAAATGAGAACCACATGACCCGACATGAACTTCCTGAATGTCCTTGGAAATATAATCTCCTTGAATGAAACAGAGGACAATTCCATCAAACCCATGCTTGTAGAGAGTATTATCAATGTTGGGACCACTTTTGAGGGTGAACTATGCTATACTTGGACATACTTTCTCATGATCGGATCGGTCTAATAGGAGGATACCATGCTGAAGATACTCGATGAACGGAGTTTTCCAATATAAAGTTTCTTCCACCATTGGGGATTATGGAAGTCCTAATATGGAAGAATTGACAATAATTTGGTTCACCTACTAGCTATCGTCTCCATTTGAAATGATAGGAGTGATGAATCTCTGATGTGAAACATGAATAAACATATCATCTTAGTCAATCTCTTTGAGTGATGTGGATAAACTAGCCAATACATTAGCTAGACCACTCTACAATCAGGGAACATGAGTCATCTATTGCTAAGAATGGAACTGGGCCATCAAATGGAGAGTGTTCTCTAAAAAGGGCATGAGCTTTGGCTTTCTAATGGAAAAATCTCCATTTATTTTCTTGTTGACTTACTCCGAGTCCCCCTTAATGTGTTAGTATAGAACATCAATTTTGAGAGCTAGCTTGATGCAAGTAATGAGTTCCTGATACTCCTCCTTGTTGTTGGTGTAGCCTTTTAACAACAGAAACAAGTTGGGAAGAATATCCTATGTGGGAGTGAGGAAAACAATTCTCAGGCCTACTATACTGATCATGGGACTATTGATCCTTATACTGGTTTGGATCTGAATGTCACCATAAAAATGAATATTCTAGCATGGAATATCCAGATCCACTAAAAAGATGGAATCTTCTGGGAAATTGGCATCCATAGGGTACTCTTCGGGGGCCAGATGGCATCTAAAAAGTATGCTAGCACTTTCCCCTTGACAAATTTCCATGGAACATACTTGATGTTGAACTGTTGAAGGATCACTACCTATTGTTCTAGCCATCCTATCAATATGGAGCAGTTTAGGATATACTTTAGTGTATCCATACTAGATAACAGTTGTATCTCATGATGTCTTTGATAATTACAAAACTTCTTCACTACCAAAACCAGTACGAGGAAGCTCTTCTTGATAAGAGATTATCTGGATTCTTTGTCGAGGAGCATGAGACTGAGATAGTATAAAATTTTCTCTATCCATTATTTGTTCTTCTGGGTGATAAGGGTGTTGAAAAATTGTTCTAGGGTGGTCACATATAGGAATAAAGTCTTCTCAGAGATGTGTGGCATCAGAACCGGAGGCTGTAGAAAATACTTCTTGATTTCTTTAAATGCGGCCAAGCACTCTCCATGCCATTGGTAGATGGTACCTTTCTTCATGATCTTGGGAAATGGATTACACTTTACGACCAGATTCATAATGAATTTTAATATGTAATCTAAGTGGAATTGAAGGCCTCAGAGCTCCCAGAGGTTACTCGGAGGAGGAATCCATCTGATGGAATTGATCTTCTATTGATTGATCTTGATGAATCTATATCTGATGATTAAGCTGATAAAATACCTAGAGATAACCAAAAATTCACACTTCAAGGGGTTTATTTTCAGATTCCAAGATCAGGGGAATATGAACACTTTCTTAAAATCTCTGAGATGGTCATGATGTTAGCAGGATTTGACCACCAGGTCTCCCACATAACAATCCACTAGTATCATGAGGATTTTTTTAAATATGTGGTGCATGGATCAATGAAATGTATCTCCTCAATTATTCAAACTGAAGGGAATTAACTATTAACATATAGTCCCTTGAGACACTTTGAAATTTGTATAATCCTTATCTTCGGGTGCCATATAGATCTAGTTGTACCTGGAATACCCATCCATGAATGAGTGATCATATAACCTAGCTATGGAATCGATATATAGCTCTATCACTAGAAGGGGAAAAACATCTTTTGGACAATGGAGTTTGAGATCTCAGAAGTTGATATAGACTCTAATCTTCCTATTCTTCTTCATAATATCGATGATATAGGCTAGCCACATGGGGTACTAAACTTCCTCAATGAAGCTAACTTTGATAAGCTTATCAACTTCAGCCTCAACCATGTCACCATGGTAAAGTCACATCTTCCTAGGAGGTTATGTGAACCTATGATGACTCACCAGGAGACCAAGATAGGGGAAAGTGACCTGAGGGTCTAGTCTTGAAATTTATTTATAACTCTAGTAAAACACATCATGATGTTAATTTAGGAAATCCATATACTTTTGTTGTTCATCCAGAGGCATGGATGCACTTATCAATGTTGACCTCAGATCTAATTAAGTGTTAAGGTTCACCTGAACCAAATTATCGACAATGGTGGAGGAACCCTCTTAAATTATGGGAGGAGTGTCTTCTAAATCTGATTCATTTTTTGAGGTAGGGGAATCATTAAGAGGAGAAGACTCATCTTGGCAGACTGATTCCAGGGGACAGTAGTGCCAACTTAGATGGATGTGGAATTCTCACTAAATGTCTCTTTCTCCACTGAAACCATAGTGACAGAGGATATTTTGATAATCCCATTAGGTATTTTACCATGGGTTGCGTACTTGATATCAATGAAATGGTGGAAGGTTAGTTTATGAAAGTTTAACTCGGCTCAACGAAATAGGTTGGTACAACTTACAGTGGTAACCATGGGACAAACATCTCGATACCTCATCAGGGTGAGGTTTTTGGTATCACCCAATACTTACCTATATAGGAGTATGAGTAATCATCCAAAATTATTTTTACTTAGGGATGTGACACCCTTTCCTCCCGGAAAAGACAAACTAATTTACTATGTCTGGTGTCGGGGATTCAAACTAGTGAATTGGGAGGATTAAAGAATTGTTTAAATTGGTCAATGGGATGGCTTCGATGGTGGTGTGCTCAACCTCATTGGTTTGAACCTTATTTTCCATTATATTGTAATATACCACATTGAGGCACCATGATTCACATGAGTAAAAGGGAGATGCATCACCCTAAATCACACCTAGTCAACCATTGATGGAGTACTTGAGGAATTGGTGGTACAAGGAGGTGACTGTTGTTTGCAGATAAAGCTAAGGTCTACCCATCAATAAGTTGTATGTGATATCCTATGAGACAATAATGAATTTAAAATTTACTATCAAACCACCAAACTAGGTCTTCATCTAGATTTTTCCACATAGTCTCTTCTCAATCCTCTCATAACCCTAAATATTTAGGCTAGAGGGACTCAAATATGATTCAGCTAGTCCCATATTGAAGAGCATCCAGTTTGGGATGAGATTGATCCTAGAAATTGTATCGAATAGATAGTAACTGACTTCCATTATATTGAACTGGTCAGTGATATATAGTGGGTGAAGTTTCCCCTACATGAGAGAGCCCTCATCTTCTCCAGAGAATGAAATGGTGGATTTAAATTCTTCTTGTTCAACCTCCTCAACATAGAAGGTCTCTATAGCTACTACCTATGTCTCAAAATAGTGGGGTATCTTCAAGTCCTCTTCAAGATCCTGACATGTCTCTTATAATAAATGGAGGGCCTCAATTATTATGAGCATTGTAGTGATGGGGGCGAGGTGCTACAACACAGAATACATTTTTTTTCAGATTCTCATTTCTATACATAGGGGGTTGTTCTTTGGTAGGAGGCATGATGGAAAATACTATATAAACCACTAGATTATAGCTAGTGCTATAAATATCTTGATGCTCATCAGACAACTCACATAGATCCACTATTAGATGTTTTTATCTGTTTGAGGTTTGGATTTAATTGGATATGGTTGATCATGATGCAGACGTGGCTATTATGATTAGTCAATTAGCATGGTCAGTTGTGATAGTGAGTCTGACAGAGTGAGCTCAAAAGACTGTAGCTTCTGATCTTTATGAAAAACCTAATTTTTTCTTTTAGTAGCATGAATTACCTAGCATGGAGAACTAGCCCAATTATTCTGATGATTTTCATGTCCCAAACTTCTTCTCCGATGGAATCAACTGGAGAGATTTGGAGGATTTTCTTGATATTCCTCATTATCAGGGACTAGGAAGGGGTCCACATTTTTTATGATGTTCATAGAGGCATACTTCTAGCCATCATTAGAAGAGTCTCCCAATGTTGGGTGGACTCATGGTTTAATTCCGATCTCTAGAGGAATGAAGTTACCGAGGGTGCATGATGACTTTGGAACTGTTGGAGGACCTTTCATTCCCTTACGTTGTTGACACCTACTCTTACGTGACATGGAAGGCAATGAGGTGAAATAAGAAGAAATAAGATGGTAAGGTTTATAGATTTTAGAAGACTTAGGTAGGCCTAAAAGGGCATAGATGACACCACTGGAGCGATCAACTACTATGTGAGACAACCAGTCATCATAATTCCGAGTATCATGGTTGGAAAATGGTTTCCATTCACTGAAACCCTAACTATCACTTTTGAGCTTGAAAGAGATGTGTTCCAGCCATGGCAGAACGTTTCCTTTCTTGACCAAACCATTTTCCACATGGTCCTAAATCGAAAACTTGAACACATAACACTGTTTGATGGTATTCCCAATGATAATGTGGAAAAGGAAATGGTTTGGGAAATTAGTGAGTTCAACCTTCTAGGGATTCTTGTATTTTACCATCCTTAGAATTCCATGCTTCAAGGAACTACAAAAAATAACGTGGAATATATGCTTCATTTAAGGAGTATATTTTGTTTTTCATATCTAGGAAGGGGGCATGGGAGATTGGACCTCATAAAGAGATAGAGCTACATTCTCCCTCTTAGGCGGCGATGCATAATGAGGAGTAAACTGCCGATTCTGCACTGGGTGAGGCTGAGCTTGATGAGGCTGATACCCTTGGTGAGACTATTCTTTGTGAGGCTCTTTCAGAAACATCTCTAGTGGCTCTGGGGACTCTACCTGCATGGTGGTGGCAACCTCTGCCTTGGCGGTCCTTATTGCATAAGTTGGAAGAGGTAATGGGCATGCCGTCTTGGCTTGCTGTAAGGCTTTCTTTAGGCATTGGGATTTCTTAGGGAAATCATAGAACCCACCTAGGAAGTTATTAGTGATGAGGGTGGGGACCCGTTTAGCCTTGAAATTTCCCACAAATATAATAAAAAACTACTATTAGGTCAACGACATATTGAGTGAATATGTGAGGCCCTTACATCGAGCGATGAAGCCTGTAACACACTAATTAGTTAGTTTCTTAAACTGGTAAAGAAACATTATGTAGAGGCCTTCCCAACAAATGATGAAGCCAATGGGTAACTGGATGTACCAAAAGAATGAAAACCCTTCCAATTTCTATATAAAACATCAGATCTTGGAATCCTCCTACTTCTTTGGTGTACCCAACACGGTCTTACACCTTGATTTTAAGTGTGATATATTCTACAGTAGATCGCCCATCCCGTTGAAGGGTAAATGGTAGGATTCTAAAAATCTAGAAGTGCTCGCATGTCATCCACCAATGAAAAATATGGATTTTCATTAGGTGGTATTTCCACCCATTCTATTACTGGGTATTTGAGAAGAGTTGTGATAAAATTTATCTTTTCATGGTGGGGTTTCCTACCTTAGTGAGGATCCCCAACCACCATTGGGTTGAAAGACTCATCAATAAGATAAAAAAGCATTATAGAAATTGTAGAGGCTGGATCCGGGTCTCAAAGAATGTTATCACAAAGCTAGGGTGGATTCGGTGATGCATACCATTGTCATTTTACATAAACCCCAGTCTATACCTTGTCCAGATGCACATGATTTTCATGATAAATGGTGAGAAACTAGCTAAGAAGGACTTGTGGATACCCCTAATGCCACAATGGTGTAGTAACAACATCTTTTTAAGGATTACCATAATCTAAGTGTTTTCTAGTAAGGATATATTCAATGAACCAATTTTGATCTCTGGTCTTTTGAAGAAAGATGATGATTGGAGGATCAACCTCTTTATTCGGTGAAAAATTTGAAAAATTAGATGGTTTAAAGATCCCAATCTTTTTTTTACCCTTGTTTATATTTTAACTGATGGGAAATGACATGGAGGGTTCCCTGAGGTCAAGTGTATTCCATTATAGGCACGTTTTTACATCTGTATGAGAGTCCACCTAGTATTGCATTTCCCTAGAGTGCGGGTTCTCCCTGCCTGGCCCTACACCATTGTCCCTATCCTTGATTATCTTAGGGAAGACCATATTTTCTATAACAATACCTAGAGTAATATCCTCAATATCATTGTTAAGACTGGTAGATGCATGATTAGGCTGATGTTAAGAGAAGCGTACTGTCCCCAAACCTAAATCTACATGTGAGAAGTCACCTCTTTAGTGGTTATGTGGAGCATTGTGATGCTCTTTACACATATTTGTTGGAGGTTCTGATGGTATTCTGGTGATGTAGGGACCTGAGCCACTAGGAGTGATACCAACTCAACCATGTGAAACTACTAATCAATGTCATTGAAATTATCTTGGATTTCTGGATAGACCAACTAAAGGTCATAGAGGCGAAAACACATCATCCATAAAGTCTGGTGGATTCATGTAACATGGTACTCTATGAGTGACTCTATGATGTCAAATTTGGGAGTTGCATTTGACCAAAATACCACTAAAAACTATTTAGTGGCCGAAGTGTCCCATAGGATTTCTCATTTAGAAGAAGAACATTTCTCTTTCTTGGAACAATCTTCAATTGGTGCTGGATGAGAAAATGGTGGTGGCACTGATATAGATCAGTGAAATGGTTGGTCATCTAGGGGAGAATCCGCTGCATGAGTTGACTATTCACTGCATAATGGGTCATCTCTCAAGGGCAGTTCCAACCACATCATTATGTCCCTATAGGGTTGGGTGTGTACGACTGCCTCATGAACAAGTGTAGAAAAAATCTTCAATGGGACTACTGAATGCTCTTCTTCTATCTAATCCTATAACAACTTTCTGTGATCTTAGGTAGAGGTAGATAATGAAGCTAGTGATGATATATATGATTACACTATGAGACTCTATAATGGAGGGAAATATTCCTCCATCTTCATGTACATATGAAGGGATAATTTTGAATTTTTTAGATATCACCATCTGGGATGATGAACTTTACCAGTCGGGTTCCTTCCCTAGAATATGATGCAGATGACTCGGGTGAAGGTTCCATCATTGAATCACATTCTTCTTTATAATTTGAGAAGAAAATATGATTGAAAACAACTTAGTGTTTCCTGTAAATTTTCCTTCGGTGGAGACGGTTATCCCTTCTACCTTTGGATGGTTCCTCATGGTACGATAGTTCATCATCATTAGGAGGGCCTTAATGATGACGGGTGATATTCCAGGGAGGACCTCCTCTTTAATTGGTTGAGATATAGGGAGATCCTCTATATCAGTTTTCATCAGAGTGGGGAGGACCTCCGCTTAGACTATTGTAGGAGTTGGGAGGACCTCAACTCTAAATGTTGATGAGGTAGGTAGGACTTTTTATTTTTTTGGTGGAAACATGGAGAGGAACTCCTTGTTTACTAATGGTAATGGTGTGGGGAGAACCTCCTCCCCAGCAGGCTGATATGTAATGAACTTTAGAATGAGCAATTATAGATTGGGGAAGACCTCTGATTTTTCTAGTGAAATCATGTGGAGGGAATCCATATTTTTCATTGAATGTGTGGGTAGTAAATCCAATTTGGTTGGCTTTAGTATAAGGAGGACCTTTTTACTGACTGGTAGTGAATAAGGGAGGGCCTTCGCTAGAGCTAGGAATGGTTTGAGTAGGGCCTTCACACTGGTGGGTTCCAACATGGGGAAGGCCTCCTTGTTGACTATTGGCAGCAGCATGGGGATGACCTCCGTACTATTTTTCAGTGAAGTGAGGAGAGCCTCCTCTTTGAATGATTCTAGGAACATGGGGAGGACCTCCATGTTGATAGTGAAAGTGGGGAGGACCTTCTATATATTTGGAGATAGTATGGGGAGGGCCTTCATACTAAATCCTACCACCACACAAAGACAAATAATAACTACTAGTGGTGAAAATAATTAATAGAGTAAACCCAACATGTCTACCGGGTGGTTGAGGTCTCAATCATGAATGATAAGAGATGAAACCCAGCTCATCGGTTATAGGGATTTGGTGGAATGAATTGGTGATGGAAGGTTCCACTGGACCTATAGAAGATGATTCCCTTTGATGTTCATTCTCTTGAGCTTGTGTCTGACTTTTTTGTCGAGTGATTCAGACTGGGGATAGTAGGGAAGGGGTATAATCCACTTATTTTTCAGCCCATAGGACTATTCATTTGAAGCGTTGTTGAGTCCTGGTGGAAGCCATTCTTGGAAGGTCCCATGAAGTAGTTACATCCATGGTGAATTGGGATCCCTCAACTCCTCAGTGTAGGGGATAAATTCATAGTATCTCTCCATAGAGAGGCTCCCGATGTGGTTCAATATTGGAGTGGGGAGAAGTGGCTCCCTGCACGACCCTTGGGGGTGGCGGTGTCGGTGTGGTGTAAAAGCATCCAGGTCCAGGTGGTCCATCTCCCTTGTGGGAGTGACCCCATCCAACTCATATCATTGCATGAGGGAATCCATCCCCTCCTCTAAATTATTTCCAAGGTGAGACAGGGCATGGGTGCCCAATATCTGTTGGAGTAGTAGATCTCATGGCAGTGGTGGAGTCATGCATGGTTTCCACATTGATATTTCTCCTGCCTTGGAGTCTGTAGGAATTTATTGTTTGGTTTCTTATAGATTGGGTCATGAAAATCAGGAGAGTTTATATGTTAGTACATATTCATGGAAAGTGATGACCAATTCCTCAGCATGTTCCAATCTTCCATGGCCTGAGAGAGATATATTACTAGACAATGTTGCAAACCAAAATTCCCAATATTCAACTATCCTAATTTCTGGTGAGTTCCATGCCAGGCACACTATTTTATTATTGGGTCTTGGTGTAAGCTAACTAGATCTAGTGACATTCTAAACTGATGATGTATCAAATTCAACTAGTCCATATGTTTAGGAGAATAGTTTCACATCTGTTTCACCATTTCTATTTTTGATGCTTTCGCTGGGGCATGTTGTCGTGCATGCTGATACATGCCGGTGTAAAAATTTTATTTCCCACGTTCCCAATTTGTTATGGTGGGTGACATTCATAACTTTCATCAGTGATTTCTTCTCCTTGATCGGAACAGGTTGATGGGATTTTTCTTCCTCCTTCCATGGATTCCTCATTGGAACTCGTTTCCTTATTCAGGTATCCCTCATAGAATTAATTCATATTCATGGAACTATTTCCTAGTTCCATCTCTTTGTGGATGATGATTAATTACACTACTTCTATTTGGACATTAGAAATGTTATTAATAGTTAAACAATCTTTGTTCAGGAGAGTAGTCACATTGGTAATCGTTGTAATGTCTGGATGCTAGGAACATTGGTCACCTATAGTCTTCCTCTTAGGAGGGCATCTCATGGAGTCATCTCAGGCATGGAAACTGAGGAATCATGTGTAGTTCATGAGTTATCTAACTCTAGAGGCACATATCTTCAAAAATTTTCACCTCAAGAATCCAATGTTTATCATGAGGTAGTTGACTCCATATGTTCATATCTTCTAAGGATTTCACCTCAGGCATCTCATGTTTAACATGAGGTAGTAGTATGAGATGGGTTGTTAGTTTAATGTCTTTCAGAGAAAAATATGAAGCATATATTAAAGAATCGAAGAGGTAGATCATAGAGGTACCTCTCTAGGATGGAGCACCATGAAAGTTTACCTAATGGGTGGATCAGAACACAATCGGGGGAAGACCCGAGAGGTGTGTCCCATAAAGGGAAGATGTTACACTATGAAGTCAGATGGATCATAGTTCCCTTTGGGGAGGAATCAAGAGGTGTTTCGCATAAAGGTAATATGTCTAACAGTAAACATATATCCCTAGAATGTAGCACTGAGGTTTACTATTGGTTGAGATTTAACCTCAATGAGGCTTCCAATGTACCCTGTTTAGAATATGGTGATCAAAACCCATGTAGTTCATTTGGATGGTGTGGTCTTATGCATTTGAAATATACTTCACAAGAGAAATACTCTTGGTTGGATTTGGTGTGCGTCTTATGCATGGAAGCTTTACTAGTACTGATAGGAGAAGTGATTAAGTGGATGTGGTTTATGCATGAAAGAGGTTCAAAGAGACCCGATGAAGATTTGGACTTTGGGTAAGTGGCATGATATGGCATCCCCAAGAAAATTAGGGTGGATGTGGATGGAGAAGATGGATGGATGGAGTGGATGGAGTGGATGGATGCTAGGTGGATGTTGGGATTGTACCTCAGTGAGGCTGCATACATATCCCAATTGGATGGGAATCAAATCTGACATAGTTTGGTACGTTGGAGCTTACACCTTAATGGAGGCATGTGCAATTGGGTCTTATTCATGGAAGCTTCCAATTTGAGGGGGTAATGATTGGGGATTATGCATGAAAGTGTCCCATGGAAGGTGGAAATTGGGCGTTACTCCAGGGGGATTTACATAGTTGAATGTGGATGGATATCAAGGTAACTAATCACCTTTAAGCCCACATGAGTTATTCTTGGTGTGAGAAACAAGAGGAAGCAGTAGACCTGACATTCATGTCATGAAAGAGGCCCCACTGATAGATGATGTCGGGCTTATCCATGGATACTTCCCATAGAGGATGTCATTACATTTGGGGAGGATCTAATTCCAGGTGATGAGGATCTCATTCTCTGTGAGGATAGGCAGTTTGGAGACCATACCTTTCCAATCACACTTGGAGCATCCTATACCTTTTGTATAGGGTAAGGCCATAGTTTACAATTATGTGTTGAGGAAGCAAGTGCTAGGTAGTTTTACATCATGAAACATGGAATTGGGGGACTCAATCCTTAGCTCGTGGTCTTATATAACCGATGCACATGCACCCCTGTTTGGTGAATAGATTTAGAAATGACAGGAATCAATGGTGTGTATGAGTGGTCGATCACGAGGTCCATGTTAGTGTGCCTATATTGAGAATAAAAAGGAGTTATTGTACCTATGATGAGAAGAAAAAGTTAAATGGGAATCTCATTCCACATTTGGAATGGAGTGTGCTATAGGAATGGGTGACATAGATCACATAAGGACCTAAGGTGAGGTCGGACTAATCATGGATGGGTGTAGGGACCTTGGTAACTCAACCTTCAAGAATAGGTGTCAGCAAAAGAGAAGCATCATAGATAAGACCAAGAGAGGGGCTTCATGAAGCATAGGTCCACACAGGGAGGTTCTTCATGAAGATTAGGTACTTTTTAGAGGCCAGGGGCTTCGTGAAGGAATAATATTTGCGAAACATGGTGAACCTACCTCCGGATGAAGTCTTTCCTTATGAAAGAAGTGCTTTGTGAAGGTTTAATGGTTTGCAAAGCCTCAAGTACCCCTGAGGGCCTTCTTCCTCCACATATGGAATAGGACTTAGTGAAGGAATTACCACCTTAGTTGGAGGTGTTCAAGAATGTATGATATGTGATTTTGTGAAGCTCAGGTACCTTGGATGATCCATTTTTTTCTGTTTTTCGATGATTGGGTGCTTCACAAATTAGGAGCAATTTTGAAGTCAAAGGGTCGGGTAATCATCCTCCAAAATTAGGAATGATTTTTATATTTATAGGAAAAGGGTTTCATGAAGCTTGGAAGTATTTTATGAAGAAAATTTTAGTTTTTTGAACAACCTCATCTCCAGCAGACTCACGAAGCACATAATCAATTCTTAGTGCGGTCATGGAGCACCATCAGACTTTCAGAGAAAACCATCAAGGCATCACACATTTGTAGAGGACATGGGGCTTCAAGAACAAGATTCATGAATCAGACCATTTAGAGGGTTTTGGGGGATTTCTTGGATTTGATATTCTTTAAACTGGTTGTTCCTTCCTTGAATAATCCCATAGAACATATTTCAGTACCAAAAAAGGTATCAATATAGAATACATTATGATTATTTCACTAAATTTAGGAACAAAAGTTATAGAGTTCTCACGGGTATAGTCTTCATTGGCCTATATCCCTTTTCACACATTGAGTATCATATTCCATCACTATATGAGGGGTTTTTTACATATAGCATCACATGTTGTGACTATCTTGGTTTTTAATGCACACAACATCCTAAAATCATTTCACTATTTTAATATAGAGAGAGAATATAGGGAAACATTTTTTTCTGGATCTCTCTCATGTATTGACATAGATGCAGTTGATATAAAGGTGCCTATTAAAACATTGATGCGTGAAATGTTAGTATAATTTTTCTATGTTTTATAAGTATGATGAAGATAGTGAAATTTCGTGTTCTCTATATTATATTGTGATATAGAAAAGGTATCACTATCTATGTATCTCAACCAATTCATACATATCATCAATGTTTCATCCTTTAATATTATGTTACAATATATTCATCATCAAGTCCACACATAAATCTTTAATGAATTACTCATATGTGTCATATTTCAATTCATTCTCTTGAAATTAACCCAAATGACGAATTTCCCATCATAAATGATCGATTTGAACGTATTATACCCAAAAAATGAAAATAAATATTTTATATTATATTACTATAAATTTAATAGAAAAACACAATAAACACAACTAAAAATACTAAATAAAAACATGATAATTTCATTCTAATCAATATATTCTATAGCATAGAAAAATAATTAAATGAAGATGATTTTATATAAAAGAAAGAAAGAAAAATCATATTTTATACTAAAAATCTCACATAAATCTCATGAAGAAAATAAAACCAAACCCACATTATTTTTCTTAAAACTAATAGAATATGAGTAGAAATAAATATACCATACATCTATTAAAAATAAAGCATTACTGATCAACCTTAAAGTTAAAATCATATATATATATATGAAAAAATAATATAAAATAAAATAAATAACTATACACAAAACATGATTTTAGAAAAAAAATAATTATTATAGGACAATTTTTTTCCAACATTAAATTTTCATTGAACATAATATTATAAAATTAAATAGATGAAACAAATGAAATTTAAAACATAAAACAAGTTAATAATAAAAAAATGAGAAATATAAGTTTAAAAAAACTCTATTGTGTAATCCTTAGATATGAATACTTCAACACCTTCTTCAAGGGGTAGAAGTATTTTTTTTTGAAAAATTATAAAATCAATTATTCTATATATGAACGCAATCTAAAAAATTTCTATGAAAAAAAATTAGAAAAAAATTATTTATTTCCAAAATATATTTTAATTTTTAGGAGTTTTTTTTATTTTTTATTTTTCTTTTGTTACGGTTTTAAGATGAAAAAAGAATATATATTATGTGTTTCTTTATTATAAACTATTTATTTGGAATACAAGATATATACACATAAATGTAAATATAAAAAAATAAAATAAATAATATATTTAAAACATACTCAAACAATTTATGCATAACACACACTTCAACAAAAAAACATATTATTTGAAGCACACAAAACAAATATCCATATTATATAGAAAATACATGGGTTTACAAAGAACATATATTTTTTAGAAATATTAACTATTTATAAAAAAAATTTACTTATATTTTTCTTGTTTATGGATTTTTCTCCTTTTTTATAGTTTTTTAACAAAAAAACATTTAAAATTTTCAAAATGATTTTTATCTTTTTTTATATTTTTAATTTTTACCATTTATAATCTTAAATAGAATGAAAATTCTATAAATAAATAAAATAAAAAACAAAATAAAATATTAAATGGGAGATATTCAAAGATTCCATTTTTTTGTGAAACCACGTATATAACAATTCCACTTCGGTCTGAAGGGATATTTAGCCATATAATAAGTTTAGATTATAAGGAATAATCAATGAAAACCCTAATAAAAACTAAATAAGAAATTAAAAATTATGATCAATATAATAAAAAAAATATAATGATTTAAATTATAAATTTGAAAGTCAATTTTATTTTAAAAAACACTGTTGACTTTATACAGTAAGGGGTTGATGGAAACTAGGATCTATCAAAAAAAGTAGAATCATAAAATATACTTTAATAATTTAAAAAGAAATTAATATTAATTCATCCCCTTTTTATAATTACAAAATAGTTGATATTTTCAAAAAAATATTCCATGAAACATCCATATTCATAATAAATATCATATGAATAATTCTTAATAAATTTAGTTCTTGAGTTCAAATATCTTATCATAACATGGGATTTCCAAGTAATTAATTGAGTTATTTTCATCTTCAATTCAGTAAGATATTCATTTAATTTAAATGATTCAAACTCAAATTCATGATTAACAAATTCATACACTATATAAAATTAATAAAATAATAATTACCACTCAATAAAATAGTTTTGGTTAAATGAAGATGCATCTCAATAATTCTAATTCCATTTAAATAAATTAATCTTTAATATATAAATCATGAATTTAATCATTGATAGTAGAATGGATTTATTGTTATAATTTTTTAAAAGAATCTTATTTAGTAACATCATATACACCATCTTAATTTTCAATAAAATAGTAAACATTAATAATTAAAAATTCAATTTTATCAAGAAAAATTTCATTTTCATTAGTAATAATTCAAACATAATTTCAATATATATAATATAGTTTAATTTCACATGGAGTGTGAAAAGTAGTAAAATAAATCATAATATATAATTTAGAAAATGATTCTAAATTCCCCATGTAGTGACTCTTAACCTGTAATGGTATGGGAATTGGATTAAATGAAGTTTCACTTACTCTAGAAGAATGACCATTTTTTTATTTTATATTAAAATATGAATAATGTAGTATGGGATGATATTATAAGTGTTTCTTCACCTTTTTATATTTTTATGACATTTATAGGTTCAAGAGTTTGTCTAGAAGGTTTGTGGCATGTAACAGAAGGATTTACAGGTCACTAGAGTTTCATTGGGGGGTCACAAGAAATCTGGTTAGGAAGGTAGAAGGGTTGTAAACCTAGAAGTCCACAAGACATTCAGTGGGTACCCACCAGAGTTTTGGTGGACCATGCATTTTTCTAAAATTTTATTTTAATTAATTTATTTGGTATTTAAATAAAACTTTACTCTAACCCTCCCTCACACTCACTCAACTAGACCAAGGGGTCCCAACACCTTCATTTCCTCTTCCCCCCATTTGATTTCTCTCTTATATCTCCTCTGATTCTTAGATTTTCATCAATCTATTGGAAACTATGGAACCCTAGTAGTAATTATAAGCATCCTACCCTTTCATTTTATCTCTCACCATTTCTTACTACTACTTCAAAACCCCCTATTGGGGGGGGGGTGTTTTTATTAGCTTCTTTGATTTTAGGAATTAAAAGTCAAATCAACCAAAGATTGTAGATAAGACTCCTTATTGCAAATCATGGTTGGTGGTCTCTTACATTTCCCCTGGGTTTATATTAATTTTCATATGTGGTGTTATAACTAGATTACGTAAAAGTATATATATGATAAAATATTTGGATGGTATTCTTTTTGGTACTTCTATGAGGTCGAGTATAGTCCCTTAGGATTAGAATCGATATACCACATTTAGAACCATTAAAAATTTATAGTTGTTCATTTATTCGTACATGGAACGAATGCTGTTATGGTGGAAATTTGAACTCATAAAGGGTTTTTGGACCTAAATTGATTCCTATATAATTGTTTACAACCAAGTGGAGTCATTTTCGACATTTCATGGAGTTTTATGAGGTAACCTTGAATATGGGTATCACTATGAGAAAATTTATAAATCAAATTAACCCCTTTAATGAATTGACTTCAACCCTTTAGTTATCTTATTGGTAACAATGAAAAGTAACCTATTCTACCTTTAGTGTGCCCATGTAGGTTATATTAAATTTTCTTTTGTTAAAAAATGAGTGATGTTTATAGTGTGTTAGTTATGGAAATGGTATATTGAAATGTAAATTAACTTATTAACTTAAATATGGATTTATGTTAGAAATTGTTGTCTTTTATTGAGTCAAGAAAAGAGTTTAAGGGGTTTTAAAAGTTTTTATATTGTTGGTTTTTTCCAACATGATTTTTTTGTTTAAATTTATAGTTTGATTTGATAAAAAATTTCCACCATTGGTACGGTGACTTTTATAATGAAGGATTCATTTGATTTTCTAAACTAGGGAGGGACATAGAGTGTCCCTAAGGAGTGACTTTACAGATAAGTGGATCCATTCTCTTGTGTTGGAATGTTTTATTTTGTAGATAACTATATAAAATGGGGTGATACATGAATATAAAATATATTAATCTTTTTAAACATTATTATAAAAAAAAGGTTCTCATAAATGAATTAAAACATTTATATATAATTTATGTCTTGGGTTAGTTTTCTTATTTTTTTCATGCCATGTTCCACATACTACAATTTATTATTTATTTTTTCTAAGAATATTTTATGTCATTCCTCATTTCTTTCATGGTAATTTTTATCGATTTTTCATATTCCTAAGAAAATTTTATGATTGATATGTTATATTTTTATGTCAAATGGTAATGGGAATGTGGATAACCTTAATACCTTCCATGTGTACACATGATAATCATGTTGTGTCATACATTAGGCTAGTTTTCAACATAGTAGTTATTCATATGTTTCCTCTGTAGGCTTAAAAGATTGTTATTAGAAAGTTTTTATAAAAAAGTAACATTGTACATGAGTATTAGTCTCTATATGTTAGTTCGTAGAGACATGTTTACTCACCTATAATTTATACTCATGAATATTTTTTTAAACATTGTTAAAATGTTACCCATGTTAATAAATAGGTCCTTGATGCTTGTAAAATAGTTAAACATGGGTACTCCAAATATATATTATATATATATATATATAATTTGGTTATGATCATGAATGAAACACCTAAAAACACACTTATTCCTAAAAAAATAATTGATTTTAAACACTCTTCTACCTGTAATTTGAAGAGAATCTAAGAACTCTTATTTTCAGAATGGGAAGTACCTTGACACTCTTATTTTTTTATTATAGGTTATCAATAGTCTATAGGTTACTCTTGGTGGGTAAATACTGACACGTGAATATGTATCTTCATTACATATTTTTATTAGGTATCAAATAAGGTATCACAGGCTACCATTGTCATCCAATTAGCACATAGAAGACCCATATTTGAGATTTGTGCTTTATTGATCAACTAATTATTAGTAATAATATATTATTAGATTATATTTAATCATTAAATATTTTTTTATATTTCATGTTTCTATCACATATCATGTCTTTTCAATAATGTATTCACATATATAATGGATTTTGTTAGGGACATAATTTTTTGTGGTTTATTGAGTTATGTACTCACACCATGAATATACATTCTAATTAAAATAGAGTTTACTTGTTCCATATTTAGTGTGATTAGGCACAAGCATGGGATGATTAATTGGATGATCTAAGGTCTATTTGTAAAAACATGATTCTTAAAAGGTTGGTTATAGAAGTTGGATCACAAGGGATTTTCTTGGAAGATAGAGTGTTTGGTACATTTTCATGGTTTTCTAGTTTCATTTGGAGTTTATATAATAATTATATTTTATCCATTTCCAATTATAATTATTATTTTGTTGTTTATATAATATTTATGGATATTTCTACATGTAGATAGTTTATATTTCTATATATATTTACCAGGTATTAGTGGTGTATAGGTTGTAGGTTTATTTTGGGAATTGTATGTCGTACAGGTGAGCCATGGTGTGTTTTGAGTATAATCCACTATTAAAATGATATTTCATCTAAAAAGGGTAAATTTTTCATCAATGATTCATTTATACCCTTGACATTAGTTTTCATCTCTTTGTGATTGGGAAACATGATTTTTTAGTGGTGGTTTAGTTTGGGTATTTGTGTCAGGATGTTACATGCGACATCAGAGTGGTCTTGGGGTTATCTAGATTTTTTTTTTGTTTAGACTTGATATTGGACTATTTATATTTTATATGTAACCTTTAATAAGGCCCAATAAATCTCTTTTATGATGAAAAATAAATTCCCCATGGATGTTTGTGTTAAACACCATAACTTTGAGTGATCCCTTTTGTTTAAGTGTCTTGAGTACAACCTTTTGAGGCTTAAGTGTTGTAATAGGGCTCAACTGGGATCCATTTTTATAGTTGTGCATGTATTATCAATATAGAGGCATTTAGATATATTTTTGCATCTTATATATGTTTTTATTGTTATATATTAATTAATTTAGTAAATTATATGAAATTAATAAAGTGTTCAATGTTTTATTGAATACCTTATTAGGGGAGGTACAATTTATTAGATACACTCACATATATTTTTAGTATATTATTGATTCCTTGTGTTATTGATCCATGATATACTACTATTGGTGTTTTATTCTTAGTAATAAATTACTATTAATGATTCATGTTCTATTTAGTAATAAACCAGACCTATTTATTTCATTAATTATCATTATCACCCTACCAGTAATTCTTTTTCATGATTTGTCTTGAGTAGTTTTGTAAAACGTTTTCATATTTTAAAATGTAAAATAAATTATTTTCGTAATGAAATGATTTGATGTTTTTAATTAAAGGAAAATATTTTTATTGCTAAAATGGTTTTGACATGTCAATAGAAAGGAATCTATTTTTTAAAATTTTGTGGTGTGTTTTTGGTATTTTAAATTAAGAAAAATAGTTTTTTAACGAGTGGGTTTTTAAAGAAGAAAACTTTGGTAAATAAAGAAAGTTCCATTTATTCACAACGGTTTAAATTTTAAATGAAATATCTATTTTTGAGAGACATTTCTCTTTTTTTATCCATGTTTTAGGATTTAATTCATTATTT
Source organism: Viscum album (assembly GCA_963277665.1). Taxonomy (NCBI): domain Eukaryota; kingdom Viridiplantae; phylum Streptophyta; class Magnoliopsida; order Santalales; family Viscaceae; genus Viscum; species Viscum album. The sequence goes on along the minus strand of OY728166.1, from coordinate 903,844,378 downwards.
CAGTTTTAGTGTTTGTATTTTAGTATGTTTGGATGAAGATAATTTTTATAGGATGGCTTAGGCCAGTGAGTTAGCTCAGGTAGGTGGATATCATTGAGTGTGTATGGGTTGGAAGTGCATATATTACCTTCACTAGTTTGTTTTTATAAAATAGGAAACCATTTGGGATATATGAACTAATGATTAATATATAAAACATGGAATGATGTGATTATAGACATAATGAGATGATCCAAGTGGGTTTATAGTTGGTAAGTGTGTTTTATTATAATTTTTATGATTTATAAATTTTATGGATATGTTTTTTTACATGAGAAGTTTAGTGGGAAATGTATGGAACCAAGGTGTTTATCTGTAGGTAATAATCATCTCCTAGATGGTGTTTTCAAGGTAATCCAAGGAATTCACCTATGTTGTATTGGGTTATTAGTAACCTCAAGGAACTATTTTATCATATCTATTTTTTTTAAAAGGATTAACTTGAAGGATAAAAATGGATCAAATTTAACTAATTCATTATTGAATGAATTGGATTTTCCAAAATTCACATGCAACCTTGATATTATTTAAACAATAAAGTAGCACATGTGACTCAAGGATGATTTTAAGTGAGAAATACCAGGATAACAATCAATTAAATGAATTTATGTACTCTATATCTATAACATACCAAGTAAGTAATGAATAATAGATATTTTTATCTATGTCTATTAATGAATTAGATAGCGTTTTAGAGGCTTAAAATGAAAATAAATCCTATCTTAAGCATGGAATACACTAATATTTTTAAAAGATTGTTTTACTGCCTTTTGATGGAAAAACATTTTTGAATCTATCTTTTGACAATTTTATAAACCATTTTTGTCAAAATAAACTTATTCTTTATGATTGGGACATCAAAATTTACTTTGTGTGAATTTTTGGTATTTTTCTGACAATGTTCATTTTTTAATGAATAGTGAAAAATACTGCACTTTACATCAAAACTAATTTTTAATGTAATTTATTTATATGATTAGATTATGTTTTGAATTGTTTTTGAAGTGAAATTAGAATATATTTTTACCATTTAATCCAATGGTAGTCATTTCATTCAATTTCACTTTGAAATTGGACTTAAACTGGTGTCAATCTTTTGATACTTATTGTTTCATAAAACACGCTATTTGCTATGACAACGGGAATTAATTATTAAATTAATTAATGTGACTTATATGTTTTGAATTTTGTAAAATAGGCTTCATTTTTGAATTCATAATATCAAATATATCTTAGGGTGAAGTTTTGGTATTTTTCTGAAAAACATCAATTTTTGATGAATAGTGAAATCACTAAGTGGTAGTTAAAGAAACTGATTTTTCATTTAAATGAAATTTTGCCACCTTTGTGTTTTGAATTTTAAAAATCCGACATACATGGTTGTAATTAAGAAGTAAAATGTGGTTCAATGAGATTAAAATAATTTCTTTGGTGAATAGTAACTTATTAAGTTTTTAATCGCGATTAGTGGTAATTAGTGTAGTTTAAGGTAAAAATAATGCTTTAATAATATAAAATGACCTAGAAACATGTCCTAACCTTATTGGATGTGTCATGGAAGACCAGGAAAATCCATGGGTCAACTTGGGGACCCCATGTAACCACTTTGGTTGGGAAATTACATAAATAACCTTTTATTTAATGTAAAAGTAAAAATGACACATACATAATATGTTTTACGAAAACAATTTTTATATGGGGTTATACAAGTCATATTTTTTAATATAAATAATAATTGGAAAGATAAAAGGATTTACTACATCATAGTATTTGTTTTATAATTTTTGGACATTAAATAAAGTAAATTATTTATGACATCATGATGATGCAGCGATGACCTCATTATTTAACGATTTAAATAAAATGGAAAGATAATGTAATATCTAAAACCTACAGATGTCCAAAACCTATTGGATGATTGGATTTCGAACCCTTGTCACCTTATCCTCGAATTATATCAATTTGGGACCTTTTGAATCCGAAACTCTTTTTAAAATAAAGTAACTTATCTTTACTTTCAAAGAGTTCCCCTCCTCTCCTCTTATAAAAGGCCCCCACCTCTACCTCCTTACCCACACTCCCAAAGCATTTGGCTCAGAAAACCCCTACCCATTTTGTCTCTCCACTTCCCTCTCTTACTCCGTGAAACCTCACTTTGGGCAGAAGTCTTCCCAAGGAAGCCTTTGAGCTCAAACCAAAGGGAGTTACCCGATTTTAAGGTAATGTCTTCTTTTAAGTCCTTTTGATTTATTTTTCTTATCCAACCCCCTAAACTCTTTTTATTCTTTTCTTTTGTAACAAATCCAATATCATCAATATACTAGGATGTTGTTATAAGAAGGATTCAAGCTAAACATACAAACACCTACATATAATGGTTAAAGAACATACGGTTTCCGTGGATGGTGAATTTATGCCTCCCGAAACGATGATTGTTCAACATTATTTTAACACCTTCAAAGGTGTCCATTAAGATGTAACTATATTTATATATGATATATAATATGTTTATGTTTTCCTTAAGCTTATGTATTTTTCTTTTTGGTCATACCTTTATTGTTTCCATTATGGGTAAACGCGATATCTTCATTTAAGGAAGTGCGGACTACTATCCCCTCAAAGTGATTTGATTCGTTAAATACCATATGTGGGACGTATAAAGGATGGAACTATGATATTATATATGATATTATACTGGAATTATAATATACCTTTATATCATTATGATTCCATTCTATAAAATACGAAATAGAAATGAAAGTAGCGTTCATGCGTACGTACGGCTTACCGTCTCCATGAACGGTGCATTTCATTTCTTACCTCTAAATGATTATGTAATATTATAAATGCATGTATATACTGAATATATATCATATATATGATATATACATCATGATTATAATCCTGGATATAATGGATACAAGAACAACTTGTAATTATAAAGGGCTTATTTTTGACTCAAGTACCAATGATCGTTAAAACGACCGTTATTAACTTAAATAATTACATAGTGTTCATGACATGGAAATAAGTGATATAAAAGGAATAATGAACTTGAAAAAGGTTCTTAAACAAGTAGAAATTAACTCAAGTTTATTATTCAGGACATTAAAGAACGATCGAGTCAAGTCAGACCCGAGGTATGGGACTTCATCTCAATCTCCTTTCATTGAGGCATATTTTATTTTATACACAACTTTCTTTTATACAGTGTATAAACCCATTTGACTTTTATGTTTATTCAAAAGGAATATTTTTTATACGAAGCGTTTACTAAACGACAAAAGGGAATGTTTTTGTCGTACATATGCGGCGACAACGACTTCTCCGCCATCGTGACCGTTATTTGAGTTTCGGCTTCCTCTACAAGCCATACCTTCTTTTTAAAAGAAAAATAAATACCATGTTTTAAATTTATTTTATTTTGGTATCGAAAATGGTTTTCATAATGTTTTTATATCAATGTGTTGTATTGATATCTTGTGATTGAAAGGTGGAAATGTTATGTTTCCTTTATGCATGTTTTATGTGATACGATTATGTTGAGGTTCTTGGGCATTATTATGAAGACGGGTTGTTCTGTGATAAACTAAGGGTGGGTGAGCCCGATATAGCTCTCCAATGCATTGGGTAACACGAAGGTGTGAAACGTTAAGGTTTCTCTGAAGAGATTTAGGGAATATACTATGATGGGTATTCCAAACGTAACCAAGAGGGTTACTCCCAACGTAAGAATGTTATGAATGACTCAAGTTACCTTTATGTCTTATGATTTCTATGATTTATTCATGTTTTGATGCGGTATGTTAAAGTGATTATGTTTTATGGGTAAAGTATGATATCATTCTTATGTATATATGTACTCATGTTTACTTTTCATATTTTTATATCCCTTACTAAGCTTTTTAGGCTCATCCCAAGTTTTTTTTGAAATGTTTTTCACAGGTCAAGGGAAAGGTACATGATATGATGATAGTGTCAAGGAAGTGTCAACAAAGAATCCATGTTTTATTTTAAATATGTTTCCATTGATGGGAAAGAACAATACTATCTTTATGTAACCACTTTGTTTATATGTGGAATGTAATGCAAGTTTTATGATCCAATTCTCTAAAAATCTAAACCCGAAAAGATCCTCAATGTGTAATCTTGTAATAACTCAAGATTATGTATGGTTTAAGGCTGGGGCCTTATAGTTGGTATCAAAGGTCAGTTTAGATAACTTTAGGAGTTATAATTATATTAAATGATTATCCAAAAATATTTTTTTATGGTTAAATTTAAGTGATATAGCATTTGAAGATTACCATGTTGCTTCATCTAAGACATGTTTGTTCAGAATGGTTTTCCACAGAGGAAACAGGGAAGCAGTTCTAGGAAGGCATACAGAAGGAAATAACCTTCTGAATCAGCATCCTGAGATGGTCGGAATTGGAACTGAACAGTTTGTTGCAGTAATGGAGCAGTTGACCCAGGCTATAAATGGTGGTGGTATCCATGCACGAGATCAGCCAAATCAACCACAGAGGAACATGTCAGTGGTGGAACATTTCATGAGGCAACATCCCCTATCATTCAGAGGATCATCAGACCCTGTGTTAGCTGAAGGGTGGATTAAAGCACTGGAGAAGATTTTCAATGTCATGGGGTGTTCAGACAATCAAAAGGTTAGTCTTGCTATTTACCGTTTGGAGGGTGAGGCAGATCAGTGGTGGTCGATGGTTAAAAATATCAGGGACGCTGATGAGATTGATGCTCTCGACTGGGATGAATTCAAAGGTATGTTTCTTGAGAAGTATTTTCCTAAGGCTATTCGACTTAGGATGGAAAAGAAATTCTTGGAATTGAGGCAAGAGGAAGACTCAGTGGCTACCTATGAAGAAAGGTTCACTCGATTGGCAAGGTATGCTCCAAATTTTATCCGAGACCTTGATAGTAAAATCAATCATTTTTACTCAGGATTAAAGCCAAAATATCGAAGGGCATTAGCTTCTTGTGAGTTTAAAAGTTATGAAAAGCTTGTTCGATGTGCTGAGAAGGTGGAAATGGAGTTTGTCGATGACCAAGTGTTCTATAACAACCAGCAGAAGAAGAGACCGAGGTGGCAGGAGAAAGGTAAGAATTCTTCGAAAAAGTTTGATGGTAAGAAAACTAAGTTTCCAGTTTGCGATAAATGTGGAAAAAGGCATGCGGGGGAATGTCTTCTGAATTCTGGAATGTGCTACCAATGTGGTAAGATGGGACATAAGGCTCGTGATTGCACTGAAAAGGATCAAGGTGAAGGTAAGACCAAATTTTATTTACAGTTAGTGAAATGTTATAAGTGTAATGAGATGAGTCACTATGCAAACAAGTGTCCGACAAAGAGCTTGAGTGATGGGAAGCAGTTAGACTACAAGCAGAAAGGGGTGGTGAAATCTTTTGCAACTACTTCGGCAGACGTCAGGCCATCAAATGAAGTTGTATCAGGTACTTTGTTTGTTTGTTTTTCAGATTATGCCAGTGTGTTGTTTGATTCGGTTTCTACACATTCTTTCATCTCTGAAACCTTTTCTAGTCAAATGGGAATACCATCTCAAGAAATGACTTCTGAACTTGTGGTAAAAACACCTGGGGGAAATTTTGAGGCCAAAATAATTTATAAGAATCTTCGTATCCTTATCTGTGGAAAGAACCTACTTGAAAACCTTATTGTTATACCTCTAGTAGAGTTTGATGTTATCCTGGGTATGGATTGGCTCTCTAATTAACATGATAAGATTGACTGTAGAGCTAAAGAAGTTTCTTTTCAGAAAAAAATTCAGTTTGTGTACAAGAATGAAACCTTACTATTGATAACTTATCAAGAGGCCAAGAAACTTGTAAAATATGGAAATGAATGTTACCTTTCAAACATCATTGAAAATAAAGGAACTGTTCAGATTAATGATGTGCCAGTGGTAAATGAGTATCCTAATGTTTTTTCTGATGAGTTGCCTGGAATAATACCAGATCGGGAAGTTGAATTTACTGTTGACTTAGTTCCTTATGCTAAGCCAATTTCAAAACCCCCTTATCGAATGGCTCAAATTGAACTTTTAGAGTTGAAGGAGCAATTGCAAGATTTATTAGAGAAAGGTTTCATTCAACCTAGCACATCACCATGGGGTGCTCCTGTCTTGTTTGTTAAAAAGAAAGATGGTTCAATGAGACTTTGAATTGATTATAGATCCTTGAATAACATCACTGTTAAGAACAAATATCCTTTGCCTCATATCGATGATTTTTTTGATCAGCTCCAGGGAGCTCAGTTTTTTTCAAAGATTGACCTGAGATCGGGGTACCATCAGCTGAAGGTAAAGGAGACAGATATTCTGAAGACCGCATTCCGTACAAGATATGGCCATTATGAATTTTTAGTAATGCCTTTTGGGCTAACCAATGCACCTGTTGTATTCATGGACTTAATGAATAGAATTTTCCATGAGTTCTTGGATAAGTTCGTGGTGGTTTTCATTGATGATATTTTGGTGTTTTCTAAAAGTAAAGAGGAGCATGAAAGACATTTAAGGGTTATCTTGCAAACCTTAAAAGAAAAGAAAATGTATGGAAAATTCAGCAAGTGTGAGTTTTGGTTGCAACAAATTTCATTCCTTTGTCATATTGTTTCTAAAGATGGAATAACTGTTGATCTTGCAAAAAAGAGTTGTGGAAGACTGGCCAAGACCCACAAATGTAACCTAGATTCGTAGCTTCCGTGGTTTGGCAGACTATTACCGAAGGTTTGTTAAATATTTTTCACGATTATCTAGTCCAATGACTAAGCTAACTCGGAAGGGTGTTAAGTTTATCTGGACAAAAGAATGTGATGATTGTTTTCAAGAATTGAAAAGAAGATTGGTGAATGCTCCTGTTTTGGCACTACCTTCTAGGAATGGTGAGTTTGTTATATACAGTGATGCTTCATTGAAAGGAATTGGTTGTTTCCTAATGCAGAATGATCAGGTAATTGCTTATGCTTCACGACAGTTGAAAACTCCTGAGGTAAATTACCCTACACATGATTTGGAATTAGCTGCTGTTGTTTTTGCTTTAAAAATTTGGAGGCATCATTTGTATGGAGTAAAGTGTGAAATATATACCGATCACAAAAGTTTAAAGTATATATTCACTCAAAAGGAGTTAAACATGAGACATAGGAGATGACTAGAATTAATCAAGGATTATGATTGTACAATTCATTACCATCCGGGAAAAGAAAATAAAGTGGCTGATGCTTTGAGTAGAAAAAGTAATGCTTCATTAACAATGTTGCGTTTGAAACGTGATCCTTTGGTTAAGGATTTTATGAACTTTGGAATAGAAATTGTTGGTGCAGGAAGTTATTCTGTTTTGTTTCAAGTATCAGTGAGATCATCTCTATCAGATAGAATCAAGCAAGCACAGAAGCAAGAAAGTGAGTTGCAGAAAAAGGTAGAGCTGGTTCAGAAAGGTAAGTTGCCTGAATTCAACATTGATAATGATTGTGTTTTGAGATTTGGGAAGAGATTGTGTGTGCCTTGTGATTCACAGTTGAAGAGAGAGTTTTTATGTGAAGCTCATAGTTCTCCGTTTTCAGTTCATCCAGGCAGTACTAAGATGTATAGAGATCTGCGGGAGTATTACTGGTGGGATGGAATGAAAAGAGATATTGCTGATTTTACTATGAAGTGTTTGACTTGTCAGCAGGTTAAAGCAGAGCGGCAGTTACCGAAAGGGATGCTTCATCCATTACCAGTTCCAGAGTGGAAATGGGAGAATATATCCATGGACTTTGTTGTGGGATTACCGAAGACATCTCGAGGTAATAATGCAATCTGGGTTATTGTTGATCGCTTGACCAAGTCTTCTAATTTCCTTGATATACGAGATACTTTTTCCCTGGATCAACTTTCCCGTTTGTATCTTAAAGAGATAGTCAGGTTACATGGAGTTCCTCTCTCCATTGTATCTTACCGTGATCCCAGGTTCACTTCTAACATTTGGAAAGGCCTTCAGAAGTCGTTGGGTACTGAATTAAATTATATTACAGCTTTTCATCCTCAATCAGATGGGCATTCAGAATGAACAATTCAGACCTTGGAGGATATGCTATGTTCTTGCTCTATGGATTATCAGGGAAGTTGGGACCAACATCTTTCTTTGGTTTAATTTTCATATAATAACAGTTTTCATTCTAGTATACAGATGGCACCATTTGAGGCATTATATGGGAAGCGGTGTCGAACTCCAGCTTTCTGGGATGAAGTGGGTGAAAGGAAGTTGATGGGACCAGAATTGGAAGAAGAGATGGCAGAAAAAGTTCTGCTGATTCAGAAGCACATGAGAACAGCTCAGAGCAGGAAGAAGAGTTATGCGGATAACCGGAGGAAGGATCTATCTTTCGAGGTAGGTGATCATGTTTTTCTCAAGGTTTCTCCTTGGAAAAGTGTGATGAGATTTGGTAAGAAAGGAAATTTGAGTCCAAGGTTCATTGGACCATATGAAATTCTGGAGAGAGTTGGATCAGTTGTTAACCGAATGGCTTTACCTCCGAGTTTATCTCAGGTACACAATGTTTTTCACGTTTCGATGTTGAGAAAGTACATGCCAGATCCATCTCTTGTTTTGAGTCCAGAGGTAGTTCAGCTGGAAGAGAACCTATCTTATGAGGAACAACCGGTCCAGATTCTTGACCACAGGGAGCAAGTGTTACAGAATAAGGTGATTCACCAGGTAAAGGTTTTTTGGAAAAACCACATGATTGAAGAGGCAACATGGGAATCTGAAAATGCAATGAGGGATAAGTACCCCCATTTATTCGATAAGTAAATAAATTGCGGGGACACAATTTTCTAAAGGGGGGAAGGATGTAACATCCCAAGTAAGTAATGAATAATAGATATTTTTATCTATGTCTATTAATGAATTAGATAGTGTTTTAGAAGCTTAAAATTAAAATAAATCCTATCTTAAGCATGGAATACACTAATATTTTTAAAAGATTGTTTTATTGCCTTTTGACGGAAAACCATTTTTGAATCTATCTTTTGACAATTTTATAAACTATGTTTGTAAAAATAAACTTATTCATTATTATTGGGACATCAAAATTTACATTGTGTGAATTTTTGGTATTTTTCTGACAATGTTCATTTTTTAATGAATAGTGAAAAATACTGCATTTTACATCAAAACTGCTTTTTAATCTAATTTATTTATATGATTATATTATGTTTTGAATTGGTTTTGAAGTGAAATTAGAATATATTTTTACCATTTAATCCAATGGTAGTCATTGGAATCAATTTCACTTTGAAATTGGACTTAAATTGGTGTCAATCTTTTGATACTTATTGTTTCATAAAACACGATATTTGCTCTGACAGCGGGAATTAATTATTAAATTAATTAATGTGACTTATATATTTTGAATTTTGTAAAATAGACTTCATTTTTTAATTCATAATATCAAATATATCTTAGGGTGATGTTTTGGTATTTTTCTGAAAAACTTCAATTTTTGATGAATAGTGAAATCACTAAGTGGTAGTTAAAGAAACTGATTTTTCTTTTAAATGAAATTTTGCCACCTTTGTGTTTTGAATTTCAAAAATCCGACATACATGGTTGTCATTAAGAAGTAAAATGTGGTTCAATGAGATTAAAATAATTTTTTGGTGAATAGTAACTTATTAAGTTTTTAATCGCGATTAGTGGTAATTAGTGTAGTTTAAGGTAAAAATAATGCTTTAATAATATAAAATGACCTAGACACATGTTCTAACCTTATTGGATGTGTCATGGCCGACCAAGAAAAGCCATGGGTCAACTTGGGGACCCCATGGAACCACTTTGGTTGGGAAATGAAATAAATAACTTTTTATTTAATGTAAAAGTAAAAATGACACAAACATAATATGTTTTACGAAAACAATTTTTATATGGGGTTATACAAGTCAGATATTTTACTATAAATATTAATTGGAAATATAAAAATATTTCCTATATCATAGTATTTTGTTTTATAATTTTTAGACATTAAATAAATTAAATTATTTATGACAACATGATGATGCAGCGATGACCTCATCATTTAACGATTTAAATAAAATGGAAAGATAATGTAATATCTAAGACCTACACATGTACAAAACCTATTGGATAAGTGGATTTCGAACCCTTATCACCTTATCCTCGAATGATATCAATGTGGTACCTTTTGAATCCGAAACTCTTTTTAAAATAAAGTAACTTATCTTTACTTTCCAAGAGTGCCCCTCCTCTCCTCTTATAAAAGGCCCCCACCTCTACCTCCTTACCCACACTCCCAAAGCCTTTGGATCGGCCAACCCCTGCCCATTTTGTCTCTCAACTTCCCTCTATTACTCCTTGAAGCCTCAGTTTGTGAAGAATTCTTCCCAAGGAATCCTTTGAGCTCAAACCAAATGGAGTTACCCGATTTTAAGGTAATGTCTTCTTTTGAGTCCTTTTGTTATATTTTGCTTCTCCAACCCCCTAAACTCTTTTTATTATTTTCTTTTATAACAACTCCAGTATCCTCAATATACTAGGATGTTGTTATAAGAAGTAATCAAACTAAAATTACACACACCTACATCTAATGGTTAAAGAACATACAGTTTCCGTGGATGGTGAATTTATGCCTCCCGAAACGATGATTGTTCAACATTCTTTTAACACCTTCAAAGGTGTCCATTAAGATGTCACTATATTTATATATGATATATAATATGTTTATGTTTTCCTTAAGCTTCTGTATTTTTCTTTTTGGTCATACTTTTATGGTTTCCATTATGGGTAAACGCGATATCTTCATTTAAGGAAGTGCGGACTACCTCCCCCTCAAAGTGATTTGATTCATTAAATACCATATGTGGGACGTATAAAGGATGAAACTATGATATTATATATGATATTATTCTGGAATTATAATATACCTTTATATCATTATGATTCCATTCTATAAAATACAAAATAGAAATGAAAGTAGCGTTCATGCGTACGTACGGATTACCGTCTCCATGAACGGTGCATTTCATTTCTTACCTCTAAATGATTATGTAATATTATAAATTCACGTATATAATGAATATATATGATATATAAGATATATAAATCAGGATTATAATCCTTTATATAATGGATACAAGAACAACTTGTAATTATAAAGGGCTTATTTTTTACTCAAGTACCAATGATCGTTAAAACGACCGTTATTAACTTAAATAATTACATAGTGTTCATGACATGGAAATAAGTGATATAAAAGGAATAATGAACTTGAAAAAGGTTCTTAAACAAGTAGAAATTAACTCAAGTTTATTATTCAGGACATTAAAGAACGATCGAGTCAAGTCGGACCCGAGGTATGGGACTTCGTCTCCTTTCATTGAGGCATATTTTATTTTATAAACAACTTTCTTTTATACGGTGTATAAACCCCTTTGACTTCTACGTTTATTCAATAGGAATATTTTTTATACGAAGCGTTTACTAAACGACAAAAGGGAATGTTTTTGTCGTACGTATGCGGCGAAAATGACTTCTCCGCCGTCGTGACCGTTATTTGAGTTTCGGCTTCCTCTACAACCCATACCTTCTTTTTAAAAGAAAAATAAATTCCATGTTTTACTTTTCTTCTATTTTGGTATCTAAAATGGTTTTCATAATGTTTTTATATCAATGTGTTGTATTGATATCTTGTGATTGAAAGGTGGAAATGTTATGTTTCCTTTATGCATGTTTTATGTGATACGATTATGTTGAGGTTCTTGGGCATTATTATGAAGACGGGTGGTTCGGTGATAAACTAAGGGCGGGTGAGCCCGATATAGCTCTCCAATGCATTGGGTAACGCGAAGGAGTGAAACGTTAAGGTTTCTCCGAAGAGATTTAGGGAATATACTGTGATGGGTATTCCAAACGTAACCAAGAGGGTTACTCCCTACGTAAGAATGTTATGAATGCCTCAAGTTACCTTTATGTCTTATGATTTCTATGATTTATTCATGTTTTGATGAGGTATGTTAAAGTGATTATGTTTTATAGGTAAAGTATGATCTCATTATTATGTATATATGTACCCATGTTTCCTTTCCATATTTTTATATCCCTTACTGAGATTTTTATGCTCATCCCAAGTTTTTTGAAATGTTTTTCACAGGTCAAGGGAAAGGTACATGATATGATGATAGTGTCAAGGAAGTGTCAAGAAAGAATCCATGTTTTATTTTAAATATGTTTCCATTGATGGGAAAGAAGAATAATATCTTTATGTAACCACTTTGTTTATATGTGGAATGTAATGCAAGTTTTATGATCTAATTCTCTAAAAATCTAAACCCAAAAAGATTCTCAATGTGTAATCTTGTAATAACTCAAGATTAAGTATGGTTTAAGGCTGGGGCCTTATAATATCTCTTACATGAGATATTCTATTTAGTAGAAGTATAATATAAGATGTTTTAAAATGAATTAAAACTTCATTAACTGGGTCAATTAATTACAAGTACACTATTGATTCTTGAGAATGATTTCTCTTCTAAATAGCCTTATGGAAAAAAATCATGAATCCTATTCTTTTGATATGGGGATTGATGATTCATTGAAATTATATAGAGTATTTATTGACATTACAAACTACTCAAACATAATATAAAATTCTTTTAATATGTGGGAAAAGGAATATATTATTAACGTTTTTAGAATTGAGGTTTGAGGTTACAACTATTGAGGTGGGTATGAATACACCAATCCAGAGTGAAGTTTTTTTGAGGTTCTTCTGTTATAGAAGAACAAGTCACGTGTAAGATATATTCCATATAATATTTACGTGATATATTCTCTATGTAATAAAATATTATACATCAAGTACTATAACATGTTATCACCCTCATGTAAAGTGAATATCATGAAGGAAGTTAATCATGTTTTCATGAGCATGAATTATGATTACTATTCTTTAATAAATGATGGATATCGAATTCATCTATTCTTATAGAGTGGGAAATATTGAAAATCCTATGGTGGGGGTAGACTAATGATTTTCAAGATGTGACTTTTTTATGAGTAAAGTATTATGTATGTCATGGGTGAATGATAGGAACCTCATTCCAAGCAAGCAACAAGATGACTTGTAATAATGGGAAAATAGCTATGTGTACCTAGAATTATAGATTATGAGAGGGGAAAGGAAGAAAGAAGACAATAATGAGTAACCTTATGAGTCCCCTTGGATCACCCTCCCAATACTAGAATCCAAATCACAAAATCATATTTCCTATGGCCCCCCTCTCCACCCCCTTCACCTCTTAAAAATTCCCCTTTCTATAGATAATAATTCTAACTATCCCAACAACCCTCCTTAAATAAGAGTTACAATTTTACCATTGGCTATTAATATCCCATTCCCACTTGCGTGCAACCCCTCCCTACTAAGGAGAGTTAAAATATTGCACCTGTCAATTAATACCCCATTTTTACTTGCGTACATCTCCTCACTACCAGCATTACTACCCAACCCCACCCCCAAAATACCTATCACTACCAACCCCTTAAAAATTACCTTGTCCACAAGGTGAAAAATATAATGAATCACTAGAGGAGTCACCACAAATATAGGCCACATTCCTTGACCATCCAACCATACAGTACGTTTTTATCTCACACATTCTCCCACTCATGGATTATGTTCATTGTAAAAGTCTTGTTTGATAGTTTGGTCCTACCACCTGGGGACCATCTTCTCAATATTATGGATTACCCTCATCAAAAAACCACTACTTTTGTTGATACTGACCTTCAAAACCAGTATAGTGAGTTACTTGAGCCTTCCAAGTAATTTTCACACTCCTCCCATCGGTGGATGACACCTTTGTCTTTCTATCATGTGATTGGACCTATACCACCTCCTTTTAGTCTTTTTAGCTTGAACTTTTAAAGAAGAATAACCATCTTCATGCACATAGTATTTACCATATTCTATAGTTTATGGCATGTACCCCTTATCATAATTATCTCATTTTGAAAATAAAAAATGATATTTCCTTTCTCTTTCCACTCATATAATTCTATTATATAAGAATCCAAACTATAAATTTGATGGGAATGAACATCATCCAATCATGGATGCAAATCCATTAAAGCAACAGTTGTGGTTCTCTCTAGGTACACTCGAGGAGGAACAAACAATCCTTCAACACGTTGTTGGTGATATAGAACTCAACTTTGGGCAGTGTATTCTTGACCTACCTATAGACAATGTCAGATGAGATTATAATTAAATTTTTCCTATGTGATCAAATTGGATGAAACCTTGGTCAGCCTCTCAGCTTCCTTGCCATCATAGCGCACCTTTTCAGATGTGTGGGAGCACTCAATGTCTTTCAACACATTAGTCACTACACTCATGGAATCATGACTATTCTTAATCGTCCCCCTCTTCCTCTCACGCTATTATAGCACTTGGAACTTCCTCAATATTTCTTCATTCATCTAAATACAACACTTCTAAGTGGAAGGCATAAAAGAAGATGTAGACCCATCTGTATCATCATTGTTGAATTCTATTACATACCCTTTAAAATGAATTTTAATGTTCCTTCACTCAAAAGATTGATCATCTAAAAAACATTCTATTTTTTTTTGTAAAACACTCAAGGAATGACAAAACATCAACAAATGATGAATCTAATAACCAAGATCTATGAAATCACATCATGAAAAGGTCAGATTATGAGAAACACTCCCATTCACCAACCAAAACCCACTATTTTCACCTCAAGTATGGATTCCCCCCAAAGATATATTCGCAGGTAGCATCCAATTTGATGGGGAGGGTCTGTAATGCATTTTTCTTGTGAACATGAGTTCTAAAACTATTGTAATTTCAACATGTAGATTAGTTTTCCAAGAATCCACATTCACAGCCTACTGGTAAGAACTACTTTCTAAAGTCATAGCTACACAACATGTCTCTTTATGTGAACATATAGTTCTATTTGAAGTATCCTATTTAATTTTTATCCTCATTCCTTCTTCATCCCATGGCAAAATTTCGGCATATTCATGCTGAATACCATAATGAAACTTATAAATACATGAGAAATTTCCAACTAAATAAGTGATAGCCTTTTCAACATTAGAGGCATCCTCTAGTAGTGAAGAAACCCACTTAAATGCCCCCAGATTGATGCATTCCTTTAATAGTCTCAACAAAGTAGCAACAAAACCATATATGGAAGTAATTATTTGAGGGAAGAGAATGAAAACAAAATTTTGTGTGTATTGAATATGGATATTGTAGGTACTCCATACATTCTTGGTATCTTTATTGTGTTAGTGCTAATGTTTTATCCTTCCTCTTCCTTTATTTTTTTCTATATGGTTTATCCCTAGGATGTTGTGGTTGAGTGAAAAAATGAGACTACATACCTTGCGGTTCCATCCCTCCCCTATAGAACTGGGAAAATAGAACTCACTCTTTACTATGAATCTTATAAATTCTAAAATGCGTCTTGGTACCAGTAGTCACAATAGAAAGATCAGATTAATCTCTTGCAAACAAAGGGCTCATAGATCACTTCATAATAATTTTAAACTCATTCTTCGACTTCTTTGTTCTAGAGCCTCCCTTGTTAATTCATTCCTGGTTTGAGCCTATATGTTATTTCTCCATCTTTGTCAGTCCATAACTTTGAGTCTTACAACTGACTTTTCTAACATATGTGGATGGATTGTATTGTTCATTTTTAGCCACCTTTGCTAACAAAAATGCATCCAGATCTGTTATATCCAATATCTTGAGTGCATGACCATCACACCCTATTGTTGTCTCTATCATGATGCAGGCCGATCTCCTCCATCATCTGATCACCTTTCTGTAGAAGGTATAAAGTAGTAAACTATGCTTTCACATTTATATAATTTTCTTTCTCTAAGTACATGTTCTGATCCTACACCAGACTGAGTAAGATCACTTTATTGCACTCTGACCCAATCATTTCTCTAGTCCCCATTAACTCATGATTCCTCTCAATATGTCCCACAAGAAACATGAGAATACACAGGTTTCATTCCCACTCCAGCTAAATCATACCACTATGTTTGAGCACATAATTTATATCACTCAATTGTTGGTCCACCTTTTCGAGTCTAGTAATCTTATCATCTCCCCCAAGAGGCATCCAGAAATTCAAACCAAAATTATAGGATCCACATGCTAATCAAGTGTCAAGATGACTTGTAATAATATAAAAAGCTATGGGTACCTAGAATTATAGATTCTGATAGAGGAATGTAAAAAAGAATATGTCAAATATTAACCCCGGGAGGCCCTTTAGCTCAGAATCCCATGCCTAGAATCCTACTTACAAAAGAAGATTTCTCATGGAACTACTCTCCACCCCTTTCGCTCCTTAAAAAATCCTCTCTTTTAGATAACAAATCTAACCATCGCGGAAACCCTCCCTCAAGGAGAGTTATAATATTACCCTTGGTCATTAATACCTCATTCCCACTTATGTACAACCCCTCCCTACCAAGGATAGTTATAATATAAACTA
Source organism: Viscum album (assembly GCA_963277665.1). Taxonomy (NCBI): domain Eukaryota; kingdom Viridiplantae; phylum Streptophyta; class Magnoliopsida; order Santalales; family Viscaceae; genus Viscum; species Viscum album. The sequence goes on along the minus strand of OY728166.1, from coordinate 903,827,756 downwards.
TGTCCATTAATACCCTATTCCCACTTGCATAAAACCCCTCCCTACCATCATTACTACCTAACCCCAGACCTCAAATACCTATCATTGATGCATTAGGAAAGACATTATTAATGAAAATGATGGTTTTGTGTCATCTTCTAGGGTACATTAAAATATGTGAATCAGTTGGATAGAATTGGGTGAATAGTTAGATATAACATCATATGATTAGAGAAGTATTATATATTATAAATAATACCTTGATGTGGCTGTTATGAATTTTTCAAAGTTAGTTAGTATGTTTGGTAATTGACTAGTCTAGAAATTGGGGGTCAAGCTAGGGATGAGATTCAGATGGAGATTATTTGTGTTCATCTTGGAAATTTGATGGTTTTAGTATTAAATGAGAATAATTATCTTGTGTGGTGAAAATAAAACCAGGATTGGGAATAAGTGATTGTAGTTAAGAGGTTCTAGGGTGATTAGTTGATGGGTTATGATTTGATTTAGACTAGTGGCATTAACCATGATGAGTTTTACATTAGTTTTCAGAGTGTGTGTCATGCATCTGTCTTGGGTGTTGTTTATATCTATATATCTCTATAAATAAACTCTAATGCCTCCCATAAGAGGCATCTTGGGTATTGTATTCACCTATCTCTCCATTCTAACATGGAATCATAAGAGGTTATCTAAACTATCCCTCCCCTTTATTTATCTCTTGGGGGGGGAACCATGTGATCCCCCCATTGGGGGATTCACAAGGATCCCATTTTCTCTAAGTTCCCCCACCCTCATGATGTTGTTGTTCTAATCTGTTTCACTTTTTGTGCTTAAATATATTAGACACCAAACCAGCAAAGTGACTCCCCTCCTGTTTGAATGCTTTACTGGTCTCCCCATGTGTGTTTAAACATCTAGTTTTACCACACTCTAGTTTCCAAGGCCTTTTTCACCCCTCTCCAACTACGTGCACACCCTTCCTAATTCAGTAGCATACAACCCGGTCATGTCCCCTTCCTTATATGAATCCCTACAGTTACTCCATATCCCTTCCCTACATGTCTCCCTTATTGAGCATCTCCTCCCTCCAGAGGACCAACCTGACGTGGAGACCTCAATCCAGATGTAGCTCCTCCCCACAACAACTATTGGTAGTGTTATTTCCCTCCACCCAGATCACCAAAACCCCCATTCCTGATCAAATTCTTCAAGACTACTCCCATGCACCCTTTTTGGGTGAATCTAGAATGACCCCCATATGTGACTTTTGTTGTCTCACCCATGCTACGCAGGTTTGGTTAAAATATTTGGTTGTGTGTTCCCTATCCTCTGGCCATTATGCATCACTTCACTATTGATGCAATCCAAAAATTCATGTTGGACATCAGACCAGTGACCCATTGCATTCTTTTCCTACACACCTTGATGCTCTTGAGCCGACTATTACTACCGAGAAATTGAACAACTATTCCTGTTGGTATTTTCATTTCCCATATAATCCTTCTAGTTCTGTATGACATACCCTATTTATTAGTTTGAATTATCATTTTTTCAGTGGCATTATCCATCAAATTCTAGAGGGGTTTCCTCCATGTCAGTTTATATTTTGTTATGTTTTATATTTCTATGTCATCAAGCTGGGCATGTCTAGCATGATGGTGGTGCTGGGATAGTATATGGTTTTCTTTGATTTGATTTGATTTGTTTAATTATGTTTCCAATCTAGGAATACCTATCTTGAGGAGAGTGTTATATTTTTCATACCATATCCAACTTGGTTGTTATATTATCTCTATATTTATCTATAAATAAACTATAAGGCATCACTTAAGAGGCATCCTGGGTATTGGGTTCACCTCTCTCTCCATTATAACATTAGTTATTGGGTGTGGTGAATGTTTTTTGATTCGAAGCATCATTTTGGAATAATGATGGAATCTGTTGGGGACTTAATGTTAGGTAGATGGAGAACATTAGGAGAATAAATATGATGGATCATCATGTGACTCTTACCACATGTTTTTTCCATAATGAATAGAATTTATTATCAAACATATTATAAGGGATATAACTAATGAGTATTATAACATAGAGGGTATTATTTAGAAATAAAATGAAGTTATTATAATTTGGTATGTAGAATTTCTGTGGCTGATTGAAATAAAACATGTGATGTAAACTCTAATTAAAGAGAGTTAGTCTAATATGGAGAAATGCAATGAGTAATTTTTGGGTATCAGAATTCATATTATGGAAACTGAGTTTGTGATAATATGGACAAAGAGTTATTTTTTTGTTTTGAATTTTAAACATGTATTTTAATATTTAATAGTGATATAATAATCATTTTTCATATTTTTAGATGTTTTATTGAATGTTTTGAGTTTTAGGATCGAGTTGGGAAGTTTTATGATATGTAAATAATTACTACAAAGGGAATTGGAGATTTGGTGGTAGATTAGTAGAACTCTAATGAGTGAGCCATAATAAATACATGTACAAGGATCCTATGAGAATTCTAATGGCCCTTGGGTAGTTTTTTTAAATTTTAACTAAATTAATTTATTTTATTTTTAATTAAAACATAACTCTACCCCTCCCTCACAGTTACTCATATAGACCAAGGAGATCATAATTCCCTCATATCATCTTCCAATATTTATTCTTGAACTTCCCATGAATATATGATAGTGTCATATTTTTTGTCAATGGTTTCATGAGGAATTGTAGTTTCCTTTAGATAAAAGAATATTTTTAATTTAAAAGTGAATTATCTATAAGAATGAATCAAGAGATTTTTGTGAACTAACCATCTATTGAGAGTTTCAGTCCCCTAATAATTTTAACAAAATGTTTTGGAAATGTTAGGAGTCACACGAGAGAGGTTTGGAGATGAAGAAAATATAGGACAAAAGAATAAGAAGAAGAATAACATATGAAAAAATTATTTATTTGGTTTGGGAAATGATCTATACATCCCTCGATAGGCCAAAATATAACTATAATAAAGATTACAATTATAGGGAGATCATAGTTACAAGTACCCAAAACCCTAACTCAAAATGAGCTAATAAAGATGACATTTCATTATTCTTACAACCCCACAGAAAGTACACTATGTTACGACGCCACAACCACCAAAGTCCAAGTCACTATAGTGGATGATGGCTAGATGTCCAGGGAGATGCAGTACCATTATCTCCAAAGTCCACACCGCTACAGTGCCCTGTTGAGGTCAGCGGTCAACCCTGCTATAGTTTCATTCCAAATTCTGCATTGGTATAGTGCCCTTCTAGTGTCATCTTCTCATCTCTTCTATAGTTGGTCAGAGTTTCTAAAGTTCCCCAAAATTTGGGCTGGGGACCTTCAACCCATGGGCCCCAAAATTAGAGGCACATTTTCCTATGAAACACATGATGGGATCAACATGATGCTCTACCCATGATAGTTGTATCTTGGTGTTCTGGTATTCAATCCAACATGATCCAAATGAATCAAGTCACAACAATCCAACACATAAGGTGCACAAGTTCTGATGGGTTACTAGTTACCATTATAGTACACACATGATCCAAGAGAATGAAAGTTAGGTTTAAAAAAGTTATTCTTGAATATAATATTATGGTATACCTAATTATGATATTATAAAATATTTTCTACTTGGGAAATATTTTACATTACTAGAAGGAAAACATTATAATCATGAAGACCAAAGTAATTGGAAGGTGTGTTTCCAAAGGATACTCTAGAAATAATGTTATGAAATGTGTGCACTAGGATTTTGAAATGAGATAAATCAAAATTTCCTAAATAATCTATGATTCAATTAGAGTTTATAATAGGTTAAATTGATTGAGTATATATGAAGGATGTATGATGCAAAAATATCCAGAATAAGGTAACATGAAGAAGAATAAATAAGTAATATCATTGAAAGCTAAAGTAGTGGTTGTTGAGGTAAGAGTGAAAGAATCAGAAGACAACATAGTCCCATATGAGATTGAATTTGGGGTAAATTAGAAGATAGTTGACCACACATGAGTGAGTTTAAATGTTGAAAGAATTGTAAATTATATAAATTTACAATGATCATGACTTTGGGTGATGAAAAATCCGAAGTGTAAAATTATTTTTTAACTGATAATGATAAGAAGTATTTGAGGAGAAGAAGTTAAGGTAAAATAAATCACTAATAACTCATAATAACTCTATAAAATTTATTCAAGGAATATCAGGAGTTGAATTTACAAGTAGATAGTAAAAATAAATATTTACCTATGATTATCTAATCAGATGATGAAAACAATACAAATATGAACTAATTGGGTGTTGTGGAGATGAAGAGATAAAATTAAAAGTCATTAAATATTCATCAGATTCAAAATAAATCTTATCAGAATTTGTTTAGAGTACTAATGGTTGAAATATTTTTATAGATGCAAGATACAGAGGTAAAATTATGAGATACATAATGATTTATTTGGAAGTATGTTATCTAAAATATGTGAATTTGAATCACATGAACTTTGTGAATTCAAAAAAATTGTGACAATGATGAGTTAGATAGTAAAAGATTCAAAATTCATGAAGGAAATTTTTTGATTCTATCAAGGATCTTTGGGAGACTTGATAATGACCATTAGCCCTAATATATTTAAAGACTTTGGATAAATCTACTGAATATTGAGAGGACTAACACACATGGAGTTTGAAGACCACTTTTCTTTATTTTATCGAATGGAGATTTGTAACATCCCAGGTAAATGAAGAATAATATATTTTCATACTTATTAATATTTTTGAACTAAACATTAATTTTACTTTAAAAGGGTTTCTATGTTCGATAGCGTACCCGATACACAACAACGGGTTTCTTTGAAATCTTACGTTGCACACTAATAATAAAATATTATTATTATAAATAGAAGTTAACTCCTAGCCGTTGTATTGGAAAGAATGAACAAAACTAACTAAAATATTATTATACATGTTTTTTAAATGTATTTACTTTTATCCAATAAAAGTTAGAGTCTTAAAATGTGAATGAATCTAATTTTAAGCATAATTTACATTAAAAGGTCGATTTACCACCTTTTAATGGGGAACCCTATTTAAATATAGTTTTGGTCACATTAATACATTCTATTTGACCAAATAAAATCCTTATTTATAATGGGGATATCAAAATTTACGGTGTGTAAATTTTTGGTATTTTTCTGATAAACTTCATTTTTTAATGAATAGTGAAAAATATAGTATTTTAATTCAAAAATGCATTTTAATATAATTAATTTATATGGTTATATTATCATTTTAATTGGTTTTAAAGTGTAATTAAAATATATTTTTACCATTTAATCCAATGTTGATCATTGCAATTAATTTCACTTTGAATTTGGACATAAACAAGTGTCAGTCTTTTGATAGTTATTGTTTCTTAAAAACACGCTATATGTTTTTACAATGGAAATTAATTTTAAATTAATTAATTCAACTTATATGTTTATAATTTGGTAAAATATACATCATTTTTGAATTTGGAATATCATTTATATCTTTGTCTAAATTTTTGGTATTTTCTGAAAAACTTCAATTTTGATGAATAGTGAAACCACTTAGTAGTAGTTAAAAAAACTGACTTTTTCATTTAAATGATGTTTTACCACTTCTGTGAATTGAATTTCAAAAATCCGACAAACATGGTTGTTATTAGTAAGTAAAATGTGGTTCAGTAAGATGAAAATAATTTTTGGTGAATAGTAACTTTTGACTTTTATTTACCACAGTTAAAGAAAAATATGGCAATTCAAGGTAAAAAGAACATTATAATAACTGAAAATTACCTTAACACTTGTCCAAACCTTATTTTTTGAGTCATTTACGGCCATGGGCATCTTTGGGTCGATTTCGGGACCCCATTGAGCCACTTTGGAGTGATAGTGACGCTTTAGATTAGTTACCTTAAAGTAAAGGCAAAAATGACAAAAACAAATATATTTTAGTAAATTAATATTTACAAGGGGTTATATAAATTATCTTTTCAAATATAAATATTAATTAAAAATATAAAAAGGATTCCTACATCATGGTGTTTTTTTTATAATTTTTAGACATCTAATAAATTAAATTATTTATAACATAGGAATGATGCATTGTTTACCTCATTAATAAATCATTTAATTAAATAAGATTATAATTATTAAAATAACATCTGAAACCTGCCAAATTATTGTTGGATGATTCTATTTCAACCATTAGTCATCCTATCTTCGACTCTACTGATTTTTGGTTCCTTTTCAAGCTGAATATAAGATTATAAAAAAAATATTTTCACACCTTCCTAAAGAGCCCCTTCCTCCCTATAAATGACCTCACTTATAACCAATTAATCACTCTTATAAAGCCTTTTGGCTCATCCAAACTCTGCCCAATTAAACTCCCTACATCCCTCTCCTCATATTAGATGCCTTACCTCAGGAAGAAGGCACTTCAAGAAGTTTTTTTTAGTTCAAACCAAAGGAAGTTACCCAAATTAAAGGTAATAGTTTCTCTTAACTTATTTTATATTATTTTACTTATCCAATAGCAAAAAATATTTTTATTCCTTTATTTTATAACAAAAACAGTATCCTAAATATACTAATATGTTTTTATGGGAATTATTCAAACTACACATACACACACCTCCATCTAATTGGTGAAGAACATATTGTTTCTGTGGATGGAAAACTAATGCCTCATGAGACGATGATTGTTCGATTATCTCCTACCGCTTATCATGGTGGCCATTAAGATGAAACTATATTTATATATGATATATATTATTTTTATTTTTTCTTCATGCTTCTATATTTCTATTTTATAGAATACATTTATGGTTTCTATTATGGGTAAATGTGATAATTTCATTTGAGTAAGTGCGGACTACCGCCCCCTCAACGTGATATGACTCATTAATGCCATATGTGGGATGTATAAAGTATGGAGTTAATGATATTATATATGATATTATACTGGAATTATAATATACCTATGTATCATTATATTTTAATTCCATTAAAATAATAAATAGAAATGGAAGTAGCGTTCATGTGTACGTACGGCTTACCGTCTCCATGAACGGTGCATTTCATTTCATACCTACAAATGTTATGTACTATTATAAATACATATATATACTATATATATATATATATGATATATATGATATATAAATCATGAATATCATTTTGGATATAATAAACTTTTGACCATGTGAAGAACTTGTAACAATATAGTGTTCATTTGTGACTCAAGTACCAAATATCGACAAAACGAACATTATTAACTTGAATGATTACATAATGTTTATAACATGGTAATAAGTGTTATAAAAGGATTAATAAAATTGAAAAAGGTTCTTAAGAAAGTATAAATTAACTTTAGTTTATTATTCAGGAGATTAAAGAACGATCGAGTCAAGTCAGACACGAGGTAAGGGACTTCAACTCAATCTCCTTTCATTGAGGCATATTTAGTTTTATACAGAAATTTATTTTTTTACGGTGTATAAACCCATTTTAATTTTCATTTCATTCAAAGGGAATATTTTTATACGAAGCATTTCAATAAACGACAAAAAGGAATGTTTTTTTACGTATGCGGTGACAATGAGCTTTCCACCACCGTGAGTATTATTTGATCTTTGGTTTCCTTAACAAGTCGTAATGTATTTAAAAGGAAAAATTAATACCATATACTATTTTTACGTATTTTAGTATTTATAATTATTTTGATAATTGATTTATTAGTTTGATATCTTGAAATAATATTTTCTTATTACAATGTGGATATGTTATCTTTCCTTTATTCTTATGTTATGTGTTATGATAATGTTATAGTTATTGGGCATTATTTATGTATACAAGTGGTTCCGTGATAAACATAGGGTGGGTGAGCCCGAGATATCTCTCTAATGAATTGGGTAACGTGGCGGAGGTAAACGTGAATTTTTATCCTAAGAAATTTAGAGAATATATTGTGATGGGTATTTCAAAGTAACTCCCTATGTAGCTGTGATAGCTACATTATAGGTATGTTATGAATTCCACAAGTTACCTTTATGATTTATGATTTCTAGGTGTTATTCATAAATATTATGTTTTCATAAGGTAAGTAAAAGAGTTTATGTTTTGTATGTATTTATGAAAAAATGTTTCTTTCATTGTTTTATAACGCATACTGAGTTTTTTATCCTCATCCCAAGTTTTGAAATGTTTTCACGGGACTTAAAGATGAATAGGGTCAAGGATGTGGTTAAAGAAAATTCATGATATCTAAAACATGGGACTAGACATGACACTTTTTTCAAGAGTTTTTATTTTATGAAAAAATGGAAACTGTGTAGAAGTGTCTACTTTGTAATCTTTTGAGATGTAATAGTTATGTCCAAATTCTCTAAAACTCTAAACCTGAAAATATCCCCAATGTGAATTATTCATTTAATTCAATATTATGTAATGATTAAGGCCGTGTCCTTATAGTTGGTATCATAGGTCGGTTTAAATAATTTCAGGAGTTAGGGTATTGTTAAATTAATATCCATGATGAAATTTAATTTAATATTGAAATCATATAGAATTTATAGATTACCATGTTGCTTCTCCTAAGATATTTTTAGGTTCATAATGGTTTTCCACAGAGGAAACAAGGTCGCTATGTTGGGAGGACATCAGGAGGAAGACAACCTTCCAAATCAGCAACTTGAGATGGTTGGAATTGGAACTGAACAGTTTTTTGCAGTGATGTAACAGTTGACTCGAACTATAAATGGTTTTGGTATCCATGTACGAAATCAGCCAGATAAATCACAGAAGAACATGTCAGTAGTGGAGCATTTCATGAGGCAACATCCCCCATAATTCAAAGGATAATCTGACCTGGTGCTAGAAAAAGGGTGGATTAAAGCACTGGAAAAGATTTTTGATGTCATGGGTTGTTTAGAAAATCAAAAGGCTAGTCTCGATGATTACCGTTTTGAAGGTGAAGCTGATCAGTGGTGGTCGATGGTGAATAATATAAGGGATAGTGAGGAGATTGATACTGTCGATTCGGATAAATTCAAAGGTATGTTTGTTGAGAAATATTTTCCTAAGGTGGTTCATCTTAGAATGGAAAAACAGGAGGATGAATCAGTGGCTGCTTATGAAGAAAAATTCACTCGACTGGCAAGGTATGCTCCAAATTTCCATATGAGATCATGATAGTAAAATCAACCATTTTTACTCAAGATTAAATCCAAAATATTGAAGGGATTTAGCTTCTCATGAGTTCAAAAGTTATGAAAAACTTGTTTGTTGTACGGATAAGGTGGAAATGGAGTTTGCAGATGATCATGTGTTCTTTAAAAAACAACAGAATACGAGGTTGAGGTGGTAGGAGAAAGGGAAGAACTCTTTAAGAAATTCTTTTGGTAAGAAACCTAAGTTTACCGTGTATGAAAATTGTGATAAAAATCATGTTGGGGAATGTCTTTTGAATTCTAGTAAGTGCTACCGATGTGGTAAAATCGGACATAAGGCTCGTAATTGCACTGAAAAATATCAGGGTAATGGTAAGACAAAATCTGATTTATAGTTAGTAAAATGTTTTAAGTGCAATGAAATGGGTCATTATGCAAATGAGGGTCCAACAAAGAACTCAACTAAAGGAAAGAAGCCAGACTACAAGCAGAAAGGGGTGGTGAAATCGTTTGTAACTACTTCATAAGATGTTGGGCCATCAAATAAAGTTGTATCAGGTACACTATTTATTTGTTCAGATTATGTCAATGTGTTGTTTGATTTAGGGTCTACACACTCTTCCATTTCTATGAATTTTTATAGTAAATTGGGAATTCCATCTCAAGATATGAATACAGAAATTACGGTAAAAACACCTGGAGGAAATGTTGAGACAAAAAGAAAACATATGAACATTCTCGTCCTTGTGTGAAAAAAGAATCTACCTGGAAACCTTATTGTTTTTCCTCTAGTAGAGTTTGATGTTTTTTTGGGTATGAATTGGCTTTATGTTTATCATGTTAAGATTAACTGCCGAGCTAAAGAGGATTATTTTTAGAATTATTTTCAGTTTGTATACAATAATGATCCCTTGCTTTTGATAACATATCCGGAAGCTGAGAAACTAGTAAAAGATGGAAATGAATGTTACCTTGCACATATTGTTGAAAACAAATGAAATGTTTAGATTAATGATGTGCCAGTGATAAATGAGTACCTTGATGTTTTTCCTGATGAATTTCCTCGTATTATACCTGATCAGGAAGTTGAATTTACTATTGACTTATTTCCTGATGCTAAGCCAATTTCAAAACCCCCTAAAAGAATGGCTCAAATCGAACTTTTAGAGTTAAAGAATTAATTGCAGGAGTTATTAGATAAAGGTTTCATTCGACCTATCACACCACCATGGGGTGCTCCTATCTTGTTTGTTAAAAAGAAAGATGTTTCAATGAGACTTTTCATTGATTATAGAGCATTGAATAACATCACTGTTAAGAAAAAGTATCCTTTACATCATATCGATGATTAGTTTGATCAGCTCTAGGGAGCTCAGTATTTTCAAAGATTGATTTGACGTCGGGGCACCATAAGTTGAAATTAAAGGAATTATACATTCCGAACACCACATTTTGTACTAGATATGGCTATTATGAATTTTTAGTTATGCCTTTTGGTTTAACCAATGCACCTGTTGTATTCATGGATCTTATGAATATAATTTTCCATGAGTTCTTGGATAAGTCTGTGGTTGTGTTCATTGATGATATTTTGGTTTATTCCAAAAGTAAATAGGAACATGAAATTCATTTAAGGGTGGTATTTTAATCCTTAAAAGAAAAGAAACTATATGGGAAATTCCGCAAGTGAGAGTTTTGGTTGCAACAAATTTCTTTCCTTGGTCACATTGTTTAAAAAAATGGCATAATAGTTTATCCTGCTAAAACAAAAGTTGTTGAAGAATGGCCAAGACCCACAAATATAACTAAGATTCATAGTTTTCTTGGTCTGGCAGGTTATTATCAGAGTTTTTTGGAAAATATTGCATGGTTATCTAGTCCAATGACTAATTTAATTCTAAAAGGTGTTCAGTTCATCTAGACAAAAGAATGTGATGATTGTTTTCAAAAATTTAAATAAAGATTGGTGAATGCTCCAGTTTTGGAACTGCCTTCCATAAATGGTGACTTTATTATCTATAGTGATGCTTCATTGAAAGGACTTGGATGTGTCCTTATGCAGAATGATCAGGTAATTTCTTATTCTTCATGTTAGTCGAAACCTCATGAGTTAAATTACCCTACACATGATTTGGAATTAGCTGTCTTTGTTTTTTCTTTAAAAACATGGAGGCACCATTTGTATGGAGTAAAATTTGGAATATATACTAATAAAAAAAGTTTAAAGTATATATTCACTCAAAAATTAATTGAACATTAGACAGATGAGATGGCTAGAATTAATCAAGGATTATAGTTTCATGATCCTTTATGATTCGGGAAAATCAAATAAAGTGGATGATGTTTTGAGTCAAAAAAGTAATGATTCATTAACCATGTTATGTTTGGAACAAGATCCTTTGGTTTTTGGTTTGATATACTTTGGCATAGAATTTTTTGGTGTAGAAAATTCTTCTGTTTTGTATCAGGTGTCAGTGAGATCATCTCTATCAGACAGAATTAAGAAAGCACAGAAGGAAGACAACGAGTTACAGAAAAAGGTAGAGTTGGTTTAGAAGGGTATGTTGCATTAATTTAACATTGATAATGATTGTGTTTTGATATTTGGAAAGAGATTATGTATGCCTTGTGATTCACAGTTGAAGAATTAGTTGTTATGTGAAGCTCATAGTTCTCTGCTTTTATTAAATCCTGGCAGTAATAAGATGTACAGAGATCTTCGGGAGTATTACTGGTGGGATGGAATGAAAAGAGATATTTTTTATTTTACTGTAAAGTGTTTGACTTGTCAGTATGTTATAGCAGAGTGGAAGTCACCGAAAGGGATGCTTAATCCTTTACCGGTGACAAAGGGGAAATGGGCAAATATATCTGTGGACTTCATTGTGGGATTACTGATGGCATCTCGAGGTAATAATGCAATCTGGGTTATTGTTGATCATTTGACTCAATCTGCTCTTTTCTTTCCTATTCAAGATACCTTATCTCTAGATCAACTTTCTCATTTGTATGTTAAAGAGATATTCAGGTTGAATGGAGTTCCCCTCTCCATTATATCTGATCATGATCCCAGGTTTACTTCTAACTTTTGTAAAGGACTTCAGAAGTCGTTGGGTATTAAATTAAATTTTAGTGCAGCATTTCATCTTTAATCATATGGTTAATAAGAGCGAAAAATTTATGCATTGGAGGATATGTTACATGCTTGCTCAATGGATTATCTATGAATTTGGGACCAACATCTTTGTTTGGTTGAATTTTCATATAATAACAGTTTTCATTCTAGTATACAGATGGCTCCATTTGAGGAATTATATGGAAAGAGTTTTTGAACTCCAAATTTTTGGGATGAAGTAGGTGAAAGAAATATGATGGGACCATAATTGGTAGAAGAGATGACAGATAAAGTTCAGTTGATTCAGAAGCACATGAGAACAGATCAGAGTAGACAGAAAAGTTATGCAGATAACCGAATGAATGATCTTTCTTTTGTGGTAGGTGATCATGTATTTCTCAAAGTTTCTCCATAGAAAAGTGTGACGTGTTTTGGTAAGAAGGGAAAGTTGAGTCCGAGGTTCATTAGACCTTATAAAATTCTAGAGAATGTTGGATCAGTTGTATAAAAAGTGGCTTTACCTCCAATTTTATCCTAGGTACACAATGTTTTTCATGTTTCAATGATAGGAAAGTATATGCCAGAATCATCTCATGTTTTGAGCCTAAAGGTAGTTCAGTTGAATGAAAATCTCTCTTATGAAGAAAAACTGGTCCAGATTCTTGACCGTAGAGAGAAAGTGTTACGAAATAAGGTAATTCACCAGGTAAAGATTTTTTTGGAAAAACCATATAGTTGAAGAGGCAATGTAGGAATCTGAAAATGCTATGAGGGATAAATACCCCCACTTATATTGATAAGTGAATAAAAATTGAGAGGACGCAATTTCTAAAAGGGGAGAAAGATGTAACATCTCAGGTAAATGAAAAATAATAGATTTTCATACTTTTTAATATTTGTGAATTAATTATTAATTTTTCTTTAAAATGGTTTCTATGTTCAATAGCGTACCTGATACACAACAATGGGTTTCTTTGAAATCTTATGTTGCACACTAATAAAAAACTATTTTTATTTTAAATGGATGTTAACTCATAGTCATTTTATAGGCAGGAATGAACAAAACTAACTAAAATATAATTATACATGTTTTTTAAATGTATTTACTTTTATCCAATAAAATTTAGAGTCTTAAAATTTGAATAAATCTAATTTGAAACCTAATTTACATTAAAAGGTCGATTTACTGCCTTTTAATGGAAAAACCTCTTTAAATATAGTTTTGGTCACATTAATACATTATATTTGAAAAAATAAAATCATTCTTTAGAATGGGGACATCAAAATTTACTTTGTGTAAATTTTTGGTATTTTTTCGAAAAAGTTCATTTTTTAATAAATAGTAAAAAATACTGTATTTTAATTCAAAACTGCATCTGAATATAATTTATTTATATGGTTATATTATCTTCTTAATTGGTTTTAAAGTGTAATTAGAATATATTTTTACCATTTAATCCAATTTTGGTCATTGGATTTAATTTCACGTTGAATTTGGAAATAAAAGAGTGTCTATCTTTTGATAGTTATTGTTTCTTAAAAACACACTATTTTTTTTAACAACGGGAATTGATTTTAAATTAATTAATGCCACTAATATGTTTAGAATTTGATAAAATAGTTATCATTTTTTAATTTGGAATATCAATTATAGTTTAGGCTGAATTTTTGGTATTTTCTGAAAAACTTCATTTTTTGATGAATAGTGAAACCACTTAGTAGAAGTTAAAAAAAGTGACTTTTTCATTTAAATGAAATTTTACCACTTTTTTTAATTTAATTTCGAAAATCCAACATACATTTTTGTTATTAGTAAGTAAAATTTGGTTCAATAAGATGAAAATAATTTTTGGTGAATAGTAACTTTTGCCTTTTATTTACCACGGTTAAAGATAAATAGGGTAATTCAAGGTAAAAAGAATATTATAATAACTCAAAATTACCTTAACACTTTCCCAAACCTTATTGGTTTAGTCATTTAGACCATGGGCATCTTTGGGTTGATTTTGGGACCCCATTGAGCAACTTGGAAATGATAATGACACTTTAGATTAATTAACTTAATGTAAAGGCAAAAATAACAAAAACAAATATCTTTTGTAAATTAATTTTTACAAGGGGTTATATAAATTATCATTTAGAATATAAATATTAATTTGAAAGATAAAACGTTTTCCTAAATCATGGTATTTGTTTTATAATTTTTATACATCTAATAAATTAAATTATTTATAACAGCAGAATGATGTAGTGTTTACCTCATTAATAGATCATTTAATTAAATAAGATTATAAATATTAAAATAGCATCCAAAACCTATCCAATTCTTATTTTATGATTTTATTTCTACCATGAGTCATCGTATCTTCGACTAAAATTATTTTTGGTCCTTTTTAAACTGAATATAAGTTTTTAATAAAATAATATTTTCACACTTTCCTAAAGGGGCCCTCCTCCCCCTAATGAAAATCCCTCACTTCTAACCAATTAATCACACCTCTCAAAACTTTTGGCTCATCCAAACTCTATAATATTAATCTCCCTACATCCCTATCCTCCTCCAAGAAGACTTACCTTAGGCACAAGGCACTTCAAGATGTTCTTTTTGGTTCAAACCAAAGGAAGTTACCCAAATTAAAGGTAACAGTTTCTCTTAACTTATTTTATTTTATTTTACTTCTACAACCACTAAACACTTTTTATACCTTTATTTTATAACAAAACCAGTATCCTCAATATATTATGATGTTTTTATGAGAATTATTTTAACTACACTTACACACACCACCATCTAATGGGTGAAGAACATACTGTTTCTGTGGATGACAAACTAACGCCTCACGAGAAGTTGATTGTTCGATTATCTCCTACCACCTATCATGGTAGCCATTAAGGTGAAACAATAATTATATATGATATATATTATGTTTATGTTTTCTTTATGCTTCTTTATTTTTCTTTTATATCATACCTTTATGGTTTCCATTATTGGTAAATGTGATAATTTCATTTGAGGATGTGCGGACTACCGCCCCCTCAAAGTGATATGACTCGTTAAGGCCATATGTGGGATGTATAAAGGATGGAGTCAATGATATTATATATGATATTATACTGGAATTATAATATATCTATGTATCATTATGTTTTAATCCCATTAAAATAAGAAATGTAAATGGAAGTAGCGTTCATGCGTACATACGGCTTACCGTCTCCATGAACGGTGCATTTCATTTCATACCTCCAAATGTTATGTACTATTATAAATACTTGTATATAATGGATATATATATGATATATATGATATCTAAATCATGAATATCATTCTGGATATAATGATCATTTGTCCATGTGAACAACTAGTAACTATATCATGTTCATTTGTGACTCAACTACCAAATATCGACAAAGCGAACATTATTAACTTGGATGATTACATAATGTTTATAACATGGTAATAATTTATATAAAAGGATTAATAAACTTCAAAAAGGTTCTTAATCAAGTAGAAATTAACTTTAGTTTATTATTCAGGAGATTAAATAATGATCGAGTCATGTCAGAGACGAGGTAAGGGACTTCGTCACAATATCCTTTCATTGAGGCATATTTAGTTTTATACACGACTTTATTTTATATGGTGTATAAACCCCTTTTACTTTTAATTTCATTCAAAGGGAATTTTTTATATGAAGTGTTTTACTAAACGATAAAAAGGAATGTTTTTTTACGTAAGCAGTGACAACGACCTTTCTGCCACCACAAGTATTATTTGATCTTTGGCTTCCTTAACAAGTTATAATGTTTTTAAAATGAAAAATAAATACCATATACTCTTTTTACTTATTTTGGTATTGAAAATGATTATGATAATGGTTATATTATTTCGATATCTTTAGATGATATTTTTTTATTGCAATGTTGAAATGTTATCTTTCCTTTATGCTTTTGTTATGTGTTATGATCATGTAATGATTCTTGGGAATTATTTATGTATATAGGTGGTTCTGTCATAAACCTAGGGTGGGTGAGCCCGAGATAGCTCTCCAATGCATTGGGTAACGTGATGGAGGTAAACGTGAATGTTTCTCCTAAGAGATTTAGAGAATATACTGTGATGGGTATTCCAAAGTAACACTCCATGTAGTTGGGATAACTACATTGCAAGTATGTTGTGGATGCCACAAGTTACCTTTATGATTTATGATTTCTATGTGTTATTCATAAATCTTATGTTTTCGTGAGGTAAGTAAAAGATTTTATGTTTTGTGTGTATTTATTAAAAAATATTTTCTTTCCTTGTTTTATAACCCTTATTGAGTTTTTTATGCTGATCCCAAGTTTTGAAATTTTTTTACAGGACTTAAAGATGAATAGGGTCAAGGATGGGGTCAAGGAAAAGTCATGCTATCTAAAACATGGGACTAGACATGACTCTTTTTTTTTAAAGAGTTTTTATTTTATGAAAAAATGGAAACTGTGTAGAAGTGTCTACTTTGTAATCTTTTGAGATGTAATAGTTATATCCTAATTCTCTAAAACTATAAACTTGAAAATATCCCCAATGTGAATTATTCATTTAATTCAATATTATGTAATGTTTAAGGCTGGGTCCTTATATGATTGGTATCAGAGGTCGGTTTAGATAACTTTAGTAGTTAGAGTATTTTTAAATTAATATCCATAATGTAATTTATGTTAATATTGAAATAATATATCATTTATAGATTACCATGTTGCTTCGCCTAAGATATTTTTATGTTCAGAATGGTTTTCTGTAGAGGAAACAGGGCAGCTATGTTGGGACAACATCAAGAGGAAGACAACCTTCCAAACCAGCAACCTGATATGGTCAGAATCGGAACTGAGAATTTTTTTGCAATTATGGAATAGTTGACTCAGGCTATAAATGGTGGTGGTATCCACGTACGAGATCATCCAGATCAACCACATAGGAACATGTCAGTAGTGGAGCATTTCATGAGGCAACATCCCCCATCATTCAAAGGATCATTTGACCCGGTGATAGCAGAAGGGTGGATTAAAGCACTGGAAAAGATTTTCAATGTCATGGTTTGTTTAGAACCTCAAAAGGATAGTCTTTCAATTTACCATTCTTAAGGTGAAGTTGATCAGTGGTGGTCGATGGTGAAAAATATCAGGGATAGTGAGGATATTTATGATCTCGATTGGGATGAATTCAAAGGTATGTTTCATGAGAAACATTTTCCTAAGGTGGTTCATCTTATAATGGAAAAACAATTCCTGGAATTGAGGCAGGGGAATGAATCAGTGGCTGCTTATGAAGAAAAATTCACTCGACTGGCAAGGTATTCTCTAAATTTCATACGAGATCTTGATAGTAAAATAAACCATTTTTACTCAGGATTAAATCCAAAGTATCAAAGGGCTTTAGCTTCTCGTGATTTCTAAAGTTATTAATAACTTGTTTTTTGTGCTGATAAGGTGGAAATGGAGTTTTCATATGATCACGTGTTCTTTGAAAAACAACAGAATAAGAGGTTGAGGTGTCATGCAAAAGGGAAGAACTGTTCAAAAAAGTCTGATGGTAAGAAACATAAGTTTACAATATGTGAAAATTGTAGAAAAAGGCATGCTGGGGAATATCTTTTGAGTACTGGTAAGTGCTATCGATGTGTTAAAATGGGACATAAGGCTCGTAATTGCACTGAAAAAGATCAGAGCAATGGTAACACAAAATCTAATTTACAGTCAGTAAAATGTTTTAAGTGCAATGAAATGGGTCATTATGCAAATGTGTGTCCAACAAAGAACTCAAATGAAGGAAACCAACATGAATACAAGTAGAAAGGGGTGGTGAAATACTTTGCAACTACTTCAATAGACGTTGGGCCATCAAATGAAGTTGTATCTTGTACACTGTTTGTTTGTTCGTATTATGCTAATGTGTTGTTTGATTCAGGGTCTACACACTCTTTCATTTCTTATAAGTTTTCTAGTAAATTGGGAATTCCATCTCAAGATATGAATATAGAACATACTGTAAAAACACCTGAAAGAAATGTTGAGACAAAAATAAAACATAAGAACATTCCTGTCCTTCTGTGTGGAAAGAATCTACCTGCAAACCTTATTGTTTTTCCTCTAGTAGAGTTTGATGTTATTTAGGTTATAGATTGGATTTTTGTTTATCATGCTAAAATTTACTACAAAGATAAAGAGGTTTCTTTTTAGAATGATTTTTAGTTTGTATAAAAGAATGAACCCTTGCTTTTGATAACATATCAGGAAGTTGAGAATCTAGTAAAAGATGGAAATGAATGTTACCTTGCACATATTGTTGAAAACAAAGGAACTTTTCATATTAATTAAGTGCTCGTGGTAAATGAGTACCTTGATGTTTTTTCTGATGAGTTGCCTGGTATTATACCTGATCGGGAAGTTGAATTTACTGTTGACATAGTTCATGATGCTAATCCAATTTCAAACCCCCCTAATCGAATGGCATAAATTGAACTTTTAGAGTTAAAGAAGCAATTTCAGGAGTTATTAGATAAAGGTTTCATTCAACCTAGCATATCAACATGGGGTTCTTTTGTCTTATTTGTTTAAAAGAAATATGGTTCAATGAGAGTTTGCATTGATTATAGAGCATTGAATAACATCACTGTTAAGAACAAGTGTCCTTTGAATCATATCGATGTTTTGTTTGATCAGCTCTAGGGAGCTCTGTATTTTTCGAAGATTGATTTAAGGTTGGGGTACCATCAGTTGAAATTAAATAAATCAGACATTTTGAAGACCACATTTCGTACTAGATATTGACATTATGAATTTGTAGTTGTGCCTTTTGGTTTAACCAGTTCACCTTCTGTATTCATGGATCTTATGAATAGAATTTTCCATGAGTTATTGGATAAGTTTGTGGTTTTGTTCATTGATAATATTTTTGTTTATTCCAAAAGTAAAGAGGAACATGAAATTCATTTAAGGGTGGTCTTGAAAGCCTTAAAATAAAATAAATTATATGGGAAATTCATCAAGTGTGAGTTTTGGTTGCAAAAAATTTCTTTCCTTTGTCACATTCTTTCAAAAAATTGCATAACGCTTGATCCTCCTAAAACAAAAGTTGTTGAAGAATGGCCAAGACCCACAAATATAACCGAGATTCGTAGTTTTCTTGGTTTTTCAGGTTATTACTGGAGGTTTGTTCTAATTTTTTCATAGTTATCTTGTCCAATGAATTTGTTAACTTGAAAATGTATTAAGTTCATCTGGACAAAAGAATGTGATGATTGTTTTCCGGAATTGAAAAGAAGATTAGAGAATGCTCCAGTTTTGGCACTGCCTTCCAGAAATGGTGAGTTTGTTTTTTACAGTGATGCTTCTTTGAAAGGAATTGGATGTATCCTTATGCGGAATGGTTAGGTAATTGCTTATTCTTCACGTTAGTTGAAACCTCATGAGTTAAATTAACATACACATGATTTGGAATTAGTTGTTGTTTTTTTTTGCTTTAAAATTTTGGAGGCACCATTTGTATGGAGTAAAATGTGAAATATATTTTAATCACAAAAGTTTAAATTATATATTCACTCAAAAAGAATTGAAAATTAGATAGAGGAGATGTCTGGAATTATTCAAGGATTATAGTTCCATGATCCATTACCATCTGGGAAAAGTAGTGGCTGATGCTTTGAGTCAAAAAAGTAATGGTTCATTAACCATGTTACGTTTGGAACAAGATCCTTTTGTTTTTGATTTGATAAACTTTGGAAAAGATGTTTTTGGTGCAAAAAATTCTTATATTTTGTATCATGTGTCAGGGAGATCATCTCTATCAGACAGAATTAAGCAAGCACAGAAGGAAGACAACAAGTTACAAAAAAAGGTAGTGTTGGTTTAGAAGGGTAAGTTTCCTAAATTTAACATTGATAATGACTGTGTTTTAAGATTTGGAAAGAGATTATGTAAGCCTTGTGATTCACAGTTGAAGAATGAGTTGTTATGTGAAGCTCATAGTTCCCCATTTTTAGTTCATCTGGGAAGTACTAAGATGTACATATATCTTCAAGAGTATTTCTGGTAAGATGGAATGAAAAGAATTATTGCTATTTTTACTGTGATGTGTTTGACTTGTCAACAGGTTAAAGCAGAGCGGTAGTTACCGAAAGGGATGCTTCAGCCTTTATCGGTGCTAGAGTGGAAATGGGAAAATATATCCATGGACTTTGTTGTGGGATTACAGAAGATATGTCGAGGTAATAATGAAATCTGGGTTATTGTTGATCGATTGAATAAACCTTCTCATTTCCTTCCTATTCAAGATACATTGTCTCTAGATCAACTTTTTCGGTTGTATGTTAAAGAGATATTCAGGTTTCATGGAGTTCCCCTCTTCATTGTATATGATCGTGATCCCAGGTTAACTTCTAAATTTTGGAAAGGCCTTCAGAAGTTGTTGGGTACTGAATTAAATTTTAGTACAACTTTTCATCTTCAATCAGATGGTAAATCTGAACGAACAATTTAGACATTGGAGGATATGTTATATGATTGCTTTATGGATTATCAAGGATGTTGGGACCAACATCATTCTTTGGTTGAATTTTCATATAATAACAGTTTTCATTCTAATATACAGATGGCTCCCTTTGAGGAATTATATGGAAATCATTGTTGAACTCCAGCTTTTTGGGATGATGTAGGTGAAAGGAAGTTGATGGGACCGGAATTGGTAGAGTAGATGACAGAGAAAGTTCAGTTGATTTAGAATCACATGAAAACAGCTCATAGTAGACAAAAAAGTTATGCAGATAACAAGAGGAATGATCTTTCTTTCGAGGTAGGTGATCATGTCTTTCTCAAAGTTTCTCCATGGAAAAGTGTTATGAATTTTGTTAAGAAGGTAATGTTGAGTCCGAGGTTCATTGGACCTTATGAAATTATGGAGAAAGTTAGATCAATTTCTTACAGAGTGGCTTTACCTCCAAGTGTATCCCAGGTACACAATGTTTTTCATGTTTTGATGTTGAAAAGTATATGCCATATCCATATCATGTTTTGAGCCCAGAGGTAGTTCAGTTGAAAGAGAATCTCTCTTATGAAGAACAACCAGTCCAGATTCGTGACCATAGAGAGGAATCATTGCGGAATAAGTTAATTCACCAGGTAAAGGTTTTTTTTGAAAAAACCATATTGTTGAAGAGGCAACATGGGAATTTGAAAATGCTATGATGGATAAATACCCCCACTTATTTTGATAAGTGAAAAAAAATTGTGAGGATGAAATTTACAAATATGGGGAAGGATGTAACATCCTAGGTAAATAAAGAATAAGAGATTTTCATACTTATTAATATTTTTGAATTAAATATTAATTTTACTTTAAAAGGGTTTCTATGTTTGATAGCATACCCGATATGCAACAACGAGTTTCTTTGAAATCTTATGTTGCACACTAATAATAAAATAATATTATTTTAAATGGAAGTTAGCTCCTAGCCGTTGTATTGGTGAGAATGAAAAAAAACTAACTACAATATGATTATACATGTTTGTTAAATGTACTTACTTTTATCCAATAAAATTTAGAGTCTTAAAATGTGAATGAATTTAATTTTAAGCATAATTTACATTAAAAGGTCAATTTACCAAATTTTAATGGTGAACCCTATTTAAATATAGTTTTTGTCACTTTGATACATTCTATTTGACCAAATAAAATCCTTCTTCAGAATCGGAAAATCAAAATTTACATTGTGTAAATTTTTGGTATTTTTCCGATAAAGTTCGTTTTTAATGAATATTGAAAAATATTGTATTTTAATTCAAAACTGCGTATTAATCTAATATATTTATATGGTTATATTATCTTTTTAATTGGTTTTAAAGTTTAATTAGAATATATTTTTACCATTTAATCCAATTTTGGTCATTGGAATTAATTTCACTTTGAATTTGGACATAAACAAGTGTCAATCTTTTGATAGTTATTGTTTCTTAAAAATACACTTTGTTTTAACGGGAATTAATTTTAAATTAATTAATGAAACGTATATGTTTAGAATTTGTTAAAATTGATATAATTTTTGAATTCTGAATATCAATTATATCTTAGGTTGAATTTTTTGTATTTTTTGAATCACTTCATTTTTTAATGAATAGTGAAACCACTTAGTAGTTATTAAAAAAACTGACTTTTTCATTTAAATAAAATTTTACCAATTCTGTGAATTGAATTTTGAAAATCCGACATACATGGTTGTTATTAGTAAGTAAAATGTGGTTCAATAAGATGAAAATATTTTTTGGAGAATAGTAACTTTTGCCTTTTATTTACCACAATTAAAGATAAATAGGGCAATTCAAGGTAAAAAGAATATTATATTAACTCAAAATTACCTTAACACTTGTCCAAACATTATTGGTTGAGTCGTTTACGACCATGGGAATATTTGGGTCGATTTTGGGACCCCATTGAGCCACTTGGGAGTGATAATGACACTTTAGATTAATTATCTTAAAATAAAGGCAAAAGTGACAAAAACAATATCATTTAGTAAATTAATTTTTACAAGGAGTTATATAAATTATCTTTTTGACTATAAATATTAATTGGAAATATAAAAATATTTCCTACATCATGGTATTTGTTTTATAATTTTTATACATCTAATAAATTAAATTATTTATGACACAAGAATGATGCAGTGTTTACCTAATTAATAAATCATTTAATTAAATAAGATTATAAATATTAAAATAACATCCAAAACCTGTCCAATTATTATTGGATGATTTTATTTCGGCCAGGAATCATCTTATCTTCGACTCAAATGATTTTTGGACCTTTTTAAACCGAATATAAGTTTTTAATAAAATAATATTTTCACTCTTTCCTAAAGAGCCCCTCCCCCCCTTATAAAAATACCTCATATCTAACCAATTAATCACACCTCTCAAGCCTTTTGGAAGATCCAAACTCTATCCAATTATACTCCCTAAATCCCTATCCTCATCCCAGAAGCCTTACCTTAGGCAGAAGGTACATCAAGAAGTTCTTTTGGTTCAAACCAAAAGAAGTTACCCAAATTAAAGGTTACAGTTTCTCTTAACTTCTTTTATTTTAAATTAATTCTCCAACCCCTAAACTATTTTTATTCCTTTATTTTATAATGAAAACAGTATTCTCAATATATTAGGATGTTTTTATGAGAATTATTTTAACTACACTTACACACACCTCCATCTAATGGGTGAAGAACGTACTGTTTCTGTGTATGGTAAACTAACACCTCACGAGATGATGATTGTTCGATTATCTCCTACTACCTATCATGGTGGCCATTAAGATGACACTATATTTATATATGATATATATTATTTTTATGTTTTCTTTTTTGCTTCTGTATTTTTATTTTATATCATACCTTTATGGTTTCCATTATGGGTAAATGTGATAATTTCATTTGAGGATGTGCGGACTACCGCCCCCTAAAAGTGATATGACTCGTTAATGCCATATGTGGGACGTATAAAGGATGGAGTTAATGGTATTATATTTTATATTATACTAGAATTATAATATACCTATGTAACATTATGTTTTAATTCCATTAAAATAAGAAATAGTAATGGAAGTAGCGTTCATGCATACGTACGGCTTAGCGTCTCCATGAACGGTGCATTTCATTTCATACCTCTAAATGTTATGAACTATCATAAATACATTTATATACTTGATTAATATATGATATATATGATATATAAATCGTGAATATCATTCTGCATATAATGAACATTTGACCATGTGAACAACTTGTAACTATATTGTGTTCATTTGTGACTTAAGTACCAAATATCGACAAAGTGAACATTATTAACTTGAATGATTACATAATATTTATAACATGGTAATAAGTGATATAAAAGGATTAATAAACTTGAAAAAAGTTTTTAATCAAGTAGAAAATAACTTTAGTTTATTATTCAGGAGATTAAAGAATGATCGAGTCAAGTCGGACACGAGGTAAGGGACTTCATCTCAATCTCCTTTCATTGAGGCATATTTAGTTTTATACACAACTTAAATTTATATGGTGTATAAACTCCTTTGAATTTTCATTTCATTCGAAGGGAATCTTTTTATATGAAGCATTTTACTAAATGAAAAAAGGAATGTTTTTTATGTAAGCGGTGACAACGACCTTTCCGCCGCCGCAAGTATTATTTTATCTTTGGATTCCTTAACAAGATATAATGTTTTTAAAAGGAAAAATAAATACCATATAATATTTTTAAATATTTGGCTATTGAAAATGATTTTGAGAATGGATTTATTATTTCGATATCTTCAGATGATATTTTGTTATTTCAATATGGAAATGTTATCTTTCCTTTATGCTTATGTTATGTGTTATGATCATGTTATGGTTCTTGGGAATTTTTTATGTATACAGGTGGTTCTATGTCAAACTTAGGGCGGGTGATCCCGAGATAGCTCTCCAATGCATTGGGTAACATGACAAAGGTAAACGTGAATGTTTCTCCTATGAGATTTAGAGAATATACTGTGATGGGTATTCCAAAGTAACTCCCTATGTAGCTATGATAGCTACATTTTAAGTATGTTATGGATACCACAAGTTAACTTTATGATTTATTATTTCTATGTGTTACTCATAAATCTTATGTTTTCATGAGGTAATTAAAAGATTTTGTGTTTGTAGGTATTTATGAAAAAATGTTTTCTTTATTTGTTTTATAACCCTTAATGAGTTTTTTATGCTCATCCCAAGTTTTGAAATGTTTTCACGGGACATAAATATGAATAGGGTCAAGGATGGGGTCAAAGAAAATTCATGCTATCTAAAACAGGGGACTAGACATGACTCTTTTTTTCAAGAGATTTTATTTTATGAAAAATATGGAAAGTATGTAGAAGTGTCTACTTTTTAATCTTTAAAGATGTAATAGTTATGTCCTAATTCTATAAAACTCTAAACCTAAAAAGATCCCCAATGTGAATTATTCATTTAATTCAATATTATGTAATGTTTAAGGTCGGGTCCTTATAGTTGGTATCAGAGGTTGGTTTAGATAACTTTAGGAGTTAGGGTTCTGTTAAATTAATATCCATAATGTAATTTATGTTAATATTGAAATCAGGTAGAATTTACAGATTACCATGTTGCTTCGCCTCAGTTATGTTTATGTTCATAATGGTTTTCTATAGAGGAAACATGGCAGGTATGTTGGGACAACATCAGGAGGAAGATTACCTTCCAAATCAGAATTCTGATATGGTCAGAATCAGAACTGAACAGTTTGTTTCAGTGATGGAACTGTTGACTCAGGCTATAAATGGTAGTGGTATCCATGGACGAGAACATCTAGATTAGCCACAGAGGAACATGTCATTAGTGGAGCATTTCATGAGGCAACATCCCTCATTATTAAAAGGATCATTTGACCCGGTGATAGCAGAAGGGTGGATAAAAGCACTACAAATTATTTTCGATGTCATGGTTTGTTTAGAACATCAAAATTTTAGTCTCACTGTTTACTATTCTGAAGGTGAAGTTGATCAGTGGTGGTCTATGGTGAAAAATAGTAGGGATAGTGAGGATATTGATGCTCTCGATTGGGATGAATTCAAAGGTATGTTTCTTGAAAAATATTTTCCCAAGGTGGTTCGTCTTAGAATAGAAAAACAATTCCTGGAATTGAGGTAGGAGGATGACTCAATGGCTGCTTTTGAAGAAAAATTCACTCGACTCGAAAGGTATGCTCCAATTTTCATACGAGATCTTGATAGTAAAATCAACCATTTTTACTCCGGATTAAAGCCAAAGCATCGAAGGGATTTAGGTTGTCGTGATTTCAAAAGTTATTAATAACTTGTTCGTTTTGTAGATAAGGTGGAAAAGGAGTTTACAGATGATCAGGTGTTGTTTGAAAAACAACAGAATAAGAGGTCGAGGTGGTTGGAGAAAGGGAATAACTCTTCAAAAAAGTCTGATGGTAAGAAACATAATTTTACAATTTGTGAAAATTTTGGAAAAAAGCATGCTGGGGAATGTCTTTTGAATTCTGGTAAGTGCTACTGATGTGGTAAAATGGGACATAAGGCTCGTAATTTCACTAAAAGGGATCAGGGTAATGGTAAGACAAAATAAAATTTATAGTCAGAAAAATGTTTTAAGTGCAATGAAATGGGTCATCATGCAAATGAGTGTCCAAAAAAGAACTCAGCTGAAGGAAAGTAGCCATACTACAAGCAGAAAGGGGTGGGGAAATCCATTGCAAGTACTTCAATAGATGTTGGGCCATCAAATGAAGTTGTATCAGGTACAATTTTTGTTTGTTCAGATTATACTAATGTGTTGTTTGATTCAGGGTCTACACACTCTTTCATTTCTAAGAATTTTTCTAGTAAATTGGGAATTCCATCTCAAGATATGAATACATAACTTACTGTAAAAACACCTGAAGGAGATGTTGAGACAAAAATAATAAATAAGAACATTCTTGTACTTCTATGCGGAATGAATCTACCTGCAAACCTTATTGTTTTTCCTCTTATAGAGTTTGATGTTATTTAGGGTATGAATTGGATTTCTGTTTGTCATGCTAAGATTGACTGCAAAGCTAAAGAGGTTTCTTTTCAGAATGATTTTTTTTGTATAAAAGAATGAAACCTTTGTTTTTATAACATATCCGGAAGTTGAGAAACTAGTAAAAGATGGAAATTAATGTTACCTTGCACATATTGTTGAAAACAAAGGATATTTTCATATTAATGAAGTTCCAGTGGTAAATGTGTACCTTGATGTTTTTTCTGATGAGTTGCCTGGTATTATACCTGATCGGGAATTTTAATTTACTGTTGGCTTAGTTCCTGATGGTAAGAAAATTTTAGAACCCCCAATCGAATGGCTCAAATTGAACTTTTAGAGTTAAAGAAGCAATTTCAGGAGTTATTAGATAAAGTTTTAATTTGACCAAGCACATCACCATGGGGTTTTCTTGTCTTATTTTTTTAAAAAGAAAGATGGTTCAATGATAGTTTTCATTAATTATAGAGCACTGAATAACATCACTATTAAGAATAAGTGTATTTTGCCTCATATCGATGATTTGTTTGATCAGCTCGATGGATCACTATAATTTTCAAATATTGATTTGAGGTTGGGGTACCATCAGTTGAAAGTGAAGAAAGTAGACATTCCGAAGACCGAATTTCGTACTAGATATGGCCATTATGAATTTGTAGTTATGCCTTTTGGTTTAACCAATGCACCTGCTCTATTCATGGATTTTATGAATAAAATTTTCCATGAGTTCTTGGAAAAGTTTGTGGTTGTGTTCATTGATGATATTTTGGTTTATTCCAAAAGAAAATAGGAACATGAAATTCATTTAAGGGTTGTCTTAAAATACTTAAAAGAAAATAAACTTTATGGTAAATTCAGCATGTGTGAGTTTTGGTTGCAATAAATTTATTTCCTTGGTCACATTGTTTCAAAAAATGGCATAACAGTTGATCCTGCTAAAACAAAAGTTGTTGAAGAATGGACAAGACCCACAAATATAACCGAGACTCATAATTTTCTTGGTTTGTAAAGTTATTACCAGTGGTTTGTTGAAATTTTTCACGGTTATCTAGTTCAATGACTAAGTTAACTAAAAAAGGTATTAAGTTCATCTGGATAAAAGAATGTGATGATTGTTTCTAGGAATTGAAAAGAAGATTGCTGAATGCTCCAGTTTTGGCTCTGCCTTCCAGAAATGATGAGTTTTTTATTTACAGTGATGCTTCATTGAAAGGACTTGGATGTATCCTTATGTAGAATGATTAGGTAATGGATTATTCTTCATGTTAGTTGAAACCTCATGAGTTAAATTACCCTACACATGATTTGGAATTACCTGCTGTTGTTTTTTCTTTAAGAATTTGGAGGCACCATTTGTAAGGAGTAAAATGTGAAATATATACAGATCACAAAAGTTTAAAGTATATATTCACTCAAAAAGAATTGAACATGAGACAGAGGAGATGGCTGAAATTAATCAAGGATTATAGTTGCATGATCCATTACCATCCGAGAAAAGAAAATAAAGTGGCTGATGATTTGTGTAAGAAAATTAATGATTCATTAACCGTGTTACATTTGGAACAAGATCCTTTGGTTTTTGATTTGATAAAATTTTGGTATAGAATTTTTTGGTGCAGAAAATTCTTCTGTTTTGTATTAGGTGTTAGTGATATCATATTTATCAGAAATAATTACGAAAGCACATAAGGAAGACAACGAGTTATAGAAAAAGGAAGAGTTGGTTCGGAAGGGTAAATTGCCTGAATTCGACATTGATAATGATTGTGTTTTGAGATTTGGAAAGAGATTATGTATGCCTTGTGATTCACAGTTGAAGAATGAGTTGTTATGTGAAGCTCATAGTTCCCCATTTTGAGTTCATACTGGCAGTACTAAGATGTACAGAGATCTTCGAGAGTATTATTGGAAGGATGGTATGAAAAGAGATATTACTGATTTTACTGTGAAGTGTTTGAATTGTCAGTAGGTTAAAGCAGAGTGGCAGTTACCGAAAGGGATGCTTCAGTCTTTATCGGTGCTAGAGTGGAAATGGGAAAATATATCCATGGACTTCGTTGTGGGATTACTGAAGACATGTCGAGGTAATAATGAAATCTGGGTTATTGTTGATCGATTGACTAAATCTTCTCATTTCCTTCCTACTAGAGATACATTGTCTCTAGATCAACTTTCTCAGTTGTATGTTAAAGATATAGCCAGGTTGCATGGAGTTCCCCGCTTCATTATATCTGATTGTGATCCTAGGTTTACTTCTAACTTTTGGAAAGCCTCTCAGAAGGTGTTGGGTACTGAATGAAACTTTAGTACAGTTGTTCATCCTCAATCAGATGGTTAATCAGAACGAAAAACTTAGACATTGGAGGATATGTTACGTGATTGATCGAATTATTATCAGGGAAGTTGGGACCAACATATTTCTTTGGTTGAATTTTCATATGATAACAGTTTTCATTCTAGTATACAGATTTTCACGACCCGTCCTCGGGGCCCGTTCCGTGACTACCCCAAGCCTGTAACACCCCGAGCTTCCACGATACGCTTCTCATTCAATAATGCAATAGCTTGCATTGTACGCAAGTTCGAGTTCTAACACACCGCAACTAATCAAAATAGCCGTTATGAATAGTAATAACCACTTTTTAAAATTATAGAAATTTTATATTTCAAAATGGACTTTATTTTTGTATTCCTAATATTGAAATTAGCCTATGTTGAATTTTTTGTAATTTTCTGAGAACTTCAAAATTTTTATGAATAGTGAAAAATACTTAAAACAACTTTTTTAATCAAAATAATTCATAGTGATAAATTATACTATTGAGTGGTTTTAGAGTATAATTAGAATATATTTTTACCATTTTATCCAATGGTGGTCATTAGAATTAATTTAACATTGAAATTGGACATAAACAATTGCCAATCTTTTGATATAAATTGTTTCTTAAAAACACGCTATTTGTTGTGACAGCGGGAATTAATTATAAAATTAATTAATGCAACTAATATGTTTGGAATTTTTTAAAATAGACATCATTTTTGAATTCGTAATATCAATTATAGCTTAGGGTGAAATTTTGGCCTTTTTCTGAAAAACTTCAATTTTTGATGAATAGTGAAACCACTAAGTGGTAGTTAAATAA
Source organism: Viscum album (assembly GCA_963277665.1). NCBI lineage: Eukaryota > Viridiplantae > Streptophyta > Magnoliopsida > Santalales > Viscaceae > Viscum > Viscum album. The sequence continues at coordinate 903,797,696 of OY728166.1, read as the reverse complement.
CTGATTTTTCGTTTAAATGAAATATTTCCACTTCTGTGATTTGATTTTCAAAAATCCGACATACATGGTTGTCATTAAGAAGTAAAATGTGGTTCAATAAGATTAAAATAATTTTTTTGGTGAATAGTAACTTTTAAGTTCTTAATCGCGATTAGAGGTAATTAGTGTAGTTTAAGGTAAAAACAATGTTTTAATAATATTATATGAGCTTGACACTTGTCCTACTCCTATTGGATGAGTCATGGCCGACCAAGACAACCCATGGGTCAACTTGGGGACCCCATGGAGCCACTTTAGTTGGAAAATGACATTAATATATATTTATTTAATGTTAAAATTAAATTGACACAAACATGAGTTGTTTTACTAAAATAGTTTTTAAGTGGGGTTACAAAAGTCCAAATTTTGACTATAAATATTCATTAGAAAGCTAAAAAGATTTCCTACATCATAGTATTTTTTTTATAATTTTTAGACATTAAATAAATTAAATTATTTATGACATCATTATGATGCAGCGATGACCTCATTATTTAATGATTTAAATAAAATGGGAAGATAATGCAACATCCAAGGCTTACACTTGTCCAAAGCCAATTGGATGAGGATATTTCGAACCCTTATCACCTTAGCCTCGAATTATATAAGTGTGGGACCTTTAGAATCCGAAAATCATTGTGAAATAATGTAACATTTCAATCTTTCCAAAAGTGCCCCTCCTCTCCTCTTATAAAAGGCCCCCACCTCTACCACCTTATTCACACATCCAAGCCTTTTGGTTCGGCCAAACCCTGAACAAATACTCTCCCAACTGCTCTCCCTTCATCCTAGAAGCTTTACTTTATTCAGAAAGCCATCCTAAGGAGTCCTTTTGATCAAATCAAAAGGAAGAAGCTGAAGAAGAGGTAACATTTTCATCACCCTCTTTCAAGTTTCTTTCTTCTTCCACTCCATCTTTGTTTATTATTTCAATTCTGAAATTATAACTCCAGTATCTTCTATATACTGTGATGTTATTATAAATATGGAACAACCATATTCAGTATTCTACCCATCATTTGAATGACATGTCACCATACGTGCGTACGTACGGCTTACCGTCTCCACGTCGTGGTGTAATTGTTATTCAATATATTATTATTTAGATGGGTATAATAATGATATTTAATTCATGTAAATAATAAATATAACATGATAATGATTCTGTATATATGATATACTATCCAATTATATATTATTAAATGTCAAAATAATGTTATTGTCGCTCGTGCGTACGTACGGACTACCGTCTCCACGAACGCGATGAGATTCATTCTCCTTCCTATCCATTCAAGTATAATTATCATTTGATGATTTAAAAATAATGTTTAAGGACATGATATCATTCTGGATATTAATAAGATACAACCTATCCATGAAAAACACGACTTACGTAACAAAACATATAAAAGAAAACGAGTAAGTTAACACCCGAAACAACGATAAATCTAAGATATTGTTAACAAAGCAATGTTAAAAGATCATATATGATATCATATGAATGTATATGATTCTTGTATAATTTAATAACAATTATTTCACCATTATACAGGAGGTTAACCTACCCCAACCAAGGAAAAGTACAAGGAAAGGGTTTACTTCACAACCTCTTCATTATCCAAGGTTGTTTATACATAATTATCTACTGGGACCTCGTTATCATCCACATCCATGTTTCTTCAAAATGTATTTCAAAACATTTTTATTATTTACAAGAATATGGGTTAAAGTCATTTATACCCTTTTCGACTTTTATAAGAGGAGTCTTTCCGCCGTTATAAAATCTTTAAAGCTTTCCTTACAAGCTTATAAGAATATTTTCAAGAAAATTTTTTGTTTTATATGGCTCTTAAATGATTTCAAAAATAGAAAGTGATATTTCTCTAAAAAGTGTTTTGATTTCATCTATGTCAACATCCTTTGATGGATTTTACGCTTATTTGAAGTTGATTTATTATAATACAAAACTTCTATATTGTATTGAAGGTTTTGTGATATGTCTGACTGTGGATGTGTTATTTTATACCATTCATAGTTTATGGTGAAATTATTGACATTTTGTATGCTAGTTTTAATACGAATGTTTATGTTATGTTTAAACCTTTTCATATGGGAATGCATTGGACTTAATATGTGACGGGTGGAGCCCGCTATAGCTCCTCGATGCATCGGTAGGTCTCATGAGACAAACTAGTGTCTTGGCACAAGGCCTTGACAAAATCTTATTTGTGGTCTTGGCACGAGGCCTTGACTACGTGGTTATGATAGTCTGGCATTATGCATTCCAACATTATGAAAGTGGTTAGTGATTTTGCATGTGATTATTCGATTAGTAGAATATCCATGTGAATGAGTATATGGCATTATTTCATTTTACTTTTGCCATATTATGTTGATGTTCAAGTTTAAAAGGCTTTTGTTTTAGTTATACATTGCCTTAAATGCTTATGTTTTCTTATAAAAGCTTCCGCAATATTGTTATCCTTACTGAGCATCTGAGCTCACCCCTTTCAATGTTTTAATATTTTCCAGGATGTGAAGAAGAGTATTATGACTGACTTGCAAGAATAGTCAGTGAGGATATGAGTGTGGACTATGAAGACCATGTTATTGTAGATTGTTTAATTTTTGATGTAATGAAAGAATTATGAATGTATCTAGTGTTTCCAAGGCTACTAAACTAATCGGTCTTTCGAGACTTGATCTTTTGTGATCATGCCAATGTTACGAAGTAATGCACCGACTCTGGGTAGCTGGGGTCGGGGCGTTACAGTTGGTATCAGAGGCAGTTTAGTACTAACCTTGGAAGCTAGATTTAGATAAACTCTGATTAGATCACATAGCCCAAAGATAGACTTTGAGGATTAGTATAGAAGAACTTCCTAGAATTTTGGTATTATAGAGATGTTATGAGTTTTCCGAGAAATACATCCCTGTCTGAATACGAGCAGGTAGAGGCGGCTCTGGCACAGATGTACCTAGGGGTAAAACCCGAAAACACCGCTTTGAGCTAGACTCGAACGGGAACTGGTGCACGACAACGGGCCTTGCTGCACTCTTGGTTACGACACTCCCGGGGGATATGCTTAGGATAATTCTCATTTTACTTACAAACCACTATGAAGGGTTATGAGTACATACTTACTCAAAGAAAACATTTCTTTTTATGATTATGGATTATATCCATAAATAGTTCAATTTATGTAAAGTGTTTTACAAGTATGGAATTATGTATTTTGATTCATAAACTAACCTAGTTTATGCCGTTGTATAGAAATGGCGCCCAGTAGAAGGAATGTGAACTCCAGCAGTACGTATGATCCAAAGAGTAAGAAGGATAGTATCTTTCACGGTATTAAGCCAACATTTCGAAGGGAAATAGTATCCCATGTGTTCTCAACATATGAAGAAATAGTATCATGTGTTAATAGGATAAGTAAAGAATTCTCTGAGTCCTATGGCTTTGAAGCGAAGCAAGAGACGAAAGGGATGGAAGAGAGAATGATGGATAAAGGGATGAGGGGAAAGAAGAATTTTCCAATATGTGGTAATTGTGGGAAGAAACATCATGGAACTTGCCTAAAGGGAATGGGAGTTTGTTATAAGTGTAGAGAAAAAGGACACAAAGTGCGTGACTACAAGGGTAAGAAAATGGTTTCAAATGTACAATGCTTCTTCTGCAAGGATTGGGGACACTACGCAAACCAATGTCCAAATCATCAGAGCATGCCCCAAATGATGTTATTGGATAATAATCAAGTTATGATACTACCACAGATGAGGAGTAATGATTAGAGTTCTTATGTTGTTATTAAAGATTTTTTTTTTAATTTGAGTGTTGTATCAATGATGTACTGGTTATAATAATTATGGAATATATAAGGATTGTACTGCAGTACTATTTCATCAAGGACTTGAGATTGTGTGGAACCAAGAAAAGTGACTCCACAGTAGGTTAAATTTTTGGAAAATATATGGTTGAGAGAAAGATAAACCATAACATGGTTTTGATACTGAGATTGTGATTTTGGAATAAGACGTGATTGATTTGGATAAATTATATTGGATATACTTAACTTCCTTGAAACTGATTGATGTTTTGTATACATTTTTGGATAGAAGGAGTATATCTAGTATTCTATAAGGAATAAGGGATCATGGTAATTCAGTATGTTTAAAAAGAATACATGATGAAGGTGTTCACATGTTGTTACGTGGGATAAAGGATCTTCATTATGTTTACCTTCCTTATAAAATTTGGACTGTGAGTTGGACAGAAGTATTTTGGATAACTATTAAGGTTGGAATGGATTAAGTTGAACTTTGGATAGTATTGTTTAAGGTTAAAACATTTATGAAGATTATTTTTGGAATAGTATAGTACTATATTTTTAGGAAAAGGACAACCTGCAGGGTGGGGAATAACCCGTCGCGTCGGACAAAGCTGCAGGAATCGAACCCACAACCATAGTGAGACAAGCCTTTATTTCCTACCACTAGCCTATAGGAAGTCCCTGGTTATTACAAAATCGTTTTACTAATCTAAATGGTATGTGTTAACATTTGGAACCTTATACAATTAGGATAAATAGAATATTTTTGAGTTCCGTTACCATTTGGAGTAAAAGTTGGGTTTGTGGTAAAAATTTATTAACGAATGAAAGTATACATAACAAGTATGTATATTCCCTTACGTTCTTAGTAAATCTCCTAAATAAATTCCTCAACATTATAAAAGGTAACTTAAAACAAAAATGTTGTCGGTTAACTTTTCCAACTTGGGATTCAATGACCGTTTAACCAATCACAAGTTTGTGATTTTCTTATGGTTAAACATTCTCCTAATCCTGTTTTCTATAACTCTCCATCAGACCTTGATGGTTTGTTTTTCTTCCATATCCATATTTTCATAGAATCCTAGAATGGGCTATATCGGGTGACCTTTGTACTTATCCTGCTTTCTTTTAATGTTATATATTTATTAACCTTATTTCCGATGTGGGTTTTCCACAAAGGTATTTTCTATTTTCAGCCTTTTATTATCCAAGAAAAATTTCAAATTGCGAGGACGCAATTTATTGAAGGAGGGGAGAATGTAACACCCCGAGCTTCCACGATACGCTTCTCATTCAATAATGCAATAGCTTGCATTGTACGCAAGTTCGAGTTCTAACACACCGCAACTAATCAAAATAGCCATTATGAATAGTAATAACCACTTTTTAAAATTATAGAAATTTTATATTTCAAAATGGACTTTCTTTTTGTATTCCTAATATTGAAATTAGCCTATGTTGAATTTTTTGTAATTTTCTGAGAACTTCAAAATTTTTATGAATAGTGAAAAATACTTAAAACAAATTTTTTAATCAAAATAATTCATAGTGATAAATTATACTATTGAGTGGTTTTAGAGTATAATTAGAATATATTTTTACCATTTTATCCAATGGTGGTCATTATAATTAATTTAACATTGAAATTGGACATAAACAATTGCCAATCTTTTGATATAAATTGTTTCTTAAAAACACGCTATTTGTTGTGACAGCGGGAATTAATTATAAAATTAATTAATGCAACTAATATGTTTGGAATTTTTTAAAATAGACATCATTTTTGAATTCGTAATATCAATTATAGCTTAGGGTGAAATTTTGGCCTTTTTCTGAAAAACTTCAATTTTTGATGAATAGTGAAACCACTAAGTGGTAGTTAAATAACTGATTTTTCGTTTAAATTAAATATTACCACTTCTGTGATTTGATTTTCAAAAATCCGACATACATGGTTGTCATTAAGAAGTAAAATGTGGTTCAATAAGATTAAAATAATTTTTTGGTGAATAGTAACTTTTAAGTTCTTAATCGCGATTAGAGGTAATTAGTGTAGTTTAAGGTAAAAACAATGTTTTAATAATATTATATGAGCTTGACACTTGTCCTACTCCTATTGGATGAGTCATGGCAGACCAAGACAACCCATGGGTCAACTTGGGGACCCCATGGAGCCACTTTAGTTGGAAAATGACATTAATATATATTTATTTAATGTTAAAATTAAATTGACACAAACATGAGTTGTTTTACTAAAATAGTTTTTAAGTGGGGTTACAAAAGTCCAAATTTTGACTATAAATATTCATTAGAAAGCTAAAAAGATTTCCTACAGCATAGTATTTTTTTTATAATTTTTAGACATTAAATAAATTAAATTATTTATGACATCATTATGATGCAGCGATGACCTCATTATTTAATGATTTAAATAAAATGGGAAGATAATGCAACATCCAAGGCTTACACTTGTCCAAAGCCAATTGGATGAGGATATTTCGAACCCTTATCACCTTAGCCTCGAATTATATAAGTGTGGGACCTTTAGAATCCGAAAATCATTGTGAAATAATGTAACATTTCAATCTTTCCAAAAGTGCCCCTCCTCTCCTCTTATAAAAGGCCCCCACCTCTACCACCTTATTCACACTTCCAAGCCTTTTGGTTCGGCCAACCCCTGCCCAAATACTCTCCCAACTGCTCTCCCTTCATCCTAGAAGCTTTACTTTATTCAGAAAGCCATCCTATGGAGTCCTTTTGATCAAATCAAAAGGAAGAAGCTGAAGAAGAGGTAACATTTTCATCACCCTCTTTCAAGTTTCTTTCTTCTTCCACTCCATCTTTGTTTATTATTTCAATTCTGAAATTATAACTCCAGTATCTTCTATATACTGTGATGTTATTATAAATATGGAACAACCATATTCAGTATTCTACCCATCATTTGAATGACATGTCACCATACGTGCGTACGTACGGCTTACCGTCTCCACGTCGTGGTGTAATTGTTATTCAATATATTATTATTTAGATGGGTATAATAATGATATTTAATTCATGTAAATAATAAATATAACATGATAATGATTCTGTATATATGATATACTATCCAATTATATATTATTAAATGTCAAAATAATGTTATTGTCGCTCGTGCGTACGTACGGACTACCGTCTCCACGAACGCGATGAGATTCATTCTCCTTCCTATCCATTCAAGTATAATTATCATTTGATGATTTAAAAATAATTTTTAAGGACATGATATCATTCTGGATATTAATAAGATACAACCTATCCATGAAAAACACGACTTACGTAACAAAACATATAAAAGAAAATGAGTAAGTTAACACCCGAAACAACGATAAATCTAAGATATTGTTAACAAAGCAATGTTAAAAGATCATATATGATATCATATGAATGTATATGATTCTTGTATAATTTAATAACAATTATTTCACCATTATACAGGAGGTTAACCTACCCCAACCAAGGAAAAGTACAAGGTAAGGGTTTACTTCACAACCTCTTCATTATCCAAGGTTGTTTATACATAATTATCTACTCGGACCTCGTTATCATCCACATCCATGTTTCTTCAAAATGTATTTCAAAACATTTTTATTATTTACAAGAATATGGGTTAAAGTCATTTATACCCTTTTCGACTTTTATAAGAGGAATCTTTCCGCCGTTATAAAATCTTTAAAGCTTTCCTTACAAGCTTATAAGAATATTTTCAAGAAAATGTTTTGTTTTATATGGCTCTTAAATGATTTCAAAAATAGAAAGTGATATTTCTCTAAAAAGTGTTTTGATTTCATCTATGTCAACATCCTTTGATGGATTTTACGCTTATTTGAAGTTGATTTATTATAATACAAAACTTCTATATTGTATTGAAGGTTTTGTGATATGTCTGACTGTGGATGTGTTATTTTATACCATTCATAGTTTATGGTGAAATTATTGACATTTTGTATGCTAGTTTTAATACGAATGTTTATGTTATGTTTAAACCTTTTCATATGGGAATGCATTGGACTTAATATGTGACGGGTGGAGCCCGCTATAGCTCCTCGATGCATCGGTAGGTCTCATGAGACAAACTAGTGTCTTGGCACAAGGCCTTGACAAAATCTTATTTGTGGTCTTGGCACGAGGCCTTGACTACGTGGTTATGATAGTCTGGCATTATGCATTCCAACATTATGAAAGTGGTTAGTGATTTTGCATGTGATTATTCGATTAGTAGAATATCCATGTGAATGAGTATATGGCATTATTTCATTTTACTTTTGCCATATTATGTTGATGTTCAAGTTTAAAAGGCTTTTGTTTTAGTTATAAATTGCCTTAAATGCTTATGTTTTCTTATAAAAGCTTCCGCAATATTGTTATCCTTACTGAGCATCTGAGCTCACCCCTTTCAATGTTTTAATATTTTCCAGGATGTGAAGAAGAGTATTATGACTGACTTGCAAGAATAGTCAGTGAGGATATGAGTGTGGACTATGAAGACCATGTTATTGTAGTTTGTTTAATTTTTTATGTAATGAAAGAATTATGAATGTATCTAGTGTTTCCAAGGCTACTAAACTAATCGGTCTTTCGAGACTTGATCTTTTGTGATCATGCCAATGTTACGAAGTAATGCACCGACTCTGGGTAGCTGGGGTCGGGGCGTTACAGTTGGTATCAGAGGCAGTTTAGTAGTAACCTTGGAAGCTAGATTTAGATAAACTCTGATTAGAGCACATAGCCCAAAGATAGACTTTGAGGATTAGTATAGAAGAACTTCCTAGAATTTTGGTATTATAGAGATGTTATGAGTTTTCCGAGAAATACATCCCTGTCTGGATACGAGCAGGTAGAGGCGGCTCTGGCACAGATGTACCTAGGGGTAAAACCCGAAAACACCGCTTTGAGCTAGACTCGAACGGGAACTGGTGCACGACAACGGGCCTTGCTGCACTCTTGGTTACGACACTCCCGGGGGATATGCTTAGGATAATTCTCATTTTACTTACAAACCACTATGAAGGGTTATGAGTACATACTTACTCAAAGAAAACATTTCTTTTTATGATTATGGATTATATCCATAAATAGTTCAATTTATGTAAAGTGTTTTACAAGTATGGAATTATGTATTTTGATTCATAAACTAACCTAGTTTATGCCGTTGTATAGAAATGGCGCCCAGTAGAAGGAATGTGAACTCCAGCAGTACGTATGATCCAAAGAGTAAGAAGGATAGTATCTTTCACGGTATTAAGCCAACATTTCGAAGGGAAATAGTATCCCATGTGTTCTCAACATATGAAGAAATAGTATCATGTGTTAATAGGATAAGTAAAGAATTCTCTGAGTCCTATGGCTTTGAAGCGAAGCAAGAGACGAAAGGGATGGAAGAGAGAATGATGGATAAAGGGATGAGGGGAAAGAAGAATTTTCCAATATGTGGTAATTGTGGGAAGAAACATCATGGAACTTTCCTAAAGGGAATGGGAGTTTGTTATAAGTGTAGAGAAAAAGGACACAAAGTGCGTGACTGCAAGGGTAAGAAAATGGTTTCAAATGTACAATGCTTTTTCTGCAAGGATTGGGGACACTACGCAAACCAATGTCCAAATCATCAGAGCATGCCCCAAATGATGTTATTGGATAATAATCAAGTTATGATACTACCACAGATGAGGAGTAATGATTAGAGTTCTTATGTTGTTATTAAAGATTTTTTTTTAATTTGAGTGTTGTATCAATGATGTACTGGTTATAATAATTATGGAATATATAAGGATTGTACTGCAGTACTATTTCATCAAGGACTTGAGATTGTGTGGAACCAAGAAAAGTGACTCCACAGTAGGTTAAATTTTTGGAAAATATATGGTTGAGAGAAAGATAAACCATAACATGGTTTTGATACTGAGATTGTGATTTTGGAATAAGACGTGATTGATTTGGATAAATTATATTGGATATACTTAACTTCCTTGAAACTGATTGATGTTTTGTATACATTTTTGGATAGAAGGAGTATATCTAGTATTCTATAAGGAATAAGGGATCATGGTAATTCAGTATGTTTAAAAAGAATACATGATGAAGGTGTTCACATGTTGTTACGTGGGATAAAGGATCTTCATTATGTTTACCTTCCTTATAAAATTTGGACTGTGAGTTGGACAGAAGTATTTTGGATAACTATTAAGGTTGGAATGGATTAAGTTGAACTTTGGATAGTATTGTTTAAGGTTAAAACATTTATGAAGATTATTTTTGGAATAGTATAGTACTATATTTTTAGGAAAAGGACAACCTGCAGGGTGGGGAATAACCCGTCGCGTCGGACAAAGCTGCAGGAATCGAACCCACAACCATAGTGCGACAAGCCTTTATTTCCTACCACTAGCCTACAGGAAGTCCCTGGTTATTACAAAATCGTTTTACTAATCTAAATGGTATGTGTTAACATTTGGAACCTTATACAATTAGGATAAATAGAATATTTTTGAGTTCCGTTACCATTTGGAGTAAAAGTTGGGTTTGTGGTAAAAATTTATTAACGAATGAAAGTATACATAACAAGTATGTATATTCCCTTACGTTCTTAGTAAATCTCCTAAATAAATTCCTCAACATTATAAAAGGTAACTTAAAACAAAAATGTTGTCGGTTAACTTTTCCAACTTGGGATTCAATGACCGTTTAACCAATCACAAGTTTGTGATTTTCTTATGGTTAAACATTCTCCTAATCCTGTTTTCTATAACTCTCCATCAGACCTTGATGGTTTGTTTTTCTTCCATATCCATATTTTCATAGAATCCTAGAATGGGCTATATCGGGTGACCTTTGTACTTATCCTGCTTTCTTTTAATGTTATATATTTATTAACCTTATTTCCGATGTGGGTTTTCCACAAAGGTATTTTCTATTTTCAGCCTTTTATTATCCAAGAAAAATTTCAAATTGCGAGGACGCAATTTATTGAAGGAGGGGAGAATGTAACACCCCGAGCTTCCACGATACGCTTCTCATTCAATAATGCAATAGCTTGCATTGTACGCAAGTTCGAGTTCTAACACACCACAACTAATCAAAATAGCCGTTATGAATAGTAATAACCACTTTTTAAAATTATAGAAATTTTATATTTCAAAATGGACTTTATTTTTGTATTCCTAATATTGAAATTAGCCTATGTTGAATTTTTTGTAATTTTCTGAGAACTTCAAAATTTTATGAATAGTGAAAAATACTTAAAACAACTTTTTTAATCAAAATAATTCATAGTGATAAATTATACTATTGAGTGGTTTTAGAGTATAATTAGAATATATTTTTACCATTTTATCCAATGGTGGTCATTAGAATTAATTTAACATTGAAATTGGACATAAACAATTGCCAATCTTTTGATATAAATTGTTTCTTAAAAACACGCTATTTGTTGTGACAGCGGGAATTAATTATAAAATTAATTAATGCAACTAATATGTTTGGAATTTTTTAAAATAGACATCATTTTTGAATTCGTAATATCAATTATAGCTTAGGGTGAAATTTTGGCCTTTTTCTGAAAAACTTCAATTTTTGATGAATAGTGAAACCACTAAGTGGTAGTTAAATAACTGATTTTTCGTTTAAATGAAATATTACCACTTCTGTGATTTGATTTTCAAAAATCCGACATACATGGTTGTCATTAAGAAGTAAAATGTGGTTCAATAAGATTAAAATAATTTTTTGGTGAATAGTAACTTTTAAGTTCTTAATCGCGATTAGAGGTAATTAGTGTAGTTTAAGGTAAAAACAATGTTTTAATAATATTATATGAGCTTGAAACTTGTCCTACTCCTATTGGATGATTCATGGCCGACCAAGACAACCCATGGGTCAACTTGGGGACCCCATGGAGCCACTTTAGTTGGAAAATGACATTAATATATATTTATTTAATGTTAAAATTAAATTGACACAAACATGAGTTGTTTTACTAAAATAGTTTTTAAGTGGGGTTACAAAAGTCCAAATTTTGACTATAAATATTCATTAGAAAGCTAAAACGATTTCCTACATCATAGTATTTTTTTTATAATTTTTAGACATTAAATAAATTAAATTATTTATGACATCATTATGATGCAGCGATGACCTCATTATTTAATGATTTAAATAAAATGGGAAGATAATGCAACATCCAAGGCTTAAACTTGTCCAAAGCCAATTGGATGAGGATATTTCGAACACTTATCACCTTAGCCTAGAATTATATAAGTGTGGGACCTTTAGAATCCGAAAAGCATTGTGAAATAATGTAACATTTCAATCTTTCCAAAAGTGCCCCTCCTCTCCTCTTATAAAAGGCCCCCACCTCTACCACCTTATTCACACTTCCAAGCCTTTTGGTTCGGCCAACCCCTGCCCAAATACTCTCCCAACTTCTCTCCCTTTATCCTAGAAGCTTTACTTTATTCAGAAAGCCATCCTATGGAGTCCTTTTGATCAAATCAAAAGGAAGAAGCTGAAGAAGAGGTAACATTTTCATCACCCTATTTCAAGTTTCTTTCTTCTTCCACTCCCTCTTTGTTTATTATTTCAATTCTGAAATTATAACTCCAGTATCTTCTATATACTGTGATGTTATTATAAATATGGAACAACCATATTCAGTATTCTACCCATCATTTGAATGACATGTCACCATACGTGCGTACGTACGGCTTACCGTCTCCACGTCGTGGTGTAATTGTTATTCAATATATTATTATTTAGATGGGTATAATAATGATATTTAATTCATGTAAATAATAAATATAACATGATATTGATTCTGTATATATGATATACTATCCAATTATATATTATTTAAATGTCAAAATAATGATATTGTCGCTCGTGCGTACGTACGGACTACCGTCTCCACGAACGCGATGAGATTCATTCTCCGTCCTATCCATTCAAGTATAATTATCATTTTATGATTTAAAAATAATGTTTAAGGACATGATATCATTATGGATATTAATAAGATACAACCTATCCATGAAAAACACGACTTACGTAACAAAACATATAAAAGAAAACGAGTAAGTTAACACCCGAAACAACGATAAATCTAAGATATTGTTAACAAAGCAATGTTAAAAGATCATATATGATATCATATGAATGTATATGATTCTTGTATAATTTAATAACAATTATTTCACCATTATACAGGAGGTTAACCTACCCCAACCAAGGAAAAGTACAAGGTAAGGGTTTACTTCACAACCTCTTCATTATCCAAGGTTGTTTATACATAATTATCTACTGGGACCTCGTTATCATCCACATCCATGTTTCTTCAAAATGTATTTCAAAACATTTTTATTATTTACAAGAATATGGGTTAAAGTCATTTATACCCTTTTCGACTTTTATAAGAGGAATCTTTCCGCCGTTATAAAATCTTTAAAGCTTTCCTTACAAGCTTATAAGAATATTTTCAAGAAAATGTTTTGTTTTATATGGCTCTTAAATGATTTCAAAAATAGAAAGTGATATTTCTCTAAAAAGTGTTTTGATTTCATCTATGTCAACATCCGTTGATGGATTTTACGCTTATTTGAAGTTGATTTATTATAATACAAAACTTCTATATTGTATTGAAGGTTTTGTGATATGTTTGACTGTGGATGTGTTATTTTATACCATTCATAGTTTATGGTGAAATTATTGACATTTTATGCTAGTTTTAATACGAATGTTTATGTTATGTTTAAACCTTTTCATATGGGAATGCATTGGACTTAATATGTGACGGGTGGAGCCCGCTATAGCTCCTCGATGCATCGGTAGGTCTCATGAGACAAACTAGTGTCTTGGCACAAGGCCTTGACAAAATCTTATTTGTGGTCTTGGCACGAGGCCTTGACTACGTGGTTATGATAGTCTGGCATTATGCATTCCAACATTATGAAAGTGGTTAGTGATTTTGCATGTGATTATTCGATTAGTAGAATATCCATGTGAATGAGTATATGGCATTATTTCATTTTACTTTTGCCATATTATGTTGATGTTCAAGTTTAAAAGTCTTTTGTTTTAGTTATACATTGCCTTAAATGCTTATGTTTTCTTATAAAAGCTTCCGCAATATTGTTATCCTTACTGAGCATCTGAGCTCACCCCTTTCAATGTTTTAATATTTTCCAGGATGTGAAGAAGAGTATTATGACTGACTTGCAAGAATAGTCAGTGAGGATATGAGTGTGGACTATGAAGACCATGTTATTGTAGTTTGTTTAATTTTTGATGTAATGAAAGAATTATGAATGTATCTAGTGTTTCCAAGGCTACTAAACTAATCGGTCTTTCGAGACTTGATCTTTTGTGATCATGCCAATGTTACGAAGTAATGCACCGACTCTGGGTAGCTGGGGTCGGGGCGTTACAAAGACCGCCTTCCATAGGCCAGGGGCTGGCGACTAGCACCAAGGTGTAAATCCCGGTAAAAAGGGAAGGCATTGCCTTTGTAAAGTAAACAAGCACCACAGAGTAAGCAAGCAGAAAAGTAAACACTAAGTGAAAACAGAGTACAACTGTAAGTGCGGAAAAGTAAGTGGGCCAGTATACAAACCCAAATTGAAAGTAAAGTAAAACTCGAAAGGGAAAACAACAACTGGAAAGTAAAAGTTGCAATGCCGAGCTGTCCACTGGAAATCCCACCTGAAGGGTGGGTACAGATAGCTCCACTACTCCTCGGGTCCCGCCGTCCGCTCCGAGCACGTTCCGCCCAGTGGTCCACCTCCAGGTACCATCCTGCTCTGCAAGCCTCAACCACGATCAACGCTGTCCGTCGTCTGCAACCAACACAACGTAGTGCGGGTATAGCCCGTGCAGGGGCGAGTATAAGCTACTCAGTAGGGACCCCGAGACCCCCGAAGGTCTCCCAAAATCCACAAAGGATCAACCACAATGGAAAGATACAATCAAGAAGTAACAACCGACACTGCTTAGGTATATGCCCATACATATACCTAAGTCATCAATTTCCAATACGCCCCAACCTCCGAGCCCAAGTACAACTCAGTCCACACAGGAAAGTATACGTATTCCACACAGGAAGCAAACGTAATCCACACAGGATAGCACAACACAATTCACTCAGGAAAATAAATAGCATTCATCTCACACAGGTATACTTCTTCAGAAGACGATAGAGATGATCACTGATCCAACTAAGTCGTCGGACCCACAAAGGATCGATAGGTACTAACCACCGCAAAGACCCACACAGGATCGGACCCACACAGGATCTGTAGGCCCTGGTTCACACAGGACCGCTGAGCGCTGACCCACATAGGATCAGACCCACACAGGATCGGTAGCACTGATCCACATAGGATCACTGAGTTCTGTAGTCGTCGTCGTCGAATCCACTGAGGATCTCTGCATAGTCATCGTCGCAGTCGCAGTTGCAGTTGCAGTCACAGTAGCAGTCGCAGTAGCAGTCACAGCCAGCACTAGGGTTCCCGCACACAACAAGCTCGTTCGGGAGGGTCCGCTCCACGAGCCGAGAGGCTGATACATGAAATGTCACATAGTCCAGAGTTGATGTATCCAAAAGTTCCGTATCGTCAACAGAAACTCAACGCAACAGAAGGCGCGTCAATCGGACGCCCGGTCTGAGAGTTATTGTCTTTTTCGTCCCAGGGGCCCGGTTGGTTTTTAAGGCATAACCAACCCGACCGTACTCCACCTACGTCCAAACCTTGGGCGGAGTATGCCAAAAGATCCGTCTCACTAAGAGGAACTCAAAAAAGTCGACGGCACGTCAATCAGACGTCCGTAAGTCAAGATATGAGCGTTTCCGCTCCGAGGGCCCGGTTGGTTTCGTGTACGAACCAACCCGGCCGAACTCAAAGTATTCCTAAACCTTGAGTGCGATATACTGAAACGACCGTCTCGTTCCAAGGATCGCATCGCCGCTGACGGCGCGTCGTTTGGAGGTCCACAACCAGAGTTATGGGCATTTGAACCCAAACAGTCCGATATCGAGGGTTTCGGGCCCGGGCCGTCCCGGCCCGAGACCCCCCGGTTGGCCCGAACCGGGTCGTCCCGCCCCGGATAGGGTCGGCCCGGCTGGGCGCGGCCCGGCCCTGCCCGGCTGGGCTCAGCCCGGCCTGGCAGACCGGCCAGGCGCCGGTCCGGCTGGACGCAGCGCGCCCAGCGCACTGCCAGCTCGGCCTTCGGCCGAGCTGTTCGAAAAACGGGGGGTGCCTGCCCCCCTTGTGTAACCGCCCCCCCCCTTCAATTATGGGGGGCCATTGATACTGGCCGGGGGAATTTAATTCCCCCGGTTTTCTCCTTTCCGGCCGGCCCGACCTGGCCGGCCCGACCTGGCCGGCCGGCTCCTTCTCAACAGGACCGGCGGTGGCCGGTCCCCTTCCGGCTCTGACACCGGCGGCCCGGCTGGCCGCCGGTCACCATGCTCCTCCGCGGCCCGGAACCGGCCGCGACCCTTGTCGTCCAGCGCGGTGCGACGACACCGCGCCCCTCCGCCGCAGCTCCGCTTCGGCTGCGACGCCTTCGACTTCCTTCGACGCGGTGCGACGACATCACGTTCTTGTTTGACTTCTCGGTGTGGCGCGACGGCGTCGCGTAATACTTTGCCGAGCGATTCTCGCATGGTGCGACGACACCATGCCATCCCGTTCCATTCACAAAGAAACAATCATGAACATAGGATGGGGTTAGGTCATGTTTGTGCGGTCCGGCCCCCTCTCGTTAAACGATAACATTTAGTCGATTAACCACGAAGTTCGACATGCTAGAATCAAGAACGGAAAAAATTAATAAAATAACAATAATCCCCTACCTCGGTTTCAAGAGCGGAGCACGTCATCAAGCCGCGGAAGACAATCGTCGTGGAGGTCGGGCGTCGCGGGAATCGAACGTCGATTCCGTTGACGTCGAGGTGCGTCCGAAGAGGTAACGTCATTGGAGAATCTTCGTTAGCTGACGGAGAAAGCTCGAGGAGGAAGCGGCATCGTCGATCTTCGGAAACACACCGGCTGCGAAGAAGAGAAGAGACGACACGTCTTTCTCTTCTTATGGTGACAACGTTCTTCGTCGGAGCCTAAGTGTTCTTCGCGTTCTTCGTCAAGGTTGAAGAAGATGAAGAATGCTTCCCAATCCTCTCAAGGTGGAAAAAGATACTAACCAAAATAAAATAAGTCTAAGCCTTATTTTATTTACACATCCTAACCTCTTTGAATTTCAAAAGTTTGAAATTAAGTAACTCATCTTAATTAATAACACAAGTTGTCAAAATTAATTAGAGTGGAGTTATTGGGGAGTTTAAGGGAAGTTGAGGAGTTAGGGCTCGTGTGGGCCCCACCACACTTAATCTTCTCAAGGGAGGTTATGTGGATGTGGGTCCCACCTCTAACTCCCTTTGGGAAGAAATAACCAACAAAGTTAAAAATAAATTGTTTTCCAAAATTTATTTAACTTCTTCTAATTTCCCCCAAAACTAAATTTCATCCCGCATAAAACGCAACCACGGAAAAGGTCTCCTTAAGTGAATATCGGCGCTGCGAGTTCATCGGTGCCCTCGGAATTCGATTCCGGGCACCGGTTCAAAAGTTAGAAAAACCCGCTCGTTCGTTCACTGAACGTACCCGAGCCAAACTTCGGAAATTGATTCCGGGCACACCAGGCCTCGGAATCAGGTGCCGTCAGAAACCGCGCTCTTGTAAAATCCAAAGAAAATTAAGAAAAAAATTCCCTTAAATTTTATGGGTCTTTACACAGATGGATCCATTTGAAGTATTATAGGGAAAGCGTTGTCGAACTCTAGCTTTTTGGGATAATGTAGGTGAAAGGGAGATGATGTAACCAGAATTGGTAGAAGAGATGGCAGAGAAAGTTTAGTTGATTCAGAAGCACATGAGAACATCCAAGAGTAAACAGAAAGGTTATGCAGATAACCAGAGGAAGGATCTTTTTTTTGAGGTAGGTGATCATGTCTTTTCAATGTTTATCCATTGAAAAGTGTCATGAGTTTTGGTAATAAGGGAAAGTTGAGTCTGAGGTTTATTGGACCTTGTGAAATTCTAGAGGAATTTGGATGAGTTGCATATAGAGTGGCTTTAACTCCAAGTTTATCCCAGGTACACAATGTTTTTCATGTTTTGATGTTGAGAAAATATATGTCAGATCCATCTCATGTTTTGAGCCCAGAGGTAGTTCAGTTGTAATAGAATCTCTCTTATGAAGAAAAACCAGTTCAGATTCTTGACTATAGAGAGCATGTGTTGCGGACTAAGGTAATTCTCCAGGTAAAGGTTTTTTGGAAAAAACATATGGTAGAAGAGGCAATGTGGGAATCTGAAAATGCTATGAGGGATAAATACACCCACTTATTTTGATAAGTGAATAAAAATTGTGAGGATGCAATTTCCAAAAGGGGGAAAGGATGTAACATCCCAGGTAAATGAAGAATAAGATATTTTCATACTTATTAATATTTGTGAATTCAGTATTAATTTTACTTTAAAAGGGTTTCTATGTTCGATAGCGTACCCGATACGCGACAATGAGTTTCTTTGTAATCTTACGTTGCACACTAATAATAAAATGATTTTATTTTAAATGGAAGTTAACTCCTAGTCATTGTATTGGTGAGAATGAAAAAAACTAACTACAACATGATTATACATGTTTGTTAAATGTACTTACTTTTATCTAATAAAATTTAGATTCTTAAAATGTGAATGAATCAAATTTTAAGCATAATTTACATTAAAAGGTCAATTTACCACCTTTTAATAGAGAACCCACTTTAAATATAGTTTTGGTCACTTTAATACATTATATTTGACCAAATAAAATCTTTATTTAGAATGAGGACATCAAAATTTACTTTGTGTAAATTTTTGGTATTTTTCCGATAAAGTTCGTTTTTTAATGAATAGTGGAAAATATTGTATTTTAATTCATAACTGTGTATTAATATTATTTTTTTATATGGTTATATTTTTTTAATTGGTTTTAAAGTGTAATTAGAATATATTTTTACCATTTAATCCAATGTTGGTCATTGGAATTAATTTCACTTTGAATTTGGACATAAACAAGTGTCAATCTTTTGATAGTTATTATTTCTTAAATACACGCTATTTGTTTTAACAGGAATTAATTTTAAATTAATTAATGAAACTTATATTTTTATAATTTGGTAAAATAGACATCATTTTTGAATTAATAATATCAATTATATCTTAGGCTGAATTTTGTTTGTATTTTCTGAAAAACTTCAATTTTTTATGAATAGTGAAACCACTTAGTAGTAGTTAAAAAAACTGACTATTTCATTTAAATAAAATTTTACCACTTCTGTGAATTGAATTTAGAAAATCCGACATACATGGTTGTTATTATTAAGTAAAATTTGGTTCAATAAGATGAAAATATTTTTTGGTCAATAGTAACTTTTTCCTTTTATTTACCACGGTTAAAGATAAATAGGGTAATTCAAGGTAAAAAGAATATTATAATAACTCAAAATTAACATAACACTTATCCAAACCTTATTGGTTGAGTCATTTACGACCATGGTAATCTTTGTGTCGATTTTGGGACCCCATTGAGCCACTTTGGAGTGATAATGACACATTAGATTAATTAACTTAAAATAAAGGCAAAAGTGACGAAAAAATATCTTTTAGTAAATTAATTTTTACAAGGAGTTATATAAATTATCTTTTTGACTATAAATATTATTTGGAAAGCTAAAAATATTTCCTAAATCATGGTATTTGTTTTATAATATTTATACATCTAATAAATTAAATTATATATGACACAAGAATGATGCAGTGTTTACCTCATTAATAAATCATTTAATTAAATAAGATTATAAATATTACAATAACATATAAAACCTGTCCAATTCTTATTGGATGATTTTATTTCGGCCAATAATCATCTTATCTTTGACTCAAATGATTTTTGGACCTTTTTAAACCGAATATAAGTTTATAATAAAATAATATTTTCACTCTTTCTTAAAGAGCCCCTTCTCCCCCTTATAAAAATCCCTCACTTATAACCAATTACTCACACCTCTCAAGACTCTTGGCTCATACAAACTCTGAACAATTAAACTCCCTACATCCCTATCCTCCTCCTAGAAACCTTACCTTAGGCAGAAGGGACATCAATAAGTTCTTTTGGTTCAAACCAAAAGAAGTCACCCAAATTATTGGTAACCGTTTCTCTTAACTTCTTTTCTTTTATTTTACTTCTCCAACCCCTAAACTATTTTTATTCATTTATTGTATAACAACAACAGTATCCTAAATATATTAAGATGTTGTTATGAGAAGTTTTTGAACTACACTTACACACACCTCCATCTAATAGGTGAAGAACATACTGTTTCAATGGATGGAAAACTATCGCCTCACGAGACGATGATTGTTTTTACTAAACAACTTTAATTTATATGGTGTATAAACCCCTTTGACTTTTCATTTCATTCAAATAGAATCTTTTTTATATGAAGTGTTTTTACTAAACAGCAAAAAAGAATATTGTTTTACGTAACCGGTGAGAACGACCTTTCTGCCGCCGCGAGTATTATTTGATCTTTGGCTTCCTAAACAAGATGTAAAGTTTTTAAAAGGAAAAATAAATTCCATATACTCTTTTTACATTTTTTGGCATTGAAAATGATTTTGAGAATGGATTTATTATTTCATTTTCTTGAGATGATATTTTGTTATTTCAATGTGGAAATGTTATCTTTCCTTTATTCTTATGTTATGTGTTATGATCATGTTATGATTCTTGGGAATTATTTATGTATATAGGTGGTTCTATGATAAAACTAGGGTGGGTGAGCCCGAGATAACTCTCCAATGTATTGGGTAATGTGACGAAGGTAAACGTGAATATTTCTCCTAAGTGATTTAGAGAATATACTGTGATAGGTATTCCAAAGTAACTCTCAATTTAGCTGTGATAGCTATATTTTAAGTATGTTATGGATGACACAAGTTACCTTTATGATTCATTATTTCTTTTTGTTATTCATAAATCTTATGTTTTCATGAGGTATGTAAAAGAGTTTGTGTTTTGTATGTATTTATGAACAAATGTTTTCTTTCATTGTTTTATAACCCTTAGTTTTTTTTGCTCATCCCATGTTTTGAAATGTTTTCACAAGACTTTAAGATGAATAGGGTCAAGGATGGGGTCAAGGAAAAGTCATGCTATCTAAAACCTGGGACTAGACATGACTCTTTTTTTCAAGAGTTTTTATTTTATGAAAAAAATGGAAACTGTGTAAAAGTGTCTACTTTGTAATCTTTCGAGATGCAATAGTTATGTCTTAATTCTCTAAAAATCTAAACCTAAAAAGATCTACAATGTGAATTATTCATTTCATTCAATATTATGTAATGTTTAAGGTCGTGTCCTTATAGTTGGTATCACTGGTCGGCTTAGATAACTTTAGGAGTTAGGGTATTGTTAAATTAATATCCATAATGTAATTTATTTTAATATTGAAATTAGATAGCATTTACATATTACCATGTTGCTTCGCCTAAGATATTTTTATGTTCAATAGGTTTTACACAGGGGAAACAGGGAAGCTATGTTGGGACAACATCAGGAGGAAGAAAACCTTCCAAATCAACAACATGATATGGTCAGAATCGGACCTGAACAGTTTGTCGCAGTGACGGCACAGTTGAATCAGGCTATAAATGGTGGTGGTATCCATGGAAGAGATCATATAGATCAACTACAGAGGAACATGTCAGTAGTGGATCACTTCTTGAGGAAACATACCCCATCATTCAAAGGATCATTTGACCCGGTGATAGCAGAAGGGTGGATTAAAGCACTAGAAAAGATTTGCAATGTCATGGTTTGTTTAGAACATCAAAAGGTTAGTCTCACTGTATACCGTTTTGAAGGTGAAGTTGATCAGTGATGGTCGATGGTGAAAAATAGCAGGGATAGTGAGGATATTGATGCTATCGATTGGGATGAATTCAAAGGTAAGTTTCTTGAGAAATATTTTCTTAAGTTGGTTTGTCTTAGAATGCAAAAACAATTCCTGGAATTGAGGTAGGAGGATGACTC
This sequence comes from Viscum album, assembly GCA_963277665.1. Lineage (NCBI taxonomy): Eukaryota > Viridiplantae > Streptophyta > Magnoliopsida > Santalales > Viscaceae > Viscum > Viscum album. The sequence goes on along the minus strand of OY728166.1, from coordinate 903,775,659 downwards.
AGTGGATACTTATGAAGAAACATTCACTCGAATGGCAAGGTATGCTCTAAATTTTATACGAGATATTGATAGTAAAATCAACCATTTTTACTCAGCATTAAATCCAAAGTGTTGAGGGGCTTTAGCTTCTTGTGATTTAAAAAATTATTAATAACTTGTTCGTTGCGCGGATAAGGTGGAAAAGGAGTTTGCAGATGATCAGGTGTTCTTTAAAAAACAACAAAATAACAGGTCGAGGTGGCAGGATAAAGGGAATAAATCTTCAAAAAGTTATGATGGTATGAAAAATATGTTTATAATTTGTGAAAATTGTGGAAAAAAGCATGCTGGGGAATGTCTTTTGAATTCTACTAAGTGCTACTGATGTGGTAAAATGGGACATAAGGCTCGTAATTGCACTGAAAAAGATCAATGTAATGGTAAGACAAAATCAAATTTATAGTCAGTAAAATGTTTTAAGTGAAATAAAATGTGTCATTATCAAATGAGTGTCAAACAAAGAACTCTGCTGAAGGAAAGTATCCAGACTACAAGAATAAAGGGGTAGGGAAATCCTTTGCAATTACATCAATAGATGTTGGGCCATCAAATGAAGTTGTATCAGGTACACTGTTTGTTTGTTAAGATTATGCTAATGTGTTGTTTAATTCAGGGTCTATAGACTCTTTCATTTCTAAAATCTTTCTAGTAAATTGGGAATTCCATCTCAATATATGAATAAAGAACTTATGGTAAAAACACCTGAAGGAAATGTTGAGACAAAATAATAATAACAATAAATTCTTGTCATTTTGTGCGGAAATAATATTCCTGCAAGCCTTATTGTTTTGCCTCTTATAGAGTTTGATGTTATTTAGGGTATGGATTGGATTTCTTTTTATTAGGAAAACATCTTTTCTATAATTTTTCTAATGTTGAGTAATTATTTTATTGACAAAAAATTTATATAAATATAGTTACTTGATATATTTCTATAGACACTCTTTCATCCTTTGGTTGTTCATCGATTAATTTATTATTCATCTATTACATCATGTAATGGATATCAAAAAATTAACTTTGATTCTTGAAACACTAAAAAACACTTTTAATGGATTATAAGGCCCATAAAAGAGTGACATGTCTAACTATTTGCCTTTGACTATTCTCGAAAATCCATATGGTTTATACATTAATATATAAATATAAAAAGAAACAATACTGGTTCAACATTAATATATATTCATGAAATGGTTTAACTAAAAAAATAATGACACTTTAACTTGGACATTTTTTAGGTCAATTATAGGCGTGAAACCCTTATCATCCTTCGGTCATGGGTTCAAGACCCACAAACATTTTAAACTTGATGAGTTGTCACCTAACATACATGTTGTCCTTTTCTAAAACCACCTTGATATAATTTCCAAATTAAACATGATTGATATCCTTGAAATAAGGTTATTTAGTAAATATCCTTTTAACTAAGGTTTTCAATACAACCTCAATACATAATTACTTCATCCAAAGATTAACATAAAATATCCATAAATGGTTAATCTTTTAACCCTTTCCAAAGATGAAAATCCAATTTTTTTGAATTAAATTAACGAAATCATCTTAAAATTGATGCCCCACATATTAAAAAGTATCTATTGGTTGTCAAATTCAAAAAAATGTGAATAAACTCATTTTATATTTTCTTGAAACATGTTAATAATATAAATTACCATAAATTCTTTTGGAAAACATTCAATATTTATTATTCCAATTATTAATAAATATATTCCTTAAATACAAGAATTTTTAAACATCATCCATGATAACATGGACTAATTTTTCAAAAAAAAAACATTATCAGTTTTGATCTCATAAATAATATCCAATTTAATTTATCTATATCATCAACTCATTATACAGAAAAAATATCATTTTCTCATCCTCAGGAACATGTTATGGGTTCCCTTACTTTAATGTAGCCTTTCGAACAAATAAATTTTTTATTCCATAAATATAATTTATTCCATAAATATAATTTGACACGTTATTGAAATTATATAAACATCTACAAAAAACCATTATATACTTCCTGAATCATATAACAAAATATTTTAATTCCAAAACATATACACTTCAATCATCAAACATTATTCTTAACCATTACTTAGGATTCACCAAGTTATTCCATAATAAATATTATATAGAATATAAAATCTGAATCATGACTTAAGGTTAATCAACTTTAATATAATCATGATTATTGAGTTTAATGTAATCAATTCTGGAAGAACATTTAATACCTTTCACATGTCATTTGTAGTCTCCTTATCTTCAGAAGTATATCCAATACTCGTACCACCACCCTGATTATCTTCATAATGTTTACTCTTAAGACATAAGTATATATAATTCCCATACATTCCACATCTTAAAAATTCAATGCTAAACCAATTCCTTCTAGTTCCTGCTATTTACTAAGACCATAAAAAATCGGGTGAAAAACACTTACCATAGCAGAAAACCGCATAATCATGAAAAATTACATATATGATGTCTAAATAATGACACATACTTATTTAATATATGAAACATTAGGTTTAACCTATGTTATCCAGATTCTTCTTTTATTTAAATCCTTCATGACATTTATAAAGAAGATTTTGAATTCCAAAAGAATATCCCCTAGGAGTGTAAAACCAGGTGCACGGTATGGGTCATTGTAGTATACTAGGTTACACTTGAGTCAGGCCCGATGCACCTTATTAGGGTTTTTACTGATAGGTATATCTATTTTAGAACAATGTCAAATTTTATTATCTAGATAGAGATTTATTAATAGGAAACCACTTCCTTGATCATTTACCAAAATAATATGACATTTTTCTTAACATTAACTAATCCTTATACCTATCCTTAGGGACACCAAAATAGATATCCTTAGAAAAATACCTAGGGATCCCACTAATGTTTTCCCATTATAGTTCCCAATGTATGACTAAAACTTTAATTTTATAACAAAAATATTGTGACCCAAGTTTAAAATACATGGATATTATATGATTTAAGATGAATATTCAGCATATTACAAAAATAAAATTCTGTGGACATTAATTGATCAGTGTATTTGGAATAATAGAAATCATTCTTCTATAATGGTGAAGTATCTTCAACAACATCCTTAAATATTTTCCCATTTATTAATAATACTTAAAAAAATTATTCATAACCTATGTAAAGGAAAGATAACAATAGGGCAAGCTCAGATACACAATATATGAAAATAAAGGAAATAAGTAAGCATAACATGAACATAAGGGTATGATAACATGAGCATAACATTTGAAAATCATACACTACAAAAAAATATCATAATCACGAGACATGAAATAATTATTGGTCATTCATAAGACATGTATCATAATTGAAACAAAATCACAATCCATTAAAACATAACATAAGAAGAAGGCAATGATCATAAGGTAACCGAGAGCATAATTCATGAAAGCACAATAAATGAATAAGACATCGAATTTATGGAATACACATAAGAATAGATTATACTATTTCCAGGATGCCTACCAATACCTTCATAAGATGTTAGAATTTTTCTAATAACCCATGTACCTCCTTTATACTTAGGATTCCCTCCTGTGTATGCTTCTATTTTGGGCTTGAGATTCCCTCTCGTGTACCCTTTTTTGGGCTTAGTATTCCCACCCATGTACCATGTTGTTTTGGGATTGGGATAACCTCATATAGACCTTATTATTTAAATCATAATACTCCCTCTTATTTCAGGCTTGCAATTCCCCCATGTACCCTCTTGATCTCATAAAACATTTATCATTACCTAATTCATTGGAGGGAGATATAGGTCCCCCCAATCACATAATTAAATAATACATGAATGTTCTAGAAAATAACAAATCATTCCTCATATCATGACCCATTAAATTAAATGGGTATAATTAATGTTTCATAACATCATAAACTATGTAGAAGGGATATGTTTCATAATCATTTCATCAAAGCATAAACTGTGAAAAGAAGTGATTTTCAAAAGAATATAACCATTTGAAGATAAAAATGTATCCTAAACATCATTCCATCAAAACATAAACCATTCGAGAAAGTATATGAATGGTATTCATTAACTATAACAAATTACATCATATTAGATGAAGATGGATTTTGAAAGAAAACACAGAACATTAATTAGGAAAAATATGATTTCTTCAAAAATAATTTCCTTAAAACCATTTAAAAAATAAATTTATTATAAATAAATATTTACAATTTCATTTAAAAATATCATAAAAATATATTTTCTAATTAAATATTGTTTTTAAAACGTAAAGAATTTTGAAAATATTTTTCTTTGCAAATACCTTGATAACATAAAAAGAAGGCTTTGAATAATGTTTGGAATCCATTTCTAGAAAATGTTTCTTAATAAATATAAAGAAAACATTAAATCATTGAAATAATTTTCTTTGAAAATAACCCATTTGAAAACTTATAAATGGAGTTTTAAAAATCATTTAAAACAATTTTTAAACATAAAGAATTTTTGAAAACCTTTTTATTTGAAACACGCATTAAAATCAAAAAATTTATAGAATAATAGTAAAATGTTTTATTTAAAAATAAACTCTTAATCTAATAAGGGATGATTCAGGGATATTACATTCATGAAAGTGGGTATGTTCGTACATGCCTATCATTCCCTTTTCACCTTAAAACATTTGGAAAAGTTCCTTGATTGGAAAATGACAAGAGTATTTCTTTGAAAACCACTATGAGAAAAGTTAAAAAAATGGGTAAAAATATCTTTTAAACATCATAGGAAAATAGTAAGACATTTTTTGGAAACATTTTTTATTTTTTTACAAAACACATTTTTGAAAGAACACATATTTCTGACCGAATGGAGAAATAAAGTTGTATTTTCAAAAAAAAAACAATTTCTTAATTATCCTATATAAGAAATAGTGGAAAAATGGTACTAATACATGAATATATAATAAAACCCTTATTATAATAACATTCATGAGTTTTCTTGAGATACGGATCACAATATTTCTTCAATGTAAACATAATAAAAAATAATCTCGATAAAAAATGAGATTATAACAATAAACTGTTACCATTATGGAAAATTTGATTCGTAATAGAATATAAATAATAAAATTATATAAAGCTAAAAATATAGATAAATAATTATATTAATTATATAACATGTTAAAGGGTATTTCATATACTTCATATAAAAATATGGGTGCATAAAATCATTTGTGTCTCAATAAAGGAAAATTGAGACAAAATTACTTTACCGATTTGGTAACATTTTAACCATAAACCCCATGAATGAAAGATAATAAAATGGATATATAAATATACATAAATTTAACAATATTAATTATAGAATCAATCAATGTGTATTATACACACCACATAATTGAAATGAGTGGTGAATAAGGCATGTATCTCACAAAAAATAAAAAATGAGCTGAAATTCCCTTATATTAATTAAGTCTTGACTTTCTTCATACACATTTGAACATACTATAAAAAAATTATAATTTTATTAAAATATTTAAAATAAGCATATTTTTATATCTAAATCCATGTATTTTTCTTGATTTCATATTACCAATTTATTAACAACTACATGTTAATGTTACGTTTCAGGCAATGTTCACTTTATTTTTCATCTATGTTTTGACTTCTTATTGTTTATACTGTTACTTAGATCATGATTTAATTATTTAAATAATTTAGAACAGGGTATAAATATCAAATATATTCATTATATATGTATTTTTAATATTCTATATAAGACACAGGTATGAAATGGAATATACCTTTCATGGAGATGATATGACGTACCTAAGCAAGGATGCTATTTTTGTTTTATTGTCATATTGAAGTTAAGAAAGTAAATGAAATATATGTATATATATATATATATGATATTTATAATATCATATAAATTCACTAAACTCATCTATAAAACATTCCATGTAAGCTGTGAATGAATCACATCGCTTTGAGGAGGTGGTAGTCCACACTTCCGTAAACGAAATTATCTTACTTAAAATGGAAATAATGATTGTATGGGTTATATAATAATTATATAAGAATAAATTAATCATAAGTATAATATATAAAATATAAAAAACATTTTCTATCATAATTACCAAAAATTAGAGGTAGTAAAGGAAAGATGACAACATCATTTCATGAGGCGGTAGTTCGACGTACACAATAACATTGAGTTTGTTACCCATTAAATGAAACTGTGTAAAAGTGTAGGTATAACCCATATAATGAAAAAATATCATTATATTTAGGATAATGGATTTATTAAATATTCATTTAATAATAATCATTGAGTTGGTGGAGAAATAAAAGAAAATAAATGAGCTCGAGGAAGGATGTTACCTCTTCTTTTGGGTAACTCCTTTTCATGGAATAAAAGGGCTTACCCAGTTGAATTTATTACCCAAGAAAGGATTAAATGAGTAATGGAGGGATCTTCATAGATAAATTTATCATATTTTTGGTGATCCAAATTATTTGATAGGTGTGAATAATTGGGAAATGTGAGTGCCTTTTTATAGAAGAGGAGGAGTGGCATTGATATAATTTTTTTAATAGGGAATTCCACATACGTTTTTTTATGAAAAGTGGCTCCAATATTGGAATAATTATAATAAGTGGAGTATAGGATCAAAATATATCTATACAATGGATTTTGGAAAAGTGTACAGGTCATTTTCTTCATTAAGTGTAAGGCTTAGTAGCTTGTCAAGTGAATTTTCCTCATAACCATTGTAATTAATTTTAATTACTTTCAATAATATTTTTCTCAAAAACTATGATGAAGATATTTTAAATTATAAATTATTATTATAAAAAAAATGGAATCCATTTTTTCAAATTATAATCACGGAAGTGACATAAATTAATTTAAAAATAATAACTTAGTTGGGATGATAATGCGGGTTTTTAAATTAAAAAGGTTCAAAAGCTTGCTATGCTTTTATATCTATTTTCAAAGTGAAATTGATCCTAATTAACTAATTTTATTTCATTATGTAGAATTCATATTATTATAACTTAAAACAAATTATAAATATAATTTTACTTTATAGATAAATTAGATAAAATAGATTTGAATTAAAATTCTGTATTTTTCACAATTTGTTAAAAATTGAAACATCAAAAAATATACAAAAAATTCAACCTAACCTAAGTTTTATGTTTCCATTTAAAAAATGATATTTATTTTGACATATTAAATATAAAAAATTTCCAATTTTTATATTTAAAATAGGGTCTCCATTAAAAGGATGTAAAAATACTTTTATAAAAGTATTGTTTTTTATGTGTAATATTAGGTTTGTTCTTATCTTATGCCTATCAAATATATTAGATAAAAAAATATTGAATATATAAAATATATATTTTATTAATATCATTCAAAAATATTAATTAATTAAAATTATTAGGATAAAATTATTTACTGAGCATAAAATTAGTTTTTATGAAAACATTCCCTTTATATTCATTTGGGTATTATATTAATTTCTAATTAGACTATAACCAATGAATTCAACCATTTATTTTCATAAGTTAGTTCATCATATTTATAACCACTAAGTTAAATTATAGGTTATATATTATTATATTAAATAAAAATATTTTTAATAACATATTATTGTTCTGTAAAACTTGGTCTTGTAAATAATGTAAGCTAACCTTGGTGTTCCGTGCAGAGAAAACTAAAGTTTATGTTTCATGTAGTACACAATCAGTTGGAATTGGAAATAACATAGTCAAAAAATATTTCTTAAAAAATATTTTTATTGTTTCGTTAAAAGGAAATTATCAAAAATATTAAATCAATTAAAAATAAAATATATCATAAAATCTCATGGTGTTACAACAACAATGTTCATCTTAAGGGAGGAAGAACTCTTAGTGTTTTATCCCTGGATTAAAGAAATAGGAAGAGAGAGATAATTTTATTTCTTAATATCTCTCTATGGGGATTAATTAAGTCTCTCTTTATCCCTTGTGTACACTAAAGGAATGTTATGTAAAGTTATATAATAATATTTTTATTAAGGAAGGTTTAGGGTTGATAAATTTCACACTAAACCCTTTCTATATTTTTAATTATTAAGTGAAATCATGTACAATAATAATAATAATATAACAAATCATTTGACATTTGAATCAAATTTAAAAATATAAATATATATCAATTATTCTATTTTCAATTGGACAAGTAATCTAGGTTTGATTTCCCTCATTAAAATTTACTATTCTTCGAATAATGAATATTTAATTAAATTTATGTCAGTGCATTATTCAATGATAAATGTAATAAATATTATATTATATAAACTTGAAAACTAATATTTATTAATATTAATTATCTCACTTTATTCTTTTTATTAACTTGGTATTAAATTATTTTGATCAACAAAACCTAAATAAATATCAGTTATTATAACTTTAAATATTTAATATTATAATTAAACTAATATTACAGATACAATAAGTGTGTGACCCTCTAGTAATATTCCTTAGTGGAATTAGGCATAATATCTTAATGTTCAAGGTTATCATCTCACAACATACCAAGTATCCCATAAAAAAATAAATTTATGTCAGAATGACATCCAACCACATACAACTGATTACTATGTAATATAATCCCTTTAATGTGAAATATCAAATCAATCAGGTTTCATTCTGATTCCATCAACCTATATGCTTAATGTGTAAGAACACGATTCTTCTTTTGAGGTATGATTGTTTCCTTTTTAGTTGATACTTATAAAATTAGGGGAAAAGAGGTAGAGGGGCTAGCTGTAGGCCAGTTACACGATTTTATTGGGAACTACACACTGTGTACTTATAGGTACATGTCGTCTATGGAAAGATACACACCATGTAATCACGGTACACGACCATGTAAAGGTCATGTTAGAAAATTGTACGGACATGGTGTGTAATATCAAGTACACACTGTGTAATTTTTTTAATGATTAAATTGGACATTAGCATATTTTTTCATTAGATGGACAAAGGTCTCGTCTAGGGTCCTGAATAGTAGTACCAAGATCCATTTTCCTTCCTAATTGATCATCTGATCCCTGATTCCTTCTCTGTCAGTTGTGTTCATACCCAAAAAGTGATATCTCGATTCCTATTGAGCCTTTATTCATAATTTCTTCTCTTAATCTAGTTATTTAAGGTCGATCATTTATATAGGTTTTTAGATCTACTCTGTTCTAGGGAAAATCAAATCCCGGTGCTAAACGATGATAGTCATACTATGATGTGGTAGGTGGTCTTGTGACTTTCGCAAAATTTTGAGTTGTTTATATGTGTCATATTGTTGTTCTCACATGTCTATGGTGTAGCCTTGAATGGAAATTGACCCTTGTTATTTCCTAATGATGACTGGGTCAAAAATTAAATTAAATTAATCATTTTTGAGCTTTTTGGTTTGATTAAGGACCACCCAGTGGGTACGTTCCCTTTGAATGGTTGTTTATGGTCGTTTGGCCAAGGTTGCCTATGAGGAATACATTTTTTTATGTTATTGGGTTATTAAGTATGAATTAATTTTATAATGGAATAGAAATTGTGGTAAATTGTGATTCTTTTGACAAAGGGGGATTGGGATTAGTGATTTCCCATTTCCCCCCTGATATGCCAATTATCATTTAAGCATTGTGATAGTTTAATTCACTTGTTGCTTGATATGTGTGATGCCCATGTGAGTTGTCATATGATAACCATGTAATAGTGTAATGTACATGTGTTTTTTAATATGCTGAAATGCGGATATACCGGGCTTAACCCTAATTTATTTGTTATGCATGTGTGTGGTAATTTGTTATTCCCATGGGTAAGAATATGTTATTCTTATGGGCAAGGATTTGTTATTCTTGTGGGTGAGGAGTTGTTATAACTATGGGTGATAATTTTTTAGCCTGAGGTAAATAATTTGTTTATGCCTTTGGGTAGGGTTTTCTATTTCTATAGGAAAGATATTGAATAGATTATTCAAATTGAATGACATATAACACTTCTGCCAAGACAAAGCACAATCTTGGATTCAGTCTATACTTTATTTGTTTAGATAGCCTTCTCCAGTATCTATTTAGTAATATTTATATGGGGGATTGATGGGCTTAAGAAATATCCTGAGACTTGTATAATTAAATGTCATTGAATGGTTTAAATCAACATAATAAATGAAATTAAAATCATGACTTGTAGGATTGTTTACTTTTGAGTGCTTCCTAGTTTACATCTTTTCCTTTGGGGACACTACTTGTTTCATATATTCACTGATATATAGGGAAAGAGTTTTGCTTGATGCCTATTGGGATTTATTTATCACACCCCATTTGGGTCATTCATCGGACAAAAATAGATTATATTGTTGTAGGAGTCGATAAGGGCAAGAACCCATCTATAGGTACTTGAGATGCTATTTAGGAGTTGTAGAGCATGTGACCTAGCTGAGGCTTGCAATTCTTCCTAGTATATTTTTTGTTTCATTTGTGATTTTGAGACATATATTGTGTATTAATATAGTGTACTTTTTTGGATTCTTTCCTAGAACATGTGACATGATGCATCATCATTGTATTGAATAATGCTTGGATATTTATATTATCCATCTTCCATTGTTTATTTCAGTTTTATGTTATTTACTGCTTCCAATATTGTATATTACTATTAAATTATGTTGCACACTTCCAATGAGGGGATAATTTTCCCACTATCACATCCTTGGCCCTCACTGCTAGTCGGCATCCTCTGCTGTTTGGGTAAATGCTCTTAAGGCCATGTGGCGAACTGGGTATGGGGCACCAGTTGAGTGGCACCGTGATCCAAGATGTTACAAAGTGGTATCAGAGCAGTTTTATTTTATAGTTTTCTTTACTATTTGGATACCATATAGAGGAAATGGAATTTTGTAATTATATGTGCTCAGTATTAGCAACCCCATGTATAGGGAAAATCCAAATTACCTCGAATGAAATTGTAATTTTTGGATTTTAAGCTATTATAGTTGATTCGATTTCACTATTCGGTGACACACATGTTTTGGGATATTATTATTGATATCATTGTGGTTCTATTTTGATGAAACCTGATGAGATGAGGTTATTACATATCGTTCATTATATAGGAACTTGTTTGAAACCACATGCCATGCATTCTTGTCATGCCATTTAGATAGAATTAATGATTGCATGTTGGTGTGATAGATGCCGTGCTAGATATTCATGTTGTTGTGATAGATACTGTGATACATATGACTAATTTTGTGATAGGTGTATTGTTATGTGTTATTTTTGAATTGAATGTACATCAAACTTTGATCCCTAAGGAGTATGGGCCCTCATGGATCAGAATTTGGTTGATCAAAATTCGGTCATGGGATATAAATTGTGTTGTTCTATGTTATATGTGGATTCCAAGATTTGATTTGTAGAGAGTATGGGCCCCCACAGATCAGAATTTGGCACACTATTGCTTTATTTTGCAAAAACAGGGGTTTCATGGAAGTTTCTTGAGGCTTACTATTTAGAAACCCAGACAACAAGTCTTGTGGTATTATGAACATAATCCATATGTTCTTCTGTTCAGGATGAAAAGAACTTTTCCAAGTACATTCCATGTACTCTAAGTTCATGCCATGTGATAGATGTTCGTGTCACTGACAATGTGAGAGAAAACACATGATATTGATTTTTGATCAGAACACATCATGTACCTTATGTACACCCCATGTAGTTTTACATAGGCAGACCCATGTATCTCTGGACATGTAAAATTACATGTCTTGGAGGGAAATCTTCAGTACATGTTGTGTTCCATCTTGAAACACCGTGTATCTAGAACGTTTACAAAACTAAGGTAGGTAGAGTTACATACCAACGTGAGAGTATAAAGAGACCTGCCATGTATAGTTCCTACATGTTGTGTACCTGGGGTGTTTACACACCCATACCGGCAAGAGTACATGACCATTTAAGGACTTACGTGTACACGCTGTGTATGATTCCTTCTTGTAGTGTACTCATATTTTGTAAAATTTTGAGGCTTTTATTATCCTATTTATTTCTTGCTTTCTTAAACTACATACCTTGATGAATAAGATTATGCTAAGGTGTACTTTCTGGACTTTATAGAGAAATTCCACCATGATGACCTCTAGTTGTACACTATAAGAATGGTAATGAGTAAACCTCGGAGGGGGTAGGACATGGACTACTGGTGGATCCTCAAGATATACCAGTCATGGAACCAGCTATTATACTAGACATAGGTGCATATGCACAGTTTTGTGAAGGATTTATGATGTTTATAAAGACCTTCCAGGGAGTACATCAACCAGCCACATCAAAGGAGGAACTAACGTGAGTATTCCAGAACTAGCATCCGCCTACTTTTTTAGGGGATGATGGGCTGTAGGCTGAAGACTCATTGATGGAGTCCATTATTACTATCTTAGAGAATCTAGAGATGCCTTATGAAAGGAGGGTTAAGCTCATGACTTATATTCTGTGTCATTTGTCCAAGAGGTGGTGGGATGTTATCACATAGGCAGAGCATCATTAGGAGATGACATGGGGAGATTTTCATAAATTCTTCTATCAATATTATTTTCCTGAGATAGTGAGGGATGATAGAGCCCGAGAGTTCATGCATCTGTAGCAAGGTGATATGTCGGTGGTGGAATACTTTGACAATTTTACCAATCTTCATTGATTCACACCGATTATGATGGGTGAAGAAACAACAAGGGATAGACGATTTGATGATGGTCTCAGGTATGACATCTGATCATAGGTAATCATTTTCAGTTTGCCTTCTATATATGGCATTATGAATCAGATTTTGATTAATGAACATAATTTGTGGGAAGATGGGGTTGAGAACTAAGGTGGTTCGACACCAAGATATGGTACTGTCTCGATCGGGAGAAAGAAGAGTCGTATAGTGCTTTCTCACGGTGATACAAGAAGTCAGAATTTTTCTTCCGGTAGTGAGGCAAGGTGTTATCAGTGTGGAAAAGCTAGGAATATGATACTAAAGTGCCTGATGGACCCAATCAAGTTCCATGCTTGTGGAAAGATGGGCCATCTACAGTGCTATTGTACGGTGTTTCTACCAGTATTTAGTGAGAGAGGTTTTGCACTAACTCCATGTTCAATAGAAGGGTCAGCGGATTATCACCAGTTAGGGAATTAGAATACTTTAGGATACTCATGCTGAGGTGGTTCTCATGGACAAGGTATCCAAAATCCATGTTTTCAGAGACAACATAGTGGATTAGCTCATGGAAGTCAGGAAATGTCACATGGCCATGGTACATGCAAGACTTTTGCAGTGCAGAAGACCCAACAAGAGCAGGATCTTGGGACTTTTATTGTCAGAAGTACTATTTTAGTTTCTTCCATTTTATCATATGCACTCTTTGATACAGGTAATTAACATAGTTTTATATTTTTCCCATTTTGGAGATCCTATGGATCCTTTTTTTACTTCTGAAAACATTATGAAACATGGCACTCTGTTTGGGATTAGAACGACAAGTGTACGTCAGTGTAAGGAGTACCCCCTTGAGGTTGTTGGGTGTCACTTATTTTGGTGTCTCTATGTCTTAGAGCTGAAATTATCTGATTTCATTCTCAGAATGGACTGGTTAATCTTCTGTCAAGCCGTTGTAAATTTCTATCTCTACAGGGGGAGTTTAACGTCCCCAAGAGGTGAATCATTTCTATACTAGGGATAGTGGGATGTCCAGGAAAGATGAGATAGACCCATGTAGTGGGGGTTGAGTTGGATGACAACACATATTTCTAGTTTATATTTGGATAACCATGGAACACATCATATCGATTTCCCTCTAATGATTGATCATTTAAGGGATGTTTTCCCAGAATAATTTTTAGAGTTACCTCTAGAGAGAGAGGTGGAGTTCATGATCAAGCTAGTTCTAAAAGCTACAATGGTATCCACTCCTCCTTATAGGATGTCTATGATGAAGTTTAAAGAGCTCAATAGGTAGCTAGAAGATTTGGAGGCTAAGGGTTTCATCAAACCAAGTACTTCTCCATGGGGTTCGCCAGTTCTTTTTGAGAAGAAGGTGGATGGCACCTTTAGACTATGCATAGATTATCAAAAACTGAACCAAGTGGTGGTTAAAAAACAATATCCCTTTCCACAGATAGATGACCTATTTTTTATTCCTTGAGGATCCTGGGTATTCTCAAAAATCAACTTAAGCTCATGATATCACCAGGTCATGTTCAATCTTTAGATATACCTTATACTATGTTTTGCAGTAGGTATGGTCTATATGATTATGTGGTTATACCGTTTGGTCTCAAGAACATGCCAGTGGTCTTCATGGCACAGATGAACCAAGTGTTCCATCCTTACATGGATTATTTTGTGGTGGTTTTCATGGGTGATATCTTGGAATATTCTCACAATCGACAGAACCATTCCAACCATCATGAGATGATTTTGAAGATACTGAGAGAGCATCAGTTATTTGTTAAGCTCTAAATGTGACACTACTAGATGGATCTGATTCACTTAATAGGTCACTTCATCTTAGAGACATGATTATCAGTGGAGCCAGAGAAGGTGAGAGCAGTCATTACATGGGAGCATCCCAAGAATTTCATTGAGGTGTAGAGATTTTCAGGGCTGTCTAGTTACTATTGGAATTTCCTATAGGACTTATCATAGTTATAAGCATCGATGGAGGGATTGAAAAATAAGGGTGTGAAGTTTTTATGTTTATATTCTTGTGAGACATCCTTTTCAAGAGGTAAGTGGTAGTTTAACGTTAGCACTGATATTGATTTTTTCAGATCCGGAAAGGAGTTATACAGTATACTGTGATGCATCAGGTATCAGGATGGGAGTAGTCCTTTTATAGTGGGAATGAATCATTGTGTACAAGACTCGATTGTTGAGGCCACATGAGAGAAATTATCCAACATGCATTCTCAATTTATTTATGGTTGTTCATACCTTACACTGTTAGAGAAATTACTTATTGGGGGAGTGTTTTGTGGTATATACAGATCACAAAAGTCTCAAGTAAATCTTTACTCAATGTGATCTAAATTTGAGGCAGTGAAGGTGGGTGTAATACCTTTAGTCTTTTGAATTCGAGCTTTCCTACACACCTGGGAAATGAAATGCAGTGGATGATTCAATGAACAGGATAACTAAGATTTAAGTAGTAGAGGAGGTGAGTAGTGTGTGGCACCCGGTGGTGTTGTTATCTAAGATGAATCAAGAGGTGCACGACAGTCATGGAAAGAAATTGATTTTATATTTATCTATGACTTATACCCTCTTGGAAATAGTGGAGGTGAGAAATCTATCATATTATGAAGGCCTAGTCCCACAAGAAAGTGTAGCAAGTGAGGATCCACCTCCTGGTTGGATGGTGGGTGATGATGAGATCTTGCAGAACTATGGATGTGTTTGGGTTCTAGTGTAAATATGTAAGGAGTTGATGTAGTAGTTTCATGCTTCAATTTGGGCAGTGAAACTCATAGTTTCCAAGATGTACTGTGACCTTTGCCATCAGTACTGGTGGTTGTGTATGAAGAGAGATCTGGCTAGTCTTGTTACGTGGTGTTCCACCTGTCAGCAGGTGAAGGCAGAACATCTGTGACCAGCTAAGATTTTACAGTATTTACCTATTTTGGTTTGGAAATGGGATGATGTCATGTTGGATTTATGGATGGGTTTATTGAGGTATCCCTAAGGTTATGATGTAGTGTGGGTGGTGGTTGAAAGACTTATAGAGGTTTCTCACTTCTTTCCGATCAAGGAGTCCTTCAATGTTTATGATCTTAGGAAGTTGTATATTCATGAGGTGGTACAACATAATGGATTCCCTTGTTCTATCATTTCAGATAGGGATTACCACTTTACGTCTCATTTATGGAAGAGTTTTCATAGGGTTTTGGGTATATAGGTGCTTTTAAGCACAACATACCACCTTTAGACTGATGTCCAGTCAGAGTGTATGATACAGGTGCTAGAGGACATGTTGTGAGCATGAATCCTAGACTTTGAGGGATCTAGGGAGGAGCATATTCCCAAGGTTATATTTTTCTACAATAATAGTTTTTGGGAGACTATAGATATGGAACCTTATGAGGATTTGTACGGTATTCTAGGTTGATCACCCCTGTGCAAGCTGGAGGTGGTGGATAAAACTTTACTAGGACCACGTCTCGTGCAGGAGACTTCTAAGCAGGTCCAATTGATTCAGAAATGTATGGATACTACATAGTCTCATCAGAAATATTAGGTCAATCTATGTAGAAGACTTCTAGAGTTCGAGGTTAGGGATTGATTTTCCCTATGTGTTTCACTAAGGTTGGGACACAAGAGAATCAAGAGAGAGGGTAAGATTTCTCTGAGATACGTCGGTCCATTTGAGTTTCTTGAGAGGTTCAAGATGTTTTCCTATCGATTATAGTTATCTCATAGGTATGGGGCTATATATGAATTCTTCCAAGTTTCTCAGTTGAGGAGTTACTTATCAGATATGTATCACACTTTTGGAGCCCGAGGAAGTGGAGTTGCTGGAAGATGCATCCTTTGAGGAGCATACCATTCATATTGTGGATTGTAGCATGAAGGTTCTTCGTGGCTGGACTGTTCCTTTGGTACAGGTGCTATATTAGCATGGTCGAGTGTAGGATGAGACTTGGGAGAGGGAGGCTGACATAAGATCATAGTGTATGGATTTTCTCTTAGATATTTCTTCACCACCCTTGGAAGGGAAATCTAGGGATGAATTTCTTTAAGGGGGAGTTTTGTAAGAACTTGATTCTTCTTTTAAGGTATGGATATTTATTTTTTAATTTATACTTAAGAAATTTAGGGAAAAGTGGTCATGGGGCTAGCTGTAGCCTGTTACACAATGTGACTGGGAACTATATGTCGTTTACTTATAGGTACACTCCAAGTATGGAAGGCTACAATCCATGTAATCCCGGTATGAGGCCATGTAATGTTTGGACTAGAAAACTGTATAGAAACAACATGTAATATCAAGTACATGCCTTGCAATTTTTAATGATTAAATTGGGTAGTAGCATCATTTTTCATAAAATGAATTGAAGGATCATCCTAGATCACGAACAATATCACCGCGAGCTGTTTTCCTTCCCAATTGGTTATCCAAACTCTGATTCCTTCATTGTCGGTTGTGTTAGAACCTGATCTGTGAGCTCTCGACTGATCTTGATCCTTAATTCCAAATTTATTCTCTCAATATAGTTATTTATAGTCATGATTTTATACTCTTTATTTATATATACTATATTCTAGGGTGAATCAAATCCTTACCCTGGATGAGGAGAGTCATACTATGATTAGGTAGGTGGTCTTGTGCCTTTTACTCAATGTTTAGATGTTTATATGTGAGGTATTTCCATTATCCCATGTTTAGGGTGTAACTTTGAATATAAATTGACCCTTTTTGATGCCTAATGATGATCAGGTCATTAATTAAATTAAATTAATCATGTTTGATCTTTTTTGGTTGATTAAGGGCCACATCGTGGGTGTGTTCACTTAGAATGACACTTTGTGGAAGTTTGGCCGAGGTTGCCTATGCAGAATACCTTGTTTTACCTTATTGGGTATTTAAGTATGAATTACATTATAATATAATTGTAATTTTGGTAAATTGTGATAGTTTTGATTAAGGTGGATTGGTATTAGGGATTTTCCCATTGCCCTATGATATGCAAATTATCATTTAAGACTTGTGATAATTTAATTCAATCGTTGCTTGATATGTGTGATCCCCACATGATTTGTTTTATTTTAAACATGTAATAGTGTAATTTAAATGCATTATTTAATATGATGATATGGTGATATACTAGGCTTGACCCTGATTGATTTTTTATTCCTTTGGGTGAGAATTTGTTATTCCTGTGGGCAAGGATCTGTTATACTAAGGGGAAGGATTTGTTACAGATGTGGGAAAAGCATTTTTATGAATGTGGGTGAGGATTCGTTTGGACTAATGGAAAGTGTTTGGTTATTCCCATGGGAAATATGTTTAATAGATTATTTAAATGTAATGGAATAGGATGCGTCTTTCGAGGCAATGCACAAGCTTGGATTCAGTATAAACTTTATTTATTTAGACATCCTTACGAGGTATCTATTGAGTATTATTTATATGAGGGATTTATAGGCTTAGTCCGAATCTTGAGACCTATATAATTAAATTTAATTGAATGGTTGAACTAAACATAATAAATGAAAATAGAAAATAGGACTTGTTGGATTTTTTAATTTTGAGTGCTTCTTAGTTTACTGCTTTTCCTCTTTGTACGCTACTTGTTTCATATGTTAAATAATAAATAAACACAGATCATTGGTGGTTTCCTACTAGGATTTATTTCTCCCACCCTGTTTGGGTTATGCTTTGGATCCAAACGGAATATATTATTGCAGGTTTTGATAATGGAAAGCGCCCATCCATA
Source organism: Viscum album (assembly GCA_963277665.1). Taxonomy (NCBI): domain Eukaryota; kingdom Viridiplantae; phylum Streptophyta; class Magnoliopsida; order Santalales; family Viscaceae; genus Viscum; species Viscum album. The sequence continues at coordinate 903,757,087 of OY728166.1, read as the reverse complement.
GGTACTTGAAATATTGTTTATGAGCCTGAAAGCATGGGACCGAGAAAAGGCTTGTGATTCATCCTAGTAAATTTTTGTTTATTCTGTGATTTTGAGGCATATAATTTTTATTACTTCAGTGTAATTTTTTGGATTCTTTCCTAGAACATGTGACATGGTGTAGTATATTTGTATTGAATGACACTTGGTTATTTGTACTATCCAAATTCAAATGTTTATTTCAACTATCTTTTATATACTACTTCTGCTATTGTATATTATTATTCCATTTTGTTACACTCTATAACGCACACCTATCATAGGGAATGGAAAAAGAAATTGAATTTTCCTAGTGCAACATAGTGGCTAACCAGGGTCATCTCACTTGAGGAGCTTTCTCAATTCGTTCACCTACTTAATATAATTCACATTAACTAATTATTATTTTTTATTTAATATAATAATGGAATGGAATTTATGAAAATAAATGGAATGAAAAAAATGTAATTCAAATTAATATGAAATACTAAACAAAATGTAATTATTGAAGAAAGGAATTTATCCCAAGAGAAATTTTAGGGAGCACCTTCATTGACCAGCTTCAAATATTCATAGTGAACACACTCCATCGTATGTGTTCACACCTTAATCTAACCCATTTATGAATGAAAAGTCCACCTAGTGATGACCAATAACACCCTCCATCCAACTCCTCAATTGAGGGAAATGGTTGTAGATTAAGAAGTTAAACATTGTATAACCACAGTGAGGATTACACCCACTATAAATTATCCGTAGAATTAACTCAAAGAATATTAAAAACATAGTCTTGGGTAAAAGAACATGATTAATCATTCAGGATATTCTTCAGATTAATTACTCATGATCATGAGTATTATAGTTCACGATGGTAAGATGAGAAGAAGAAAATATGGTGGATGGGTGGAGAGAATAATAAAAACAATGCATGAATTTATTAGAAATCTAAATTACAATTGAAAAATAAAACAAAAATAAAGAAAATTAAAAAATTAAAATGAAAGGGGGAAGAGTTGGAGTTGGCCTCCCTTGGTGGAGATCTCGTCCTTGGGGCCTTGAAGGAATGGATGGAGAATGATATGATTTGGGAAGGAGATGAGGGCCTCCTTTTATAGGTAGAACTTTTTCCACCAAAAGTTTGCATGTGGTTGACCCATTAATGGAAGTTTCACGCGTTAACCTCTTCTCAAAGTTGTTAATAAATATTTTGGCCTTTCACCCTCCATATTTTAGCTCCTTTGGACACCGTATGAATGATTTAGTAATTTTTAAATGGGGATTTATTTTTCTAGATGCAGCTTCCAAGAAGCTTCCTTCAAAAATATAACATCCAATGGTTGCGTTAATGACTTCAAAACTCCAAAAAATTTGTTTTATAGCCATTAATATGTGTCCTCATGCTATCATAGGTAGAAAACCCTCAATTTGATGTGTTACGATGGTGGGTTTCACACTGTCCGCCCGAAAAAATCAAAAACTTCATTGATTTTTTAAACCCTATTGATGCCAGAATCAACTCCAGGTTCAAGAGACAACATTGAAGACAATAAAATAAGGATTCTAAAAAAAAGTGAATCACAAAATTTGGACATATATTTTATGGGAAATGACAAAAATACCCCTATGATAAAAAACTTTCAAAATTCCAGATTTAACCGCTTTTTTCATTTAAGCTCAAATTACCACTACAACCTAAAAATGTGACAATTACCCATAAAATAACACTATAGTGGAATTATAAACAATGATTTACAGTATAAAATATATGAAAAATGTTATTTTCATCACTCCCCCACACTTAAAAATTGCACTCCTGGGCAATCATCTTACACCCAAATCAAAATCCACACATCAATCCAAAAAATGAGAAAATATCAATGATATTATCCAAAATATAATTCCATCATGTATCATCTATACAAAACAATTATCTCTCATTTTCATTTTGATATTTCAAAATTTTTCAACCTCATAAATTAATCCTTGACCCAATCACAACCTACCTCACTTTGAATTTTATGTCACTCATCACTCAAGAGAAATTGATTCTAGAGTAATGCTCATACTTGGAAATCGCATGTATCACCATAGGCTTGTGAAAATTCTCATTTTTACACAGCATGAAACATGAAAATTAATTCAATAATGAGGTATTTAAATAAAGGTTCAAATGATTTTGTGGATTAGGGTTGGTGGAAAAATGATTGAAAAAGTTTTAGGCCAAAAAGATGAGGCTGGACTCTTAATTACAATGCATGCTTAATTCAAGTGAAAACACAAGAAATTACTCTCTCAAACCTGTTTGAAAATGTAAAAAAACACCCCACCCTTTTATGACATGGTACATGATCCAATAAGTGATTATAATGAATGATATCATCTATGTTCTCCATTTTCTTTTCAAAGCTCCATAAAGGCAAACTTTATTTTCTTTATTTTTGTTTTTTTGTTTTCCTTTTCATGGAGGATGAGGTGAAAATTGAATACAATGAATGAATGACAATTCATGGCCTTGATTTTTGACAGGGAAATGAGTCATAAAAGAATGTACAATGAGTAATTCTTGCTCATCCACATTTTTTGAAGTAGAAATGGATGAAACCAATAAAACACAATGAAATGACGACACATGCCCGATTCCCTTATTGTCCACTGCGAAAAATATTTACACACACATCGCACCACCCATAAATAACACACATCCCAATTAACTCACATGAAAGGCACTTCCCCCAAACTCAAACATGAAATATCCATGCAAAAAATACTAAAAGTGTGGGTAGGTACGGAAAAATTGGATTCTAATGTGGCTTAAACCTTTAAGGCAATTCATGGAATCTAAGGGCTTATGATGGATAAATGTAAAGGTGGGTCTCAAGATAAAATGTGGCTAGCCAAAGATATGCCTCAATCATTTCAAATACATTCCATAAAATCCAAATATTCAAAATAGAATATTCACAAATTCTGGTTCTCAAACTAAATTCAAGTTTTCCTAAAGAAAGTGTGGGTATTAGGAAAAATATGTAAAAGTGGCTCCTCACAGGATTGAAAAAAAATATTTTTATTCACTGTTTCATTGGAATGGATTTCAAAAAAATTTCAAACTCATAAAAATTATTGAAAATCCATTTCAAGGAAAAATAATTAATATAAAAAATCATTTAAAATTCATTATTTCAAAAATCATTTCAACTCTTTCAAAATCAATTGACGTGTGAAAAGTGATAAGAATATTCATTAAAGCTCAAAATATGTTTTGGACAAAAAAAATTAAAGGAGTTTAAATTATAATCATAAAAAGTGAACTCCCTTTTGAGTTAATTCTATTGTCCTCTTCCTCTAATGCTTTGGGATTCCTTGTACCTTCATAATCCTACAAAATAAAAATTACTCAATTAATCACAATGATAATTTTATTTAAACTGAAAATAAAAAGAGGGAGGGGGTGGCATGCTAGACTAATTCCTAATACTGAATTTGAAATTTAAATTCCTATTATTGAAAATTAAATACTAATATTCAAGTGAATGATAAATCTTGGTATGATACCCCCAAGTGGGCCTTGGCATATTTTACTACCTCTGTAGGGAAGTACCGGATTTTATACATGATCTGTTGGTGGATGAAGCTTCTTTGATCTAAACCACCACATGTGGATCTTCCGAGATTACAGTTCCTTGTTTTTATTGAATAGGAATCCATGGAAAAATTATACCAGATCTACCCCCTTCTCAGTTTGGTACAGCTTGCATTGAGGGAGTTGGATGAAGTAGAGAACCTCCTCTTCTTTTGTTGCTACCTATCCAACCATCGTGTCTCCCAGTGCCAGATTCATGGGGGCTCCAGCCTATTGTCTAATTTCCTCAGGCTCAGTAACATGGATCACTTCCTGATTGGGGTATTCAAGTAGATATTCAATGACTTTAGGGAGGTCCAAGCATTCCTCAATAGGTGTATCATTTTCCAAATCATCCACCAAGGCGTAGTATGAGTTGGAAGAATCTGAAAAATAAATAAAATTAAGATAGATATTCAAATTAGTTTCAACAAAATTAAAATAATTTGAGTTCAATAATCTATCTCCCTGAGTTGGTTCGACATTAAAATCCTCTTTAATTGAAAGTTCCTCTTCGAGTTTATCTTCACTGGATGGTGGTAGTTAGTCAAACTCCTCCATCTTAACTTCAAATTCCACCACTCAGGTGGTTTCTTCCTTCGGTGCTGCTAACTCTTCTTCTTTGCATGGATTGGGGAGATCAAGTAGTTCCTCACATTCATTCCAAAATTCATCTAGTTCTTGTTGATCTCCCCCATGTAGCTCATCAAGTAATACTTTTTCATCTATCTCTCCAATAAATGTTTGAGTGAGGAGAAATGAATATTTAGGTACCTCAACATTTACCTCCTAGGGATCATTAGTTTCAATGATGAGTGGTGAAATTTCTTCCACCAATTCCTTGGGTTCTTGCTTCGGCTCAGGGTCAGGTTGATCTTTAGTAGTATGGACATATTCTATTAGCCTTTCTATTTAAATCTTTAGTCTTACTATAGACTTTTTAAGTTCATTCACCTAAGCTCTGTTGTACACTAAAGTACCTTCCGCTTTTTGTTATTTCATCTTTGAGTGGTCATTCCATGCATAATAATTTTAGTTTGGATACATCATTAAAATTTTATTTTTTATAATTTTTTTGTTTTTTAAATGAAAATCTATCTACAATGTGAAAATTGAAAAAGATAAGTAAAATACTAATTGGATCCCCAACAACAGCACCCGATTTTACACACGCCTATCATAGGGTATGGAAAAATCAATTTAGTTTTCCTAGTGCAACATAGGAGCTAACCAGGGTCGTCTCACTTGAGGGGCTTTCTCAGTTTGTTCACCTACTTAATCTAATTAACTTTAAATACTTCTTTTTGATTCTTTATTTAATATAAGAATGGAATATTATTTATAAAAATAAATTAAAATCAAAAAATTCAATTCAAATTAATATAAAATCCTAAAAAAAATGGAATTAGTGAAGAATGGAAGTTCTCCTGAGAGAACTTTTAGGGCGCACCTTCATTGACCAGCTTCAAATATTCTTAGTGAATGCACTCCATCGTATGTGTGGACACCTTAGCCTACCATAGGGTATGGAAAAATCAATTTAGTTTTCCTAGTGCAACACAGGAGCTGACCAGGGTCGTCTCACTTGAGGGGCTTTCTCAGTTCGTTCACCTACTTAATCTAATTCACTTTAAATACTTCTTTTTGATTATTTATTTAATATAATAATGGAATGTTATTTATAAAAATAAATGAAAATAAAAAAATTCAATTCAAATTAATATAAAATCCTAAACAAAATGGAATTAGTGAAGAATGGAAGTTCTCCTGAGAGACCTTTTAGGGAGCACCTTCATTGACCAGCTTCAAATATTCTTAGTGAATGCACTCCATCATATATGTGCACACCTTAGCCTACCCCGATTATGAATGAAAAGTCCACTTAGTGATCACCAAGCACACTTTCTATCCAACACCTCAATTGGGAGAAAACTTTTGTAGATTAAGAAGTTAAACTTTAGATAACCATACTGAGGATTACACCCACTATAAATTATCCTTATAATTAACACAAAGAATATTAAAAACAAGGCCTTGGGTACAAGAACATAATTAATCCCTTTGTATATTCCTCAGATTAGTTACTCATGATCATGGGTATTATATTTCATGATGTTAATATTAGAAGAGGAAAATATGGTGGATGGGTGGACACAACAATAAAATCAATGAATGAATTTATTAAAAATCCAAATTAAAATTGAAAACAAAAACGAAAATAAAAAAAAAAAAAAAAGAAAGGGGGGAGAGTTTTAGCTGAACTGCCTTAGTTGAGATCTCCTCCTTGGTGCCTTGTAGGAATGGATGGAGAATGATTTGATTTGGGAAGGAGATGAGGGCCTCCTTTTATAGGCTGAATTCCATCCTTTGAAAGTTTGCACGTGGTTGACCCATTAAATGGAAGTTTCACATGTGGAACCCTTTTTCATAGTTTTTCATAAATATGTTGGCCTTTTTCACTCAAAATTGAAGGTCCTTTGGAAACCGGATGAATGAGTTAGGAATTTTTAATTGGCGGTTTCTTTTTATGGACACAGCTTCCAAAGTTTCCTTCAAAAATATAACATCAAATGGTAGTTTTAATGACTTCAAAACTCCACCAAATTTGTTTTAGAGCCTCCCCTATGTTTCCTCGTGCTATCACAGGTAGAATACCTGCAAATGGATGTGTGTAGGCCGCATTGTGGTTCCGTTACGGTGGTGGGGTCTACATTATCCCCCTAGAAAAATCATAAAATTCATTGATTTTTAAGCCCTTTAGATGGCCGAATCAACTCATGACCCAGAAGACAATGATTAATTAAATAAAATTAGGATTATAAAAAAATTTGAATCACAAAATATGGACATATATTTTATGTGAAATGACAAAAATACTCCTACGATAATTTTTTTCAATATTCCAGATTTAACCGCCTTTTGCATTTAAGCTCAAATTACCACTATAACCTAAAAATGTGAAAATTACCCATAAAATAACACTATGGTGGAATTATAAACAATGATTTATAGTATAAAATATTCGAAATTGTGTGCTTCATCACTCCCCCACTCTTAAACATTACACTCCTAGGCAATCATCTTACATCCAAATCTAAATCCACACAATAATAAAAAATGAGAAAATATGAATAATCTTATCCAAAATAGAATTCAATCATGTATCATCTATTAAAAACAATTCTCTATCATTTTAATTTCAATAATTAATTTTTTTTCAACCTCATAAATCAATCCATGGCCCAATAAAACCTACCTCACATTGAATTATATGTCACTCTTCACTCAAGAGAAATTGATCCTAGAGTTATGCTCATACTTAGAAAACGCATGTATCACCATTGGCTTGTGAAAATTGAAATTTATCCATAGCATGAAACATGAAAATTAATTCAATCAGGAGGGATTTAATTAATGTTTAAAATGATTATGTGGCTTAGGGTTGGTGGGAAAATGATTGAAAAGGTTTCAGGCTAGAAAGAGGAGGCTGGACTCTTACGTACAATGCATGATAAATTCAAGTGAAAACATAGTAAATTCCATTCTCAATCCGGCTTGAAAATGTGAAATACAACACCAAAACCTTCTATGAAATGTTACATGAGACATGAAGTGATTATAATGAATGATATCATCTATGTTCTTCCTTTTTTTCAAAGCTCCAGAAAGGCACAACTTTATTTTCTTTCTTTTTTTTTATTTTAATTTTCATGGAGGATGAGCTTAAAATTGAATACAAAGAATGAATAAAAATTAATTCCCTTGATTTTTTAGGGGTACATGAGTCATAAAATATTTTACAATGAGGAATGCAAGCTTATATCCATTTTTTGATGGAGAAATGGATGAAACAAATATATAACAATGAAATGATGACACATGCCCAATTCTCTTATTGTCCACCGCCCAAAATATTAACACACACATCGAAACACCCATAATTAATACACATCCCAATGAATGCACATGAATGGTCCTTCCCCCTCACTCAAAATTGAAATATCCTTGCAAAAAATACTAAAAGTGCGGGTAGGTAAGGACAAATTGGCTTGTAATGTGGCTTAAACCTATAAGGCAATTCATGGAAACTAAGGCTTATGAAGGATAAATTTAAAGGTGAGTCATAAGATAAAATGTGGCCCGCCAAAGAGAATCCTCAATAATTTCAAATACATTCCATGAAATCCAAAGGTTTGAAAGATAATACTCACAAAATCTGGTACTCACACAAAATTCATGTTTTCCTCAATAAAGTGTGGGAATTAGGAAGAATATGTAAAAGTGGCTTAGAATACGTCAGATGATTGGAAAAAAAATATTTTGAGTCAGTGTTTCATGGGCATGGATTTCATAAATTAGTCAAATTCATAAAAATTCTTTAAAATCCATTTCAAGTAAAAAGAATTAATATCAACAATCATTTAAAATTCATTATTTCAAAAATCATTTCAACTATTTCAAAATCAATCGATGTGTGAAAAGTGATAAGAATAATCATTAATGCACAAAATAAGGTTTGGACCAAAAAAATGAAAGGATTTTAAATTATAATCATAAAAAGTGAACCCCTTTTGAATTATTTATTTAGTCCACTTCCTCTAATACATAAAGATTCTTTCTACCTTCACGATCCTACAAAAGAAAAATTACTCAATTAATCACAAAGATCATTTAATTTAAGCTCAAAATGAAAAGTGGGAGGGGGCCACATGCTAGAATAATTCCTAATACTGAATTTGAAATTTTAATTCTTAATATTGAAAATTAAATACTAAAATTCAAGTAAATGGTAATTTTTTGTATGATCCCCCAAGTGGGCCCTAACATCTTTTACTGCCTCTGGAGGGAAATACCAGCTTTTATACATAATCTATTGGTGGATTAAGGTTCTTTGATTTAAACCACCACATGTGGATCTTCCTAGATTGCAGTTCCTTGTTCTTTTTTAGGAGGACTGCATGGATAGAGTATACCAGATTTTCTCAATTTTCAATTTGGTAAAACTTTCATGGAGGGGATTGGATGAAGTATGGAACCTCCTATTCTTATGTTTCTAGTTGTGCAACCATCTTGTCTTCCAGTGATGGATTCATAGGGGCGTCAGCCTCTTGTCTAATTTCTTTAGGCTTTGCAACATGGATATCTTCATGATTAGGGTCTTCCAGTAGATAATCAATGACTTTAGGGATCTCCAGGAATTCCTCAATAAGTGCATCATTTTCCAAATCATCCTCCATGGCATAGTATGAGTTGGACTAATCTAAAAAATCAATAGAATAAGGATATATACTCGAATTAGTTTCAAAAAAATTAAAATAATTTGAGTTCAATAATGTATCTCCTTTAGTTTGTTCGGAATTCATATCCTCTTCAATCGAAAGTTCCTCTTGGAGTTGATCTTCACTGGATGGAGGTAGGTAGTCAAGCTCCTCCATCTTAACTTCAAATTCCACCACTCGGGTGGTTTCTTCCTTCGGTACTTTTGGCTCTTCTTCTTTTCAAGGGTTTTGGAGATCAAGTAGTTCCTCACATTCATTCCAAAATTCATTCAGTTCTTGTTGATCTCCCCCATGTAGCTCATCAAGTAATCCTTTTTCATCTATCTCTCCAATAAATGTTTGAGTGAGTACAAATGAATTTTTAGGTGCCTCATCATTTACATCCTCTGGTTCATTAATTTCAATGATGAGTGGTGAAATTTATTCCACCACTTCCTTAGGTTCTTGCTCCAGCTCAGGGTTAGGTTGCTCTTGGGTAGTATGCACATATTATGTTAGCCTTTATATTTGAATCTTTAGTCCTTCTATGGACTCTTTATGTCCATTCACCTGAGCTCTGTTGTACTCTAAAGCAGCTTCCTCTTTTTGTTATTACACCTGTGAGTATTCATTACATGTATAGTAATTGCAGTTTGGATACATAATGGAAATTTTAATTTTTTTAGATTTGTTTTTGTTTTTTTCAAATGAAAATATATCTAGAATGTGAAAATTGAAAAAGATAAGTAAACTAATAATTGGATCCCCAGCAACGATTCCAGTTTTGATGAACGCCTATCGTAGGGAGTGAAAAAAGAAATTTAATTTTCCTTGTGCATCACAGTGGCTAACCAGGGCTGTCTAACTTGGGGATCTTTCTCAGTTCGTTCACCTACATAATCTATTTCACTTTAACTAATTATTTTTGTTTTTTATTTAGTATTTCAAGGGAATGGAATTTATGAAAATAAATGAAATGAAAAAAATTAAATTCAAATTAATATGAAATTCTACAAAAATGAAATTAGTGAAGAAAAGAAGTTCTCCTGAGAGAACTTTCTAGGAGAACCTTCATTGACCAACTTCAAATATTATTTTTGAACACACTTTATCATATGTTTGCACACCATAATCTACCCTGGTTATGAATGAAAAGTCTACTTAGGAATCTCCAAGTACACCCTCCATCCAACTCCTCAATCGAGGGAAAATGGTTGTAGATTAAGAAGTTAAACTTTAGATAACAATAGTGAGGATTACACCCACTATAAATTATCCTTAGAATTAACTCAAAGAATATTAAAAACATGGTCTTGGGTAAAAGAACCTGATTAATCCCTTGAGATATTCCTCGGATTAGTTACTCATGATCATGAGTATTATAGTTCATGATGGTAATAAAAGAAGACGAAAATATGGTGGGTGGGCGGACACAATAATAAAAGAAATGCATGAATTTATTAGAAATATAAAATACAATTCAAAACTAAAACAAAAATAAAGAAAATTAAAAAATTAAAAAGAAATGGGGAAGAGTTACAGCCGACCTCCCTTAGTAGAGATCTCCTCATTGGTGCCCTGAAGGAATGGATGGAGAATGGGTTGATTTGGGAATGAGATGATGCCTCCTTTTATAGGCAGAATTCTGTCCTCCGAAATTTTTCACGTGGTTGACCCATTAAATGGATATTTCACAGGTGGAACCCTTATTCAAGGTTGTTCATAAATATTCTGGCCATTTATCCTACATATTTAAGCTTCATTGGACACTAGATGAATGAGTTAGGAATTTTTTATTCTAGGTTTCTTGTTCTAGACGCTGGTTTCAGGAAGCTTCCTTCAAAAATATAACATCCAATAGTTGTATTAATGACTTAAAACTCCACCTAATTTGTTGTAGATTCGGACCTATGTTTCCCTGTGCTATCAAAATTTGAAGAAACTCAAATGGATGTGTGTAGGCCTCATTGTGGTTCCATTACAGTGGTGGGGTCCACACTGTTTTCCCGGAAAAATCATAAACTTTATTGATTTTTTAAACCCTTTAGATGGCCGAATAGACTTTTGTTCTAGAAGAAAAAGTTAATGGAAATAAAATCAGGATTATAAAAAATTTTAATCACAAAATTTGGACATATATTTTATGAGAAATGACAGAAATACCACTATGATAACAGTCTCTCAAAATTCCAGATTTAACAGCTTCTTGCATTTAAGCTCAAATTACCACTATAACCTAAAAAAGTGACCATTAAACATAAAATAACACTATAGTGGAATTATAAACAATTATTTATAGTATAAAATATATTAAAATGCGAGATTCATCACATCCCTACACTTAAACATTTCACTCATGGGCAATCATCTTACATCCAAATCAAAATCAACACAACTATAAAAAATGAGAAAATATCAATGATCTTATCCAAAATAGAATTCCATCATGTATCATCTATAAAAAACAATTCTATATCGTTTTCATTTAAATCATTCAAATTTTTTCAACCACATAAATCAATCCATGTCCCAATCACAACCTACCTCACATTGAATTTTATGTCTCTCTTCACTCAAGAGAAATTGATTTTAGAGTTATGCTCATACTTAGAAATCGCATGTATCACCATAGGCCTGTGAAAATTTTCATTTCTCAACAGTGTGAAACATGAAAATTAATTAAATCATGAGGGATTTTATTAATGGTTCAAATGATTCAATCGCTTAGGGATGGTGGGAAAATGATTGAAAAAGTTTCAGGCTAGAAAGAGGTGGTTGGACTCTTAAGTACAATGCATGATTAATTCATGTGAAAACGCACAAAATTACTCTCTCAATCCCACTTGAAAATGTGAAAAACAACACCAAATCCTTTTTTGATATAGTACATGATCCAAGAAGTTATTATAATGAAAGATATCATCTATGTTCTTCCTTTTTTTCAAACCTCCAGAAAGGAAGAAATTTATTTTCTTTATTTTATTTTTTTATTTTCTTTTTCATGGAGGATGAGCTGAGAATTGAATACAATGAATTAATGACAATTCATGACCTTTTTTCGGATAGGGATATGAGTCATAAAATAATTTACAATGATTAATTCAAGCACATATCTATTTTCTTAAAGGAGAAATGGATGAAACAAATAATGGAAAATGAAATGACGACACATGCCCAATTCTGTTATTGTATAAAACCCAAAATATTGACACACACATAGAACCACCCACAAATAATACACATCCTAATTAACTCACATGAAGGGCCCTTCCCCCACACTCAAACTTGAAATATTCATTCAAAATAATAATAAAACTGCGGGTAGGTAAGGAAAAATTGTCTTGTAATGTGGCTTAAACCTATAAGGAAATTCATGTCATCTAAGGGCTTATGAAGGATACATGTAAAGGTGGGTCTCAAGAAAAAATGTGTCTAGCCAAATAGATTCCTCAATCCTTGCAAATACATTCTAAGAAATCCAAACCTTCAAAAGAGAATATTCACAAATTCTGGTTCTCACACAAAATTCAAGTTTTCCTAAATAAAGTGTGGGTATTGGGAAGAATGTGTAAATGTGGCTTAGAATAACTCATAATAATGGGAAAAAATATTTTGAGTCAGTGTTTCATGGCCATGGATATAAAAAATTAGTCAAACTCATAAAAATTCTTGAAAATCCCTCTTAAGGAAAAAGAATTAATATCAACAATCATTTAAAATTTATTATTTAAAAAATCATTTCAACTCTTTCAAAATATATTGATGTGTGAAAAGTGATAAGAATATTAATTAAATCTCAAAACATGTTTTGGACGAAAAAAATTAAAGGATTTTAAATTATAATCATAAAAAGTTAACTCCATATTGAATTAATTCTTTAATCATCTTCCTCTAATGCTTTAGTATTCCTCCTGCCTTCATGATCCTATAAAAGAGAAATTACTCAATTAATCACAAGGATCATTTCATTTAAGCCCAAAATGAAAAGTGGTAGGGGCCGCATGCTAGAATAATTCCTAATACTGAATTTAAAAATTAAATTCCTAATATTTAAAACTAAATACTAAAATTCTAGTAAATGATAAATCTTAGTATGATCCCCCAAGGGGGCCCTCACATCTTTTACTATCTCTAAAGGATAGTACCCGCTTTTATCCATAATCTGTTGGTGGATGAAGCTTCATTGAATAAAACCACCACATGTTGGTCTTCCCAGCTGTAAATTCTTTGTTCTTATTGAGGAGGACTCCATGGACTGAGTATACTAGATCTTCCCCCTTCACAATTTTGTATATCTTTCATGGAAGGGGTTGGATGAAGCAGGTAACCTCATATTCTTTTGTTGCTAATTGTGAAACCATCTTGTCTTCCAGTGCTATATTTATAGGGGCTTTAGTCTCTTGTCTAATTTCCATAGGCTCAATAACATGGATCTCTTCATGATTGGGGTCTTCCAGTAGATATTCAATGACTTCAGGGAGCTCCAGTCATTCCTCAACAGGTGCATAATTTTCCAAATCATACTCCAAGGAGTAGTATGAGTTGGAAGAGTCTGAAAAATAAATTAAATTAAGATAGATACTCAAATTATTTTCAAAAAAATTAAAATAATTTGAGATCAATAATTTATCTCTTTTAGTTGGTTCGACATTAAAATCCTCTTTAATTGAAAGTTCCTCTTGGAGTTGATCTTCACTAGATGGAGGTAGGTATCCAAGCTCTTCCATCTTAACTTCAAATTCCTCCACTCGGGTGGTTTCTTCCTTTGGTGTTGTTGGCTCTTCTTCTTTTCAAGGCTTTGGGAGATCAAGTAGTTCCTCACATTCATTCCAAAATTCATCATGTTTTTTGAATCCCCCCATGTATCTCATCAAGTAATCATTTATCATATATCTCTCCAATAAATTCTTGAGTGAGTACAAATGAATATTTAGGTACCCCAAATTTACCTCCTCTGGTTCATTAATTTCAATGATGAGTGTTGGAATTTCTTCCACCAATTCCTTAGGTTCTTTCTCCAGCTCAGGGTCAGGATGGTTTTGGGTAGTATAGAAATATTCTATTATCCTTTCTATTTGAATCTTTAGTACTTATATGGCCTTATTAAGTTAATCCACCAGAGCTCTATTGTACTCTAAAGTAGATTCTTGTTATTTTTGTTGCACATGTGAGTAGTCATTCCATTCATTGTAATTGTAGTTTGAATACATCATGGAAATTTTACTTTTTTTAGATTTTTTTATGTTTAAAAAAAATGAAATTCTATCTAAAATGTGAAAATTGAAAAACATAAGTAAACTACTGATTAACTCCCCGACAATGGAATTATTTTTGACGCATGCCTTTCGTAGGGTGTGGAAAAAGAAATTTAATTTTCCTAGTGCAGCACAGTGGATGACCATGGTCGTCTCACTTGAGTAGCTTTCTCAGTTCATTCACCTACTTAATATAAATCTCTTTAACTACTTGTTTTTGTTTTTTTATTTAATATTGGAATGAAATGAAATTTATGAAAATAAATAAAATAAAAAAAATTAAATTCAAATTAATATGAAATACAAAACAAAATAGAATTAGTGAAGAAATTAAGTTCACTTGATTGAACTTTCAGGGAGCACCTTTATTGACCAGCTTCAAATATTCTTAGTGAATGCACTCCATCATATGTGTGCACACCTTAATCTGCCCCGGTTATGAATGAAAATTCCACTTAGTGATCACCAAGAACACCCTCCATACAACTCCTCAGTCAAGGGAAAATGGTTGTAGATTAAGAAGTTAAACTTTAGATAACCACAATGAGGATTACACCCACTATAAATTATCTTTATAATTAAATCAAAGAATATTACAAACATGGTCTTGGGTAAAATAACCTAATTAATCCCTTGAGATATTTCTCGGATTAGTTACTCATGATCATGAGTATTATATCTCACGATGGTAAGATGAGAAGAAGAAAATATGGTGGATGTGTGGACATAATAATAAAAACAGTGCATGAATTTATTACATATCAAAACTACAATTGAAAACTAAAACAAAAATAAAGAAAATAAAACAATTAAAACGAATGGGGGAAGAGTTGCAGACGACCTCCCTCAGTGGAGATCTCCACCTTGGTGCCTTGAAGAAATTGTTAGAGAATGGGATGATTTGGGAATGAGATGAGGGCCTCCTTTTATATGCATAATTTTATCCTCTGAATGTTTGCCTGTGGTTGGCCCATTAAATGGAAGTTTCATATGTGGACCCCTTCTTCATAGTTGATTATTAATATTTTTTCCGTTCACCCTCCAAATTTCAACTCTTTTAGAAACCGGATGAATGAGTTAGGTTTTTTAATTGAAGGGTTCTTTTTCTAGACGCATCTTCCAGGAAGCTTCCCTCAAACATATAACATCCAATTGTAGATTTAATGACTTCAAAACTCCCATAAATTTGTTGTAGAGCTGTCCCTATGTGTCTCTGTGCTATCAAAGGGGAATAGCCTCAAATGGATGTTTTTAGGCTGCATTGTGGTTCCGTTACAGTGGTGGGGTCCACACTATCCACCCGAAAAAATCATAAAATTCACTGATTTTTAAGCCCTTTAGATGGTAGAATTAACTCATGGTTCATGAGAAAAAGATGAATTAAATAAAACAATGATTCTAAAAAAAGTTGAATCACAAAATTTGGACATATATTTTATGAGAAATGACAAAAATATTCCTATGATAAAAATCTTTCAATATTCCAGATTTAACCGCTTTTTGCATTTAAGCTCAAATTACCACTAGAGCCTAAAAATGAGACAATTAACCATACAATAACACTATAGTGGAATTTTAAAAAATGAGTTATTGTATAAAATATATTAAAATGTGAGCTTCATCACTCCCCCACTCTTAGACATTGCACTCTTGGAAAATCATCTTACATCCAAATCAAAATCCACACAACAATCAAAATGAGAAAATATCAATGTTCTTATCCAAAATAGAATTACATAATGTATCATCTATAAAAAACAATTATCCCTCATTTTTATTTCAATCATTAAAATTTTTTCACCCTCATAAATCAATCCATTTCCCAATCACAACCTACCACACATTGAATTTTATGTCTCTTTTCACTCAAGAGAAATTGATTCTAGAGTTATGCTCATACTTGGAAATCACATGTATCATCGTAGGCTTGTGGAAATTTTCATTTCTCCATAGCGTGAAACATGAAAATGAATTAAATAATGAGGGATTTAATTAATGGTTCAAATGATCTTATAGCTTAGGGTTGGTGGGAAAATGATTGGAAAATTTTTAGGCTAGAAAGAGGAGGTTGGACTCTTAAGTACAATGCATGATTAATTCAAGTGAAAACATAGAAAATTCCTCTCTCAATTACACTTGAAAATGTGAAAAAAAACACCACAAAATTTTAAAACATGGTACATAGGACAAGAAGTGATTATAATGAATGATATCATCTATGTTATACCTTTTTTCAAATCTCCAGAAAGGCACAACTTTATTTTCTTTTTTCTTCTTTTTTATTTTCTTTTTCATGAAGGATGAGCTAAAAATTGAATATAATGAATGAATTAAAATTTATGCCCTTGATTATTGAGAGGGACATGAGTCATAAATGAATGTACAGTGACGAATTCAATCTCATCTCCATTTTGTTTTGAAGGAGAAATGGATGAAACAAATAATACACAATTAAATTATGACAAATGCTCAATTATCTTATTGTCCACAGCCCGAAATATTTACACACACAGCGCACCACCCAAAAATAATACACATCCCAATGAACTCACACTAAAGTCACTTCCCACACACTCAAACTTGAAATATCCTTGCAAAAAATACTAAAAGTGCGGGTAGGTAAAAAAAATTGGCTTGTACTGTGGCCTAAACCTATAAGGAAATTCATGGAATCTAAGGGATTATGAAGGATATATGTAAAGGTGGGTATAAAGATAAAGATTTTCTAGGCAAAGAGATTATTCAATCATTTCAAACACATTACATGATATCCAAATCTTCGGAAGAGAATATTCACAAATTCTGGTTCTCACACAAAATTCAAATTTTCCCCAAGAAAGTGTGGGTATTAGGATAAATATGTAAAAGAATCTTAGAATAACTCACATGATTGGGAAAAAATATATTTTGAGTCAGCGTTTCATTGTCATGGAATTCAAAAATTAGTCAAACTCATAAAAATGCTTAAAAATATATTTCAAGGAAAAATAATTAATATCAACAATCATTTAAAATTCATTATTTCAAAAATCATTTCAACTATTTCAAAATCAATTGATATGTGAAAACTGATAAGAATATTCATTAAAGATCAAAATATGTTTTGGACCAAAAAATGAAAGGATTTTAAATTATAATAATAAAAATTGAACTCCCTTTTGAATTATTTCTTTAGTCCTCTTTGTCTAATGCTTTGGGATTCCTTCTTCCTTCATGATCCTACAAAGGAAAAATTAGTCAATTAATTACAAGGATTATTTCATTTATGCTCAAAATGAAAAGTGGGATGGGGCCACATTCTAGACATATTAGTAATATAGAATTGAAAATTTAAATTCCTAATATTGAAAAATAAATAATAAAATTCAAGTAAATGATAAATCTTGGTATGATCCCCCAAGTGGGTCCTGGAATATTTTACTACCTCCAGAGGGAAGTACCTGTTTTTATCCATAATCTGTTGGTGGATGAATCTTATTTGATTTAAACCACCACATGTGGATCTTCCAAGCTTGTAGTTCCTCGTCCTTATTGAGAAGGACTCTATGTAAAAAGTATACCAGATCTTCCCCCTTCGTAATTTGGTACAGCTTCCATGGTGGAGGTTGGGTGAAGTAGGGAACCTCCTCTTCTTTTCTTGCTACTTGTGGAAACATATTGTCTTCTGGTGCGGGCATAATGGGGGCTTTAGCCTCTTGCCTAATTTATTCAGGCTCGGCAACATGGATCTCTTCATGATTGGGGTCTTCTAGTAGATATTCAATGACTTCGGGGATCTCTTGGAATTCCTCAACATGTGCATCATCTTCCAAATCATCCTCCAAGGTGTAGTATGAGTTGGAAGAATCAGAAAAATCAATTCAATTAGGATAGATATTAAAATTAGTTTTAACAAAATTAAAATAATTTTAGTTTAACAATGTATCTCTCTGAGTTGGTTTGGTATTAATATCCTCTTCAATTGAAAGTTCTTATTGGAATTGATAATCACTGGATGGAGGTAGGTAGTTAAGCTCCTCAATCTTAACTTCAAATTCCACTACTCTGGTGGTTTCTTCCTTTAGTGCTGCTGTCTATTCATCTTTGCAAGTCTTGGGAAGATCAAGTAGTTCCTCATATTCATTCCAAAATTCATCCAGTTCTTTTTTATCTCCCCCATGTAGCTCATTAAGTAAGCCTTTTTCATCTATCTCTCCAATAAAAGGTTGAGTGAGGAAAATGAATCTTTAGGAACCTCAACATTTACCTCAAATGGTTCATTAATTTCAATGATGAGTGGTGAAATTTCTTCCACCACTTATTTAGGTTCTTTCTCCGGCTTAGGGTTAGGTTTCTCTTGGGTAGTATGGACATATTTTTTTATCCTTTCTATTTGAATATTTAGTACTTATATGGACTCCTTAAGTTCATTCACCTTAGCTCTATTTTACTCTAAAGCAGTTTCCTCTTTTTGTTGTTGCACTTGTGAGTAGTCATTTCATGCATAGTAATTATAGTTTGGATACATCATGGAAATTTAACTTTTTTTAGATTTTTTTTGTTTTAAAAAAAATGAAAATATATCTATAATGTGAAAATTGAAAAATATAAGTATACTACTGATTGGGTCTTCGAAAATAGCGCCAGTTTTGATGCACGCCTAACATAGGGCATGGAAAAAACAATTTAATTTTTCTAGTGCAGCATAGTGGCTGACCAGGGTCATCTCACTTGAGAAGCTTTTTTAGTTCGTTCACCTAATTAATCTAATTCACTTTAACTATATATTTTTTTATTTAATATAGAAATGGAATGGAATTTATGAAAATAAATTAAATGAAAAAAATTCATTTCAAATTAATATGAAATACTAAACAAAAAGGAATTAGTGATGAAAGGAAGTTCTCCAGAGAGAAATTTCAGGGAGCACCTTCATGGACTAGCTTCAAATATTATTAGTGAACAGACTACATCGTATGTGTTCACACCTTCATCTACCTCATTTATGAATGAAAATTCCACTTAGAGATCACCAAGCATACACTCCATCCAACTCCTCAATCGAGGGAAAATGGTTGTAGATTAAGAAGATAAATTTAAGATAACCACAACAAGGATTACACCCACTATAAATTATCCTTAGAATTATCTCAGAGAATATTAAAAACATGGTCTTAGGTACAATAACGTGATTAATCCCTTGGGATATTCCTCAAATTAGTTACTAATGATCATGTGTTTTATTGTTTATGATGGTAAGATGAGAAGAAGAATGTATGGTGAATGGGTGGACACTAATAAAAACAATGCATGAATTTATTAGAAATATAAATTAAAATTGAAAACTAAAACAAAAATAAAAAAATAAAAAAAATAAAAAGAAAGGTGAAAGTTTTGCAGCCAGCCTCCCTCGGTGGGGATCTTCTCCTTGGTTCCTTGAAGGAATGAATGGATAATGTGATGATTTGGGAAGGAGATGAGGGCCTCCTTTTATAGGTAGAATTCTTTCCTCTGAAAGTTTACGCATTGTTGACCCATTAAATGGAAGTTTCACACATTTTACACTTTTTCAAGGTTGTTCATAAATATGTTGGCTGTTACCCCTCCAAATTTAAGCTCTTTTGGACACCAGATTAAAGAGTTAGTAATTTTTATTTGGAGGTTTCCTTTTCTAGATGCAACTTCTAGGAAGGTTCCTTCAAAAATACAACATACAGTGGTAGAATTAATGACTTCAAAACATCGCTAAATTTTTTTGTTGAGAAGGAACTATGTGTCCTCGTGCTATAATAGGTAGAATACCCTAAAATGGATGTGTTTAGGCTGCATTGGGGTTCTGTTATGGTGGTGGGGTCCACACTATCCACCCAGAAAAATCATAAACTTCATTGATTTTTTAAACCCTTTAGATGGCCGAATCAACTCCGGGTCCAGAAGATAATGTTGAAGGCAATAAAATAAGGATTCTAAAAAATTTTGAATCACAAAATTTGGACATATATTTTATGATAAATTAAAAAAATACTCCCATGATAAAAATCTGTAAAAATTCCAGAATTAACTGCTTTTTTCATTTAAGCTCAAATTACCACTATAACCTAAAAATGTGACAATTACCTATACAAAAACACTATGGTGGAATTATAAAGAATGATTTATAGTATAAAATATATGAAAATATGAGCTTCATCACTCTTCCAATGAGGTAATAGTTTCCACACTATCACCCCCTAGGCCCTCGCTGTTAGTCAGAATCCTCTAGTGTTTGGGGAAATGCACTTGAGGCCATGTGGCCAATCGGGTACAACACACCAGTTGAGTGGCACAGGGATCAAGGATGTTACACAATGTATCTTTATTTTATTTTCCAAAATAGTACATTACCACCAAATTCCATGTCCATATATTTAATCAGGTAGTTTTATTACCTCAATGGGATTGATATATCAACTTCCATCATATGATGTAGGGGATAAATCCATTCTCACATTATCCATTAATGCAATATCACTCATGATACACACAACATATCATACCACAGTACAAGAATATTTCATAACATTTTTTATCAATAAATAATAGTATGTGATTCATGATATCTGTTAATGATAATCTTAATGTCTAAGGATCAATACAAATGTCTACAAATAGGAACATCTAATGAGAAATGGAAATATGGATTTCCTATTTGATTGGTTTATTCATATAACCTCTATTCTTAGAGATTTCAAAGGGTAAAAACCATTAAAAGGTGTCTCAATGTCTTATTATCTTAATTCACCTAATAGATTTCGGTGTTTTTATCCTTCCAAACAATATCATCCAACCATAGAACAATGTTCAAGAATAATATCTTGGAACCTCTAAGTTATGATCATAATAGGGAACTACAATGACTTTCACTGTCAAATATATTCTTAGTATATTATAACATAAAAATATCATTTTGAGGAAAAAAATAATATGATATGAAAAATTCATTAATAATGGAAAACATGTAATCCAGTAATAAAAAGTTGTTTCTAGGGAACCAACTCTAATGGAGTACCAATTCCACTAGATTCAACTGACAAAAACTTTTAGTCCATTAGCTCTCACGTGATACTCATTCCCATGCTAAGATAAATCCTTGGTCAAGGGGTCAACCAAATTATCATCCATAGTTACTCTACTCAAGACAAAAATCACCTTTTTGAATAAAATATATCACGAGTTGAAACTTCTAAAGTCTTTGATTTTTCCTTTGGTGTGAAGTTGGATCCTTAGAGTGATCCACCACTTTAGTGTTATTAATGAAAAATATATTTTGGTCTTTACTAATAGTTAATACATCAAGCTATTGAAAAATTCTGTGAATAAATATTACTTCATTGGATCTATAAAAAGCCAAAATATACTCAGAATCTGCAATTGAATTATTGGAAACTGAATATTTTGAACTCTTCCAACTCACAGCTCCTCCGTTGAGACAAAATTTATATCAAAAATTTCGATTTTGATCATTTTGATGTTTCTAAAAGCATGCATCTATATAACCCTAGAGGAATAGATCATTATCTCATATATACACCAGGAATAAATCCATTGTTCACTCTAGATACATAAAGATACCTTTCATAGTAGTCTAATTTCATTAACCTGAATCTACATGATTCCTTCCTACCATTCTCAAAGAATAATAACCATCAATTCTCTTAGATAACATGGAATACATGATAGATCATATCGCTAAATAAAATGTCATCTTACTCATTCTCTATATTTTCTCTTGCTTTTGGGGATAAACTTTATTTTAAATATATATACTAAGTGACACTAGAACCATTACTATATTGGATTGTCCCATATATAATCTATTCAGTATCTGGTAAATGTATGTACTCTGACATAATCTAAAAAACATCTGGGATCAATCAAACATGATCATGATCCCTATAATGTAAGATGCTTCACCTATGTCCTTCATGGATAATCACTTGCTCAATTATTCCTTAACATATTGTATGGTTGAGATAAAATTTCTAATTTTTAATATTTCATAAAAAATACTACTATGAAACCAATATTACACCCACCAAATAGATTATAAACACTTGGATCACATTCATTTTTACTGGAAAAAAATTAGTTTATTGCTTTATAAAATTGAATGTTGCATGAAATAGATGTTGTCATTAATACATAAATTGATATATGAAATGTTCATAATTTTTTAGCATTTCCTTGATCCCAAAACCCTTCTGGTTGGGTCATGTAAACATCCTCATGATGTTTCCCATTAAGGTTTTTTTTTAATCCATGTTTAAAATCTCAATGTCCTGGTAAGATGTTATTGAAAGAAAATCAATGATGGGTTTAAACAAGGGAACTGAAGAAAAGATTATGTCATAGTCATTTTTGTAAAAAAAATTAAACCCTTTATCCACTATCCTTGTTTTATAGGTATTTAATTTACCTTTGAAGTCCAATTATCTATTGAATACTCATTTACAACCGTCCGGTTTTACATCAACCAATAGATAAATTAAAATCCAAAAATAGTTGAAATACATGGAATCTATCTAAAAATTCATAAATTAATTCCAAGTGGTATCTTCATAGATTTCCACTACCTTTTTATAGTATAGAGGATCATAATTTTAAACCAATAATGATTCAGCATCATTGGTGACTATAAAATCATATCTCTCTAGTTCTCATATTTCTCTATCACTCCTATATAGAACTTGTGTTTTAGGAATAACATCTTCCACAAAGACCTATGGGAAAATTTCGTATCCCAACTCTTGTGTATCTTAATTATAAACATAATCAAACTTGATATTTCTCCCACTACCCTCTTATAGGATGTACTCCCTCTCAAGGAAAAAATTATGTCTTACAGCAGTTACATTCTTTTCTGAAGGGTTATATAGAAAATATAACCTTTCTTCCCCGGGATACCATAAAAATATACACTTCAAACTTTGGGATTCTAGTCATTTCCTTGAGATATCCATAAAAACATATCATAACCCCATGCACAAAAATGTGTCAAAATAGGTTTCATTCCACTCCACAACTCGTAGGAAACTGTTTTACACTTTTGTTGGTACTCACTATAGTGAGTATAATTTCATCTATAATGAATGTACCGAAAAGGATAATTGAAGACTTTAAAGACACATCATTTGACCGTACCATGAAAAAAATGTATAGTTCCTCCTTTCACTAAAACCATTCCATTTTGGTGTATAAGGTGGTGTGAGGTGAGATAAAATCCCATAATCTTGTAGAAGTCGATAAAGTCTCTGTTAGGATATTAACTAGCTCAACATGATCAAATTTTCTTTATCATTTTACCAAGATGATTCTCAACCTCATTCTTGGACTCTTTTAACTTCATAAAGTATTTATACTTTTACCTCATAATGTAGATATAACCATAACTACTCATGTCATCAGTAAAAGTAATAAAGTATGAGAATCCTCCAATAGCCTCCATTTGAAAGATCCACATCCATTAGTGTGCACCAAATCTAGAATCATTGTGGACCTTTCAACATGACCATTTAATGGTAGCTTGTTCATCTTAACTTTTAATAATGTGTGTCATCATTCTAGTGGTTTATGCTTAAAAGATCCTTAGTAACCATCTTGATAGAGATTATTCAAAAGATTATTGTTTACATAATCAATTTAGTGATGCCATAACTGGGTGTTATATGAGTCACATATATTTTTTCACTATCAATTTCAAAATTTTGTTTTTTACATTGAATACAAAAATAACATTATTCAATTATTCCATACCCTAACATATTCCATATTTAAAAAAATATAAACCTTTGATTCTAATTCTGAAAATAAATCCATCCATATATAAACAATAAATTGAAATAATGTTCTTGGTAACACTAGACCCATAATAGATATTATTTAAAACCAAAATCAATCATGTTAGCAATTTGAGATGGTAGACTACAATGGATAATGTAGTGATCCTACCTCCATCTACATCCCCTAGATTCACCTCATCTATGGTAATATTCCAAAATATAATTGGTTCCTGTATTTGGATACAAATTTGATCCCCATAATAAGTATATAATACCCAACAAGTAGATATGTAAATATTACACTCAATAATGAACACACATAATGATTGTATTTTCTTCTTTGGATTGGTGCAATTCCCTTTATAATGGCCTTACAAGCTATATGAAAAACATAAAACACCATGTTTCATTCCTTACTTATGGATATTCTTCTTCTTGGAGGGATGGTTCTTAGGAGATTTAGGAATTTAATGAGTATGTGACACCTTTTCCCCATTCTTCCTCTTCATATTGACCATAGAAATAACACATTTTTCATGACATGTGTCTCTATCAACCTATAAAATAAGTGTAAGAGGTTTTGGACGCATCTTATAGCTATTTCTCAAATTATAATTCATAATATAACTAGAGATGGTTTTATGTATTGGGGATAAAAGGAGATATTTTTATAGATCGTTAGGGATCTTAAAACTAAATATGTATAGGCGATTGATTTAGCTAATCATCTTGACCACATGTGCCCCATCAGATTCCCACTCTCCAAGATTGCATGTGAATAATGGATTTGGGATATCATATCTCTCTTATCTCACCTTCTCTTGAAAGAGATCTATATTGTGATAAATTATTTCATACACATCCATATCCTCACATTTCATTAAAATATCATTGGACATGGAGGATAATATAAAACACTTGACATCCATATCATCATCAACATGAATTAAATAAATAGGTACATATTACTAATTAGCCTCTTTGAAAATTAACATAGAAAGTGGGGTTTACAACACATATAATTTCCATTCATGGTGTAGTATAACACATAAGCACTTATACCATTCCATGAGATTCTCACTGATGAGAAGGTTATCCTTATCAATTATAGGTCATAGTGATATTATTGAACTTGTTTGATTTTATATTTCTACAAATTAATATTAGATAATTAGTACTTTTTTTGATTATACTGTTAGATTAACAAATTTAAAATAAATTAAATTCTATTAATATCCATCTATTTTTCAACACCTAATATCCCTCACCGTCATTTTTGGAATATCTTACTACTCAAATATTTTAGTTTAAAGGATTCATATTCCCCTTTAATGACCTATACATAGGCCTAATGACCTATTTAAATGTTTTTAGGTAATAAAAAATTGCATACTATATTAACTCGGAGTTCCTTTATCCGTTGAGTGGATCCCCCAATCCTAAAATCACGTTCCTAAATATTTCCTCAACACTTCCCTCTCAGTTACACCAAATCATGCTTGTGCAATCAACCCGTGATATAGGATAGATTAAGTAAACCCAAATATTTACGTAAACATTTCCATGATAATTGGAAGAACCCAGACTTGGTTTGGACAAGCACATTTAACTATGATGCCATTTTTAATATATTTAGTGGGAGGGTATACCAAATTAATTTTTAGGTTAAGTAATTTTTATCCTTTATGGGTAGAGCTCATTTTATCCTATTACATAACTTGTTAATATTATGTGGGTTTTAATTTAGTGACTATCTATGTATGATAAAATATTTACACATAATCTAGTTATATTTTTATTACATCATACAAGCTTGTTAATTCATTTATGAGGTGATCATTGAACATTCACAAAAAAAACCATGAAACTAAAAAAATAAAATATAAGTAGCATGAGCATGATATTATATAATATTTATTGAATATAGTGGATAATAAACTAACCCTAAACCATAAGGGACAACATACCTTGAATTGTAGCTTTGTTCATGTAAAAACATTCCTTTTTTTCTCCTATGTATCACCTTGATTGGTTTCACTTAAGATCCTTGACTCAGATTGTCTCCACTCACCTGGGAGTTGCCTCCTTACATAATCTTCTACTCATGTGAAGGTGACAACATAAAATGGATTGGATAATGGTTTTTATAGAAAATAAAGCATTGGTATAGAAACAGATACATAATAAGGAATGGTATGACTCATAAACCATCATTTTAATTCAATGAAAATAAATTAATAGAAACTAATTACATAAAAAAGGATGGTTTAATCTCATGATCATCCACACATAATATGAAATGAGAATTTTTTTATTCTTGTTATAATGTACATATATTCATTATTTATTTAAGATAATGTTCCATGAGTTAATCCAATTAATTTAATTCATCTTAATTCTATCCAAGCATCTTTAACCCAGAATTATCTATAATTTTAATCTACATTAACTTAATTTAAAAATAGTTTATTACACATGTTTACATGGAGGAATCCTCATTTGATCATCAAAAATTTTAATATAGAAACTAATTTAATATATAATTGTTAATCTTATGGCCTAGAGTGTACTGTCAAATGACGGACCCATGGAATACATAATCATGAGGTTTAATTATACATTAAATCTTCTCTAAGTGAAAATTTTAGAACACTATGGGAGGAAGTCTACATGTTGTATAGAATTTTATAGATCATGTAATTGTCTTCTACCTCTTTCCACAGTTCATTCCTTGGGTTTAGTCATGTTCCCTTCCATGAATACTTTCAAGGTACATGATGTGTAATGGGAATACATGGTGTGTAAACTCAACATTCACTGCATGTTAATTCTCATGTCATGTATCTGATACATGAAACCCTTGGGATATCCTGTGTACTCAACTGTGAGATAACATGGACTAGACAACATGTAAAATCAGCACACAACATGTATTCCATCACTTCATGTGCCTGTCTATCCAAATCTACATGCTGGTCAGATCTATTCAGATATTAAATATTATTTTGTTAGATCTCAATCAATATATCAAGATAAAAATGTGAAAAAAATTACACGACAAGTATGATGGAAGTACATGTTGTGTAAATATTTTTTTTCTTGGTAAATCCTTCGGTACCTTCAAATGGTATTATTCAAATGATTATTTGTTTTTAATCATCAACCAATTACTGGTTATGTTTTCTAAAATGAATAAAGTAAGATCCAATTATATGAGATTATTAAAATGAATCATTTTTTGTAAAAACACCCAACGAATCAATAAATTAATAATAAATTATTATATATTAAACATGTGATTACTATGATGCCACTTGTAGGACATAGGTGTAGTGTAAGAGTCATTAGATGGTATGACTAAATCAAATTTTAGTCTTAAATCTTGTGAAATTGTTCCTTAACATGTTGAGAACATCATGTTCAATGAAAACAATAGATTATATGGAAATATAAATACTGCAGAACTATTATCTAAAGATCTTCACATTTAATTTTTAATTAATTTATGAGAAGATATATAATCACCTTAACTTGTAATTTTCTCTTTATTGAATATCCAGTAAAATAGATCTTGTCATTTCATTATTGCAGCGTAGGATTAAAGTACAAAATCCCTCTAATGTTGATCCTCAAATGTAACACAATATCTGAATGACATATTAGAATTGATGAGTTCTAGAACATAAGATCTTTATATATTGTGTTTTCCATGGTTGATATTAGTGGTGTTCTTCTTAAAGGAGGAATAACTCTTTCTTTTCTCTCACTAGTTTGAGAGAGGAGGAAGAGATATATCATTCTATATCTATAGGTCTCTCTCTAGGGATTGGGAGATTCTCTCTATATCCATTTATCACAACAAATGTAAATTATGTAAAGTGGTATAATTATATATTTATTATGGTAGGTTTAGGGATAGATAATTTCATTAAAACCCTTTCCATTATTTTAATTATTAAATACAACCATGTAAAATAATAATAATAATAATATAATTAACATCTTGACATGTGAAACACATTTAATAATATAAATAAATATCAATTATTCTATTCCAATCAGACCACTAATCTCAGTCCCCTTTCCCTCATCAATATTTATCGATCCTTGAATAATGACTATTTAACTAAATTAATATGACTATAATATTCTATGATTAATGTAGTAGATATTATATTCTCAAAAAATTGAAACTAATATTTATTATAATTATTTAACTCACATTATTTATTAGAATAACTTGTGAGTATATTATGGCTATCAACCAAACCCAAATAAATATCATTTATTCTAACTTGTTAAATAAAATACTAGAATTTTATTGATATTGAAAATACACTAAGTGTGTAACCATCTAGGAATATTTCTCAATGAAATTAGGTGTAATAGCCAAAATTAAAATATTAGCATCTAGAAACATGCCAATTCCCCCCTAGAGAATAAATATAATGCTTCAATAACATCCGACCTCCTACAAATGGTTATTGTGTAGTATAATATATTTATCATGATATATGAAATGAAAAATGTTTCATGATAGTTCTATCAACCTATAAGCACAATGCCTATTTACTTAAATTTAAAAAATCTAAATTTCCTACAAAATACCAGGTGAATGGATTTATGTAGGGGTTTATATTCCCTCAAAGGGCTTGATATTTCAAATTCCATTATAGGATGAAAGGAATAAATCAATTCTTTCATTATGCATTAACATAATATCACTCGAGAGGCATCCATTATGTCCAAAATTTCTTCAAGAGTATATCTTCATGTTTTTTCAAAACATCATTTAACATGATCCATGATATCCAAAAATAATAATCTAAAAGTCTAATGATCAATATACACATCATAATATTTGAACATCCAATGACACATGGAAATATGAATTTTATATGTGATGTGTTTATTCTCATAACCTCAAATCAAAAATATTACCAAGTGAGAACACCAATAAAATTTGTCTGAATGAATTATGATCCCCCACCCCTAATAGGTTTAATTGTATGTGTCTCATTAGAAAATATCATATAGTCATAGAAAAAAGTTCCCAAATAATGTCATGTAACCTCTAGTTTCTCATCATAACATATAACTATTATGGACATTCATTAAGACATATATTCTAAGGACATTATCACATTAAAATTTTATATAAAGGCTTAATAATAATATGATAAGAAAACATTATTCTTAATGAAAAAATTGTAATCAAGTATTAAAAAAGTTGATTTTAGGGAACCAAATCCAACACTATGATGATATTGATATTTTATAAAAATGATTTGTACACTATTTTTTGAAATTTGGGAAGAAAACACACATCAATATTCCATATAGTGTTCTCACTATGACTCGAAGTTTGTGTTTTTAGATTAAAAATCGAAATTTTAGTTAAAAACATGTTTCAATCACTAAAAATATATAAAAATGATTCATATTTTTTTGATATTTTGGGAAAATTATCCATAAGACATTTGTGACTTGTAGGAATCAACCACTGGTAAGTCAGACACATGGTGTGATTGGTATGACTTTAATTTTTTGTTTTTATATAGAAATGAAATTTTATCTAAAAAACAATACATAGTAAGACCTAATAAAAAACATTAATATTTCTTTGATACCTTTGTACAATGATCAATAAGTCATTTGTGTTTTTTAGAAATCAACTAGACCAGAATCTAATACATGATATGACCGATATGACATGAATGTTTTTTTCATTATAAAATTGAAACTTTAGTTAAAAACATGTGTCACTAACTGAAAATAATGAAAATGAAAATTTAAAGTCTAGATACTTTGGGAAAATGGTCAATATATCATTTATGATGTGTAGGAATCACTAACACATCAATATGATATACAGTGTGATGACTATAGATCAAAGTATTTGATTTTTATTTAAAAATGTAATTTTAGTTTAAAAAAATGAAATCACTAATAAACTAATAAAACACACTAATATTATCCTGATAGTTTAGGAAAATGATCTATAAATTATTTTTCATGAGTAGGAATCAGCTGCACATAAATATTATACACAATGTGACCTATATTAATCAAAGTGAATGTTCTCAATTTATAAATTAAATTTTAGTTAAAAATTTTTCACTAACTAAAAACCCATAAAACACACATGTATTGTATTGATAAATTAGTAAAATGATTCATAAGTCATTTTTTATGTATTTCAATTAACCAAACATCAATCAAAAACACTCTATGACCGATATGACTCAAAGAACATGCTTTTATTTAAATTAAAATTTTATTTCGAAATAATAACCACATACTAAAAGCCAATAAAACACAGAAAAATTGTTTTTATAATTTAAAAAAATTATTTATAATAAATTTATGACATTTAAGAATAATACAAATATCAATCTCGTATATAGTGTTATTAGTATGACTTGAATTGTTTTTTTATAGTTTAAATATAATATTTTAGTGAAATTAATGTTTCACTCACTAAAAACTAATAGAGAAACTCATATTTTCTTGATACTTTAAGAAATAATTTGATAATTAAATTGTGACATGTATAAATCATTCTCACATCAATCTGATTCATGGTGTATTAGGTATGACTTCAAGTGTGTGTTTTCATTTAAGAAAATGAAATTTTAGTTTAAAAATGTTCCACCCATTGATAATATATAAAAAAACAAAGATTATCTTAATAATTGTTTTTACAATGATCCATAAATAAGTTTTTTTGAGGAAAAATCCATCTCTAATCAATAATATACATGATATGACCAATATGACTCAAAGTGTTTGTTTTTAGTTTATAAATGACCTCTTAGTTCAAAATTTGTATTATCAGTAAAAACAACGATAAATTTTTTTTTATTATCATGATAAATTATAATAATTTTCCTTATGTCATTTTATATTTTTAGGAATAAACCGTACATTAATAATACATAGGGTGTGACTAGTGAGACTCAATGTGTGCATTTTTATTTAAAATTGACATTTTAGTTCAAAACACATATTGCATACTCAAAACCATGAAAACACATTCATATTATTTTGATACTTAAGGGAAATAATCAATTGTTAATTTTTTACACATAGAAAACAACCACAAGTCAATATGATACACAATTTGAATTGTATGACTCGAAGTTTGTACATCAAGTTAAAAAATATCATTTTAGTTAAAAAATCAAATCACCAAAAACCATGAAAGAACATTAATATTGTATTAATATTTTATTAAAATTATTCAGAAATAATTTTTGATGTATTGGAATTAGTTACATGTCAATACAATATATGATGTGACCAGAATGACTCAAAGTTTTTCTTTTTAGTTTAAAAATGATATTTTATTTAAAATTGTGGGTCACTCACTAAAAACCTTGGAAACATACTATGATTTGATTTATTTATTTTTTAATATAATCCATGATCCAATTTTGACATATAGTAATCAATTGATCAACAATCAGACTCTAGGTGTAACTTATTTGACTCAAAGTGGTTTTTATTCAAATTCAACTTTTTTTGTTCAAAACATGTGTAACATACTCAAAAAAATAAATTTATATTGTTTTGATACTTTATGATAGTGATTGATAAGTATTTTTTCCTCTTATGAATCAAAATCACCTCAATACGATACATGGTGTGACTAGAATGACATTAAATTTGTGATTTTAGTTTACAAATTACATGTTAAGTCTTCACAACACAAGCCAAGGAATAATTCATATTGTTATAAAAAAATTAATCATTGAAGGCTTCAATTCAATGTGAGTATGTTAGATCCTTGGTTTTACAATACCAGAGCTAACTCTAACTATTTTGGGTCTCAGTTCTTATCTCATGGCAGTCTTAGGTCTTTGATCATTGAGACTATTCTTAAAGACAAGAATAGCCTACGAGGAAATATTAGAAAGTGATTCTTGAAACTCTCTTCCCATGGATCCATCTTATTATGGAAAGTGCTATTGATTATAGATTTTCCTTTTATTTGATATTATTATTATAGATAAAATAGTGGATCATTTTCATTTGTTTTGAATTTCATGTTTTCACCATTAAGGAATATAATTCCAAATGCAATGATTATTACTACACTAACACTCATAATGACCAAGATAAATCATCCACTCACCTTCATTAGTGAAAGAAAAAATAGCCAAAAGGGGGCCTTTATTAGTGGTAAAATATCACAGATAATTATTGTCTTTATCAGTTCTAGAAAACAAATTTTATAAGGGAAACATTTATCATCTCTTTTTTAGCACGGATAAAGGCCCCCCTTTTTTAGTGCTTTCTTTAGAACTAATAAAGACCCCTCTTTATTAGAATTTTTTTGCATGTACTAATAACAGTGACCATTATCTGCACAAAAAATTCATAAAAGGACACCTTTTATCAGTGAGGATAAATGAGGGCCATTATCAGTGCCCAAAAAAGCACTGATAAAGGACCCCATTTATTAGTACTTTTGTTTTAGCATTAATAAAGGTCCCCCTTTATCATCGTTTTTTATAGCACTGATGAAAAATATAATTTATAAAAAATTATATTTCATTTAAAATAAAATATTAAATTATAAATATATTGATATTGATATAAATATAAAATATTGTATTAGACATGATTCTTATAAGGCTAAATATGAATATTTACTTAATATATAAGATATTTATTGAAAAAATCGATTATAAAATAATTAAAAAAAATTGTTTAATAATTTGTTAATTATTATTGAGTAATATTCATATAATACCAGTTGGATGGCATAGAAATTCATTAAATGAATAAACTATCTAAGATAAGTTTAAAACATGGCCTAAAATTCAAATGAACATATCTTCTAATCTAATTGTCCATTTGAGATCTACCACATATCGAACTAAAGCATGAAATGAGATCATCAAACCTCATTTTTTAGGTCAAAAATGGTCAGAAGGACTCAAAAATGAGTTTTTATTTGGGAAAACCTATTTTTTCACATTTGAAGGGATTTCAACATCATTTAAGGGGGTTTTCTTTCCCTTTTTCAAAGGAGACTGAATTTATTCCCAATGGTTACATTCATATAGATATTATGATTATGATTTTTTTTCATGTTGTATTTTTATTTATAATTAAATATATTCATATTTTCTTATATATACATATAATAAATCACTTTCTACATACATATGTATACATATTTACATTAAAATATATTCATAAAGTGTAAAAAATATGGAAATAAATATCTATTATTCATTTTTTTAAATAAAAATTCTCCATCTTATTTACCTTATAAAGATTCAATAATATATATACCCATATAAGTGATATTTTTATATAAACATGAGGGTCAATAAACATATACATATATATTTATGTTCATATTATAATATATGTAAATAAATACATATATGTAAATATTTGTGTATGTATGTAACAAATATAAATTCGAACATTTGTGTGTAAATATGTATGTATGTGTGTGTATATCAATATTGTGTATATACATCATATATAAATGTATTTTAATAAATATATCATTATCATTAAATATAATATAGAAATATATTTATAGTAAATATTTATAAATACATTATAAAAAATATTATATATAAATATAAAATTATATGTAAATATGTATAAATATATAGATATATAAATATATATAATGTATAAAATTTATATCTAAATATATAATATGTAGAAATATTATAAAAATGTATTTAAAATTAATTATTTAAATCATATGAAAATAATTACAATTAATTTTATTTAAAACACTATATTACCACTTTTAAACATAATAAAAATATATGAATATGTATAGATTCATATATAAATATATATATATATATATAATGATTAAATATACATATTTTTTTTATTAATTAATAAATAAATAAATATATTCATATTTTAATATATGTAAATAATTTTTCATATAAAATATATTTAAATAAATCTTTATGTGTATGTATATATATATATCACACACACACACATTGTATAAATTTATATTTAAATAATTATATATATATGAAAAAAATAATATGTATGTAAATATATATAAATAAATATTAATATCACAAAATATAGAATACAAAAAGTAGGGTAGTGGTAAAGGGGTTTGTTTTGTAGATGGTAGGTCACAGGTTTGAGTCCAGGCGCCCACTGGCCCATGTTTCAAGCACTGAGAAATGAGGTTCATAAGTACTGATAAAAGGGGTGGGGATGAGAGTGGGTTTGGGGAAGTGGGGGGGGGGGGTCTCGATCATTGAGGAAATTTTGGGGATGAAAAAAATTCATATTTTATTTGTGCTACTACTGATAAATTGTGCATTCATCTGCTTTTTTTAGTGCTGAAAAAGAGACCTTTTATAAAAAAAATTCTATTGTTGATAAAATTGGTTTTTAACATTAGTTAGGTTTTCATCACTTTTATAGTGTTGATACAACCTACTTTTTTTCTATTTTAGAAGCATAATTTATAACAGTTTGTTTCTAGATTAATTATTTTTATCAGGAAATGATGCTAAAATTTTTGAATACACTATTGTGACACATGAAATTTAGATGAGGTTTAAAATTGTGAATTATATAGATGTGGAAAGTATGTTTAATACACTGAAAACAGGTGACTTAATACCTAAAACAAGTATATGTTAGAAAATTTCAGTTGAATGATCTTTGAGAGATATTTTTTTTTATATTTTAGTTTTTTAATTAAACTTAAAATTAATAGAATTAATTATAAAAAAATTAATTTTAGAATGAAAATAAAATTTAATCCCTGATATTTATCAGGGTTTTAAAAATAATGAGAAAAATTACATCACATTCCATTAAAATATATTCTTATATTAATTGATTTACACTAAATTGTCACATATTCTTAAATTATAATACATTTTTTCAAATCATATTATTTATCTCCAAATATATTTAATGTTTTATTCAATGTTGTTATAAATAAATTAAGAGATTCATTTAAATCCTAAATTTATATGACGGAATAACAAGGAACATTCCTAAAAAATTTAATCCACTGATTTTCTATAGTTGATTGAACAACTTAACTTATTCAATATCACATAATTAATATAGAATTACATTGGAATTTTTTTTATTTTTAAAATAATGTTCAAGATAAACATAATTAAGTAAAATAAAAAGACAAGGTAAGTAAATAAAATTATAAAATTAATAAAAAAATAGAATTCTTAAATGGAATGTGAAGACACATTAGAAATTACCCCACCTTCATAATAAAAACATGTATCAACCCACTCATGTGAGTGAAACTCACCCTCTATGAGAGTTAAACTCATCACTGTTGGTGCAGTGTAGTGCATTAGGGTGCGTCATAGGGTCTTATATATAGTGCACTGTAGTATCTTGGTAGAATGACTAGGTGTTGGGAATGAAAATTATTGGACCACAGGTACAATGATATTTGAGAGATAAAATAAATTGTAAATGTGAAAATAAATGTAAATCATATTTACTGTTGAAAAACCGCTAAAATAAATGGGGTAAAACCCCATAGGAAAATAGAAGGATAACTATGGGTAAAAGTGGGTACACACTCCCTCATAATTAAAATGGTCAAAACTTATAAATAACTCTCTTGAGTATGCATGGAAACTACCTTAAAAAAAACCACACAAATTGATAAATTTCTTGTTGTGAGATGATTTTAAACCCATAAGGAGGGATCCCTTTAAATAGGCTTCCTCTCCCCATTCATGATCTTCTTCGCTAGTTGGTTTGGTGGGGTTTCACCACCAAACACACAGATAACCACCTACCTCCTTGAAAAAAGGGAGTATCACCATACATGAATAAGAAATACCAATATATCTCCCACATGGAGATTGATTGAGAAACAATAACATATCTACACATCATTTTTATATTCCAAACATGGTCCTCATGTCTCTATGAAGCCAGTTAGGGATCTCCACCATCTGACCTTGTCAGTTTCTATCACCTTCATCAGTCAATCCCAATGAACATGGTTATGGAATGAAAATATGGATTCATTATAATGTGGAAGGTTCTCTAAATATCAAAAAATAATGTAATTTTCGCATGTTTGTGTCCAAGATACTCTAAAAAAATTCTCATACAAATCACCTCTTTGTGAGCCTGTGTAGCTTCCATATACTCTAAATCCTTTGTGGATAAATCCAAAACAAACTATATCTTTTAAATCTATATCACAAATCATCCTCCAAGAGTAAACACATAACTTTTAGTGGATTTCCTCTGGTCATAATCACTTGAAAAATACAAATCAATATAGCCTCAGATAGTGAAATCTGATCCTTCATAACATAATGTATGATATGTGGTCTCCTAGAGGGAGACCCATTATATAGGATAAAGGAACAAGGCCATGTGGCCTGAATACAAGGCTTTAAACCCCATTTTTTGGCCCAAAGGGCCCTTCGGTGAATAGTACTACTACAGTACCCGGATTGCTACAATTCTTTCTATAGTAAAACTACTAATGCAGTCCCTTCTACATTGCCTCCACCACTACAGTGTCACTACTACTATAGTTCTGTCGCTGATATTGTATTGCTACAGTGCCCTACTTCTGTATTGCTGTAGTACTATGAAATTCGTCCCTGCACGGATTTGATCCTTGGTCTTTTGGATTCTAAGCACAAGCCTTTACCACATGGGTACATGCTTGTTAGAAACCCCATTCTCTTTACTGGACATCAAAGAATCAACATAGAGGATAAAATAAAAGTATCTGGACGGGGATGGATATTATCATACATTCTTTCAAGTTGAAGTGTTTCAGGAGTTTCTATAAATAATTCTTCTACGATAGAAAAAATATTCCAATTATTTTTGTCTTATAAAATTTTCATACCATGAATCTTATTAGCTAGTCCCAACTCCATCATATGAAAATACCTAACCAAAAATACCTTTCTATCCTAGATATAATCATCATTGGGTCATGAAAGTAACCTGCCATCCACATAAAATAGACTAAATTATGAGATAATTACTATCTGAACCCCTAAAATAGGCACAAGTATATCAATGATGTTTGTTGTATCCAAGGACCGTGATATAGGAATCAAATAACATATACCAATACCTTAATTCCTGTTTCAGATCATAAATAGATTTTTTCAACCAGAAAACCAATTACTCTTTGAATTATTATAGAAAACCATTCATTTTGAGAATATAGACATCTTTATCAATATGACATTAGAGAAAAGGTAGTATTCACATACAACTACTCTAGATGTGAACTATATGTAGCACATATCACCCAAACTATTTAAATAATCATCATTATAACAATAGGATAAAATTATTCATTGAAACCAATAACTTCTTTCTCAGAATATCCTTTGACATCATTATTTCATGATATCTTTCCACCTGGTCCTTTCCATACCAATTGATCTTAAAAACAATTTTTTCCCAATATCATTACTTACAAGAGTTATTGCAACAATATCCCAATAATTGTTCTTATATAGGGCTTCAAGTTACTCTTTTCATCGCCACCATCCATGATGATACATCTTGACTCTAGGTCACCTATACAAAATAAGATGGATCTCCATACTTTGGGAATAATTAGTACCCAATATTTCTCTCAGTAATATAGTCTAAGTTCCATACTAGTGCTCTTTTCTCTTTAGTTGACCATAGTGTTCGAGACTAAAATGGTACTTGATCATTGAACTTTTTTAATTTCTCAGAGTAAACAGTTTCTTCCTTGAAATTTGCCTTCACATTTGTTGTATTAGTTTCTGCATTCTCTTTTATCATATCTCCATCAATTTTTATTTTTACCTCGTCTTTTTAAAAACATTAAATCTATACAGATGATATGTTTTGGGTAGTGGAGTCCCAAAAATGATACCCCTTTTCACCATTAGCATATCCCAATATAATACATTTCCTAGATATCAAATCAACTTTTGATATTTCCGGGTCATAAAACAATGCATATACAAGAATTTCAAAAGTATGTAACCGAGAATAGGTGGTGGGTTTACTAGTCTACATCTCCATCAACATCTTTAGATAAATCTCCATTGAAAAATATTAGTTGATCACATAGTAGTTGGTATTCACTACTTCTACCTAGAATTATTTGACAATTCCAACAGTCTTCAAAATCACTCTTGTTATATCCAAAATGGTTATGTTAATACTCTCTTCCACTCCATTATGTTGAGAAGTGTATGCCACCGTGAATTTTATATTAATTAATTCTTACTGAAAAAAGTACCAAACTCACCACTTGTGTATTATCCACCATTTATAGTCCTTAAACACTTGATATTATTTATATATTCAAGATCCTTCCATAATTTGAGTGTTTTAAAGACTTCAAGAACATCCTATTTCATTTTGATTTGGTAAACCCAACATCTCCTGAAAAAATAATCAATGAAGGACACCAAGTACCTTTTTCCTCCTAGGTATATAACTGGTGTTTCGAAAAACATCAGAAGGGGTCAAATCTAGGATCTATTTTCTTATCTTGGATAATATCCTAATATTCAACCTATGCTTATTTCTCAAAACAATATTCACATAAAATGGTAATGATAAATGTGTTTTCCCATGTAAAAACTTCCCAACTACAAGAATATTCCGGCCTCATTCTATCATATGGCCAATATTGTGATTTTATAACATCATTAATTATTTCATTGAGTTATTTTATGTAAAAAATATCTCTACCACCTTTCATGTTTCACCCATAACAACATAAATTTTATTCAAGATTTTTACTAACTTCATCACCATAGGATCACCCTTTACCATTATCATCACTACATTATCGATGATATTCTTACATATGATGTCATAATATTAGAATAAAAAGAATATGTTCCTCTTTAATCCCATAACATGGAATACTCCACTAATAGTTTGAAAAATACCATCATGCATATTTAGTTTGATGGTCCTGACTCCAACAATATTCAAGGTGTGATCATTCCCCACGTACAAAAGTCCATCCTGGATAGTTTCATACTAATTAAACCAATCTGGTCAAGAATTCATGTGCTATATTATTCTTGAATTAATTATCCATATGCTGATGATATGATTCCATTTTTTAATAGTCATCCCTGATTCAATAACTGGTATATCTCCAAAAGTACTCACCACATTTCCATTCCTGTCATGATTCTAACTCCAATTGGTACCACATTCCATAATCACACCTCTTGGTCTTTTATCAATCATCTATATGCAATTATCTTTCTATAGCCCTACCTACGTTGTCATTTTCCACAATGTAAAATTATTAATGGTGAATTTTTTGATCTTGAATTTTTCTTATATCTAGATGCATCGTCAACATAGAACCTCCTTTATTTCTCAAAAGTGTATCTAATAATATTAATAATTTTTTTCATGTTAAATATTAACTAGATTCAAAATCACATATCATAATATGATTTTTGAGTATTTTTAATAAGAAAAAAGAAAAAAATAGTGGGCCATAACCTTGCTCTGATACCACTTATTGGGACTAGAACTGATTGGACCAAAATTGAACTGATAATAGAGAGATAAAATATGGTGAAAAATGAAGAAATAAATAGAAAATATGGAACATGAAAAAACAACCAAAATGAAAGGCGTAAAAAACCATGAGAAAATAGAAAGACCACTATGAGTAAAACTAGGTACACACTCCCTTACAATTATAAGGATAAAAATTCACAAATATCTCTATTGAATATATTGGGAAACAATGGCACAAAATAACACACAAAATGTTGAAATTATAGAGATAAGATGATTCCAAAACCCCTAAGAGAGAGCCCTTTATATAGGTTTCCTCTTTCCATTCCTAATATTCTCCACTAGTGGGTTTCATGGGTATTGACCACCCACCAAAAATCAAACCACTTAACTTCCTTGAAAATAGAAGGAGGAGGCACTGTCCTTAAAAAAACCATCGACATTGTAAAGGGATAAGTCATCAAGTTGGTGGTTTGGGGAAATGGAAGAGGCCAATGTTTGACTAGTTTCTAATGAAGGATGAGAGGCCAAAAAGCCCATGGAATTGGCTAGAAAAAATGGATATAAGAGACATGTTCCTCTGGAAAAAATTTAGAAAAATGCTCTCGAACTCTATTTTAACTCATTTGTATCTCCTAATTTCCAAAGAAATATGTTTCTATCTCTATCAATACATTATTTTTGGATTTTGGGGAAGTAAAAATATATTTTTGAAATTTTAGTTGTTGTAATTTTTAGA
This sequence comes from Viscum album, assembly GCA_963277665.1. NCBI lineage: Eukaryota > Viridiplantae > Streptophyta > Magnoliopsida > Santalales > Viscaceae > Viscum > Viscum album. Next base: position 903,716,879 of record OY728166.1, on the reverse strand, counting down.
TAATTTTATCTGCGTCATTTATATATTTAAATTTTATAATTGTATAAATATATAATACAATTTGTATGTTCTTTTTATAATTTATATTATATTTAATGATTTATGAAATTTATATATGATGTTAGAATAATTTAACTTGTGTTGGCAGACTAAAAATTAAATATTTTTATTATGGGAAAAATCATGTTTAAAGGTTAAGTGAGAACCTAGATATAGAAGAACCATACAGAGAAATTGGACAACATAATGCATCACCACATTTATCCATGAAAAGTTAATTATATTAGTACCATGTACCTTGTGATGGATCCACATTAAACATGAAAGTCTATCCCCTCTAGTTCATCTTTGACCATCTCCTCAAAGAATATTGCCATTTCGTCCCAATCATTAATGTATTATTCCACACTTATATTTTCTTCATTAAATCCATGAATTAAGATTCAGTCTTGAGCCTCTATCCATGTTGATTTATTATTATTGGGATCTATCTCAATCACACTTTCATACATTCTATTGGTTTTCTCCTTTGATGCATATATTTATAAAACCTTACCATACATATTTTTCTTAGAAGGAAGGTGAATCTCTAATATGGGAGTAATCAATCGATCCTATTCTTTTCAAATTTCAATCCATTCATGTTGGTTTTGGCCTATACCGATAGTAGAACACGAGACACCCCTCTTCATTGGTAAAATGTTATTGGAAACCACTATTTATAGATCTCTATGTACTGTGTTAGCTACCCTCTCTATGCACACTGAAAATCATTTGACCCTATTGATGGGTATCACTTCAGAAGACTTTGGTCATCGATCTTATTTAATTGACCTAGTTTCCATTGGTTTGGTCAAGAAGGATTAGTCCTTTTTACCTATGGATTTCATAGATTAGGACATCAGGAACTCTCCTAGATCGAGTCCTCCTTTATTAGAATTTTTATCATCTTAATGAAGGATAATTCCAATATATGGGTGCTATCCACACTCGTAGGAGACCAGAATGGATTCATCTTCCCCTCAGGGATCCTCAAATGTAGCAGATCCTTCCAAAATTCACTGGTCACCTTGCATCAAGCCTGGGAATTCAACATGTGTTCCCTTCAAAGAACTTTCCATCCTTTTCCATTTATACTTTGGTTTTTACCATCCTTCATCATTATAATTTCCCTTGAAATCACCTCATAGAATATAGATGTTTTTAGGGACCAGAAATCTAGAGTACACTTTCTGCATGACACCAGAAACAAGGCAACATTGCATGTAGGAATGGCAGGGTCAATTTACCCATAATGGGATAACTCGGAGCACTCCACTATGAGGATTCTATCTTGGGAACCAAACCCTTGAGTTGAAACCTCATTAGAACCTACTCCTAAATATAGAGAGAGATCCTATAGTGGAATTTCATTAGAGGCATGAACCTTGACCACTTCCTTGGGTGTTGCAGAACTAGCTCCCCCTCTATTTGAGTTACAAGAATGAAAATGTCTTGGAGCTGTTGAAACCAAATCCTTCCCCATGATACCATTTCTAGATGAAATGGGATATGAAAATACCATTTTATCATTAGAGATGACCACATCATAAGAATTCATCCTAGATTCACTAGAACATGTGTTAATAAATAGAGAACTATAGAGAATTTTATCTTTACCCTCACTACTAACCTCTTAAACGAGAGGTCTCGTATCCCCATTCCATAAAATAAGATGACACTCATCACTACCATAGGGCACATGTTATTTAACACGGAATTATATCAGTGCTATATAAACGTGCTGATGGTGGTCACTTTTATCACTTCTAAAAAAGCACTCATAAAAGTGCACCCTTTATCAGCACATTTTTTAGCACTGATAAATTTTCCACTATATTAGTATTTTTCCTAGAACTGATAAAATTTTTTAATAAATTTTTTCCAATATATATAAAATTATCATATTTTTATTCAAAAATTAATGTTTATTTATATATATTAATTGAAAAAGGAATGCATGTGTTTAATATAACTTTGTTATGTTAATATTTTTTTTAATAATTTAAACAAGTATATAAATATAAATAATGTTTCTCTAATATAATATATTTGGATTTATATATTTATATCAATGTCTATGTGTGAATATGTATTATAATTATGTCATGTGTGTGTGTGTTTTGTGTATATGTATATACAGATGTATGTATCTGTATGTATATGTGTATATGAAAATATACATGGGATACATATGACTTGTGTACATGTGTATGTATGGAATTTACTTATTTCACATTTGATGTATATTTTTCTTTTTTAGAAATTTTTTGGATTTTTTTCTATATTAACAATAATTATTATTATTAATTTTTATATATATGGATAGTATTTATTAATTTTTTTATTAAGTTGTATTATCTTTAAAATGTATGGAATTTAATATTATTTATTCATTTTTCATATTTATCTATTTCTATTTTTGATTGAATTTTATCATTTTTTATTATATATATATATATATATATATTTACTATATGTTTGTAATTAATATGAATAATATTTATTCCATCTTTTAAATTATTTTTGAAACATTGAAAATACTTTTGAAATGTAATTAATTAGTCTGTTTGAATGGTTTTTTATTAATTTTTTAATTTAAATAGTTAATATTGTCCTAATATATTAAATTTTATTTAACCACTTTAATATTATTTCATTTAATAATTACCTTTCCCAGTTTGTATATTTATTTATTTCTAATATTTTTGTAATTTATTCATTATTTAAAATGTATACATATTTATTTAATATGTTTTAATATTTTAAATATGTATTCAATTTTATTTTAATACAAATTAATTTTTATTTTTTAATAATTTCTCTAATTAATAAAACTTATCTATTTTTAAATAAAGGAAGCTTTTACTTTTTGGAAAGTCCACATTCCATAAAAAACTTATCCATGTTTTAACATTTTTGACGTCTTTTTGTCTCTAATCATTCAAATTCACTCTTTCTTAACATCCATACAATTATGACTATATATTACTCAATAATGTTAAAAATATATTTATAAAAATATATTTTTAAATAAATATTTAGAAATATATATTTATATTAATATATAAATATATTTATCAATTTATATTCACTATATTTATAAAACTATAAATTTATAATTATAAATAAAATATAGATAATTTTTAAAAAAATTATTTATATAATTATAAATAAATTATTATATATTTAAATAATGATAAAATTATTGTAAATATACTTAAATATTATATTTAATTTATATATTTATATTTATATATAATTATATTTTAATAAATATAAATATAGTTATATTATTATACATGATTATATAATTATATTTATAATTATATACAAATATTTATAAATATATTTACAAATATATTTTATTATAATTATTATTATAATTATATATATATAATTATATTTATATATACATATTTACAATTCTTTTAATGAATTTATAATTATATAAATATATTATTATTTTCATAATTACATATAATTACATTTATTTATAATTATATTTATAAATACATATTTAAAATTCTTTAAATATATTTATAATTATATACATTTGTAATTATTAATAATTATATATTTTTAAATTTTTTCAATTATATTTTTCAATATTAATTGTATATTCATTAATAATGTTAAAAATAAATTTATAAAAATATAATTGAAAATAAATATTTATAAATAAATATATTTTATTTATATATTAATATATTTATAAATGTATATTTACTATATTTATAGATAAATATTTACAATTATTTCAATATATTTATAATTATATGCATTTATTTTTATTTATATTATATACATTTAAAATTTTGAATTATAATAATTATATTATAAAAATTAAATTTTTAGGTCTTTATTATCAGCTAAGTTGTAGCGCTGATACATATATATTTTATGTGCACTTTTAAGTGCTGATAATGAGGTATTTTATCAACACATATTATTTTACTGTGGATAAAACTCCTCTTTATCAGAAATTTTTTATATGTTCAGACAAAACTCATCCTAATCTTTTAGACAGAACTCCAATATAGTTCCTTATAGATCCCTCCATTCAATCAATTTCATAACTGATGCTTTGCCATCACTCTCCCCCAATAATCAAAGTGGAATTGACACTTTCAAATCCCAAGGTATGTGATTTGTTATTTTCTACTCCCCTCAAACATCTTTGTTTGTTTTTAAATTTCATAAATGGTTTGAATGACATAGAAAATCTACCTCATTGATTCTCCACCCAATCTCTCTAACCTTGATCCATTATTGTTTCACCCTCTCCCTCACCCTAACGCTCATTTCACTCAATTGTTCCTTCTATAATCAAGGGTTTACACACAAGATTGTGGTTGGTTTCCCCATGTTTAATGCTTTATATTCAAGAGCTATATTTGATTGTATTTTTAAATTTATGTTTTAGATACCTGAGGATAGTATTATGCGGGTCTCAATATATTTTCAATGGGAAACCATGTATCACTTGGTTTATATTTAATATAAAGATGTTTTAATTTTAAAATGCGTAGTTTAAATTTGTTTTGGTTAACTTCAGACACAATTTTTTTGATAAAATACATGAATGGACATTATAAATAAATTATACTATGTTGAGTGGTATTATAGGCATCCAAGTGGTTTCTAAAGGTCTCATAGGATTTTAATGAGGTGTTATTGGTTATTAAGGGAAGTGTTTAATACTTATAAAATGTTTAAGACATTTTATAAATATTTTTAATTTCATTTCAATATAGTTTTGTAATTAAAATTTATAAGGAATGAATATAAGGCTCATTTAGAACCCTAAAAAAAGTGTTTAACCATTAACTAATTTTCAATGGATGTTCTATGGGTTTTACTTGGAATTTTCTTTATAAAAGATTTATAAGTATGGTATAAATCATCTATTGGTTATTTATTTACATTATATGTTCATAGTGATTAAAAACTAACATAATGATATTGTATGTTATTTATTATGGTTTTTATAATTCAAACCTCATGTAAGACCAGGTACATAGGTACAAAATCCTATATCAAGAGAGGTCCATTCCACTAGATTGAGCATCAACCCAGTTAGTGAAGTAATTCCTATGGTTCACCACTATCAATTGAAGTTATTAAATCCTTCCTTATAGTTTATAGTGACATAGTGTTCTAGGTCCCCCTATCCTTAGTGACTGTAGGGTGTTTTTCCCTAGTGGCATGTTTTAAAGTAATTATTCATTTGGTTTGTTTTTCACTTGTTGTAAGTTGGTATTACCTTCTTATATTATTTATTCATTCTTGAGATTTAGTTCTATTTAATAAAATAGTCATTCAATATTATATTAAAATGATATTTTTTAATTTTTGAAAAGGATTTTTTAAATGGGTGTGTTAATAAATGATGATTTAGCCTAGAAATGTTTTCAAACTGATTATTTTTATCCATGTGAATTTCTTAAATATAATTTACTCATACAACCCCAATTATATTGTTCGTTGGTTTAGCTAGAAGATTGAGAACCCCTACACAAGACTTCTGGTTTGTTTAATTTGTTAAATATTAATATTAATAAATCAAATACGAAAGATATGAATCGAAAATGGTTGGATTCTAATCAAATGACCAAAAAGTGTGAGAACAAGGTGAAAGAGAACATCATGTTTGAAAAAGATCATGCATATGTACCTTCTCAAACTCTTTGTTTCTGTTTGTGATTTTTTTATTCAACTATAATTTTTCTATAGGATTTGTGAGAACACTTGGTCATTCATAGAAATGATCGAAGTTATAAATGTTAGACTAAACATGGGGAAAACATAATGTACCTAGTGATTGGGATAATACTACATGTTAGGGATCATCTAATATGATTACAAGTGTGAAAAATTATGAGCACTTTATTTAGTATATGTTACAAGTGTGAATGATAATGAATATCATATTGAAGAAATGAAAATAACAATTGAAGATGAACATCTTGATTGTCCAAAATTGTTTATGAATTCATGAGTTGGGTAAAGAAGCCATTGTATGATGGTTATACGAAATATATACCATTTTCTTCCATATTGAAGCTATATAATATAAAATATAGAAGAATATGGAGTGAATCTATGTTTACTGAACAATATTATCTCTTGAATAATATGATACCATAAGATAATGAGATTCCTTGATTAATATATGATGCCAAAAAAAGTATTTGTTCCATGGGTAAGATCTTTGAAATAATACATGTATGTCCAAATGAAAATATACTATTTCAAAATGATTATTAATCACTTAAAAAATTCATATATTGTGGTTCATATCCATACAAGAAAGTCGAATTAGTTCCTATAAATTTTTTATGGTGCTTTCTAACCATTCTAAGGGTTAACAGCCTATTTAGAAGTGAGAAGACTACAATGTAATTGGTGTGGTACACAAATGTAATAAATAAATATGGTAAAAATCATAACCTTGAAGACTGTCCTGAGTGGAAAAATTGACTATGAGTATCCTATATTTGGAAATAAGTCGAGAAAACTTTATCTTGTGCTCCTTATAGATGGAGTGAATCCTTTTGGTTTTCAAAGAAGTACTAAAAAACATGATGGGTTATGTTGGTTTATTTTAACTTGCTACTAAAATTAAGATTAAAATAGAAATTAATTTTGTTATCTATACTTATATCAGGAAAAAAATCAAATGGGTAATGATATTGATGATTATTTGAATCAATTGATCGATGTTTTGAAACTATAATGGGATTCCAGTGTTATGTTTTATGATTCTTATGGAAATAAAGATTTCACATGGAGATACATGTTGTATGATACGATAAAAAGTTTTCCTTCTTATGAAAATTTTGTAGGATAAATCATTAAAGGAACTCAAGGTTTCCCCATTTGTGAAAAAGGTACACACTCAATTAGGATGAAACATTAATCAAATATCGTGTTTCTATGACATCACATATGTCTACCATGACAACATAAATACTAATCTTGGACTAAAAAAATGATGGGAGTTTAGATAAATGTAAAAATCCATCTCCACTAATAGGTGATCAACTATTTTAAAAAAGTAATAGATATAAACACTTATTTTTTTAAACATTTTTTGAAAACCCATATGAAAATTAGTTGAAAAAATAGATCACTTTTTTTTGAATTACCATACTAGAATTTATTGTATGTTATACATTTCATTGATGTTATTCATGTGAAAAAAATATAGGTGATAGTGTCATTGATATGTTACTAAATTAACATGAAAAAACAGAGGCCAAAATTAAGTATATGTTGCCCATGATTGACATGGGGATACAAGAAGAGTCGGTTCTAGGGAAGGGTAAAATACACACTTTTTTCCTTAATCTACATAAAATCATTACAAACAAGAGATATATAAGTTTTTAAACTTCCTAAAAGATGTAAAGGTTCCATGGAGTATTTATGAAAAAAGAATAATATTATTTTAATGAATGATTTAATGTTAAAGGTCTTGAAATCACATGTATTCCGTGTTTTTATAAAAGATCTAAAGAATATAGGTTTACATTGCATTTTTTCTAAAAACATCCATCATAAATTAACCATGATTTGTGTATTTTTCAATGCTCAATGCAACCGATTTATAGACTATGAGAAATTTCAAACTATGGAAAAGGAATTTTTGAATATAGTATGTGAAATATAGACGTTCTTCCCTCGATCATACTTTAATATAATGGTTCACTTTGTTAGATATATTTGACTATGTGGTCATATATATTATAGATGGATAGACCCCATTGAAATAAATATAATTATTTTAAAATGGTATACCAAAAATCCATGCCATCTTGATGGTTGTATTGTGGATCAATATGTTATTGAGGAAGCCATTTATATTTGTAGAAACTTCCAATCTGATGTGGAGAGCATTGGTCTACCAAAATATCATCACACCCGGAGGCTAGTGGGTGAAGTAATTTTAGGATTAAATATTTCTGAACTTACTATTATAGAGTAGTGTCAGAATCACCATTACATTTTAAATAATAGTTTAGAGGTTATTCTATATGTTGATACCCCTGAAGGAATTATTTGGCATTTTAATCCATTAAGGGTTAAAAGGAGTGTTGGACTCCTCATGTGTTAATCATGTTTTAATGATCACAAATCCTATTCAAACATGTATTCCTGTGTAAACTATCACAAATCATTTGTACTGATGATTAATATATTTTTTCATTAAGTAAATCTATCCAAGAACTTAGTTGCTACATCATGTTTGACTATTGTACACTATATTTACTTTACTTTATAGTGATTTTCCTTGATAAATGATTAAGTCTAATCCATTATCAAAATATCACTACATAAGTCTGAATACTGATATTTGGATAAGTATGAGACACTATGAACAATCAGACACAATGAAAAATCAGAAATCATGAACAATCAGACACTGTGACACATAGAAACCATAAATAATCGTACACCATAAACACTCAGACACTTTGAACACTCAGACACCTTGAAGAATTAGACACCGTGAAATGCAGACATCGTGAAACTCAGTCACCATGAAGAATCAGACACCGTGACATCCAGAAACTGTGAACAATCAGATACGAGGAACAATTAGACACTGTGACCATGAGACACCGTGACGATGAGACACCATGACCGTGAGACACCGTGACCATGAGACACCGCTTCATGAAGACACCAGTTCAAGGAGACACCATCCCATAACATACTAGGACACCGTTTCTTAATCTGTTTTGTTGTTTTTTTAATTTAATCTCTAACTATCATATTTGAAGATGTTAAATGCACTGAGTTAATTAATGTTTCTTTATAGACATGTCACATGACAGTCTGAGGTATATGGTGCAGAATACATGAAACTGTCAGCTCAAACACATGCACTCCAAGAATAAAATAAAATTGCTGCTCAGAATGACAAATATGAATGAATGAAAAACAACGTGAATCAAGTGTGTGTGATAATGAAAGATAAGAAAAAAATAGAAATTTTTTAAGAGATATGTGACACATGTAATTAGATGCTGAAGAACACATGAGGAATACATGAATCCTAGAATAGAGAACATCTTTGCACTATGAGCACCATTAAGAACACGCACCAGATCTAACTGACTTAAGATACTCTGTTTTTTACACGAAGAATTGATACTTGTATCTAATTCATCTTAGAAGTCTAAAGCTACAAAGACTAACACTCAGAGAAATTTTAAACCTATCTCGATATTTTTTCTCTGTTGTGTATCTTTTTATTGACTTTCGAGCAGTGTGTATAACTAACACACTCTGTCTCTTCCATTAAACTGAATGATACAAGATATTCTTTATCAAACGTATTTTTACACTTGTGTATACCCATGGATAAGTGTAGAAGAGGTGTCTATGTGGCCTGATACCTTATACCCATGAAGAACTGTGGAAGAGGTTGTGTGACCTAGAGAGTCATGTGTATTGTTGTTACCCATATCTAGGGTGTGGATCAAGTTTATTTATATAAACTTCTTGGGGAAAGGTGATCACTAAGTGAAGTGGATTAGGTCTTGGCTTGAGACCGAACCACTTGTTTTATTTCTACTGTGTTACTCAATTTATTCTTCCTCTGTTTTACTAACTAATTCAGGAATCACTAAATTTACTTTGATAGTTAATCGTGGAAAGTAGTTAGAATTGTTTTCCCTTATTAGAATAACTTCAAAAGTAATATTAATAACTAATATTAAGATTACTAAGAAATAATCGATTTTCTAAGAAGTTATTTAAATATTCAAACTCTTATACCCGTATTACATTGATTAACTAGGATGTATTTAATTTTATTAGTGAAAACTTTTAAAAATATCCCTTTGAATAGAAATTTTTATAATTACTCAATTCACCCCCTCTTGAGTAACCTACTCTGACCAACATTTGGTATCATAGGATTGTTTATTAAGACTCTGTTGTTAAATTTATGCAACTATGGCTGTTGTTGTACCTTAAAGATCTTTAAATTTATGTCAATTCCAAATTTCAAGCTCTTTAAACATATTTCATTAGTATGGATTATAGGTTGGAAGGTACTTCAACCAATAGAACAACATTCTTTAATGGAACCAACTATGCTCAATGGAAAATCAAAATGAAAATTCATTTAGAATGCACGAGCTTTCAAATCTGGTCTTCAATTCTAGATGAATATAAGATTCCTTCTACTGATAGAACCACTTGGGATGAAATTACAAAAACTGCCTACAATAACAATTACAATTCTATGAATGATTTATATTAATTCTTAGGAGATGAGGAATTCAATAGAATTTCTGCTTGAAAAACTGCCCATGAAATTTGGGATACTTTGTCTATTTCACATAAAGGAAATTCTAGTGTGAATTAAATGAGACTTATTACTTGTACCATTAAATATGATAACTTTAAAATGAAACCTGATGATAAAATTTCTAACATGTATCTTAGGTTTAATGAAAATTTCAACACAATTATTTCTATTGGAAGAGACGTCAATGCTATGGAAAAGATCATGATAATTCTCAAATGTCTACTTGACATATGGAGAAGAACCATTGTCTCTATTAGAGAGTCACGTGATATCAGCAAGATACCTATAAAAGAACTCATTGGGAAACTGATGATGTATGAAGAGAATCTTAAAGTCAACAAAGAAGTGGGGGACGAACCAAAACAAAAATCAGTTGCATTCGAGACCACTACCTCCAAACACAAAGGAAAAAAGAAATTTATAAGTTTCTATAGAAAATTATAGTAGTGAACAATCATCACCTCACAGTGATAAAGAGATGGCTCAGCTATCCAGAAGATTCACGATATTTTACAAGAAGAATTTTTTTTAGAAATCTTAACTTCAAGGGAAAATATGACTGAAAAGGATGTTAGAAGAGATACTGGAAAAGAAGTGACAAGACTGATGAGATTGTCTACTATGAATGTAAACACAAAGGACATATCAAGGCCGAATCTCCAAAGATCAAGTAAAAAAATAAATATGAGGATAATGACATAAAATATAAAAAAGAAATGAAATAAACCTGGAGTGATTATGAGGACAGTTGAAGTGACTCAGAAATATCAAATGATGAATAGGCTAACAAAGACAATATGTGTTTTATGAGAAACACATCTGAGGTAACACTGGATTCTCCTGTACATAATTCATACTATTATGAAGATGAGAGTGACTCTGAAAATATGTCTAATGAAGATAATTTTTAATACTAAAATATGATTTAAGAAAAATTTAATGAAATAAAAGATAAATATAAATCTTTGAAGAAACAACAAGCTCTTTCTGTGACTGTCAAATCTGAACTCACATTGAAAAAGAGAAAAATGCTCAACGGCTCAAGGAGAAAAATAAATTAAAAGTTTATAATGAGCAATTGAAGAATGACTTAGAAATGTTTACCATTTAGAAAAACACTCTTACTCAAATTATAGGTAAACAGATTTCCCCTAAGTATAATACTGACATTATCTATCAACCTGGAAAAAGAAATTTTGGGAGAACAATTTTTTTTCTAAATCTAGGACATACATCATTATTCCCAGTTTAGGAAACAAATCAACTAGTTCAAGTTATAACACACTTTCTACTATTTCAAGTTTTACTAGACCAAATAGAGCTTATTTTTCAAATACTTTACATAATTCTTATAGGAAACCTATTAGGAAAATGTGGGTTCCTAAAGGGATTATTACTAATATTACTGGTCCCAAACAAGTATGGGTACCAAAATCTGCTTTTTCTTGATCTTTTTGTAAGAAATATGCTTAAAGAGTTCCTATAGAAAGTTATGGTACTTGGACAATGGATGTTCAAGACACATGACAGGAGACTACTCATGCTTCAAGTGTAACACCCCAGGTAATTAAAGAATATGACATTTTCATATTTATCCATATTTGTGAATAAAATATTAATATGACTTTAAAGGGGATGCTATGCTCGATGGCGTACCCAATATGCAACAACGAGTTTCTTGGAAATCTTACGTTGCACTCTAATAATAAAATAATATTATTTTAAATGGTAGTTAACAAGTTGCCGTTGTATTGGCGGGAATGGATATAAATAACTAACATATGATTATATATGTTTTTAAATGTTTTTACATTTATCCAATAAAAGATAAAGGCTTAAAATACAGAAAGAATTCAATTTTTGGCGTATATGACCTAGTTTTCACTAATGGTTCACTTATCTCCTTTTGATGGCGAACCGTCATTAAATATAGTTTTGTTCACTCTTATAAATTCTATTGGACCAAATAAAACTCTTCTTGAGATTCGGGACATCAAAATTTACTTTGTGTAAATTTTTGTTATCTTTCTGATAAAGTTCATTTTTTTTAATGAATAGTGTAAAATGTTGTATTTTAAATTCAAAACCTCTTTTTAATCTAATTTATTTATATGATTAGATTATATTTTTAATTGGTATTAATGTGTAATATGAATATATTTTTACCATTTAATCCAATGGTGGTCATTGGAATCAATTTCACTTTGAAATTAGACTTAAACTGGTGCCAATCTTTTGATACTTATTGTTTTATAAAAACACGCTATTTTCTCTGACAACGGTAATTAATTATTAAATTAATTAATGTGACTTATATGTTTTTAATTTTGTAAAATAGACTTCATTTTTGAATTTGTAATATCAAATATAGCTTAGGGTGAATTTTTGGTAATTTTCTGAAAAACTCCAATTTTTGATGAATAGTGAAACCACTAAGTGGTAATCAAGCAAACTGATTTTTCAGTTAAATGAATGTTTACCACTAATGTGTATTAAATTTTGAAAATCCGACATACATGGTTGTCATTATTATGTAAAATGTGGTTCAATGGGATGAAAATATTTTTTTTGGTGAATAGTAACTTTTTTCATTAATCGCGATTAGAGGTAATTAGCGTAATTTAAGGTAAAAATGATATTATAAAAATATGAAAACACCATGAAACTTGTCCTACCCCTATTGGATGAGTCATGGACGACCCAGACAACCCATGGGTCGATTTAGGGGACCCTATGGAGCCTCTTGGGTGAGATAATGACTTTAATGCTTTTTTTTAAATAAAGGTGAAAATGACACTAACATAAACTGTTTTACTAAAACAATTTTTAGAAGGGGTAATACTAATCATATTTTTGTCTATAAATACTATTTGGAAAGCTAAAAACATTTCCTACATCATAGTAGTTTTGTTTATAATTTTTAGACTTTAAATAAATTAAATTATTTATGACATCATGATGATGCAGCGATGACCTCATTATTTAACGATTTAAATAAAATGGAAAGATAATGTAATATCTAAAACCTCCACATGTCCAAAACCTATTAGATGGGAATATTTAGAAGCCTTATCATCTTATATTCAAATTATATCAATGTGGGACCTTAGAAATTCGAAGCACTTTTGAAAATAAAATAATAGTTTCATGATTTCCAAAAGTGCCCCTCCTATCCTCTTATAAAAGGCCCCCAGCTCTACCTCATTTCAAATACTCCTCAAGCCTTTGGATCGGCCATACCCTGACCATTTACTCTCTCCACATCCGTCTCCTCATCCTAGCGGATTCCATTTGGGAAGAATCCTTTCAAAGGAAGCCTTTAGGCTCAAATCAAAAGGAGTTACACTTTTAAAGGTAATTCATTCTATCATGTACATTTTTTTATTTTGCTTCTCCAACCCCCTAAAATCTTTTTATTTACTTCTTTTGTAACAACACCAGTATATTCAATATACTATGATGTTGTTATAATATTTATTCGAGCTACACTCTCATACAACTACATCAAATGGTTAAAGAACATACAGTTTCCGTGGATGGAGAAATTCTGCCTCCCGAAACGATGATTGTTCAATACTCATTTAACACCTTCAAAGGTGGACATTATGATGTCACTATTTTTATATATGATATATAATATGTTTATTATTTCCTTAAGCTTCTGTATTTTTCATTTATGGCATACCATTATTGTTTCCATTATGGGTAAACACGATATCTTCATTTTAGGAAGTGCGGACTACCGCCCCCTGAAAGTGATTTGATTCGTTAATACCATATGTGGGATGTGTAAAGGATAAAGTTAATGATATTATATATGTTAATATAATGGAATTATAATATACTCTTATATCATTATGATTCCATTCAAGAAAATATGAAATAGAAATGGAAGTAGCGTTCATGCGTACGTACGGCTTACCGTCTCCATGAACGGTGTTTTTCATTTCTTACCTCTAAATGTGATGTAATATTATAAATACATGTATATGATGAATATATATGATATATATGTTATCCAAATAATTAATATCATTCTGAATATAACGAACCTTTAACCAAATTAACAACATGTAAGTGTAAGAAGTCTATTTTTGACTTAAGAACCAAATACCGAAAAATTGAACATTATTAACTTAAATGATTACATGATGTTCATAACATGGTATAAAAGGAATAATGAACTTGAAAAAGGTTCTTAAGCATGTATAGATTAACTCATGTTTATTATTCAGGACATTAAAGAACGATCGAGTCAAGTCGGACCCGAGGTAAGGGATCCTACTCCTCTCTTTCTTTTTAAGTATGCTCTTTTATGTCATTCCTTTTAAAGATAATCTTTCTTGTTATTGGGATGTTCTTTTATATTACTCTTACTGTAATTTTTATTGTTCATATGATGAGAGACCCTATTCTCTCTCATCAATCCATTTTGGAAGTTTTATGTGGCACCGTTAGGCTGCCGAGTTTTCGTAAGGGATTTTTCATCTCACTTTTATTCCCGTGAGATTTGTGCTACATTTGACACAATTTCCTTTGAGTGGTGTATGTACTGCCCATTATTCTACTCTTTGTGTTATATAATTTCGTTTATGAGTATTTACATCAATGATCTATTGTCCTTCTTTCATGGGGTGTATGTTTTGAAAGATACCCAAGTCGATAAGGGAACCTTTCACCCTCTTTTTTTAAAAGACTTCTTTTGTTGGGTCTTTTAATTTACATATTGTTATGTTGGGATATGTTCTCATATATCCTTATTGATGTAAATTTTATGTCCAAGTGATGAGATACACTTTTTATCTCTCATCAACTCATTTTGATGTGACGCCGTTAGGCTGTCAAGGGAACTTCTTAACCCAATTTCGATTTCTTTGGGTTCAACATGTAGTTATTGAATATGTCATCCTTTGAATATGTGTGAACGACCTTTGATTATTTTACACTTAATATCCACTTATATTTGGTGTATTCGTTTGTCCAACATAATTATGTAATTGATTCATCCTTAAACAAAGGATACCGTCTTTGTAAGGGACTTCGTCTCAATATCCTTTCATTGAGGCATATTTTGTTTTATACACAACATTATTTTATACGGTGTATAAACCCCTTTGACTTTTACTTTTATACAAAAGGAATATTTTTCTACGAAGTGTTTTACTAAACGACAAAAAGGAATGTTTTTTTAACGTACGTGGTGACAACGACCTTTTCCACCGCCGCGAGTATTATTTGGTCTTTGGCTTCCTCAACAAGCCGTAATGTTTAAAAAAATAAATAAATACCATATACTCTTTTATGTATTTTGGTATTGAAAATGGTTTTGATAAAGGATTCTATTATGTCAATATATTTATGATATATTGTGATTGAAATGTGGAAATTTTATCATTCCTTTATATTGGTTTTATGTTTTATGATTTTATATTGGTACTTGGACATTTTAACGGGTGGTTACATTATAAACCATATGACGGGTGGTTCCGTGAATACCAGGACGGGTGGTTACGTTATAACCTCCAATTCATTGGGTATGGAAGTCGGTCGTATGTCTATTCCATTAAGTATGTATGGAAATTGGCCGTATGGCTATTCCATTAAGTGATATGTGTGGAAGTCGACCATATGGTTATTTCACTTAAGTATGTTTATGTCCCAAGTTACCTTTATATATGTTATGTGTTCTTTATATGGGTTTTATGGTAATCCTTTGGTTACAAAAAGGTAAGTAATGATACTTTATTCAGTGAAAAGTTTTTACTACTTCATGAAGGTGAAGGTATTACTTTGACAGAGTATACATGGTTTACTTGATGTTTGAAAAACTAACAGTTTTCATTCTTATGTATACATGTACTCATGTTTCCTTTCTATATTTTTATATCCCTTACTGATCTTTTTATGCTCATCCCAAGTTTTTGAAATGTTTTTCACAGGTCAAGGGAAGGGTACATGATGTGATGATAGTGTCAAGGATGTGTCAAGAAAGAATACATGTTTTATTTTAAATATGTTTCCGTTGATGGAAGAATGAATATTTTCTTTTATGTAACCACTTTGTTTAAATGTGGAATGTAATGCAAGTTTCGTGATCTAATTCTCTAAAATTCTAAACCTGAAAAGATCCTCAATTTGTAATCTTATAATAACTCAAGATTAAGTAAGGTTTAAGGCTGGGGCCTTATATCAAGAACTTAATAAAAACTGATGGAGGACATGTTACCTTTGGTGACAATGCCAAAAGAAAAAATTATTGGCCTTGGAAATATCGGTAACTCTAACTCAGTTTTAATTTCCAAAGTACTTTTTATTGATGGATTGAAATATAATATGATTATTATATCACAATTATGTGATTATGGATTTCATGTTATATTTGAAATTGATTCTTTCAATGTTTTTAATTGTAAAGAAGAATTAGTGTTTTCTATATCAATAAAATAAAATGTATACTCCATTATCATAGATTCTTTGGTTTCTCAAAATTCTTCATGCCTAAGTGTATTTCATAAAGTGTCTTGGATTTGGCATAGAAGACTAAGACATTGTAATATTCATTCCCTTAGAAATCTTACTATAAAATATTAGTCAAAGACCTACCCAAACATGAGTTTCCAAATGATAAAGTGTGTAATCCCAGTAAAAAGGGAAAGCTACACAAAATTTCCTTCAAACCAAAGAAAGAAGTTTCAATATATCAACCTCTTGAATTAATTCACATGGATTTGTTTAGACCATCTAGAGTCTCTAGTCTAAATGGGAAGCACTATGTTTATTTTCTTGTAGATGATTTTTCTAGATACAATTGGACCATATTTTTGGTTCACAAAAGTGAGGACTGATCTCTTTTTACCAAATATGCCAAGTTTGTGGAAAACCTTAGTGTAATTAAAATCAAATCCTTAAGAAGTGATCATGGTCGTGAGTTTGAGAATCAACTGTTTGAATCCTTTTTCTCACTAAATGGATATAGTCACAATTTCTATGCCCCTAGGACACCGCATCAAAATTCTATTTTAGATAGAAGAAATAGAACTCTACAAGAAATTTCTAGAACCATGCTCAATGAATATGATATACTTATTTTTTTTTTGAAGTTGTCAAAACAGAATGCTACATAATCAATAGAGTGTTTATTAGGCCTATTCTTAAAAGGAATTCTTATGAGTTATGGAACAATCGAAATCCCAAGGTTAGCTACTTCAAAGTTTTTGGTTGAAAAGTCTATATCCTTAACACTAAGGAAAATATTGAAAAATTATAATCCAATATTGATGAAGGAATCTTTTTAGGATATTCAACCTCTAATAAATCCTATAGAGTGTTCAATAAAAGAACTAAATGTGTGGAAGAATCTGTTCATGTCAAATGTTATGAAATAGATCCACGTGATCCTAAAACCATTCTAAAGGGCTTGTAGGATGATGTATCAAATCTGTACATTATTTCACAATCCTCAATCCATCATGTGAAATAATTTGTAGAAACTTCCAGTTCTGGAAATTCGTTAGACTCATGTCACAAAGAATTTGAACCTGTTGATGGACATAAAATCTCTTGACCCTCTTTTTCTAGAGCTGTTAGAACTATTAAGAACCATCCCTTAGATTATTTAGTAGGATACTTAGATAAAGTAACTCAAGCTTGAGATTCTCTTAGAAATCAGGTTGAACATCAAGTATTCTTGTCACAACTTGAACCTAAAAACATTACTGATTCTATCAATGATTAATTTTTGTTGATGGATATGCAAGAAGAACTTAATCAGTTTGAAAGGAAAAAAGATTGTAAACTTGTTGAAAGACCCAAGGACACATTCACCATAGGCACTAAATGGGTGTTTAGAAATAAGGTAGATGAAGCTGGAAACATAGTTAGAAACAAGGCTAGAGTGGTTGTACCGGGCTATAGTCAAGAAGAAGGAATTTACTATGAGGAGACCTTTACACCAGTATCCAAACTTGAATCCATACGAATTATTCTTGCTTATGCTGCACATCTAAATTCCAAACTATATCAAATAGATGATAAGAGTTTATTCATAAATGGGTATATAGCTGAGGATTTCATTATTGAGAAACACCTGGTTTTACAAATCCCCATTTTCCAAATCATATTTTTATATTATCAAAAGATTTATATGGTTTAAAACAAGATCCAAGAGCTTGGTAGGATAGTTTAATTAATTTTCTTATTTCTAAAGGTTTTACAAAAGGAATAGCTGATTCTACCATTTTTATAAAATAAATTTCCAATAATTCCTTAGTTGTTAAAATTTATGTAGATGTAAATATCTTTGGATCTTCAAGAAATTCTTTATGTATTGACATTTCTAAAATAATGCAAAATGAATTTGAAATGAGTTTAATGGGTGAACTAAAATTCATTCTTGGATTTCAAATCTTTCAAAATAGTGATGGTATTATCTTAAATCAAATTAAATACACTAGATATCTTCTAAAACGTTTTGGATTAGATAGAACTAAAAGTATTGACACTCTAATGAGTAACACTTGTAAGTTGGATCTTGATGAAGATGGAAAATCTGTTGATCAAACCACTTATAGAGGAATGATTGGAAGTTTACTGTACTTAAGTACTATTCGACCTGACATTATGTTTACTATGTGATGTGTGCTCATTTTCAAGAAAATCATAAAGAATCTCATTTAAATGCTGTTAAAAGAATTTTCAAATACCGCAAACATACACCCAATCTATGAATGTTCTACCCTAGATGACAATCATATGAATTATTTATTTATTCTGATGCTGAATTTGGCAACTATAAGTTATATTGAAAAAACACCTCTAGAACATGTCACTTTTTGGTCGAGTCAATAGTATCATGGTGTAGTAAGAAACAAAATTCTATTGCATTATCTACTGTAGAAGCTGAATACATAGCTACTGGTAGTTGTTGTGCACAAATCTTGTGGATAAAACACACATTACTAGATTATGGATATCAATTCAGGAATGTACCTATAAATTGTGACAACACAAGTCCTATTAATATCTTGAAAAATCTTGTTTCACATTCTAGGACAAAGCATATAGATGTACGACATTACTTTTTGAGAGATCATTATCAAAAAGGTGATATCACTTTGGAATTCATTCATACTAAATATTAGTTCACTGATATTTTCACCAAACCACTAAATTCTGAAAGAATAGATTATATCATACATGAGTTAGGTATGATAAATCTTAAGTAGGCATCTTACTGTTTCACACCTTACTGTTTCATGTTTTTGGTCACACAGTTAGTATTTCTTGGTTACTGTCTAAAATTTACTATCTCGCCATAAGGGTCAATCACTGTCTCACTGTAAGGGCCAGTCACTATCTCTCTGTAAGGGTCAGTCACTATCTCACTATACGGGTCAGTTACTATCTCACCGTAAAGACCATATATGGTCTCACCGTAAAGATGCTTTACAAGTTTTATATAAAAATTAGAAACGGTGTCTCGTTAATTATATATTTCACCCTTTTTACTTTCCTGCGCTTTTATTTTTGCAACATTTGGTATTCCTTAACGATAAAATAATGGAAGTGTCACTCATTCATCACTCGAGATTTCTCTTATTCACTTAAACTATAACCCTTCTTCACCCTTTAGAACCTTCTCTCTCGAACTTTCAATACATTACCAAGATGAAACACCCTTTGTCGTCGACTCCTAAGGAACGCAGCTCAAAGAAGAAGAATATTGTGCCTAAGATAGTACCTGAGGGTCCTATGAATCCAAATCTGGTGAACTGAATAGTAGTACTTAGATGTTCCCTAAGTGGTTTCTGTCGAGTAAGTCTCTAGTTTTGAATGTTTAAAAGGTTGGTTAGACTGGATTGAAAAGGAATATAGACCTATCTACCATAAGCTAGTGGCTCAATTTTATCAGTATGTTCAGTTCTCTTTTGATTTTGATGATGGGTATGTTATAAGAAGTTGGATAAATGGCTAGAGATGCACATTCTCTTCGAGGATATGGGCTGCATGCCATGGGATACCTCATGAATAAATCTGTGAGTACTATCAGAGAGGTACTCCCCCTCCTAGTGAATTCTTTGTTTCGGATGATGCTCTGAGAAGTTTAACTGGAAATGGAACCAAAAGAAGAGCCATCGCTACTGGGCTAGATGGAGAATCAAGACATCATAAGTTTATTCAGAATTTTGTTAGTCCTAGAAAAGGTGATTTTCCTGTACTAAAATATCAGGATGTATTTTTGATATATCTCATGAAAAATGGACATAATATTAATCTATATAACTATGTCATACACCATATGTGTGATCTGATCAAAACCACCTACAAGTCAACCTCCCTATTTTATTCTAGGCTCATTTCGGCTATGCTTCATGCCAATGTTATGGTGGGACCAAATGAAGAATTTATCAAGTATTATAAGTTCTTTCTCTCAAAATTTATTATAAAGAGGATGAAGATCAATTGGAATCCTTGGAAAAGGCATGGGTGGAAGATAATGAGAGGATCTATGAAAAGATTAATCCAGTAGAACATCCTTCAAGACCTAAAGACATTTCTGATCTTGGTTTGGAAACAGATAAAGTTGTAGAGTATTATGAAGAAGAAGAAGAAGAGGCTATTGTACCTCAAAAAGAAAACATTCTTAATGAGGAAGATGGTACACCTACTCCTTCGGATGTAGTTGAGAAGGAAATACCTATTCATAAAGATATTGTTGATCTAGGAGACAAAGTCGAAGTTGAAAGAGAATATCATTCTAAAGAAACCAAAAAGGATACTGTAGAAGAAAAAATAAGATAATAAATTACTATTATGTAAGAAGATACCATTGAGGCACTCCCAAAGGAAAAAGATATTCCTAAAGTCATTCCCTCAGCTAAATAAATAATGGAGATATCTTTTCAGTTGGCTAGATAGAAAATGATTGAAGATGTAAGGGATGAAGTCATGGAAATCGATCAAGGTCTTAAACCTCTCAGTCCAGACAAGGATGCACCTATTGAAGAAGATCAATCCCCCATCTAGAATTTTTGGATGTTCCAAATCTAACTGATGCAAGCACAGTAGACACATGGTATAAATTCTCCAATTTTTATGATGTGACTGACTCATAGGAAGTCTCAGTCAAAAGTCTTTATCTATCTATAATGTTCCAATTGAAATATATCTCTGGTATTTTCCCTGAAAAATAACCTGAGCTTCTCTCAACCTCTCTTTTTGACCCTTCACAAGATCAGTTCTATTCGATAATAATGACCTGAAAGAATTTGGAGCTACCCTCTTGGATGGGGTTAAAAAGCTCCTAGATTCCCAACTAGATCCTGTAACAAATTTTAGTGAAAGGAATGATTCACTATTGTTGGAGAAAATTATTTGGAAGATTCAACCCAGGATACTCTATGATATTCAAGAAACAAGGATTAAAAATAAATAGCTTAGTGATGAAGTAAAGACTCTAAGAGGTATGGTTGAAGAAATGAATAAATTGCTGAACTCGAGATCAGAGCCTATTGAGACTAGTATTATTCATACTCCACATGAGGTAGCTTCACTAATTCAACCCCTTTTAACCTCTTTATCTGGAAAGTTAGCTGAAAGGAACAAACATATTGTTCAAGAGATGTGTAAACTTGTTGTTGGACTTAACAAGTTAACTGATGAGTACAAGGGGTGCCTTCAAAAAGTGCTCAATCAACTAAAATCTCTTACCTCAACTGTCACTGCCTCTAATGCCTCTGGTGAATCTTCTCAACCTTCTTTAGATAGTGATCTGTTTGAAATAGTGTTCAAAGAGGAACTTCAGGTTTTGCATAGTGGTGTTAATAATGAATCTCTATCTGAAGTTATCAAAAACAATGAAAAAGTTTTTTATTTGGTCAGATTCCATTCCAAGATTGCTAATGATGCTCAATAATAGATTACCAATAAATTGGACTTCTATCTCAATTGAATATACTGTAATAATGACATGACAAATCACTACAAGTACCTTGTGGAAAATTTGAGGATTCCTCCTGTTACTCAAGCTTTCAAGACTCAAGTTAAAAAGCTCAATGAATTCACTCATCTGTTGGAAATGTTTATGGGGAACAAGGATGATTTTGAAAAATCTATGCAGTATATTGGAGAGAAAATTGCTAATTTTATCAAGATTCTAAGGCCTTATAATTGTGTCCAAAGTACTGCCATTGTTTCTTCTACGGCTACAGCTTTGAGATCTGGTTTTCCGACATTCACCTCTTCCCTAGCCACCACTTCTATGTTTTTTAGTTAGGACCTGATCCAGATCTGACCAGTAATCCTTGATCATCATTTTCCTAGGTCTTTTACTAAACCTACTTTGGCCCATTCTGTCTTTGACAGTCTTCCTTTTCCTTCTCTAGTAACCAACTCACTCCCTTATTCTACTTCAACCTCTAATCCTATGGCTTCTTCTTCTGATGATACTGCTATGGGAAAAGAGAAGTCCATCCAGTGATTAAAAATAGTGACTATTCTGTTTGATAGGATTGATTTTTGTTTTTTGTTATTTACTATTTGTACTTCCAGTTTTCCATCTAATGCAGTATGCACTTTTTCTTGTCTGTTTCGTTTTCACTCTTTTTGATAATCTCAAAAGGGGAAGGAAGCTATGAACTTCGGGAATATGTAGTTGGAAAAAATGTACACTCTAACTTTACATTATTTTTGATCATCAAAAATGGGAATATTATTGGACTCCTCATGTGTTAATAAAGTTTTAATGATCACAAATCCTATTCAAAATTGTATTCCTGGGTAAACTATCACAAATCCTTTGTAAAGATGATTAGTATTTTTTTCTTTAAGTAAAGCTATCCAATATCATAGTTTCTATATCAAATTCGACTACTGTACACTATATTTACTTTACTTTATAGTGATTTCCCTGATAAATGATTAAGTACAATCCATTCTCTAAAAATCACTGCTTATGTCTGAATATTGATATTTGGATAAGTCTGAGACACTGTGAACAATTAAAAAATGTGAACAATAAGACACCATGAACAATCATACACCATGACACTCAGAAACCATGAATAATTAGACACCATGAACACTCAGACACCATGAACACTCAGACACCATGAAGAATTAGACATCGTGACACTCACACACCATGACACTCAGACACCGTGAAGAATCATACACCATGACATCCAGACATCATGAACAATCAGACACCGTGACCATGAGACACCATGAATATGAGACACCATGACCATGAGACACCACTTCAAGAAGACACCATATCAAAGAGACACCATTCCATAACATACTATGACACTGTTTCTTAATCTATTTTGTCATGTTTTAATATAATCTCTAACAGTAATATTTGAAGATTATAAATGAGCTAACATAATTAATGTTTCTTTTTAGACATGTCACCTAATAGTACGAGGTAAAAGATGCATAATACATGAAACCTATCAACTTAAACACATGCACTCCAAGAATAAAAGAGATGTGCTGCCCAGAATGACAGATATGAATGAATGAAAAACAACGCGAAGCAAGTGTGTGTGAGCATGAAAAAGAAGAAAATACTTAGAGATTGTTGAATAGAGATTTGACACATGTAATTGGATTATTACGAACATATGATGTATACTTTAATCACAGAATTGAGAACATATTTACACTATGAACACCACAAAAAAATACATGCTAGATCTAGCTGATTTGCGATACTCTTTTTTGGTGCAAAGACTTGATTTCTGCATCTACTTCATATCAGAAGTCCAAAGATGCAAAGACTAACATTCAAAGAACTTCTAAACCCATCTCGATATTTCTGCTTTGTTTTGTATCTTTTTATCAATTCTCGAGTAGCGTGTCAAATAAAAACACTCTATCTCTTGCATTAAACTGAAGGATACAAGTTATCCTTTCTCAAACATCTTTTTACACTTGTGTATACCCACAGATAATTGTGGAAGAGGTCCTTGTGTGTCCTGATACCTTGTACCCACGAAGAACTATGGAAGACATCGTGTGACCTAGAAAGTCTTGTGTACTATTGTTACCCTGATCTAGGGTGTGGATTAAGTTTATTTATATAAACTGGTATGTGATCACCAAGTGGAGTGTATTAGGTCATGGCTTGAGACGGAACCAATTGTTTTATTTCCGCTGTGTTACCTAACTTAGTCTTTCTCTTTTTTACTAACTAATTCTTAAATCACTATATTTACATTTATATTTAATCTTGGAAAGAAGTTATATTTGTTTTCCCTTATTAGTCTAAATTCAAAAGTAATATTAATCAATAATATTAATATTACTGAGAATTAACCAATATTATAAGAATTTATTTAAATAGTCCAACTCTTATAACCATATTACTTTGATTAACTAGGCTGTATTTAATTTTATTGGTGAACCTTTTTAGAAGTATCCTTTGGACAGAAATTTTTATAGTTACTCAATTCACTCCCCATCTTGAGTAACCTACTCCGACCAACAAGGAGGATATAAAATACACATAATAAATAGTTTATAGTATGGTTTAACAATTATATTTTTATGAAGTCAAATTCAAATCCAAATTCATATTTAGAATGATTTTGATGGTCAGCAGGAGGATAAAGTGTTCATGTATGATCTTATAATGATTATATGTTCTATACAAAAAACATGAAGAACATAATACCCTAAAAAATATTGGAGTTACACTTGTAGATGAAGCGATTTATGTATTGAGTACCAAAGATATAAATCCAGTTTATTAGAATGTGTCACACTTTGGAATCATCGAACAAGAATGTGAGTTGGATTATATAACATTTTATGATCTCATTTTTCAATGCATGTGGCCTGATAAAAAGTGTTTTATAAAAATAGATGAATTGGAATTTGAGAATGTGGATTTCAGTAAGGAAGGAAACAAATATGAACAATTTACAATGGAATAATAGGTAGTACAAGTATTTTACATTTGAAATACTATAAATAAAAAATGGTCAACTGTTTTGTTATCAACCAAACCACTGAAGGGTCAAATGTTAATTTAATATAGGATAAACATTTCATTTGGATATCACAATAATCTTATGATGATACCTATGTAGAGGGGTCCTGTATTCCATAAGGTACCATAATTATGGGATTTGGATACTAGATTGAGGGATCATATCCCTTCAAACATAAAATAGGAGAGTTCAATAATCAAGTTATATTTTATTGCAATATACATTTTATTACCTCCTAGTATTAATTATTCACTGTTTCATTTATGTAATATAAATTAAATGTCCAACAAATTTTGTAGATAATGACTTCTTAACATGTTGATGTTTCCAATCCTAAGGAACAATACGTTTCTCAACGTGCTGGTTCTACCAATATAGAGGAACAATTCATTTATGCACATGTCGATGCTATGAATCTATATGAACATCATTTTCATGATTCTAAATCCAAGAAAATGGAATATGATGAATAACCCATTTCCCATAAAAAATAAGAGTGCCATAACATGAAGGTGTTAAATAAATATAATGTAAAGAAGGAAAGAAATCAAATTATAGGTCAAATATATTTCACACAACTATATTACTAACCTCTACAAGGCTATGTTTAGTAGTTACATTACACTCACCATTCAAATACACATGCTAGTTGATACAGATAAATGGAATAATGTTGTGCTCGAGATTAAGGAAATGGTTTTGGAAGAGATTAGGTTAACCTAATGATATAATTTTTTTATTTTTATGAAAAAAATAAGTAAATATTGATTTACTCTTAATTATAACTTATAGAGTGCATTCATAATATATGGAAACTGAATGAAATTTATCTTAATGTTTGTTCGAAAACCTCATATTGGATTTCAAAAATTGTTATGAAGTTTCATATTTGGAATGATAAAGGAAAAATAAACCCACACCAACCATAAATTCATGCACACCTGATAAACCAAGAAATGTGAACTGCTTCTATAAGTTGAAATGGGGGGAATGTTTTTTAGGTTCACTGTGATTGGTAATAGATTGTATGAAAATACATATATTAATCAATTTTATTAAGAAATGTTAATTTATAAAACAAAAAATCAATGATGAAAATATGTTTCATGTTACAAAACTAACATTACCCTACCATAAATTAAGGATATGGAAGTATTTAATTGAAAAATGGTATTTATTATGAATCTAAATTAATAATTTTATGTGACATGAAAAGATGAAATAATCATGTTACTTTGTTTATATTCTGATTGTCGAATTAGATTCCAAATCCACTTCCACCACACATTATGTGCTATGGAATGAGGATCATGTAAATAAATATAAGATACTTATATATGAAAACACACAAAATGTATGAGAAACATGTGTAAGTCTGAAGGAATAAAATATTTTTCTACATTAAATTGGTATTGCATAATAATGATTACATATTTTCATATAATTTTTATTTAGATCAAACATATCAAGGATCATCATATATATTCGATAAATGATGAATATCAGTGGCCTTGAAGAGGCCTAAATAAAATGGTCATGTCATAGGTGTGGGTTTTGCGGTGTCACACCGAATATATTTTTATAAAATAAATGAACAAGGGGATAAAGATAAAAAATATATGCGTTGTAATAAATGATTGGTTGCCCTATAAGAAAAAATTAGTTTCCAGTTTATGTTATTAGAACATATTATGGGAATGAATCAAAGAGAAGAAACAACACAACAATATCCACTTCATGAAAATCCCCCACCCCACCAGATTTGAGGCATGCCATTCCCCTCAAAGGGATTCCTTACAAGAGGTAATCAATTATATCTTAAATGTTTCTATGAAGTGTGAATTAGGAAAAAATTGACACCTTTCATATAATAATATTCTAATATGTTAAAATAATTGTGATTTATATCTTTTAGAACCAACCAATAAACTTTTTGGTATGGGTATATTTTAAAAAATTAAAGAAGTTATTCTAAACGATAAGAAACATACAATATGCACATGAGAGTATGGATTCACATAGCTCTTGATTTGATCATAGAGATACCTATTCCATTTTATGATAACGATATTAATATAGTCAACATTATTATTGTAACTTTCATAACATTCATGTTTGATATTTTAAAAATAAATGTCGACAAGGAGGTGTTCTTTTCCATTCATATAATTTATAACTTTTTACAATTAATGAGTAAAGTCCAAAAATGGTGAATATTAATACAATTGGATAAAGGGAGGGGGTGAAACGGAATGTCAAATAAAATTAATATAAAGTATCAAATGATAAATTGATAATATCTTTAGATGGAACCTTTTCTCCACCAATTGAAACTAACATTACAAGTGCATGTAGATATAATGTTAAAAAATGGTTCTACAACTATAGTATATTTTGTAGAAAAAATATATTGAGAGGTCATTATAGACTATATTTATATTTAGAATGTAAATTAAATCTTCAATAATGAATTACAATGAGTTTAATTGGTAAATGTATACATGAGGTGAGTTTTCATAGTTTTTTTCAATATATAATCCTCTATGTTAAGTGTAGTTAGTTACTATTTATTTTTCCAGCATATATATCAATTCTATTTGAAGGGAAATCCTTTTGAATGAAAATTTGGACTCATTATTCCTCACATCACTTCCATACAACAATTATCATTAGAACTAATAGAGTATTCATTAATAGTTTATATATTGGATGAAATATATGATAAAAAACATACAAAATATGGAATCTTTTTAATACCCAAGATAAAGTGGTAAGAATATAAAATTTAATAATATCAAATATATTTTCATTCCTTTCATTAAATATTCTATTTTTTAGGCTTCATTGGGTTCTCATTAAAATCAATTTGGATACTACAAAGAATTATTTTTTGTATTCAATGAATTAAAACCCAATAAACCAACTACATGTGATGATGTTTATTAATTTTTAATACACTGCATGAAACATTTTACAATTAAAATTCAAGTTATACATTTTATATTATGTTTTAATGAAAATCCTATTATGATAGGGTGGTGTTTAAATATTTTAAAAATCATGTCATGCGGATAGTCCATGAGCACAAGAATCCTATCGAATTCAATATGTGGATATGTATTAAGGGATACATAATGAGATTTTACTATAAAAACATATATCTAAATAGATTAATTATTTCTATCAATGTTTCTGTAGTGCCCAAAACAAACTAATGGAAATGATTGTGTTTATTAATTTTGAAAATTTATGAAGTATATCATACTCTAACAAAAAAACTAGCATCCTAGAAGATTTATTTATGATGATAGTTAAAATTTCATTTAATATATTTATTAATTCTTCATTTATATTTTTCTAGTACAACCAATAATATTGATAGTCCACATATTCAAAAGAAGAAATAGATTTTTTAGTAACAAATGTGAAGAATACATCATGTTAGAATTTTTATATAGACAATGAAGTGGGGAATTTATATAAATTATATAGGTAATTTTATCTCATACTTATTTTAGTTAATTTTCACTAATATCATAATAAAGTATGATGAACTCAAGATGAAATAAAAAATGATTATGCACTCATGATAATGACCTTTGCTTTCTTAGTCTACAAAGAATTCAACATTTTGGGTTATACAACAAGAATATTTTTAGATAACTTGGAATTTTTAATGTACTAAAGAATTAAAAGATGTTGTGTGATATATAGGAGTTAACCACCCCTAAATCCGATGAACGATTTTACGAACATGACTCAAGGTTTATGTTTTAGTTTATATTTGAAATTTTAGTTCAAAAAAAGAATTACATACTGAAAACCAAGTAAAAATAATAATATTTTTTCTATTAATTTAGGAAAATAATTCGCAAGTCATGTTTGATATTAATGAATCATATGTACCTAAATCGAATACACGATGATCCCGATATGACTCGAAGTGTATATTTTTAGTATAAAATTTACATATTAGTTCAAAAAAATGTCACATACTCAAATCTGAGAAAAAAAATTCATATTTTTTTGATACTTTATGATAATTATTATAAGTCATTTTGGATGATTATAAATCATTTGCACCCTAATATGATACACAATGTTTCCAATATGGCTCATAGTTTATGTTATCAGTTTAAAATTTTCCTTTTAGTTAAAAATTGTTGTCACTCTGTGAAAACCAAGAATACATAACAATTTTGTCCTGATATATTAGGAGAATTATTTATAAGTCATTTTTGACATGTATAAATCAGTCACATGTCAAACTGACACATGATGTGACCGATATAACTCAAAGGGTGTATTTTCAATATTTAAATTTAAATTTTAGTAAAAACAGAATGTGACAAAATCTAAACCAATAAAACACATTTGAATTTTCTTACTACTATATAAAAATGAACATTAAGTTATTTTCAATTTGAATCAATGAACCACATTCAATTTGATGCATTGTGTGACTAGTATTACTCAATGAGTTTGTTTTTATTTAAAATTGATATTTTAGTTCATAACACACATCACATACACAAAATTGAGCAAACACATTCATAATGTTTTGATACACTATGAAAATTATCCCTAACTATTTTTGATGTGTAGGAATAAAATTAATGCCATTCCATAAGATAATGTGGTTGTTATGACTGAAAGTGTCTCTTATCAGTTTAAAATAGACATTTTTTGTTTAAAACATGTTCCCCTCACTGAAAAATGAACAATCACACTCATATTTTATTTATACTTTCTGAAAATGATTCATAAGTCATTTATGACATATATTAATTAGATTCATGTCAATCCAATACACAATGTGACTGATATGACTCAAATTTTGTATTTACAGCTTAAACTGTAAATTTAGTAAAAAATGAATGTGACAAACTCAAATATAAGAAAACACATTATTATTGTCTTAATACTTTTCACAATGATAGTTAATTCATTTATGATTTTTAGGTATCAATCTCACCTCAATCTGATGCACAATGTGACAATTATGACTCTAAGTGTGTCTTTTTGTTTAAAATTGGAATTTTTGTTCAAAACACATGCCACATACTCACAACTATTAAAATACATTTAGTTTTTTTATACTTTAGTAAAATAATACATAAGTTATTTTTTATGTTTATGAATTAACTACACCTTAACCCAACACACAGTGTGATCGATATGACTCAAAGTTTTTGTTATTATTTTAAAATTGACATTTTAGTTCAAAACATGTGCCACTCACTGAAGCCCAAGAAACAAAATCTCATATTATCTTAATAATTTTATAAAATTATTTTTAATCTACTTTTCATTTTTCTGAATTAGTCACACATAAATATAACACATGATTGGACTGGTATGACACAAAGAGAGTTTTTTATATTTAAATTGAAATTTTATTAAAAAAGACACTTGATAAAAATAAAAAACAATAAAATTTATTTTTTATTTTATGGTTACTTTTTTAAAATGACACTTATGTTATTTTTGATGGTTATCAATCAACCGTACAACAATTTAATGCATAGTGTAATAGTTATATCTCCATGTGTGTCTTTTTTTAAGATGACATTTTAGTTCAAAAACACATGTCACATACTGAAAACTGAGAAAAAACATTCATAATATTTTTATAATTTATAAAAATTATCCATAAGTAATTTTTTACATGTATTAATTAACCACACATTATCCCAACACACAGTGTGACCAGTATGACATGAAGTGTCCATTATCAGTTTAAAATTGACATCTCAATTCCAAACATGTGTCACTCAATGAAAAACATTAAAAAACTCTTATTGACTTGATAATTTATTAAAATGATTCATAAGTATTTTTTTGATGTATAAGAGTCATTATCAAATCAAACTGACAAATGATGTGTCCAGTTTGACTCAAAGAGTGTTTTTCAGTTTAAAATAAAAAGGCATGTTGACATAATCAATGTTGAGTAAATTCATTTCTAAAACCATTATATTTTAGAAAAATGTTCTATGCCATTTTTGATGTATAGAAATCAACCAAATGTCAATATGATTCATGGTGTGATCACTATGAGTCCAAGTGTGTGTTTTTATTGAAAAATGATATTTTAGTTCCAAACACACATCACATTCTCAAAACCTAGAAAAACTATTCATATTTATTTGATAAATTAGTAAATAATACATAAATAATTTGTGATGAGTAGGAATCAACCTCATTTCCATATGATATGTGTTGTCTTGGTATGACTAAAATTGTTTATGGCTAGTTTATAATAGACATTTTAGTTTAAAATGTGCATCACTCACTGAAAACTAAGAAAAATTACTTGGATTGTCTTGATACTTTACAAAAAATATTTATAGGATATTTTTGATGTATATGAATTAGTCTCACATCAAAATAAAACATGATGTGACCAGTATGAGTTAATGTGAATGTTTTTAATTTAAAACTTCATTTTAGGAAGAAAGAAACACGACATACACAAAAAATGATCAAATTCAATTAAATTGTTTCGATACGTTAGGATAATAATCCATAAGTCATTTTTGAAATGTATGAATCTACTACACAACAATATAACACACAGTTTGATCAGTATGACTCCATGTGTGTTTCTTAATTGAAATCTACATTCTAGTCCAAAACCCAAGTCACATTCTCAAACTCAAGAAGATGAATTCAATTTTTTGTATAATTTTTAAAAATTATCCATAATTCATTTGAGACATGTAGCGATTAGCCACATCTTTATCCGATACATGGTGTTACCAGTACAACTCAATCTATGTGTTTTGAGTCTAAAAATGACATCTTAGTTTAAAAAAGACATGACATACTCAAAACTAAGAAAACAGATTCATGTTTTTTTAATACGATTGGAAAATAATCTATAATTATTTTAGACCATGTTACCTCTTTTTATATAATAAATTGTTCTTTGGCTTCTTTTCTAAGGCATAATTTTTTTTTAAAAAAAAGTCATTTATGACATTTTGGTATCATCCACACCTCAATTGATACACTATGCGACTGGTATAACTCAATTTATGTGATTTTAGTTTGATAATGAAATTTTATTAATGTATTGTTTCATATTTATGTTTAATTTGATTCATTATAGTATTAAAAAAAATTGATTTCGTATGCCTGTGGACTCATTTTATCTAGTTGGGATGGTATGTTCAGAAATAGATATCATGATCGAACTTTATTAAATGGGGGATGGGTGAAAAAATAATTAAATCATTGATGTATTTGAATGTTTTTGATAAATTGTAGTTGCTAATGTAATTTTACATAACAGTGTTTGAAATGAATTTATGAATTTGTGATGTAATTTTTATTTCTATTAAAATATGAATTTTTCATATACCTTTATTTATAGATGAGGTATTTTATAAATTTAGAAGAAAATAAAAGTAGTAAGGCCTTTATCAGTTCTAGATTACCACTAATAAAATCCATAGTCTTTTGGGGGTTCTTACATTAACAATGGGTTTTTAGTGTTGATAAAACATATTTCTCATACTATTAAAGGGCAGATCAGCTATAATGCATGATACAAGTGGACCAAATGATAGAATGATGAAAAAAGTAGAACCATTCCTCGAAAACCACTGATTATTGGTATCGAAATTCTTCACTAACCTTAATCCACATTGATTCAACTCAATGCCTAGATACATCGACTTCTATACAAATGTGAGGATCAATGGGGTGAACTAGAACCCACGATTGGGCATCAAAATCCAAAAATCCTAGTATACGGTTTCCCAATATTTGGAGGATAGAGGGATTTTTCAAGGGAAGGGGTAAGACCAAGAAACATATCTGGATAACTATGGATGGGGGATCTATGTTCCTATGAAAATTGAATCCCTATTAGAAAAGAAATAAATGAGTGCCCATACATAACCAATGGCCCTTGGACCAAGAATTGGTGATATAATATATATTAGAGATGTGAAGAAGAAAGTGACGGGTTGCAACCCGATAGTGACTCGATCCTTCAATGGATAGGTGTTGTTGATGAATCAGCCGAAGTATTCAAGCAAGGGGTGCCTCTGAATGAAATGATCCACCTAGGAGAACCGAAGGAGAACTGATGGATCAAAGAATTATAAGAGGCAAAGTGAGAGAATTAGGGTCCCATGGTGAAGATAATGATCCTTCTATCATATATGGGTGTAGGAAAAATCATGGAGAAGGACATAATAAGTAAAGGGGAAGAAATTTGGATAAGCCCTACCCCTCTGCAAAGAAGGGAAGGTAGTTAAAGTGTCCATCATCACCACCCATCGTGAGATGCCCGTTGCCCGCTAGGGTTCTATAATCATTGAGAGCATCGAGAAGCTCTCATCTCTAATGGAATTTGTGAAAGGTTAACTTTTGTTGAATTATGAGTAATTAGGTATCAAATCATATTATTTATATTTAGTAAAATATAGTTTCTTAAAAAACACATATGTATAATTAAAATTTAGAACACTAAAAACTATATTTGAACATAACTTTATGTAAATATTATATTATGTATTATATTTAAATTAAAATAAATTGAAAATATATTATTAGACAAATAAAATTATTCTCTATTTTTTAAATTAGATTACTAAAAATATTTTTTATAAATTATTATTCACATTATTTGAATATAATTAAAAGTATTTTTTTATTATTTATCATATTTAAATTTAATTAAATTTAAAATATATTATCTGATATATATATATATATATAACTAATATCATTATCATTAATTAAATAAATTTTTACTATTAATAATATCATTTAAGAAAATTAATAATAAATATTAAATATTAGAAGTAATTATATATAAAATGAACATATTTATATTTTAGAATACATAACTACTTAAAAGAATAATATATAAACAATTATTTATTATATTTAAATTAGAATATGGTGATAATATATTATTTTTTATATAAATGTAAATAATGTTTTTATATTTTATTACATTAAAAAATAATGGTTAATAATATTTTTCTAAAAAATCATTATATTCATTTAATATTATGAGTAATTATGTATAGAATGAAATTATTAGTCTTTAAGAAATTATAATTGGTTGAAAATATATTTATATAATTACAATTTAGAAAACAAATAATCAATTTTAATTATATTTATATGTATATATATTATTATTAACTATATTTAAATTAAAATCAAATTTAAATATATTATTGGATTTATAAATGACTAAAATGATTATAACTAAATAATTTTTAATAATTATTTTATTAATATTATATTTAAAATAATATTAAGTTTATTTAAATTTGATTTTATATTTATTTATAATAAAATTAATGTCGACGGGGTGCATATTGGTTGGTAACCTATTCATATTAGTGTCATTCCATGGGAAAGGGGTTTGGTGTCTGAACCCTTCCTACTATATAATTTACCCTATTAATTTGTTATGTGTACATATTCTCCCACATGTGGTTGTTGTACAATTTGGAAATAAATATACAGGATGCAGATATAACACTATGGTTGTGCACAAATGAGGTGATGATGACGAGGTTGGCGAGGGATGTCGGTGGTGTGATGATGGTTGGCCAAGGGTGATCTCTGGATTGATGGCTAACCTCTGGCAACTGGATCACAAGAATTCATTGTGTTGGTCTTTTGGGATGAACAACATTGAGTGTGGTGGTAATGGTCTACGGTGAGCTTTCAGCTATACGTGTGCCTCAAATTGTGAGGGACTAGGCATTTGTTAAGGAATTTGCATGTCAAGTGCAATTCAGTATTCCTTTGGAAAATTTATGGGCCTACATGCCTTGGGATTTTGGGCCATGTTTCTTGGGTCATTGTGCCCATAGGACCATGATCCCTTCAATGGGTCTCCTCTACCCAGAGTAAAAGATGGATTTCCATTATTTAAAAAAAATGCTTCAACCCCATTTTTTTCAAAAAATATATATTATAAATTTGATTATATTTAAATATTAAATATTATTTTAATTTAATAATATAAATATACCATTAATTGCATAGTTTTTTAGTAATATATATAATTATATTTAAAAATTGCTTTATTATATATTTCATATAGGAAGAAATATCCAAAAAAAATACTTGGCATGAGTATTGAGTGACGAATGATCTTGAGATGACCGGCCAATGTATAATTCACTTTGTATGTAATAATTATTTTTTTATTTGGTTATATAATTTATAATAATT
Source organism: Viscum album (assembly GCA_963277665.1). NCBI lineage: Eukaryota > Viridiplantae > Streptophyta > Magnoliopsida > Santalales > Viscaceae > Viscum > Viscum album. Next base: position 903,681,302 of record OY728166.1, on the reverse strand, counting down.
TCATTTAATTTTTTCATTAATGAAGGTTGTGTCAACCCTCCCTCTAAGAATGTAAGGGTCTGCATGGCCGTAGTAAATTATTATGTATATCAAAATCCTATAACCCCTCACTTGCATGCGAGTATTATTGTAATAAAAAAAGGATACATAAGATACATTGATGTTTGATGATGGATTTATACACCATGATTGAAAGGATATTGGTGATTACTGAAATCCGAGACAATGGATACTTAAGGAGTTTCTCCCTAGGTTTTGGTATGTTTATTGATTAATGATAAACCAATCCACAGAAAACGTATCAAGATCAATTCATTGTTATTTAAAAATATTAATATATATATACAAATATATATTATCATATATAATTTTATGTAATTTTATAATTTAAAATTATAATTATAAAATAAAAGTGTTAAAATTTATTGCTTACTTAAATCATTAATTTGATATATGAATATATTATGTTTATTATTATTATTATGAAATAATTTAATGTTTATATTTAACTTATATAATTACATATATACATACATATATATACATATATACATATATATATATATATATTTAAGAATAGTATAACAAAATATTTACTATATACATTACATAATAACTATATTAAAAAATCATAATATTATTGAGTGATGACTGGTATTCAGTTGTTTGAATAATATATGATTGTAATGGAATGCATAATTATTTTGTCTGTGGAAATATAATTTTTAATAATAGCATTTTTTTCATTGTTGATGTGTTATGTTTCATCCCTCCCTTTAAGTATACAATGGTCTATGTGACAGTAGTAAAATATTTTGTATCCCAAACCCATACAACTCCTCATTTTTGTGTGAGTGTTATGGTAATAAAATTATTCTCTGCAATGGGTGTTGATGTTTAATGTTGTATTTATGCATGATGACATAAACGAGAATGATGGATATTGAAATCTTATAAAATGGAGGTTCTAGGAGTTTTCCCTAGGTATTGTTTGTCTTATCAATTAATGAAAAACCATCCCATAGAAAAAGTCAAAAGATCATGTCACAGTTTTTTAAATTTTATATTCCTTAAAAATATTAAGAATTTCATTATTATCTAGATTTATGTAATGATTTACTAAATTTTATTTCAATCTAATCTTTTCTAAATCCATGTACCACAATGTGTATGTAATTTATAACAATCACATATTTAACTATAATTTTCCACCTATAAAAGTGGTTAACCATTGTGAATGTGGGGCATTAGATAAAGTTTATAGGAAGATTCATAGTCACTTAAAGATGAGGGGAAATAAAGTAATTAATTTAATCACAAATCGACCTCTTATATTTTTTGATCATCAATGGAATAATGAGTATCTTCTACTCGATGATGAGGATTGGGTATAAGCATCATCATTGTTCAGGAAACAATACAGTAATGGTCTATTGAAATTATATGTTCATATTTCTATTATTGGTGAGTTATAACCAACTACCATAGAATAATGTTATTGGTTTCTGATGAATTTTATCCTTCAAAACCTTATCATTCATTATATTTTCATATGAATCCAGAAACAAAAACTGATTATAAATAAGAGGATCAGAATTGGAATAGAACTGTATGCGAGATCCATATTAATACACCTAATTCAATGAGTGGGACTTTCTATGCTAAGGATGTATATGATGATGTGGCATGAGATGATGTGTCATGATCCAAACTCATAGGGCCATGAACCTAGTCATATGACCCCATTAGTCTCCTGTAATACATTAGTCACCTTTCTGGAACACAACATACTATTACCAATCGGGATCACTCATAAACTAATGGATGTCCCTAAAGGCCAAAACATGTTATTTTATTGTGATTTTTCCTTACTCACACAAACCATAAGAAATGTCACACCAGGTCACCCATATTGACACAACTCTAGGTCAACCCCTGCTTAGCTACACTGTTCTACCTAGATAGGCTCCAAAAAAGAATGGTGCACCTTATTGATATGGGTAGTAAAATTTATCCTTTTAAGTATCAAATATTTTACGGGTGTTACACTATGATCCCATTTAAATCAAAATATCCTCATTGTGTACTCCACACCTAAAACCTAGTAAGTTTCAGTTCACACTTGAATGAGTATTAACTCTGATACCATTTTTCATAACCTAGTATCTTGGGGTGATGAACCTGGTCATGTTACCCCATGGTTACCCTATAATACCTTGGTTGGATTCCTAATACACCACATGATATTCCTCATAGGGTTCAATAATTTGACTAATAATTGGCCCAAAATTCTAATATGTTCTATTTCATTGTTTTTTTCCTTACTCACACACACACTGTGATACTTCCCATGAGGTCGCTCATCCTAACACTACTCTAGGCCAATCATCACTTAAATATGACGTTCACCTTAGGTAATCTCCTAAAAGAAATGGAAAACCTTTTTTATATGGGTAATAACATTTATTCTATTAAGTATCATATTTCATATAGTGTTACAATTTATAAAATCTCCTCCCACCCCATTGACTTGGGTTGGGTCGGAGGTGCCACTAAGCTTAGGTGATGTCCCCATAACACCAATGTCTAGAACTAAATTTCAAGGTATTTGTAAAATGTTGGGGATAATTTTCCTTGAAGACCGAACATAACCTAACTAGATAAAATATCAATAACCAAACAACTATATGGCTCATAAGTATGAATAATTAAACAAAAATTAAAAACCAATAAGAAACCATATTAGAGTATAAGTAATAAAATATAATAAGAAAACTCAAGAAAGTAAAAAAGATGTCTCAATGAAGAAATAACACTGTGACAACCCTCCAATGAAACCAAAATATAATATCTATGCTCCAACACCATCATAGTAAACTAGTATCAAAATGATCTACTAGAGAAATAAAATACCATTCCTTTAACTATTTCTTAAAGAATAATGTCTTCATACATAGAATAGTTCATATGTAGGGGGTGAGTTATCATAATCAATATGATTTACCCAATATAATTCGCAAATCGTTATAGTAGAACATGAACATGTTAGTCACAATTTAAAAATAAACTTTATAATAAAGGGAGGAACATTAAATTAGTTTTCCATAATAAAAATATAAAACCAAACCATTGAAAAAAATATATTTTTATATTTTGTTCATTCTACTTGTAATTTTCAATCACATAACACACTCACACATACATGAATTCCAAATTAAAATCCCATTACGCATGGGTTATGATATTTAATTCATCAAGTCTCCACAAGGTTATAATCCCATGTTCCCAAGGCATCGAGCACTAAGTCTATATGAAAAAGTCCCTATATTCAATATGAATACACACCAACCATATATGCCATGTTATCATATAAAACCATTCCACAAAAATCAATTCCTACCATAAAATAATTTCATTGAGCATATTTCTTATATTAAACCAACACCATAATTTTTAAACCATAATTTAATGTTATAAATTACGGGTTATTTAGGAATGCTTTAAAGATCCCATTTTATCAAATCATAGATAATAGGGTTTCCTTCAAGAAATAATTAAAACTTTTATTTTAAAATAATATATTTTTTAAAAAAACTAGTCTTTTAAGTTTTATAATAAGTGGATATGAGATAGAACACACATACCTCTCCAAAAGTAATGAAAAAGAGAATGCTGATAAGAAAACTCTAGATCTGGGCTTAAAAAATATTCCTTCAATAGAACCAAAAAAAATCTCAAAAAATCTAGATAATATTATAGATCTATATTTAATGAATCATAAACAATATTTAGAGTGAGTGAAGATAATACAATCTAAAGAGGAAGAGAGAAAATAGAGATATAACATTTATTTCAGATATCTAACACACTTTTATCGATTAAAACTTACTTTCAAATTAAAATGAATCACCCATAAAGCTTTGGGAAGGATAAGAGTTTGGGATCTTGAGAGAGGAGAATAAAAATGAGGTTTTCAGGTCCAAAAATAGAGTTAAAATCTATTTTTAGAAAAAATAAATGATCATCGCAAAGTTTGGGAAAATGTGTGGTAATTGTGTTTATGATACTATCTACAAACCATACCTTGCATGACCTGTGAATAGATTGAAACAACATGCATCAAACATGATTTTTTCTACTCTATGTCCACTTTCACATATTTTTATTATCACATAAATGGTTTTGAAAAAATAAGTTCCAGCTGTGTGCCTATCCAATGACTCCGAAAATATCTTTCTCAATTTATTGAAGAAGTTTCATGGTTTATCCTAACCATTATCAAAATTTCCACCCTTAAAACCTTTCCAAAACACTTCAAAACCATCCAAAAACTCTTATAACTGAACCCATGTATTACATGACATCAAAATATGTAAAGACCTGAAGCTTGACGTACATGGACATTACATTAATTTTTTGGAATACTTAGTACATAAAAAAACACACACACAAGGATCGTAATAGTGTAGTGTCTTTGGAAACTCAGAATATAATCTTCTAATCGTGGTGAAAGATCTTCAACATCTCCCATAAAGATCTTCTTTTTTTTATACCTAAAACCTTTCTTTATATCCTGGGGAAAAGAAAACATAAAAGGGTGATCTCAAATGCTCAGTAAGGGTAAACAAAAGAAATATCAATCACATCATATTCATAAGAACATAACATTTTGGAAATCTTAACCTGCAAAAGAGAGAATAATTTCATAACATGGGATAAATCATAATAGTGAAATGAAATCCCAACAATCATAACTTAAAACATGAAACTTTGTGGCATACACACATAATCATAAAGAATCATATCTTATTAGTCAAGACTCATTTCCAAGACTATCTTAGTGGACAAAGTCCATTTCTGAACCGAGTCACCCTCGTTTCAGTCCTGTTTCACTGAACCGGTATAACCTACCATTCGAGCCATGTCATCTCATGAGATATAAAATCTTTACCCAATGAATAGGAGGGAGATATAGGTCCCACCCATCTCATAATTATACCATTCTTATGTGTGCCACAAAATCATAAATCATACATCATTACATAACCCATGTAATAAAAATGGGAATCTTAAACATCGTGACATCATAAAAACAATTCATATATGATAAAGGAATTCATAAAAATAATTCCATCATAACACAATAAAATCAATGTAATAATAGGGATAAAAACAGAACCCTTTATTATCTTAGATGGAAAATAATTTTGATAAAACACTTGAACTTCATTCTTGAGGAAAATATCCTTTCTACTTCAAAAACACTTTTCCTTTCTTAACATGTCATAAAATTTTAAACTAAAAGAATTTGATTAAAAATAAACTTGAAAACTTGTAAATTAAGCTTCTTGGAAATAATTTTTTAAAAATCCATTCATGCCGTATAAGTTAAAAAAAACATTCTTCTCATACTTTTGTCAGAAAAATCAAAAAGTACCTCGTACGAAAAATGACAAAAGATTCCTTTCATATCTTTTACTAAAAACTCACCGAAGGGTAAAATTGGATTTTAAAAATTGTAGGTGGATGGAAATAATATTACATATTGAGGAAACATGGAGGTGGATGATAAAATACACCCCAGAAAATTCCAATGTATAAACAATCTCGGATAAAAATGAGATTGTGATATTTCCCATACCTTAGGTCCGATACGCTTTGTACATGTCCAAACCTCCTGTATAATGATTTAAATAATGTCATTTAATTATTTCAGAATCATACTCATTGTGATGATATCATATATGGTTCACTTATGACTTTATATTACCCGTTCTTTTGTAAATTCCATGTTAAAGAGTGTTTTGGGTAAAATTGTTTCATTTGTCGTACATGTTTTGACTTGTAATTATTGATATGATTACTTAGATCATGATTACTTAATTACAGAATATAAAACATGATTTATATATAATATATATTCAGAATATACATATATATAACAGATCATTAAATGGAAATAAATACACCGTTCATGGAGACGGTAGGCTGTACGTACGCATAAACGCTGTTTTCATTTCCTTATTATCTTGAATGGAAGTAGGTAGATGACATACAGATATATATATACATAAATCCAGTAGATTTAACATGTCATATATTTCATTATTATTCATTATATACACTTTATAATCATTCATGAATGGTTAATGTGGAGAATTAATCTCATGGCGTCGTGGAGACGGTAGTCCGTACGTACGCACGAGCGATGATATCGTTCTCATGATCGTGAACTTGTGTTGAAGTGTATGTATAATATTTCAGTATAAATATCACTTTATAATAATCATATATAGTTACTAATTTCACCATTATACCCATCCAATTAAGGTGGTGGCGGAAAATAGATTACACCACGGCGTGGAGACAGTATTTCGTACGTACGCACGCGCGGTGATTTCCTTTTTCCGTAGGATGGATAGAAGGTTAATTAGAGTTGTTTAATATTTATAATAACATATCAGTATATTAGAAATACTTATGTTGTTACTTTATCATGAAACAACTAAAGAAGAAGAAGTTGAAGAAGACAGAAATTGAAAAAGATCGGTAATGGATATTACCTCTTTTTGACGCGCATTTTCTTAACCACCTCTTAAAAAACTAAGGATGGTCTTTGAAGAAGACCAGTACCTCTAGGATGATAACAAGGAAGTGGAGAAGATATTTTGGCAGGGTTTTGCCGAGCTTGAATTCTCAAATTGGTGTGAGGAAGAGAGGGAGGAGGTGCCCTTTTATAAGGGAGGAGAGGGGCACCTTTGGAATAACTAAAACTATTATTTTATTATAAAGTCAAATTCGGTTTTAAATAGCTCCAAATTAATTTATTTCGAAGCTAAGGTGGGGATGGGTCGAAATAATCTCATCCAATAGAATTTAGACAAGTTTAGGTTCCTATTTTAACCTTATCATTTAGATTTAACATTAAGTTAAATAATTTTACTTTTACCGTGTCTTCTTGTGTTCTTATAATATAGGGTTAATAAACTTACTATAAGTAGCCAAACGAACCACAGGTTGTTTATTATTAATATATATAACCATATCTAAGTCATTTGGCCGAACCATAGATTTTTAGGAATAAAATATGAATTAATAATATAATATTTGTTTTAAAAACTATTTTATGTCAATTTTGACACTATTTGGTAATTGATTTTTGTGAAAATCATAACCGAATGGTTAGTTCGAAAAAGGTTAATTCAATCAATACTAACATGTCATATTAACCTAGAAAATTAGTGTAATTCCTAAAAAGTCTCAAATTATATTTATTTGGGTATTTATAATATCAATTATTCTATTTTTTCACTATTATGGTAATTACTGTATCATCATTATGTCATTAATAAATTAAATTATTTAATGTCTAAAAATTATAAATAAAATATAATTATGTAGGAAATATTATTATATTTCTAATGTATATTTACAATCTAATTTCTCTTATGTATAACACTATATTAAAAATGTTTTAGTAAATGAACTTTGATTTTAACTCTTTTAACTTTTCTTTGAATTAAATAATAATAAATGTCCTAATCTAATCCAAGTGGGCCTAAATGATCATATTTTATTCCTAAGGTTATTTTTGGTTGAATTACACTTATCCAATAGAATTAGGACATGTGTTAGGGTAATAATAATAACATTTTTACCCTTAATTACCCTATTTACTTTTAACCGTGGTAAAAAAAAGTAAAACGTTACTATTCACCAAAAATTATTTTCATCTCATTGAACCAAATTTTACTTACTGACATCAACTGTGTCTCTCGTATTTTTTAAATTCCACTCACAGAAGCGGTAAAATTATGTTTTATGAAAAATTCATTTTTTTACTACCACTTAGTGGTTTCACTATTCATCAAAAAATGAAAGTTTCCAGAAAAATACCAAAAATTAGGCCTAAGCTATATTTGTTATTATGAAATCAAAAATGATGTATATTTTACCAAATTCAAAACATATCAGTTACATTAACTAATTTAAAAATTAATTCCCGTCGTCAAAACAAATGGCGTGTTTTTAAGAGATAATAACTATCAAAAGATTGACACTTGTTTATAACTGGTTTAAATGTGAAATTACATCCAATGACCAACATTGTATTAAATTGTAAAAATATATTCTAAATATACTTTAAAACCACTCAAATTAATAATTTATCACTATTAATTATTTCGATTAAAAAGGTTGTTTTTAATTAAAATTTAGTAATTTTCACTATTCATCAGAAAATGAAAGTTATCCAAAATGTACCAAAATTTCACCCTAAGCTAAATTCGATATTCCGAATCCTAAAATGAAGTCCATTTTGAAAAATAAAATTTACAAAATTTCAAAAAGTGGTTATTACTATTCATAATGGCTAGTTTTAATAATATTTTAACAGCATATCATCGTTTAGTGAAACTCGGTATTGCGTACTACACAAGCTATCGAGGAAGGTCGTGATTGCATGTAATGCAAGGAAAGTCAAGGATGCATGTTGTGCAAGCTACTTTTGGTGTAGCATACAACATACGACATTAATGAAATTAAAAAGAATATTTTTCATAAAATCTCGGGGTGTTACAGAGATGTTGAAGATCTTTCACCATGATTAGAAGATTATATTCCGAGTTTCCAAAGACACTAAACTATTATGATCCTTGTGTGTGTGTTTTTGTTATGTACTAAGTATTCCGCAAAAGTAATGTAATGTCCATGTACGTCAAGCTTCGGGTCTTTACAGTTGGTATCAGAGGAAAGGATTAGTCAACCTTTGGAAACTAGGATGTGAAAACGTTAGTGAGATCCCTAGAGATATTTCTAAGGTACGTCTAGGGATGTCTCTAAGGATAAGTATACGTATATGATATAGTCCTAGAACTATTGTAACGATCATAGAATTTAACCTAAGATGTTAGATATTGAGGATACTCCCACTTTATTATGTTGTTTTCCCTAGCATGATTTTTGCCTCTCACACTATTCTTATTGGGTTTTAGAAAATGGCTGGAAACAAGATGATTCACGATAATGGTGGATATGATGGACAATGGAATGAAATTCTTCATGAGAAACCAAATGAAATGGGATTTGGAAGTCCAAACATCATTATTATGCCGAATCAGCAATCTCATAATATGATCAATAAAGTAAAATTTGGTAAGTTTCCTGACTCGGCTAATAAGAGAAAGATGGAGTTTCATGATGATCATAGAGGAAAGAAAGTTAAATTTCCCCTATGCAAATCATGTGGGAAGAGGAATCAAGGAGAATTTTTCAAAGGAACTGGAAAATGCTTTGGGTGTGGAAAAGAAGGACACAAAGCCAGTAAGTGCAAAGGAAAAAAGATCAGTTAACACCAGGGATGAGGATAATGGTATTGCTACGACATCAACAATGGTTAAATGTTTTAAATGTGGAATGTATGGGCATTATGCAAACGAATTCCCTAAGGGAATGTCTCCTGAAGAGAATCAGTATGGTCATATGGGTAGTATTTATGTTGATGATGATGAAGAGACTACAAATGATATGTGAGATGAAAGAATTGTTGAAGCTCGATCAATGGTTTAAGAATATAGTGGAATGATTACATGTTTATCATGTGTAATGTTGTATAAGTAATCTCATGGTACTATGGAATAGAGAGACATCTAAGGATTGTTACACTGTTGTCTTTCCTTGAGTTTTGAAAGTGTATGATTAATGGTACCAGTATCCATGAAAGGTTATTCAGATATTTTTGGAATATAGATGATATGCACATAAAGAAGGGATAAGGAGAAAATTAAATGTTTGATGGTATTCATGAGCTCATGACTGATATAAGGACAAAGTGATATCATGGTTTGAGTATATAGAATTTTTAGGATTTTGGTATGTGGAAAGTGTTAACTTTTAACTGCATTCATGTTTTCACTAAGGATTAATGGGTATTCATTTTTCAAGAGAATACATGATTAAGGCCTTGGAACGTTTGTAATGTGACCAACAAGACATATCTTATGATATATGGGGATCAACGATGGTATTAAATCTCTGGTAATCGTTATCACTATATTATGAGAGTGGACTGCAATATTATGGATAAGCCTAAAGATTGGAATGGATTATGTTGGAAATAAGTTAGTATTGTTTAAGGATAGAACCTTTTTTCGATATTAATGATGGGATGTTATAGTAATATAGTTTTAGAAAAAGGACAACCTGTAGGACGGGCGACAGCCCCTCGCGTCGGACAAGGCCGTGGGAATCGAACCCAGAACCGAAGTGCGACTGGCCTTTATCGCCTACCACTGGCCTACAGGAAGTCCCTGTTTAGTAGAAACTAGTTTTATTATATTAAGAAGTATGATATATGAAGTATAAGTCCATTTTAGGAACCATATATGATTAATCTCACTATAGATCGACTTATGTATATTTAATAACTTTTACTAACCTTTTGTTTGAGACAGATGGAATGACCCGTCATTCTATCACACGATCTGCTAACACTTCACGAATAACAAATTCAACTTCATTTATTTAAGAGATGAAGTGGAAATTTTTCAAGGCACGAACAACAGTGAGATTGTACCAAAATAAAGTAAGTATTTATTCTAATTCAAATTCTTCAACATTAGGGAAATGATCTTGAAAACCAAAAATGTTGTCCTAGTGCCCTTATATCTGATGAATCAGATGGTACCCTATATCATCACAAATTTCTGGCTTTGTGATTTCTGGCTTTTCCATAGCCATGTTCTCTACCACTCTCTATCAGAACATGATGGTTATATTTCTCTTCCATATCCATATTTTCACCTATGTGGAAACCCAGTGATTAGTTTATTTGGGTAACCGTTACATTTCATACTTTTGTTTTTAAAGATTGGATTTGGTATTCCTTATTACGATGTGGGTTTCTATCAAAGAAACTTTCGAATAGTAAACTATTTATAACCCCGACGAATTTCGAGGGCGAAATTAATTTTAAGGGGGGTAGAATGTAACACCCCGAGATTTTATGAAAAATATTCTTTTTAATTTCATTAATGTCATGTGTTGTATGCTACACCAAAAGGAGCTTGCACAACACACATCATTGACTTTCCTTGCATTACATGCAATCACGACCTTCCTCGATAGCGTGTGTAGTACGCAATACCGAGTTTCACTAAACGACGCTATGCTGTTAAAATATTATTAAAACTAGCCGTTATGAATAGTAATAACCACTTTTTGAAATTTTGTAAATTTTATTTTTCAAAATGGACTTCATTTTTGGATTCGGAATATCGAAATTAGCTTAGGGTTAAATTTTGGTACATTTTGGATGACTTTCATTTTCTGATGAATAGTGAAAATTACTAAATTTTAATTAAAAAACAACCTTTTTAATCGAAATAATTAATAGTGATAAATTCTTAATTTGAGTGGTTTTAAAGTATATTTATAATATATTTTTACAATTTAATACAATGTTGGTCATTGGGTATAATTTCACATTTAAACCAGTTATAAACAAGTGTCAATCTTTTGATAGTTATTATCTCTTAAAAACACACCATTTGTTTTGATGACGGGAATTAATTTTTAAATTAGTTAATGTAACTGATATGTTTTGAATTTGGTAAAATAGACATCATTTTTGAGTTCATAATAACAAATATATCTTAGGCCTAATATTTGGTATTTTTCTGGAAACTTTCATTTTTTTGATGAATAGTGAATCCACTAAGTGGTAGTAAAAAAAATGAATTTTTCATAAAACTTAATTTTACCGCTTCTGTGAGTGGAATTTCAAAAATCCGAGAGACACGGTTGATGTCAGTAAGTAAAATGTGGTTCAATGAGTTGAAAATATTTTTTGGTGAATAGTAACTTTTTACTTTTTTTTACCACAGTTAAAAGTAAATAGGGTAATTAAGGGTAAAATGTTATTATTATTACCCTAAAACATGTCCTAATTCTATTGGATAAGTGTAATTCGACCAAAAAAAACCTTAGGAATAAAATATGATCATTTAGGCCCACTGGGATTAGATTAGGACATTTATTATTATTTAATTCAAAGAAGAGTTAAAAGAGTTAAAATCAAAGTTTATTTACTAAAACATTTTTAATATAGGGTTATACATAAGATAAATTCGATTGTAAATATTAATTAGAAATATAATAATATTTCCTACATAATAATATTTTATTTATAATTTTTAGACAATAAATAATTTAATTTATTAATGACATAAGGATGATGCAGTAATTACCATAATAGTGAAAATTTAGAATAATTGATATTATAAATACCCAAATATATATAATTTGAGACTTTTTATGAATTACACTAATTTTATAGGTTAATATGACATGTTAGTATTGATTGAATTAACTTTTTTTGAACTAATCATTTTGTTATGATTTTCACAAAAATCAATTACCAAATAGTGTCAAAATTGACATAAAATAGGTTTTAAAACAAATATTATATTATTAATTGTTATTTTATTCCTAAAAATCTAAGGTTCGGCCAAATGACTTAGATACGGTTATATATATTAATAATAAACAACTTGTGGTTCGTTTGGCTGCTTATAGTATGTTTATTAACCTTATAGTATAAGAACACAAGAAGACACGGTAAAAGTAAAATTATTTAACTTAATGTTAAATCTAAATGATAAGGTTAAAATAGGAACCTAACCTTGTCTAAATTCTATTGTATGAGAGGATTTCGACCCATCCCCACCTTATCTTCAAAATAAATCAATTTGGAGCTATTTAAAACCGAATTTGACTTTATAATAAAATAATAGTTTTAGTTATTCCAAAGGTGCCCCTCTCCTCCCTTATAAAAGGGAACCTCCTCCCTCTCCTCCTCACACCAATTTGAGCATTCAATCTCGACCAACACCTGCCAAAATATCTTCTCCACTTCCCTAGTATCATCCAGAGGTCCTGGTATTCTTCAAAGACCATCCTTAGTTCTTTAAGTGGAGGTTAAGAAAAGGCGCGTCAAAAAGAGGTAATATCCATTACTGATCTTTTTCAATTTCTTTCTTTTTCAACTTCTTATTATTTAGTTGTTTCATGATAAAGTAACAACATCAGTATTTATCATATACTGATATGTTATTATAAATATTAAACAACTCTAATTAACTATCTATCCATCCTACGGAAAAAGGAAATCACCGCGCGTGCGTACGTACGGAATACCCTCTCCACACCGTGGTGTAATCTATTCTCTGCCACCACCTTAATTGGATGGGTATAATGGTGTAATGAGTAACTATATATGATTATTATAAAGTGATATTGATACTGAAATAGTATACATACACTTCAACACAAGTTCACGATCATGAGAACGATATCATCGCTTGTGCGTACGTACGGACTACCGTCTCCACGACACGATGAGATTCATTCTCCACATTAACCATTCATGAATGATTATAAAGTATATATAATGAATAATAATGAAATATATGACATGTTAAATCTTCTGGATTTATGTATATATATATATATTTATGTCATATACTTACTTCCATTCAAGACATTTAGGAAACGAAAACAGCGTTCATGCGTACGTACAGCCTACCGTCTCCATGAACGTAGTATTTCTTTCCATTTAATTATCTATTATATATATGTATATTATGAATATATATTATATATAAATCATGTTTTATATTATGGAATTAAGTAATCATGATCTAAGTAATCATATCAATAATTACAAGTCAAAACAAGGACGACAAATGAAACGATTTTACCCAAAACACTCTTTAACATGGAATTTACAAAAGAACGGGTAATATAGAGTCATAAGTGAACCATATATGATATCATAACAATGAGTATGATTCTGGAATAAGTCAATTACATTATTTAAATCATTATATAGGAGGTTCGGACACGTACAAAGCATATCGGACCTAAGGTAAGGGAGATATTACAATCTCATTTTTATCCGAGATTGTTTATACTTTGGAATTTACCGGGGTGTATTTTATCATCCACATCCATGTTTACTCAATATGTAATATTATTTCCATCCACCTACAATTTTTAAAATCCAATTTTAACCTTCGGTGAGTTTTTAGTAAAAGATATGAAAAGAATATTTTGTCGTTTTTCGTACGAGGTACTTTTTGATTTTTCTGACAAAAGTAGGAGAAGAATGTTTTTTAACTTATAAGGCATGAATGGATTTTTAAAACATTATTTCCAAGAATCTTACTTTACAAGTTTTCAAGTTTATTTTTAATCAACTTCTTTTAGTTTAAAATTTTATGACACGTTAAGAAAGGAAAAGTGTTTTTGAAGTAAAAAGGATATTTTCCTCAAGAATGAAGTTCAAGTGTTTTATCAAAATTATTTTCCATCTAAGATAATAAAGGGTTCTGTTTTATCCCTATTATTACATTGATTTGATTGTGTTATGATGGAATTATTTTTATGAATTCCTTTATCATATATGAATTGTTTTATGATGTCACGATGTTTAAGATTCCTATTTTTATTACATGGGTTATGTAATGATGTATGATTTATGATTTTGTGGCACACATAAGAATGGTATCATTATGAGATGGGTGGGACCTATATCTCCCTCCAATGCATTGGGTAAAGATTTTATATCTCATGAGATAGACATGGCTGGAATGGTAGGTTATACCGGTTCAGTGAAACAGGACTGAAACGAGGGTTACTCGGTTCAGAAATGGACTTTGTCCACTAAGATAGTCTTGGAAATGAGTCTTGACTAATAAGATATGATTCTCTATGATTATGTGTGTGTGCCACAAAGTTTCATGTTTTATGTTATGATTGTTGGGATTTCATTTCACTACTATGATTTATCCCTTGTTATGAAATTATGCTCTCTTTTTCAGGTTAAGATTTCCAAAATGTTATGTTATTATGAATATGATGTGATTGATATTTCTTTTGTTTACCCTTATTGAGCATTTGACCTCACCCTTTCATGTTTTCTTTTCTCCAGGATATAAAGAAATGTTTTAGGTAAAAAAAATAAGATCTTTATTGGAGATTTTGAAGATATTTCACCACGATTATAAGATTATATTCCGAGTTTCCAAAGACACTAAAATATTACGATCCTTGTGTGTGTGTTTTTGTTATGTACTAAGTATTCCTCAAAAGTAATGTAATGTCCATGTACGTCAAGCTTTGGGTCTTTACAGTTGGTATCAGAGGAAAGGTCTAGTCAACCTTTGGAAACTAGGATGCGAAAACATTAGTGAGATCCCTAGAGATATTTCTAAGGTATGTCTAGGGATGTCTCTAAGGATAAGTATACGTATAAGATATAGTCCTAGAACTACTGGACCGATCATAGAGTTTAACCTAAGATGTTAGATATTGAGGATACTCCCCCTTTATTATGTGGTTTTCCCTAGCTTGATTTTTTCCTCTCACACTATTCTTTTTGGGTTTTAGAAAATGGCTGGAAACAAGATGATTCACGATAATGGAGGATTTTATGGACAATGGAATGATATTATTCATGAGCAACCAAATGAAATGGGATTTGGAAGTCCAAACATCATTATTATGCCGAATCAGCAATCTCATAATATGATAAATAAAGTAAAATTTGTTATGTTTCCTGACTCGACTAATAAGAGAAAGTTGGAGTTTCATGATGATCACAGAGGAAAGAAAGTTCAATTTCCCCTATGCAAATCATGTGGGAAGAGGCATCAAGGAGAATGTTTCAAAGGAACTGGAAGATGCTTTGGGTGTGGAAAAGAAGGACACAAAGCCAGTAAGTGCATAGGAAAAGGTTCAGTTAACACCAGGGATGAGGATAATGGTATTGCTACGACATCCACAATGGTTAAATGTTTTAAATGTGGAATGTACGGGCATTATGCAAACCAATGCCCTAAGGGAAAGTCTCCTGAAGAGAATCAGTATGGTCATATGGGTAGTATTTATGTTGATGATAATGAAGAGACTACAAATTATATGTGAGATGAAAGAATTGTTGAAGCTCGATCAATGGTTTAAGAATATAGTGGAATGATTACATGTTTATCATGTGTAATGTTGTATAAGTAATCTCATGGTACTATGGAATAAAGATACATCTAAGGATTGTTACACTATTGTCTTTCCTTGAGTTTTGAAAGTGCATGATTAATGGTACCAATATTCATGAAAGGTTATTCAGATATTTTTGGAATGTAGATGATATGCGCATAATGAAGGGATAAGGAGAAAATTAAATGTTTGATGGTATTCATGAGCTCATGACTGATATAAGGACGAAGTGATATCATGGTTTGAGTATATAGAATTTTTAGGATTTTGGTATGTGGAAATTGTTAACTTTTAACTTCATTCATGTTTTCACTAAGGATTAATGGGTATTCATTTTTCAAGAGAATACATGATTAAGGCCTTGGAACGTTTGTAATGTGACCAACAAGACATATCTTATGATATATGGGGATCAACGATGGTATTAAATCTCTGGTAATCGTTTTCACTATATTATGAGAGTGGACTGCAATATTATGGATAAGCCTAAAGATTGGAATGGATATGTTGGACATAAGTTAGTATTGTTTAATGATAGAACCTTTTTCAATATTAATGATGGGATGTTATAGTAATATAGTTTTAGAAAAAGGACAACCTGCAGGACGGGCGACCGCCCATCGCGTCGGACAAGGCCGTGGGAATCGAACCCACAACCGAAGTGCGACTGGCCTTTATCGCCTACCACTGGCCTACAAGAAGTCCCTATTTAGTAGAAACTAGTTTTATTATATTAATCATTATGATATATGAAGTATAAGTCCATTTTAGGAACCATATATGATTAATCTCACTATAGATCGACTTATGTATATTTAATAACTTTTGCTAACCTTTTTTTTGAGACACATGGAATGACTCGTCATTCTATCACATGATCTGCTAACACTTCACGAATAAAAAATTCAACTTCATTTATTTAAGAGAGGAAGTGGAAATTGTTCAAGGCATGAACAACAGTGAGATTATACCAAAATAAAGTAAGTATTTATTTTAATTCAAATTCTTCAACTTTAGGGAAATGATCTTGAAAACCAAAAATGTTGTCCTAGTGCCCTTATATCTGATGAATCAGATGATACCCTAGATCGTCACAAATTTATGGCTTTGTGATTTCTGGCTTTTCCATAGCCATGTTCTCTACCACTCTCTATCAGAACATGATGATTATATTTCTCTTCCATATCCATATTTTCACCTATGTGGAAACCCAGTGATTAGTTTATTTGGGTAACTGTTACATTTCATACTTTGTTTTTAAAGATTGGTTTTGGTATTCCTTATTACGATGTGGGTTTCTATCAAAGAAACTTTCGCATAGTAAACCATTTATAACCCCGACGAATTTTGAGGGCGAAATTCATTTTAAGGGGGGTAGAATGTAACACCCCTAGATTTTATGAAAAAATATTCTTTTTAATTTCATTAATGTCGTGTGTTGTATGCTTCACCAAAAGGAGATTGCACAAAACACATCCTTGACTTTCCTTGCATTACATGCAATCGCGACCTTCCTCTATAGCGTGTGTAGTACGCAATACCAAGTTTCACTAAATGACGATATGCTGTTAAAATATTAGTAAAACTAGCCACTATGAATAGTAATAACCACTTTTTGAAATTTTGTAAATTTTATTTTTCAAAATGGACTTCATTTTTAGATTCGGAATATCGAAATTAGCTTAGGGTGAAATTTGGGTACATTTTGGATAACTTTCATTTTCTGATGAATAGTGAAAATTACTAAATTTTAATTAAAAACAACCTTTTTAATAGAAATAATTAATAGTGATAAATTATTAATTTTAGTGGTTTTAAATTATATTTAGAATATATTTTTACAATTTAATACAATGTTGGTCATTGGATGTAATTTCACATTTAAACCAGTTATAAAGAAGTGTCAAATTTTTGATAGTTATTATCTCTTAAAAACACACCATTTGTTTTGATGACGGGAATTAATTTTTAAATTAGTTAATGTAACTAATATGTTTTGAATTTGGTAAAATAGACATCATTTTTGTGATCATAATAACAAATATATCTTAGGCCTAATATTTGGTATTTTTCTGGAAACTTTCATTTTTTTGATGAATAGTGAAACCACTAAGTGGTAGTAAAAAAAATGAGTTTTTCATAAAAAATAATTTTACCGCTTCTGTGAGTGGAATTTCAAAAACCTGAGAGACACGGTTGATGTCAGTAAGTAAAATGTGGCTTAATGATATGAAAATAATTTTTGGTGAATAGTAACTTTTTACTTTTTTTTACCACGGTTAAAAGTAAATAGGGTAATTAAGGGTAAAAATGTTATTATTATTACCCTAAAACATGTCCTAATTCTATTGGATAAGTGTAATTCCACCAAAAAAACCTTAGGAATAAAATATGATCATTTAGGCCCACTTGGATTAGATTAGGACATTTATTATTATTTAATTCAAAGAAGAGATAAAATAGTTAAAATCAAAGTTTATTTACTAAATTTTTTTTAATATAGGGTTATATATAAGATAAATTCGATTGTAAATATTCATTAGAAATATAATAATATTTCCTACATAATTATATTTTATTTATAATTTTTAGACATTAAATAATTTAATTTATTAATGACATAATGATGATGCAGTAATTACCATAATAGTGAAAAATTAAAATAATTGATATTATAAATACCCAAATATATATAATTTGAGACTTTTTATGAATTACACTAATTTTCTAGGTTAATATAACATGTTATTATTGTTTTAATTAACGTTTTTCGAACTAATCATTCTGTTATAAGTTTCACAAAAATAAATTACCAAATAGTGCCAAAATTGAAATTAAAATAGTTTTTAAAACAAATATTATATTATTAATTGTTATTTTATTGATAAAAATCTAAGGTTTGTTGAAATGACTTAGATAAGGTTATATATATTAATAATAATAAACTTGTGGTTCTTTTGTCTTCTTATAGTATGTTTATTAACCTTATAGTATAAGAACACAAGAAGACACAGTAAAAGTAAAATTATTTAACTTAATGTTAAATCTAAATGATAAGGTTAAAATAGGAACCTAAACTTGTCTAAATTATATTGGATGAGAGTATTGCGACCCATCCCCACCTTAGCTTCGAAGTAAATCAATTTGGAGCTATTTAAAACCGAATTTGACTTTATAATAAAATAATAGTTTTAGTTATTCCAAAGGTGCCCCTCTCCTCCCTTATAAAAGGGCACCTCCTCCCTCTCCTCCTCACACCAATTTGAGCATTCAAGCTCAGCCAACCCCTACTGAAATATCTTCTTCACTTCCATAGTATCATCCTAGAGGTCCTGGTCTTCTTCAAAGACCATCCTTAGTTCCTTAAGTGGAGGTTAAGAAAAGGCGCGTCAAAAAGAGGTAATATCCATTACCGATCTTTTTCAATTTCTTTCTTCTTCAACTTCTTCTTCTTTAGTTGTTTCATGATAAAGTAACAACATCAGTATTTCTCATATACTGATATGTTATTATAAATATGAAACAACTCTAATAAACCATCTATCCATCCTACGGAAAAAGGAAATCACCGCGCGTGCGTACGTACGGAATACCGTCTCCACGTCGTGGTGTAATCTATTTTCCGCCACCACCTTAATTGGATGGGTATAATGGTGTAATTAGTAACTATATATGATTATTATAAAGTTATAGTGATACTAAAATAGTATAAATACACTTCAACACAAGTTCACGATCATGAGGACGATATCATCGCTCGTGCGTACGTACGGACTACCGTCTCCACGACACGATGAGATTCATTCTCCACATTAACCATTCAGGAATGATTATAAAGTATATATAATGAATAATAATGAAATATATGAAATGTTAAATCTACTGGATTTATGTATATATATATTTATGTCATCTACTTACTTCCATTCAAGACAATAAGGAAACGAAAACAACGTTCATGCGTACATAGGGCCTACCGTCTCCATGAACGGTGTATTTCTTTCCATTTAATGATCTATTATATATATGTATATTCTGAATATATATTATATATTAATCATGTTTTATATTCTTGAATTAAGTAATAATGATCTATGTAATCATATCAATAATTACAAGTCAAAACACGGACGACAAATGAAACGATTTTACCCAAAACACTCTTTAACATGGAATTTACAAAAGAACGGGTAATATAAAGTCATAAGTGAACCATATATGATATCATAACAATGAGTATGATTCTGGAATAAGTCAATAAAATTATTTAAATCATTATACAGGAGGTTCAGACACGTACAAAGCATATCGGACCTAAGGTAAGGTAAATATTACAATCTCATTTTTATCCGAGATTGTTTATACTTTGGAATTTACTGGGGTGTATTTTATCATCCACATCCATGTTTCCTCAATATGTAATATTATTTCCATCCACCTACAATTTTTAAAATCCAATTTTACCCTTCGGTGAGTTTTTAGTAAAAGATATGAAAGGAATCTTTTGTCGTTTTTCGTACGAGGTACTTTTTGATTTTTCCGACAAAAGTACGAGAAGAATGTTTTTTTAACTTATACGACATGAATGGATTTTTAAAACATTATTTCCAAGAAGATTACTTTACAAGTTTTCAAGTTTATTTTTAATCAACTTCTTTTAGTTTAAAATTGAATGACACGTTAAGAAAGGAAAAGTGTTTTTGAAGTAAAAAGGATATTTTCCTCAAAATGAAGTTCAAGCGTTTTATCAAAATTATTTTCCATATAAGACAACAAAGGGTTCTGTTTTATCCCTATTATTAAATTGATTTGATTGTGTTATGATGGAATTATTTTTATGAATTCCTTTATCGTATACGAATTGTTTTATGATGTCACGATGTTTAAGATTCCCATTTTTATTACAGGGGTTATGTAATGATGTATGATTTATGATTTTGTGGCACACATAAGAAAGGTATCATTATGAGATGGGTGGGACCTATATCTCCCTCCAATGAATTGGGAAAAGATTTTATATCTCATGAGATAGACATGGCTGGAATGGTAGGTTATACCGGTTCGGTGAAACAGGACTGAAACGAGGGTGACCCGGTTCAGAAATGGACTTTGTCCACTAAGATAGTCTTGGCAATGAGTCTTGACTAATAAGATATGATTCTCTATGATTATGTGTGTATGCCACAAAGTTTCATGTTTTAAGTTATGATTGTTGGGATTTCATTTCACTACTATGATTTATCCCATGTTATGAAATTATGCTCTCTTTTTTAAGTTAAGATTTCCAAAATGTTATGTTCTTATGAATATGATGTGATTGATATTTCTTTTGTTTACCCTTACTGAGCATTTGACCTCACCATTTTATGTTTTCTTTTCCCCGGGATATAAAGAAAGGTTTTAGGTAAAAAATGAAGATATTTATGGGAGATGTTGAAGATCTTTCACCACGATTAGAAGATTATATTCCGAGTTTCCAAAGACACTAAACTATTAAGATCCTTGTGTGTGTGTTTTTGTTATGTACTAAGTATTCCGCAAAAGAAATGTAATGTCCATGGATGTCAAGCTTCGGGTCTTTACAGTTGGTATCAGAGGAAAGGTTTAGTCAACCTTTGGAAACTAGGATGCGAAAACGTTAGTGAGATACCTAGAGATATTTATAAGGTATGTCTAGGGATGTCTCTAAGGATAAGTATACGTATAGGATATAGTCCTAGAACTACTGTAACTATCATAGAGTTAAACCTAAGATGTTAGATATTGAGGATACTCCACCTTTATTATGTTGTTTTTCTTAGCATGATTTTTTCCTCTCACACTATTCTTTTTGGGTTTTAGAAAATGGATGGAAACAAGATGATTCACGATAATGGAGGATATGATGGACAATGGAATGATATTATTCATGAGCAACCAAATGAAATGGGATTTGGAAGTCCAAACATCATTATTATGCAAAATCATCTATCTCATAATATGATCAATAAAGTAAAATTTTCTTAAGATTCCTGACTCGACTAATAAGAGAAAGATGGAGTTTTATGATGATCATAGAGGAAAGAAAGTTCAATTTCCCCTATGAAAATCATGTGGGAAGAGGCATCATGGAGAATGTTTCGAAGGAATTGGAAGATGCTTTGGGTGTGGAAAAGAAGGACACAAATCCAGTAAGTGCAAAGGAAAAGGTTCAGTTAACACCAGGGATGAGGATAATGGTATCGCTACGACATCAACAATGGTAAAATGTTTTAAATGTGGAATGTACGGGCATTATGCAAACCAATGCCCTAAGGGAAAGTCTCCTGAATAGAATCAGTATGGTTGTATGGGTAGTATTTATGTTGATGATAATGAAGAGACTACAAATCATATGTGAGATGAAATAATTGTTGAAGCTCTATCAATGGTTTAAGAATATAGTGGAATGATTACATGTTTATCATGTGTAATGTTGTATAAGTAATCTCATGGTACTATGGAATAAAGAGACATCTAAGGATTGTTACACTGTTGTATTTCCTTGAGTTTTGAAAGTGTATTATTAATGGTACCAGTATTCATGAAAGGTTATTCAGATATTTTTGGAATGTAGATGATATGCGCATAATGAAGGGATAAGGAGAAAATTAAATGTTTGATGGTATTCATGAGCTCATGACTGATATAAGGACAAAGTGATATCATGGTTTGAGTATATAGAATTTTTAGGATTTTGGTATGTGGAAAGTGTTAACTTTTAACTGCATTAATGTATTCACTAAGGATTAATGGGTATTCATTTTTCAAAAGAATACATGATTAAGGCCTTCGAACATTTGTAATGTGACCAACAAGACATATCTTATGATATATGGGGATCAACGATGGTATTAAATCTCTGGTAATCGTTTTCACTATATTATGAGAGTGGACTGCAATATTATGGATAAGCCTAAAGATTGGAATGAATTATGTTGGACATAAGTTAGTATTGTTTAAGGATAGAACCTTTTTTCGATATTAATGATGGGATGTTATAGTAATATAGTTTTAGAAAAAGGACAACCTGCAGGACGGGTGACAGCCCATCGCGTCGAACAAGGCCGTGGGAATCGAACCCACAACCGAAGTGCAACTGGCCTTTATCGCCTACCACTGGCCTACATGAAGTCCTTGTTTAGTAGAAACTAGTTTTATTATATTAAGCAGTATGATATATGAAGTATAAGTCCATTTTAGGAACCATATATGATTAATCTCACTATAGATAGACTTATGTATATTTAATAACTTTTGCTAACCTTTTGTTTGAGACAGATAGAATGACCCGTCATTCTATCACATGATCTGCTAACACTTCACGAATAACAAATTCAACTTCATTTATTTAAGAGATGAAGTGGAAATTGTTCAAGGCATTAACAACAGTGAGATTGTACCAAAGTAAAGTAAGTATTTATTCTAATTCAAATTCTTTATCTTTAGGGAAATGATCTTGAAAACCAAAAATGTTGTCCTAGTGCCCTTATATCTGATGAATCAGATGGTACCCTAGATCGTCACAAATTTATGGCTTTGTGATTTCTGGCTTTTCCATAGCCATGTTCCCTACCACTCTCCATCAGAACAGGATGGTTAGATTTCTCTTCTATATCCATATTTTCACCTATGTGGAAACCCAGTGATTAGTTTATTTAGGTAACCGTTACTTTTCATACTTTTGTTTTTAAAGATTGGTTTTGGTATTCCTTATTACGATGTGGGTTTCTATCAAAGAAACTTTCGAATAGTAAACCATTTATAACCCCGACGAATTTCGAGGGAGAAATTCATTTTAAGGGGGGTAGAATGTGACACCCCGGTATTTTATTAAAAATATTTTTTTAATTTCATTAATGTCTTGTGTTTTAAGCTACACCAAAAGGGGCTTGCACAACACGCATCCTTTACTTTCCTTTCATTACATGCAATCGCGACCTTCCTCGACAGCGTGTGTAGTACGCAATACCGAATTTCACTAAACGACGATATGCTGTTAAAATATTATTAAAACTAGCCATTATGAATAGTAATAACCACTTTTTGAAATTTTGTAAATTTTATTTTTCAAAATGGACTTCATTTTTGGATTCGGAATATCGAAATTAGCTTAGGGTGAAATTTTGGTACATTTTGGATAACTTTCATTTTCTGATGAATAGTGAAAAATACTAAATTTTAATTACAACCTTTTTAATCGAAATAATTAATAGTGACAAATTATTAATTTGAGTGGTTTTAAATTATATTTAGAATATATTTTTACAATTTAATACAATGTTGCTCATTGGATGTAATTTCACATTTAAACCAGTTATAAACAAGTGTCAATCTTTTGATAGTTATTATCTCTTAAAAACACGCCATTTGTTTTGACGATGGGAATTAATTTTTAAATTAGTTAATGTAACTGATATGTTTTGAATTTGGTAAAATAGACATCATTTTAGAGTTCATAATATCAAATATAGCTTAGGCCTAATTTTTGGTATTTTTCTGGAAACATTCATTTTTTTGATGAATAGTGAAACCACTAAGTGGTAGTAAAAAATGAATTTTTCATAAAACTTAATTTTACCAATTCTGTGAGTGGAATTTAAAAATCCGTGAGACACTGTTTATTTCAGTAAGTAAAATGTGGTTCAATGAGATGAAAATAATTTTTGATGAATAATAATTTTTTACTTTTTTTTACCACGGTTAAAAGTAAATAGGCTAATTAAGGGTAAAAATGTTATTATTATTACCCTAACACATGTCCTAATTCTATTGGATAAGTGTAATTAGACCGAAAATAACCTTAGGAATAAAATATGATCATTTAGGCCCACTTGGATTAGATTAGGACATTTATTATTATTTAATTCAAAGAAGAGTTAAAAGAGTTAAAATCAAAGTTTATTTAATAAAACTTTTTTAATATAGGGTTATACATAAGATAAATTCAATTGTAAATATTTATTAGAAAGATAATGATATTTCCTACATAATTCTAATTTATTTATAATTTTTCGACATTAAATAATTTAATTTATTAATGACATAAGGATGATGCAGTAATTACCATAATAGTGAAATATTAGAATAATTGATATTATAAATACCCAAATAAATATAATTTGAGACTTTTTATGAATTCAACTAATTTTTTAGGTTAATATGACATGTTAGTATTGATTTAATTAACGTTTTTCTAACTAATCATTCTGTTATAATTTTCACAAAAATCAATTACCAAATAGTGTCAAAATTAAAATAAAATAGTTTTTAAAACAAATATTATATTATAAATTGTTATTTTATTCCTAAAAATCTAAGGTTCGGCCAACTGAAATATATAAGGTTATATATATTAATAATAAACAACTTTTGGTTCGTTTGGCTACTTATAGTAAGTTTATTAACCTTATATTATAAGAACACAAGAAGACACGGTAAAAGTAAAATTATTTAAATTAATGTTAAATCTAAATGATAAGGTTAGAATATGAACCTAAACTTGTCTAAATTCTATTTGATGAGATTATTTCGACCCATCCACACCTTAGCTTCGAAATAAATCAATTTGGAGCTATTTAAAACCGAATTTGACTTTATAATAAAATAATAGTTTTAGTTATTCCAAAGGTGCCCCTCTCCTCCCTTATAAAAGGGCACCTCCTCCCTCTCCTCCTCACACCAATTTGAGCATTCAAGCTCGGCCAATCCCTGCCAAAATATCTTCTCCACTTCCCTAGTATCATCCTAGAGGTACTGGTATTCTTCAAAGACCATACTTAGTTTCTTAAGTGGAGGTTAAGAAAAGGCGCGTCAAAAAGAGGTAATATCCATTACCGATCTTTTTCAATTTCTTTGTCTTCAACTTCTTCTTCTTTAGTTGTTTCATGATAAAGTAACAACATCAGTATTTATTATATACTGATATGTTATTATAAATATGAAACAACTCTAATTAACCTTCTATCCATCCTAAGGAAAAAGGAAATCACCACGCGTGTGTACGTACGGAATACCGTCTCCACGCCGTGGTGTAATGTATTTTCCGCCACCACATTAATTGGATGGGTATAATGGTGTAATGAGTAACTATATATTATTATTATAAAGTTATATTGATACTGAAATAGTATACATACACTTCAACACAAGTTCACGATCATGAGAACGATATCATCGCTCGTGCGTACGTACGGACTACCGTCTCCACGACGCGATGAGATTCATTCTCCACATTAACCATTCATGAATGATTATAAAGTATATATAATGAATAATAATGAAATATATGACATGTTAAATCTACTGGATTTATGTATATATATATATATGTATGTCATCTACTTACTTCCATTCAAGACAATAAGGAAACGAAAACAACGTTCATGCGTACGTACGTCCTACCGTCTCCATGAACGGTGTATTTCTTTCCATTTAATGATCTATTGTATATATGTATATTCTGAATATTTATTATATATAAATCATGTTTTATATTCTGGAATTAAGTTATCATGATCTATGTAATCATATCAATAATTACAATTCAAAACACGGACGACAAATGAAACGATTTTACCCAAACCACTCTTTAACATGAAATTTACAAAAGAACGGGTAATATAAAGTCACAAGTGAACCATATATGATATCATAACAATGAGTATGATTCTGTAATAAGTCAATGACATTATTTAAATCATTATACAGGAGGTTCGGACACGTACAAAGCATATCGGACCTAAGGTAAGGGAAATATCACAATCTCATTTTTATCCGAGATTGTTTATACTTTGGAATTTACTGGGGTGTATTTTATCATCAACATCCATGTTTCCTCAATATGTAATATTATTTCCATCCACCTACAATTTTTAAAATCCAATTTTACCCTTCAGTGAGTTTTTAGTAAAAGATATGAAAGGAATCTTTTGTCATTTTTCATACGAGGTACTTTTTGATTTTTCCGAAAAAAGTACGAGAAGAATGTTTTTTTAACTTATACGGCATAAATGGATTTTTAAAACATTATTTCCAAGAATCTTACTTTAAAATTTTTCAAGTTTATTTTTAATCAACTTGTTTTAGTTTAAAATTGTATGACATGTTATGAAAGGAAAAGTGTTTTTGATGTAGAAAAGATATTTTCCTCAAGAATGAAGTTCAAGTGTTTTATCAAAATTATTTTCCATCTAAGATAATAAAGGGTTATATTTTTATCCCTATTATTACATTGATTTGATTGTGTTATGATGGAATTATTTTTATGAATTCCTTTATCGTATATGAATTGTTTTATGATGTCACGATGTTTAAGATTCCCATTTTTATTACATGGGTTATGTAATGATGTATGATTTATGATTTTGTGGAACACATAAGAATGGTATAATTATGAGATGGGTGGGACCTATATCTCCCTCCAATGAATTGGGTGAAGATTTTATATCTCATGAGATAGACATGGCTGGAACGGTAGGTTATACCGGTTCAGTGAAACAGGACTGAAACGAGGGTGACTCGGTTCAGAAATGGACTTTGTCCACTAAGATAGTCTTGGCAATGAGTCTTGACTAATAAGATATGATTCTCTATGATTATGTGTGTATGCCACAAATTTTCATGTTTTAAGTTATGATTGTTGGGATTTCATTTCACTACTATGATTTATCCCATGTTTTGAAATTATGCTCTCTTTTGCAGGTTAAGATTTCCAAAATGTTATGTTCTTATGAATATGATGTGATTGATATTTCTTTTGTTTACCCTTACTGAGCATTTGACCCCACCCTTTTATGTTTTCTTTTCCCCAGGATATAAAGAAAGGTTTTAGGTAAAAAAGAAGAAGATCTTTATGGGAGATGTTGAAGATCTTTCACCACGATTAGAAGATTATATTCCGAGTTTCCAAAGAAACTAAACTATTACGATCCGTGTGTGTGTGTTTTTTTTATGTACTAAGTATTCCGCAAAAGTAATGTAATGTCCACGTACGTCAAGCTTCGGGTCGTTACAATCTCCCATAAAGATCTTCTTTTTTTTCACCTAAAACATTTCTTTATATCCTGGGGAAAAGAAAACATAAAAGGGTGATCTCAAATGCTCAGTAAGGGTAAAAAAAAGAAATATCAATCACATCATATTCATAAGAACATAACATTTTGGAAATCTTAACCTACAAAAGAGAGCATAATTTCATAACATGGGATAAATCATAGTAGTGAAATGAAATCCCAACCATCATAACTTAAAACATGAAACTTTGTGGCATACACACATAATCATAGAGAATCATATCTTATTAGTCAAGACTCGTTGCCAAGACTATCTTAGTGGACAAAGTCCATTTCTGAACCGAGTCACCCTCGTTTCAATTCTATTTCACTGAACTGGTATAACTTACCATTCCAGCCATGTCTATCTCATGAGATATAAAATATTTTCCCAATGCATTGGAGGGAGATATAGGTCCCACCCATCTCATAATGATACCATTCTTATGTGTGCCACAAAATCATAAATCATACATCATTACATAATGTAATAAAAATGGAGATCTTAAACATCGTGACATCATAAAAAAATTCTTATACGATAAAGGAATTCATAAAAATAATTCCATCATAACATAATCAAATCAATGTAATAATAGGGATAAAAACAGAACCCTTTATTATCTTAGATGGAAAATAAATTTGATAAAACACTTGAACTTCATTATTGAGGAAAATATCATTTCTACTTCAAAAACACTTTTCCTTTCTAAACATGTCATACAATTTTAAACTAAAAGAAGTTGATTAAACATAAACTTGAAAACTTGTAAAGGAAGCTTCTTTGAAATAATGTTTTAAAAATCCATTCATGCCGTATAAGTTATTAAAAAACATTCTTCTCGTACTTTTGTCAGAAAAATCAAAAAGTACCTCGTACGAAAAACGACAAAAGATTCCTTTCATATCTTTTACTAAAAACTCATCGAAGGGTAAAATTGGATTTTAAAAATTGTAGGTGGATGGAAATAATATTACATATAGAAGAATCATGGATGTGGATGATAAAATACAACCCAGTAAATTCCAAAGTATAAACAATCTCGGATAAAAATGAGATTGTGATATTTCGCTTACCTTAGGTCCGATATGCTTTGTACGTGTCCGAACCTCCTGTATAATGATTTAAATAATGTCATTGACTTATTCCAGAATCATACTCATTGTTATTATATCATATATGGTTCACTTATGACTTTATATTACCCGTTCTTTTGTAAATTCCATGTTAAAGAGTGTTTTGGGTAAAATCGTTTCATTTGTCGTCCGTGTTTTGACTTGTAATTATTGATATGATTACTTAGATCATGATTACTTAATTCCAGAGTATAAAACATGATTTATATATAATATATATTCAGAATATACATATATATAATAGATCATTAAATGGAATGAAATACACCGTTCATGGAGACGGTAGGCCGTACGTATGCATGAACGCTATTTTCGTTTCCTTATTGTCTTGAATGGAAGTAAGTAGATGACATACATATATATATATACATAAATCCAGTAGATTTAACATTTCATATATTTCATTATTATTCATTATATATACTTTATAATCATTCATGAATGGTTAATGTGGAGAATGAATCTCATCGCGTCGTGGAGACAGTAGTCCGTACGTACGCACGAGCGATGATATCGTTCTCATGACCGTGAACTTGTGTTGAAGTGTTTTTATACTATTCAAGTATCAATATCACTTTATAATAATCATATATAGTTACTCATTACACCATTATACCCATCCAATTAAGGTAGTGGCGGAAAATAGATTACACCACGGCGTGGAGACGGTATTCCCTACGTACGCATGCGCGGTGATTTCCGTTTTCCGTAGGATGGATAAAAGGTTAATTAGAGTTGTTTAATATTTATAATAACATATCAGTATATAAGAAATACTGATGTTGTTACTTTATCATGAAACAACTAAAGAATAAGAAGTTGAAGAAGAAAGAAATTGAAAAATATCGGTAATGGATATTACCTCTTTTTGACGCGCCTTTTCTTAACCACCACTTAAAAAACTAGGGATGGTCTTTGAAGAAAACCAGGACCTCCAGGATGATACTAGGGAAGTGGAGAAGACATTTTGGCAGGGGTTGGCCGATCTTGAATTCTCAAATTGGTGTGAGGAGGAGAGGGAGGATGTTCCCTTTTATAAGAGAGGAGAGGGGCACCTTTGGAATAACTAAAACTATTATTTTATTATAAAGTCAAATTCGGTTTTAAATAGATCCAAATTGATTTATTTCGATGCTAAGGTGGGGATGGGTCGAAATCCTCTCATCCAATAGAATTTAGACAAGTTTAGGTTCCTATTTTAACCTTATCATTTAGATTTAACATTAAGTTAAATAATTTTTCTTTTACCATGTCTTCTTGTGTACTTATACGATAAGGTTAATAAACATACTATAAGCAGCCAAACGAACCAAAAGTTGTTTATTATTAATATATATAACCATATCTAAGTCATTTGTCTGAACCATAGATTTTTATGAATAAAATAACAATTAATAATATAATATTTGTTTTAAAAACTATTTTATGTCAATTTTGACACTATTTGGTAATTGATTTTAGTGAAAATCATAACCGAATGATTAGTTCGAAAAAAGTTAATTCAATCAATACTAACATGTCATATTAACCTATAAAATTAGTGTAATTCATAAAAAGTCTCAAATTATATTTATTTGGGTATTTATAATATCAATTATTCTAATTTTTCACTATTATGGTAATTATTGCATCATATTTATGTCATAAATAAATTAAATTATTTAAGGTCTAAAAATTATAAATAAACTATAATTATGTAGGAAATATTATTAGATTTCTAATGAATATTTACAATCGAATTTATCTTATGTATAACCCTATATTAAAAATGTTTTAGTAAATAAACTTTGATTTTAACTCTTTTAACTCTTCTTTGAATTAAATAATAATAAATGTCCTAATCTAATCTAAGTGGGCCTAAATGATCATATATTATTCTTAAGGTTTTCTTTTGGTCGAATTACACTTATCCAATAGAATTAGGACATGTGTTAGGGTAATAATAATAACATTTTTACCCTTAATTACCCTATTTACTTTTAACCGTGGTAAAAAAAGTAAAAAGTTACTATTCACCAAAAATTATTTTAATCTCATTGAACCACATTTTCCTTACTGACATCAACCGTGTCTCTCAGATTTTTGAAATTCCACTCACAGAAGCGGTAAAATTAAGTTTTATGAAAAATTCATTTTTTTACAACCACATAGTGGTTTCACTATTCATCAAAAAAATGAGAGTTTCCAGAAAAATACCAAAAATTAGGCCTAAGCTATATTTGATATTATGAACTCAAAAATGATGTCTATTTTACCAAATTCAAAACATATATGTTACATTAACTAATTTAAAAATTAATTCCCTTCGTCAAAACAAATGGCGTGTTTTTAAGAGATAATAACTATCAAAAGATTGACACTTGTTTATAACTGGTTTAAATGTGAAATTACATCCAATGACCAACATTGTATTAAATTGTAAAAATATATTCTAAATATACTTTAAAACCACTAAAATTAATAATTTATCACTATTCATTATTTCGATTAAAAAGGTTGTTTTTAATTAAAATTTAGTAATTTTCACTATTCATTAGAAAATGAAAGTTATCCAAAATGTACCAAAATTTCACCCTAAGCTAATTTCGATATTCTGAATCCAAAAATGAAGTCCATTTTGAAAAATAAAATTTAAAAAATTTCAAAAAGTGGTTATTACTATTCATAACGGCTAGTTTTAATAATATTTTAACAGCATATCGTCGTTTAGTGAAACTCGGTATTGTGTACTACACACACTATCGAGGAAGGTCGTGATTGCATGTAATGCAAGGAATGTCAAGGATGCGTGTTGTGCAAGCTCCTTTTGGTGTAGCGTACAACACAAGACATTAATGAAATTAAAAAGAATATTTTTCATAAAATCTCGAGGTGTTACAAAATACATAATAAAATGGTAATGTACCTACAAAATGTGGGTGTTTCATTCCCCTAATAATTATACTTTTCATCACTATAAACCTAGATCTTTCTAGTGATTTGGAAAATTTTAGGCCATTGCTCCGATAGACTTCCATCTCATTCCCTTGTACCTTCTTGAATCTGACCACGATTCCATAAAACTCAAACAAAATAGATTTCATTTCTGTGTAAAAAATTATCTTTCCTATCCCTTATATATATCAACACATATATCAAAGTAGCATCCAGTGTAAGATCAACATGGTCCTAGTGAATGAAATTATCAAGATCAAGCAGACACTTAGTCAATTGAGTTACATGAAATACATTGTTTTAAGAGATAAATTGTTGCATTAACAAAAATAATAATCAATCTCAATAATCCATACTAGTATTTCAAACATTTTTATGTAATGAGAAGATAATTTACCTTGCTTTCCCAAATTTCAATTCCTTATCCTCAAAGAGACTTTCAAGAACACATGATTTACCATATAACGATAATGAATAATGCTGTAAATATACCTAATATTTATGATTACATAGAGTTATAACCATCCTTTTCATAATCATCTAAATTTTCTTAGTCATCTCTGTAACAATAAAATCTCAAGAAAATGAATCTCATCATGTCACTACCCAAAAAAGTGTATACCAAAAAGGATGACCATACTATGCTTCAAAATGATCCATATATATCATGGAATAATATCTATTATTATATGAGAACTCCACTAATGACATATGATCTTATGATAAGCCAAAAAAATCCATAACATAATCTTAGAGCAAGTATTCTAATATTTCAATTGTATGTTCCAATTATCTTTCTGTTTGATTATGATAATTTATACTCATGGGTAACTGGGTATCAAAATATTACTGTAAATAATACCATATATGAGAGGTAAAATGGGGATCCCATCCAAATATGATCAAAACTAGGATTCCATAAAACTTTATAAAATTATGAATATAGAATTTCTGCATGTCTTCCGCCATATTGGATTCAAGAATTATAATAATGTAAGCTACATTTCTGATTTGATATACAATAAACCATATAGAATCATATTTACATATAATTGATGGCACAATTTCACTAAAATCTATAACTATGTGATCCCATTTCTAGACCAGGATAGGTAAAGATCACAATATACTAGTTGGTCACTGGTGATCACCTTTTAATTTTTTAAATGTTAGGAATTTCGATATATTATCATCCTCTATTCTCTTCATTCCATCCCACCAAAAGTATGTTCTCAATGACTTATTCATTTTTTAAATTCAAGTATGGAAAACCCATATTTTGTGGTTATAATTAGAATAGTGTTTCTCCTGAAAAGGAAACAAAACAACCATTTGATCATGAATAATAAACAATGAGTTCCTATCTTATTGTCATCCATCAATGTTATCCCACCATTGAGTTTTGAGGTAAGGGTATGTAAAAAATTATTAAATATTTTATAATCCCAGAATTTTTGAACCATGATTCGAATAAGAGTAACCAAATATAAAATTTAAACTTTATTTTTCTCAAAACCTTCAACACGTGTATTCTCAATCATAGAAATCAATTTTTATTAATAAAAAGTTTCTTTTGATAATCGGTTGTATGAATTTCATATAAAATAATATGTAATAAAATTACCATTATTGGTTGTATAAATCATGTCAAATTTGAATATATGGAAATATTACATACATAATAATTAGTTTAGGTTAAAATATATTTGTAAAAATATGTGATTCAAGAAATTATGGTCAGTGAAAAAAATTAATTTATCACCAAAGAGATAATAAAACCATGTTTTTAAATCATGAACTACAAAAGACAACTAAAAAACATGGGCCAAATAATTCATTTCATGAATTTAACACCTTTGAGATATATAATATACCACATGATATCCATTTATGAGAACACAAATGGGTCTATATCAAGATCCATTATAATAAATCACATACTCTTTAGCATGATCGATAAAAACAAAAATCGGTGTGGAAGTGATCCTTGCTTTAAGATTCAAAAAATATTATTTACAATCATTACTCTAATGGAATGGAATTCCATTTATCATGAGTCTAATCATTGAAGATATGAGTCTCATGAAGTACCAAACAAAGTTATTATAGTAACCTGATAATCTTAGAAGTCTACTTATGTCTAAGGTGTTCTTCGGTGATTTCCAAGAGACAATAACATTCATATTTGTAGGATCTATAGATATCCCTTTCTTAGAAATGACATGTACAAGGAAAAAAACATCATGTATCAAGATATAATGTTTAGATAATTTATCATATAAACTTTTCTCTCAAAAAATTATCAACACAAACATTAAATTATTTTCACATACATTTTTAGTTTAATAATAAACCTGAATTCCATCCAAAAAAATAATAACAATAGAGTAAAAGTACCACTGAAAGATAAAATTCATCAATTATGTGAAAACTGTAAGTGAATTTTTAAGAATAAAGGGAATGAACAGATATAAATACTTATAATAAAAAATACTGAAATTCATATTTGGTATATCATCTTTTCTAAATTGGAGTTTTTGATACTTAGAACATAATAAAAAGTTATGGAACCATTGGGAGACCTTTATTTGGTAAAATATTTTATCAATACAATGGTATTGTATATCTATTCTTTTCTAGAACATGATTTATTTTACAATAATGAATTAAAATGTGTAATGAACTATCTTCTTTATTGAAAAAATAAACTAGAGTAGACTCATTATATGTACACTGTATTATAAACACTTTACTTTTCAACTCTTCCAATTATAAATTCAAATCCTTAAATTCATCTAGTGGAATTATATATAATTCAAGTGAAATACGATTTCTCCTTTTATTGAGATCAATTTAGAAATCCACTTCCTATTTAAGTGGAGAACCAGTGAAATCTCTATAAAAACCACTGAAAAATCAATCCACAATGGTAGGAAATTTCCTAATCTCAATTATGTCATTAGTCCCCAAAGTGATTATTTATAATTGATAATAAATAATTACAAATATTGGGAATTAATTTCCTTATTTTCCATCCTTTACATCACAAATTATTTTAAATATATTCACTGAACCATTAGGAGATGTAATCATTACCCATCATACATGAAAATCAATATGGGACTTAAAATAAACTATCAAATCTATTCACACGATCTAGAAAAATATATCCATGTATAAAATATAAGACTACCAATAAAACTAGACATCATATATTGTTATAAAACAAGACAATCATTTAAATACGTTTGGTGCCTGTATTATGCCAACATGGTTAGATTTACAAAGAGACATGAGAATATTAAGTCCTTATGTTGGAGAAATGTTCTAAATTTTTTCAAAGCACTAGATATATATATATATATATTTTGGGATGGAAATATTAATGATGGGGAGAATTTTACACCCTTGGTTTTAGGTACTTTACACTTTTATTATGTATTCTGAAGTTATATAATACTTGGGTAGAGTTTCGAAAAATTTTATGGTTTAAGAGTGTTTTAAAATGAGTATTAATGGTGAAATATTTGGGAATAGATAGGAGAAATCGTGAAAATTATTGATGATACTGTGAAAGATATTCTAAGAGTTACTAGGAGGGTGCACGATTGGCTAATTTTATGGCCAAACCATATTGGTGCATATGAAAAATCATGAATGTGGAGATAGAGGGAAAAGTGAAGTTATTGAATGGTTTGTACAACCATGTGTAGTCAGTGTGAGGGGTGGTTTAGAGACAGTATCATGTGAACATTTGGTGAAATGATTCCCAAACCATGTGGCATAACCCTGAAAAGTTCCTTAATTTCTTCAAAAAGAATATTTTAACATAGTTTTTTATCACTAAAACCCTCATTTTCTTATCATCTCTTAAGATCTCAAACTCTTATACTTCCGTAGGTTTTCTTGAAGGTTCTCATTGAATGTTTTTAGAGTATAATAAAAATTATTATATCATGTTGAAGTGATACAGACCCTTTACATAGGATCTCCATACATGAAATAAGAAACAAGTGATAAAACTGAAATAAATAATACTGCTATAAATAAATGATATATAGTACACCAAAGAATCGTTGCATCGATATCAATTTCCTTAAACTTTAAATGAATTTTAATTTTCTTGAAAAATATCTGAAGAGTGGAGAACCGAAGCAACCCACCTCCAAGGTGTATCCATTGGTTGTGCTGAATCATATGAATTTTGTATGAAATCTATCTTCTCTCTATAGTATTATAGAACCTCTAATGAAAATAAAGAATATGAATAGAGATTTGGGTCAAAGAGTATCATTTAATTGTGATAAAATCACACAACCACACACAATCATACAAATATAGGATTCTTATAGAATCCAAGGATAGTATAAGGTGGTGTCCATATTTAGCAGGTGTGTTAAAATTTATATAAATTACGTGGATAGTTCATGAATTATGTGAATTTAGCCAAAAATGTTTCTATTAAATATGAAATGATTTAATTTAATGATATATCACATGGGAGAAACACAAAATGATAACTGTTTATTATTTTCCCAAAATTGTAAATTGCATGGGTATAAAAATCAATAGGATAATGATTATTTATATATAATTTTTATACATATAAGGATTTATGGAATATTCTCATCAATATTTTACTTTCACTAAACCCTAGAAGAAATTATTCCATTTCACCTTATATTATATCGTATAAAATAACATGTGAAATAAAAAAACACCTTTTTTATATCTTTCAAAACACTTTTTTTTGAAAGATATCATTAACATAACCTTGTATCACATCAAAAGAAATGCCTTATGAAATCCCATTCGTAACACTTTTGGGTTAATTCTAAATACATTTTGATCATATCTATAAGTAAACCTCAATCATTATTCAATCAACCATAATGTGTGAGCCCATATTAATTTACAACACAAACAATAAATATAAATATATGGATTTATACATGCAAGAAAATAGTGTCCTCTAGAAATGAATTAATGATACTCAATCAATAAAGGGATCTTGCATAAAATTCATCAAAATAATATAAATCTATACCTATGTCCAGTAGTTTTCATCATATAAAAACAATAATTATCATATTTTACATTTTCCCAAGGCATTGAGTGACCATGGGACATGATGCATGCCAATAACATATAGCCCACTCATCTGTTCTTAACTCTCTATGTATTGACTGATATAGTTGATGAATACAACCCATTTCATTCATCCTTATGGATAATAAAATCCCATATACCATATATGGATAGATATATATTATCTAGTTATATCTTCACACTCCATCCTTCCATCTCAATCAAGGGAACTAATGTCATACTCATCATATGAGAGGAAAAATCCCATCTTAGTTAATCTCCAACTTATAAAATGATCCACAACATACCCAACCATGGTCATAATAGCTACGTCAATATAAAGAATTTTTTTGGTAGGGTATAAAAGCACGGTGGTTCTCATTCTAGGTATATTTCCAACAGTAGATAGTGTGGAATCAAATATTATTCAAGCACCTCTAGTTATACCAAGACACCCGCATGACACTCCCTATGGTATACTTAATTAGCCATTCTGTTCCCAAAAATATTTATATTATTTCATTTTATGACTCATAATAATTTTATGTATCTCTATTGAAGAATAAAACTCACACTAAACATAACATTTCATCGAAACCTATAATAATTCATGATAAAAATCAGTTTGTGATGAACTCAAATCCATAGTTTGGGAGGTAAATTATCATTATACTTCAGGAAATATATATATATATATATATATATTCCATTTTGTATCCAACCTATTAGAAAAATAATATAGAGGTTACCTTTAATATGTTATATTTTAATAATCTTGTACTCTTTATGAATATTTTACAAAGCCAACATAATCAAAAGTTAATCAAATCATATATGATAAACTACCACATCATCTTAATTTTGCTACACTTTATGGGTTTTGTTAACACATTATAACATAAGTAATACATGTCACATATCTATGTGATCATATATGATAAAACCATCCCACTATACCTTTTAGGGAGAAAAATATATATCTAGTTTGAATAATGGAGAGATTTAGTAATCATATTCCTTATAGTTCAACTTCTTGAACATATTATAACATCTTAACTCATAAAATCAAATGTTACGATTTCAAATCCATTTTTCTACTTATAACTATCTATAATTGAATTATCAACATCAACCTTGAAACCCTACACAATAAAACTTTTACCTTAAAATAATTTAAGTAATTACATTACTGTTTAATAATACATCCTTACTCTCCTAGGATATTCCATAAAATTCAATTTAAATTTTGATTAGCGTAATTCTCTATTTATTAATTTTAAAAAAATTATATTCTAAAAATACTTTCACTCTTCTCTTAGAAATTATATTCTATTCATAATATCTTTCTAAGATACACAGACCATTTTGTTCTAGGAAATAAAATTATTTATTTTTAGTAGGAATATTGAACATATAAAATATAAAATAGATGACATTATCTGTGATTAGAACATTTTTATTTCAAATGAAGTATTTATTAAAACATATCAATGATGGGTGGAAAAAATAAATTCCCATGCATTTTATGAAATAAATTGATAAATTTTTTTGTCTTGGACAACCAATTTTATCGTGGATAATAGTTTCACAAAAATGTTATTCTCAAAACATGCTTTAAAATTTTGGAATCATAAATAATTTTTATTTATTACATATTCTCATACTTGTTCACAAAACTATTTTTAATCAAATATATTCTCTTATACCATAACATAAATTATATAAATATACATATCTTTTACTTAGATTAAGTTTTTCTTAATAAAATCTTTTACATCCAAATCCGTGATGTAATAACTATTTACTACATCTCATGAATATAGACTACAAGCTCAATAAATTCTTCATTTTACATTAAAATCCAGTATATTTACAATTATTTGTAAAATATATATTAGGTATTACATAAATTTAAAAATAAAAGAATTAATTTTAGTAGAATACAGATCTGACATGGAAATTCCATGGAGTTTCAAAAACTCCTTATGGTATATATACCATGTATAATCCAATAAAAATAAATTATTACTCTTCCTTTCTGACAACCATAGATTTCAATGATCTTGGTCTCCTTTTGAGTATTGTTTAACTTTTCAAGTATCATTTCATCTTCTTGTTAGATATTTTACCCTTTTGTATGTCTATACAGTATCAAAATCCAAACATCATATGTCGAATTCATCAAATCTCAACACTTTTATAATTTCATTTACACGTTTTCTAAATTAAATAATATTTTCAATAAATTTCCATCGTTCAAAATAGGATAACTTACCTAACCATAAAAATTCATTTTTTATAGAATTACATAAAAAATTAAATGTATCACTGTATGATTCCATAGGTATCTAGTTTCACTTGTTTAAAAACTACAACCCAAGGTTACCGATAAAGGAACTATTCTAAAATATAAAAATTTCAATAAGTACAATTCTAAGATCACCATCATTACTTAATAACATTTCTTAAGTTACCTATGTTAGGATTAACTTACGTTAAGTATATTCTTATAAGGTATTTGATCATAATGTTATGATTGATGACGATGATGTTATTATCTAAAATAGAAGATTTTATTAGATGAGTATCATGTTTTAAAAAACAATGACAAGAAATTTTATAAAATAGGATGCCACAAAAATTATAAACCATTTTAAAATACATCATATCGATTGGTGTTCCAAGATCCATTTTTCACTAATAAATAAGTCTTATTTGGTGTTTATCTTACCAATTAGTTGTTTAGTTAATTCAATTTCCAAATAATATCATATATGAGTCTTTTATATTCAATAGGATAAACCTTTGTCCAATACATCATCCAAATAAACTCAACTCTATTACTATACTAATTGAAACCTATTAGGGTATCCTGGCTAGTGTAACTGAAAAAAACACAAAAAACAGGCTAACAAAGGAAAATCCCTTTGAACAAATCTTTAAAATTACCCTCTCAAGGAAATTATAATTTCACATAACTTCTTTTACTTAAAGAAGATAATATAGGGGCACCCATCTTTTTCATGACCTAAATGGTTTGATGTTTGAGGTCTTGAAAAGTGATGTTATAGAATAAATATCACAAGTTGCATTTGAAGGAGATTTTATCTCACTATCTTATCTCTAGTTATTCCATTTTTTATATGAATCATTATAGTAATTTAGTTTAGAATCCTATTACCTATACCCAATCAATATGTTCAAACCGTA
Source organism: Viscum album (assembly GCA_963277665.1). Classification (NCBI taxonomy): domain Eukaryota; kingdom Viridiplantae; phylum Streptophyta; class Magnoliopsida; order Santalales; family Viscaceae; genus Viscum; species Viscum album. The sequence goes on along the minus strand of OY728166.1, from coordinate 903,640,809 downwards.
TTTATTTGTTACTCTTTAAATAAATGAAATGTTGTTGTTACTCACCCAAAAATATAATTCAAGCATAATAATATATATCCAAATGCATAATATGCATACGTTATATGAACGCTTCATGTAAAAGTTTATAATTATATGAAATTGAAAATATATACATGATTAAACCCATAGTGATAGATAACCAACCTAATTCATTATCATGGATAAGGCATAATATTCTAGGTAAGAAGGTAGACCTAAACCATGTCCATCTACCTAGGGATACATTAATTAAGAGATAATCCAATTCATCATTACTCGAACAATTAATATGAAAAAACTATATTTAACAACATAATTCAAGATAATAACTTCAATTAAAAATTGAGTACAAGGTAGTTGAAATACTAAATTCATTATTGATACATTTATATCAAGTAAGGATGGATGTATCATAGAGGTAGTTTATCATTTTAACCTTAATCATACACAATATCGACATTTCAATTTTTTTCTAAACATGAATATAGTATGGAATAACCTTTAGATAAATGAAGATTTCAAATATTTAAACTTAAGATAACCATTTATGAATAATTTATAAATAAAATTTTATTATTAAAATTTAAAATATGAGATCTAACATTATGAAAATTATATATTTATAAATATTTACATTAATATTAAATACAATATGAAATCATTAATATTTGTAATTATATGGAATTTCCATTAAAAATATTCAATATTTTATGAATTATACACAATTTATTATCTAATTTATATCAGGTAAACATTTTACATAATATAAATATCATATAATTAGTCATTATTTAATTATTGATCATAAAAATCATCAAAATTAAAATTGATGTTGCTTAAATGACATCTAAATAAGTCCCCCATATATTTTGTAAAATTAAAAATAAATAATTATGAACAATTCAAAATTTAAATACAAAGATTTTATATTTTGTCCTTATTTCATAATTTATAACCCTTTGTAAATTATTTCTAATGATTTATAAATAATAAAAAAATTTCTATATCATAATTCATGCCATATATTTAGGTTAAAGGTATTTTAAATACTAAAATTAAATATTTTTTAATAATGTTTCATAAAGAGTTATTTAATTAATTATAAACCATTTATAAGTTATTATTCTATAAAGCCTTTATAAATTAAAATACCCCAAATACTATTTTTAATGATTTGTAAAAAAATTACAAGCTATTGAAAACCCTTTTTAATTTTTATTATGTCAACCCTTAAAGAGGAACCCATTCTTTCATAGGGGTAATCTCTCTTCACCCTTACGTAGACACTCCATGTAATGGAAAATCGATACTAGAGCTCTTGATTAAGGGTTTCTTATTAGTTAACTTTATGTATCTGCATTTTGTATAAGGTTAATACCAGATGAAACATAAATCATACCACATGTGTAAGGTTAAAAATGAAACATCACTTACACAGTTCCTAATTTATAGGTAATACCTTTTTTGGCCTTTAGTAACTATTTTGTTAGGGAACAACCTTCACGTCTCTAGATTTCATAAGGGTATAAACATTATATATCCATGTTTTTCATAATGGTAAGTAGTAGGATACCTTTATTTGATATAAGGAAGAACAAAACTACCCTTACGTACTATAAAATATGATGAGGGTAAACAATATCATACCATTATGTAACCCTTTAAACCTAAGGATAAAATCATGTGACCCTTGAATAGGCCAATATATATAAGGGTAAGATGATATCATCCTATCATAGACCACTCTGTCAAAGGGTAAAGCCTTTGTTACCCTTACTCATACTAGATTCGTAAGGGCAAGGTGTTGGTTTCATTTACACAACCTAAACATGTAAGGGTAAAACCCTTTTATTAAATAATATTTCCCTAAAAAACTACTCTATTTTTATATTTTATTCTTCATTTCATCAAATGTTTCATAAAACTACTTCATGAACCTCCCTTTGATACAAACAGAGGAATTTTTGAGAGTTTAATGGCAATTATTATATCAATTAAAAATGATATAAACTCTAAATATAAAATAAATATGAAACATGTGATAAAACCAAAATTAATAACACTATTGTAAATAAATGGAGTACCATACAGTGAAGATCCACTATATCACTCTCGATCTCTATCACATTTGTAAATCATCAAATGTACTCGAAGAAGATCACAATATGGGTAAATAAAATCATACCACCTTTGTGGTGTAACCACATATATCATTATATCATGTGATGTTTAGATTGAATTCATATATTCTATCTAGTATGCTCTTACCTCAAATTAAAAAGAGGGAGATGAATAGAGATATTTGTTATGGATTATCATCCAATAGTGAATAAATCACACACCCCTACACCATAATATGGTATTATGGTTTATATAGAACTTAAATTCACTCTTAGGTGGTGACCACATTTACTAATGCTTAAAAATTATATATAAATTCCATGCCTAGTTCATGAATCTTATGAATTTATTCAAAAAAAATTCAACTAATTATGAAACAATTTTATTTAATAATAACATACATGGGAGAAATAAAAAATGATAAGTGTTTCTCATTTTCCCATAATCATGATTTACATGTGAGTGACAAACAAAATGATATTTCACACACACACACCATATATATATATATAGGGAATATTCTCATCACCTTTTGATTTGAAAGTATTTTTTTATGTATATATGTGTGTTGGATCTTCAAAATCAATGCCAAGTATCTATATTCTCTATTATTCTTTATATATTTTCATCTTATCTCACCTGAAACATTATATATAACCCTTTATGGATGAAACTATGATCTATGATGTTTTTTATGATATCTTGATTGGATATATTTAATCAAAGTGGGTATTGTCTTGGATATAGGGGTTTCATTATGTTGTTCTTCATTTTTATCTCTCATTGAGAGGCATGTGGAATCTCTATCTTTTATACTTGTTATAGAAATTGAAGTCATGGTTTTTATTATTATTTTTTTATAAATTTTAAAAATTAAACATTAAATTATTTCTTGAAGGAAACCCTTTTTACCAATGATTTGGGAAGACTAGATCTGGAATGGTTTTTTAAAAATCCCTTGAATTTTAGTTTTAAGTTATGAATTTAAAATTGTGGGTTTGGTTGAATGAAACAAGGATTCTCAATGAAATATTTTAATGATATTTAATTTTATATGTGGAATTGTTAAATATGATGACTTTGTAAACATAGTTAGCATGCATTAATATTGAAAATGGGTCACTGTTGATGTATATTTAGCGCTCCACTCCAATGTGAATATGGGATTATCACCATGTGATGACATGTCAAAGGATAGATCACCACATCCAATTATTGTAATTTTCATTTGGAATTCATGTTTATGTGAGTGTGTAGCATGTATGGGTATGCTAAGTAGATTTAATGAATGGAAAAATGTTTAATTGATTTTTATTTAATAATTTTATTATAGTAAAATATTTTTATCATCCTCTCTCTATTATAAATGGATTGATTAAATTTTTAGAAAATGTTTTCTTCTCCTAGTGGCATGAGTTATATTGTATCTTAGGGGAAACCCTACTGGTTATGTTTAATCACCCCCTGCATATGAGCTTTGGTGCATATGAAGACTTTATTCTTCATGAAATAGGTAAATAAAAGGTATCATATTTCTATAGTGGGGTATCATGTACTAGTTTTCAGGATGGATTTATATCTTAGAACTATCCTTTGAATTCATTGGAACGATTCCATTTTCACGATGCAACATTGGGATTCCTTTTTTCATCTTCTTGATTTTCCTTATTATACTTTTTCACCACTACTTGGATATGGTTGTTTATTTATTTATTTTTTGACTTTTGAGTTGTATTGTTCATACTTATGCATCATATAGATTATTTGGATGTTTATATTTTATATTTTAAGGTTCTATTTTTTCATTAGGAAAAATAATTCCCAAAATTTTTAATAAGACCTTGGCTAACCTTAGGTGTCATAGGGACATAACCTATGGTTAATGGCACCTCAGATCTAGCCCAATCTAATGGGTTAGGCAGGAATGTTACATTATGTGGGTGATGAAGATACATGCAATACACATTCTGAGGTTTGATTGATAGATGTTCAAGAACCAATTAGTGGTAACCAACCTCCCTTATTGAATTCCTTAGTGGAGATAATGTCACATAAAAATTATTTTGATTGGGGTGTCATTACACCAACTAAGGATTTACTAAAAATTCTAGGTTACACAACTGCTACAACTAGTAACAACTTATATGTTTCCCAATTATTTGAAACTAAAAGTTAATTGAACAAAGTGGTTAATAAATACCACACATGGAAGAAATTTTCATTTGTGTTTGATGGTACCAATAAATAAAAAATTAGTTATTTTCTCTGATAAATATGGGTCTAAATATAAATTTCACATGCATAAAATATATGATAATTTTCTACATCTATAAATATAACTATGTTATAAGGCCCACATACTTATGTGATCCCAAATCTATAACATGATAACTACACACTAGATTCTAATATTATATCATTAATTATTACTAAGATGATATAAAAATGATTGAATATTCCAATGTCACTCACATAGAAATGAGTATAATAGTTATTCAAATATATGATTCCTTATGGAAAGGATTAGATGAAAAAATATAAATCAATTGTAAAAGTGTTCGGTGATTGATATTATCCTATAATGCTTTCCCACAGCTAATGGGATTTCGGCCTCTAAATAATAAAGTTGTTTTTCAACATGGAACTATTGACTATGTCTCCCATGATAATCAAGATGATCAAACCAAGGTGAAATTACATAGTCTATTATAGTCATTAAGGTGGTGAATGAAAATATTTCCTTATTATAAAAAATTCATTATTGTTGATGAAACATTTATTTATGGAATTTATACTCGTTCTTTACTACTTAATTCCTCAAAGTATAGTAATCATTCTCCTCTCCCAATAGAATTAACTATTGTTTAAAAGGAGGAATTCGAATCATGGAGTTGGTTCTTAGACTATATATATATGCATGTTACTCAAATCCAATGAGTTTTCTGGATATCTAATTTTCATTAAGTGATAATAGAGGTTTTTAATAGTGATGAGTTTTTATTGAAAGAACCTAATGTTTATCATCAGTATTTCATCAAACATATTACCAGTAACTTCTTCATGATTTTCAATTATTAGGCAATAAAGAAGGCTATAATTAAATTGGGAGTGTTTTATTAATCTAATTTATATTTGAAAAATTTATATTATTCTTTTAATGAAATGATGTCTTCTAATTTCAGTGTATGAACCACAATAGTGACAATTTTATGAGTGTATGGAAGGAAATATAAGTAATAATCCATATTTCTATGATCATATGATGCAAATTGAAAAGTAAAAAATGGGTACTGCAATATTATGGTGGTATGAGATATTATTAAATGACTACTAATAGTGTAGAGTGCATAAATGATATCTTCAATGTTATTCATAAACTATCAATCAAATTCTTAATACATGATAAATTATGTCACTATGTGAATGAATTTCCCAAATGCTCTAAATAGGCTTATCAGAGGGTGAAAACAAGGTTTCACTTTGATCGCATGTTCAAAATATCCATTAATATGATATTACAAGACACATCATCATTTGTTTTTCAAATATCTGATCAAGTAGGGTTCCACGTTGAAGTAATCATGACCTAAAAACCACTCAAAAGAAACAATGATCTTGTTCTATCATTTTTACAAGAGAATAGGTATTGTGATTGTGGTACCTTATAAGAATTGAGGTATCCGCAAGCACATGTCTCTACAACTTATGCATCACTGATCTTATCTTGGGAATCCTTTTTTGATTTAGAATATTGATTGAGCACTCTAGTTGACTACTATAGTATATCTTATATTCTTATTTGTTATTTTCAATATTTTTTCTTTCATGTTGATAAACCAACTTTAGACTTTGATGTTATGAGGTTGCATGCCCAATGGGCCAAACTATACTCATATTAGAAATGAGACAGACTATCCTCAAGAATGGGGAGTGGGATTGAAAAGAATTAAATATATCACTTTGAGTCATACTCATAATAAATATCTCAACATGTCATGATGGAGTTCCAATTCAAATCATCACTGACAATCTTTTTATATTTTATCATTGGTGGGAAAAAATATTATTTTACACTAGCTTGTTTCATTTAAAATTGGTTATGTTTCATTAAAATAATCTAGATTTAAAAAGTTTCTTGTATTTATTTAAATGAAATGATGTATTCTTATTTAAAAATATGAACCATGACAAGGAATATTTGATGAGTGGTTTAATAGAATTCTAAGGGATAGTCTAGTTTTATATGATCATATGATGCAAATTATGATGAAAAAATGGTCGTTGTCATATGATAGTGGTAGGAGACATGTAAATAAGACTAATATTATTTTGGAGTTCATAAATGATCTATTAAAGGGTTTTCATAAACAAGGAATTATAGGCTTATTACATGATAAATTCTATCTATATGTGAAGTAATTTTTTGAACTCCCCAACATGATTGGAGGAGGATGAAAACGGGGTTTCACTTTGGTCACAAGTTCTAAATATCCATTAATAATATAATATAAGACACATCATTATTTTTCATTAAAATATATGATCTTGTAGGGATTCAATTTGTGGTGGCCGATTTATATACCCCACTCACAAGTAACATTGTTCAAGTGCTAGTTGTATTACTGGAGAATAGGTAGTGTGATTTTGGTTACTTTTAAGAATTGTGGTATACCTATACACATGTCCTTGATGTTTTTTTCATCATATAACCTATATTGGGAACACTTTTCTGATCTAGTATATCACTTGAGTACTCTAGTTGGCTTTTGTAGTATTTCTTTGACAGTAGTTTCTGATTTTAATTAGTTTAACTTACTTTTTGATCATCCAAATTTTCCCCAAGATATTACAAAGATTCACCCCCAAGGGACGCTAATGTCTACACATATTTAAACTGATATTCTCTGGCCCCATGAATTGGAAGTGGGATTACAATGCATTATATATCATGACGTAGTACATACTCATAATAAATACCACAATGTGGTATGAGGGAGATGCACTTCACTTCATCACTGACCATCTCTATGTATTTTATCATTTTTTGGTAAAAATATTATCATTCAATAGATTTTTTCATGTGATATATCCAAAACAAATATTCTACGTCATTTTAGAACTATAATTTATTTTATTATTTGATGAAAATTTATTATTTGAGATGAAATTGAGATAATTTAAGACATTCAATAATATTATATAATTTTATTTAAAATCAATAAAATAAATATTTTTGTAAACTTAATTATTAAAATGTTATTAAAAAATATCATCATAATTTGTTTTTAAATTTCGAGCAAGATTGTGTAAAGGTAATGCCTTGTTTATGTAAAGGTAAACAAGATATTAGATAAACTCAAAATATGTAAAATAATCTTTCTTAAAGATAAAACCAGCCTTCATAAAGATAAAATATGTCCACATAAAGGGTTTCTATGTAAAATTTTATGAACAACCCTAGAATTGACATTGTCATGTTGGAATTATTATTGAAAATGTAAAAAAAATCATAAAAAAAACCATAATTGTTCCCCAACATGAATATCATGGAATTTCAACATTTTATACATTTTAGAACATCACAAAATAATACTATATCATCAAAAAAATTACTATATTTTTTTCAAAAAAAATATATGAGTTTACCACCCCTTTTTTGACATTTTTATCACCATGATTCATTATTAAGGATAACTATATACATCTTTTTCTTAATTCTATTTTTGAAAAAAAAATATTATGAAAAATGTATTACTCTGTCTATAAATATTAATGACTATAGAAAATTTAGATATAGTGATCACTCATCTTCTCAGATAGTTATATTTCTCATTTTTTATTAAATGGGAATCCTATTATTTATTTAATTGTATGAAGGTTAAACATGTTCTATCATGTTGAACCCCCACTTACCATTATCCAATATCTTCGACATGCATGGTTTTATGGTGTATCGATGCATTATTTCACTTTTATTGATCACAAGAACTTTTTTTACTATGTAAATAGATGGATACTGAAGACAAATAAATTTCATCAACCTATTGGAGGGATGATTATCATCCTCGAGGATATATACCATATAATGGTAATCCCTGTCGAGGGTAGGGCTATGATAGGCTGAGTTAGTGTTGATTGGGTTGATTTATTTTAGATGCTATTGAGAATTAAGCTCCCAAATGATGATATGTCTATCATTAAAATATAGCTACACATGACATGGATAGATCCACACTTAACTCATTTAGCTGATAATGGTGATGATATCATCACACTGATATTTTCATACACATATATATTGAGACTTATTGGTGGAATGATCATCATCGATCATTCAATTATATCTTTTAACTTGATGAATTTACCATTAATTGAGGACCTTTACTAAAAAGAGTGGTACAATTTGGGGCATTCATGTCTTTCCTATACATATAGATCACTATAAAACACATGTCATGTTGATAATATGTATATTATATGACATGGAATTTTTATCTAGATGTTGGTATAACAGAGAATCCCATGATTCACTCCACATGTATGCACACTATTTCCTTCTAACATTTTACCAGATGCACCATATGGATGATGGTATGTTTTTAAATATGTGAAAATCAATGATCCAAATTTATATTATGAAACTATAATTGAAAAAAGTTATCTTCATGTGGAGTTTGGAACATCAATATTTATATACATTTAGACATGATATCTATAGTTATAGACATATGTTGGATAATCTTTAATTAGATGATGTACTTTATTATTAATTATATACTAAAATTATAATCGATATGTGTACATTATTTCATTTATTAGTTGATTTTTTATGTCCTTGATTTCATGGATTCAATATGTTGAGCCTATCCTCTAGACCCTCTCTCATTACTATTCACAGACTCTTTTTTCCATCATATGAATTATACCTCTTATTAATTTTCAAATTTTTGACTGGAACCATGTTGATAGAGATATGAGGTAGCTCTTCTTCCACCATTCCATCTCCACACCACCAAGTCCATTACCTTCACTTCATTCAATGAATATTTCAGGTAGGTACTATTTCTAATGGATGTGATATCATGAATATTATATTTATTTCTGAGATAGATATCATGAGTACCAATTATGAGGTGTAGGAATGATATGCATAAATCAACCATATCAATTGGATTATGGGCCTTGGTAACACATGACCACATTGATATATCATATATGAAAAGGAAGAGACTACCATAAATTGGTAATAACTCTTTCATTAACTTTTGAATATATTTTTTATTGAATTTAATTAAAATTATTTTTTATTTTTGCAGGATCCTCATATTGTGAAACTGATTAACATCTATGATCCCATAGAGGGAGGCACGTTGGTTTGGAAAGATCCGAGGTTCCACCAACCTTAGGGGACATTACTAAGACACTATAGGCTAAAATTAAATTACAAGGGATTACATAAATATTGGGCTATTATTATTTCATTTCAGACAATGCACACCATCTATTAGAAATAAAAAAACAAACCAAAAATATGATTCATGAGGTATAAATAAAACAACCCAAGTGAAATATCAAAAAAAAACAAAATTAGAGTAATAAAGAAAACAATAAACTATAAAAATAAGAAAACCAAAGGATATCTTAATGAATCAATTCAAATGCGTCATCACTCCATTTAATCTTTAATTAAACTATAATATCTAAAAACATTCCCAAGAATGTTTTATAAGGATAATTTACTATTGAAATAAGAAACTTTCACTATTCTTCTATCATGAAGATAAATGTTTATATAAAAACCAAAGTTTATTTTCAAGGGGTGAGTAATCAATATTATATGTCTTTCTCTACGAGACTTCCCGACTCATTCCACTAAAAATGAACACAATATATCACAAAAGACAATGTAGTTTTAAACAAAAGAGAGGGCCATCAAAATAGTTTACTAATTTAGAATAATTAAAATTTAAATAATGAAAAATTAATCATTTAATTAAACTTGGAATACCCAAACCACATCCACTCACACACACAAACATGCATTCTAGTTAAAAGTACCATACTCAAGATAATTTAATTGTCGATCCACCAAGTCATCACAAAGTGACCATTCACCAGGTGGATCTAGTTTGACACCATTCCCCTTGTAAGGATCACATCCAATGAAAATGAAAACAAAAACTATTTCACATATAAAAATATGTCAATTTAATAAATTTAGAATGATCAATTATTATTTTTTAGTGACTTTAATCAAAAATGTTTTTTTTGTTAAACCCACACCATATTTATAGCCATAAATCAGTTGGGCTTTCTAAAAGAAACCATTAAAATTATATTATTTTCTAAATTATCCATCAAGGGGGGTTTCCAAAAAAATAATAAATATATTATTTTTTTAATTCAATGAAATAATTTTAAATTAAAAATCATCCACATTTTAGAAAAAGTGAAGATGAGATAAAATACACCTACCTCACAATGGGTTATGAAAATAATGAATAACACAAAAGAGCCTCTAGATATGGGCTTGAGATTTCATTCCTTATATAGATCTAATTTGGATTTCATCAAATCAAATAATATATAATATATATATATATATATATATATATATATAATATCTGATCTAATATTTCACTCCAAGTAAAATGAGTGAATCTATAAATAATAGAGAAATAAGAAGTAAGGGTTTATACCATGAATATCCTAGATCCAACAAACATCGATTTATTGAAATTGGTTATCAGATCCAAGGGAATTTCCCAGAATTCATTGGAGAGTGATGGAGTTCAAGTTAATAAGAGAAGTGATTAAAAAGGGGTTATGGGATTAAAACTGGGTACAGATTAAATATTTGGATCATCAAAAAAAAACTACATGGTTAGCCTTAATTATTTTAGAAACCATGCTCTTTCCATTATCTCAAAACCCACTACTCAATGGTTAGTTCACATGGCTTGAAAAACCATTTTCCAACTAGGATTTTAATTTTGTATCTATTCATGCAGTTTCTCCTAGAACCCACATAGTTTGTAAAAACCATACACGAACTGTGAACCTATATAAAAACTCCCAAAAATTATTTTGTGGTTTTCTATAGAGGTTCCATGCCATTCACTAAGTGTGAAAAAACTATTAACCCTTAAAACAAATTCAAAAGCACTATAAAAGCAACTAGAAGCTCCCAATACTCATCTTAACTGTTATAAAACCTAAAAAATACATAATAAATGGGTAAAGTACCTCAAACTAGGGGTGTTACACTCCCCGACCATTAGGATTTCCATATTAATAAAGATGAAGATTTCTGTTCTTTGGATGAGTTGTGGAAATTACTATAAAATCTTTTTTTCGCATTCACATATCACCTACAGAGCATCACCTTGTTTCCATAATACTCGAACCAATAGAATATGTTTTCTATGAACAACGTTTTCTTAGCTTTCTAAGATACGAGTTAGTACATGAACTAATGTAGTATCTGATTCTAGATCAACATGATCTCATATAATCACATGGCTAGGATCTAGATGGAATTTAATCAATCGGGATACATGAAAGACATTATAAAAATACCGAACAATTGTCAAAAATAAAATTGGTAAAAAATATCCTCAATTAATATAGGTATCTCAAACATTTTCAACATTTTAGGGAGATAAATTTCTTTTCTTACCCAATTAGTGGGGTCCCAACTTCAGAGATATTTTCCAGAACACATGATCTACTGTAGAAATTGATAAGGGTAGTCGAAAATTATTAGCATAAGATTTCTGATAATTTTGGAATGAAACCATCCTGTTTCTGGTCATTTATATTTTCTTAGTAATCTCTTAAAGAAGGCCATATCCTTAAAACTTGATTTTTCTAATATCTCACTAATAAAGTGGATAATGATAAGGATGTCCATAAAATGACTCAAATAGAGCTATCTGTATCAATTCTTGATAATTTTTTAAATGAAAACGACACTAAAGGAAAATTATCTGCCTATGAGACAAAAAATTTGATAACAAAATAATAGAGCATGTCTTCAAATTTTTAAATTGTTTGTTTTCACTGCCCATCAGTTTGAGTATGATACCTCATGCTCAGGGTACATTAGGTTCTAGAAGATTCTTAAATTTTTCTCTAAATCCAAGATATAAAATAAGGATCTTAGTTAGAGATGATCAATAATATTGTTCAATGTAGTTTGACCACATCCCAAATATTGATCGTTTCCAAGTCATACACTATATTGGATTCATGAATCAGATTGAAGTGGGATGACTTTGTGATTAATTCTACAATCACTAAGATTGAATCATTCTTCCAAATAGTTTTTTGGTAAACCCAGAAAAAATTCCATTTCAATCTTCTCCCATTTCCATATGGATATAGGTAAATATTGCAACATTATAGAAGGTTGTTTATGTTTTTCCTTGAAATGATGCCAGGTTCTACATTTCATAACATTATCTACCACATTTTATTTCATACTTGAACAGAAAAAATGATTCCTTAAATACTTGTACCTATTTTGGATTTTTTAGTGAACTACTCATTTTGAATAGTGATAGTTAGAAAGAAGTTGTTCATGACTAGAGGGTGGAAAAGAATATTAAATAATTAAAAAGAAACATTGAATTTGCATCTTGTTTCCATCTCCCAATGGTCTCAACACCATTAAAATTGGATGTAGTGGAAAAGAAATCTGGATCTGATCATTGTTTATCCATGACCTGTTCAATAATGTCACAAATGTAGGTCACTGAAAAAAATATTTTGATTTTATTATTATCTGATAAATAAAAATTCTTATCATCAGTCATAGCCACAAATTTTCATGGATCATAATATTATTTTGAGAATAGTATTGCACAATATTTTATTTTAGATGTGTATAAACCATGTCAATGGTGAAAATATGGAGATATTACATCTATAATCTTTGTCTTAGGTATAAATATCTTTGTTAAAAGACATGTTTAAGTTTTTTTGTTTTATAAACATGTTGAGAGTCTCACCAAGGGGATAATGAAACAATTTTTTTTTAAAAATGAACCACCGTAGATAATTACATATCATGGGTAAGATAGATCATTTCATTAATTCAAAACTATAAGGATCCATAAGCTACAACATAATCTCTATGCATCAAAACATAGATTATTCAAGATCTAGATACAACAAAATAGACCACACAAACAATCCCAAGTTTTTTAAAAATATGATTTTATTATAACATGATCCTCACCTTAATATCTTAAAATGATTTCTGATAATCATCACTTTAGTGGAATGGAGTTACCTTTCTCATGAGCACTATCATAGAATATACGAGAAATGGAATGTACCAAGATAAGAAATTATAGTAACCTTATATGAATATAAATCTATATATCTCATATGTATTATTTAGTAGTTTCCATGTGAAAACAAATTTTATCTTTTTAGGGTATACTAATATTAATTTATCAGAAATTTCATGTCCATAGAAACAAAACTTTTGTATCCATAAATCACATTTAAATAATTTTTCATTTAAAAAATTCTATTAAAACTGATTAACCTAATCTATAAATGTTCTTCATGGTCTTTTTGAGTTTTATAAAACAAAAAATGTCAGACATAAATACCACAATTAATGTGTCTAGGTACCACTGATAGACATGATTCATTAATTACATTAAAACCACCAGTGAAATTTTGAGACAAAAAGACATGACTAGATATTCACAAGGACCATAATTAACCCCGAAATTTATATTTGGTATATTGTTTTTCCTAAATCATTATTTGTGATACCAAGAGCATAGATTAATTTTTGAGAACCCTTATGTTCCCTTTAATGGATCAAACTGATCATTAATCTAAGTAACTTGATATTTTTTCATTATCAAAACTTGATTGAGTATATGATAATCCAAATAGATTCGTAATGAACCATATACCTTAAATATAAAAAACCATGAGCATCTCAAGGTAATGTATATTGTATTATGAACCCTTTACTTTAAAATTATAAAAATTAAACCAATTGGGAATTCAAATTATTTAATTTCATAGGTTCTATTATCTATAATGGAAGTGAAATAGAATTGTTTCCTAGTAAGAGATATATTGAAAATTACACATCCCATTCTTGTGAAAAACTAGTTAAATTTTCAAAAAATATATCAGTATACTAGTCCAAAATGTTAGTAAAAATTTTATTCTCAATTTTTTCATTAGTAATCAATGTGACCAATTCCAATTAAAAAGAAAGAGCTCCAACCATTGGTAAAAAAGGAATAAAATTTCCCTCCTTTACATCCCCATATCCTTTAAAAATATTCACCATCCCATTATGAGATATAAATTTACTCATCACACATAATAATCAATATGGGACTTCATAGAAATTAACCAATCCATCTCCTTGATCATCTCAAGCACATACATGTAAAAAATATAAATGTACCAAAGAAAATGGACCCCATATATTGTTAAAAAAATCTACACACCTAAATCTCTAACACTCTAATTGTCTGAGAGGTGTCTAGATACTCATGATGTATGGAATAATCACAATATAAAACCTTATTCTATTAATAACACCTGAAGAAATAAATGAGTGGGATAAACTTGTATTAAAAAAAATTTCATTGGGGTAAATTTAAGTAGAATGGATCCTAATACATTTTAAAGACCTGATTGGTCATCCAGTATCATCTACTTAGCATAAAATAACTAATTACACATCCCATGTTCTTGGCTTCCCTACTGAGGTTGTGTTTCGCTAGAATTTGGGGGGTTCCTAGAATCTCCATGGGTTTTTATGTTTTGAGGACAAGAACTATTCTAACATGATCATCTAGTTGAAGCGTAAGATATTAGAGACAAATAAGAGGTATTACTTGAAACTAACCCCAACCATTGGATTTGAAAAATACGAGGTTCCACTAACATTTGGTGATGTCTTCAGGACATTAAAGTGTAGAAAAAAATTCCAAGGGATTACCAAAATATTTGGGGAGGATTTTCAACTTCTAGATAAAACAAACTTTGAAGAAAAATAAAAAAACAGAAAAATTATATGTTCATTGAGGTATAAAGAATATAACTGAAATGAAATACAAAAAAATACAATAATATTATAGAAAAAATAAGGAGAATAAACCAAAACAATATGTAAAAAAAGGAGGGACCAATACTGCAATAATGATGTGGTATCCCTCTAACCATTCCATATGAGAACTTCAAGATCTAAACACCATCATGATGAAGTAGCATCATGATGTTGCACTAAAGAATTAAGATATCTTACCTTTACCTATGTCATAAAGAACAAAATCTTCACACACACAAAAGTGTATATGTAGGTGGTGAGTAATCCTATATAGTATCCTTAGGTAAAGGTATGAAATTTACATTAGGTGAAATTACCAAGGAACCAATGGCTGGAAATAAATTTCAAGGTCTTCACTAAACAATAGAGGATGATTATCCCTTTTTAGAGAACAATCCTTATCAACTAAAAACAAAATCAACCAAACCAACGTTATAATTCATGTGGTATAAATAATAAAACTCAAATAAAATGCCAACTTAACAATAACATCATATTAAGAATTGAAACAATAAACTAGAACAATAATAAAATCAATGTATGTTATAATTCAACAATGCTGATGCGGAATCACTCAAACCAATCCATAATTGAAATCTAAGCTCAAAACAACATCTTGATTAATTAGCATCATAATTCACCACTATAGGAATGAGAGACCATGAAATTACCTATTTCATAAAAAAACACCTATATACATACCAAATAGAAAATATATGGGGTTAATAATCATTCATGGTAGGAATTGCCAAGAAGACATCCCATATCATTCCCTTAGTAAAAGAAAACATTAGCTCATATTTCAAAATATAATTTTAAACCAAAATAGAAACATAAAAATACTTTAAAAATCTAATAAATTAAATTTAAAAGATTTTTTTTTCATTTAATTTCACTTTGCATACCCAACCCAGAACCATATACTCAAACACACATGGATGGCACATGAAAGTCCCATACTCCTGAGTTATTACTCATCGATAAACCAAGTCAACACAAGGTGTACATTCTCCATGTTCCTATTGTTAATAACTATACCCCTTGTTAGGGTCACATACAATTAAAATTAACACACAAAAAATAACACACCATTTCATATATTCCAAGTTCAAACTTCTATTAATTCACCTAGATTAATTATTCCCTTTTAAATATTCAATCAAAAATATTTTTTATGTTAAAAAATATTATATTTTTAAAACCCAAATTAATGTGTTTTTCCAAATAAAACCATTCAATTTTTTTATTTTACAAATTATCTAGAAATGGTTGTTTCCAATAAGAAACCATGATGATATTAATTTGAAATTAAAGTAAATAAATTTAAATATCAACCATTTATATTCTAGAACAAGTAGAGAAGTGATAGAACCCACCAATATCATAATGAGTGATTAAAGTGATGAACAACAACAAAAAACTTCTAAATCCATACTCAAGATTCATTTCCATATATAGATAAAATCAAGATCTCATCAAAATACACAATTTATAATAGATTTATCCATAACAGATTATATCTAATGTTTTCATCCAAGGAAAATGAGTGGATATAGAATGAATAGAGAATTAATTAGATAGAAGGTTCTTACCTTGATTCTCTTAGATTAGATACATTTTGATTGATTGATACAAGTTTCTAGAGCAAAATACATTTGCAAGAACACTCAGGAGAGGGATTGAGTTCAAGATCCTCAGAGGAGAGAAGAAAAATTAGGGTTTTAGTGATTAATAACTATTCAATATCTAATTTTTATAGCATTAAATAAACATGACATGGTTTGGCCACACAATTTGTGAAAATTTTCACTAACCATTTGAATTCCACTCTCTCCAAATCCCCTACTCATACAATTGGTCTGCACATTTTGACAAACCAAGAACAAACTGTTGATTTCCACCTGTTTGTATCTAAACAACTTCTCCTAGAATCCAAATGGTTTGAAAAAACCATGCACCAACTATGAACCACCCTAGAAACTCCTAAAAATATTTCACTATTTTCTAGAGAATCTGTATGGTTTCCCCTAAATGTGCTCAAATCATGCACCATTAAATCCATTTCCAAAATAGTCCAAAACCAACCAAAATGTCGTGATACTCAACCAATGATTCTATGACCAAAAACATTCATATGAAAAAGGTGAAGTACCTAAAAGTAGGGGTGTTACAATCCATTTCCTAAGGGTATTTATGTTTCCTTCTTATTAGACATGAGCATTCACCCAATCCTATGTTTGTATTGAAGTGTATAACTACTGGGTTCTTGGAATAAAAATATGGAGATCAATTCAAGCCTGATAAAGTATTGAATTGAGGATATTAAAAATAAGGCATGATCTGGTAATGAAGTATAGTTTTGAGTAAGAAATAAACTATTCGTGATTTGAAAATAAAGTGTCTATCTATGAATATCAAATATATGGTAGGTATTTAGTTTCTATCTTTCAAGGTATAAAATTATCCGCATAGTTCACCAGGACTGTCATTCTCCAACCTGTGTTATCCATAAACCAGACACCAGATCTGACCTATAACATACCTGAGGGGAGTCCCAGATCCCCCTAGGCTAAAAAAACATTGAATACATCATAATAAATGGTTTGGGTAGGAGGGGATTTTCCCCAATAAATTATGATTTAATAGAAATATAATTCTACTACAATTCATGCATGACCCATTTAGAAACTGGACATCCATTCCAATTCAGAGAACCATAAATAGATGAAAAAAATATAAATATAGAAAATCCATAATATATAATAAAATGAATATAAATAAACTATTATGATATTATAATATAGTATCCAAGGTACATAATTCTATCATGGATGATATAGATACTAAAAAAAATAAAACCAAAATAATACTCAATACAATAACTATGTGACCTCTTAGTCATTATCAATCCTAGTTAATCCCCGCTCCATGAGTGATCACAAAAAAATTATTTAACTTGAAAAATAATCTTAGGTCTAATGATGTCAAGTGGCATAGTTGGGGTCTGATAATAAATAATATTTTAAGGAAATAAATATATATTCCATGAATTTTCTTTTCTTAAAAAACCATCAATTCTCATTTGATGTAGAGAAAAGAAAATTAATTTTATTATTTTATGAAAAACCAATCCAGATATCTTCTAAAAAATACATCTCTAAAACCCAATATATGATTTAAAAAAATAATTTAGAAACCTCTATCAAACAACCAAATTTTTATACACACATTTCATACCTCTATTGACAAATTTATTAAACTATAATAATGAAATAAATTAATTAAAAAGATAAGTAAGCAGGAGAATAATCTTAAAAAAGGTAAATAGTTTAATGATCATAACTGAATCACAAAATACATAAGTAGTGATGTATTTAAATATAATAAATAGTAACAATAAAATATATATGATCATTTTAATTTCTAAAATACAATGAGGAAACTATATACATAATCAAGTTGGAAGTATATGGTATCCTGTCAATGAATTCTTAATTAAATAACCAAATGTATACACTTAGCTTTCCCTACTAATGGAGGAACCCAAATGTCATATATTCAACCATCCCCATGGGGGATCATGTCCGTGTTACCAGTAATAGATAGTAACATCTCTCAACCATCACTAAGACACCTAGGATCCCATGATGATAATAAAGGTTGTTGATGGGGTATCGTTCACAAAAAAATATAACCATCATTAATCTAAAAAATAAAAACACAATTCTCGGCTAATATCCATACACCCATATAGGTAATGTTCCTCTATAAACTAGAGGTCTTCCATGGGATTTTACATCTTTAGAGAAAATCGTTCGAAGGGAAAACTAGGCCATAATTTATTTGAACGTAGTATCAATTTCCACAATCTATTTGGAGAAAATTTGAAACTAAATTTCTAAATTAAAACATATTTTATGTTTCCAAAAGGGCCTCATATTTTTTTTTAAAGTTTCATTTGGAAATAACGCTTTTATGTTGCCTTTTAAAACATAAATACATTTTGAAAGTCTAAAATAAAATCAAGACATCCTATTAAATCCCTCAAATATATATCCATACACCTATATATGTATTAATACATATACATATTTAGTTTCTTAACAATATCTATATATAAAGACCTATATTCGAAGGAAGCACCAATAAAAAAACAAGAAATCATAATTCAAAACATTTATCAAAACCAATGATATCAATAAAATAAATCACTAAAGACTATTAGAAACATTAATAAAGGTTAAAAATGCCTCAAATCTATAATTTAATCACAAATAATCACTATAAATCCCAAAATTCAATGAAATAATCATATTCCAATTAAAAACCCATTGATTAATTTTATTGTATACATAGAATACACCAATTTTATAAGAAATAATTTAAGAATACATATAAATCATCAAAGCATTAATAATTGAATCAAAAAATTTAAACAAGTGTAATTTTGATGAAAACAAATTTATAATTCTTAATATATCATGGTGTGTGAAGAAAAATAAAAGGCATGGAACCACTAACATCACATCTTATGTGGATGGGATGAAACCTTTGAAAATATAAAGAACAAGACCTAAGACATGATCCATACACTCACAAATCATAAACTAAAGAAATAATGATCAATACCCCCACCTTATAATATAGAAACAAACCAATAGAATGGAATTAAAAAACATGAAATGATGATAAGATCGTGAATGGGGCTTACCTCTTGAAGAACACCTAGAACAGAGAAGGAAAGCCCTCAAAATACCAAGGATGATAAATGTTGGTCTGTCAGTGTGGGATCCTTCATGCAACTAGTTTAACTTATGAGAAGGGTGAGTGACTTGGGGGTTTAAAACTAGAAGGGTAGTTTGGGTATTTCCATTTTTAATGAATCTGGGTAAATTGTTTGGTTTGGTTTTAAGGTTTACCAAATGATGCTCTGACTGCATGTCCCACATAGTTGAGTAACTTTGAATGAAATGATAAGGATTAAATTTTTTAAAAACCATATAATGACAATGAAAAATGTATTTTTTATGATTATAGGCCCTATCACATGATTGTTTCAATGTTTAAACTAACCAAGCGGCCAAACAGTTCACTTTTAAAAATAAAAAAAAAAGAACTTATATAATACTCAATTAAAATAAAATATAAATATAAAAAGAGAAAAAATTAGTTTTGGATAATTTGGGTGTGAAAAATCACCACCATACCATTTTCTACCACTATAAATTTGTTACATTCTGAAGGGTAATAGAACCAAGCTAAAGAATTCAACCCAAAAGAGAAAAATTATTCTAATGGAATCAGGAAAAACTCACCAAATCAACTAGAACCATTAAATATAAATTTATCTTCGTACCACACTCACAATATTCTTATCTTCCTAAGAGATCAAAAAATGGAGACACAATGTGTGTCTCCCCACAATTTAGGAATTTACTAACATAATAGACTAACCAAAGAAACAATAGGCATAACTTAATGTCCTATACTAAGAGACTAAAAAATACCAAATAAAGTAATATTTATAAATTCCTTAAAGTCAAATGATAACCCACTTTGTGGGAAAATAATACGAAGAATCTAAAAAACACACATAAACAGTCACATATATCAAAACAAAGAAGCAATCCAACAAAAAGGGAAAAGGGTGAATACTTTAAAATAGTTTCAAACCATCAGGATCCCTAGGTTGATATGAAAACTTCCCTAGGTGTTTATTCCACATAAAAACGTATAAAAGTGTCCTAGCTAACCATAGTGGTTATAGGTTGATGTAATTAATATTTTCATGACTTATTATATTCCCCTTTACTTATTTTATATGAAATGTGCATAATTTGTGTGAAATATTAATGTTTTAATATTAAGTATAATATTTG
This sequence comes from Viscum album, assembly GCA_963277665.1. NCBI lineage: Eukaryota > Viridiplantae > Streptophyta > Magnoliopsida > Santalales > Viscaceae > Viscum > Viscum album. The sequence goes on along the minus strand of OY728166.1, from coordinate 903,619,692 downwards.
AGCATTTTTAGAAGTAGTCAAATTGAGTCAGTTTAATGTTTTAATTATAACTATCACTATACTGATCCAAATTGTGTGGTTCGTGTTTTGTAGGATTCTCCTTTCAATATAAAACATTTCATTAGAAGGAACCATGAGCCAATTCTGCCATTTGAAGGGTCATATGGTCCTCACAATCAAGACCAAAGAATCTATGAACAAACTGGACCCTCCTTGAATATTGATTTATTGGGTTCAATCCAGAAGTCCAAAAATCTTAAATCTCCACCGTACTTCGGGGGACACTACATTTCATCTTTTGTAAAAATTTCATGGCCCAAATCCAAGTACAAGGGGCCCAAATAAATCATTGAAGTCCAGCCCACCATTCTGGCCGAGAATTAAAATCAGTATAGTATGCATGACATATCTCCTGATGTAAGCATCCAATCTATCTGAGATTTTGCAGTGTGAAAGAGGATATATATACGACCGACTGTGTTGAAGAAACAATTCGTACTTGAAGGCATCTTCATATTCAAAAACCCTTTCACATTATGGACTTCAAAAAGACTGGATTGAAATGGACAGTTTAAGTTTGTTTAATCAACCGGCCATAACTTTTGATCCGTAAGTCCAAATGACTCCATATTTTGAGAGTAGTCTGCCAAAATTATTGTCTACAACTTTTAAGAAGTAGCTATTCGAATATTCTTCTGTATGAATAGCTCAATTGGCGATGCAAGTGGAGGGACAGATTGGGAAAGCAAACAGTCCACTCCTTGGGCTATAAATACTCTCTCCTTCTCTCCTTGAGAGGGGTTGGCATTTCAGAAGAGAGGAGATCATATTGGCACGAACAAAGCTTTTCCAAAGGCTTGGGAGGACCTGCCATACTCAAGTTTACACTTGAAGGACCTTTCCTCCTCTCTTTCTTTTCACTTACTTTTGTGTTCTTCATTTTTGTAATTTTGTAAGTCCTTTATTTTGTAATTCTGTTTTAATGAAAGTTTCTTCTTCAATATCTCTTATTCTCCTCCACCTTCTGTAGTATAATATTAATGGTCTTAAAATAGTTTGAATCATTTTAAATTACAGTACCTTATCTTGCTTCCTCATTCAATCGAAATTCCTTTTTTGATTCTCAAAATATTTCGTGTGTGTGTTCGGCACACTACTCTTATCTTGTCCCTTTCTTTTTCTTCTCTTTATAATTCATCACCATAAACATATATTACCAGATTAATAAAAATCATAATGGCTGAGTAAATCTCTCATTGGGGTGAGTTATAATTTAGGTATGTTAAGTGATTGAGAGCTTCTGCTCGATGAATATTCTTTGAATTAACATTGTGTATGTTGGACTTAACATGTCATAGATTAATGACTTGTTTTGTTTAACATGTGGTTTCCATGGATTATTGGAACCATAAATACACAACCATAAATAAGATCTGATTGATATTATAACCTTAAGTTAAGTTAAGTCTTGGTTTAAAGCCTTAACACTTAAGAATTCTAATCAACATCATCTTGTGACATGGGTGTTAATTTAAATGCAATATAAAGCAAAGCTCGAGGATATCATAAGCTTAACTAACCTAATGATGAACTCACCCCAATCTTTATCAATTTGGTAAATCAAAAATCATCCATAAATCATTTCAATTATGCTCTGCAAACAAACACCCCTAATCAAAATACAATCAACTAAAAACAAACGACTACTAAAAAGTATCATCGCCGAGGATTCGACCCGAGTGCTGCTATACACATTAGCAGAGCACCGGAACCTTGAACGGTCGATAGGCGACAATCGGCCGCACTTTCAAATGGCGCCGTTGCCGGGGATCGAACCCGGGTCACCCGCGTGACAGGCGGGAATACTCATTCAATCAAAATTCCATTTTTGATTCTCAAAATATTTCGTGTTTGTGTTCGGCACACTACTCTTATCTTGTCCTTTTCTTCTCTTTATAATTCATCACCATAAATATATATTACCAGATTAATAAACATCATAATGGCTGAGTAAATCTCTCATTGGGGTGAGTTATAATTTAGGTATGTTAAGTGATTGAGAGCTTCTGCTCGATGAATATTCTTTGAATTAACAGTGTGTATGTTGGACTTAACATGTCATGGATTAATGACTTGTTTTTTTTAACATGTGGTTTCCATGGATTATTGGAACCATAAATACACAACCATAAATAAGATCTGATTGAGATTATAACCTTAAGTTAAGTTAAGTCTTGGTTTAAAGCCTTAACACTGAATAATTCGAATCAACATCATCTTGTGACATGAGTGTTAATTTAAATGCAATATAAAGCAAAGCTCGAGGATATCACAAGCTTAACTAACCTAATGATGAACTCACCCCAATCTTTATCAATTTGGTAAATCAAACATCATCCATAAATCATTTCAATTAAGCTCTGCAAACAAACCCCCCTAATCAAAATACAATCAACTAAAAACAAACGACTACTAAAAAGTATCATCACCGAGGATTCGACCCGAGTGCTGCTATACACATTAGCAGAGCACCGGAACCTTGAACGGTCGATAGGCGACAATCGGCCGCACTTTCAAATGGCGCCGTTGCCGGGGATGGTGCTTTAAGTATTCATTAGTTTCTGGTTATTGTAAAAAAAACCCAAAAAAAATACAAAAGTTTAAAAAAAATTGAAAAAAAAACACAAAGAAAAACCCGTCTTCCTCTTAAAAATCATAAACTGAAAAAAAATACAAAGAAAAACCCGTCTTCCTCTTTCTTCCAAAATCTCTCTGAATGCCCCGTAGCCTTCCAAACAATCCCTCGGTTTTGTTTGACCCTGAAATTGAGTGAACACTTCGCCAACTTAGGAGGAACATAAGAGATACTCAAATAATTCAAGAACCAGTCCTCATCCAACCAGTTGAAATTGAAATGGCCAATCCTAGGGAACAAACCCTAAAAGAACTTGCTACCCCTGATATGAATTACCAACCTCTTGGAATTCAATATCCAAACATTGAAGCTGACTTCGAACTCAAATCGGGTTTGATTCATCTTCTCCCTCATTTTCACGGGCTAGCCGGTGAGGATCTACATCTTCACCATAAAGAGTTCCAAGTAGTATGCTCTACCATGAAGCCTCAAGGGGTTTCTGAAGAACAAATCATGCTTAGAGCTTTCCCCTTTTCCCTAGCGGATTCTGCCAAGTCTTGGCTCTACTACCTCCCACATGGTTCCATAAACTCATGGGTTGACATGAAGAGACTTTTCCTTGAGAAGTTCTTTCCCGCTTCCCGAATAGCTTCTATCCAAAAGGAAATAAGCGGCATCCATCAATTCCCTAATGAATCACTTCATGAGTATTGGGAGAGGTTCAAAAAGCTTGTGGCAACTTGTCCACACCATCAAATCCCTGACCAACTCCTGATCCAATACTTCTATGAGGGGTTATTGGATATGGAGCGAACTCTCATTGATGCCGCAAGTGGCGGTGCTCTTGTTGACAAAACTCCTACAGCTGCAAGAGATCTCATAAGTAACATGGCTGCAAACACGCAGCAATTCCATACTCGAGCACATGCTCAATTGAAACAAGCCCAAGAGAATCAATCCATAGAGCCCAACAAGATGACTTAGTGGATGAGTGAACTTACAGGTCTTGTGCGTCAACTAGCAGTGGCTACCAAAGCCCCAACCTCATCTTCTCCACAGTCACTATTCCCTGAACCTATCAAGAATTGTGGAATCTGCAACTCTCCATCTCATCCAACTGACACATGTCCACAACTTCAAGATGATCCATCTGATTCATCTAGTCCAATGGAGCTCAATGCGGCATATGCTCAGCGAAACTTCAACCCTCAACAATCAGGTCAGTTTGTTAGAAACTTCAACCAACCCCACTCTGATCCCTTCTCTTCTACCTTTAACCCACCTATGAGGTATGGTAATCCCATTTCTCATCCTCCGCAGTTCCCTCCTCCAAACCCAAACTAGTTTCAATACAGTCAAGGTGTTGGTAACTTCCAACAACCTTACCCTTTTGTCCCTCAACCCCAAAGGAACAATCCTCCTCCTGGATTCCACTATCCTAACGAGCCTTCCCAATTCCCCACCCAATACAATCGCTTTCCCAAGAACCAAAATCAAGGCCAACCCAATTTGGGACAAGCCTCTTCTTCTAAACAACCATGGGAAAGTGCTGTAGAGGATCTTGCTTCCTTCACCCGTTCTAGCCTCAAGAACATTGAAACCCAAATAGGTCAACTTGCATCCCACCTTAGCCAGCAACAACCATCCAATTCATCCCAACTCCCAGCTCAACCATTACCCAACCCTAAGGGTAATGTAAGTGAAATTGCACTTAGATCGGGAAAGCAAATTGCAATGCCCCATGCTGATTTCTCTACCTCCCCTTTCGATGTTGATCTAGAAAATGAAAAGAACAAAAAGCTGGAAAAGGAACTTGAATCCACTTCTTCACCTCCTTCCATTCCTCTAAGGAACCCAATTCCTTTTCCTCAAGCCATCTCCAAGCCTAAGAAGTCCTTTGAACCTGATCTTGAAATGCTTGACATGTTTAGATGTGTTGAAGTGAACATCCCCCTCTTAGATGCCATCAAACAAATCCCTAAGTATGCCAAGTTTCTTAAGGAATTGTGCACCCATAAGAGGAAACTTAGGAACATTGAAAATGTTTCAACCCAACAGTCCATTCCCATGAAGTGCAAAGATCCAGGGACCTTCACGGTTCCATGTCAAATAGGGAGTTCCAACTTTGATGATGCACTCATAGACCTTGGAGTCTCAATAAATGTCATGCCCAAATCCATTTTCTCCAACCTTGGTCTAGGTCCCTTGCACCCAACGGGTGTTGTCATTCAATTAGCCAATCGAAGCACTGCCAGTCCTGAGGGGATAATTGAGGATGTTCTTGTTCGGGTCAATGATATTATCTTCCCAGCTGATTTCTATGTCCTTGACATGGAAGGTGAGACAACCTATTCTCGATCTCCCCTAATTCTAGGAAGACCATTCCTCATGACTGCGAGAACCAAGATTGATGTCCATTCAGGCATCTTATCCATGGAATTCGGTGACCAACTGGTCAAGTTCAACATTTTCCAAGCCATGCGATACCCATCTGAGGATCACTCTGCATTCTCAATCCATTCTTTTGAGGACACTTCTAAGATTCAATCGAACCCCAATCCACCATGTTCTTCATGTTATAATGATAAAGGATCTTGTGAAATCTGCACCATGATTAACAAAGTCATAAATGGTGAAGTTGATGTGGACCTCTCATTCATAGACTCCATCAATCTGGAGGAACTTGAAAACTCTCTTGAATCCCACATAAACTCTGATCTCTACTGCTCCACCTTGGACAGTGTTGAGGAAAATGATCCAAACACATCTGGAATCCCTTCTCCTTCTCCTAACTTGTCTAGCTCTCAAATCAAGGCTGAAACTGATCTAAAACCACTTCCTTCACACCTCAAGTATGCATTCCTTTTCCATAATCCCTCCTACCCTGTCATTATCTCTGCTTCACTTTCTGAAACTGAGGAGTCCCAACTTGTTCAAGTGTTAGAAGAAAACAAAAATGCCTTAGGTTGGACCCTAGAGGATATTCCAGGAATCAACCCTGCCCTTTGCATGCATCACATCCATCTAGAGGAATCATCCAAACCAATTAGGCAACCTCAAAGAAGACTCAATCCACTCATACTTGAGGTAGTTAGGGAAGAGATTACCAAGCTTCTTCAAGCTGGTATTATCTACCCAATTTCTGATAGTGAATGGGTTAGTCCAATTCAAGTCATTCCTAAGAAGGGCGGGATAACAGTTGTCACAAATGAACATGGAGAAGTGGTCACAACTCGAGTGAAAAACAAATGGCGTGTGTGCATCGATTATCGCAAATTGAATGCTGAAACACGAAAAGATCACTACCCACTTCCTTTCCTTGACCAAATGCTTGAGAGATTGGCCGGAAAGTCACACTATTTCTTTCTTGATGGTTACACTGGCTACTTCCAAATTCCAATCGCACCTCAAGACCAAGAAAAGACCACATTCACTTGCCCCTTTGGAACCTATGCCTATAGGCGAATGCCTTTTGGCCTTTGTAATTCTCCTGCAACATTCCAGCGGTGTATGATGAGTATCTTTTCTGAATTCATTGATAATTGCATGGAGGTCTTCATGGATGACTTTACCATTTATGGCGAGTCATTTGAATCTTGCTTACATTCACTCTCTTTGGTCCTTCAATAGTGTGTCAAGTGCAACCTTGTACTGAATTTTGAAAAATGTCACTTCATGGTTTCAAATGGGATTGTTCTAGGGCACATAATTTCTCAAGAGGGTATCCAAGTTGATCCAGCCAAAATTGAGGTGATCCAATCACTTCCTGAACCCAAATCAGTTCGAGACATTCGGTCCTTCCTTGGTCATGCCGGTTTCTATCGGCGATTCATTCAGAACTTCAGCAAGATTTCTCTCCCACTCACTCGTTTACTTCAAAATGATGTCACATTCAATTTTGATGAGGCTTGCAAGAGAGCCTTCATTGAACTCAAATCTTCTCTCACATCTGCTCCAATAATCCAACCCCCAGATTGGTCCTTACCATTTGAATTGATGTGTGATGCTTCTGATAGGGCCATTGGGGCTGTTCTTGGTCAAAGAAGAGAAAACATTCCTCATGTCATATTTTATGCCTCAAAAACTTTGGATGAAACTCAATCACACTACACTGTGACTGAAAAAGAACTTTTAGCTGTGGTTTTTGCCTTGGATAAATTCTGGCCCTATCTCTTAGGTGCCAAAATCATCATCTTCACGGACCACTCAGCATTAAAGTTCTTACTTAAGAAAAGTGATTCCAAACCAAGGCTAATAAGATAGATTTTAATGCTCCAAGATTTTGACCTTGTGATAAAAGATAAACCTGGAAAAGAAAACCCTGTGGCTGACCACCTGAGTAGAATTTCTAATTCTTCTCATTCTGAAATAATTGATCCTGAATTTCCAACTGAACACCTCTCCTCTCTCACTCCAAAGTTACCATGGTATGCCCCAATTGTCAATTACTTGGTTTCCGGTGTTTTCCCTGAATATTTTTCAAAAGAACAAAAAGAAAAGATGAAAAGTGATTCAAAGCATTATTTTTGGGAAGATAATAAACTTTGGAAAACCGGGGCTGACATGGTAATTAGAAGATGTGTTGATGAAACTGAACAATCCTCCATCTTGGAATTCTGCCACTCAATGCCTGGAGGTGGCCACTTTGGACCACAAAGGACTTCTCGAAAGGTCCTAGATTCTGGATTCTTTTGGCCTTCACTCTTCAAGGACTCACACGAGTTCTGTCAATCATGTCCCACTTGCCAAAAGTTTGGCACAATTACCAAAAGAAACGAAATGCCTCAAAAGCCATTAATCTTCTGTGAGATTTTCGATGTTTGGGGCATCGATTTCATGGGACCATTTCCCCCTTCCAATGGATTCTCATACATTCTTCTTGCGGTCGATTATGTTTCTAGGTGGGTCGAGGCCAAACCCACTAGCAAAGATGATGCTCAAACTGTGAGTGAGTTCCTCAAAACCCATATCTTCCATCGATTCGGAACACCACGTGCTTTGATAAGTGACTTAGGAACTCATTTCTGTAATAGAACCATGGAGTCACATTTGAAAAAGAATGGGGTTGTACATAAAACATCCACTGCATATCACCCTCAAACAAATGGAATGGCTGAACTTTCTAACAGAGAAGTGAAAAGAGTGCTTGAAAGAATTGTTAAGCCCACAAGAAAAGACTGGCCCGATAGACTTGGTGAAGCACTTTGGGCCTATCGAACAGCCTATAAGACACCCATTGGGATGTCTCCATTTAGGCTAGTTTTTGGTAAAGCCTGTCATTTACCAGTTGAAATCCAACATAATTCATTTTGGGCTGTCAAAACTTGTAATTTTGATTGTGAAAATTCTGGTGAAGAAAGATTGTTGCAGTTGACTGAATTGGAGGAGCTTCGACTCGATTCGTATGAGAACTCCATTCTCTACAAAGAAAAGGCAAAGTCACTCCATGACAAGAACATTCTTTGAAAGGTATTTCATGAAGGTGAAAATGTAATGCTCTTCAATTCTCGATTTCGACTTCACCCAGGTAAGCATAATTCTCGTTGGGAAGGTCCTTTTGTTATTACTAACGTTTACCCATTTGGTGCAGTGCAAGTCCAAGACCCTTCTTCAAAAAGAACATTCACGGTAAATGGACAACGGTTAAAGAATCACCATGAGAGGTCTCACAATCCAGGAACCACGTCGACTTCCATCGAAACCCCATCCACTTCAATAGAACCACCACTGGATGGAGACCCGCCAAATCCAAACCAGGGGGCACCTCTTTCCCTTTAACTCTATCTCTCCTCAATCTCTCTTCCCTATCTTCTTCTTTCTATTTCTTCTTCTTCCTCTCTCCCTCTCATTTTTTTTACAACATTCTTCCACAAACTTTTTTCTATTTTCTCTTTTGTGTGGATCTGTCATTAAAAATAAAAAAATTTAAAAAAAATAATTAAAAACAAATGAAAATTGAAAAAAAGGGGTGTCATAATTACTCATCATCCAATATTGAAATTTTGTCCAACCATTTTGGGGAGTCAAAAGGCTTGTTTTAAACTCAAATATATTGAATTTTCATCTCAAACTTGGGTAAACAATTTTGTGTCAATAACAAACATTTTGAATGAACAATTTTTGGTGGAAAATGATTCTCCCCTACCGTGAGGAATAAAATTAGCCTTCATGCCAAGGTCATCTATGGCCATCTTTTTTATTTTGTGTCTTCACCACTGATTGTGAGTCTTGAGTTTGTGGACCTTCGAGCTGAATTTCCATCTTTTGTGTGCATTAATATGATAGAGGCATTTTCTAAGCCACACGAGAATCAGAATAGCCAAATAGCCTCCCGTTACCCTTACATTGATCCAACTTTTGAAAGCCCCTTTGAGCCTATGAAACCCTTTCTTTTGATAGCCACATTACAAGCCTAATACCTTGTCCCACCCAACATCTTCATGGATTTTCATTGTACAATTTATTGAAATTTAAGTGTGGGGGGAATAGACTTCATTTTTGGGTGTACTTTCATTGATTTCCAATGTGTCATCATATGCTTGAGGGCAAGCTTCCATTAAAGTGTGGGGGAGAGGTTGTAATTATGTGAGCTTTGGGGTGTATATGTGTAATTGTCATTTGTACAAAAGTCATTGAAAAGTGTTCAAAAAAAATGAAAAAAAAATTATATAAAAAAAATGAAAAAAATAAAAAAAAGGAATGGGTTGTGTCTTGGGTGGGTCAAAAATCATTCATCATCAACCTTTGATCGTGTTATAAATTAGTTCCATGTGGAGATCAAGCATGGGTTGGGAGATGACTGTGAGACTTGTTTCAAGCACAACTTTCGAAAAAAAAAGAGCAAAAAAAGAAAAAAAAAGAACACTTGAATCATCTTGTATTGTGCCATTATTGGAAGTCTTCCATGTTGTACATATTCCATCATCTCAACCTATTCCATTTTCTATCTCCCTCACTTTTCATTCATCACACATTCATTCCCTTGTAAATATGTGTTTCTATTTCCTTTCAAATCAAATTTAAAAAAAAAATGTGCATTGATTTTTCCATGTTGGTGTTTTTAACCCCTCTTTTCCTTTGGACATTATATACCTACCGTCCCATAGCCACTGAAAAACCCCTTAAAAGACCTCTTTATTATTGTACACATTAGATTTGGGAATGGAAGCTGAGAGCTCTTACAAACTCTTGATTTTCACTTTTTGTTGGTGAATGAATGAACCTCCTTAAATACATTTTTATCATCTTGAGAGGAGTAAGTTTTGAGTGCCTACATTTTCCAATTAAAACCTTGATCATGAGAAAATGAATTGTTTATGATGCATTATTGTGAACCAAATTTGTGATGGAATTCAATATGGATGAGTAAAATAGTCTAAACCTCCCCTGATTGGAAAAAACAAAATTTTAATATTTGTTGGTGAGTGAAAATGATTTTGTCATGTTTTTTTATTTGTTGCACATGAGGACACACTCAAATATAAGTGTGGGGGAGTTGATGTAATTAATATTTTCATGACTTATTATATTCCCCCTTTACTTATTTTATATGAAATGTGCATAATTTGTGTGAAATATTAATGTTTTAATATTAAGTATAATATTTGAGCTTTTTTAGAAGTAGTTAAATTGAGTCAGTTTAATGTTTTAATTATAACTATCACTATACTGATACAAATTGTGTGGTTCTTGTTTTTTAGGATTCTACTTTCAATATAAAACATTTCATTAGAAGGAACTATGAGCCAATTCTACCATTTGAAGGATCATATGGTCCTCACAATCAAGACCAATGAATCTGTGAACAAACTGGACCATCCTTGAAGATTGATTTACTGGGTTCAATCCAGAAGTCCAAAAATCTTAAATCTCCACCATACTTCGGGGGACACTACATTTCATCTTTTTTAAAAATTTCATGGCCCAAATCCAAGTACAAGGGGCCCAAATAAATCATTTAAGTTCAGCCCACCATTCTGGCCGAGAATTAAAATCAGTATAGTATGCATGACATATCTCCTGATGTAAGAATCCAATCTATCTAAGATTTTGCAGTGTGAAGGAGGATATATATAAGGCCTACTTTGTTGAAGAAACAATTCGGATTTGAAGGCATATTCATATTCAAAAACCCTTTCACATTATGGACTTCAAAAAGACTGGATTGAAATGGACAGTTTAAGTTTGTTTAATCAACCGGCCATAACTTTTGATCCGTAAGTCCAAATGACTCCAAATTTTGAGAGTAGTCTTCCAAAATTATTTTCTACAACTTTTAAGAAGGAGCTATTTGAATATTCTTCTGTCTGAATAGATCAATTGGCGATGAAAGTGGAGGGACAGATTGGGAAAGCAAAGAGTCCACTCCTTGGGTTATAAATACTCTCTCCTTCTCTCCTTGAGAGGGGTTGGCATTTCAGAAGAGAGGAGATCATATTGGCACGACCAAAGCTTTTTCAAAGGCTTGGGAGGACCTTACATACTCAATTTTACACTTGAGGGACCTTTCCTCCTCTCTTTCTTTTCACTTACTTTTGTGTTCTTCATTTTTGTAATTTTGTAAGTCCTTTATTTTGTAATTCTGTTTTAATGAAAGTTTCTTCTTCAATATCTATTATTCTCCTCCACCTTCTGTAGTATAATATTAATGGTCTTAAAATAGTTTGAATCATTTTAAATTATAGTACCTTATCTTGCTTCCTCATTCAATCGAAATTCCTTTTTTGATTCTCAAAATATTTCGTGTGTGTGTTCGGCACACTACTCTTATCTTGTCCCTTTCTTTTTCTTCTCTTTATAATTCATCACCATAAACATATATTACCAGATTAATAAACATCATAATGGTTGAGTAAATCTCTCATTGGGGTGAGTTATAATTTAGGTATGTTAAGTGATTGAGAGCTTCTGCTCGATGAATATTCTTTGAATTAACATTGTGTATGTTGGACTTAACATGTAATGGATTAATGACTTGTTTTGTTTAACATGTGGTTTCCATGGATTATTGGAACCATAAATACACAACCATAAATAATATCTGATTGAGATTATAACCTTAAGTTAAGTTAAGTCTTGGTTTAAAGCCTTAACACTTAAGAATTCTAATCAACATCATCTTGTGACATGGGTGTTAATTTAAATGCAATATAAAGCAAAGCTCGAGGATATCACAAGCTTAACTAACCTAATGATGAACTCACCCCAATCTTTATCAATTTGGTAAATCAAAAATCATCCATAAATCATTTCAATTAAGCTCTGCAAACAAACCCCCCTAATCAAAATACAATCAACTAAAAACAAACGACTACTAAAAAGTATCATCGCCGAGGATTCGACCCGAGTGCTGCTATACACATTAGCAGAGCACCGGAACCTTGAACGGTCGATAGGCGACAATCGGCCGCACTTTCATAGGTCTTTGACAAATCCAAATAAAAGAACATATAATTCATAAACTCATAGCTCTGGTAGCAAACATGGGCATGTTTATGATTTTAGTAGGTAGTAAATAAATATGAATGTTTTTTACCAAATAGGTTACTCTAGTCTCTACTCTTTATTGGATTTGGAACCTTTACCATATTTGAAAGAGATAGGCACAACACCCATCATATGCTACCCGGTTGAAAATATATTTTCTACGAAAGCCTCATCCACAAAATCTTCAAACCTGATGAGCCCAGAATTAATAACCCAATCATTTAGACCCCAAAAAAGATTATCTGGATAAACACTGAACAATAAACACTTTCAATTATTCATGGGTTCTAAAATATAAAAATACTTATTCAATGATCTCAATCCACTAAATTTTTTTTGGACCGACCTTAGTCACCAAAAAAATATAGAAAACCATAAATGGAATCTATATCAAACACTCTATATAGAGTCTAGTTGGTTTATTCAACTAAATATGGCACTAACAAACCTCTATAATTATTTAAAAAAAATTAAAAAAGAAAAATTGAAAGCCTAATAAATATCAAATCAAACACAAATCATACCCATTATAAAAACTCAAACTCAACACAATAATTCAAAAAATGTATTCAACCAAATCCCTAATAATTTTTTTAGAAATTACCCTTTTAAAACCATTTGAAATTTCATATTTAAAATTCATATATTTTAAACATTACATAAATAGAAATTTAAATTTTAAAAATTAATTTCTCACTTGAACCTCTCTCAAAATCACTCAATTTAAAAATTTGAAAATTTTATATTCCATTGGCCTAAATCTTCCTTCATTTAATTTCAAGAAACACTAATTTTAAAATTTCCAAATAGACATCCACTTTTGAGAAAAAATCTCAATTTAAAAATTCTTTTAAAATAAAAAAATAATCAAAACACCTTATGAATATGATTTAAATACACCAATAACATCCAAACGTAACTCAATGAGAAACTAGATCAAAAGGATTTAAATATAAAATTTCAAGGGAGGTTAGTGGAATAACATTTTTTGGTCACAGAGTTTGGTAGAATATGCACCAACCATGAAAAATACTAATCGATGAAAACATAACCTTTAGTACAATATCTTCATAGTTTCCCAGACCATGTGGGGTAACTATGTGTGTCTAATTATCCCTTAACACACACCTCCAAAACATAAAAAAATCTTAAAACACCATTACAACATCTATACTTGTCATAATATCATTAATATTAATAACAATACAAACTAGAATAAATAAATAAATAAGTAAATTCTAGACTCAATGCCCATCAACCAATGAGAACTCGTGTATTTGGACACATAAGATCTTGTGACACATATATATTGTTTTTTGAAGGCTCTAATATCAAATCATATCAGACATCATAAAAAATGGTTCTCAAATAACCTAGGTCTCTATGAAACGTATGCACTGATACCATTTTATCATGAACTAGGTTGGGTCATCCCTATACCAAACACCCGACCTAGACCAAGATATACTTGAGGGGCCTCCTTGACCCCCAGGGACAACTACAAGCGTCGAAGGAATCACAAAAAATTATTTTGGATTAGTTTTCCCAATAAATAAATATTTGACAACATAAAAATTATACCAAAATTCCACAATGACCCATCCATACATTGGAAATCCCTGAAAAGTTAACTAACTAGAAACAAATGAAAAATAAAATAGAGAAACACAAAAAATCAAGAATACATAATAAACTATAAATATATAAATAACTATAGTAGTAAAAAATAGGATCAATGATACATAAGGGAGTTATGTATGAGATAAATAATAATAAAAAATAAAAATCAAATAAATCCCGAGACAATCTTCATGTGACCTATTGGTCACCATACATCCCAAAAACCTCCAAATCCTTGAGAAATCCCAAAATTATTCCTAATCCTATAAAACAAACTTGGATATACCAATTTTGAGTGGTACAAGTAGGGTGTGAGAATAACTATGCTCAGTAAGAAATCACTAGAGAGGCCATGTATTTACTTCTCTAAAATAGGCCATCAATGTTATTTTGAAATAATGATAAATGTAACATTATGTTATTTTAAGAAAAAACAATCATGATATTTTCCAAAAAAACCATCTTAAAAACAAAAAATATGATTTAAATGAATACTTTAGAAACCTTTATCAAACAAAACCTTTATAAAAAACAGTTTTCAAACATCATTTGAAAAAATTCCCCATCCAAAACTAGTGTTAGAATTACTGAAACATGATAAAGTACGAAGGGAAATACTATAAAATTTTGTAAATTATTGAATAATCATAGAAGAATCATAAAAATGGAAGTAGTGATGTATCAAAACACCAAAATTAGTAATAATAAAATATATGTATTCATAGAAGTTCCTAAAAATTCCATGACAAGAACCTATATATATTCAGGTTGGAACCATCTACCAGCCTATCGATGAATTCCTAACTTAATAACCAACAATATAATCTAATATAGAAAAACTAGTGTCACAACCCCTATGGAATATATACATCCATCCCCATAAGGGATCTAGTCTATCTAATTATGACTACATATTAACAACTCTTGACCATCACTAAGATACCAAATATTCCACGATGATAATCTAAGAGGTGGATGGGGTATCCTTCCCATCAAATATATCTATCCCTAATTCCCATAAGGAAAACACAATGATCAACCCATCTCCCTACACCCATGCATGAAAACGGCTTCTACAAACTAGAGGGATTTTATGGGGTTGCACAATTTTATATATAGTTTTTTAAATTTACATCTAGGAATTAATGTATTTGATGGTATTATCATTTTTCAAAATCCCTTTGGATACAATTTTGAACACAATAACAAATAAAAAATCCTTTAAAAGTGCCAATAATGCTTATGGATTTTCTAATAAAATATTTATTTGGAAATCTATTTTTTATGATCTCATTAAAAACTCAAATTCATTTAGAAATTCAAAAATTTGCACCAATTATAAACCCCTAACAGGAGAGAAACTAGGAACCATGTGTTTAAGACACACAATTTTTAAAACAATGCACCAATTGTGTGCCCCTCACTAGAGAGTAACTACTCACCACACATTTAGGCTATAACGTTTGTCAAAATATATGATAATCATGCCAAAATGTTATTTCAATATTGTAGACCTAGGAACTTATTTTCCACATGGGTTGAACTAAATTTGAGGAAAAACATGATAACCTATAGAAAAATAAAAAAACAGAAAAATTCTAAACTGGTTTATTCAATAACTCAAGCATTTGACCAAATGAAAAAAGAATGGGATATATTGAGATGTGATATTTATATTATTTAATAGTATGTAGCAATTTAAATATAAAATATGTAGAAAATTAAATTCAATATTATAGAGGAATCCAAGGCTACCCCTGATCATGGCCTCTTCTTTTCAATGAACTCAAACACATTTTAGTTTCTTGAAAACGCTCATCCAAAATAATTATCCATGAATTAAAATTTATAATATTTTCAAATTCATATTAAATTCTAGTGAACATTAACACCGTAAGATCATGGAATAAGTCCACATATATTTCCACCTTTTATATATGATGAAATACAGTACATTATTTTCATCAACCCATGATTAGATTTCATATATATGTCCCTAGATAATAATAATAGTGTGGGTATAGATCATTTTTATATCTTATATACATTATTCATTAGATAATGAAAAATATATATCTTTATAAATGGATAAAGAGGGGATCTCTATAGTCGTAGGAGTAATTACCTTGATGAAAATCCTAGTGGTTCTAGTGAAAAACATTCACTCTAATTTAGCGTGATCCTTATGTATTTTTTCTTCCTAGGCTATGGGGTGATACATATATCTAAGTCTATAATTTGTTTCTTCCCTTTCTCATCAATCTAGTCTATGAAAACTTCTTCAATTTGAAATGGTTGTTCAAGTGTCTCATGATTGGATTTAGTAGAAACACTATGAACCTCTTGTGCCTCCTCCTGAGTGGGGTGGTCAGATCCCTAGGTATTAGAGTTATCAGGTTTCTTTAGCATCTTCTTAATGGAGGGATGATCATCATTAAAAACATTCAAAAATATAGAAATATCCCCAACCATAGGTGATAATAACCAATTATTTTTTGAGGGACCAAAAAGGTCCCTAGACACATTTTGATCAAAATCAATCCAATTCGAATCCTTTGGTCTAGTAGGGTCCTTCCCTCCAATAAGAGAAAACCATACCTTCTTCATCCAATATTTCTTTATTTCTAATAGGAGTCAGTGTAGAGGGTTCATTTGAGAGCACCGTACCATAGGATACATATGTGTGACCAAAATTAAAATAGGACATTTAATAATGAGGAATATCTTCATATATTACCCTTTTCCAAAATTTCTTGCCCCCATTATGGATTAAGATGAATGACTGTAAAGGTTTGGAGATACCCACCTTATTGTAGATTCTCATGATAAAGACTATTAAAATCACAGAGGATGATAAATTAACATTAAAAAGATTTATAATAATATCAAAAATAGAAAATATAGTATCTGGATCAATGATATGAACAGTTAAACACTGAAATCATAGATGAAAAGGAACAAAATGAGGTTAAACAAACTTTTAGGGACCATTTAAAAATAATCAAATAAATATCATACTAAGGAGAATTTTATATTGGATCAAAATATATAACAATCCTCCCATTATGAAAAGTGAACCGTGACATGTCCAGAATTATGATTCCCCAAATCGAATGAAGTAAAATCAAAGGTTTCAGGAGATATCCTAATAAACATAATCAAAGAAAATTAGTTAGAGATCTTAATAATAAGTGAAGAACAAATATCCGACTCATTAAAATATCTATACTTCTTCAAAAAATAAATGGATTTATTCCACTTGTGTTGAAAATTAGAGAGGGAATTTTGAGATGAGACTTTATCTTCAAAGCGTGTGAATGATCTCCCAAAAACCACATCATTAATGGTGAAATTAGGGTTCATGATTGGCTCACCTCTTCATTTTAATTATGGTGAAAAAACTTAACTACTCTCTATCTCTTATATTTTAATAATATTATTAAAAAACAAAAACAAAAAACAATAAAAATATTCTATATTTTATAGAGGGGTTATAGATCTCACAAAAACACACAGAAGCATCCGATAAGCTACTATGAATTATAACTCATTATCATCTCTCTAGTGATAGGTCCACATTATATGTAGATGTGTATTATAATTTTAATGGCCCATATGACTATATTGTTTGAGAAAAAACACCCTTTACATTATCTAGTTCTAAGACCAACCTTTTTATTCTAATAATGTAGAAATCTGTTTCAACATTGCTGATTTTATTTTTATCATCTATTATTAATTTTTTTCAATTATTTTTATGTTATAAATATATTTTTTACAATAGTTATCTTATTAAACATTGTAAATAGTTATCAACTTTTTTTATTATAAAAACTGACATTGAAATCCCCCCTCAAATATAAAATATAGCAACTTTCCACATTGGATTTTATAAAACAAATGTGAAATATTTTATTTCACATCAATTATTTTAAATAAAAGATGTGAAATACTATATTTTGATTTTAGTTATATAGAAACCTACTTTAAAGGGTTAGTTTCAATATGTTTAATTTCAGTTATTAAAATAAATGACAAAAATATTTTTTAATATTTTAACTAACAACATAAAATAGATAAACCTATTAGATAAGAAATTGCGTAAAAAATATTCCAATCATAGAAACATACATATAGAAAGGGGTTAAAAATATAAATATCAAAAATTTATATATCAAAACTTTATTATAACTAGAATAAAACTACAATATCATAATTGAAGTACCAAATCTACAAAAAACATATAAATATATAATAATACTTAATTGAACATGTTAAATAATAATCTTATAGTGTGAATTGATGAATCAACTCACTTAGTATATATGAACATGTATCATCAAATATAAAAAAATATAAATAAAATTTTTAGCCATTAATATCAATATAATGATATAATAAATAATAGGAAATATTAATAAAAAATAGATCTATCAAAAAACTGTAATGTTTCATGATATAATTGTTTCATATATAAATATAATGATTGAAATAACTACATTTGGAACTTTCTTATTGATTTTTATAATTTTACCACAGAAAATAAAAATAAAATATGATTATAGGTAAAAACTAAATTAAAAAACTTTCTCACATGTATTGCCTAAAAATATTTTCATTTTCCTGTCATTTTAGATGAAAATCCTTAGTAGTGATTCTTTGAACTACCTAAAATGAGAAAAATTATAACATAAAATAAATATCTATAATAAAATATTGGAATTAAAATTATATTACCTACTACTCAAAAAACAATTTCTATCCCAGATGTCTTGATATATGGAACATAATCAGTTATCATTTTTTCGATGGATAGGAAACACAAAAATCCAATGTTGAATGATATACAAAAAATTCCATTGTAGGTGGTTTTATGATATGAAGTTGAATGGAATAAATCATTCTTATGATATATTTTTTCATACTGATGACTATAATTTATGTATACATTTATAAATATAAAATTAATTATTATTGTTATTAAAATTATAAACCTAGCGAAAATATATAATATTTTATTCATATTTTGGCATGATGTTTTTAAATTCAATTAAGAATAATAAAAATCAAAAGAAGATGAATTCATGACACAATGGATTTACCAAAATGTGGGATAAGTCAAGTCTTGAGTTCCAATCCTAGAATTGACAATTAAAGTAAACATGGGGCAAAAAGTTGTACAAAAAATTAATTTCACAACCGAAATCACCTAATCACAATGTGGAAAATCATCAATAATGCATAAAGGAAGAGGGAACGAAGGAAAACAACACCCTAGGATGGACAATGAAAAATCATCGTGTGAAACCTTGTGTCATTCTATGATACCTTATGATCTGATTTTTGTATTTATTATTTATACAGTTTAATTCATAGGAAATCCACTAAATCACCGATAACCCCTATTGTTGACTTATACATATACAATAGATGGTTTTATGAAATTTCATTCACTAAGGTGTAATTTATCCTATAAATATAAGGTTTAGGAACTCTTAAAATATAATTACATGATGGTGGGTTTACATGGGTAAAATATCTACAGTATTACTATAGGATACTCCAGCATTATAGTTTTATTTATTTTCTTTTCTTTTCCCCCTGCATCACCATATATTAACTAGAATTATGGGGTAATTTTATACTATGTCGAGTGTTGTGGATTTATGTGGATTATTATAAGTGAATAATTTATATTTTATTAGTTTAGGTTGATTTATATGTTCATGAATAATTTTTAACTCTTCACCTTTCTTTCATCATGGCCATTGATAATTTAATTGGGAAGAATCATTAAATATATAACTAATTAACCTAAGTCATGTATGAACATTTCATAGTTCTGGATAATTTTTCATAAAAATTGTTTCTAATCACCTAATTAATTAATACACCTATTGTAATTACCATATTAAAAGTGGAAATTAATGAATTAGATAGAATGAACTGAGATTAAGGGAATTCATAGATTCATTTATGTTAACAATGTTACTAAGAGGTATAAATTATTAACCCATCATCCCATGAACCTAAAAATTACTGAGCTTGGAACATTTTTTCCATTTTATTTCAAAACAATTTTATTTATTCACTATATATATCATTCAAAAAAATCAATAATTTTAAATTTTACTACATATTTTCAAAATAATCTCATGGGTATGACCATAGAATTTCCAATCACTAAATTTATTTAGTTTCTAGCATTAATTTGAGTTTAAAAAGAAGTCATTAAATTTGATTATCCCCATTTGACATAACAACATCCTTCAAGATGGTAAAATTTCTATCTCTGTTGTTTGGGAATGGTTTTTAATTATGCATATGTCAATTATAAATAGTTCAAAGGGTTTTTATTAAACAGTTTATACTTAACCTTGTCATGCTATTGTTTCAAATCATAATCGGACGCACGACTAGTCTACTCTCGGTAAAGAAAAGGAGGTAGACCTCACAAAAAATCCTATGTTAAAAAAGAAACATATGAAATAACTAAAAGAACCTAGAATAAGGTTTGGATATACAAGAAATACATGACATGACTAGAGGAGTACCACATGGAGCACTAGGGATATATACACTCAGGGAATATGGTAGATTCTCTAGTGTGTGGATTTTTCCAGGCACCCTATGATGCCAGTCCTTTTACATTAATCTTTGATAAAACTGACTATAATTAAAATAATCTAAAATTCAATATGTTTTTCTAGGTTTCCATAGGAAGAACCAAACACTCAAATATGGATTTTACTTAAACTATCTGAAACTTTTCAACTAAACAATATCTTAATGGTTGTGGTAAAACTTCACTTATTTGCATTTTCCTTAAAGGATAAAGTAAGGGAATGGATTCATAAATTCCCACCTTATTCTATCACTTCATGATTTGGGTTGTTGAGATGTTTCTTGCCGCAATTTTGTCACCATTCAAAATCTATGAACATCAGAGTGGTTATTTTAAAGTTTAACCAATTTGATGATGAATCTCTATACAGTTCTTGGTATTGATTTTAAATATTTAACATGAAAATTCTCTAATAATTTTATTTAAATGTGGATATTAATTAGAACTTTTTATAAAGGTTTATCATATGAAAAAATATCTATCATAAATGCCACAATTGGTGGATCGTTAATAAGATAATTACTCAAGGAATGTTACAAAATTCTGGATGATATTACCAAAATTAGTTTTTAGTAGAAAACTGGAGGAACCTAAAGGTGAGGGGTGTATATGGTAGAAAAACCAAGAAAGATGGTAGCCCATATTGAGACCACAGAAATAAAACTAGTCAAATGTTGTCTCACATAATCCCTTAAGGGATGTATACAAAATATGTCAATTATAGTGATTATAATTTCTAAAATAATGTTTAGGGTTGGAGGACACATTAACTGAAATATCAAGGCTTCCATCCAAGATTACATGGATACCAACAACAAGAAAATCAAGGTACCTCACTCATAATACAAATTCTCTCTTTGTAGGATACATTTTTCATATTCATGACAACTACTAGAGTATCTTTAAAAGAACTAAAATAAGATAATGAACTCAAAAATATTCCTTATAAAATCTGGACTTCCAAGTAGGATAGATTACTAAAAAACTCTATAATAGTCCAAGGGTAATTTTACCCAAACAACCAATAAACTACCCATGTGGAGATGTTAAGGAAATAACCTTAATAAGCAAGATGATCAGCCAAGAACACCCTAAGACAAGAATGAAATCTCCATTATAGAAATTTAATAAAGGGAAAAAAATAAAGATTAAAAAAGGAAGGAAAAAGTAAGGTGGGAACTACCAACACATTTTAAACCACAAGTTGCATTTCTAGAGGGAGTGAAACATGAAAATCAAGAAGTAAAAATAGGTAGATTTATTAAACAATTTAAAAAGTTTAAAATTAATATTGCATTTATATAAGAACTAGATAACCTGCTGAAATAATCAATGTTTATTAATAAACTGGGGAAGAAAAAAAATGATGCTGGAAGATATTAGAACAATACCAATAGAGAGAGAGAGTTCTATGCCATAGTTTCAAAAAATCTATAAAAAAGCAACAAGACCTGTGTAGTTTCGCAATTTGTATTTTTAATAGGTTTAAAAAATTTTGATGAGACTTATGTACGTAAGGTTAAGAAGTTAATATCATTTACAACACCAGATTAAAAACGATAGGACTTGAATACCTAAATAACAAAAAAATTTCACTTTATCTAGATGATTAAATAGTGAAATAACCAAGATAATTGATCGAATAAATTTTGATCTAAGTGGAAAATTTTATCTTCCCTATGGCCATTTCGGTGAGAAATTTGGATTAGTAGACACCTATCATTATTGAGTTACATTTTGAGTGACTGTAAGAGTACTAGTCAACACACAAAGTGGTGAGTTCTATCTAAAATATAGAAATAAGTAATTCAGTTTCAAAATACACTAAGTAATAAATAAATATGATGTAATGGAGAATGACATTCCACAAGATGACATGTATGAAATTGAGATGTTTTTGTGTAGAATAAAATCAAGAGATACATGCTATCCTGAATGATATAGAAGGTTAAGAAGATTATAATAAAAGTGGAAATCTTGGATACATGATCATAGGTGATGGAGGAAAAATAAATAAACAAAACATTGAAGAATGAAAACATGTTTATATGGTACATGATGTAGACTTTAGATTTTATAATCTCAAAAATAAATAATGGACAGGCTTGATAGAGGTAGAAAAGGTCCTACCCTATGGAATAATGATTTTTTTTGGAATATTAAAGTAGGCTCATTTATGTGGTTAGGTCATAGATGGGACCACTTGTAAATCTAAAGAATTTACAATCATTCCAATCCTCCAAGACTTGAGATTAAGAGGTACGATTGAGCCAATGATGTTAAAAAAACAGTTATTCTTGGAGTAAAACTATGTTTTTTAAAATTTTAAATTTTATGTTTTTGATTGTAGGAACTCTCCCATAAATATTTTTCAAATTACATTTAAAACAAGCATGTTATTTTAGATGTTATTTTTTATTTTTAGGTCTGTAGGAGGGTATAAACAAACTTGAATAAGAAGGGGATTTGAAAATATAAATCACATCATAGCAAAAGGGGAGTATGATTTTACTTTCTGTATTTTATTCTACTCCTCAATATTTATACTTATGATATATGAACACGCATTCCCCGTATTTGAATTTTTAATGAGCCAAACTTTTATCAATGAAAATTACATTCTTATAATTATGTCATTTAGTATAAATCCAAAAAAATCACTTATAAAGCACTATATAAACATTATAAATAAATAATGAATGGTTCAAGAGGTATTTATACAAGTTAATTAACCAATACCAGTAGAATAGTAACTTTGACTTTGGAATAGTAACACAAACCTTATGAATAATAAATTTTTTAATAGAATAGTTTACTGACCCATGAAAGTATGAATAAAATTTAATAATATTATAATTGGTAAAATGATATAATTATATCTTTTTATAAGTAAAATAAATATATTAGAAATTATTAATCATGTGTTAGTATTTTTATAAGTCATAAATATTTAATTACAATTTTATAATTAATATAAATAATTGAAAGAAAATTTATTTTTATAAAATTAATTTATAAATTAATATATTTTTTTCTTATTTTATAAGATAATTTTATGTGACATTGATTAATTTTTCAAAGTGTTATAAAATCTGTTATAATCTCAAAATCATCATTTTCTAAGTAAATGAATATTTTAATTGAAAATTTAATTTCACATTTCTAGGAAATTATATTCATAAAATGGAGTACATTTTTGAGTTCTAAATATTATAAAATGGTTAGTGTGAATTTTTTGGACTTTTAGGAAATACTTGAATTTTTATGAATAGTAAAATACACTAATTTACTATGTATATATAAACATTATAAGATAAATACACTATTACCAAATTCATTTATGATTTAAAAACCAAAACCTATAACTATTTTTTATTATTTTAACATATTTAGTGATAATTATCAAACTATTCATATTCATGAACCAAAATAATATTCTAATGAATAAAATAATGAGAAAACACCCCTCTCCTCCCCTACAAATACCACCCTCACCGCCAATTATCCTCACACCATCCATGCATTGATAACTCTCCAAATTATACCCAATAATATTCTCAAGACCCTCCCAAATGTCCATGAGATCTTTGTCTCATAAAAATACCAGACACTTTTTCCTAAGGAGGTTCTCAAGGAGAAGGATTCAAGAGGTAAAATCCGCTCTTTTTTTCTTTTTTAATTTCTTTTTTAATTTCTTTTTAATTTCTTTTATGTTCTTATTCTCTACTCCCCTACCATCATCCAAGTGGATTGAAAACTCAAGTACCTTACATATAGTGTAATTTTATTTTTCTAATGGAATAATCCAAAATCAAAACCCTTCTCCACTCCCATTTATCCTTAAAATGGAAGCATCGTCTGTGAGGCATTGATTTATTACCTTCTAGTAAGACATATTCTTATTTTCTATTACCACCATTAAGGATGGTCATAAAACCATTTTAAAGGTTAAAAAATATTTTAAATTTTATATTATTACCCTTATTATATTTTATAAGTAACATATTTACATAATAATAAATGATAAAACAAAACAATTTCATTGTGATAAAAAAGCTGTCTTAATAATCTAAATGATTTTCACCAATGTATTATCTAATGATACATCCTCATACCATATAACCAAATGGAATATATTTATATATATAACCATTTAATCATTTAGATTATCATTAAAATCATATAACTTTATTTTGGGAGAATTATTCCAATTTTACATGAATTTCCATACTTATATACAAGTGAACCAATCATGAAATCTGAGAAACAAAACACTCATAAAATATAAAAATTGGACACTATAACTCATCAAAAATACCATAAATAAACTTAATAATACTACAGTGAATCTAAATCATGTATAAAATGTTTTGGATTTCTAAATTAATGAATTTAATTTTATTATCTTGGATATTAAAATGAATAAATCATTCAGACATATGGTAAGGGAAATTATCAAACCCAACTTTTTTTGGGTTTTCTCTCTTTCACACTATTTTAGGTATGAATATTTCTTTATTCTTATGTAAATATAATTTTTTCCCTTCCCTTTTCTTTTCTAGGATATACATGTTTACAGTCTAGTTTTATGAAAACTATAAATATTTTTCCAAAGAACCCTTTTTCAAAAACAAACATATATTTATTTATCATCAAGACCGAAACAAAAAAAAAATATCCCATTTTTATTTTGGGAACTCCAAATTTTATTATTGTATTATTTTTGAAATTAAAACATATCCTTTATATGGGTTATTTTATGCCCATGATTGATATTAATTTTTTTTTGGAATTCATGATAATGTAAATGCTGTGATATGGCTACTGCGCCCAGAATTATTTAGCACATGTAAATTCTATGATGCGACAGGTGAACCCTCAATTATATATTTCTCCAATGAATTGGGTAATGTGATTAATATCATTAGATAAAGTTAAATATGTGTGAAGATGATTCTATATTTTTTTACAACTATGTGTGGTAGTTAACCCCTAATACGTGTTGTTTTATTTTTATGCATTGCCACATTCCATACCTCTAGATAATGGTTCCTCAAATGATTATGATTATGATCCCATTATTATGTTATAGTGATGATTATTATACTAACACATTCTATATTGATTCATCTTCTTGTCAATCCTCTTACTAGGATTTTATTTCACCCATTTTTAATGTATATCCTTAGTTGAATACTTTTACTAAGGAGAACATAAGGGACAATACGAAGCTAGAGAATATGGGATTAATAAATTTTTAGGTTTTATTTTGTAAAAGTTATATATGGTAATAATTTTTCAAACACAATAATCTTTTTTATCCTAATTGTGTAATGCTCTTATGGCGTTTATCATTAAAATGATGTAATATTTTTTAATAAAAATCAAGGTATCTATAGTTGGTATTAGAGAAAGATTTTTTTTAATTTGAGAATTAGGATAAGATAACCATAGTGAAAACACATAGTATGAGACTAAGTATAAGTAAGCACCAAATAATTTTTTTTAGAAAAAATTGAAATATTGAGAAACAAAAATATATGCCTTTATAATTAATTTTACAATGTAATAAATTATTTATCCATGAATTATTGACTTATTTTTTTCTAACCTTTTTAATTTTAGAAAATGATGGGAACCTATAGTAACCAGGCCAAAAAATCATGTGAGGGATAATATAGCGATAGCCCAAATGACATCCCCAATGATATGGAGGGGTGGAGTTTATAATTTCATGGTGATTCTTAGAGAGTTGTCTTAGGCTATGAAAAATAACATGAATAATGTGGAGCATCTTCCTTAAACAAAGAGGGAGAAATTTTTTATTGGGTCTTTTTTTAAAAAAATGAACACTTAAATTTAGTGGATTTTCAAATCCACTTGTCACGAAGAAATGGGTTAACTCAATGCAGATGTTTTTTTAATAATTCACTATTATGAGATAGATAATGTGACTCAATTATTTTATCATCTATACAGAGAGGATAACCAATGGTGTGTTTTTATTAAGAACACCAAGCCAAAGGATTAAATTGAATAGTTGGAGTGGGAAGACTTTGAGATAATGCTTCATAAATTGTATTTCCCTAAAAATATTTGCACAAATATAAATATAGAGTTCATAGAGTTGAAGAAAAAGGAAGGAGAATATATCAAGGCCTAAGAAGAAATTTTCACAAGGTTTTCAATGTATGCTTCAGGTATTGTTATCAATAATGACAAAAAATATATATATTATTTAGTAGTTTAAAACCACACCTTCAAAATGCTCTAAAAATAGAGACATTGGGAGTTATGAAGAAGTTTTTTTATGTGATCTCAATGTGGATATAGATTTTTCAAAATGGTCCCACGGGCATGGTAATAAGAAATGAAAGATGGAGTTTCAAGCTAGAGGATCTAATGAGAATGTTTGAAAGAACAATCAACCACCCTCAGTTCAGAAATGTGGTAAGAAGCATAATAGGAATTACCTAAATGGGATAGATAAATGATATAAGTGTGGGATAGAATGCCACTAAGAACATGAATGTCAAAGAGACTTGAGGAATCATGACAATGTGGTGTAGTAAAGGAGAGAACCTCCCATTGGAACTATATAGTCCAGTGAACTAAACCCCGAGTCCTTGAGGGTAACCAGGGCCATCACCCACCAAAGAAAAAGGAGAAAGGGAAGGATTATTCCGTCACTACTACTGAGGTGGATCGCTATAATTATTTGGTCATAGGAACACTGTTTATTCCTTAATGAATAGAAAACATATTATTTGATTGTGTTTATAATCATTTTTTCATATCTTTCATGTTTAGTAGAACTATTCAAACACTACCTCAAAATATGTAGGTTGAGTTATCTGTGAGAATAGAAATTAAGGAAATTATTGAATCCAAATTATATTAGTCCTCCCATGTTAATGTTTGTGGACTGATCCTCCCATAAAATATAATTATATTTTCTTTAGTGGTGTTTGATGTTATATTTGGCATAGATTGTCTATCTTTATACAAAACTAATATCAACTGTTAAGAAAGGGTGATTGATATTTACATCCCAAAGAATCCTCTAATTCTATAAAAGTGTGAGGAAGAGGATGAATCTTATTTAGAATAATATTCTCAGGTATTTATATTATTTACTTATGAGTAAGAGTACATAGCTCAAATAATTGAGGCGAATGTGAGAATATTGATCAAAGACATGCCCATTGTAAGGGACTACACAGATGTGTTCTCAAAATAATTGTCTGATCTTCCTCCTAGACTATTGGTTGAGTCCTCAATTGAACTTTTTAATTGATCTATGACTATCTCAAATAAACCTTATAGAATGGCCACCATTGATTTGGAATAAATGAAGAAGTAATTACTAAATAATCTAGGAAAGGGGTTTATAGGCCCGAATGCTTCACCATGAGGTGCGCCAATCCCCTTCATCAAGAAAATGGACATATCAATGCACCTCTATATTGTTTATCATGAGTTAAAAAAATATCAATAAAGAACAAGTATCCCCTTCCATATATATATATATATATTGTTTGATCCACTATGAGGTGCCATGTATTTATTTAAGGTGGACCTTCGGTGGGATATCAACAATTAAAGGTGAGGAAGGAAGATATTCCCAAGACTACATTTCAAACGATGTATAGACACTATAAGTTTATTATGATCCTGTTTGTACTCACTAATGATCCAGAAATATTCATGGACTTAATGAAAAAAGTCTTTAAAGATTACCTATACAAATCTTTCTTAGTATTTATTAATGATATTATGATATACTCCACTAGAAAGGAGGAACATGAGGTGCATTTGAATACCATGATAAAGATATTTTGAAGAGAGAAACATTATGAAAAGTATAGAAAATGTAAGTTCTGGATGGAGTAAGTATTATTCATGGGGAATGTTTTCACCAACAAAGAAATATCTATAGACCCTTCCAAGATAATTTCCACCAATGAGTGGCCCATGCCAACATCTATAACAGAGATATTTAGTTTACTTGGTCTAGATATGAATTTTTGAAGAACATATCATGATTTTAAAATCTAGTAACGAAGTTTTATCATATGAGAGAAAATTTATTATGGACCAGTGAATTTGAAGAATACTTCAAAGAGTTAAAAAATCAGGCTAATAACCATGTCGGTACTCATACTTCAGACAAGTTGATAGCTCTCTGTAGTGTACAATGATTCTTTAAAAAAGGTATTTTTTTGTGTACTAATGAAAAATGATAAATTGATACCCTACACATAATGTTAGTGGAAAATTATTTAGAAAAACTGTCCTACGTAGTATTTGGAGTTGGCAAATATGATCTTTGCATTCAAAATCCGGTGGCATTATCTTTATAGGGAGAAGTGTGAAATATATACTGATCATAAGAGCCTCATATATATATTCACAAAAAAGGAGATTAATATGCACTGAAGAAGATGGTTAGAGCTCATCATTGATTACAACTTCTCAATCCACTACCATCCTAGTGAAGTTAATAAAGTGGTGTATGATCTATGTAGAAAGGATCCTATGACATTATCAATGATGATAATTAAAAAATATCCAATCTTATTAGACTTTAAAAGGATAGACATGGGTATAATTATGGAAGTAATATCATCAATAGTTTATAAAATGATTTCTCAATCATCCCTTATGGATACAATAAAGTATATTGAATGAAATTATGTAAAAATTTAGAAGAAGGTGGAAGTGATGTAAATGGGAAAACCTCAGAGTTTAAAATTGATGAGGAAGGAGTTGTAAGATTTGGGTCATCACTATGCATACCATGTGATATAGATATAAAGAAGGATATTATGAATGATTCACATATATCAACCTTCTATATTCACCTAGGGAGCACAATGATGTAAAGATATCTCTAGTAAAACTATTGTTGTGATAATATAAAAACAGAGATCATTGACTAATATAAATGTTCCTAGTATGTTTTCAAGTGACTGTTGAAATACAAAATTTTAAGGGAATAATGAAACCATTACCCATACCAACATTGAAATAGGAAAAATCACTATGGACTTTGTCACCTAACTACCAAAGACATCCCAATGAAACAATGCTATATGGGTTTCTTTATATCGTCTTACAAATACAACACAATTTATCTCAATTTGAGAGGTCTTCTTAATAAAAAAACATGCATGAATATACATCAGAGAAGTTGTAAGGATACATGTAGTACCACAATAAATTGTACCCAATAAGTATCTGATATTCACCTATATGTACAATAAAAGTCTCCAGAAAGCTCTAAACAATGATCTAATATTCATTGCAACATGTCATCCTTAAACTGATGTCGAATTTGAAAAACATATTCAGACACTAGAATACATGTTTAGATCATGTTATATGGACTTCAAAGGAGGATGGTACCATCATCTACCCCTGGTTGAGTTCTCTTAAATAATAGTTTCCACTCAAGCATCCAAATGACCCCATATAAAGACCTTTATGGGAAAAGGGGTAGAAAAATGATATGTTGGGATGAGGTCAGTGAATGTAAGCTTCTAGGAATAGAAATGGTCGAAGAAATGGTGGAAAAAGCTAAAATCATTATGCAGCACATTAAGGAATCCCAAAGTCGATAGATTATCTATGAATTCAATCATCGCTGAACTTGTGTTTATGTTTAGAGGAATGGTATCCCTCCACATATAACCATGGAATATGATCGTGGGATTTGGGATGAATATAATGTTGAGTCACATGTACATTGTCTCCTTCGATATTATTAATCAAGTAGGAGTTATGGCTTATCAACTGGTACTTCCACCAACCATGTCTCAGGTACATTATGCATTCAATTTATCCCTCTTGGGGAAGTATATACCAGATCCATCACATGTACTGAATCCAAAGGTGGTGTAGATGGTAGATAGTATCTCTTACGAGGAGAAGCCAGTGAAGATCTTGGATTGTAGAGATAAATTTATATGAAACAAGTATACTCTCTTGATCAATGTAGTATTTCAAAACCATAAGTATGAAGAGGAAACGTGGGAACTATAGGATGTGATGAATGGGAAGTACCCACATTATTTCTCACAATAGTATTTAAAATGAAATTTCAAGGGTGAAATTTGATAAGGGGGGAATAATGTAATGAAACAAATTTTTTATCAATGGATATTCCCATCTTGTAATTATTTCATCTAGTAAAAATCACATAAAATTACTTCAAGAACACAATAAAAGCATTATAAATGAAGAATTAATGGTATAAGTGGTGTTTATATAAGTTACAAAATCTATACAAAAGTAATAGTAAATTGAATGTTGAATAGTAATATGAACCTTATAAATAGTAAAACGACCAATAGAATATTAACCTCAACCATTAAATTATAAAAAAATTAATCATATTATTAATGGTAATATTATATAATTATATCTTATCATAAGTAAATAAATGTATTATAAATTATTAATTAAGTGTTTGTATTTTTATAAGTCGTAAATATTTAATTAATAAATTATAACTAATATAATGATTAAAAATGAAATTTATTTTTTGTAAAATTTATATATAAATTAATATGTTATTATCTGATTATTATATGATAATTTTATGAGACCTTAATAAAATTTTAAAAGTGTTATAAAATAATTTATAATTTTAAATCGGTATTTTACAAGTAAATGATGTTTTCAATTAAAAATTAAGATTATCATACACATAAAATTATTTTAATAAAATTGAGTCAATTTTGTAATTCTAAACATCAATAAATGGTTAGTATGATTTTTTTGGGATTTTTTAGAAATAATTTTATTTTTGGTGAATGGTAAAATATGGTAATTTATGGTATATATACATTATAAGTTAAATATATTATTACTTAAGTAATCAGTGATATAAGAACCATAATATAGAACTAAAGTTAATTATTTTAATATATTTAGTTATAATTCTAAATCTATTTAGATTCTTGATAAAAAAATAATAAACTAATAAATAAAATAATGGGAAAACACCCCTCTCCTCCTATATAAATACCACCCCTAAACACCTTTTCTACTAACACATTCTAAGCTTTGATCCTTGTCCAAATTCAACCCAATACACTTCTTAGGCTCCTCTCTCATGTCTAGGAGCTATTGGTCTCATCAAAAGTGAGAACCCTATGCCATAAGAAGGTTCTAAAGAAGAAGGATTCAAGAGGTAAAATCCACTTTCTTTCCTACTAATTTCTTTTCATGTTATTTTCCTTTCTTATTCTATCCTCACCTTCCATAATGAAAATGGAATGATAACAATATTAACTTACATGTACTGGAATATTATTATGCTAATGGAATAATACATCATCAAACCCCTATCCTCTATCGTTTATTCTTAAAATGAAAGCATCATCTGTGAGGTGTTCGTTTATCTCTTTCAAGGATGACATGTTTTCATTTTCCCTTACCACATTTAAGGCTATTCGTGAAACCATTTTGAAGGTTAAAAAATATTCTAGTTTTATTTATATCCATTATTATGTTCTTCATGTAAAATATTTACACAATACTAAATAATAAAACAAAACAACTTTTTAAGGATCAAAAAACCATCGTAATAATCTAAACGATTATCACTAATGCCTTATATAATGATTCATCCTCATACCATATTACCCAATGATATATATATATATATATAACAATTTAAAAAAATTTATGATCATTAATAACCTGTAATTTCAATTCTAGATAATTATTCCAACTATATGTGAATTTCCATACTTATATACAAGCGAACTAATCATGAAAACCAAGAAAACAAACACTCCAAAATAATAAAAATTAATCTCTCTAACTCATAAAAAATCCCATAAATGAACTTAATAAAACAATAATTAATAAAATGAATGTATAAAAGGTTTTTAATTTTTAAATTAATGAATTTAATTTGATTATGCTAGATATTAATGTGAATAAATCATTCAGACATAATATAAGGGGAATTCTTGAACCCAAATCTCTTCCTTCAGATTTTCTCTATTTAACTCCATTTTCAATATGGATGTTCCTTTACTTTTATATAAATATTTTATTATTTTTTTCATCCCTTTTCTTTTCCAGGATATACAAGTTTCCAATCTAGTTTTATGAAATAAGCAATCATTTTTTCCAAATAAATCTTCATTAAAAAAATGCACATATTTCAGTTATCATCAAGATTAATACATGGAAACTTATCAGATTTTTATATTGGGAACTCCACTTTTTATGAATCTATGAATTTTGAAGTGAAATTAATTCCATTATATGGGTTATTTCAAGTCCAATATTGATATTCATTTTATGTGGCATGCATGATAATGTAAATCTATGATTTGAAAGGTGTGCCAAAAATTATATAGTGCTCTAATGCATTGGGTAATTTAATTAATCTCATGATATAAAGTGAAATATGTGTGAAAATAATGCTATATTGTTTCACAACCATGTGTGGTAGTTGAACCCAAAAACCTGATGTTTAATTTTTTTTTGTGTTTCCACATTCCATGCCTATAACTAATGCTTACTCTCATGATTATGATGATTATTCCATGCTTATTATAAGATTATTACGCTCACCCATGAAACATTGATTCATTTTACTATTTATCCACTTACTGAGATTTTATCTTACCCAATTTTATGTATATCCTCAAGGGTGTACTTGTACTATAGAAAACATGATGACCAATAAGAAGCTAGAGAATGAGGTATTAAATAATTTTTTTGTATTTTATTTTTTAAAAGTTATGTATTGTGTTAATTCTACCAAGTCACTAATCATTTGGATCCTGATTTTGTAAGGCTTTTATATTGTTTATCATTAAAATTATGTATTAGTTTTGTAATAAAAAGTATGGTAACTATATAATTTCTTCTTTATTCATCGATTGAGAATAGAAACAATACTAATGTGGAAAGACCCCGACCTAAGTAGCCTAGAGCCTGTGGTTACATAATTACACTAGAAATAGATATATGTAAAATCATCCCAAAAGACCATATAGTTTAGTATTCCTTGAAAACTAGAAAAATAATTTAAATTTAAATTATATTTGAAAACATAAAATAGAATGTAGATTTTTTATTAATAAAACCATTATTTACTCTAGCATAACCCTTTATATCAATCATAATACATCTCCTCATATCTTAGAGAAAATACCAATAAGAAAGGGGTGAGAAATAATTATTTGTAATAGTGTGTATATAATGAATGATATCACAAATAGATAAGTAATAATCAAATAAATAGAAAGAAAACTAAAATATATTCTATTTAATCAATAAATTTATCATAATGAATAAAATTAAAGGAATTTTTTTTTCATTATCAATAATTTCATAATCTTGAAACATATCCATGGATATTATGACTAATACAATAATAACATGGAAATAAATAACTATTTTCATAATGAGGGAATTCATAATTCTATAAATCATAAACCTATTAT
Source organism: Viscum album (assembly GCA_963277665.1). Taxonomy (NCBI): domain Eukaryota; kingdom Viridiplantae; phylum Streptophyta; class Magnoliopsida; order Santalales; family Viscaceae; genus Viscum; species Viscum album. The sequence goes on along the minus strand of OY728166.1, from coordinate 903,585,851 downwards.
CAAGGCCTCATTCCATGTCATGATACATAAATGGGTTAGGCCTCACACAAATACACGATATGGATTATCTCATGAGACCTACCGATGCATCAAGGAGATATGCAATTCTAGGCCTGCCCATAACATAATATTTCCAATGGATTCCTCATATTAAATAGTCTAAACATAATTAACATAAATATTCCTATTAAAATTCCATTATACAAAATTCTAATACTTTATGCAATTAAAAAACACAATCCTAAACCATCCAGAGTAATATGAAGAATGTTAAAAAAATAATACATCCCAAATTGTATTTATCATATACCATCAAGAGAAATAAAAATGTTAGTATAATTATAATTTATATAATGTGGATAATATGTATAATAATGATTTTTGATGTTGAGGAATAGAAATTCTGTAAATATATCACTAAAATATTATGAAGGAAAATAACTTTTATGCTTGGAAAATCACATTTTTCAATCTAGAAGATCACAAAATATTATAAAAAAACATTCATTATTAAATATTCTATGAAATGTATGAAAGACTAATTAAATAATTCATTGCTCATGATGGTTGATTTTTTTTGTTCCAAATACATTAAAATAAATATTCCTTTAATTTTTTTGAAAAAAGTAAAAAAGTACCCTATTTGGAGAACGACATGAAGATTCCTCTTAATGCATTTATTAAAACTAAAAAATGGGTAAAATTTAATTTAATAAATCATTTCATAGTATTAAAAACATTTTTGAAACCATTTATATAAATCTTGGATTTGTAAAAATGGATTCTAGACTGATGAGAGAAATAAGGTATGATTTTATCAAAAAAACAAATAAACCCTTATCATTTTGGTAACATTTGAATCACAACCATGATGAAATAAATATATTAAAATGAACATTAAATATAATAAATATAAATAATTTTAGTATATAATATATCAAATGAGTTGATATACTCCACAAAAAATAAATAACTGGTGAATATATATTATATTTAAAGTAAGTAAAAGAGAGACGAGAAACCCTTACTTTAAGTCTGATTTCCATCATGCATATTAAAAATCATGTATAGTAAATATATACATATTATAAATATATTCCTGAAATCTAATATAATATTTCATAGAATACATGATTTACTTACAATCGTTTATGTTCTATTTATTAGAACTTCCATGTTAAAATCACTCTTTTAGGTAATAACTATTTTATTTTTCATATATGTTTTGGCTAGTCTTTAGGTCCATTAAAATTAGTTATGCATCTATAATATCAAGAATTTAAATAATTATTTTAATATAAAATATATTAATTATATATGTATTTATATTAATCTATAAAATTTAGAGATAGAAAAAATGAATTAGACCATTTGTAGAGTGGGTAGGTCGTACGTACACATGAAATATTTTTTCCCATTTTTATGGATGGAAATAAATGAAGGTAAATTATAATTAAACATTAAATAATAATTATTATTTCATAAATATAATATATATTCATAAAATCCATCCTTATTACCATACATATAAAAATAAAATAAAACAAGACTCACATCGCTTTGTGGATGTGGTAGTCCACTTGTACGCATGAGAGATGTTATCATCTTCCAACTATTTAGAAGGCAATAAGGTAGATGTGATAAAATAATTATAGAATTATAATACTTTAATATATATCATATATAAATATCAATTCCATTAATATATCTAGCTACGAGGGATAGTGATGGATTACATTTGTTCGCAAGGTAGTAGTCTACTTTACACACGATCAATAGTTTGGTTTCCCATTTCATGGAATATGATATGGATGTTGGTTATTACACTAAAATAATAAAATCGACATATATGGGAGACACTAATGATATTATATCATCATGATTTATCAATATTTTATTTATTTTTAAGAATAAAAAAACAAAAAATCTTAGTTAATAATGTTACCTCTTCTTTGAATAACCACTTTATGTTTACACTGCAATACATTCAATGAGGTATTTATAATAAAAACTAAGATTATAGGCCATTTGGAGGGATGTAGGGAAGGTTTTTTGGAACGTATTTGAAGAACTAAATGGAACTTTAAGTTTGAATAAGAGATTAGTGGAGTTCCATATTTATAATTGAGATGAGTGGCACTCTTGTACTTTTTCAGACGTTTCCAGAAATTTTATGTCTATTTCTTTAAAAAAAGAAATAAAAATGGTCCTTTTTTGAAGAATATATGAAATATGGTCTAAATATTTCGATAAAATAGAAACTACACAAGTTTCTATGACATTTTAATGCCGATTGTTTTTATTTTAACCCCCAGTAAACCCATTTAAACCTAAATATACTACCTGAATGACCCGAAGGCCTTCATTTTTTATTCATTTTTAATAATCACCCTATTCACTATTCATATAAAAAGTAATCTTTTAAAAATTTCTCAAAAATTAAATAATATATAAATATGATATTATGATTTTAAAAAATGAATTTATTTTTTTCAAATTCATTTAATAAAATTAGGAGAAAATAATAATAATATTTTTTCCCAGAAATCAATAAAAATCATTTTTTTTGTAAAAAATGTCTTCTGATGCATAAAAAGAATTTACTAGGAAAATATATTTTATTTATCTAAAACCTTTTAAATTTTTTTAGTTTGGGTTCTTCTATTCATACCGCCAATATTCATGGCTAGATTATAATATTCATTTTAAATAATAATATTTTAATAGTATAACATGGTTTGTTTAGAAGCAGTTTTTCTTGTAACCCAAGAAATCAAAGAGATTATGTTTATATCAAAAAAAATTATAAAAACATGGGGTGTTACATTCTTCCATCTCAAAAAAATTCACCCTTTAAAATTTTGTTACATGGATACAAATAAAATTGGTGATATTTATGCCTCATCACATACACTAGTTCCCTTATAACATCTTAAAATTAGTTGTTCCAGCAAAAAAATTGAAAAGTAGAGTGGTCTTGTTTCATAGTCAATGATCCAAAATCTACCATGTACGTTACATAAAATAGAGATCTTACTCTATTAGTATGACTTATGAGTTCAGTACATGTGAAATATTAGGCACATACTTACTCTAGAGAGATACATGGAACACATCATGGACTTCCGAGTGGTTTGGTGGAAGTTACCATCGAAATGCTACTATCCAGATACAATAAATAATTTTAGAAGGACCGATATAAATAGGGATTATATTTCACTTGTTTCTAAATATCATCACCCAATTCTAGGGGGATAATCATAAGAACACCATTTCATAGACTTCAAACTCTAGATCGTTCTCATGATTATCATCATGTAATTTTTTGGACATTGAGTTACCCTAATGTTCTTTTAAATATATTTAACATTATATTACAATCACTTAGTTAGGTCAGGTCACAATAGATTTCTTTCTTCAACATCATTCCAACACGTTGGAGTTATACACTTTTTTCCAGAGTGCTTCATAAGAAGAAATCTAAATGATAGAGTGAAGGTTTCCATTTTAATAAAATTCCACCAAAGGAAGATCTGGATCCCATCCACCATTGAAATCTATAGTGAAATCTCTAAACACGTTTTATGGAGTTTAAATGGTCCCCTCAGACTGAACTTCTTAATGAGTATGATAAGTAGTTTCGAAACATAACTATGTATCCAGAACTTGTTAAAGAATCTTCTATAACATTGAGGTAAACCTCATATTCTAATCAGGCATAATATAATGTGGTACTCTATGAAATATTATCACTTGCTTAATATATATTCTTGAAAGATGGTTAAGAGGGAATTATTCCTTAATGGAAGATAAGTGTGGATAGTTTTTATGGATATTGACTAAAACCCATATAAAATTATTCCCTTTGGATTTTTCGGGAGCCTGACCAAAAAATCCATGGTGATGTTTTCCCACTTCTATTTTAGTATGGGTAGTCATTGTTACATTCCCTTAGGATTCTTTATTTCTACCTTAACTTGCTAACATACAAAAAACTGAGATACACACTACGGAATATATCTCTTCATTCCATCCCACCTAAAAAAATATTACAAATCTCTATACATATTCATTCATATAGGATGTGTAGATAATTATGAATGTTGATCTTCATCCAAGATTTCCATCCTCAAATCTTATTCAAATGAAAGACATACATGTTTCCTAAACCTTATTATTCCATCAAAATCAAGGTTGAACTCACGAACATTTTTCACTTTCTTTTTCAACTCCACTTCTTCCTTTTTCACATCTTTAATCCTTAAATACATAGATGTTTGAACCCATATTTGATCCAGATATGATTTATACCCTTTCTTTAATATTTTTAGAACCAAAATTTTCAAATCTAGAAATATTAGATATTTGTTGACCCTCATCATAAATAATCTCTCTTGATTATTTCGAATCATTTCATATACCACCATGTTCTATTTTCTAGGGTGGCAATGTATTTATCAATAATAATCTAGAATAAAATCCAACCATCTTCTAAGATGCATATTCATATCCTTCTATGTGAATATATAATAAAATAATTTATGATTAGTATACATGGAACACCTTTATCCATATGATTAATTCAAACATATCTTTAATGAAATAATTACTATTGATAACTTTGAATCACAAGTTGGGTAATTTTTCTCACAGACCTTCAATTATCATGGGGAATACACTATAACCATATAATTCCTCATGAGGAAGCACCCTAATCCTTTCTTATATGAATAATAATAAATTAAAAAACTCTTCTCCTCTATAAGGTATTTTAAGTAAAAGTGTTATAACAAGCCTTATCGTTAATTCATTGAATAATTCCTCACATTCATATATACAATGAGACTTGGATCCCTTATTAGTTAACATGATGAGTGGGTTAGACAATCGTGAGAAATTCTTCAAGATCCAAAAAATAATAATCTTACAACCCAATAAAATAATAGATTTTATTCACTTTGGTGGTTCAATGTGTAACACCATCATATTTTATGAATTTTTATCAATTAAATTTATTTCCTTAAATATATTTCATTAAATGAAATATCATGTTTTAATGAACCATGATATATTATTAAAAAATTATTATTTAAATGTGATTGTTATCACACAACGATTGGAATTAGGGGTATGACTTGAATTAAAAAACATATGAAATTTTATTTATTTTTTGGATAAAAATTAATTTAAAATTAATGTAAAAACCAATTTCAAATAAAGGAAATTTTTACTGAAAATGAATGTTTAGGAAAAAAAGTTTCATCAGGTTTTAGAAACTTAGTTTAATAGTATTCGAAAATTTTATAAAATATATTTTCCTAAAATAAATTTAATTTTTTAAATAAAAATTTCAAAATTATATTTCAATGAATGTTTTTTAATTTTCTAAAAAGTTCAAATTTTCAAGGAATAGTGAAAATAATATTTTTATTAAAAAATTCAATTCCTTTTGAAGAATTTAAAAATATAAAATTTATTTTAAAAATGATTTAAAAATAAAACGAGTTCAATTATATTATTATGAATCAAATTTATGAAATTTTAAGAATTTTCATGTTGAATCATGATAAAAAAATGTGTCATACTTAAGAAAAATATTCCGTGGAAAACCACATTTTCATTATTCTTGTGGGTTTTATTTTAAATTATATTCTACAAGTTATATGTTGTGATGAAAAATGGGCCTGCGACCCATAGGCATCGCAGGAATGGGGCAGATATGGGGTGGGGTGGGCCAAATTATTTTGACCATTTAGAGTGAGGGCCAATGTGGGTTGACCCCGTGTGAGAGTGTGTTAAGGCGAGTTGAGCCCATACGGGTGTGGGCTTACCCACAAACCTAATTTAATTTTTTTACAATATATGTTTAATTAGTATTTTAGTTTTTTTAATTAATAATTATGATTAAAACATGACATATGATTTCTTGCCGTAATTATCATACTAATTCACCATTCATTCACATGTGAATTTTAAATAGATTTATATTTATTATTTTAATATGATATTATAATATTAAAAAAATGGGGTACAACCATGAAAGTGGAACACAATGAAAAAGTAATTATAATCATATTAACATAAAGTGTCATACTAACTCTAAAAAAATGGAACTCATATCCCCTTCACGTGCTTTCAATAATAAAAGTGTTATTATAATCAAAAATATTTTTTGGGTCAATTTAATTTTGTTATTACTTAATTTTATTTTTTTATTAAGAAAATAGGAAAGGATCTCAAGGGAACCCTAATAGCCTCATTTGAAATCAATTGTTATTTGGAAAGTCACTGTTTATTCCAAGCATTAGCATCACCACATGACCATCATTATCATTATTTGTCCCTCACTGATCACTCACCTACTTTGCATCACAACAGTTCGCCACAACATCTTTATCACTACATACCATGATTAACCAATATAAAAATGTTTTATCACATCATCCCTTAAAAGACTAGGAATTTTCAATCTATACATATCCTAACAAAAACCATTACGAATGATAAAAAAATACAATATTAAAATTATTATAAATAGTATATATTTTTTTAAATGTAGGAAACCTACGGGCATCCCGTGGGATGCCGGTGGGTTTATGCGGGGTAGGGCAGGTGTTAATTTTTTTGTTCTCATTATATGTGGGATTTTTTGGAAAAACCCACGTGGGCTCAAACCCACGCGGGCTTAGCCCACCCCACCCCGGCCCGCCCGTTTCACATTACTAATTATGTGAATTTAATTTGACAAAAATGTATTCAATATTTTTAATAACAATAATAATTATTATCAAATAATTTGATCTTTATTTTTTACCATAATTAATTGTGAAAATTATAAAAATTAATTACCATAGTTAACGTAAAAACAGGTTTACAAGGGGGTTAAAATAAAATGATAAGGGTTAAAAATTACTTAATACTTGTACAAATATTATTATATTACTATATTTTGAAACTATATCCTCTATTAAGATGAATCATTTTGAGACTTTTATCATGTAAAAAATATGGGTACACCTTTTTCTTTTCAAATATTCCTTTTGTGTTTTCTCCCACACTTATAAAAGGAAAATCCTCTCCTATCCTATTCTAACACCAAAAACCTTTTAATTAATCCAATAAAAAAACCATTCATTACTATCCTCCTTACATCCTTGAGTCCATATTTTTATTTGGAAACTCGGTTAATAAATATTTAGGTATAAACCTATAGGGTTTATCCGAAGAAGAGGTAATTATTTTTAACCTTGTGATTTTGTTGTATTTATCCTTCCATATACACTAAATAATATACAAAATTTCATGATAATAAAAAAATATCTCCCATTAAATTATATGTCATTGTTTTTATGTAATAAACTACAATTATATCATGTTCCATCATATGGGATATATATTATTGATCCTATGTATGACATAATATTGTTGGGTGAATTGACGTAATTTGTTTTCCATCACTGTTTCTCATTGATTTATCGAATTATGGAATTAGCACATTTAAATTATATTTAAAAAATTATTATAATTATTTAAGTATAATATCACTTATGCCTTATCACCTATCAATCTTTTGGAAAATTATGACTTTTCTCTTCTATATGTGTGGACTACCGCCTCCACCAAGCGATGTGATATGTTTTTCATTTTATATTTACATGGAAGGTAATATGGATAAATTTGGAGAAAATATATTATATAAAAATGATTTCTTGAATGTAAATTATTATTTACCTTTCTTTCATTCCATCCTTTGAGAAAATGGAAAAAACGTTCAGGCAAGCATACAGACTACCATCTCCATGAACAGTGAAATTAATTTTCTATCTCTAAAATTTAGGTATTAATGTAATTAATTTTATAAGTAATATATATTATATTTATATCATGTTTAAAATTATAAATATTAGGTTACCATAATTCAGTCATAAGTATAAAAAATACCTAACCAAAATGTATATGATAAACGAAGTAGTTATTACTCAAAGCTTGATTTTAACAAGGAGTTTTTAAAAAATGGAAAATAAATGGTTATAGGTAAATCATATATGGTATGATATATATGAGTATTTTATTTAATGGATTTATAATAATCTCATATATATTATACATGACTTTTAAACATTTATTAAGGATTTCGATACTTAAGGTAAGGGATTTTCATCTATCTTTTATTTCCATGGGACACATGCCATATTAAACACTTATTTATTGTATGTGGTGCATATACTACCCAAGAAGTTATTTTAATATTAATATTATGAAATTTATTTGAATTTACATATCCATATAATTTTATTTGTTCCATGGGTCTTATGATTCAAAAGTTACCAAAGTGGTAAAATATTTAATTTTAAATATCTTTTTAATCAGTTTTGTTTATGCTTGAATTTCCATTTAAGTAAATTATATGATACATTAATGATAAAATAATTTATTTTATTATCATATGGTTATTTTTTATAATTCATGTTATCCTTTTTATTTCCTCTTTTTATAAACTCAAGGGACAAAATAATGTTTTTAAGGAAAATAATATTCATTTCCCTATTTGACTGATTTTTTTCCTTTCATATACACGATTCCTTTAATAAAAATTAAATAATGTTTTTATAATATTATATAATTTTTAAAATTAATTATTACCCAAAATTTAATTTTTAAAAAATTGGTTTAATGGAATCTTCGTATCATCTTTCTAATAAAGAATATTTTTGACTTTTTACTGAAGTAAGAAAGGAATTTTTTCTTTTAACATGTTAGAGATGAAAAGTATTTTCCACCATAATGAACATTATTTTATTAAATTATTAATTTATAATTGTTCATTTTTATTTCCATAGAAAATTATTTTTAATATATTTTATCAAAACATAGTTTTTGAAAGTATTTTTTTAAAGAAAAGAAGTTATTTTCCTCAGGAATGTTTTTATGGACTCTTTATAGATATTTTATCCATAAATGATAAAAAACATTAATGTTTATTACAATTTAATGAGGATAGGATCCATTGGTACCATCATTATTTTTTTTATCTCAAGAGATTATGATTAAAATGGAATGATATTTATAAAACCATTTCATTTATATGTATTATTTTATGATTAATGTTTTATGATCTTGTGGAAACAAATTTATTAATTACATGATAAGTGGGAAATATATCTACCTCCAATTAATTGGGTAATGATTAATGTTATATGAAGTCAAAGGGTATATGAGAGGTTATCCCAATCCCAAAAGAGGGTACACTGGTGGTTATCCTATTCACTAAAGAGGGAACATGGGAGGTTATGTGAAACATAAAAGAGGTTACACAAGATTTTATCCCAATCCTGAAGTAGGTACATGGATGTTTAGACCAAGAAAAACATGTTATAAATGTATTAGTGGATATCCTTGATTTATGATTTACTATGCTTATGTTCCTTCCACAAATCTATGTCTTATTCAATTGTTATTATCTGATGGATCATGATCCTTTATTCCTTTATGATTCATGTCTAATTAACTACCATGATTTCTGTCATAACTCTTGTTTTCAATACATGTTATATTGGGCAAGAGATTTGTAAGGTATCTTTATGATATCATACACTCATGTTTCTATAATTCTTTAATATGGTCATGGATTAATATATCCCATTTTCCCCTTTCTGAGAATTTAATATCACCATTTCTTATGTTTCCTTTCCCAAGGTTATGAATGAATGTTTTGTGTAGGGTAAGTATATGAATAGTACTAAACAGGGAGATATCTATGGGATAATTTGAAGATATTTCATGAAATAAAAAGTTAGTGTATCTAGTCTCTAAATACAGTAAACCTTCAAATTCTATGGGTTTGTACTTGTGAAATGTATTGAATATTAACATATTAAGATTTAATAATTATTTATGAAAATAATGGGATATTATAATTTATACTAGAGGCCATGGTTTAGTTACACTTTATAAAATCAGATGAGAAGGATTTTGTGACAACTAGTAGGGTAATCCTAAGTATAAAAGAACACCATATGTCATGGTAAAGAAAACAGTGTGGTTGAAATACATCCATTGATGGATGCTACAAGTGAATGTGGATCTAGAAAAACTATACCTAGGGATTATATTCCTAAAAAGGGCTCATTGATCTATACCTAATCATCAACTGGTGCATGAAAATGGTCCATGTTGCACACCAAGTTTGATACTCTTAGGGGAATTATTGGGATCATTCAAATTCTCTTTATAATATATTATGAAATATTTGAATTTATGATGATCATAAATTACCTAGGTTAAAATATATGGTGTTATAGATTGAAAATAATTTTTTGTGATTTACAAGTCCTATAAAAAAGTATTCATTATTGATCACACTGATTAAAGATATCTAATTTTGATGCTAACCATTTTTGTTTTAGTATGGTATTGAATATAGAATTATGATTTTTATGTGATAATAGGTAAGATCAAATATTGAGGAACCCTATTTAAGATTACTTATATGAATTTCAATATATCAGGAAGTGTCTCATGTAATGGTAATTTATATCCATAATGATTATATATTAATTTAGGTGTAAATACTCCATATAGTATGATTATCACATCCAATGTTTATGATTCTTATTTCGTTAAAGTTTGTGTTAATGTGATTATTTAAAATATTTTAATTCTTCTGATGGTGGAATTTGATTTTATGTTAGGAAAAAATTGTCATTCTCTACATAAGACCCACATCAATTTCTAAGGAAGGGAAGTTATATTTGATATTCTAAACCAACCTATGAATGTCTAATTTTGTGACGATAAATATGAACTATCTAAGGAAATAACATCAATTGTATAAGTATTGATTCTTATAAAAAAGTAGAGTTTATCTTAGATAGTTGGATAGATAATCAACATCAATGGTATCTATATTTTGTGGGAGATTTTTTATGTATTTCCATAAGTGTTCCACATACTGTCACCAAATCATTAATTTCAGTTTTCAATAGAAATAATATCTTGGGATAAACCTATAAAAAATACTCCATATAGAATTTCCCTAATTGAGTTGAAATAATTTAAGATGAAACTATAAGGGAATCTGTATATGGGGTTCATTTAGAAAACTACATCACATTAGGGTGAATATATTTTATTTTTTAAGAACAAAGATGGATAAATTAATATTTACATTGATTATGAAGAACTTAACAAGATCACTATCAAGAAAAATTATCCTCTACCACATATTAATGGCATTCTTGATAAACTAAGAGTAGATCAATTCATTTCCAATATTGATATTTATTCTATATATCATCAATTGAATATTAAAAGGAGGATATACCTAAGGAATCATTCCTTGTGAGTTATGGACACAATGAATATATAGATATGCTGTTTAGTATCACTAATACCCCCACTATTTTCATGAATTTATTGAATATATTCTTTATAGATTACCCTAATTAGTTTGTGGTTGTATTCATATATGTTATTATTATATATTCAAACAGAAAATCATAACATGAAGATCACTAGATTTTTGTATTAAAGACCCTATATAAGGAGATGTTTTTTGTGAAATTTACCAAGTGAAATTTTTGTCTTCAAAAAGATTCATTTTTTCCTAATATAAACTCAATATAGGGTGTATATATGGATCTATGAAAGATGGATACTATTAAACCTTGGTCCAAACCAACCGTGGTGAGTAAGATCCCTAGATTTCATACTTTTTTTGGTTATCACGTACTATTTTGTAAAATTTCTCACGATTGTTCAATCTACTGACCAAGTTAACTCAAATGTGATCCATGTTCCATTAGATAGATGTATGTGAAAACAAATTCAAGTAACTGAGTAGAATTCCATTTAGTACACTTATTTTTACATTACTCTGTAGTAGAGAAGGATTTTTAATCTATAATTTTTCACATAAAAAAGGTATAGTATGAATCCCCTTGTATAATAATATGGTTACATATTACCTCACAAAAATAAATTTCACAAGAAAAATTAACCAACTCTGGATTTTGAGTTAGATGAGGTAATTTTATTACTAAATATATTGATGAACTATCCTTAGGGAGAATGGTGTGATATATATATATATATACTTATCATAAAAGTTCAAAAAATATATTCACATAGTACGAGTTAACTAGGTTCTAGATAATATGGTTTGTGATGATTAAAGAATATAAATACTCAATAAATTACCACCCTAGGATAGAAAATAAGATGGTTGACACTTTTAGTTGAAAGGATCATAGTATCTTATTTTTGATGAGGATCAGAAAACATATAATATTTAGGGATTTTTGAATTATGTATCTAGAAATCATTATAGAAGGGGAGAAATATTATCTTTCTCTACTAAATTTTCAACCACATATCTTTATAAGGATTCAAGAGACAAAAAAAATGATGTAGAGCTACAAAATAAGGTGAGAAAAATTAATGAGTTCAATCTTGATTATAACAGAGTGATGAGGTTTAGGAACCATGTTTGTGTCCCATAAATACTAGTTTGGAAGAAGGATATTATGGATGAATCTTATAGTTCTTCATTATCTATTCATCTTGGAAGTATGAAGATGTAATGATATTTGAAAGAGTATTTACTGTGGGACAACATTAAGAATGATATTGTAGAATTTTTATCTCAGGGCTTGGTTTGTCAACAATTTGAGGCTAAGAGAAAAAATAATTATTGTACATTGTAAACATTACCCATACTAGAATGTAAATTGAAAAAATCACCATAGATTTTGTTACTAGACTCCCCAAAACATATAAAAAGCACAATTATATATGGGTTGTAGTTGATCCCCTTAAAAAGTCAACACACTTAATTTCTTTTAGAGATGGCTTATCTCTTGATCATTTACCAGGGTATATATCAAATAAGTGGTATAGTTTCATGGATCACCGCATTCCATTATATCTGGTCAAGACACGAGGTTAACCTTAGGGTTTTGGAGAATTATTCAGCATGTTCTTAATAAATAGTCGAGTTTCATTACGTTATATTATCCACAAATATATGGTTAGTCAGAGAGATGGATTAAAACCCTATAGGATATGTTGATATCATATTATATAGATTTTTCAGGAGTTTTGGTTCAACACTATCCTCTGGTAGAGTTTTAATTCAATGATAAATTTCACTAAAGTATTTAGACAGACCCTTATAAATATATATATGGAAATTACTATAGAATTACAACATTTTGGTATGAATTTAGAGAAATAAATATATTAGGACTCAATATGGATGAATAAATGGAAGAAAATGTTATATTTATTCAGTAACACATAAGGGTTACAAGTAACCAACAAAATATTTGTGCTCAAAATAGAAAGCATGATATAGACTTTGATGTTGCTGATAAGGTGTCCCCATCAATATCTCATTGGAAGAGGGTGATGAGATTTAGAAATAATGGTAATATAATACCTATGTATATTGGTCCATTTGATATTCATGATTGTATTGTGATAGTATCTTATCAATTGGAGCTTCAACCAAACCTCTCTCTAGTCCATGAAGTGGTCCATGTATCTATATTAAGGAATTACGAACATGATACATCACATGTGCTGAACTCAGATGTCATATCACTAGATCATGATCTATCTTATAAGGAACAAACACTATAAATTTTGTATCATATAGAGGAATTTCTACAGAAACAATACCACACACCTAGTCAATGTTTTGTAGTGAATCCACAAATTTTAATAAGTTATGTGGGAACCATAGGATGTGATGAGGCATAACTATCCTCATATATTTGTATCAATGTGAAATAATTTCATAGAGGAGATTATTTTAAGGGGGTAGAATGTAGCACCATAAGATCTTATGAATTTTTCTTCAAATAAATTTAATTCCATCAATAGATTACATTACATGAAATGCTGAGTTTTAACGCACCATAATATAATATTAAAATATTTTTATATAAACATGATTATTACCACTTATCCATTTGAATTGAGTTTATGAATATGATTAAATAAATTATGAAAATATATTTATTGTGTTATTATCAATTAAATAAAAATGAAAATATAAGCAAATTTAAAACACATGAACTATTTTATGAAAATATATTTTATAAAAAGTAGTTTCATTGTATTTTTAACACTTAGGGTAGAATTATTATTTTACCTATTGAAAAATTTATTTCAAAAAATTAAAATCATTTTTAAATCATCATGTTAAATTTTTCATAAAGTAATTTTTTTACAATTTTTTTAAAAGATAATATTTTTGTTGAATAATGAAAATAATGATTTTATTATACATTGTCATTTATTATGAAGTATTTAAAAATATTCAATTATTTTTAAAATAGTTTTTAAAGTAAAATTAGTTCAATTATATTTTTATCAACCCAATTTAGGTAATTTTAATCATTCTTATATTGAATTTTTATATACAATCTCTTCAAATATAAAAATTCATTTTGTTTGAAAACCTCATTTTTATCGCACTTGTTGGTTTTATTTTAAATTAAATTATTCCACTACTTTTATTTAAATTTGATTAAGTTATTTTCAACATTAGAATAATAATAATTAATATTACCTAATATGGACAGAATAATATTTACTATAAATAATAATGAAAATAGATAAAATTAATTACCACGGTTAAGGTAAAAACAGGTTTATGAAGGGGTTAACCTAAAAATATAAGGGTTAAAACTTTTCAAAATTTTATTATTTGGTCATTATTGGACACAATACCTTCAAATTTTAGAAAATTATCCATGTTCTATCCTTGTTTCATGTGAAAAACATGAGTACACCTTATTCTTTTTAGAAATTCCATGTGTGACCTCTCCCCCACTTATAAAGGCCACCCTCTCCCTTCCTATTCAAAAATATAAAAAAATGGTTCTAAAAATCCCTGAAAAATCATTTTCATAGTTACATCCCATCTAGGAGTCCTTGAATATATTAAGAAACCCCCCTAATAATGATTTCTGTATGAACCAAAAGTGGTTCTTCAATAGAGGAAAAATTCTTAACTTTGAATTTTTATTTTATTTCTCCTTAAAACTCCTAGAAAGCGCATTTAATTATAATGGTATAATAATATTAGTATATATAATATATCTATATTTTATTATGTTAATGTAATAACATACATCCATCTATTTTTCCATCAAATGGGAAATGAAATAGTCAATCATTTATACTATGGACTATCCACCTCACGAACCGATGTAATTTGTTTTTCATCACTAACTATCATGGATGGATAAAATGATGGATTTAATAAATTATTTTGATATTTATGAAATTATTATACTTCATTAATTACAGTACCACGTTTTCCTTCTTACCTTTTAATCTGTTGAAAAAAAACAATGTCACTCGTGTGTTCGTGTGCACTAGCACCCCCACAAACCGATGTGATGAATTTTTCAGTTTATTTTTAAATTGAAGTTAATAAGGATGTATATGGTGAAAATATATGATTTATATTATATAATAATTATTCTATGAATGTGAATTATTTTTTTCATTTCTTTCATTCCATCCATTAAGAAAATGGAAACAACATTTATGCGTACGTACAACCAACCATCTCCATGAATAGTGTAATTCATTTTCTATCTTTAAATTTTAGGAATTAAAATAACTTCGTATATAATGAATATATAGTATATTTATATAATTTTGAACACTCTTTGGATTATTGAACCATGATCAATGCACCAGGACAAAAACAACAAAACCAAAACCTACATGAAAAACATTGAAGTTATTACCAAAAACATGATTTTAACAAGGAATTGTTAATAAATGGAGATAAAAGGTTATAAGTTAATAATTTGTGGTATGATATATATAATTATAGTTTTTAAAGGATTTAACCAAAATTTATATTTAATATAGTGGAGTTTGGAACATGTACTAAGGAAGGTGAGACCTATGGTAAGAGATTTTCATCTCACTTTTATTTTCGTGGGACACATGACACATTCACTATTTATTTATTATATGTGGTGTATATAATTCAATTGAATATTTTTTTATAATGATTATTATGAAAATTTATTGGGATTTAGATTTTTATGTAAGGTAATTTATTTCATGGGGATTATGATTTAAAAGTCACAAATCTGGTAAAATATTTACGTTTCTATCTCATTTTAATCAAGTTTTTTATGCTTGAATTTCTATTTAAGGAAATTATAAGATCTATTCATGAAAAAATAATTTCATTTTATTATTATATGTTTATTTATAAAAAATATAAGTTTTTTGTTCATTTTACTCTCTTTATTTATTAAAGGGGTTAAAAAAATGTTTTTGAGAAAAATAAACTTCATTTCCCTCTTTTTCCAAAAATATTTTTTTCTTCCATATCCCTATTTCCATTAAAAAATTTTCAATATTTTTTATAAATTTATATTATTTTTAAAGTAATTATTACTGACATATTACTTTTTTATTTTTTATGGAATATTTTTTTCTTTTTCTAAATGAGACATATTTTTTACTTTTTTCAAAAGTGTAAAAATAATTTTTTTCTTTTAACTTGTACAACATGAACGATATTTAAGACATTCATTAAAATAATTATCTCTGAATCTTATTTTATAGTTTTTCAAAGTTTTATCCATATAAATGTTTTTTAAAAATATTTTAATAACATTTAGTTTTTAGAACATGATTTTCAAATTTGAGAAATTATTTTACTCAAGAATTTGTTTATAATCACTTTATGGAATTACTATTCATCAATAACAAAAACGTTAAATGTTTCTTACAATTTCCTGGGTATATAATCTAATTTATGTATAGTAGTCATTTATCTAGATGGTTTATTATGATAATGGAAATATTTTTTCTAAACCAATTCTTTTTTTATGAGTCATGATATGATTAATGTTTTATGATATTGTGCTAAAAAAATGTATGTATTATTTGATGGGTGGTACCTATTCTCCCTAAAATGAATTGGGTAATTATTAAGGTTATTTGACCGCAAAGGATATATAGGAGGTTATACCAATCCTAAGAGAGGGTATATGAGAGGTTATCCAAAAGCGTAAAAGTGGGTACATGGGAGGTTATCCCAACCACAAAGAAGGTACATGGGTGGATAGCCTAATCTTAACATGTTATTAATGTATTATTGTATAGAATTGATTTAATAATTACTATACCTATCTATATTCCAAAAATATAAGTCTTATTCAATTATTATGATCACAAAGATCATATTCTTTGATTCCTTTATGATTCATATCTTATAAACTACCAAGATTTATTCCATGAATCTTGTTTATGATCCATGATAGGTAGATTATGAAATATTTACGTTATGTTCATGATGTCATACCATTATACTTATCTCATGATTACATATGTTAATCAATTGATATATCCCATGTTTACCCTTAAAGAACATTTGAGATCACTATTTCTTATGTTTCCTTTCCCTAGGTTATAAAGAAATGAAATAAGTAGTTTATGCCTATAAGGTTCACTAAATAAGGCAATTTTTACGTGATATTTTTAATATATTTCAAAAAATAATAAAATTTTGTATCTAGTCACTAAAAACACTAATCCTTTATAGTCCTTGGGTGTGTACTTATGAAATATATTGGATATTAATCTATTATTATGTAATATTTATTTATCAAAATCCTATGTTGTTATACTAAGAAAGAGTTCAATACCTTATATAATTGATAAATCCATAGATATAACCTTAGATTAGATTATATGACCCAAACAATGAACATTTTTTGTATATAAAATTCACACTTGATAAAAATTTTATTCAAAATTTTCTTTCTTAGGTATTCATTACAATCCTTAATTGACCTTCATGCTCTTCATTGATCTTTAAATATATAAAAACATCATCCTTAAAGACTACCAATGAATGATCAATAAAATCTCTAATGTTTCTATTCATTAATTCCATGATGATAATAAGAGAATTAATAATACAAAATGAGATCACTAAGAATTCATAATGATCGTACCACATATAGAAGACTAGCATGGGTATATACTCCTTTTTGACCCTTAATTGATGATATCCATAAGGAATTTAAATCTTTGAAAATTAATTGTATCCACAAAGTGGATCAAAAAAGTAATTTATAAGAGATGTATGATACATATTCTTGATATTGATCTTGTTATATCATTGATAATCAACACAGATATGCATTGATCCATATTTCATGTTAAGAAAAGGAATAGGTTCACCCCAAGGTGATGCACTTGTCAAAATGAATCACTTTTCAATATTCTTCTAAATTTTCTTCATAAGTTCTTGTAAATAAATACCGACCATTCTATATAGAGTGTTTAAAACAAATATAGTGCCATGAATCTAATCTTTAGAAAATTCAACTTCACGATATAGTTGAAGACTAAGATACTCTTCTGAAAATATGTCTACAATGTCCCACACAACAATAATATAATAAAAATTGAGTTTTTATCAAAACATACGAGATAAAAAATAATTTTTAATAGGCCTCAAGACCCAAATAATAGAATTAATTTCCATTATATGTTTATATTTATCATAAAACTAAAAGATTCCATATGATGGTTTAGAATATCAAATGTGACATACCTTACACTAAAATTTCTGTAGGATTTAATCATATAAATATAATACAAGATTAGAATCACATAAAGTTCAAATAATATAAGTATAAGATGATTTTTGGGAAGAATAATCCCATGAAATTCTTTCCAAGAGTGGTTATAGTCTTATTATGGAACCTTTAGAGCAATAAGAGTTTTAGTTTACAACACAGTATATAATAGATGAAATGGTGATGTGATACTGTTAACAAATAATTCATATATAAAAGAGTGGGTAGAATAAATATAAAATAAAACATTTGACATCCTAGAGTGGATGATTAGTGCACCTTTCTACATGTCTTTTGGAACTTCCAAATTAAATATAGTAATCACATAATCTTGTACTAATAACAATGGGTTATTTTTAGGTAATTACCTTTGACATTTAGGTAATTGGTTATAATAGGGCCCCATTTCATTATAGTTAAATAACTGTACTTTTATGGATTCACTCTTAAACTTTCATTCATGAGCCTAATGACCTTTTTTTGACACAAATAAAAAAACTAATATTCCTTTTAAGAAGATAACATGGCCATTACTTCTAAAAGTACCACCCGGTGGAAAATTATTCTTTCTCTTTCTCCAATTATCCATTTTTTATCTTCCATAATATTATATTCTCCCATTAATTTTAATCCATTAGATATGCATAATTATATCTCTATCTTGATATCACATTAAACTATATCCTCGGATGAATATAATGTTTGGGACATTAGTTCCCTTCACTGGATTGGTTTAATACCATAAAAAATGACAAATATTTATCTTTGTAATATATACATAGTCCAAATAATTCCTTAAAAACATTGTAAATTTTTTATTTATATCTAGAAATAGTTTCAAATTCCTTTTTCTTAGACTCTGGAAGCGTCTCTCTATATCAGAACATTTCTCTTGAAGAAACAATTTTTCCAAGATTAGTATCGTAAAATCATTCCATTATAAACTCAGTATTCCCTTCTCATACTTAGTGTTTTTAATCAATGACCATAATTGATCCAAATCCCCTGAGTGATGATAAACTTCAATGAAAACCATAACACTTTCATTACTTCCCAAATTGAGAAATATTATAAGGCCCCAGCCTTAAACCTTACTTAATCTTGAGTTATTACAAGATTACACATTGAGGATATTTTCAGGTTTAGAGTTTTAGAGAATTAGATCATGAAACTTGCATTACATTCCACATTTAAAAAAAGTGGTTACATAAAAGACAGTATTCATTCTTCCCATCAACGGAAACAAATTTAAAATAAAACACAGATTCTTTCTTGACACATCCTTGACACTATCATCACATCATGTACCTTTCCCTTGACCCGTGAAAAACATTTAAAAAACATGGGATGAGCATAAAAAGCTCAGTAAGGGTTATAGAAATATGGAAAGGAAACATGAGTTCATATATACATAAGAATGAAATCATACTTTACCCATAAAACATAGGCACTTTAACATACCTCATCAAACCATGAATAAATCATAGAAAACATAAGACATAAAAGGTACCTTGAGGCATTCATAACATTCTTACGTAAGGAGTAACCCTCTTGGTTACGTTTGGAATACCCATCATAGTATATTCCCTAAATCTCTTCGGAGAAACCTTAACGTTTCACTCCTTCGCGTTACCCAATGCATTGGAGAGCTATATCGGGCTCACCCGCCCTTAGTTTATCATGGAACCACCCGTTTTCATAACAATGCCCAAGAACATCAACATAATCGTATCACATAAAACATGCATAAAGGAAACATAACATTTCCACCTTTCAATCATAAGATATCAATACAACACATTGATATAAAAACATTATGAAAACCATTTTAAATACCAAAATAAAATAAAAGTAAAACATGGTTTTTATTTTTCTTTTAAAAAAAAGGTATGGCTTGTAGAGGAAGCCGAAACTCAAATAACGGTCACTGTGGCAGAGAAGTCGTTGTCGCTGCATACGTACGACAAAAACATTCCCTTTTTTCATTTAGTAAATGCTTCGTATAAAAAAAGATTCATTTTTTGGATAAATGTAATATTCATAGGGGTTTATACACCGTATAAAAGGGAGGTTGTGTATAAAACAAAATATGCCTCAATGAATGGATATTGAGACGAAGTCCCTTACAAAGATGGTATCCTTGGTTTAAGGTTAAATCCATTACATAATTATGTGTGACAAATGAATACACCAAATATAAGTGGATATTAAGTGTAAAATAATCAAAGGTCATTCACACATATTCAAAGGATGACATATTCAATAACTACATGTTGAACCCAAAGAAATCGAAATTGGGTTAAGAAGTTCCCTTGACAGCCTAACAGCGTCACATCAAAATGAGTTGATGAGAGATTAAAAAAAGATATCTCATCACTTGGACATAAAACTTACATCAATATGGATATATGAGAACATATCCCAATATAACAATATGTAAATTAAAAGACCCAACAGAAGAAGTCTTTTAAAAAGAGGAGGGTGAAAGGTTCCCTTACCGACTTGGGTATCTTTCAAAACATACACCCCATGAAAGAAAGACAATACAAAATTGATATAAATACTCATAAAAGAAATTATATTACACAATGATTAAAATAATGGGCAGTAAATACACCACTCAAAGGAAATTGTGGCAAATGTAGCATAAATCTCACGGGAATAAAAGTAAGATTAAAAATCCCTTACGAAAACTCGGCAGCCTAACGACGCCACATAAAACTTACAAAAATGGATTGATGAGATCAAATAGGGTATCTCATCATATTAACATAAAGTTTATAGAAAGAGGAATATAAAAGAACATCCCCCAATATAAAAAATAGGATCTTAAAAGAAGTGACATAAAGGAGAGTACTTAAAGAGAAAGAGAGAAGTTAGATCTCTTACGAAAATTCGGCAGCCTAACGACACCACTCAAAACTTCAAAAATGGATTGATGAGAGAGAATAGGGTCTCTCATCATATAAACATAAAAATTAAAGTAAGAGTAATATAAAAGAACATCCCAATAACAAGAAATATGAGGTTAGAAGGAATGACATAAAAGAGTGTACTTAAAAAGAAAGAGAGGAGTAGGATCCCTTACCTCAAGTCCAACTTGTCTTGTTCGTTTCTTTATATTCCTGAATAATAAACTTTGGTCAATTAATAAGTGCCTAATTACCTCCTATAAAGATTATTATTCAGTTCATATCACATATTTTAATGTTATAATAATTGGTTAATAATATTAGTTCATATCAGACGTTTTTGTCGATGTTTGGTACATGAGTCAAAAATTGAACTTGTTGGAAAATAATTTTCCATGTAGTTATAGGTACATAATATCCATAATAGTATTGATGTTTTAAATATCATATATATAAATTATATGTTCATTTTATACCATTCCATAGCATTTTGAGATAAATTAAAAGCACCGTTCATGGAGACGGTAGGTCGTACGTACGCATGAATGCTACTTTCATTTTTTTTGTCATATTAATGGAATTAAAACAAAATGAGAGATATATATATTTGTTATAATTCCAGAATTATATCCATAATTTATATGTAATATATTACATATATATCCATTATATATATGTACTTATAATAGTACATATCATTTTGAGATAAGAAATGAAATGTACCGTTCATGGAGACGGTAAGCCGTACGTACGCATGAACGCTACTTCCATTTCTATTTCATATTTAATGGAATTAAAACATAATGGTACATAATATTATTTTAATTCCAGTATGGTATCATATATAATATCATTAAATATATATGTTATACGTACCACATATGGTATTAACGAATCAAATCACTTTGAGGGGGCGGTAGTCCGCACTTCCTTAAATGAAGATATCGCGTTTACCCATAATGGAAACCATAAAGGTATGACCAAAATGAAAAATACAGAAGCTTAAGGAAATCATAAAAATATTATATATCATATATAAATATATTTTCATCTTAATGGCCACCTTTTAAGGTGTTAAAAGAATGTTGAATAATCATCGTTTCGGGAGGCCGAAATTCGCCATCCACGGAAACAGTATGTTCATTAACCATTAGATGTAGGTGTGTGAAAGTGTAGCTCGAATCCTTCTTATAAAAACATCTTAGTATATTGATGATACTGTATTTGTTACAAAAGAAATGAATAAAAAGAGTTTAGGGGGTCGGAGAAGCAAAATAATACAAAAGTACTCAAGTGAAGACATTACCTTAAAATCGGGTAACTCCCTTTGGTTTGAGCTCAAAGACTTCCTTGGAAAGACTTATGCCCAAATTTAGGCTTCAAGGAGTAAGAGAGGGAAGTGTAGAGACAAAATGGGTAGAGTTTGGCCGAGCCAAAGGCTTTGGGAGTGTGGGTAAGGAGGTAGGGGTGGGGGCCTTTTATAAGAGGAGAGGAGGGGCACTCTTGTAAAGTTACAAAATGTTACTTTATTTTCAAAATCGTTTCGGATTTTAAAGGTCCCACATTGATGTATTTCAAGTCTAAGGTGATAAGGGTTCTAAATACACTCATCCAATAGGTTTTGGACATGTTTAGGTCTTAGATATTACATTATCTTTCCATTTTATTTAAATCGTTAAATAATGAGGTCATCGCTGCATCATCATGATGTCATAAATAATTTAATTTATTTAATGTCTAAAAATTATAAAAAAACAACTATGATGTAGGAAATCATTTTATCTTTCCAATGAATATTTATAGTCAAAAATATGACTATTATATCCCCATGTAAAAATTGTTTTAGTAAAACATCTCATGTTTGTGTCATTTTTACTTTTACATTAAATAAAATGATATTAATGTCATTTTCCAACCAAAGTGGATTAATGGGGTCCCCAAGTTGACCCATGGGTTTTCTTGGTCGGCCATGACACATACATTGAGGTTAGGACATGTGTCAAGTTCATTTCATATTATTAAAACATTATTTTTACCTTAAACTACACTAATTACCTCTAATCGCGATTAAAAACTTAATAAGTTACTATTCACCAAAAAATTATTTTTATCCCATTGAACCACATTTTACTTCTTAATGACAACCATGTATGTCGGATTTTTGAAATTCGAAACACAAAGAATGCAAAATTTCATTTAAACGGAAAAATCAGTTTTTATAAGTACCACTTAGTGGTTTCACTATTCATCAAAAATTGAAGTTTTTCAGAAAAATCCCAAAAATTCACCCTAAGCTATATTTGATATTCCGAATTCAAAAATGAAGTCTATTTTATAAAATTCAAAACATATAACTCACATTAATTAATTTAATAATTAATTCCCGCTATCAGAGCAAATAGCGTGTTTTTTTGAAATAATAAGTATCAAAAGATTGACACTAGTTTAAGTCTGATTTCAAAGTGAAATTAATTCAAACGACCACTATTGGATTTAATGGTAAAAATATATTCTAATTTCACTTTAAAAACAATTCAAAATATAATCTAATCATATAAATAAATTAGATTAAAAATAGGTTTTGAATTAAAATACAACATTTTACAGTATTCATTAAAAAATGAATTTTATCAGAAAGATACCAAAAATTTACACAAAGTAAATTTTGATGTCCCAATTCTTAAGAAGAGTTTTATTTGGTCCAAAAGGATGTATAAGAGTGAACAAAACTATATTTAATGAAGGTTCTCCATCAAAAGGCGATAAGTGAACCTTTAGTGAAAACTAGGGCATATACGCCTAAAATTGAATTCTTTCCGTATTTTATGCCTTTATCATTTATTGGATAAATGTAAAAACATTTAAAAACATATATAATCATATATTAGTTATTTATATCCATTCCCGCCAATACAACGGCTACATGTTAACTACCATTTAAATAATATTATTTTATTATTAGAGTGCACCGTAAGATTCCCAAGAAACTCGTTGTTGCGTGTTGGGTACGCCATCGAGCATAGCGTCCCCTTTAAATTAATATTAATATTTTATTAAAAAATATGGATAAAAATGAAAATTTCATATTCTTTATTTACCTGGGGTGTTACAAATATCTTCTCTAAAGAACTTGTCCATTTCTTAGCTACAAATGTGTTTTCCATCCTATAGAATGATTGATGTTACTGATGCAAGAAGTGGTCTCACATTATTATAACTAATTTTTTATATATAGGATGATCTATATGAGAAATTTTATTTCTCATAACCTAATCCAGCTACACCTATATAGTTATTATTTTTACATCTATAGCTGTAGCTCTAACACCAACTTCTTTATCTTATCTAGGAGGGAAATTCCTACATTGGCTACATTAATTTATATGGAGTCCATTCCTTCCAATAAGAACAATTTATAAAAAATTAGATACACTATATTATATCATAAAATGATGAGACATAATGTACGATCCCAAAACTAGTGAAAAACTTTACATAATTTGAAAATTTTATACATAGATAATCTTATTATCTTAAACATTCTTTATTTATGAAAATTTTCAAATCATAAAAATATTTTAATATCCTTAAAAATTATTTATAAATAAAATGTGTATTAGACTAAGAATATCTACCAAGTTTATCAAACTAGGTGTGTATAAAGTCTTATTGTTTTACACCAGGTGATGAATGAGTTAAAACCTAATGTGACCATTTCATAATTATTACCCCTAAGTACAACTGTTTGATATCAATATCCAGTTGTTGTATCCAGATGTGGATAAATTTCTAGGAAATACACAGAATCTCTAATTTTCCAAAACTTCACGATGGTATCAAATTCTTAGACATATCCTAAAAGTCAACCATATATTTATATTCACTAATCTATGCTTTCATAAATCTAGTTCCCAAGTCTTCTACTAAACATTCTTCATTACCAACGGTAACGAATCCGACCCTATATTCCTAGATCCAATGTTTACTATATTTCATTGCCACTAGATACAAGAAATCATATCCCAAAGAATTAAATATTTTTAGTAGTATTGTAAAACAAGATACGTACATTAAAGTCACAATACATCACAAAACATAAAATACTATATGGAATGATATTTGAGAAAAAAATTATTTCCTCTAGAATAACCCTTCATATCAAACATAATAAATTTCATGGTATCCCGGGAAAAGAAACATAATTAATAAGTGAGATATAATTCATAGTAAGGGAATGAGTATAGTAGAAGCTATCATTAATAAATAATGCATTATCAATATTGAAATATATATAACTAAAACACACTATATTTAATTAATAACTTGAACATAAATAATAATATATCATAAATAAATTATAATTCCATATATATAATCACAAGATCTTGAAACATATCAATGCATATTCTAAAAAATAAAAAAATCACATGGAAATAAATAACTAATCTCATAATTATGCAATTCATTATGCTAGGCATTATTAACAGTCTATCAAGGACTTATTCTTAGACATCTTATATAAATGGGTAAGTCCTCCACCAAATACCCAAGATATTTTGTGTCATGAGACTGAATGATTAAACAATGTGGTATATAATTCTTGGCCCCACATGTCACTTAATAAGTTCATTATTGAACATTCCTCATATGAAAGGGGTTAAACAGAATCAACATAATAATTCATTTTTAATCTGTATAATACAAAATTTTAATACTTACCCCAATCAATAAACATAATCATAAACCATCCAAAGTAATATGGTGAATGGAAACAAAATATCACATCCCTAGTCAATGTTATCATAAACCATCCATAGAAATAATAAAGAGGGCATATTTAAAATATATATTTAGTTTAGAATAAGAATTATAGTCATTTCTGGTGTTGATTAATATAAAATCCATGAGAATATCATTAAAACATTAATGAGGGAAAAATCCTTTCCACTTTGAAAATAATATTTTTAAAACTAGAATATCATAAAATATCGTGATAACATTTTTATTTTAAAATAAATTTCGATAATTTTTAAGGAGTATTTAAAATAATGATTTATAATGATGGTATAAAATTTATTTCATTAATATTATATAAAAATAAATACTCTTTTAATGTTTTCAGTAAAATTCAAAAGTAATTTATTGGAAAATAAATAAAAGACTCGTTTTAAAACATTTTTCAATAGTAAAAAAATAGCAAAAATTAATTAAATAAATCATCGCAGAGTATTAAAAACTTTATTTAAAACATTTATAGAAAAATAAATTATTTTTAAGAAAAATTAGTTTCAATCAATGAGAGAAATATGGTCGAATTATGTTTAAAAAACTATTAAACCCTTATCATTTCGGAATGTTTAGAATCATACCCTCATGAGATAAATAAAATAAAATTTAAATTTAAATTTAAATTAGATAAAAATATTCATGATATAATTTATCAATGTGGAGGTATATACCTCAAAAGGAATAAATAAGCAGTGAATATGGCATAAGTCCCACAGAAGTAAAAGTGAGACGAGAAACCCTTACCTCAGGTTTGATTTCCTTTGTACGTGCTTAAAAATTCGGTAAAATAAATATAGAATAATTATATGCCTCTTTTACAAAAATATATTCATATTTATATATATATACCATATATAATTTAATTACAATATTTTATCACCTATTTATTAAAAATTCATTATTAAAATCACTGTTTTTGGTAATAACTATATTATTTTCCATATATGTTTTGAATTCCTTATTTTGGTCCATTTACTTTGATTATTTTCCATAATATATAGTATTTTAATAATAATTTAAATATAATATATATTCATTATATATAAATAAATATTAATCCATAAAATATACAGATAGGAAAATGAATTTCATCGTTCATGGAGAGGGTAGGTCGTACGTACGCATGAATATTGTTTTCAATATTCCATGGATGGAGTAAAAATAGGGTAAATAATAATTCACATTTAATGACTCATAATTATATCATATATGTTATATATATATATTAAATCCATCCCTATTAACATATATTTATAAATAAAATAAAAAATGACTCACTTCGCTTTGTGGAGGTGGTAGTCTATACGTATGCACGGGCAATGTTATAATCTTCCTTCCATTTGGATGGTAAGATGGTATATGTGATATAATATTTTTAAAAGTACAATTCTTTCATAAATATAATATATAAATATAAAACCCTTCATTATATCAATTTGTGAGATATGGTAATGGAAATTAATTACATTAGTACACGAGGTGGTAGTCATCCCTATAAACAATCGAAGGTTAAGTTCCCCATTTAATAGAAGAGAATATGTATTTAGGTTGTGAAATTAAATTAATAAAATATAATTATATGAGAGGAAATTATGTTATTATATTATCATTAATGAATAATTTTTTATGGAGGTGTAATAAGGAATAAAAAAATGCTCGGTTAAGAACATTACATCTTCTTCAGATAACCTCTTTAGATTTGTACCAAAAGATTTCCTTTGATGAATTTATAATCAAACAAGGGAGTATAGGACATAAATAGGGATGTAATTAAGGGGGGTTTTTAGTTATTTAATGATCCAATTGGCACTTTATGTGTGAATATTAGAGGGGAGGATTTTCCCTTTTATAATTGAGGCGAGTGACACATTTGTTATTTTTCAACATTTTCCAATAATGACATGTCAATTTATTATAAAGAAAGGGATCTAAAATGGGTTATTTTTTAATTTTTTATGAAATAAGCTATAAATATTTCATTCCAATAGAAATTGGATGATTTTATACATCATTTAATCCCTATTCTTTTAAGTTTAACCCCTAGTAAACCCATTTTAACCTTAACTATAATAATTATTTTTTACTATTTTTACTATTCATTAAACCCAAAAAAATATGTTTTTATTGTTAAATAATATTAATTATTAATATTTAAAATATTCGTTAAATTTTACAAAAATAATTTAATAGAATTGGTAGAATTTAATTTAAAATAAAACTCATAGATGTGACAAAAAATGGTTTTCCTTTGGAAAATATTTGATAAGTATAAATCGATTCTATATAAAAATTGAACATAAAATTGATGAAAATAAAATAATTTGGATTAATAATAAAAATATTTAACTAATTTATATTTTAAAACTATTTTAAAATATAATTTATCTTTTTAATTAGTTTAAACAAAAATACAGTTTTCAATAAAAATTAGTACTTTTCAATATACATCAAAAAATTAATATTTAAAAAAAATATAAAATTCACTCTAAAATATATTTTATGTGATGAGTTAAAAAATGAAGTTAATTTTTTCTAAAACATTTTATAAAAGTGATAGAAATTAATAAAATTAGTTTCTCAAAAAAACTAATAAAAACCATTTTTTGGAAAAATATATTTCAAACCATATAAATAATTTACTATAAAATCTATTCTTTTTATCTAAAACCTTAATAATTTTTTTTTCAATATATGGTTATTCTTATTCATAAGTAATATTTTAATAGCTAGGTTATAATAGAAATGTTAAATAATAATATTTAATAGTATAATATTGTTCGTTTATACTCGGTGTTTCATGTAACACAATCTCTCAAAGAGATTAAATTTATTTAAAAAACATTTTTTATAAAATCTTGGGGTGTTATATTAGGATAATTATCATGTAATGTTTTTTAATTTATTTTTCAATTTATTGAATAATAAATATGGGGAATAAATAATTAAAGATAAAAACTAGGATTTTGATTCGATGAATCATGATTTGTAGAATGGGTAGATTTATATATGTAACACCCCAATTTTTTATGTAATATTTTTTCCCAAATATATTTAATCTCTTCTATAGCTTAAGACACATGAAAACCCATGTTGAATCAAATAGTGTTGTAAATAATATTATTCAAACATTATCTTTATAACCAATCCATTAAAAGTGGAAGTATTAATAGGAATAACCACATTTTAAAAAACTATGAATAAAGGTTTCAAATAAAGAAAATTTTCACTTTCTAGTAATACCTCATTATGCTTAAAAAACTATTTTCACAAAATTGGGGTTTATTTCTTTTTAGGAGAAAATAAAATAATTAATTTTATCAACTTTTATAAAATTATTGTTTTAAAAATGAACATATATTTCGAAATCATGACATCAAAAATATCATAGAAAAAATATTTTATAATTTTATGAAATAGTTAATTTTTTGAATAAAAGTAAAAAATAATTATTTTTATTAAAAATGGTCTTCTCATCTAATGTATTTTAAAAAGTTAAATTATATTCTAAAATGGTTTTAAAAGAATAGTTTCTTTAATTATACCATAGTTAACCCAATTTAGGACTTTATAATCAATTTTATCTTGAATATTGATATGAAAACTTTTAATACCAATTAAAACATTTTCTTTGAAAACCCATTTTTTATGACATCTGTTTGATTTATATTTAATTATATTTGACCTATTATGTGAATTTAATTTGATAAAATATACTAAATATTTTTAATCATCATAATTTATATTATATAATAAGTTCAAATTAAATTTAGGTCATAATTAATTGTTAAAATGGTAAAAATTTAATTCCTATGGTTAAGGTTAAAATGAGTTTAATGGGGGTTAAACTAAAAAAATAAGGGCTAAAATGACTTAATATCATGTAAATTTCCTATTTCATGTCCATAATTTTAATATATATCATATAAGGTTCAATAATGACATATTTTGGATCAATTTTTAATGTGTAAAATGGGTGTATATCATTTTCTTTTCGAAAATTCTTAGTGTGTCATCTACCCCACTTATAAATGGGATCCCCATCTACTCTTCTCTCCACTCATCGAGAGACATTTTGTTCAAAAAATACCTAACAAATCACTTAATTACATTCCTCACCATATACTAGTTGACTTTTATTAATCATAAATTCAATCTAGGGTTGTTTTAGATATAATCTGAAAGAGGCGGTTCAAAGAAGAGGTATCATTCTTAATTGAGTGTTTTTTGTTTTATTTATTCCTACAACCCCTTTTAAATATTATTTAAATATAATTATATAATTAAATATTTATAAAAAATATAATTATATGTTATTATATTAATTTCCTAACATTTATGCATATCATCTTCTATTAAATGGTAAAAGAAACCATCAATCATGTATAGGGAGAAATACTACTTTGCGAACTGATGTAATTTGTTTTCTCACACTACCACTCACGGAGGGATATAATGAAGAATTTAATATATATATAAAAATTTAGGAAAATATTATACATATAGAATTATAATATCACATATACCTTCTTACATTCCAATCCATTGGAAAATTATAACGCCACTCATGAATGAGTGTGGACAACAACATTCACAAGTTGATGTGAATTGTTTTTCATTTTTTACATTTATAGTAATAAGGATGTTTTTTATTAATATTGAGTTATTGGATTGTGGTTTCTTTTTTCAGGAATTATGAATTATGGACCTAAAGTACAAAATGATGTAAAAGATCCAAAAACATGTTTTATATGCCATATATCACATAAAATATTTGTAGAACTCACTCAAAACATGTCTATATAGCCAAGTACTATCCCATGAAACTTCTACATGACATGAAGACAATACAAAACATTGGAATCCATTATATGATGTGATGCTTTTAAAAATCAGAATAACACTAAAAGTGAAATGAATACATGACGTGCAAGGATTTCACAACAAGAAAGATTTGAAGGCCCCCCTATAAAATATATGAACTAATTGTTCAGCGGTAAAAGTGGATCTCAATTATACGGTGTTCAAAAAACATACAAGACATGCAGATGTTGATACAAAAGTCACTTATTTCAGTTCACGGTGTGCACGAATTACACGTCATGTACTCTTCAGGCATATTTATATTTCAAGTGCTCTATCTCATACAATATATTCCCACATTTAATTTTTATCTCATTTTTATTCCACCGTTTGGATTATTATTCTTCATAAACTATATTTATTACATTCCTTTGATTTTTTTATTGAATAATTGTGAGTTGTTAATCATTTCACATATATTCTTCACCGTTTCAATCTCTCATTCATTTTAAACATTCATTTCCATCACCTCCTTCTGTTCTTCATTGATGACTGCATGATTCTTCATCATTTGATCATGTATAGTCTGTTTATTATTAGATTTGTTTTTATTTAAATTTTCATATATTTATTCATTCTTGTTCTAATCATAGATTTTGTCTTTAGTAAATATTCAATGATTATGCACAACATTATTAATATTTCCTTTATTTTGATCATCACTACTACAGAGAGATAATCCACCTAGGGTTAGGGGTTTAGGTTAGGATTGTTTCTAATCCTAATGAATCTATAGGTTGAATCTTGGTAACTTTATGTTTAGATATTATGTTAATAATAATCTTTTCCATCACATTCTTTTTCCAAACCTGGACCATGTGAAGGAAGATTGAATGAACCTAACCTGATTGGGGTTGACAAGGACTATGAAAATTATACTATGATTATTTATTCATAAAATCCAAGTGTAATTAACATATGATTTTAGATATACTCTGACCATGAGATAGTTACAGGATTGGAAGATCTAATTCTATTGACCAAAACTAATTGGTGATCTTTCCACCACTTCAATATCTTATATATTGGACTATTCCATGATAAATATAAGATTATCTATTGTCATTATCCAAGAAATTAACCAAGATCCCATTCTTTATTATTTAAATTTAAACCAAATGACATTGTCTCAGTCAAAATCAAAACTAAACAATGAAAGTGAGGAATCCTTTAAATGGGTTTTTTTGAGTGGTTTTGACCTTCTAGTAGTCCTCATGGGTTAAACCCAAAATTGACACCATATTAAACCCGTGTGGTAAGTGTATATTGGGACTATAAATTCTTATATAATCTCATAATAGATAAATTCAATGTTTCATAAGGGACAGTCAAAGTTTGGGCCATCGTGGGTGATAAGTATTGCTCAGATAGAGTGACCTTCTGATCAAACACTTGATTACCTCATCCCTCCCCCATTCTTCCTTTTCCATCCTATTTTCCATTTTTAAAATTTTCTTCTTCTGTTGCTCTTGCTTCCTCCCTCTTTCTCTCTTTATTTATTTTCTTCTCAGCTAGTGCATTCATCAGTGACCCTTGATTTTACCAATAATCAAGGACACACATAAAAACATCTATTTAATCCAAATATTTATATAACAATCTCTACACGTCACTAATTCTTAATATATGAGCATAATAATATTTTACCACCATAACTTCAAATCCCCCAATATGAACCACCTACCAATTCGGTCATGGGACTAGTTCTATAGGAGAACACTATTATATACTACAAGTTGCCATCCACTAGTGGTGTTGCACCCAGTATTGTGGTCCTGCCTATTCAGGTGCACACTTTCAAAATCATACCTGGACTCCTTCACATGATCCAGAATAATGGGAAATTTTGTGGGATTCAAATAAAATACCCCCACGCTTACATTTATAACTTTATTGAGGTTTTAAACAGGTTTTAAAACCAACACGAATCATTAGAAACCATTTTATTAAGAGTATTCCCTTATATACATGCCAAATAGAGAAAAATATTGGATAAAAAGTAAAGATTCAGATTCAATCATGACTTGGGATGAATTAACAAAGAAATTCCATGATAAATACATCCTGCCAATCTGAACATGGAATCTCCAGAATGAAAATCAAAACTTATCCCATGCAGAAGGATAGTTGATGTGGAAAGCATGTGATAGATTCAAGAATCTAACCCAATAATTCCCACATCATTGACTAGATGTCTGGCTTCAATATCTGAATTTATATTAGAGAATTCTACTAGATACTTTTACTATAGTATACACTTCTACTGATTGTGGATTAATTCTCAAGATGCTGGATGCCAACCAAGAAATTTTAGATGTTTTATACAAAAAATTAAAGTCCGTAGAAAAGTAATATAGGACTTCCCCAACATATAATCCACAAAGTTAAAGATGTCACCCTATTCACATCACAAGTAGAGGCTCTATCATAGAAGCATGAGTTATTTTAGTTACTTGTTATGCCACCACCCCATTTATCTCTAATGATGGAAACATAATCATAAAAGATTTGAAGAGGACCAAATTATTACCTAGATTGCAAGTAAGAGATGGAAGAACCCCAAGATTGGGATTGTAGTTATATCAATTGAAACTAACATGGACAATATTACCAGTAGCCCCAAAAATATCAACTTTAATTAAAAAACCAATAGAGTCTAGATTAGTAGAACCACCAAAAATACACATGTTATTTTCAGTAGAGGAGTTTTCATTTTCCAAAAATGAATCAAGGACCATTTGGGTACCCACCACGACGTCCAACTCCCCAACCACAACAAAAATTACCAAAAAAATATTAGAGATCAACCGATCCCACTAGAACCATAATAGAAAATCCAAAAACCACTAAAATTAAAAAAAAGCAATAAAAAACTCTTCATACCAATATTTAAAACCTCTTCACTTCCTTTATGAAAAAAAGAAGACCAAAGGATGAAAACCCAAGAGACAGAAATGAAAAACTACAAGGCTACACTACATAACCTAGAGTATCACATAGGGAAAAATTATAAGACCCTATTTGATAAGATACTAAGTACTATTCTTGGTAATATTGAGTCTCTTCCAAGGGAAGAGGATATATATTTTACTTTTATAAGTGAAATGTGTTATATTTTCATAAACCATGTGGAGTTGAGAAGAATATGATAAAATATTCTAATAATGAAAGTCGAGGGACAACTAAAGAAGTAAAAACATCTAAGAAACCACTGTTTGATGAACAACATGAAAAGGAAAGTGTTTATATAGTACCCCCACCATACAAGACACCTATCCCCTTTCCTAAAAAGTTGAAACAAGGGAAAAGAGGGGGGAAATAAAAAAAATCCTAGAGATTTTGAACAATTTCATTTGGATTTATTTTTTTATAGGAAATTGGGAATGTACCTGCTTATGAATGACTCTTTATGGAAATGATATCTAGTAAAGAGAGAATTGAATACTTAAAAATAATCTCTATAAATTAATAATTATCATTATCCTTCTAGTGGAAATTTACTCAAGAAATGTGAGACCCCATAATTTTTTCAATTCCATTCACTATTGGGACATGTACATTTGAAAAAGCATTGCGAGATCTAGGAGAATGTATCATTATAATGACCATTAGTGTTTAGAAAAAGTCCAGTATTGGAGAACATAAAACAATGATGGTTATAGTCCAACTCACTAATCATTAAATCAAGAATCATTGAAGATTTCTCGAGGATATCATTGTAAAATTTGAATAATTCATTTCCCTTGCTTATTTTTTTATTCTAGATAAAGAAAATCAAGGTTATGTCCCCATCATTCTTTGAAGACCATTTCTTACAACATAGAAGCCGATGATTGATTTCAACATGGGAATATTTATTTTTGAAGTTAGTGAAGAGAAGGTTGTGTTGAACATGCAGAAGGTCGTTAATAAAAGTAATGTGTCAGAAAATTTTCAAACCATCTCCCATGATAATGAAACCCAACATCATATAAATATTGAAGAAGATAATAAGAAACTACCCCTATTGAAAATGGATCTGTTTCTCCAAATAATGAAAATTGAACTATACTACTAACAGCATGGTCAATCCCACCTTTCCTCCCCTCTATTTCCAAGAACCTTTTTACAAGGGGTATTAACTCATAGTTATAGTTTTCTTCAATGATAAATTTATAGCTCTAGAAAATAAATATAGAAATGACAGGTAGGAAACCCATGGTAGGTTTAATAGGCTAGGGTAGGGTAGTTTATTCTTTATGATAGCTTAAAGGGATGCTATAAGTATGTTGGTAATACCTGAATAAGAAGGGAAAAAAATATAAAAATACATTCCAGGTATGGTATACGTGGCATGTAAAAGTCGGGCCATTGAAAAATTTGAAAAATCATTATTTGAGTACTGTGTATGAAACCCATAGCATGTAAATGTTATGAACATTTTTTAAAAACCCTTGAACCTAGGGATCATGTCAAAACCCACATGCATTGATCATCCTCTCCTATGAACCCCCTCTAACAACTACCCCCTTCTCCCGAGATTACCCTCATTAATAGTAGCCCCCATGTATGGATTTCATCTTACCCCTCCTAATGAATCCACTCTTCCACCTCCCTTATCCTTTCCATCTGTTTGAAATGGCCAGAAAAAATTGTTCACACTTTACCCATGGGTTGCAATCCTGATCAGGAGGACAGACCTTCACCACCCAAGTGGAAGAGGAGCACATGTCCTCCACCACTTCAAAATACATCCTCACCATCTTCTTCTTTCTACACTACATCCACTTAAACATTAAGAGACTCACATTAAACTTCTGGTAGATAGTAGGATAATTCCCATCCTCACCTTCATCCATACTTACATTTTTCTGACCCTTCACACCAATTCTGGTTGCTCCACTTGTAGGAAAAAATGATGTGTAAAAACAAAATTTTGTACCTTGTTGTCTTATAGAACATAAATATTCAGCATGAGGTCCTTCACCTCCTTGAACACTGACATATTACTCTGATCACATAAGAGTGAGAGGAAACTTAAAAGGAGCTCTTCCTCATGCTCCATTCCTCCTTTGAAATTGGAGTTAACTTCATCCACTTCATACTTTGAGGTCAGCAATGGGAGCTCATCCTGGGTGATTTTGTGGTTTGTTCTAGAATATACTCACACAAATTAGTCATCTCCTCAATATTTTCTACATTGATGATAAATTATAACAAGACTGAGGTATAATGAATATGGTCTATGATCACCATTGATTGCCGGAGTGTTTATGACCCCTACACCATGAAGAGAAAAACGCTTTGAGGTGATTCCCTACAGATCTTTCACAAGTCCCTCCCTCATGCTTGGCTAGCACATAGAGATGCCCACAGTGGGGTAAACCAGATCGACATCCTCATTCTCACTTCAACAATAAGCAACACCATCATCAATATGGATAGACAACAAGGAGAGTTCTATATGTCAATGTTGAAGAGAAATCATGACGCTTTGATGGATGAATATTTTATTAATAATTTGGCGGTAAATCTTGATTCCTTTGTGGTATTAATGCCCCCAAACCCCCTCATCTATATGGAGGGAATCAACCTACTACTAATCCACACGATGGGGCTACTCATGAAGGATGATGGCATCTATCTATAGATGCCAACATACATGGAGGATAATAATGATTTCCCTTCACAGAATTATTCTCACCCATTTGGTCTAGCTTCCCCTACTCTTGCACCAAGCCCCTTCTTACAATGTACCCCTACAACGTCCCCTACTCCCGCCACCTCCATTCACACCATACTTCCACCACACTAACATGATCCATTATTGGTCTCATAACCACCCGGGAAACCACCCATTTTCCTTATACAACAACCACTTCCTATCCTAGACCCTAACCCATGCCATAATTCTATATAGATATCTATTCCAAGCATCAATTCATCTTGCACAATATACGCCATATTTCCCACCACTTACGCTTCCCTTTTGAAGAGATTTACCTTTTTACCTCCCTCCACCACTAGCAGACACCACAGTCTCCCACCTAGCACTGCCAACACGAACTTCATCCTTATCAGTTCTGTCACCACATCCCACACAAACCCATATTTATGTTTAGATGAAAGACCCTAATTCCCAATAGAAGTATTTCATATAGTAGGCCCAATGAGAAAATGTGTCCATCGCTTCCACCATATTTTAATGCTCCTTTAATTGACTATGATTCTAAACACATTACCACTATTAAGATTGTAACCTCACATTCACCATTCTCAAAAATGACTTTCAGCACCATAGAACCCTCTATAAATTTTTACCCTACATTCTTTCAACTATAGATTACATTGATAATGTACGAGAGCTTCATATACCCACTATTTGGGTGGTGAATCTTGATGCAGACCACATAGATTCTGATTTTACTTCTTAGAGTTTAGTTTACCCCTTCCCAATTTATTTTCTCTATTTGGGTGATCTTTTTTGTACTAATTTTATCCCATTAATATCTATTGTATCATTTCTCTTAATATACATGAGATACATATTTTTCATAATTATGGGTTGGATTATTTTTAATTTCATTATTGTATTACTTTATCTATCAATAGCTCTTCTACCTCATACATAGTCATTGATGAACCACTCCCACCACCATATGCCCTCCTAATTAGGATGACTCAACATCTGGATGACGTCAAGTGCCCACTTCAAAATCTTTCACTCGAGGTACATACTCAATAGAGGTCCACATCATGACAAACCCATACGTTTTTCTTACTGCAGGATATTCCTGATCAATATTCTCCTGATTTGGTTATCCCTATCAAGTATACATGTGAGCTCAATCACATATCCAAACATTCTTGTAGGTGGAAAAATACTTCTTAGAATATGGAGTACATTACTAGATCCTTTTGTCCATCCATTTGGATGACAACATCATTATTAAAGATTTATAGAAGGAAACCCATATTTGATTTTTTTTCTTGACTTTATGTCATGTAAATAAGAATTTCGTTTTAATTCTAATACCAATATTTCTTATAATTCATCCTTTCACTCCAATTTAAAAATATATCTTCATGTATTTGAGATGTTTTTCATTACTATTCTGGGTGTGAACCTTTCCATTTCACTGATTTCATCAAGTATAAACCCTATAGACTAATGTTTTAACTAGTGCATGTTTTATCTTTCTAAAAATATAGACTTATAACTCAAATTAAAATCAACGTCCACCAAGTTTCCCAAAAGAATGAAACTCATCACATGGATCTCTTGATTCCATAAACTCAATTTCGAAGTCACCTTTAAATTTTTTCTATGATATATATGTGATACACCTTCCATAATAATTTTCATGATAGTGATGAAACTATATAATATTTTGTATGGGGGAGTCATTCTTGATCTTTTTTATCGATACAGATGGATAATTGCACGTTTTAACCTATCTAGGAGAACTTTTCAATGAATGCATGCTTTAAACCAAAAAATACTTATAATCGTTTATATAAAAGGCAAATTTTGGTTGAAAATTGTATAAATCCATGTTTTACTCCTATATAGATTTTTAGAATGATTAATGAGTGTTGTAATTTAATTTAAATACATTTTTTAAATTTCTCTTAATTCACTTAAAACTGGGTTTTATACCCTTAGTGATTACCAGTTATATTTGTATACTCCCAATCAAAATAAAAATTATGGACCCAAAATTTCTTATTATTTTCAGATCATATTTCATGAGATATTTCTAGGGCATGTAAACCTTTCAGAACATTCATTAGGATATTATTGTGTATATGACTAAACAAATACATTTTTAATATGATTGAGGCAATCTTTGTTGATCCATTTTTTTCCGGAGGCACACCTTACAATTTTCCTTCATTTTCCCACATTAGCATTGAAAAACCTTGTTATGATGGAGTTGTTTCTGTCAATTATCCCTTCCTACCTTACTCTTGATGTTAGGCATGATTATCCACTGAAAAAGTGTGCGAGAATTTTTAGCCAATGGAAAATGTATATTGTTATTGGGAAGGTATATTGTTTCACTTTACCATATTGATAAGATGTGATCCATTATTAATTTTATCATTTTATATTTCTTCCATACTTATTTTAAAAACAGAGAAAGAAAAATATATATATATATATATATATATATTGTGTTATGTATTAATAAGTTAAAAATAACCATTTTCAGACTGATGAATCCTTTGATAGATCACATGTTGTTAGGGGATGGATGTGAGATCTATCCTGAATATGAATTTCAAAAAAAAGGAATAGAAAATAGAGGGTTACAGTTCATTTTTTATACATACTATATATACTCATGGATCTACTTGAACTAGTTGGATCCTAGACTCCATTTCATCTTGGAGGTTTCCCTTCATTTCACTATTTACATTTATTATTCATTATTCTTTAGAGATTACCCTCTTTTGAGCTTTATTTTCACATTCTACACACAACCTCAAACTCATTTGAACCCTTTTTTCTCATTCCCCAACAATTGATTTTGTATTTTTCATTAAAAATTAAAGATGATATAACCAATACAAGCCTATAGTTGTGTAAATTTATTCAAGGTAGGAGCATAACTATAGTTACATTATACCTTATGTTATCAGAGAAAATTAATTGTGAGGAAAATTTAAAAATGTGTATAGAATTTAAAAAAAATGCTTTGGAATTATAATTAAAAGAATAAAGAATATGGATAAATAACTGTTATATGAGGAATGAATAATTTTCAATTCAAGATTGATATTAGATTCATGAATTTTTCTATTTGAACATAATTTTTTTTTCTTATTTGGAATGAATGTTCCCTATTTTAAAATCGTTTATTTTTGAATCCCTGTTGAGATGCCTTTTCCTTGAGGATAATAAACTGTTCAGGTGTAGGTGAATTTTGTTAGATTAATGTATATATACATAATGGACACATTTAGTTAATTCTTGTTATTGATTTATTAAATAATACACCGGGTCTTGGGTTGTTTTAAGAAGAATAAGGAATTCTAAACTTAATGTTCGAAATGATGGAAAGTGCCAAAAAAGGATTTACACATCGTGTATCATATACATTACTTGTAAAAATCATTCCAAAGATTCTTTTATAGACAAATAATATCCATTGGAACTTCTTCAAGATTTGAATACAATACACATCATGTGAATCCATTTCATAATAAAAATCTTTCAAAAATTAAAATCCATCCTAATGTGAAATGAATACATGACGTGAAAGGATTGCAGGACGTGAAAATTTTAAAAGCTCAACCGGTCAATGACACAAACCAATTATTTGGATGGAAAAGAGGATCTCAATGAAATGACTTTAAACCAATGTACATGATGTAAATATTTCATAATACAAGTCACTTAATCCAGAACACTATGTGTTTGACACTGTGTATTTCTCATGCTCTGCCACACATAGCAGCTTCACACGTTTAAATTTTCTATATTTTTCTTCCAATGTTTTCATTACTTTTCATCATAATCAGATTTATTTCATTACATTCATTTTTTTATTTAATACTTGTGATTTTTTATCATTCCAAATATGTTCTTCACTACTGTAATCACACTTTCAATTTCAACTTTAATTTCCATCACTACCTATTGTTCTTCATCAACGCATACATGGGTCTTCATTGTTTTTTCATGCAAAGCCAGTTTTTTATTATATTTTCATTGATTTCAATTTTTAGATATTTATTGTTTCTTTTATAATCCTATATTTTCTATTTTTCAACTATTTTATGTTTATGCACAACATGATTAATATTTCCCTTTATTTGATCATCACTGCCATGCGCGGAAAATCCAACTTGGGTTAGGGGTAAAGAGTAGGGGTGTTTCCAAACCAAATTAATCTATAGGTTAATGTTTGGAAAACCTATGGCTATTAATTAGTTTAATAATAATGGTTTTCACATTCTTTCACAAAATCATGACCATGGGAAGTGCGATTGAACGCACCTAACCTAATTGGTGTTGAGCAGGACTATGACCATTAGCCTATGAAACTTTTTTGTATAAGAGGAAAGTGAAATAAACCAAGGCAATCGACTATACCCTAGACATGGGATAGTTACAACATTGATAGATCCAATTGTATTGACAAAAACCAATTGGTGATATTTTCACCACTTCACAACCTAATCCATAAGACTACACTATGTTAAATATATGACTATCTTTCGCAATGATTCATGAAATTGACCCTGATACCTTCCTATATAATTTTAATTTAAACCAAACTAAATAGTCATTGTGAAAAACATGAAGAGTGAAATAGAGTATTCCATTAACTGGACTTTGTTCGATTGGTTTCTAACCTTACAGTAGTACTCGTTGGTTCAAGACCACACTACTAGTTTACTACTCCACTGTATCACACAATCTATATTTTTTATTATAAAAGGAGAAAGCCCAAAATAAACAAGGTTTTGGGCAAGAAACAAACAATTTATGGTGCTCTAAAATAATGGAGACCAAGTTGATCTCCCCTAATCAGACCCACTCCTTTCGGTTAAATTTGAAGAATACTATTGAAACACACAACACTGTTACCTTGGTCCACCGCCTTCAAGGAAGCAAAGAAATCCACAACTTTATTACCTTCACGCGATGTATGAGGCATTCGAATCTTGTTGTTATCGACCTAATTTCTGCATTTTCTGACAATGTAAGTAATCGCCCAGGGTGTCGAAATACTTCCATTCATTGAGTCATAAATCATCTTTGAATCTGTTTCAATTTAATAAATAGAAATGTTATTCTAAACACCAAACATAATCCCTATATTCATAGCCTTAGCTTCAGATTGCATGGAGCTTCCTTTCCCATAATAAGCATAAAAGGCAATTAAAATACTTCCACTCCCATCACGAACTACACCACCACCCCGAATAAACCCTTCAACACAGGAGCCATCAAAATTCATTATAAAACCCATGTTAGGAGGGCACTAACTAACCCAGTTTCCTCTCCTCATAATATCTGGACAAGTCAAGATTGGAAAAATATATCTCAAGGAAGGAGCATTGCTAGGAATTTTAGAATACCGAACTAAGTGAAGTAAAAGATGTTTAGTCTTGATAACAACTTAACATTTTGAAGCTTGAATATATTCAAAACGAGCTTTGTTCCTTGCCAGCCAAATACACCAACACCCCACACTAAGGAACGCAGATCTAGCTATTTTTTCAGAACCAACATTATTCAGACCATGAAACCAGCTATCCAGAAAAGGAATTCCAGCAAAAAGAGGATCTGAAACTTTAGTGAATTGTCCAAATAAACCCCAAACATCCAAACCCCAATCACTTACAAAAAATATATGATTGGAATCTTCCTCCTTATGCGTGCTACAGTAGTGACATTTAGAAGCCAAAAGAATACCCATTCTTTTCACATTCTCATCTGTAGGGATAACCCAATTTCTAATTCTCCATACAAGAAAATTAAATTTAATTGGAATTCTATTACACCATGTCATATTATTCCAATAATCCTACTGAGCCTGGGAATTAAAAATACAATGAAAATCTGTAGAAGAGAACCTACCCGATTTTGAAGTAGTAAAAACACATCTGTCTGGCTCCATATTCAAATTGATAACATCAATGGTATAATTTTGTTCCTCATCAAGAATAGCATTAATGAAAGTAGGGTAACTAAAAGCTTCTTTGAACAAGATCCTTGGAGCAAGGAAACCTAGAAATCCAATAACCGAACTAGTCAAGTTGTGATTCCAAAAACAAATATCACCCTTCCCTGTAATCCAGCGAGAATGTTGGCAAATAGCAGGAAAAAATGTCGAATTAAAGCCAAAAAAGGTGAAACATGTCTGCTCTCCACTAAGTCTTCTTCACCCCGCAAGGACATAATTTTCCCCCAAAGAGTACAACCCTCCATAATTTCCCAGTCAAGCTTCACATGCAAGCAATGAATAGTATCCCCAAGACTTCTGATATTGGTACCACCTTCCAGGAGTTTTCTAGCCACTTTCTCCCATGAAGTCCAATGAAATTTCCCCTCAAACTGAGCATCCCAAATAAAATCAGCT
Source organism: Viscum album (assembly GCA_963277665.1). Classification (NCBI taxonomy): domain Eukaryota; kingdom Viridiplantae; phylum Streptophyta; class Magnoliopsida; order Santalales; family Viscaceae; genus Viscum; species Viscum album. The sequence continues at coordinate 903,542,582 of OY728166.1, read as the reverse complement.
AGGACTTTATCAATTGACGAAATCACTCCCTTCGGCACTGTGCAGGCCGACAGAACATGGATCAAAATAGTAGTTAACACGCTATTGATTAAAGAAATCCTCCCTCCAAGAGATAAAAATAGGTTTTTCCAGTCAAGAACACGACTCAAAATTCGATTCACAGTAACATAAAAGTCTCTAATAAGAATACATCTAGAAGCTAAAGGAGAGCCCAGACAGGTCATAGGAAAAGATCCTCTTTGCATATTCAATAGTCTTGAGATGGAGATTACCTGATTGTCCCCACATCTATTGGAAATGAAAAAACTGCTCTTCTCCCTACTAATAAATTTCCCACTCCACAAGAATTACTCATCTAGTACTCTAATCAGATGACCAACCAATCTTACACTAGCATTTATGAAAAAAATAGAGTCATCCGCAAACATCAAGTGAGAAATTGAAGTTTTCTCATTCTTCTCTAAAATGGTAAAATATTTCCCATGTATATGTTTTTATTGATAAGACAACTCAAAGAATCATGCATGAGAATGAAAATGGTCAGAGAGATTGGATCTCGTTGTTTAAGACGTCGATTTGTCTTGAAGAAACCATGAGATTTTCCCATAAAAGAAACTGACATCCAGGCAAAACTAAAACAGTGAAAAATGAGATCAACAACCCACGAAGAGAATCCCGCACCTCTTAGAACTCTTATAATGGACCCCCACTCCATCTTGTCATAGGCTTTATTCATATCCAGCTTCAAATCCATATTTATCCCTTGGCATTTGATGTTAATGTCCCGAATCATCTCATGAGCCAACGTAATTGCACCCTGAATTGATCGACCTCTAACAAAACCATGTTTCTCAAGAGATACACATTGAGAGACATGACCAGCTAGGCACAAATTAATGATGCTAGAAAGAATTTTATATGAAACATTACACATACTCAATGGTCTATAATCACAAATAGAAGAAGGATTTTTAACTTTGGGAATCATAAGCAGAGTAGTAGCAGAAGCCACCTTAGGAATAGGACCTCCCTGAAAAAAATCCTGAATGATGAAAATAAATCCATCCTCGATCACCTCCCAAGACCCTCTATAAAACACCCCTAGAAAACCATTAGGACCTGGGGAACTATCCAGGTTAAGCTTCATCGTATCATAAAGAATCTCCTTTTCATCAGGAACATCATCCAGCATTTCATTATCCAAACCAGACAACATATTCGGAATTTCCTCAAACAGCTCTGTATTCCCACTAGGAAAGCTAATAACCATAGATGGGTTAGGGTCATCCAGGAGATCATTAAAGAAGGAGAAATCTAAGGAACCAATCACATCCCTATCACTTGAGAGGGAACCATCTTCCATTATAATACTTTGATTAACCCACCACTTTTTTCCTTTAATACATGCATGAAAATAGGCAGTATTTTTATCACCTGAACTAAGCCATTTAACATTGGCTCTATCTCGAGCAGCACTCTCCTACTTCAAAATAATCTCTTTGAAATCATTTTTCTTACCCATAAGGTCCTCAAAGACCCTATCACTCCATCTGACTTCCAAATATTTTTCTGAATTCTCAATATCCTACTTAAGAAACTCCAAATCCTGATTCTCGGGAGGAAAGGTTTTCACCCAGGCATGACGTTTCTCCTTTAGCTGTCTCAATTTATTATGGAACGCAACCCAAGCATGCCCCTAAACCTTATCCTCCCAACAACCTTCAACAAGATGATGATATTCAGGTTTTCTCCCCAATAATTACAGAAACGAAAATGTTCCAAACAACACTATCTGGGAGAGAAAGACACAATAATAGGAGAATGATCAGAGATCCCACAAACAAGGTGGTCAAATTTTGCATTCGGGAAACTAGAAACACCATGAAAATTCGCCAGACACCTATAAAGATGACTCCAACAGCGAGCATTTCCTTTCTGATTATTACACCATGTAAAGAAACCACCAGAGAATCCCATATCACTAAGACCTCTCCTATCCATAAATTGAACAAATCTTATGCTAGCAGCCTGAGGAAATACACCTCGACCCTTCTTCTCACTAGGTTCAGAAATGATATTGAAGTCTCCACCCCCAAACCAAGGAAGATCCTCTGAGTCAAAACCTTCTAAATTTTGCCACAAAATCTCACTCTTCTGAGAATCAAAACTCCTGTAAACAAAGGACACCAGAATAAGATCAATACCAATATTTATTTTCACAGAAAGGTATTGATCACCCACCTCTACTAACACAACATCCACATTTTTGTTCCATAAAAACCATATATGCATATTATCTAGTTATACATGAATCCATGAATTCATATTAATTATGCGAGTGAACTCTCCAATTTTATCCAAATTCTACTTGTGCTCAAAAATAGCAACAACACATACCTTATTTTTCTTAATTTTTGTGACTAAGAAATATGTTTTTACTCATGTACCAATGCCACAAGTATTCCATATAATAAATAGAATCATTGAGAGAATCTAAGCCTAGCTTTGACCCCAAGCATCCTTGTCAGACTATAATGGGATTCCAAAAACTTCTTAATATGACGAAGTTTCGCCCCAGTAACCACTCCAATGTCTTCAGACATGTTCACCTTCTCAATTAATTCTACAGCCTTATTATCATGATCAATAACCCCTATTTCATTACATAGAGGATCAAACGTAGCCTTCTTAGATGGGAAATTTCCTTAAATACTCCCAAGCTCCCATGAGAGAACGACATAACTCAGGATGATGAACCATATCTGTCTCCTTTAATAGTCATCAGGGGGTTCATATTCACAACACTATGCTTACTTGAAGGATTTTCACCCTTACCCAATTCAACTGCCATCGAGGACTCCAACAGAGGAACTGGATTGAAACATCTTAATGGACCAACAAGAGGAAAACACCGTTTGACCGACCCCTTGAAAAAATGCTAAGTATTGGAGTGTTCAGAAAACTAGCAATACTCATCATAGGCAATATCAGATAAGAATAAATCCCATACGGAAAAGCAGCCAATCTAAACACAAATTCAGATTTTTCAGAAAACTGTTTTCATATATCTAAAGAAACTAGATCAGGATTGAATACAGATGAATCATCATTTAAAAAACAAACTTGTTCAGGAACATCAGATAGAACCCTCTTAACATTCATATCAATAACTGAAGACTCACCCTTTTTAACAGATTTCTAAAAATGAAACCCATCACGATTAGATTTCTTGGAAATCTATATAGAATGTCCTTGCATATAACAATGGTAACAATACCTAGGTAAGAACGGATAAACAATACTCTGATTCCAAGAAAGCGACCCTCTCACCTTCAAAGATATCATGTCCAAAATTGGAAAGCATAGGTCTAATTAAACACAAATCCACACATTAGAAACATCTGCTTCCCCCATGGGACTACTATCAACACCCGAAAAACTCCCAAAAGAATCTCCTATAGCTTTGAGAATGGAAATGTTATGTAGAGGTAAAGGCAGACCTGGTAGAGAGATCCACACTGCTGCAAAAGGACTTTCCATTCCCCTGTGGGCATCAAGAGACCACTGCGTAGGGTTAAATCTCCAATGTCCCATTTTTCGTGAGCAGAAACACCAAGCATTCAGAAAAACATCTTCAAATCCAAAGGACAAACAAATGGGAGAATTATAAAGAGGCGAAACCTAAACCGGATAAGAAATATCCCATGATCTAACAAATTTCTTGAAAACCGCAATCGACGGTTTTGCTGCCCCAAATCGCGCAACAAGAGTCCAACACAAACTATCCATAGCCTCATCATAAACCTCCGACGGAAACTCCATAGTCAGACCTAAAGCGTTATTACAGGTTGAATGAGAAAACAGATGGATATTCTAAGAGACATGTACCCTCGAATCTAGAGACGTTCCACAAAGAGCCTCTTTGAATGATTTAAATGAATCCAAAGCTTGAGAACCTTCAAAAATCATAGGAGATCCATGGCCAGAGGAAGAAGGACCGGGAACTCCAAATTGAGAAACCCTAGTCGAACGGGGAAAGGACGAGGCTCTAGAAGCAGACCACAAAACCGGCTCGTAGGGCGTGTTCTTTTCATTTATTTACATCATCCTCTATACCATCATGTAACATCATCTACCAACTTAAAACTAACTAAAATGTATCCTATATCACTCTCTACTACGCCCTTGTAGTAAGGGTAGTTTAAGACTATAAATTATAATATGATATTAGCCCATGTGAATTAAATGACGTGTGAAGGAGAGTCAAATATATATTATTTATATTATATAATTATTATTATGTAAATATGAATTTTTTTACCTTTCATTCATTCTACCCATTGAAAATTGAAACCACATTCATGAGTACGTATGACCTACCCTCACCATGAATGGTGCGACTCATTTTTATATCTCAAATTTTCATGGATGATTATAATTAAATATATAATGAATGTAGATGATATTTAAATCATGTTTAACAATATAGATATTATTGAACAATGATCAATGTAAGATTTCTAAAACTACCAACCAAAAACATACATCAAAAAAAGAAATTATTATCCAAAACATTATTTTAATAAATAAAATATTAATAAAAATATAATAAAAGTTTATAAATAAATCATATTTGGTATAGTAAATTTGATTATTTTCATGGAATAAATGTATAATAATCCTAAATTTATTATATAATATGTTCAATCATGTGGGATGGAAATCATAACCAAGGTAAGGTATTTTCATCTCACTTTTACTTTTGTGACATACAGACCATATTCACCACTTGTTTTTTATATGGTGTAAATACTTCTGATGAATATATTATGTAACTTTTATCATTATAATTAATGTTTAGTGGTCTTAGTAGTTAACCTCAACATATTAAATGGTTTCTATACTTATGATGGTTCCACCCTTTTCTAACATGGATTAATGGTTCATGATTTATTCATAATGATTTCTATGTCTTATGATTCATTTATTTTTAAATGTTAAAGCTTTATGTCATGACTCATGATTATGATCCATGATATATTGGGTATTGAATATTTAAGTAATTTTCCTGATCTCATACACTTATGATTATATTATTCTTGTATTTGATCATCAATTGATATATCCTATGTTTACCCTTTCTAAGAATATGAGGTCACTACTTCCTATGTTTCCATTACCCATGTTATGAATAATTGTTTTAAGTAGGTTTTCTCTACAAAGGTCCCTACATATGGAGATATTTATGGGAGATTTTAAAGATCATTTAGTAAATAAGAAGACTATGTATCTAGTCTCCAAATACACTAAATATTTTTGATACTCAAGAATATATTTGTGAAATGTATTGAATATTAATCAATTATGATGTAAAATTTATAAATGAAATTCCTAGGGTGATATAGTTGGCATTAGAGAAAATGTTTAGTTATCCTTTTGATAATATGATGATAATAATTTAGTGAGAACCCTTAGGATAATCTTAAGTAAATGATATAATCTTATGTTATGGTAAATAAAGGAGAGTAATTATCCAAGGAACAAATCCCAGATAGGATACTACATTTAGATGTTGATATGATATAGTTGTACCTATAGGTAATAAGTTCAAATATGGGGCATCAACATCAAATATATGGTCACTTAGTGCATGACAATGAGCCTTGTTGCATCCCAGGGGATATTATAGGGTTAATTATCATTTAATTTATAGACCGTTGAGAGGGATTTGAAAAGACCATGACCCTGAATGACCTTGGTTAAAACCTAAGGTGTCATATATTGAAAAGAATCTATCATTATTTAGACAACCTATGAATGATTAATCACTATATTGAAAGGTTTCTGAAGGCCATGCTGCCCATTTTGGTCTTAAGGTATTGAAGATAGAAAAATAATGTTGCGGTGGTAACAATGATGATAAAATAATAAGTATATTATATATGATTAGTTATATAAATTATATTATATCATTAAAAGTAATAAAAAATGTTAATTCATATCCTAAATGATTAAAATTTGAATTAGCATCGAAGACCCTTAATGGTATGATAATAACATATGAAGCCTATAATTCCTCTCCAATTGATGTTTATAGGAAACAGATTAATTTAATTTTTTTTATTATATTATTATTTTAATTTTATGAGATTATTAGCACAGATTTTATTTCATTATATTGGGCCCATATGAATTTTTTAGGAAGGGAAGTCACATTTCATATTCCAAATGAACCCATTATTATTTATCCATTTGATGAGGAATACATACTACCAAAATAAATTAATTTTATATTGTGGTTCCTAATTCTTATCCATAAAGGCTATTTACCATATATGGATTAGGAGAAAATAAAAATAGAATATATGCCTATTTTTGTAGTTTGATAATGTCTTTCTAGAAGTGTTTCATAGTCTTTGACCGAATATTAATGTTGAGTTCTGAATAAAACTCATACCTAAGGCCATAAATATCTCAAAAAATCAATATAAAATATCCCTAATTGAGATACAATAATTAAAGAAGAAGCATGATGATAATATTGAAAATGGATTTATTTTTCGAAGTGAATCACCTTGGGGTGAACCTATTCAATTTTTTAGGAATAAATATAGATCAATGAGACTATTAAATGTTTTTTAGAAAATAAAAAGATCACAGTTAAGAATAAGTATCCTCTACCGTGTATTCAGGAATTATTTTATCAAATACATGGATCTCAATAATTTTTCAAGATTTATATTCATTCTGGATATCATTAATTAAGTGTCAAAAAATGAGGATATACCAAAGAAAAATTCCATACAATCTATGGAAACTATGAATATATAGTGATTCCATTTGTATTTACTAATTTCCTCACTATTTTTATATATTTAATTAATATATTATTTAGATATTAACTTAATAATTTTGTGGAATTCTTTATAGATGATATTCTTATATATTAATAGAAAACGTAAGATCAATAGATCATTGGAGGATTGTACTGGAGAACCTAAGGAAGGAGAAGATATATGAGAAATTTAAAAATTATGAATTTTGAATTCAAAAGTTTTCATTCTTGGTTAATATAATCTTATTTAGGGGTATATATTTATATCCATAAAAGACATGTTACTGAATGATGGACCGGACCATCCATGGTGACTAGGATACATATTTTTATTTGATTAGCATGATATTATCAATACTTTTTGGAAAAAAATTCATGGATATCTAATCATCTCAACAAGTTAAATCATAAGGGATCCATGTTTCTTTGGACAAATAAATGTGAGGAAAATTTATATTAGTATAAGGGAAGGTCAGTCAGCACACCTTGTCTTACATTACCCTACAGTGGAGGAGGGGTTGCAATATATCATGATACATCAATGAATGGATTATGATGCATTATCATGAATCATTATATGATGACATATTATGCCTTATGAAAATTGATGGTTCATGAACAAAATTTCCCATCTCATGATTTGGAGTTGGCTGCAGATTTTTTGGCATCAATGATATGGAGGAATTATCTTTATAGAAGAAGGTTTGATATATATAATGATCAAAAATGTTTGAAGTATATTATCAACCAAAATTATTTGAATATGAACCAAAGAATATTATTGGAGATAATTAAATATTATGACTAGTCACTACATTACCTCCCTGAGAGACAAAACATGGTGGAAGATGCTTTGAGTCATAAGGATCATACTCTATTCTCCATAGTGAGGATCATAAAATATCCAATATTTCTTGATTTGGAAGGACAGATCTTGAAATATTAAAGAGGATAAATATCATCATTCCAAAAATAAGTGTTCAACTATCTATCTATATAAGGATAAATGAGGAAATGGTTGGTGATGTGGTGCTAAAAAATAAGTTGAGAAATTTTCTAGAGTTCAAACATGATTTTTTGGAGTAATAAGGGTAAATAACCATGTTTATGTCCCCTAAATACAAAATTTTAAGGAGTAATCAGTATTGAGAATATATTGTTTCAATAATAATCTATATTTTAAGATGATTTTAATGTTCACAAAAGCCTTATTTTTCTAATAATGTTTTTCTAAGTGGTTTTTACAATAATTTATATTCTATTTTAATGGAATTTATAATTATGGGAATGATTCTGGAAACTCTGTTTTCATCTCTACATTACACTAAAAACTAACGTTTTTATATGTTATAAACACTACATTACACTAATGATTGTTTGTTTGGATCTTCAACATTATATTTAGAAAGTTGACACACATTTGGATCAAAACCCCTAAGTTGGAGTCTTTATTTACTGTTTTCAACCCTACATTTGGGAAAATTAAACGTATGGTAAATCAATTCTATGTTCAAGATTTTATGCTTACAAGGATAAATATATGCATAATTATCTCTATGCTACGCAAAGAAACCCTACACTATGAAAAGGAACCCTATGATATAAAAAAGAACCCTATGATACACAAAGGGACCATACTCTACACAACAGAACCCTATGTTACACAAAGGAACCATACACTACACAAACGAACCCTTTGCTACATAGCTCAACCCTACGTTGTATTCTCGATGGAGAAGTTATTCAAGACGTATTTTCAATCTGATATTACTCAAACAGTCATGTCTGAAATGAGGACTGATTCAAGGATTGTTTTGATTGTTTCAAAGAACCTTGTTCCTTAAAGAAAATATCACTTATTTCTAAGAGAAGTTACAATTCACCTTGTTAATTGAAATTTGAATTTCTACGACCAATCATGCTATTATATTAGATCTAGAACACCGAATAATGTATTTTATGTTCAATATATTCCTTCAGAATATCTCTTTATAAAATATGTGATAAGTAATTCATATACAATACTAAATTATTGAAATTATTTTTATAGTTCTATAGAAAATGAACGACTCTATTAAAAGACTATATTTCGGAGAAATACATGTTTTATCTTGTTTTACTATAAGTTTGTGACTACTCTATTTGGTTGCTGCTTTTAAATTAAATATCTATATGAAACTTTTATTTCTTCAGACTCATTCTCTATTGAAGTCTATTATTTCTAATGAAGAAGATCCATATACTATCTATTGCATGCTTAAGAAATTGTGAAGTTTAACATGTTTCATCAAATAAATATCTTTTTATTTATTTGAGTTTCACCTTCTTGTACTCATATGTGGTTGAGTATTAGCTTATCAATCTATTCTTAGATAACCGATTCTCTATTACAGAATAGGAAGGATTTGTAATTTTCCTTGTTGGTAAGGTGTCAACTTCTGGTACTCAATTGTTGATTCTTGGTCTTGAAATAATAAGACCATTCTAGTGAAATTTACCAATCTTATTGAGAGAGTGATTATTAATATAGAATATGTGATCATTATTCCCCGAACCACTATAAAAAGGTGTGTTTATTTCTCTTCATCTGCTACATATTTCCATACAAAAGAATAACACTATATATTTTCATAAATTATACTGGGTGTTAAAATCCACAATTGTGGAAGATTTTGATAAGACACAATTCACCCCTATTGTGTGTTATTTTTTATATTACAATATAAAAATTGGTATCAACGGTGTGCTCTTGGATAAATCTTTAGCATGCTAAAAAGTATAAGGTCTAGAAAAAGATGTAAATGGATGATCCTAATGAAGGAATGTCAATGGTTCGAAATCTATACTTGAATGGTGAAAATTATGGGTGTTGTAAATCAAGGACGATTATTTATCTTAAAAACCTTGGATTCAAAGTTTACTCAAAGGTAATTACCTCATATAAGATTCCTGAGAATCCAGAAACATGGAAAGCTACAACAGAAGCTGAATATAACATGAATTAAAAATATATAAATTATAATATTTTTGGTATTGGACCATATGAGTTCAATCATGTTTTACAATGTCCTACTACCTATGAAATGTAGAAAACTATTGTATTTTCTTATGAAGGAATAGTAAATGTATGGAAGATAAGGTATGCAACAACAAAACGAAAGTTAAACACCTTCATATTGTTCGATGGAGAAAGAATCACATAGATTAATGCAAGGATTACAAAAATTTTCAACAATATTACATCCCTATATAACCCCATCAAACTAGATAATCAAGACTTAAAAGTACTAAGAGTACTACCTTTTAAATGGAATTACATATATGGTTTTATTCAACAATCACCACATTTCAAAGATAAGATAATGAAAGAACTAATTGGGACACTGATGATGTATGAAGCAGAAATAAAAGATGAAGCTGAAGATCATAATATTACAATAAAGAAATAAAATTCTGCATAGAAAGTAATAGCACAGAAACATATAAGAAGATAAAAAGAAGAAGCGAAAGAGGAGACGAATTCAGATTCATCTGATCCTAAAACGGAACTAGCATATCTAGCTTGGAAGTTCAGAATGGTCTACAAGAAGAAAAGAGGATTCATAAAATAAATCTGGAAGGATTATAAATAACTAATAGAAGTCAGATGTTATGAATGAAATAAATTGGGTCATATCAGACCTGATTATCCTCAACTAGAAGATGAAATAAAAAGGCCAGAAAAGAGATATTAGAAAATAATAATTATGACCATAAAGAGAAAAGAAAAATGAAATATACATGGAGTGTATATGAATACTCCAGCAGTCCTTCAAAGTATGATTTAGAGAAGGAGTAATCAAATATAAAGTCCGATATGTGATTTATGTCCAATGATAAAGGAGAAAAGGTACAAAATTATTATTCTTCGGATTCTAGTACTAGTATTTGATCAAATGATAAACTAGTTTGATGTTATTAAATGTTAGAAGAAGAACATGATTATTTGATAAGGAAGTATAATAATTTAAAAAATATTCATAATTCTATTTTAGGTGAAAGTGATACCATTATTAAACAACATCATGATTAGATGGGAAATTATATTCATCCACAAAAAACTGCACCGATCATGGAAAAAGGATCAAAGAATTATAAGATGAATTAGAAACTTATAAGAGTACTGATATTTTTTTACTAAAGGGGGAAATATCTTAAATGTAATTCTTGGAAATAATTTCATTAAAAGGGAAACATATGAAATAGGAAGAAAGGGTGAGAAATTGAAATTTTATAAAAATTATTTTGTCCTCAATTCTAAAAATACAGCCTATTATTATTGTGGAACAAAATCACATATCACTAAGATATGTTATTTAAAAAATCCTATAATAAGTGGAATTAAAATAGATTTTAATTTTAAGAGTTTGGATAAAGAAAATAATATAAAAACAAAGAATATCTGGATTTCAAGATCCTCGGAAGCTAACACTTATGGATCCAAGAAAATATGGGTACCAAAACAAAAATTTGTTAAAATACATTTACATGAAACATATCACAAAAGAAAAAATATTATATGCTATATGGAAAAATGATGTTAAAGTCATATGAGCAGACATACATAAAATTTTCATACACTCATACAAATAGATAGAGGTCTTTTTACTATTAGTAATAATGCTAAAGGAAAAATAATTGGATTTTGAACTATTGAAGATCCAAATACTATCTCAATAAACAAAGTACTGTATGTGGAAGTGTTAAATCACAATATGATAAGTATTTCTCAACTTTATGGGGACTAATTTTATGTTGATTTTTATGAATTTTTTTGTTTTGTGTTTAAAAATAAGTTACATAAATTTAGATCACCTAAAACTGATAATTTTTATTCTTTTTGTTTAAATTACTTATGTAAACATAAAGTGAATTCTATAATTACTTGTAACACCCCAAGCTTCCATGGTATTCTTCTTTTTGAATAATATAGTAGTGTGTGTTGTATAAAACCTCTAGTTCTAACCCACACCACAACCAATCGAACTAGCCGTTATGAATAGTAATACATACTTTTTGAAATTTTATACATTTTATTTTTCAAAATGGGAATCATTTTTGGATTCAGAATATCAAAACTACCTTAGGGTGAATTTTTGGTACTTTTTTGATAACTTTCATATTTTGATGAATAGTGAAAATTACTAAATTTTAATTAAAAACAAAATTTTTAATAAAAATAATTAATAGTGATAAAATATGAATTGGAGTGGTTTTAAATTATATTTATAATATTTTTTTACAATTTAATCTAATGTTGGTCATTGGACATAATTTCACATTTAAACCGGACATAAACAAGTGTCAATCTTTATATAGTTATTATTTCTTAAAAACACGCTTTTTGTTTTGATAGCGACAATTAATTTTAAATTAATAAATGCAACTTCTATGTTTTGAATTTGGTAAAATAGTCTTCATTATCGAATTCGAAATATCAAAATTTTGTTAGGGTAAATTTTTCGTATTTTTCTGAAAACTTTTAATTTTTGATGAATAGTGAAAAACAATGAGTTATAGTTTAACACCGAATTTTTATTTAAATTATTTAATTTCAAAATAGATACATAATACCTATATAAGTACAATGTAATTCATTGGAGTTGGTTTATAATAATTTTAGATATATTAAAATTTTATTTAACTTTTTACTGTCTTTTACCCACCTCCTAGGATCTTTTTCAAATTCCCATAAAACATAATTTTACCGCTTCTGTGAGCTTAATTTAGAAAATCCGAGAGACACAGTTAATATCAAGGAGTAAAATGTGGTTCAATGAGATGAAAATGATTTTTTTGTGAATAGTAACTTTTTACTTTTATTTACCACGGTTAAAAGTAAATAGAGTAATTAAGGGTAAAAATGATTTTAATATTACCCTCAAACATGTACTAATTATATTGGAAAAGTTTATTTCGACCAAAAACAACCTTTGGAATAAAATATTATCATTTAGGCCCACTTGGATTAAATTAAAACATTTATTATTATTTAATTCAAAGAAGGGTTAAAAGAGGTAAAATCAATGTTTAATAAATAAAACATTTTTAATATAGGGTTTTTCATAAGATAAATTCAATTATAAATATTCATTATAAATATAAAAATATTTCCTACATCATGGTATTTTATTTATAATTTTTATACATTATATAAATAAATTTATTAATGACACAATGATGATTCAGTAATTACCTTATTCATGAAAGAATCAAATAAACAGTATTATAAATATTAAAATAAATATAATTTCAAAGTTTTTATGACATACACAAATTTTATAGGTGAATATGACATGTTAGTATTGATTCAATGTATATTTTTTTTAGTAATCATGTTTTTATTATTTTAACAAAAAACAAATACCAAATAGTGTCAAAATTGACATAAAATAGTTTTTAAAACAAATATTATATTATTATTTTATATAATGGTCCAAAAAATCTAAGGTTCGGCCAAAAGACTTATATAATAATATATATGACATTAATGAACCAATTGGTATTCTATTGGCAGTATATAGTATTTTTATTAACCATATAGTGTAAGAATTCAAGAAGACACGGTAAAAGTTAAATTATTTAACTTAGAGTTAAATCTAAATGATAAGGTTAAAAAGGTAACCAAAACTTGTCTAAAACCTATTGGTTGAGTTTTTTTCGACCTATCCCCACCTTATATTTTAAATAATTTCCTATTGATCCATTAGAAACCTAATATGAATTTATTATAAAATAATATTTTATGTTTTTCATAAGGTTCCCCTCAGCCCTCTTATAAAAGGGCACTCCACCTTCTCTCTAATTCGCACCTTCTAAGCCATTTTTCTCAGAAAACCCCTACCCAGAAACCCTCTCAAATATTCTCCCTTAATCATAGAGGCATTATTTTGATCATAAATCCAACCTAAGGATCCCTTTTGATCAAATCAAAAGGAAGAACCCGAAGAAGAGGTAATGATTTCACCACCCTCATTCAAGTTCCTTTCTTCTTCCACATCCTTTTTCTTTGTTGTTTCCATTCTAAAATAATAATTCCATTATATTATATATACTGTGATGATATAATAATTATGTTACAACCAAATTCATTATTCTATCCACCCTTTTAATGACATGTCACCATACGTGCGTACGTACGGCTTACCGTCTCCACGTCGTGGTGTAATTGTTCTTCAATACATTATTATTTGGATGGGTATAATAATGATATGTATTTGATGTAAATAATAAATATAACATGATAAGTATTCCTTATATATTATATAACATTCAATTATATATTATATTAATATCAAAAGAAAGATATTTTCGCTTGTGCGTACGTACGGATTACCGTCTCCACGACACGATGAGATTCATTTCCAAGTTCACCATTTATCGATAATTTTAAAAATATATATTACTAATAAGTATGTAATATATGACATAATAATGATACTTGAGATATATATATTTATATATATTTGTATTTATGTACTTACATATATCTTATTCACTTACTTCTGTTCAGTACTATATGAAAACTGAAACAGTGTTTATGTGTACGTACGGACTACCGTCTCCATAAATGGTGTTTTAAATTTAATATATACATCTATTATAAATTTTTATATTCTAAATATATATGATAAATAAATCATATTTTATATTCTGGATGTATTTAAATCATGATCTAAGGGATACAATCAAGAGTAAAAATTTAAAACACGTACGATAAAGAAAGCAATTATTACCCGAAATATTAATATAACATAGAAATTATTATTAAATGGGTAGTAGAAAGTCATAAATGAATAATGTATGATATCATAAATATTAGTAAGGTTCTGGTATAATTTAATAACATACTATAGTCTTCATACAGGAGGCTAAACGTACCCTCGACTAAAGGAAAGTGCCAGGTAAGTGGTTTTTCATCCACTCCTTATTCCCATGAGATTCGTGCCATATTGCCACTATTACCTTTTGTGAGCTGTATGTACTGCCCATAATTGTATTCTTTGTGTAATAAACATTAATTTATGTGTATTTACATATTAATTATATGATACATCTTTTATGGGTTGTATGTTTCGTAAGTTACCAAATTGGTAAGGGTTTATTTCACAATCTCTTTATTATCCGAGGTTGTTTATACATAATTATCTACTGGGATCTCTTTATCATCCACATCCATGTTTATACAAAAAAGTATTTCAAATCATTCTTACTATATTATAGAATACGGGTTAATGTCATTTTTACCGTTGTTGACTTTTTATAAGATGTTTATAAAAGAATCTTTCCATCGTTTTCCAAACAAGGTCCTTTTTAACCTTTTCGACAGAGTTAAGGTAAGAATGTCTTTTTTAACTTATACGTTGGGTGCAGCTATTTTCCACCATTATAAAATCTTCAAAACTTCCCTTACAAGATAATAAGTATATTTTCAATGTAAATGTTTTATTTTATAATTATTTTACTTTTAAATGATTTCAAAAAAGAGATATTTCTCTCAAATAGTTTTGATTTCATCTATGTCAACATCCTTTGATAAATTTTACACTTATTTGAAGTTGATTTATTATGATACAAATCATCCGTATTTTATGTAAGGTTTTGTGATTTGTTTGACTATGAATGAGTTATTTTTATGTCATTAATGGTTTATGATTAATGTTTTGACATTTAGTATGCTAGTTTTAATACGAATGTTTATGTTATATTTCATCCCCTTCTTAAGATGAATGTGTTGGACTTGTATGTTCCGGGTTGGGGACCGGTAAAAGTAAGCCTTCCGGGTTGGTGTCCATTTATTAGAGGCGCTCCGGGTTGGTGTCCGGTTATTAGAGGCACTTCGGGTTGGTGTCCGATTATTGGAGGAACTCTGGGTTGGAGTCTGGTTACAGAGGCTCTCCAGGATGGAGTCCGGTTACAAAGGATCTCTGGGATGGGTTCCGGTTACAGTTATCCATTAGGTCTTGGCACTAGGCCTTGACATAGAAATTAAAGTTCGGCATTATCCATTCCCTCATTATGAAAGTGGTTATTGATATTGCATATGATTATTCGACGTGTAGAATATCCATGTGAATAATTAAATGGCATTATTTCATTTTATTTCTGTCATATTATGATGAAGTTCAAGTTTAAAAGGCTTTTGTTTTAGTTATACATTGCCTTAAATGTTTATGCTTATTTTTGAAAGTTTCACTGTTTTTCTTACCCTTACTTAGCGTTTGAGCTCAAACCTTTCTATGCTTTATTTTATCAGGATTCCAAGAAGTGTATTGTGATTGATATGTAGGGTTAAGCCAAGGGAATAATGGCGTTCATAAAGGATTATATATGTTGTTTTTTATGTTATAAAGTTTAATGTATCATTAATGTATTTACTCTATTTTCCAATACTGCTAAACCAATCGGCCCTTCGGGGCTTGATTCCTTGTAATCATGCCAATGTATTAAAATAATTCACCGACTTTGGGTAACTGGGGTCAGGGCATTACAGTTGGTATCAGAGGATGTTTAGAAATATCCTTGGAAACTAGATTTAGATAAACTCTGATTGGAGAACATTACCTTAAGATAGACTTTGAGGATTAGTATAGAAGAACATCCTAGAATTTTGGTAATGTATAGATTTTGTGATTTTTCCAACAAATACATCCCTGTCTAGATATGAGCAGGTAGAGGAGGATCTGGCACAGATGTACCTAAGGTTAAAACCTGAAAACACCGCTTTGAGCTAGTCTCAAACGGGAACTAGTGCACAACAACAGGCCTTGCTGTACTCTTGGTTATGACACTCCCAGGGGATATGCATAGGATAATTATCATTTTCTTTACAAACCATTATGAAGGGTTTATGAGTATATACTTCCTCAAAGAAGAAATTTTTATGATTATGGATTATATTAATAAACTGTTTAATTTATGTTAAGTGTTTTACAAGTTTGGGATTAGGGATTTATATTCATAAACTAATCTAGTGTATGACATTGTTTAGAAATGGTTCCCAGTAGAAGGAATGAGAACTCCATCAATACGCATGATCCAAAGAGTAAGAAGGATCATATCTTTCATGGTCTTGAGCCAGAATTTAGAAGGGAAATAGTCTCCCATGTATTATCATCATATGAAGAAATAATATCATGTGTTGATAAGATAAGTAATGAGTTTTCAGAGTCCTATGGATTTGAAGGGAAGCTAGAGAAGAAAATGATAGTAGAGAGAAGGACAGATAAAGGGAAGAAGGTAAAGAAGGATTTTCCCCTATCTAATAACTGTGGAAAGAATCACCTTGGAAAATGATTGAAATTAATGGGAGTATGTTATATGTATGGAGAAAAAGGACACCATGTACGTGACTGCAAGTGTAAGAAAAAGGTTTCAAATGTACAATGCTTCATCTTCAAGGAGTTCGGACACTACACGAACCAATGTCAAAATCATCAGAGTATTCCCCAAATGATGCTATTGGATAATTATCAAGTTATGATACTACCTCAGATGAAGAATAAGGACTAGTGTTATTATGCGGTTATTATAGGATTATTTCATTTGAGTGTTGTATCAACAATGTACTGGTTATAATAATTATTGAGTATATGAGGATTGTACTGTAGTACTATTTTATTAAGGACTTGAGATTGTGTGGAACCATGAAAAGTGACTCAATAACAGGTTAAATTTTTTGAAAATATATGGCTGAGAGAAAGATAAACCATAATATTTTTCTGATACCGAGGTAGTGATTTTGGAATAATACAAGATTGATTTGGATAAATTATATTGGATATTATTGACTACGTTGAAACTGATAAATGATTTTTCATCATTGGATTTTACAACATTTTTGGATAGAAAGAATATATCTAGAATTCTAAAAAGAATAATGGATCATGAATGTAATCAATAATGTTTTATGGTAATTCAGGATGTTACCATGTTTTAAAATGATACATGGTGAAGGTGTTCACATGTTATTACATGGAAAAAAGGATATTCATTGTGTTTAAATTCCTTATAAATTTGGGACTGTGAGTTTGGATAGTAGTATTTTGGATATGTATAAAGGTTGGAATGGATTAATATTGAAAGGTTGTTTTTGGATTTTTATAAAAGGACAACACGCAGACCGTGTGACAACCCGTTGTGTCGGACAAAGTTGTGGGAATCGAACCCACAACCATAGTGAGATTGGGATTTATCATCTACCACTAGACTATGTGACGTTCCTGGATAGTATAATGTAATTTCTTTTTTTAAGGGGTGTGATATTTGAATTATAAATTCATTATATTTGGAACCCTATACGATTAGGATAAATAGAGTATTTTTGAGTTGTATTATGTTTTGGGGTGAAAGATGGGGTTGTGGTAGAAATTTATTAATGGATAAAACTATAATTTATAAAGTAATTATATCTCCTTATGATCTTATCCAATCTCATAAATAAATTCCTCAACATTATGAAAAGGAACTTAGAACAATTTTTTTTCCTATATGGTACCTTAGATAATCACAAATTTATGGCTTTGTGATTGTTGGCCTTTTCATATCCATGTTCTCTACCACTCTCCGTCAGATATTGATGGTTAAATTTCTCTTCCATATCCATATTTTTCTACATGGAACCCTATTATGTGTTATTTTTGGTAACCTTCATACTTACCACTCTTTATTTTAAATAGAGGCCTCGTTAATCCATTTTTCGATGTGGGATTTCAAATAAGATATTATGAAATGTCAACCCCAAGTTTCCAATATAGAGAAAAAATTGCAAGGATGAAATTTATTGAAGTAGGGGAGAATGTAACACCCTATGATTCCATGGTACAATTCTCTTTGAATAATACAGTAGCGTGTGTTGGACGCAACCTCGAGTTCTAACACACACCACAACTAATCAAACTAGTATTTATGAAGAGTAATACCCACTTTTTGAAATTTTATACATTTTCTATTTCAAAATGGACTTCATTTTTGGATTTTGAATATCAAAAATAGATTAGGGTGAATTTTTGGTACTTTTATGATAACTTTCATATTTTGATGAATATTGAAAATTACTAAATTTTAAATAAAAACAACTTTTTCAATTGAAATAATTAATTCTGATAAATTTTGAATTTGAGTGGTTTTAAATTATATTTAGAATATATTTTTACAATTTAATCCAATGTTGGTCATTGGACATAATTTCACATTTAAATCGGACATAAACAAGTGTCAATATTTTGATAGTTATTGTTTCTTAAAAACACTCTTTTTGTTTTGACAGCGGGAATTAATTTTAAATTAATAAATGAAACTTATATGATTTTAATTTGGTAAAATAGACTTCATTATTGAATTCTGAATATCAAAATTAGCTTAGGGTAAATTTTTGGTATTTTTCTGAAAACTTTTAATTATTGATGAATAGTGAAAACACTGAGTTATAGTTTGAAACCGAATTTTTATTTAAATAATTATTTATTTTATTTAAATTATTTAATTTCAGAATAGATACATAATACCTATATATTTTTATTGTAATTTATTGGAGTTGGGTTATAATAATTTTAGATATATAAAAATTTTATTGAACTTTTCACCATCTTTTACCCACCTCCTAGGATCTTTTGCAAATTCACATAAAACATAATTTTACCGCTTCTGTGTGCTGAATTTAAAAAATATGAGAGACATGGATAATATCAAGCAGTAAAATGTGGTTTAATGAGACGAAAATAATTTTTGGTGAATAGTAACTTTTTACTTTTATTTACCATGTTTAAAAGTAAATAGGGTAATTAAGGGTGAAAATGCTATTAATATTACCCTCACAAATGTCCTTATTCTATTGGACAAGTTTATTTCGACAAAAAACAACCTTATGAATAAAATATTATCATTTAGGTCCCCTTGGATTAAATTAGGACATTTATTATTATTTAATTTAAAGAAGAGTTAAAAGAGTTAAAATCAAAGGTTAATAACTAAAACATTTTTAATATAGGGTTTTGCATAAGATAAATTTGATTATAAATATTAATTAGAAATATAATAAAATTTAATACATCATGGTATTTTATTTATAATTTTTAGACAATATATAAATAAATTTATTTATGACACAATGATGATGCAGTAATTACCTTATTCATGAAAGAATCAAATAAATGGTATTATAAATATTAAAATAAATATAATTTCAAAGTTTTTATGACATCCATGAATTTTATAGGTTAATATGACATGTTAATATTGATTCAATGTATTGTTTTTGAATTAATCACGTTGTTATTATTTTATCAAAAAACAAATACCAAATAGTGTCAAAATTGACATAAAATAGTTTTTAAAAACAATATTATATTATTAATTTATATAATGGTCCTAAAAATCTAAGGATCGGAAAAAAGACTTATATAATAATATATATGACATTAAAGAACCAATTGGGGTTCTATTGGTAGTATATATTATGTTTATTAACCATATAGTGTAAGAATGCAAGAAGACACGGTAAAAGTTAAATTATTTAACTTAGAGTTAAATCTAAATGATAAGGTTTAAATGGTAACCTAAAATTATCTCAAACCTATTTGTTGAGTTGTTTTCGACATATAAACACCTTATACATTAAATAATAAACATAGGAGCTATTTGAAACCAAATATGAATTTACTATAAAATAATATTTTATGTTTTTCCTATGGCGCCCCTCACCCCTCTTATAAAAGGGAACTCACCCTTCTCTCTAATTCACACCTTCTACGCCATTTGGCTCTGCCAAAACCTGCCCAAATACCCTCTAAAATATCCTCCCTTAATCCTAGAGGCCTTATATTGATCAGAAAGCCAACCTAAGAAGTCCTTTTGATCAAATCCAAAGTAAGAACCTGATGAAGAGGTAATGATTCCACCACCCTCTTTCAAGTTCCTTTCTTCTTCCACTTCCTTTTTCTTTGTTGTTTCCATTATAAAATAATAACTCCAGTATATTCTATATCATATGATGTTATTATAATTATGGCACAACCAAATTCATTATTCTATCCACCCTTTTAATGACATGTCACCATACGAGCGTACATACGGCTTACCGTCTCCACGTCATGGTGTAATTCTTATTCAATACATTATTACTTGGATGGGTATAATAATGATGTGTATTTGATGTAAATAATAAATATAAAATGATAAGTATTTTGTATATATTATATACCATCCAATTATATATTATATTAATATCATAAGAATGGTATTTTCGCTCGTGCGTACGTACGGATTACCGTTTCCACGACACGATGAGATTCATTTCCAAGTTCACCATTCATCAATGATTATAAATTTATATATTGCTAATAAGTATGTAATATATGACATAATAATTATACTGGAGATATATATATATATATATATATTTATATATATAATAATTTATGTACTTACATATATCTTATTCACTTACTTCCCTTCAATACTATATGAAAACGGAAACAACGTTTATGCGTACGTACGGACTACCGTCTCCATAAACGTTGTTTTCCATTTAATATATAAGACTATTATAAATTTTTATATTCTAAATATATATGATAATTAAATAATGTTTTATATTGCAGAAGTATTTAAATCATGATCTAAGTGATACAATCGAGAGTAAAAAGTTAAAACACGTACGATGAAGAAAGCGATTATTACCTGAAATATTAATATAACATGGAAATTTTTATTAAATGGGTAGTATAAAGTCATAAATGAATAATATATGATATCAAAAATATTAATATGGATCTGGTATAATTTAATAACATACTATATTCTACATACAGGACGCTAAACGTACCCTTGACTAAAGGAAAGTGCAAGGTAAGGGGTTTTTCATCTCACTCCTTATTCCCGTGAGATTCATGCCATATTGCCACTATTACCTTTTGTGTTGTGTATTTACTGCACATAATTGTATTCTTTGTTTAATACACTTTAATTTATGTGTATTTACATATTCATTATATGATACCTCTTTCATGGGTTGTATGTTTCGTAAGTTACCAAATTAGTAAGGGTTTATTTCACAATCTCTTCATTATCCGAGGTTGTTTATACGTAATTATCTACTGGGATCTATTTATCATCCACATCCATGTTTCTAAAAAAATTATTTCAAATAATTTTGAATATATTATAGACTATGGGTTAATGTCATTTTTACTGTTGTTGACTTTTTATAATAAGTTTACAAAGGAATCATTCCATCGTTTTCCAAACAATATCCTTTTTAACCTTTTCAATAGTGTTAAGGTAAGAATGTCTTTTTTAACATATATAGAAGGTGCAGATATTTTCCGCGGTTATAAAATCTTCAAAGCTTCCCTTACAAGATAATAAGAATATTTTCAAAGTAAATGTTTTATATTACAATTATGTTACTTTAAAATGATTTAAAAAAAGAGATATTTCTCTTAAATAGTTTTGATTTCATCTATGTCAACATCCTTTGATAAATTTTACAGTTTTTTGAAGTTGATTTATTATGATACAAATCATCCATATTTTATATTAGGTTTTGAGTTATTTTTGACTATAGGTGAGTTATTTTTATGTCATTAATGGTTTATGATTAATCTTTTGAACTTTATTATTCTAGTTTTAATACGAATGTTTATGTTATACTTCATCCTCTTCTTAAGATGAATGTGTTAGACTAGTATGTTCTGAGTTGGGGACTGGTAAAAGTAAGCCCTCCAATTTGGGGTCCGGTTATAGAGGACCCTCCAGGTTGGTGTCAGGTTATTAGAGGCACTCCGGGTTGGTGTCCGGTTATTAGAGGCACTCCGGGTTGGTGTCTGTTTATTAGAGGCACTCCGGGTTGTAGTCCGGTTACAGAGGCTCTCCGAGATGGTGTCTGGTTACAGAGGATCTCCAGGTTGGGTTCCGGTTACAATTATCCCTTAGGTCTTGGCATGGGGCCTTGACATAGAAATTAAAGTTCGGCATTATTCATTCCATCATTATGAAAGTGGTTATTGATATTGCATGTGATTATTCGACTAGTAGAATATCCATTAGAATAAGTAAATGGCATTATTTCATTTTATTTCCACCATATTATGATGAAGTTCAAGTTTAAAAGGATTTTGTTTTAGTTATAAATTTCCTTAAATGTTTATGCTTATTTTTGAAAGGTTCTGCTGTATTGCTTACCCTTACTGAGCATTTTGAGCTCACCCCTTTCTATGTTTTATTTTCCTAGAAATCCAAGAATTGTATTGTGATTGATATGCAGTGTTAATCCAAGGGAATAATGGCATTCATAAAGGATTATTTATGTTGTTTTGTATGTTATAAAGTGTAATATACCATTCATGTTTGTAATCTATCTTCCAAGACTGATAAACTGATTAGTACTTCGGGACATGATTCATTGTATACATGCCAATGTATTAAAATAATGCACCGACTCTAGGTAACTGAGGTCAGGGCGTTACATTACTATGAAAAGTAAATCTTGGATTTGGCATAGAAGACTTGGACATTGTGAAATTCATGGTTTACATAAATTATCTAAGAAGCAGTTAATTTCTCATTTTCATGTTCTTATGTTTGATAATAACAGATTCTGTGATGCATGCTAAATTGGCAAGAAGCACAAATCATATTTAAAATCTATTAACAAAATTGCAACATCTATACCTTTAGAACTTAACCACATATATTTTTTTGGACCATAAAAGATAATAAGTTTGTCTAGTAAATTATATGTTTATTTATTAGTATATTATTATACTACATTTACTTATGTTTATTTTCTGAAACTCAAAAGTATAATCTTAACAGTTTTTTGAATGTTTTTGTAATAGTGTTCTAAATAAAAATGGGTTTAAAATAATTTCATTAAGAATTGGTCATGGTGGATAATTTGACAATCAATAATTTAATTTTTTTTTAAATCTTGGTATTAAATGCACCCTCTCTTCACTAAGAACACCTAAAAATGGAATTATTAGGAGAAATAGAACTATTCATGAAATGGAATGGACTATATTGAATGAATAAAGTATTCTTACATATTTTTGGGAAGAAGCTATAAGAATAGAATGTAATACCATGAATAGAGTTTTAATTATTTATATTTTAAAAAATACACCTTAGAAACATTGTAATAATAGAAAACTAAAAGTATAGTATTTTTTTATTTTTAGATGCAAGGTGTATATCTTTAATACTAAGGAAAAAATTGGTATGTTTGATTAAAAAGATGATTAAGGAATATTTTTGGGATATTATACTAACTCGAAAGCCTATAGAGTGTTCAATAAAAATTCAAGGATTGTCAAAGAATCAATTCCTGTGATGTTTAATAAAACCGACCCTTTTATTAATGATAATGATCAAACTGATATAGTCACTAACTCTTTTGACAACATGATACTTAAAAAATTTAAAAATGATTTTGAAATTGATATTGATTAAATTCAATCTAGTTCATTAGAAAATGATAAAAAAGAATCTGGAAGTGTCTTGCCTAGATAATCTAGAACCCTAAAAAACCATCTTTTAGAAACTATAATAGGATATCTATTCACATGAATTATAACTAGTAGAAATATAGGAAACCTAGAATAATTTTCTACCTTTCTATCTATGTTATACCTTAAGACCATTGAAGAAGCCTTGGGTGATGAGATTTGGTTGTTATCTATGTAATAAGAGATAATTCAGTTCAAAATAAACAAAGTCTGTGAACTAGTTGAGAGACCAACCGATTATCCAGTTATAGGAACCTAATTGGTCATTAGAAATAAACAATATTATAAAGTGATAATAAACCAAAATAAAGTTTTATTAGTTCCTAAAGGATATAATCAATAAGAAGGTATATATTATAATGAGGCATTTTCTCCTATAGCAAGATAGGATGCCATTAGAATTATTTTGGCCTATACATCTCATATGAACTTTAAATTTTATTAGGTGGATGATAAATATGCCTTTTTAAATGATTATTTAATGGATGAAGTTTATGTTGAATAGCCCCTGGTTTTTAAAATCCTCAAAAAATGAATATTTTTTAAACTTAACAAATCTCTCTATGGCCTCAATCATGCACCTAGATCTTTGTATGAAAGATTATGTTCTTTTATTTTGAAAAGTGGATTTACTATTGGTTTGTAAGATCCAAAACATTTCAAGAAAATTGGTTGATCTAATATTTTATTAAGACAAATTTATGTTAATGATGTTATTGTTGGCTTAAAAATTAAAAAGATTTGTCTTGGTTTTTCAAATTTAATGAAAAAATAATTTCAAATGAGTATGATGGGGGAACTAAATTTCTTTTTAGGATTTCAGATTTACCAAATTTATTTTGGAAATATTTTAATACAAAGAAAATATATTTTTGATTTATGGAAAATTTTTGGACTTAATAATAGTAATACATATACAAATCCTATGTGTACCAATATAAAACTTGATTTGGATAAAGCTAAAAAACTAGTTGACAACAAGTTATATAGAGTTATGATTTGAAGTTTGTTATATATTACTACTATGAGACAAGACATTATGTTTTTTGTACGTTTTTTGTACTAGATTTCAGTCAAATCCAAAATAATCCCATCTTACTACAGTTAAAATAATATTGGGATATTTAAATAAATTCGTTTTTAATCGATTAATTACCCCAGAACTCCTGGTTTTAATTTTATATCATATGCAGATGCTATATTTGGAGTTTGTAGATTAGATATGAAAATTATGTCAAAAACCTATCACTTTTTAGGAAAATATTTAGTTTCAGGGTCTTGTAAGAAACAAAACCCAGTTTCCCTATCAACCACTAAGGCAGAATATGTGTCTACTGGAAATTTTTTGTACAAGTATTATGGATGAAAAAAACTCCAATGGTCTTTAGACTCTGCATTTATAGTAATCATATTTTATATGATAATACTAGAACAGTTAATATTTCTAAAAATACTATAAATCATTTTAGGATTAAGAACACTGATATAAGGCATAATTTTCTAAAATATCATTTTCTTAAAAAGGATATTTCTTTAGATGTTTTCAATACTGAATATCAATTATCATATATTTTTATTAAACCAATTCCCAGTGCTTGTTTACATTTTATTAAGGGGGAGTTAGGAATATTTGAGTTTGAATAATTTTTTATTTATTTATTTTAGTTTCTATTATTTTATTTAAGTAAGTTTTATTTAATATGTTTATTCTATTTTTTAATTTTTTTTACAAGAATTTCATTTAGATTTTATATTATTTGTCTTTTAAAAATTAATAATATAATGATTACATCCTCAATTAACATGAGTAAATCATTTTCTTTCGCTCCCTCTCTCTCATACTCCTATCCATTCAACTCATAGAGTACCTATCTCTTTTGATTCCCATCTAAGAAAAACCCTAATATTCATTACATTCTATCTAAAAACCTTCTAAGATGGAAACCTCACGAGGATCTGTGGATGTTGAGTGGGATAACAATTTCTTTGACTCATGAAATTCTTGTAATATGTTGCAATGAATGGTGATATATTTTCACCATCTAGATTCAAAAAATATATCAATAATGTAAGTGATGTGTTTTCAATGTATGCTTTATGAATTTGGTGAAGATAAAATACAAATTATTTATAAAATAGAAGTTAAAGAGTTTTGTAAAATGTTTCTTTCTATCTTGGTTTTGATGAAGACAATATTTTCTTTTCAATTGAAAAAAAAGATTTTTATTTTTTCCCCTTTGTTAAAATGTGTGAGATTATTCATTGTCCCCATGAGAGGGATATTCAATACTATTTATGAAATTTTAGTAATGGAAGATATATGTTTGGGCATATTATGTTTTCTTTGTTTGGTACAAGAGTTATACAAAAACATTTATGAAAGAACTTTCTACAGACCACTTCATAGTGATGATGTTTATTCAATCTAGGATTTTTCCTAGGACCACTAATCTTGAGAAGGTTCTATATATACAAAGGTATATCTTATTTCTACTTTTGAACAATTTTAAGTTTAATTTTTTTGGTTTGTGATAAGATATCTAAACCATTTTTTTCATGAGGACAAGAAGATGGGATATTATCTGTATAGTTGGATTGTTTATTTATTAATTCAAATAAAGGGAAAGATAGTGAATATGATTTTTTGAAAAACATGTCACTACAATAACACATTGAATGCTGAATAGTGAAAAATCTTTGTTTTTTATAGAGGAACTCATGAAACAATTTATTACCAGTTGGTGTGGGGAAACAATAAATGTTGTCAGAAATTGATCAGCGGGGAGAAAAGGGGAATACCTTCAGTTGGATATATTTCTCAGAGTCCTGATGATGAAGGATCTTCAAGGACAAAGGAATCTCTTGTTCAAAAAAGGAGAAGAGTTTTAGTCATTGTTCAAGAATTTGTTGTTAAAGCTCCTATTGGAGGTGTTTATGTCACTTCAATTAATGTGAAAAGAGAAACTAGTGGTGAGGCTCAAGTGGTTGAAAAATTTTAGACAGAGGATCGAAGTAAATAACTTCAAAAGGAAGATATCACTTACCCTCATAATCAAATTATAACAGATCCGAGTGTTTTCAGAGGATTTCATTTGGGAAATAGACTAGGATCTGGTGAGCCAAGCCTGGATTTAATTGAAGTTGATTAAGTAGGAGCTAGTTCTCTGGAATATTTAGAATGAAAGGATAATTCCGAAGTTATAAAGATATAGTTGTTGGAGGCATATAATTCAATTTTAATATAGCACTTGGAAGCTGAGAAGAAAAATTTTGTAAAATACAACGTTGTTTCAGTACTGAGATCAGAGTTTGAATCTTAGAAGATTCATTTAAGAGAATTCAATGAAAATTCCATTTTAGTTAGATATATTAATGAGATTATGGCCAATATGTCAAGATAATTTTGTTCATTATATGATGAGTATTTCAAGAAGAAAGATTTTGATGAATTTATTTTAATGATTGGGAGAGAGTTTCAGTATCTTAAAGAAAACAATCAAGCTTCTACTTCATCTCAACAGACACCGCTAGAATTGGTTAGGATGTTTGATGATATTACCTCAGTGCTGCTTTCTTTTAATGATGTGATACACACACTTTATTGTGATATCATACATTTAAATGTAATGTTGGACAATTAGAACAATCTAGTGAGTCAACTAACTTCAAATGAATCCTGTTTGGGACTAGAGATTAATTAAGTTAAAGATAATTTTCTCTCTTTTATCCAGTCAGAAGAATATGTGAATGAGTTTGTGAATATAAATTGTATTGAATATTTGAAGGTTGAAAATGATTCAAGGAAACTAATTTAGTACTAGATATAAGTGTTCAAAAACTATTTTTATTCCCTATTTCTGTAGTTGGTTGATCTTAGTAGTGTATTTCAAGAAATTCTTCATCTAGAAGAACCTTCTTTCCCTGCTGAAACTGAACTATATCCCTTTCATTTTTAATACCTTTAACCATGTATTGTACTTAATATTTATCAAAAAAATTATTATCTATCTCAATTCATTTTATTCATATTCATATTTATTTATTTAAGTTCAATACTTCACAGTCAATCATTGATTTATTTTCTTATGTCAAAATTCATAACTATTAATTTATAGTAATGTGTAATATTAACTATGGTTTATATCCTTTATTCTTTCTCTACAATATTTTTTATATCACAAAAGAGGGATAAGATTTATGTTTTTAGAATAGAAAATATCTCTAGGGTAGATAAAGAGAATATTTCCAACTGAAAACACTATTTTGAAAAAAATTCTTTATTGAAATAATTTTTTGAAATAAAATTTTTAAAAATTTCTCTATATTTACTTTTTTAAAAATTCTATATTTTCGTTAATTTTTTTTTCCATATTATGTTATGGGTTTCGTGATCATCAAAAAGTGGGATATTTTTGGGCATGTATTTTCTCAACAATAATATATATTTTATAATGATTTTTATGTTCAAGAAAACCCCTACTTGATTTCTAATAAATTTTTGTTAAGTGAGTTTTTAAAAAATTTATATTCTATTTAAAAAAATTATCATTCTAGGAATGATTTTAGGAATATAGATTTCATAGCTATGTTACACTGAAAAACTAATGTTTGTGTATGGTATCAACCCTACATTACACTAAAAAGTTTATATTTTGATCACCATCCTTATGTTTGGAAAGTTGAAAATATATGGATCATTAACCCTACGTTGGAGTCCGTATTTATTATTTTCAACCCTATATTTGGGAAAATTGAACATTCTTTTAATCAATCCTACATTGAAGATTTTATGCGAACAAGGATAAATGTAGGGATCATTTTCCCTATGTTATGAAAAAGGTACCCTATACTAAGACATGGAACCCTACGCTATTAAAAGAACCCTAAGCTATGCAAAGGAACCCTACACTATGAAAATAACCTTAAACTATGCAAATGAACACTATAATACTTAAAGTAACCCTACGCTAAACAGTGCAAACCTATGTTTTGTCCTCAACGATGAAGTTCTTCAATCCATATTTTCAATTGGAGATTACTTCAACAGTCAAATCAAGAAATGAAGACTGATTCACAGATCATTTTTATTATTTCAAATAACTATGTCAATTAGAGATAATCTCCCTTTTTTTAAGGGAAGTTATGACTCTCTTATTTAATTAAAATTTTAATTTCTGTGACCAATAAGGATATTATTTTGGATCTAGAATACTGAAGAAATTATTTTTTCTTATATATATTACTTCAGAACATCTCTTCATAAAGTATGTGATAATTGGTTCACATATAAGACTACTTTATGGAAATTCTTTTTATATTTCTATTTGAAATCAACAAATCTTTTGACAGAAATCATTTTAACGATATATATGTTTGATATTGTTATACTTTAAGTTTTTGGATGCTCTGTTTTGTTGCTGCTTTTAAATTGAAGATCTATATGAAATCTGGATCACTTCATACTCATTCTCTCTTGAAGTATATTATTGATGTAGAAGAAGATCCCTCTACTGTCAATTTCATGATGCTGCAATTTTGAAGTTTAAATTGCTTCATAAAATCAATGCCATTTGATTTATTTGAGTTTCAACTACTCGTACGCAGTTTTGGTGGAGTATCAGCTTCTGGATCCAAGTTGTAGATAACCAGTTATCTGTTATAGAACCATAATCCTATGTAATATTTCATGTTTTTAAGGTGTCAATTGCCTGAACTCAGTTGTGGATTCTTCATTTTGTGATAAGAGGACCATTTGACTAAAATTTACCAAGCTTGTTGATAGAGTGATTAGTATAATGGACTAGGGGATCATTGTTCCCCGAACCACTATAAAAAGTTGTATTCATTCTTTATGTTTATCCGTTATATATTTTCATATAGAATTATAAAACTGTATATTCACATAAATTATCATGGGTGTCAAAAGTAATAATTATGGATTATTTTGAAAAACAATTCACCCCCTATTGAGTATTAATTTGTATATTCTGACCTCATAATTGGATGAAGTTCTTAATTCGTCACTCTGTATTCATCTTAGAAGTACAAATATGTATAGAGATTTGAAACTGTATGTATGTTGGGGTGAAATGTATAGAGGGATCTTAGAGTTTTTATCTTGGTCATGTTGATAGGATATACATCAATAAAGTGGTTTAGTTTCATGGAGTACAACATTATATCATATCTGATTAGGATCCAAGGTTCTCCTTGATGTAATAGATAAGTATTCAATAGGCCCTGGATAAAAAATTATGTTTTAATACTTCTTGTTATTTTAAAATTGATTTTAGTTTTGAGAGGACCAATTATAATCTATAATACATGTTTAGATATTTCTCTATGACTTTCAATGGTGGTTGGGATTAACACCATCCTTTAGTAGATGTTTCTTCCAATAGTTCCTTTTACTCACATATTCCGATGATTCCTTATGAATCCATCTATGGTAGGAAGTGAAAAAGACCCAAATGATAGAATGAAGTTGGAGAAAAAACTATATTGGTACCTAATTTAGATAAGGAAATGAAAGATATGTTTGGGGTTACTCAACAACATATAAGGGAAGCTTAGAGTAAGTAAAAAAGTTATGCTAACAATCTCAGTTAATTTATAGAGTTTGATGTTGTTGAAAAGGTCTTCTTGTGAATACATCCTCTCAAGTGGGGGGAGCGATTTTGAAATAACGACATGCTAATTTTTAGGAATATCATTCCCTTTTAAATTATTGATCATATTAGGTGCTATCTTATCGATTGATGCTTTCACTGAACCTCTCTCAAGTTTAAGATGTGTTCCATTTATCACTCCTGAGAAAATAAATACATGATCCTTCACATGAAATGAACTAAGAGGTCACAATAAAGAATAAATATATCTCTTATGAGGAATATCCTATTGATATTTTGTGCCATTAAGATAAATTTACATGAAACAAGACTACTCACATGGTCAATGTTTTGGGTCTGAAATAACCAATTTGAGGAAGCGCTGTTGGAACCTATGGATGTGATGAAGAATACAGTTCCTCAATTTTTTTGTATCAGATTAACATAATTTTGAGGGTAGAATTCTATTAAGGGGTGTATAATGTAACACACTGATATTTTATGAATTTTTTTCTAAATAAACATAATCTCTTTAATAGATTGTGACACACACAAACACTAGTTTAAATGAACCATGATATAAATAATATTATTTAAAGATGACCCATATTACCTATTTATTAAAATTGGTTGTATGAGTAAGAATAATTTTTTTAAAAAAATTAATTAATGTTTAAAAAAAAATATATATTCTCTATTAAAGTCTTTATATTCAGCAAAAGAAAATTTCCACAAAAATAATATGCATATCTTTTTTTGAGAAAATAATATAATTTATTTATTTCTATTTAACAAAATTAATTTGAAAAAACATACTTCACTTGTGAATTAATCATGTTAAAATTATCTTGGAATATATTTGTGATAATTTTAGGAAAAGGATAATTTTTTAATGAATAGGGAAAAAACAGATTTTGATTGAAAACCTCTTTTTCATTTAAAGAATTTTAAAAGTTAAATTATATTATAAAATGATTATAAAAGTAATAATTTTTTAAATTTTATTATAACTAATCCAATTTGGTTCACAATAATGAATTTTATTTGTGATTTTGATATAAATACAATTTTAACTTATGATAACTTTCTCTTTGGAAAACTGCGTTTTTGTCACATCTACATGTGTAATTTTAAATTAAATTATTCAAATTATGTGATTATAAGTTGATAAAATGGATTCCATGTTTTGAATCAGAATAAATTTTCTTTATATAATATGGTCATATTAATTTTAGGTCATAATGAATAGTGAAAACAATAAAAATTAATTACCATTTTTAATGTTAAAAAGAGTTTACTGGGGTTAAACTAAAAGGATAAGGGTTAAAATGAACAAAAAAAATATCCAATTCCTATTTGATGGAAATATTTAGAAATTATGTCATATAATTTTCTATATTAAGATATTTTGGTTCCTTGTTTAATTTTTAATCCATGGGTATAGAGTTTTCTTTTCAAAATCATTAAGTGTATCCTCTCTCCTACTTGTAAAAGGGATCCCCCTCTCTTATCCTATACACACATGAAGATACCATTGGTTGATCCCATAACTAACCAAATAAAATCCTTAATTAATTCATGAAATCCCAGATTCATTGTTTTGATTATATAGTGAATTGAGTGAGTCTTTAGGTATAACCCTAAAGAGGTGGTCAGAAGAAGTGGTATCATTCATAACAGAATATTTTTGTTTTATTTATTATTCCACCACCCCAAAATATTATTACACCATAAATATATAATAAAATCATTATATATGATATAATGAGATGTTATTATATTAATTTAATAACATAAATCATTCTATTTTCCATCAAATGGGTAATGAAATTGTTGATCATGTGCACAATGAACTACTGCATCATAAACCGATACAATTCATCTTCCATTACAATATATCACAACTTGATATAATGATGTATTTAAAATATTTAAATGATATTTATTGTAACGCCCCTACCCTAGTTACCCAGAGTCGGTGCATTATTACATTACATTGTCATGATCACAAGAAAGATCAAATCTCGAAAGACTGATTGGTTTAGTATCCTTGGAAACACTAGATATATTCATAAAGTTTTACATTACATCATAAAGTGAAAAACTACTACAACAACATAGTCTCCATATTCCACACTCATATCCCCACATACTATCCCTGAAGGTCATTCATAACTTATTTCTTCACATCCTGGGAAAAATAAAACATAGAAAAGGGGTGAGCTCAAATGCCCAGTAAGGATAAAAATATAGCGGAAACATTCAAAAATAAGCATAAACATTTAAGGCAACGTATAACTAAAAAAAATCCTTTTAAACATGAACTTAAACATAGTATGGCAAAAGTAAAATGAAATAATTCCATTTACTTATTCACATGGATATTATACTAATCGAATAATCAAATGCTATATCAATAACCACTTTCATAATGATGGAATGCATAATACCAGACTATCATAACCACATAGCCAAGGCCTCGTGCAAAGACTACAAATAAGATTTTTCCAAGGCCTTGTGCCAAGACACTAGTCTGTCTCATTAGACCTACCGATCCATCGAGGAGCTATAGCGGGCCCCACCCGTCACATATTAAGTCCAATTCATTCCCATATGAAAAAGGTTAAACATAACATAAACATTCGTATTAAAACTATCATACAAAATGTCAATACTTTCACCATAAACTATGAATGGTATAAAAATAGCACATCCATAGTCAAACATATTACAAAAAGATCAATACAATATATAAGTTTTGTATCATAATAAATCAACTACAAATAAGTGTAAAATCCATCAAAGGATGTTGACATAGATGAAATCAAAACTCTCTTTAGAGAAATATCTATTTCTATTTTTGAAATCATTTAAGAGTCATATATTTATAAAATAAAACATTTTCTTTGATAATATTCTTATAATCTTGTAAGGGAAGCTTCGACGATTTTATGACAGCGGAAAATTACCGCACCCGCTGTATAAGTTAAAAAAACATTCGTACCTTAATTCTGTCAAAAAGGTTAAAAGAACCTTGTTTGGAAAACGACGAAAATATTCCTTTATAAACCTCTTATAAAAATTCAAAAAAGGGTATAAATGACTTTAACCCATATTATTTAAAATAGTAAAATCTTTTTGAAATACATTTTGAAGAAACATGGATGTGGATGATAAAGAAATCCCAGTAGATAATTACGTATCAACAACCTCGGATAATGAAGAGATTACGAAATAAACCTTACCTTTTACTTTTACTTGGTTGGGGTAGGTTAACCTCCTGTATAATGGTGAAATAATTGTTATTAAATTATACAATAATCATATACATGAATATGATATCTTATATGATCTTTTAACATTTATTTGTTAATAATATCTTAGTATTATCGTTGTTTCGGGTGTTAACTTACTCGTTTTCTTTTATATGTTTTGTTACGTAATCCATGTTTTTAATGGATAGGTTATATATTATTCATATCCAGAATGATATCAAGTCCTTAAACATAATTTTTAAATCATCAAATGATAATTATACTTGAATGGATACGATGGAGAATGAATCTCATCGCGCTCATGGAGACGGTAGTCCGTACGTACGCACGAGCGACAATATCATTCTTTTGATATTAAAATAATATATAAATGGATGGTATATCATATATAAATAATAATTAACATGTTATATTTATTATTTACATGAGTTACACATCATTATTATATCCATCCAAATAATAATATATTGAATAACAATTACACCATGACGTGGAGACGGTAAGTCGTACGTACGCACGTATGGTGACATGTTATTCAAAGGGTGGATAGAATACTGAATATGGTTGTACCATATTTATAATAACATCATAGTATATATAATATACTGGAGTTATTATTTTAGAATGGTAATAACAAAGAATGAAGAAGTGGAAGAAGAAAGAAACTTGAAAATGGGTGGTGAAAACATTACCTCTTCTTCAGGTTCATCCTTTTGATTTGATCAAAAGGGCTCCATAGGTTGGCTTTCTGATCAAACTAAGGTCTCTAGGTTTTAGTGAGGGATGTTGATAGAGTATTTGGGTAGGGTTTGGCCGAACCAAAAGGCTTTGAAGGTGTGAAGAAATGAGAAGGAGGAGTGCCCTTTTATAAGAGGGGTGAGGGGTACCTTTGGAAAAGATAGAAATATTAATTTATAATAAATTAATATTCGGTTTCTAATGGCTCCAAAGTTTATTATTAAAAGGTTAAGGTGAATATAGGTCGAGAACCATTCAACCAATAGAATTTAGACAGGTTTGGGTTACTATATAAACCTTATCGTTTTGTTTTAACTCTTAGTTAATTAGTTTGACATTTACCATGTCACTTTGTATTTTTATATTATATAGTTAATAAACATAACATATACATCCAAGAAACCCAAAAGTGGTCCATTACTTATACACCTATCATTATATAAGTCTCTTGGCCGAACCTTATATTTTTAGGAATTTAATATCAATTAATAATATAATATTTGTTTTAAAAACTCTTTTATGTCAATTTTAAAACTATTAATAGTTGATTTTTGTGAAACTCATAACATAATGATCACTTCGACCAAAGTTAATTAAATCAATACTAACTTGTTATATTAACCTATAAAATTATTGTCATTCATTAAAAGTCTAAAATTATATTTATTTGGGTATTTATAATATCAATTATTTTAATTTGTCACTATTATGGTAATTACTGCATCATAATTGTGTCATAAATAAATTAACTTATTTAAAGTCTAAAAATTATAAATAAACTATAATTATGTAGGAAATAGTTTTATCTTTCTAATGAATATTTATAGTCGAAAATCCAACATATATAACCCTATGTAAAAAATTTTTTTCTAAAAGATATATGCTTATGTCATTTTTGTACTTATTTTAACTTAATTAAAATTAAGTGTCCCTATCACCTACAAGTGACTCCATGAGGACCCAAAATCGACCCAAAGATTCCTATGGTCGAACATGTATCAACCAATAAATCTAGGACACGTTTTAGGGTAATTTACTATTATTATAATATTGTTTTGTAACCCTTATTTACCGGATTTACCCTTAACCATGGTAAATAAAATATTTACCGAAGTAATTATTCAAAATGCCTAAAAATAAAAGTTACCTATTTACACAATTTGAACATCCTGATTCCAAATATGGAATTCATTTTTCCAAATTCAAAACACAGAAGTGGCAGAAATGAATTTAAAATTAATTCCCGTTGTTAAAACAAAAAGCTTGTTTTTAAGAGATAATAATTATCAAAAGGTTGATACTTGTTTATGTCCGATTTAATTGTAAAATTATGTCCAATGACCAAAATTGTATTAAATGGTAAAAATATATTCTAAATATACTATAAAACCACTCAAATTCATAATTTATTACTATTAATTATTTTGATTAAAAAAGTTGTTTTTAATTAAAATTTAGTAATTTTCACTATTCATCAAAATATTAAAGTTATCCGAAAAGTACCAAAATTTCACCTAAGGCTAAATTAGATATTCCGAATCCAAAAATAAAGTCCATTTTGAAACATAAAATATATGTATAATTTCAAAAATTAGGTATTACTATTCGTAACAGCAAGTTTGATTGGTTATGGTGTGTTAGAACTCGGTGTTGCGTACAACACACGCTATCACATTATTCAAAGAGAGGCGTACCGTAGAAGCATGGGGTGGTACATTCTCCCCTCCTTCAAATAATTTCATCCTCAAAATTTCTAGAATACTTATCACATGAAAAGACTCATGTGGTTCTTCATCATAAGTTCCTCGGGTTCCCACGTTGCCTCTTCCATCTTATAGTTTCTCCACAAAACTTTTACCAGACGCGTCGTCCGGTTTCTCAGTACTTGTTCTCTCGTATCAAGAATCCTGACGGGCTCTTCACAATAAGACAGATCGGGTTCCAGTTCTAATTATTCATTGGTGAGTACATGCATTGGGTCAGGCATGTATTTCCTCAACAGAGATACGTAGAACACATCGTGAACTTTGGAGAGACTTGGCGGCATTGCCAATCGGTAAGCTACAGCCCCAATTCGTTCTAGAATTTCGAAAGGTCCGATGTACCTGGGACTCAATTTACCTTTCTTACCAAAACGTATGACTCCCTTCCATGGAGATACCTTCAGAAAACTTGATCACCGACTTGAAATTCCAAATCCTTCTTTCGATTATCGGAATAGCTCTTCTGCCTACTTTGAGCTGCTTTGATGTGATTTTGGATTACCTTCACCTTTTCCATCATTTCCTCCACCAGTTCTAGACCTAAAAGTTTTCCTTCACCAACGTCATCCCAACAGGTTGGTGTGAGACATCTCTTTCCATATAACACTTCATATGGTGCCATCTGAATACTCGAATGGAAGCTATTGTTATAGGAAAATTCTACCAGAGGTAAATACTGATCCCACATACCCTGAAAGTCAAGTGAGCAGGACCTCAACATGTCTTCTCAGGTTTGAATAGTCCATTCTGATTGTCCGTCTGTCTGAGGGTGGTAGGCAATGCTCAAATCAAGTTCAGTATCCAGGGATTTCTGAAGACTCTTCCAGAATCTTGAAGTAAAATGGGGATCACGATCAGAAACAATCGATAGGGGTACTCCATGAAGTCTCAAAACTTTATTAATATATAGTATTGCTTGACGTTCTAGTGGTAGATATTCTCTTATAGCAAGAAAATGTGCTGACTTGGTAAGAAGATCAACAATAACCCATATTTAACCATTACATCTAGGAGTCTTTGGTAGCCCCATGACAAATTCCATCGTAATATTTTCCCATTTCCACTCCGGTATGGGAAGAGGTTGCATGACTCCTCCAGGGTGTTGCCTTCTAGCTTTCACTTGTTGAAAAACCATACATCTTGACACAAAATCAGCAATCTCCCTCTTCATATTGTCCCACCAAAAATGTTCCTTCAAATTTCTATACATTTTGGTGCTCCCAAGGTGTATAGAGAAATTGGAACTATGAGCATCATCCAACAATTCCCTTTATACATCAGGTATACCAGGAACACAAAGTCTCTTCCCTAATTTCAAAATTCCATCTTCATACACAAAGACTCTCAATCTCCCATCATTCACAGCTTTAATCATCTTTTGAAATTATTCATCATCGGTCTAATAACTCTTAATCCTTTCTAGTAAAGATGGTTTGGAAACCATTTGAAAAATCATTGATGTTTCTCCTTCCCTGGTTATTCCCATGTCCATCTTTACTAGATCCATGAAAATTGGATCCCTTTCAATTCTCATACTGTTCAAAAATCCATGATATTTTTTGCTCAAAGCATCTGCCACCTTGTTTGCCTTCCTCGGGTGGTAGTGTATCGTGCAATCATAATCCTTGAGTAATTCAAGCCATCTCCTTTGCCTCATGTTGAGTTCTTTTTGTGAGAAAGTATACTTCAAACTCTTGTGATCAGTATAAATCTCACATTTTTCACCATAGAGTTAGTGCCTCCATATCTTCAAAGCAATGATCACAGCTGCTAACTCGAGATCATGAGTAGGATAGTTCTGTTCATGAATTTTCAACTATCGTGATGCATAAGCAATAACTCTATCATTCTGCATAAGGACACAACTAAGTACTTTCTTCGATGCATCACTATAAATAACGAACCCATCATTTCCTGATGGTAGAGTCAATATAAGAGCATTGACTAATCTTCTCTTCTATTCTTCGAAACATTCTTCACACTCTTTTGTCCAAACAAATTTAACCCCTTTACGTGTGAGTTTCGTTAATGGGTTAGCCAATCGGGCAAAATCCTGGTCGAAACGTCGATAATAACCTTCCAAACAAATAAAACTACGTACCTCAGTTATACTCATAGGTGCTGGACATTCTTGGATTGCCTTGGTCGTAGAAGGATCAAAAAAGATTCCATCTTTAGAGACAATATGGCCAAGAAAATAAATCTCCTAAATCCAGAATTCACACTTGCTAAACATCCCATATAATTCATGCCTTCTCAGAGTCTTCAAGATAATGTGCAAGTGATTTTCATGATCTTCATAGGTTTTGGAGTATACCAAGATATCATCAATAAATACCACCACAAATTCATCAAGATACTCATTGAAAACTCTATTCATCAGATCCATGAATACAGAGGGTGAATTAGTCAATCCAAAAGGAATTACAGTAAACTCATAATGCCCATACCTGGTTCGAAATGCTGTCTTCGGAATGTCTTCCTTCTTCACACACAACTGATTGTATCCAGATCAAAGGTCAATCTTTGAAAAGTATTGAGCTCCATGCAGTTGGTCAAATAAATCATCAATGTGTGGTAGGGGATAATTGTTCTTTATTGTTATAGCATTGATCTCCCTGTTGTCGATACATAACCTCATAGATCCGTCTTTCTTTTTAACAAAAAGAACAGGGGCTCCCCATGGAGAAACACTAGGGCGAATAAATCCCTTATTACTCAATTCCTCTTGTTGTTTCTTTAGTTCAACTAATTATACAGTGTCCATTCTATAAGGGGTCTTTGATATAGGCCTTGATCCCGGAATTAAATCAATGGAAAACTCAACTTCTCATTCTGGAGGATGTCCAGGTAAATCTTCCGGAAATACATCTACAAATTCTTTCACAAAAGGTACATCCTCTATTTGGACATTCCTTTCCTCACCCATAGTTATTTCATTCTCTTCCTCCCCAATAATTGAATTTAGTTGAGCTACTGGGGGTGGATCTAATTAAGAATTAGGTGGTGACGATTCTACTCTAAAGATAAGGTGTTCCTTATCATTATCATCAAGAATCGCAACCTCTTTCTTCTTACAATAAATCTTCGCATCATAGTCCGAAATCTATTCCATACCGAGGATTATATCAAACTCAATCATAGGTATGGCGATGAGATCAGAAGACAAAAAACATTTATGTGCTCTAATGGGGACTGACTCACAAAACTTTGTTGCAATGATACTTCCCTTAGGAGTTTTAACCGACAACTCCCTTGTTAAATCAAATTTGAAATATCTAATTTTCATAGAAAACTGGGAAGATATGAAACAATGCGATGATCTAGAATCAAATAATGCATTTGCTAAACTTGAGGAAACCATTAAATTACCTGCCACCACATCTTTCGGAGCTTCTACCACAACAGTAGTGATAGCATAAGCTTGGCCTTGATCCCCTGGCCTTTTATGAGGTAAGTTCTCCTGACGCTTAGGACATTTATTTGCATAATGCCCCATCTCCCTGCAATTGTAGCACTGAACATTGGTATCTTCCTTTTTCCCCTTGCAATCGTGAGCTTGGTGGCCTTTTTTACTACACTTGTAACAGACTCATGTTCCCTTCAAGCAAGTACCGGGGTGTTTCTTCCCACATTTACCACAGGATGGATATTCAACATTTCCCTTCTTCTGGTTATTTCCTTTCCCAGATTGATCAGCAGATCTCTTCTTCTCTTTCATTGCTTTAAATTCATAAGACATATAGAATTCATTTTCGGTCTTGATAGCACATGAGATAATGTCTTCGTACGATGAAAAGGATTGTGAGACTAATGCTCGATGAAGAAATGGTTTTAACCCATCAAATAAACGATCAATCTTACTTCTTGGGTTACATATATAATCTCCAGAATACCTTGCTAACCTTGTAAAATTAGCCTCATACTGTGCGACATTCTCATCCTCCTTTTGTCTCAGACTCAGAAACTGCCTTTCCATATCTGCTCGGTGGTCACGAGAAAAGTATTTTTCTAAAAATAGATCTTTGAACTCCCTCTATTCCATATTTGATACTTCATCATCTTCCTTCGTATTTTGAATCAATTACCACCATTGATCAACATCTCCAGTGAGTCGGTAAACTTCCATGATAACTTTTTCCCTTTCACTACTCCCCAACGAATGATATATTTTCTCTAGGGAAAATATCCATTGCTCAGCTACTGAGGGATTTGTACTCCCATTGAACATTGGTGGTTGTTGACTCATGAATAGTTCTAACATTTATCCTCCACGTTGCGGATCAGGGTGCTCTATACGGGTAAGGTTATTATTCATAACCTGAGTGAGTTGTCCCAGTATGGTGATTAGCTGATCGGCACCAGTTGCATCACCAGATCCACTATAATTATCTTGAGTAGGAGGGAAATCCCTATATGGAGTGCGTGCATTGATATGGTTTCCATTTCATCCACTAGGCGCCATTTCTAAACAATGGTATAAACTAGATCAGTTTATGAATCAAAATACATAATCCCATACTTACAAAACACTTAACATAAATTGAACTATTTATGGATATAATCAATAATCATAAGAATGTTTTCTTTGAGTAAGTATATACTCATAAACCCTTCATAATGATTTTTAATGAAAATGAGAGTTATCCTAAGCATATCCCCCGGGAGTGTCGTAACCAAGAGTGCAGCAAGGCCCGTTGTCATGCACCAGTTCCCGTTCGAGTCAAGCTCCAAGAGTTTTTTTCGTGTTTTACCCCTAGGTACATCTGTGCCAGAGCCGCCTCTACGTGCTCGTATCCAGACAGGGATGTATTGCTCGGAAAACTCACAAAATCTCTACAATACCAAAATTCTAGGAACTTCTTCTATACTAATCCTCAAAGTCCATCTTAAATCTATGTGCTCTAATCAGAGTTTATCTAAATCTAGCTTCCAAGGTTTGTACTAAAATTTCTCTGATACCAACTGTAATGCCCAACCCTAGTTACCTAGAGTCAGTGTATTATTACATTACATTAGCATGATCAAAAAAAGATCAAATCTCGAAAGACCAATTGGTTTAGTAGCCTTGGAAACACTAGATATATTCATAAAGTTTTACATTACATCATAAAGTGAAAAACTACTACAACAACATAGTATCAATATTCCACACTCATATCCCTACATACTATCCTTGCAGGTCATTCATAACTTACTTCTTCACATCCTGGAAAAAATAAAACATAGAAAAGGGGTGAGATCAAATGCCCAGTAAGGATAACAATATAGAAAAAACTTTCAAAAATAAGCATAAACATTTAAGGCAATGTATAACTAAAACAAAAGCCTCTTAAACTTGAACTTCAACATAGTATGGCAAAATTAAAATGAAATAATTCCATTTACTTATTTAGATGGATATTCTACTAATCAAATAATCACATGCAATATCAATAACCACTTTCATAATGATGGAATGCATAATGCCAGACTATCATAACCACATAGCCAAGGCCTCGTGCCAAGACTACAAAAAAGATTTTGCCAAGGCCTTGTACCAAGAGACTAGTTTGTCTCATGAGACCTACCGATGCATCTAAGAGCTATTGTAGGCTCCACCCATCACATATTAAGTCCAATTCATTCCCATATGAAAAGGTTTAAACAAAACATAAACATTCGTATTAAAACTAGCATACGAAATGTCAATACTTTCACCATAAACTATGAATGGTATACAAATAGCACATCCACAGTCAAACATATTACAAAACCTTCGATACAATATAGAAGTTTTGTATCATAATAAATCAACTAGAAATAAGCGTAAAATCCATCAAAGGATGTTGACATAGATGAAATCAAAACTCTTTTTAGAGAAATATCTCTTTCTATTTTTGAAATCATTTAAGAGTCATATACTTATAAAATAAAACATTTTATTTGATAATATTCTTATAAGCTTGTAAGGTAAGTTTCGACGATTTTATAATGGCAGAAAATAACTGCACCCGCCGTATAAGTTAAAAAAACATTCTTACCTTAATTCTGTCGAAAAGGTTAAAAGCACCTTGTTTGGAAAACGACGGAAAGATTCCTTTATAAACCTCTTATAAAAAGTAAAACAAGGGTTTAAATGACTTTAACCCATATTATTTTAAATAGTAAAATCTGTTTGAAATACATTTCGAAGAAACATGGATGTGGATCATAAAGAAATACCAATAGATAATTACGTATAAACAGCCTCGGATAATGAAGAGATTGTGAAATAACCCTTAACTTGTACTTTTCCTTGGTTGGGGTAGGTTAACCTCCTGTATAATGGTGAAATAATTGTTATTAAATTATAAAAGAATCATATACATTAATATGATATCATATATGATCTTTTAACATTGATTTGTTAATAATATCTTAGTATTATCGTTGATTCGGGTGTTAACTTACT
Organism: Viscum album; assembly: GCA_963277665.1. Lineage (NCBI taxonomy): Eukaryota > Viridiplantae > Streptophyta > Magnoliopsida > Santalales > Viscaceae > Viscum > Viscum album. The sequence goes on along the minus strand of OY728166.1, from coordinate 903,499,384 downwards.
CGTTTTATTTTATATGTTTTGTTACGTAAGCCATGTTTGTAATGGATAGGTTGTATATTATTAATATCCAGAATGATATCAAGTCCTTAAACATTATTTTTAAATCTTCAAATGATAATTATACTTGAATGGATACGATGGAGAATGAATCTCATCGCGTTCCTGGAGACGGTAGTCCGTACGTACGCACGAGCGACAATATTATTCTTTTGATATTAAAATAATATATAAATGGATGGTATATCATATATACAGAATAATTAACATGTTATATTTATTATTTACATGATTTACACATCATTATTATACCCATCCAAATAATAATATATTGAATAACAATTACACCACGACGTGGAGACGGTAAGCCATACGTACGCACGTATGGTGACATGTTATTCAAAGGGTGGATAGAATACTGAATATGGTTGTACCATATTTATAATAGCATCAAAGTATATATAAGATACTGGAGTTTTTATTTTTGAATGGTAATAACAAAGAAAGAAGAAGTGGAAGATGAAAGGAACTTGAAAAGGGGTGGTGAAAACATTACCTCTTCTTCGGGTTCTTCCTTTTGATTTGATCAAAAGGGCTCCTTAGGTTTGGTTTCTGATCAAACTAAGGACTATAGGTTGTATTGAGGGAAGTTGAGAGAGTATTTGGGAAGGGTTTGGCCGAACCAAAAGGCTTTAAAGGTGTGAAGAAATGAGAATGTGGAGTGCCCTTTTATAAGAGGGGTGTGGGGAACCTTTGGAAAAGCTAGAAATATTAATTTATAATAAATTAATATTCGGTTTCTAATAGCTCCAAAGTTGATTATTCAAAGGTTAAGGTGGGGATAGGTCGCGAACCATTCAACAAATATAATTTAGACAGGTTTGGGTTACTATATTAACCTTATCTTTTTGTTTTAACTCTTAGTTAATTAGTTTGACATTTACCATGTCACATTGGATTTGTATATTATATAGTTAATAAACATACTATATACATCCAAGCGACCCACAAGTGGTCAATTAATGATACAAATATCATGATATAAGTATCTTGGCCTAACCTTAGATTTTTAGGAATTTAATATCAATTAATAATATAATATTTGTTTTAAGAACTCTTTTATGTCAATTTTGACACTATTCAATAGTTGATTTTTTTTGAAACTCATAACAGAATGATTACTTCGACCAAAGTTAACTAAATCAATCCTAACATGTCATATTAACCTATAAAATTAGTGTAATTAATTAAAAGTCTCAAATTATATTTATTTGGGTATTTATAATATCAATTATTTTAATTTGTCACTATTATGGTAATTACTGCATCATAATTGTGTCATAAATGAATTAAATTATTTAAAGTCTAAAAACTATAAATAAAATTTCATTATGTAGTAAATAGTTTTATATTTATAATGAATATTTATATTCGAAAATCCAACATATATAACCCTATGTAAAAATTGTTTTTCTAAAAGATATATGCTTATGTCATTTTTGTACTTATTTTAACTTAATTAAAATTAAGTGTCCCTATCACCTACAAGTGGCTCCATGGGAACCCAAAATCGACCCAAAGATACCTATGGTCGAACATGTATCAACCAATAAGTCTAGATCACGTTTTAGGGTAATTTAGTATTATTATAATATTATTTTTTAACCCTTATTTACCGGATTTACCTTAACCATGGTAAATAAAATATTTACCGAAGTAATTATTCAAAATGTCTAAAAATAAAAGTTACCTATTTACACAATTTGAACATCCTGATTCCAAATATGGAATCCATTTTTCCAAATTCAAAACACAGAAGTGGCAGAAATTAATTTAAAATTAATTCCCATTGTAAAAACAAAACGCGTGTTTTTAAGAGATAATAACTATCAAAAGATTGATACTTGTTTATGTCCGGTTTAATTGTAAAATTATGTCCAATGACCAACATTGTATTAAATGGTAAAATATATTCTAAATATACTTTAAAACCACTCAAATTCATAATTTATCACTATTAATTATTTTGATTAAAATAGTTGTTTTTAATTAAAATTTAGTAATTTTCACTATTCATCAAAATATTAAAGTTATCCGAAAAGTACCAAAATTTCACCTTAGGCTAAATTCGATATTCTGAATCCAAAAATGAAGTCCATTTTGAAATATAAAATATATATAATTTCAAAAAGTAGGTATTACTATTCATAACGGCTAGTTTGATTGGTTTTGGTGTGTTAGAACTCGGTGTTGCGTACAACACACGCTATCACACTATTCAAAGAGAAGAATACCATAGAAGCTTGGGGTGTTACATTTATGATATAATTATAGTTATAAAATTATAATATCCCATCCATCATCTTATCTTTGAATCCATAGGAAAATGATAATGTCTCTTGTATATATGTGTTGACTACCTCCTCCACGAGGCGATGTGGATAATTTTTTATTTTATTTTTATGTGGATGGTAATAATGATAGATTTTATGAATATATATGATTTAAATGATAATATAATGATTATTTAAATCCTAATTTTTATTTACCGTTATTTCATTCTATCTATTGAATAACAGAAACAATATTCGTGTGTACATACGACCAACCATCTCCATGAACAAAGTGATTCATTTTCCAAAATCTAATTTTTATGTGTGATTATGAAAAAATATATAATTAATATATATGATATTTATATCATGGTTAAAATTATGGATATTATTTAACCCTGATAAAATTAATATGACTAGAACTACGAATCAAAACATACATGAAAAAACGAATTAGTTATTACTCCAAACATGATTTTAACAAGGACTTGTTAATAAATAGATGATAAAATGATATAATTAAATCATATATGGTATTGAATATATGTTTATGTGTTTTTAATATATTTATATTAATCATAAAATTATTATATTGACCTTTTTAACACATACGATGGAAATCAAACTTGTGGTAAGGGATTTTCGTCTCACATTTACTTTTTCAAGACACATGCCATATTCACCTATTGATTAATATATGATGTGTATATAATACATATTAATTTTTTTGTAATTATTCTAGTGAGAATTATAGGGAATTAAAAATCAATATAATTTTATTTCTTTCGTGGAAAATATGATTGAAAAGTTTCCAAAATGGTAAAAGATTTACATTTCGATCACATTTTAATCGGGATTATTTATTCATGAATTTTCAATGATGGAAATTATATGATAAAATAAGGATAAAAACATTTAATTTTATTATCCTATAATTACTTAAATAAAATACATGTTTTCATTTCATTTTACTCTCTCTAATTACTCGAGGGATATAGAGAATTGTTTTAAGGAAAATATACTTTATTTCTCTCTTTAGTTGAAAACCCTTTCACATCCTAGTCTATGATTTCTAAAAATGTTTTCAAGAATTTTTTGATTATTATATAATTACTTTTTGAATTAATTTTTACCCATTATTTAATTTTCAAAAACTGTTTTAAATGGAATATTATTGTCATTTTATAAAAGAGGTGTATTTTTAATTTTCACAAAACATGTGAAATGAAAATTTGTTTTAACTTTTATGGATTGAAAATTATATTCACTAGCATGAACAATTTATTAATTAGTTCTTACACTATAATGTTATATGTTTATTTTCAATGGAAATTATTCTCCCAATATTATTTCTACTTTTAGTTTTATAAAATTTTTATTTTCAAATTAAAAATTTATTTCACTTAAGAATGATTCAATGATCCTTTTATGAAATTTATATTCATAAACAACCACAAAAATAAATGTTTTTTATGATTTTAACGGGATATGATACAATTATACTATCATTATTATTTATTTGGATGGTTTACAATTATTTATGATATGATGGTTAAGAAATCCATTTATTTTCCTTGTGTTATGCTATGATGGATTTTTGAAATGATTATATATCTTGTTTTCTTTCCATGAGTTCTGATATGATGAATGTCTGATTATATTATTGCACACATAATTATGGTTTTCATTATGTTATGTGTGGGACCGATATATCCCTCTAATGACTTGGTGAAAATATTATATCTCATGAGATAAATATGGGAAACATGTTTATGTGTTTGATCATTTATGGGAAGCATGTCGATGTGCTTAATCCACTATCAGAAACAAGTCGATGTGATTGATCTAATATGGTAAATATGTCTTGATTATTGATTCGTTATGATTTAATGTTCTTAGTAGTTATCCTTGAAATAGGAAATGGTTTCTATACTTATGATGGTGTAACAATTTTATGAAATTTCTTTATTATTCACGACTGACACATTTTGATTTCTCTCTCTTATGATTCATGTATTTTAAAATGCTAAATATTTATAAAAAGACTGATGTTTTTTATCCATGATATATTGGGTATGAACTTGGTAAATTATGTTCATTATCTCATGCTCGTACAGTTATCTAATTCATGTATATGATTATCAATTAATATATACAATCTTTACACTAACTGAACATATTACCTCACCCTTTATTATGTTTTCCTTCACCAGGTTATGAATAAAAGTTTCAAGTATGGTATATCTAAAAATAGTATGGAATGGGGAGATCATTATGTGATATATTGAAAATATTTTAGGAAATAAGAAGACTATGTATCTAGTATCCAAATAAAATAAACCTTTATAGTTCTGAGGAGTGTATTTGTGAAATATATTGAATATTAATCTAATGTGATAAAATATTTATGTATCAAAATCTAGGTTTTCTATAATATAAATGAAAATTTACTAATATTCTCCACTATATGAATTTCTAAAAAATTTATATACTTTACTTATTTCTCGAGTGAATTTTATTTGAATGAATGTCCCACTTATATATACTCATCCCCAAGACCATTTTTCTCTAATATGTTCCATTATTTCTTGTAAATATTTCTTTTTAAACTTGTGAATGATTTCTTTTAGAATTTACTTTTAAATTTTTTGATGTTATGATTTTACAATTTCACATTTATTAAGATTAAGCTATATTTTTATTAGCCTTATCCTTAGAAATAACTTCACATTAATCCTTATTAATCACATAGAATACATGGATAACCTTGTTAGGGATGATTCATATTACAATCTTTTCTTGTTATTTCCTACCCTACTCTATGTATTTTCATTATTATCAAAAACATAGTGATAAGAAGATGGTTCCATGGTGGAAGGGGTGTATTTACTAAAATGGATAAGTGTGTGGGATGAGGGGGTTCATTGGATATTAGGAATTATTTTTACTATATATTCAGTTTAATTTATTACACACCTAATAAAAAAATAAAAAATAAAAAATAAAAAAATGGGATGTTTCTTGGATAGTTAAAAATCACTCTTTACGTGACCAATGATTATTTTATTTGTAATTCAGTGGTTGATCTGAGACTTATAAAAAATAAAATTTTGAGAAAAATAAGAAAATGAAAATAATTCATTAGGGTTTATTATTATTTTTACTTCATTGAATCACGACCTTACTTTGATTTGTTGTAAAAGGGGAGAGATCATTCTAAAGGGAGAATTTTTCATTGAACTTTCATTTATTATCATGAAAAAATCCCTAAAGATTAACCATATTTTTGAGATATACCTATTTTACATCATTTACCTACATATCATTAAGACCACAAGTTATTTGATCATAATAGTGATTCTTTCATGATTAATTGTGATTTCGTATCATTAGGGTGGAGACAGTAGATGCATTTCAAGCCTATGGTTAGAAGCATGATTCGAGGGATGAGAAAAAATCCATTTACATTTGTTACCTTGTTTATGAGTGAAAAAAATTGGAACTAAGTTAAATTTTAAGTGTCATTCACATTGATCTGGAAAAATGCATGATTTCTCACTTGAGCGTTTTTGAAGGGAATACCCACTGGCTGGTCGGGCGGGGTGATTTTAATTTTTGGTATGAGGATTAGACCGGTGTGAAGCTCTTCTTCCCAGGGTGTCCAGCTCCATCTATTTCCATCAAAGAGGCTAGTAGCCATCCTAACTTGATTAATGTTGTCCTGAATTATGAGCAGATGAACATTTTCTCCAGCATCATCCTCACCGACAAGTTGGACCGTTACTGCTTCACTGGCGCGTCATCCGGAAGGCTATCCTATAACAGCTACATATATACTTTCAGTGGCCATGGCATGAGGGACTATATGGCTGTGAATCTTTGGTGTAAGGAGATCCCGAGGAAATTATTCTTCATCATTTGGCGTATCTGCCATCACGCTCTCCCGATGGACGAAAATATTCAGAGACGAGGGGTGAGTATGGTGTCCCGCTGCCAATGCTATCTTTTCCCGTAGGTTGAGACTACGAAGCATGTCTTTGTTCATGGAGACTGGGCAACGAACCTCTGGGGGTCAATGGGGGTGCTCTTGTACATCGACTGTAGAGGGGATTCGTTCCAAGAGGTGCTCAAGAGATGGTTTTGCGACATTGGATCTGCCGATGTGGAAAGGAAGGGATGGGATGTCACAGTGGTAGCTATTTGTTGGATTCTTTGGGAGGCAGGGAACAAGGTAATAGATGGTGTGTCACCCTCTGCCATCCTCCTGCATGCTTGCACTAGAGCATTGGTGGCAGAGCTTGGTCAGCTCAAACACAGTATTGAAGGTTCAATCACTTTTTGCTCGCTTGTGCCTAGAGCTCCAACTCTGCATGGTTCGCGCCCCAAAAATCAGGGCAAGTGGGTGAGGTGGTTTCCACCTCTGAGGGGACTGAAACTTAGTGTTGACGGATTCCTTATTGATGGGGAGATGAAAGGTGGTGGTTTGGATCACAACCCCTATGGGTCGGTCATTCTTGTCTTTAGTGCCTACTTGGGCAGGGGCACTTCCTTGGGTGCAGATATTCACATCATGCACACCAGACTTGCTTTGTGTGAGCGCTATAATCTTAAGGTGGAGGAGATTGAGTCGGACACAGCGGTTTCTGTCCAGTTGCTTTAAGGAAGGGCTGATCCCCCTTGGGACCTTTTCTATCTGGTTCGTCATTGTAGATGTAAAATCAAGCAAGGCATGTCTCTCAAGCATATATGGCGCGAAGGGAATCATTCAGCAGACGACTTAGCTCGAGAGCGAGGAGCCGAGAATGAGCTTATTGTTTATAGTTGTGTGGGATCCTTACCCAAGAGTTGCAACAAGATTATTCTGGGCGATGCGCTTGGTCTGCATCACATTAGACCTCCATAGTCCCTTGTGGATTACCCCCATCTTTGGCCTTTTGTTTGTCTGTTTTCCCCTTTTCTAATAAAACAAATTAACTTTCAGTCAATGAAGAATTACCATGTGATGCCTAAAATTTTAATTCCCAATTTAATCAATTTATTTTATTGAAATTGAAATACAAATATTGGTATAGTGAACATCATTTATATCTTTTAGAAATTTCATACATGAGGAAAGGCATGAGTTTTTGTGTGGGGTATTTGGTTACTATATTTCATCCAATATTTTTGAATAGAAAATTTATTGATTATTTTAATTAAAATTATAATTCATTCCAAAATATTTAATATTTTATTCATATTTTTGTAGGAGGATTTTAAAATTAAATTAAATTAAAAAAATTTGAAGGATATCAATCCATGATGTAAAGTATTCCCCGTTATATACGATAATTAAAGACTTGATTATTATGCTTGAAATTTAATATTCAAGCAGAAATGTGAAAAAATATTTAAAACAATAATTCAAATCATGAATCACCTGTTCACATTTTAAAAATAATCAGGGATGTGATAAAAATAATGAAGAAAGGATAACAACACCCAAGGATAGACCATGAAAAATCACATAGTGAAACCATATGTCACACCATGAAACCTTGTTACAAGAATTTTTAATTCTAAATTTCTAAAATTTAATTACCAAACCACATACAAAATCACTGATAACCCCATGGTTAACTAGAAAAAAATTAATGTATTATTTTATAACATTTAATCCATTTAGAATGTTATTCAACCTATATGTTCATGGTCTTGAAAATCCTCTAAAATTATTTCGTGATAGTTTATTTCCCTAAGATAACATGTTATCATCTTCCACCAGGATGCTCCATAATTCTAGTGGAATTTATTTTATATTCTTTTCCCCTTATCTCGCACTCTCATGAATATAATGTGGGGGAACGTTTCTCATGTTATGAGTGATTTAATAGTAATGAGATTGTGTTAATTGGATATTTTTTACATTAAATTTCATTCTTTAAAATTAGATACTCTCACACACAATATATATATATATATATATATTAAATAATGTTTATAAAAAATTAAATTAAATATATAAGTTATGAATACATTAATGTTCTATATAAGTACAGATCTAGATAGAAAAATCATGAAATGAAAGATACTTTTTCCAGTTATAGCCACCACACCACTAAGGTATGACACTTTAGACGATGCATGTATAATATAATATACCATTACTATTAACGGATCAATATCTCTCTACTATTGATGTATGGTGTCCCCAATATAATATATGATCTCATATTTCTAAATATTATGTTGGAGATCCTCTATATATAACTAATAGAATATTGTCAACTAGTGACGAGGAGGTGGAGGAGTTGGATACACATGTTTAATGTTTTTCTGTATTTTGAAAAAAAAAATTAATGCATAAATGATTTAATCATATCATAAATCATCTCTCCCAACTATTAAATCCATTATTTCAAAGAAATATATATTATTCTTGTATACTTTGTTCCTCAAATATGTACTTGTACAACTGAAAAAATTGTTAATAGATACATCAACCATATATCTTTATATGTAACTGGAGTGTCCCTCATTTATAAAAAATAGTTGAAACAATTTCCTTCCCACACTCATATATGAAGGTCCTTTATATGATTTACTCTTCAAGAGTATCATATGTAGAATATTTGAAAAAAATATTTGTAATAAAAAATATATATTATTTATAAAAAAATTAAATTTCATCTGAAAATTTTATAAACTACATGTAACAATTTTTTAGATATTTCCATTTTTTATCATTTATTCCATTTTCCAATTTTTATGGTAAGATGAGGGAGAGGTTGGGGAAATATATATGGAGTCTAGTGATAGAGTTCTCAATTTTTCAAATATCTTAACCATAATGTGTTATTATATTAATGTATACCCTTTTCAAGATAATATATATGTGTATATTTCATTCACCTAGATATATTGATGAGATCGTAAAAGTGATTGAAATATAAGAAAATAGAAATAATTAATAATATTTTTTAGTTATTATACCAGAATTCAATTAAAATAGTTGTCATTTCATGTGAAAAAATGATTCCTACTATCATATTTTAGTAAAATTATCCCTTGAAATTTTATCTAAAAAACCTTACATTTGACACAAATTTTCATATTTTCTTTCCCTAGAAGTGAAATATAGAGCTAAATTTATCTTAACATCCACCCATCTCTTTATGGAAAAATAAATATTCTAGGATAAATAAAATAGTTATCATAAGGTTCACTAAAATGGTCTCCCATAAAAGATATAGTGTCTTTTGGATGACACTTATTAAATCAGGAAGCAAAATGAATTATTTTTAAAGCTTGTATTGCCAAACAACTCATATTTTTTTAAATTTGATCAGGTAGGGTTACCCTTACCAGAAAACATAATAAAAATACTCTAATACTTTTTAAAATAAGAGATAATTTAGGTAAACTTATTCTACCACATCTACCAACCCTATAATTCTTCTCTTTTAATATAATAGTAGGAAACTCATGTGCTGAAGAATACACAGGCTCCTCAATGTTAGAATATGGAGTCTCCTTAATAGTAGAATATGGATTCTTCTACCCAAAATATCGAGAAAACTTAATTGTTTTGTTAAACATTTCCTCTAAACTAAATTAATATACTATTAGTACAATATGATATAAATATAACTTTTTATGTATAAAATTGAGTAACAATTTGAAAATAGTACACACAAAATTATAAAATATTCACTATATAGAATATTATTTAAATTAGATAACATAAATAATGAGATAAATTCTAATGGAATTTATGAGACATGGGATAATTTGTATAAGATGATATAAATATATCTTTTTTCATATAAATTTGAATAAAAATTGCAAAATGTTACACATAAAACTAAAGCAAACACACTTTTAAGCATATTTATCATTATAATTGACTTATATAATGAGATAAGTTCGGATACAATTTATGAGACATAAAATGATATATATAGAATAAAACAAAACAAAAGTTACATTATAAATTAAGAAAATATTAAAAAAATGTTAATATTTATATTTAAAGAATTATCAATAATTAAAATTATTTATTACATTTGTTAAATTATTTTAATTAAATAAAAAATTAAATTTGAAAAATATTTCACGTTTTAAAAAAATTGAAAAGATAAATTGGAAATTAATATGTAGTTCATGTAATGTTAGGAGATAATTGAACTATTGTTTTCCCAAATTCTCACTTCATGATCATTTTATATAGCTTGAACCATATATACACCATGGTCGACAATATCCAAGGATAATATTATCATTGATGTAGGGATTTACATAATTCGTCATCATCAAAATAAACTTATTCATAACAAAAATATAGTGTTTTTTCTTAAAAATGATATATCACTGATCATTTAATGAATCAAGAACATATACAATTTGGTTTTCATTTGTTTAAGTGATAAAAGGGTTATATGTGTAACCAAATCTATTAAGATCTACTAGTTTCATTATTAATTCAATATGTTTGACAATAATTTTTCCAATAACCTAATTAATCCTAAATAGAATAACTTAAGATTTCATGTAATCAATCTCTAATATATATTAAATAACTCCTTAATATTCACCTTATGAATATATTATGTTTTTTTTTCATTTCCACTTGATGAATGAATTACATTAGTGAAGAAAAATATACCTCTATTCTGAACTACACTTATATTATCAGGTTCTTTGGTATAAAACATATAGACATTAATTCAATAACTAGACCATGTTATGATATTTGAACCTGTATAGCTTTCTAACAATCTTAATATTTATAATTAATCCAATTCATGAGTCAAAATCACTATAAACCAAAAAAATGTTTTCTTCCTCATTTAGTACACACATATCATTATTCTTTAGATACTATTGTTTTAATGGATCAATATATGATATAATATATAAATGGAAAAAAAATTATTAAAAATGTATAAATTTTCATTTACTATCAACTCACTTGGAAGTGACTTTATTTTTTAGTCATGAGACCACTTTCCCCTATAAGAAACTCACTCATTGAGAGTTATAGGAGAACTGGAATTCTTAACTATTGAAAAGTACTCCATATAAAACTCTACCACCTCTACAGATATATTCTTTCATATATTAGAGGCTTTAAGTAAATGTTAATTCTTAATATACCCTTTTAATATATATATATATATATATATATATATCATTTTTACACATCCAATATAAGTATACGTGTCTACATGGAATTATTTATCAACCCAAATGAACCATTTAATGCACCATGATATTAATAAAATACGGTGGAAAGTATATTTCTAGTTGAAAAAGTATACACAATATATCATTCTATAATATGTTCAATGAATTTAGATTAATAAATTTTCTATAAATAGAATAGAAGAAATAAAAAATCTTGAAGATAATAATTGTGACATAGATGTGTAATATTTTATATAATGTAAATAGTGGTAGTTGTTTTACCATAACATGAAAATCATGAGATTATATACCTATTGACTTCAAAAAATTTAATTTTTACACATTTTTTACATTTTGTGAATAACCTTGAGTGTCAAAACCAGATGTCACGTTTAGGTAGTTTATTAATTTTTTCTACTATCATTCATTTGGAATTTTTTTGGTATTTTTAGGTTGTTTTTGGGAGGTTTAGGAGTGATATTGGCATGTGAAGGGTTAGTTTACAGTTTGGGAAAACCATGTGGAATTTCTAGGTAACTGTGTATCTTGTTATATTATCCTATAAGAGGGAGCATAGATGGTTAATGGTTAATCCAAATGACACATACTTATCCAAAAACATTGAAACACCGGACATGTAACAACCCAATTTTTTTCAATGGAAATTCCCTTCTCATAAGTATGTAATAAAATCACATGAAAACACAACATAATGAGCTACTAAGTGCTTAGTGACCTTTAAACATAAGTCTGTCGCTTCTGTGTTTGGAATTTCAAAAAACCGGCATACACGGTTGTAATCAGTAAGATATTTGGAGTCCGATATGGAAAACTAATTTTTTTGGTGAATAGTAACCTAACCTAATGAATAGTAACATACCCTTATGAATAGTTTATACCCTAATGAATAGTAACCTCACCTATGGTGCTATAAAAATAATATTCATGTTGGAAGTATGTTATACCTATATTTTAGAATAAGTTAATGAATGTTTTAAAACGGGTTTGGATAATAAAATTATCATTTTAATTAAATATTAAAATAATCATATTTAGAAAATTATTTTTGAAAAATGGATTTCTTTTTTGGATTCTACACGTCAGAAAATTGTTAGGGTGAATTTTTGGGATTTTTCTTAAATACTTTAGTTTTTGATGAATAGTAAAATACGGCAATTTACCATATATATACATTATAAGGTAAAGAGACTCTTCCTAGCATCATGGATTATGTCACCACCCATGGTTTGAATTCACATGACCCATTTACTATTCTTGGTCATGGAATACTTACTATTCTTTGTCTTTTTAAGAAATAATAAATTAAGGATTATAATATCATGAAATCCCTCCTCTCCTCCACTATAAAAAACCCCCTTCACTCCCCCGTCTCTTCACCCCTCTCAAGCCTTGTGCCTTTCCATTATTCTGCCCAAATCACTCCCCAAGGTCCTTCCCAACGTCCAAAAGCTCTCAGCCTCCTCAAAATACCAAAACCTCTCCCCTTAAGAGGTTCTCAAAAAGGAAGTCTCAAGAGGTAAATTTCTCTTCCCAATTTCTTCTTTTCTTTTAAGTTCTTTTCTTTTTTATTTCTTTCCTAACCTCCCTTCACTATAACATAATGCTAAATCTAGTAACATAAATGTACTGGAATGTCTTAATGATAGTGGTATATTTCATTATCTTCTCTCCTTTTCCCACTATTTTATTTGAAAGAAATGAAAGCACCGTTTGAGATGTGCTAATTTAGCACATTCAAGGACAATAGTTTATCAATTTCTATTATTATATTTAATTCTAGTAATGAAAACATTTGTTTTATAGTTGAACCAGATTATTATATATGTAATATATACTATTTTTGGTTCTGTAATCCTTTTGTAAAAATGGAATTAAGTTATAAACCAAAACACATTCATTGTAATCAAATCCACCAATTAACAAAAACTGTTATCTCTATGGTTATATATATTATAATTATACTTCACTATAAGTAACCTAATTAAAATTAAAACCATGTATTCACTTGTATATTAACTAAAGAATATTAATTCAATACTAGACAACCACTTTCATCTTTCATATAATCCAAACTTGAATATAAGTGAACCGATCTTTTAAATCCAAGCAAACAAACGATCTTGAACAATGAAATTGAACATTGTAACAAATCAAAAAGGATTTTAATGAAATAAAAAAAGTTATAATAAATAAATTCAATATAGAAGAGGTTCTGGACTTATTAATTAATAATCTTAATTTGTTTATTCAGGTTGTTAATAACAAGTGGAGAACACCAACGGATTTAATGTAAGGGATCCTCTCCTTTTTTCTCTTAATCAAGATTGTTCTCTATGCTATGCATTTTTGTGTAATACCAAATGATGGGTTATGTTTATACACCTTCCCCATACTGACCTAATTTTTTATAAGTGATGAGAAACCCCTTATCTCTCTCATAAATCCCTCTTAGTTTCACCCGATACCATGCTAATAAACCATGATAGATTCTACCCGAACTTCCTTTATTCCTTCGGGTTTCTCTATCTTTCTTTTTACAAAAATGTTGTTGTCTATTATTTTATTTAGAACTCCAAAATTATGTTATTTTTCTCCAAAATCATGTTTTAAGATCCATCTCTCATTCTCTTTCATGGATATATGATGTTTTATATGAATCTCTCTTCAATACTTCCCAATAAGCACACTCGTTTTAAAGGAACTTCCCGAACTTTTACCCAATTTAAAGTGCACTCTATCTTCTATTTTAAGACCGAATTATATTTGTAAATTCTTTATTTTTATTATTAAAAACTTCTTGGTTCAATTTTGGTTTTATTTAAAATAATGCTTCTTTACTATTTTAAAAGCTCTCCAGTATTTTCCTTAAAACAGCACAAGAATGTTTTAATGCTAATGTCTCTAAAATTCATTTATCATATGTTGTCACTTATGTTTGAAACCACTTACCATGTTATATGCCTATTTTAACCTATGAAAGTCCATGTTTTTTCTAATTCTTTCCTTACATGGACACTTTCATGATATGCCCATTGGTTAAAATATATGTCATGATTGTGGTACCCAATTATTTCCATGGGTACCCTTAGTTTGTGTATGGTTGATTATGTATGATTGTATATGTGGTAAGAATATTTATTTGGAAAGAATATTCATGATAATGTTGATATGGGTGCGCCCAGATAGCGCTCGAATGCATTGGGTAAGGTTAAGTCTCATGAGATGCGATGTGAAACGGGATTGGAGGTTAGCCTTGACCCTTACTAAAATGGGAAACAGGATTGGCGGTTATCCTTGACCCGTACTAAATATTCGATTTATGATTCTACTAAATTTATAGGATCCCATTTTTATATGATCCCTTGCTTATATTAAATGATTTTATAAGTTTCATGCTTTGGATATCATTATTTCATGCCTCTTAACTCATGTGCTTGAGATGTATCATTATGTTCATTCCCTTACTAGGATTTTTAGCTCACCCCTTTGTTAATGTGTTCCCCAGGGTACCCTATGCAGATGTAAGGGCTCAAATGAAGTTAGAATCTCTTTATGGAGATTAAATAAAGAAGTTTTTTTATCCTCATGTTTTATGATATATGTACCTAGTCTTCCAAGACACTATACTTATAGATCCTTGGCTTGTACTATGATGATTATTTATGATTAAAATCATGAAATGTTTTATATAAAGGGATCGGGTCTCTATAGTTGGCATCAGAGGATGGTCTAGTTATTTTTAGAGATTATGAATAGGGAAACATAGTGATAACCTTAAGGATGAGACTAAGTATAAGAAAACAGTCCTAAATTTTGGTGAGTATAGAGTAAGTGGTTTATCAAGCAAATACATACCTATCTGGATACGAGCAGGGAGAGGTGGCTCTAGCACATATGTATCTAGGGGTAAAACCCAAAAACACCTCTTTGAATTAGACTCGAATAGGAACTTGTGCATGATAACAGGCCTTGCTGCACTCTTGGTTATGACACTCCCGAGGGATATGCATCGGTAGATTCATGAGCTTAGTACAAACCATTATTAAGGGACAAAAGGAAGATCATAAGAGTATAAGAAAAGAAATAGATCTAGGATAACCTAGATATAAACCAAAGGAATCAAAATTTGGGATATACTACTTCTTTATAAGTTTATGCTTTTATGTTCGAAGTTTCTTTTTATTATTAATAGCTTTGTATTCAAGACCTCTAATTATATGTTCTTTTTTATAGATAATGGTGAGAAATAGAAGAACACATTCCAACAATCAATGTGAAATACAATGTGATGATTTCCCTAATGACATTTCTGATGTGACGAAAGAGGGTAGTCAAAACGTCATGGCAGTACTTGCTCAGCTGGCTTCAGTAATGAATAATAACTTGAATCACGTGGAACATCCTCCTCCTCTAAGGAAAGAGAAAGTTTTCTTAGAATCCTTCATGAGGCAAATGATTCCCATGTTTAGCGAGTCTTATAATCATCTCCTCGTAGAAAAATGGATTAACTCCATTGAAAAGATTTTCTCTATCCTCTAGTGCATGAGGGAAGTGAAAGTTGTACTGGTAGTCTATCGTTTTGATGGGGAAGTTGATCAGTGGTGGGCACTGATCAAGAATAGAAAATCCCAAGAGGAAATTGATTCCATAGAATGGGAGGAATTCAAGAGGATGTTTTTCAACAAATATTTTCCTCAAACCCTCCGTCTCAAGACAGAAAGAGAGTTCCTTGGACTCAAGCAAAAGGAATATGAGTCCATCGGGGCATATGAAACAAAATTTACAATGCTTGAAAGGTACGTCTTTGGCTTTGTCATGAACACTAAAAAAAGGTGGATTACTTCTTTAGCGGACTAAAGCTGAGCCTACAAAAAGTGTTGGCGATTCACGACTTGAAAAGCTATGAGGATATTTTTTGTTGTTCCCTAATGGTTGAAATGAAGATTGGAGACTCTCAGTGGCCTCATGGGCCTAGTGAAAAGAAACATAAAATGGATAACAACATGGGTGGTTCATCAAACAAATCCCATGATGGAAAGAAGCCTCACTTTCCCCTTTACTAAAATTGTGGGAATAAGCATCTCAGTGACTACCTCAAGAGAAACAATATTTTCTTCAAATGCAGAAATTTTGGTCATCGGGCCAAGAACTGCCAAAGGGATATGAAAAATCCCGCTAATTTTGAAGAATAAAGGATGGTTCAGATCAACAATCAGCCTGTAGTGAAATGTTATAATTGTAAGAAGCTTGGGCATTATGCAAAAAATTTCCCTAAGATGAGGGTTGTAGGATGCAATCATCAACTACATCCAAGGAAACAAGGAAGGGCATATGTTATCACTACTGTTGAGGTGGAGCTGGAAAACGATGTGGTGACAGGTACGCTAGTTATTCATTCAAGAATAGCGAATGTACTATTTTATTCTGGTTCTACACATTCTTTCATATATTGAAAGTTTAGTAGAACAATTCAAACACCACCTCACAATTTGGAGGGAAAGTTATCAGTGAGAACAGTGAATGGGGAAATTATTGCATCCATGGTTTATAAATCCTCCCCAATTAATGTTTTTGGACTGAACCTCCTAGAAAATATTTTCATACTTCCTTTAGTGGAGTTCGATGCTGTCTTGGACATGGATTGGCTATCTTTGTACAAGGACAACATCAATTGTCAGGAAAAGGGAGATCAATTTTCACATCCCAAAGCGTCCTCTAATTCTTCACAAGTGTAAGGAGAAAGATGAGTCTCCTTTAGAATCTTCATCTCAAGTTTGGATACTAATTCCTTGTGAGAAATCATATATAGCTCAAATGATTGGGAAAAAGGATAGAATCATTCTTAAATACATGCCCATCATGATGGATTACACTGATTTATTCCATAAAGAGTTTCCTGGTCTTCCTCCTAACAAAGAGGTTGAGTTATCAATTGAACATATCCCTGGATCTCTGCCAATCACAAAGACAAGTTAAAAAATGGCCACCGTAGATCTAGAAGAGCTGATGAAGTAGTTACAGGATAATATGGAGAAGGGTTTTATACGCCCGAGTGCTTTACCATGGGGTGCTCTAGTACTCTTCATCAAAAATAAGGATGGATCAATGCGCCTCTGCATTGATTATCGTGAGATCAAGTAAATAACTGTAAAGAACAAGTATCCCCTTCCATGGATAGATGAATTGTTCGATCAGTTTCATGGGTCCATTTATTTCTCTAAGGTGGAACTTCGGTCGGGATATCACCAACTAAAGGTGATAAAGGAAGATATTACCAAGACTGCCTTTCAAATGAGGTATAGACACTAGGAGTTCATAGTTATGCCCTTCGGAATCACTAATGCTCCATAAATTTTCATGGATTTAATGAATATAGTCTTTAGAGATTACCTTGACAAATTTGTGGTGGTCATTATTGATGATATTATGACATACTCCAAGAGCAAGGAGAAAAATGAGGAGCATTTGGAAACTATGTTAAAGACTTTGTGAAGTGAGAATTTTTATGAAAAGTATAGTAAATGTGAGTTCTGGATAGAGGAAATATCATTCATGGGGCATGTTATCACCAGGAAAGGGATATCTATGGACCCTTCCAAGATGAAGGCAATTGAAGAGTGGTTGAGCCCAACTTCGGTAACGGAGATCCACATATTTTTAGTTCTAGCTGGGTATTATCGACGATTCATGAGGAACTTTTCAAGATTGTCAAACCCAATGATCAAGCTGACATGGAAGGGAGTAAAGTTCATATGGACAAAGGAATGTGAAGAATGTTTCAAGGTGTTGAAAAAGAGGCTTATCATTGCGCATGTACGTACAGTCCCTACAAATGGAGAACTCTTTGTGGTGTATAGTTATGATTCTAAAAAAGGCTTAGGTTGTGCGCTAATGAAAAATGATCAAGTGATAGCCTATTCCCCAAGGAAGATGAAAATCCATGTGAAAAACTATCCCACACATGATCTGGAGTTGGCGGCTATGATCTTTTCATTGAAAATCTGGAAACATTATATCTATTGGGAAAATGTGAGATATATACTAACTAAAAGAGTCTCAAATATATATTCACATAGAAAGAGCTTAATATGCACCAGCGAAGACGAATAGATCTCATAAAGGATTATGACTGCTCAATCCACTACCATCCCGGTAAGGCAAACAAGGTGGCGGATGATCTAAGTTGAAAGGATCTTGTATCTTTACCAATGATGAGAATTGAAAATGATCTGATCTTCTTAGATTTGAAAAGGATGGACATGGGAATCATTAAGGGAGGAACATCATCAATCCTTTCTCAAATGATTGCTCAACCATCTATCTTGGAGAAAATAAAGGATGCTCAAATAAAGGATGTGGAAATTTAGAAAAGGGTGGAAGCTATTAAAAATGGGAAATCCCCTGATTTCAAAATTGATGAGGAAAGAGTTGTAAGATTTGGGACAAGATTATTTGTACCATCTGATCCAGAGATAAAGAAGTAGCTATTGAATAATGCACATAGCTCACCCTTCTCTATCAACCTAGGAATCACAAATATGTATCGTGATCTCTGAGAAAACTTTTGGCGGGACCATATGAAAAGGGAGATTTCCGAATATACATCAAAGTGCCTCATATGTCAGCAAATGAAATCTTAGAGACAAAAGTCTAAGGAGATGCTGCAACCACTACCCATACCAGCATGGAAGTGGTAGAACATTACCATAGACTTTGTCATTGGACTTCCAAAGACATATAGAGAAAAAAAATGCTATATGGGTCATTGTGGATCGTCTTACGAAGACAACTCACTTTATCGTGGTTCTAGAGGACTTCTCATTGGATCAACTTGTATGGATTTACATCAAAGAAGTGGTAAGGATGAATGGAATACCACTATCTATTGTATCCGATCATGATCCAAGATTCACCTAAAAGTTATGGAAAAGTCTCCAGCATGATCTGAGCATTGAACTGAACTTCAGTACGGCCTATCATCCTCAAACTAATGGCCAATCTGAGCGAACTATTCAGACATTGGAAGATATGTTGAGATCGTGTTCAATGGAATTCAAAGGAGGGTGGGACTAACATCTTCCACTGGTGGAATTCTTCTACAATAATAGTTTCCACTCAAGCATCTGAATGGCACCATATGAATCCCTTTATAAGAAAAGGTGAAGAACACCGGCATATTTGGATGAAGTTATTGAGCGTAAGTTGCTTGGACCTGAAATGGTCGAAGAAATAGCGGAGAAGGTAAAAACCATTCAGTAGCATATCAAGGCAGCCCAAAGTCGACAGAAGAGTTATGAAGATGACTGTCGATGAGTCCTTGAGTTCAAAGTTGGAGACATGTTATTTCTACGCATATCCCCATGGAAGAAGTTGATGAGGTTTGGGAAGAAAATAAGTTTAGTCCTAGGTACATCAGCCCCTTTGAGATCTGTGATCGAGTCGGAGCTGTGGCCTATCGACTGGAACTTCCACCTACCATTTAGAATGTACATGAAGTCTTTCATGTATCCCTCCTAAGAAATTACATACCAGACCCTTCACATGTACTCTCTTGAGAGGTGTTACAGTTGTAGGATGATCTCTCTTATGAGAAGCATCCAGTGAAAATCTGTGATCGTAGAGACAATTTTCTACGCAACAAGACTACTCATCTACTCAAGGTAATAAGGAGAAACCATAAGTATGAAAAGGAAACAAGGGAATTGGAGGAATAAATGAAGGAAAAGTACCCACACCTATTTTTGGATAAGAATGTAAAACGAAATTTTGAGGGCGAAATTTCATAAGGGGGAAAGAATGTAACGACCCAATGTTTTTCAATGGAAATTCCCTTATCATAAGTATGTCATAAAATCGCTTGAAAACACAAAATAATGAACTACTAAGTGCTATGTTACCCTTAAATGTAAGTTTGACACTTCTGTGTTCGGAATTTCGAAAATCTAGCATACACTGTTGTAATCAGTAAGTTATTTGGAGTCTGATAAGGAAAACTTAATTTTTCGGTAAATAGTAACCTACCCTAATGAATAGTAACATAACCTTATGAATAGTGATATACCTTAATGAATAGTAACCTCACCTATGGTGGTATAAAAATAATATTCAAGTTGGAAGTACGATATACCTATATTTTAGAATAAGTTAATGAATGTTTTAAAACTAGTTTTGATAGTAAAATTATTATTTTAATTAAATATTAAAATAATCATATTTAGAAAAGTATTTTTGAAAAATGGATTTCATTTTTCGATTCTACACATCAAAAAATGGTTATGGTAAATTTTTGGGATTTTTCTGAAATAATTGAAATTTTGATAAATAGTAAAATACGGTAATTTACCATATATATACATTATAAGCTAAATAGACTATTCCTAGCATCATGGCTGATATCACTACCCATGGTTCTAATTCACATAACCCATTTACTATTATTGGTCATGGAATACTTACTATTATTTTTCTTGTTAAGAAATAATAAATTAAGGATTATAATATCATTAAATCCCTCCTCTCCTCCACTATAAAAAACCCCCTTCACTCCCCCTTCTCTTCAATCCTCTCAAGACTTGTGCCTTGCCATTATTCAGCCCAAATCTCTCCCAAAGTTCCTCCCCACGTCAAAAATATATTAGTCTCCTCAAAATACCAAAACATATCCCCTTAAGAGGTTCTCAAAGGAGGAAGTCTCAAGAGGTAAATTCCTCTTCCCAATTTCTTCTTTTCTTTTAAGTTATTTTCTTTTTTATTTCTTTCCTCAACTCCCTTCACCATAATAGTATGACAAATATAGTAACATTAATGTACTGTAATTTTTTCATGCTAGTGTTATATTTCATTATCTTCTCTTCTTTCCCTAAACTTTTATTTGAAAGAAATGAAAGCACCGTTTGAGATGTGCTAATTTAGCACATTCAGTGACAACGGTTTATCGATTTCTATTATTATCATTAATTCTGGTCATGCAACCATTGGTGTTATGGTTGAACCAGATTATTATATATGTAATATATACTATTTTTGGTTCTGTAATCCATTGGTAAAAATAGAATTAATTTATAAATCAAAAAACATTCTTTGTAATCAAATCCAGCGATTAACAAAAACGGTAATCACTATGGTTATATATATAATAATAAAAATTTACTCTAAGTAACCTAATTAAAATTAAAACCATGTAATATCATTGATATGAACTAAATAATATAACTTCAATTATGAAAAATCACTTTCATTTTGCATATAATCCAAACATGAATATAAGTGAACTGAACTTTTAAAGCCAAGTAAACCCAGAACAATGAAATTGAACCTTGTAACTAATAAAAAAGGATTTGAATAAACTAAAAAGGGTTATAATAAATAAATTGAATATAGAAGAGGTTCTGGACTTATTAATTAATAAGCTTAATTTGTTTATTCAGGTCGTTTATAACAAGTGGAGAACACCAATAGATTTAAGGTAAGGGATCCTCCCCTTTTTACTCTTAATCAAGATTGTTCTCTATGCTGTGCATTTTTTTGTAATACCAAGTGATGGGGTACATTTATACACCTTACCCATACTGACCTAATGTTTTATAAGTGATGATAAACCCCTTATCTCTCTCATAAATCCCTCTTAGTTACACCTGATACCATGCCAATAAACCATGATGGATTCTACCTGATATTCCTTTATTCCTTCAGGTTGCTCTATCTTTCCTTTTACAAAATTTTTTTTGTCGTTTATTTTATGTAGAACTCCAGCATTCTGTTTATATGCTCCAAAATAATGTTCCAAGATCCATATCTCATTCTCTTTCAGGGATATATATGATTTTAAGTGAGTCTCTCTTCGATACTTCCCAATAAGCACACTCGTTTTAAAGGAACTTCCCGAACTTTTACCCAATATCAAGTGCACTATATCTTCTGTTTTAAGACACCATTATCTTTGTAAATTATGTATTTTTGTTATGATAACATTCTTGGATCAATTCTAGTTTTATATAAAATAATTTCTTCTTTACTATTTTAAAAGATCTATAGTATTTTCCATAAAAACCGCAAAAACATGTTTTAATGCTAATGTTTCTAAAATACATTTCCCATATGTTGTCACTTATGTTTGACACCACTTACCATGTTATATGAATATTTTACCCAATTAATGTCCATGTATTTTCTAATTGTTTTCTGACATGGACACTTTCATGATACACCCATTGGTTATGATTTATATCATGATTGTGGTACCCAATTCATTCCTTGGGTACCCTTATGTTTGTGTATTGTTGATTATGTATGATTGTGTATGTGGTAAGAATATTTATGTGGAAACAATATTCATGAAAATGTTGAGATGGGTGCACCCAGATAGCACTCCAATGCATTGGGTAAGGTTAATTCTTGTGAGATGTGATGTGAAACGAGATTGGCGGTTAGCCTTGACCCATACTAAAATGGGAAATGGGATTGGCGGTTAGCCTTGACCCATACTAATGATATGATTTATGATTCTGCCACATTTATATGAATCAATGTTTATATGATCCCATGATTATATTAAATGATTTTATAATTTTCAGGCTTTTGATATCATTATGCCATGCCTTCTAACTCATGTGCTTGAAATGTATCCTTATCTTCATTCCCTTAGTGGGATTTTTAGCTCACCCCTTTCTTCATGTGTTCCCTAGGGTAACCTATGCAGATGTAAGGGCTCAAAGGAAGTTAGAAGTTCTCTATGGAGATTTAATAAAGAATTTTTTTAGCCCCATGTTTTATGTTATATGTACTTAGTCCTCCAAGACACTAGACTTATCGATCCTTATCTTGTACAATGATGATTATTTATGATTAAAATCATGAAATGTTTTATGTAAAGGGCTTGGGTCACTATAGGACATAGTCCTTTCACACAGTTGATGAACAGTTAGTCAAACCACATGGCCAAAATGTGAATCATCTCTAGTAACCTAAAGGGGTGCATGGTTAGTGCACAATTTTCTAATCCTTGTATCCAGACAGTTTAAAAAATGTTAATTGAACCAAAAAAATACTTTAATACATGATACATCCTCTATTAACTTACTTATTTCTCCAATATCCCAGGCTCTTGACCTTAGGGATTCATGTGGGATATTTTGGAGTTCCCCTCCCTTTAGGTGATTAAATATGAGGAATCAATTGGCATTATATCTTGGAAACTCAAGGTATATATATGTTATTCATCATTATTCATTGTTTTACTATACATCCTCAATGTTTATTGGATGAAATCTTTTATTGGGGTCATTATCACTTAATCTATGGTTTTTTTCATTATCAAATGATAATTTTATTACATCCATCATAGAATTGCGTTTTTTTCGAGAATATTAATCTCCATAGTTGACTCTTTAGAAATCATTATGGTAAGTGTTTCCTCTTTTTTCTGTTTCTTGATAAATTGTTGAATTAGAGATTCTTGATTGGGAAATGCATGGTTTTGTGTTTTTTATCATTTACTAGATCCCTTTATTTTTTGTAGATTTTGGATCCCATGATGGTGTTGAAATTACATGTGTTTTGAGGTGGGTTGTTTTAAATAGAGTTTATTTTGTGAACAATACATGTTTTCTCATTTTAAATTGGTATGTATCAATTAATAAATGGAATTATTGATAAATATTGAAATTTCCTAATTTTAGAAACATTTGATGAATTGGATTTTTGAACATTGTTTTGCACACAAATACAAAAGAGGCATCTAATAGTGATGGAATTTATCAGCGCCAAAAAAATGTGCTGATAAAGTCCATATTTATGAGTGATAAAATAAGCACTGATAAAGGGCCCCCTTTATCAATGCTTTTTTAGAATTGATAAACAGTAAACTTTATTAGCGATTTATTTTTGTGGTGATAATGGTAACTCTTTATTAGTGCTAAAAGGATCATAGATAATGGTAACCCTTTATAAACACTTTTTTAGTTCTAATAAAGGTCGATAATAAAATGAAATAATTCAACTAATAAAAATAAAAAAATCTAACCATTTCATTAATTAAATTATTATTATTTTAAATGTATAAAATAAATATACATATATATAAATTTTAAAAATTAATAAATTGAATATATTAAATATATACATATGTAAAATGAATACAATGAAATAATTAAACAAATAAAAATTTAAAATGATTAAATTAAGAAAAATATTAAAAAAAATTATTAATTAAACAGTTATTAATAAAAATAAATAAATTTAATATATATTAATATATATTATAAATATTAATAAATAGTATAAAGTAAATATAGATATATAAAATGAATAAATTTTAATAATTAAAAATATAAAAAATGAATAAATTAAAAAATTATCTAAATATTTATTAACGAAAAAATTAATAATAAAAAAATGAATACACTATATATATATATATATATTAATTATAAATAGTAATAAAAAATATATTAATTATAAATATATTAAAAATTAACAAAACGTCATAATTAAAAACATATTAATGTCTTATTTGTTTTTAATGTTGTTTTATTATTCAATTTAATATATATCAAACCTTATGTGTTACAATGATTTCACACACACATACACAGACATGTATATGTAATTAATGAATTTTCATATACAACATGCATAGAAATATATTTACACAATTAATGAAATCCTATATAAAAACACATACACCTAATATCTATTTAATTTATTCAAATTTTAGTATATTTAAGAATTTAATTTTAACATGACACATTTAATATATTATGTTTTTAATTGGTCAGTTTTATATATTTATTTTTAATATTTTTGCAGTTTTTGTATTATTTATTCATTTTTAATATTTTAATATTTTTTATTTTGTTTTTGAATTTTATCATTTTCTATTATTTATTTACATATAATTATTTACTATGTTTTTAATTTTCAATATATATTTATATTTATTTCAATATATATATATATATCCATATTTTTTAAAAAAATTATTTAATTAATAAAAATTGTCCATTTTCAATGTTTTTAAACTATACTCATTTTGAAATATCCAATTTCACTCAATTTCAGAAAACATGTATTTAAGATTATATATCCACTAATAATGTTAAAAATATACATATAAATAAATATTTATAAATAAATAAATTTATTAATTTATAATTACTCTATTTAAAAAATTATAAATTTATAATTATTATATATAAATAAATATTTTTAAAAAATAATTAATTATATAATTATTTATAAATAGTTATATATATTAAAATAATTATAAAATTACAATAAATTTATCTAAATAATTATAATTATAAATCCTTTATGAGTGCTAAAATTTTAGTGTTGATACAAGGAATATTTATCAGCGCTTTATTAGTGTTGATAAAGATTGGTATTTATTAGCACTATAATAAAGTGTTAAAAAATATTTATCAATTCTCAAACATTAGCACTGATAAATATCTATTTTATCAGTACTTTTTATGCAAAAATAAAGCTCAAGATTTATCAATTCTAAAAAATCACTTTTAAATATCCCATTTTTCAGTGCATATCAATTTAGCACAGATAAAAGGGAAAATTATCATTTATTTTTGGGAAGCACTATTAAAATTGTCTATGATCTATTTAAAATAACCCTAATCACAACTTAGTCACTCGCAAATCTCATGATCTCGCAAAACTTCCTTACTACTGGTGTGAATCCTCTATATTCTCTCATTGAAATCATGACCGGAATCCAATGTATGTTATTTTCTACTTTTCCTCTATCCTTGTTTTATTTTTCAGGTTCAATATTTTTAATTTTTTCACTATTCTTAACCATGATGAACCCTACATCTCATCTCCTTACCATTGAAATATAAATATTTGTTCTATTTCATCTTTTTTCCTCCATAAAAATGGTTTCAAAGAAGGAGAAGTATGGTTTCATATTGTAAGGTTAGTTAACATATGTCCAAAACATATGTTTAATGGGTTTATTGGAATTACTGATTATATTTTTTGGGTAAGAAATTTCTTAAACATTTATTTATGTTTTTTATTCCTAGTCTCTGATACCCAGTTACCAAACAGTCGAGCTGTATTCCATAGGAAATAAAATTCCCCCAACACCTATAACCTATTCCCATATTTATTATTCTATTCTAATTACAATATCCCCAATATCCATATATAAGAAATTTGAATTATACCACTAACCCTTACTAACCTGACCCTCACCTAGAATACCCTCCCCCCACATTCTGATCAGCATTGCTCTATGTGAAACCTCTCTCCTTCACGAAATAATTGAATTTAACATTACACTATATGGATGCCTAATTCAATCTATAGAGATTCATCTTCATCTTTTATAGTAAGTTTATGTAATTATTTCCCTCGAAACCACCCAGTTTCTTCATATCGGTTTTGGGCAGAACAGAACCTTGTAGATGGTATGTCAAACTTGACTTTTTAGTCATAATTTAGGAATAATCATCCTAATTTATTGTTAAAAAGTCGTGTCTAATTAAATCTATAGATTAATTTAACAAAGAAAAATTCAATAACCAGAGGAGGGGGGGGGGGTCATAATATGTGTTTTATAATTAATTTATGAGTAGATATAGAATTAAATCAACATATAATTATAATTTTTAATGATATTGTTAACTATACTTCATCATATTATTTTTTCACTCTTGGATCTATGTGTATAATCTCTCTGTTAATCCTTATAGGATCCACAATATCTAAACATAATGGAAACCACAACCTCTCTCTCTCTCTTACCTATACCTACACAATGCCACCCCTAATTTATAAACTCATTCCATCTTCATATGAAACCACTATAAACTAGATCTCCATTTGTTGATGTGAAATAATCATACAGCACATAATAGTTTATTTACACCCCTTAAAGAAATTCAAAAAGTTAAAAGTAAACATCAACTAATATCCAGAAGCTTCTCGAAAGAGATACTCGGCCCAGATTCACGAAAGAGCTCTATGGTCAAGCTACGCGACAGGGCTACGTGGTTGAGCTACGCGATACGGATACGTGTCCGAACTACGCGCAAGAGGATTTGGGATGCCTCTTCACGAAGCACCTATGTGGTGGAGCTACGCATCATATCTGTGCGACCCAAGTTTTTTCGGCCAGGCCCATCCGTGCCTATAAATAGGACCCTTGGGCTCACCATTTTCGGGCAGAAATTTTATGAAAGACTCTATGAAGCTCCCATTGCATATCTCTTTTGCGTAGATCACTCAAATTGTCTCAGGTAGTTCTCTAAACTCCGAGAGAAGGGGTAATTAAATAGAATATTCATGTTTTTGAAGTTCATCAAATTCTTCAGTCACCATTCATACCTACGCGGTGTACCTGCGCACCATACCTACGCAGTACAACTGCGTGGTACATTTGCACGCCATACCTACGCGATTTAGCAGCGTGGGGTACCTATGTGGCATACCTGTGCGAGGTACCTATGCGACAAACTCAAATACCCTTTGAAGCCTTTCATGGCGTGGTATCTTTTTCTTTGGTTCCCTTATTCAAAAGGGGATAAGTTAAAACCTCCCATAAAACCTCCTAACTTCTCAGACCTTTGGGAAAGTCACATCTGTGTGTCTCCAATTTGGGTTTCTATTTCCACAGTCAGATTTTTCCCACATTTGTTTCACAATGGGGTTAAGATTAATGGGGTGCTTTTGGGTTATTATATCCGCAGTCACATGGACATTTCTCCTAGAAATAATGTTGGGAAGTTCCCAGTTTGAAAAATGGTGGGCCTCCAGCCTCTCCCTTTTCAAAGAGGTGACATGGGACCTCAGTTCTCTAGTAGGGATGGTTCACTTCACACTTTCCATTCCGCGCAAGTATAGGAGAAGTCTCCCTCCCCTACCAGAACCAATTTTAGGGAAGCCATCAATGTATAAGCCCCTCACCTTCACCCCTTTTTCCTTAAATTAGACACTTGTCCAATGTAAATAGAGTAAAGGGAAGGCTCTTTGCCCCGCCCTCTTCCATAGTCGACACACCCTCTTCCATCAACATGGAGGAAAATTTTGGAAGTGTGAATGTCATTGTTGAATCTTTCACATCCTCTTGTTTCTCACACCAATCATGAATCACGTGGTCTTAGAGATATGTGATGGGTGCATCATGTGCACAAATACTCAATGGAAGGAACTACGAGAACTCTTATTCTGGTTCAAACCAGGATACATAGGAAGCTCTTTCAGAGCCCGATCTCACTAGATATCCTCCTTTGGAATCCATCCCTAATTCCCCCAATTTGGGAATCCTATTTTTCAGGAAGTAAGCCCAAACTCATCTTTCTCAGAGGACTATACTCTCCTATGAGATTCATCGAACTACAAAGGCTTTGATTCCCATCCATATGGGTTATGTAGGAAGCCTCCTTCAGGTTCAAACCCAACACTTCAAATCGACCATGTTCTCTTTGGGACATACTCCCAATAAGGTTTGATCCTATTTGGAAACCTATATCCTTTCCAAAGTTCCTCGGGCTATTTTAACATAAGTCCCAAACTAAGTTGTAACTAACCACCTTCTACTTAGGGGTCCTTATCACATGACCTTAAAAGGTATTATTGGTCCCATTAAGTGGTACTGAACTATGAGTGTTTTAATTCCTTTCACAAGGATATGTAGGTAGCTCATTTTATGAGCACAATCCCATGGTCAAAACAATCCTTCCTCTCCTTGGATGACAATAAACTCCAGAGTGCCCCACTGAGTGGCTTAAAAACCAGTATCATCATAAATGGTGATTAAAAGAATCTCTAATCAGTATATTAGAGGATACCATTGATAGAAAACCTTGAATACATACTGATAATACTAAAAATCATAATACATGTTAAATAAGTGATTTTAAATTCCAAGGGATACTTATGATATACTTGGTGAATTAATAAGGATTCTTGAAAATATTTTAATTTCAAAGAGAGTCCCAGAGTAGAAAATAATTCCCCCCAGAAGGGTGTGATGAGTCTGACCTCCCATCCTCTCGACCAATCCATGTTCTTAAGTATTGTAATGTTTAAAACTTAGAACGAATGCCTACCTTTGGAAGGCAGGTCCTCTTTGGATAAAGAACTGTTGTAAATTTCTGGTTCCATGAATAAATCCAATGGAAACCTCCTGGAAACAGGTATTCTTAAAATCTAGAATATCACGTTTCAAGGACCTACGAAACAAAAATGGTGAACCTGGCGTGAATCCTTAACCAAGTTAATAATGTTACCCACATGTTAGGCCCATTTCAATTGATAAGGGAAGGCCAGACAAAGGAATTAATCACCCACATATCTATCAGACAAGATTTCACTTTAATATAATTTGTTGTTTTTCTTAGTTTTCTACATAATTCCCTTAAATCCAAAGAATGGATTTCTCAAAGACAACATCTGTGAATTTCCCGACTACTTCCCAAGTTGGATCTCTATCCACGAGAAGGACGTTATCACAAACCCAACATCTTCAACATTGGGTCTCTAATGTGATGATAAAGGAATATCACCAACATGGTACAATTCTGACTTTGGAGGCTACTCTACATGCCCTTTAGGTCAACAATAATCCTCGACCATCTGGCCAACAATGACCAATGATCAAGAATAAAATGGTGCCAACCGCCATTTCCAACCGTTTGAGGTCTTTATCCCAAGAATGCAATAGTTAATCTTTCCCATACTATAGGGAGGTAGATCAAGAGGTCACTAAAAGCCTCACTTAAAGAATACAGGAGTCTGTCTTGAGGAATCCCACCAACAATAACCCCCAGAATCATGCGGTAGTATATCCCCAACCTGATGGGGATGTTGCCTCTGGACATTTGGCCCAGGTCTCTCAAACTCAGGCATGAAATAAAAACTGCCATGGACGACGTTCGGTTAATAGGAAGAAGGTTCTCACCTATGCCCCTTCGGAGAATTCCATCAATTTAACATCATGGAAAACAACAAATGGACATATACACCCATCCGTCCTGATTTCACAGCCCAGCTAACTCTTCTGGCAGTAACACATCAATCCCGCCAGGAAATTCCGGTGGAGTACTATAGGCAAGCACATACACCTATTTTTAATTCATCATCTAGTCAGCATGCTCATCTGAATGCATCCAAAGAAACTCACTAATCAAATGTGGTGACCACTTGTAAACAGGCACATACACCTTCTTACACTCATCAATTCTGCCAGCAGTCTTGTCTTCCAGTATTGAAGGAAGCTCGCCAATCATATTTGGGGGAGAATATCCATCAGACACATACACCTGCCAATGTTCATCATGTATGCCAATAGTATCGTTTGGTAGCACCTAGAGAAGTCAGTCGGAAAGCTCCAACCACAAATTTGGAGCGGACTCAACTCTTTTCCCCTATGCATAAGTACTGTCAATATCCGTTGACAGGAAAAGGAGGACAGGAGTAGGCACATACACCTACTACAGATATAGAATGGACATATATTTATGTTTCGACCACTGAAGTCACTAAACACATCTTGTCAATGGTGAAAGGGTAGACTCATATCCCTATCCATATTCTAGAAACATGTCAGGATATTTTAACAACTACTTTAGCAGTATCAGGGGAACAGACACATAAATCTATTCCCACACATGGGATAACACAACGACATTCCATCCCAGAGCAGATACACGCATCTTTTCCGGTCAAGGAGGGTCATGGGGGCATACTCCCCCTATCATACAGACAACAATATTAGGAACATACACCCTTTCCAATTAGAGGTAACTTGTCTATTCTGGTAACTAATCCAAGAAAGGAATATATACCTTCCCATGGTAACCAATTTTCCCAGTGAGTGGACCCAACTAAGTATAAGAGAACATCCAAGAATAAATCTCACCAAATACAGTTGGAAAATCAAGATTTAAGCTGTAATTTATCTCCTCTTAATGTTGGAGTTCTTGAAGCCCTCATAGATTTATCTGTTGCTGCTCAAGATCATACCCTCCCATTACCAAATTTTGGGAGTGGTAGTTGTAATTCTGAAGCATCTCATCAAACACTTCATCATGAAATATTTCTTTATGAAAATTCAGTCAATAGAGAGTGCCTATCTCTAGATTAAAGCCACGACAACCCTCCATGTGGCCAGAAGACCAAGGAATAAGAAGATTTATCCCTTGATATAATCCACCATGGTGATCCTCCCTATGATGGCTTTCGCTGTGAAAGTCCTCTCCGCATTAGAATTTTTCATTGTCAATACAATGTTATAATTGACAATGTAGTAACATGAAAGCCCTCCAATCTTGAGGCACTGGAAAACACAAGGCCAGTCATGTCTGATGCCTTGTCATTTACGAGTGAAACACATTCTCAATCAAAAGACATATTAAGTGAACGATCATTCTCTGAACCTCCCTTGGTTCATTTATCCTCAAATGCAGAGCATCCACTTTGGTTAGACCAAGTGGAGAAACCTCTAGAAGAAGATGATGAATATTTGTTGAACAAGAGGAAATAATTAGCTAACGGAGAAATACCAGTCATGTTCTGGCCTTCAGAAAATTCACATTTGGATATTCCAGAATTGATGACAGAAGATTGTATTCATGACATTCGTTTCAAATTATAGAAAACTCTTCAGAATTTAAAAACCAAAGTCTTACCATACGATGAATATCAAAATCATATAAAGGTAATAAAAGGGTTGCAGTGCCAAATTGACATGGCATCTCTTTCAATTTCCCAACATCCAAGGGTTGAAAAACAGCAGATAACACTTTTGTGTGCATGTATCAATGCTCTAAAATGGATATGAAATTTAATTTTGGATTCCCCATATAATGTTCACATCAGAGGATGGGGTACATATCGAGAATTGCATTTCACTGCACTCCAAAATCAGAAATGTCCTCCAAAAGTGGTTTCATGCAATGTTATTTCCCAAAACCAGCCTCAATCAATAGGTTTTATATGTAATCAGATGTATGCTCAAGAATAAGCCACAACGATTTCTCATCAGAATCAGGCTCATGGAAAAGAATTTATTGAGTTACTTTTACATTAAGATTTTGAGAATATTTAGAAAGCATCTTGTTTAGAGGATGTCAGGCGTCAGAAGATGAAAATGTCTGAAATAGAACAGAGATATTTTGAAA
Source organism: Viscum album (assembly GCA_963277665.1). Lineage (NCBI taxonomy): Eukaryota > Viridiplantae > Streptophyta > Magnoliopsida > Santalales > Viscaceae > Viscum > Viscum album. Next base: position 903,466,725 of record OY728166.1, on the reverse strand, counting down.
TAGGTGGTGAAAATGATGGTCGGATAATACACCCAGCTAATGTCCGAACCAAAATCTACAAAATCAGAAGAGTAGTTGTACAAATTTCAGCTATAGAAGTTCACGAATCACCGCAGCTTGAGAGGATAGGGGATCATCTAAATCTATCTTTGAATTCATTAAAAAATCAAGGATTTGAAGAAGAAGAACAAAAACAACCCCAACATACAAGGCTGGGGGATTTTTCACATTTACAATCCCCTCCTCAGCGGATGTCAGTTTTCTCCCAATTAGGGAAGATGCCATAAGGAAAGCATATAACTAAATTATCCAATGATTTCCTTCAGATTATTGTCTTCCAAACAGTTCCAAATAATTCCTTATATAGGACAACAGATTCTCATAGAAGACTCAAAGAGAGACAATCTATTATAAGAACTGACAGAATTCCATCAATGTATTATGCATCGATAAATGTCATCAATGTCGTTGTCACTAATCCCATAACACATGAGGATCACTCAGAGGGATCAAATGAAGTAGTTCTTGTTCAAGAGGTTGTACACACGGAAACAAATGAAGGAGGTGTGCGTACCAGAATCTAGAGGGTTTCCCAAAAGCAAGACATTCCTTCAGGTAATTCCCTTCCATACTCTAGAAAGTCACATGACAAAGAAAATGGTAAAAGTCAAGTTACATCCCACCCTACCTCTAGAGAAGGCCAACCACTCTCATAAGAGGAAAGTTTCGCACAACAAGAAGAAGAAATGAAGGAGTTAAGGAGGTTAAATGCAGAACTACTTCGAGGTAGTCTTCCTCCTAAGCATGATGGAGTTAATTAATCAAGGGAATTTGTTACAGCTAATGGGATGGTTCAAGAATATCCCCCTTTACAATTACACCCTCAAAGGTGTAATTCTATGGGTCATATGCGATAACAATCACCAATACTACCATCAGTGGTAGTACCTGTCATCACACCCATCCAAACTCCAGTTATTGAACCTGCTTAGGTAAAAGCTCAACCAAATGTTTCTAAAAAATTAATGACTACCCCTGAGACATTAACAGCTCGGTTGGAAGATATGGAAGGCAAAAATGCAATGTTCAACAAGAAAATAGAGCTTACCCTGAATGGGTGGATGCAATTCTTCCCCCATCAAATTTTGTGAATACCAAATTCCCAATTTTTAATGGTTCAGGAGATCTAGAACAACACATAACACATTTTGTTTCTTGTTTTGATCCTATGATGGGAACTCCTCAACAATAAGAAGTAGTTAAGCTCAGGTGTTTTGTGCAATCATTACAAGGACCTGCTTTTGTCTGGTATACAAGTTTTCAATCTCGGTAAATTACTGGGTGGGATTATATCTGCGTCAAAGGTTCCTTCTAAAATTTAGCTCAAAATTACCAAAGACGCCTGTTTTTTATATTACCAGTTGTAAAAAAAGGGAGAATGAATGAGTTTTCGATTTCATAACTCAATGGAAGGGGTTAACATATTCCTTAAGTTTGGAACTCCCTCAATAATAATTACTGCCAATTTGTGTGGAAAATCTTCATGATGAATAATACACATCGTCGATCCCTGTGAAATAAACAGGAGGGTTTCGAGACCTTACTTCAATCTCTCAGTAGATAGAAGACTCTCTTACAAACACTAAGTCTAAAACTCATGTAATTCCAGCAATTCCAGGAAAGAGAATAGGGAAAGTAGAGACTATTAAAGTTACACTTAAACAAGAACCTGTACCTGCTTCCACTTCAAAACATTCATCGTATCAAAGGGCTCCACCTCTTGAGCATCAACAACAATGTCCACCTATTTAAGATGATCAAAAAGATAAAAGGCAGAAACAGTTTGAGGATTTAATGAACAAAGCTTATTTTTTTGGAATTAACATGTTTTTGGTTACTTCATCTCGACTTTGGAAAACAATATGGTTCAGTTTCCAAGGCCCAAAAGGCCGAACAAGAAAGGATATGAAGACCTCCCAAACTATTTCTCGTTTTATTAGATGTTGGGGAATCCCATTCAGAAGTTTTTTGTCTTCAATGACCTCATGCAAAAGATGCTGGACTCTGGACAGAAAAAAACTAAAAGGTTCTTCCTCCCAAATAGCATGGTTACTGCTACTGACCCAGAGGAAGAAGGCGAGTGGTACAAAGTCAAAAGTAAAAATGCGCAGAAATATGATGATTGGATGATCATGAAACTGATCAACCAAACTCATGCCATTTTATGAACACAATTGAATCAACCAATTGTGTATTATACTATTTCTGCCACAACAAAACCCCCTTCATCAGAAGGAAAATACTCAAAGAAAAATCGTAATTTGAAGAAAGAAGAGCAGTCAGAAGAAGGCAAGCTCATGTCAAACCCTAAATTGTCTTTTACTGTGGTATATTTTATGCCATTTGCTTCCAAATCACAGGCACCATCCCACCAAATGGTAAAACCTAAACTGGTTCATCAGGTAGAGTCCTCATCAGATTAAGAATTGATCTTTGGTTTTATTTAGATGATTCATTTAGTGGATCCCTATGCCTATGACAGTTTCAATCATGATGAGTCCGAATTCCTTGTATCTAACAAAGGATTTAGAGGAAGAGACGGAGGTCTAGGATATAGGGGAAGATGTGGATATTCCAGAATCCATTATTTCAATCCAACCCCTACCAAAACTATATATGCATTAGAAACTCATGGAAAATCCCTTCAGCGGGCTCAAATGGAACAAGAAAGTTCTTCCACACAAGGTAGATTCGGTCATGACATAGTTATTTTGGAAGACCGGTTAGAGGTTACACCTTCTTCCTCTAAGAAAATAGATAGACCTAGTCAGTCTAATCTGTCGAAGCCAGGAGTGTTTCCAATTCCTGCCCCGATACGGGATACATCTAATGCAAAAGCATCAACTTCCAAGGCACCTACAAACCCCCATTTTCATGATGGAAAAAACAGACCTATAGACCAAAAGTATTATGTCTTGAAACAATTGGTACAATTACCGGCCAAGTTATCAATTCTGGATGCCTTGAATCTATCAAAAGATCTTCAGAAGGTGCTTATTGAGGCTTTGTGAAGTCCTCAAGAATTTGAAACTGAAATTGTTGCGGTTGAGGTCTACCATATAGAGAATGATCCTACAGAATTCCATGCAGTGATATCTTTTATAGATGAAGATGAAGATGATGTTGTACATGGAAATATCAGACCTTTGTATCTATCTGAAAAATTCAATGATATTGACATCTGATGAGCTTTCGTTGATAATGGTTCAGAAGTCAACCTCATCCCTATTCGTACACTTCGTCAATTGGGCGTCACTGAATCTGATTTATCTCCTTCTACTTTGATGTTGCAAGGATATGATAAAAATAAACAAGAACCTATGGGCGAGATTACACTCAGAACCCAGTTTTGAGACCTTGTGTCTAATTCAGATTTCATGGTTGTTCGTCATGACTCAACTTTCAACATTTTTCTTGAAAGACATTGGATACATCAATATGAAGCCTTACCTTCATCATATCATCAATGTCTTAAATATTGTTTCAATGGTCATATTGTGACATTGAATAGTGATAAATCCCCATTCCAAACATGTGAATCTCAATATATTGAGGCAAAATTCTATCACATGGAAAGAAATTAAAAATCTATGGCAAAGAAGGTTACCAAAATTAATGCTCAAAATGGTTTGGAAAAGATTCCAGTAAACTCATTCATACATGTGAGTACAAACTATGTGTTGGCTATCAGTCAAATTGACAGGATATACCGAAATCCAAACACTCTTATAGAAACTTCTATAATGTCAATTACAGCAACCAAGCCAGACAGCATGAGATAAATTTTTGATTTACCAAGCATTGACAAAAGATTAAGTGGAGATGTCTTCATTTCATCCCCTAAAATCCATCAATTCTATACTTCATCAACCAAAACAGAAGAAGTTATAGCAATACCAGAGGAAAAAATGATGTTAATTCTTAATCCATCATCTCCTCTCTATCACCCTAGGAAGACCCTTCATCATTAATAGGGTCCAAAATGGAAGCCTCTTCTTCAAGATGTTCAAATTTTAACTTATCCCCAAACCATGGAAATTATGATTCTTCATATACTATGCAAGTAGAAATAGAATAAGCAACACATATTGGAGAAGATTAGAAAGATCTCAGGGATGCTCCTCCAGCATTTGAAGAGGGTATCTCTACCACTGTGGATGAACTCAGAGAAATAAATATGGATACAAAAGAAGATCCATGCCCCACTTTAATTAGTGCAACCATGAATCTTGAAAATCAAGAAATGCATTCTTCATTTCTAAAGAAAAATCGAGATATATTTTCTTGGAATTATACAGAAATTCTGGGTCTTGATCCTGATGTTTCCACTCATCATTTGTGTTTTCCAAAATAACTTCGAGGATTCAAGAAAGCAGCAACAAGAACACACCCAACTTATGCCTCCAAAATTGAAGCAGAAGTTGATAAGCTTATCAACGCTAACTTAGTCAGAGATGTTCAATATACAAAATTTCTGGCTAATATTGTCCCTGTGAAAAAGATGAATGGACAAATTAGAGTTTTCATTGACTTCAAAGATCATAATTGGCATTGTCCAAAGGATGATTTTACAGTTCCGATCACAAAACTCTTAATTGATGCAACAACTAACTATGAAGCACTTTCCTTCATGGGTGGATATTATGGGTATAATTAAATCTGAATGGCTCTAGAAGATGAAGAATCTACAGCCATCAGATCCCCTCAAGGTGTGTTCTTCTATCGGGTAATTCCCTTGGGCCTGAATAATGTAGGTGCAATGTATCAACGTTCCATGCACCATATCTTGAAACCCTTTATAGGGAAATTTGTTGAATGTTATGTGGATGATTTGGTTGTTAAATACAGACAATGTTCTGATCACTTGGCCAATCTAGAAATCATATTTAACAAACTTCGACAACACAATTTGAAGATGAACCCCTTGAAATGTGCTTTCGGGGTAACCTTAAGAACATTTCATGGCTTTGTTTTATGCCATCGTGGTATTGAAGTTGATCTTGAGAAAACAAAATCAATCCTTGGTATGTCACCTCATAGAAATTTGAAATAATTAAGAGGAATTCAAGGACACTTGGCCTATATTCAGATATTTATCGCCAATTTGGCAGGCAAATGTTTACCCATCACTAGATTAATGAAGAAGGGAGTTACCTACCAATGGACCAAAGATTCCCAAGAGTCATTTGATACCCTTAAGAAATATCTCTTGAGTCCACCAGTATTAATGCCACCTGTTGATGGAAGACTAATTATTCTCTCTGTGGCAGCTTTAGAGCGATCACTAGGTTCCTTCCTCGACCAAAAGAATAATGCTTGGAGTGAAAACAGACTATACTATCTCAGTCGCACTATGCTTGATGTGGAAACTCGATATTCAAATATTTAAAAGTTCTTCCTGAAGGTAATCTTTTCATTTCAGAAATTGAGGCATTATCTATAATATAATGAGGTCCAATTGGTATCTCGTAATAACCCACTCAAATTTATCCTCAGTCGTCCTATGCTTACAGGACATCTAGCACAATGGGCCGTTATTTTGCAGCAGTTTGATATTCAGTATGTGCCTAAAAAGGCAATAAAGGGTCAAGCCCTGGCTGAATTCATTGTTGAGCATCCATCTGCGGAAGATACATTATTTAATACTGAACATCCTTATGAAGAGTTCTTCTCTATTCAAGATAACTCCCAAACATGGGAAATGTATTTTGATGGTGCTTCTAGAAGACCAATATGGAAGAGACTGTAAAATCCTAAACTCAGCAAGGTTGGATTAGGAATAGGCCCTTCAGGTGCGAATGGATCATTTAATGATAACATTTTATTCAGAATTGGTAATCAAAAAAATCAAGGGAGAATAATCTATCAGAAAAGAAGTGTTAATAAATTTGTGTGATTATGTTAGAGAATTAATGGCTAAATCTCCTTCTGTTCCAACATTGTCCTATGTCCCACAATCATGAAATGACCAACCAGATGCACTAGCTAAAGCAGCTATAGACATGGAAGATCCAAATCCGGATGAGACAATTATCAGCATATCCCATCATTGCATGGTTTCACCTTTTTTCAAACAATGAGGGAGGAAATAAATGAAATTTTCCTTATTTTAGAACCATATGGTCATACCACAGGATGGAGAACATCCATCACAAAATATTTTCAAAATGGGATACTTCCACCAAATAAGGCTGAGAATGAGAAAATCCGGCGACCAATGGCTAATTTTTCTCTTTATGATGGTCCAACCCACCGAACGATCCTTTATTAGTGGGGCTTTGATGGGATTCTCTTCAGATGTATTGATAGAGATGAAACTGTGACTGCCATGAAAGAAGTTCATTCAGGAGCTTGTGGTGCCCACCAATCTAGGCACAAACTCTCCGATCATATTCGAAAGGTTGGATATTTTTGTCCTTCAATGATACCAGATTGTACAGACTTCACAAAACAATTTCATCCCTGTCAAGTGCAAGCCAACTTCATTCATCAACCACCAGAGTTACTATAGACAGCTAAATACTCTTGGCCATTTTCCACATGGGGAATGGATGTAGTAGGGCCTTATCTTGCAGCCACGGCTATGCAGTTCAAGTATATTCTCACTGCTACAAATTTCATCTCTAAGTGGGACGAGGCAATACCACTCAACAACTTTGGAGCTAAAAACATCATTAGTTTTTTCAAAACTAATATCATCACCAGATTTGGCGTACCTCATACTATTTTGACGGAAAATGGTACTATTTTTTGTTCTGCTGTAGTAAAAAAGTTATATCAGGCATATAATATCAAATACAACCATTCATCTCGCTATCATGCAGTGGCCAATATATAGATAGAGGATTTAAATAATACCATATCAAATATACTCCAAAATATGGGGGATAAAGATAATAAATCATGGCCTAATCAACTTTTGAATGCTTTATGGGCTTATCGGATGACTATCTGTACTGCCACGCAAGAAACTCCTTATTCATTAATATAAGGAATTGAAGAGGTTTTACCAATTGAAATGAAATTTCCTTCACTAAGCGTTGCAATCTGTGATCCATTATCTACAAATGAAAGGTCCCACAAACAATTCAATGAGTTGGAACAATTAGATGAGAAAATATTTCGTACATTACATCATCTTGAAGTCTACTAGAACAGAATTGCATAAGCTTTCAATAAGAAAGTTCATCTTCATTCATTTCTTCAAGGAGAAATGTTATTGGTCCTTAGAACTCCAATGATACCAGGAGAGAAACCTCCAAAACTTGAGCCAAACTAGGAAGGAACTTATTCCATACATAAGATTTATTCAAATGAAGCATATGCTTTAATCTCAATGGATGGAGAGCTCATCAGAACCCCAACTAATGCATGATTTTTGAAGAAATAATTTGTATAGTTTTTCATAATTAGTCCTCACTGCAATACTTTAAACTACATCGTACCACATCCTTGCTACAAGACATAAAACTACACATCCCCCATGTCCTAGTTTCAAGACATTAAACTGCATAACAACCATAAGCGTCCATGCCGCACGACGTTAAAGTGCATAGAATTTTTGTCCTTGTCACATGACTCTAAACTACATGAAATCATTTATACAACTAACATTTTCTCCATAAGATGTTATATTTTTCCATAAGTAAATGTTATTGACATCATCCATACTTATTAGTAGTACATGATTCCCTCTCTTTCCTATGTCAGAGTCAGATCTGAATAGAGACTAATTTTCAAGAACTACGTATGACTTGATTCTCATTTTTTTCTTTCCAATGAGATACATAGAGATGCCTAAATCTCCAATTTTGGGCCCATACACAATAAAAACAATAGCAAGAAAACCCCCTTTATTTCTTGTATAAGAATAAAATCTACATAAGAAATGTTTTAAGAACTATGCATGAATTGATTCTTTATCCAGCAAGACACATAATGACATTTATCTTTTATCACTTAATCCAGTTACAATGTGAATTTTCTTTCATATTAGTTCATTCTCATCCATACCGCATGACATTAAACTTCATCTAAATTTAACAGCCCTATTTCTCACTTCGATAACCTTAATATTATAAAAGGAACCCTTACTGCTCCTTGTTTCTCACACCGAGCATAGCTCACGTGGGCTTAGGAATTGGGTAAATGGATTTTTTATATAAATAGGGTGTTTTAAATTTCTTGGAGGTTTATCAATGTCCTCACTGCATGACTCAAAACTACATAGTATAATTTCCTCATTGCATGACTCAAAACTGCATAGTATAATGTCTTCACTCTATGACTTAAAACTGCACATTACCATATTCAATCAAAGGAAATAAAGAAAGCCTCCATTTTTTACATATGAGTCAGATCTATGTAAAGGGAATCAAATTTATGGAGAATATTGATTCAAATATTTCTTATATACATTGGGCATAACCCCCTTCCATATTTCACACTATTATTCGTGAATTTTTCTTTTAGATTTTCATAATCTTTCTTACGGTTTCTGGTATCAAGGTTTTCAATATCTGAGAGCTCTTTTTCCTGAATGTGCAGCATGTTCCCTTAGGTGGCCATGCATAATTTTCCTACATAATAGGCCTTTCTGTCAAAAGATGCCACTATTTTACTATGCAGCTTATGTCCTAGTTCGCCCTACATAATGTAGCCCCCATAACGAGTTTTTCAAATAATGGTAACTTCGTTCTTGGTTATAGTATATTTGTCCCCTTTAATCGTTGATGACAATATACAAGAATCGGTATTTTAAAATAGTCATTCAGGTATACTTGTCCTGTTATCTTTCTCACAATATGGAAGACTTCAAGACTATGGTTTACACATTTCTCTCATCATGTGCTCGGTACACTATGAAATAATCTTGAAATTAGTTGACTAAATGTTATATATTGTTTCCATTTCTGGTCCTCGTTGTATGACCTAAAACTACAGACACCATATCATTTACATTTGGGTCAGACCATTTTAAAAGTCTTATTCCTTTGATTCATTGGATATCTTGATTAGAGATACCCTTTCCATATTCAGGTACCTTTATCCATAAACCAAACTCTATGATTTGTAAAATCCCCATCTCCATAAAATTTCTTTGACATTGAACAATAGAACGTCAAACTTCTGAGAGCTCTTTTTCCTGACTATGTAGCACGTGCCCTTAGGCGTCCTTGCATAAGTTGCCTACATAATAGGTCTGTCGGTCAAAAATGCCACTATTTGACTATGCAACATATTCCGTAGTTGTCCAAGCATAATGTAGCCCCCATAACAGGTTTTTCAAGTAATGGTAACTTCATTCTTGGAAAAGTCACACATTATGGTGATGCAGGCTTTAAGATTTGGTATCCATAAAAAAATCATGGCCCCAAAAAAATTCCCCATGGAAATATTTAAAGAATGTTAAAGAAATTCTTAGCCATGAAGTTTTTTGTGGGATCTAATTCAAAATTTATGGTCAAAGCTATTCGAACCTAAATATTAGAACTTTATAGTCCAATATGCATGAATTTAAATTTCCAATAACAAAATACTTGATACTCATCAGACTAAGAACCCACAAAGGGTGCTTTGAACAAAACTTGAGTCTCAAATCACTAAATATACATTTTTTTGTATGATTTAGGTAATATTGAGAAATGAAAAGTCAAAAGATACAAAATTTGTGGGTTTATCCATGTAACCCAAGAAATAATCAAATTAGGCTCTTTCAATCACTTGGCTTAATAAGAAAATTTTAAGCACCTCATTTTTGTTATTATAAAGATGATTGTTTAAGATAAAGATATCTTTATCATTATTTACCTTTATTATTGTAATCATGAAAGAAGAACAGGAATGAAGACATGTATATAACTAGAAACAAAATTTCATTCATTTATGTGAATATGGAGGGTCATCCACAAACTGGAGCCTCCCTGTCATGTTTTATAATAAATATTCAACATGACTTTTCATTTGTTGAACCACTTCATATGCTCCATCAGCTTCCTATTGAGGTTGTGATAATTGATTAAATCCAGCCTCCTCTGTGAAACGAAGTGCTTCATTAGCTGTTGAAAGGGAAGTTATCCCCTCCAATTTGGTTTCTCCTAATGTCTGATTCAGTTGCTCAAGCCTGTTATGAACAACATCCAGTTGATGTTGAAGAGATAATAACACCTTCGTGGCTTCTTTGATTTTTGGCTAATCTCGAGTGATTTCTTGTTATGATTTTCCTCCGTCTCAACCACTGCAACTTGAAAGCCATTAATATTAACGATTCGTTTAATATCTTCAAAATATTTTCACAGTTTATGCTCCTTCTCCTGTCGGTGGATAGTCTCTTTCATGGCATCGTAGACCGACCGATAATTGAATCCAACTAATCCAAACACACAGAATAGTTATGGGAGTTTTAGAAAATGGGATGATAATTCATCTAAAGGCTTCTCAGTAATTATGTTCCAGATCTGCCGCCATGTCTTCTTACATTCCATGCCAAGAGCATATCGCATCTCTAAATTTGAATCTAAGTCACTACCATGAGGTAAAATGTACTCTAGAAACAGGTTGCTTAAATAATTGTTTCATTCTGCTTCTCTTGGGACAGTAGAAGCTTCTCCCTCTGATCTAGGATCTAATAACCCTAATTAATAAATCAAGTTCATTATTAGTTTCAAATGTAAGAAAGAAATATGGCTCACACGGCTGACTATATTTACCCAAAAATAAGTCAGCTACTTGATTGGATTCATCCCATGTATTTTCAGCTCCATTGTTTTCAGTAGGAGTTTTTTGAGGAGGGGGTTGAATTTGTACAGATATGACATTTGAAGGATCCAGAACGTCTCCTAATAAAGGATCCTCTGTAATTGTTTCTTCAGCCCCAGTAGAAGAATAAAGTGGAACACCCTGTTCCTGAAGATCCTTTCCGACATTTTCTATATATTAAGATGTATAAGGTGAATTTTGATGTAAAGAATCAAGTTGAAGAACAAATTATGTATGGAAAATGAAGGAATGAGATCTTACTTACTTGCAATTCCTCTTGGAAATATCCAAACTCCTTGATGGAACCTGGAATATCAATATTTGGATTAAGGGTGTCCATCATTTCAGTATATATAGCCAGAAATGTTACAACATCCTCTCCATTTAAGGTATCCAAACAATGATGGTTGATGCCCAAATTGGATCTGCTGACATTTTGTTCTGCTAAATCTTCAATTGGTATTCCAACATTAGATGGGTTAATTTCAGCATTGGTTTCAGATTTCCCTGGAACATTAGTCATTTCTTCTGAAGTAATAGGAATATCAGTATTGATTATTTTCTAGATCCTTTTACAAAAAATAAATGGGGAATGTATTTAATCATACCATGGCCTTCCTCTCTCTCAACAGAGCTAGGAGCAGGTATAGCTGAATCTTTTGATGGTACAGATACGTCAACATGAACCTGGGTTTCCACTAATATTTCTTTTTCTGGTTGTGGAGCATCAAATCTTAATCCCTTGAGAGAATAAAGAGAAATAGATCCTACAAGAGGATAAAACATGGTTACCAGAACTTCATGAGAAAATTATATGCTCTAAATATTGTATAAATACTTACTCTTTCGGTGAATGCTTTGAAGAAATATCATTGCTCTTTTGCGTTTCAGTTCAAAAGCATGCGGAGAGATTGAAACACTTCTCTTAGCAGGGGAAACTTGAGGTAATGGTTGAGGATTATCTGTCTCCATTACCCCAGTCATGATTCTTGATCCTAGAGAATGTTCTAGCGAATTGGTAGGATTATTAGTTGTGCCAATGGGAGAACTTTCAATACTATAATGAGGCGATTCGATAATCGTTCCAGATCTTCATTCTCTACATTCAAGCTGCAGAGATACATTTTCGTCATGATTAATGATGTCAAATGATAAAGAAGAGTTGACACTAAAGAAGAAAGAGAAATACATTCTCAGTATTAACATAAATATCCCACTCCTCCTCAGAGTCAATAATTACCCCTTTGTGGACTCCTAAGTCTAGCATACAAGATACTCGTTTAGAAGCTAGGATTTGTTCATCAGTTGCATATATAAATGTAACACCCAGAAATTTTATGAGAAAGATTCTTTTTAATTTCTTTGATGTATTAGGTTGTACGCTACACCAAAATTATCTTTCTCTATACACAACACCATACTATCTTTTAGTATATGAAACCACTATTCTTGGCTTGTGTTGCACGCAAGAGCGACCTCCCTCGATAGCGTGTGTTGTACGCAATACTGAGTTTCACTAAACAATGATATATTGTTATAATATTTATATGAACTAGCCGTTATGAATAGTAGTAACTAAATTTTAAATTTTATGACATAATAATTTATCTAAGACATATTATAGAAATTGTTATGAGAACAAAATAAATTTTTCACGTAAAATAAGTATTTTTCAAAAAATACAGTTTTACCACATTTTGATGGCTCACCCACTTTAAATCTTGTTTTTGACACGTTTATAAGTTCAATTTGAAAAGTAAAACTTCTTCCTTGGAATGAGGATATAAAATTTTACTTTGGATAAATTTTTGAGATTATTCTAATAACCTTCATATTTTGATGAATAGTAAAAATACGTTAAATTTTAATTAAAAACAACTTTTTTCATCAAGATAATTTATATAGTTAAATTATAATATTTAATGGTTTTAAATTACAAATAGAATATATTTTTACCATTTAATATAATTTAAGTCATTATCTTCAATTTTACATTGAATTCATAGGTAAAAACATTTCAATCTTTTGCAACATTTTAACTTTTAAAACCCATTTTCTCAATAGCGGGATTAATTTTAAATTAATTATTGCAACTTTTCTGTTTTGAATTTTGAAAAATTGATTCCATATTTTGATTCAGTGGGTCCAAATTATGTTAATTGGTTATTTTTTTTTGATATTATGAATAGTAACTATGGTAATTTTTATTTAGTACAGTTAAAGGTAAATCAGGTAATTAAGGGTATAAATAAGATTATAAAATTACCCTAACACCTGCCAAAATTATATTGGATGAATAAAAGTTGACCCATATCACCTAAGGGTCGGAATAGATTCATTTCATGAACTTTTGACCATGGATTTTATAAAATTATTATTAAAACCAAAGAAAGTGACAACATGTCACTCTCTTATATCTTATAAGTATAACAATTTTAATTTTGTGATAAATTTCATAAAAAATCAACCAAGAATAGTCTACAAAAATATAATAAAATTATCTACATCATTAGAGTTTATTTAGAATCTTTATGGACTAAATAAGTATCATTAATGATGAGACAATTGTGATATAAAAATTATTTTATTGATTGAAATATCAAATAAATGGTTTTAAAAATATTAAAATAAATATTATATGAACTAATTAATGTTCTATGAAAATTTTCAATACTAATATGACATGTTAGGATTCTATTAAAATTTTTGGTTAGAATATATCCTCTGTGTGGAATTGATTTAAATTCAAATAAATGAATAGTGTCAAAATTGACACTATTGTTGTTTTATAAGATTAACATATTATAAAATTGTTTAAAAATCACAATAATATTTAAAAATTATAAATTGAAATTTATATGTCTGACAATGTCATAAAGTATACAATTATGGAAATTTCACAACACAAAAGTAATTATTTATAATAATGTAAAAAAATTAGAATATTATTACCACAAAAACATTAAATAGATTAAATAAGGATAAATCAAGTTGATAAGGTTTGAAATGAATTTTCCAACATGCCAAAATTTTATTTTTTGATGATATTAAAACCCTATATCATATAATCTTCGAATTTGAGTCATTTTGGATGTTGTTATGTGGGGTTTGAATTAATATTAAATTAATATTTTTGAGGTTTCCAAAGGTGCCCCTCTCCTCCCTTATAAAAGGGCACCTCCCCCTCTCCTCTTCACAAAACCTTGAGCCTTCATGCTCGGAAAACCCCTGACTATTTCACTTCACCACTTCCATAGAAACCTACTAGAGTTCCTGGTCATCTTCAGAGACCAACTTTAGTGCCCTAAGTGGGGGTTAAGAGAAGACGCGTCGAAGAAGAGGTAATCTCTTTTACCAATTATTTCATGTTTATTTATTATTATACTTCCTATTCTTTAGTTGTTTCATTATAAAGTAAAAACATAAGTATAACTAATATACTGATATGTTATTATAAATATTAAAAAACCCATTTCACCTTCTATCCATCCTACGGAAAACAAAATCACCACGCATGCATACGTACGAAATACCATCTCCACGCCGTGGTGTAATCTGTTTTTCCACCACCACCTTACTTGGATGGGTATAATGGTGTAAAAAATAACTATATATGGTTATATAACATCATTATGATTCTGAGATATTATATCATCCACTCCAATTCCATTCAATAATTATGGGAACGATATCACCGCTTGTGCGTACGTATGGATTACCGTCTCCACGAAACGATGAGATTCATTCTCGATGTTAACAATTCAAGAATGGTTATAAAGTATATATAATAAGTAATCATGAATGATATGACATAATAATGATACTGTATTTATGTACATATATGTTTCATTTACTTAATTCCATTCAATTCAATAAATAAATGAATACAGCGTTCAAGCGTACGAACGGCCTACCGTCTCCATGAATGGTGTATTTCATTCCATTTATCAATATATAATATATATTTATTTGTTGAATATATATTATATATATATATATATCATGTTTTACATTTTTTAATTATGTAAATCAGGTTATAAATAATAATATCAAGAACAAAAAGTCCAAACACGTACGATAAATGAACCGATTTTACCCAAAATGTTGCTTTAACATGGAATTGAAAAAAGAACGGGTAATATAAAGTCATAAGTGAATCATATATGATATCATAAATATTATTATGGTTCTGTTACAAGTTAATAATATCTTTAAACCCACTATACAGGAGTCTCGGACACATACGGCGGAAATTGGACATAAGGTAAGGGATAATTATTCCAATCTCGTTCTTATCCGAGATTGTTCAATCATAAGTATTTACTGGGGTTATTGTTATCATCCATGTCCATGTTTTCTAAATTTTTTTTCATGTATGTTTAAAGGCCTTTTTACCCATTTTTTACTTTTACCACATGTTATGGAAGGAATGTTTCTTTTGTTTACCATATGAGGAACTTTTTGACTTTTTCGGAAAAAGTACGAGGAGAATGTTTTTTTTAACATATACGACATTAATGGATTTTGACAGTTTCATAATGACTTATTTAAATAAAGCTTACTCTACAAACTTTCATGATTATTTTCAACAAAATATTTTTATTTTAAAATTTTATGGCATTTTGAGAAAATAAAATGATTTTGAAGAAGAAAGGATATTTTCCTCAAGAATTCATATTAAGTGTTTTATCAAAAATATTTTCCATCTAAGATGACATTATTTAGTATGATTATGTTCCAAGTATAATGTCTCTATTATTTACATGGTTTGATTTTTCTTATGATAAAATGATTTCCATTTCCTTTATATGGATTATGTTATGATGGGATGATGTTTAGGAAACCCATTTTATTCGTTGGGTTATTATGAATGATGTATGTTTATTTTTTGGCATATGAAAGAATGATTTAATTATGAGATGGGTGGGACCTATATCTCCCTCCAATTCATTGGGTAACGATTTATATCTCATGAGATAGACATGGCTGGAATGTCAAGTAAACCTGGTTCATTAAGGGACTTTTTCCACTATGATGGTCTTGGCAGTAATGCCATGGCTACTATGGAAATCATAACATGTACTTAATGGTTTCCAAAACTACATGTTTTATTCCCATGCTATTTTATCATGTTTAATGTTCCTTTATGATCTATTCATTATTCACTACCATGATTTATGTCATTACTCATGATTTTGATGTTTTATGTTCTTGTTCTTACGTTCAAATTTTCAAGGATTATTGTATGTTCTCCTTGTTTACCCTTACTGAGAATTTGAGCTCACCCTTTTTTATGTTTTATTTTCCCCAGGATATAAATAAAGGTTATATGAAAGAAAACCAAAGTGGAATATATTTATGGGATATGTTGAAGATCTTTTACCATGATTAGAAGATTATGTTTCGAGTTTCCAAAGAAACTAAACTAATACGGTATTTGGGCGTCTGTTTTTGTCTTGTATTAAGTACTCCGCAAAAGTAATGTAATGTCTATGTACGTCAAGCTTTGGGCCTCTATAGTTGGTATCAAAGAAAAGGTTTAGTTAACCTTCAGAAACAAGGATGTGAAAACTTTAGTGAAATCTCTAGAGATATATCTAAGGTATGTCTAGGGATGTCCCTAAGGTTAAGTATAAGTATAGGTTATAGTCCTAGAATTGCAACAATGATCTTAGAATTAAACCTGAGATGTTATATATTGAAGTTACTCCCCCTTTATTTTGTTGTTTTCCTAACATGATTTTTTCCTCTCACATTGTTCTTTTTGGGTTTTAGACGATGGCCGGAACCCGAAGGAACCGTGTTGATCAATGTAATGGACAATGCAATGATTGTCCCCCTGAACAACCAAATGTGATGGGAGATGGAGTGAAAAATCATATTTATATACTTACAAAAGATATGAATCATTCTGGACTTCCAAATGAGCTGAGAAAGAAACAATATTCTGTTGAGTTCTTCATGAGGCAACATACACCTTATTTCAGTGGGTCATTTGATCCACTTGTTGCTGAACAATGGATTAGTACCATTGAAAAGATATTTTCCATACTTCGTTGTACAGAGAATGAAAAAGTCATTTTGGCTATTTAACAGTTAGAAGGTGAAGCAGACCAGTGGTGGACTCTAATTAAGAATACAAGGCCCCAAGATGAAATTGAATCCATGGAATGCTAAGAGTTCAAGAACTTTTATTTCAATAAGTACTTCCCTATTATTCTACGAACAATGATAGAAAAGGAGTTCCTTTAGATTAATAAAAAGGTTGATGAATCGGTTGGTATATACGAAGTTAATTTTACAAGGCTTTCACGGTATGCATCTGGCTTTATCATCCAACCTGAAAGTAAAGTTGATCGATTCTTTAGTGGCTTAAAACAAAGTCTTGAAAGGGAATTAGCTATAATAGACTTTAGTAGCTCTGAAGAAATTGGGTGTTGTGTTATCAAGTAATAACTATAAGTTTGTGTTACATATCCATCTCATGGTTTTGAAAAGAAAAGAAAGATAGAGTTCAAGGAAAAATCTCAGAACAATGGTGAAAATAAGGTGAATGTTTCTTTATACTAAAAGTGTTGAAAGAAGCACGGTGGAGATTGTCTAAAAGGTACAAGAAAATTTTTCAAGTGTAGAAAAGAAGGAAATAGAGCAGTTGAGTGTCGAAGTAATGGGAAAATGGTTTCTAATGACATGAATATATAAAAGACTACATAAAATGATCCACCAACACTTCAATGCTACAAGTGCAAGAAAATTTGGCATTATGCTAACCAATGCCCTAGTCCAAGGGTTAATGATGATCGACATCAACAACCTATTATGGAAAAGGACAAAGGGAAGTCACATGAGATCACTATTGGCGATATTGAGTATGACAACGATGTGGTGGAATGATTATGTGTTTATGTAATGGGATTCAAAAATATTGTTGTGGAATCTAATTTATTGTATTGTGGAATAGTGGAATATCTATGTATTGGTTTTTTGTGGTTTTCAATAATTATATGGTATGAAAAGTGATTAAAATATTTTTGGAAAGCATATGATATGCACATAATGAAGGGATAAGGAGAAAATAATACGTTTGATAGTATTAATGAGCTCCTGACTGATATAAGAACAAAGTGACATCATGGTTTGAGTATATATAAATTTTGGGATTTTGGTATGTGGAAAGTGTTAACTTTTGATAGCAGTCATGTTTTCACTAAGGTTCAGTGGGTATTCATTTTTCAATAGAATACATGATTAAGGTATTCACATGTTTTGAATGTGACCAACAAGATATATCATATGATAGATGATGGTATTCACATGCTCGGTAGATGACATTTCTAGTAATCATTTACATTATACTATGAGATTGGATAGAAGTATTTTGGATAATCCTAAATATTTTAATGGATTAAGTTGGACATCAGATAGTATTATTTAAGGCTAGAACCTTTTTTTGACATTATTTCTGGATTTTTATAATGGTGAAGTTTTAGAAAAAAGACAACCTGCAGGACGGACATCAACCCATCGCGTCAGACAAGGTTGCACGAATCGAACCCACAACCGAAGTGCAAAAGGCCTTTTTTTCCTACCAATGGCCTACAAGAATTCCCTGGTTAGTAGAAATTAGTTTTATTTTATTATGCAGTATGACAGTTGAAGTATAAGTCCATTTTTTGAGTCATATACAGTTAATCTCACCATAAGATGGACTTATGTATATAACATTTTCTATCCTTTTGTCTGATACAGATGGAATGACCTATCATTCTATCGCATGATCTGCTAACACTTCACAGAAGACAAATTAAATTTCATTTCTTTAAGAGATGAAGTGGAAATTGTTCAAGGCACAAACAATAGCGAGATTGTATCAAAATCAAGTAAGTTTTTATTTTAATTAAAACAATTCTTGAACTTTAGCGAAATGATCTTGAAAACCAAAAATGTTATCCTAGTACCCTCATATTCGATGAATTAGATGGTACCTTTGATCATCAAAAATTTATTGCTTTATGATTTTTGGATTTTTCATAGCTATGTTCTCTACCACTCTCCATCAAAACTTGACGGTTAGATTTCTCTTCCATATCCATATTTTAACCTATGTTCTCCTATGTGGAAACCCAGTGATGAGTTAATTTGGGTAACCGTAACGTTTCATACATTGGTTTTTAAAATAAAGTTTTAGTATTCCTTTTTACGATGTGGGTTTCTATGAAATAAAATTTTAAGTAGTAAACCATTTATAACCCCAACAAATTTCAAGGGCGAAATTCATTTTAAGGGGGGTAGAATGTAACACCCCAAAATTATATGAGAATGATTAATTTTAATTTCTTTGATGTCTTGTGTTGTATGCTACACCAATATTATATTTTTCTATATGCAACACCGTACTAGCTTGTAGTATACGCAAACACTATTCTTGGCTTGTGTTGCACGCAAGAGCGACCTTCCTCGATAGCGTGTGTTGTACGCAATATTGAGTTTTACTAAACTATGATATATTGTTATAATACTATTATGAACTAGATGTTATGAATAGTAGTAACTAAATTTTGAATTTTATGACATTATAATTCATCTTACACATATTATAGAAATTGGTATGAGAACAAAATAAACTTTTCAGGTAAAATAAGTATTTTTCAAAAAATACAGTTTTATCGACTTTTGATGGTGCACCCACTTTAAATCGAGTTATTGACATGTTTTTAAGTTAAATTTGACAAATAAAACATCTTCCTTGGAATTAGGATATAAAAATTTACTTTGGAAATTTTTTTGAGATTATTCTGATAACCTTCATATTTTGATGAATAGTAAAAATACGCTAAATTTTAATTAAAAACATCTTTTTTCATCGAGATAATTTATATGGATAAATTATAATATTTAATGGTTTTAAATTATAAATAGAATATATTTTTACCATTTAATATAATTTATGTCATTATCATTAATTTTACATTGAATTATAGGTAAAACATTTCAATCTTTTGCAACGTTCTAACTTTTAAAACCCCTTTTCTCAACAGTGGGATTATTTTTAAATTAATTAAATCAACTTTTATGTTTTGAATTTTGAAAAATGTATTCCATATTTGGATTCAGTGGGTCCAAATTATGTTAATAGGTCACTTTTTTTGATATTATGAACAGTAACTATGATAATGTTTATTTACTACAGTTAAAGGTAAATCTGGTAATTAAGGGTACAAATAAGATTATAAAATTACTCTAACACCTGAAAAAATTATATTGGATGTATAAAAGTCAACCCATATCACCTAAGGTTCGTAATAGATTCATTTCATGGACTTTTGACAATGAAAATTATATAATTATTATTAAAACCAAAAAAAGTGACAACATGTCACTCTCTTATATCTTATAAGTATATTAATTTGAATTTAGTGATAAATTTAATAAAACATTAATCATGAATATTCACCATAAATATAATAAAATTATATAAATCATTAAAATTTATTTATAATTTTATGGATTAAATAATTATCATTAATGATGACACAAAAGTGATATACAAATTATTTTATTGATTGAAATATCAAATAAATGGTTTTAAAAATATTAAAATAAATATTATATGAACTAAGTAATGTTCTCCACAAATTTTATAGATGAATATGACATGTCAGGTTTCTATTAAAAATTTTGGTTCGAATATATCCTCTGTGTAGAATTTATTTAAATTCAAATAATTGAATATTGTCAAAATTGACAGTATTGTTGTTTTATAAAAATAACATATTATAAAATTGTATAAAGATCACAAAAATATTGAAAAATTATAAATTGAAATTTATATGGTCGAAAATTTCATAAAGTATACAATTATGGAAAATTCACAACACAAATTAATTATTTATAACAATTTAAAATTTAGAATATTATTACCACAAAAAAATTAAATAGATTAAATAAGGATAAATCAAGTTGATAAGGTTTAAAATAAATTCTCAACATGTCTAAATTTTATTGTTTAATGATATTACAACCCTATCTCATCTAATATTCGTATTTGAATCATTTTGGATGTTTTTATGTGGGTTTTGAATTTATATTAAATTAATATTTTTGAGGTTTCCAAAGGTGCCCCTCTCCTCCCTTGTACAAGGGCACCCCCCCCCCCTCTCCTCTTCCCAAATATTGGAGCCTTCATGCTCGGCCAACCCCTGACCATTTCACTTCCCCACTTCCATAGAAACATCCTAGAGGTCCTGGTATTCTTCAAATACCAAATTTAGTGCCCTAAGAGGAGGTTAAGAGAAGGCGCGTCGAAGAAGAGGTAATCTCTTCTACCAATTCTTTCAAATTTATTTGATTTTCTACTTCCTCTTATTTAGTTGTTTAATTATAAAGTAATAACATCAGTATACCTAATATACTTATATGTTATTATAAATATTAAACAACCCCATTTCACCTTCTATTCATCCTATGAAAAACAAAATCACCGCGCATGCGTATGTACGAAATAACGTCTCCATGTCGTGGTGCAATCTATTTTTCGACAACCACCTTAATTGGATGGGTATAATGGTGTAAATAATAACTATATATGGTTATTATAACATCATACTAATTATGAGATATTATATCATCCACTCTAATTCCATTAAATAATTATGGGAAGGATATCACTGCTCGTGCGTACGTACGGATTACCATCTCCACGATGCGATAAGATTCATTCTCCATGTAAACCATTAAAAAATGATTATAAAGTATATATAATAAGTAATAATGAAATATATTACAAAATAATGATACTGTATTTATGTGCATATATGTTTCATTTACTTAATTCCATTCAATTTAATAAGGAAACGAATACAGCGTTCATGCGTACGAACGACATACCGTCTCCATGAACGGTGTATTTCATTCCATTTATCGATATATAATATATATTTATATTCTGAATATATTATATATATATATATATCATGTTTTACATTTTGGAATTAAGTAAATCTGGTTATAAGTAATAATATCAAGAACAACAAGTCCAAACACGTACGATAAATGAAACGATTTTACCGAAAATGTTGCTTTATCATGGAATTGACAAAAGAACAGGAAATATAAAGTCATAAGTGAATAATATATAATATAATAAATATTATTATGGTTCTATTATAAGTTAATAATATTTTAAACCCACTATACAGGAGTCTCGGACATATATGGAGGAAATTGGACATAAGGTAAGGGATAATTATTCCAATCTCGTTCTTATCCGAGATTGTTTATTCGTAAGTATTTACTGGGGTTATTTTTATCATCCATGTCCATATTTTATAAAAATTTTTTCATGTATTTTTAAAGTCCTTTTTTACTATTTTTTTTACTTTTATCACGTGTTATGGAAGGAATATTTCTTTTGTTTATCATACGAGGAACTTTATGACTTTTCTGGAAAAAGTACGAGGAGAATGTTTTTTTAAAATATACGGTGTGAATGGATTTTTACAGTTTCATAACGAATTATTTAAATGAATCTTCCTCTACAAAATTTCATGATTATTATCAACAAAATATTTTTCTTTCAAAATTTCATGACATTTTGAGAAAATAAAATTATTTTGATGAAGAAAGGATATTTTCCTCAAGTATTCATTTCAAGTGTTTTATCAAAACTATTTTCCATCTAAGATGAAATTATTTAGTATGATTATGTTTCAATTATAATGTCTCTATTATTTACATGGTTTGATTTTTCTTATGATGAAATGATATCCATTTCTTTTATATGTATTATGTTATGATGGAATGATGTTTATGAAACCCATTTTATTCATTGGGTTATTATGAATGATGTATGTTTATTTTGTGGCACACGAAATAATGATTTCATTATGAGATGGGTGGGACCTATATCTCCCTCCAATGCATTGGGTAAAGATTTATATTTCATGAGATATACATGGCTGGAACGGAAAGTAATCCCGGTTCAGTAAGGGATGTTTTCCACTATGATGGTCTTGGAAGCAATACCTTGGCTACTATAGAAATCATAACATGTTCTTAATGGTTTCCATAATTACATGTTTTATTCCCATTCTATTTTATCATGGTTAATGTTTATTTATGATCTATGCCTTATTCACTGCCAATATTTATGTCATTTCTCATGATTTTGATGTTTTGTGTTCATGTTCTTATGTTCAAATGTTCAGGGATTGTTTTATGATCTCCATGTTTACCCTTACTGAGCATTTGAGCTCACCCTTTTTTTTTTGTTTTCTTTTCCCTAGGATATAAAGAAAGTTTATATGTAAGAAACCCAAAGTGGAAGATCTTTATGGGAGATGTTGAAGATCTTTCACCATGATTATATGATTATGTTCCGAGTTTCCAAAGACACTAAACTAATACGGTCTTTGGGTGTCTGTTTTTGTCATGTATTAAGTATTCCAAAAAAGTAATGTAAGGTCAATGTACATCAATCTTTGGTTCTCTACAATAAAATTCTCTAACTCTAGAATATACTTTTTTACTTCAGCCAAGTTATTTTCTTGATTGAAATTAGAAGGTGCTTTGATATCACCAATATCTGGTATTCGAATGCCATTTTGAAGAAATGCCCAGGCATCCCTGAGATCACATGTTATATTCTCCCAGTAATGAATGGCCTATGGTTGCACATAATTTGATTTTGGCCTGGTTGATTATGGAAGAGGTTCGACACCTTCCTATTAAAGATCTTCTTTAGACCTTTCTTCCTCCGAAAATTTGATAGGGGGAATTGGAATGTCTTTTTGATGGCAGCGACTGGATCTCCTTGGTGTTGGAGGTATTGCTTATTTAGCCTTGTTTTTCCTAGTGTACTTCCTGCGAAGACTCTTTGAGGGCTCTCAAACCTAATAAATTCATCTATCTTCTTTGGACTTGGACTTCTTTCCATGATTTTCACATGAAACAGTTGTTGTATCCACCACTCGATATAATCCTTTTGTTAGAGACCCTTGAGGATATAAAGAAACCCAAGCTTTGGCATACCCAGCTTCCAATATGATTGACACATCTGGTGGAGGTAATTTAATTGACAATTTGGATACCTATAAAGATTTGAGAATCCATAATTGTCGTGCAACCAATGGGTGCTTCTCATGTTTGACATGTGTGAGTGGAAAGGTACTTGACTATTGAAGACACCTAAACTGGTGAGAAATCCTGTAGGGCACATAATCCTAGAAGATAATTTTACAATCAATCATGCTTGGTAGTACACCATCCCTAAATGCCATCATATAAAATCACAACTCATACTCTCCTTTACCATCATCAGTAAATGTTCTAGTTGGTGGATTACCAAAATAAAAGAAGTTGAATTCTCCTGAGACATTCAATACCATTAGTACCTCATCAAGTCTCAAGCTTAGAGTCTTAATACCAGAAACATTCTATAAAAATGGGGTGAATCGTCCATTAAGAACTATGACTGAGTTCAATACTGAGTATGAAGAATAATGTGCCGCAATCCAGCACCACAACACTTTAAATGGCCCCGTAATTATAAATGTAGCCTTCCCATGATATAAATGCAGCAGGAGATGGTAAATTAATTCCAAAATAGGGTTTTCAAGCCCAATATACTTCCCCTCTACCAATTTAGCGGCAATTACAAAAGTCCCTGATCTTACACCACGACCAGATTCATGAACTGGAAGCAAATAAACACTTAGCCACATAGCAAGGAAGGAATCTAAGTGTAATTTTGCATCTATATCAGGTTTGACTTTATAACCCCAGCACTTGTAATCACATTTTTCTAGTGTAGGCTAATATGTGCCTAAACTGCCTCGGTTATCAGTGAAAGGACAAATATTTGGACATCAACATGTTGGACCTTTATCTGTAGTTTGTTCTAAGAAAGCTTCTATCCACACTCTAGCATGAATATATTTCTTATCTTTGGGTAAATTATTCTCTATCTTAAATAATTCATGGGCCAGCATTGGTGTTCTGGTAACATCACCTCATGTTGAAGTAGGCGGGATGAATTCATCATCCCTTTCCCCAAGAATAAGAATTCCAGCTATTTGGTAAATGTCCCAGAGACTAATACCAACTTCACCGTGCATTAGATGAAAGAAGTTTTTTTGTGGGCTCCATGAGCTCAGTAATTCTTGAATGAGTTCATTTTTGTAAAAATAAGATTTCCCCATCTAGAAAGCTTCATAAATTTGAGCGTCTGATAATTCTTTTCTGAATTCTGCAAAATTATGATGTACCCAGAATGCCCACATCCACTTGGGTTTCACACCCCCTCCAGAACAAATGTCCCAATCTCCATTCCAACCATTCGTTTGATCTATTTGAGAAGCTCGGAAAGTGGAATCATGACAATGTGGTCTTTCTTCTACAACATGATCCTTAATATCTATAGCACAACCACTATGATGATAGATGAAACTAATAGGGATGGTTCCTTCTTGTATTGGAACCCCCTTGCACTAATATTCAAGCAGTTATAGTTGGAATACGGAAGAAATCAATTATTTGGAAAGTATTTATTAATAGATGGAAAATGGGTGTCTTTCAAAAGTCTATGCATGTACAGAGGTATGTAAGGACTTTGTGGATAGTCACGCTGGTTCAGAATTAGACCCTTCCATAGCCGAGGAAGACTACTCTCAATAGTGTCATAATAATCTGGCGCGAAAATCCTTATCATTTCACTTTGGTGAGCCTTAGCTTCCTCGGTATGGGTCATCAAATGAGTCATTATTTCTGACAAAAGAATAAGCAAAATTAAAGATCAGATTTATAAAGAAGAAAGAAAGAAAATTGGAAAAGGAAACTTTTCGCATAGGTCCATTGACAAGGTCCTTCGACCAAGTCCTTCAACAAAGTCAGTCGCATAAGTCCTTCGACAAAGATCTCATCACTACTCCATCAGTGAAGTCCTTTTGGCATAGCTCTATCACATAAATAATCTTTCCTTGAAGAAATTTCAAGAGAATTACGGGAGAGCACAACACGATGCAGCTGAACGAACGAGCTATGCAACGAGAGCTCCAAACATAAGAAAGCGCAGGTGAATAAAAAAATGTGAAAGGTTGAAACCAATTTATAGGAAACAGAAGACCTATGTGGCATAGCTGTGCGCCATAGCTGTGTGACATATCTGTGTGATATAACTGCGCGAAATTTCCTCAGGACATGATGCTCTTTTTTATATTTTCAAATCCAATCTTGAGGGGGGTATTTTTCTAAAACCCATTAAATAAATTCAAAAATTTCAAAGGAAACATCAACCAATATCCAAAATCATCACAAAAGAGCTACTCAGCCCAGCTTCGTGAAAGAGCTCCGTAGCTGAGCTGTGCGACAAGGCTACGCGGCCGAGATGCACATATGGCTACGCATCTGAACTATGCATGAGAGGATTTGGGATGGATTTGCGCGGAGCACCTGTGTGGTGGAGCTACGCGTCATATCTTTGCAACCCAAGTTTTTTCGTCTAGGCCCATCTGTGCTAATAAATATGACCCTTGGGCTCCTCATTCCAGAGAGAAATTTTTTTAAGGAATCTCTGAAGATTCCATTGCGTAGCTCTTTCACCTAGATCTCTCAAATTGTCTCAGGTAGTTCTCTAAACTTCATGAGAGGAGATAATTACAGAAAATAGGAATCTTTTTGAAGTTATTCAAATTCTTCAATCACCATTCATACCTACGCGGTGTACCTGTGCACCATACCTACATAGTACAAATGCGAGGTAAATTTGTGCGAAATACCTATGCGATTGAGAAGTGTAGGGTTACTACGTGGCATACCTGTGCGAGGTACCTACGCGACAAACTAAAATACCCTTTTAAGCCTTTCATGGTGGGGTATCTATTTATTTGGTTCCCTTATTGAAAAGGGGCTAAGTTTAAACCTCCCCCAAAACCTCATAACTTCTCAGAACATTGGTTAAGGCACATTAGTGTGTCTCCAATTTGGGTTTCTATTTCCGCAGTCAGAGGTTTCCCACATTTGTCTCACAATGCGGTTAAGATTCATGAGATTATTGTGGGTTTGTATATCCATAGTCACATGAACTTTTCTCCCAGAAAAAATGTTGAGAAGTTCCCGGTCTGGAAAATGGCAGGCTTCCGGCCTCTCCCTTTTTAAAGAGGTGACCCAGGACCTCAGTTCTCTGGTAGGGAAGGTACACTTCACTCTTTACATTCTTAAAATTATATAAGAAGCCTCCCTCCCTTACTAGAACTAATTTCAGGGAATCCATCCTCGTATAATCCCCTCACCTTCACCCCTTATTCCTTACATTGAACCCTTGGTCAAAGTAAATAGAACAGAGGGAAGTCTTGTCGCCCCACCCACTTCCATGGTCGATGTGCCCTCTTCCATCAACATGGAGGAAAAATTTGGAAGTGTGAATGTCATTGTTGAATCTTTAACATCCTCTTGTTTCTGAAACCGAGCATGACTCTTGTGGACTTAGAGATATGTGATTGTTGCAACATGTGCACAAATACTCATTAGAAGGAACTAATAGAACACTGATCCTGTTCAAACCAGGATACATAAGAACCTATTTTAGAGCCCGAGCTCACTGGATATCCTTATTAGGAATCCAACCCTAATTCTCCCAATTTAGGAATCCTATTTTTCAGGAAGTAAGCCCAAACTCATATTTCTCAGAGGACTATACTCTCCTATAAGATTCATCAAACTACATAGTCTTTGATTCCCATCCATATGGGATATGTAGGAAGCCTCCTTGAGGTTCAAACCCAACACTTCAAATCAACCCTGTTCTCTTTGGTCCATACTGCCAATAGTGTTTGATCCTATTTGGAAACCTATATCCTTTCCAAAGTTCCTTGGAGTCTTTTAACATAAGTCCAACATTAAGTTGTATCTAAGAACCTTCAGCTTAGGGTTCCTTATCACATGACGTTAAAAGGTATGATGTGTCCCATTGAGTGGCACCGAACTATGAGGGTTCTGATTCCTTTCACAAGGATACATAGGTAGCTCATTTTATAAGCACGATCCCAAGATCAAAAAAAAACTTCTTCTCCCTGGATGAAAATAAACTCCAGAGTGCCCACTGAGTGGCTTAAAAACCAGTATCATCATAAATGGTGATTAAAAGATTCTATAATCAGTATATTAGAAGATAAACTTGATAGAAAACCTCAAATACATACTGATAATTCTAAAAATCTTAATACATGTTAAATAATTTATTTTAAATTACAAGGGATACTTATGATATACCTGGTGAATTAATAAGGATTTATGAAAATATTTTAATTTCAAAGAGAGTTCCGGAGTAGACAATAATTCCCCCAGAAGGGTGTGATGAGTCCGACCTCCAATCCTCTCGGCCAATGCATGTTATTAAGTATCGTAATGTTTAAAACTTAGAATGAATGCCTACCTTTGGAAAGCATGTCCTCTATGGATAAAAAACTATTTAAAGTTTCCGGTTCCATGAATAAATCCAATGGAAACTGCCTGGAAACAAGTATTTTTAAAATCTAGAATATCACGTTTCAAGGACCCCCGAAACATAGTTGTAAGAAACAAAAATAAAATTTCATAAAAAATACCACAGGTTTCACAAATAAGTTTGTGTAAATAATGATTAATTTTGGTCAGATAGATATACAATAAAATATAATCCATGCATAAAATTCCACAATTTCATGCATCTTTCAATAAATTTGTTACTATTTTGAAAAGAGATATAATACTTCAATACTAATGTACAAATAACCTTCACTACCATTGTTTAATTTTTCTTTAGAAGCTTGATTTCCTTTCATCTCTTGATGATGGATTGGACTCCATTTTTCAAACTAGTCTTCCTCACATCATTTTGGTTCCAAAGTTATTTGATGAAATACCTTCCACTCATATTGTATTCATTAATCTAGATCAAATACATTTCCATGGTTTTGAATATGATATCTCCCAACTCAGTCTTCAATTTTTCTAAACTTTCATCATCCCAATTTACTACTTCCAGTGAACAAAAAAATGATACCAAAAAAATTAATCAATACGTAATGAATGATTTAGTTTGTTTATTGATATTAATTTTATTATATCACTCAATCTATTACTTTTGACCAAAATTTATCAAAAATTACTTTTATTTTGAGTGCAGTTACATTAGATCTTATTGGAGCTCTCTCGTTAAGCATTCATGGATGATAATGTTACTACAATGAGTGACCTATTGAAAATACTCATGCTGCACATTTTTTTGTTAAAAAAATATTCCAAACAAATCATTTGATTCCCTTCCCCCATGAACTTGATAAATTTAAAATGGTGACAATATGAATCTTGAAGGTATTCCTCCCACAATGAGCATATTTATCTGGCCCTATTTTTAGTATCATATTCAGGATACTTTCTCTTGTAATCTTGGAGAAAATTTAAAATTTTAAGATATCCCATCCTCCTCACACCAATTCCATGACATTTTTTTATCTCCTCCTATCTTTTCCAAAAAAATTTAGAGGAAGTGGAAAATAATAATTTTTTTGTGAGTGAAAGTAAATGTATGTGAGTGGAATTCATTTGGATTTGAATGTTCATTCCATCATTTTTGAAATGTAATATGTTACAATCCATAATTATAATTTCATTTAGGTTATTTTTCTACCACATTAGAAACCCAAATTTTATATACTGAATATTAATTATTTCATTTTTTTTCTTGAGACTCATCCCCCATCTATTCTATAATATTTGGACTACTCTGAGAATTAGTCATCCAAAATGATCAACAGTAACCGACAATGGATAAATTTTGGTTAAATTAGTTCAAGAAACATAGA
Organism: Viscum album; assembly: GCA_963277665.1. Classification (NCBI taxonomy): domain Eukaryota; kingdom Viridiplantae; phylum Streptophyta; class Magnoliopsida; order Santalales; family Viscaceae; genus Viscum; species Viscum album. The sequence goes on along the minus strand of OY728166.1, from coordinate 903,437,068 downwards.
TGGATTTCCACAAAATATGGAAGTTAGATATCAAACAAAAATATTCAATAATAATTTTTCCAGATGTATGTCATCAAGGAACTTTGGAACCAGAATGATTGGAGGAAGGTTAGATTGAAAGAGGGAGTTCAATCCATCATATAAAAATGGAAATAAAACAATGACTAAAGAGATATTAAATAAAGTTAGTGAAGGTTATTTGTACTACAATACATAATTATTATATATATTTTCAGCAAGGTAACAATTTTCATAAAAGATTCATGAAAATGAGGAATTTTATGCATGGAGGGAATGGTATTGTTGTTATTCGAGACAAATTAAATTATTGACTACTTATGCAAAAAATTTCTTATGCACATGATGATGTTATGAATCCAGAGGAAGAATTAACTTTTTGTGATGAAACTAAGGAATTATTAGGGGATAAATAACATGTTGATGAAAAATCAACAATGACACAACATTACAGTGGTGAATAAAATTGTAAAGGGAAGAAGTCAGGGTATAAAATTTGAGGTTGGTTGGAATCAACCTGATTGACCTATTGACCCCAACAAGTAAATGTTTATTAGTTATCTAGGGGCCACAATGAAGGTGAATGTGCCAATTAATATTTATTCATGGTGTTAAATTATACCTATAATGAAGGAAATCCTTTAGAAATATATTTCAATAATGTTACAATATAATTTATCAATTTTATTAGAAATATATATAATAAAATATTGATTTATTTTTTATTAATCCATATAGATTTTTCTTATTTTGAATTATTTTTTTACGAAATTTTTCCTAATGGACACTTTAAAAGCCTATATAGGCTTATAGACTATTATTATGAAGTTACATCTTAGGGATGCTGAGGGGAAAATAAATCCCCACCCACCGGTTAGTTAGTCACACTTTATAAAGTAGGAAACATTAACTTCTTTCACAAATCATCATAATGAGAAATCATTTCAGGTGCATTGTAGTTGATAATATATGAATTGGAATTATTTATTTTATCAAAATTTAATCAAAAAAAATTATTTATGAAATAGAAAAATATTGATGAAAATAAAGACTGTTATTCAAAACCAATGTACCCCTATCTGAATAAAAGGATGGGAAATGATTTATTAGAGAATAAATTGGTATGTATTTTAAATTTATAAGAAAATTTTAATCATGTGATATGAATCAAAATAATTTTCTTTTTTTATATACAAATTGATGTATAAAAATATTTAGCCACTTCCATCCCACATCATGTGCTATGGAAGGAGGATCGTGTAAATAACGAGGGTAAATTAGTTGATGAAAAAAAACAGTATGGTTAGAAAGTGTGGAATAATTGTAATTAATTTTTATTTTTAACAATATCAAATAAAAGTATGTATTTATTTTTATATTTTTTTATGGTTTAGACATAATAATTAGAGATAATCTTATTAGAAGAAAGGATAATTTCAGTATCTATGAAGCTTCCTGAACAATATTGTATTGTTATAGGATTATGTTTTGGAGTCTATACTCAAACATATTTTGAGAAGATAAAACCACATAAATTTACACATAATATGTTTAGATTATTTTATTCAACAATAGACTCATTGTAAGGTATTATTTTGTGGTATGGTTTGGCAGTCCATTGTTCAAGAAAAGATCAAAGTAAACCGGTGGTGGAGAAAATATCCATAGATGAACCAAATAATCAAACTAGCTTTGAGGATAGTTATTCCTGCCAATTTCATACCTTACCTGGGGTAATAAATTTTTTCATTAAATTCTCCTAAATTTCAATTAAACAACATTCCATAAATTTATATTAATAAAATGATATAGGGTACAATTGTATGAGTTTTTTATTTTTCAAAACCCATGTACTACTCCGTTTCGATGGGTACAATATATAATATCCTAGGAGACCATCTAAAAAATAAATACCTCCCAAAATATCACATGATAGTAGGGATTGGGGTATCTCTTTAGTCGAATACTGAGTTTTCTATTCCACTTGATGGTCCAGATATTATAATGGTTGAAGATGCTATTGGTGCTTTCATAGCATGTCCATATAATCTTATAATGATATATAAGGTATGTCTTTAACAAATTTTATTATATGATAAACTATAACAGTCTATGATAAAATGTTTGAAGTGAGGTTCGATATTAAATATGGATAAATCGATGTATAAACGGAAGGTCGAATCAAGAAAATCTTATTAATCGGCCAAGAAAACAAAATGACCTTCCAGGAGTACCTTCTCCCAACTAGTTCTAGAGAAACATTTTTTATCATTACATCTTTATGTAGATATAAAATTTAAATATAAAACTAAGTCTTACATTGAATATGAAGAATAATTATATTGATATTCCTTGACAGAAAGAATTGGTCTTGATACATTAAATGAAATTATCAATCATGAAAGGTTGGGCGTCTCATTTTTAAATACATAAATAAGGTACATTTTCATAATAGGTCTATCCAAATAGTGATATAATATGATTATTAATGGTAATAACTATTCATATTTTGTATAGGATCTTATATATAAACTATATAAAGGTCATATAATGAGAAGAATGATTTTGATTCATTAATCAATTTATCATTTCTATGGTAGAACTAACATTGGATAAGAAAGCAGGTGAGAAGAAAATAGACGAGTTACTCAAAATAGTTAACAAAAAATAATCAGATGGCATAATATTTTTGGTTACTAAAATTAAAAGGTAAAACTCTACAATATAATGACCTAAAATATATTTTTAATTTTTTTAACTACTTAATGTTTTTGTTTCCTTAGGATGCATTAGATTCTCAATGCAGTCAATCTGGACACAAAAAAAATTATCTTTAGGATCCAATGCATAGATATGTCACCAAATGACCACACATGATATGTATTGTGAATATGTAATACACTACAATGAATATTTTATAGATAAACTTCTAATTATATTTATAGTAATTATTTTAACAACATTTTTTTATTATAGGGATGTAACTAAATATAGTCTAGATCATGGAATGAAGTCAGCGTCTAAAGAGATAAGGCAAATAAATATATAAAAATTGAAATATATTATGGTATATGTAGAAATATTTAACTATAAAGAATTTCAAAACAATTTACATAATTTGGAAAAAAATTGCAGTGTTTGAAACAAGATAAAGACATAAAATGTGGATATTATGTTTCCATATTTATGAGATGAATCATAAATCATGAAAGTACCAACATCCACCAATAGGTAATTTCCAAAAAATAATTAAAATTTCATTAAATATATTTCAAAATCATTTTTTCTATATTTTTTCAGTACTATAAAGATTGCCGATAACATTGTTACACAAAAGAGAAAATAAATTTGTTTAGATATGAGTTGGAAGATTACTTTTTTCATAATGTATGACAACAAGAAATTTTGGTGACTACCTGCAGTTTTGGTGATCTAGTATCAGTTATGACCTAAAAAATATATTTGGGGTTTAAATTATTAGTTTCAGAATGCTTATATATTATTTAGGATATATTTATCAAGGAGATGAATAGTGGAGGAAATCAATTTGTGTAAAAGTGCTGACTTAAAAATAATAAAACTGTTGGGAAATAGTATAGGAAGTGGTGGAGGCATAGGAAAATTTGGAGGTGGAGGCAGAGTCAAAGGTGGAGGCATGGGTAGAGGCAGAGGTAGAGGCCAAGGTTGATGCAACGGGGGATACAGATTTATAGTCAGAGGACAACATGTAGGATGAGGATAAGGCAAAGACTGTGGTGGAAACTGAGGGATATAGGAGACGAAGTGATAGCTTGGAAACAATAAACTTATTGGAAAATGAAGTAGAATGAGGATGATACAATGATTGTGTTTGAGAAATTTTTTTCTAAAAGTTCACAAAACACTTTTCTCTTAAGATAAGTTCCATTGTAGATGTTTTTCAGGTGGATTATTGAATTAATGTTTTCACCACTTGTTTATGTGATTTTATACCTTGTATTAATTCACATATAAGATCATTATATGTCATAATCTTCAATTTCTTCACTAGTTTTATTGAAGAAACATCTATACAACTCCCAAACATCGAACATTTATATAATCCAACTTATAAGTTTGAATAAATATGTGTGTGATCAACCACCGATGGCAGCAGGTGTAGGAATGAAAAATTGGAGAAAAATCATCAATGATATATTATGGACATCACAGAGGGATGGTTTCAAAGCATCCATTTTCAGTTTAAAATTGACATTTTGATACAAAATGTTTCACTCAATGAAAAAAAAGTAAACAAGCTCGAATTTTCCTGATAATTTTGGACAATGTTACATAAATCATTTGTGACATGTATGAATCAGTCTCATGTCATACCCACACAGGATGTGACCTTTATGACTCAAAGTGCATGTTTCCTATTTAAAATGAAATTTTAGTAAAAAAATATATTGATTCCAAAATTTGGATAGGGCTAGTATAGGGATGATAAATAACAATAAAGGTATTTGGAGGGAAAATAAATGATTTTTTGACCTTAGAGTCTGGTGCACACATGATCCAGGGGTTGTGCAAAAAAGTCCCTCCAGTATAAAAACTATTATGCGCCAAATGTGACGTCAAAGATAGGATTCTACAGAAACCAACTCGAACCCACCAAAGGCTCTAGCATGAAAGATAGAAGGGTTGGGCGCAACACTCTTTCTGGCTCAAAAAATATTGCACGCCCAATTCAATGTCAAAGGGAACCTTCGGCATCAATGGGCTCAAAAAATCAGTTAAGGCCCGAGCACGAAGGTACTTGGCAGTGCACAAAACCTTATGCACCCAATACGACGTCAATGGTAGGATTCCACAACAACTACCCAAAAAACCACTAAAGGTGCTGGCGTGCAAAACATATAAGAGATGGAAAAACTTTCTTATGGAGCGCAAACCCTTCCGTGCCCAATGCGACGTCAAATGGTCATTTTCACATAGAATCCCTTGCACTCCACCTTTGAGGATTTTGGCTACAAAATGAAGTGTACCCCCTCCCTTCAGGGATGGTGATAGAAGACGAAGAGAGGCTTTGTTGTGCGAAAGACACCTCTTATGTTACCGCACGAAAAACACTATGGCCTCAAGGTATTGTATCTTGCATGATAGGTCCCCCAAGGTTCATCCTTCGGGTGGGCCCTCTTGGGCATGATCCTCATCCATTTTCCTTTTAACCTATGTTATTTTTGTGAAAAATATTCCTCTTGTGTACAAGTACCCCCGGTATCGTACCAATTTTGCGTGCACTCTTCCGGTTTGCACGTGACTTTCCGGTTTGCGCGCAACAGTTCCATCTTGAACGCAACATCACATCTTTAGAACAGCCCTCCATGGGTGATCCATGTGTCGTCCTTACCTTAAGGCACTATGTATGATACCCTATTATGCACAAGACACCAGTTTCATGCACCTTTCTTCCGTACGACCCTCCAAGTTTGTACGAAAGTTATTTCAAATCCCATTGAGTGGTGCTTCCCATGGCATTGCTTAGCCTTATTCTTCTTCTCATAGGCATGCTAACAGCTATTTCTTCTTCGCATGGCCACGCTAACGTGGTCCCCTCAATGGATCACTCTATGACACCCCCTCACCTCGACATTGCTAATTCCTTCTCTTCCCTAAGGGCAAGAGGGTATTAGTTATGTAAGTCCTAGGGGTGCGGAGTGAACCCCCCTCGCCCGAGCTACAACGTGTTAAACTCCCGAGAACTATCATACTCAACACATGACGTTAAACTATGACCCCTACTTGTGCATCATACATGGGGTGCCCCATATCGTACATTATCTACGTCCTCTTGTCTTCATAGGAGTGATCTCTTCCTCATGTGGAATGAGATCTTATTTGTTGGAGTGGCATCTGTCCATGGGGATGGGCAGCCATCTTTGTGTAATCCCCTATAATTTATTTCTAGAGGTAGTACCCTTACAACTCCTTTCTTCTTTGGTGCCAAGGACCATAGGGGGGATGGGAAACATATCCCTCCTATTTTCCAGGCCAAACCCCTCTGGGCTTTGTTTCTACTCGGGCCTCCATCATGGAGTAAGTCCCAATCTCCATATCCCTAGGCTACGAACCACATGTAAGCACCTGTTTCCTATTTGGGATGTGAACTATACGTATGACTTTATTTCCTTTTTGGGCTACTTACCACGTGTAAGCCCCACTCCACTTCCCACAGATGCACCTTTCATGACGCGATCGTTGGGTCTTTATTGTATCATGTTTCTCACACCGAGCATCACTGACGTGGGATTAGAGTAAGTACTAACCATGAAATACTTCCTTGGTCGGCCTAGAGTGTATGTCCCATCACCATCATAAACAACGCAGACTTTGATCATTTCCAAGTAAAGGTATGGAGGAAGTCTCCTTGAGGTTCAAGCCCAACAACCATTAGTCCCAAACCCCTTAATTTCTATGCCCCAACACCTTTTCCGAACTATGTGGACTTTGATCCTTGCAAAGGAAAGATATGTAAGAAGCATCACTGAGGTTCAAGCCCAACAACCACTAGTCCCAATCCCCTTCACATCGGTGCACCAACTCCTTTTTTGAACTACATGGACTTTGATCCTTGCCAATGCATGGTATGTAGTAAGTCTCCCTAAGGTTCAAGACTAACACCCATTAGTCCCGACTACTTCTCAGCGGTCCACCCCATTTAGTGGTAATATATTGTGATCCACATTTAGCACTAATCCGTTGTGATCCCCATTAAGAAGTAATCCTTTTTCAACCCCATTCTATGGTAAGCCATTGTCAACCCCATCCAGTGGTAAGCCGTTGTGATCCCCATTAAGTGGTAAGCCATTTTCAACCCCATTCAACAGTAATACCCAAACCCAGCAGTAAGTCATTATAGTCCCCTTTGTTGGGACCCACATCTTTGGTCATCCCTCGAACATCATACCAACCTCAGGATACTAACCATGTGTAATCCCCAATATGTCATCAGTTCGTTGTCCTCTGCACACACCCCGATTACATTCCCCATCCTAAACTATTTGGACTTTGTTTCCCTACCACGGGGATACGTAGAAGTCTCTTCGAGGCACTAGCCCAGTACTACCATCACCTTCGTGAAGTTTCCATCTCATTCCCCCACCACTTTATTTAACTCTCCATCATCCATCCTAATTATTACCTGGGACACCACATCTCGGTGAGTTCATCCCAATTCTAATCTTCTCTAATCTTAGTAGCACTCTGGTAACTAACCACGTGTTATCCCTAGAATCATTGTTCCCTCTAGGGGTTGCACCAATTATATCCACTCCAGTTAGTGTTCTGATTAGTCTGATCCGTCTCCACTAGACATTAAACTTGCATCATACCCTGTGTCAAACATGGGAAGCTGAGGAAAACCTCAAAGACAAGCCTATGGAATATAATTCCCCACATTCAACGTGGGATGCCTTGGGCTTCCGTTCCCTCGTGAATCCCTATCATAAGGGGAAGAAACCTAGACGTGCTAGTGTTCTAGCGTCCAGACATGCCAGTGATGTCCAATAATATTACTCCTTAGACTGAAGGTTGCTTCCCTAATCGGACCCCTTTGAATGTCCTGGAAGAAGTAGTTTAATTAACCGGCCTCTATGAAGACATGACACTAGTAAGAGTTTCATGAACAATGTCTTAATCTATGAGGGAGACCTAGACTAGGTAATGAGTTCTGAGGTGGAATCCACGGAAAGAGGAACCGACACCCATCATCCTGTTTCGATCAAGGAGAAATCATCCCTAAAAAGGCAATGGATGTCACCTTCCTTTGGAATGCTGGAATGTGGGGCAACATAGTTATGCGTCCTCCAAAAATAATGGAGGCGTGCACCCCGGAGAAATAAATAGAAATAGAAATGGTGAACCCGACGTGAATTTATTCTCCTCAATGTAGAGATTAGTAGTGTTTGAGAGTTCAGTAGATCGGCGTGTCGCCATATCTAGTTATACAATGCTAGGTTCCTCCAAGAAATTAGTGGGCTTGGAATGAAACTCACGAGATGTCAGGTCAGTAAAAATGTTGGAGATCCCGGTCTGTGACATTGTTATCATGGATCCTTCTTACCATCCATGGAAAACAGAATGACATAGGGGCAATGGACGTCGATTTTCATGTTTCAGCACTAATGGTTTAATCTCCCTACCTTCCAGGACCCAAGCTGCGGAAACAGGTAACCGATCACCACCCATTCACCGACACAGGGGTAGGGGCAATGTCAACATGACAATCCCACGTGGCTCCAATACTTTTGCGATAGCTTCCACACTGACAGCTATTGGGTGCCCACACCCCACATCCCCTTCTGAAAAAAACCAAATAAGGGTGACAAAAGACCTCATCTGCTGATATGAGGAGGAGAGGATTATACAGACTCGGGATATGGAATGCCAGGATTTAGAGGCATTTGTGCCTCATCGCTGCCACTACCCCCAAGGGCCGCATAGGGATCCACTGCTCCCTACTCTGATGCACAACCATTTTGGGATCCTCTCCCAAGAACACTTCGATGACTCCCTCCCATACACTGATGAGGTGGGGGATGTCTAGCTCAGCCCAACAGAAGTCTTGTTTCAGGGGTTCCCAAGGAGGGACCCCACTAGGCCGAGCCAGCACGGCCACCCACCCACACGAGTCGTGAAGTATGTAAGCTATTCTCCTGCACCACCATCCCTAGTCTAGTTAACCCAACACCAGCATCAGGTGTAGGCTTAGAAGGACTCCCGTCGAGGGGTGTCAACGTCAGAAACTACCATGTCTCCTACCAGTGCCGAAGAATACCATCCACCCCTTGTGTGTCTTGAGCAGGGGAACTCATACACCTGACCTGAATCAATGCCCCAACATCCCCACAAGTAGGCTAGGTTGACCCTCCTTGTCACTGGCGTAGGGAGCACCCACCGTGGACCGAACCACGACAACAACACCCAATAGGAAGGTCCTCCCCATACTGTCACCATTGAGAATGCGAGTCCTCCCCTCTTCCAATATCAGCGTGGAGGTATGCCCCAAGCCACCTTCAATCTGAATGAGGGTCCTCCTCACAGCTATGACACTCAGTACGAAAGCCTCTTCCATGGTAATGAAATTGGGTATAGAGTCGCTCCTCCTGCCACAGGCTGTCAGCATGGAGATGTTACACATCCGGTCAATATCCAGTGTGGGGAGCTCCCCCATTTCCTTATAGTGGGTGGAGAGGGTCCTCCTCACCCCAACAATCAGAGGAGTGAGGGTTAGACTCATTTCATTAGCACCCCGCACAGAGGTCCTACCCATATTTGGCTTGACCAGTACGAGCACCCTCCTCATACTGTCACTTCTAGGGGAAATAATCATGGAGGTCCTAACCATGATCCTACCAACTCAATCACTTCAAACAGAGATCTTCTTTGCACATCATCTGGTGGATAAAAAGTTCCTCCCCGTGTTTCTTTTGGAATCTATCCAAGTGCTCCTTGCACCCCGAATCATTCAAGCAGAATCCATCTATGCCCCAGCTCCAGCTCGGCCGAAGTACCTCCTCAAGACAGAAATCTACACTATCCCAAAGATCCATCTCAGGGCAGGAAGGCAGGCCACCACCTCCACAAAAAGAATACTGGGAAGATTCAGACAGATATAATACAATTTTCTTCTCATATTATGAGTCTAAATATGATTCAACAATGGAACCCTTGCCTAGATCCTCCATGTCAAGAGATGGGGCAGAAACAAGGCACATTAGCCTCATACTTCCAGAATGCGAGGTCCATTGGATCCTTGCCTCCCATAGAAGATACATCCAAGAGGATGAAAATTTGGAAACTCCCTAGGGTCTGGCTAAGCAATAACTACCTTTATCACCATGATCATTCTCTACCTCAACCAGAGATCACAGAGAGTTATTATGGGTACTAATGGAAATCGATCAACAACATGGTCCACCTCCTGTAGTTGTAGTCCCTATGCTAGAAACGGCTGTCTCTATCTTGCCCTATTGCGACATGGTGGCTATGTCATTGCACTCTTTGGAGGATAGCCTGAGATGTGGTGGTTTGTTAGCTCGGTTGCTGTATTCCTTACCGGCCATCCTACCTTCTCAGCGATCTGCTTTAGTGCTGCTACTGGTTCCCCAACCGCCTCTAGATGAAGAGTGGGGAAATGAATGGATATACCCTGAATCTAGGCCAAGGAGCTTATGGGACATTCTTGTGGTAGACTATTTTGCAAATATTTTTTGTCCAGTCGCAACACCAAACTTCAATGCACCGGATTCGCTCACCCGGGAGGAAGTTTGATTCTTTCCCCAGACTCTCTGGCTGACACACTTCCATATTCATTATCGGTGAGTAGCTTACCCCAAAATCCAAGCACATTTTTAAGACATCGGCCAACAATGTCATTTAATTGATCTGGCCGCACTGCCTGTGGCCCAGTGCCCTGAGTCATCAGGCCGCCATAGGACCCTCCAACAAAGATGATTATAGATATTTAATGTGCTCTGCAGGATTATCACAGAGGCTTCTCCCCATTTGCAGATATGTGTTTGAGGGTAGTATGCGTCCCTCCATTTCATCTCTATCCAGTGCCAACCTGACATGCCATGTGATATCGAGGATATGCCTCCAGGTAGGGTCATAGTTAACATAGCCGAACTACTAGGGGGGAACGAGCTTGAGTTTCTTGGGGAAGACCTAACCCTTGAGGGAGTTTCATATTGGGATGGTACATGGATTATGATATACTCTATAATACCAAATGTAGGATCAAAATTATATAGATACTAAATTAAGTATCTAATAATTCTTAAAACACAAGAGGTGGGTGAATTGTATACCTTAAAAAATTCATGTGGAATTTTTAAAGATGATTATGTTTAACAAGGTTAAACAAGGTAATTCAAAAAGCTTCTAGTTCTACACACTTTCTAGATTCCGGAAAAGTGATTCCAAGAAAGAAACTCCGAAAATATGGTTCTGGAAAAATGAAACTTAATTAAAGTTTACAAATATAAAGATTCTAACTTAAAGCATATATAATCTTACTAAATCAGAGTATACAAGTATAAGGATGTATAAGATGGTTATACAATCCTCAACAAACAAAGTACAGTGGAAAACTTGAAACAAACCAAGTAACAAGTAGTAAGTCTTTTATCCCAAAGAGAAGGGTATCCAACAACCTTGGATAAATGTCCCTAGATTTATACTTTCAAGAAATACTTTCTTACCCACACCAGGGTAAGCCCTCGATATGAAGATCGAATTCTAACTTACTATCACCACAAGCCCTCAACTTCAAGGTAGTTGGCACCTCTATCTTCCTTAGCAAGGATGTTCTCAAACTTTAAGGTAGTCGGCCCCTCTATCTTCCTATCTCCGGAAGCCCCCAATTGTACACAGCAACAATCGGAGTCGCACGAAGCAAATCTGAACAAGGTGTTTAGTATGCACTAAGCATGAGAGTCTCTCTCTATCAAACACATCAACAACATGTGATCTCTAGAGTCATATAACAGTATTGAGATCTTTTAAATGAGCTCCTATTTATAGGAAAAGATCCAATGGTTGGATCCCTCCTCTAAAGGCCATGTTTTTCATTGAATTTCAGAGGGACCTATACAGGTGTAACTCAAACAATGGTTAGTAAGTAACTGAATGCACATAATTTTTTTATAACCAATGCATGTGTAAGAAAAAATATGGTTACATATCAAAAATGAAATATTCAGAATAAAAGTTCATAGTCTAACCAAAAACACATTCAGTGTCTATATTATAAGGATATTTGGATTCTATTTTTTATGTAATTCAGAACCTGAACACTGTATTATTTCGGAGTAGAAATTTCAAGGAAATTCAGAATTTGGATTCACAAGACTTCAGAACCTGAACTTACAATGTTCGGAGAAAGAATTCATGAGAATTTGGACTCAAAACTTACAAATTTCGGAGTCATAATTCATGATAATTCAGATCTAGAACTTACAAAGTTCAAAGTAAGAATTCATGAGAATTCAGAGTCAGAACTTACAAAGTTCAGAGTCAGAAATCATTAGAATTCAGAGTCATAATTTGGAGTCAGAACTCAGAAGAGTTCAGTGTCTGAAAAAAGAATGCTCTTAATATAAGTATTATATGATTCCGAGGATTTAGATATGAAACCGAATTTTACACATAGATAATATAATGAATAATGAAAAACATGGTAAGGATAAATTTCCTTGTGGAAGAATATTTTCCTTATAGAAGTAAAACATAGGGTAAAATGAGATTTTCCTTGAGATAAGGTGTTTGTGATTTTCAAAACAATAATTAATGGTAAAGTCATTAGGATATCTTATTAACTCAACAATCTCCCCCAAACATGAAGGAATTCATAAGTAAAACCTTATTGACTCAAAAATCTCCCCCTTTTTGGAAAGAAAAAACATCATTATGAAAAAGAATATAAGGACTTAGAAAACAATTTCTATACTTTGAAATAGAACTTATCTCCCTTTACATAAGAACAAAGATGAATACAACTAACTCCCCCTTAGGCGTTGGAACACTAAGGATCATATTCTAAATTTTCAGAATGATATTTTTCATTATCTTGAGTACGGAACTCTCTGTAATGAAAACTCCCCCTTAGATAAAATCCCCCTTACATAGGGATATTTCTTATTTACATGGAATTAATTTTTCTTTCCCACCCTTTGTGATTTTAAAAATAAATTTTAGGGAATGGAAAAGAAATTATAGTACCTGAGATATTAGTACAAAGCATCCAAACAAAAATGAGCAACCAAAATTTCATTATGATAAAAAGAATTTTTACAAGGAAAGAATACCACAAAAGATCAGATTGTATCTATTTTCATTCCTTATCCTTGAGTATAAATTTCTTCACTATGGTTTTTAGATTTTTGAGTTCATTATGGTCTTTCTCTGCTTTCTTTAGGAGTTGATCCCGATCCTCTGATTTCTTCTCTAAAGCATTGATCTTTTTTTCTTGAGATGTTAGAGTCTCTGCCTGATACTTCAACAACTCATCTTGCTTAACTAGCTTCTCTCCGATCTTGATCTGAAGATCTCTTTCCCTCTTCCATATTTGGGAAATATAATACAACTTTCATTTCAAATCCTTTACCTCTTGAATTCGAGTATTCTTCTCAAGAGTTAGCTTTTCCTCAAACCTAGTCATGAGATCATTGATTTTACTATCTTCATTATCAAAATATTCCTTAACGTCATGTTGAAACTCATCAATCTCTATCAAGTATTCAACTATTTTCTTCGACCAGATAATCAATTTCTTAAAATATTTTTTGTGAGAATTGTATTTAATGAAGAAGTTCTTGAAATCAGCCTCAATGTTTACACACTTATCCATCACCATGGATATTGAATCTAATATTTTATTTATGCTGTGTTGGAGCATCTGACATCTTGAGTCAATTCTTGGAAAGATCAGAATGGTGTCAACAATCTTTTTTAGTGATTGAATGATGAAATCATGTCCTTGGGATGATGATTCCGAATCTAAGACTTTGCTTGAAGAGGGATCTTTCTCTAGCTCGACCAGCTTCCTCTTTTAAGATCCACCAGCTTATTTTTTTCTTTAAAATAAATTTAGTGGGTGTATCAAAAACCACATGTTTACCCTTGTCATTTCTCATAATGGCTTCCTAATCAAGAGATTCATGTTCACTAGACAGCTGAACAATCTTATCTTCATTTACTTCTTCTTTCAGAACTTCTTCCTCATCATCTTCAGGGAGAATTAAATGATGATTATAACATTCTTCCTCAGAGATCCTATTCACTTCATATTCATCTTTTTCATCTATCCTAGGAGTAGAAATATTTGAAGATCTGGCTTGAGAGTTCTGGATTTAAAATTTCTCGGATGCACTTTCCTTTTTATGAAAGTCTTCAACATTATTTAGGAGGTCTTCTGTGTCACCATGACTTTCTTCTTCTTCTACTTATTCTACAGCTTCCTTTTCTTCCACAATATTTTCTTTTAATTTTTCTGGAGTGAGAAATTTCTTCCCCAGTGTCTCTGGTAAGGCCTCTACCAAGAAGGATTTCGGTATAGGGATATTCTCAGATGCTTTCTCAGTATCCATTAGAAGGGATTGAACAATCTCAGCCTCCGACATCTTCTTCTTTTTCTTCTTTTCCTTAGCTTGCTTCTCAAGCTCATCAATTGTCTTTTATTTTAAAGCCTTAGCTTCTGCAGGATCCAAATCAAAATGTGGCTCTCCTTCATTCTAATATTTCTTTTCTTCCCACCACTTGGATACAACCTCATCTGGATAGGCTTTATGTTTCTTGGGCTTTAGAGGTACGGATTGGGTTTTCGTAGCTTTTGATGTTTTCTCTTCTTCTCCCAGTTCCTTCAACTTCCTCTTATTTCCTTTTTTTAGATGGTTCAAGAACTTCTTGTTGCTTTGGAACAGCTTTAGCCTCTTCCTATGGTAAGTCATAGAATTCTCTGGAATCTTTAGGGAAAACAATATTCATTATCATCAATGTGTCATCACTTACTAACATGAATTTGAAATTCCTTGTCGTAGAACTACAAGGAATCTTGAAAGAATCAAGGCACCAAACAATTAGTTTTGAGAGGATAACTGGATACATGGTTATATGAGCTTTCATGTTCCCATTCTTAATATTCTCAATCATAATGAGAATATGATTCATCAAGTTGATCTTCCTCAGATTAACTAGAAAATTAACGATGTACATGTGGCACTTCTTCAAGGTGTCCTTATCAACTTTTCTCGGAATGATGAAACCTTGAACCCACAATTCAAGGATCTGGTTATTTGTATACAAATGATCAATCTTCGGAGTCTTGACATTTGAAATTCCAAGACACTCCATAGATTTCAACTTGACAAAACTACCTTGAACATCCGAAAGCTTATGAGATCAAAATTTAGCATCCCCTTCATAATATAACCCCACCAAGCTTGCAGCCTTTGTGTATGAAAGGGAATATTTTTTCCATAGCTCTTGAAAAAAAAAATTACTCCTCTCTTCTTCTTTGAAAAAGACCACAGATTCATAAAATTCTATCAGAAAATCTGGATACACCAAATCTTGAGCTCCTGGATTTGATATGTAGACAATCTCCCATCCATTCAGCTTGATGTTCTTCGAGATTATAGAATCATTCTTTTTGAAAAAGTTAGGATGCCCCAACCTTTCTCTACATACCTGCCATTCCGGAATTGGCTTGATAGTAGAAATATCAATTTGAGATGATTCTTTTGTAGACATTCAAAATTAAGAAAACTCTGAGAAGTTCATAATGGGCTTAAGTAGAGGGTCGGAACTTCAGCATGCGAGAACATGAAATCCGATGTGGGACAACCCTTTGGGGGTCCTTTATATAGGGGTTTGATATGAAGGTTGAACTTCCAAGGTCAATCCAATAGTAGAGAAAACTTCTGATTAGATCTGATGGTTGAAAATATAGTCGCAAGGAAAACTTGAATCCGATGATTTGAGGTTTTTTTAAAAAAAATCGGTTTTAAGGAAAAGAGAATCCAAATTTTTTAAAAAAACAGAAAGTAAAATATGATTACGAAAACTTAATAAAGGAAACATAACTTTCGGATTACTAGGAATATTATTCGTATGGAGGAAAAAAATTTCTTGAAGAACATTAGATTTTGAAAAATTTTGATTACGAAAAATTTTAAAACAAAAAACATCATTATGAAAAATTTTGAGAAACTAACTATGAAATTTTTTGAAAAACTGACTACGAAAAATTTCATTACCAAAACATTTGAAAAAACTTCATTACCAAAAATGTGAAAAACCTCATTACGAAAAACATGAAAAACTTCATTACAAAAAAACTTGAAAAACTTCTTTATGAAAAACTTGAAAAACTTCATTACGAAAAATTTGAAAAACTAACAAGAAAATGTACCACCCCCCCCCCTATGAAAAAGAGTTTATTACTTTAATGAGATTGATTTCAACAATAAGTTAATAAGGAGGATTACCTTACGGTTATCATTCCTAACTTCTATTGAATGAATTCAAATCTATCATAGGATAATGATTTTGTGAAAATATCAGCATGTTGATCTTGCGTTCCAATAAATTGAAGAATAATATCCCCTTTTTGTGTGTGATCTATAAGAACGTGATGCCAAAAATCTATGTGCTTTTCATGAGAGTGATGTGCAGGGTTTTTAATAAGGGAAATGGAACTTTTATTATTACACAAAATTTGTGTTTTGGTAAAACTCATACCATAGTCTGTGAGTGTGTGTTGCATCCACAGTACTTGAGCACAATAGCTTCCACCTGCTACATATTCAGATTTACCAGTGGAAAGCGCTACTGAGTGTTTCTTCTTAAATGACCAAGAAAATAATAAATCTCCTAAGAAATTACAAGTTCTGGATGTAATATTTCTATCCATTCTACATCCACCAAAGTCAGCATCTGAAAAAATTTCAAAATAAAATCATTTCTAGAAGTATAAAAGAGTCCTAAATCCATGGTTACCTTTAAGTAGTGAAAAATTATTTTCACTAACTTTAAATGGGATTCTTTAGGATTGGATTGATATCTTGCACATAAGCATACTGAAAACATTAAGTCTGGAAGACTAGCTATCAAGTAAAGTGAACTTTCTATCATACCTCTAAAAGATATTTTATCTACTGGTTTCCCAGCTTCATCAATATCAAGAGTGTTTGAGGTACCTATTAGAGTACTCAAACTCTTAGTGTTGTTATATCCATACTTTTTAAGAAGATAATTAATATACTTATGTTGGGATATATGGATTCCTTCTTTTTTTTGAGAAATTTGAAAACCATAAAAAAAATTTAACTCACCCATCATACTCATTTCAAACTCAGATTTCATTAGATCTGCAAAGGAATCAGTTAAAGATTGATGAGTAGAACCAAATATAATGTCATCAACATAAATTAGAACAATATAAATATTTTTCTTATCTCTCTTTATAAAAAGGGTTGGATCTGCATTTCCCTTAACATAATTATTTTGAAGCAAAAATCATGTAATTCTGTCATACCAGGCTCAAGGGGCGTACTTAAGTCCATAAAAAGCTCTGGTAAGTCTAAAAACGTGATCAGGGTGTTTTGTATCTTCAAAACCAGGAGGTTGTTCAACCAAAACTTCCTCTTGAACATAACCGTTAAGGAAAGCACATTCCACATCCAGTTGAAAAAGTTTGAAATTGAAGAATTCTGCAAAGACAAGTAAGATACAAATAGATTAGATTATAGCTACTAGAGCATAGGTTTATTCAAAGTCTATTACCTCTTGTTGAATATATCCTTTAGAAACTAACCTAGCTTTATTTATAACTATGATTCCATTTTCATCACACTTATTTCTAAAGACCATTTTATTCTAATTACAGAAGTTTCTTTAGGTCTTTCAACCAAGGTCCAGACTTTATTCCTTTCAAATTCATTTAGTTCATCTCGCATAGATTTTATCCAATCATCATCACCTAAAGATTCATCAGTTATTTTTTGTTCTAATTGGGAAATAAATGCTAGATGTTCTATTTCATTCCTTAAGGAACTTCTAGTCCTTACAGGTTGATTCACATCGTCAATGATACTATCACTGGGATGATTTTTTAGAAACAACATATTTGGGTTTTGTAAAACCTGTTCCTCAACATAGGGTAGGAAATCTTCTGGGGAAAATATTTCAGAATTATCTTCTTGGACATTTTCTTTATCATAAGTATATTATATCATGGGTTGATAATAAATTTTCGAAAACACATCCGAAGATGTAGGTTGGGGTTGTTTAAAAACAAAAGGATTAGTTTCCTCAAATTGGACATGTACAGTCTCTTCAATAGTACAAGTGTCTTCATTGAGAACTCTATAAGCCTTAGAAGTTATACAGTAGCCTATGAAAATTCCATTATCATAATTTGGTGCGAATTTATATATATTATCTTTAGTATTCAGGATGAAAACCTTGCAACCAAAAACCATGAAGCAGGAAAGTCTAGGTTTTATATCATTTCATAACTCATAAAGAGTTTTATTGAGAAAAGGTCTAATCAAAACACGATTTATTGTATAACAAGCAGTAATTGCAGCTTCATCCCAAAAATGTTTGGCTACATATTACTCACTCAACATGGTTCTCATTATCTCTTGAAGAATTCCGTTTCTTCTTTCAATGACACCATTTTATTGAGGTGTTCTAGGTGCTGAGAAGTTATGAGTAATTATTTTTCTACTACAAAAAGATTCAAAATAAGAATTTTGAAATTCTACTCCATTATCACTATGAATAGTTATCAAATGAAGGTTTTTTTTCATTTTTAACTTGGGCTCTAAAACTATTGAAATAATAAAAAGCTTCAGATTTTTTCTAAAAAATAAACCCACATAAATCTTGTGTAATCATCAACTAGAATGAATACATAATACTTTCCTCTAATGCTTCCAGTTTGTGCTGGTCCAAAAATATCCATATGCACTAACTGTAATGCATCGGTTGTTGAGACTTCACTAACTGATTTAAAACATGATTTATGTTTCTTTCCATATTGTCAAGGATCACAAAATTTTGAAGAAACAATCTAAGATTCGGTAGATCCTTAACTAATATTTTCTTAGAAAGGTTTCATATCTACCTATGGTTAAAGTGTCCTAACATTCTATGCCACAACCAGGAATGAGCTTCCATTGCACTAAGACAAGGTAAGTCTAGGATCCGAAGGTCTTCTAAGTTTAGTGTATATACATTCTCTTGCCTATTTTCATAAAGAATAAATTCTTCCTTGAAATTGTGTACTAAACACTTGTCCTTCCTAAAATTCACAAGGTAACCTTCGTCACATAATTGGATTATTCTAATGCATTTGTTCTTAAGAACCTTAACAAAAATTTTTTTGAAATCAATGTTTTTTCCATGAAGAATGAAGTTTCTTATACCAATAATTTCTCCCTTAGCATTATCTCTGAAAGTTACTTTCCCTCCTTTGGTCTTGATAATCATTTCAAAGAATTTCTTATTTCTAGTCATATTCTTGGAACACCCACTATCCATGTACCATGTATTGTTGTTGGTACTTTATTTACTTTCCTAAAAATAAAAGAGTTAGACTTTTGGAACCCAAACTTTCTTGGATCTGGAAATTTTAGAAAGAAACATTTCAGGCACCCACATTTTCATAGAAAAATAGGCTTTATGAAATCCTAAATACTGGGTTTTGTTTATGGAACAAGTTTTTGCCCAGTGTCCACCACACTGACACTTAGTGGAGAATGGAGAACTTTGAGGAACAAAATAATTGTTACTAAAAATTAGTTTAGAACTAGTGTAACCAAAACCAGAATTATTCCTTAGAGGTTGGATTTGAGAATAAATTTTATCAATTTTTTTTTACCTAAGGTAAAGTTTGACAAAAACTTTGTTAAGGAAAAAATTTCAGCCTTTAGTTTGATAACTAAGTTTTTTTCTTCCAAAACATTTGATTTTGAACTATAGTTATGCTCGAAAACATTTTTCTTATAAATTACATTTTCTAGATCTTTAGAAAGTTTATCCTTCTCGGAATTTACTTCCTCAAGATTTTTTGAAATACTTTCAAAATCAAGGGTTTTCTTATCAAGATCTTTAGAAAGATCACATATTTCATTAGTGAGTATAGAAATCTTAGAATTTTCCTTATCAATGTTTTTGTTCACTTTATAATTTTCATTCTCAAGAATCTTAGAAAACCTAGAAACTTCTTCATAGGTAGGTAAAGAGTTATCCTCATCATAAGAAGATTCTTCATCTGGAGATTCATATTATTTACCATTACTATAATTTTCATTCAAAGAAACATTTGTCACTGTTTCAGAATTGTGTACCTTGTCTATTAAACAATGATTATCAATAGTTATTCTGGCTATTAGAACAAGATTCTTCTATCTAGAAGATTCGTAATCTGATGATTCACTTGAAGAGTCACCACCACTAGCACTCCAGGTGTCATTATCATTCATGAATTTTTATATTTATCTTTTTAGTACATATTTATATTTCTCTTAGAATGATTTTCATTTATTTATTTTCTTTTAAGCATAGGACAATCAGGTCTTATATGTCCAGCTCTCTTGCATTCATAACATTAAACTTCTGAATCTTTCTTTTCATTCCTTTCTTTCTTATTATATCTAGATTGAAATTTCTTCTATCCAGTAATCTTGTTCATCCTTCAAGCAAGATTTTCTAGTTCATTTTCTAAAGACTCACTTCCACTAGATTCATATTATATAACAATATTCTTAGATTTGGATCTAGAAACTCTCTCAGGAGTCTTGTCTTTCATAATATTTGAAGTTATAGTAAAAGAAACACGACCATTCCCATTCTTCTTCTTAATGTTGTCAACATCTCATTTCATTCTAGTCCCATATTGAAGAAGAGTTCCAAATAGATCATCAAGAGTAATCTGATTAACCTTTCTATTTTCTTCAATAGTAGTTCTCTTGGATCCCCACTCATTAGGCATGATTTCAATGATCTTATCAACAAGAGCTTCATCATATAATCCTTTCTCACACATAGATTGTAAACTATTCACAATATTCATGAATCTCTGTTTCACCTTACTTATGGATTCTCCATAAGGAAAGAAAAAACCATGATATTCAACTCTGAGCATAGCTCTTCTAGTTTCAAAAACATTAGATGTTCCAAAGTGTGTAACTTCAAGTTTATTCAATATTCAATTTTCTGCTTCACAAGAAGAAATTTGGATATATATATTTCTAGTCATAGAACAAAGTAAGGTATTGTGTACCTTATAATTTAGTTGATACTCATACTTTTCTTGATTGGTGAAGGTACTAACTTCCTTGTCAGGGATTTTATATCCTCCTATAAGCATAACAAAATTATCAACTCTAGTGTTGATAATATATATATTCATGCGATCTCTCCAATATTCTTAATCATTCACATCAAAAATAGGTGGTCTAGTTGGATTTATGTTTTCAATGGAACCAACATTGATTCCTGCCATCTTAATGAAAATATTTCCACAAAAACTTGTTAGTAATAAAAGTTTGTAAACAATAAAATATTCCTTAGAAAAATAAATAGAACAAGATTATCTCTAAGAAAAAATGAATTTGGAATTAATGAGTCCGAAAAAGTGAATCTGAATATTTGAATCCGAAAATATGATTCCAGAAATAAGAAAAAGATAAATTCTCTTCTGAATCTAATCATGAGATTAATTTAGATTGAAACAATCCTCTGATACCAATTGTTGAGATGGTATGTTGAGTATGATATACTATATAATTCCAAATGTAGGATCAAAACAATATAGATACTAAATGAAGTATCTAATAATGCTCAAAATACAAGAGGGGGTTGAATTTTATACTTTAAGAAATTCCTTTGGAACACTTAAAGATGATTATGTTTAACAAGGTTAAACAAGGTAATTTACAAAAATTCTAGTTCTACACACTTGCTAGATTCCGAAAAAGTGATTCTGAGAAATCAACTCCAGAAATATGGTTCCTGAAAAATTAAACTTAATGAAAGTTTACAAAGATAAAGATTCTACCTTAAAACTTATAGAATCTTACTAAATCAGAGTATAAAAGTATAAGGAAGTATAAGATAGTTATACTTTCCTCAACAAACAAAGTACAGTGGAAAACATGAAACAAACCAACTAACAATTATTAAGTCTTTTATCCCAAAGAGAAGGGTATCCAACAACCATGGATAAAGGTACCTTGATTTGTAATTTCAAGAAAGTTTTTCTTACCCACACCAGGGTAAGCCCTCGATACGAAGATTGGTGTCTGTCTTGTTATCCCCACAATCCGTCAACATCATGGTAGTCGTCACTTCTCTATTCTTCTGCACGGAAGTCCTCGAACTTTAAGGTAGTCGGAACCTCTGTCTTCCTATCCCCGGAAGCCCTCGATTGTACACAGCAACAATCGAATTCGCACGAAGAAAATCTGAAAAAGTTGTTCATTATACACTAAGCATGAGAGTCTCTCTCTATAAAACACTTCAACAACATGTGACCTCTAGAGTCATATAATAGTATTGAGCTTATTCAAATGAGATCCTATTTATAGGCAGAGCTCCAACGGTCTGCTACCTACTCTAATGGTCATATTTTTCCTTAAATTTTGGAGGGACCTGTACACGTGTTACTCAAACAATGGTTAGTAAGTAATTGAATAAACAACATCAATTTACAACCAATACAATTGTAAGTAAAAATATTGTTACATAACCAAAATAAAAAATTCAGAATAAAAATTTGGAGTCTAACCAAAAACACATTCCGTGTCTGTAATACAAGGATATTCAGATTCTATTTTCTAAGGAATTTGGAAACTGAACTCTATAGAATTCTGGAGTCTGAATTTCAAGGAAATTCAGAATCTGGATTCACAAGAATTCAAAACTTCAACTTACAAAGTTCGGAGTCAGAATTCATGAGAATTCAGAGTCATAACATATAAACATCAGAGTCAGAATTTATGAGAATTCAGAGCCAGAACTTACAAAGATTAGAGTCATAATTTGTGATAATTCATAGTTAGAACTTACAATGTTTGGGGTCATAATTCTTTGGAATTCAGAGTCAGAATTCAGAGTTAGAGCTTAGAAGAGTTTGGAGTCTGATAATAGAATGCTCTTAATCTATGTATTATATGATTCTGAGGTTTTAGATATGAAACCGAATTTTACAATTTGACAAGATAATGAACAATTAAATACATGGTAAAGATAAATTTCCTTGGGGAAGGAAAATTATCCTTATAGAAGTAAAACACAGGGTAAAATGAGATTTTCCTTGAGATAAAATGTTTGTGATTTTCAAAACAAGAATGAATGGTAAATTCATAAGGATATCTTCTTGACTCAAAAATCTCCCCCAAACATGAAGGAATTCATAAGGAAAACCATATTAACTCAAAATCTCATTCTTGTTAGATCTGTTGGGAAGGATCAATCGCCAAAAAAGGACTTTACTGGATCTTATTGTACTTACCGAGTCATTAACCCTCAGCCTGAATCCCAAAGGGCAAAGAGAACCTCGGAGTCGTCAAACCCTCTGACCTGTCTGGCCTAGTACAAAATAAAAAGGATGATATCGATAAATTTTAATTGCATGAAAATCTTGTGAAGCATAATAATATGGTCGATGAAATCCTTACTGAGCATGCCATTGAGAAATGGCTAGAATACAGTGATCCTCGGCTGGGAAAATAGTGGCAGATACAACTTCTCCCCAAAAAAATTCATCTAGGTGACCCTGACCATCCTACACACAGAGATAGGGTTGAGGCTGAAACTTATAGAAAGAGGGTGTGCTATGTGTCACCAAACTCACCAGAGCAACGTGACAATCTCCATGATCCGGCTCAGGTTCCCCTAGCTGCTCTGCAGGCCATCCCACCAGGCACTCCATGAGATGTTGGGTCTGTGTATCATTTTGAAGAACCTACAAACACACGGGTGGTCAGGGATCCCCATCAAGATAGGAACCCCAATCCAAATGATCCCGTGGCGGTGCTCATTTCCTTCCTCGAGGCATTGGAAACATGATAGGTGGAAATCTTGACTGATGGTAAGCTGTATCCGGCATGGGTGGATGATATTCCAGAACCCCTTAGTTTCAGAAATCCCACTTTCTCCCCCTTTAATGGGACGGGTGACCAGATCAAACATCTGGCCCACTTCATCTCAAGCTGTGCACCCATGCTGGGAACTCCGATGCAACAAGAATCCACAAAACTCCTCTGCTTCATACAAAAATTGGAAGGGCATGAATTTGTCTGGTATAGCAAGCTACCCATCAGATAAGTAGCCGGCTAGTAAGGTATTTGTAGCCAATTTCATTTCCAGTTCAGTTCCACCACTTAGAAGATGAGTATCGCAGACCACTTCAAGTGAAAAAAGGACTGATGAGTGTGTCACGGTCTTTGTCACCCTATGGACAGGGCCCACTTACTCCCTTAACATGCCACTGAATCTGGAGGAATTTATGATGATATGTGTGGGGAATTTCAATATGGAATATGTCTCATATCTAGTCACCCAGAACTACCCCATGGGATTCTGAGACTTCTCTAATAAGGCCCAACACCTAGAGGAAGCCTTACAGCAGGCCAATCAGGCATACCTGTTGCCACCTGTGATTCCTGCAAGAAGGGTCGATATGGCAGAGCCCGCTGTAGTAGCCCAAATAAAGGCCCCTGGGAAACTGGAGTTGTTACTAGTAGAGTTTCCCACACATCCTCACAGAGGCCCTCCACCTCAGTCATAGCCTCAGGACCAGCAATTCCAACCTCAAAAATGGCAGGCGCCCCCGTATAATGTGTCACCACCGCCTATACAAGATAACCAGGATCCACCTCCTCAATAGGATCCTCCATCCCCTCATCAGGGTCAAGCTCCTAGGGCCCCTTTACTAGACAAGATAAACCATACCTACTCATTTATCAAGTATCAGGTCCCCAGTTATTTCAACAGTGCCTTGAAATAGGGAATTTTAAATTTTTCTGAATGCAGGAGACTAGAAGAGGCGGATCTCACTGATCGCCCCAACTACTGCCCCTATCACTAGATCTTGGTAACACCCTCAAACAGTGCTATGTGTTTAAGGACTGGATTCAAGACCAAGTAGATAACAATGTAGTCAGGGTTTTCCCAGCTCTGGCATATGTGGCATGTGTGTTCGTAAAGCCCAATGGTAGTAGTGACAACCAAGGCGAGTGTCATTAGGTTTCTAATTGCGGATCCCATAAGTACGATGACTGGAAGGCTTGTAAAATAGTCTCTTGTGACTATGTTATTATCCATGAATTCCTGAATTGACTAGAGCATTTAGAAGACGCAACTACTACTTTTACATCGTCGTCTCAGTCATCCCCTTCTCGGAAGAGCAAGCATCAGTGGCGTAAGGGAAAACAAAGTCCCCTGCCAATGAAATCGTCATCCCACAATCTCGGTGACTTCATGCCCCCATATATGAAGATTCTCCCTATAATCCAAGCAATAGTGGATAATTATTTATGTGATAGTCAAGGGTATTCCTCGGTTAACACCGTACAGCTGGTAAACCCCTATATGATTTCTAATGGTGAGGAGCGTTGAGAGGATCCTTCCATTGTTCCTAGCCTTCGTCAGCATCGACCGAGCCGCAAAAATATGGTTCATCAGAGTGCCTCGGTCAATATTTATATCTACGATGTTTGTACTATTAAAGCCATGTAGTAGTCCTAGCGTAGGGCTCAGCACGTGCAGTCATCTCATCTGGTGTCATCCGATCTGCCTTCTCCCCCGTTTTTTGTTGCTTGATCAGGCAGATCCACCTTGACCGTGTCATGATCAACCACACTTTACTATGTACCAGTCTAATTCATTTGGAACTCATCCAGTAGTCACTCCATAGGCTTTGACTAGTGAGCAGTGGGATATTCCCAGCACTGGTCGGTCACTAGTCTAGCTGGCAGTGCCCGCCTTACCTCCTCTCACAAATCAACCTCCTGTAAAGAGAAGCTCACGCCTGACAGAGAAGTATGACGTCCTGAAATATCTTTCCATCATTCCAGTAAGGCTCTCCATCCTTGAGGCCCTTAGAATGACAAAATATATGCATGAATCCCTTGCTAAAGAATTATGAATCTCCCATTAGTTCGAGATAGAGGTAACAGCCACAAAATCCATCCATGCTGAGGCGGTCGAGCATGCTAAATGCCAGGACATCATCTCATTCTCTGGAGAAGATTAAGGCTCCCCTATATAGGCGCAAATTCACCCATTGTATATTATCGTCCAGTTTAATGGCATGGAGGTTCATTTCTGTCTGGTCGATATAGGATTCGGGATCAACCTAATCCTGACCCAGACACTGCGAAAACTACTATTGTGCGAGGATGATCTGAGTCCCTCTAACCCGAAAATCCAAGGATATGATAGGATGGAACAGACCCCTACCAGCAAGATCCTATTAAAGACCTTGTTCGGTGTCCTAGTTTGTAGAACTGAGTTCATGGTTGTTTCAAAGGACACTGCTTACAATGCATTGATGGGTGTGTCGTGGCTCCATGTGCATACATAGATTCCTTCATTGTATCACCAGTGCCTCAAGTTTTCCCTTAATGGTCGAGTGGGCATACTTCAAGGTGATGTGTATTCCTTTGCCTCTTGGGAAGCCCGCTATCTGGATTCCAAATATTACATGAGAAAGGACAAGATGATTTGGGCTAATGAGGTTGAGCATGCTACGATTGTGATCGACCCGTGGATAGATCTAGATAATGCCTACATCTTTCCAATCCATCGATTAGAGGATACAAACCCGAACATGGGAAAATGATTTGTTTTTTTTGGAATGATGTGGGATAACATTACCAAGTCTACGTGATGCCAGAAGATCACCTCATACTCCTACACGAATAAGACTCGAGTGATCCTGGGGCATCCTACTCCCATAAGGTATCGGGATGTCTGCCCCATGGAAACAAAAATACATCATACTTTCTTTTTTCGCCTAGAAGGTATAAAATGGATCAAGCCAACATGCCAATATTACTTCGATATCATCAAGAATGGCCCCTTGTCCTGAAGACCAGAGGGGATTGGATCAAAATCCTTCATCACTATGGTTTCGGTATCACAAGAGTCCCCTGATGCAGTGTCCACTACCGCTCAATCTGGTACAAGCATCCTATCAGGAAATGTCAACTCAGAGGAAAATCCTCCCACTAACGATCCCCCAGCCATAAGTGAAGAAGTGGATTTAGAGGATTCTCCCCCCACCTTTGAAGAGGGTGTCTCTTCCATGGTCGATGAATTGGAACAGGTGATCCTCGGTAGCGAGGCGGACCCAAAAACCACATTGATCAGTGCTGCCATGCCCCTCAAGGAGCAACATCAATAGTGGACTTCGTTAAACAACACTGTTATTTATTCTCCTAAAGTTATGATGAGATTATAGGACTAGATCCCTTGGTATTAATCCACTGCCTCGGCCTCCCAGCAAAGCATCGTGGGTTTAAGAAGCCTCCTAGAAAGATACACCCTTCTCATGGTGCCATGGTCGAGGCCAAAGTCGATAAGATCATCAAATCCAATTTCATTAAGGAGGTCCAGTACCCCATATAAATATCCAACATTGTGCCGGTAAGGAAGATGAACAGACAGATCATAGTCTACATCGTCTTCTAGGATCTCAATTTTCATTTCTCAAAAGATGATTTTCCCCTTCCCATGAAGGAATTGTTTATCTATCCTACAACTAGGTTCCAAGACCTCTCCTTCATGGATGGGTACTTTGGATATAACCATATCCGAATGGATCTCAAGGATGAGGAGTTTACGACTTTCTAGGCACCACAAGTTACTTGATATAACCAAGTCATTCCCTTCGGCCTAAGAAGGTTTGTTCCACCTATTAGTGGGCTATGCATCACATATTTAAACCGATCCTTAGGAAGTTGGAGGAATGATATGTGGACGATCAGGTGGTCAAATATTTCCAGCACCAGAACCATCTCAAAGGCCTTGAGAATTTTTTCAGCCTCTTCCGTTATCACAACCCGAAGATGAATCCATTGAAGTGTGCCTTCAGGGTCACCTCTGGAAAGTTTTTCGCTTCATTGTCATATATTGGGGTGCTAAAATCGACCCAAATAAGATCTAGGACATCAACCAGATGTCTTCCCCAAGCAACCTCTAGAAGCTACAAGGTTTCCATGGCCACTTAGCCTACATATGCCGATTCATCGTGAATCTGGATGGCCAGTGTAAGCCCTTTTCCTAGCTCATTAATAAAGGAACTGTCTACGAGTGGGAAGAAGAATGTTGGAATGATTTTGAGGAAATAAAGTAGTACCTTTTACAAACTCTAGTTCTAATACCACCAATTTGTGGGAAGCCACTGGTCCTTTATGTGACCGCCCTGGAACGATCCCTTGGTTCCCTTCTCGGCCAAAAGAACAACGATGGAACTGAGAACAGTCTCTATTATCTTAGTCACATGCTCCTCAATATAGTGACTAGATACTCCCCAATCTAGAAGAGCTGCCTTGCACTGGTATTCATAGTACATAAATTGTAACATTACTTGCAGCACCATGAGGTATAGGTGGTGTCTCAGGTAGATCCGCTAAAGTACATCTTGAACCGCCCCATATTGACAGGCCATCTAGCTCGATGGGTGGTAATTATCCAGCAGTTCGACATCAGGTTTTTTCCTTAGAAGTCTATCAATGGAAATCATTGTCAGACTTCTTTGTTGCACATCCAACTAATGCAGACCAGTCCTTGGACCTTGATTTTCTCGATGAGGCCATTTTCTCAGTAGACTAAGCCATCCCATGTTAGAAAATTCACTTTTATGGTGGCTCCCAAAGCCCCATCAGAAAAAGGCTCAATGACCCTAGGCTCAACAGAGTAAGACTGTGTGTCATCTTTATAACTCCAATGCAAGTTGTTCTGCCATATTCATTCATGCTGTTATAAGGCTACACCAACAATGAGGCACAGTATCAGGCTCTCATCACTGGCCTTGAGCTGGCCCTTGAAATTGTTGTTCCCCACTTCCATGATAAAGGGGACTCCGAACTATTCATCAAGATGATCAATGGTCACTATTTCGTTAGAAATCCAGAGCTTGTACCACTGTTGGAATGCACCCTCCAGCCGATGGCCTAGTTCCCATGTCAGCCATAAGTTACTCATGTCCCTCGATCCCAGAACGGTCGAGCTGATGCCTGGGTCAGCCTAGGTGCATCACTTGAAGAGCCTGAATATGATGATTTGATTATCCATGTGGCACAACATAGATTAATTACTCCCATCACTCTAGATGATTATGATATCCTACAGGTAAGCAACCTTACATTCAGCACCTCCATGTCAGGACCTCCAAGTTTCCCAGATGTTGTGATTGATGTAACTCCTGACTGGACAAACTCCTTTTTCAAATACCATCAGAATGGTAATCTCCCAATAGATCGGGCCTAGCATGAGTGAATTCGATGTCGTGCGCTGCAGTTTACCCTCTAGAGTTGTCCCGGTCTTGAGGATATCCTCTACAAGTGTGGGTTTGATGGGGTTATCCTTTGTTTCCTTCAAGAAGCTGAGACTTATCAAGTCATGCAAGAGGTTAATTCTAGTTCATTTGGGGCTCATAAAACTGGTCTAAAACTATCTCACCTGATCCAAAGGCTGGGATATTTTTGGCCCTCAATGATATGCGACTGCATCGATTTTTCCAAGAGGTTCCATGTGTTCCAAATTCATGCCAACATTGTGCATCAGCTGCCATAACCTCTCCGTAGTACCAAGTTGTATTTGGACTTTGAGTTATTGGGACTCAATGTTATGGGACCATATCCACTGGAAATAACATTCCAATGTAGGTTCATCCTGACCACTATAGATTTCTTTTCCATGTGGGAAGAAGCGGTTCCTGTCAAGGAGGTCAAGGCCCATTCTATCATCGACTCTGTGAGATCCAATAGCATCTACCTATTTTGAGTCCCTCATGTCGTCCTCACCAATAACGGTACCAACTTCTAGTTAGTAGAGTTGAAGAAATTTTATGCCAAGTACCACATCCATTCTAACCATACCTCTTGCTACCACGTTCAAGAAAATGGGATGATCGAGGTGTTCAACAAAACCCTCTCTAGAATTTTTCAGAAAATGGTTGGCCAAAACAAGAAGAGTGGACTGGACAAGCTTTCTAATGCTCTTTGGGCTTATCGGACAACGACTCGTAATTCAAAACAGGTAACCCCATACTCCCTTGTGTACAGAATGGAAGCCATATTGCCCATAAGGATTCAGTTTCCTTCATTACCCCTAGCTGTCTATGATCAGCAGGCACTAGATAATGTAGCTAAAATCCATCTAGATAAATTAGAAGCACATGAATAAAATATGATTTGTTCCCTGCACAATATGGAAAGGCATCAGAATAAGATATCTAGAGATTTCAACATGAAAGTTTTCCTCCAATCTTTCTTGTAATGTGACTTGGTGTTGTCCTTCAGAACACCAACGATACCTGGACGAAAACCCTCCAATTTGGAACCCAAGTGGTATAGAACTTACATTATTCACAAGGTTTATTGCAATGGAGAATACTCCCTAGTTTCCATAGATGGTAAGTGTATAACTCATCCCACCATTTCCATGTAGCTCAAGCAATACTTTTCCTGAGAAAATGTGGTCCTACATGACCATAAACTGTAGACGGTCCTACATGTCCTTAATCTGTCTAGTCCTACATGACCTTAAACTATTTTGTCCTGCATGAAATTAAATTGTATGTCATCTAGTAGGATGTTAAATGATACCTTGTCCCACATGACCTTAAACTGTTCTGTATATACCATGAGACATTAAAATGTGTGGTTCATCCAAACTGAAGGACATAAATCTATTCAGCATCAGTCATGCATGACGTTAAACTATGAGTGTCAGAAGTTCCACAATGATCCTACATGAACATAAAATTACATTTCTTACATGAACATAAAATGTTCGATCCTACATTAACTTAAACTATCGAGTCCTACATGACCTTAAACTATTATGTGATGCATGACATTAAACTATATATCATTTCGTAGGACGTTAAAATATATCCGGACCCACATGACCATAAACCATTATGTCCTGTATGAAATTAAACTATCTGTCATCCTACAATATTTTAAACTTCAAGAACTACTTATGGATTGATTCCCATCCTCATGGGATATATAAGAATGCTCAGACTCTTTGTCTTGATTCCAGCCCCTAGTTTCCTCTTTGACAATCCCCCCAGGGCATGGTTCTCTTCACAGATCCCACATGGTGTTTTGTAGGCTTCTTAGGTTCCATTATGTTAGGATTATAATGATCGCACCATGTTCTACCATCCTTGTTCTTCTATTCTCCAACATCCTCACCACACGATGCTAAACTGTACGGCCTTCAAGAACTAGGTAGGGCTTGATTCCCATCCTTATGGGATATGTAGGAATGCCTGGACATTGTCTGTTGGCCTATCCCTAACTTCAAAATCTCCCTTTGGGTCGAAAAACATTGTGTGGTGCTGAATTTTTCCCTCCATTATGTTGGATTCATCATGACTGCACCATATATCTCCTTCCTTGAAGATCTCCCCCTCTTTCACTATCCTATTGGACATTAAATTGCACGGGCACATTTATGCTCCACACACTCCATCATTTGGGTTTCATTGTCTTTCAAATCTGAAGGGACCCCCAAATGGCATGGATGCTCATCCCTAGGGATCTCTTACCATTACAGGACAATGACCACGATGGTTTCGAACAACAAATTGATACAAGTCCTACATTACGAATATGGTTAGTGGTTGACGCTCATTTGTTATTCCCATTCCAGATCACATGATTTAGATGTTGTGTTTTGAACATTTTCAAAAACTATCCTTCTTCAATGTCACCACCCCCATATGTACCGAATATTTGGTGTAGTGGTTCATTCTGCCCTACTATCTCTTCAAGAAATGATCTACCTTGGGCAAGAGTGTGAGTCCAGTTGTGGGACCCTTATATGACGGTTAGTGCCAAGTCCTACTCCTTGTTTCCCACACTGATCATTTCTCACATGGTATTAGGAGCTTTGTTAAGGTAAAACCCGCATGAGGGGTCATATGGCTACAATTATCTGGGACTCCCAGCATCAGGTCCCTCGACCCTTTTTCCCCCTGGCCCATGTTCTCATCTAGGATTGTGTGGTGTGGTGTGGACTCATATCCTCATTCATGTTGGGCTATTTTTCCATGCCACACATATCCCCTTGAGACATCCCTCCTTCATCCATAATTCTCACCGCAAGACTTTAAACTACAAACTGGAAGGGACTTCCCATTTTAGGTCCCTAAACCTTTTCATCTCCTCAGCCCAAGTGTCCATTTGGGATTGTATGATGTGGTATGAGCTTATGCACTCATTCACCTTATGCTACTCACCATTCCATACACATCCCTTGTTGGGGTACCTTGACCCTATTTGCGTCCTTGCTGCATGACGTTAAACTGCACAACATCTTTCCTCAGAACTATGTGTGGCTTAACTCCCATCCATATGGGTTACTTAGGACCACCCAAACATCTAGTCTTCAGTTCCATCCTCATCTCATAGAAACCTCTATCATTTTGGCCTCTTGGCTGAGTCCATCTAGGGGAGGGGTACGCAGTGTGGTATGGGTTTATGTCCCCATTCACATAGGGTTTATAGCAACCACTCCAAGTACCTATCTATCCAAAGATCCCTTCGCTACCTTTCCCTACACTCATCTTTTCAAGTCGGCTGCTTTTAAGTTGGTTCCCTTGACCCTCTTCGGTAATTCACCAATGTGCCCAGGAGTACTCTGGTTTAGAACCTAGAGTGTCAGATTCTACCTGTACATGATTTCACCCATTTTTCAGGCTTCGTGTTCCCCTTCATTTGGGATTTCACTATCTTTAACATCTGAAGGGACCCTCAAATGTCATGGATGCTCGATCCAAGGTCTCTCTTACCATTATGGGCCAACGTCCTCTAGGGTTTCAAACAAAAAATTGATACAAGTCCCGCGTTGTGAATATGGTCAGCGGTTGATGCTCATTTGTTTTTCCCATTTCAGGTTACATGATATGGATGTTGTGTTTCAAACATGGTCAACAGTTATCCTTCATTGTCACAACAACCCCATTAAGTCATAAATGTTGATTGCATGATTTACACCACTTTCCACTCCATCATGTCCAAGTGGGATTTTGAAAATCTTGGTACTATCCCTAAGTGCCCATTTTTATATTAGGAGGACAAATCTGTGGTAAGGAATCATTCAGGGCTCTACACCAACTTTCCCTTTACGTGCATCCCATGTGTTGCAAAGACATCTTCCGCCCTTGTTTCCCAAATTTAGTTTGACTCACGTGGGCTTAGGGATCATATCTAGGTCTGCGCTCACTTGGAAGAGTTTCTCTTCCTCGTGGTCCAAGCCCTAGGACCTTAAACTAATATTTACTTATAGGTCCTACACTTTTAACTATGTATAGATTTATTCCCATGCTCATGTGATACTTAGGAATGCCCAGAAATCATGTCTCTGGGTCCAGCTCAAGTTCCACTAATTATCGCTTTTGTTTAGTCTTTTATCCCCTGACTCTTATAGTATTACATGGTGTGGCGTGTGTGGGATTGTGTGCTCATTCACATTGGGTTTTCAATATTCACACCACATACTCCCCTTATAGGAGTTAGTCCCTCCTACCTCATACCATGCATGACATTAAACTATATGTTATCCCGCATGAAGTTAAACTGCATATGGTCTTACATGACCTTAAACTATTTTGTCCCGCATGACGTTAAACTACACTCTTAGAACTATGTATGGATTTATTCCCATCCTCATGAAACATGTATTAACATCTGGACACTTTTTCTATAGGTCTAGCCCAATATTTTCTGACCTCTGCTAGCCCATCATCATGTGGTTTCTTCTTCAAAATCGTGCATGGTGTGATGTGGACCTTGTCCTCATTCACATCAGGTATTCTTTAGCATGTCAAGAGAATTACCCCTATGATCTGACATGAATTTAAACTGTTCTGTCTTTATTTCATGATGATAAAATTCATGGTTGGTCCTACCACATGACCTTAAACTGTGACATTATTGTCCCGTCCAAACGATGAAAAACGACACTGCTTCATGGTGTCCTCACTCTAGATAACATCATGTTGGGTATTGGTTATCCACCATACCATTTTTAAATACCAACATGCGACTTGATTCCAATAGCAATACCAGTATTCTCTATCCTAGGTTTATTTATTCACAAAAAAACTCAAATCTATCTTAGAGGACAAACAAGATATATCAAATACCATTTCTTTTGGTGCAAGGGAAAGACCCATAGGACCTATCCCTGGAATTGGTACCTTAACATGATAAATATAGAACTATATATGGCTTGATTCGCATTCTCAAGGGGTACATATAAACACCTGAGCACTTTTCCTCAGGCCCAGCCTAACTTTTACTTTTGGTCCCTCGACCAAAAAGTTTCTCTGGGAACACATGGCGGTGATACGGGCTCTTGTTGTCCCCATTCATGTCAGGTTTAATAATTATCACACCACATGTGTCCCCACCTAAGTTCCTTCTACGGTCTGAGCTCTATGAACATAAACTAATACTACTCCGCTTCCTTGTCGCTAGACATTAAACTGCACGACATTTTCGGGAACTACATATGGCTTGATTCCCATCCTCATGGGATATATAGGAATTCCTAGGCATCATATTGTCTTCAGGTCTAGCCCAGAGAACCTTAAATCCTACCCCCTCTTTTTGGGTCCCTTGGCCCAAAATATTTTGGGAACAAGAGGTGTGATGAGTATCTCTTGGGTTCACATTCACGTCGGGGTTTTCAAAAGCCACAGCATGTTCCTACCTTGTCTTTTCCCAATCTGTTCTGAGTTCAATGACACTAAAATATGATCTCTCTATGGGAACTATGAGTCAGGTTTGGATATTTCTCCACCCTGTGCATATTCCATTAAATCAAGTACCCCCTTAAAGGTCTACCCTTGGACCCTATGCTGGAAGTGTGCGACCCCAGGACCCTTGTCCTCAGAAAGGGACTTGACTCCCTCTATCT
Source organism: Viscum album (assembly GCA_963277665.1). Lineage (NCBI taxonomy): Eukaryota > Viridiplantae > Streptophyta > Magnoliopsida > Santalales > Viscaceae > Viscum > Viscum album. Next base: position 903,402,349 of record OY728166.1, on the reverse strand, counting down.
GCTACGTCTTATTTTCATACTAAGATGCGTTGTGAAAAAGAGGCCGACGTGTGAAAGTTTCATAGGGACATTCCTCGTTCCATTTCCAAGCTTCATGATCCCATAATTTAGATCCTCATCCTCTGCCACATCTGAAGGGATCCCTTTTACGACCCGGTCCCATGCAACATTGGATTACCTATCGTCTTGGGACAACATCCCTAAGGACCTTAGATGAAACTTGCGATAGGTCCCATGTTTAGAACATGGTCAGCAGTCAACCCCCATTTTTCTGTCCCCATTAAAGGCTAACGTGATATGGATAATGTGTTTCGAACACAGTTAGTATTTATCCCCTATCGTCATGCCACCGTCATTTTAGTCTAGATCTCGAGCATCATGATTCAAATTTTTTCACACCCTTATTTTCTTGTGAAATTCCAACATACCCAGCTTTACCCCCTTTCTCATCTAGGTACATTATGTAGGTAGGTCAGTATTATTGGGACATCATTCACCTAGTGTCCCATTTCCCCTATTGTGGGCCTCCCTATACTAGGAAAGTCCCATCACTACTTCTTGTTTCCCATATTGAGAATGACTCACTTGGAATTAGTGGTTTTGGTAGGATATATACTGGTATAGCCGATCTATACATGCCTTTCGTCCTGGATGGTGTTAAACTGCATTCACAGAACTATGTGTGGCTTGATTCCCATTCGCATGGGGTACGCAGGAACACCCAGACAACCTATCTTGGGCCCATCCTGGTTTTCACCTTCACCCTATTAACCTAAGGATTTTCTTGAGGACGTGTGGTGTGGTGGGGACCCTTGTGGTCCTCATTCATGTCGGGGTATGTACCGCACCACACATTTTCTTTTTGGGTATCCATGTCCCTGACACATGACTTTAAACTGTGGTCCCTACCCCGAACAAGTTCAGGATGCCCCATGATAATTATGAGACGTGCCAACTTCTTCGCTAGAGAGGATTCCCCAGATTAGAATTTTTCTCTAACCACACTATTCTTAAGAACTACATTTGGTTTTATTCTCATCCATATGAGATACGTAACAACACCCAGGCATTTCACCTCAGGACCATCCCCAGTGTCATTAACCCTTCTGGTCCCTCTGCCCCAATCATGGTCTAGGAAGTATGACCTTGAAACTATGTGCATTGTCCTCATCGCATGATGATGCACTACTTTTCTATTTTCCTCATTGTCATGACATAAAAACTATATGTCATTATAGGTCCTTATTAGAGAGATCTTGTTTCGAAATTTGTTAGATCCCCGATCAGAATAGTGCATCCACCGAATGTGTTTCCACCACAATGGCATAATTTCATGAGTATTGGACTCCATTCTAACAACCCATCACTCCACCCTCCATGTTTTTTCATTCCCTTTATTTGGAACCTCATCCAATTTCATTTATAAAGGAACCCCCTAACAGTATAGATGGTCAGCCTATGGCTCACCTACTATATTGGGCTAATGTTTTGGAAGACTAATGGATGACATTTTGAGTCAGGCCCCATGTTTCGAACATGGTCAGTGGTTAGCCCTCATTTGTTATCCCCATTTCAGGCTAACTCAATAAAGATACTGTGTATCAAACACGGTCAAAAATTATCCTATATTATCATACCATCCATACAATTTTCAAAATATTCTGTATCATGATTCACACTTTCCACATCCCTATGTTCGGATTAATTCCAATGCTCCAGATGTTACCACGCTTGTGCACTAGAGTACATTGGGAAGGTGATAATTCGACTGTTCTGAGATATTCATTCTATGGTCAGGCCTTCCCCTTTCTTCTTAGGATCCCAGATGGGTCGTTTGTACCCCGGATGCCCGAAATTTGGTGGCATTCCCACAATCAAACATGATGACGTGACCATCCCTTGATTCTCACATTAGGCACGACTCATGTGATCTTAGAGATGGATTTATAATTATTTCATGATTGTGTTTAGAATGCATTAAATTGAACAAACAAGTGAATAATCTATTCATGCTTGTAGTTCAGAACAAGAACCAACAAAGAAAAATAATTTTATGATTTCGTCCAAACCAGGGACCTTAAGGATCAATGTTTTGGATGGATTTTTGCAATTTTTCCACCTTGTGAATTATGGACTTCATCATTTCTTCCCTCCCCCCCCTGAGATCCTTCTCTTAATCAGTAGTTGTGGAGGGTAACTCATTAGCCCCAGCCTGTGCCTGCGATTGTTCAGTTTGGAGCTCAGTCATTTGGAAATTCTCCCACACTATTTGGTCATGAGAATCTGTCAGTTAGGCCCTCAATTTCTCGATGAGCTCGGAGTGGTTTGCAATGAATGGATCCATTTATTTAACTTGCTCTTTAAGGTGTCAAACCTCCTGCTCCACCTTCAGAAATTCCTGAGTACTATCTGACTCTTTCTATCACCTATCAACCTTGGAATGGCAGCTATTCTCCCATATCTTATCCACCATGTAATCATATATAATTACGTGAATATGGGGAGAATCTACCCCTCAAGCATGGAGAAAGCATTGCCAGGTGTGAAGAGACCCCATCTGAATTATCCATTCTACCTATGGCTAGCTGAGAAAGAATTTGATGGACTTTCACACCTTGTGTCATGTCATATGGCTCTCCTCAGATGTTTCTGAGTCGGAATAATCTATTTCCTTAGGGTCCACAGGCCTATATTCAGGGAAAGCATCTAGGAGTTCAGCTGCAGGTTCCTATTCGGGAATTCCTTCTTCTTCAGTGACTCCAATCTCATCGGGCAAGAACTCCACACTGGCTACATTTCCACCCATTATCGCAACCTCTAGCTCATCAAGTACCAAAGTGGGTCCACCTTGAACGGTTGCTTCTACAAGAGCTGATGTAGTCACCGACAGGGCTCCTATAGATGTTCCAGATGTAATCGTCTATCAAGCCTCCAACCATGCAATCACTACATTGGGAATCAGTGTCTTGGTGATATGAATTTCCAAAAAAAGAATAGATCCAGAAAAGATAAAGGATTACGGGATCCAGGGAAGGCAATGCCCAGTGCATGTGTCATAGCAGGAACCGCCGCCATAAGGGATACTTCAGCACATGTTAACTCAATCACCGACACTATATCCTCCCAAACCCTGGGGATGGTGAGAAGCTCATAGGATGCTATTTAATATCTTTCTTCAGGCTCATAATCACTTGTCCCAACCATAACTAGTTCCCCACCTTTTTCATATCTGAGGACAGGTTCCTAAGAATGTTCCCTTATGTCCATAGGTGCATCTTCATCCACTATGGGGAAGGCTTCCTATAAATCCTCGCCCATTTTTTTCCTAAAATGGATAGAGTTTAGTTAACATGATCGTACTATTAGAAGATAATGGCCAATGGTGTTCAGAGTTAAACTCACCTCAAGATGCTCAGCTATTTCTACATCATAGCCTACAATTTTGGCACTCTATTGAGAGATTTACTGATGATCAAGAGCTTCTAAGGGTCCCTCACCACCCAGTCCTTCAACATGGCCCTCCTCCTACTCCTCTTCATCTCCACCTTCTTCCCATTCTTCCTCTTATTCCTATCTTTCATCATCTTCTTCTTCCTCTCATGTACTTTCATCCTCTGATGGCAGCTTCTCTGGGTCATGTTCCTGGACAAGAATCACTTTCACGAGGATATTTGGTTCTTTATACCACCCCGGTTGGCATGCGTACATATCCATAACTATCAGGTATGCAAGCTGGTGATGAAATCTTACCCTATCTATTATCTGGATGCACGCTCTGTTTTGAAAATCAAGCCTTGTGCGTACCGACCTCTACCACAATTCTTCAGTGGACATAGACTATCGTAGTGTTATCCAAGAATACCGTAGAGAGGGGAAGATAGCATAGAAAATTAGATTTAGGATGTACTTAAGTTTCTTTCATGAAATTTCCTTAGCTAACCAACGAGGCCGCATGCGGGACCACCCTTCCCCAGAAGGTGGAGGTACGTTCTCAGCATGTGATGCTCCTTCCGATGAAGTACCGGCTTGTTCCAAGCTCTCCACCCTACCCATTATTTGTATCACATATCCTATGGATCCTTTTCTATCTACTTGATCCTCAGGCTCCACACTATCCGCCTTGATTTTCTGGATTCTTTTCCAAAGAATCGCATTGGGATATGTTTCTTTCTAGTGTCCAGCATACTATGTTGATGGGCCTGCACTGACTTCGGTGTGGGGGGGGGGGGTTGGGAGAGTGATGATTTATCCCAAGCCTTCCATTGTAAACATAATCCATAGTTGGCAGAGAATACAAGGATTTATTTCTTCCCAAACCTCTGTATATACTTTCTTCGGCATCTGTTGCATGCATTTGAGCTTCCTGCCAAACCTGGTCGGCACGTATAGTTCGCGAAATATTTCACTTTCAATCAATAATAGTAGTACACCACCCCAGATTCTTTGAAGGTATTACCTCTAATTCAATGGGTCCTGCCCATCATCTACCATTTGACCATATGGGGTCCAGAATGGGTGAAATTCGAAATGGGTATGGCTGCCGATCTTGAGCTTGATCCCTTCTTCTCTGAGCGTCAGTGGGCGAATTTTGGAAATGCTCAAGAGGGATGACTGCCTACTATTACCAAGCGTGAATGGAATTCAAGAATTCATACCCACCATAGTGGGCTGCGACCCATCCAAGATGAATCTGGAATGGTCTGCATATCCTCCTAGGCATACTTCCCCTTGAGATATGCCCCAAAATAATGTACATCCTAGCCAACACTGGGACACCCAAGTTAACCTTGTTCTTTTCCGCCATAATCCCAACCACCACTAACATTCTTGGGTGGACCTCCATCCTTATGTCCCTTACTGGAAAAAACCACCCACTCATGAACGCTGCAAGAAAACTAGCATATCGTAAATTTGGGTCCCGACATTCAGTTATGCCAATGCCCCATGATTGGTACTCTCCTACCTTCAGGACCCTCTATTATAATCCCACTTTTCCCATATAAGATGTGTTCGGGAATTTCTTCCCTTGTCCTATAATATTTAAAACCATGTCTCGCATTAGGAAAAGACTAGACCATCCTGAAGAAGATATGTGCTTCAGAATATATTTTATCTTCATATCCTCTTTAGCTAGATCCAGTAGGTGCCATGATAGGATGGGGGTGCGCGTCCTATCCCCCCAGACATTCCATGTCAGGAGGAACTTGTCATACTGGTACCCCTCCAAGGGAATTCCTCCAATGTAGTGGGCGTCCCACAGACGGATGCCCACCTCCCCATAGTGGAGGTTGAAGGTGTTGGTGTCAGGAGACCAACAACTGAAAAATTTTGGTACCAGGTCCTACTACCAATAGAAGTAAAATTAGCATGTCCAAATAACTTTGAAGAGCCTGATAGATTATAGCTCTAGACTGAACTCTTTGCCTGGGTGGTATACCCAGTACGACTATACAAATTCACAGGTGAAGTTTCCTCCGGATTTAAAATCCCATTCCTTCCAACCCTTCATCTCATTAGTAATACTGCTTCTTAAAGTACATGTATAAAGAGTGGGAGATTCATTGGGAACCAGATCACTCCCCAAAATAGTCCTGGTCATCGGATTTAGGACATAGATGGTTTCGTTCTGTGTTCCCCTAGTTGGATGGACTTTGTTTGTAATATGGAACTATAGGAGACTGTCCTCACGGGTCACCCATGACCGTGGTGTATCTATCTCAAAGCCGGGCATCGGCACCTCCTCCAGAATTCCAAAGTCCATAAAGATAGGGTATCACCCAGGAAATAATATTTTTGAGTTTTCTTATGCATTCCAAAATGCATCTAATTTTCTGACACAAGCCTCATTGCATGATGAATTTGAGGGTTCTTGATCATCTGAGGCCTCCTTGCAGCCGCAACGGACTCCATCTCGACATCACTCTACTGGACAGCCATTTTTGAAATCATAAAGGATGGGCATGAAAGAATGAATATTCAGCACACAAAATTGACGGCGGTGTGAAATACTGCTGATCTGTGTGAAAAAGGTCAGGCATTGTACAAAACCCAGAGTTGTCCACGGAAACTTACACGACGATCGGGACCATTTTATCACATGAAAAAAGCGTCTGTCATATGAAAAAATTCAAATTAGGGGCCTATGTGGGGTCCCTCATCCTATTTATAGGCACAAACACACCATATGTGCGGGTGAAAGAGGTTGGCACACCCAAATCCTATTCTTGCACACATCAAACAAGCACATCCCCACTTTTCGGTGTGACCCTCAGATTCCGTCCTTCGAGTAACCCTTCAGATATAATTCTTTGGGGGGCCATTTGTTAACACCAAATTTCAAATAGGGATAGTATTGGGATTATAAAGAACAAAAAATCTATTTGGAGGGAAGGAGAAGATTCTGCGACCCGAGAGGCTGGTGCGCGAAAGATCCAGTGGTTGCACGCCAAAGTCCATCCAGCGCACAAACTCTTGCACGTTGAATGTGATGTCAAAGGTATGCTTCCAAAAGAACCCACCAGAACCTGCCAAAGGCATTGGAGTACAAGAGATCAAGTTTGCGCGGAACACTCCTCCTGGCGCGCAAAATCTTGTGCGCCCAATGCAACGTCAAAGGGACCCTTGCGCACCGCAGGCTCAAAAAATCATATAAGACCCGAGCGGGAAGGTACCTGAGGACACACAAACCCTTGTTTTCCCAATGCAACATCAAAGGTAGGCTTCCGCGGTGACACCCCCAAAACTTCCAAAGGTGCTAGCATGCAAAACATCCAGGAGGATTGAAAAAATTCCTCCAGCGTGCAAACCCTTGCGCGCCCAATGCGACATCCAACAATCATTTACACACAACATCCCTTGCACATCAAATTCAAGGATTTTGGATATAAAATAAAGCATACCCCTTGGCCTTCGAGGAGAGTGACAGAAGGTGAAGTGTTGGTCTGCTTTATGGAAGAAACCTCTTCCGAGACCGCGCAAAAAACACTATGGCCTCAAGGTATTGGATCTTGCGCGACAGGTCCCTTAAGGTTCCTCCTTTGGGTGGGACCACTTGGGCATGATACTCATCCATTTCCTTTTTACCCTAATTCATTAGTGTAAAACATATCCCTCTTTCATGAAAGTTCCCCCTGTACAATACCTATTTTTCATGCACCCTTCCAGTTTGCATGCGTCCTTTCGGTTTTCCCATAGACGTTTCATCTTGTGTGCAGCCTCTCATCTTGCGTGTGGCCCTCATTGTGGACTCCGTGTTCTTTCCTTAATTTAAGGCACCATGTATGAGCCCCTATTTTGTGTAACACACCTGTGTCTCACACCTTTCTCCCATATGACCTTCTAGGTTTTTATGAAGTGCTTTCAAAGTCCCTTGGGTGGTGCTTCCTATGGCGTTGATTATCTTTATGATTCTTCTCACATGCACGCTACCGGTTATTTATTCATTGCATATCCACACTAATGTGACCCCTAAATGGATCACTCTGTGACACCCCCTCACCAAAGAATTATTGATGCCTTCCCTTCCCCAAGAGTGGGAAGGTATCAGTTATGTAAGTCCTAGGGGTGAAGAGGGAACCCCCCCTCATCCAAGGTTTAGGATGTTAAACTGCCAAGCGCCATCTTCCATATCACATGATATTAAACTCTGACCCTGCCCCATGCTTCATACACATGGTTCCATGTCTCAGACATTCTCTATGCCCTCTCGTCTCCATGGGAGTGATCTCTTCCACAAATGGAATGAGATTCTCTTTGTTAGAGCAGTATCTATCCGGGTGGAAGGGAAACCATCTTGGTGTAATCCCATAGCCTTTCTTAGAGGAAGTATTACCCTTAATCTTCCTTTCTTCTTTGGTTCTAATGGCCAAAGGGGGGATGGTCACTGGAACCCTCCTCTCCTTCATGTCAAACCCCTCTGGGCATTGCTGCAACCCGGGCCTCTATCCAGAAGTAAGTCCCAATCTCCATCTCCCTGGGCTACGAACCATGTGTAAGCCCCTTTTTCCTCTTTGGGCTATGAACCACATGTAATCCCCTATTCCCTTTTTGGCCAGCTAACCATGTGTAATCCCCGCTCCACTTCCCACGGATGAACCTTTGGAGACATGATCGTTGGGTCTTTGATGTCTCTTGTTTCTCGCACCGAGCATGAATCACATGGGCTTAGAATAAGTATTGACCATGACATACTTTCTGGGACTCCCTAGAGTGTAAGTCCCAACACCATTCTAAACTACGTGGAATTTGATCACTGCCAAGGAAAGGTACATAGGAATCCTTCCTAAGGTTCAGTCCCAATAACCATTGGTCCTAACCCCCTTCACGTCGGTGCACCAACAACTTTTCCGAACTACGTGTAATTTGATCCTTTTTAAGGAAAGGTACATAGGAAGCCTCCCTGAGGTTCAAGACCAACAATCATTAGTCCTGACCCCCTTCACATTAGTGCATGAACACCTTTTCTAAACTACATGGACTTTGATCCTTCCTAAGGAAATGTATGTAGGAATCTTCTTTGAGGTTCAAGCCCAACAACTATTGGTCCTGGCCACTTCACGTCAGTCCACCCCCTCTAGCGGTAAGCCCATGTGATCCCCATTCAGTGGTAAGCCATTGTGATCCCCATCCAACGGTAATCCATTGTTAACCCCACTCAGTGGTAATTCATTATAAACCTCAACCGGTGGTAAGTTATTTTGATCCCCATTCCGTGGTAAGCCGTTGTCAACCCCATTCAGTGGTAAGCCATTTTCAACCCAAACCTAGTGGTAAGCCACTGTAGTCCTTTTTCTAGGACCCACATCTTTGGTCATCCCTCAAGTGTCAGACCAACCTTGGGCTGATAACCACGCATAAGCCTGATTATGTCATCGGGTCATTGTCTTCTGTACAAACCACGATTCCATGCCCCATAATAAACTATGTATAATTTGATTCCCTAATATAGGGATACGTATGAAGTCTCTTCGAGGCACTAGCCCAATACTATCGTCACCTTCATGAAGTTTTCGTCTCATTCCCCCACCACTTTATTTAACTCTCCATCATCCATCCTAATTCTTACCTGGGACGCCACATCCCGGTGAGGTAATTCCAATTCACCTCATCACTGGACTTAGAAAGACTAGAGTAACTAAGCGCATGTTCTCCCTAGCATCAGTGCTTCCTTCAGGGGTGGCACCCATCTGATCCACTCCAATTAGTGTTCTGATCATTCTGATCCATCTCTACTAGATGTTAAACTCACGGTATACCCTCTGTCAAACATAGGAAGTTAAGGAAAACCTTAGAGACATGCCTATGGAATATAATTCCTCTCATTCGATAGGGGGTACCTCGGTCTTCCGCGCCTTCGAGAAGCACTATCATTAGGGGAAGAAACCCAGACACGCCAGTGTTCCAGCATCCAGACATGCCCGTGATGTCCAATATGACTACTCCCCGGACCAAAGGCTTCTGCCTTGATTGGACCCCAAATAATGTCCTGACAGAATCAGTGTAATAAACCAACGTCCATGAAGACAAGGAACTCAACGTCCATGAAGACAAGGAACTGGGAAGAGTTTCACGAACAACGTCTTATTATATGAGGGAGACCTGGACTAGGTAAAGAGTTATGAGAAGGAATCGACCGAAATAGGAACCGAAATCCCATCACCCAATTTTGGTCAAGGAGAAAACATCCTAGAATAGGAAATGAATGCATCCTGCCTTTGGAAAGTGGGAATGCGGGGAAATTCATCTTCGCGTCCTCCGAAATAGACGGATTCATGCGCCCCTATGAAGGCATCAAAAACCAAAATAGTGGCATGATCAAAACTAAGGAAACACATTCTGGTTGTCTTCATACATTAGGATAATGATCCTTAAGTCATTTAAGATGTATATAAATTAGCCACATCACAATATTATGCACCTTGTGGTCGATATGACTCCAAGTGTGTCATTTTATTAAAAATTAACATTAATTTTATTGAAAAAAACACTTAACATACTCAAAATAGAGAAATCGTGTTCTGATGGTTTTTTTTCACATTAATAAAATTATTGAGAATTCCTTTTTGATGTGTAAAAATAAACCTCTCCTCAATCTAACGGATGGTACGGCCGACATGTCTCCAAGTGTCCGTTATTAGTTTAAAATTGAAATTTTAATATAAAAAGTGTCACTCACTGATGACTGTGAAACATGCTTAGAATGTATAGATAGTATTATACAATGATTCCTAATTCATTTCTGACCTGTATGAATCAGTATCATGTCAAACCTACACATGATTCCACCTGTATGACTCAAATTGGGTGTTTCTAGTAGAAAATGACATTTTAGGAAAAAAAATTGGCAGACTCAAAAACCAAGGAAATTCCTTTTTTGATTTTATACTTTAGAAAAATTACCCATAATCAATTTCAAATGTATAGGAATTATTCTCATATCAATCTGATGCACAGTGTGATGGGTATGACTCTAAGTGCATCTTTATACTCAAAATTTACATTAATTTTAGTGAAAAAACAATGAACATATTCAAAACTGAGTAAAATCATTTGGATTATTTTGGAAACATTTGGAAAATGATCTATAAGTCATTGTTGATTTTTAGAATCATCTTCACCTCAATGTGACGCATAATGTGGCGGGTATAATTCCAAGTCCCTGTTATTAGATTTAAATTGAAATTTTAATAAAAAAAGTTTCACTCACTGAAAACCAATAAAACCTTCTCACATTATCTTTATAATTTGTTAAATTGATTCATAATTTATTTTTAATGTGTATGAATCGGTCTCATGTCAAACCCATACACAATGCCACCTATATGGCTTAATGATCAGTTTTGAAGTTTAAAATGTCATTTTAGTAATAAAAAAAGAGACATACACAAAACTGAGGAAACACATTATGATTATTTTTATAATATAGGAAAATGATACATATTTAATTTTTGATGTGTATGAATTTTTCTCACCTCAATATGATGCATGGTGTGACCTGTATGAATCAATGTGTTTCTTTTCATTTAAAAAGTGAGTTAAATTTTAGTAAAAAGAAATTGACATACACAAAACCATGAAAATATAATCATATTATTTTTAAACATTTAAAAAAATCCAAAATTTATTTTTTACATGTAGGAATCAACCTCACCTCAATCTGATGCACGATGTGACCGATATGTCCCTAAGTGTCTGTTATCAGTATAAAACTGACATTTTAATTCAAAAAAGTGTCACTCACTAATAACAAATAAAACATTATTGGATTTTCTTGATAATTTTTGAAAATGATTCAAAATTAATTTTTGAATTTTATTAATCAGTCCTATATAAAACCCACACATGATACCACTTGTATGGATCAAAGTGCATGTTTCTAGTTTAAAATTACATTTCAGTAAAAAAACCAATGGCACACTCAAAACTACGAAAAAACGATTTAATTGTTTTGATACATTATTCAAACGATACATAAGTTATTTGGTACATGTAGGAATCAGCCACACCACAATCGGACACATGATGTGACCGATATGACTCCAAGTGTGTCTTTTTATTCAAAATTGACAATAATTTTAGTGTAAAAAACTATTGACATACTCAAAAATTAGAAAACACATTTTTATTATTTTGATAAATTAGAAAAATGATCCATAATTCATTTTTGATGTGTATGAATCTATCGCACCACAATCCAACGAATGGTGTTACTAGTATGACTCCATGTGTCCGTTATTAGTTTTAAATCGGCATTTTAATACAAAAGAAGTGTCACTCACTGAAAACTGAGAATAAGTTATCAAATTGCCTTGATAAAATTTTTAAAATGATTCACAATTAATTTTTGAATTGTATTAATCAGTCTCATGTCAAGCCCACTCATGATGCCACATGTATGGATCAAAGTGTGTGTTTCAAGTTTAAAATGTCATTTTAGTATAAAACACAATTGGCATACTCAAAAATGATTAAACACATTTTCATTGTTTTTATACTTCAATAAAATTATCTATAAGTCATTTGGGATGTGTAGGAATTATCCACACTCTGATATGATGTACGGTGTGACTGCTATAACTCTAAGTGTGTCTTTTTATTCAAAATTGACATTAATTTTAGTAAAAAACAACTAACATACCCAAAACCAATAAAATTCATTAGAATTGTTTTCATACTTTATAAAAATGGTATATAAATAATTTATGATGTGTAGGAATAATCCGTACCACATTATGACTCACCGTGTGACTATAATGACTCCAAGTGTCTGTTATCAGTTTAAAAATTGACATTTTAATATAAAACAAGTGTCACTCACTAAAAACCTAGGAAAACATGCTCAGATTTTCTTTATAATTTTGAAAAACAATTTATAATTAATTTTTTACATTTATGAATCAGTATCATGTCAAACTCACACATGATGCACCTGTATTTCAAAAAGTGTGTCTTTCCACTTTAAAATGTCATTTTATTAAAAAACATAGGTGGCATACTTAAAACTGAGGAAAAACATTTTGATTTTATTAATACTCTAGAAAAACAATCCATATGCCATTTGGGATGTGTAAGAATTAGTTTCACCTTAATATGATGCTTGTTGTGACCAATGTGACTCTAAGTGCCTCTTTTTATTCAAAATGTGCATTAATTTAAGTAAAACAAACTAACATACTCAAAACCAGGAAATACACATTAGGATTGTTTTAGTAATTTAGTAAAACAACCCATAAGTCATTTTTTACTTGTATGAATCATCGTCACGTCAATTTGACACATGGTGTGACCGATATAACTCCAAGTGTGTATTTATATTCAAATTTGACATTAATTTTAGTAAAACAAATCTAATATACTCAAAACTGAGAAAACGCATTTAGATTGTTTTGGTACTGTAGGAAAACGATACATAAGTCATTTTTGAAGTGTGGGAATCAGTAACACATCAATTCAACTCACTATGGGACTGGCATGACTCCAAGTGTTCCTTTCTATTAAAAACAGACATTATTTTTTGTAAAAAAACAACTGACATACTCTATAATAGGGTTTTTTATTATATTTTTGTTAGAAATTTTATTTATTTTAAATTTAGTTTTTGTATCTTAATATGGGAATTTATGTTGATTTTTATGGTGATGCAATTTTTTGTTACAACACACTTCATGCCCTGTTTCTGGTGCTGTAGTGTGTTGTAGCATCACACTGTATTTTTCCACTTTATCAACGCTACAAAATATGCTGATAAAGGATCCCATTATCATCTATTTTAAAAGTTCTGATAAATATCGAGTTATTGTTTATTTAAAAGAACTGATAAATATTTCCTTTATTAGCTCTTGTAGACGCACTGATAAAGGTATCCTTTTTTAGTTCATTATAATTTTCTAAGAAAAGAATATTTATCAGCTCTTTTAAAAGTTCTAATAAAGTGTCACTTTATTAGCACAACATAAAGGCAATGATAAATGGTGTCTTTTATTAGGGATTTTCTTGCGCTGATAATTTCCTTGTCCTTTTAACCATATTGAGGTAGTCATTGCTTTTCTAGGGCTAATAAAGGCCCATTCTAGTGCTATTAAAAGCCTCTTTGGTAGTAGTGGTAAATGAAAATTTATTTTCATAGAATCTTAGTTTTTAAGGTGATTGATTTAAAATAATTAAATTCATTTGAAATATAAAATTCTAATACCTCCCATTATAGGCAATGTAAGGAATAATATATTTTAAATGAAAAAGTTAAATCCTCAAGTCTCTCTTATCGCACAAGGAAACATGGTGTACTTAGGAAGGGCATAGAATTGAGAAAGGAATGATAGGAATTATCATTTTTTTTAATAATGGATACAAAATTTTAACTCTAAAAATACAATGATTGTGATAGGGAGACACTTATAGTAGTGGACTCTTACCCCTATGCATGTTGTCCTAGGGTAATGTGCACAATAGGCATCCCTTGATCACTGAGATAGTGTGAAGATCCTAGCTACCTGAGACCCATTATATCCTAGGATTTAGTCTCCATGTTTCTTTATATGAATTTTATTATTCATTATTTTTATATTTGAAATGATTTTTAAGACTTTTAAGGGAAATGGTTTCATTAAATGTGTTCAAAAATTGGTTTATTTGGAAATGTTTTGTAATCTATTTAAAAATGATGAATTTCCATCTTTTGATACAAATTGTGAAAATTTATTTCATGCCTTTATTTTTTAAAATAATAGTATTAGTTTATTTTATAAAAAAATCTAATGAAGCACTTGGTGGGATCTAACATGGATTGTTTTCTCACACTCTGCACATTCCTTTGGGTGTGTGTAGATATTGTTTTATTTAACAAGGGTAAAGACAAGGTGCCTCCTGAAGGTGGGATGTAACCTTGTAATAAGGGTGTGAGTGTTTTTTTGGTGACACAGTGGGATGTTTTTTCATGTATCACATGGATATGGGTTGTCTTTCCTTTTGAGTACATTAGTTTTCTTATTTTGGGTTTGAACATGTTTTTCCTTATATTCTTTTCTCTTATACTATATGACTCTATTCATGAATTTTTAATATATTATATTTATGCCATTTTTGTCTCCCATGGTTTTATATTTTTGGGTGAAACAGTTCCAAAAGGTAGTTCTTGATTCATAGGATCTTGTCTCCATCCCCATGGGGATCAATAATACCTTTGGGCCTTTCCACATGTCATCTTGAGTGATTGGTTTAGGGATGACCTAGGTCAGTTCATGACATTGTGGAAACAAAATACCATTTATGTGTTGATAAAAAATAATTCTATCCCTCTTTTATGTAATATGAAAAGTCATCAGAAAATATGTTCACTTTACCTTATAGGTGGGAGTAAACTCCAAAAGTATTCCCATTGAAAAAAAGTCCAATATTGTATTCCAACCATCATTAGTCATACATTTAGAAAAAAAAAACTATAATCAAACTATCAAAAATATTTTTTAAAACTAGCTTTATATCAATATTTTTTGAACCTTATGATATTACCAATATGAAAGATAAAATATATGAATAATTTCTTCTATATAATTCTACTATTACATAATATTTGGTTCTTTACAAATGTGAAATTAATGTTTTTCACCCTCTCAAAATAATAAGCTATTGAAAAAGGATTTGGATCAAGATGAAATTATTTTTTCCCATTGAATGACAGTTGTAATATTTGATGAAGCTCATATATAGTAAAGAACCTTTAGTGGGCCATGAAGAATGTTCCCCCCATGCAATATTTTATAACATGTAGTCCCTTATATAGAAATTATTAATCTTTATATGTAAGTACCCGTAAATTCCGTGGAATTTGTTTCCTTAAATACATGGGAATTTTATGAGTCCGCAGTTTCTGACAGCACATGATTCCGAGGCCCGGTGTGCCCGAAATCAATTTCTATAGTTTTCATTAAGCTTAAGTTAACACGCATATGCAGTTTTCCTAAAAAAGTGGAATAAATCTTAAACAGTAACTTGGATTAGAAATCTGAGGGCACCTTTTTGCTCAGGATGGCGAGTTTACCTTTGGCGTGACTTAAGATTAGTTTGTGCGGGCCTCCTGTGATGAAACCCAAAATTGGCATAATCGTAAATAAAATAATTAAAATAATTATATTTTTATTCAAATTCTTATAACTAACAAATGGTAAATCAGATTAAAAATCCAAGATCATCGCTGAACTCATGAGTGTATGATTCCTTTAAGAAGATACTAACATTTGCCAGCACAGGCCACCAGAGAAAGTTAGTTTTTAGCCTCAAATAAATTAATTAAGTGACAATTATTTTATTGTAAAATTCATAACTTCTAAATGGTAACTCAAATTAAAAATCCGAGAGTACTGTTGTGTTTGTTGGGGCATGTTTCACCTAGGAAAAGCCTAAGCTTGACCGCAAAGATTCGAGGGTGATTGACAATAATTTTATGAACTTTTTTTCAGGTACGTTCAGTAAACGTAAGAGTGGGATTTTATAACTTTTGAACTGGTGCTCGGAATTGAAATCTGAGGGCACCGTTGAACTTGCAGCGTTGGTGATTTCTTAGTGAGACCATCATCGCAGTTATGCTCTAATGAGGATGGAAGTTAATTTTTGGGGGGTTTAAATTAAATTGAATAAAAAAAGTGTTGACTTTATTTTGGTGGTTGAACCCTCCAAGTGGAGGTTGGAGGTGGGGGTCACCACACCCTAACCTCCCATGGGAGGTTATGGTGGTGGGGTCCACCCGATTATAACCTCCCTTGTAAGGATATTATTATGGTGGGGCCCACACTGGCTTTAAACTCCCTTAACCCCTTGGAACCCCCAATTAAATTGGGAGCCTCTTCACCTTCCTTCCCCAATTAATTTGGCCAACTTCACCCATTTAATTAAGTGAGATAACTTAATTAATTTTAAACTTTTCAAATTTATGCCAACAATAAAATAATAGGCAAACATATTATTTCATTTTGGTTGGGCATTATTTTTGGGTGGGTTAGAGAAAGGGGAGAGCTAGGGAGGAGCCATTTCTCCCCACCGAAGAACGACAAACACCATATTCTTCCTTCTTCAACCCGGGGAAGAAAGGGAAGCACCGCCACCCATGAAGTACGCTAACGACGTCATCTCGAATCATCTTATCCGTGCTCTTCCTCCTCATACATTGACAGAATGACGTCCAAATTCCACGACTCTGTCATCGATCATCGAACTCGAGGTAGGGGTTTGAGTTTAAAATTATTTCCGTTCATCGTCGTTCAAATTATGGTATTAGAATCACCAATTTTTGTCACCATAAAGTGGATGGATCGGACCGAACAAACACAACTCGACCCTCCCCCTTTGTTTGTTCACGTTTGTTGGAGGCAGCGGTGGCACAACGGCACCGCTGGAAGGAAGAACCGCAGTGGAGCAACACGACCGGCAACGCGCTGGCCATAGAAGAAGTCGGCAGCATAAGGGCCGCCAAGCTTCCAGAGAGGCACGATGCCATCCAGCCATGCAGGAAACCAAGTCGCGGCCAGGTGGGACATGGTGGTGTTAGAGGGTCGCGGTGTCGTCACCCCACGCCAGAGAGGAATCGTGGCCCGGAGGTTCGCGACGGATTGAAGAGGTGCAGTGCCGTCACGTCTCACGGTGGAGCTTAAGGTCGTAGCCAGGTCGGGTCGCAGTGGTGGTGGCGCGACTTCATCACGCCAGGCATAGGGAAGTAGCACCTAGGCACTATCGCGCCATGGTGGAGGTGTAACGGCGGCTAGCCGAGCTGGCCGCTGTGGAGCTGGAGCGGCTGGCCACTCAGCCAGTCGGGAGGAGTGGGACCCCATCGGGTCCCGCGTGTGCTGGACCCCGTCAGGTCCTGTGTGTGCTTGACCGGCTCTACCTGTCACTATTTGGAGCACCACCCGAATGGTAGATCCGTTCAGGAGCCAGGGGCGCGCGCTACCCCATGGTTGTGGCTTAGGCAGACCCCTGCCAGGCCATCGGGCCAATTGGGCCGCCGGGCCGCCCCCTCGGGTCGGGCCACCTTCGGTTCGGGCCGCCCACTCAGGTCGGGCTGCCGTCTCGGACTGGGTCGGACCCTTGGATCAAGAAGGACCCCAGTCTGGACCGAGTCAAGCCGGGTCAGTCCAACTGGGTCGGACCAGACCCGGACCCGTTTGGCCAATTTACACCTTGTCGCCCCTATCTTGAGCTACGAGAGTCTGATCGATGAACTGTCTGCGGTGAAGGAAATTTTAGAGCTAGAAATTTCTTTTGGAATACCCCCTTGAGGTTTGACACAGTCAGTGTATGGTCAGGTTGGTTTGAACCTGATATCCAACCGACCCCCTAGAACAGAAATTCCATTAACTCACAGATTGGGTGTCCGATCGACGCGCCATCTGTTGTGTTGATACCCCTATGAAGAGGTGCACCCTTTAGAACTTCATCATGGTAATTAATGACAGTTAACGTATCTAAAGTTGACCTGAGGATCAGACCCTCCTGGAATCGAGCATACCTGAGCGGAACTCTGTGGTTGGTCGTGCACTATTGACTGTTCTTGGATTATGTGTTGGTCCGATAGTTCCGATAACTGTTCATGGATCATGTGTTGGTCCGACAGTTCAAACTTATGTACCTAGATCATGTGTTGGTCTGATAGAATATCTGGAACTCTATCATGTTGTGGTTTGATAGCTCTAACGACTGTTCCTGGATCATGTGTTGGTTCGACAGTCTTAACTTCATGTTCATGGATCATGTGTTGGTCCGACAGAATAGCTAGACCTGGATCATGGGTTGGTCTGACAGCTCTATTGACTGTTCTTGGATCATGTTTTGGTCCGACAGTCTTGACTTCTGTTCCTAGATCATGTGTTGGTCCGACAAAATAGCAGGTACGGGATCATGTGTTGGTCTGACAGCTTAGATGACTCAGTGGCTATATCTAATCATCTGTAACTCTCTACAAAATTTTTATACCTGTGTGAGCTGATTCAGTAACTCTTGTGTTTCCTCATGAATAAGATGGGTCATTTGATAAACTTAGGTATATGTATGGGCATATACCTAAGTGTGATTTTTGGTTAATTTCATACATTGTGGTATATCCTTGTCGAGACTTTGAGGGTCTCGGGGTCCCTAATGAGTATCTTTATACTCACCCCTGCACGAGCTATGCCCACATCTCGTTGTGTTGGATGCAGACAGAATATAGCACTGACGGAGGCCGAGAGCGCCCGGACTGGATGGTACCCAGAGGTGGACCTTATGATAAGTCAGTGCACAAAGGAGTCTGACGGACGTAGAGAACCGAGGAGGCTATTTGTACCTATCCTTCAGTTAGGATCCGTGGTGGATGATCCAGGAGCTGTTTATCACCTTCCAGTTGTTTTTCCTTTTCCTTGTAGTTTACAGTTGGGCTTGTATTTCCGGCCCCTTTTACTTTCCATCACTTCGTCTGTATACAGTTTTTACTTAGTAATTTACTTCAAGTTGCGTACTCTGTTGTGTTTGTTTCAGTTTATAAAGGCAATGCCTTCATAATTTAGGGATTTATGCCTTTGGTGCTAGAAGCCAGCCCTTGGACTATGGGAGGTGGGCTTGGGGTAGTCATGATACGGGCCCCGGGGGACGGGTCGTGACATTATAGACCTTAACATTGTATCTATACAAACTTCTATATAATGATATTTCATTTACAGTAAGAATAATCATTGCACACAATTGAAAATATTTTTTATAAAAGAATAAAACACATTTATTCCTTCCACCAAAAAGAGTTTGAAAACATTAATTAATGGTGACAAGTAAATAGAAATATCATTTCTTTTCTATTTTTGGTCCAAAAATCATTAAAAATAACATGATATATTTTTTATTCATATGAATTTCTAAAAAGAATTTATTAATTTCAAATAATAAAAAGAATGAACTATGTTATGTACCAATCCTCTAATATGAATTTATTCCATCCATTCATAGACTAATTCTGTGATTTTGAAATTTATTTCTTAATTTAGAAAATTCTTGATCATTTTTACCCTTTATAGGAAATCAACTGGATGATATAATTTTTAATCAGATATATTTCATATACATGCCATCTTAATCACTCTATATAATTTTAATATTAAAATAAATATTTCAAATGGGGAATTAATTGATTATACCAATTTTTATGGTGGTAGTTTTTGTGCTTGTCATACTCTATAAATTAATGTGTGATATTTCTTCAAACATATACCATGGTATCCCACATTTTTGGATCCTGCATTTACATGTGTTTTAATTTTTAGACAATACAAAATCACTAAGTAATTCATGTATCTTCTTTTACTATAATACCATCAAAATTAATATCTTTTTTTTCGTTATAACATAGATCTATAATACCATTTTCTTCTAAAATTATTTATTCTATAAATTATAATAATTATGAAAAAAACTTATAACTCCATATATTTCTATCTTTCAAGTTAACCAATCTCAACAGTATTGATGAAACCATAATTTTTATACAATATAGACATAATGGGTTTTCAACATCACCATATAGACATACAACCATAGATGTTTTCTTAATTTATTCCACTCCAATGTCATGAACCATTTATGTATCTTGATATAAATCATTATCTTCATAATCTTAAAAAACATTATATATTGAATTAGAAACCATTTAACCATTCTAGATTTATGTATTATAAAATAGATTAAAAATGTTTCAAATGAAATTATATTTTATTTTTCTGTTTCACATATTTCTCATATTTAAACACATCATACAATGATATTAAAATTGGCCACTATCCATAATATTTTGTTTCAAAAATTCTAATAAATCATCAACCCCTTCCTAATATTCTTCACTTGTTCACTCTACAGCAATCTAAATATGATTCATTATCATATATCACAACAATTGTATAAATAATATAATCTAATATATTTTCAAATTTTAAAATGAGATTTTATTTTATAAAACAAAGAAATAAAATAATATTTTATTCTAAAAAATATTAATAATATGGATAAAAACAAAGATAATAACAATAATAATAATTGTGATAATAATAATAATCATAATAAATACACAAAATATATAATTTTATATAATATATATAATTTTTTCTTTTAAAAAATTATATTATAAATTACTAATTCGTTACAGGGTCATATATATTTATATACCATGGAGGAATAAATATTTATGATGAAACATATATTATAATATATATATATATATATTGATATAAGAGATTTAACAATTTGTGTGTATATATCTAAAGTAATATAATGTATGTAATTAAAAAAATATTATATTTTAAAATAATAGAACAAAAATATTAACACTAATGTTAATAATATATATACTAATACTGTTGTTAATTATATTAATACAAGTATTAAAAAAGTAACACTATACTTTACAATATAAGTCATATTAAAAATAATTTTAATACATAGAAACGCAAAAGACTATGGATTTGGGTGGCCAAATCCATGGCCTTGATAATTTATTAAGAAAAATTGCACACACACAAAAGTGAAAGGAGAATTACAAGGAAAACAGACCAAAAGAAAACTATTTACATACACCTCATAAATCCAAACACTAAAACCTGTAGACAACATATCATAAATACCACCATATCATGGCCCCTACCTCATCTGAAATAATATGGGGTCTCAAAATTCAGAGTGCGTGTTTTAAATTCTCTTCCAAATGTTTTTATCATAAGAGAGAATCCCTTTCCATTCCACATAGGAAATTATGTCAAAGTATTCAAATCAATGGTGAGTGCCTTCACACTTCTTGAAGGCCAACACAATAGGGAAATCATCACCTTGAATTAAACCTAAATGAAAGATAAATCTAATAATAGAATCAACACAACTGTTCTGTAATGAACACCCATCACTACAACCTTTGACATAGACCATCCATGCCATGCCATAGTTTCAAGAGGCATTAGAAACCTCTAGTGTGAATACAAGTAACACTATCTTAGACACACATTTATGTGCGGACTAGTGTACTGCCTCACTTTAAGATACAAGACCCCGTACAATCGCAAAAAAAACATCACAAAATCCGCACACTAGATTATCCCCTACTAAAAACCTAATAGAAGTTAAGACAAAATAAATCTCCACCCATTAATATAATGATGAAAACCATCCATAGAAAGTGAAGACTGAAAAACTATCATACTACATCCAAAAAAATAGATTGTACTAATAATCACTCCCAAAAAATGTTCTTATAATCCAATTATAGTTACTTTTTTTCACCATCATTTATTTTATAGATTATATGGTTTCTAACTCAAAGGTAATCTTAAATATCAATAATACAATATACATCATTCTTGAAAAAAATCCAACTGTTAATATTTAATCCATTGACAAAAAATAGGCCAACATAAACATAAAGATAATCCATTAGCTTCTCATTCTCATCAATGTTTGATTACTTAATATAAAATTTTATTAAACTTCTTATAAGGACTATCCTTTCAAAATTTTAATAATCCTTATGGGGTTTTCTTTTCTTCTTATATAGAGTATAAGAACCTCTCTCACTAGGAACCTAATTTTTACATTTGGTGGAATTGGAGTATTTGTACCGCTCCTCTATAAATTTAAATTTTTTACCTTTAAACGAATCCATATCATGGATATCAATCTCATCAACATGAACCTCTTGGAAACTAGGTTTTTTATATTCATCATTTAATCCAGTATTAAATGAGTTATCAAAAACATTAAAATTATAATTTAATCCATTTGAAAATATTTATCATCCACTATTACCATACATATAGAATTCAACCTATTGAAGGCCTCCTTCAGTATCATTTAGACCTACCACTTGGTCCCTTAAAACATCCCCTAATTGGGATACAATAAAGACTCACCTTGATGTACTTTTGATCATATTACTTTAGTAAAGGGTAAAAATCCATGCTCAATAAAATAGATTTCTCAAAAAAATGTTACTCTAAATAAGGGAATCATAATGCTGATTGGTTCCTTATATACTAAAGATGCCTACTATTTGGTCCCTTAAGTCATCCCCTACATTTCTAACTAGAAGAAGTTCCCCCAAAGTCAATCCCAAAGGATGTTATGGCATAGAAGCCTCAGTGGGTGCTTGCACCCCAACCGATACTAGTAGAAGAAAATGCGTCTACCATATTACTAATATTAATTTTAAAAAACGTTAATAACAGTTAAAATACATTATTATTTTCATATATTTGTTAAAAAATGATTAAATTAGTTAAATTTACACACATATATATAGTAATATTATATAAACATATAAATTTTAAGCTCAAATATATGTTATAAAACACACACACACCCATATTTTCAAATGTTTGATATGTAATTATATAATTTTATATATAATAAAATGTATATATGTATATATACATATACATATATATATATATGTGTGTGTGTGTTTTATATGAAAAATAGTATATTTTTCATAAATATGAAAATAATATTACTAGTAATATTAATAAATAAATATTTTTATATATAAATTGTAATATAAATAAACAGATCGTATTATTTGGAATTATAGAAAAATACATGAAATATAAATGAAATTTTAATTGAAAAATACTTGTAAACCGAACAATGTATTTTGAAGAAAAAAAATTAACATCTAGAACAAAAAAGAATACCATGGTACTTGTAAATAAATAATTTAGATGAAAAAATTAAAACATTGAAATGTAATTTCCCTAAAATGTTTGAGGATAGACCAATCAACAATAAAAACTGATTATTTTTAAGAGTCATAATAATAAGTATAAGTAATCTATATAAAATTTTAAAGTTATATGTTGAATTCAGTAAAACAATTACAATATTAGGAATATAATAATGCCACACAATAATAAATTTTGGTTTTTGTGGAAGAAATTTTGGGATACATCCAACGGTGGCCGAAAAAGATGATAAATAGAGACCTATAATGATTTTTGTAAATACTTATTTAAAAATATCGCTGGGATTTTCCCACTCTATTTCTCCATTACCACTACCATTCTACCTTACCACCCTTGAGGTCACTACTAATCCTCAGCCATACCATCACCCTCGACACCCCAACCAACAAACCTCCCTCAACTAAAAATGATATAACCTCCAAACAACTATGAAACATCTACCATAACCTCTGGAAACCTCAACTGACACCCCTAATTTTTCTCAACCTTCATGTATCTTACCTTCTAAGTAATAATTAGATCCCATCCTTAGCAGAGTAGAAGATGTGTGATAATTTACTCAAAGTGTATCAGGTATATGGGTTCAATTAATAACCAAAAATGGTAGTCAATAATGGATTTAGAAATGGGGAAACTATGATTGTTATTGGAATTCAATAAATATTATACTTCTAGTAGTGTATAGTTATATAATGGGGAGGTATCCAAGAATAAAAGAACTCATAGTAAAGGGGAAGAGAATAAATAAACCATCCCGAAAATAAATAAATAATAGATTTATTTTGAGATGGTACTTCAATATAGGAGAGAAAAGAAACACAAAAGTGTGATGTGGATAACAGCAAAACAAAGCACCTACTTCTAAAGGAATTGCGTGAAATTAAATAAGACAATATAATTTATGTGGTTAGAAGCATTGTGGTCCTACAACATGACAATAAAACCACACAAATTATCCTTATTAATAAACTAAACAATAGAAACATAAAAAAATATTTGAGAATATGGAATTCCATAAGGGAAAATTAAATCTAGAGGAATTGTAAAATGATAATCACACACACAATAATAAGGAAGAAATGACAATGAAACGGGGGAAAATTGATATTAAAAGAAAACAAACATATTTCCCCTACTTAATGGGGATTAATAACGGCTGTATAAGTCTCTATAATAATATTCATCCACCATACTTCTTCTCATAACCCATAAGGTTTGAGCCCTTCTGTGATGTCCCAAACCCACAATCCTAAAATCCTTTACTAACAAACACAATATTTAAAAAATAACTTTAAAATTAACCAATCATACCCAATATTAACCATAAATAATTAAAATATCATAGAAAAATATTGAGTCACATTTATTTTAATTACCTACTTGGTTTAGAGTTTAAAAGAGTTTGAAAAAACATTTAACTAACAAAATCCCATGTATCTCATAAAAAATAAACATTTTTATACTATATAAAAAACTAAATAATCCATAATATATATTCAATATCTCAAAAAAATCCCCAAAAATCCACTCTTATGTAAATATAATGTGTAATTGTTTTCCCCACACACTAGAGATATGGAATCATAAGAAGGGTGAGCTCAAATGCACAGTAATAAAAAAACAGATATCAGAAGCATTCATTGAATGGATAATATGGATAAAATAAATAAGAGTTAAATAATTCCAAATGAATAAATGCATGATCCTGAAAAAAAATTCATGGATGATATAAAAATATAAACAATCATAGGGATAAAAAAACATGATTCATGGTGATGGAATGCATAATACCCGTCATCTTGATCTTTATTTTTACAAAATTAGCCAAAAAATTATTCATTCCATCAATCTCGTAACCATTACATCATTTTTTCATCACATTAATAACAAAGGGATAATTATTTAATTAAGTATACATACACCAAATTACTAAACCTTTTTGTCTCTTGAGACCAACTCATGCATCAATGGGCTATATAATACTAAGCCCCACCTGTCACTTCTTTAACTCCAGCACACTCACCATAAGAATGATATGAATATAAATTCCATGAAAAATTAAATTTACATAGTAGTCAATAAACAATTGTATTGATATACAAACACATCTAATGTTAGTACTATTTCCCTTGTAAATAAAAGGGATACCATAATAAAAACTGATCAAGAGATAGAATATGTATGGTTAAACAATACGTAATCAAATTTCACTAGTAATAATTAAACATAATCATTAGAATAAAATGTATACGTATTTTCAATATATATCTAATTAAATGATTTATGACATCAATTTTGACACCCTTCAATCAATGGAAGGAAATATATTGTGTTCACAAAGGGAATTCATTGAAAGAAAATGTATACCTTTAATAGAGGTGAATTTGGAAAGAAAATGGAAGTTATGAATTTTTATGAGTATAATAACCCAACTAAATATAGTTTAAGAGTATTTATAATATAATCCATGAATGATATATACACCTCAAAAATGAAAAGAGTGGAAAATATGATTCAAATATCAATGAAAGTATTAGAGATGAAAATAACCATAAGGTAATGGAATGTAAGAATAAAAAAGATCCAAAGAAGGATACCATAAAATTAAAATATAATTAAATGAAGTATATT
This sequence comes from Viscum album, assembly GCA_963277665.1. Classification (NCBI taxonomy): domain Eukaryota; kingdom Viridiplantae; phylum Streptophyta; class Magnoliopsida; order Santalales; family Viscaceae; genus Viscum; species Viscum album. The sequence continues at coordinate 903,376,490 of OY728166.1, read as the reverse complement.
AAATATAACTAAAGGAAATATGGTATTTAATATACTATATAAAAAAATAGTGAGTAATATCAAACATGTCTCGTGGAATTGAAAATAGATACAAATAACACTTAAAACATTAGGAACTTTAGAATCAGACCCCCTTGAAGGGTTGAATTTAAAATAGACCATTAAATAACATTAATATTTGATGAATGATGACATAAAGTTTCAATGGGGTGGTGATTACACCCTAAAGTTAAAAAATGTTGTATAAAAAACATGTATCAAGGAATTGAAATTTGAGACAAAGAACCTGGAATACATTAGATGCTTTCAAATAAATCCCACAGAAGGATGAAATTTCAAATGAAACATTAAATATAATTAATAATACGATAATAATAATAAAAAATCACAAAGGTTTAATAGATAAACCATTACAAATAATACAATGTTTATAATAATAAATATGCCTCAATGGGTGAAAATTGATACACAAAACCCTTACCTCGTTCCTAATTTATTATGTGCATGCACCCACCTTCATGAATAAAAAATTTATGTTTACAATATAAATCCATTAAAAAAGTATTAATATCTATTTAATTTAATATAAACCATTTATTATCATATGATATTTATTTATTATATAGTTTTTTCTTATGTTTGTGTGAAAATTGAATCGATGTCGTCTTATTTAAGTAATTTTAGTGATCAAAGATGATATTTAAATAATAAGATAAATGATTAATATAAACATTATAAAATAATAAAAAATCATTATTTTATTATTAAATTATAATATCATTAGTATTTATGTTCCCATATTTATTTATGATATATTTTTATAGTGTTGTTCATGTAAATGGTTAAACCGGCCTAAATAGGGACACTTTAAAACTCGATATGAGAGTATTGTCAAATAAGTGTATAATATCATTATAATTGAATAATAATGATATTATTTTTATGTTTTTAACTTGGTGAATAATATTTGAAGTTGTTAGGATAATGAAATAAAATCAACATGAAAAATGAAAATTGGTATTCTATGGAAGTAGTTGTCCTTAAAATAAACGATTAATGTTATTTTGTTTGTCTAAGTTTATGGAAATAAATAAATAATGGTTATTACATTAATAAAATAAAAGATAATTATACTGATTATACTGATTTCATTATATTACTATATTTATGGTATTCTTATAAAAGAATGTATGGAGTAATTAATACTCACTTTGGTACCTTGAACATTCTCTTGGAAGTCAGAGTAGAAATAAAGAGATTAAGATAACAATTAAGACCATAGGATTGCGGAAATGAGATAATATTATAAGAGGTTTACATTTTAATATTTTTAGGAATAAAATGGATGAAATTGATTGGATGTGAAGGGGTGGAAGAATCCCCTTTTATAATCGAAGAAAAAGACAATTTTGTGAACACCCATTATTTTTTAATAATGATATAACACTATTCAAGGTTTAATGGTTCTAAAAGTGACAAATAATAATGTGTGGGGTAATATTGGGTCGATAAATACTAAAAAAATTAGTTCTATACATCTTTTGAACATGCTTTATGTCATTTTTCTAATATTTTTTACATTATCCTTTTTCTTACCCGGGAAACTAGTTTTTACTAAAGTAACTTATGTTTGAATGAGAATATAACATAAACCATCTTAGAAATTTTATTTATGAACCTAAATTTAATATTCATTTAATATAATTAAATTTATTGAAAATATATATTTAACTTTAAAATTAAAATATTTTATATAAAGAAAAACAATATTTTTTTAAAAATTATTTTTTAACATTATGTGTTGTTAATATAATTTAGTATTAATTAAAAATATAATGAGTTGTAATTTATTTAAACATAAGATTTAAAATAATATAAAACTATATTTTTGGAAGATACTAATTTATTTGTTTAGATAAAAATTATACAATATTAATGAAATGATTCTTCAAAAATAACACTTTTATCATTATCTTGGTCATTAACTATAATATTGGTAATCATACATTGATGCCAAAAAATGAAATTTATCTTTTTATATAACATTATCATTCTTATATAAAATAATAAATGCATTTTTGGACTTAATTTCTATAAGTTATCAAAATTATTTTTTTAATATAAGAGAAGAAATTAATATTTAGTGTAAAATATTACTTATGTTTTCAAATATGATAAACATGAATTTTATGAATATAAAATTTTAATTTTAAATGATTTTTTACTTATAAATATATATATTTTGTAAAAAAATATTTTTCATTATGAAATTTTCATAAAAGTGTTGATTTTAGCAATATAAGTATTTTCAGACTATTCAGCTCAAAAACAATGTTTTCATAAAAATAATAAAAATTAATATTAAGATTATTTGACATATTGAATCTAAAAGTATTGTTTATATTTTAAAATTATATTTTAATACTTTTTGAATTTAACTTTTAAATAAACACAATTAAATATAATGACAATCATTTTCATTGGAAAATATCATTTTTAAAAGAATATTATCTATTCTTATTTTTATTTTCAATAAATTACTAATCAAATTAGTGTTAATATATTATTCATATTAAAAGATATATTTTATCCAAAATGTATTTATATTCCACAAAAAACACATAAAAATTCTTTTTTAGAAAGGATATATTTAAATCATAAATCATTCTTATTAATTATTTAGCAACACCAATTGAGTTTTTATAAATTCATATATATTAATTTGGAAATTATTTTTGTTTTTATAGATATTTCAAATTTTTATTAAATATATTTTTTTAACTCAATTTATTTGGATAAATATTAATGTTTACATAATGTTGGTCGTTCATCTTGGTTTGGTTCTTTGTGTGAATAAAGATATTGAACAAATTATGATTTAGAGGAAAATATAATTTATGATCTCGAGGTATTTCTTTATGTCCCTTAAATAAATTGAATCCTCACATTTATTAATTCTTTATCTCTATTAAAATAATTTTAGTATATAAAAAAGTTATAAAATATCTAATATTTAATTTCTGATGAGGTATCTAACTTAATATTTTAGATTATAAGAAAATAATTAATGGGTATCAATGCATATATAATAAATTTAATTTCAATAGGATTTTCATAGTCAAATTAAATGGGTGATCATTTGGTGATTTAGGACAAGTGGTGATTCTTATAAATATGAAAATTGATATATTATTTTTGAAAATAAGGCTATTGTTCTTCTAATACCATATCAAATTAAGGGAAAAAAACTATATTTGTCAGGAGTACCTTCCCAAAAACCATGAAGAATATTGAAAAATAATCATACCACCATATGTTTTTGTTTATAAATGAATATAAAATAATGGTTTAAAAACTCCATATCATAATAAATTGTAAAATCTAGATAGAATATTAATTATCCACTTCAATAGTTTTTCTTACGTAGGCTTTTACTTGTTCCCATGGTCTAGGTGGATCTTTGTTACTATTTTCCCCATTGGCCATTTGAATAGTGAATTATTTTTCACAGTTCCCAATTTCCATTAAATTGATAAAATTTACTTTATATATTCTATATTTTTTTTGATCCATGTGATTTACGACCTTCATTTTCACACTAATAGAAAATTAACATTCCCTTTAAGAAATATTTGAGTTATTTCTTCCCATATTCTTAACATATAAAAAATTTAATATTCTTTCCTTCATCATATTTTTTACTATAACATCCTAAAGACTCCACCATTTTCTTATTCGGTGTATTTTGGGATTCAAATATGTTCACATTTTTAATAAAAATTCACAATATCTAGAATCTCATATTCCAAGGATTTCTCACTCCAACATTAATCCTATTGGGTTTCACATTGGGACAATATCTTTCTTTTCCATGGAATACATTATTAACATGGTTATTTTAGGATTTAGAAATTACCAAAAAGGGATAAACATTATTTATGAACAATTAAATCTATATGATATCTTTTTTAAGATAATTACATGAAAAATTTAACCTAAAATGTCTTTCCCTTTGAAACTATCACATTAGCTTTCAATTCATCCTAAATCACTCTTGGTTTAACCTATATCATTATCAGTTCAACCTAGGTTATGTTGAGTTGGTTTCACACATAAATATTAACCTAATATATAAAATAAATATAGATAATTACCATGTACATTATTAAAATAATATATACCTTAAAATCATTGAATTCCATACTCTTAAAAACCCACATACCTTTTATCCTATAAAGCGTATATCAATTAATATATACCATAACTTTTGAATCCTCATGTTTTAGTCTATGTTACTCATTATGATGTTTTAATATTTTATATTAATAATATATTAACATCATTACTAATGGTTTATCTAACACCTATAAAATTTAAGATACTATGCTTGATGGACGGCTTGACACGCAACACCGAGCTTTAACCAAACCGTGATATACCATTGAAATATTTTTTTAATATGAAATTTATCATTTATATGTTGCATTGTAGTGTATTAATAATATCAAAAACATTATTAAAATTTTAAATTAATTTTTTATTTAATTTATTTATTAATAATAAATAAGAACTCAATTTCTTGTGGAGTCATTTTATGCCTGAAATATGATTTTTCTTCAAAAATGATTTTATTAAATTTTCTACATAAAACATATAATTAATTTACAAATATTTTATAAATTTTATTATATAAAATTAAATTATATATTTTTAAACTATCATTCCAAAATTAACTTAGGATAAAATTTTTGTATCTTTCTAGAATGATTGATTTTGAGTGAAGAGTGAAAAATTTTAATATTTGAAATACTCCAATTTTCATTCATGAAATAAAGAAAATTAAAAGACCATTATATTTCTTATTTTTTATTAAATTGAAATATTATCCATTTGATTAATAATAATAGAATTACCTCAATTTGGATATGGAATAATCATGATTTTGACATATGTTAATTTGTTTTTCTTAAAACAAAATCTTCTAAAAACATTTTTCATTGTCATTCATACATTTATATTAAAATTATTGTTTGTCTCATATAGAGTTTTAATATTTAAAAATTTATAACATATTTTTAATTAGGATGTTCAAATTTGGTAAATTTTTCCCTTTAATAAATGGCCATTATAAATAGTAACTATGGTAAATATTGGTCAAATTTGTAAGGGAAAAATGAGTAAAATAGGGTTAAAATTGTGAGCTAAGGTCTCAAAATCAACCCAGTTCTTTCCATTATTCAATTTCATGGGATAAATACAACCATATCCACCTAAAATTATAATATATTTCATTTTTTCTATTTTCCCTTGATAATGACATTTATATTATTTTATGTGAAGAAACTTTCAAAATGCAACTCTTTAGTTTTTCATTTATATTATAAGTTCATATTGGGATAATAATATATTATGAATTAATATAAAAGTTTATTTTTAACCTTATTCTTTTAATTTTATTATTTTAAATTTTTTAAATTTTTTATCAGTTATATAATTACCATAAACGCTTTTACAACTCTAACACAATGTTTTTGTTTGAAATAGAAAAAACCAATTAAAAAGTTTAAATAAATCAAGAGTTTTATTTTTTAGATTAATTATCATATAAAATGAATTTTATGGTTAATAATAATATTTAATTTATGGTTATAGAGTTCATATTGGTACAAATATTTTTTCTTTTTGTATTTATTGTCAAATTAAATGAATAGTGTCAAAAATCACATTAATGATATTTTATGAAAAATAATATTTTATCAAATTATTTAAAAATAATGAAAATTTTGAAATTCAACAATTAGTATCATAAGTGGTCAAAAATATCCTCTATTATACATTTATGATCCAATTTTTACCTTATAAGATAAATTATAACCTTTTGTGATTGAAAATGTTGTCACCACCGTTATGGTAAAGAGGGTTTACGAGGGGTTAGTCAAAAAGTATATGTGCTAAAACAACCTAAATACTTTGATAAATCTCATTAGTTGATTTAATTTAAAACATAACCTTAGTAACTTCTAACATTAGTAATTCTAAACAAATTGTTTCAAGAAATCTTCATAAGAATATTTTAGCACTTTGAAATATTACATGTGTTCCACTCACCTAAACTACAAAAGGATACCCCTCCTTTCTATTATTTACACCACTTTGAGCCATCTAGATTAACCAAAACCAATAAAGTTATATTATAAAAATCTCTAGTCACCGATTAATAGTTGTTGTCTTCTTAAAATACCATTCCAAGGGTCCTTAAGAATAGATCTAAAGGATTTCTATCAAAGAAGATATAATCATCCTTCTAAATCATTCAGGTTTATTTATAAATTTAATTCAAATAAATATATTGAAATCATAATAAAATAAATAATATTGTATAAAAAATATAATTATATGTTATTATGATTATTATACATCCATTTTAAACTTATTTTCCATCCTATCAAATGCAAAAACTTTGCTCGTGCATATATATGGCTTTCATTATCTACATAGCTGTGTAATTAATTTTTCATCACCAATTTATTTGGTTATTTATTAATATAGAAATAATCACTATATATATGATATTTGTGAAATATTTATGGTTCTATAAATATAATATATCATTTAACATCTTACCTTCCAATCCTTTGGAAAATGATAACATCGCTCGTTTATATGTGCTGACTACCACCTCCATGAAGTGATTTGGTCTATTTCTCATTTTTAATTAAATTAACTGTAATAAGGATAAATTTAATTAATATAAATCATATATATTATATAATAATAATATTTAAATATAGATTGTTAATTACATTTATTGTTTTCAATTTATTGAATAGTAAAAACAATGTTCTTGTGTGTGTGCGACCTACCATCTCTATGAATGGAGTAATTAATCATTCTATATATATATTTAATGAATAATTATAAATATGTATATTATGAATATATATGATATTTATATCATTATTTTAAATATAAATATGATGAAACTATGATCAATGTACATGTACCAGAACTGAAATACTGAAACTTCCATGAAAAATGAAACTGTTAACACTCATAAACGACGATTTTAATAAGAGATTTTTAATAAATGTGTGTTGAAACATTATAATTGACTAATATATGATATTATAAATATTAATAAAATTAGGTTACAAATTAATAAAAAAATTAAAACTATTATACAATAGCTTTAATCTTGTTCAACTAAGTATAAGTGTGGATTAAGGGGTTTCATAACTCAATTTCATTTAGTCATGTTATCTTATTTACTCATTGTATTTGATATGATAAAATATGAGTTTAATGGGCACTGATTATTTTATTATTTAACTCAAATTTTTTATGTGGATTCACATTTGTAGCCTATAATCACTTCGTTGATTAATTCTCACTTGATTGCTACGATCTTTGTATATAATTTCATCTGAATTTCCACTCCATTAAGACATATTTGGTATTATAATCCTATTTAATTTTATGTGGAGTATTTTCTACCACTTTTATTTGTTGAGCATGAATATATATTTATTAATGTTGATTAATATTTCTATTCAAGTTTACACTTTTAGGGGTTTGCAATTTAAAATTTACCAAAGATATCAGAATTTATTTTACAAACAAATTTTTGGGATTGATCTTATTTTAATAGAAGGAATATAATAATTTATACTTCAAATGTATATCTATTTTATTATATTATTGATATTTTATAAGTTTCCATACTTTTTCTTTAAATTATTAATATATTTTTTACCTGAATGAAGAAAATAAATGTTTTAAAAAATTCAATCTTAATTCACTTTTTGATTGGGTATTGTTTTATTCTAGGTCCATATTTTTCAAAATAGGTTTTAAGAAGTCCTATTTATTATAAAGAAAATTTTAATATGAAAATTTTATGTTATCTATGAATTTTTACAAGTTTTTAAGTAATATTTTTAATTTTTTATAAATGATTCATTTTTATACTTTTATTATAAAAATTCAAAAGAAATGTTTCGTTTAAATATATACAACATTAATGGATTTTCCCACCGTCATAACTATTGTATTCTATTTATCTTATTTTGAAAGTTTTTAATAGTTTTAAAAAGTAAAATATTTAATGAAAATTTATTTTAAATATTTCACTTATATATTCTTTAATTTTCTAAAGGACATTATTTTATAATAAAACATACAATTATGAAAATTTTATAAACATATTTTTATCACTTATTAATTTTTTAGTCATTAATTTTACCTTGAAACATTTACTTTATTATTATTGTAAGAAAATTAATTTATCTTAAATATACATATTATTTATATCATGGATGCTATTATTTACAAAACCATATACCATTTCTAGATACAGTTCATTACTTTGAATGTTATTTAATTAACATGGGAAATATTGATATTCCATATTATTTACTAAGTATATATATGTTTTGATAAGGTATATTGTTTATGAATTAAGTTTACCATTCAATATATGATGAATCTTTTGAAAAAAAGTCATAGGTGGGTCCTAGTTATAGACAACCCCTTTATGCACCAACAAATCTCATGATAAAAACTAGTTTTCCAAGATGATTAATTGGGTTTTTAGTGTAGTCTGACATAGTGATTAAACTTTAATGTAACAGTTATTTGATGGTATATATATCATGATCTTTGATATCATGAAATCCATCTTCAATCATTTCATTCATGGATAATTTATTTACTATTATCCCTAAGATTTTTACATTTATATTATCTATAGATGTATTTAATTATCAATTGTTTGATTAATTACCATGTGTTTTCAGTTATTTAACTTACCATGTTGATTATTCCTTATTCACTGATGGTAGATTCCATTTTTTGTAACTCTTACAGAGAATTTTTATTCTCCCTTATTTTTTCCATTCTAAAAGATATGAAGAAGTAATCATTAAATGAGTTCCTCGATGTTGAGTGTTTTTTATTATGATGTTTTATCTTTTGTTTACTATGTAAAAATTTGAATCATGCATGTATCTCATTCTTCAAGACTATTAAACTATTCAGTAAATTGGGACATGATCACTTGTATCATATAAAAATGTAATAAAGTACACAGTAGATATGGGTTACTAGATCTGGGGTTGTTATAGTTGGTATCAGTGTAATTTTAGTAGAAACCTTTATACCATGATTTATGAAAACATATATTGTGGAACATAACCCTAAAACATAATTTGAGGATAAGAATTATTACATAATCACATCCTAAATTTTTTGTAAGGTATTGATTATGATGCTTTCCTAGGAACACATCCCTATCAAGATAATACAAATTGGAATGGTTTTGGAATAGATACATATATGGTTAATAACCTTAAAATGAGTTGGTTAATTATAACTCCAATATCTTTCATATGCATGGTGAGTGTGTCCTTACCACACACCTAGTTTGACACTCCTTATGGATATTATTTGGTTAATTCAAATTTTATTTATGAACCATTGTGATGGATTTAAATATATGATGATAATGGATAACCCAGTTTAAACCTAAAGTGTAATGTGTTGATAAGATTAAGGTTTTTCATAATTTCAAATTCGAATAAACCCTTTTTGAGGTTTTATGATTAGGGATATTTTTGGATATATTTTTAGGAATAAAACCCTAGGGTTTAGTATATAGTATAGTGATAAGATTTTTTTGAGAAAAAATATTTTATATTTTTTAGACATATGTTTAATGGTATTGATAACTTTAAGGGTTAATATTATATTTCATATTAAGGTAATTATGGGATATTACAATTTGGGAACATATGTTCTAACATATAGAAAACAATGAGATTTAAAATTAATTGGGTTAATAATTGATAAAGGATATTTTATAATAAGTTCACTATATTTTTTGGGAACATTATGTGATTAAGGTAAAATGATTATTATTTATATGATGTGATTTAAAAATAAAATGGTATTTTATATTTCATTTGATTTCAAAAAGGTGTGTTAGCTTATTCCTTGATGGATGATTTCATTATTTTTTACTAATTTTTTAATTGTCACTCCAATATGGTGATGGTTTGAAGATATATTAAATGTTAAAGACATTTTCTATGGAGGCTTCACACTGTTACAAAAAAATATGACTATGGAAAAATGAGTCTTTGTAATTGATGTGTTGAGTTTGACATCACATTAAATTTTTAAATGAATTTGTATTTAATTTTATTACTTTGAATAATTATAAGTATTCAATGGGGGGTTAGGTTAAAAAAATGGATATCCCACATGAATTCCATGGCCATCTCGACAACAACCAATTGTGGGACCCGACGGTTGACCACGGTTGGGGGAACAATTTTTGGGCCAACATGTTGGACGAAGAGATGTTGGGCCATGTATAAGCCCATCGAAACATGTGCATAAGGTGTAGAAGTGGTATATCTTACATGTTTGATGAAACAGTGGCAGAAAAAGTGGTATAAGGAGGTACCAAGAGGGGAAGAAGATTTATTGATGATCTATTACAACCTTTGGTTGATATGCAAGGATCCAATATATAGGTGTTTTGATGTGGGATGTTGGGATACCCCCACACTATTCATCTATCATTAAAAGGATGGATTGAATGTTGGATACTTGATAATTTTATATAGGTTATCCATTCATCGTCTTTATCCTCTACTATATCTTCAACCATCAATGGACCAGCAAGATCGAGACAACCGACATAAGTACCCATTAAACTTTTGGGCATCTTCCATGATGTTTCCGATGAGGTGTGGGACTCAGATTGAACTAAAATTATGTATGTGATCCAATTTGTCACATTTATACATTAAAATAGAAGAATATGATATTTGAATGAATTAAAAATGTAGTTACAGGAGGCTGATCAAGAAGTTGATCACCAATGATTATACTCGATCTACAGAGATGTAACACATGCGAAAAATGCAGGCATGTGATGATACCATCATAAAGGTAAAACAAGAAATCATTGTAGAAAATTACAATAAAATAAATGTACTTGAAAAAATATCGAAAAAATATTTAATTTGAATAATTCCATGAATCAAAATTATTTTTTGAACTGTGACGTGGATTAAAACTCGAATATGAGGTAGTGAAATCTGTATATAAATATCAAATCACCATGGCTCGTCGATTGTTGATAATATTTAGATATCTCTTTTTTCTTTTGAAAATAGAGAACTGTGAAGCTACTTTCACATGAATAGGATTTCCCAAGACACCATAGTTCTTTAAATAAAAACTGTGCACATCCTTTGTGATGGAAATCTATGAACACGAAACTGTTGTTAAACACCCTCGTTGTGCTTCACCCAGAACATATTTCGTAATGAAGTTAGGTTTCGACACAATACCCTTGCATGAAACCAAACAGGATTTTATTAAGTACATTTATAACTCAAGTGGTTTATATCAATACAATGTAAACACATCCTGAAGGAGATAATAACTCCCTTTGATACTTGAACAAAGGTCTTGAAAATAAGTAAAAAGTGTATTCCTATATTGTTGTGTGAGGGAGGTGTCAAGAAGGTTGTACATTGATTTATTTAAATCACTTGACTATATCATATAGTGCTTATATATTATTATATCAAAATAATTAAAAAATAATTTTCACATTCCTGGTTTTATGCACATGTAAAGACTGAAGTTTGAAGAACTAATGAACACAGTATAAAAAACCATCTATTATTTACATTGTGTTGATAGTTCTTTTCAATGATTTTGTGAAAAAAAATTATCGCTTGTAATAACTAAAAATTAATTGTGTAATATAATCCATGAAACAACCTCATGTAGATCACAACATGGAGTATAATTTTTCTGAACCTTGAAAAAATCCTTGTTTTATTTTCATTACATTCATTTGTTTGCATAAAAGAAATGTGTGAATTCAAAGAATAAGAGATCATGGCATTAACTATCCAAATAAGTTTAATTAAAATGATAATTCTCAAAAGTACAGATTGATTCACCCCCCTCTCAGTGGATCTAGTATAGGGAACTATAAATGGTATCATAGAAAAATGGGTTTATATTGGTTTCATTATTTAGAATTATAATATAGAGATTCAAAATTTGGTGAAAAGAAGAGGGGATCCATATTTTTATGCAATTAATTTTTATGTTTGGATGAATCGAATGCTACTATATCTTCTATCAAAAGCAATGATAGTTAGTGTTTAGGTCACTCATGGCTATCTGCCAATTCCAAGACATGGTGAAATGAATTTTTAGGACAAAAGAAATCTTATGGTTGAAGGGAATAAAATAAATGATACACTATAATCTTTATCAGTTAAATTTTACACTAAAGTGATGGGATTTCGTACAAATAGGTAAATGTTGAAGAAATAGACAATATGCATGAAGGGAACAATAAAATAACACAATCAAAAATACATATCTTTAGGGCCAAATTTTAAGTTGTTAGGATGATTGAAGATGAAAGCATGGATAACTATTTCCAATGTAAAATGATATTATTAGCCATATCAAAGGTTTTGGTAAAAAAATTTGATGATTCAAAAGTGATCAAAAAATTAATGAGAAATTTTCTTTATAGATTTGACAAAAATATTTCAAATTTGGAAGATATACTGAACACATCCCTAGATGAATTTTACAATATTATTATGAATTATGAGATAAGAAAAGCTCTAGTTTTCAATAAAAAATAAAAGAATAAATTTATTTCAAATCCATGAAAAAATATATGATCAATTAGGAAGAAATGATTAAACCATAATGTGATTTAGATGATGATTATGAGATTCATGATAATAATAATTCTATCATAAAAAATATTAGAAGGGTAGAAGGGAAGTATAATAGAAATATACAAATTAAAATTTTCAATTATGGGTATATTGGAATTTTTTATCTAGATTTTCCAATGAATAAGAAGGATAATTACAGTGGGAGTCAAAAGGAAAACATGGTAAACACTATAAGAAATTTAATTAACACAAAGAGAAAGTATTATTGTAATAATAAGAGAATAATTTTTAGAAAATTAGATAAATAACACTGATACCAATGTGATTAATAAGAGGATGAATATACTAAAAAATAAAATAAAATTATGAAACATGTTAATAGAAAAGAAGCTAGTTTTGGCAGTGGAGTTGAAGAAGGAAATTATGGTTATATGAATCACATTATAAAATCAAGACTGGATGTATGTATTAAAATAAATAATGGTCGCAAAAAATAATTCAAATAATCTAATAAGGATTATGATAGAATGAATAAGGTTGAAGATGAGTAAATTGAGTAGATTAAACTTCTTAAGGTAAAATTTGCTGAGTAATAAAGAGTTATAAGAGCCTCAGAGAAGAAGATCGAGACTCTTTATAAAATTATTAAAAGGTTTGAGTGAAGACTCTTTAAGGATAATAATACTTATATAAAGGTGAATATTGAGTATTTTAAATTAGTTAAAGGGATGTTTGAATCATCTCAGAATGATCTATTTTTTTATTAATTATTAGGTAAACACTCAACCTGTTAAAATTTAAAAAGGTAAATCTTTATTTTTTTTAATAGTACAGGTTTCTAGAGAATTAATTAGTAAAAAAGGGTTTAAAAACATATCAAAAAGAATTTTCCTCATCTTGGGTGAAAGGGAATTACTAGAATAACCAATGTTCTTTAAAAAATATTCAAAAGAATCAATGTTCCACTCCAGAATAACAAAATGAATTTCAATGATAGACTCAACATTTTTTTGGAGATCAAAATTCAAGGGTTATAGCTAGTGTTTTGGAACTTGTAAACATGAAATTCTCATATATTGGTACAACATGTCACTTCCCATGAACCAAAAAGTCATATCGTGTAGTGGGATTTTCAGAAATAACAGGATCAAAATCCTATTAAAAAACAAAGAGTGAAGACTCTTATATAGTTTCTAATAAAAATATGTTTGATGGGTTTGAGGATGTGTATGGAATATTTGAATTGAAATTCCATTATGATTATTATTTTTTGAATACTCTTCTTGGTCAAAATCAACAAATTACAAAATATAATAATTTTCAACAAAAGGGGAAGAAAAAAATCCTTTGTTATGAAATTTTCTATAAAATCTTGAAAAAGGGGGTGACCCTAGATTCTTGATAGCGGTTTTTATTTACATATGATAAAAGATCTATGATTTTTAAAACTATTGTGAAACATGATGGATGTGTTGTGACCTTTGGGGATGATCTCTCATTAAAAATTAAGGGAATTGGTTTAGTGAATATCGAATCATGTAGATTGAATTCACCAGAGGTTATTTTTTGAAGGACTCAAACAAAAGTTATTAAGTGTTAGAAAATTATGTGATAAAGGAAATGAGGTCATATTTATTTAGAATATTTGTCTTATAAATATGATTAATAAAGGAATTTTTTATAAGAGGATAAACAATAGGTGGAAATTTATTTCATATTGGAGACCCCAATAATTCCTTTTATCTTAGTGAAAACGAAGAAAACAATCTATGTAATAGAAGGCTTGTCCATATTGGTAAATTGAATTTTAATAAGATATCTAGAGAAAATACGGTTAGATATTTTGGTTAATTATTATGAGATAGTGGTCATGTTTGTACTACCTATCAGAAGGGTAAAATGTATCATGGTAAACACATGAGAGTGGACACATAATCAAAAAGGCCTCTTGAGTTGACTAATTTGGATTTTTGTCGAGATACTAGTCATCAATATAAAAAATAAACTTGTATTTTATCAAAATCATTGATGAATTCACAAAAATTTCAAGGGTGTTATTTTTAAAGCAAAAGTCATAGGTAGTTGATATGTTCAAGATGTATATGAGAGAAATTGACAGAGATCTCAATATTCAAATCAGGAAATTGATATTTGAAAATTGTAAGGAATAAATTTGAAGTGATTTTTAATCTTATCTTGATAAACATGGAATAATAGATCAATATATCACCACATTGATAGAACAAATAACGTGTTTTCGAAAATAATGAATCAAATCATTGTGTAAATGGTTATAACTATGCTTTCTATGTTTGTTAGATCAAAATTATTTTGGAGGGAAGTATTGTATACTATGGTACATATTAAAAATTGATGTTTCCTTAGAAAAAAATTATAATAAAATATCATATGAAATTTGGTATAAGAAAAGGCCTATAGTATGATACTTATTGGTCTTTGGGAGTCCTTGGATCATCAAAATTAATGAAACAAATCTAGGAAATTTTTTGAGAAATCAGCAGAGGGATTCTTTCTTGGATATTTGTGTGATGGGAATAGATATAGATGCTACAAAAACAAAATTCAAAAAATGGTTGACCATTGTGATGTAAAAGTAATTGAGAACAAATTATTAATTCATGATTTGTGTGTAACCACTTTTAAATAATACGGATCTAACAATTGGATGTTTATTAAGAATCTTGATGAAATAAAATCTCTCGTAGAACCCTGTATAAAAATTATTGATTCTGATCAGATATATTATGAAAAGAATAGAAATAAAATTAAAAAATACCGATTATTGAAGAAACATGTGGTAAGAAAAAATATCATTAGAGAATATTCTTCACTTGTGTAGACTAAGAGAAAACTAAGATGCAATGGGGATACAACAGATCAAAATAGAAAAAGATTGTGGTTTGAAAAGAAAATATCCCTTATCTCTCCAAATCAATAATTTAAGACTTTGACCTTGATTAATGGATTGAGTCTGTGAAGTAAGAGTGAGTAAAAATTTAATATAACTCAACATGGGATCTTGTTCCAATACCCAATGATAAACATATCATTGGAACCATCTGGGTCTATAGAAAAAAGCTCAATGATAAGGGAAAGGTTGTTAGAAATAAAGAAAGAATTGTGTGAAAGGGATACTCACAAGTATAAGGTACTAATTTTAAATAAACATTTTATCAATTTTCAAGGTAAAGAGTTATTTGAATTTTCATTGGGTTTGAGTCCTTCCAACAATATAATATTTTTGAAATGTATGTCAGGTTATCCTTCTTAAGTGGAGATCTTTAAGAACAAGTGTATATTGAGAATCTTGATGGGGGTGTCCTTGAAAATTATCACACAAGAGTATGAAAATTGTAGAAGAATATTTAATTTTTAAAATATTAAATAAGTTCCTAATATTCAAATATGGACAACTACATAATATATATAAAAACATTTCAAAGTAAATGTGGTTAGAAAGTTATATATTAATGAAAGGAAGACACATACACTTATTATAATTGTATATGTTGATGATATCATTTTTTTCAGGTGATCATGAAAATTCTTGTCAATATTTTACAAACCAAATGAAAACAAATGTTTGAAATGTCCATTTTTGGTGAGTTGAGATACTTCTTAGGATTTCGAATCTTACAAATATGGGGTTTTACAATCATGTCCCAAGAAAAGTAGTCCAGAGAACTATTGAATAAATTTGAAATAAAATAATCAAAACCAGTGTCTACATCAATTCAAGTGGGTATAAAATTGAAAAAATATGTAAATTAATACAGGTTTAATCAATGATAATTCATAAGAATAATTTGGATTATACTTTATCCCACATATTCAAGATCAGGAATTGTTTATATAGTGGGCCTCAATGCTATAATTCAAAGTTATCTAAAGGACTAACATATTATAGATTCCAAAAGAATTAATAGATATATTAAGGGGACTATAAATTATAGGCTAAACGAATTAACATGATTTTAGGTTTATAAATGCTGATTGGGTAGGAGAATGTGATGATAGATGGTCCAGATCAGGTTGAATTTTCTTATTAGGAGAAACTTATGTCAGTTGGCACTATAAGAAAAAAAAACTCAGTAACACTAATTACTTACAAAGATAAATATTTTATTACAACTTGTTATATCATACATATTCTTTGAAGGAATGATAAATTAGATGATTTACAGGTAAAAATTAAAAGTCCCCACAAAATTTACTTTGAAAATCAAATTGTAATAGATCTATCTAAAAATTTATCCAATATTTAATATCCAATAATATTTATATATGATTTATTTTATCTAGTAGAAGTTTTAAAATCTGAAAATTAGTTTGGAATTTATTCCATCTTAAGATCAATTGGAAAATATCATCACCAAATATCTTCAAAATTATAGATTTGAGACCCCAAGGAAAAACACGGGTGTTAAACCTCTTCCAAACCTTTAAGAACACATGTTTGAGACCCAAAAAATATATTGGATTACATTATTTTAAATGGGGTTCAATGGTATGATAAAAAGGAGGTGTTAATGTGGTTATAACTTTGAATAACATTCAATATTTTAAGAGAATGATTTCACATGCATGATTGTTTTTGGAATGCTCAGATAAATATGTTTGTATCTATTTTTTCTACATTAGGATAGACTATGTAGGCTTAGTGTTTCTTAAAATAAGGATCTTTTTTTAAACCATGTGAAATCATACCTTTTCAATTTATTTTTTAATAAGTTGGATAAGTAAGTGAAAGATATTTATATATTGAAATGGTGAGTCGACACTGACAAAAAATTCAAAGGGGGTGATTGAAAATTCTGTGGTAACTGAGATTGAATTTCATTTAAATAATTTGAGTTATATTGAACCTTGAATTATGAATTCAATATATGTTTTAATACTTATTGTATAGTATCAATCAAATCCTATGATTGTTTTAAGTGATCTTAAATTCTGAAGGCATGTTCTATGGAGGTTTCACATTGTTATGAAAAAATATGTACATGAAAAAAAAATACTTTGAATATGAGGAGTTGATTTTGTCTTGGAATTACATTTTAAGAATTATTTTTATTTTATTTTATTACATAGAGTTGTTCTATGTATTTAATGGTTGATTAAGTTAAAAAATGGCCATCCCACAAGCATGCCAGAGGTAGCACGACCCCAGCCACATATGGGACCCAGAGGTCGACCATGGTTGGGGGAACCATCCTCAAGCCAAAATGGTGGAAGAATTGATTTTTTTTCATTTATAATCCAAATGGTTCCCGTTTATAAGGTACAAAAATGTTCAGATCAACCGTGAAGGGTAGAAAAGCAGTGGGAGAAGAGATACAGGGCGGTACCAAGAAGGGGAGAAGATTAATGGGAATTCCATCACATCACTGGGTTGATATAACATTCCCCAATACAATGGATGGTTTTATTTGGGATGATTGGATGTTTCATCAGTATTCATATTTCATTAAAAATGAGGATAGAATGATAGTCACTTGATCATTTTATCTAGGTTGTCTATTTTTTTTCTTCATCCAATGCAACATCTTCGACCTTCTATGGACCATCAAGCTCAAGACTACTAGCCTTCATGTACATTCACATGTCATTCATCTTATGTGATTTTTCTGATGAGGTGATGGATTCAAAGTAAACCAAAATCATGCATTTGATCTAACATCTCACATTAATGCATTAAACTCAAATCTGATTGTCTTCTATGAAATGGAAACATTCTTCCAGGATGCCGATCAAGAAACTGATCAACATTGATGTTGCTTGATCCTCAAGGATGAAAAATATGAAAAATATCTTGAATGTGATGATTCCACTACAAAGGTGAAATGTGAACTCATGGAATAAATCTCCATGAAAATCAATGTAATTGAGAAAACCTTGAATGTATCTAACATTTGAAGAACTCTATGAATTGAAACTATTTATACAGTTATAACAATACTTAAAAAATGATATGAGGTAGAGAAATTGGTCCACAAATAACAAAGAACTGAGGCTCATGTGTTTCTTCTGATCTTTGTAGAGATCTTATTTTTCATAAAAATAGAGAGATGTGAAATGTTTTTTAGGAGGATAGGTTTCCTCAAACATCCCTAGTTCTATGAATAAGAACTGCACACATACTATGTGAATGAAATCCATGAACTTGAATGTAGTGTTAAACACCCTCATCGTGCTCTGAGAAGAACCAGTTTTATAAAACAGTTGGGTTTTGTATGATACTCTTATGTGCAACCGCACTTTCTTTTTTGAAGGACATTCATATCTCACATGGTTCACATGAAGATAGTTCATACACTTTTTATAGGAGATAAAAATACCCTAATATACTTGAGAAAAGTTTTTGAAGATAAGTGAATAGTGTATTTCTATATGGTTGTGTAAAGCAGTTTCATATAATAGGCATGAAATACATTGATTTATTTATATAACCTTGATATAAGAAACAATTTGCATATATTTTTGTATACAAAGAATCAAATAATAATTTGTTCATTCATGATTTCATAAATATGTTAAGATAGATGTTTTAAGAACTAATGTACTAATTATAAACAAAAGAATCTATCCTTTATACGGAGTTGATATTTCCCATCAACTTTTGAGTGAAAATTGTTCTGAACATGTAATAAAAATAAATTAATATTGGTAAAAGAATTTTTGAATAAACCATAGGTTGAAAATGATTAGGGGTAAAAAAAATTGACCCTTTTAAAAAACCCTTGTGTTATTTTCATTACATTCACTTGTTAGTATACGAGAAAAACGTGACTTCATAGAATGAGATATCATGACTTTAACTAACCACTGAGGTTGAATTAAAAAGAGAATTCAATTAACTAACTACTGATTCACCACCACCTCTCATTGTATTAATTCTGGGGAAATATAGGATTTCATTCAACAGATAAATATTGTGATATCTTATGGAATTATATATATTTCTTGTCTAGATTTTATGGCGATTTAGGTTATTTTTTTGGAAATGATTTGTATACTCTATAAAATATATTATTAGAGTATATACATTTGGATATGTGAGATTGTGAGGGATTGATGTTATTTGGAGATAATAGTTAGGTTGATCTTGAAAAAATATATATGCCAAAAATTATGGATATTTGGCACTTTAATTTGGGAATATATATTTTTTAGGGGTTTTACGGTTATGTTCAACATTTTGTGTTGTTGTTAAGGTTTTTGGGATTAATGTATTAATTCAGCATATGAATATTTATCTATATTGGATAACCTATTTAAAACATTTATAATTTGGTAAATATATGGACATATATGGAATGAATTTGCTTTCCTTTATAGATATTATGAAATGTTATAAGTTAAATTTAGTGATTTAAACATGAAAAATTCATCTTGAATATTCAATTCTTGGAATAAGAGGTGAAGTGGGAACACAACGAAGCACCACCAAAGGATGAAATTATGATTATAAAATAAAAATACATCGATTAAGATTATTTTCTCATGTTATCTTTTTTTATTATAAAATAATCCCTAAACATTAGGTAAATGGTCATGAAATAAAAATATTATTCTATAACCTTCATTTCGGATGAATTGATTGTCTTTTCACCCCTCGTCAATTTATGGTTTTATGGTCATTAACTTCATCATAACCTTGTTCTATATACATATAAATTAGTCATTGGATGTCAGTTTTCTCCTCTAATCCTATTAGTTAACTTACCACTAATGTTATTATTATAATAAAACCTTATTTTGTGTTCTTTCGTGTAACATATATTCATCCCAGTTCCCATTTTTAAAAGAAGTTTTACTATCCCTCTATACATTGTGGGTTTGTAACTATGGTATTTTATAATACCAATCCTTTGATGATGGAGATAAAATTTTGAGGGAGTAATTTACATAATGGGGTAGAATTTAATTACATAAATTTTTTTAATACTTTGTTCGATATCATACATAACACAGAATACCAATCTTTAAGTGAACCACAATAAACAATTAAAATATTTTTATTTAATGTGATAATTATCTAATAAAAATCATATTGTCGGTTATTAATAAGATTAAAAATATTATAAAAAATATTCTTATATTTTTTATAATTTTTTAATTAATAATAAATATGAACTCTATTTTTATTCAATTCATTTAATGCTTCAAAAATTCATTTTCTTAAAAAATGATTTTATTACATTTTCTTCAAGGAAATTATAATTAATTTTTACCACTTTTGGAAATTTAATTTTATAAAATTAACACTATTTATAGAATTATTATATCAAAATTAACATCTAGGGAAATTTTGTGATTTTTTTTTGGAATGGTTGATTCTTTGGTGAATTATGAAAAATACTAATATTTCAAATACTCATATAAATTTTATTTAAATAAAGTAATTTAAAATTCCAATTATATTTTAGATTTGTTATTAAAGTGAAATATTATCCCTAATATTTATAATAATCTAAAAAATTCCACTTTAATATCTGATATTTATGATTGTGATATCAATTAATTTTTATGCTTAAAAATGCAATCTTCTAAAAAAAAATTTTCATTGTGTTTTTTTGAATATTTATTAAAATTGATTTCTACCACTTATATAGATTGAATCTTGAAAAAATTATAACATATTAGGAATCATGATTTTCATATTTTTTATATTTTTTCCTTTTATTTTTGGCCATTATGAATAGTTACCGAAAAAAAAATTCAGCACCTCAGTAAGGGTGAAATGGAAAAAACATGTTTTAAACCATGAGATAAATGTCTGAAAATCAACACAAAAATTAAAATTATTCAGTTTTAATTGATATATTGGATCATATACACCCCATTTAAATATATGTCATTAATTCCATTTTCCATTGATAATGGCATCTATATTATGTTAAGTAATGAAAATTCAAAATGTTTTTCCCTTGTTTTTATTTATTTGATATGTCCACATAAGGATAAGAATATAATATAAATGAATATAAAATATTAATTTAAAATTATTAATTTTTTATGATTTTAATTTTTTTAATTATTATTAGTGATATAATTACCTTAAATTCATACACAACGTTGACATAGTTCCTATGCACGAAATAGAAAAACTCAAAGTAAATGATTCTAAAAATAACAAAAAGTAATATTTTTTGGATAAAATATGTTATAACATGAATTTTCTGGTAAATAATAATGTATTATTTGTAGTTAAAGAGTTAATATTGAAATTAACATGTTATATTTATTTCATTAATGTAAAATTAAATGAATAGTGTAAAATGAGATTAATGATATTTAATGAAAAATAGTAATTTATTAAATTATTTAAAAATCATAAAAATATTTACATAGAAAATTTTGTTTCGTAAATGGATGAAAATTTTATACCTTTTCCATTTATGATCCAAATTTTTCCCTAAAAGTATAATTATAACCCATTAAGATTGAAAACTCTGTTACCTAAGATATGATTAAAGTGGGTTTACTAGGGGGTAAATCTAAAAATATAAGGGTTAAAATGACCAGAAAACTTCCTTATAACTTATTGACTATTTTTATCTATAAATTAAGATTATAATTTTTTAATATGACTCATTTTGGATCTATTTATAAAATAAAGTGAATTAATAATATTTTAAAACCTTGAGACATTATATTTATGCCACTCACCTCAATTTTAGAAGTACACCACTACTTTCTCTTATTTTCATGTTTTGAGCCATATAACTATGATAAACCATAAAACGTTATCTTATAAACTCATTTATATAAAAATTATAGGTGTTTTTTATAAAATACCATTCTAAATGTCTATAGGAAGGGATGTAATGTATAAGGACCCGGCCTTAAAACAATTCATAATATTGACTTAGATGAATAATTCACATTGAGGATATTTTCACGTTTAGATTTCTAGAGAGTTAAACCATAACTATTACATTGAAAAATATTAAATATCAAAAATACAAAGTAAACACTCCTACTCAGTTTCCATTTTTTCACAAAATAAAAACTCTTGAAAAAAAGATTCACGTCTAATTCCATGTTTAAGAAATCATGACTTTTCCTTGATCCCGTACTTGACCCAATTACATTTTATGTAATGTGAAAAACATTTCAAAAACATGGGATGAGCATAAAAAGATCAGTAAGGGATACACAAAGAAGGAAAACTATTAGTTTTTCAAGACAACTGGTAAACCATGAATACTTTATCATAAGTAATACTTTTCACCTTTATGAAGTAGTAAATACTCTTCACTGAATAAAAGATCATTACCTACCCTTCTTTAATCCAAAAGATTACCATAAAACCCATATAAAGAACACATAACATATAAAGGTAACTTTGGACATAAACATACTTAAATGGAATAACCATACGATAGACATCCACACATATCACTAAATGGAATAGCCTTACGGCCGACTTCCATTCCAAATGAATCGAAGGTTATAACGTAACCACCCATCTTGGTATTCATGGCATCACCCATCATTTGGTTTATCACGTAACCACACTTAAAATGTCCAAGTACCATTACAAAATCCTAAGAATGAAAACAAATATAATGGAAAGAAAACATTTCCACATTTCAATAACAATCTATCAATTAAATATATAACAAATACATTATCAAAACCATTTTCAATACCAAAATACATAAAAGATTATATGGTATTTATTTTCTTTTAAAAACATTATGACTTGTTGAGGAAGCCAAAGATCAAATAATACTCACGGCGGTGGAAAAGGTCATTGTCGACTCTTACGTTAAAAGAAACCTTCATTTTTTGTCGTTTAGTAAAATTCTTCATTGAAAAATATTCCCTTTGAAAAGTCAAGGGTGTTTATACATCATATAAAATAATGTCCTGTATTAAAACAAAAAATGCCTCAATGAAAGGAGATTAAGACGAAGTCCCTTACCTCGTGTCCGACTTGACTCGATCATTATTTAATCTCCTGAATAATAAACTGAAGTTAATTTATAATTTCTTAAGATACTTTTTAAATTTTGTTATTACTTTTATATCACTCATTACCATGTTATAAACATTATATAATCATTTATGTTAATAATGTTCATTTTGTTGATATTTGGTACTTGAGTCAAAAATGGACTTCTTATAATTACATGTTGTTCATGTGGTCAAAGTTTCATTATATCCAGAATTATATTCTTGATTTGGGTATCATATATATCATATATATCCATCATATACATGTATTTATAATAGTAAATAACATTTAGAGGTGAGAAATGAAATGCTATGTTTATGGAGACGGTAAGACGTACGTACGCATGAACGCTACTTCTATTTCTATTTCATATTTAATGAAATGAAAATGTAATGATACATAGTAGTATTATAATTAAAGTATTGTATAATATATAATATCATTAAATATATCCTTTATGTGTACCACAAATTGTATGAATGAGTCATATCACATTGAGGGGGTGGTAGTCCGCACTTCCTCAAATGAAATTATCGTGTTTACACATAATGGAAACAATAAAGGCATGCTATATAAAAAAAATACAGAAGAATAAAGAAAACATAAACATAATATATATCATATATAAATATAGTTCCATCTTAATGGACACCATGAGAGGCGGTAAGAGATAATCGAACAATCATCCTTTCGTGAGGCGTTAGTTTTCCATCCACAGAAACATTATGTTATTCACCCATTAGATAGAGGTGTGTGTAACTGTAGTTAGAATCATTATCAAAACAATATCCTAGTATATTAAAGATAATTTTTTTGTTACAAAATAAAGTAATAAAAATATTTTAGGGGTAGGAGAATTAAAATAAAAGAAAACAATTTAAGGGAAACCGTTACCTTTAATTTGGGTTACTTCCTTTGGTTTGAACCAAAGGAATACTTCAAGTGCCTTATTCTTAAGGTAAGGCTTCTAGAAGGAGGAGGGGGGTGTAGAGAGCTTAATTTGGAAGATTTTGGAAGATCCAAAAGGCTTGATAGGTGTGAGGAATTGGTTAGAAGTGGTCTCCTTTTATAAGGGGGAGGAGGGGCTCTTTAGGAAAGTTTTATAATAGTATTTTATTATATAATGATATTGGGTTCCTAATGGTCCGAAAATCATTAAATTCGAAGATAATATGACTCATAGTCGAAATAAAATCATCCAATCAGAAGAGGACATGTTTTGGATAATATTGTAATCATTATAATTTTATTTATTTAAATGATTTATTAATGAGGTAAACACTGCATCATTATTATGTCATAAATAATTTAATTTATTAGTTGTCTAAAATTTATAAAAAAATACAATCATGTAGGAAATATTTTTATCTTTCCAATGAATATTTATTCTATAAAAAGTAACTTATATAACACTTTATAAAAATTAATTTACTAATAGACATTTTCTTTTGCGATTTTTTCCTTTAAGTTAATTAATCTAAATTGTCATTATCACTCCCAAGTGGCTCAATGGGGTCTCAAAATCGACCCAAAGATTCCCATGGTCGTTAATGACTCAAACAATAAGTTTTAGACAACTGTTAAGGTAATTTTTAATTATTATAATATTCTTTTTACCTTGAATTAACTTATTTACCTTTAACTGCGGTAAATAAAAGTGAAACATTACTATTCACCAAAAATTATTTTCTACTTATTGAACCACATTTTACTAACTAATAACTTCCAGGTATGTCGTATTTTCTAAATTCAATTTACAGAAGAGGTAAAATTTCATTTAAATGAAATAGTCAGTTTTTTAACTACTACTAATTGGTTTCACTATTCATCAAAAATTGATGTTTTTCAGAAGAATACCAAAAATTCAGCCTAAGCTATATTTGATATTCCAAATTAAAAAATGATTTCTATTTTTCCAAATTAAAAACATAGAAGTAGAATTAATTAATTTAAAAGTAATTCCTATTGTTAAAACAAATAGCGTGTTTTGAAGAAACAATAACTATCAAAATATTGACACTTCTTTATGTCCAATTTCAAAGTGAAATAAATTCTAATGACCCACATTGGATTAAATGGTAAAAATAAATTTTAATTAAACTTTAAAACCAATTAATAATATAATCTAAAAATATAAATAAATTAGACTAAAAGACACTTTTGAATTAAAATACAATATTTTCCACTATTCATTAAAAAATGAACTCTATCCGAAAAATACCAAAACATTACCCAAAGTAAAATTTAATGTTCGCATTCTAAATAAGGATTATATTTGTTCTAATAGAATGTATTAAAATTACCAAAAATATATTTAAAGATGGTTCGCCATTAAAATGTGGTAAATAGACCTTTTAATGTAAATTATGCTTAATATTCGATTCATTCACATTGTAAGCCTCTAACTTTTATTTGATAAATGTAAATATTTTTAACAAACATGAATAATAATGTTGTAGTTAGTTTTTTTCATTCCCACCAATACAACGACTACGAGTTAACTACCATTTAAAATAATAATATTATATTATTAGTGTGCAACGTAAGAATTCAAAGAAACCCGTTGTTGCGTATCGGGTATGTTGTCGAACACAGAAACCCATTTAAAGTAAAATTAATATTTAATTAAAAAATGTTAATAAATATAAAATATGTCTTATTCTTTATTTACCTAGGATATTATATAAAGTAAGTCTACCGATGAAGATGTAATTGTGTTTACCAAATAGTTAATCTTTATTTCTTCATATACATCCCCTAAATCTATTTTAACCATCATAAAAAGTAAATTAATTTTGAAACATATACTTATATGTTATTATTATTATTTATGAACCTTTTCTACCACTTCTTCATCCACCTAAAACAAAAAGCATTTCTCCTATGTGCGCATGGCTTACCGTCTCCACATTGTAGTGTAATTCATTTTTCATTACCAGCTTATTTAAATGTTTATAAATATGGAACTAATGAATATATATTTTATTGTTTAAATAATTATGTTTCATCAAATATTATATATCATTTAACTTTTTTCCATTTAATCCATTGTACAATGATAACATCTTTTTTGCATACATTTGGACTACCAACTCCATCAAGAGATGTGATTCATTTTTTGTTTACTTTCACATGGATGGTAATAAGGATAAGTTTAATTAATATAAATGATATATATGATATAATAATGATACTAGAAATTTAAATTATTATTTTTCATTCTTTTTTCCATCCCACAAAAATTGAAAACAATTTTCTTGCGTACGTATGACCTACTTTCTCTATGAATGATGTAATTAATTTTTCCATATACACCTTTCATGAATAATTTTAAAATTTTATATAATGAATATATATAATATTTATATAATTATAATAATTTTGGATATTATGGAACCATGATAATATTACATGGATCGTAACTTCTGAAATGAAATTTTCTTGAAAAATGAAATAGTTAAAAACAAGGAATGATTATTTTAATTGGGAATTATTAATAAATGGGTGTTGAAATATTATAAGTTTATGATATATGATATTATAAACAGAATAAGGTTATGGTATAAATTAATATTTTTTTTAAAACCATTATATATGAGGTTAAATTAAGCTTAACTAAGTGGAAGCATGAGATAGGGGTTTCATAACTCAATTTATTTTCATTAAGTTATATTACTTCACCATTTTCTTTGATATATTTAGAATATATGTACAATTAATTATTATTATTTTATATTTTTTACACATAATGACTTCATTGATTAATTATCACTTCAATGATTTGATCTTTTTATGGGATTTTTGTGTAAATTCCCACTCCATTGAGATGTATTTCGTATTATGAACCTATTTAGTTAAATGATGTGTATATAATAATTATTTTATGTTTTTAACAATGATATATATTTATTACTAATTATTACTGCTTCAATTTATGTTTAAACTTTCAAATTGTTATAATATAAAAGTTACTAACGAGGTAAGAATTTACATTTCAAATGCATTTTGGGATTTCTCTAATTAAAAATAAAAGATTATTATAATGTATCCTTCATAAAATCCAACCATTTTATTATCCTCTATATATTGAATTAGTTTCCATGTTTTCTCCCAATTTTTCTTCTATATTTAACTTGAATCAAGATAATAATTTTTTTAAAATAAAATGAGATCTTATTTCCCTTTTTGATCGAATATATTTTTATTCCACGACTATATTTTAGAAATTTATTTAACATAAGTCCACTTTATTCCCTAAAAATTTATTATAGAAATTATAAGTTATCCTTGAATTTTAAAAAGGTTTAAATTAATCTTTCTAATTTTTTACAAAGGATTTATGTTTTTAATTTCATTAGCAAAAGTAACATGAAATGGATCATTTTAACATATACAGAGTTAATGGATTTTCTTTCTGTCATAAAAAATTTATTATATTTAGATTCTTATAAAAGTTTTCAATGGTTTTACAAAGAAAATTTTTGAATGAAAATTTATTTTAATATTTTAACTTATATTTTAGTCTATTCTCTAAATGAGATTAATTTTTTAAAAACCTAAATTTCTAATTAATTTAAAGTCATATTTTATCTTTTATTAATTTTGTGTTCATGAACATTATATTCGAACAGTAAATTTCCATAGAATTTTGGAAATTGAATTTTACTTAAATATCCATATTATTTGTATCATGGATAGTTTTATTACCTAAGTATTATACCATTTATATATATATTGTTTTACTATGAGAGTTATTTGATTGACTAATGAAATATTGATACTCTTTATTTTTTACTCAATACAGATATTTTTTATAAGAAATATTTTTTATGAATTAAATTGTTCATTAAATATATGATGAATGTTTTGGAAATGCAGTGATAGGTTCAGCCTAATTATAGGGATCCCCTAGATATGTTGACCATTCAGAGGTGGCTATTTAGTTGTCCAGACTGATTAAATGAGTTTATTGTGTATACCAACCCATTAATTAAACTATCATGGATCAAGTCCATGATGATAAATATATCATGTTGTTTGAGATCATGAAATTCAAAATTAATAATTTTATTCATTTATAATTTAGTTATTTTTATCCATGATATTACAACATTGATATTTTCTATGGATTTATTTTTCACAAAAATATTTTATTAAATGGATTTTCTTTTCAGTTATTTACCTTTCCATATTTATTATTCTTGATTTAATCATGATTTTTTATAATATATTGAACCCTTGTTGAAAATTTTAGATCACCCTTATTTTTTTTCCTTTCCCTAAGAAATGATGAAGTACTATTTGAATGAGTTCAAGGATTCTAAATTATTTCTATTTCAATGTTATATATTTTATTTCCAAAATAAAATATGATTATCATGTGTTTACATTGTTCTTTAATAATGATAGAATATTTAGTCATTTGGTATATTAATTCTTGTATCTTATCACAATGTAATAAATTAGATGATGACTTTGGGTTATTGGATATGGATCTATTAAAATTTGTATTGGGAATGTGGCTTACCAATTAATATCCCAAAGGAGTGTGTAGCGAGGTGTAAAGTCTTAGGCTCACTCATCTAAAAACATAGTAAATATTGATTTAGTAATCAATCATCCTTTTAATGGTGACTACCCCTAGGTGCATCTGTGCCACAACCTTATACACTTTTCAGTATATATAGTTGGATCACAAAATCCTTACACTACCAAAAATTTACGATATTATCCTATACATAGAATTATCTCTTATATTTATCCTTGGAGTATTCACTAATGTTTTCTTATCCTGATCCCGAAACTATTAAATATTATTTCAACTAACCTAAAGGGTTATATATACATCCAAAATTATAATAACCCTTAACATATCACTCTTTAAACTATCCCCAATTAGAATCTTAGGCTCTAAATTATCTCAACCCTCCATTGATACTAACTACGATGTCGTGGAACCAATATCTCATAATCCAGTGTGAATAAACACATTCTTTACATACCATATTTGAAATTAACTGAAATGAACCAATTTTAAACATCAATAATCACAATATCCCCAATAAATATTGAGTCACTTACATTTTATGGACATTTTTGGTTTATAGTTTTAGAGAGTTCGGAAAAACAATTTAACTTGAAAATCACATGTATTTCTCATCAAATAATGATTTTTCTATTTTATAATAAATCAATTAATCTATAATAAGTCTTCAATATCTATAGAAAACCTCTATACATAGTCTACTATTTTATAAATATCATTTGAAATACATTTCTTCCTATCCTAGGGAAATAGAGATATACAAAGGGTGAGATAAAACACTATTTAAGGGAAAATTTATATCGTAATCATCCAACGAATGAAAATTATGGAAGTAATAAATAAGCCTCAAATAATTCGTTATGAATAAACACATGATCTTGGAACAAATCCATGGATGATATAACAATATTAAAAGCACATGTATGACAAAAAATGAATTCATGGTGATGGAATGGATAATGGAGAACATCTTTATAATTTCCATAAATCCCTTATCTAATACATTTTTTTTCTTGCAAGTCCAAAAAAAATACATAATTCATACCTTCAAGGTCACAATAAGAGATATCATGATTTCATTGTGTAACGACCCAAAATTTTATTAATGGAAATAATTCTTGATCTAATTAAATGTCTTATTATGTAAAATGGTTATATAACATATGTACTTATTTGGATTTAATTTTGGATTTTAAAATACCATTAATAATTGTGAATGTTGCTCATATAGCTGTTAAATAGTGATTTCATGATTAGTATAAATATAGGGCTTTAACAAATCCAATTTACTCAAACAAAGGAAGTGACAGCCTCATCCTGTAGACTTTCCCCGTACAAAGCCCATTTTTTGGTGCTCTGAAAAGAGGTGGCATCATTGGGCATCTCTCTTGACCAATATCAAGCCAAGATTCAATGCGTTTTTCTCAAGCGGAACAACCTACGAGATAAGTGGAAGTTGATAGATATTACCACCCCAAGCGATATTATCTAAGCCACCCCAAGAGTTTGTTACCATCTCACACCTTACCCTTTAGTATTATACTGGTGTTACAAGTGGTTATGTGATGACACCCTAGTAAAATGATTATGTAAAATATTTTTGTATAGATAATATACTTTCATTTTATTTTTTTTTACATTGTAAATAGTTTTTAAAGAAAAAAAATAGCACTTATAGTTAATTAAGAAATCTATTTTGTTGAATTAATGGGTTTTTAATTAAATAATATATTAATTAAATATTATTACTAAATTAATTTTTATATAATATAAATGACCATATAATTATTATGAATACGATTATGATTTTTATTAAGGATTGAAAGCATTTTTTGTCAAAACCCATGAATTTTTTATAAATGTCAGTTTTTTTTTAAAAGTAAGAATTCACATATTTAGAAAATTATTTACATAAAATTAAAATTATTTTTTGAAACAAGATGTTCAAATTATCCAATTTTGACGTTTTCATAATTTTCTGAGATAGTAAAATTTTTGGGTAAAAATTAAATATTGTTTAAATATATAATTTGTTTTAGGACATCATAATGACCCAATAGTGATGTAATAAAATACTTTAAACATTATTTTCTGCCAATATATATTTTATCATTAAAATAATGTTATTTTATGTTTTTTTGATTTATTTTACAATGTTTTAGTTGACCCTCCAACACTTATAAAATATTTTAGTTTTTTAAATTGATTTCCTTGAGAGTGTAACTCACTACCGCATAAAAAAGCCTAATATTTCAAGATGTTTGGTCATTGGACATATGAAATATTTTTTTCCAATCCCCTTTGGAAAACACCATGGTAAAAATCCTTATGATGATTTTTGGTTTGGATTATTTTAATGTGTGGTGACCCAAACCTAAATAATAAAGAATTCCCTCTCCTTTCCTATATAAACCCACCCAAGCTCCTACTTCCTCTTCACTAAAAGCCTTTGGAGATCAACCACCCCTGAAATTATTTCTCTATAATCCTCCCAAGGTTCCCAAATCTCCCAAGAAGCCCCTCTGAATCCCCTCCCAAGCCTTTGGTATCACACTTCCAAGTAAGGGATTTCTTCCTCTCTCATTTTTGTCCAAGTTTCTTTTTGTTGTTATACCTGTTTATTTTCAATTAGAAATTTTCAGGTATGATTTTTCACCTCTACTATACTGACATACTTATTTTTGAATGACAGTAGACCCATTTATCCCTATTAATTCCTCCCATGTACACCCATTGCCATGCCGAAATTCCGTAAGGGATTCCTTCCTTTCTTATTTTTATCCAATTTTCATTATGTTGTAATACCCTTTTACTTTCAATTAAAAATGTTGGAGTATGATTTATCACATCTAACATACTTCCCTATTTATGTTTCAATGAATATATACCCCTTTATCTCTCATTAATTCCTATCAATGCACATCCATTACCATGATAAAAGTTTGTATGGATTTTCTCTCGCCTCATTTTCATTCAAGAAATTCTATTGTATTATGAATATAAAATTCCATTACATATGTTGGGAAATGTATCTATATTAACCCCTTACTATCCAATTCATGTACATATTATGATACACCCATTTATCGCTAATAAATAATTTTTATAAATTTTTATGTCACGTCGTTATGCTGCCGAATTTGCACCACGATTTTCCAAGACAAAGTCATTGTGTAGTGAAAACCATGCCCATTTCTCTATCAAGGGTATTCACATTTATTTACATTTACTGATTTTTTATAGAGTTTCATGTTTGTATTACACATTTCTTTATCATGGAATAAATTATGATGTTGAATGACTCCATGTTGTATGATCCATGTGGCACACTTATGCATGAAATAAAATGTTTGAGAAGGTTGTTCCCTAATAGTGCGCCAATGCACTGTGTAAAGATTAGTGTCATGATAATTCAAGTGAAATGAGGGTTTACTCATACTAATTCAAGTGGAATTCGGATTTACTCATGCTCTATGTGCAATGATCCTTGGATCATGCTAATACCAAGATAAGTGTTGCTGCCACATTTCCATCTTATGACAATCATGTTATATCATTCCTTTGTGTTCAAGTTTCTATAATGCTCCATTGATATTCCTATTTCCTAACATGTACTATATTATTCATGTAATTCCTTGCTTGCTCTCTTACTAGGCTTTATAGATCACCCTTTTCTTATGCATGTCTTCATGTTACCCCATGAAATGCTAAGTACGAGGGAATGTAGTTGTAATGTAAAGTATGTTTTCAATAAATATGTCATGTTTCATGTTTTAAGTCATTATGTAATGTTCCTAATATCCAAAGACATTGGACCTATTGATCTTCTATGTCGTATCAAGTAAAGATTTTTATGTAATAAATCATGTCTAAGTGTGTATTAAAAAGTAGGGTTGTTATAGTTGGTATCAGAGGATAGGTTTAGTTATTTTTGGTATTAGGATTAGAAAACCCTAGAGAAAGCCTTAGGTATAAGACTAAGTATAATAAGAACATCCCGAAATTTTGGTGAGTATTGAGTAAGTGGTTTATTGAGAAAATAAATCCCTGTCTGGATACGATCAGGTAGAGGTGGCTCTGACACAAATGTACCTAGGAGTGAAAAAATTTGAAAGGGAGTTTCGGACATGACCCATGGTATCCTAGTACATGACAATGGGCCTTGTTTCACTCTTGGTTATGACACTCTTGAGGGATATGATTTGGTAAATTCATAATCATAGTATGAACCATTATTAAGGGAATAAAATAATGCCTAAGAATATATGTTGGGAAGTAGATCATGGATAATATATATTGAAGCCTATAAATTCATATGTTATGGAAATAAAAATAATTTATAAGTAATCCATTTTTTTCTTTGGATTACCTTCTATGTGTTAAACCTAAATCTATATAATTCCAATCAGTGGATGGTAATTGGAGGATTCAGGCTAACAATAGATGCGAAGATCAATGTTACAACTATTCTAATGAGATGCCCAATTCGATGGGAGTAAGAATCATGATCTTTGTCGCAATAATATCTCAGTTAACTAAATATTTGAATAGAAACATGGGTCAAGAGTAACTTTCAACCCCCCCCCCCCCCCACCCCTAAGAAAGAACAAGTTTCAATAGAGATCTTCATGTGACAATTACCTCCTACTTTTAATATATCATCATATATCTTGATCACTGAACAATGGATCAAATCCATTTAAAAGATCTTAACCATCCTTAAATGTTCAGAAAAAGAGAAGTACTTCTGGCTGCTTATCATATGGAGGGTGAATCTGATTAATGGTGGACATTGATCAAAAATACGAAGCCTGAGGAGGTTATCAGGGCGTTAGAATAGAAGGATTTCTAGAAAATGTTTTTTGAAAAATATTTTCCTCACACCCTCAAACTTAATATGGAATGGGACTTCCTTTCCCTCATTAAAAAAGATGAAAAATCCAGCATATCGTACAAGTAAAACTTCACAAGGCTTTCATGATACCCCTCTAGCTTTTTCGTTACCCTCGAATTCAAGGTTGGATGCTTCTTTGGTGAGATGAAACCTAGCCTATGGAAAGCCCTGGTGATCCATGATTTCGATAGCTTTGAGGTAATTGTCCGATGTTCCCTCAAAGATTAAATGGAGATCGGATAATGTCAAAGAAATAATAGGGATAAGAAGTGTAATGTGGACTTCAATTATAGTGGTGTGATGGATAAATCCAATGGTAGTAAGAAAATCCAGCACACCACTTGCCAATTATAACGACCCATACTTTACATACATTGTTAATACTTAGAAATTGAAGCACACTTATTACAACATATGACAAAACCACAAAGGACCGTATAGGTATAGTGTCTTTAGAAACTGGGAAACATAAACAACTGGTTCATAAATCTTCTACAGTGTCTCCCATTTATTTCATCATATCTAGGGTCCCTTTTAGCATATTCTACTTAATATCCATCTTCCTGACCTGGGGAAAAGAAAACATAAAAGGGTGAGCTCAAATGCTCAGCAAGGGCAAATAAAGGAAATAAAAATCATATCATATATTTTTGAAAATCAAAACCTGCAAAAGAGATCATAATATCTTATCATGGAATAAATCATAAAAGTGAAAATGAGATCCCCATAATCATAACATAAGACTTGAAACTTTGTGGCATGCACACATAATCATGGAAAATCATTTCTTGTTAGTCATGACTCATTGCCAAGACTATCTTAGTGGACAAAGTCCCTTTCTGAACCGAGTTCACTCCTCGTTTCAGTCCTGTATCACTGAACCGAAATAACCTTCCGTTCCAGCCATGTCTATCTCATGAGATATAAAATCTTTACCCAATGCATTGGAGGGAGATATAGGTCCCACCCATCTTATAATGAATCCTTTCTTATGTGTGCCACATAATCATAAATCATACATCATCGCATAACCCATGTAATAAAAATGGGATTCTTGAAACATCATGACATCATAAATCAATTCATATAAGATAAAGGAATTCATAAAAATAATTTCATCACAACATGAACAAATCAATTTAATAATAGGGATAAAAACAGAACCCTTTATTATCTTAGATGGAAAATCATTTTGATAAAACACTTGAACTCCATTCTTGAGGAAAATATCCTTTCTTCTTAAAAAACATTTTTTCCTTTCATAACATGTCATACAACTTTAAAATAAAAGAAGTTGATTAAAAATAAACTTGAAAACTTGTAAAGGAAGCTTCTTGGAAACAATGTTTTAAAAATCCATTCATGCCGTATAAGTTAAAAAAAACGTTCTTCGTACTTTTGTCGGAAAAGTCAAAAAGTACCTCGTACGACAAAAGATTCCTTTCATACATATTACTAAAAACTCACCGAAGGGTAAAAATGGATTTAAACAATTTTAGGTGGATGGAAATAATATTACATTTTGATGAAACATGGATGTGGATGATAAAATACACCCCAGTAAATACTTACGAATAAACAATCTCGGATAAAAATGAGATTGTGATATTTCCCTTACCTTAGGTCCGATTTGCTTTGTTCGTGTCCGAAGCTCCGGTATAATGGTTTAAATAATGTTATTTACTTATTCCAGAATCATACATATTGATATGATATCATATATGGTCATATTATTAGCTTCTTGTTAGTAATATTTCATTGTTACTTGTTACTCGGGTCTTTATAACTTTTTGTTCTTATGCGTGTTTTGTCGAATAAATTCTTATTCTTATCTTTATGTTATAGATAATTCATTTACAGAATGGTATTAGTGTAGTATATACCATATTCATTCATTCAATTCATTTATATAATCATTATGAAATGAAGATCATGTAGAACGAGTCGCATCACATCGTGGAGACGGTATTCCGTACGTACGCACGAGTGATGATATCGTTCCTATGATCGTGGAATTGTATTGGAGTATATATATATATTATTTCAGTATCAATATTACTTCATAATAATCATATATAGTTACTCATTACACCATTATACCCATCCTTGTAAGGTGATGGTGGAAAATAGATTACACCACGGCGTGGAGACGGTATTCCGTACGTACGCACGCGCGGTGATTTCATTTTTCCGTAGGATGGATAGAAGGTGAATTAGGGTTCTTTCATATTTATAATAACATATCAGTATGTAAGTAATACTTATGTTATTACTTTATCATGAAACAACTAAAGAAGAAGAAGTTGAAGAAGAAAGAAATTGAAAAGATCGGTAATGGATATTACCTCTTCTTTGGAACGCCTCTTTGAATCCTCCACTTAAGGAACTAAGATTGGTCTTTGGAGAATACCAGGACCTCTAGGATTATTCTAGGGAAGTGGAGAGGAGAAAATGGCAGGGGTTGGCCGAGCTTGAGTGCTCAAATTGGTGTGAGGAGGAGGGGGAGGAGGTGCCCTTTTATAAGGGAGGAGAGGGGCACCTTAGGAATATCTCAAAATATTATTTTATATTAAAGTCAAAATCGGTTTATAATGGTTCCAATGGGTCTTATTTCGAATATAAAGTGGGGATGGGTCGAAATCCTATCAACCAATAGGATTTAGACAAGTTTAGGGTTTTATTTTAACCTTATCAATTAGATTTAACTCTAAGTTAATTAATTTAACTTTTACCGTGTCTTTTTGTTTTCTTTCACTATATGGTTAATACACTTACTATAACATGCCAAACGAACCCCAAATTGTTTATTATTAATATATATATCCTTATCTAAGTCATTTGGCCGAACCTTAGATTTTTAGGAATACAATAACAATTAATAATATAATATTTGATTTAAAAACTATTTTGTGTCAATTTTGACACTATTTGATATATGATTTTTGTGAAAGTCATAACAGAATTATATGTTCGAACCAAGTTGTTTAAATCAACATTTATATATCATAGTAACCTAGAAAATTATTGGAATTCATAAAAAGTCTTAAATTACATTTATTTGGGTATTTATATTATCAATTTTGTCAATATTTCATTAATAAGATAATTACTGCATCATCTTTGTGTCATAAATAAATTAAATTATCTGATGTCTAAAAATTACAAATAAAATATCATCATGTAGGAAATCTTTTTAGCTTTCTAATGAATATTTAAAATTGAATTTATCTTATGTATAACCCCATATTAAAAATGATTTACTTATTAAACTTTGATTTTAACTATTTTAACCCTTCTTTAAATAAATTAATAATAAATGTCCTAATCTAATCCAAGTGGGCCTAAATGGTCATATTTTATTCCTAAGTTTGTTTTTGGTCGAATTACACTTGTCCAATAGAATTAGGACATGTGTTAGGGTAATATTAATATCATATTTACCCTTAGTTACCCTATTTACTATTAACCGCGGTAAAAAAAAGTAAAAAGTTACTATTCACCAAAAATTATTTTTATCTCATTGAACCACATTTTACTTACTGATATCAACCGTGTCTGTCGGATTTTCGAAATTCCATTCACAGAAGCGGTAAAATTAAGTTTTATGCAAAATTCAGTTTTTAACCTACCACTTAGTGGTTTCACTATTCATCAAAAATTGAAAGTTTTCAGAAAAATACCAAAATTTCACCCTAGGCTAATTTCGATATTCTGAGTCCAAAAATGAAGTCCATTTTGAAAAATAAAATTTATAAAATTTCAAAAAGTGGTTATTACTATTCATAACGGCTAGTTTTAATAGCATATTGTTGTTTAGTGAAACTCGGTATTGCGTACGATGCAAGCTATCGAGGAAGGTCGCGATTGCGTGTAAAGCAAGCCAAGCAAGTGTTGTGTAGAAAAAGATTCCTTTGATGATTTATATAACATAAAAGTCTCGGGTGTTACACCAGTGGTGTGGAAAAAAGATCCCTGGAAATTTCATGAAGGAGATGAAGAAATTCTTTAGGTGTAGACAAGAAGGGCACCTAGACATTAACCACTAACAAGAAAAACATACAGCTTCAACAAATGATAGGAACACTTTGTTCGACTCTCAACGCGTTGTTCATTGCTTTAACTATAAAGAACATGGATCCTTGAAAATCAGTGACCTAATCCAAGGGCTTTCAGAGTCAACTAACAAGCTCTAAGGAAGAAAAGGTGATCTTTTTCCATCAATACCATCGATGTGAACCTAGAAGACGAAGTGGTGATAGGTAAGCTAGTTATTAATTCAATAATAGAAAACATACTTTTTTATTCTAGTTTTACACATTCTTTTGTATCCAGAAAGTTTAGTAGAACAATCCCAACTCAACCAAAAATCATGGAAGTAAATATGTCGGTGAGTACAGAAAATGGGGAAATCATTTCAACCCATGAATATAACTCCTCCCCAGTCATAATTTGTGGATTGAACTTTTCAGAGAACCTCATCATACTCCCTTTAGTGGAATTTGATCCAATTCTCAGCATGGATTGGATTTCCTTATATAGATCCAACATAAATTGATGTGAGAGGGAAATTACTCTCCAGATGGAGAATCGACTCCTGATTCTATACAAGTGCAAGGAGGAAGATTAATCTTCTTTAGAACCATCATCTCAAGTGTGGATATCACTACCCTATGGGAACACATATCTGGATCATATGATTGATTCTAAGAAATCAACCATCCTTGAAGACATGCCAATTGTGAGGGAATTTTTAGAAGTGTTTCCTGATTAATTGTCTGGTCTTCCTCCTAGAAGAGATGTTGAATTCTCAATTGACATTATACTTGGGGAGTTTCCAATATCCAAGAATCCATATAGAATGGTTGTTGTGGAGTTTGAGGAGGTGAATAAATAACTATTCGAGAATCTAGATAAAGGGTTTATATGCCTAGGTGCATCACCATGGGGTGATCCAGTCCTCTTTTTCAAGAAGATGGATGGGTCAATGTGCCTTTGCATTGATTATCGTGAGCTCAAAAAAATCACGATAAAGAACAAGTATCCTCTTCCCCCAAATTGATGACTTGTTTGATGAACTACATGGATCACAATACGACTCCATGGTGTATTTGGGGTTGGGATATTACCATGTGAAGGTGAAGAAAGAGAATATCCCCAAGACTGCTTTTCGTACAAGGTACTGGAACTATGAATTCATAGTAATTCCTTTCAGACTCACTAATACTCCCGCAATATTCATGGACTTGGTGAATTGAATCTTTAAATATTAGCCCAAAAATTTGTGGTAGTATTTATAGATGATATTCTAATATACTCCAAAACCAATGAGGAGCATGAGGATCATATAAGAACTGTACAAGAGACCTTATGGAAGAAGAATCTCTATGCAAAGTACAGCAAGTGTGAGTTATGGATGAAGGAGGTCTCATTCATGGGCCATATCATCACATGCAATGAGATATCTATAGACCCCTCAATGATAGCTGTAATTGAGGGATGGTTGAGGCCAACATCAGTAATGGATATCTATAGCTTCTTAGGGTTATCTGGATATTATCACTAATTTGTGAGAAATTTCTCATGATTTTCAAACCCTCTTACCAAGCTAACTCGAAAGAGAGTCATGTATTCTTGGAGTGATGAAGGAGAAAATAGCTTCATGGAGTTGAAAAGTTGGATTATCACTACACCCATACTCACATTACCCACAAGGGGAGAAATTTTTGTGGTATTTAGTGATGCTTCAAGAATAGGCCTGGGTTTTGTATTGATAAAGAATGAAAAACCCATTGCCTACACTTCAAGGAAATTGAATGTTCATGTGCAAAACTATCCAACACATGATTTGGAGTTGGCTGCTGTGATATTTGCCATAAACTTTTGCTGGCATTACCTATTTGGGGAGAATTATGAAATATATATGGACCACAAAAGCCTCAAGTATATATTCAAAAAGAAAGAGTTGAACATGAAACAACGAAAATGGATAGAGATGATCAAAGACTATGACTGCTCAATCCATTACCACCTAGGGAAAGAGAAAAAGTTGGTGGATTCTCTATGTAGAAAAGACACAACAATTATATCATTGATAATAATTTAAAAGTATCCAATATTCTTAGATTTAATGAAGATGAACATGGGAATCATAAAGAAGGGAACATCATAAATCATTTCACATATGATTGCTCCACTTTCCCTTTTTGAACGGTTAAAGGATGCTCAAAAGGATGATTTGGGAATTCAGAAGAAGGTGGAAACTATCATGAAAGGGAAATCCTTGGAGTTCAATGTCAATGAAGATGAAATTGTGAGATTTGGGTCAAGACAATGTGTTGCATCGAATCCAGAGTTAAATAATGAATTTTTGGATGATTCACATTGTTTGAATTTTCCCATTCACCCAGGAAATAAAAATATGTATCGAGATCTTCAAGAGAATTATTGGTGGTATAACATGAATAAAGAGATCATTGAGTAAACATCAAAGTGCCTAGTATGTCAGCAAGTGAAGGCTGAGATGTAGAATTCTAAGAGGATGATGAAACCATTTCCCATACCATAATGGAAATGGGAGAACATAACCATGGACTTTGTCATCGGACTTACAAATAAATACAAAGAAAATAATGTTATCTAGGTTGTTTTGGATCATCTTACAAAGACTGGGCACTTCATTTCTAATTGGGAGGATTTATCATTGGATCAACTGGCACATATATACATCAAAGACGTGTTAAAGATGCATGGAGTACCACTATTTATTGTATCTGATCAAGATCCAAGATTCACCTCTATGTTTTTGAAGAGTCTTCAACATGATCTGGATACTGAGATGAAATTCAGTACAGCTTATCATCCTCAAACTGATTTCTCATCTGAGAAGACTATCCAAACACATAAGGACCTATTGATAGCATGCTCAATGGAATTCACTGGAGGATGGGATTGACATCTCCCTCTTGTTGAGTTCTCGTAAAACAATAGTTTGTACTCAATAATCCAAATGGATCCTTATGAAGCCTTATATGGGAAGAGGAGCAGAACACTGGCATATTGGAATGATGTTGGGGGGAGAAAACTCCTAGGTCCGGAAATGGTCGAAGAAATAGTGAAGAAGGTTAAGACGATCCATCATCACATTAATGCTACTCATAGTCGATAAAATATCTATTTTAATAATCTTCGATGATACCTAGAGTTTGATGTTTAATACATGGTATTCCTCCACATATCACTGTGTAAGAGAGTTATGTGACTTGGGAAGAATGGAATGCTTAGTCCAAGTTACATTGGCCCTTTTGAGATCCTTAATCGCATAAGAGCAGTGGCCTATCAACTAGAACTCCCACTGAGCCTATCTCGTGTACATGATGATTCCATGTATCACACTTGAGGAAGTACATACCTGACCCATCGCATGTACTCAATACTGAGGTGGTACCATTGGATAATGACCTCTCATATGAAGAGAAGCCGGTGAAGATCTTAGATCATAGGGAAAAAGTTCTATGAAATAATAAAATGCCCCTCATCAAGGTGTTGTGGAGAAACCACATGTTTGAAGAAGCAATGTGGGAATCAGAGGAAGTGATGAAGTAGAGTTACCCACATCTGTTTTAGTGATGGAAATGGAAATTTTGAGGGAAATTTTTCTTAATGGGGGAATATTGTAATGACCCAGACTTTTATTAATAGAAATTTCTCTTGATCTAATTAAATGTATGATTATTTAAAATGGTTATATAACATATTCAAATATTTGGATTTTTGTTTTTGGATTTTAAAATATTATTATGAATTGTGATCATTTCTTATATAGTTGTTAAATAGTGATCACATGATTAGTATAAATATAGGGATTTAACAAATCCAATTTACTCAAAAAAGAAAGTGATAACTTCATACAGTAGACTTTCCCTGTACGAATCCCATTTTTCGGAGCTTGGAAAGGGTGTGGCGTCATTGGGCTTCGTTCTTGACCAATCCCAAGCCGAGCATCAACAATTTAAGCTCAAGCGGAACCGCCTATGAGAGAAGTGGAAGTTGATAGAGATTACCACCCAAGCGAAGTTATTTGAGCCACCCCAAGAGTCTGTCACCATCGCACACCATACCCTTCAGTCTTATGCGAATGTTATAAGGGGTTATTTAAAGAGACCCTAGTACTATGATTATGAACATTATTTTTGTATAGAGAATATACTTTCATTTTATTATTATTACTTTGTAAATATTTTTTTAAAGAAAAAATAGACTTTTTAGTTAATTTAGAAATCTATTTTGATGAATTAATGGATTTTTAAATTAAATAATATTTTGATTAAATATTATTACTAAATTAATTGTTATATAATATAAATGGTCTTATAATTATTATGAATATGATTGTGATTTTTATAAAGGTTTGAAATCTATTTTGGGTAAAACCCATGAATTTTCGATAAATGTTGATTTTTTTAAAAGTAAAAATTCAGATATTTAGAAAATTATTTAGATAAAATGAATATTATTTTTGGAATAAAGATATAAAAATTATCTAATAGTAATTTTTTCATAATTTTCGGAGACAGTCGAATTTTTGGGTAAAAATTAAATACTGTTTAAATATATAATGTGTTTTATGACATCATAATGACCCAATAATGATGTAATAAAATACGATAAACATTATGTTTGGATAATATATGTTTTATCATTAAAATAATGTGATTTTAGGTCTGTTTTATTTATTTTAAAAAGATTTAGTGGACCCTCCAGACTTATAAAACATTTTTTCTTTTTAAATTGACTTCCTTGAGAGTGTGACTCACCACCACATAATCATGCATAATATTTTACAAATTTTGGCCATTATAATTATAAAATATTATTTTACACTCCCCTTAGAAAAAAATCTTGGTAAAAAACCATGGTCTGGTTTGTGGTTTGGATTAGTTTAATGTGTGGTGACCCAAACCTAAATAATAAATAATTCTCTCTCCTTTCCTATATAAACCCACCCAAGCTCCCACTTCCTCTTCACTAAAATCCCTTGGATATTGACCAAAACCTACCCTAATATATCTATAATCCTCCCAAGGTTCCTTAAAATCCCATGAAGCCTCACTCAAGATCTTCCCAATCCTTTGGGATCACATTTCCAAGTGATAAATTTCTTCCTCTCTCATTTTTATCCATGTTTCTTTATGTTTCTATACCCTTGTATTTCCAATTAAAAAAATTTGGGTGGGATTTTGAAACTCTCCTATACTTCCCTACATATTTTTTAATTATTAGAGACCCATTTATCTCTCCTTAATTTCTCCCATATACACCCATTACCATGCCAGAATTCCGTAAGGGATTCCTTCCTTTCTTATTTTTATCCAATTTTCTTTACGTTGTAATACCCTTTTAAATTCAATTAAAAATGTTGGGGTATGATTTAAAAACTCTATAATACATCCATATTTATGTTTTAAGGATTAGATACCCCTTTTTCTCTCATTAATTCCTCCCAATGTACACCCATTACCATTCCAAAATTCCGTAAATAATTTCACTCCCTTTATTTTCATTAAAGCAATTATTTTATAATATGAATCTAAGATTCCATTACTTATATTGGGATATATATCTATATTCCCCCATTAATTTTAATTTTATATACATATTATGGGAAACCCATTTCTCTCTCATTAACCTTTTTTATGAATTCTAATGTCACGCCATTATGCTGCTGAAATTGCACTGTGGGATTTCCAAGACAAAGTCATTATGTAGTGAATAAAATTCACATCTCTCTATCAAGGGCATTCAACATTATGCACATTTACTTATTTTTTATAGAGTTTAATTTATTTATTCCACTTTCCTTTATCGTGGAATAAATGATGATGTTGAATGAGTCCAATGAGTCCATGTTGTATGATCCATGTGGCACA
Organism: Viscum album; assembly: GCA_963277665.1. Taxonomy (NCBI): domain Eukaryota; kingdom Viridiplantae; phylum Streptophyta; class Magnoliopsida; order Santalales; family Viscaceae; genus Viscum; species Viscum album. Next base: position 903,332,413 of record OY728166.1, on the reverse strand, counting down.
CTTAGGCATGAAATGAAATGTTTAAGAAATGTACTCCCTGATAGCGCTCCAATGCATTGGGTAAAGATTAGTATCATGATACATCGAGTGAAATAAGGGTTTACTCATTCTAATTCGAGTTCAATTAGGGTTTACTTATGCTCCATATGAAATGAGCCTTGGCTCATTCTAATACCATGATAACTGTTGTTGCCACAATTCCATGTTACAATAACCATGTTATATCATGTCTTTATGTTCAGGTTTCTCTTATGATCCAATGATATTAAAATTTCCTAACATGTACTATATTCTTCATTTTATGCCTTTTTTACTCCCTTACTGGGATTTATAGCTCACTATTTTCTTATTCATGTCCTCAAGTTACCCAATTAAATGCTATGTAGGATAGAATGTAGTGGTCATGTAAAAGAACTTTTCAATAAAGATTTCGTGTTTCGTGTTTTAAGTCATTGTGTAATGTTTCTAATCCCCAAATACACTAGACCTCTCTATATTCTATGTTTCATAAAGTAAATATTTCATGTAATAAATCATGTCCATATGTGTAATAAAAAGTAAGGTTGTATACATTGAGTAGGCATACACCAAATACCCAAAATGTAATGCCCCGGCCCTAGAAGGTCGAAGTCGGTGCATTATATTAATACATTGGAATGATTACAAGGAATAAAATCCCAAAATAATGAGTAGATTAGTAGTATTGAAGAAACCATATATATATTTGGAACCCATTTTACATTTTCAATTGAAAAAAAATATGATACATAACAAAAGTTAATAAACTGCATCCTTGAAAACTCAATAAATGATCTCTTCTTCATAACCAGTGGAAGGAAAAAATGAAAGGGTTGAGCTCAAATTCTCAGTAAGGGTTAAGAAATAAATTTTAAGACAACCTAAACATAAGCATTAGGCATGGTTAATAACTAAAACATATGCCTTTAAAAATTAACTTGAACACATTATGGAAAGAATAAGAGATGAATAAATATTTTCATAATAAAACATAATCAGGAGTATTCTACTCGATGAATAACTACATGAACTATCAATACTATTTTCATAATAAGGGAATTCATACTATGGGACATCATAACCATACTGTCAAGGCCTCTTTTCAAGACTATAAATAATCATTTTGTCAAGGCCTTATGTCATGACCGTAGTTTATCTCATGAGACCTAGTAATGCACTAAGGGGCTATAGCGTGCCCCACCCAACACTTACTATGTCCAATTCATTAATATTATGAATGGGGATAAACATAAACAACATACACAGTCATATTGAAACTAACATATGAAATTTACATAACTTTCCCTAGTCGTTAATCATAAACACTAACCATTCAGAGTAATATGGTGAATGGTTTCAAGATAGAAGATTCCACATTCAAATTAATCATAAATAATTCAAAAAAATAGTGGATTATATCATAGTAGTTAAAACTCAATGAAGTTAAATATTCAACAATGTATGTTGACATATATGAGGATACTTTTAAATGAGGCCATTGAAAACCCCTTGAAGAAATAAACCTTAAAAATACTAATGTGTCTCATACCACCTTGAAAAATTCTAATCATACTCCCTTAGACTATAATCAGAATAAGTATACTCTCAATATGATATACCAAAGTGAATTTAATACACCACAAGAATTAAATAAGTGGTGAATAAGGTATAAATATCATAAAAGTTAATTTGAGATGAAAAAATTACTTTTTTTTTGAAAGAAGAGTTCTTTTGGAAAATCATTAATATTTTCCATGAAATCAGTTTATAAACATAAATATCCTAGAAAATAAAATAATATGACATTGAAATTATGTTTTAGGCATTAATGATGTCCCACTGAAGTAAAATCTTGTAAAAATAGTTCTTAAGATTATTTAGAAATAAATCATTTTAAATCATTTTTTAGAAAGTATTAAAGATAATTTTAAAGTGAAAAATCATGTTGTTATATTAAATCCAGAAATTATACAACATAAATTTTCATTATAAGATGATTTTTTTTATAAAAAATAATGGTGGCTTAAAAGTGATTCTGGTGTACACTTGAAAATGTGTAGGAAGTCAAAAAGATCCATTGAATCGGGTTTGTATTTCAGAAATAATTTTGAAAGTTCCTTTTAAAGAAAGTAAATCCCCTTAAAATAAGGAAGGATTAATGTTTGTAAAAATATATAGAACAATAATACATAATTTATGATGAGTTCATAATAATACATAATAATTTAATTGGGGTAATTAGAGAATAAAAGTAACCCGAATGAAAATTGAGGTTCGGGTGGAAAACCCTTATCACTTTGTAATCAATTGAATTAAATGCCAGAAAATTAATAATATTAAAACTATATATTGAATACCATGATAATAAATATATTAATGATATTAAATTTCAATGGGATGTACACATACACCATAAAGAAGTAATAGTAGTGAAAATAGAATATCTCACAAAGACAGAAGTGTGATGGAGAAACCCTTACGTTATTTCTTATGGTGTTCTTCATTTGTTCTTAGTATCCAGGATAACCAAATTAAATTCCACAATTAATATGTCCAAAAACCACTTATTTTTGTAATTGATTTATTATATACTTATTAAGTTCATTCATGGCCTACTTGATGTGTTTAAGAGGCTCAATTTTATTGTTTGGGATCGTTTTCTTCAAAATCTGTATACTTATATACATGAACGGAGAATCATGTAAAATGATGATGGTTATCCAGAATTGAAGTTTTATGTTATTTATTGAATTTAAAAAGTTTTAAATCATTTTAAATTTTATTTGGATACATGGGGTGAATATGAATCATTATATAAATCATTTAATGAAAACTGTTTGGGTTAATTGGCAGTTTTTGAACACAACAAGCTCATTTTTCTTTATAAATCAAAACCATGGGTACAAAAAGATTCCAGAACCATAGATGAGAAATAATATATATAATATATTCTGTTTCAACCATAATATTTGTTTTATGATGATAATTAAATATTTTAATAGAAATTGAAAAACCATTGTCCTTGAATGTGGTAGATTAGCACATATCGGGTAGTATTTTCATTTTTAGTATAAAAGAATGGGAAAGGAGAGATGATGAAAAATTATTCCTTTATCATGAATCAATTATAGTAAATTTAATATACTGGATTCATCACAAAATTTGGAAGAAAGTTGGATAGAAATAAAATTAAAGAAACTCAAAACAAAAGAAAAGTTGAGAAATCCCTTATGAAAAACTGGTTTCCTAACGACGTCACATAAAAATTCATAGAGTTTATTGATAGGAGAAAAAGGGTATATTATCTTTATTACATAATATATATAGTAATGGGGATATTTAATTAAATATTCTAACAAAATACAATTAAAATTAAAATATAATAACATAATAAGAGTGCTTGAAAAAGAGAGAGATTTTGAGACGAAAATTCTACAACATAATGGCTATGCAACATGGTTTTAGAAAACATTAAAAAGAGAGGGGAAAGGATTCACCCATTCATAGAAGACTCATACATCAGTATTTGGAAATAATAAAATGGAAACAAATACATGTTATAAAAACTTTAAATACATACCACATAAAATAGAACTTGAAATAAAAGAAATGAAAGGATGAATTTACCTCTTGAATCCACCTCCTTGACAATCTCATTAAGGGAATGGGTTTTAGTATTTTGGAATGAACAAGAGATTCTTGTAAGTGGAGAGTGACTTGGGTTGGTTATTTTGGCCTAAATTTGAGGATATTCAAGGATTATAGGAGTGAGGAGAAGAGGGAGTGGGGGGGGGGGGTTATAGTTGAGTAGAGGATTAAATTTTGAATATTTTATTCATTATTTTACTAATTCCCTCAAGACAACCAATAGTGTTGTTTCATGTGACCCAATATAGTAATAAGTTAATTTGAGTTTTAAACAAGTTTCCTTACATCACTCATGATGTCATAAATAGTGTATTTAACTAATAATTTGTATATATGGTATTCTACAGTATTTCACTATTCATCAAAAATTCAAGAATATCAGAAAAATCCAAAAAATTCACACTAATCATTTTTCAACATGTATAATTACAAAATGTACTCTATTTTTGAAATAATAATTTTCTAAATATTATTAATTTATTTTTTAAATACAATCATTGTTAATTCGAAAAATAACAATTTCATTGGTAAAATTAGTTTTATATCACATTAAAAATTAATTAAGATCTCACTATCTTAATACCAAAATAAAATAAAATAATGTTATTATTTACTATTCATAAGGGTCATATTACTATTCATTTTACTATTCATAAGTGTATATTACTATTCACTAAAAATTAAGTTGTTTCTTTCAGACTCCAAATGACTTACTGGTCACAACACTAGATGACTGTTTTTCAAAAATCAAAACGAAGGGGTGGAAAAATAATGCTTACTTAGATAGGTTATAACAAAGTGGTGTTTTTAGAGATTTAGTTTTCCATTAATTATATAATAAATTAATTTTTAAATTCTTGCAGTGATACATTAACCCCTCACTACTAAAATTTCATCCTCGAAATTTGAAATTGAACTTCGAAAGTTAATGTTTGATGCTTGAAAATTATCTTATGGGAAACCCACATCAAGATTATGGTTAAAATATCCTATTAATAAGATGAAATAGAAAATTCATCAGTTATTATAAAAAAATGCATCCTAATTGGACAACATAGTCCTGGAAAAAATAATCAAAGCATCATGTAGTGACATTAAACTCTAAAACCCCATAAAATTATCAACTTAAACCATTTTGTAAATAGTTAAAAATTCCAAAATATAAGGATTCAACACATTATAATGAAGGTCCCTAAATTTCCATGATTAATTTATAATTAATCCTTAATCAATTAGAAGTAGCTCTAAAATTCACATTCTAAACACGTGAATAATTTCCTCATGTATCCTTTTGAAATAATGAAATTACTTGAATTGTCATAAAAACCACATTAGAAACATGAATTCTTCCATATTCCTTAACTAAGATATATGTCATTGGATATATTACTTAAATCCAAATATTTTATAAACTCCAATGAGGATAGTATAGAACACTTCTTGAAAAGTCCATTACTAGTTCCAAGGTAGTCATCACTTATCTGAATCAATAATTTCTCTATCATTATCTCAACATCATATATATATTATGGGTTTTCATTCCCTCAATCAGGTTTTTTTTAAAAAAATTAACTTTCTACTGAGCCACACTTCCTTTTTACCATTCAGCATAGAATCTCAAATCCTTAATGAATTAGTACTATAGTACAATCTGTATATATCTCATAATACTTATAACTAGTACATTACTGAATAAATATTAAAATGACATTATTCTTGACTAGGGATATTAATCATTCTACTACATTTGAGGTAACATCATAACTTTATCATTATCCAAAATCATTACTTGGGGTATATTCTTTTGACGATAGGGACATTGATTCATATAGTGTTCCATCTCCTTGCAGTAGAAGATTTGAATATAAGAAAATTCTTTCCTCATCTTGCAATTATGAGCATGGTGGCCTTTTTCTCCACACTTGTAGAAAACTCATTTTCCTCTCAATCATAAACCAAGGTGTTTCTTTCAATAGTTATCACATGTGGGAAACCCCTTCTTTCCCTTCTTACCTTTATCCATTTATTTATCTTCCATTTTCTTATTCTTTTGCTTCCCTTCAAATCCATAGGACTCAAATAAGACTTTACATACATTTTTAACACATGATATTATTTCTTCATATGTTGAGGATAATTGGGAGACAATCTTCCTTTTAAAATATTGATTATGACCATTAGATATATGATCCTTCTTACTCTTTACATCACGTGCATTGTTGAAGTTATCATTCCTTCTACTATGCACCATTTCTAATCAATTCCATATTATATATTATCTCAAAAAATTATGAACTCTCTGTATCTCTAAACATGATATAACACATTACATAAATTTATGAATCATAAAACCTAGAACCATATACTTTGTTTACTTTGGGGAAAAAAATACTTCATAGTTTTTTATAATAATATTATGAATTCACCAAACCATATCTCCCAGGAGTGTTGAACCAAGAGTGCATGAAGGCCCATTTTCATGCCCAAGTACCCGTTTGAGTCTAGCTAAAAGCAGTGTATTCGAGTTTTACCCCTAGATACACTTATTCTATTGCCACATTTTCTTGTTCATATCCAAATAGGGATATATTTTCTTGATAAACCAAAGAATCTATTCCTTACCAAAATTCTAGGATGTCCTTGTATTCATATCCCCAAAGTCAATCTTAGGGTATTGTTCGCTAATCTACTTTTTCAATATCTAGTTTCCAAGTTTTCTACTAAACTTCCTTTGATACCAATTGTAACATCCCGACCCCAGAATTTCTTAGATGGTGAATTATTTTAAAAAATTGTCATGATTTCAAGGAATCAAATCCTAATGGACTGAGTAGTTTAGTAGTGTTGAAGAAACCAGATACATATATAAATCCCATTTTATATTTGGAAAGAAAACAAAATATGATACATAATTAAATCTAACAAACTACATCCTTTAATACTTAATAACTGATTTATTTTTCACAACCTGGGGAAGGAAAAGCAAATGAAAGGGGTGAGCTCAAATTCTCAGTAAGGGTTAAGAAATACACTGGAAGATAACATGAACATAAACATTAGGCATGATGAATAACTAAAACACATGCCTTTAAAAATAAAATTGAACACAATATGAAAAGAATAATGGATAACAAATAGTTCCATAATAAAACATAATTAGGGGTATTCTACTAGACAAATAACTAGATGAACCATCAACACTATTTTTATAATGATAGAATGAATAATTCAGGAAATCATAACCATACTATCCAGACCTCGTACGAAGACCACCAATAATCATTTCTTCAAGCCCTTGTTTATGACCATAGTTTGTATCATGAGACATACCGATGCACCGAGAAGGTATAGAGGGCCCCACATAACACTTACTCTGTACGATTCATTCCTATTATGAATTGGGATAACATAAAAAACATACACATTGGTATTGAAACTAACTTATGAAATATAAATAACTTTCCCCAATCATAAATCATAATCATTAACCATTAAAATTAATATGGTGAATTGTTTCAAGATAGTGCATCCAAATTCAAAATAATAATAAACCATTCAATATAAAATAGTGGATGATATCATAGGAGATAAACCTAAATTAATTAAAATATTTAACAAATTATGTTGACATAGATGAGGATACTTTTAATTGGGACCATTAAAAACTACATGACGAAACAATTCTTAAAAATCGTAATATGTCCCATACCACCTTGAAACATTCAAATTATAATTTCTTAAAATATCCTTATAATAAGGATACTATCGATATGATATACCAATTTTCATTACATACACCACAATAAATAAATAAGTGGTTAATAAGGCATATATTTTATAAAAGTTAATGTGAGATGAGAAAAATATTTTTTACTTTGGAAAGAAGATTTATTTTGTAAAATCATATATATTTGCCAGGAAATCAGTTTTTAAACATGAATATCCCATAAAATAAAATAATAAGACATTAAAATTATATTTTAGGCATAAATGATGTCATAATAAAGTGAAATCATGTAAAAAGAGTACTTAATATTATTTTGAAATAAATCATTTTACAGCATTTTAAGGAATGTATTAAATAGATTTTTAAAGTGGAATGTGTTGTTGTTATATTAAATCAAAAAAATTATCCAAGATAATATTTCACGATAAAATGAGTGTTTCTATAAAAATAATGGTTTCTTAAAACATATTTTGGTGTACACTTGAAAATGGGTAAGAATTCGAAAAGATTCATTGAATTGGGTTTTTATTTTAGAAATAATTTTGAATGTTCCTTTTAAAGCATGTAACTACCTATAAAATAAGGATATTTTATGATTGGTAAACATATATAGAACAAAAAAACTAATTTTTGATGAGGTTATAATAATTCAAAATAATTTTATTGAGGTAATTAGACAATAAATGTAACTCGAATGAAAATGGAGGTTCCGATGGAAAACCCTCATCACATTGTAATCAATTGATTTGAATTCCCCAAAATTAATAATCATAAAATGATACATTCACTAACATGATAATAAAAAGATTCATGATATGAAACATCAATGGGAAGTATACATACACCATACACAGTTAATAGTATTGAATATGAAATATCTCACCAAGATGGAAGTGGGATGAAGTAACCCTTCCATTAAGTCTGATGGTGTTCTTCACTTGATATTAATATCATAGATATCTAAATTAAATTAATTAATTAATATTTCCAGAACCAATTATTTATTTAATTGATTTAGTATAGACTTATTACGTTCATTCATGTCTTTTTTGATGTGTTTAAGAGGTTCAATTTTATTGTTTTAGAGCATTTTCTTCATGATCAGTATACTCATATACATCAATGAAAAATCTTCTAAAATGAGGATGGTTATCTAAAATTGAAGTTATATTTAATTTAGTGAATATCTATAAGGTTAAATGGTTGTAAATATCATTTTTTTCTTGAAGTGAAGATGAATCATTATATAAATCATTTAATGAAAACTGTTTGGGTTAATTGGTGGTTTTTAACACAACAAACTCATTATGTATTATAAATCAAAATCATGTGTACAAAAAGATTATAGAACCATAGATGAGACATAATACATATATTATATTCTGGTTCAACCACAATAATGGTTTCATGACCATAATTGAATATGTTAATCTAAATTGAAAACCCATCATCCTGGAATGTGGTAGATTAGCACATCTCGGGTGGGGTTTTCATTTTTTGTATAAAAGAATGAGAAATGAGAGATGATGAAAATTTATTAATTTATAATGAAAAAATTCCATTAGATGTAAGATACTAGATCCATTACAACATTTGGAATAAAGGAGTAGAGTAAAGAAAAATAAAGGAACACAAAATAAAATAAAAGATGAGAAATCCCTTACGAAAATTCAGCAGCCTAACAACATCGCTTAAACATTCATGACATATATCGATGAGAGAAAAAGGGTATATCATATTTATTACATAATATAGATAGTAAGGGAGATATATAATTACTTATACAAATATAATACAATTGAAATTAAAAGATAATAACATAATAATATTGCTTAAAAGAGAGAGAGATTTCAGACGAATATTCTGCAACATAACAACTATGAAACGTGGTTTTAGAAAACATTAAAAAGGGAGGGGAAAGGCATAACTCATTCATAATATACTCATAAAAAATTAGTGTTACAAAATAAAATTTAAATAATAACATGTAATGAAAACATGAAATACATACCACATAGAAGATAACTTGAAATAAATGAAATGCACAGTTGAATTTTCCTCTTGAATCCACCTCCTTGAGAATCTCTTTAACGGAAGGGGTTTTGGTATTTTAGAAATACCAAGAGATTTTTGGAAGTGGGGAGTGACTAGTAGATGGTATTTTGGCAAACAATTGTGGAGATTCAAGGCTTATAGGAGTGAGAAGAAGATAGAGTGAGGGGGGTTTTATAGTGTAGGAGAGGAGTAAATATACAATATTTTGTTCATTATTTTATTAATTCCCTCAAGAAAACCAATAATTTAGTTTAATGTGACACATAATAGTAATAAGTTCATATGAGTTCGAACCATGTTTCCTTACATCACTCATTATGTCTTAAATAGTGTATTTAATTATTAATTTGTATATACGGTATTTTACCGTATTTCACTATTCATAAAAAATTCCAGAATCTCTGAAAAATCCCAAAAATTCACACTAACAATTTTTCAAAGTTTACAATTCAAAAATTAACTCTAATTTTAAAATATTAATTTCCTAAATGTTATTAATTAATTTTTTAATAAAATCAAAGTTAATTCGAAAACAAAAAAACAATTTTATAGGTAAAATTTGTTTTATATCACATTAAAAAATTAATTAAGATCTCATTATATTATTTCTTTAAGTAAATAAAATAATATTATTAATTACTATTCATAAGGGTCATATTACTATTTAAATTACTCTTTATTAGTGTTTGTTACAATTCACCAAAAATCAAGTGGGTTTTGTAAGAATCCAAATGACTTACTGGTCACAACTCTAGATGGCTGTTTTTCAAAATTCAAAACACAGAGGTGGAAAAATTATGCTTACTTGGCTAGGTTATAACAAAGAGGTGCTTGTGGAGACTAAATTTTACCTGAATTCTATAATAATTATATTTTTAAATTCTTGGGGTGTTACACAAAATTTTTTTCCTCACCAGACAAACTGATAATCGAGGTGTTATATATTACTAAACCCCACCCATCCCTTATTTATGTCCAATGAATTTACCATATGAATTATATGAATATAAATAAAATTAATAATTTAATTTCATTAATAATAAATAATAATATCTATTTAGATATAAACATACAAATGTTAGAATTTTTATTTTGTTAATAAATGGGATAAGATAACCATAACTCATCAAGAGAATGAATTTAGATGGTTAAATGATACAAAGTCACCTTTCCTAGATAATAAATAAAAACCTAAATGAATTTAAATTTTTTTACAATAAATTAATTTATAAAATCTAGGTTAACACCCTTCGGTTAATGGAATTATATATAGAGTTTTCATAGAGGTAAGGCATTGAATGAATAATTATTCCTGTAATATAGGTTGATTTGGAAAGACAAACGATATGATGGACTTAAATAAAATTTATCCCCTATAGAAAAAAAACCATGAGAAGATTTAGAATTTAATCCATGGATAATATATAATCTACAAAAGGGAATGAAGTGGTGAATATAAAAAACATCAGAATGAAGTGAAATTGAGATTAAAATACCCTTCCAGTAATGGTAATATAAGAATAAAAATAACAAGAAGGGGATTCCATGAAATTAAAATAGAATAAAATGAAATATATTCACTATAAATGAAGTATATAAGTAATTTAATACATCATATAAAATAAATTATGGTTTTTAATATGAAAAATGTGTCATGGAATTGAAACTAAAGACAAAAAACACATACGAGTTTAGAAACATTCAAATCAGATCTCATTAAAGGATAAAATTTCAAATTTAAGATTAAATACCTTTAATAAATTTTGAATAATATTATAAAATATAAAATGGGTTTAAATTATAAATTAAAATATCAAAATTTTGTATAATATAAATATTTCTCAAGGAATTGAAATTTGAGACAAAGAACCCATGCGACATAAGAAAAATTAAAAGAAAAATCCCTAAAAGGATAGAAATTCAAATGAAACATTAAATATAATGAATAATGAGAGAGTAATGAATAAATATTAAATGTTAAATAAGTACACAATTCCATTGAAAACATGTTTCATAATAAAAAATATGCCTCAAAGGGTGAAAATTGAGATAATAAACCCTTACCTTATTCTTGATTCATTTGTACATGTTTCTGACTTTCGGAATAATAAAATTAATTTTATTAGATACCATATTAGTAACATTATTAATCTATATTTCCTTTAATGTATACCATTTAATATCATATTATTTTTATTTATTATATAGTTTTTTCTAATGTGTGCATTAAAATTGAATGGGTGTCTTATTCTTTCAATATATTTTGCGATCAAAGATGAAATTTTAATTATAATATAAATACTTAATAAAAAATAAATAAAAACATAAAACAATAATTATTTTAATATTAACTTATAATAATATTAGTATTTATGTTCTCACTGTCATCCCTAAGATATTTTTATAGCATTGTTCAAGATGGTGGTTAAACTGACCCAAATAGAAATATTTTATAAATCAATGGGTGAGTATGGTTTATGAAGTTTATAATATAATTTTTATATTTTAATAATTATATTATTTAGATTTATTAATTTTAAGTAATAATATTTTAGGTGTTCAGGATAAATAATAAAAATCAAGATTAAAAATGAAAATTGTTAATTTATTGAGGTGATTGTCCACAAAACCCACGATTAAGGTTCTTTTATCTTTATTATTGGATAGAAAGGAATATAAAAGGTTTTTACACTGTAATAATAAAATTTATGTATACTAAGTATACTTAGGTTACTATTTTACTATGGTTATGTTAGTATTAGAAGTCAAATATTAAGAAGAAATGGGGGGTACTAAGCAACACTATCTTTGGTACGTTGAACATTCTCTTATAAATATCCTTAGAAATAAAGGAATTTGGAAAAATAATCAAGACAAGGGGATTATTGACATGATATATGATTATATGAGGATAAAAATTAAAGTGTTTTAGGAAGAAATTCAAAGAAATGGGTCTCGTACAAAGGGGTTAAAATTTCCCCTTTTATAAATGAATTAAATGGAACTTTTATTAAGACATATTACATTTCAATAATGGAATGAAACTAATAATGGGCCTATAAATAAGACATTGATAAATTATAGAGTGTGGGAGGAATATTGGATATATAAATCCTCTAAAAATTATTTTTATACATATTTTATACATGTTAGAAGTCATTTATTCATATAATTTTACTTTTACATTTCATTGTTTTTACCAGGGCATCTAGCTTTTATTCAAGTAACATACATTTTTCTAAATATATAGAATAAAAAGATAATAAAAAAATTTGGTTTGTCTAACCTAAATTTAATCTAATTAAATTTCTAATTCCTACAAAATTAACTTTCAAAATAATTCATTTTATATAGAGAAAATAAATTATTTTTAAAAATAATGTTTTAACCATTATGTGTTATTAATATTGTTAATTATTGATTAATAATTTAATGAGTGATAATTTCTTTAAATATAGGCTTAAAAAATATATTAATTTCACTTTTACAAGAGATAAATTTATTTTATTGGATAAAAATTACACAATGTTAATAAAACAATTGTATGGAAATAATTTTTTACCTTTTTCATGGTAATTAGATTTAATAATATTAATCATAATTTAATTCAAAAAAATGAATTCTATCTCATTAAATAATGTGATCCTATTGTTATAAAATATGAAACTATTTTTTCATTTAATTTATGTCATTGATAGAAACTAGTTTTCTTATATAAGTAAATAAATCAGTTTTTAGAGTAGAATATTACTTATGTTTCTGAAATGATAAACATGGTATTTATAAACACAACATAGTAATTTTCAAATGATTTATTTTATTTATAAATATAAATAATTCATATAAAAATTATTTACAACATTTTAATCCCTTATTTTATTATTATAATTTCATTAATGTTATGGTTTTTGAAATATTTTTACTTTTCAATATTCACCTAAAAACTAATGTCTTCTAAAAAATAAAAATAAATATCTCAAACTGAAATTGACACATCAAAATAAAATAAAATATTATTGTTTAGAGTTAAAATTCTAAATGTTGATAATTTATCTATTATATAATAATATAAAAATACAATAAAAACTATTTTTGTAGGAAAATATCTTTTTTTTAAATATATAGTGTTGTTATTCTTTTTTCCTATCAATTAATAAATAAATTTGTGTTAATATATTATTCAAAAAAATATATTATCCATAACATATTTAAATTCATAAAATACGAAAAATATACAAATCTTATAAAATTTACATTTAAAAAAATAATGTAGTATTATTATTTATTTTTCTACACTAATCGGGATTTCATAAATTCCATAATATTAAAATGACCTTTATTTTTATAAATATATGTATTTAATAAATTTTTTAGATCTATTTTTACTAACAATTTCTATGAATATATTTTACGAATTATATAATCTTCTGTGTTTCATTTTAATTATGTATTGTGTGTGAATAATCCTACTAAACACATTAGTTTTTAAAAAAAAATAATTTAAGATCTTTGGGTTTTACACCTCCATAAAGAAAAATGTTCCAAGAATTACCCATGAGAATAATCTATAGCATGGATTTTCACTAGATGTCCCCTCTTTGGAACATCTCTTTCCCTCTAGATTAATCTTGAAATTCAGATATATGATATCATAAAAATTTGTAATGGTAAGGGCTCTATCCCATAAATCTAAAGCATTGAACAATGAAAATAGATTGAGTGGATTTTGGGAAGAAAACATTGGAAAAAAACCAACAAAAATGGTATAACATAGAGATAAGATGAATCCCCCACATTACTGTAACTATTACCGACTATAGAATGGTTTTATAGAGTGTTATTTCAAGTTGAACCACTATGAATCATGATTAAATAAGGGTACTACGGCTCTTGGGTGAGGCCAGTTACATCACTTCATTATTCTAAGATGCCCAACACTCTTCCCATAGAAGGTTAATCCCTACTACACGTCAAGTTAAGCTGCCCTATGATCCAACAATATAAATATAACACAATCTCAATTTAAATTAAGCACAAATACACAAATAAAGGTAACTTGATCAATTCATTGTCCACAAAACTGTAGACCCATTCCTTTCAAACGACAAGTAAGGGTAACACAACCTATGAACATGCCAGATAAGGGTCGACCAGATTTCACATTAAGGAAATACCAATGAACTGAACTCAAGTATGTGTATGTATTCCCCGCATAAAGGTAAAAATCGTCAATATAATAGTAAAATATAATAACTAGAATGACTCCAAAAAAATATTAGATTAATAAAACTAAAATAAAATGAATTAATAACAAAACCACATGAAAACAGGTGGTTAAAATCATGTAATAAAGAAACTAAAAAGAAGAAATTTTAATTTGTAACATTTAAACATTCCAAATTCAAAAAATTATCCACCTAAAACAAAAAAATTATATATATGATAATGTTTTTTAGGTCCTACATTGGCATATCTTACAACTTGTTTAGATAGTTTTCACTAAAAAAGATAAGAAATATCATGATCAACCCAGTATGATTATTACTTACCATATACCATAGTGGACCATTTTCTCCTGTATAATCCCATATAATACTATAAACTTCTAAATCATGGTTAAAAACATTAAAATTTTTAAGAAAAAATATTAAATAGAACTCACGCCTTTTCTTACCTGAACTACCATCCACATACAAATAATCCAATTGAACACATTCCGTTAGAGGTCTCAGATAGTTCTCATATTCTTGTATGAACCACAAAATCCATATTAATTCCCAATTCCAGAAATAGAAGATGAATCATGAAAAGGAAACAATATAGGGTAAAAAGATCAAAATTTTATACATTTCAAATGTAAATAGTAAAAGATGTAGAGAACACACATCAAGAAATTACAACAAGCTGTTTGGAGATGGGTCTCCACTTGATCCCAAACTTCTTAAACACTAGCCTAATTCTCACCATTTCTTCCAAAAGGGGCCATTTTAAATAACATGTAGATTCTATCATAGGATAAAAGTAGAAATAAAACCTATAAATATACCTAAATATACTGCATGTGCTGGTAAAAAAACAAATTTTCCCTCAACTCTATCATAATCAAGGTATACCATAATGATATGATTCATATTATCCATAGATGTATCCTTAGATAAGTTTCTATTAATGTGGATAGTTTTTTCAAAATGATATAACCTAAAATTCCAAAATAAATTACCATTGTTATTATCTTTACTTTTGTTTTATAGTTTACCATTTACACTGAGAAAATATGGCCTAGATTTCACCCCACCACCCTTAATCATCAATTCATGAATACGAAGTTCCCTATACAATACCATTCGTTTTAAATTCTAAAATTTGATTGAATCCCTTAAAAACAACATAAAATCCATATCAGTGTAAAATATATCATATATGGGATTCAATAACAAAAATTTATGGTCTTAATATGATATTTTGTATCAAAATTTGTTACATCAAACAACATATTGTTAATGTCATCTAAATTATTCCACATAAAAGTTTTAGGGATCATTTTGAAATTATATAGATGAATTATTTTGTGATATCTTTAAAAGGGACAAAGTCATGTAAATATTACCATCAATAAAACAAATTTCACAATATGATGTTCCATATACCACTTCTTGTAAGATTTTTTCATCTAGTACAAAAAAACAATAGGGAATGAGACAATTTCAAATTTGTTGGGTAAATATCCTAATAATAGATCAAGGTCAAACCATTAGAAGGGAAAATGGCGATTTTATTATTAGATCCTTCCAATGAATATTAATGTACATTATGGAAAAGAAATGATGGTATGTTTACTCTCCAAAAATTAAAATCATTATCTTTTCTAAAATTCTAAAAAAAAATCACAGTTGATGAAATCTACAGCCTCAATAAGACCATATCTCATACCAATTGTTATGGGGAGGTATCCAAGAGACACAAAGGAACTCTTATGAAAGAGTCAATGAATCCACAGCACACCCAATATATAAACATATACGAGATCATTTCTGAGAATTCACTTCAATAAATGTGAAAAAACAACCTAAGTTGTGTGGTGAAAACCAAAAACCCAAAAAAAAGGAAAGAAAAAAATGAAATAAAGAATGATTATTTACAAGGTTTCAGCCACTCTGGCCTCAATCCACAATAGAAACACCACCCAAATTATATTTATTAGGTTATGAAAAAATGGAATCACACAAACAAAATTTGAGAGAAGGGGATGAAACAAGATCAAATGAAAGATAGATGAATGATACAATGACACATGAGAAAAATATAAATATGGAATAAGTAGCAACAGAATAGTGGGAAAATAGGAAATAAAAGAATAAAATAGATCAAGACCCATTTACCAAGACTCAATCTCACCAATTTAATTCCCTCTATGGATTTATAACAACTTTCCTCCTCTTATTAACCCAAAAGGCATGACCCATCCATCATAAAACACATTCCCAAAATAACTCATAATAAATTTTGATAAAATGGATTTGAAAAAGGACTACCCACTCTAGAAAATCTCACACTCTCTTTATTTATCACATCTTTTAAATATCTAATTTCATCTATAACCAAAATTCCATAGATTTATTTATTAAATATGAAGCGTTGAACATCCCTAACATCTCAAGGGAATGTGTTTCGTTAAGTATCTTTTTGAATAAAACATTACTATAAACCTATCTAGATGAAACCACATAGAGGTAAGTTAAATCACCCGTGTCCGAGTAGCTAAAACTGGATACCAATATATCCTATAGGTAACTGCATCTTAGTGAACCACCATGAACTATGACTATATAAGGGTAACCACCACTATCACATCATGGTAGATCTATTATTGTGTCACAGTAAAACACCCAACTATCTTCCCTTGGAAGGGTAACCCCTGACTCACGTCAAGGTATGAATTATGATCATCTAGATATATATAGGAATTCACAACCTCTACATAATGGTATCATATATCCTCATGTAATGTTTACTTCATCAATTCCTAGGCAATGTAAGAGTAGAACCTTCCCTTTTAGACTTCAGATATGGGAAACACAACCTATGCAGATTCCATGTAAGGGTCAACTATAGCTCATGTAAAGGTTATTTCCCAACACTTAACTCATGTATGGTTAATTATATCCCATGTAAATGTTATATTCTTATGTATAAGGGTAAAATAAAATATCTATAATGTTAAAACAAAATCTAAAAATAATAAATCTAAAATAAAATAAATAAAAAATAAATTACATGAAAACATGATATTAAAATCACGACATAAAAAAATTTAAAAACAAACATTTTAATTTTTAACTTTAAAACATTCCAAATTCAATGTGTTTATTTAAATATTACATGTTGATGATAGATGAAAACATTGAAATAAAGACACCAAAATTTGACGAAAAAGATCAACGGTGGTAGAGGATATCAGATGTCAGTGGTTGATAAAAATGGAACCAAATCAATAGTTGAGAAGAAAAACTAATGAAATGGTTATATTTTAGGTTAGAAATAAGTGATTGATCATTTTAAGGTTCATTTTAATAAACATAACTCCTAGTTGGGGATGATTTTTTAAATATTTGTAAAAAAAATGGATGTGGTTTGTTTCAATAACTAACATGAAAAATAGGGATTTAGTGCTTCTTATTTTAAAACCAATGTTAGAAACCTCCCCAAATTATTTATAATTTGAGTTGTAAAGTAACTAATGTTTAAATTATTTAACATCTATTATTAATAAAATATATTATACCTATATTGTTTTTAAATATTTTATTAACATGAACATCAAACATGTGTTGAATCTCTCTCCCTTTATATATATATCTCTCTCTCACTACATGCATGTGTTTATCTCTCTATATTTTATAGTGTTTCTAAGATTCTAGACTTCCCTATTTACCATTATGTTGACCAACCATCACATCTCCATTTATCAAATAAATTTGACCACACATTTTTTACAATATGACAATGTTTCTCCACCATGTACGCTACAGAAGTGGCTAATCCACTGATGTGATCATCACATGCATTTCATGCAACATTTTTCTGGTCACATCTATAACTCCACAAATCTTCCTCCCCCTTCCTAACTTTTCACGACATCTTATACATGTACTTCACACACCCCAAAATTGAAAATCTAAATATTTACATGATGTTATAAAAATATATATTATTATATGATGATAATATAGTAATATCTATGATAATAAATATTAATAGAAATTAATACTAATAATAATAATAATAAGTTTTAATGATAGTAAAAATGATACAAATAAAATTATAAATAAAAAGATGCAATATTAAATACCATAATTTATAAATATACATTAAAAACATATTTAGCTTAATTCTGGAAAAATGATTTTAGTTTGGACAATAAAACATTCCATATTTTCATCCATGGGGCCAATTGATATTCTTTTATCTTCTAGTATGCATTGACACTTTAATGAAATATTAATTTATACCTGCATTCCTTCATCACATTATCTATTTGAAAAATAATATTTGATACAGATTGATAAAATTAATATATACTGCTAATAAAAATAATAAATAATTTAAATTAATAATTAATTAAAAAATATACAAAACTCAAATAATAAAAAAACATTGAATGTTTTTATTCTAATTAATAAAACATGAGTAATTCTTTTAAAAAAACATTTATTGATTTATATGTGTATCATGAAACCATGAAACAAAAACCCCGTCAAATTC
The DNA here is from genome assembly GCA_963277665.1 of Viscum album. Taxonomy (NCBI): domain Eukaryota; kingdom Viridiplantae; phylum Streptophyta; class Magnoliopsida; order Santalales; family Viscaceae; genus Viscum; species Viscum album. The sequence goes on along the minus strand of OY728166.1, from coordinate 903,313,203 downwards.
ATCATACCAGCATGCCAAAAAACCACACTAGCATCACATAATATCCCCTAAATTAGTTCCACATCAGAAAAATATATATTGATATATCAAATACACTAGACTAATAAAATTTTATTTTATTAACAATAGAAATGAAAATACAATTAAACATACCCATCTCCTTATTACTAAATTAATGTTTCATGGTCAAAACCACAATAATAAAAAAATAAATTTCATATTTTTAATATTTTGGATCATCACACGAAATTTATTAAATTAAAAAAATTTAAAATGTGATTCCATCTGTCATAAAACAAATTAATTCATAGTATAAATAATATATAAATAATCAATAAACAATGTAAATAAAAAATATTTTAAAATATATTCATCACAATTCCCTTCTTAATTCATTATTCTTTCTCAGTTAGGGTAAATTCATCTCCTTTTCTAAAGAACAAAAATCAAGATAATTCCACATTAAAACAATAAATAAAAAAAGAGTATTTTAATATCTTATCTTAAACCAAAGATTGAATGATAAAAATGCAAATAAGAGAAGTAAACCAAGTTAAAATGATAAAACATGTAATGATCCTTCTACCATCTTTCAATCCAACACTCGCACATTAAAAATTCATAAAATCAACACCAAAAGTACATGCTTGGTACTTCAAGAGGATAAAAGTGTTGAAGTAGAATAATTATGGAATGATTACCTTGATCGACAAGAATCCAACTCAAAAGGGAGGAAAAAGAAAAGGATATTGAATGTACATTCCATGAAACCTTAGATTTACCTAGGGTCAAAAAATAAGAAGAAGAAGAAAGAAATATAAACTTATAAAAATTCAGAAATTTATAAATAAAAATGGAATTGTTACATATCATTGAAAAGAAACAATGAATGGTTAATCTGACCTCTAAAAACCATTGTAATACACCCATTATATTATTAAATTGTACCCAGGTATATGTCTAACAAAATAGTGGTGAATTTTCAATTAAAAAATACTATAAATTAAGTACAAATTATAATAAATAATATAGTCTGAAATATATGGGTAAAATAATTATATAATTCAAGCATAACTTGAATAAATATTGGTTACTAGGAATGCATTAGAAAATTTATATACATAAAATAATGTAAAGGAAAAGGAATAATGATTTGTAGTGTTTCAAGAAATATATGATCCACACTTAACACTCTTAAATTTATAAGGTATACAAAAATTATATGATTTTACCTTTCGACCAGAGGAGGCATAACCCAATTACAAATTGAACCTTTTTCAACTTAGCGACACAAACCATATTTGTTCCTTTTAAAACATGCAGAAACAAAACAATAGAATCAATTTATATATGAGTAAAAACCATATAATTAAATTTTATATAGTATGGTATAACCCACAATGATGTGTATATTTAAACTTTTATATATAAAAAAATCATTTTAAAATGATCAAAAAAATAAATGATAATAAAATAACATAGAAAATGATCATTCTAGCTATGTATATGCATCCTTATATCCTTTAAATATCATATAGATGATGGGACTCAGGAAATACTATAACATTTTATTCTTCCAAAAACATAAATTTTCATGTAAATGATCGTGTTTATAGTGTTTTCTTCATGTTTATTCCTTGACCATATTTATAATCAACTAATTTAATAGTTTCCTTATCATACATTATTCTACTGCAATAAATATCTTCATCATATAAGATCTTCATAGACAAGGTTCCAAAACTCATGATTAAACTCATATAAGCATATGATTTTATGGATTTATCCCACCACATCAATTGATCTCCCCTTCTGAGTGTGTTTTTTGAAAAATTGACTGAAGATAGGTAGACTGGCGATACACTAATTCATGAACGAATAATCACAGAGTAAAATAGTTGAACCAGTAAATTCATTTTTTTTAAATATAAATATAAATTTAGTTTTCATCTAAAAATTAAATTTGATACTGAATCCCATTCTATAGTGTTTATTTTTCCTTACCTCTAATCCTACCACAACTAAATCACATGCTTGACCCCTCTATTTAGTAATAATAACCTCACACATGACACGCATTTTATTTTCTCCTCCAACGCTTCCTTGCATGGCCTAAACCACTGCAACAAGAAGACTCTCAAATTATACTACTGCATACCTATTCTATTATCACTTCTCCTCACATCGCATATGAGATATATATGTATAGGATTTCATTATTATTTAAATCTTCTTCACTGATACAACATCACACGACCCATCTCATCTACTTTTCTGCTATGTGAATTTGAAAAATATCAAGGTGAGTTCTACTGTAGGTTCTTTATCTCACTATTTGTGTAAATAATTTTGTTTTAGAGTTCAAATAATTTGAAACTATTCCTGAAAGTTATATTTTCTAAGGATGACTGTAATGTTAATTATTAGTATTTGGGTGAAATTATATGTTTTTTGGTTTGAAAACTGATTCAAAATTTTTATTGTAATTTTTTTATGATATTAATTATGATTATGTGAATATTGATTTTAGTTCAAGAAAATTTATTACTCATCCACCCAAAAGAATGTTTTTTTCTATAATAGTGATAATAGTTCTAATCCTTCTTGTAAAATGGTTGTTGGTGTTGAGAAAGTCGGAAAAAGTGAATTTTATGTTCTATGATAAATTCTTTTCAGGAAGAACCAATCATTTGAAAAACCATTTGTGTCGAAATAATAAATATAAAACACTTTTTAGAAGTTCATCAGATCAAGAAAAACATGAGGTTCTATATTTTATTCCTATGAATATGAAATTTTATAAATAATGAAAAAAATTATCTTTATAATATTGAAGGTAAAATGAACTCTTCTTGAGTAAAGGTTTATTACTCGATGAATGATAAATTATTGAAACAAATATAGTGAGACTTATTATAAATATAATTATGTTAAACCTTCTATGAATAAATATTTTTAAAAGGAGTTTGTTGACAAAATAAATTCCCATGTAGCTTGTTTTTTTACACAAGTGTTATAACATTTACTTTCACTAGAAATACTGCATTTATGATGATGTGTGAGATGATTGTAGAGTATGTAAATGGATTTGAACATACACCATTTTATGATATATGGGATATTTATTTTATGGAATACATTTATTATATTAAATATATACTTTATGATTATAATAAATAATAGAAAGAAACTGGTCATTCTATTATGTCTGATGGATAGACAAATAATAACAGAATATCATTTTTCAGTTTTGTGGTAAATATTATGATAGGGAATGCATTTATAAAATCTTTTTATACATTTGATATATAAAAAACTAGTGATAATTTTTTTTAAATGTTGGATTAAAGTTTTTCTAGGAAATAAAATGTTGTTCGAATACATAGTGATAATGCATGGAACTAAAAAGTCGCATGAGAGTTGTTGATTTAAAAAATAAATGATTTTATTTGAATTCTTATACTACTTATTGTATTTATTTAATGTTACAATATATAGAGATAAAATTTAATGTTTATAATGTGCTAATTTCTATAGGTGGAAATATCAAAAAAATTATCTATTCAATGAATAAGCATATTCCACTTCTAAAGGAGTTCACAAAAGTGATAGATTGGATTAGACTCGGTTTCACTTTTTTTATGACCACATAATTATGTTTGAGATTCCATGGTGAGAATATTTTTTCTCCAATAAATATGTTTACATATCCTAAATGATAGTCTAACTGGATTTCAAAAGATAATAATGGTATGACAGTTTAATTAGCTATGTTAGATCCTCACTTTTAGAGTAATGTTGTGACATGTAGAAGGGATACATTCCCACTCATTAAAGTAATTATTATAAATTCTATCATGATAAATCCACTATTGGATTATTTTATCAGTGGATATAATGAGAAAGGAAAACAATTAAGGATAATTTTAGTAAGACTATGAAAAGGTAACTCATTTATAGAGTAGTTTTTTATTACAATTATCTAAATTTCATTGAATGTTTATCTATTTTTTTATCATTTAACATGTATCTATCTTAATATTTAGGCAATAATTGATTATGGGTGGGTTGTTCAACTAAATAATCCATTTTGTGTTTCTCCCTATCATTTAAATAATATATTTAACTCTATATTCATAATTAAGGGTGGTGCGTTAGTAAAAATTTGAATTTATGATTTTATGAATGGATTAGTTCCCACCCAGGTGAATAGGGACCAAATAGATTTTTAGCTAAGCCATATTAAAAATATGAAAGGAATGTTTCCTATGGGTTTTTTTAAAAAGGATGATGGATGAAAAAACTTAGTGATTTATGGGATTTATATGGTGATTATGTCTGTGAGTTTAAACTATTTTCAATACATTTTTTAATCTTGAATTGTAATTCTTCTATATGTGAATGAAAATATATTGAATTTGATATGGTAATTTGAGAATTATAATTAATTTACTTAGATCAGTATTATGGGTTAATGCATTAAACTAATTTTTTTATTGTGTTTTTATATAGAGGAAAAAATCTTACAATAAATATAGATGAATGGTTTGTATTTGTTATTTTAAATTTAAAATGAATGAGCATAAGAATTTAAGTAAAAAATTTAATGATTTTTTTGTGTTAATGATATTTCATTTAACGATGAATGTGAAACTGAATCGGATGACTGCGAAATTGTTAAAAATGATGCGTAAAACATAACATTTGGTGATTTTAGTCCATATTTATATTATATGGATGTTTATTATGATATTAGAAATGATAGCCATAAATATGAATATGAGGATATTTATTTTAATTTCAAGTTGATTATGGTGTTAGTGAGGATGAGAATGATGATTAGGATGAAAAATGTGGTCTTTATGGTGGTGAAAGACTCAAATCTATCCATAATATTTATTAATTTTTTTACTTAAGATCTATTATACTACCATTTAAAATATTATTACTGTTAAATTATTTAGTTTTTAATTATTAATATTGAGATTATAACTTAGGTTTGAATAATATAAGATTGTTATTAGATGTACATGGAATTATTTATTATACAATATGAGTATATATATATATATATATATATTATTAACTATATATATATATTGGGTGGGATGATAGATTTTTTTTATTATGAATAGCTTCCATGTAAAGATGTTTCTTTTAGAGGAATATGTGAAAAATATTGAATTCATTGTTTAACGTAGTTAGGTTTGGGAACTCTAGTTGAAAAATATAGGATGTATGATGATATATTTTAATTGATTTTTAATTCTCTAGAGTGTGAGGATAGCCAATTTTTTACCATTAAGCCTAATATTTTTATTTTACTCTTGAATTGTATGTTTAGTGGGTTTAATGGGAACATTTATAATAGGGGGAATAATATGAAAGTTAATTTTCAGGGGGAATTTTAGAGAGTTCATACAGATGTGTCTGAAATTGGGTTCCCAAGGTCGGTAGTTTTCGTTAAATATTTTTATATCAGAAATATAAATGATATGAAATAATTTATGATTTTCTATATTGGAATGTGTTTGTGGAATCAAAAATAGTTTGTAACTATTGGTCGTATTGGGATTTAAAATATAGGACTATCTTGGGTTTATATATATGTAATTTATGGAGAGAGTATAATAAGGGGTGATGAGGGGTTGAGTTCTATATGGTGGGTGATTTATTGAATCCATGACTGATGGATTAATGCTCTGGCCAGATTTAAATTAGAGAAAATATGGAGGGGTTATAGGTGGAGAATTTATTTTATTTCTTGAGGTGATTTAAAATTTGTAACAATACCACAAGTAAATAATGTTTCAAGATTTAATTTTAGTGTGTCTGTAGCTTCTATGATGTCTATCATTAGGAATTTAATGGATGCTTTATTTATGAATGTGGGACATGAGGAAGGTATATTTTTGAGATATTTGGGGTGCCATGGGGGTTATATAAGTTGAGAAAAAGATGTGTTGTGGAATATAATTGTAGTAGTTTGAAGGTTTTGGGTGAAGCATGGTGGAATTCTAGAAGGTGTGTTTTTAAGGATTTAATTAAACTTCATCAGTCACAACTTTTTGGAATTGAAGAAAACAATTAAAGGGATATAAGTGCACCAATATCCCTATCATTTTCCCTCCTCAACAGTGGAATGTTAAAATCATCTCTCCCGTGACTTTATTTCTCTACATTATTTTTTTATATAAAATAGAATCTTATAATTCTATGAGTTTGACTACCTTGTTTGTAACTTCAGGAGATTTTGGGATCAATATGACACACATGTATCACTTTTTCTATGGGGGGATCTTGGAATGTTAAATTTTCATTCCAATGATAAATTTATTTTCATAGAAATATAATCATTACAAATATACAACATATAGAAAAAAATAACATTTTTGAGATAATGTCGCATAAAGAGTTATCTAGATGGTGTTGTGCTAACATCACAATCTACATGGGAAATATATACTATGATGGAATTGAATTTTTCATGTGTTAAGAATATATAAGGTTTTATTTATGTAAATCTATGAAACATGAATGTGTATGGTGTTCTGCTAGTGGCAGTTTCCATATAATTTTCATAGCTTTTATTGTATGAATATTTTCCTCCTACATTTTAATCTATATAGAATTATTCACCAAACCCCATTCAAGAATTTAATATGGGGAGATTTATATTAATGAAATATTTATAATTTTCCTATCCAAAATCCATATAGCTGTTGGAACCATGGCCATTCTTTGCAACAATTAGAGTATGGTTTCTGTTTTTTGTCAATCCTTATTAAAAGTTCACAATGTTTTCCAATAAAGTGATCATACATTTTAAGAAGAGAACATTATTGAAGTTGGCATCATTTTCCAGTGTTTGACCAATTTTTGGGATTAAAAATCGGGAAATGGGATAATGTGTGTTTGGAAAAAGAACTTGTGCGCAAAAGGGTAGGTGTGTTGGAGTGGTGCGCGAAAAACATGGATTGCATGCTAATTTGGTTTTGTGCACAATACTAAATGTAGGTTGGTTTTCTCACGAAAAGGGTGTTTTTGGATCAGAACGATGAAAAATGGCAAAGGCATGAGGTGCACAAAAAAAATCTAGAAATGTGCGCAAAAAATGATTCCTACCCGAAAAAGGATTTCATGTAGAATATGTATTTTGCGTGACAAGGAGGGGTTTTCCATGCCGGGGTTGTTGATGCCTATAAATAAGAGGTGACCCCCTCATTTAGCAGAGAAAAATACTTAGAGAAGATATGAGTTATGATGCGATTAAAAGGTGCATGTAAAGGGAGTTGCGTGAAAAAGTTTAAGTTTCGTGAAAATGTAGAGGTTGCGCATAAAAAATTGATGTTTTGCGTAAATTGTAAAGGTGCGTGAAAAAGTAGATGTTGTGCGTAAAAATTTCAGGTGTGCATAAAAGTTGATGTTGCGTGAAAATGTCAACATCGTGCGTAAAAAATTAAGGCAGCGCATAAAAGTGTTTGTTGCATGTAAAAGTGAAGGTTGCACATAAAGGGGGTTGGTGTGTAAAATACTTTCTACACGAAAATCAAGTATTGCGCACAAGAGTGAGATCTTGCGTGCAAAGGGTAGGTGTTTCATGAAATCATCAGTGTAACCTGTTTTCACATTCCGAATATCTGATTCAATGGTTTAGTGATTTCGAGTGCATCCTTTTTGGACATCAATGAAAACAGTGTCTTGTGATGAATAGAGACAAAGACTTCATTGAAAATCTATTGAAGAGACCATAAATTGAGTGGGACTACAACAAAGGATGTGAGCTAGGGGGAGTCAACGGGAGTGACCCAAGGGATGCAGTGAGTGTTCTCTGAACCTTTGTAAAGGTATTATGCCAGACATAGTGTGACTTTGACCAAAATTTTTAATTGAAAAACATGTAAAGATTAGTGGATTTCGGTACGACCAACACACTATCGGCGTATGATTCTTGGATGTAGCCCTTTTTGGTGAACCATGTAAAAGTGTTGTGTCAACTTCCTGCTATAATTTGTTTGACATATTTAACAAGTTACTACCAATGTGGGAATAAGATCCATAACTTTAAAAATAAATAGTTTACACCTTGATTCACCCTCCCCTCTCAGGGTTTTCCAAGGTCCCTCAATATCCCCATATGAATATATCTACTCATCTGCATGTTGATTTTATCATGAAAATAACATGTTTATAAAGAATAGATAATATTTTATTTTATTAGAAAATATAAAAAACATATAAATGAAAATATAATTGAAATGTAATTAACTATGCAAAGTAATATTGTGATAAATAATTTAATAATATTACTTAGATAATAAAAATATATAAAAACATCTAAATAAACTGTAATATAAATATATATACAATAATAATAAAATTAGAAGGTTTTACGAATACTAAAATGATTAAATAAGGCATATAACCACCCAACACTCTCTTATTTATTTATAATAATAGAAAACTCTAAACTCTCTACCTTTTTTAATGTATCAAAAAGTATAAATCAATATAACACTAAAAATTAATGCATAAAGGGATAAATATAGTACATCTCTCATGAAACCACATCTTCTTATTTATAAAACATGTATAAAGATAAAAGTATGATAAATATAATGGTGTTTCAATGTGATAACATAGGATGTGAAAAACAAACAATAAAGATATGACAATCGAGTGTACCTTATGAAACCCAACAATACACCTTTAAAAAAATGTTCTTGTATAAAAAATTATATTTAATGAACAAGACCTGAATAAAATTTTCATTGTAAGTAGTTATGTAACACATTAAAAATAAATAATGAATTTAGAAAATATAAAATAAACTAAAACTAAATTATAAGAATACTTAAACACGCTCCAATATGGTGTATTATATAATACTCAAAAAACATGGTACCTGACCAAGGAAGTGGCATAACCAATGAATCAAAATAAGTTACATGTTGGTATATTCCAACTAGGCACCTCAAAAAACATAACCTAAATATGTAAACAATATAATGTCTAAAAGGATTAGAAATAAAACCTTTAGAAACCCAAATTGAAAATTATTAAATATATTACATTTAAATACCAATTTAGAGAAAAAAGAATTATTATTTCCTTGATATTTTAAAAACCTCATAGAATAGTAATATGTATTATTGCAATAGATTCCTTATAGAAAAAAATTAATGGCAGAAACACAAATATTCTTACATTTGATAAAAAAATTCTTCCAAAATGCTTAGAATGTTTACCACTATATACAACACAATTCACCTTTTTTATGTTCGTTTAAATTTCATTAAATTTTGTAGATTTTATTTTCTATTAGTAAAATTAGATATTTCTTCATTAAATCATTTAAAATTCACATTTAATAATTAATTCATCATTTTTAAATTTTCAAACACATCATAAAACTTATAATTACTATATTATTTGTTATTTCTCAACATTTTATTTTATTTCCATTAATAATGACAAATCATCCATCACATACATATGTGTCAATCTAAGCTTCTATCACCCACATGTGAGTTTCATAAATTCATTAAACAAATAATCAAACATAAAATTAATTTATTTGTTATTTTATGTAATATCATATAATATAATATTTGAAGAAGATAGAGATGATAAAAAACTAATTTATCCATCTGGAACATATTACATTTTTGGTTTCCATTAATTAATACATGTTTCGCTATATTAATGTTCTAAATAATAATATATTAAACTATGTTATTTTTTCTTATCCTTCTTCTTATTCTTTTTATTCTTTTAATTTTGATAACTATTCTTTAAGTTTCAAAGTTAATAAATACAATAACATATTGGATTTAATTTAGAAGATATTTTATGCTTTTGATGTATACTACTTCTCTTCTTCTATTTATTTCCATTATAGATTTCATTAAAAAATTTGATCATATTTTATATCTTATTTAAATAAATAGTGGAATAAATTTTATCATATAAAGAAGAACATGAATAAGTAATAATGTTTTTAAAATAAAAACTCTTATTTTCTTATTATTAGCTTATATTTTTCATCAAAAGATCGTATTTAAAAAGTGATCCTATCATAACAACCATAAAATATTGATTGATTTTCTTACTTTCTTCAATGGTTGTATTTTGTGGATTTTATTTCATAGGAAGTTTATTTACAATTCCTTCATCCAATAATCACTCTTTATCATTTCACGATTCTCATCCATTCCACTCACAGTGTTTTCCAACTGATGGAACATCCAATAAACTATTCCAGTAATAAATATTCTAAATATTGATATTCTACTAACAAAAATCTAGGATTATATTCTTTTGTAGATTATTTTTACCAAAAATAGTAACATGAAAACTATTCAAATCCCATGATCTTATAGAAGAGAAGAGATATTAATGAATAATTTTTTACAAATTTAATAATAAAATATATTCATAAATTTGTAATTCAGTGTAAATTAATAAGAATCTATAGTTGTATGAGTATCAAGATAAACTATATTATATTTTTAATATTTTTCTATAATATTCCAATGTTTAGAAAAAGGTTTTTTAAATATGTCTCCATTTTTTCCCATATTAGTATTCATTTCCATAAAAATATGTTGGTATCAATAGAATTCATCAATCAGTTTAGTCTAATATTTTCTATAATAGAAAAAGATCATACCCTCACACTTTTTAGAGACAAGGATATAAATTAACTCAAAAATTGATTATATTTAGAAAAATATAAGTATATAATGAAAATATATCCCAATAAGAGTCTTCTCTAATACCAAAATTTATGTCATGGCCAGGAAGATGATAATTACTATAGGTGGTGGTGAATTTCTGGTCTTAATTTATGTATAGAATATAATAATTAAAGTGACTGAAATAAGTAGAATTAAGAAGACCAATAGATTAAAAAATTCAAGAAACAAATTGAATAATAAATGGGTGTCATGAAGGTAGTATAAAATATAATTATTTAAAAGAATTTAAATAAGAAGTAACAAATAATTATAGCAGTTTGGTAATTCTCTAATCCACTCATCACACACCAAAATTTAGGCTGTATGAAAATATACAACAATGTGTATTTTACACACCAATAAGAAAAACATAATTATAACATATGTATTTTATAACATAGAAGAGAAAACCCTATTTATGACATTTAAAACCTGGATAAACAAATCCAAAAGTATCATTTTATTGAATAGGAATATCCATATAAGTACCTTTTATTTGGAATGGTATAAACCATGATGATGAGTATATTTCAAGTCGTTTATATATATTAAAACAATTTTTAGTAATCTCAAAAAAAATGATAGAAATGAATTTATATAATATGATCATTTGTTATATATATGGTTTTCATCCATACATAAATAATAATATAGATTATTATCTTAAAAAAACTGGAAAAGTGTTCACGTTTTCCATAAACATTAAAAATATCCTTAACATTCATGTTTATTATTGTTACTTCTTGTTGATTCCTTGACGAGATTTATAAAAAACACCATGATGTTATCCTTAATAAAATTTTCCTCATTAATTGTATGTGTTCATCATTTGGGTTATTTGTATCTTTGGGAGAATGTATGTCCAATAAAATGGTAAAAATTATCACATGGATCACTTTTACTTTGGGAGAATCATGGAATGTTAATTTCTCATCCCTATGGTAAACAAAAACATTAGGAAATATTAACACTATAAATAGATAATTTTTAGATAATTCATAAAAAAAATAGATCATAGAACACAATACTTTCATGGGGTGTGGAAGAATCTAATTATTTATTTTCCTAGTGCATCACAATTTTTTACAATATTCATCTAACTTGAGGGCCTTCACTGTTATTCAAATACCGATTTGAATTAACCTAATCTAATTTTTTTTAATTTTTAAGAACAATAAAAAGAAATTGGAGAGAATGATAATATTAAAATTTACCTAACATTCAATTCAAAAAGAATAGAAAAAAAGAAAAGATAGATGTTGGACCTAAGGGGCTAGTTTAAAGTTACATCATTGTTGTAATACATATGCCTACGGGCCTTGTAAGGGTTCCACCTCACCCCTAGAAAGGTGGATTATCAAAATAAATAAATAATGAAGGCCTTTGTTCCATTGGAGGTTCCATCATTGTTCACATTTTTTGTCTTAAATTATGTTTTATAGCCCACTTATGAAATATCATTAATGAACTACTATTTTAAAATTATTGAGTGTTAATATATTAAATAGGAATTTATATATTATTCAAAACAAAAATATATTTTATCTTTAATTTATTTATAATAAAAAAACTAGAAAGGTAACATTTTAAGGCATTAATATATCTTATATATGATTTATCTACAGTAATTGAGTTTTCATAAATGACTTAGTAATAATATTACCTTTATTTTTATTTCTATATATATTTAACAATTTGGTTACACCTATTTTTATATAAAATTTCTAAAACAACATTACACATCAGGTTTCAAAAGGAAAACAGAATTTAAGATATTGTGGTGTTACACATCCACCGAAACAAATTTCCCAAAATCATCCATGAGTAATGTATGAAATAGGGCCTTGAAAAAACCATCACATATATAGAGTATAACATTGACTATTGATATATCATGAACTTTAATTCTATGATATTATCAATAATCATAATGGCAAGGTCCCTATCCCCTAAATATGAAGCACTAAAAAATCCCAAAAATATTGTTTGGCTTTAGGAAGAAAACATTGAAAAACCCCACATAGAAGGAAACACATAAAGATAGGTTGAATCTTTCGTAATATTTTATCTAAAACTATACATGTACATTTCCTCTAGAGTGTTATGTCAAGGTGAACCACTATGCACCATGACTACATATGGGTAGTCTTGACTCTTGGGTGAGAGTAGGTCCATTAGTACATTAGGGTAATATGCCCAACACTCTTCCCATGGAAGGGTAATCCTTATCAAATGTTAATATAATCCACATGATCATCCATCTATGGAATTAAAACACAATATCTATGTAAAGGTATCATATCACCAAATATAAAGGTCACTTCATCAATGCCTGGTCCTTAGAAGTGTAGACCATACACCTTCACAATTAACATAGGTGTAACAATATCAATGAACAATACTTGTAAGGTTCAACCAAAGTTCAAAAAAACTTAATAAATAAAATAAGGGTACGTATGTCTCACATAAAGGTGAAAAACCTCTATATAAGCATAAAATAAAATATCAATAATTATAAAAAAAACCTTATAAAAATAAAATAAAATGCATGAACAAAAAAATAATATGTATAAATGAGGTTCAAATAATATAATAAACAAAATATAAAAATAATTTTATTTTTTAAAATTTAAAATATCTAAATTCAATAAAATATGCACCTTAAAAAATGGGGTAGAAGTTTTTGAAGGCCTACACAAGCATATCCTATAACTAGTTCAATTATTACTCACCAAACAAACCTAATAACTATCATGATCATCCAAATATGATTGCCATTAGAATATACCCCTTTGGAACATGAGTTCCAACATAAACACATCTACTAAAATCAACTACTAAAACATTCTCAATAATAAAAAATAATCTATGAAACAATATTAAATATAACTCACACAATCACATACCCAAGATTCTATACACATACATATAACCAAACTAAACACATGCCATTAAAGGCCTCAGATATCTCTCCTGTACCTAGAAGACACCCAAGAACCATTGTATCCCTCAATCCCTCAATCAGAATAGGAAATAAGGAAAGAATACAATACACCATTAAAAAAATATAAAAATGTGAGATAGTTCTAATGAAATAAGTAAAATCAGTAGAAAACACACTTCAAGAAATAATAACAAGTTTATAAGACACATATCTCTTCTTGAGGCCAAACATATTTGACAACAGACTAAATATCTCCATTTCTTTTAATCGGGGTCATTTTAAAGAACTTATAGAGTAACTCCTAGGATCACATAATAAAGAAAACCTATAAATTTACTAAAATATACTCCAAGGTTCGTTATAAAGACTCATAGAATCTAAAATTCCTCACAACAAGGGCATACCATAATGTTTAAATCCATACTATCCCCAAACTTATCTTCATGGAACTATCCCTTATTGTGGCTAGTTTTTTCACAATGATAGTACCTAAAATTCCAAAATCATATACCATTATTCTTATCTTAAATTTTTTTTATTTTACGATTCAGACTAAGAATCTCTAGCCTTGATTTCACCCCACCACCCCCCATCCTCAAACCATGAATATAATGTTCCCTAGATGATACCCAATATATCACATTGTCTAATTTAATGGAATACATTCTATATATCATAAAATTAATAATAGAGTGAAATGAATTTTCTGAGAAACACAATAAAAAAACATGGTCATAATATGATATTTTAGTATCCACATTGAAAAAGTATAACACAATCTTGTAAGAGTAGTATAAATGAGTCCTCAAAGAAGTTCTAAGTATCATTTTCAAATTATATAGATGCATTATTTAATAGTCTTTATAAAAGAGACATATTCGTGTAAATATTATCAAGATTAAAATAATTGGCATAGGATTAGGTTTCATATACCAATTCTTGTAAGATTCTGTCACCTAGGGTCTACAATAATAGGAAATGGGACTCTTTCAAAATAGCAAGACCAATATCATGATAAGAGATCAAGGTCTCACTAGTATTATATACAAATGGGATTTTATAATTGGATCATACCAATGAATATTCAAGTCCAATATTGACAAGATGAGAAACTTTTTTAAATATCTACAAATTAAAATCACTCTCTCCACAAAACTTCTAAATCTTATTCTTAGTTGAGTTTATCTATAGATTCAGTAATATTATATTTGATACCAATTTTTATAGTAATTTTTTTGATATATACATAAGAACTTCAAGAAAAAAGGTAGCAATTAAATAACCCACCCAAAATGGGAACACATAAGTGATCTTGTGTACAAATGCACTTGAAAAAATGGGAGAAAAGAAAAAAAAACATAAGTAGTCTGACAAAGTTGAAAACCCAAAACATAAAAATTTATCACATGAAAGAAAAAACGCATGATAATTTATATGTTTTAGATTATTGTGGTCCATATCCACAACAAGAAACCCACTCCAATTCTCTTTATTATGTAACAAAAAATGGAATCATTAAAATATAATTTGAAAAAAGGGAATGAAGCAAAAACAAATAAAATATGGAGGAATAATATAATGGTAATTTAACAAAATAGAATAAGTAATATCTAACAAAAAAATAGGGGGGAAAATCAATACCCCATTACCAAGGATCTATCTCACATGTTGAAGTCCCTCTATGAACCTATAACCAATTTCCTCTCCCTTAGAACATAACATCGATGATCAAATCATTAAAAAACATTCCCAAAATAACTCATAAGAAATACTGACAACATGGCCTTCCACATGGTATCCCTTATCAAGAGCATCTCCTTCCCTATTGATTTTCAAGGCATTCACCTATCTAATCTCAACAAAAAATCCAAATTCAAGGGATCAAGTTATTAAATATTAAACATCAAACATATATAATAGCTCGAGGACACGAGTTTGTTAAATAATGTTCTAGAAGAAAACATTACAAAAACTGACATAGATGGCACAATATAGAGGTATGTTGAATCACCCTTGTCTTGGAAGCTATAACTAGCTACTGAAGGGTCCTATAATGTGATGTGTCAGGGTGAAACACCATACACCACGACTATACAAGGGTATCTTACACACCCATTTTAGGGTAGATCTAGTGTTCTATCATGGTAAAGCACCCGGATCTTTTCCAATGGAAAGAAAAACCCTACCTCACATCAAGTTAAGACTCTTGATTAGCTAGCTACATAAAGGTAGGAAAAACACCATGTAATGGTTTCACATGTCCTCGTGTAAGGGTTTCTTCATCAATGACCGGACCATGTAATAGTAGACCATACCCTCTCATACTTCACGTAAGGGTAACATTACCTATAAAAAACCACTTAAGGGTCAACCAGAAATCATATAAAGGTAATACCATTGAGCAAAACTAACATAATGTAATATACCACCGACATAAAGGTGATAACCCTAAAAATATTGGTAAATTAATATAATAAAAATTATAAACCAAACTCCAAGCATAATAAAAGAAATATAAAAATAATGAAGAAAAAAATTACATGCAGATATGAAAATAAAATTGTAAAATAAAAAAAACTAAAAAAATTAATTTTTATCATTTAATCATGCCAAAATTAACAAGTTGATTTAAATATTATAACACCTCTATGGATGAAAACATTGAATGAGTGACACCAACAGTAGAATAAAAAGATCAATGGTTGTGAAGGAAAACCGATGTCAATGGATGATGAATAGGGAACAAGATCTATAATTGAGAGGGGTTATGAATGAATGATTCATAGATTATATTAGAAATAACTGGGATATAATTGAGTTGATTTAGAGAATAAATAAGGCTCATATCTGGAAATGATATTTTTAAAATTTATAATTTTTGTTATGTTTTATGTTTATATAACTAAAATCAAAAATAGATTTTTAGTACTAATGATTGCATAAAAAATGTTAGAAACCTCATGTAATGATATATAATGTTAGTGATAAAATAACTAATGATAACTTTATTTAACATATATTAGGAATAAAATATGTTATAAATACATTTTTTTAAACTATTTTTTAACTTGTGCATCAAGAATGTGTTTCATCACTCTATCTGTCTCTCTCTCTATATTTGATATCAAGTCTAAGCCACTAGATGTCCCTATCACCCATGAAACCAACCATCCTTTATCCATGAATGCATCAAATGTAGTAGGCCCCACATTTATTTTCTCCCCCATAAAATCCATTGAAGTGGAAAATCCACTGATGTGAACATGACATACATTTCATGCCACAATGTTAAGCTCGCATTAATAACTCTATAAATCCTCCTTCCCTATTCCCATTTATCACCACATCTCCAAATAGCACATCAAAAGACATAAAAATGAAAATATAAATATTTAGATATTGTTATACAAAAATAAATATTTTTATAAAATAATATAATAATCTCAATAAAAATACATTTTAATAAAAATTTATAGTAGTAGTAACAATAAGTGATAATAATGATAATAATAATAAATAAAATAAAAATATGCAATTTTAAATACCATTAATGACAACTATAAATTAACAAAATAACATATGAGACTTAATTCTAGATATAATTATTTTTTTCTTTTGTATTAAACTATTTCAAGATTTAATTAATGAGGTCACATAATGTTATTTCATCTTATACTATGCATCAAACCGTCAATAAAATATTGATTTAAATATATATACCATCATCACATTACAAAATTAAAAAATTATATATGATAATGATAGATAAAATTAATAATTTTTTAATAAAAATAATAACTCATATTAATATATATTTTTATAAAAAATTGAAAAAACTAAAATATTATATACCTAAAAAATACATAAATTTATTAATCTGACAAATTAAACATGAGTATAAACATTATAATAAATTTCAGTGATATTTATGTGCATAAGGAACCTATGGAACACCAACCCCATCAACCTCACCATACCACAATGTCAACAAAACACACCATAATCCCATAATATCCTCTCAATGAATTCCACATCAAAATACTAGAATAATCCAAATCAGTAACATCTAGCTAATAAAAATTAATTTTATTAACAATATAAATCAAAATTCAATTCAATCTTCTTATGTCATCATTATTGAATCACGTTTTCATGGTCAAGACAATAATCATAAAAAAATATATCTTTTAAATATTTTTTTATTATCATACCATATTTTACTTATTTAACCAATTTAAAATTCGATTACATTTACAAACAAAAAAATTAAATCATAAAAATAATCATATCAATACAATCATGTGACAACAGAAAGAAGAAATCATGTAAAATATATTTGATGCTCTTCCCTTTTTAATTCATTGATCTATCATTGTTAGGAAAATTTCATCCCCTTTTCCATTGAGAATATATCATGATAATTTCACATTAAAAAAATAAATAAATAGGAGTGTACTTGAATCACCAACTTCAAACCAAATATTGAATGATCAAAATGAAAGTAGGAGAATAAAACCAAGTAGTTTTTTTGATAAACGTAAAATGATCCTTATAAAAACCTAACATCCACCACAAACACATTAATATTTCTTAAAATAAAAACTTAATGTAAAAACTAGGGAACTCAAGAGTATAAAATTGAAGAAGATGAAGAAATATATAAGGATTACCTTGATCAACATGAATCCACCACAAAAGAGATGAAAATATCCAAGGAAATTGAAAGCACATTTAAAGACATCATTGAAATCCCCTGAGTTAAAAAAAGATGAATAAAAAGAAACGAAGTTAAACTTCTAAAAAGTCACAAATTACTAAATAAAAAAGTAAAAATTACATATAATTGTAAAGATATAGTGGCCGATTAACCCGACCTCTAAAAGCCATAGTGATACCCTCTTATCTAATTATTTTCTAAAAAGGTAAATTGTAATGATAATATGTGAGAATTTTCAATCTTATAAAATACTTAAAAATATGTATAAATAATATTGAATGATATAATCTGAATTTTATTGATAAAATGATAAAATAATTCAAGCTATACATTAATAAACATTCGTTATTATTAAAGGAATATAAAATTTAAGTATACAAAATAAAATAGTCAAAAGGGAACAAGTACTTATAGTGGTGCAAGAATTATTTAATATACTAATAATAATCCTAAATATAAGAGGTATTAATGAGTAATATGATTTTAACATTTCACATATTTAGGAATAACCCATTTATAAACTATGTATTTTTCATCTTGGCCACAAAAAAAGTATTTGTGTCTTTTTTAACATGGAGACAAACAAAAAATGCATCCATTTATGTATGAGGAAGAACCACATACAAAGATTTTATATACTCTGGTATAAAACATAACTATGTTTATATTTAAACTTATTAGTATAATATAAAACTCTTTAAAACATGGTCAAAAAAGTAAATAATAATAGTAGAAATGATATAGACGATCATACTAGCTATGGACACGTATCCTTCTACCCTTAAAAGATTATATGGATGATGAGATTCCAAAAATCTTTAAATTTTTATTCTTCCAAAAAAAATAACATAAATTATCACATTCATAGTTTTTACTTCATATTGATTCCGTGACCATATTTATTGTTAACTCATCTAATGGATTCCTTGGTATACATTATTCGCATGGAAGAATATCTTCATCATGTGGGATCTTTAAAACAAATGTAGAAAAAATCAATATTCAACTTATAAAATAATATTAGTTTATTGGTGTACCCCACCATGTAAATTTAAATAACCTTCTAAATCAATTTATGTAAAAATTGACTAAAAATTAGTAGACTCATGTTACACATGTTAATGCATGCAAACTCACCATATCGGACAAGAAAAATAATAACTTCATTCTTATAAAATAAAAATGAATCATTATTTTTTATCTAAAAAATGAAAGTTAATTCTACCCTACATTCCATTGGGATTATTTTTTCTCTACATGTAATCCTTTCCCCACTACCTCACTTGAATTACACCATTTGTTCTTCTAGAACTACCACACACAAAACCCACCTCTTCGTTTATCCCCCAACACTACCTTACATGGAATAAACTATTGTATCTTGTAAGAACATAAAATCAATCATTCAAAAACACATACCATCATCCCTTCACCTCAAATCACACATGATATATATATATATCTATGTGTGTGTGTGTTTTTTTAGTGTTTCTTTGTTCTTTACCTTTGTTTCCCCAATATCATATCACACGAAACATCTCAACTCTTTAAATGTTGTGTGGAATGAAAAAATCTCATGGTGAGTTCAGATGTAATCAAAAGATTCGTCTATTTGTGTGAATGTTCATATTTTATAATTTATGTTATGTTAATTTCTTAATTTATTTTATATTTATCGAAGCCAATTTTAATGTGAATTATTGGTCTTTGGTTCAACTAATATAATTTTTCAGTCTAAAAAGTTATTATGATATTTTATCTAGATTTATAGTTGGTGTGATATTATTTCTAATAATTTTAATTTTACATTAATTTATATATAATGTATTCATTATCCAATCTAAATAATTATTTTTCCAATAAAATTGAAAATTGGAATGATCGTTCTTGAAAATTTGGTGTTGAAGTTAAAAACATGGGAAAAAAGTTATGTTCAAGTTCTATGATAATTTACTTTCAAGAGGGATTAATTGATTGCAAAAGTAATTGGATAAAACTAATAATGATAAAATTAACCTCTTAGAAGTTTTTAGGATCAAATAAAACAATATTGTTTTGGTTTTCTTCTTATGAATATGATAATTTTTCCAAAAATGGAAAAAAATATCTATGATATCGTGGATAAATTAAATTATTTTAGTTTATGGAAAGTTCATCTGATTATTGAGATCCTTTTGAAATAATAAATCAGAACTTAGTATAATATTAATTATATAAAACCTTCTAGGAATCAATTTTATTTAAAATGATTTTTGTAGGAAATAAATTCCAAAGTAGATAGGTTTTTTACACAAGTTTCATAACTTATACTTATGCTAAAAATTATGAATTAATGAAGATGATTGAAAAGATTTTTGTAAAAATAAATTGATTTAAATCCCCATTATATCATCATATAAAGGATGGTTATTTAATTAATTTTGTTTCTTACACAAAATATGTACTTGAGGATCATAAGAGACAATGAAAAGAAATAGATTATTCTATTATGTTTGATAGATAGAGTGATAATAAGAGAATATATATTTGTATTTTTTTGGTAAATAGAATGAATGTGACTACATTTATAAAATCTATTTATATATTTTATAGCTAAAACCTTTTGATAATTTCTTTCAAATGTTGGATGAAATTGTGAATTTTTTTTTTAGAAGAAAATGTTTCCCAAATACATAGTGATAATGTTTCCAACTACAATGAAACTTGACAGATGATGATGTTAAAAATAATTTACATTAATTTTAATCCATATGTATCTCTCTGTATTTATTTCATGTTATAGTATTTGCAGAAAGAAATTCAAAAGTTCATAAGGTTGTAATTTCTAGAGGAAAAAAGGTCGAAAAATAATCTATTTTAGGACAATGATTATTCTTTTCTAAAGGAGTTCACAAAATGGTGTGATTTGATTATATTATGTGTCAAATACTTTATGACTTAATACATGACTTTTGGGATACCATACTGAGCCTAAGGGTTCCCTGATGAATATGTATACATCTCTAGAATGGTCGTATAGTGGGTTTAAAAATTTTAAGGTGGTATGTAAGTGAAATTAGCTATTTTAGATGGTCAATTTTTGTATAATTTTGTGACATGTAAAAGGGATTCTTTCCTACTCATTAAAGTTCTTATTTTTTAGGATTATGACTGTAAACGACCCATGGTATTATTTTAATAATAGATATAATGATAAAAATAAACAATTAAGGATAATTTTAATAATAGAAGAAAAATGTACCTCATTTAAAGAGTTATTTTTATTACTATTATCTAGATTTCATTGGATATTAATCTGTTTTTTAACCGTTTAATATTATGTTATCTTACTATTTGGGAAATAATTCATAAGATGTTTTTTTACCAAAATAGGCCATTTCATGTTGCTGCATTTTATTTAAATAATCAATTTCACTGTAGTTTCATCTTTAGAGTTTGTATATCAATAAAAATTGATCTCTATGATTGAATGAACAAATTAGTTCCCATACATGTGAGGAGGGACCTAATTGATTTATATCTATACCACATAAAAACTATTAGAGGCTTGTTTGATATGGATTTTATAAAAAAGGTTAATGGGAAAAAAATAGACCCGGTGATTTATGGGATTTGTATGAGGGTGATTTACCTAAGTGGAAAAGGGTTACAGTCAATGTTTTAGTCTTTTACATCAGTTCTTATATATGTGAATACAACCAGAGTGTATTTGAGATGGTAAGTTTATAATGATAATTAATATGATTATATCAATATTATGGGTTAATAAAATTATCATAGTTTTCTATTTATTTAAAAAAACCTGATAAACCACTTACAATAAAGAAAGATGCATCATTTTATGTTTGTTATGTTTAATTTAATTTTGAACATGTGGAGGACTATAAGACATAAAATTAGTGAGTATCTTGTTTTTTATGATATTTCTTCATATGAATAATGGGTAACTAATATAGGTGCCTACAAACTTTTAAAAAATGAAAGGAGAAAATCTATATTTGATGATTATAATCCTTATTTATATGATATGAAAATTCATGATTATATTGTAAATGATGTCAATAAAGATAGTAATGAGGATTTTTCTCCATATCTTTAAGATTATCAAGGTTTTTGTGAGGTTGAGAATAATGATGAGGACAATAAAGAATGTATTTTTAGTGGTGAAAGACTGAAATGCATAAAGTTTCATTATTAATTTCATTACTTAAGTTTTACAAGACACCTATTTCAAATTATGGTACTATTAACTTATCATTTTTGTAACTATTATTTTGTTATTATAACTCAAAATTGAATAATATAATTTTGTTATTAGATGTGTTGGGAAATATTAATTATGAAGTATGAGTATATATATGAGCAAGGATGGATGGATTTTTGTTCTTGAAAACATATATTGTAAAGATGGTTATGCTAGGGGATTTTTTTGAAATTATTAAATTCATTTGTTAATGCAACTAGGTTTGGGAACTCTTACTATAAAATTGAAGATACAGTGGGCTTGTTGTTTTTTTCAATTTCTTTAATTGAGTTTTTAGTATCTAGAGGGTGATGTTGGCCTATTTTCTCACCAATAATCCAAAAATGTTTAGTTTATTCAACCATTATATGTTTTTTGGAAGTTATGGGATAATCTTTAATAGGTAGAAATAACATGAATGTCTTTTGAATGGGGAATTTCAGCTGGTTCATTATGTGGTGTCTATAATTGGGTGCCTATGGATGTTAGTTTTATTAAAATTTTATTGTATAGGGAATGTAATGGATTTGAAATTACTTCATCTTTACATAATCACATACTGTTATGGGGTTCTAGAAGAGTCAGTAATTTGTAGTCAAATGAGGATTTAAAGTATTAGTCAGAAATTAGGGAAAGTATAGAGGGATTCTATGTGGAGCTTTAAGGTCTTGTTAACAGGGTATTCAAAATAGGTTACAACACCTCCAATAGAGTATGGTGAAATATTGAATTGTAAAGTGTGAGTGTCTTCTAGGATATGAATCATGGGTCCTTGACTGGATGTTATCTATATATATGTTAGACATAATGAAGGTAGTAATTATAGTTGTTTGGGGGTACTATAAGGGGAATTCATAAGGGGAATACAATGTGCAATGGAATATAATTATAATAGTTGGATGGTTTTTTTTTGAAGCTTGGTGGACTCCCAAAAAAAATAGTTTCTAGTGATCTAATTTGACATAATTCGTTAATGATTTGGGTATTAAAGTTGAACTATAAAGGGATAAAATTAGACTAATATCCCTTTTATTAAACCCATATATAATTAACATCTTAAATGAATCACTCCAACAACTTTATTTATCTAGATTATTTTTTTTTATTTTTGAAGTGGAATCTTATACGTCTATGAGTATGAAAACTTTGTTCATAACATTAGGATATTCTGGAAATTATTCAACTCACATGGATAATTTTTTCATTTAAGGGATCATGGAATGTTAATTTTTCATCCCAATTTTAAATTTATATGCTTAGAAAGATGAAAATTACAATCATACAAACTATATAAAAAGAAAATTGTTTGAGATAATGTCACATAAGGTGTCATCCTGATGGTTTTATGCTGAGAACACAGTCTTAGTGGGAACTTTCTACGATGATTTAATTGATATTTGTGCATGTCAATAACATATATGGTGTTCTGTATGTAAATATATGAATCAATAATGTGTATGGTGTTCTATTAGTGAAACTTTCCATGGAATTTCTATAAATATTATCGTATTAATGTTACCTTTACACCTTCTAATGTGGGTGGAATGAAGCATTTGACACTATCCAACCAATTGACATTGGGATATTTATATTAATAACATTTATTTATATTTCCCATTAAAAAACCATATAAATCCATATTTACATATCTCCCCATGTTCATGTATGTTTTCTCATAAAAATAATATCACATGCCTATAATGAATACTTAATAAATGGTTTTCTAATAAATTATAAAAGCACTATAAAGGAAAATATAATTATAATATATTAAAGTTGATAATGGAAAATTTTACTAAATATCTATATTTTATTAATTATATAATATAAATATATAAATACAAAAAAATCACCAATAAGACAAATATATATGATAATAACAAATAAGGAAGGGTTTTTTATTATTAAAATAATTAAATAATGGGTATAACCACTAAAAAGTCTCTCATGTCATAATAATTATAAAACACTCATAAACTCTCGCCCTTTTGTAAGTATAAAAAAGGACACAACCTTATAACACTAAACATGTAATCATGAAGGAAAAAATAGTACTTCCCCTTTGAAATGAAGTCTTACCCTTTAGAGAATATGCATAAACAAAAAAGTATGACAAATATAATGGGGTTTCAAAGTGCAAAAATTTTAAGTGAAAATAAAACTAGAATGAAATGAAAATTGAGTGTATCCCATGAGTCCCAGAATTATACCTTTGAAAATATGTGGATATCTAAAAAAGAATATTCCGTTAATTAACACTAATTTTTTTTATTTAAATGTGTTATGTAACACAATAATGATTAATAAGGAATTTTAAAAACAAACAATGAATAAAAATGAAATAAGAAAAACATTTCAGCAGAATCCAATAAGCTATATTAGTTGAAACTCTAAAAACATGGAAACTAACTAAGAGAATTGTTTAACTAGAGAACCAAATCAAGCTATAATTTTTTATATTCCCATTATCCATTAAAAAACACACCACCTGAACTTGTAAACTATATTAGGTATAATAGAATTTAAAATAAAACCTTTAGGAAACCAAAATTTTAACGTATTAAAGAAATTATAATAAAATATATATTTAAAAATAAACTACTTATTATTTCCATGATATTTTACAACCCTCAAAGTAGAGTGAGATGAATAAATACAATAGATTCTATATAGAATAAAATTAATGGCAGAGAAAACATATTACATTTGATAAACAATTTTCTCTATAAATCTTAAAATCATTATAACTATATCTAATAAAATTCATTTTTTCCCAATTTTTTCAAAATAATTATATTTTGTAGATTTAATTTCTTATCAGTTAACTTTTGTAATTCTATATTAGACCTTTATACATCACTTTTAACATTCACATTTTCCATTATAGTAGTTTCAAACTCATCCTAAAATATATCGTTACTACAAGAAGTGGTATTTCTCAAATTTTCAATCTATTTCCTTTATCTTGGACATATCATCCATCAAAAACTTGTGAGTCACGTTTAGGTTCATTCACCAACATGTAAGTTTCATAAATTCATTATACAAATCATCCCACATAAATTTAAATTCTTGATATTTTTTAAATAATATCATATAATATAATTTATGAGATAAATTAAGATGATACGTAAATACTTTATATATGAGGAACATGTTAACTTTTTTATCTCACATACTAAATTTTTCTATAAATTCATGTTATAAATAATAATATGTTGAACTAAGTGATTTTTTCTTATCCTCATTGTGATTATATTTTTCTTTTCATTTGTATAATTAATCTTAAAGTGTTATAGTTAATTATTACAATAAGATAAAGTATTTTATTTGGTATTAAATTTATCCTTTTATGCCCACTACTTCTCTACTTATATTTTAAAACGTCTTTTATCATATTTTCTATGTCCTTTATATCATTAGTAGAAGTACATATATCATATGGTGAATAAATTTAAGAACTAAATATTTTTTAAAATAATCACTATTATTTTTATTATTTTTACACTACATTTTGTATCTAAAGATCATATTGGAGAATTTATCCTATCATAACATCCATAATATACTCAGTGATGTTATTAATTTCTTCAATGGCTAAATTCATTGAATTCCAATTCATTGGAATTTTATTTATAATTCTTTAGAACAATAATTATTATTTATCATTTCACTATTGACATTCATTCCATTAAAAATATTTTTGAACTGATGGAACATCCCATCAACTATGTCAGTACTAGGCATTCTAAAATATTGACATTCTACTAACAAAATTCCGTGATTTTATTTTATTTTTATATTAATTATTCCATGAAGTATAACATGAAAAAATATTCAAATTACATGAGATATTATAACTGAATAAATATAAATGAATACATTTTGAAAATTTTAATATTATAATATATTATAGATTTTGTAATTAAAAATACACTTATAAAAATATTTACTACGAAGAGAATCATGATAAACTGTGGGCTATATATAATAATTTTCTATAATAATCAAATATTTAATGAAATGGTTCTTTATATATGTATCAATTTATAATTTACCATATTAGTGGTAATTTTCATCAAAATATGGTGGTAATAATGTAATCAATCCATCATCTTAGACTATTTCTTTCCATTATAAAAAAACATCTTTCCCTTACTATTTTTAGGAAGTAGAATATATATTAACTAAAAAATAGATTATATTCATAAAAAAATATGTATTTATAGAAAATATATCCTAGTAAGATCCTTCCATGATACAAACTATTATATCATACCTAGGTATATGATAATGATAATAGGTACAGGTGAATTTCTAATCCCAATATTTTTTACAGTAAGTAAAAATTAAAGTAAATGATATAAATAGAATTATGAGGAAAATATATTAAATAATACAAGAAAAAAGTTAATAATAAATGGATTTTATGATAGTAGTGGAACACATATGAATTTATAAGACAGTAAATAAGAAGTAACAAGGATTTATAGTGGTTAGGGAATTCCTTAATCAAATTATCACTCTCAAATTTAGGAATGATGAACATATACTATGATATGTATTTTTTATACCTAGAGAAACAAACTAATTATAACCTTTTTTCTACCTAAAAGAGAAAACCCTATTTA
This sequence comes from Viscum album, assembly GCA_963277665.1. Classification (NCBI taxonomy): domain Eukaryota; kingdom Viridiplantae; phylum Streptophyta; class Magnoliopsida; order Santalales; family Viscaceae; genus Viscum; species Viscum album. The sequence continues at coordinate 903,285,929 of OY728166.1, read as the reverse complement.
TGATTTATTAAACCTAGAGACACAAATAGAAAGTATAATTTTATTTAAAAGGAATATTCATAGAAGTAAATTTTGTATGAATGGTATAACTCATGATGATGAGTATATTTTAACTCATGTTTCTATAGTGAACCTATTTATAGTAATCTCAAAAAAATAATTGATGAAAATGACAATTTAGAAGAGGATTGTGTTATCTATGGGTGGAATTTATCCATCCTTTTATAATAATATATACAATGAACATAATAAATACTATTAAAGTGTTATTTTTTCATTAATTTAAACAAATATCATTAGTATTCATGTTAATTATTTTTATTTCATGTTGATTCATTGACTATATTTATAAAAAAAAATATTTCAGGATCTTCTTGTCATACATTGTTCTTGAAAAATAGAAATCATCATCATGTGAGATCTTCATAATTTTAGGAGATCATGGGATCAATCTAGTGGTACAAATTATCACATGGATCACTTTTACTATATATGGATCATGTAATGTTAATCATTAGTTCCTATATTAAATGAATACACAAGGAAATATGAACATTATAAACATAAAACCAAAACAAAAATATAATATTATTTAGGATCACATTATGGTAGTTTTTATCCGAGTATCACTTCTTATGTTGCTTCATCAAATAATTTTTTCAAATTTATGACCTCTTCATTGACTTAAAAACACCATGTTTGATGTAATTCAATTAATAAACTAGATAAATAGTTTATATTTTCCATTACAAAACTTCTGAAATTATCTTTTAGTATTTAATATCCTTCATAATGATTTCTATATCCTCTTGTTATATTACATAACTGTAATTTCATTAATAAAATTATTTTTCAGATACAAAAAATAACAAACTCAATATATTAAAATGTGTTGATAGTTTAAGGGTTTATATTTTCCAAAATAATTATATTGGTGTATGACTTAAATAGTGAAATTTTTTTATGAACTATTATAAAAATTTCCTAGAAAATTGATTATAAAACCTGCCATGTTTTGATTCAATCTTGTATGACATAGATTTATATATTTTCATGTATAGAATCATTAGGTGGTCATATATGATTTTCAAATGATATAAACATGTAATTTAAATAGTACTAAATATGGTTTCAAAACTACATATAAAGAAGGACAAAACATTGCATTGTAATGATCATGGTGTTATACTGATATCACATCATATATGGGAACTCATTACTTCATTGGAACAACTTCATTAAGTGCATCAATAACATATAAGGTTTTGTTTATGTAATTAAATTCATCGTTATCATATATATTGTTAGTAATTTTATTTAATTAAAGGGACCATTATTGAATTCATTGTGTAAATGTCACCTTACGACCTTCTAACATTGGTGGTGTTATGAACCTGACATTGTACATCTGATAGATATGAGGAGCATTATATAAATATTTCTATCCTTTAATCCCCTTATAAGATTCATATATACCCATTTACATATATCTCCCCATTTCAATTTTTATTTTTATATAAATAATATATCATATATATAAATTAGAATATAATATTCAGTTTCCTAATAAAATATGAACAATTATTTAATAGTTTATATAATTGTAATATAATAGAGTAGAAAATGATTAAATGAACTAAAATACTTCATAATATTTCTTATATTGAAAAATATAAAAAAATAATTTAAATCATACATTAATGAGATGTATATGATAGGAATAAATAAGGGTGGGATTTTTATTTATTAAATAAGTAAAAAAGGGGTGTGGCTACTCAACATATATCTCCTCTTTAACTCGCAATCAATAACCATAATAATTTTAAGTTATCAAAAAACATTATAACCTAATACACCCTGTTACACCATAATGGAATAAATATCAAATTTCATGGCCCAAAATGTAACAACCATGTTTTAAGAGACATCTTCGTAGTCATCGTCTTCTTCTTCATCATCATCATCATCATCATCATCATCATCTCCATCATAAACATTATCATTTATATAATTTTAATGAATGTTTATCTATTATTTTAAAATGATTAAAACATGATTATGACATATATCCTACATGATATGAACCAAATTAAATACACTTTAATCATTCATAAGTGTTACATTACAACAAAATAACCTAAAACTAAATATTTTACACTATGGATTACTACTCACCATGGTAGATGTAAATTCATTAATGATGAATAAATCAATAGGGGAAATATATAGAAAATAATAAAATATTCAAAACTATAAAATATCACAGATTATCATCAACTTTGAGGATAACCAATAGACAAACTAGGTCTAAAATGTGGAGAATCAATATGAAAGGAGAAAGTGTTATTAAAAAATATATAATATTAAATAAGAACTATATCTTGTGAAGTGAGAGTGGACTGAAAATTTGATTTAGTAAGTATATATATAAAAAACAAATTATTTCTAGTGAAAATATGGTCATTACCAATATACTCATTACAAATATGGGCATTTCAAATATAGATACTAGATATACATCCATGATATATACTAATGTCATGTATTGTAAAAAATTGAACTCACAATAAAAAAATATATATATTAAAATATTGTAAATATATATATTTATATGTCACATATAAAAATTATTATTATAAATATAAAATGATGTATATCTATATATAATTCAAATAAATATTTCAATGTCAATGGAGTAGTAAAATTAAATTTTATAATATAAATAATTAATTAATGGTATTTCTTTAAGTGTATCAAGTATAAAAGAAATATTTATTTTCAAATATCTATTTTATTATGTATTGTATTTTTTGTTATAGAAAATTAAATCTATAATTTTATAATATTTTTATATATTAACTAATACATAAATATTAAAAATTTATATGACATAATATTAAAAACTCATAACATTTAAATATGTTATTTTTTAATAAATTAGTTTTATTAGAACTTATATTTTCTATTTAAAAGATAAATATATAAATTTTAGAATTTTATTTTTATAAAGTATACTTAATTTTTTAATTCATTATTTAAAATTTACATTAGAATAAATTTTTGAGTTTTTTCTTCAATAGTAAAAAATTTAGGTGAATAGTAAAAATATCGATTTTATTAAAAACTATCACTTTTATAATATATGAATGGTTTAAAATTTTATGTGAAAAATTTCTGATAAGAAAAATATTTTATAATGATAAATTAATTATTTTAAAATACTATGTTCATATATAAAACCCACACTTAAAATTTAATAAAATTAAGGGAATGTTATAAAAAACTGATTCTCATTTGTTACTCTTAATAATATTTTTCCATTGTGGAATTATATTTTCAAATTATTATATTTTTAATTAAATATTATTTTAATAATAATCATCATTTTAATATCAATATAATCAATAAAATTGATAATTTTAGTGAAAACATAAATCTTATGCTTAAAATTACACTCTTTAAAAAAAAGGGTTCTCAACGTCACATGCACTCTTATTAAAATTTAATTTTATAACATTGAGAAATTTTATATGATAAATTGGATTTAATATTTATAATTATTAGTTTAAAATTATCTAATTATATTATATTATTTTAATTATTTAAAAATAAATTACATTGTTAAGAATTAGTAACCTAGGTAGAAAACAAAAATGGTAAAAGATAAAATCTAAGAGTAAATGACATAAAAAATATAATTTTTTTTAAATGTGTTTTTGAGGATTTATATAAAATAATCATTCTAATACTATATTATTTTAAACATTTTATTAATATTATTTATGAAACATGTTCTCTCTTTTTATTAATGTGTTATATGTGCCAAAACTTCCTTTCTCTCCAATTATACATGAAACCACCACCCCTCCACCTCTCTACACATCCAAATACCATAAGTATCAACCCAAAAAATAACATAATATCTACATAACCATATCACCATTTATTATAAGAATTTATTTTTTTATAATAACAATCTAATGTTCCATAAGGTGGTGAGAACATGAAAAAATCCAAAGTGTGAGGTAATATTTTCAACAACACATTCTTAATGTTTTTCTACTTCTACTAACAAAAAAAATTTATAACCATGATATTATTAAATGATTAGTATTATTAATATTCTATTATTTTTTATACTAATTTAACTTCCATTTTATACCTTCCTCTAATATTATTATTAAAAATGAAAATATCGCCACTTGTGCATGAAGACTACCGCCACCATGAACAACATGTTTAATTTTCCATCACATCCATTCATGCATGGTTTAAAAAAATTAAGAAGGTAATATTATATTTATAATATTTTAATGATTCAAAAATTAAAATATATATTATCTTGTACCTTTCTTCTATTCTGAAAAAAATGAAACTATCATCAGTGTGTATGTACGGACTACCACCTCCATATAATGATGTTTTGATTTAATTTTCCATACTGGTTAACATGGGAATAAAAAGAATTGATTTTAATATATATAAATTTTTTTTAATAAACCATTAAATGTCTTGAATGATAATATTATACATTCCTTAACAATCATTAACAACAAACTTTTATATTAAATTTGACCAATAAAAAGGACATTTCAATGCAAATTTTCAAATTTGAGCCCATTCATGGAAAAACAATATAATTTAATAAATTATTATTTAATATAATAATAAATTGAAAAATAATATAAAAATATTGAGTTTCTGAAACATGTTTATAACAATTTTACCTTGGTCAATACACTGTGAATTGTTCTGATAAATTGACTAAAGAACTTCATGAAATAGACATAAGTTCATACAATGTAATAAATTAGTAAAACATAATGATAAGTAGTACTTTAAAAAATGAAATATATATTTTTATTGTTCATATTAATGTTTTTAAAAAACTAAATTTTATTATTTAGGAATCTAAGTTTAGGTGTAGAGATATTTCAGACACAAGGTGAGGGGTTTTTGTACATCCTTCACGACTTTCAAATTACATATTGTGTTTATTTTTTATCCCTTTTATGTAATAATATTCTCAAAAACCTAATATATATTTTTATATATTTATCTTTAATATATTAATATTTTAATATTTTTTTATTTATGGGTTATACTTGTTTTTAGTTCCCTTTAAAATCATCACTTTTAAGTAAATCAACTTTAAAGTAACCTTTATATTTGTTCAACCACATTTAGAAACAAACCCACCAAATGTTTTTAAACCATTAATAGCTTCTAAAAAACTCATTGTTTTATATTGAACCATCTTGGCTCAATCCTAGTTTTAGGGTATACTATTAGGTCTCACTGGGGACTTATTATGAGATATAATATGAGAGTGGGGAGGGTGAATCATAGTATGTTTGTCAAGTAAACATAAACACTTTACCTTAAATAGATCACTGGTCTATTGGGATATTTACCTATTCAGATTATGGTTCATATAATTTTCTATTTTGATTAATTATATTAAATTACGTCTCTAGTTTCTTTTCCCTTACATCTAGATATTCATTTAGGTTTCGTGATGTGCCTTTTGTGTGCATCTAGAAATTAAATAGGACACAAATAATTCACTTGGTTAACCCTTATTGGAATACATCTAAGGATCATGAACTGAAAATGTTCCATCATTAAAAAATATACTATTATCACTGATCAATAGTGGTGCTCGTGTTTGTTCACTCATTTTCTGGGATAACATCCATACATTGTCTTGTGTAAACTCACTATCACCCAAGGCTCACTACACTAACTTTTGTTCATTGTCATTATCTGATCCCAAAAATATTCCTCTTTCTTTTCTCAGTACTCTGTGGTAGGAACTCTATATAGTTTATAGACTCCTAGGTCACTTTTTCATAATCAGTTGCATGATATTATCCTAATTTATATATAGATGTGTTGTAGTTTTTTGGGATACTTTATCCCATATTATCGATCATCTTCTTCTTGAAAAAATTTTCCTATTTCCAAATAACATAAAAAATTCATCCTTCACTACACTATAGTGATGAATTATTTATATTTTTAAAGACTATTAACAGATATTAAATCCTTGAATCCCTTCACTAAGAAAACTCTTTCCCTCCTTCTTCTTCCTCTGTAGACACACTCCAAATCCATCATCCTCTATTTCATGAATATGTGATGTATATGCACATAGACACCCTCAAATTATCTATATTGGCCTTGGTGACATTATTTGTTATTTGGTATATCTCATTACAAATAAAATGACACATATATTCACATAAATGGTCCATTTTATTTACCCATATAAATCCTTATTTATTTCCACAATCTCCTTAAATTATGAATCATTAAATTAGAGATAGATTAAATACACCTATAATCCTTTAATAGAACTCGTATTTTGTAATCCACTCTATAAAGTGAATTCCCTATATTCTAGAAATGTATGAAGTAATTCCTTAAAAAATTATTTGAAATTTCTCATTAAGTGTTGGTAATAACATCCATAAATCCAAAGAAAATTGTAATTTATTTTCTTCATATCAGTAGATTCAGGCACCAAAATAGATTGTTACATGTCATAGTGCAAAACTTATGGCCATTTTTCTTTAATAATTCCTTCACCATGTGTTTGGTATCCTCATGATTGTTTTTCAAAGGATTTAATTCTTTGACCTATGATATCTATAATGACCATAGTGTGGCTCTTAGTGGATCATAGGTGAATTCTAAGTTCACCACCCTTACACCCATGGTGTTATATTCATGTATTTTTCATTTTTTTGGTCCTAACATTATTTTATATATCTAGTGATTTTTTCTATGAAAATATTATTTTTTTATGGATAGAGGGTGGTACACAGTTGGTGAATAGTTATTTGAAACCATGTGTTATCCCTCCACAAATAGTTTTTACCAGATAGTGGCTCTGTATAGGCCATATGGTTTGGTTCAAAACCATGCACTGAGTACCAACAAGCTGTGCGATCAATAGCCATTATGAAAGTGGTGACTGTATGGTTAGAGCATGGTCTGGAAGATAATGTGGCCAAACCTGCAACCTTCCCATGCTTTAAAAAATTTCAAATTCCAAAGTTACCCTTCCCTGATGATAACCCCATTTCACTCTTAATTTTCCCCATTCATGGTTATCTAGACCTTGGAACACCTCCCCTACACACCCACTCCCTCTTATCTATATTTTTGTGTGGATTTGATCTTGAATATTAAATGAGACTCTAATTATGTGTCTCTTATTCTTCTCCCCTGGAAACTTTTTTATTTCTCCATGGGTTTTTTTTCTTCAGTGGTTTTGGTGAACTAATGTGGGATGATTCAGAAATGTTTGGCATGGATACTGATATTGGTAGTGTTTTATCACTTCAGTAGGATCTGATTTTCTTTATTCTTGTGTTTTCCAATTATATTGGGTGATTTTAAAAGGAAAGTTTGGAGGTTCTTTTTTTTTTCTTTTCATGATATTTCAAATGTGGTTACCCCTATTTTTACAAGTTTTATAAAATGGTGTATGTATTAAAATGGGGGATTTAAAATGTTTTTATGTGTGTAAAGTACTTGAGATGGTATATCACTTTTTAAATTCATAGAAATGGTGTTCTAGGTAGGTTATGTGTTGATTTGTGGGAAAAAGCAAATTGATGATGATTCGAGATGGAACAAGAACTTGGGAACTTAGGGTACCTGTATATATAGGCTAGGGACCGTACCTAGTGGTGCTGATAGGTCCATGAATCTGAATCAATTATAGTATTAAAAAAAATATGACTAAATTATGTGATAAACATGGTACCACTAGACCTTGGGTTTCATCCCCTCTACTGGCTTGTGTATGTGATGGTATTTTTGTACGGTCAATCATCAAGGTAAGATTCTTCTAGAATCCTAGTAGTCCAGCTACCAAGGGTCTCCAAACACATTATACTATTTTATTTGTATTATATTTATTTTATATGATTTATCCATTTTTTATTAGTTAAATAATTTTTATAAATGAAAATGATTTCTTTCTTAAAAAGTGGAGTTTTTGTTTTATATTTAATGGATATTCATGGAACATCTTGGTAGGATCCTACTGGAAAAAGTGATTTCACATGCTATATATACCCAATGGGTGTATATATATATATATATCTTATGTTGTCTAATTCAAATAAATTAAAGTCCTTATTTAGTGGCGATGGTTTTTTGTTTCAATCTGATTTCTTTTGGTGATTAGTGATGGTGGTGACATGGTTGAGGATGGTCATCATGTCATGATGAGGTTCCTTTTTCTTATTTTTGTTGGTCCCTACCATTTTTCTCATTTTTTGTATTTATTATTAATGTAAATGTAACTTGAAACATACAAATGAATCTTTTTTTTGGCCTTTTTATGGATGATGGTTTTTTTCTTGGGAATATAGCATCTTTGATTATTATTCTCATGGGAAAATCATCCCTAATGAATTTATTTGATTCCCAAGAACTAGTTTCTAGCCCGAGGGGATTAGTAAGGCCCTTTGTTCCATTCAACAAGCTAGGTCAGGCATCAGGTTGGAAGTAATCCTGATACGGTTCATTAAAAAATGGTATTAGAGGTAGGATTTATCATTATTTTGGGTCTTTTAATTTTGGAAATTATAGATAGAAATGATCAAAGACTGTAAGGGATTGAGGTTTTAGTTATGAGTGGGGTATTTGAAAAACACATATTGTGGAAGGGCTTCAGATTCCATGGTATGTTAGGAATCTAATTTGAATCCTCTCTATGGTGTGATGCATAAGATACTAACTAGGCATGTGCACTGAGGTGGGGTGGGTCATTTTAAGTTGTTTTTTTCAATTTTTTTGTTTTTTTATGTTTATTTTTTATAATATAGTTGTTGAATTTTTTTAGGATCAATGTTATTATGGGTTAACCCTCATGTTTTGGTCTAATGTAGTATAATTCAACCTCATACACCCCATGTACAATTATTGTAGGATATCCTAGAGAGTTCTCCCTCACTCGTTGATCATAGAATAATGGAGGTATTAGTTCATGCTATCAATGATTTGTATTAGGGAGAGGGATTTGGTCCCATGTAGGTTAAATAATCCACACTCGGTTCACTAACAGATTAGGATTAGTTTTTTCATAAGCAAACACTTCTTAATTATGGTGATGTACATATACCAATGAGGAGAAATATTGGGTGAAAAAGTATTATTGGATCTTGGAGTTCCTTGTAACTATCAACACTATAAATGAAAATTGTCTTGTTTTTTTTGTGGAATTCCCCAATCAAATGTGGTTGGAGTTATTGGTTTATGTATGGGATCATGAAAAGAGTATAGAAAATAAAATCAAGGTTATCATTGATGATAAGTACATCCCTGATAATTTAACCCACTCTATGACTTAGTAATTCCAAGATCTCTCTCATGGATAGACATTGGTGATGGAGTTTTCTAGTCATTTTACAAAGCTAGATAACATTTATATTGGGTTATTTTCCTATGAAAAGATTATATTTCAGTGGTTTGACATGGGGTTGCTACTAGATATTCTATCTCAGGACATCTTGTTCAAGTTGATGACTTATACTAAACTAATCAACCAAGATTTGATGGTGGGGACTGATCAGGTTGGTATGTCAAAGTTGTCTGGGATGATTCCATTGGTGATGCATAGTGTGGATGACCCATATTACAAGAAACAAAAGTGTGAATATCATGGGAAGAAGGGTGTTCATAGTTATGGATAACCACCCTGGCCACCTTTATCAATAATTGTATATGGTATAACTATCGTGTGTCATCAGTGTAGGATTTCAGGGAACAAGCAATCCACATTCCCAAGTTCCACATAGCTTATTCTATCACTATGAATTTATGGTCTATCTAAAAAGTTTTGTAAGGTTTCCATCCTTCTCAGAGGGGTGTATGATCTAAAACTACAAGGGGAATAATAGCTCAGTCTTATGTATCTGAATCCAAGGGGAATCATTCTAGAAGATTTTAAAAAATGGATGGGTCTTAATTTAGTAAGAGTATGTCTAAATTAGTTCCAAAAGTTAGTAGTCAACACTGATAAATGTGAGTCACCTTTGTACTTTAAACCGGGCACTAGTGGAATCAGATATAGGGCCTATGACGGTTTGAGGTGTTTTTCTTGTTGTATCATCTATGGTGATTTATTTTTTGATTACAAGTGATTCAAATTCATTAATTTCTAATTTCATTCGGGATATAATGAAACTCCTAATAAATATTATTTCATATAACATGGTACTAGTTACACCTCTTGGAAAAAATAATGATAAAGGGTTTTTTATTTCATTCTTTTGTTATCTCCTTGTCATAGGTTGTGTTAGAAAGAGATTTGATTATATAGTATATAAATAATTTTTGATGTGATACTAGGGATAAATTGGATAATGTTCATTAAATCCCACATTTATTTCAATTTTTGGCGTGTAACATTCACATTCACCAATGGGAGCACTAGATTTTTTCAATGGTAATGGGATCCAGGGCCAAGACTAGTTGGACATCCACTTCTAGAGCCAAGAAAGATTATTTTATAGGTTTATTATCCCTTATTGGAATATGATGGAAAATTATTGGAGAGTAAGTTACCATATGTGGTGGACAAACTCCCTAATATATTTCTGGATGATTTTTCAAGTTTCCCTTGGAATAGGGTATGGAGTTCACCATCAAATTTGAACTGGGGACACAATTGAGATCTCTTCCCTCATATCATGTACCCGCACCAAGTTAAGGAAATTAAAGATATATTAAGTTGATTTTTAATCAGAGGGGTTTATTCATTTGAGGTTCAATCCTTTGGCCTCTCTAATATTTCTTTCTAAGAAGGATGAAAAATCACTACATTTGTGCATTGACTAACAGAATCTAAACTAGGTCCTGATCAAAAATAAATACTAATTTCCCATATTGATGATCTATTTGACTAACTCAAAGGATAAATATGGTTCCTAAACATAATCCTCTAATATAGGTATCACCATGTATGGGTGATAGAAGATGATGTTTTTTAGACTGCTTTCCAAAGCTAGTATGACCATTTTTAGTGTTTTGTAATACCTTTTGGATTGATGAATTCTCCTTCATTTTACATGTCCCTTACGAAGCTGGTGTTCTATAAAGTTATTTAATCCTTTATCATGGTGTGTATTGATAGAATTTTGGTTTATTTGAAATCAAAATGGGGATACATAAAGTGTATGAGAGTTGTTTTGGGAATGCTGCAAGATCAATTCCTCTATGGTGAGATTTCAAAATAATGGTTTTTAATATAAAATCTATGTTTATTGGATATGTGATCTTAGAACATTGGGTGTTAGTTGAACCGATAAAGTTCTAGGATGTAATTTAATGGGATGTTATATGGAATTTCTTGAGATCAAGCGTTTTCTTGACTTGAAATGTTAGTATAAGCAGTTCATTAATGATTTCCATCAGCATGCCTCACCGATGATGGTTCTCACCCAGAATAGGAACAATTTCTCTTGGAGCCCAGAGTTTTAGGATTTTTTCTAATTTATTAAGTTTTGATTGACCATTTCCACTTTCTTGATCTTAAATGATACTGTACAAGGATAATTGATCTATTTTGATCCTTAAAGTATAGGTTTTCATTATATGATAATTTGTGGTGACCATGTGGTGGAGTATGGATATCGCCATCTCTGACCACATGAGAATAAATACCTAGAACATGAACTCCAGATGAAGGTCATGAGAAATTAATTTATAATATTCTATAATTTTATTTTTAGTGATAAATTTATATTATTCTCAGACCATAGAATCCTGAGCTGTGTTTTACCCAAGAAGGATATGAATGAGAGGAAAAAATGATTTATAATGAGGAGTACTTTTTAATTAATAACACGTAATTGATTTAGTATAACCTTATTAGGTTCATTCATGGCCCTTTTAATGGGTTTAAGAGGTTCAATTTTCTTCTTTTGAAGAATTTTCTTCCTTGGTTTTCATGATTCATTTACTTGTTTTCATGAATGGAAGTTCATCATCAGGGGTTCAACATGGATATTATCTATACCATAGGTAAGGTAAATGTATTTTTTGATGATTTATGAAAGATATATACCTCTAAATATTTAAGTTAGTCCAGTGATAAGTGTAATTTGATTTTATTTTTTATCAATTGTACATGGAAGATTAGAATTAGAATATATGTTTGTTCTTTGATATATTTCAACTGGAATCCTTTTTTAGAGATTATTTGGTAATATCTACCCATAGATATGTTTTTCTAGTGATCTACCTAATTTATAAATGGTGGGTAGGTTCCTAGTGAATGTTTTTGTTCCTATGAGTAAATTATCTATATCACAGGAGACTCTATTTTTCCATTGTCACCGTAGAATGTGGTGATGTTGGACTTCCATAAGTACCTATGGGATATGAATCCTAGTTCCACCAAGATGTTTCATAATGTGTGAAACTGATTTTGGGGTCTCTTTATGAGGTAAGATATATCTAATAATGTATCTCAATGAAATATTTGTCATCACGACTTGGGAATGAATTATAATCTCTCAATCTGGCTTCATTTGTTCAAACTTCTTACCCAGAAGGGGAATGAGGTAGCTGTGGATTCCATTATTCAGTCACCTCATAATACTAATGGAATGAATTTTATATGAGTGGTTAATAATCATTTAAAAAAATCCTCCCATTTCATCCTAATCAAGGATTCTACTACGGTGGAAGATTTGGGCATGTGTTATTTCCAAGAGATTATATGACTACATGGTGTGCAATTTGCGATAATTTTGGATAGAGACCACCATTTCACCTCTCATTTAATGGAAGGCCTTGATATGGAAATGGGACACAATTTAAACATATCAGGGTATATCATCCTCAAACCTATGATCAAATAGAGTTAGCCAACCATATTTTGGAAGATATGCTTCATACCTACGTATTTTAATTTATAGGCCCATGGGAAAACCACCTTGGATTGGTTGAATTTTCATAAAATAATAGTTATCAATCCATGAATAGGATGTATCCCTTAAAATATTTTTTATGGTCAACCTTATCAGTCTCCTTTATGATGGATGGATGTGGGTGATAATTCCTTGTTGGGAAAAAGGATCATGAAGGAGAATAATAAAAATATTCAAATGACCCTGAAGCATTTGATGACAGAGTTCTGACACTATAAGTCTTATTATTATCATCAAAACAAATTGATGGAATATTTCGTGGGTTACTAGGTGTTTCTGAAGGTGAAACCTCAGTTGGATCATTTCTTTATTAGTAAATAGGGGAATCGTATGTAATGGTTTTCAGACTATTTGATATTAATGAGAGGATTGGCATGGTGTAATACCACCTATAAATACCTTCCCAACTGACATTGATCCATGAATTTTTTGATCTTTATACTTGATTAATTATAATCCAAACAGATGTCATGTTTTTAGCTAGGAAGAGTGTGATCCCAAACCGGATTGATCCGTGATTTATTAGATATTTAATATTGTAAACTCACAGGTAAATGTGATTTAAGGGAAATATATTCCATTATTTTAGGTCCTATGGGGGGATGAAAATGATGGGAATGAAATGTTAAAAATGAGATACTTTGTTAGAGTATCAATACACAATATTATTCTCTAATATAATAATGGTATAAATTTTTTAATGATGGAAAGTCATCGTGGTGGGGAGAATTCTCACACCAATGATGTTATTTTTAGGTGTTTATTACTCTTTTTTCTTCAATTTATTTTATATCTTCATTGTGTTTTTAAAATAATAAATGGAAATTTTTACGAAAAGAGGGTGGCACACTATTAGTAGAAATTGTGCACTAGTCCAATGAAAATCATGTATCCCAGACAATGGATCCATCTAGACCACATGGTTAGATTCACGAACATGAACTATGTGCTATAAATCCATACCAACCCACCCAATTGGGATAAAAGTGACAAAACGGTTAGAATATGGTCTCATAGGATGTGGTTCCTAACCATGCATCCTTCCACACAATAATTTTTTTAAAATTACATAGTTATCATTCCTCTATTTTAACCCCCTTTCACCCCTCATTTTCCCCATTCACAATTCTCTAGACCTCGGTTTACTTATCATCCTCTTACACATCCTATTGGATAGTTTTTTGGGTGTATTTGATATTAGATCACTAATTAAACTCCAATTTAATGTCATGTCTTCTTTTTCTTGGTATATTATCCTATATCCATGGGTATCCTTTTATGTAATGATTATGGTGGCCTTGAGTGCCTTGAATCTGAGTTGTATGGATTAGATACTGACATTGGTGGTTTTTTCGTTCTTTTATAGGATCTCCACTTCTATCATTTCTTGTTTTCCAACTATATTGGGTAATTTCAAAAGTAAAGGTAGGTGGTTATGTGTTTTGACATTGATTTATGATTTATATTTTCTTGAATCTATTTTTAGATGGGTTCTAAAATGTTTGGGGGGAGGGGGTAAATGGTTTATTTCATATGTGTTAGTGGGTGTGAAAATATCTTCAGATGGTACATATATTTTAAATACTTGTAAATTTTATTCTTATTAGGTGATGAGTTGGTTATTATTAAAAATGGGAATGTTGTGGTTTAGAATTGGAATAACCACTTGGGAACTTATTGTACCTAGGTGGGAAGGCTAGGTCTAGTATCTAAGGAATCGAGTAGAACCATAGTCTGGACTCACTTGTAGAATTATGACATAATCCTCACTAATTATGGCTTTACAATTCGAGATCTTGTGATCCCAATGTACGTGGTTCCGTTATGATGTCCAATTTTTATGAAACCTAATTTTTTTATTTATATTAATTTGTTTGATTTTAATTCAATTTATTGATATAAATTAAATTTCATTTGATTGTTTGATTAAAAACCTAATGAAATTGAATTGGGGTTTTGAAATTTGATTTATTATTAATTTTGGAAAAAAACTCCAATTCTATTGAATTGGGTGTGCTTTTAAAATTGAAGGAATTTTGGTTAATTTAGTTTGTTTAATTTATTTTCAAAAATTGAATTGTGAATTTTATTTGATGAAGTTGATTTCAAATTAGTGTTTTAGAAAATTAATTAAATCGATTTTGATATAAACCTATTTTTTTTATCATGGAAAGGGAATGTTTTGATTAAAAACCCATTTTATTTTTAAAATGGAAATTTTTCATACTTGAAACTGATAAGGAGATGAATTGTATTTAAATCAGTCTTAATATAAATTCCCCTTCATGGTTTTTTCTTAGAGAACATGAAAGCCTGGGATGTTAGTGAGTTATTGGGATAACACTATTTTAACACTTTAAAACTAAAACAAAACTTATTGCAGTAGGTCGCATCCCTGATGGGATAGTGATGGGACATCTTTCGTCAGTATCAAAGTGGCATGTGCATGAATGTATTGTTATGATTCAACTTTGATTATGTTAGGATCCCATAGCCTGGAACTACCATACCTTTCAGGAGATGACCAATTTTCTCATTATTTTTATTTTAAAAATATTCCATTGCATGTTGTAAAAATATTTACCATGCCTTATAAAATGTTTATTAATCAATTTATTTAGATTATTTCTATCAATTGAAATATAAATAATGGTTTTTTTAAAATATTATTTTAAAATTACATGTCTGTTAATTTGAAATTGAAAGAATTATTTGGTTAATTAAATGTTTGCATCTTATTACTTAATCCATGTTGAGACCCTAATATCCTTTTCGCTCACACCATACTCATAACATTAGGTGTTCATAAATTATATTCTTCCAGGTTTGATCATGGGTAAGGTGCCACTTGGAGGTGGTGGTAGTTGTTGATCCTTGGTCTTATAGAGTTATATACATTAGGACTTCCTGCCTTTCCTAATTTCAGTAATTTTTTTATAGTACTTTAGGATGTTTATACATATTGGAATTCTAGTACAATTCTTCCAGTGGAGTGTTTCTTGTATACATACCGAATTTTTTATCTTGCTTCCATAATGTTTGTGGAAAAATCATTCCCACTTTCATTATGTATGATGTTAGGTGATGATAGGAATTTGGTCATTTGACATTATTCAAAATTTTATTTACCTATGTATGTAATATAGTGTGCACACCAAGGTCGATCTCTCAAGGAAGAAACATACAACACACCGTCTATTTATTTCCACTATTATTATATAACTAATATTAAACTAACATGTAATATATATATATATATACGGGGGATTTGAAATGCATAAAATAAAAATATTATAAATATATAAATGAAAATTAAATACATAATTATTTTATAAGAAATAAATAAAGAAATTTTTCTTAGGAAGTCACGGTGATTGAAATAATTGTTCAAAATGGATCTCAATATTCAACCTAGTGTATTGATAAAGACCTATCCCAATAAACCCTCTCATTTTAATTTTAATTACCTTCTACTGAGACCTCTACATACAAGGTAATCCTTTTACAAATTTTAGTTATGAGACCTCTTTACTAACCATCACTACCCAAGCCATACTCCACCATATGCACAACTTAGATAGTGAAGGGAAGGATGATTGATAAAAGAGAAGAATAATTTAAAAGATAGAGAAAATGGTGTGCCCTATCACCATAAACAATTTAACCATTACAAAAAGACTCATAATTGAATAATTATTTATCAATTTATGAACAATAAAACTCAATAATATCATGATTCCTTCCCCAAATAAAGTATCGAGGTTAGATATCCATTTATATTAGAGTTGAGAATGGAACAAAAGTGGGAGAACACAAAAAAAACAAAAAATAAAGAAGGATATTAATAAAGAAGAATACTAAACTTACATATATTCAAAATAAAAAGAACTATTACAACATCAAAACTCCACCTTATCCCCATGAAATGTCTATATTATGAAATGGGATTGGAGATACATATTTATACAAAGAAGGGGTGAAGAATTATCACTCAAAATTTTATATCCAAAATTTTCTGCATGTATGTCCCATTAAAAGGAAGAATATTTTATAGTTTTCATCATGAAAGTTGTTCAATAATGTCTTATTCATTCACCATCAAAATTTCACATTGATTGGATGCGTCTTGATGATGTTATGGAATAAATTCTTTTCTTGAATTTTTATGACTGAGAATTTAATAAATATTCCTCCAATGTATTATGTCCAAAGGCTCCCTTAAGTGGAGGTCTGAAGCCAATGTTATACTTTAATTATAGGGGTGGGTTCTACACGATCTTCCCAAATAATTTTTCAATTTTTTTTTGGGCCTCTACATGTTTCAATCGGATCTTGTTCTAAAAGAAAAATTTGAATCTCATAAATAAAGGAATACTAAATAAATAATCACTCAAATTAGAATAATATTGTAAAAGTTATTCCAAAATACAATTCTGATTAAAATATATTAGAATTCCAAAATTGGGTCATTTTTTCATTTAAGCTCAAAATACTTCAAAAACCTAAAAATATAACAATTTACCATTAAATTACATTATAGTTGGATTACTAAAATTGTGTTAAGTAATAAAATATAAATAAATTTTATATTTATCATTCCCCCACACTTAAGCATTGCACTTCTGGAAAGTCATCATATATCTAAATCAATATCCACATGACAATAAAAATGAGAAAAAATAATGATATATTTAGAAATAGAATTCCATCTTGTCAATTATATAAAAAAACCATTCACTATAATTTTAATTCCACACATTCAAATTGTTTCAACGTCAAAAATCCATTCTGGTCCAATCACATCCTACCTCACATTGAATATCATGTCAATATTCAATCAAGAGAAATTGAATAGGGAATTATAATCCTACTTCCCATGTATCAGCATAGTCTTATGAAAATTTTAATTTATCCAAAGAGTGAGACATGAAAATATTTTCAATCATGAGGTATCTTTCCAGGTGATTTTTGTGTCTTAGGGTTGGTTGGAAAATGATTAAAAATTTTATGGCTGAAAAGAGGTGGTTTAAATCTTAATTATAATGCATGAATATTTAAGTGAAAACATATGATGAACCACACTAAATTACCCTTAAAAAATTAAAACACAATACCAATATCTTTTGTATGAGATGGGACATGATTAGATCACTGATTTCAACATATATTGTCATCTAAGTGATTCTCATTTTTCATTTTTTTAAATCTCGAGAAAGAAACTACTTTATTTTTTTATTTTTTTAAATTTTTTTTCATGGTGGATGAGTAGAAAATTGAATATAATGAATTAAAGAAAATTCATAACATTCTTCAAGGAGGTAAATGAATCTTAAAATGGAGTACAATGAATAATCTATGTTTATATCCATGTTTTTTTATTTTATTTTTTTGAAGGGGAAATAGATGAAACAAATAAAGCACAACGGAATGATAACTCAAGCCCAATTCTCCCATTATCCACTTCCCAAAATGATGATACTCTATTAACATAACCCAAAAATTAAAAAAAATCCCAATTAACATACATTAAAGGACATTCACCCACACTAAAACTTGAAATATCCATGCAAAAATACAAACAGTGAGGGTAAGTAAAGAAAACTGGCATGTAATGTGTCTTAAACATATAAATAAATTCAAGGAATCTTAGGTCTAAAATAATATATATGTATATGTGGGTCTCATGATAAAATTTTTCTAAACAAATATATTATTAAATAATATCAAATAAAATCCATAAAATCCAAATCATTGAAAGAGAAAAATCACAAATTCTGGTTCTTAAAAAAATCCAGGATTCTCTCAAGAAATTTTGAGTATTAAAAATAATATTCCAAAATGGGTTAGAATACCTCAAAAGACAGGAAGAATATTTTAAGTAATTTTTTAGGGCATGAATTTCAAAAATCACTACAACTCAAAAAAATGTTTGAAAACACAAATCTGGGATATAGTTTTCACATCAACAATAATTTAAAATTCTTTTTTAAATAATTTCAATTTCATCAAAATAAATTGATGTGTGAAAAGTGATAAAAATAGTAATTTATTCTCAATAATCATAAAAATATAAAGATAAAAAATATAACATAAAAACTAAAACTATGAAATTTGATACTCCCTTATATTTATAATTCACTACCCCTTGTTTCAGCTCAACATAACAAAAATAAGGGCAGAAAAAAAACTAAAGAGAATGAAAGATAAAACCTGAAATTATTTTCCAATGGAATATTTGATATAATCTCCTAACTACTTCCATTAAACATGAAAATAATTAAATAAATTAAAACATAAAAAAAATAATAAAATAAATGATTAAGGGTACTCCCTATTTTGAAGATATGAAAGAATGAATTGGAGATCAAGAGGGGGAGGGAAAATAATATAAGGGTACTCCCTATTTTGTTTTTTAGAGGAGTGGTGTACACTGGTGGTGAATGTAGAAGAATAGTAAGTGGATATTATTTTGGATTAGGTTCATCAAATTATACCGTAATTAATTTTGTATTATACCATCATCCTCATTTTCACCAATATAAAGCTCGACTGGCCAATCCATTTTCTCCTTAACGAAAATAAAATATCAATCTTCTCCATCCAGGACTAGTAGTAATGGTACTGAATATACAAAATCAGAATATGGGATATTATTTTTCAATTCAAAATTAATAATATTTGAATGAAAATAATTCATTTAAATTAAATCTCTCACAATGTTTTCTATTTCAGACTCTTTTTCTTCAAGAAGGGCATCTCAAAATGCATATATTAGAGAGAGAGGTAGATCTTTAAGTGTGGATTCAACCTCAAAAATTTCATCTTGAAATTTAGGTGAATATTAATTTCATTATCTTAAACTTTTTTTCCATTTCATTCATAGGACATTAATATCTTCTACTTCAGCGGCCAGCAATGCAACCAACTTTCTTTCCTTTTCGAGAACTTTGAAATTCTTTTGAAGCATTAAGAAATTGAGTTCCATTTGAATCTTAATATATCATCCCTACTCAAAAAAGATGAATAATTTACATGTTCTTTACATCCCAACACCAAACTATATCCTAACATGCGCAATGTTACAATCTACTCTAACTATAGGTTTCTTCCCTATTAAGTTAGAAGCGGTGTTATTAATTAGAATCCAACTCAGGTTGGAAATAGTAATGAGTTCCAAGAACATGATTCAAATATATGATGGAGACCCATATTAGGTAGTGAGATCCATGGAGGAATCCATAAAAGGAGAAACAAACTACTCATCATCCCATTTTAATTAAGGAGACAACATCAACCACTATGGTGGTAGAGTATGTCCGCCATTGAATGATAGGAATAAAGGGTAATAAAATGAAATATAATAATTTACATTCGGTACATTCCTTAGTGATAGAATCAGAGAACCAAAATGGTGGACCCAACATAAAATCCTCTCCATCAACTATGATTGGACTAGTAATATTGGGATCCATCAAAGTTATATATCACCAAAATGAGATATTCAATGAGAAGACATAATAAATGGCTGGTGGGATCAACATGAAACTATCATGTGACCAGGGGATGATAAAATTGGTAATCTCCGGTTTGTGTCATCATCTACAAGGATGATTCCTCTACCACCATTAAGAGAGAGAATAAAATTACAACATTGGTCATTGCCTTCATCAAAATAGTTTTGATATTTGAATCCATGTATCTAATAGGAATCAATCCATAAAATATTTTTAATGACACAATGCCAACCAGAATGGGGAATGAGATCTAGTGATTCGACAATACAAAAAAGTATACCCCTACCATGGTGGCTACCACATCCACAACTACTAAGATCCCTCAACCAATATCTTCCTATAATCTAATCCATTATATGGTAATCAATGACCTTATTCATAAACATGAGTAAGAAAATTTTCATTCCCCTAAGTGATATAGCACACCAAGTCCTCAAAGAATTGAAACCAAGATGACACTTCCATCCTAAGGGCAGTGCGTTGAAAAAAATCCTCTAGTTACAATATAGAAATACTTTGGGAGCCTATCCCAATAACATTATGATTACTCACTCTCCTATGTTGATGATGTAGGGGATTTTTGATTTTTCCCCATCATGGTCAATACTAGGAACCCTCCTTGGAGGGATCCCACCTAGTTGTTCAACCAAAAGCACCTACCATCCCCATGGGCCGATGAGTAGGTTGATGTTATCCCTACTATATTAACCCCAGTCTAGAACACTCAGCACCGACGCCAGTAGAATGTCATGAACCTGGGATGATACGATCTCTCTTTTTTATTTATAGTACCCCAATCAGCCTTCAATGCATCATATCCTTCTTTGAAAACCACTACATGGGCCCCCATATTTTCTCATTTGGGATTGTAACCCCATTTTCCCTTGAGGAAGGACAGGT
The DNA here is from genome assembly GCA_963277665.1 of Viscum album. Taxonomy (NCBI): domain Eukaryota; kingdom Viridiplantae; phylum Streptophyta; class Magnoliopsida; order Santalales; family Viscaceae; genus Viscum; species Viscum album. The sequence continues at coordinate 903,264,559 of OY728166.1, read as the reverse complement.
TGACTCTCCCAATTATGAGAACCACTGAAAACCAACATAATCCTTACCTTGATAATGAATTACACAATAGAGGCCCTCCCAACACCGCCATGGATTGATAATTAATTATATACCATTTAAAAGGCTTTTCCATCCCTATATAACTATCTCAGGGCAGGTGGGAAGATAGTCTCCATGGAAGCCCTACTCGCTACACCACCTACATCATGTGTAGAAGAAATAATCTAGACCGCAAGAGGCTTGAGATCAGGGGTATCCCATTTTGGATAATGTGGTAGTGAGAAAATTCTCATGTCAATATTGACCTCATGGATTCTGAGGTGATGGGTGACTTTGAAGAATAACTTTCGCATTCGCTACCCAGGGTAGAAGTATAATCCCATTGAATTATGGTTAAAATTCTTGAATCTGAGTTTCAAAAGGTCCCTAGATACATATATATATATACTTTAACATGTATTATATCTTGGAAAATTTATAGGAAATCATTTTGTAACTATCCCTACTACCATTAGCTTCCCTCATCTCAACCTCCACCTTGGAAGTAGGACAGACTTACGGGTTTATATTTGTTCCCTCAGAAGATAGTGAGTTTTATATTGATCCATAAATGGATTTGGTATCTCTATAATCATAAGAATTCATGAATTCAAAATCATATGTAGACATAGCCCTGATGTTGGACCCACCCCTAGAAGTAATCTGAGCATTCTAGATACGATTGACCCGAATGATATTCCCACTCCTAGAAAGTCATCGGCAGAGTAGGTCAACATCAACACAACCTACATTTTCTTAGTGAGTTAAAATAAGTTCTTGGGTAGACCAGGAGCATGATAAACCTCTGTATAATTAATGGGAGGAAGTCTTGTGGGATATCTTATCCACTAAAAAACTTTTTTTCTCATTATATCCATCAACAAACCTAGACTTTATCATCCCATATTTCATCCATGAGGACCATGTGATCTAATTTCTCTTGAATATTTGTGTATCCTTCATCTATCTCCTATATCACCATTTGAACTATTTTGTGGGTAATGATCATCTTGTATCCATCCAACAGTAGTGTAGGATGGTTGGAATCACTTTTTTTCTAGTATCCCAATGCCCAAATTTATAGAGGTACTTCCAAACATTCCGACAGACATGCATTAAGAGAATTAATGTCCTCTAGTGAATCATTAATGAGGTATACATCTATGTAAAAAAATAGATTTTGGCTTCAATATAACACCCAACAATTTATTACCCTTCTAATAAAACCATGATCATCAATATATTTCACCTGCTGACGGTGAAAGTTCCTCTCCAAAAACCACCATCCTAAATGACATTATGATTGATCACCTGGATGATATGAGAAACCATGTCAATGACACTAGGAATGGTATAGATATCCCACATAGAGAGGAGGCACAACATGAATAAGACTCCTCAGAAAGTTCCTACAATCATCAGTTGACCTAGATGTTGGGCCACATAAGCCCTCCCAATGAGGAATCAATGCATGCTTGTTAACATCTAAAAAAGGAAAGGGGATCACAGAGACCATTATCTAATCCATGTTCGTTATAGATTCTATGTTATTTTTAATATTATCTACTCTTCTCTATAATATGTATGGCTATAATAGACTCACTACTGATTTTCATTCTGTGTAGTGCCTGTGTCAGAAATACACCAAAGGGGATCCCATATCCACTCCAATTGGGAACTCAGTATTTATTTGATAGGTACCAAGGTAGATATTGGTGTTCCCATAAAATGATTCAATTCAGAGTCTAGTGGCTATAGAAAATGACAAATATATGAGTCACCTACCCTGCCTGACTATCATAACTACCCACCTCAAGATCATGACCACTTTTCCTCCTCAGACAATAGGAAAATTAAAGCATTGGTGAAAATTGAACCTTAATAGGATGATGTGGTACTTCTCACATTATTTGAATTATGGATTTAGAGACACATCGGTCATTAATCCAACATTAAGGGAAGTTATATCTATCATGGATGGATTATATGTGCTTGCCCCAAAAAATCAATAATCCCAACTTCACCCCATTCAGTGGTATATGTGATCTGATATAGCACTTATCCATCTTTTCCTCGTGGTGTGTACCATTGCTAGGAAATCCTCATAAAAAGGATGCTTCCAAGATTTGGAGATTCATCCAGACCCTAGAGAGACCAAATTTTTTATGGTATAGTCATCTGTCCTTATGATCTATTATTGGTTGGGAATATTTTCATATGTTGTTCCTCTACCCATTCATTTTTACCCATCACAAGAACAACATCACTAACCTCTCCAATTATAAAAAAAGGTCTGAAAAGTCAATTTTTTATGTTATTGACGAATAGAAAGGACTCAAAAACTTGTTCTATATTTGTATTTTCGAGGAAAACCCATTGATGGTCTGCATTGTGAATGTAAAAGATGATTTTTCCTTACCCTTATCTCTTTAAGATACTAGGTAGGATTTTGTGATTTTTTCAAAACAGATCATCCCCTGGTAGAATCCTTTTAGATAACTAAGTTCTGGTCCCACACATTGCCTCTACCAGATCTCATGTAAATTCCATCAAAGGAAGAAATAACCACCATTCTATGTAAAAAGGATCCATAGCTAGTCTTCCATCAGGTAACTCTACCAAACTGCCCTTGTTAAGCACATCCTTGTGAAGCACATCCTCACCAAGTGAATCCTCACTTATATAATACTGTCTACATCCTCAATAGGGCTAGGTATCCATGATCCCCTTTTTTTAAAGGAACAACAAGACCGAATCCTTAAAGGATGAATAGGTCATATGTTACTTTATCTCTATCTTTGAAATTTACATTCAATTGTTTTTATAATACAAGAGGCTTGAGAAAGATGATATCACTATTCATGTCAACTATTAACGACATCATATGGTCCTTATACAAACCATCAAGGAATAATTCATCTTTATATATTTTCTTTTGGACTAGGTGGAATGTTTCCATGTCGAGTAGGGTGATATCCTGTTTCAAGTGGAACATGTCACCACGGATCCCAATAGTGATAGTGAAAATTTTGATGAATTGAAGAAGGTTCACAGACAATGTATGTAGAAGTAGAATGACTAGATAGATCATAATATATATTTTTTCACCCATGTTATTATTCATGCTTTCTTAGGAAGACCAAGTCCTACTATGGTCACCACACCCCCTCCACCAACCACATTAATTTCATAGTCTTATAGGTCTTAGAAGACTAGGAACTAATGGTTAATGGAAAATTAGAGTCCCCCCATAGTGTCAAAACCATCATACACTCACAATGATTTCATACCACCCATTTTTCAGAGAGGCCCACAGAATTCAACCCTTACTGGTATATTTCACCGAAGAATAGAATAAATACATATATGTAAACACTGTCATTCTGGTATATCATTTTATGACACTCATTTATGAGGAACACCATATACCCTCCCTTTGGATTCTCTAGATGATCCCATCAAATGAGAGACATGCGACATGACAACACAAATAATCTCTAATCTAGTAACTCTGAAAGGATGGTTCATGTCCTTGAGACTTGAAAACAATTCTCATATGAGGATAAACAAGAACAACCATCCCATGCCAATTCATTTGCTATATCTTCATAGCCGACCCTATTGGTCAATAATGTAACTCAGCTACATCTTCATCATACTTAGAAGTTACCGTCCATGATTTGATGTCAAATATGAAGTGCCTAGTTTATGTTGTGAATTCAACAATTAAAACATTACCAACACAATTCGTACCCAAAAACATCAATTATATGTAGCCACTATGATCCATACTAGATAGATAACCTCATCAGGAAGGGAAATGTCTCCCTCATGGAAATGTGATGTGTTGAAGCACCTCACCATTATACCAGTTAGGATCTTGATCCCTAACCCACTCCACCAGTCAAAGGATATGTGTGAATCCCTCATTGAGGCCTTGAATATCCCTCTATAGTTAGTGGCTAAGGTAGATACTATAGAGGCCAACCAAACATAAGAATTAGGTAATTAAAAATGATTTCCTTCTCTGAGGAAGAAAAGGGTTCTACCATTCATTGGAACATAGGAATATAGTATTTCAAAACTATTTAAATGGAATGAAATATTTCATTTCATAGTGAATACTAGCTCTATGATCAATCTTTTCCCTACAAGAATGATCCACATGATTTGACTCCCAAAAGAAAATCAGACTCCATCTTCCAGGAAAATTTAGGGGTATGATAAGTGCGAGTAGAAACCCGAAGACAATATTCGGTTTGAAACCCAATTACGTGGTCTTGTACAATGAATCATGTTTATTTAAGTCTTATAGGATGTGGAAAATGATTCCTTAATGAGAAGTCCTTGGATCTCTTTTCATTAATTGGTTCTCTATTCACACCATCAGTGCCTCAAATACTCCCTCAATGGTCTAGTTTTGCTACACCAAGGTGATAATTCCCCCCTTAAACTCATGTAAATTCGACTAACTAGAGTTTGGGTACCACAAAAGGGAGGGAAAGAAGCTCAAAATTAATGGGGTGAAGAATTTCAACTCCACCAATGATCTGAAATCCACCTCAGTATACCATTGGGAAGACCAGAAAGATATCTCTATTCTACAAATCTATTGGTTTAAGGACACCTTTTATAGTCTCCCAGAGGAAGGAGTGCTAAAAATTTACCACATACCCCAACATGAGATAGGCTTGGTTAGTATTTGATGAACCTACCCCCATAAAGTACTAAGAAGTTTTCCCTATTCCACTAATCCATGACATTCCCACAAGATTCTGAAAGTTGAGTTTACTCAGAGGGAGCTGACTTACCATTACTACATTGAAAGAAAAGGTGGATCCCATGGTAATAAAACACATAAGATTGGATTATCTCTCTTTTTTGGTATGACCACTACCAAGAAGGGGACCCTAATTGAGGATTCCACCTTTTCCAAATAAGATGACAATGAACCACCAAGATCCACAGATTTAGAAGAGTTCCCTCCTTTATTTTCCCCTCATAACTCATATAATTAAGATGATTTAGATGACACCCCTCCATCCTTATAAGAGGGTCTCTCCACCACTATTCATGTGATGAAATAGTTAAACCTCTATGCCAATGTAGATCAAGGGCCAATATTAATCCATATAGTAATGTATTCAAAAGAAGAAAAATAGTATACGGATTTACTGAAGTAGAACCATGATGTATTATCATCGGGCTATAAATAAATTTCATGGCTCGACACCTAGTTTTTGTTCACCACTTGGACCTTCTAGTGGGCTATCATGGATTCAAATATCCTCCCTAAAAAATTTACCATTCCAACTATGACATAAATGAGGTATTTTTTGAAAGCATTTCAACGAAAACCTTTTCAGGGAGGTCCAATACCCTAAGATATTATCCTTCATTTTCATATTTAGGAGGAATAATGGAAATTTCCGGGTTTTTATCGATTTCCAAGATATTTTCCAACATTTTCTGATGGAATATTTACCAATTATGGTGATAAAGTTATTAATCAATTCTAGGGATGGATTTATTGGGTATAACCATATCTGTGTGGGCACTGAGTATAATGAAGCTACCTCTTTTAGGGAACCCATGGCTACCTTCTATTACTGAGTGACCCCTTTAGTCTTTAATAATGTTAGTGACACTTACACTAAAAAAACATAGGGTTTTACCAAAAAAAATTACTAACAGATAATATATCTATAAATAAAAATGAATAATTCCAACAGATATTAATGTTTCTTAACATTAACTATATATAACAAAAGTTTTTTTACCAATAGATATATCTGTTTATATTATTAGTTCAATACCAAAAAATCATTTAAAAACATTTAAATCTTTTGGATTTTCATCATAATACCAATAGTTGATTTACAAATAAATAAATCAGTTATTATTGATTATTATTATCTAAATATTCTTTTCTATTAGAAATTTTTTTTGACAAAATTTATTCAATAATATTAAATATTTTACCAAAACATGAATGTATAGAATAGTATATTACCCATTAATAAAAGATCATTTAGATAATAAAAATATTTGATTAATTAAAATATCCATAATTTAAATAAAATATCCATAAAAATTATAATATATATATATAAACTTAGTTATTATACAATATTATTTTTTATATCAATTATATTGAAATTTGGACCCCCAACGCCACCCCCTCCCCTACAGGTATTTTAGTACTGAATCCTCGTAGCCACCCTTCCCCAACCCTACCTCCCCTTTCATCATCGTCATTCCTCATCGGAAATCCTTGCGGACATCCTCACAGTTGTTCCTCATTCAAATCTTCCCAACAACCCCCTTCAAATTCCAGGTCAGTGTCCCCTATAAAAATCTTCACGTGACCCCCCCCCCCCCCCCCCACTCTTTGATCCCGGTTGGCATCCTCGTGAGAAACCCCTCATCGGACCTTCCATCCCAGGTGTTCCAATACAACATCCCCACTCAACTGCCATTATCCACAACGTTTTAGCAAGGTATCCTCACGTGACCCCTCTATCCCCGGCACCCCATCTCAACCATATTTTTCCCTGGAATTGTGAAAGCTCTAAAATTATATCTTATTTGATATGGATTTAGTGGATCATAGTTATTCAAATTAAATTATATGCAAATTCTTTTTGTTGCGGTATTTATCTGCTGCTTAGAGTGGAAAGTGTTCTAGGCATTTTCAAAATTTTCTACTAAAGGACTCTGGATACCTATGTTTCATAATTGATTAGGGGGATGGTTTTCAATAATATCTATTGGTATTCTCATTTATTATCTTTAAAATCTATGAAATTAGTTTCAATTTATTTGTATTTTTTAGTTTTTGGTTTTTACTAGCTATAATATTAAAGAAAATAACAGTCTAATATGCTTGTTGTTTGTGACAGGATTGAAGAGATAAGTATTTTAGATAAAATTTTGGAGTAATAAATTTTATGCTGATATTTCTTGATGGAAATAGTATATTTTTTCTTATATTATCATAATCTCAGTATGAGCATCATACATGAAAATATTTCTATTACTCTATGGGTAGTTTGGGGTCACTAGAATTTTAATATGTAATTATTATTCTTAGGTGTCCTAATTGATTTCTACTAGTTTTTTCTCCCTACTGCTCTAAATATTATGTGTGGACCATGTGAAAATATGTTACTACCTCCTATCTGATTTATAATGGAAAAACAACATAAATCCGAGAAACAGTTAAAAAATAGTTCATGATGCAGGAGTTGTGCATCTTGTAAGTGAGATATCGATTGTCTCCACCCCTATCCAACCTATTTTTAGTATTTTTCTATAAAAATATGATCTATATTAAGGATATTTAGACCGTATATAGATTGATTAGTTATTAAAACATGGTTCATGATGATGCAATTGAGAATTTTTATGTGATATATCAGTTGTCTCCTCCGCCTACCGAACCTATTTTTAGTATATTTCTTTGAAAATATGATCTATATTAAGGATATTTTGACCATCTATTGATTGAGTTGTTTCATTTTTATTTCACTCATAATTACTTTTAGACCTGTTTTTTGATTGAGTCGGTAATTTTTATTTTACATATATATTCTTTTGATAAAATGTGTGGGCGAAGAAAATGAGTACATTCTTGAAAAAATAATCTAGTTATTTAATTGTTGACACGAATTCACCATCTAATTGGTTTTTTGAGTAGGTGGTCAAATATCTATGACCTAAATACCATTATGTTTTCATGCTCAATTCCACTCGTATTATCTCAAATTTGTAGCCTATACAAATTCAAAATTTTAATTATCCATTCTATTTCTTATACTTTTTATTCATTTTTCAAATTTAAAGATTGCAAATGAACGTAAAAAATATCCTGTAGTTATTATATTTCATTTCCTTATCCATCAAAATAAGTAATATCATTCATTCATTGAACATGAAGTTTTTTATGTACCATGATGAGAATTATGATATGCTTCCATAGGTCATATAGAAATTTGATGTTATTTATGTATTATTCACCCCATTTTATGATGAGGATGTTTCATTTGCTAGGAATTGTATTTTTTTAACCATGTTTTTAATTCATGTCTCTATATTCAATTTATTATGAACTTGTAGAGTAGTTACATAACCCATCTTCCCCACCCTGCCCTGTTATGGGTCTGGTCCTTTGGGCATACACCATGATACCTGACCCAACCCGACTCATCCTCTTTTTATCGGGTCATGTCCAAAATCCCCCAAACTAGACTCGACCACATGGAAACCCCTAATCAAGAGTTTCCCATTAATTTGGGGAATTCGATAATTATTGTGAGACTTATTGGAATGTCCCATTCATTTGGAACATTTGATTATAACTGTGAGATTTATTATTATGGAAAAGAATATGATCTCTTATTTTCTTCAGAATATGGTCGTTGTCTTAGATCTATTCACATTGGTATTCCATGGTGCTTTCAAATTAGACAAATTTCTTTATGAAATAGAATTATTATGGTGGAAATTATGAAATGGTATGGTTAAGATCTCATACCCATATTAATAGATAAAATCAGATTGTGGTGTTCATAGTAGAATCATTCATTTCTTATTACACATATATACATGATTTCTTTGTAATTGGGCTTGCTCATGTTCTTTGATTTGTTTGTTTTCTCTCTGAAATTGTACATGAGAATATTATTTTGGAGATGGAATGGTAATTATATGGCCCACCAATATAGGTGAGCATGGATTTTATTCTAGGTAGTTTTCTAAGTTCATATTCTTATGTTGACAATAAGTAAACCATTTTATCTACTATCATTTATTTATATTTTGTTTACAATTCATGTAGATATTTCACACTGATTTTTGGGAAATCTCTTTGATTGTGTGTTGTAGATCTTGGAGCTGAAAGGTGTGACATAACAGTGATTTGAGGTTCCTCCCTTATACCAGAGCTGACTTGATTTGTTTCTTCTAGTGGCATACTTGGTGTGTGATGAAAACGATACTTAACGTTAGGCCATCGAGAGTAAATATTTTATCAAGGTGGACAATACCTCCCTGCAATGGATTCCAGTCAACATACATGTAGGAGGATTACACCCTACATTTTTTCATCTGGGGGAGGGGAGTGGATAGATCCTGATTTCTTGTGCTTTTTATAACCTTTTTAGGTATCAAAGAACTTCAACTATGTACTGATTCATTTTATAATAAATTACATTAGTAATATAATCAATATTTTCATGAGTTTTAATTTGTGTGAAAATAATTATTGGTTTAATAATTCAAATAGGTTTATAATAGATTGTATATCAAAAAATATAATATGAAATTTTACGATAAATTAATATTTATATTTTTTATATTAATGTAATTTATAAATAAATTTTATATATTGGAAATATTATTACTATTAGAAGAATTTGTCATATTAATCTTTTGTTAAACACTTTAACCAACAAATATATTATTTGTTGGTAATATTATAATTGTAACAGAACTATTTTATCAATCGCAAAAAAAATTAGCGACATAGTTTTTACCGACTGTCTAGTGATAGGGACATACGTGTTGGTAAAACTTTTTACAAATAGAAAATACACTTTTACCAACATATATGCACCTGTTGGAAAAAGTGAAATATTTTATAGTGTTACCAGTGTTTCATGCAACATATCTTCAATCCACTCCAATGAACATTAATATATTTTTATATGGATGTTTTGGAGGTAGAGTCCCACCAATTTCATAACCATATTAAATATCATGAGAGTGTGTTCAGATTCCTCTACTCCCATCACCTAAAAGTTTAACCCATTGAATTGTGTGTTCAGGGTTACCTCTGGATTGTTCCTTGGATTCATCATCATATAAAAAGACATCTAGATTGATCCATATATAATAAAGGATGTCAATCAGATTCCTCCTGAAAGGAACCTTTGATAGTTATGGGGCATCTAGGGATACCTGTAATATATTCTATGATTCGTCTCCAATATAGCAAGAAAGTGTAATACCTTTTCAAGGATCATGAATAAAGGCACAAACTATAGGTGGGATGAGGATTGTCAGTCCATCTTCAATGTCATTATGTTGTATTGTCTATATCCTCCAATCCTAATTCCACCCATCCAAGGAATGTTTGGAGTCATTTATGTCACAAACCTAGAATGATCTCTTGGTGTTCTATTGTACCAAAACAATAATGAGGGATAATAAAACAACTTATAGTATCTCGGTTTCATGTTCCTTGACATGGATAGATGATATTGTCTCATTGAGAAGAATTTTCACACTCTAGTCTTTGAAATGCATAAGTTGAGACAATAATTATGGATCCATGAGATACAAATGGTGTCCCATGTTGACGCAATAATGTACATTGTCAACTACACCATGTTAATAGAATGAATTGTGTTTTGGGTGATAACTCTCATGTAGTTTGACGTCAGATATTTACCCCAAAAAATTTCAAGGTACAAGGATATAAATACTTCTTATCCACACAACCAACCCTATAAGAACTTCCCCAAGACATTGAGTTCCAAGATTAGTCCATCCTCTCTGAAAATCAAAATGTTCCATAGCAGAAGATTTACTTCGATGGTACCTCATATTTTTTTATATGGAGAAGGATAAATGATCCAATCCATAATAGAGTTGGCTTGTGTGGTTTTATTCATTACCCCTATAAATTTTTCCCCACCATACTCATTCCTTTTTGTGAAGGGTACACCAATAATGAGGAAGAGTACAACGATCTTATTAGTGGGATGCAATTGTCCCTCAATATTGACGTCCCCAAATTTCATGTAAAGGGATACATTTATTTTGTCATAAAGTGTATTAATGGTGATTATGTCATATGGAATAAGAAAATTGTCTCCTTACTAGAGAAGACTCATGAGTTTATGACCTAGTTCCCTTCTTAGATGAAGGTGAATCATGTTCCCTGATCTAAAGATGGATGAGATGATACATTTAAAATCCTAGACACATCTCTTATAGATCCATATCAGAATGACATAGTCATTAATGTGCACATAAGAGGTTTATTTACCTTAGCAATCCTGAAGATGCTAGTCAAACGACAAATCTGTTGGCATCCATCACTTCCACACAAGGACCCTCAAGTCCACATATTGTCAAAGGATATCTTGATTGGATGACTCCCATTGTTGATTTTCTCCAACATCGTACTCTATATCCAAAATGATCTAATCATGAGTGAATCTGTTGATGCACAGTACAGTTTAGAAACTTCTATGGCCCCAATCTCAATAACACACTATAAATATGATTTCAATGGAATCCTTCTCTTGTGCATCCAAAGGGAGGAGAAACCTCATGTCATACAAAAGGTCCACACTAGATCATGCAGGGACCATCAAGTAGGTTTGAATCGCTCCCAACAAATCAGAAGGTTGGGTTACTTATGGACCACCATGGTTCACCATAGCATTGAATTCTCCATGGGGTGTCATGCATGTGTAATCTATTCTAACTTCGTGCATTATCCACCAGAGATTCTTTACACCACTAAGTAATCCTTTCCATTTTCAATATGGGGACTCAATATTGTCTCCCCTAACCTCCAAATATATCTCAAGAATGTAGGATCATTTTGACCAGAAAAAGTTGTTTTCTAAGTGTGAAGAATCAATCCCCTTATGGAAATCATGGCCCAATCTATGATTGAGTTTGTAAAGACCCAAAGTATCCATAAATTGTGTATCCCTAACACTTTCTCAAAGACAATGGAACCAATTTCTAAGATTACAAGATAAAGAAGTTGTATGAAAAGTAGATCATGTGATCTTACCGTACTTCCCTCTATCGTGAATAGAAGAATGAGTTTATTGAGTATTCAACAAATCCCACTACATTATACTACAAAAGATGGTGGTCAAGAATAAGATGATCTAGACTAGTAAAACCTCTAATTTCCTTTAGCCCTATAAGATTATGACATGAAATTACACTTAGTCAACCTCATACTCCATGGTGTATGGGGATTAATTGTCATACCTATACAGTTTCACATTTTGTCACATAGAGAATTTTTTCAAAATCAAGAGATACCATATAGAATATAGGAAGTATATTTGGTTGGATTTGAATCCATATAAGAGAACATTCTATAGGCATTGTATAAATTTGAAAGTCATCAAAACTAGGTAGCATTTTCATTTTACAAAGAATTTCCCCTTTTCTCCTTCCTTCAATGAAAGATGTTGTAATCTATAAGGACACTAATAATACCTAGATAAATGTAGTTAAAACTAGAACCCAAGTAATAATGACATTATATCACCCACAAGTTTTACTCCAATGGTGCATATTCCTTAATCATTGTATATGGGGACCACCTCAAGACTCCCACCAATTAAAAGTTTTTCAAATGGTACTTATTATGAGATACCTTAAATGGTTTGAGATCTATGAACTTAATATAATAGAATTATTAGTCCAATCACTTTGACCTTAAACTAATAATAGTCGTATATCAGAGTTGTATGAATGTATACTAAAAATCTATAAATCACATTCAAATGACATTAAACTGTACAACCTCATCAAAGATACATGACGATAAATTGTATTATCCCCATGTAGAAAACTTGGTATTCCATATATGGTAAGCACAAGATGTTGCATATAATGAGACATCATACCTCACATGGGGAGTGTGACATGGTGACACATGGGTGATGACCACATGTCCTCTCTACATGACTGTAAAAAGTTTATTCTACATTAATATCAAAATACGTTAAACTATATGGTCCATGTACCAATATATTGATGTTAAACCACATAATACTACATATTCTCTCCGATGAGGATACGATCATTCCAAATTTTTTCTCCTACCTTATCATACTCCAGGATTATGTGTGGATAGATTCCCAATTCCACAGGATATGTATTGATTCATACACCCCATATCTCCATCCCAACCATGAACACCCACATCAAGCGAGATCATCTTTTCTAGAATTCAGGACCTTGTATCTGTGTTTATGATATGATTTCTAATGAATGGCCAACAAACCATCTCACCATTCCCTCATTAGTTATTGTATAGAGGCCTTAAAAATGTGCAACTTGTTTGGGTTATTTTCATTGAATATACATTTTTCTCTTACTTTTATCATCATATTAGTACCTCTCTCCTTCCATTATTTTTTTTCAAAACACCCCATCCATGGTTCGATAGTGTTAACTATAAACTATGTTGTTATCTTATTCATGTTTGACACTTTAAAATATATAATTTTATCATCATCATCTTCACCTAAGAGGGTGGATTCCTCCCAATTTCAGTTTTGGTCTCCTACCACACGTTCTTCTAGAACCACATGTGGGTTGACTCCTTTTTCCAATAGATACACAGTGACTCCCATACCCTCCGCCTTTGAGTCCAACTACAAATATTCATCCCCTAGGATGAGATTATATTTTCTATAATTTGACCACATAGGCTTCACACATGTTAGGCTCCTAATTAATGGTTGGAATAGTCTCTCCACCCTTACGATGGGTCTTAGGCTTCATGACCATTAAATGTATCAACACATATATCCTTGGTGAAGGATGATAAATAATAGGTTTACCCTACATAATAAGAATAGGATGCCTCCTATGAAAAAAAGAAGAAGCCTTATGTTTCAATCGTAATATGAATCATGTAATTAAAATGATACGACCCCAAAAAAATAAAAGAATAAAAGAATAAAAGAGCTCGTGTGGGCCTCCTACTTAGATGTAAGCCCCAATCAAGTCCTTCAACCCATCAGAGGGAAAGATTCCACAAGTCCTAACATGAGGATGAAATAATGGGCCTCTCTATAGCACAGTTCACCACTCATGGTCTTATTACTTCCAAATAACATATATCTATGTCCTATATAGGTGTAATCACCAATCATATGCCCTGGGCCATTAGCGGTTTATGACACCCTATTTATATAAGATGAATAATGAGCTTTTTAATGTGTAATATCCCATATCTAAATCCTAGTCACATGACATAAAACATTGTAATATCTTTAGATCATACCTAATAGGGAACCCTCCTTTCCAATGTTGGTCACCTACAACCTTATTATAGAGTTATGTGCCTATTTATTCCTAAATTTTTGGGAATCATTGGAATGCCTGGACATCAAATTTAATCCCAACCACACAATGTAATGATTTTACACTTGCTTCATGTTCTACTCTCATTCACTAAAACACCCTTACAGTGCATTTTAATTCATGGTGATGTAAATCCAAGAGTGTCTAGCTTTCCCCAAAAATCTCATCAAGCACACCTTCACACTTTGAGTCTTATTTGGTTTAGTTCTCTTATAATACTCTAAATCAGAATGGATCCCTTAATGAAAAATGTTTCTATCCAAAATGGATCACCTTCCATCCTAGGAACATTACATGAAGAATATATTTTGATAGATGATGGTTCCCATGTTTTGATCGTGGTTAACATCTGATCCTTCACTTACTCACCCCATCCTTGACTAACACGGTTATGGAATTTGTGTATTGAACATGGTAAACAATAATTCTCTTCCAATCATTGAAACTACTTTGAAATATATATTCAGAAAGTCATGATTTAACTCATTTCCACCCTCCCATATTTTATTGTAATCATTTCCACCTTAGTGTTATTCCCCTATTTTCTCATTCATGTATTAGGCAGGTCAGTGACATTATAACTCTTCATAGTCAGCATCTTCCACCCATGTCATGTACTCCCATATCATGAATAGAACCCCTCAACACTCATTTTTTCTCACATAAATAATAGTTCATGTGGGATTATAAATTATGGTAGGATCCTGTTTGTAATGGTTAAGATACATGAACACTAAAAAGTAGCAAGCCTCTATATAGTCCAAGAATCTCAATCTTAAATAATGTGAATTTTGTTTGGGAGATTTTTAGGGAACTATGAATTATTATCCCTCAGTTAATGTCAGGTTGTTGCCTATTTCTTGTCATAGATACATCCTAGATACACACCCCCATGGTCTAATAATCATGGCCTTAAATTGTGTGAATATTTTCCACTATATTTTGATGTCACTTGGTCTCTTTTTTCCTCCTTCCACACCATGTTATTATTTTTTCATTCCACAAAATCTCTTTTGGAATACCAAATCCCCCCATAGTCTAAGTATCATTACCACTAACTATGTACAAATCGTCCTTGATTTTTTTTCAAGACCTTATATGACTTTTATTTATATTTTGTTTCACCCCTTTGAGCCATGAAAGCCTTTTTAGAGCATTAACTCTCTAGTTCAAGCTTTATGATAATAAACTAGCATTGCAATTAGTCTGATCTCTATGACCATAAACTGGTAGCACCATTTTTTTAGATCTATGAACTTACACTAATATATATCATAAGTCTAAGCTCTATGAATTTAAAATGAAATCCTAACAACCTAGTTACATGATGTAAAATTGTATGAAATCTTTATAACTAAATGAAGTCAATTGTAGTATACACCATGAAATGAAAATAGAATTCACTACATATAAAATGTGGGAAAGATCATATTATTAGATGATATACCTCACCTGTGAAGTTTGAGATAGATCCCATGGGGTGAAAGAAACACACCCTCACTGTCTGAATATAATATTTTTGTTCAACGCCCTTTTTAAAAGATGTTAAACATTATAGTTCACATACCTATTTCACGATGATAAACTATGTGATACCACATGTATTCACTAGATATTATACTATTTTTATTACCCTGGTATCCTTCCACTACATGATATAGAACTATGTGTGGCTTGATTCTCATACCTAATCGGATATATAGTTATGATTGGTTTACATATCCCATGACGAGCCTAGAAATAAACTTATTTCTGGTCCTTCTTTCTTGGGAACATACTCATCCCTTGGCTACCAATATTTGTACCCAATATATTTGATTATATAGTTGAATAGATCCATGAATTTCAACATTTCCCCCAAAACAACCCAACATGTTCACACCCTCATTTTGTGCCTTCGTCGGTTTGGATCCTCATCACCTCCCTAATCTGAATAGCCCCCTGATAGAAATGGTACCAAGCCAAAATTGATAAACTCTCATCCTGGTCAAATGTCATAGAAGATATTTTTCAATAGACAATGGTTCCCATGTTTTGAAAATTATCAATGGTCGATTCAACATTTATTTTCTCCATCCTCTATTAATGAGGTTATGGAACCTATGTTTCAATCTTGGTAAATAGTCATCCCATACCCAATGGTCACCAAATTTCATGTATCCCCCTAAAAAGACACAATTTTTTTAATTTATTACACCCTTCATTCTAGTTGAACTTAGACACCCTGTGTGTTATTTTCCCATGCAATCATGCATGATGATCGAGGAAGTATGTTCTTTTAGGACAATCTCATGTCCGATTCTTTCCCCATATTGTTCCCTCCATTGTGGAATGGGGAAATTATCACCAATATTTTTTTCCCAGAAGGAACTTGGCTCATGTGGTGATAGAATTCATAGTGGATTTTTCCTGAACCATGATTGAGGTTCACTAGAACTCCCAAGAGGAATGCCTTCACCCTTAGTTGAAACTATACAACTAGTTACTAGGAGCCCACGGTCCAAGAATCTTGACCATAAACCATTTTCATCTTATCATAGGTATTTTCATTGCATAAATATCCCCACCCCATTTCTCTTTCCTTGTTACATACAATTTATGCTACCCAACATCCTATAATGTACATAATAATATATATTTTCCAGGAATTGTGAATATAAACGGTGTGTAATTTTCCTTAGTGTTTTTCCATATAACATCAGGACTTCTTGACCCCCATATCCTCACATCAATTTATTCCCCTTGTTCTAATTCAATATTCACCAAACATGCTTCTTCTATTTCAAGCATTATGATATTAAAGTCATAGCATTGTTCTAATAATCAAGACTTTAAATTGTGTGTAGTCATCTTTACATATTACCCTAAAGTGTGTACTTTTTCGTTCCAACTATCATAACCCTAAAATACATAAGGAAATAGGGAAAAATATCTTCTAGGATGAAAACCTATAGAGGAAATATGATTAAAATTCATACTTCAACCTTCCAAACCACTCGTGTGATTTGGGAAAAAGTGACAGCATGAATAAAATAGTTATGAAGATGGTAAGACTTGTCACCGAGCCCTATAAAAATTATGGAAATTCTCACTGAAATTATTATTCCTTGAAAAAATTAGATCCAAACCCTACATCATATAATTAATTAGGTCCTCTACAAGGCTCCACCCCTCATACGCTTTTGTATGTCACACTTCCACAATTAGGTGGAATTCTTCCACATCTGTTTGTATTTCTTAGTCACATGATGTTAAAATGTATAAAGAATTTTCCTCATCATTTGATGTTAAACTACATGCTTAACTTCCCTAGCTAAATATTTTAAACTCTATTACACTTGTATATTTTTCATGGAGTATGACCGCAACATGTTTCAGGCCCTCTCCTGAGAGGTCCATTTCCCCCATCAATTCTAATCACCTACCACACCACTCAAGTTCCCTGATCATCACATGGAAACCAAGACACCACCACATAGAAGATGAGTATGGATATTTCTTATAATTATACACTGATAAAATATTTTTTAGAAACATGGTGGTATAATCTTGTGAGTGTCGAACTACTTGAAAACATTTGCTCAAGTTCGCCTCTATGCTTCACTTCTTCAACATTTTGAATCCCAATTGTCCTCTATGAATGAATGGTTCTGCTAACAATGATGGTTCTGGGAAAAAATGGATCACCTACCCTACTATGAATATTCCCCGAAATATTATCCCCAATAATTTTGTAGGTATCATGTTTCAAACATTCTCAATGGTCAAACATCACTTTTATTTTTCCAATATTCATAATGTGATAGTGGATTTTTTTTGAACATGGTCATCAATCATCCTTATTCATTATGTCACCCCTATTTTACCCCCAAATGAAGGAAATATCAATTAAAACCCTCCCTCTCCAAATTTTACTTCATTATATACAAATTTTTTAGAATTATCCCACTCATGAAACTGCACACATTGGGAAGGAAAGTCAGATGTGAAAATCCAGCAATCTCCAACCATTATTTTCATGGTCAGAAAACTCTTGATGGATGATTGATACTTATTGAATAATTGTTGAGTCCTTTGGAAATACCCTCACATAAAATATTGATCATATATTTGTCTCTTATTTATCACACTAATAATGACTCATGTGGTCTTACGGATTTATAGTTAACTATTTTATGAGTATGATCAAGACATTTCAAAATAATCACACAAAAAATTGAATATGATTATTGAAGTTCTCATTGGGGAGGTTAATACATTGGATATTGCCTCTCATATATTACAAAGAAAATATTTAGAGAATAAGAACCCCAAGTATCAACCCCAGCAATCAACCACTCTAGCTCAGCCAGCCCCTGTAGGGTAGCATCTAGGGCCTGCTTCCTTTAAGACAACCCTCCCTATTCCCTGTTGACAATAGGAAGAACCTTTTCAACTAGGAGATGCACCCAAACTTTCTCTTCATAACACTCCCCAACCATGGATGCTTCCTATACTATATTATCTTGGACTACTTTCAACTACACCCTCAATTGGATGATGGTCTCTCCTTTAATACGAGTGATGGTGTATTACTGATGTTCTTACCCTTATAGTCTAGTAAAGCCCACTTCTTCTATATCAAGATCCTCAGTTCCCACATACTTATCATGATAGTAGGAAGTATCGAGTTCATGTCACACCATAGGAAGCCACTTGGAATGGAAGTCCTAGTCTATAGTGGGGTTCTTTTGGAGTAAACTTCTACAGTCCACACGTGCACTAGCCAATGGAAAAGAAATCCCTCATATCATGGAAGATCATCCAATGGGGTTTCAGTAATGAATCTACATACACTCATACATTTTACTGAACCATGTTAGAGCTAGAGTCATAAAAATCATCAATAGGTGTGGGATAATAATTGGGGATGTTTTCTAGCACTTCAGTAGTGGGGTCTACTTTGGGAATCTTCAGAAATAAGATATGGTCCATGTTCATAGGGAGGTAGTTTTCATCTAAATCCTCTACCATAGTGAAAAACTCACCGATCTCCTATGTATATTATTAATAAAACTTTACCCCCACCTCATCCTGTGGAATTTCAAGAGTAGACTCAACTTCCAAAACACCATATGATGATTGTAGAGAATTCTAGACTGAATTAATTTTTTCATCTACCCCTATTGAGGGTACAACTTCACTCATCACCACTAGATTCTAAGCTTCTAGTATGGGAATTACTTCTATTCAAAGTAAAGGTTAGTAAATATTGATCTAAGATTAACAAAGTTTGTAAACCATATAAGAGGGCTTATAAGGGGTGTTAATGCTAGACATAAAATCATATATATTGAAAAGAACGTCTATCATTGATGAACATTCCACAATTACTGATGCCTTGGTCATAAGAAACTTCTTCAAATATGGATGATCTCTATCTATTCAAAAAAATATACAAAATCATTAGGATTAAAACCCTTGTATTGGAAAGATTAAATAGATATTTTTTAATTGCAAAGAAATATCTAGGGCTATTGAGGAATCACCTATGTTATAAGAAAAACCATGGTGATGGATGAATGACTTCCCATAACCACCATAGAGGGAGGAGGTACTGATCCCTCCCCTTCAAGAGTTTGGGGGTTTCCATTATTGGGGGTCCATAATGAACTTTCCCTCCTATATGATCAATAATGGATATGAATTCTAAAAGGGATTAGACATTAGTTCTAAACAAAAATAATTGTCTAACACCAATGAAACATAGATATTTACTTCATTGAATATAGAGCCTCCTCATCCAATGTAGTGGATAAAGGAGAAACTCCCCTATCACTCCTCCCTGGGTGATTCCTCTACACTTGTTGTTCTTACAGTTAATCTATCCACATGAATATCTTGTGGGTAGTGAAATCCCAACAATTCTCTCACTTAGTCATTCAAGGGATGGGCTATGCCACGGGAATGGGTAAGGTCTTTCAATTCCAACATTTACTAATTTTCATTATCTGGGGGTGCATAGAATCCATATCTAGAATGGAATATTTTAGAGATGATTATCTCTTCATCGTGAACGTGTAGCCAGATCTGTTAGAAAGAGTTGATCTATCAAAATTTATAATTGTCCCACTGAGATTTGGGGATTATGGCATCATCAGGAATGTATGCGCACCACAAACACTTCTGAAGACACATGAAGTATTCCCTTAAGACATCATATGAAGCTTATCTCTCCACTTGAGGACCCTTTCTTATGATCCTTGGGCTATCATCTACTCCTTCCTTAGGGGTTGTTCCCCATATAGGGCCAAAAAATCCCAGAGTCTCAAAAAATATTCTACCTATTGTACTAGTTATCCCTTATTAGTGCACTCCCCTTGATGAAATAAGACCTCATTCCATTAACTAAATGATCCCTTATTTGTAGTTCACCATATTCCTTGTCACCCCAAAAACTCCCATGGATATATGCTCTCCTATTTTATCACATACTCATGGAATAATCCATATGAAGCATTGATAGATGACAACTCATTCCTCCCCTAATATCCTTCCACACAAATACAACAACCCAAAATTTTATTACATAGATATTACATATTATTTGATTAATATTTCTTACATATTATAATGATCCACACTATAATCATATTGGTTTAGTATCCTTGGAAACAATGACACATAAATAATTATTTCATAAGAGTCTCCCATTATGTTCTTCAAAACTAGAACCCCTATATGGACTATCATGCATAATACCTTTCTTCATATCATGTTGAAAGGAAAACATAATAAAGGGTGAGATCTGATGCTCAGTATGGTTCAATATGGGAGATATCAACGATTACATTCGTATAACATGATCATAAGGGTATTAAAATATAATAATTCCATTTGAAATTGATACCCATTATATATTAGATCATAATATTGATTTATTGTGTAAATAATGGATAGTCATAAGACATAAATAATAAAATAAATAAAGAATATGATCCATGAGAGTATAATGTTGGTATAATACATTGATTTTTGGCATACACATAACATTATAACATTGTGAAAATGTATAAATAGAAATAGGTTACATAAATATGTTAAGGACATGAAATTAGGCCCTCACATAAACGTTTGGACATAATATAAAGTCAACACATTATATTATGGAAATAAAATATAGGAACACACATTAACATGTGGACATTAAATTCAAACCCATGTATTCTCTTATGGACATGAAATCTTGGTATAATCATATACTTATGGTAATTAAAACTTGGTCCATGTATAAAATTGGGAAGATTAAATAAGTTTCACAGATAACATATTTACCTCACAAGATATCCATATGTAACAAATTCATTGGAGGGTTGTATAATTTATGGCCCACCCATCCTTTGTTATAATATAATCATTATACTTGGCTATAACTTAACAACCATCCTTGATTATAACATAACTATTGTCCTTGGTTATAATATAACCATAATATCATAATGAAAGCCATAAATATGAGTTTAAAAAGACCATTAAACAACCAAATTATATGAATTTATGAAAATAAATGTGTTTTGTAAATATTCCATAAATGAATAACCCATGGGAAAGAATCAGGTTTTATAAAATTGTTATCAATTTATCAAGAAGAAACCCATGGAAAATGGATTAGTTTCATAAATACCATATCACCATAAACATAAAACACCCATATAAAGAATTATTCTGGTATCCTTGGATCATATCCCTACAAAAAATGAAGTTTTTTTTCATTGATGAATTAAAATATCATAAAAAATTCTTGAGGAACATAACCTTCCCATTTTGAAATCATTTTTATAAAATCTAAATAATTTAAAAATATTATGGAAGATATTTTCTTTTCATATATAAATAGAGGCCATTAAAGTAATATATTAAATAATTAATGGTTATTAAAGTGGTAAATTGTTTTCATGTTGTATTTGCTTAAAAAATGTCATTCATATTATCTTTGGGAAAGTAAAAAATCACATCATTTTTAAAATGAAAAGAAGATTCCTTTTAATATAATTTTTGAAATGTAAGACATGGTTAAAAATTTATTTAATAAATACTTGGATATTAGTATAAATATCATTGAAAACATTTTTAAAAAACATTGATATGGAAGATAAATGTATTTTTTCTGAAAGGTGAAATAAATACATTTTTAATTAAAAACATCCATCTGACCTCTTGAGTACATAATGTAAATAAAATAGAATAAAATAATTTATAATAAAAATATATCCATATGAGAAGTATATTTATGATATTAATGATAGTGATATTAATATAATTCATCCTAAAAATTTAATTATAAAAAATCTAAATAAATAATGAAATTGTAACAGAAAACACATGCCGTTTTGGAATCTTTTGAATCATAAGACCCGTGATAGAAAGAAAATAAATAGATATTAATATACAATAATTTAAATATAATAATAATAAAATATATTTACAGGTATTATTTACATCACAATAGATAAGATATGTTCATACCATAATATATTTTCCAAAGAAGACACTTTGAGACGTTAAACCCTTACCCTGATGTTGAATTTCTTTAAAATATCTCTATAATCCTACATAAAAAATTAAATTTATTATAAATCTATAAAATATAATTAAAATTATTATTAAATAATATATATTCATTATATAAATATACATAGACTCATCCATAATGGTAGATATACAAAATGAATTACATTATTCATTGAGATGGTAGGCCATATGTATGCATGTATACTGTTTTCATCTTTTGATGGATGGAAAGAAAGAAGTTAAATAATAAGTCACATTTATTGAATAATTATAAAATCATATATCTTAATCATATCCATCCTCCTTGTCATCCATGTAAAATAGAAATGAAAAATGAATCACATCACTTTATTGAGGTGGTAGTTCACATGTACACACGAGCGACATTATCATTTTTCAATGGTTTTAAAGGTAAGAAGGTAGATATTATATTTTATTTATATGAGAATAATTAAGTCATAAAAATCATATATAAGATTTAAATACATCATAATAATCATATGTGAAATACAGTAATGTAAATTGAATAGTATCACTATGTGGAGACAGTAATTTGTACTCACACATGAGCGATACGTTCACTTCCCTTTCGATTGAAAGAGGGTGGATAATGTTGGTTTCATAGTCATAATAAAATTTTATTATATTGATGATAATGAAGTTATTATTTTATAAATAATATAAAATATATATATGAGGTAAAAAAGAATTTCAAAGAAATTAATCGGTTAAAGAGATTACATCTTCTTTGAAACAACTCTTTTAGATCTCCTCTTAAGGGCTATAGGGTTTGGTTTTTTTGGAATAAAAACACCTATAGAATGTGGATAATTAATTTGATAGAATATTTAGGTAGGATATGTTATTTATAGATGGATAAATTTTTTTTAAGGAAGATGAATGAAGGGTGTCAATTTATAAGGGAGGGGGAGGACACACTTTGAATTTCTTAAAAGATTATAATATAATAAATTCATACTCAAGAAAAATTATTCCAAATGGAATATAAACTCATAGGGGATAAAACATCTAGCCATATATTAACCCTTCATCCTCTTTTATGTTTTTTAAATATTATATAATTGAATAAAATATTATGTTCTTAAAATATCATTATTCTCAATTATAAAACTATTCCATAAAATTTGATTAAAATACATAATGAAAAAATATTAATTAGAATATAATATTTTAAAATATCACTAATATTCTATATGTATCCAAAGAAAATATGGGAACAATATAACTCACCCAAATTATATGACATTTAATATTTTTTAAAATATTTATTTTATTTTTGGATTAAATGAAAAAATAATGCATTAGTGCTTCATGAGAAAGTAAAGTACTTATATAATTTTAAAAATTTATAAATATATTATCATATTCAATATAATTTTATTAATAAAAAATATACATTTATTTTCATTAATAACATGTTTTCCTCTTTTTGGACACATAAAATATATTTTCAACTAAGAGAGTGACACTATGTAACTTTCTTTATTTTAAATATTAAAAATTCCATTTTCATGAAATGTGTAAAATAAGAAAATAAATATAGATCCTAAGATTATAATAGTTTAATTTTATCCATATAATAAGAATTAATATTAAAAATTATCACTTTATAACTTATTTTTACCATAGATTAACCCGATTTCGCATTAATTGAGTTGATAAATTTTACCACGGTTACAATTCATATTGACCAAAAATAAAAGTAACCTATTTAAAAAAATAAATTAACATTGTTATTATAAATATAGATTTTATTTTATCCAATTAAATATCTATAGTGGGAAACTGTTAATTTTAAAGTAAAGGCACTGAACGTGACGAAAACAACTATTTAGAAAAATACAATTTTTAAGCATAAAACCATATTTTATTTTATCCCATTCCTAGAAATTTTTTAAATGAATGTTAAAACATTTTATTGAATACATTATATATTAATTTAATTAAAATAATTATCTAACTATGATCACTTTAAATTATTATGATAAAAATACATTACATACATAAAAATAGATTTATAGAAAAGTCTCTACTTTTTTATCAAATGATTTTTATTTTTATTTTATAATTATATTGTAAATAGTGAATTAATTTTATATAATGGTAAACTTAAAATTTTCATAATTGATTTTATCCTGTTAATTCCAAAAAAACCAACAGCATTGTGATAACATTAAATAATAATATTTTAAGAGTATATTGTGATTTTTCAAAACTCACTAATTTGTGTCACACAATATATAAAATAAATTTATTTAAATAAAAAAATTCTTTAAATATCAAGGTGTTACATTATCCACCCACCCATTAAAAAATATTTTCTCATAATTTAAAATTATTCTCAAAAATTAAAGGTTTGAGATTTGAAAATCATTTTGTGGGAACCCCAAACATAAAAATGGTTAATATAACTTCCTCTTGAATATAGGGAAAGAGAAATATGAGTTTCATATTGAATAAAACATATATAGGTTTCTAGAGAGAAAAAAATTAGTGGGAACTAAAAATATAAACAAGGAATAAAAATTTAATTTCCACATTATAAAAGAGAATGACAGAGTACATTAATTACAAGAACGTTAATTTTCATTAGAATGTTAACGACCACAAATCCATAAATCAGAGAGGAGTTAAAATACTTTAAATTAATCAGAATTAAAGGCTATAAGAATTTTTTTTGTCATAATATCTTTTTCCTAGAGTTTATGAATTTCTTAACCATAAGGAAATATACATACATTTAGAGCATAATTTTATCTTTTAATCAATTTATATCACAATATCATATTTTTCTCCAAATGATGAGTATTCCTGATGAATTATTCAATCCTGAAGCACTAAGATCAACGTATAATGTATCACATAATCTATAAGAGAATAATTATATATTCTTAATTTCTTTATAAATTAACCAAAACAAAATTTCTTTTTATTTGATATCCAATATGATAAATCATATTTTATCGTTAAAAAATAACACTCAAATTTAAACATAATCCATTTGATAAATAGTTAAATTTAAGAATACTCTAAAATATGTTTCACTAAGATGGGAGTTGAAAGATAATTTTAAATCATATCCTTAAATGATCATCTTAAAAATAATCATAATCACACATGAATTCTCATAAAAATGTAGAAATGATGATCATATATTCTCTAATATATTCTAATAGTTTTTTCAAAATAAAGTCACAGTAAAATATTATACTCTTCCAAAATATAATTTATCCCTTATTCTGTAAATAAGCTCTTATATGAGACCAAAGTATTTCTATTAGAGGTTTAGGATCATCCCAACACTAATATATGATCATATGTTGATTATGAATATCAAATTTGATTTTATAATTCTATAAATTTTAATACAATCCTTGTAGGGAGAGATAATCAATGTATAGAATCACATCTAATGTCACTATTGGATAAATTATTCAAAGGTATAATTCATAAAAACATCAACATGGAATCATTAATTCTATAGTTTAGGATAAGTGGTCCCTAACTATCATGATTCACCTCAATTGTTGTGATTGCATAAGCTTCCCCTTTATCCTTTTTCTTCATAGTTTTTTTTATCTTATTATCTTTATTGGATTCTATATTTGGGATTTTTTTAATAATACCCAAAATCCATGAATCTAAAGTAGTAAAATTTTATAGATTCATTCTATTGAGTTCTCTCTCCATTAATTTAATTTACTGGTTTCTTCACATCACTTCGACATTATTTTTCACAATGGTCAAGATTCCCATAGTTGAAATATTTTCTTATTATTTTCAAACATTCAACTAAGTGTATCTCCCTCACATTTTTGGAATGTATGAGGTTGAAGATTTTTCTCCCCTTATATGAAATACCATTGGAGCTTCTTGGAATATTTATTTTCCTTTTATTATCCCTATTACAATGAGGGTTTCCTACATACATTTCAATATTGAGTGCACACTGAACAATTTATTCTAAGATTCTAAAGTCGAATATGGTCAATTCCTTTAGAATAATTGGTTTTAAAACACTAAATAATTTATCAATGTTTCTTTTAGGGATGATTATTAATAAAAAATCATAACATTAATGTATTTTATAATTTTCTTCATAAGTACCAATGGATTCATCATCCTATTTCTTAAGGAAAAGGAATTCCTTCTCCATTTTTTTATACTTAACATGTGAGGGAAGTACATACTAAAAATATCTTCTTAAACTCATCCCATTACATTGAGTTAATTTCATCCAATTTACATGTATTGTTAATATGATTCAACCATTTATGTTTTCACCATCTAGATGATAAATGGTTAGCACAAATTTTTCATGGGGTGATCACTGAAGAATTGAATATATCTTTTCTATTTCATTGATCTATTTCATAGAAAATACTGTACTAGAAGACCCATATAAGGAGGTTGAATTTTGTCACATAAAAGATTCAATAACATGTTTCTCCCTCCTTGGTTTCAGAAATTCAGTATAAACTATGTTACCTCAAATCTCTTGAGATATCTGGGTGAGAATAGTCATAAGATATTATATCCCAGCTCTTAATCCATTTGGTTTCTCATGAGTATGGTTGTTGCATCAGCTATGAAATTTGATTTTTTTACAATTATTTCATCTTAAAACAATAGAATAACACCAAAATTCATAGTGTGAGAAATGATAA
Source organism: Viscum album (assembly GCA_963277665.1). NCBI lineage: Eukaryota > Viridiplantae > Streptophyta > Magnoliopsida > Santalales > Viscaceae > Viscum > Viscum album. Next base: position 903,237,146 of record OY728166.1, on the reverse strand, counting down.
TCATATTATAAAACTAAATAATCCTGTAAAATCAATTCATTTAAGTATAAATCAAGAAAAATTATTTTAAATCTATGAAACCATAGGTTTAACCTAGGTCATCCATGGCCATCACCAAAAAACTAGGATATTATCATATACATAGACTTATTACCTGTGAACCCACTAATTTTTTCTAATACTAGTACCGAAATTTAACTAAACCATTATCTAATACCAAATATATAAACTTTTATATTTCACACATATATATTACATCTTATTAGATGAATATTAATTACAAATTATAATAATCCATTCCATAATCATATAGGTCCAGAATCTTTGGAAATAGGTACACATAAAAAACTAATTCAAGAGAGTCTACCATTATTTTATTTATAAATATTACACTTTTTATACATACCATACATAATAACTTTCTTAATAACATAAGGAAAGTGAAACATAATAAAGGGTGAGATCAGAATCTTAGTAAGGGTAGACATGAGAGATATTAATGATAACATTGTTATAACATAAACATAGGGGTACTAGAATATGAGAATAATATTTGAAACTCATAACCTATACATCATAGATCATACTATTGAGTCATGACATAAAGATTAGAAATTCATAAGACAATAATCAATAAGGAATCAAAGAACATGATCCATGAGGGCATGACATTGGTATTAAACTTGGATTTTTAGTTTACACATAAGCTTATAACATTGTGAACATGTATTAATAGAAACAGATTCACTCATTCAGTTAAGAAAATAAATTAAGTCCCTCGTATAAACTTAAGTACATCAAATTTTGTCAACATATAATATCATCGATATGAAATATATTTCAATGCATAAAATTATTTCTATGAAAGCTGGGTCCATTCATAAACATATGACATAAAATCTAGGTCTATGCACAAACATACAGAAATGAAAAATAGGTCCACACATAAAAATGTAAACATGAAATAAGGTTCATAGATAATATATTCACCTCATGATATATACATATTTACCTAATATATTAGAGGATTTAAAATTTTGAGTCCACCCATCCCTTTTTTTAATTTAACCAATATCCCTGGTTATAACATAACCACCATCATTTATTATAACTTAACGATTTTTCTTCATTATAATGTATACACATTTAAAGAATTAAAACCATAAAGATGTTTTTCATGAGATAATAAAAAATTTATCATGTCATAACCCTTGAAAGGAACTGAGTTTCATAAACATTCCATCATACCATAACCCATGGGAAAGAAATTTTTTTCATAAACATTTCATCATTCCATCATAGAATAAACAATGGAAGTGGAATGTTTTTCATAAATTCCATGACATCATAATCAAAATACACGAAAATAAATAATCAAAATGGAATCATTGGAACATATAACTAATAAACAATAAGAAATAATGAATCTCGATATCATTGAGGAATTAAATTATCATTAAAAAAATTCTTTTAGAAAAAACCCATTCATTTTTAAATCACATATTTAAAATTTAAAATTATAAAAACTATTATAGAAAATATATTATTTAAAAATAATCATGGAAACTTTTGAATTAAGCTAAAAGGTATTTAATATAACTAAAAATCGGAAATTTCATTTGTGTATTAAATGTTATAAAAAACATTACTGGAATATTTTTGTTGAAAAATTCAAAAAGTACCTTATTTGGAAAATTAAAAGAATATTCCATTTAAAAAAATTAATTTCAAATATGGGTCAAAAATTAATTAATAAATCCTTTTAGAACATAAGAAATATAATTAAACACATTTTTATAATACAAGGGTATGCATGAGAAATGAATTTTGACCAAAAAAATAAATAAACCCATTTTGCATTAAAAACAAATTTGGTCTCTTGAGTATAGAAAGTGAGGAAAATTGGAGTAAGAAATGTATTATATTTAAATAAATATAGGGTAAATAAATTCATGGGTTTATTTAGTGGTTGATCAAAATAATTAAGCATCATAAACTTAATCATAGTCAATCTTTATAAACAATGAGATTATAACATAAAACCCTTACAGTTTTGGTAACTTTTGAATCATTTGACCCATGAAGGATGGAACATTATATGGATATTAAAATCAAATAAATCCATGATAATAATCATAAAATATATTAATGGGATGTATATACACTAAATGAAATAAGATAGGTGCACAATATAAATTCTGTCTCAAAGAAGAAAATTTGAGACAATAGACCCTTACATGGAGTTTGACTTACTTCCAAAGATATCTAAACGCCAATATAATAAATTTTAATTTAGCATAATTATATAAGATATTATTATAAATACTTATTATATCATATTTATTCATTATATATATATATATATTTAGAATCATCCATAATGGAAGAGATAGAAAATGAATTACACCATTCATGGAGAGAATACACCATACATTTGCATGAATAGTGTTTTCATATTTATAAGGATGGAATGAAATAAAAGAAAAAATAATTCACTTTTTTTGAATAATTATTATAACATAAAAATATTATATATTTCTATCATTTATCAATTTTACTATTCAAGGAAAAAAGAAATAAAAAACTAATCATATCGCTTCGTGGATGTGGTGGTCCACAAGTAAATAAGAGAAATGTAGTCATTTTCCAACAGTTTGGAATGTAAAAAGGTAGATATGATAATATAAATAAAAAATTTAAATATATCATAAATATAACATCTAAAATTTAAATCCATAATAATTACTATCTGTGAAAAATAGGGATGGAAAATGAATTATATAGCTACATCGAAACGATAAGTCATAAGTATGCACAAGTGATACTTTCAAATACCATTTGATGGAAAAGGGGTGGATAACAGTTTTATAATAATAATTATATATTGGGGATAGTTATGTTATTATTTTTTAATAATATAATATATTTATAATAGGTAAAAGAATAATAAAATAGAAAGTGAATTGTTAAGGGGATTACCTGTTCTTTGAAACAACTCTTTAGATCTCCTTTAAGGGATTGAGGGTTCATCTTTTGTGAATAAAAGAACCACTAGAGTGTGGATAATTAATCTTATAATGTATTTTAGAAGTTTAAGGTTGACCAAGATTTCTCAGAGTTTTTTAAATAAGAGGACAGAGGGGTGTTCTTTGATAAGGTATGGGGATGACAAACATGGAATTTATTAAATGATTAAAATATAATAATGTAATTCTCAAGATATATGTTTCCAAATGGAATATAAATTCATAAAGGATGCATTATTTGACCATATCCTAGACCGCTTGTTCTCTTTTTATATTTTTTTAATTTCAATAATTCTATAAATGATTATTTTCATAAAATATCATTATTGTCAATTTTAACAATATTCCTTTAATTTGACTTAAAAGATATGAATATAAAGTTGTAATTTTTATATAATATTTTAAAAAATTTATAATATGTCTTATACATACACATAATTCTTGGAAACAACAAATAACACATATTAAATTAATTTTAATTTTTTTAAATTATTTTTTATTTTTTATTAATTTAAGATATACATCATCGACATCAAATGAGAAATTTGGCTACTTATATAATTTATAAAAATAATAAATAAATTTTCATCCTCAATATAATTTCATTAAGAGAAAAATAAATATTTAGATGCATTCATAAATTTCATTTGTCCCTATGTAGATTCGTAAAAGATATTTAAAACTAAACGAGAGAAATTTTTTAACTTTATTTGTTTTAAATATTAAAAATGTCAATTTCATGGAAAAGTGTCCATTAAAAACATAAATCCGAAGAAAAATATTATAATAGTAAAATAAAATCCATTGAATAATAATTAAGATGAAAAATTATGGAATTATCACTTAGTTTTTTAATTAAATTAACTTGATTTTACTTTTACGAGGTGATAAAGTTTACCGTGGTTACTATTCATTTTGACAAAAAATAAAAGGGTAATATTTAAAAAAAATTAACCTGATAATTATAAATATGAAATTAATTTTATCCAATTCAATATATCATAGTGGAAGAAACTAATATTGAAGTATGTGCACAAAATGTGATGAAACTCGCTTTATAGAAAAAAACTAGTTTTTAAGTATAAAACTAGATATTTTTTATCCCATGACTAGAAAAATATTATATGAACATTAAAACATTTTATTGATTATATTTTATATAAATTTAATTATAATCATTCATCAGTAGTGATAAATTTAATTTTTTTAGATAAAACAATTGTGTACTTAAAAATAGATTTTAAAAAAAACATCTCCTTTATTTTCAAAGGTATTTTATATTATTTTATAATTACTTGATTAATAATGAATTTATTTTATATATGTTTAATGAATAATGTCTCAAAATTTATTTGATCTTATTCATTCCATCCAAAACAACAGCTCAATGATAAGATTAAATAATAATATCTAAATAATATATTGTTTTTTATTTAAACATGTTGTTGCGCGTAACAGAATTTATAAAATATATATATTTGAAAAACAATTCCAAAAATTTTGAGGTGTTATAAAAAATATGATTGATATTAATCGAAGGACCTTGGGTGTTCTTTATATGTACCTCTGTGTACAAGTTGAGGGTTAGTCATTGGAGACATTGAAATTAGGGTTAGAAACTTTGCATGGTATACAGTTCGTAGACCACCTTATCGAAGACTATTTCCACAAGTACCCCATTTCTGATGTCTGGGAGGTATGAACACTGCTTGACTGTCCCCATACATTCACCTTTCACCATTACCATTATAATTGAAAAACTAAAACATGAAGCATTCTTCCAGCCTGACACTCATAAGAATGCCAACTAGATCCAGCAAAATAGGGTGAATCCCAATGAGGTAGATCATCATGGATAAGAATTTAATCTCAAGAATAGAGATAGGGTTCAGGTAATCATACCCCAAATGTATTATAAAACCAATCTACATTGTAAATAAAGTAGTCTACACACATATAAGTGGGTCTTCCGTTTGCTGATGTGGAATAACACCGTGTATATCCTAGACAACACCAATATGACCAGATTAATATGCCACCCCACCATATATTTCTTCTTCATGATAAGGGTTCTTGTATTCACCCCCATGTGTGAATTTTGGACATGGATCATCCATACCCAAATGAGTTCTGTGATTAAACCCGACGGTCTCATTTTGGGAGCCTCAGACTTCTTGATTTACCCCAATAGGTTATTTTGTCTCTCCTCTAAGATAACCAAATTATAGTGATCCTTCATACACTAAAATTTATTTAGACACTGTAAATGACTCACTAAAAGCCTCTCTGCATGCCCATTCAACAATTATCTAAACCAATTCTTTAATGGGATTTATTTCATCCCTTCCATGAGCTCTTTTTTCATTGAAATAGGCACAATAGAGCCCTCTATATTTCCAGGATCTTCCCTCGGTCCTCCCATATATTCTCAGTGGGTTGAGATTCATCATAAATCTCTAGTTTGATGGGGATCATTGTGATCTATAAAATATACCACAAGCCTATGTAAACCTCCCCAACGTGTCAATGAATTTTTTTTGTCCCCATGGACAAACTACTCAGAAACATTGGCGTAATGTCTTTTTAGCAGTAAACATAAAACTGTGAAGTCCACACCACTTTTTACAAACCCACACTCTTTGTATCTTCCTAGAACTCATTGTAGGACTGACATACCCAGTATTCCGAAGTTCATCCTTCCATAAAAATACCACCATGGAATAAGTCACATTCCTCTATAAAGTATTGGAGGTAGTCCTCTAGGAAAACATTTAAGATTATTTCATATTGAGGATAGGATATATCATCATCAATATCCTACCTATTGATATTCATCAACGGGTTTCATAGTCAGTGAGTAGTAATTAATGCATGTTCCTTCACACAGTGACCTATGATAATCCAGTTCCACTGGTATAGGGAAAGATAGATCCAAAACCAATAAACTAGAGCATTTCTATTTCTAGTGGGGATAAAAATCATCTGTAATTCCAAAGATGTATAATGGAATCCTCTAAAATAGGGGTATTTATTCTAATCTTCCATTAGAATTTCATAGTTTTTATCCTGAATTTTCACACTCTAAACGTCTTCTCTAATCGTAATGTTTTCATCCATCTTCCCTTACCTACTAGTAAAATCTTTGACACTCTAAATAGCCACCTTGAAGATCTTTGAAACATTTCCATTTTTTAATTCCTGAAGTTATTATTAATGAAGTTATAAGTCATGAAGTTCATGTTCATGAAATAATGATACATGAATCTTTTAGGTATATGAAGTATTTCTCATGTCATAAATGGTGAAAGCGGTATCAAGTGTCACAATCATTAAAGATTGATGTCATAGAATGCTCAAAAAAGTGATGATTTTTGAAAAATAGGGAAATGGTAAATCTTATGTAAAAGATAATTTCCCACACTTGGGTCCCTATATACTTTTATAGGCATAGGGTTGAGATTATTCTTATGATTATGAAACCAAGGTGAACCATTATTGGTTGTTTTAACTCAGAATTTGACCCTTCACTCCCATTTCAGCTCCCATTCTATGTAGGGGAAATTTGTTGACACTGAAAATTATGTGTTTTGATATATAAAAAGGGTAAAACATGAATTTAGAGGAAAATTTTTTTTGAAAAAAAATCCCAAAATCCATATAACGGTTTTGATTTAAAAATTCAAAACCTCAACAAAGGGTCATTTCTTAATGAAGTTCGTTGGCATTCTGTAAAATCTCAAGGTTATAATCTTCGCACAACATAAGTCTTCAAATACAAGTGGTCATACACTATGAAAGTATGTGTAAATAACCTCCACATAGTATATATCACTACATAAATCTCTTCGACCACCGTGAAGGTTAAATCTTAAAAAATATGGTATCTTTTAAAAAATGTATCTTCCAACTTGTACAGTGCCAATAAATACCTCCCATAACCTCAAATTTCAATATATTATACCTTTGAACATTGACTAAAATCATTAAATTCCTGAAACATCATCATTCATAATCCAATAAAGGGATAGCTTCCTACAGGTATCCATATTTTGACAACAACCACCCATGGGTTCTTGAGAACCACAAACCATCGTAGAGTTTTATTTTAGAAAAGTTCACTACTATCATGTATGTGGAAACTCCATCACACTTCTTGGGGTTTAAAAAGTTAATTATCCTCCATGAAAAAAAATCATCAGAACTAAGAATTTTCTCTGAGGTAGGGCCAACCTATTTCGCAAAAGTCCTACCTTCATGAATACAATGACCATAAAAAACCTTCACAAGATTAAATAAATTACTCTATATAATGCATCCTTTAATATGATATAACTTCCCCAAAAATATGTTCCTAGACACCCTATATCCTTTCAAAACATGTTCACTTGTTCCTTGGACTTTTTCACAACCAGTATCATCAACCCTATTACTTTACCACCTTTCACAAAGCATGTCTTGGAAAGTTATATCACTTATTTATATTAATAATAGTCACCATACTTTCAAGACCATGTGTGACACTACACCATGATATTCTATACACCATGAACCACATTGAGGTTCCTATGTAGTAGACACATAATCCCTGAAGATGAAATCTTCATGGGAAACTACTCTCTTTTTCCCATGGGGAGGCCCAGTAGCTTATCATCTTCTCTAAATTGAAAATGGTGTCCCTAAGGATAGCCATGATCTTGTAAAATATGTAAAACATTAAAATACAGATCACAATGTCCTAGTCATATGATGTTAAACTGCACCATAATTACCTCAACACATGATGTTAAACAATAGTCATAACCTATGTGATAAATATAATTTTTATTGTCTGTGAATCACATGGGATCAACTATAGTGTTATCCTTTTTAAAAAACATAGGATGCCCCATTTATAAATGGAATGAGATGACCCCCCCCCCCCACAGACACAGACAATCCTCACATATGTTTAATCCTCAAACCATCTCTAATTATTGCATCTTCCTTGAAAAGTAATCCTTGCTACATTGAATTAAACTACAGGGACCAGTCTTATCATATAAATTTAAACCATGTACATGAACTATGTATGTTTTGACCCTTTTTACCTATTATTTGACCACCATTCTCTAAACATGGAATTGAATTTTATATAACCTATTTTTATTAATAATATGAACCCTACTCTAAGGATATGCATTTGAAACTTCACCAAGATTGTGTTTACACAATGCACCACCTAGAGGTTCATGTGTAGTAAACACATAATCCCAGAAGATGACATATTCATGGGAAACTACCCTTATTTCCCCATCAGGAGGCTTATTGTTTTATCCTCATCTCAAACTTGAAAATGGTGTACTGAGGGATAACTATGATCTAGTACTATCTGTAAAACATTAAACTGAATATCCTAATGTCCTAGTCATATGACGTTAAATTGAACCATAATGACCTCCACATGTGATGTTAAACTACAGTCTCCACATATGTAATAAACATAAGCTTCCTCATGTATGAATCGAATGGGATGAACTATGGTCTTACCATTTTTCAAAAAACATAGGATGGTCCATTCAGGACTCTAATGGGATGACCCCCCCCCCCCCCATGAAACAAGCATCCTTACCACATGACATTAAATTATATCAACTAGTCCTAATATATGAATTTAAACTCTGTAAATGATTTATTTCTATTCTAATCATTATTACCTATATTTTAAGTAGGGTTCCTCCTTGACATTTAATCATGAAAAACCTGGGACACCTCCATAAGTTCTAATCCTAAAACCCCAACATAACTATTAAACCTGTATGTAGCCCCAAGAAAGATAAAACCCCAAAGTGTGATCATGTTTCCTTAGGGATAAACATAACATCTAACCATCCAAATTTTATGTTCTTAGTAGACCTAAATATACCCACAAGACATTAAAACTATGACCTACCTATCCCACAATATATTAAATCGATGACATAACTTTCCCCATAATATATTAAACCTACTATCTACCTATCCCCAATAGAAAATAAACTTTTGACCTACCTATATATACATGATGTATAACCTATGACAAACCTATCCCCAAAAGAAATTAAAAGTATAACATACCTGTCTCCATAAGATATTAATCATGTGGCATATTCATAACTACAATAGATTAATCATGTAACCTAAATATTCCCATAAGATGTAAAATCATTGAAAATAATGTCCTCACATGATATTAAATCTAGGAAATATGTATCCCCATGATATATTAAACCTATAAAATTCATATTTCCACAACACGTTAAGCCTCTAAACCCACCAAATACATCAAAATCTATAATTCATGTGACAAACAGGATATGCTTAATGGAAAAATATCTCAATGCCTTACAACCCTGGAACAAATTACGCCATAACCTACATGGGGTACCTTAGGTTCCATTCTAAAGATATATCATACATGAGATTACATCACTCCAAAAGAGGAAGATGTTAGTGGTTCTCAACCCCCCAATAGAAAAAGATATTTGAGCATTCCCAACATTACCATCTATTCCAACCGATGGAATCTTCCCTATCGAGAAAAAAGAATTGAAATTAACCAATATCCACCTTGAGATGGAACCAAGTCAGAGTTTCAATAACATGGCTAAAACATATGAGGGAGACCTAGAATAGGAAATGTGGTCTAAGGAGGAATCCATCGGAGTTGGAACCAACATCCCATCATCCTAGTTCGATCATGGAGATAGCATCACCTACCATGTTGGTAGATACCACCTGGCTTTGGAAGGAGGGAATACTAGGAATGAAAAGAAAATAATATCACCTACATGATGATGAACCCCGGATGAACTCATTATAAAACAATAATATTATTACAAATATAATTTTTTTATTAAATAAGAAGAATATTGAGATAAATTATAATTTTATATTGCTTCAAAAATTCCTATTAGCTTTTAAAGTTATTCCTATCAATAAAAATGAAGGAAACACTAAGTTACCTATTATATTCATGTACTATTCATCCTAAATACTGAGGAGAATTCCCACAAGAATTCTACATTTATAGTGACCTATGATTAACATATATTGATATTACATAATTTTAGATTAATATTTAGCACCTTTCAAAAGTAAATTCCTGAGGACCATAATAGTTTAGTGTGTTTGGAATCATGGAAACATAATCTTCTATATTAGTGAAAGATCTTCAACATCACCCATAAAGATCTTCCCCTTTAGTAATCCTACTTAACAACCTTTATTTGTAACCTGGGTAAGGTAAACATAAGTAATGGGTGATATTAAATGTTTAGTAAGGGTGTACAAGGTGGATATGTAATCATAACATGATAATAAGGGTATGATAACATGGTTATATCAATAGAAGATCATACCATGCATATAAAAATCATAATCAAGTGTCATGTCATAAGGATTAGTAGTTCATAAGACCTAAATTGTAAGGTAATAGAGATTACGATCCATGAAATCATAATATAGAAATTGGACATTAAATTTTTGTCATACACATAAGCATGTAAAATAATTCCTTATAAGCCAATCTTCATTTCCAAAACAGATTAGGGCACTTCATAGTGGTTACACCTAATGGGCGGGTCACATAACCATCCATAGTCACAACTCTTTCTCTATAGTGTATCATTTTATACCTTTTTTTAATAGTGGATAATGTTGGTTAACATGTTCCCATCATTATCTTATGAGATATAAATCTTTACCCAATGCATTGGAGAGCTATAATGGGTAACCTAGGGCTATATGGGACGCACCATCATACATGCTTTAATGAGATAAACTGAGACTATTTGGAACAACCCATCGTATAAGCTATAATGATATGACCCAATTCTATATGGGGAACCACATCGTATAAGATATAAAGGGATTACCGAGTGTTATCTGGGCCACACCATCATATAAGTTTTAACAGGCTTAACTGACGCTATCTCAATCGCCCCATAATATAATATATAATGGGATTACCCAATGATATTTGTTCCACTCCATTTTATAAGCTATATTGGGATTACTTGGTGCTATATATGCTTCAAAATTAAATATTTAATGTCTATGAACCATAACCAAAATAAATTACAAAGAGCATTCATATCCTCATTAAAACACATAAAATTTTATACTTTTATAACTTAATTAAACCATGGAAAAAATGGTTTCATGTCAATATATTTTAAACATGATTAGCCTTTGGAAAATAAATGTGTTTCATTATAATATTATTGAAACATTATTTACACATAGATAAGAAATGGGTCCCATAAACATTTTGTAATCAAAATATAAACCATTCAGGGAAAAAATATAATTGGTATCATTAGATCATATCCCTAGTAAAGCATAAACTATATTAAAGGATTTAATATTATATATAGAACTGCTTTAAAAGATCAATTGGAACAATTATTGAGGAAAATAACCTTTATTTGAAAATATTAAAACATTTTTTAAATCCTTTTATTTTAAACCCATATTAAAAACATATGAAGTATAATTTAAAAATAATTTAAAACATTTCTGGAGGAAAATATCCTTTCCAATTTGAAAATAATTTTTTTAAAACATAAACCATTTTTAAAACATTTTTATTAATTAATAAACGTGAAAATTATAAATTGATATATAATAAATTTATGGTCATGATGGTGGATAAATCCATACATGCAGAATATTCATGTCCCACCATAAAATGTTTAGAAAAGTGTCTCAATCGGAAAATGGAAAAGAGATTCATTTTTTAAAAACTATTTTTTTATAAAAAAGGTAAAAACCAGGGTAAAATTATCTTTTAAATATAATAGGATAATATTAAAACGTTTTTTAAAACATTTTTAGAAGGCATGGTTTTGAAAGAACACAAATATATGCCTGAAGAGAGAGATAAGGTCATATTTTCTTAAAAGAACTTTCTTAATTATCTTTAGTACCAAAGGGTGAAAAAATGGTGTCATTAATTTAAGATATCATGAATAACCCTAGGATAAAAAATATTCATGAGATTTTATAATCTATAGATCATATTATTTCATTAATGGAAACATAATCATAAAAAATCATGATAAAAAATGAAATTATACCAATAAATATTTACCACTTTATAAACTTTGAATAATAATCCACATGAAATAATAAAATTAAATGGGGACTGAAATATATTAAAAATGTATAACAATGGTATAACATGTCAAAGTTAATAATATACACCTCATAAAATAATATAGGTTCATAACATACATGTGTCTCAATGAATGAAAATTGATACAATATTACTTTACTGATTTTGTATCTTTTGAACCATAAACCGCGTGAAAGAGAGATCATAAAATGTATATATAAGTATACATAAATTTAAGGATAATAATAATATAATACATTATTATATATTATATACACCACACAAATTAATAATTTGGGAATATATCATATATCTCATAGAAATGAAAGTGAGACGAGAAAACTGATACTACTTGATTAACTTTTGAATCATGAGATGTTTGAAAAAATATAATAAATGGAAACTTTTAATTTAATGAAATAATTTAAAATTCATGATATAAAATTTCATAGGTTATTATATACACCATAAAAAATAAGTTAGTGTTGAATAGGTCATGTATCTCATAGATATAAAAAGTGAGATGAAATTCTCTCACCTTAAGTCTTGACATTCTTTGTAAATGTTAAAAAATATTTTATAATAAATATATTTTTATTATAAAACATTAAAATTAAAATATTTTTACCATATATTATTTGATTAGGACTTTATATTACACAATTATTAGCATTCTCATTTTACAGTTACACTGTAGGTAATAACCATTTTTGTTTTTCGTATATGTTTTGATATATTATTCTTGATTACCTTACATATATAATGATTAAATTATTTATATAAAGTAATAAATAATACAAATATCATATATATTCATTATTTAATTATTTATAATAGTTTATAAAAGATAAAAATATGAATAGAAATACACTATTCATGGAGATGGTTGGTTGTACGTACATATGAACGATGATTCCATTTTGTTTTTGTATTTTTAATGAAAGAAAATAAAATGAGAAATATGTACATATTATATTTCCATTGTAATTATAATTTCATATTTATATAATATTTTTATAAAATTAATCATTGATAAATCTCATATAATGTTTTAAATAATTCATCACTTTGAGGAGGTGATAGTCCATGCATCCACAAACCATGTTATCGTATTCCCAAAAAATAGAAATAATTATGGTTTGTGTCATATAATTTATAAAGAAACATAAATACATAATAAATATACCATATATAATATAAAAACATAATTTTATTCATTATTACCAAAATTTATAGGTGTTAATGGAAAAAATAAAGTCATCAGTTCATGAGGCGGTAGTCCACCATACATACAAACAAAGATGGAGAATCCCATTTTACGAAAGTGTGTGAAAGTGTAGATAATGTAATTAACATAAAAAAATATAAGTATATTTATCATACTGATGTTTTTATATAATAATGTAATAATAATTGATGTTGTGGACAAATAATTGAAACAAAATATCTCGGTGAAGAAAATTAGCTCTTCTTTGGGTAATTCATTTTGGTTAGCACCAAAGGAAGACCTTAGTTTTTATTATACCTAAAGTGATGATCCTAGGATGATAGGAAGTATTTTTGGAGATTATTTGGTCAAGATATGGATATTATCAAAGGTATAGATATGTGTGACATAGTGAGGGGGTAAGTTCTTTTTTATAAGAGGGAGAGAGATCCCACTTGGAATATTTGAAACGAATTCTATGATACCCATGTTTCTTTCCAACCAAGAGGCTTACAAGAAATGAAAAATTATATACATGAATGGTTGATGTTAAAAATGGTCATATATATGGTATTGGACATGTTTAGGGTCATTTTTACATCATAGGATTAATGTTTAACCACTAATTAAATGTGTTTTAGCTTAATCATATAAATTAATATTAATTACTTTCAGTTTTATTATTTTTCAAAAAATAATTTAAAATTATTATAAAATATAAATTTGGATGATTATAAATATTGAATACATTTTTTCAAATTCAAAAAAAATTATTTTATGAAATTAATGTGAAAATAATCCTGCAGAAATGATGAAATAATAGGTTTTTAAAGAAAATGTTCAAAAGTTTGAAATGTTTTTATATCCAGTTTCAATTTGAAATTCATTTCAATGAAATAAATTGAATTAACATATGAATCATTGATCTAAATATACTTTTAAATAAAATAAATATATAATTTAATAATATAAATAAATTAGTAAAATAGTTATTTTTCAATTAAAATTCAATATTCCTCAATATTCATCAAAAAATAAAAAATACTTTGAAAAGGAAAAAAATTAAACCAAATGAAATTTTAATATTTAAAATTCAAAAATAACGTTTATTTTTTATAATAAAATTAAAACATTTCCAATATTTTATTTAAAACAAGCCTTCCATTAAAAAGTTTTAAATTCACCTTTTAGAATAATACATCCTTTTATGCCTAAAACAATTTTGGATCTTATTTTATGTGTATCAAACTTATAGAATGAATGTAAAATAAATTGAATTTAAAAATATATAAATTTCACTAATATCTCCCAAAAATAGTAATTAATTTAATTTATTAAGATAAAATTCCTCTGTGGGCATAAATGTTTTTTTCATAAAAAAATCCTTTGTTTTCAATAAGTTATTATTTTCATCTATAAAAAATTGGCAACCAAATAATTAATTTTATAAAATTTTATAAACCATAGTTTCATAATTTAGTTAATTTTATTCATATATTCATTTTCAATGTATAGGTAATAACTATAAAAATATTTTAATATTATTATTAATAGTATATTGGAGTTCAATATTTAAAAAATATTATTAATAGTATATTGTAGTTTCGTAACATTCAGTCTTGTGTGTAAAAAAAGATGTAAAAGGAACTCATAATTTTGTGTAATGGAATCCAAATATAGTGTTTCATATACTGGAATCTAGTCAAAGTGTTTTCTGTAGTTCGTGTTTAACATGGTGTTTCATATAAAGAAAGCATAACTTGGTGTAGTTTTCAATGCAATCCATCAATGAAATTTAATTTATTCATATAATAATAATTCATAAAAACTCAAAGTGATACATTATACTCCCCATTAAATGAATTTATCCCTCCAAATTAATTTGGTTCATTAATGTTTTAATACTTTAAGGTTACTTTTAGAAACAAAATAGGCTTGAAGAATTTCATTGATATCACAAAAAAGGATGATAATGGGACACCATTTTCAATTAAGACCCTTTGACTAAAGTTAATGAATTTTAACAAGGAGACATACTAACATAATTTAATTTTATTTCATATACACAATCTCACCCTTTGGTTGTTTCTTGACCAATTTCTACTTAATCTCTTACTCCAAATATGAAGATAAATTTGTTACGCCAGAAGCACTAATGGATCATAAGACCCATTCATAAAAGGACAAGTAATTCCATCTATATTTCTTTATCATCCCAACAAAATGGTCATTATCAGTTATCCAATATGCTAAAAATACTCATCTATTGATAAAATAATTTAATCTCAAAAAATCACATAATTGTTTTAACTTAAACCATTATATAAATGGTTGAAATTGTAGCACTTCCGAAATATGAAAATTCAAAACATTAGAAAGAAGGTTACTAAATTTATGAAAATTAGCTTGAAATTTATCCCTTATATATAATATTGTAGCTCTTGGTTTTCACATACTGTACATTTGAATACATCTGTCATGTTTTCTCTTGAAACAAGATAATAACACGAATTACCATAAAAAACTTATTTAAAACTTGAATTTATTCATATTCTAAATATTATTTGATATATTTCTTAAACCCAAAAAAATCAACTTCATCCATGGTAAAATAGAACACTTTTTCAAAAAATAAATAATATGCTACATGGTAATTAGGTCTATCCAATATACTTTATCCTTATCAATCATCAATTTAACCATGATAAACATAATTTTGTTAACATCAGAACACATTAAGGGATTCCTTACCTTAATCAAAATATAAAATTTACATTAAATCACTTTTCTTTGTCCTTGATAGCATTAAAAGTATACTTTTAAATCCAAAATGAAAAAATTATACTAAAAATAATTATATATTTCATGATTTGTATAACATAATTTTTGAATTCGAATATATATATACAAAAATCATCCAAATTTATTCTTAAACCATTACTCATGCTTCATCATATTATTCCTCAATACCCCATTCTTATAATATGAAATATGAATTATATATTAAGGTTCATCAATCTAAATTTAATCATGTTTTTTAATTTTAATGTAAACAATACTATTATAAAATTACATACCTTTTATATGTAATTTTGTTTTCTCTTTGTCTTCATCAGTATAACCAGTAAAAATTCCATATTCTTTATTTTCTATATGAGATTTCTACTTAGGACATTGAACTTCATAATGCACATAATTTCCACATATGAAGTAATCAATGTTAACCTAGTTTCCTCTAGTCCCATGATTGACTAAGACTTGAAATCATAGTGTGAGAAACATTTATCATAGATGATAACCACATAATCATGAAAAATAACTTATATGATATCTAAATAATGACACCTTATTGTAAATTTATTAAACCTTGATATTTTCCTTAGACAAATCCCAAGAAATATATTTAGAAATATTACTAAGGATCTCACTAATGTATTATCATCACATTTTCAAAAAAATTAGTAGACCTTTCCTTTGATTCCAACTATAGTGACCCAAACTTAAAACCCATGGATATTACATCATTTTAGATGAACATTTAGCACATTTAAAAATTATATGTCTGAGGACCATAATATTTTAGTATATTTTGAAACATAGAAACATAATCTTTTATCATGGTGAAAGATATTCAACATCTCCATTAAATATATTCTCCTTTAGTACTCCCAATTCAAACCTTTCTTCATAACCTAGGGAAGGAATCACAATAAAGGGGTAAGCACAAATTCTTAGTAAGGACAAACAAGGGGATTTGTAAGCATAACGTGAGAATAAGTGCATGAATAAATGATCGTGTCATTAGAGGATAATACCCTAAAAATAAAATTTCATAATTAAGAGTCATGGAATAATGATTGGTAGTTCATAATACATGAATCGTAACATAATTACGACCATAGGCCAACAAATAATAACATAGTAATATATCATGTAATTTCTTTTATACACTTAATAATGTAAAAAACATTCCTTATAATTCAATTATAATAAGAAAATATAATTAGGGAATTTCATGGGGGCTACACCTACTGAGCAGGACACACCACCAACCCTAGTCACAACTATTTCCTTATCGTGAATCAGGCTATACCTTCTTCCCATATTGGATCAATCCCATCGACTTATTCTCATCATTTTCCTATGAGATATAAATATTTATCTAATGTTTTAGATATATGTAATGGGATCACTTGGTGAGATCTAGGTAATCCTGTTATATAAGTTGTAATGGGATCTCCCGGAACTATTTGGGTCGCCCCATCATATAAGCTGTAACTGCCTTACTCGCAACTATATAAGCTGTATCGAGCTTACCCACCACTATCTAGGATACCCCACCATATAATCTTTAATTATCTTACCTGAAACTATCTACACTACCCCATTGTATAAAATATAATGGTCATACTTGATGATATATGGGATACCCCCTCGTATAAAAAATCAATGAACCATCACATGAATAAATTATAATGTGCTTTCATAGAATCATAAAAAGAAATTAAAAAAATTATTAATTTATAAAATGATTTACCATGGAAAATAATGGGTTTCATGTTAACTTATTTTAAATGTGATTAGCCAGTGGAAATAGAATAGGTTTCATAATAATATATTTGGAAAATTATTTACTCATGGAAAATAAATGGATTACATAAACATAATTCCATCAAAACATAAACCATTTAGAGAAAAAAAATATGAATGTTATTATAGGAAAATATCTCTAGTAAAGAATAAACTATATCAAAGTATGTCATATTAAAGAGATAAGGATGTCAAAAGATCATTTCGAAGAGTTCTTAAGGAAAATAAACTTTCATCGAAAATCATAATAAATTTTAAAAATCCTATTAGTTGAAAACCTTATTGAAAGCTTATGAATTAATCTTTAAAATTAAGTTAATATATTTCTTGAGGAAAATATAATTTCCACTTTTTACAAAAAAAATTATAAAATAAAACCTCTTTTAACAAAAATATTCTAAAATAACCTTTAAATCAGAAAAAAAAATATCTTCAATGAATTGATGGTTATGATGGTGGAGGAATGTATACATCCCAAACATTCATTTTCCACTATAAAATGCATAGAAAAGTTCCTCAATTGTAAAATTAATATAATATTCATTTTTAAAAAAGTAAAACATGGGAAAAAATTATTTTATATATCATATTAGAATATTATTACCCTTTTGAAACATTTTTTGAAAACATGGTTTTGAAAGAACACTGATTTTCGGCCGAAGAGAGAGAGAAAAAGTTGGATTTTAATAAAAATGAATTCTTAATTCTATTAAGTACCAAAGATTAGTAAAATTATTACATTACATGATTAAATCATCTACAAAAATTTGAGATTAAATTTTTTTAGTGTTATTGAGATATGGATTATAATATTTGATCAAAGGAAGCATAATAAAAAAAATCCCAATAAATGATGAGATTGTAGCAATAAAATATTACAACTTTGGTAACATTGAATCATAATACCAATGAAATAATAAATTAAATTAAGCATATAATATCTTTAAAATAATAAGATTCATGATATAACATGTCAATGGTATGTATATACACCTCATAAAATATTATAGTTTCATAACATGGCTTCTGTCTCAAAGATGGATAATTGAGAAAAAAGATTGCTTTATCGATATGGAAACATTTAAAACCTAAGCCCCAAGAAGGATATATATTAAAATAGATATTTAAATACCCATAAATTATAAAATATTAATCATAGAATAATTTCAGGTGTATTATATACACCAAAAAAAGAATAAGTGGTGAATATAACATATATCTTTTAGAAATAAAATTGATAAAATAAAATGATTATTACTTGAGTAACATTTGAATCATGTGATACTTGAAATAATATAATAAATTGAAACATTTAATATCACAAAAAAAAATTATATTATTGATATAACATTTCATAGTGATTTATATACACTAAACAAAAAAGCGAGTGGTTAATATGGAGTGTATCTCATGAATATAAAATGGGAGATGCAATTCCCATAGCATAAGGGTTGAATTTTTTCATACACTTTCAAAATAATATTATAATAAATATAAGTTTATTATAAAACTAAAAAAATATATTATCATATATAATACCATATATGATTTTATTATGACTTTATGTTACACTTTTATTAATAATTTCATGTTAAAGTTATGTTGCAGGTAATAACCTCTCTATTTTTCATATATGATTTGACATGTTATTATTGATCCTCTAATATAGATCATGATTTATTTATTTCTATAATGTAAGAAATTATATGAATACTATATATATTTATTATATAGGTATTTATAATAATCTATAAAGATTGAAATATGAAATAAAATACATTGTTCATGGAGACGGTAGGTCGTAATTACACATGAACATTGTTTCCAATTTCTTATTGTATTATTAAACAATGAAAAGAAAAGTATATATATATAATATTTACATTATAATTATTATTTAATATATATCCAATATTTTTATTTTAACTCCCCATTATTTTACTGTATGTATCTTTTTAAATTTAATCTCTTTGAAAACTTACATTACAAGAAACACCAAATTTGATTGAACCGCGATATACTTTTACATATTATTATATTAGCACAAGAAGATAATTTGGTGGTTATGAATAGTATTAAAAAAAATGAAAATATATTTTACACGTTTTTATAAAATGAATTCATTTATTACCAATTAACATGAAAATAAAATAAAAACTAATTGAATATAAAGGATGTGTTTTTATTAAAAACTATTTTTAGGACCATAATAGAATTTTAAAAAAATAAGTTAAATTGATCACTATTAGTGAAAATTATTAATTAAATATATATGTTATATATTTAAATTTTTTTTTTAAATTCATCCAATAAGTTTGATAGGCTTAAGGTAAGAATAAAACCAATTTTAAGCATAAATGGTTATATTTCTTTTAAAAAGGCAGTTTCACCACCTTTTACAAGAGAAACTATTTTAAATACAATTTTTGAGAATTTTATATATCTTATTTTAAATAATAATCTTCTTATTTTAAATCATAATATAAAAATTTACTTTGGTTTATATTTTTTTTATAAGTTTAATGTTGTGATGAATAATGATAAATTATTTCATTTTAATTAAAAACATTTTTTTCATCTAAATAATTTATAATGTTAAATTATATTTTTAATTGGTATTAAAGTATAATTAGATTATTTTTATATAATTTAATTAAATTTAGGTGATTTTAATCAATTTTATATTGAAAATGAATATAAAATCATTGTAATCTTTTGTACTTTTTTAGTTTAATAACGTGTTTTCTCATTCCGTCAATGTGAGTAATTTTCAATTAATTACTACATCTTTTGTAATTCAAATTTTCAAAAATAGATTCCATTTTTGGAATTATTGGGTTAAAAATATGTAAATATGTTTGTTTTATTTTTTGTCCTTATGAATTGTAAATTTAGTAGTATTGTAATTACCACGGGTAAGGTTAAATTAGGTAATTATGGGTAAAAATAATAATATAGAGATTATAATATTACCATAACACTCATAAAAACTTCATTGGATTAGATTGTTTCGACCAAAATAATCCTTAGTCTAAAATTATAAACCTTTAAATCTATTTGGATTAGAGTATGACATTTATAATATTATATTCAAAGGAATGTTAATTTGGTCACATATTTGATTTTAAGAATTGAAATATTTTTAATATGCGGTTATGTAGAGAATATATTAGACTATAAAAAATATTTTGAAATAAAAATATTTATATTTATCATGATAGATGAGAAATACTTAATCTAAAGGCTTTCATAATGATGAGGCAGTAATTGTTTAATTATAGTAAATATCTAATAAATGATATTAAAAATAAAAAAATAAAGGAATTTTTTTATTATTAATGTCATCCATTATTTTTTAGGGAACATTTACCAGTTAGAAGTGCTTTAGAAGTATTTTTTCAAATTTATTTGTTATGATATTTATAAAAAGTCATGTAATGAATAGTATTAAAATTGACATTTATATTTTTATATAAATAATATTATATTAAATGATATAAAATTTATAAAAATATCCATTTCAGAAAAATAATTGGGATAAGTATTAAAATTTCATCAATTACTCATCTTTTGTTCTTTTTTAGTTTTTTTGGTAATTATATTAACCCCTGATGTGTCAATTACATGATGTTAGAGTAGAAGTTTAAAGGGTTAACTAAGGGTTATATCCAAAAGATAAGGCCACAAATGTGACCTAAACTTTTGTACAATTTATTGGTTGAGAGGATTAAGAAAAATAAAAAAAATATTTTGTAAATAAATTACATTTGATAAAATTTGGAATCTTAAATTATTTTATTTTAATTTAATATTTTGGGAGTTTCCAAAAGTGACCCTCACCTCAATTATAAAAGGGAGTGTCCCTCCTACCTTCCTCACGCCACATTGATCCATCTAGATAGACCAAACCCTGAAAATATCTCCTCTGTAAATCTATAGAATAGTTCTGTAGGACTTGATATGTGAAAAAGACCAACACTAGACCATTTGAGAAGAGATCTAAAGGGAGTCCACTGAGGAAGAGGTAATGCTTTTTACCAACTCCTCCAAGTTCCTTTCTTTTTTTTTCTTCCACTTAATGAGTTGTTTTTATTATAATGTATTAAATATAATATAATATATGTTATTATATGTTATTATTATTATATTACAACCATATTCCATTATTTATCCATCCAATGAAAACTTAAATCATTACACATGTGTACGTATGACTTACCATCTCCAAGACATTGTGTAATCTGTTTTACATTACCACTTCACTTGGATGGGTATAACAATGGAGATAATGGATATATATGATAATTATTAAATTTTATTTATTCCTACAAAATTAATATATTATCCACTTTAATACTCTTTCTCCATTGAAAGAATTATACCGTCATTCGTGCGTCTGTACGACCTACCGTCTCCATAACACAATGTGATTCATTACCCATGTTAACCACTAAATAATGATAATAATAATAATTTATTTAATAATTAATTATGATATATAAACCATTAATTTAATTTTTTATATGTTGGATGTATATCCTATTGAAAATAACTGAGACATTCAACACCAAACAAGTAAGGGAAAGCATGAAAATTAACACCCGAAAGAGTAAAATTAATATAATATTATTAATAAATGATAGGTAAGATATTATAAACGGATAATATATGATATTATAATTATTATAATGATTCTGGTATAAGTTAATAGTTCGTTAAAAACCACTATATAAAATTTTTTTACACGTACGGAGGAACTCAGACCTAAGGTAATGGATTTCCATTTCACTTTTACTTTCCTTGAGATACAAGCCATGTTCACCACCTATTTCTTATATGTGGTCTATTTATTTCCCATTAATTTTTTATGAGATTTATCTTGAATATTATGATATTTTTATATCCATATAATTTTTTCCATTCATGGGGAAATTTATTCAAGTTATTATAATGTAATTAATGACTATTTTACAATATCAATGTTTTTCGGGATTGGTTTTATTTAATTCTCTACTCGGGTATATTTCTATTCCATGTTATTATTTTCAAAAATATGTTGTAAAAACTATTTTTACAATTCTCAAATTAATTTTTAAAATTATTTCCCCCTTTTTTAATTTTTAAAAAATGTTCTAAATTGAATCTTATTATCATTTCCCAAAACATGGAACTTTTTGACTTTTCTTAAAATAGTAAAAAAAATGTTTATTTTTTAACTTATAATGCATGAACATAATTTTACATCATCATGAAGCCCAAATTTTTCAAAGATTACTTTACAATTGTACCTGTTTGTCTTCAAAAAAATATTTTTTCCATAAATGATAATCCTTTTAAATAAATAATTACAAAGTGGTAATGATTTTCTCATCTCACTTTCACTTCTGTGAGATATAATCCATATTCTCAACAATACTTATTAATTTTTATTTAAATAGAAGGTGAAAGGTGGATTACAAAACTCAAGGAGGTATGAAGAAGTGGAGACCGAGATCATCCCCAATAGCCACTTCCATTCTGCCCGGGGGAGGGAGCCAAGGGAATTAAAAACTTTAAGAGGAAAGGACTGGGAAGCACCAGATGCCAAAAAAATCTGCCAACCAATTTCCCTCATGCCATGTATGGTGAATCTCAATGCCATTAGAGAGGATATCCCAACCCTTGTAGATGAGGTACGTGATGTGCCAAGGAGGAGAGACATCACCCTTACAAGAACTCCATATGATTTTAGAATCAGTCTTTACCACATTGAGGGTAATGTTTCTAGAACTACAGATTTCTAAGCCATCAATCATCGCCCTTGCCTCATCCAAAAAATAATCACCATTCCCATAATGTGCACTGAACACCAGGAACACTAAGCCAGCCCAGTTATGAATTGCTCTACCCCCCCCCCCCCCTCATGATCCCCTATCTGCAATCACCATCCTTATTTAGTTTAAATCCATGAGAGGGGGGTCTATAGAACCCAAGTGATAGTCAAAATTGAGCCAGGGGAACTAAATGATTTCCTTCCAACCAAATAGAGATACATGGAGGGGGGGAAATCCTAGTTTACTTGAAAACTTTCCGTCTCCAACACAAGAAACATGGTTTTAATAACCAAGCCATTTTAAGAAGGACAAGAGGTATGTTGCCTCGCATAATAACGAGCCTACCAAATACACTATAATCCTACAACCAAAAGGATGGATTAAGTGACTTACTCATTCTTATTTGAATCCCCTATGAACCAGAATTGAAAATCTCATCATAAGAATTAGCTCTCGCAGAAATATACATAAAATCACCAAGTTCATTCTAGACGTGGACTCCCCATTCACTATGATCTAAGAGGTGAAGTGTGGACTCCATTGATGGAGCACTACAACATGTGAATCTTGAGGACATAGGAATGCCCCTCCCCTTGATCTCCATCTCTATGGGAATAGCCTTGGAGCGAGATCTCTATAGCGTAAAATTATACTTAGTTGGGATATGCTTGCACCAGATAACTGATCCCTTGGTATTCGTAATCAGCTAACAGAGTAAGGCCCTAATATAATCCTTGGTTGAAAATCTATCTAAAGAGGAGGCCGAGAAGTTTCACATGTTAGAGGGTCCATCCAAACTGATGCTTTAGACGAAATCCTCCTGAGTGTGGATGAGGATAGCATTGATGAAAGAGGTGTGAGAGATAGCCTCCCTGAATGAAATTTCAGGAGTAGGGTAGCCTGGGAAACTGAGTATCCCAGTACCCCAATTGCACTCCTAGAAGTTGATGTCACCTCGGCCAAAGAAGCCACTGAGAATGGTCTTGGAGGAATGGAATCTGCCTTCAAAGAGAAGTCTTCAACAAGGAAGGTTTCCTAATGATCCTCATTAAGCCATATCCATATTTCTTTCTAATGAAATGGCGCCATAAAGAGTTACCCTCAATCACATCCCAAGCCAGCTTATTCACCACTAATTTCTTGTGTGTGGTGTATGTATACTATCCTTTGATATATCATATCATAAATCTTATTTTATTCATGGTATTCAAATTTTTTAATGTTGTATATTAAACATGGATTTAAAATATATATTGTTTAAATATATTATTTGATATATGAATAATACTCTGAATTGGTATAAAACGGGTTGGGAAACATATAATGTAATCCTCTCTATGCATCGGTAGTCTCTTGAGAGGAATCAGTTGGACAAATACGATTGGTTTCTACCTAATATGTGAATTTTTTTGTGAAATGTCTTAACAGTAAAGGTACAATGAACCAAAGAAAAATGGAATATAATAATTGATCATTTCCTCTATTGAGAATTCAGTTATTATTTTTATTATTAACCATTAGATTATTTCATTAACATTATCTATGGATACATTTCATTATAAACATATTTAATAAATGAAATCTTTTTCAATTATTTACCATTCTATATTTATTATTTCTTAACCAGTTATTTGAATGACACGTGTTTTAAATTATTTACATTTTAATATATAATTATTCTCATTGATTCATTATTGTTTCCACTGTACTTTACCTGAACTAAGAATTTGATTTCACCTTTATTATATTTTCTTTTCCCTAGGATTCCTTGAAGTGTGTTGTGAATGATATTAAAGGATATTCTAGATGAAATAAATTTATTATCATAAAATATTGTGTTTTAATTTTTGTATTCATCTAAAATACAAGAATCATGTTTGTATCTGGTTTACCAAGAGTGTTAAACTCTTGGGTATTTTAGGATTTGATTTGATGTAATTATATCAATTTAGTAACATAATTCCCCATATCCTGTATTATGGGTATAGGGAATTAAAATTTATAAAACTCATCCTTAATACATTCCATGTAAATCTTGAATGAATCACATCGCATTGAGAAGGCGGTAGTCCACAGAACCACAAAACGATGTTTTCATATTTCCAAAAAATGCGGAGCATGAAGTTATTTCTTATATAATAATTAAATAAGAATACATACATAATAAATATCATATATATCATAAAAAATACTAATCGAACAATTATTTGAAACCTTTAGTGGTTGTAATGGAAGAATGAATGACATTTGTTCACGAGGTTGTAGTCTGTCGTAAAAATGAATGATGATTGTGTATCCCATTTGATGGAAGTGTGTGATATTGTAAGTCATACCATTATAATAAAAACATATCATAATATTTAGGATACTAAGATTATTATATAATCATGTAATAAGATAATTTTAAGGGGTGTATAAAGAAATGAAACAAAAGTTCTTGTTGAAGAATGTTACCTCTTCTTCGAGTATTTCCTTATGGTTGGCACCAAAGGACTAGCTTGGTTTTCATTCTTCACAAACTGAGTCTTGTAGGATGAGAGGCAGATTATTGGTAGATTATTTGGGTAGGTTTTGGATGATCCAAAATGTATTGATAGTTTTGAAGTGGTGAGGGGTTTGAGTTCTCTTTTATAAGTGGGGCAAAGGATACACTTGGCTTTTTTAAAAAGAATTGTGTGATACACCCATTTTTACAAACAAAGAATATTCCATGACACATTAAACTATATAAATGGAAATTTAAGGTAATAAAAATGGAATACATGTGGTATTGGAAATGTTTGGGGTCATTTTAACATATTGTTATAAATGTTTAATGACTAAGTAAATACATTTTTACCTTAATCACCGTAAATAATTTTAATTACTTTCACAAATCATTTTGGACAAAAATAATGTTGACCATAGTAGAAATTATTATTTTTTATAATTATAAATATGGAATCCATTTATTAAAATTTTGATATTTAATAAAAATTAACCGAAAAAATAATCTTATAGGTAGGATGAAACAATGGGGTTTTAAATTGAAAATATTCAAATATTAGAAATGTTTATATATCCAATTTAAATTTGAAATTGAATAATATGAAATTTATTGGATAAATATATGTATAATTTATCTAAAAAAATATAAAACTAAATAAAAATATAATTTAAATATATATGTAAATTAGAATAAATCTCATTTTTTATTTAAAATTAAATATTTTCTATTATTCATAAAAAATTAAAACATCTTAGAAAAATACCAAAAAAACACAGGAATTAAATTTTGATATTAAACGTTAAATAATTAGGTTTAGTATTTCATGTAAAAAATATAAATGAGTCAACAATTATTTTTATATAATATTTTTCATTAAAAGATGGTAAAACTGCCTTTTCGAATAATATAGCTTATTATGCCTAAAATAGAGTTTGTTCTTATTTCATGCCTAAAAAACATATAAGATGAATGTGAATGAATTTTTTTGAATTTATAATACATAAATTTAATTAATATATCTCACTAATAGTGATTAATTAAATTTGTTATGATAAAACGCCTTTATGGGCATAAAAATAGGTTTTCACACAAACACATTGTTTATATTCATTTGGTTTTTATTTTCATTTATAATAAATTGATTACCAAAGAATTATTTTTATAATCTTGTGTCATCTATAGTTTCATAATTTAGTTAATATTAATTTAATCTGTCATTCCAATGGCGAGGTGATAAATATAACAATATTTTAATAGTAATATTAATAGTATATTATAGCATAGTAAAACTCGGTCATGCGGGTAACACAAAATATTGAATGAACTTAGAGTTGTTTTTAACACAATCCAAACATAGTGTTACGTGTACTAAAATGAAATATATTTTTTTATGTAGTGAAATAATAACTTGGTGTCACTTATAAATCCAGCGTAACATGGTGTAGCATGCAATTCAAGCCATTATATAAATTTAATTTAGTTGGAAATAATTAATTCCTAAAAACTCATGGTGTTATAATATTTCTAAAAATCTATTGACATACCCCTTCTTAAGAATTAAATAAGAAGTTTTATTTTTTTGATGCAGTTAAATCTTTGAGCACAATAAAAATCTTGTTCCTTAGTGATATTTGAATGACCCATATAAATAACAAACATGACACAATAACTATTGAGAATAATTATTCTAGGTAAAGGGTGATACTTTCATAATATATAAAATTTATTATATTAGTTCTTATCTATGTCACATACATTTCTCAAACACTAAAAGGTTGTAATTACTCATCTAAGGGTCGAACATTGTAAATGTTTTGTGTTACTATCCTTGTTTATTTAGTGCATTTCATATGGTGTATACTCTGAAAAAATCATAAATAGTTAAATTCATTCGAACTGGTGTATTTTTTTCAATTTTAATTGGATAATTTGAAGATATAGAATATTTTTTGAAATTGGTTTTTACATATTCACTCCCCTCTCTTTGAAAATGCATCGCCCTACTTGGCTGTTCAAATGGTATAATAGGCTATTTTGTACCCTTTAATAGATTTATGTTGTTTCTAATTATTTATGGTTGACCTATATAAAGTAGTGGTCTAAATGAAAATTTGATTTCCCTATCAACGTAGATACAAAAGTTTATAGAAAAACTATTATGTGGAATAAGAAGAATGAATCAATGAAGATAAGAAATAACAAATCAATGATGGTGGTTAAAAATGAATCACTAATAGTTGAAGGTAATCTAGGTGGTAATTTATTTATTTTATTATTTGATAATCATCCTCTTAAGCAATCTAGTCCTGGATATGAATAGTATATTAGTACCGAATCACTTTTTAAATTTTACCTTGAAATAATGGATTATTTTAAAAAATTACCCAATTGATGTTGTCTCATTTATATTTTATTTTATCAAGGATATGCGGGATTAGATAAATAAATCGAGTTGAAATCTAATTCAATGAAAAATATCATTTTTCAAGAAATATTCAAAATTCCATTGCTCTTATAAAACTAATTGAATCAAATGAATAGAATTCATTTATATATAATGAAAAAGTCTCAATAGATGAATAATAATCGAAATTATTAAAACAGAGAAAGTAAATATAAGAAAAATTAATGAGGTAATGATCATTTCACTAGGAGAAACCCATAAATCGATCATTAAAATAAATAATTCTCAATTGTAGATAATGTATAAAATATTGAAGGTGCGTGAAAATTATTTATAAAAAACGAGTAATATTAACGAAGAAAACATTGAGAATATGAATAGATAATATGAAAACGTAGTTTGATCTGTTGATGATGAGAATAATACCCTCTATAAAAAGGGTCATGATCTGGAAGTCAATGTGAGAAACATAAAAGTGACATAAGATGAATCTTTCCAAATTATGAGACGATAGGTGTTTCCATTAATTTTTTTAATGAGAGTCTAGATTTAAAAAAAGATTTATTCGAGTGGAAATAAGATATTTAAATATTTAGTAATGCTATATTTTCCTTTTCCATATTTCATAAATTTCTAGAAATATTTTTGAGGTTTGTAGCTAAGTTGTTTTAGAGTTTTGAGCATTATAGAGGCTCAAAAATAATTTATTAAAAATAATTTATTTATTTAGTGTACATATATTTAAATGATATATTCCCTAAATATCTTAAATATAGTGTTATATTGGGATTATAATCCAACCATTGAATTTTTAATGGTGGGGATACCCTATGGATAATGTAACTTTATTTCGCACGTGGGGTACCACCATTACAAATCACTAGTTTCTAAGTAAATAAAATTAATTGAATTCCAAATTATTTAATTTTTATATAAAGATACAAAAAT
The DNA here is from genome assembly GCA_963277665.1 of Viscum album. Lineage (NCBI taxonomy): Eukaryota > Viridiplantae > Streptophyta > Magnoliopsida > Santalales > Viscaceae > Viscum > Viscum album. Next base: position 903,207,537 of record OY728166.1, on the reverse strand, counting down.
TATAACTTGTTAATATTAAATAAATATATAATTTAGTGTTATATTTTTTAAATTAAATAATTTTAGAGGTATAATGAGAGAGGACATAAGATCAAACAAACAGATTTTTCAAGGATCGACAAGAGACACCTGCTACAGATACAATATTTGAAAATGATCAATACAAACATGAGGTAAGGATTTATAATTTTGAATTTTCTTTATTTTTTTTTAATTCATGTTATATTTATTTCTTTCTTTGAATTTTTTTCAATTCCTATTTTTAAAAATCATATCCCATCATTAAATTTTTTGGGTAAATTTTAATCTCGGTTTTTTATTAATCTCATATAAGGAATAAAGGAAAAGAATGACTACAAAAGATCAATGTAAAGTAGATAGTAAAGATCCAGCCTCCTAAACCCCTCTCCCCACCTATGATATACACCTCATAGTAAAAAACAAATCCAATCCTCATGATCGAAAATGTTTTGTGGTTAACTCGATACCCAACCACCAATCCCTATTCTTCATCCCCTCTATCTCCATAGGTAAATTGATGGTGGTGACTAATGGTGATAGGTGGAAAATTTAATTGGTGATTGTGTAATGAAGTTGTGGTATTAATGGGGGTGGTGCGTGATAGGGAGTCGATAGAGGCTGGCCACAACTAGCTTCCATAGTTGATCAGGAAGGCGACAACAATAGGAAGTGTCAGGTAAACGATGGAAGCTACAGAAGCCCTTGTGTTGTGAGGAGGTGATGAACATATAGTTGTTATAGTGTAAATAAAATGATTGAATTCTTAATAGATCCATATGTACCACAAAAGTAGAAAAACAATGATATTTTAATAATTTATTGACAAATTGATGTCGTGATGTTTTCTCCAGTAATACACAATGCACGTATGCAATTAAAGGATCTCATGTGGGCTAAATTAAGGAAATAAATTTAATCAAACCGTTATATCATTTTATTTTAATATGGCGGAACAGTACATTTTTTTTGGTTGATCCCTTCAAAAATGATCCAATATACAATCCCTCGAGATCATCTATGCATACTTCAAGAGCCTTTCAGGGTAATGACCCAAAATTCTAGATTTTGTAAAATTGTTGTTAAGTTCAATAACATGTGTTTCATGATATATCCAATAAAAATTAATAAATTATTATTTTAGAGAAACTATTAATAAATCTTTAATAAACACTAATATGGTAAACCATTAAAATTTATTACATTTTGAAGAAACATATTTAATATGAGTTAATATTAAAAAATATTATTTTCAATAAACCCCATTTTCTTTATAATTTTAAACTTTTTTAAAAATAAGTAATCAAATTATAGAAATTAAAATTGATAAAACAAAATTCATTTTTAAATTACACATTTCAAAATTTAATTACTATGAATTTTTTAGTTTTTTTAGATGTTATTTCTTAGTAAAAAAATATGGGTTTTGCAAAATTATAATGATTAAGATTTTATAATTATTTAAGAATATATTATAAGAATAAAAAACATTTAAGTAATAAATTTTTATTTTCAAGGAATAAAATTTTTCATTTTAAAATATTTTTTGATCTCAAAAATCCAATGTTCATTATTCGTTAGAACTAAATTAAAATGTTTTTTAAATAAAAGATTTTTTTGATCATTTGATTGAATCAAGTATTTTAAAGGTGAGTTTAGGTTTTTTATTAAAATTAAATAGTCATAAATATTATTTTTTATAATAAATAAATTCATTACATGGAAACCAGTAACCATGGTAATTTTACTTTACACCAATTTTTAATATTAATTTTTCTCTAGAAACAGTTATTACAAGATTACATGATAATATTAAATTGTTGCACCCATATATATTTTATATGATAAAAATATTTTTCAATTTTACATTATGTGGTTCCAATTAGGTATTATGGACACATTTAATTTTGGTCATTAAAATTAATCACTAGGGTTAAAAATTGTTACCTTAGTGAAAGGTAAAAATGGAAAAGGGACTTTTACTAAGGAGAAATACCAAAAAATTTAAAACATTATTTAAAAATTAGTGGTTTAGGAGATTTTAAATAGAAATCCTTTTCCCCTCTAATTTTTTAATTTTTTCCTCATTTACCCTTGATTAATAACTTTACATTATTTAAAATGTATGGGTTCCTTCCAAAACCATCATTCTCTTCACATATAAAATAATAACACATCCACCACTAAAATTCTCACCTATCACTATAATTTATATATGAAACTATTAAACTTTTATCCTAATATAACTCTATTCCACATTCATATGATTCTATTTTCCTTTATATTTTTTACAGACATCATTTCCAATGATTTTCCATGAGAAAACTCTAGCTTCAAACATGAGTATTATTTTCACTTAAAATTTTATTTTACTCAAATAATTCATAAATAATTTATGAAATTAATAATATAATTAAATAAGTATGAATAGTATACTAAAATGTCTTTATATTAATCATAAAAAATTATTCATTACTTTCAATCCACTAAGAGAGTTCAAAACATCGATTCTGCATAAGTGAAGAGCACCGACTCCACATCATGATGTGGTTCATATTTTATCTCAAACACTCAAGGATGATATAAAAAAATTATTTAAAGAAAAATATGGTTTATAATTATAAAATAAAAATTATTAATTATTAATTTTCATATATCATCATTTCATCCATTCATTGAGAAATAAGATCATTAATCTTGCCAACGAGCCCGTACCAGAGTGGTAAGGGCTCCTGCTTGGCATCCAAGAGACCCAAGTTCAAAATTGGGTTCATGAGAATTTTCGGGGGTACTGTAGTAGTATTGTAGTAGTTACTATAGTGGTTACTGTTTAGTACGGTCACAGCCAGAACTATTCACATGATTTGGGCCTTCGGGCCTTTGATTTGGGCCTACGGGTCTCTAGGGCCTTCGGGTCATCAATGGCCTTCGGGCCTCACGGTCTTCAGGCCACCAAGACAATGGAGTAGCCCAGTTCACACAGAACAGGCCCCAGGAGAGGATCAGAGCAACAAGAGTAGCAGCCACCAGATGTAGAGCTAACCCGATTGGAAGAATGAGAGGGTATGACAGCCGCCATCGGGACCAGGCACCATGCAACATTGTATGGGGAAATGATAGCCAATCAGAAATGCAAGGTGGGGTGTTAGGTGATCAATGATGCAGAAGTTGGGGAGGGGCAGTTCAAGTGGCCTGGGCCTACGGGTCATGTATTGGGCATGGTATGTCTTTGGGCCTTTAGGTCATGTATTGAAAGTCTGTCGGGCCTTGTGGCTTGGGCCTACAGGTCTTGTATGGGTTCAACATCAACCCTTAAAATGGGTATTTTCCATAAAAAAATAAAAAATAAGGCCTTCGGTCTATTCAGGCTAAGATCATTAATCTTGTGTATGGTGGACTACTGCCTCGATGAACGACGAATTTCAATTTTCACCAACACCAATAATTTATGTTTCCTAAAATGTTTTTAATGAATATATATTATTTTATATTAAATTTTAAATATTATATATATCTCATATTATATTATCTAAATACATCCAATTACCCATTGAATAATTATAACATGTTACCCTTTGGGTCGATTTAACTGCCTATGTAAATGATGTTATAATCATTATACCATGAATGATTAATTATTGTTATATAATGATAATATGATGGAATAATAGTCAATTTAAGACAAATTAAAAATTTTGGAAAGGTATTTTATTATTTTAAATAATTATTAATATACAACCTTTCGGTCATTAAACACGTCGAAACTAATTTATCGCATTTTCCATTTTCAAAAACCGTATTAATTTATTTCACTTATTAAAAATAAGTCTTATAGGAAAATAAAAAAATTATTATTATAACTTTATTAATAAGGTAATTATTGTATTAATACCCCTATATGTGAAGCAATTCAGTTACCATGATATTTGAACGAGATTAATAGGCGAACATACTGTCACATATTAACAAAAATAACTATAATTAACAAATATATTTATAAAAAAGGTTTATAAATAATTTTTATAAATGGTAATAAATTTTAATAAGGTCCTAAATTAAGAGAATAATCTATTTATGTTCATTACACATGAGTTTATATCATGGATGAGTTAGAGGAATCCATAGGTAAGGTTTTTTGTCTCAAATTCATCTCTTTGAGACATATTGTGTATTATGAACCTAATTTATTTTAAGTGGTGTATATGACACTTAATTGGGATATTAAATCATTAAAAACCCAATATTAATTTAAATTTATGTTTAATTTAAATATATCAATCTTTTAAGAGTTTTTTAGTTGAATGATCATAAAATTATACGGGTTTCATTACTTCATTTTAAAATCAACAAGATAAATTTTATATTATGTACCCTAATTTATTTTATATGGTTTATTCGCAAACCGATTTCATTAAATTATATTTAATACCTCTCATTTAATGATATTTTAATTTCAATTTCATGGAAAACCTATAATTCTTATGTTACTATTATTGTATGTGTTTTTTGGAAACTCAATTCTCATTTATTGAGTATTGATTGTTCTTCTTCAACTTATTTCATATAATCTTGATAAATTATTACATTTTATTGAATTAAATTGATATTATTATTTTTCCTTATGTGTTTAAATTTTTATCCCATAACCCCTTTCTAAATTTCCTAGATTTATGTGTTATGACATCTATATGGGATTTGGTTACGTCAAGTTTCCATTCATTTAGTTAAGATGGTATTACTTGATCGTCATTACTATATGTTTATTAAATCCTTAAATTTAATATTTTGTAATGCATTCCCCCTTTTATATGAAGGGATAATGATGTTTTTAAATCCAATATTCATTATCAATAAATTTCTTTCTCATAAAATTGATGTGTTTTTAAGAACAAAATAACATCTCCTTTAAAAACAGTTTCCTCCGTTTCCATGTTTATTATTCCAAAAAATGTTTTCTTAATTTTTTTAAATAAATATATTTTTACTACTGTTTCTTCCATATTTTCCTTATCCACTTTTAAAATAGATGTTTAATTTCTAATTTTACCTCGTTGGTTTTCAATAATTATATTTCAATATATTCAAAAAATTTCCATCGTCTACAAAATAAAATATTTTATATTACAATATAAATTTTTTTATTACCTTTGTGTATTTTAATGGATCCCTTATTTTAAAAAAATTATAATAATGTTTTAAAAATCCTTCACTTTCCCTTTAATTTTTTTCAGCGTAAATTCTTCTTCAATTATTAAAAAAATTTATTTAAAATATTTTTTTCACTTCTATTTATCCATAAGGTAAATATTTAATATTGTGATGTTTTATAAGCATATGTATTTTGTTATTATATGGTTTCATATTGAAAATGATATTTTTTATATACTATGATGTCTTAAATTCTTGTTATGTGTTGTTTTTGAAATTTATAAGAAACTCATTCCTTTCCCAAGGCTTATTTATGATATTATGAATGTTTATTTTCAAGTAGCACACATATGTATAGATGATTTATGGGAGTGGTCCTATATATACCTAAAATGAGTTGGTTAAGATTTATTATCACATGATATGATTAAAGTTTTTGTGAATGAGATTTGGGAATATTTTTTCACATGTTTATTGTCTGAATGAGATCTTTGAAACTATGTTAATAGTATTATTTTTTAGATAGATGTGAAAATCATTGTTCAGAAGTGACTTTTGTAAATTTGATTTGGTAATATTTGTTTACAAGTTTTTTTAATGTGATGTTGGAAACATTGTTCAAAATATTTCCTACTCTTATATTTATTTAATATTTAAAAATTACAAAGTTTAATATAAATTCTTATCAATATGTTACTCTATGATGCCTCTAGTTTATCGACTCATGTTTCCCAAATATTTTGATTCATGTATAATGTTATGCTATTAATTTTTCCAAGATTTTTTATATATTTTTTTAGGTATAACATTGCTGATTATTCCTATTTTCTCATATTATACGCACTTATGAAATTTGATTTCTAACACTTATGTTTCCCTTATCGAGCATCTGAGCTCAGCCCTTTATTATGTTTCAATTCACCAGGTTATAAAGATAAGAAAAGTATGTAATGTCTAGAAGTGTTTATTATGTAGATAATTTGTGAGAGAAATGGAAGACTCATTATGGATTAATATGTCTTTCTCATACTGGGAAAAATTTACATTTCATAAAAGGTAATATGTTTTATTAGTTTATTTTTTGTACTAATTCTCTAAAACTCTGAACCTAACAGGTCATTAGAATGTATTGTAATGAAATAATTTCTTTAGTTCATGTAATTATCATATGGTTAGGTCATGGTTTTCATATTTGGTATTATACCATGTTTTATATGACTTCGGTGATTAGGGGATTTTTGGTTGAGGATAATTTGATAGTTTGAAGTGTCATAGATGTAACATTCCAGGTAAATAAATAACATGAAATTTCTCATATTTATTAATATTTGTGAACTAAATATTAATTCTAATTTAATTGGGATGCTATGTTTGATGGTGTACCTGATACACAACAATGGATTTCCTTGAAATCTTACGTTGCACACTAATAATATAATATTATTATTTTACATGGTAGTTAACACCTAGCCTTTGTAATGGTGGGAATGAACAAAACTAACTAAAAAATGATTATATATGTTTGTTAAATGTGTCTACATTTATCCAATAAAAGATATAGGCTTAAAATATGAATGAATCTAATTTTAAACATAATTTACTTTAAACGGTTGATTTACCACCATTTAATGGAGAAACCTCTTTAAATATAGTTTTGGTCACTTTTATATGATCCATTTGACAAAATAAAATTTTTCTTTTGAATGGGGACATCAATATTTACTTTGGGTAAATTTTTGGTATTAATCTGATAAAATTCATTTTTTATAAATAGTGAAAAATACTATATTTTAATTCAAAAGTGACTTTTAATATAATTTATTTATATGGATAGATTATCATTTTAATTGGGTTTAATGTGTAATTATATTATCTTTTTACCATTTAATTCAATTTTGGTCATTATAATTAATTTCACTTTGAAATTGGACATAAACAAATATCAATCTTTTGATAGTTATTGTTTCTTAAAAACACGCTATTTGTATTAATAATGGGAATTAATTTTAAATTAATTAATGTAACTTATATGTTTTGAATTTGGTAAAATAGATATCATTTTTGAATTCAGAATATTAAATATATCTTTGGCTGAATTGTTGGTAGTTTTTTGAAAAATATCAATTTTTGATGAATAGTGAAACCACTAAGTAGTGGTTGGAAAACTACATTTTTCATTTAAATGAAATTTTACTACTTATTGGAATTGGATTTCAAAAATATGACATATATGGTTTTTATTAGTAAGTAAAAAGTGGTTTAATAATATGAAAATAATTTTTGGTGAATAGTAACTTTTGACTTTTATTTACCGCTGTTAAAGGTAAATAGGGTAATTCAAGGTAAAATGATTATTATAATAAAAAACAATTACCTTAACACTTACCTTAACCTTATTGGATTAGTCATGGCCAACCATGGTCATACATGGGTCGATTTGTTGACCCCATGGAACCACTTGGGAGTGATAATGACACTTTATTTTAATTAACTTAATGTAAAGGCAAAAATGACAAAAACAAATATATTTTAGTAAATTAATTTTTACATGGGTTATATAAGTTATTGATTCGAATATAAATATTCCTTGGAAATATAAAAATAATTCCTACATCATGGTACTTTTTTATATTTTTTAGACCCCAAATAAATAAAATTATTTATGACATAAAAATGATGCAGTGTTTACCTCATTAATAAATCATTTAAATAAAAAAGATTATAAATATTAAAATAACATCAAAAACCTTTCCAATTATTATTATATGATTTTATTTCGTCCATTAGTCATCTTATCATCAAATTTAATTAGTTTTGGTCCTTTAGAAACCGAATATCATTATTTAATAAAATAATATTTTCACACATTCCTAAAGAGCCCCTCCTCCCAATTATAAAAATCTATCACTTCTAACTCATTCTTCACACCACTCAAGCACCTTGGCTCATCCAACACCTGGGAAAATAAGGTATAAAGATCCCTCTACTCCTCTTAAAAGCCTTTTCTTTGGTAGAAGGCACTACAAGAAGTCCTTTTGGTTCAAACCAAAGGGAGTTACCCAAATTAAAGGTAATCGTTTCTCTTAACTTCTTTTTATTTATTTTACTTCTACAACACCTAAACTCATTTTATTACTTTATTTTATAACAACACCAATATACTCAATATACTAGGATGTTGTTATGATAATTATTCAAACTACACTTACACACACCTCCATCTAATGGGTGAAGAACATATTGTTTTTGTGAATGGAAAACTAACGCCTCACGAAATGATGATTGTTCGATTATCTCATACAGCCTCTCATGATGTCCATTAAGATTACACTATATTTTAATATGATATATATTATGTTTCTATTTCTATATTTATTTACATCATACCTTTATGGTTTCCATTCGGGGTAAACGTGATAATTTCATTTGAGGAAGTGCGGACTACCGCCCCCTCAAAGTGATATGACTCGTTAATGCCATATGTGAGACATATAAAGGATATATTTAATGATATTATATATGATATTATACTTTAATTATAATATAACTATGTATCATTATTTTTTAATACCATTAAAATAAAAATTTGAAATGAAAGTAGTTTGCATGCGTACATACGACTTACCGTCTCTATGAACGGTGCATTTCATTTCTTACCTCCAAATGTTATGTACTATTATAAATACATGTATATACTGGATATATATGATATATATGATATAAAAATCATAAATATAATTCTGGATATAATGAAATTTTGACAATGTGAACAACTTGTAATTATAAAAAGTCCATTTTTTACTCAAGTTCCAAATATCGACAAAACGAATGTTATTAACTTAAATGATTAAATAATGTTTATAACATGGTAATAAGTGATATAAAATGAATAATAAATTTGAAAAATGTTCTTAATAAAGTATAAATTAACTTTAGTTTATTATTTAGGAATAACAAGGAACAAATGATTCAAGTCAGACACGAGGTAAGGGATTTCTTATCTCACTTTCAATTCTGTGATATTTCAATTGTTCGCCACTAATTTATTGCATGTGGTGTATTGTGTACTTCCATTTGATATATATTATCATTATACTCTTTATATTTATGTTATTATGTGAATAATTTGTTGGTTATTAACTTTTGGTCATACGACTCGATTGATTACAACGTTGTAAGGGATTTGCATCTCACTTTTTCTTCCCGCGAGATTCATGTTATATTTGCCACTATTTCCTTTTTTGTGGTGTATGTAATACCCATTATTTTATTCATTGTGTAATATAGTTCAATTTATAGGTATTCCCATTTTCATTTTATGATCCTTCTTTCATGGGTTTTATGTTTCTTAAGTTACCAAATCGGTATGGGAACCTTTAAAACCAATTTCCATTTCGTAGGTTAATCTTCTAATACTTAATTATTTCATGCTATGATTATGTGTGGAATCACTATTTATTTATTTATATTTTAATTTCCACTCCCCATTTTGTATATATACTTTTGATACATATAATCACTCCATTGATAAATTCTCAAGTCATCGATATGAACTTGATTAGAGTAATTTAAGTCAATTTCCATTCATTGAGTTAAACATCCAAGTCGTTGGTTTTGTATTAAAAAGAACATGTGTGAATTTCCTATGGTTGATTTACATTGAATATCCAATCATATTTAGTGTATTTATATTTTTCACACATTATTATGTAATTGATTTATCCTTAATCTAAGGATTCTGTTTTTATGAGGTATTTCATCTCACTTTACATTCCATTGAGAATTCATTATTGTTATGCACCAATTCAATTTTATACGGTGTTTATACTATGTTTTGGAATATTATATCATGAATCCATTTATTCTCATGATATTATAAAGTTATTATTAAATTTCATTCCCCAATAATTTTTATTCAAGTGCCTCTCATTTTGTTAAAAACTCTTTAACTAAAATATCATTTTAAATGTTACAAAGATTTATTCTTATAAATATTTATCAGTAATGTCCATGTTTTAAAAATGGATTTTGGGATTTATTAAAATATTCAAAGTGGTATGGGACACTTTGATTCAAAAATCACTTTATTAAATGTTTTAAATGGTTTTGAAAATGGTTTGATAAAGAATTGTTTATTTCAATATCTTGATTTGATATATTGTGATTAGAATGTAGAAATGTTATCTTTCCTTTATTCTTGTGTTATGTGTTATGAAAATGTTTTGGTTATTGGGCATTGTTTATGTATACAGGTGGTTCCGTGATAAACCTTGGGTAGGTGAGCCCAGGATAGCTCTTCAATGCATTGGGTAACGTGACGGAGGTAAAAGTTAATGTTTCTCCTAATAGATTTAGGGAATATACTGTGATTCGTATTCCAAATGTGACTCCCTATATAGCTATGATAACTACAATGTATGTATGCTATGAATTCCATAATATACCTTTATGATTAATGATTTTTTGTGTTATTCATAAATATTATGATTTTATAAGGTATGTTATGATTGAAATGTATGGTTTCATTGATTTGTATTTAATGACAGGCTAATGTTTTCAATCCTTATTGTATAACCCTTACAGAACATTGTATTCTCATCCAATGTTTTTGAAATGTTTTCCATAGGACTTAAAGATGAATAGGGTCAATTATGGGATCAAAGAAAAGTCATGTTGTCTAAAACATGGACCTAGACTTGTTTCTTTTGAAGAGTTTTTATTTTATGGAAAAAATGGATATTGAGTAGCAGTGTCTATGTGAAATTTTCAAGTTGATATGTATTAGTTATAGTCTATTTCTATAAAACTCTAAACCTAAACAGACTCTCAATGTGAATTATTCATTTAATTTAGGATTATGTAATTTTTAAGGCCGGGTCCTTATAGTTGGTATCAGAGGTTGGTTTAAACAACTTTAGGGTTTATGATTTTTCGTTAGACACATGGTTTGTCCCTATGTCTATTATTTTCATTAAATCCTTATTTTATAAATTTTTTAGATCAAGGAGAGTTAGTTACAAATGGAAGAAGGAGGATCTCAAATGACATTCCTATATCTTCGTGATGACTTGCATGCAATAATTATTGCAAAGTCATGTTCAGATGATTGTGTAACTTTTTCTAGCATACAACTCACTTGCAAGCAGTTGTTTGAGATATCAAACACATTTACTATACCTTGTTATCATTATGGATCATGGGTTTTATTTAAATAAATCATATTTAAACAATATTATCATATTTTCAATAAAGGTAAATAATATCAAGGCATTTTCAAATATTTTACCTTATCAAAAGATTTTGAATTATATTTTTATTTGGAAAAAGTTACTGAAGAAGGAGGCCCTTGAGAAACCTATTTATATTTGATTTTACAATATAGTCTCTCATCACAAACCTACGGTATTTTAAAAGGACCATTAATTGAATTTTTTAACACAAATTCGGTCCGACTGTTTTATAGAAATCGCGTTTTATTAGATGTTTTGAAATTATATGTCATACATGATTATTTTACAAAACCTTTTTTCTGTGAAAACCCATATGACCCATGTTGTACAAGGAGTTTTTGGATGAATGAAGAAAATGATTTTGAAGGATCTCTAAATCATTGTTTCAATGCATGGACCTTCTACCTACTTAAACAAGATGAAGATGAAACCAAATTGACACTTTGATCAAGGTATGATGTTCTTCATTTTGGGGATCATTTTATTTTATCATATGGTGGTGAAATATGAAAAATGACAATATATATAATACTTCAAGAATTAAGATGTTGAGATCATAATGAATTGGGATGAAAATGAGAGGTATAAGGAAACCATTGAGGTTAAAGCATGTTAGGTTTATTTTTTATTTTTATAAAAAGAACAACCTGTAGGATGGGTGGCAACCCCTCGCATCCGGTAGGGCCACAGGAATCGAACCCACAACCGAAGGCTGACAAGGGCGCATCACCTACCACTGGATAACTTAAGGTCCCCATTTAATATGACTTATTATTTTAGTAAAATGATTTTATAGAAAAATAATAAGTTGATTTTGTGAACTTATGTTTTTTCAAATTGATATACTTAGTATAAGAAAATGATTTGGTGATTAAGTGATAAAGGTTGTTGTGGAAGACGTTATCTCTTTTGAGGAAACAATATATGCCTAACTAAGATAGCATACTATGGGATTTCAATTGTGGAATAATGGTTGAAATTTTAGTTTGGAAGAATCTATGTTTTTATTGTGGACATATCATCATTTTTTTATTTATAAAAATGATTAACCTATCATAGAGAATATGAGGATAGGGTTTTTTATTCAGTGGGTGATTCAAAGGGGGGATACACATTTTCATGTCTATATCCCCCCTTGGGGGGTCATCCACATGTGATTCTCTGATGTTGACCTCAGCGGATGATGTCGGTTGCGATAGCCCCTCCCCCACTGACGGGGGAGGGGGGCTCTACTGCTTCTCAGCTCCGTCTCCCTGTTCAGAATCGGAGCTCAGAGATTCCGGCTGTCAAGATAGGCCTGAAGGTTCCTGGTTTCTCAGAGGGCCTTCCAATGGTGGAAATATCCCCATTGGAGTTTTCCATCACCTCGGATCGACTTGTCTTGACGCTGGTTGCTCACTTCGAGCGAAGACGTCCTTCATTTCGTGATTTGTCTCTACATGTTAGGTCGGCTTGGGGTCTGAAGAGCTCTGTCTCGATTGGTCTTTTGGACTCAAAATTTTTTCGGCTTCTATTTCAAGAGGAGGGTGATTTTTTGAGTTCTTGGTCACGTGAATGCCAAACTTTCGGTTCATTCTGATTCCTTCTGTTTTGATGGTCGATTGACTGTCACATGGGTCAGGATCCGCCTACAGCTGCGGTGTGGGTGCGCCTTCCAGGTTTACCCCTCCCCTTTTTCAATTCGGCAATTTTACGCCTAGTAGGGAACACTTGTGGTAGATTCTTGTGCTCAGATTTCCGCTCGACATCGCTACAGCATCCTACTTATGCCCGCCTATGTGTGGAAGCTGACCTATCCAAATGTCTCCCTATTTTTATTTGGATCAGCATTTCAGGGGAATACCGTTTTAAACAACAGGTGATTTACGAAGCACGTCCTCCTTTTTGTGAATGCCTCTACTGGAAAGGACACAATACTTCTAAGTGTCACACAGTGGTTTGCAGTAATCCTCAGGCCGCATACCAGATAGAGGAAGAGCAGCGAGGGGATTTCTCGGGTGCTTCCCAACCGAACACCCATCCCCCCTTAGCTGATATCCATTCGGAGTTCTTTTTTGGTTCGTGGGGAGACCCCAAATTTCCTGTGAGTAGTGTCCTCCAAGATAGTGGAGTGGTGATCAGCAGGACAACGCTTCTAATAGCCTCTCGGTGTGGGAAAGGGGCACCCAGTGTGTCTGGATTTTCTATTGGTCAGGTAACAGACCTGGGTGGAAAATATGGGCAGTCTAATACCATGCATTCCCAACCAAAGACTACATGTATGGATGAGGTTCCAATAGTTAGGGTGAGAAAAACAACTACCCAGGGGCGGTGTTAAGCCCCCCCCCCCAACAAACAGGAAAACATGAGCATAGAAAATTTATGTCCAAATGTACAACCGGAAGTAGAGGGGACCTCAGTGCCTCTAAGAGAGGCTGTCCCTAACTCCAAAGATGACAATGGTTGGATAGTAGTGAGATCCAAAAAGAAGACGAAGCAAGTTGGAGGTGTTGAAGCAGGTCAGGTGAAGGATAATATTTCTTCTCTTGGAATGTTTTTCATTAATGGTAGAGAGATTGATGATGTTAATACTTTGGCTTCTGACTGGGAATAGGATGCCCTTGTTGAAGGTTATTTTCACTCAGGCAGGCAGAAAGGGAGAAAAGACTCTTGGGATTATGGGGACTTTCCAGCACCTGCAAAGAAGAAGACCAAGAAAAAGAAAGACTATTCCTACCTTCCTAAACCAATGCTGACTAGAGCAGTGGGATAGAAGGGCATTTCTCTGAGGGTCATGAGCCAAAGCAGTGAGGGGACCTTTTCAGAAGCTCTCTCAGACTTCATCCCCTCGTAGGTGGATGCATCTTTGGGTGACCAGAAGGGGGATACCGTGAGACCCATGGTTCTTAATGGAAAGATGATAGTGGCATTCAGTAAGTTAAGGAAGGCTACAAAATAAGAGATCAGTATTTCAAGACTTGGGGATGATGCCTTGACAGCGGAGGAGTGGGAGAGACTCGAGCAGGGGAGGTATCTAGAGAATCTCAGCCTAGAACAGATGGCATGGTACACATCTCAACTTGATGTTTTGTTCCTAGATTTTGTCTCTCCGGTTGATATGGACTCATTCTGGGATTTGATGGATTTTCTTGCAACCAATTTAGAAGGTTTCGTCGCCTCACACCCAGACACCGACATCAAAGACTTATCATGGAAGTACTGGGCTGATCCAGCTGGGCAACCAACCTGGTGAGGTATGCTTTTCCTATTGGTCTCGTGGTTGTTTTTTCCTGTAGTATCTTGTTTATTTTGTGAGGTTTATCATTTTACCCTATGTGGTATCTTTTCAAAATGAAATAAAAATTTACTTTGGAGGACTATAATAGTGAATATGTGTTTAGGTTAATTACATTTCAATATGAGTCTTTATGAGTAACTAATGTTATTTATATTTAAATGTTACGATTTATCTTGGAAGACTATTTAATTAACTCCTTATTGGATTTGGGTTTCAATCTTAGTTTAGATTACTTTTGAAAATTTTTATGGAAATTTGTTTATTGAATGGTCTTTGTTGAACATTGGTTTTTGTTTGACAAATATTGGAGATTAAGAGTAGTTTTTCTTTTTGTAAAAGATTGTCCTTTTGGGTATTATCTGATCTCGTACTAACCATTTTCGTTTTAGTTGATGTCTAAAGATAGGGGAAATATATAGTTCTTCTTTTGTGGATTATGTGATTCTCTAGAAGATCATTCTTGTGATTTTGATGTGACCAAGTCTTTTTGAATGCTCATTATTTGGAGAAAAGATAAGTTTTTGGAAGAAACTTATTAAAGGATGAAACTCTACTTAAAGGTAAGTATATTTCCTTATGTTCTTATTATATTTAGTAAATGAATTCCTAATTTTTTTGAAAAGGAATATAAAATAAAAATGTTGTTAGTTTTCGTATCCTACTGGGTAATCAAATACCATTTAACACATCATAAGTTTGTGATTTTCTGGTGGTTAACTTTCTCCTAATCAAGTTTTCTATCACTCTCTATTAGAACTTTACCGTTTGTTCTCTCTTCCATATCCATGTTTTCCTACATGGAATCCTAGTATCAGTTATCTCGTCTGACCTTTTTACTTCTCTTTCTTTCTTTTAAAGTGATAGTTTTACTGACTCTTTTCTGATGTGGGACTTTTAATGAAGTTCCCAAGCCCAGTTCTAAAATTGGGAGGACACAATTCCCAAAAGGGGGGAAGGGTTTAACATCCCAGGTAAATAAAGAACATGAAATTTTTCATATTTATTAATATTTGTGAACTAAATATTTATTTTACTTTAAAGGGGATGCTATGTTTGATGGAGTACCTGATATGCAACAAAGGGTTTCATTGAAATATTACATTGCACACTAATAATATAATATTATTATTTTAAATGGTAGTTAGTACCTAACCGTTGTAATGATGATAATGAACCGAACAAACTACAAAATTATTATATATATATTTTAAAGTTTTTACATTTATCCAATAAATGTTATAGTCTTAAAATGTGAATGAATCTAATTTTAAACTTAATTTACTTTAAAGGGTTGATTTAACGCCTTTTAATGGTGAACCCTCTTTAAATATATTTCTGGTCACTTTTATATGTTCCATTTGACAAAATAAAATTATTATTTATAATTGGGACATCCAAATTTACTTTGGTTAAATTTTTGGTATTTTTCTGATAAAATTCATTTTTTTATGAATAGTGAAAAATAGTGTATTTTAATTCAAAAGTTCCTTTTAATATATTTTATTTATATGGTTAGATTATATTTTTAATTGGTTTTAAATTTTAATTATATTATGTTTTTACCATTTAATATAATGTTGGTTATTTTAAATAAAGTCACTTAGAAATTGGACATAAACAAGTATCAATCTTTTGATAGTTATTGTTTCTTAAAAACACTCTATTTGTTTTGATAACGGAAATTAATTTTCAATTATTTAATGAAACTTCTATGTTTTAAATTTGGTGAAAGATAAATCAATTTTGAATTTGTAATATCAAATATATCTTAGGCTGAATTATTAGTAGTTTTCTGAAAAACTTCAATTTTTGATGAATAGTGAAACCACTAAGTAGTAGTTAAAAAACTAACTTTTTCATTAAAATGAAAATTTACTACTTCTGTGAATTGGATTTTGAAATTCTTACATACATGGTTGTCATTATTATGTAAAATGTGGTTCAATAAGACGAAAACAATTTTTAGTGAATAATGACTTTTGACTTTTATTTACTGCGGTTAAAGGTAAATAGGGTAATTCAAGGTAAAAAGAATATTATAATATTACAAAATTACCTTAACACTTGTCCTAACCTTATTTGATGAGTCATGGCCAACCATGGGAATCCTTGGGTTGATTTTGGTACCCCATGGAGCCACTTGGGAGTGATAATGACACTTTATTTTAATTAACATAATGTAAAGGCAAAAATGACATAAAACATTTCTTTTAGTAAATTACTTTTTACATGGGGTTATATAAGTTATTGTTTTGACTATAAATATTCATTGGAAAGATAAAACTATTTCCTATATCATGGTACTTTTTTTATAATCTTTATACATCATAAAAATAAAATTATTTTTGACAAAAAATGATGCAGTGTTTACCACATTAATACATCATTTAAATAAATAAGATTATAAATATTAAAATAACATCCAAAACCTGTCCAATTATTATAAGATGATTTTATTTCGACCATTAGTCATCATATCTTCTACTATAATTAGTTTTGGACCTTTAAAAATCGAATATCATTATATAATAAAATAATATTTTCACACTTTCCTAAAGAGTCCCTTCTCCCCCTTATAAAAAGCCCTCAATTATAACTCATTCCTAACACCTCTCAAGCCCATTGGATCATCCAACACCTCCCTGAATAACCCTTAAATATCCCGCTCTTCCTCCTATAATCCTTACCTTAGGCATAAGACACTTCAAGAAGTCTTTTTGGTTCAAACCAAAGGGAGTTAGCCAAATTAATGGTAACAATTTCTCTTAACTTCTTTTCTTTTATTTTACTTCTAAAACCCCTAAACTCTTTTTATTCCTTTATTTTATAATAACAACAGTTTCCAAAATATACTATTATGTTTTTTTTAGAATTATTCAAACTGCACTTACACACACCTCCATCTAATGGGTGAATAATATACTGTTTTTTTTTAATGGAAAACTAATGCCTCACGAAACGATGATTGTTCGATTGACTCCTACCACCTCTCATGGTGGCCATTAAGATGACACTATATTTATATATGATCTATATAATTTTTATGTTTTATTTTTTTTCTTTTATATCATACCTTTATGGTTTCCATTATGGGTAAACTCGATAATTTCATTCGAGGAAGTACGGACTACCTCCCCCTCAAAGTGATATGACACATTAATGCCATATGTGGGACATATAAAGGATGGATTTAATGATATTATATATTATATTATACTGGAATTATAATATACCTTTGTATCATTATGTTTTAATTCCATTAAAATGAGAAATAGAAATGAAAGTAGTGTTCATGCGTACGTACGACTTACCGTCTCCATGAACGGTGCATTTCATTTCTTACCTCCAAATGTTATGTACTATTATAAATACATTTATATACTGTAAATATATGATATATATGATATCTATATCATGAATATAATTTTGTATATAATGAAATTTTGACTATGTGAACAACTTGTAATTATAAGAAGTCCATTTTTGACCCAAGTACCAAATATCGAAAAAACGAACATTATTAACTTAAATGATTACATAATGTTTATAACATGGTAATAACTGATATAAAAGGAATAATAAACTTGAAAAAGGTTATTAAAAAAGTATAAATTAAATTTATTCTATTATTCAGGAAGAATAAGGAACAAACGAGTCAAGTCGAACACGAGGTAAGGGATTACTTATCTCACTTTTAATTCCGTGAGATTTCTATTGTTCACCCCTAATTTATTGCAGGTGGTATATTTTTCACTTCCATTTGATATATATTATCATGATCCTCTTTATATTCATGTTATTCTGTTAATAATTTGGTGTTTATTAACTTTTGGTTATACGACTCGATTGATTACAACGTGGTAAGGGATTTTCATCTCACTTTTTATTCTCGTGAGATTCATGCTATATTTGCCACTATTTTCTTTTTGTGGTGTATGTACTGCCCATGATTTTATTCATTGTGTAATATAATTCAATTTATTGGTCTGTACATCTTCATTTTATGATCCTTATTTCATGGGTTGTATGTTTTGTAAGTTGCCAAATCGGTATGGGAACCTTATAACCCAATTTTTATTCCTTGGGTTAATCTTCTAATTCATAATTATGTCATTCTATGATTATGTGTAGAATCACTATTTATTTATTTATGTTTTAATTTCCAATTCCATTTTGTGTGGATATACTTTTGATACACATAATCACTCCATTTATAAATTCGTGAGTCATCTATATGAACTTGATAAGAGTAATTTTAACTGAATTTACATTCATTGAGTTCAACACCAAAGTCATTGGTTTTGTATTAAAATGAACATGTGTGAATTTCCTATGATTTATTTACACTGAATATCCAATCATATTGAGTGTATTTATATTTTTCACACATTATTATTTAATTGATTTATCCTTAATCTAAGGATGTCGTTTTTATAAGGTATTTCGTCTCAATTTACATTCCATTAAGACTTCATTATTGTTATGCACCATTTCAATTTTATACGATGTATATACTGTACTTTGGAATATTATATCATGAATCCATTTATTTTCATGATATTATAATGTTATGATTAAATGTTATTCCTCAATTTTTTGAATTCAAGTGCCTCTCATTTTGTTAAAAACTCTTTAACTAAAATATCATTTTAAATGTTTTAAAGATTTATTCTTCTAAATCATTATCAGTAATGTACAGGTTTTAAAAATGGTTTTTAGGATTTATTTATATCGACATTATTTTTTTAAAATGATAATTCATTAAAAGCTTCAAAGTGGTATGGGACACTTTGATTCAAAAATCTCTTTATTAAATGTTTTAAATGTTTTTGAAAATGGTTTTATAAAGCATTGTTTATTTCAATATCTTGATTTGATATATTGTGATTGGAATGTAGAAATATTATCTTTCCTTTATTCTTGTGTTATGTGTTATGAATATGTTATGGTTATTGGGAATTGTTTACGTATATGGGTGGTTCTGTGATAAACCTATGGCGGGTGAGCCCGAGATAGCTCTCTAATGCATTGGGTAATGTGATGGTGGTAAATGATAATGTCTCTCCTAAGAGATTTAGGGAATTTACTATGATGAGTATTCCAAATGTTACTCCCTATGTAGCTGTGATAGCTACAATTTAAGTATGTTATGAATTCCATAAGATACCTTTATCATTTATGATTTGTGTGTGGTATTCATAAATCTTATGATTTCGTAAGGTACGTTATGATTGAAAAGTATGGTTTCATTGATTTGTATTTAATGATAGGCTAATATTTTCCATCCTTATTTTATAACCCTTAATGATATTTTTATGATCATCCCAAGTTTTTGAAATGTTTTCCACATGAATTAAAGATGGATAGGGTCAAGGATGGGATCAAGTAAAAGTCATGTTGTCTAAAACATAAAACTAGACTTGTTTATTTTTTAGAGTTTTTATTTTATGAAAAAAATAGATACTGAGTAGTAGTGTCTACATGTAATTTTCAAGTTGATATGTAATAGTTATGGCCTAATTCTCTAAAACTTTAATCATGAAAAGATCCTCAATTTTAATTATTCATTTAATTTAGGATTATGTAATGTTTAATTCAAGTTCCTTATAATAAAAGAATTATATGTTAAGATTTATCGTAACTTAAAAGGTGTGGATAACCATTTAGGTTAGTTGAGGTAATACTAAATTTTTTGGGGATTAGGATATGATAAATATAGTGAAAATCCTATATAAAAGTGTATGGGATATTTTTAAGAATAATATAACATATTGGAATTTGGGTAAAGTAATGCTTGTGTGGTTTTTATAGAAAATAAATCCATTTCTGGATAATGGAAAGCTGATATATGCCCTTGAATAGTTATACCAAAGGTTAATAATCCTATAGAGGGTGTGTTGGGTAAAAAATCTATTGGAAAGATTAGGACACTAAATAGGGGTTTTAATTGAGTACCTATAAAAATTTCTATTAAAAACTATATTTTAAGATCCCTGAATTTAAAAATAAAACAAGATAGTTAATCAAAGTAGTAAAATTATAATAGTATGACTGTTCAATTATTTTATAAAAAGATTGATTATTTCAGAATTATAAAAATATGAAATATTGATATAACGTTTGACACTAATATACTAAATCAAAATTGTTATAAATATTATCCAAGACAAACTATCAAAGTAAAACATAGTTTTTTGAAATATGAGTCAAAACAGAGAAAAAATAAATTGAAAAACATTGCGTGTAAAACAAGGTGTTTAGTATCAATCTAAGGCCTAATACACTCCACTTGGTGATCACCTACCACCACGAAAATTATATATAAATATTTTATCCACACCCTGGATCGGGGTTTACACAAAATTACACAATATTTTCCAAGTAACTTGACCTCTACCAAAGTTCTAGGTTGGAAATATAACAATTAGGTCACACAGAACCTCTTCCAAAATTATATATAGTTGAAACAATGTATAATATAGTATTGGTGAGATTATATCTTGTATCCTTTGGTTTAACATAAGAGACGGTTTGTTTTTTTAGTACAGACACACACTTCTCAAAATATTAATAAAATAGTACACAATAGAGTAGAATATAATAAAAATGGATTAGAAATAATCAGAGTGTTCTTCTATGTAGCTCTAGATTTATATGATGTAGCAGCTTTTACTTTTAGGTCATCTTCTAAATTTAGACTCATAAATAGAGTGTCATGCGTTCTATGTTTTGGTTTTCAGTTCTGTGAGTTTTTTTTCTTCACTTCTTTTAGTTGGTGTTGCAATGATTTTTTAAAGATTTGATCCATATCTAGTAGAAAATGAGAGTTCTTCGTGTGTTTTTATATGTGTTCTTACATGAATTTATGTTCACTTTAACTTCTCTTTTAGTATCAACACTTATGTGCTTTTTTTAACTCATGTTCCACCTTGTATTTATTATTTAGGTGTTTGTGTTATGGTTGAAAGGAAGAAAAATCCATTCACCTCGTACCTTGTACTGTCATGTGTCATGTCTACAAAAGGTAATTAATTATGTCAATGTCATTAAATCACTCAAATATTGTTGTTAGAATCAAATTTGAAATTTAATTGAAAAATACATAAGAAATGTTTAAGTAAGTAACAGTGTCATAGTCGATGGTGAGACAGAAGCGGTTCCATAGTCACGGTGATTTAGGAGTGGTGACTTGGGATTGTGCCTTGTTGTGATTTCTAGTAATCATGTCAAAAAAATGTATCATGTAAAATGGTGTCTATTCCTTGGTGAATTTTGGAATGGGTAGCAAGGTTACATTATCTGGTAATGGTTTTTATTCCTTTACCAAAATTCAAAATGGTGTCTTGTTACGGTGTGAAAGAATTTTCCAATTACCAGATCAAATGGTGAGATCGTTTGATCACAAAAATGATGTCTCATACATAGTCAAATATCTGCAAACTATCTAAAGAATTAATATTAATAGACTAGATTAGGGTTAATCATAATCATAAGAAAACATAGTAGAACAAGATTAACAATGATATATAATATTTAAACAATATTTACATGATTTACATGATTTTTGTATCTTACTTGATTTGCATCATTTATATAATTTACATGAATTTTTGCCATTAAAACAAGAGGATTCCATCAATCTCCCCCCTTTTTAATGATCCTAAATCATGGAATTCGCAATTCATATATTATTTTATAAAGGAATAAACAGATTTATTATTATATAAAAGTATTAGACCATATATTTAACATATCATATAAGTGAAATCCAGTTTTTATTTCTCCCTTTAGAAAAATTGATATATCTTCTCCCCCTTTGTGATTATCAAAAAAAGAATAAGATTAGGAAAAAACAAACAATAAAAAAACCCATCATGTTAATAGGATAGAGAATGCTTTTTATCTAATATACAAATAGAGAATAGTATGATAATGAAAAGGGAATAAATCATAGCCCTATCAAAAAAATATCCTTCACTTCTCTTCAGATTCTGTAAATGTCTCTTAATCCTTGTCATAGACAACAAGAGTAGTGGTAAGAGGTGAAGAAGTGTAGGTGGTATAAGCAGTAGTATGGGAAGGCAATGACACTCCTTCAATCGTAGAAGGGTAAAGGGTTAGTCTGGTGGAAGACCGAGGAAAAGGCTTCTCAACAATAACAGGTCTGATCTAGCTCAGAGCTTAAGAGATAAACATGGTTACTGGTGAAAAATAAGTAAAAGAAGAAGGATCGATAGAAGGAATTAGGAATGGTCTCAAAAGAGCTGATGCAAGAGCCAAGATGGATGCAATAGTAACATGTAGATATGTTTTCAACATCTTGAGAAAATATGTTATGATTTCACGCCCAAACTGCATGGATTTCTCAATTTCATCTTGATTTTACATGAAGTTGTCCAGATTAGGAGTTAAGTCCTTTAGCTTCTGAACTTGATCTTTGAAAGCATGATTTATAGAAGGTATCTTTAAGTTCTATACAATATACTTGAAATGATTACTCAAGTCATTCTTAGAATAGATCCTCGTGAAGTAGTAATCAAATTTCTTAGAGGCTTCTTCTAGAGAATCAGTTTCAATTTTGGAGTTAATTATTACCAATTCAAGCACATGGTCACTATTCATAATGATTGTAGAGAGACTTACCTAATCAGATCCACTCAATACAGAATGAAGTTATTCTTTATAGACCAATCTGATCATGTCACTGTCCAAAGGCTTTGATGGATGAGCAGAAGTAGATGGAGCAGAAACATCTGATGTGAGAGTCTTAAGATGATTTAAAATAGTGTGTATACATACTTTATATTTAGTGGTCAGAGTATTGATTCCAAAGACAAGCCCAAACATCTCATTTTATATTTTGTTTTTGTTCTCAACCACGTTTTTATAAAAATTTGTCACGGTGGGTTGAATCAGAGATGCAACCTCCTTTGGAATCCAATTAGCATCTCCCTTATTGAGATGAGAAATTAGAGCTTGAGCATCTTACAAGTATTTCCTAATTTCCTCAACCCTATATTTTAAATATTTTACCTCATCACTCAACTGTCTATTCTCTATCTTAAATTCCTGAATTTCATGGAGCATCTTGGGTTGGATCTGCCATATGATTTTCTCTTGAAGCAATGTAGCATCCCATTCACTGAGATTGGTCACAAGGGAATGTTGTGACTTCAAGATCTTCTAAAACCCAGACAAAAAATTTTCTCTAAAAACATTCAAATCTTCTTGGCTAACATAACTAGGATAATCATGAGAAGGTTCAGAAGTAGGAAATGAAACAGGTTCTGGTTCCTTAGTAGACATAACATCTGAGAGTAGTTTCAGATGAAACACATTTGAAATATCTAATCCCTAAACTGGGATTCCCTGAGACTCATCAACATCAAAATATCTTTGAAACATGTAGCAGGTATCCACAGAACATGATTAAACATGATTTAGCACTTCAATCCTTTCCAAGATGGGGGTTTTCTCCCCCTTAACAGGTGAATCTATTATAGGAATAAGAGACTCAATATCTTGACCAGCTTACACACCCTCTGCTCTATCTGATTCAGCCACTTCTCTAGATAATTTAAGGGCTTTCTCTATTATGTATTCATAAGATAAAATATCTTCTGTTTCTACAGGTTATTCCCATATCTGTTCCTTAGTAGCATCATTCTCTTCCACAGTAGCATCTTCTTCTTCAACAACAACTTCACTTTTATCAACAGTTCACCCTTTCTATTTGTATCTCCATCGACTTTAGAGATAAGATATTCTCTAGAGGGAACATCATGTGGTTCATGATATTCATCTATAATTGATTCACCTACATCAACATCTTTTTCTCTTTCAGGTATATCAACATATATTCTTTTATCTAAGTATTCTAGAGTCTCATCCGATTTTAAACTAGTATTGGTTACATTAATAGGTCTATAAGGGTTCTTCAAGAGGATTAAAATACTCATATAGTCTGCTATTTTCATCATCCCATGATCTCTTATACGGATTCCAATTGATCTTCATTCATCTGCATGTATCATTAGATTTGAAAAAATCATAATCTTCAACCACTTATTCATTCTTAACAACAAAACATTTGGATAGTATCATATCAGATATAAATCATAAATAGAATAGATAATTTTACTTTGATGTTATCTTGATCGTGTCACGTAAGTGAAGGATGATATAATTATATAGATTGATCTTGTGACCATTCTTCAAAAGATGTATCATAAACACATATTTATACTTAAGAGTTTAAAATCCAGTTTCCTTGGACATATTTAGTGTTTAATAAACATAGAAAAACCTAGTCTCTCCATCTATTTTAGAAGCAATAGGGCTTCTTTTTCTTTTTAAATCCAATAAACTCACCCAAGGCCTCTTACAAACTAAATATGTCATTAGGATGTGGAGGACCTCTTTGATAGTCCTCAAAAATTCATTCATGAAGTATTTATAATCAGGAATCCCACAACCTTTAAGAAAAGGTACATCTCTGACCATTCACCCAACTTAGAAGAATAAAATCATCTTCATAGTTGAAAGAAAATTGAACATACTTATAAAATTCAAAAACTAGCTTTGGATAAATAGGTATTTTACCTATTTGTAAACCACTATAATTATCCCTATACTTCCAGGACTTTCAGAAAAATTGACATACTCTACCAGAGCCACTTATCACAAATTTATTTCTCTGGCACAATTGTTTGATCCTCAATACCTAGGTTTACCGGTTTCTCAGACATGGTAATCAGAGTCTTTTCTATTTTTTTAAAGGAAAATTCTTTCTAGAAGAAGATGAAAATGGATTCTTTATCCTAGGAATTCAATGCAGGCTCAAGGAAGAATATAAGTTAGAGAAAATGGATATTTAATTTAGGAGTAAATATTACAAGTGAAGAGAGATGTGAAAAAGACAACTTTTTATCATTTTGGGAGTTTAACATTGAAAAACACAAAAAACCGGTATAATAAATTAAAATAAGAAATAGAATGATACGAGAAATGATTTGAAAAAATTTTGAGTCATAATGGTGATACCAGAATAGGAATTTATGGTGTCAACATAATGGTGTTACTCTAAAATGGTGTGACCATAATTAGTGAGACAACAAACATGAGACAACAAACATGAGAGACTGTAACTGTGATACAGTAAGCATGAAAGATAGTAACTATTAGACAGTAATAGTAAGATAGTAAATTTTTCACTCAAGTATGGTCATTCAAAATTCACGTATGACATAACTCATCCTTTCAGAACATAAAATATTAGTGAAAATGTTATAAATATGGTGTTCAGTTCCCATGAATTCTAAAGTAATATCAACCTTTTGATAATGATCTATCAAAAAGTGATGTATTACATCAATATGTTTTGTTCTTGAATGAGAAATAGGAATCTTATAAATGTTAATAGAACTTTTTTTATCACAATTTATAAGGACATGTCTAAATTGATATCTATAATATAGAAAAGTGTGTTTTATCCACAAAATCTGAGCACAATAATTACAATTAGCTATTTATTCAAATTTGGAAGTAGATAACGAAACAAAATTTTTATTTTTACTACAACATGATACTAGTGACCTACCCATAAAGTGACAATTATGTATTTTCTTCTTCTATCTAACTTACAACCACAAAAATCAGAATCTTAATATCTAACTAAGTCAAATGATTTTCCCCTGGGATCGAACAGTCCTAATTTGGTTGTAACACCCCGAGATTTTATGAAAAATATTTTTTTAATTTCATTAATGTCTTGTGTTGTACGCTACACCAAAAGGAGCTTGCACAACACGCATCCTTGACATTCCTTGCATTACTTGCAATCGCGGCCTTCCTTGATAGCGTGTGTAGTACGCAATACCGAGTTTCACTAAACGACGATATGCTGTTAAAATATTATTAAAACTAGCCGTTATGAATAGTAATAACCACTTTTTGAAACTTTTTAAATTTTATTTTTCAAAATGGACTTCATTTTTGGATTCGTAATATCGAAATTAGCTTAGGGTGAAATTTTGGTACATTTTGGATAACTTTCATTTTCTGATGAATATTGAAAATTACTAAATTTTAATTAAAAACAACCTTTTTAATCGAAATAATTAATAGTGATAAATTATTAATTTGAGTGGTTTTAAAGTATATTTAGAATATATTTTTACAATTTAATACAATGTTGGTCATTGGATGTAATTTCACATTTAAACCAGTTATAAATGAGTGTCAATCTTTTGATAGTTATTGTCTCTTAAAAACACGCCATTTGTTTTGACGACGGGAATTAATTTTTAAATTAGTTAATGTAACTGATATGTTTTGAATTTGGTAAAATAGACATCATTTTTGAGTTCATAATATCAAATATAGCTTAGGCATAATTTTTGGTATTTTTCTGGAAACTTTCATTTTTTTGATTAATAGTGAAACCACTAAGTGGTAGCAAAAAAATGAATTTTTCATAAAACTTAATTTTACCGCTTCTGTGAGTGGAATTTCAAAAATCCGAGAGACATGATTGATGTCAGTAAGTAAAATTTGGTTCAATGAGATTAAAATAATTTTTGGTGAATAGTAACTTTTTACTTTTTTTTACCACGGTTAAAAGTAAATAGGGTAATTAAGGATAAAAATGTTATTATTATTACCCTAACACATGTCCTAATTCTATTGGATAAGTGTAATTAGACCAAAAACAACCTTATGAATAAAATATGATCATTTAGGCCCACTTGGATTAGATTAGGACATTTATTATTATTTAATTCAAAGAAGAGTTAAAAGAGTTAAAATCAAAGTTTATTTACTAAAACATTTTTAATATAGAGTTATACATATGATAAATTCGATTGCAAATATTCATTAGAAAGATAATAATATTTCCTACATAATTATATTTTATTTATAAATTCTAGACATTAAATTATTTAATTTATTTATGACATAATGATGATGCAGTAACAACCATAATAGTGAAAAATTAGAATAATTGATATTATAAATACCCAAATAAATATAATTTGAGACTTTTTATGAATTACACTAATTTTATAGGTTAATATGACATGTTAGTATTGATTGAAATAACTTTTTTCGAACTAATCATTCTGTTATAAGTTTCACAAAAATCAATTACCAAATAGTGTCAAAATTGACATAAAATAGTTTTTAAGACAAATATTATATTATTAATTGTTATTTTATTCCTAAAAATCTATGGTTCAGACAAATGACTTATATAAGGTTATATATATTAATAATAAACAACTTGTGGTTCGTTTGGCTGCTTATAGTAAGTTTATTAACCTTATATTATAAGAACACAAGAAGACACGGTAAAAGTAAAATTATTTAACTTAATGTTAAATCTAAATTATAAGGTTAAAATAGGAACCTAAACATGTATAAATTCTATTTTATGAGAGTATTTAGACCCATACCCACCTTATCTTCGAAATAAATCAATTTGGATCTATTTAAAACCGAATATGACTTTATAATAAAATAATAGTTTTAGTTATTCCAAAGGTGCCCCTCTCCTCCCTTATAAAAGGGCACCTCCTCCCTCTCCTCCTCACACCAATTTGAGCATTCAAGCTCGGCCAACCCCTAACAAAATATCTTCTCCACTTCCCTAGTATCATCCTAGAGGTCCTGGTCTTCTTCAAAGACCATCCTTAGTTTTTAAGTGGAGGTTAAGAAAAGGCGCGTCAAAAAGAGGTAATATCCATTACCGATCTTTTTCAATTTCTTTCTTCTTCAACTTCTTCTTATTTAGTTGTTTCATGATAAAGTAACAACATCAGTATTTATTATATACATATATGTTATTATAAATATTAAACAACTCTAATTAACCTTCTATCCATCTTACGGAAAAAGGAAATCACCGTGCGTGCGTACGTACAGAATATTGTCTCCACGTCGTGGTGTAATCTATTTTCCACCACCACCTTAATTGGATGGGTATAATGGTGTAATGAGTAACTATATATGATTATTATAAATTTATATTGATACTGAAATAGTATACATACACTTCAACACAAGTTCACGATCATGAGAACGATATCATCACTCGTACGTACGTACGGACTACCGTCTCCACGACGCGATGAGATTCATTCTCCACATTAATAATTCATGAATGATTATAAAGTATATATAATGAATAATAATGAAATATATGACATGTTAAATTTACTGTATTTATGTATATATATATGTATGTATGTCATCTACTTACATCCATTCAAGACAATAAGGAAACGAAAACAGCGTTCATGCCTACGTACGGCCTACCGTCTCCATGAACGGTGTATTTCTTTCCATTTAATGATCTATTATATATATGTATATTCTGAATATATATTATATATAAATCATTTTTTATATTCTACAATTAATTAATCATGATCTAAGTAATCATATCAATAATTACAAGTTAAAACACGGACGACAAATAAAACGATTTTACCCAAAACACTCTTTAACATGGAATTTACAAAAGAACGGGTAATATAAAGTCATAAGTGAACCATATATGATATCATAACAATGAGTATGATTCTGGAATAAGTAAATGACATTATTTAAATCATTATACAGGAGGTTCGGACACGTACAAAGCATATCGGACCTAAGGTAAGGTAAATATCACAATCTCATTTTTATCCGAGATTATTTATACTTTGGAATTTACTGGGGTGTATTTTATCAACCACATCCATGTTTCCTCAATATGTAATATTATTTCCATCAACATACAATTTTTAAAATGCAATTTTACCCTTTGGTGAGTTTTTAGTAAAAGATATGAAAGAAATCTTTTGTCGTTTTTCGTACGAGGTACTTTTCGATTTTTCCGACAGAAGTACGAGAAGAATGTTTTTTTAACTTATACGGCATGAATGGATTTTTAAAACATTATTTCCAAGAATATTCCTTTAAAAGTTTTCAAGTTTATTTTTAATCAACTTCTTTTAGTTTAAAATTGTATGACATGTTAAGAAAGGAAAAGTGTTTTTGAAGTAGAAAGGATATTTTTCTCAAGAATGAAGTTCAAGTGTTTTATCAAAATTATTTTCCATCTAAGATAATAAAGGGTTCTGTTATTATCCCTATTATTACATTGATTTGATTATGTTATGATGGAATTATTTTTATGAATTCCTTTATCGTATATGAATTGTTTTATGATGTCACGATGTTTAAGATTCCCATTTTTATTACATGGGTTATGTCATGATGTATGATTTATGATTTTGTGGCACACATAAGAATGGTATCATTATGAGATGGGTGGGACCTATATCTCCCTCCAATGCATTGGGTAAAGATTTTATATCTCATGAGATAGACAAGGCTCGAATGGTAGGTTATACCGGTTCAGTGAAACAGGACTGAAACAAGGGTGACTCGGTTCAGAAATGGACTTTGTCCACTAAGATAGTCTTGGCAATGAGTCTTGACTAATAAGATCTGATTCTCTATGATTATGTGTGTATGCCACAAAGTTTCATGTTTTAAGTTATGATTGTTGGGATTTCATTTCACTACTATGATTTATCCCATGTTATGAAATTATGCTCTCTTTTGCAAGTTAAGATTTTCAAAATGTTATGTTCTTATGAATATGATGTGATTGATATGTCTTTTGTTTACCCTTACTGAGAATTTGAGCTCACCCTTTTATGTTTTCTTTTCCCCATGATATAAATAAAGGATTTAGGTAAAAAAAAAGAAGATCTTTATGGGATATGTTGAAGATATTTCACCACGATTAGAAGATTATATTCCAAGATTCCAAAGACACTAAACTATTACGATCTTTGTGTGTGTGTTTTTGTTATGTACTAAGTATTCCGCAAAAGTAATGTAATGTCCATGTACATCAAGATTCGGGTCTTTACAGTTGGTATCAGAGGAATGGTTTAGTCAACCTTTGGAAACTAGGATGTGAAAACGTTAGTGAG
Organism: Viscum album; assembly: GCA_963277665.1. Classification (NCBI taxonomy): domain Eukaryota; kingdom Viridiplantae; phylum Streptophyta; class Magnoliopsida; order Santalales; family Viscaceae; genus Viscum; species Viscum album. Next base: position 903,176,875 of record OY728166.1, on the reverse strand, counting down.
ATCCCTAGAGATATTTCTAAGGTATGTCTAGGGATGTCTCTAAGGATAAGTATACGTATAGGATATAGTCCTAGAACTACTGTAACGATCATAGAATTTAACCTAAGATGTTAGATATTGAGGACACTCCCCCTTTATTATGTTGTTTTCCCTAGCAGGATTTTTGCCTCTCACACTATTCTTTTTGGGTTTTAGAAAATGGTTGGAAACAAGATGATTTACGATAATGGAGGATATGATGGACAATGGAATGATATTCTTCATGAGAAACCAAATGAAATGGGATTTGGAGGTCCAAACATCATTATTATGCCGAATCATCAATCTCATAATATGATCAATAAAGTATAATTTGGTAAGTTTCCTGACTCGGCTAATAAGAGAAATATGGAGTTTCATGATGATCATAGAGGAAAGAAAGTTCAATTTCCCCTATGCAAATCATGTGGGAAGAGGCATCAAGGAGAATGTTTCAAAGGAACTGGAAGATGCTTTGGGTGTGGAAAATAAGGACACAAAGCCAGTAAGTGCAAAAGAAAAGGTTCAGTTAACACCAGGGATGAGGATAATGGTATTTCTACGACATCAACAATGGTTAAATGTTTTAAATGTGGAATGTACGGGAATTATGAAAACAAATGCCCTAAGGGAAAGTCTCCTGAAGAGAATCAGTATGGTCATATGGGTAGTATTTATGTTGACGATGATGAAGAGACTACAAATGATATGTGAGATAAAAGAATTGTTGAAGCTTGATCAATGGTTTAAGAATATTGTGGAATGATTACATGTTTATCATGTGTAATGTTGTATAAGTAATCTCATCGTACTAAGGAATAAAGATAAATCTAAGGATTGTTACAATGTTGTCTTTCCTTGAGTTTTGAAAGTGTATGGTTAATGGTACTAGTATCCACAAAAGGTTATTCAGATATTTTTGGAATGTAGATGATATGCGCATAATGAAGGGGTAAGGATAAAATTAAATGTTTGATGGTATTCATGATCTCATGACTGATATAAGGACAAAGTGATATCATGGTTTGAGTATATAGAATTTTGAGGATTTTGGTATGTGGAAAGTGTTAACTTTTAAATGCATTCATGTTTTCACTAAGGATTAATGGGTATTCATTTTTCAAGAGAATACATGATTAAGGCCTTCAAACATTTATAATGTGACCAACAAGACATATCTTATGATATATGGGGATCAACGATGGTATTAAATCTCTGGTAATCGTTTTCACTATATTATGAGAGTGGACTGCAATATTATGGATAAGCCTAAAGATTGAATTGGATTATGTTGGACATAAGTTAGTATTGTTTATGGATAGATCCGTTTTTCGATATTAATGATGGGAAGTTATAGTAATATTGTATTAGAAAAAGAAAAACCTGCAGGACGGGCGACAGCCCATCGCGTTGGACAAGGCCGTGGGAATTGAACCCACAACCAAAGTGCGACTGGCCTTTATCGCCTACCACTGGCCTACAAGAAGTCCCTGTTTAGTAGAAACTAGTTTTATTATATTAAGAAATATGATATATGAAGTATAAGTCCATTTTAGGAACCATATATGATTAATCTCACTATAGATCAACTTATGTATATTTAATAACTTTTGCTAACATTTTGTTTGAGACAGATGGAATGACCTGTCATTCTATCACATGATCTGCTAACACTTCACGAATAAAAAATTCAACTTCATTTATTTAAGAGATGAAGTGGAAATTGTTCATGTCACGAACAACAGTGAGATTGTACCAAAATAAAGTAAGTATTTATTCTAAATCAAATTCTTCAACTTTAGGGAAATGATCTTGAAAACCAAAAATGTTTTCCTAGTGCCCATATATCCGATGAATCAGATGGTACCCTAGATCGTCACAAATTTATGGCTTTGTGATTTCTGGATTTTCCATAACCATGTTCTCTACCACTCTCCATCAGAACATGATGGTTAGATTTCTCTTCCATATCCATATTTTCACCTATGTGGAAACCCAGTGATTAGTTTAATTGGGTAACCATTACATTTCATACATTTGTTTTTAAATATTGGTTTTGATATTCCTTATTACTATGTGGGTTTCTATCAAAGAAACTTTCGAATAGTAAACCATTTATAACCCCGACGAATTTCGAGGGTGAAATTCATTTTAAGGGGGGTAGAATGTAACACCCCGAGATTTTATGAAAAATATTCTTTTTAATTTCATTAATGTATTGTGTTTTATGCTACACTAAAAGGATCTTGCACAACATGAATCCTTGAATTTCCTTTCATTACATGCAATCACGACCTTCCTCGATAGCGTGTGTAGTACGCAATACCGAGTTTCACTAAACAACGATATGCTGTTAAAATATTATTAAAACTAGCCGTTATGAATAGTAATAACCACTTTTTGAAATTTTGTAAATTTTATTTTTCAAAATGGACTTCATTTTTGGATTCAGAATATCGAAATTATCTTAGGGTGAAATTTTGGTACATTTTAGATAACTTTCATTTTCTGATGAATAGTGAAAATTACTAAATTTTAATTAAAAAAACCTTTTTAATCGAAATAATTAATAGTGATAAATTATTAATTTGAGTGGTTTTAAAGTATATTTAGAATATATTTTTACAATTTAATACAATGGTGGTCATTGGATGTAATTTCACATTTAAACCAGTTATAAACAAGTGTCAATCTTTTGATAGTTATTATCTCTTAAAAACACGCCATTTGTTTTGACGACGGAAATTAATTTTTAAATTAGTTAATGTAACTGATATGTTTTGAATTTGGTAAAATAGACATCATTTTTGAGTTCATAATATCAAATATAGCTTAGGCCTATTTGTTGGTATTTTTCTAGAAACATTCATTTTTTTTATGAATATTGAAACCACTAAGTGGTAGTAAAAAAAATGAATTTTTCATAAAATATAATTTTACCGCTTCTGTGAGTGGAATTTCAAAAATCCGAGAGACACGGTTGATGTCAGTAAGTAAAATTTGGTTCAATTAGATGAAAATTATTTTTGGTGAATAGTAACTTTTTACTTTTTTTTACCACGGTTAAAAGTAAATAGGGTAATTAAGGGTAAAAATGTTATTATTATTACACTAAGACATGTACTAATTCTATTGGATAAGTGTAATTCGACCAAAACCAACCTTATAAATAAAATATGATCATTTAGTCCCACCTGGATTAGATTAGGACATTTATTATTATTTAATTCAAAGAAGAGTTAAAAGAGTTAAAATCAAAGTTTATTTACTAAAAAAAATTTAATATAGGGTTATACATAAGATAAATAAGATTATAAATATTCATTAGAAATATAATAATTTTTCCTACATAATTATATTTTATTTATAATTTTTAGACATTAAATAATTTAATTTATTTATGACATAAGGATGATGCAGTAATTACCATAATAGTGAAAAATTAGAATAATTGATATTATAAATACCCAAATAAATATAATTTGAGACTTTTTATAAATTCCACTAATTTTCTAGGTTAATATGACATGTTAGTATTGATTGAATTAACTTTTTTCGAACTAATCATTCTGTTATGATTTTTACAAAAATCAATTACCAAATAGTGTCAAAATTGACATAAAATAGTTTTTTAAAAAAATATTATATTATTAATTGTTATTTTATTCCTAAAAATCTAAGGTTCGGCCGAATGACTTAGATAAGGTTATATATATTAATAATAAACAACTTGTGGTTCGTTTGTCTGCTTATAGTAAGTTTATTAACCTTATAGTATAAGAACACAAGAAGACACGGTAAAAGTAAAATTATTTAACTTAATGTTAAATCTAAATGATAAGGTTAAAATAGGAACCTAAACTTGTCTAAATTCTATTGGATGAGAGTATTCGGACCCATCTCCAATTTAGATTCGAAATAAATCAATTTGGAGCTATTTAAAACCGAATTTGACTTTATAATAAAATAATAGTTTTAGTTATTCCAAAGGTGCCCCTGTCGTCCCTTATAAAAGGGAACCTCCTCCCTCTCCTCCTCACACCAATTTGAGCAATCAAGCTCGGAAAACCCCTTCCAAAATCTCTTCTCCACTTCCGTAGTATCATCCTAGAGGTCCTGGTCTTCTTCAAAGACCATCCTTAGTTCTTTAAGTGGAGGTTAAGAAAAGGCGCGTCAAAAAGAGGTAACATCCATTACCGATCTTTTTCAAATTCTTTCTTCTTCAACTTCTTCTTCTTTAGTTGTTTCATGATAAAGTAACAACATCATTATTTCTTATATACTTATATGTTATTATAAATATGAAACAACTCTAATTAAGCTTCTATTCATCCTACGGAAAAAGGAAATCATCGCGCGTGCGTACGTACGGAATACCGTCTCCACGCCGTGGTGTAACCTATTTTCTGCCACCACCTTAATTGGATGGGTATAATGGTGTAATGAATAACTATATATTATTATTATAAAGTTATATTGATACTGAAATAGTATACATACACTTCAACACAAGTTCACGATCATGAGAATGATATCATCACTCGTGCGTACGTACGGACTACCATCTCCACGACGCGATGAGATTCATTCTCCACATTAACCATTCATGAATGATTATAAAGTATATATAATGAATAATAATGAAATATATGACATTTTAAATCTACTGTATTTATGTATATATATATATATATTTATGTCATCTACTTTCTTCCATTCAAGAGAATAAGGAAACGAAAACAGCGTTCATGCGTACGTACGGCCTACCGTCTCCATGAATGGTGTATTTCTTTCCATATAATGATCTATTATATATATATGTATATTCTGAATATATATTATATATAAATCATGTTTTATATTCTGTAATTAAGTAATCATGATCTAAGTAATCATATCAATAATTACAAGTCAAAACACGGACGACAAATGAAACGATTTTACCCAAAACACTCTTTAACATGGAATTTACAAAGGAACGGGTAATATAAAGTCATAAGTGAACTATATATGATATCATAACAATTAATTTGATTCTGGAATAAGTAAATGACATTATTTAAATCATTATACAGGAGGTTCAGACACGTACAAAGCATATCGGACCTAAGGTAAGGGAAATATCACAATCTCATTTTTATCTGAGATTGTTTATACATTGGAATTTACTGGGGTGTATTTTATCATCCACATCCATGTTTCCTCAATATGTAATATTATTTCCATCCACCTACAATTTTTAAAATCCAATTTTACCCTTTGGTGAGTTTTTAGTAAAAGATATGAAAGGAATCTTTTGTCGTTTTTCGTACGAGGTACTTTTTGATTTTTCCAACAAAAGTATGAGAAGAATGTTTTTTTAACTTATACGGCATGAATGGATTTTTAAAACATTATTTCCAAGAACCTTCCTTTACAAGTTTTCAATTTTATTTTTAATCAAATTCTTTTAGTTTAAAATTGTATGACATGTTAAGAAAGGAAAAGTGTTTTTGAAGTAGAAAGGATATTTTCCTCAAGAATGAAGTTCAAGTGTTTTATCAAAATTATTTTCCATATAAGACAATAAAGGGTTCTGTTTTTATCCCTATTATTACATTGATTTGATTATGTGCAGATGGAATTATTTTTATGAATTCCTTTATCGTATATGAATTTTTTTATGATGTCACGATGTTTAAGATTCCCATTTTTATTACATGGGTTATGTAATGATGTATGATTTATGATTTTGTGGCACACATAATAATGGTATCATTATGAGATGGGTGGTACCTATATCTCCCTCCAATGCATTGGGTAAATATTTTATATCTCATGAGATAGACATGGCTGGAATGGTAGGTTATACCGGTTCAGTGAAACAGGACTGAAACGAGGGTGACTCGGTTCAGAAATGGACTTTGTCCACTAAGATAGTCTTGGAAATGAGTCTTGACTAATAAGAAATGATTCTCTATGATTATGTGTGTATGCCACAAGGTTTCATGTTTTATGTTATGATTGTTAGGATTTGATTTCACTACTATGATTTATCCCATGTTATGAAATTATGCTCTCTTTTGTAGGTTAAGATTTCCAAAATGTTATGTTCTTATGAATATGATGTGATTGATATTTCTTTTGTTTACCCTTACTGAGCATTTGAGCTCACCCTTTTATGTTTTCTTTTCCCCAGGATATAAAGAAAGGTTTTAGGTAAAAAAAAGCAGATCTTTATGGGAGATGCTGAAGATCTTTCACCAAGATTAGAAGATTATATTCCGAGTTTCCAAAGACACTAAACTATTACGATCCATGTGTGTGTGTTTTTGTTATGTACTAAGTATTCTGAAAAAGTAATGTAATGTCCATGTACGTCAAGCTTCGGGTCTTTACATTGGTAGTATGTTTCAGGTATTTGAACAATCATTTAACAACAAAAATATGTGACTCTATAATATTTTCTTGAAAATGATCACTTATACACACACTAAACATAATATCGGTCCTACTAGAAGTTAAGTAAAGTAATCTCCTAATCATTCCCCTATATGTGGTTTGATCAATAGATTTACCATTTTCATGAAGATACAACATATAGGTGGTACTCATTGAAGTGTCGCTACTTTTAGTACTATCCAACCCAAAACATTTTATAAGATCTTTATAATATTTTCATTGATTTAAAACAATACTTTCCTAATTTTGAAATATTTTAAATCCAATAAATAATTTTAGTTCACCCATAAAACTCCTTTAAAAATCATTTTGCATCAAATTTAAAAAATCGTCAAATAATGAATTTTTTGAAGATTAAAAAATAATATCCTCATAATAGATTTGAATATTTTAAAAAACTTTTGAAATTATTTTTTAAAGAAATTTGGATCATATATAACTTTTGAAAAACATTTAGAAATATGGAAACTACTTATTATATCATACCAAGATCTTGGATTTTTCTTTAAACCATTAAAATCTTGTGTTAATTTAAAAACATGACTTGTAAAATGAGGGTTTGTAAAACCATGGGTTGTTAAAAAAAACATCCTCTACTATATACCCAATTCAGAATTCACTCTTAATATCCATTTTATATAGTTTGAAATTTAGATGGGTTGTATATGAAATAAATATTATAATGGATTCAAGTATAGAAACTGCTGCAAAATATTCCTTGTAGTCAATCCCTTCTTCTTAACTATAACCTTCTGCAACCAATCTTGCTTTGTTTATTACAATATTACCAGATTCATCTACTCTATTTCTAAACACCCATTTAGTTCTTATATTCAAGGTGTCTTTAGGTCTCTCTACTAGTTTCCATAATTTATTTCTTTTAAACTTATTTAACTCTTCTTGCATATTCATTTCTCAAAATTCATCATTGATTGCCTCATTGATGTTCTTAGACTCAAGCTGTGACAAGAAAGATTGATGTTCAACATGATTTCCTAGAAAATCTCTAATCTGGGTTCCTTTTTCTAAATATCTAACTATAGCATCTAAAGGATAGTTCTTAAGAGTTCTAACAAATATAGACAAAGAAGTACTAGAGATTCCAGGTTCTTCAATAGGTTTGTGTTCATCATGACTAGAATCGGGAAATTTTCTATAATCGGATTGATTTAATTATTTCTTGATATAAGGGTCAAAATATTTTTCATTTATGTCTAGATTTGACATATCATCCTCAAGGTTTTCTAGCGAGGTTTTAGGTTCATGTGGATCTGTTTCATCAAATTTCACATGTACAGATTCTTCCACACATTTTGTTCTTTTATTAAAATCTCTATAAGTTTTACTAGTGATTGAATAACCTAGAAATATTCCTTCATCACTTTTGGATTAAAAGTTTTCAATATTTTCCATAGTATTAATAATATAAACTTTGAAACCAAAAACTTTTAAGTAATTAACTTTGTGTTTTTTATTGGTCCACAACTCATAAGGGGTTTTTATAAGAATTGCTCTGATTGAGACTATATTAATAATATAACAAGTTATATTGAAATATTCATCCTAAAAGAAGATAGGTAGTTAATATTCATTGATAATGGTTATTTTTATTTATTGTAAGGTTCCATTTCTTCTTTCTACAATACCATTTTTAGTGGTGTCGTAAGGGAAGAGAAGTTATTACTATAGCCATTTTGTGAGTAAAAAGATTCAAACTCTTGGTTTTCAAACTCACAACTGTGGTCACTTCTTAAGGATTTAATTTTAAGAACACATAGGTTCTCTACTATTATAGAATACTTTGTGAAATGAGAACAAGCTTCACTTATTATGAGCAAAGAAAAATGTCCAAGTATCTCTAGAATAGTCATCTATAAGAACATAGACATAGTGATTCCCATTGAGAATTGAAACTCTAGATGGTCCAAAAAATCCATGTGAACCAACTCTAGAGGTTAAGAATTTGAAACTCCATTCTTTAGTTTGAAAGAGATTCTTTGAAGTTTACCCTTTTGAAAAGAATTATAGACTTTGTCACTTGGAAACTCATGTTTGGGTAGATCCTTGACTAACCCTTTTCTAGTATGCTTTCTAAGAGAGTGTATGTTACTTTGTCTAAGTTTTATAAGCCAAATCCAAGAATATTTGTGAAATACACTCAAACAAGGAACATTTTGAGAAACTAAATATTCTATGTTAACAACAAAAACATCTTCATTTCTAAAAGCAGAAAATACTAATTCATTTTTAGAATTGAAAACATTGAAAGAATCACTCTCAAATTTAACATTAAAACCTTCATCTCATAATTTTAAAATACTAAGATGATTATATTTTAATCAATAAAAAATACCTTTAGAAATTAAAACTGAGTTAGAGATACCAATGTAGGTCCCAGGCATAGCGTATGTTTGTGGGTGTATGTGCCCACTAGACTTTTTATCATTTAGAAATTATCAATCTAGGATCAATACGAAGATAAATGCCAAACTCCACATATCGAATCATAGAAATAGAAAAAGAAGAATAATAGTCCCAGAAACACAACGGAGGATCATCACTAGTTGATTATAATTAATTTAATTAATTGACAAGAAGTACCTTTTATGGAGTTATTTATTCGTTGATATTTCTGATCACATTCCAATGTGATTCATCATTATGTTGTAGAAGATAATTATAGAATTCCTCTAGTGGTGATCCACACATGCACCACGTATCTCTGGACGTCACCAAAGGAATCTCTGGGGGCTAGCGTGGAGAAGCCTTTGCTTGCGTTGTCCACCTAAGATCGCCTTGATCCAATTGAGGAGGATCTCTCTCGGTCTTGAGAGTGTTCTTGGAGGAAGGATTTCTTTCGTCCTTGAGAGAATTCTCCAGAATTGTTGTGCAGAACGACTAGAGATAAGTGTTGGGGTTGTGAGGATATTTATAATTGGGTTTGAGGTTATAGAGTTATGACAATAAATAAGCACGTTACACATTTTATTTATTTCATTAACGTTTATTGAAAACCCCGATGTTGGATCATTAATTCCTTGACATTCTCCCATGATGATTATAATAAATATCATTTAATAAAACAATATTATTTCATCAAAATACCAACTGAAAAAACTACACAGTGTGTAATCATTAATACACGGCGTGTACTTGTTTTTCATTTCCATTCCAAAATGAAAACTACATGGTGTGTACATTCAATGTACATAGTGTGTATATCTTGTTTTCATTTTCATTCCAATATAAAAACTACACGGAATGTACATTCAATGTACACAGCGTGTATATCTTGTTTTCATTTTATTCTTCCTCCAACATTAAAACGATTTAGGCCTCTTTGAATAGTTATTAAACTACATATGGGAATAATCTTTATTATACTTGAGATACTTGGATAAACTTAGTGAGTGACCCTCATGACTCTTTCTGATTATCATTAAGCAGGCTTTCCTAAAGTCCCAGATAACTATCTAACAACGAGTCATGACACCCAAGAGAAAGAAGTTGACGCCTGTAGTTGCCGAAAAACGCTCAAGTGCTGAAGAAGGTTTCCGAACGACAAAGTGAAGTCATATTTGGACCAGTGGACCCCGTTCGAGGTGTCCAGAGGGGTCACACACAAAAATTCATAGGTGCGCGAAAAAATATGCCCATGCGCTGAATCATCCGGGTTTCGAGAAAGTTCGATAGAGTGGGTGCGAAATATTTCACGCCCTGCCCTCTGTAATCAATATTTTTATCTGTTGCTTACGTCATGCAATTTTTTCACACCACCATGGTTTCTGTTCCCCCGGATGCCTATAAATAGAAGGCGACCCCCTTCCACTTCGAGGCTGAAGAATCTGAACCGGCTCTCGTGCGCAAAATTCTCTTTTTGCGCGCGCAAATATGGCATTTAGGTACGGTTCTTTTCGCACCAAGTCGCCCTGGGGTCCATCTTCACACAAGATCCCCTCGATTTAAGACTGAATTCCAATCCGTTCGGTGTCCACCCCTTGCGCGTAATCCCTTCCACTTGCGTGTAGGATGGTCAATCGTGCGTAATTCCTTTCCATTGTGCGCACCCCATCCAATCACGCGCAATCCTATTCAATTGCGTGTACCCCATCCAATCGTGTGTAATCCTCTTCCATTGCACACACCCCATGCAATCCTCTTCAATTTAGCGCACCCCAGTCATCGTACATAGCCTCTTCTGATTGCGCACAATTCACACTCCTTGTGTGTAATCCTTTCTAGTTGCGTGCAAAACCTCAGCTCCATTTCCGCATAACCATCATTGATTTGACGCCAACCCGGTGTTTTTTCACATAGGTCTATAGGTTTCTCATGAAAACCTCAGTGGTTGCGTGCAATTTTTTGGGACCTTTCACCTCAGTGCTCCCCGGGCATCCCCTTGCGCGAGTGCCTGATGCTCTTCTTATGGATTCCATTCGTGGGTGTCTCTCACGCCTTGGGAATCCAAATCATGCACTCTTTTCCTGTGCGACCTTCTAGGCTCATACAAAGTAACTTAAAATTACCCTGGATGATACCACCCATTGTGTTGCTTTGACTCATGATTATTCGCATAGGCATGCAAATGGTTATTACTTCATTGCATTGCCACACTAACGTGGAACCCTTGATGGTTCGCCCTAACACACCCCCTCACTATTGTCTTGCCAATGCCTTCCCCCCCTCAAGGAGTAGAGGGTACCAGTTATGTAAGTCCTAGGGGTATGGAGAAAACCCACCTCATCTGAGCTACAGGACGTTAAACTGTCAAGCACCATCATCCTCAGCACATTATGTTAAATTGTGACCTGGCCCCGTGCCTCACACATAGGGTCCACCACCTTGGACATTCTCCACTCCCACTCATCTCCATGGGGATGAGATCACCCCTCATAGGGGATTATATCCTCCTTACCAGAGTGGTGTTTGTCCATGGGGAAAGGGAATCCACCTTGGTGTAAGACCCTAGCTTTCTATTCCGGAGGTAGCATCCCTACTCCTCCTTTAATCTTCGGTCCCCAGGGCCTGCGAAGGGCGTGGTAGGTAAGGGTACTTCTCCTTTCTTCCCTCTCCTGCTGTGCTTTGTCACCTCGGGCCTCCATCCTGGAGTAAGTCCCAACCCTTCTCAGGCCTCCATCCAAGAGTAAGACCCAACCACTGCTCGGGTTGCACCGCACATAAGCCCCTGTTTACTCTTTGGGCCGCCTCAGAGCATAATCCCCACCCCATTTCCCACGGACGCACCATTCATGATGTGATCTTCAGGTCTCTGTTATCTCTTGTTTCTCACTCCGAGCACGACTCATGTGATGTTAGAGTAAGCACTAACCATGAAAAACCCCTTGTGTCACCTCAGAGTGTAATCCCCAATCCATCCCGAACTATGGGGACTTTGATTCATGTCAAGTAATGGTACATAGGTAGCCTCCATGAGGTTCAAGCCCTAACACCTTGGGCCACCTCAGAATGTAAGCCCCAATCAATCCTTAACTAAAGAGACTATGATCCATGTAAAGTCTTGGTACGTAGGAAGCCTCCCTGAGGTTCACTCCCCAACACCTTGGACCGCCTCAGAGTGTAAGCCCCAACCCATCCCAAACTACGGGGACTTTGATCCATGTCAAGGAATGGTACGTATGAAGCCTCCACAAGGTTCAAGCCCCAACACCTTGGGCCGCCTCAGAGTGTAATCCAAAAATCATCCCGAACTATGAGGACTTTGATCCATGTCAACGCATGGTACGTAGGAAGCCTCCACGAGGTTCAAGCCACAACACCTTGGTCCGCCTCAGAGTGTAAGCCCCAAATGACATATCTCGAACTACGTGGACTTTGATCCATGTCAAGGCATGGTACGTAGGAAGCCTCCACGAGGTTCAAGCCCCAACACCTTGTGCCTCCTCGGAGTGTAATCCCCAATCCATCCTGAACTACGGGGACTTTGATCCAAGTCAAGGCATGGTATGTAGGAAGCCTCCACAAGGTTCAAGCACAACACCCGGCCGTTCCGACCCCCTTCATGTCGGTTCGCCCCCGTCCTGTATGATGTTAAACTGTATTCACTATCTGAAATACATGGTATTTGATCCTTTCCAAGGTAAGATATGTAGGAAGCCTCTTCGAGGTTTAAGCCCCATGACTCATGTCTCATCCTGACCTATCCCTTGAGCCTATGGGTCTCGGGAAGGCCATGCCCTAACTCAGAGGTTCCACTTCCTCTAGGTCCCATCCATGCGTCGATTTACACGGGCCTCCTCCTCAGGTGTCCCCTCATCCCAAAAAACTATGAGGACTTTGATTCCCTACCACGGGGATACGTAGGAATTCTGGTCTAGGCTCAAGACCAACAATATCATCACCTTCGTGGTGGTCCCATCTCATTCCCCCTCCACTCCATTCAAACTCTCCATAAACCATCCTGATTCTTACCCAATCCGCCACATCCCGATGAGATCATGCCATTTCATTTCTTTTTCTGTTTTATAGCAATCGGGAAGCCACCCACGTGTTGGCCCCAGTATCGGTGTTCCCTCAAGGGGGTTTCTCCATCTGATCCACTCTAATCAGTTCTCTAATCAATCTGATCAGTCTCCAATGGACGTTAAATTCGCGGCATACCCTGTGTTAAACATAGGAAGCTGAGGAAAACCTCAGATACATGCCCATGTCATATGATTCCCCGCATTCGATGCGGGATGCCTCGGGTTTCCGCGCCCTTAAGAATCCCTATAATAAGGGACAGAAGACAGACATGCCAATTCCCCAGTGTCCAGACAAGCCATTGATACCCAACATGACTACTCTCTTAACCGAAGGTTTCTGCACTGACCTAACCCCTTGGAATTTCCTAACAAAAGCAGTGTAATTAAACAGTGTCCATGAAGATATGGCGCCGGGAAGAGTTTCACGAATAACATCTTAATCTATAAGGGAGACCCAGACTAGGTGAAGAGCTCTGAGAAGGAATCCACGAAAGGAATAACCGACATCCCATCATCCCATTTCGATCAAGGAGAAGACGTCCCTGAATAAAGAGTGGATGTCGCCCACCTTTGGAAAGTGGGAATGCGGGGAAACAGCTTCGAGTCCTCTACGTGACAGATTTCCATGCCCCGACAAAAGAGTCAGAAACAATGCCTCATTGACATTTCACCTTCTATGAACACTTACTGTGTAATTAAATCCCTTTGTCTCAATATTTCATCAAGCAGGTTTCATGGTAGTGTCACAAACCTATTTTCTTGATCGGTCATTATTTGACTTTCAGAAATTAACTCGTCGTTACACCATGACCATGGAATTTTGGCGACAATTATATTTCAATCAAAGCTCCAATGATATCTACTTCCATAAATATAGAAGGGAAAAATCCTTCCTCGACTTATCCATTTACAACATGTCAATCGTGACACACCCAACATACCCTTCTTCTTGCCAACTGTCTTTGTGATGGTTTCTGTCATCAAATATAAGTGTGTGAGTCATGACATGAGTTAATGACAATCTTCCAATATAAGGACCATTACACAGGCTCATAGATAGTAATGTTCGATGACACCAAGACATGCAGAATTACTACTGGCAGGTCTGTTCTCATAATCTCCCATCATGGAGATTACCAAGTGTGAACTCCATGAGAGAGAGTCACGTCCTCTTATGAGTAATCCCACATGATTGTCTGTATACTATGTTCCCTTTCATAGTATATAATCCAAACGTAGAAATTTATTTAAGAATATTGTTATAGCATTTCATTGTTCTCATCATATTGGGGATCTACCATGACCTTATTAATGCAACAAATATTTCAAGACATTATTAAATTATAGTCATGTAGAACAATGAACAATATATAATAAGTGTATATTCATGTAATCAAAGTAAAAACAGTTGGTTCTCAGGAAACAAACTCTAACAAACTCTCACTTAGACTAGATCCAACTACCTAAGACTTTTAGTCTGCTAGACCTCACATGATGATCATGTTTCTGCTAAGTCAAATCTTTAGTCAAGGGGTATGCCGCATTGTCTTACATGGAAATACTTCCCACTACGACTTCACCTCTTGGAGAAAAATCCATCAATAGATGATACTTCTAAAGTATGTGATTTTTCTACTGATATAACATTGGATATTTTGTAAGTGACACCACTACAGTATTACCACAATAGAGTGTGATAGGATCTTTACTACTAGGTACTACTTCCAACTCTTGGATGAAGCATTGCATCCATAATTCTTCTTTAGCTACCTCAGAAGCTTTTATATACTCAGACTCTACTATATAATCTGCGACCACACCTTGTTTTGTGCTCTTCTAGATCACTGCACCTCCATTCAAACTGAAGATGCATCCAATCTGCGACTTCATGTCATCTTGATCAGTCTGAAAACTAGTATCTACATGTTCTTTGATGACTAGTTCCTCATCTCCTACATAAACTAGGAACATATCCTTAGTACGCCTCAGATACTTAAGTATAGTCTTGACTTCCACCCAGTGGTAGTCTCTTGGATTAGCTTGATATCTATCTACCACACTTATTGTGTAAGAAACATCTATCCTTGTACATAGCATAACATACATGACTGACCCAATCGCGGATGCGTAAGGGATCCTTTCCATTTTCTTTCTTTCCTCATGTGTCTGAGGACACATTTTCATGGAAAGATGAATGCCATGCGACACTGTAAACAATCCCCTCTTGGACAGTTCCATACTGAATCTCTTCAGTATCTTGTCAATGTATGTACTTTGACTCAGGGATAGAATTCTCTTGGATCTATCATGATGGATCTTAATCCCAAGAATATATGCTTCCATGCCCAAGTCTTTCATAGAGAATCATTTATCCAACCATACCTTAACTGAATGTAAGATGGGTACTCTACTTCCAATTAGTAATATGTCATCAACATATACTATTAAGAAGATGACTGAACTTACTCTAAACCTTTTGTAGACACAAGGCTCACATTCGTTCTTAAAAAATCCAAATTCCATTCTGGTTTCATCAAAATGAATGTTACATGACCTTGATGCTTACGTTAATCTATAAATGGATGTTTGTAACATGAATACATTGTTGTAATCCTTTGGAGTCACAAACCCTTAAGGTTGTGTCATGTAAACATCTTCCTGAAGGTTCCCATTAAGGAATGTTGTTTTGACATCCTTTTTCCAAATTTAATAGTCATGTTAAGGAGCAATGTCCAATGGGATTCTCGTGGATTTCAGCATCCCAACCGGTGAAAATGTTCCATCATAGTCAATTCCTTGATTCTGTCTAAAACATTTTGCGACCAGTTGTGCCTTATAGGTGCTGAATTGTCCCTCCATGTCTAGTTTCTTCTTGAATACCCATTTATTACCAACATGCTTTACATAAATTGGAGAAACTACCAAAATCCAGAATTGGTTTTGGTACATGGAATCCATTTCAGAATTCATGGCTTCATGCCACTTGGAAACATCTGTGCCTTCAACTGCTTCCTTGTAGGTGAGAGGATCATAATTAGCAACCAATAATGAGTCACCATCCTCAGTGATAAAAAACCATATCGTTATGGTTCTCTTAACTCTCTTGTGCTCCTACATAGTTCTTGTGTATCTGGAACAGATTGTTCTTCCATGGGGCTTTGTGGAATCTGTTCTTGTACCAACTCTTGTGTATCTTGAGCCTCGAGTTCATCGAAGTCTATCTTGCTCCCACTATCTCCTTTAGAGATGTTATCCCTCTCAAAGAATATGGTGTGTCTTTCCACTGTAACCTTTTAATATGAGGGGTTATATAGGTAATATCCCCTTGTTTACTTGGGATATCCAATAAAGGTACACTTTGTGCCTCGGGGTGAAATTTTGTTACCTGAAGAGTCCTTAAAAAATTCTTTTCTATCCCATGCATGTAAATTTGATAACATGGCTTTGAGTCTACTCCATAACTCGTATGAAATCCCATTTATCGATTTAGTTGGTACTTGGTTTCGTATGTCTAATTCTGTTTGTAATGCATATCCCCAAAAGGATAATGGAAGACTCGCATGACTCATAATTGATCTCACCATGTCCAACAGGATGTGGTTCCTCCTTTCACATACACCATTAAATTGAGGCATGTAAGGAGGAGTGAGTTGAGATAGAATCCCAAACCCCCGTAAGATATCAATGAAGTCTTGATTAAGATATTCTCCTCCTCTGACTGAGTGGAGTTTCTTAATCTTCTAACCAAGCTAGTTCTCAACTTCATTCTTGTAATCTTTGAACTGATAAAAATAATCTAACTTATACCAAATTAAGTAAATATATCCATATCTACTAAAATCATTAGTAAAAGTTATGAAGTACAAGAACCCACCCCTTGCTTCAACTGTAAATGGTCCACACACATCTGTGTGAACTAATTCTAGAAGCTCTTTATCCCTTCACCTTTCCCACTAAATAGGGCTTTGGTCATTTTGCCTTGTAGAAATGCATGACATACACCAAGTGGTTTTAGTTCTAAAGAATCTAAATACCCATCTTGATGTAATTTTGTCAAACATTTCTCATTGACATGACCTAGATGGTGATGTCAAAGTTGGGTGTTGTAAGAGTCATGTGAATTAACTTTTTCATTGATTTTTATTACTTGGTTTGTGTAGTCTAACACATAAAGTTTGTTATATAAATGTGTTATACCAAAAAAATGTGATCTTTATAAAATTAGTAACATTCATTTCCAAACATTAAGATGAATCCATCAGTATCTAATATGGATACTGAAATAATGTTTTTGGTTACATAGGGTAGATAATAACATCCTTTTAATATTGTTGATGCTCTTTTTTTCACCACATTGTCTAAAAAGAATGTAAAGGGAAATGAATTAGCACATATTGATTCATCCTTTGAAGAAAAAATCAAAAATCGGCAAAGGCATGAACAAAGATTCAAAATCACATGTGTCGCGCAAGTTCCATCACCGTCGCGCAAGTACACTTGTGCGATGCCTAATGGTCGCGCAAGTGACTTGCGTGCCCTAAAGGATAACCACCCGGGGTCTTCTTCAACCTGTAAATAGACCCTATGGGCCCCCCATTCGGGGAGGATTTTAGCCAGAATTCATATTTAGAGCTCTGAACGCCCAAGTCTCTTCTTCAGGTCTTCCGAACATTTCAAAGGTAATTCTTTACCTAGAATGGAAGGTCTAAACAAGAGGAGTAAGGTCTAAGTGTTATAATTCACTAACACATGCGCGCCTAAGGTGTTTTACCCATAAGGGGAATGAACATACTTGCGTTCCACCCTACTTCCACACCAAAACTTGTGCGCCTCTCTTCTGGAAGTACCTCAAGATAATTCTAAAGGCATTGGTCAAGGATCGCCCAAGTATTACCATGCTGGTTTACAAACGCACAAGTACCCATGTGTCGTGTTGGTATACCTGCGTGACCAAGACTTGCGCCCCCACGCAGTACCTGCGCGCCTGCCAGGACTTGCGCGCCCCTGCCTTTTTGGGTGCCCTTCTTGCCCATTTCACCCCTATTATTCCATTCCACCTCTCCTATTCAAGATTCAGTCTTCAAGACACTCTTCAAAGCCATTTATGGCATGATTTCTTGATTTGACTTCCTTATCTGAAAGGAATTCTATGGAATATCTCTCAAAACCTAGTGATTTATATATCTTTATGTCACTAAAGATTGAGATTTCATTCATTCAACCTCATCCTTTAAGATGAGATAATCCTTAACCTAGGCCACCTTTTTAGGAATAATCCCCAGTCATAATTCTCAAATATGGGCATCCTCCTTAGGAGTAAGCCCCAAGTCCCTTAATTTTTTCAAGTCCCTTAACCTGGGCCTCCTTCTCAAGAATAAGCCCCAGTATTAATTTCTCTTAACGAGTTCTAAATTACTTTTGATTTGGGGTTTCTTTCTCAGGAGTAAAACCCAATCATAAGTCCCCTCCTAACTTGGGCATCTTCCTTAGGAGTAAGACCCAAGATTAGAGTATCCAAATCTCCATAAAGTACATATACCTTTATGGACCCTGTTCCTAGATTTCTTCCCTAAAGTAAATCTTAATCCTCATCTATTTTGGGCAGTCATAAACACATAAGCCCCACAGCATTGCATCTTTCATGGCACAATTGTCTGGTTTCACCAATACCTCTTGTTTCTCACACTGATCATGACTCACATGAGCTTAGAGTGTAAAAGTAATCATGGATTATTTCTTTAAACCATCAATCATGCATAAGAATCATACTCCCATACTCAAACTACGTGGGTTCTAATTCCTTTTCTAAACAAAGGATACGTAGGTAGCCCATCTGCGGGTTTGATCCCAACTCTGAAATAATCCATGTCCTTCTGAATGACAATAAACTTCAAGTGCCCCACTGAGTGGCTTTAAAACCAGCATGGTCATCATAATGACCGAGATACTTCTATATAAATGTGTCGAAGGATACCATTGACCAAGAATCTCAAATAAATACATATGATTCTCTATCGATGAAGAACCTTGAATACATATAAAAGATTCTCTAAATTTCCTACATATTTAATCATTGATTGTCAAATCTGAAGGAAAGCTCATTTTATACTTGGTAATGTAATAAGGATTCACGAACATAATTTAAATCTATAAAGAGAGTCTCGGAGTAGACAATAATTCCCCTGAAAAAGGTGTGATGAGTCCGACCTCCCATCCTCTCGACCCTTGCAAATTCCTAATCCTCATCAGTCCACAAACTAATGAGTGCCTACCTTTGGAAAGTAGGTCCAAATGGATGTGGAATCATTGGATGTTTCCAATTCTATGAAAAAACCCGTTAGAAACCAATTGGAATGTTTGAACCTTTGATCAAGGTTGTCATCCCCAAATTATGAGGGAAACAAAAAATGGTGAACCCGACATGAATCCTTAACCAAGTTTAAATGATGTTTTACCTATTTGTTAGGCCCCTATTTAAAATTCAATGAGAGGGCCAAAAAAACAATCATTGACATATGTGCTCATCCAAAAGATGTAGTGGCTGAATTTATCTTGATTACGTCTGTTATATCAAACATGCACTCTTTTCCAAGATCTTCTGAATTTTCAGAATAGCTGCTCTCAGGTTCACACCTATGAATATTGCTGCTGCAAATGCCACTGCTGCTACTCCTGCTAGATCGTCATCCGCTCTAAGGATGACATCACCTACTCAGCATCTTCAACGCTGGGTATCAAATGCGCTGGTTAAGGAGTACTATCAACATAGTTCCATCCCAACTCTGGAGGCTGCCCGACAAGCCCTCCAAGTGAACAACTCACACCGGTCGTCCGAACAACGACGACCAGTGATCAATAAGCAGGCGGTGCTAACCACCGTCCCCAACCGTTTCGGGTCGTTATCCTTGGAACGCAATCACCATTCACTCCCATATTCTGGAGAGGTGAATGAGAAGGTCCCTCAGGGCCATAATTCAAGGAAGCAGGAGTCCTTCCCGAGGGCTCCCATCAAAACTTGTCGCCAGACTCGTGCGGCAGTGCACCCTCAACATGATGAGGGTGTCGACTCCAGGCATTCGGCTCAGGTTCCTCGAACCCGAGTAGGCAAGATGAATTTCCAGAGGCAAAATCCGGTTAATAGTGAGCAGGTTCTCATCTCTTCCATCTCTAGAGAAGTCCAACAACCTAACTTGGTGGTAAGCAACGATCGGGCACACACACCTGCACGTTTTAATTTCGTTGTCTAGAAGACTCGTCTGGAAGGATCACACCAATCCCGCCAGGCAATTCCAGTGGAGTACTATAGGCAGGAACATACACCTGTTTATACATCATCAACTAGTCAGCAGGCTCGTCTGACTACATATGATGGAGCTCATCAACCACGTTCGGCGAAGTGCAATCAGCAGGCACATACACCTGCTAGTATTAATCAAGCCTACCAACAGTCTTGCTTGGTAGCATTTAGAGAAGTTAGTAGGAAAGCCCTGGAAACAATCAGGAGGCAGACTCAACTCTCTTCCCCCACACTTGAGTACTGTCAGGATTCACTGACAAGAAAAGGAGGACAGGAGCAGGCACGTACACCTACTCCAAGCACAGAATGGATGTATATCCCTGTTCTGGAAGCTGAAGTCACCAAGAATATTTTATCAATGGTGAAAGAGAAGAAGCAAATCCATGTTCATATTCTGGAATCTTTCCAGGATATTATAACAGCTTTAGCAGCATCTTAGGGAAAGACGCATAAATCTATCCCTACCAGTGGAGTGACACATCAACAGTTCACTCCGGAACAGACACACACATCTTTTCTAGTCCAAGAGGATTGTGGGGAATACTCCCCCATATCATACGGACAACCAAGTTAGGAACATAAACCTGATTTGAGTGGAGATCATTAGCCTAACCTGGCCATATCTCCTGATCAGGCACATACACCTGCTCAGAGCAGCCACTTTCGTCAACAAGTGGTTTCCAAGGCGAGTAAGAAGACGTCTAAGAAGAAGACCTGCCTAGCATAGTCAAAAGATCAAGAACCAATCTGTAACAAGGCCTTGCTCGATGCTGGAGTTCTTGAAGCCCTCCTATAGTTATCTGTTGGAATTCAAGATTCTACTCCTTCATTTCCTAATAGTGGGAACATTAATTCTGAAGTTCTTCAACAGACACTTCCTCATGAAGGCTTTCTTCATGACAATTCGGTCTATCTCAAAGTTTCATCTTTAGATGAGATCTAAAATAACCCTATGTGTGGCCAGAAGACCAAGGAGCAAGAAATCTCATCTTTTGCTATAACCCACCATGGTGGTCCTCCCCATGATGATGAATTTCGCTATGAAAGACCTCTCCACAGTAGTGATGCACATTGCCCGGAAAATGCTCTAGTGGAAAATGTAGTGCCGAGAAAGCCCTATTATCTTGAGGCACTTGCAAATGCGAAACTAGTCATGTCTGATGCTTCATCGCTAGCAGGTGAAATACCTTCTCAATCAGAAGATAGACCAGGGTGTAGGTCATTCTCCGAACCACCCCTAAGTCATGCATCTTCTAGTTTAATCAGTGATCTCCCTACTAATCTTTTTCAATCTGATAAAGTAACAAGGAAGCACCATCTCTCGTCAAATCAGGTAGAAGAATATTCATTTAATGATAAAGAGGATATGATGAACATGAGAAAACAACTGGAAAAAGGTGAAGTACCAGTCATGTTTTGGCCTCTGGCTAACTCTTAGTATGACATTCCAAAGATTTTGACGGAAGATGGAATTCATGATATTCGTCTCAGCATATGGAAAAATATTTTTTAGTTGAAGAAGAAAGTATTATCTTATGATGAATATGAAAATCATCTTAAGATAATAGAATTGTTACAACGTTAGATTGATTTGGCATCTCTATTAGTATCTCGATATCCGAAGGCTGAAAAGTAGCAGAGAGCCCTTCAACGTGCATGCCTTGGCGTACTAAGAAGATTGCGTCAGTTAATTGCCAATGCCCCATCTGGTATTCATGTCAGAGTATGGGGTGTTCATGGAGCACTACATTTCACTGTGCTCTCCAGTCAGCAAAGCCCGCCAAAAATGGTCTCATGCAATGTTATTTCCCATGGTCAGCCAAAGTCAATGGGCCTTGTTTGTAATCAAAAGCTTGCCCAAGAACTTGCTTCAACTAGTTCCTCTCAAAATCAAGCATATAGAGAACAAGTTTTTTAATTACTCCTTCATAAAGCAAACGAGAATATTGAACAGGCCTCTCGTATAGAGCAAGCACATAATCAAGTGACAGAAGTGTCGAAAATCATCCAACAGTCTTTTGAACCAGGTGATAAAAGTGGATACAGGTTAATGCATCCAGATAATTTCCGGACTAAGGTTTGCAAGATCAGGAGAGCTTTTAAGAAAGCCTCAGAAATAGCATGTCAAGAGCCCCCACAGCTTGCCAGAATGGGGACTCTTTTAAACCAACCCTTGGAATCAACAAATAGGATTCGAGGAGTTGAGAGGGAACAGAAGGAACAGCCCCAGTCCACCGGACTGGAGACTTTTTCAAATCATCAATCCCCTCCTCAAAGAAAGTTGGTCTTTTCTTGATTGGGGAAGAAGAGTCAAGAGGAACTAAGAGCCAAATTATTAGGAGATTCCCTCCAAATTACGGTTCATCAAGAAGTTCCTGAGGGATCAAATCAACAAAAGGCAATGTCTCATCAAAGACATGGAAGAAGAAAATATCACAGAAATTCTGATAGAATGGATGCAATGCGTTATGCATCAATCAATGTCATCAATGTCGTTGTTGTTGATCCACCAGATGAGGCTCACTCAGGGGACTCTGATGAGGAGGTTCCTGCTCAAGAGGATGTATGCACCGACACAAATGAAGAAGGCGTGCGTACATGAAATCAAAGGATTACTCAGAACCTAGGTAATCCTTCAAGTAACCCACTTCCCCCTCTCCAAAAAGGACCCAACAAAGGGAGGGGAATGAATCAGGTTACATATCCTTCATCTGGAGAAGGCCAATCTCTCTCACTAGAGAAAAGGTTTGCACAACAGGAGGAAGAAATGAAGGAATTAATGAGGTTGAATGCAGAACTACTTCAGGGTAGTCTTCTTCTTAAACATGTTGGAGTTAGTCAGCCAAGGTAATTTGTTGCAGCTACTGAGATGGATCAAGAATATCCTCCTCTATCAGTACACCCTCACAGGTTTAATCCTGTGGGTCAAGTGCAACAATAGTTGGCAGTGCTACCATCAGTTGCAGCACCAACCACCATATTTGTCCAAGCTCTAGTCATTGCACCTACCTAAGTCCAAGTTCAAACAGATGTTTCTCAAAAGTTAATAACTACCATTGAGTCATTAACAGCTCGGTTAGAAACTATGGAAGGGAAATGTGTGCAGTTTCAACCAGAAAAGAAAGTTTACCCTGAATGGGTAGATTCAATCTCTCTTCCATCCAGTTTTGGAAACCTTGTATTCCCTATTTTCAATGGATCAGGCGACCCTGAATAGCATTTGATGCATTATGTGTCTTGTTGTGATCCTATGAAGGGAACTCCAGAGCAGCAAGAAGCAGTAAAACTCAGATGCTTCATACGGACCTTACAAGGACCAACCTTTGTCTGGTATACAAGCTTGCAATCCCGGTCAATTACCAGATGGGAGAATTTTCGCCAAAAATTCCTTCTTCAGTTCAGATCAACTTTGCCAAAGACAACAGTTTTTGATCTTACAAACTGTAAGCAAAGAGAGAATGAAAGGGTCTCATATTTCATTACTCGCTAGAATGGATTAACATATTCCCTAAGCTTAGCACTCCCTCAAGAGGAATTGTTTCCAATCTGTGTGGAAAATCTATGTGACGAATTATGCACGTCGTTGATCCCTATGAAATACACAGGAGGGTTTTGAGACCTTACATCAATCGCTCAGCAGATTGAAGATTCCCTTATACAGGCTAAGGCTAAATCTCATGTAATTCCATCAGCTCCAGGAAGGAGAATGGGTAAAATAGAAAATGCTACAGTTATGCTTAAACAAGCACCAGTACCTGTTTATACTTAAAAACCTTCATCTTCTCGAAGGGTTCCACCTACTGAGTGCCAAAAAAAGGTTGTTTCGTCTAGATGATCAAAGATATCAAAGACAAAAACAATTTGAGGATCTAAAGAGAAAAACATACTATTTTCGAAATGAACAAGTTCCTGGTTACTTCATTTTGGCTCTGAAAAATAATATGGTTCAATTAACAAGGCCTAAGAGGTCAAACAAGGAAGGAGATGAAGACCGTGCCAATTATTTCCTTTTTCATCAAATGTTGGGACATCCCATCCAGGAGTGTTTTGTCTTTAAAGACCTCCTGCAAAATATGGTCGACTCGGGACAAGTCAAACTGAAAGGTTCTTCAGCTCAGTTAGCATGTGTTACTATTACAGTTCCAGAGGAGGAAGGTGAATGGAAATAAGTCAAAAGAAAAAATGCACAAAATTACGATGATTGGTTGGTCAGAAAGACAATCAACCGAACTCATGCTATTTTTCAAACACAATTAAAGAAACTGATTCTGTCTTCTTCCATGAATGTTGCGGTAGAACCCTCTTCATCAGAGGGAAAGTCCTCAAAGAAATGGCATGATTCAAAGAAAGAAAAAGAATCAGAAGAAGATGAGTATGTGTCAAAGCCTAAGTTATCTTTGACTCTGGTAGACTTCATACCATATACTTCAAAGCCAGGGGCACCACCCCACCAAATGGCACAACCTAAATAGGCTAATCAGGCAGAGTCTTCATCAGACGAAGAGTTAATCTTTGGTTTTGTTAATATGATTCAATTAACAGATCCATTTTCCAGTCACAGTTTCAATTTCGATGAGCTGGAATTCCCTATATCAAACAGGGGAATCAGAGGAAGTTTCAGAGGCTTAGGATACAGGGGAAGACGTGGATCTTTCAGAATCCACTATTCCAATTCTACCCCTACTAGAACTGCGTACTCAACAGAAACTCGTGGTAGAGCCCTTCAGCGAGCTCAGCAAGAACAAGAACGTTCTTTTACCAATAGCAAATTCAGTCCTGGAACAGTTATTTTGGAAGACTAGTTGAAGGATCCATCTTCTTCCTCTCAGCAAGTAAATGGATCTAATCTTTCTAATCTTAAAAAACCATGAATATTGCCAACTCCTATACCAATACAAGATGCATCAACTACTAAAGCATATGCTTTCAAGGTACCTGCTAAACCACATATTCCTATTGGGAAACGCAGACCTCTAGATCAAATGTATGATGTATTGAAACACTTGGCCCAAGTACTAGCCATGTTATCAATTCTGGATTCTTTGAATCTATCAAAAGATCTTCGGGAATCACTCATTGAGGCTTTGTCAAGTCCTCAAGAGTTTGAAACTGAAATTGTTACAGCTGAAGTCTGTCACATAGAGAACAATCCTGCAGAATTCCATGAAATAATATCTTTTACTGATGAAGATGAAGATGATGTTGTGCATGGGCATATTAGACCTTTGTACTTATCTGGAAAGGTCAACGGTGTAGATGTCCAAAGATCTTTCATTGACAATGGTTCAGGAGTCAACCTCATTCCCATTCGTACACTTCGTCGACTGGGCCTCACGGAATCTGATTTATCTCCTTCTACCATGATGTTACAAGGATATGATAAAAACGAACAAGAACCACTGGGTGAAGTTACACTCAGAACTCAGTTTGGAGATCTTGTGTCCAATTCAGATTTCATGGTTGTTGATCAAGACTCAGCTTTCAACATCTTGCTTGGAAGACCTTGGCTACATCAACATGCGGATATCCCTTCATCATACCATCAATGTCTCAAATATTGTTTTGATGGTCAAGTTGGGACATTGTATGGTGATAAGGCCCCGTTCAAGACATGTGAGTCTCAATACATTGAGGCAGAATTCTATCACATGAAGGGAAGGGATAAATCCACAACAAAAGAGATTACCAAAGTTAATGCTCCATATGGTTTGGAGAAGATTCTAGTAAATCCATTTACACATGTGAGTACAGATTATGTGTTTCCTATCAGTCAAATTGACAAGATAGACCCAAATCAAAATACTCTTATGGAAAGATTGATAATGTCAATTACGACAATCGAGCCAGACGACATGGGAGAAATTGGTGACCCACCAAGCAGTGATGAAAGCACAAATGGTGATGTCTTCATTTCATCTGCAAAAATCCAACAAGTCTATACTTCGCCAATTAGGACAGAAGAAGTTATAGAAAAATCGGAGGTGAACAATGATGTCGATTCTCAATCCATCATCTCCTATTTATTACCCAAAGAAGACCCTTCATCATCAATCGGGTCGGAAATTGAAGCTTCTTCTTCAAGATGTGCAAATTTTGACATCTCTTTTTTTCATGAAAATTTTTCTTTATCATCTACTATTCAAGTAGAAACGGAAGAAATAAAACATGATAAAGAAGAAGAGGAATATCTCAGAGATGCTCCTCCATCATTTGAAGAGGGTATCTCTACCACTGTGGATGAACTCAGATAAATAAATCTGGGTACAAAAGAAGATCCATGCCCCACTTTAATCAGTGTGGTCATGACTCTTGAAGAGCAAGAGATGTATATTTATTTTCTAAATCAAAATAGAGATATATTTGCTTGGAAGTATACAGAAATGCCCGGGCTTGATCCTGATGTTGCTACTCATCATTTGGGTTAACCAGAAGAACATTGAGGATTTTAGCAAGCCGTGAGAAGAACACGTCCAACTTATGCTTCCAAAATTGAGGCTGAAGTGGATAAGATTATCAAAGCTAACTTCGTCAGAGAATTTAAATATCACAATTGGTTGGATAATATTGTCCCTGTAAAGAAGAAGAACAGAAAAATTAGAGTTTGCATCGATTTCAGAGATCTTAATCGACATTGTCCTAAGGATGATTTCCCAGTTCTAATTACAGAACTTTTAATTGATGCAACAGCTGGTTATAAAGGACTTTCCTTCATGGATGGATATTCCGGATATAATCAGATCTGAATGGCCCTAGAAGACGAGGAATCCACAGCCTTCAGAGCCCTTCAGGGTGTGTTTTGCTATCGAGTAATGCCCTTTGGCTTAAATAATGCACGTGAAACATATCAGCGTGCCATGCATCGTATCTTCAAACCCTTCTTAGGGAAGTTTGTTGAATGCTATGTAGACGATTTGGTGCTTAAATCCAAAAAACGTTATAATCACTTGGCTGATTTAGAATTCATATTCCTCAAGCTTAGACAACATAATTTGAAGATGAACCCCTTAAAATGTTCTTTTGGGGTAACCTCAGAAAAATTTCTCAGCTTTTTTGTATGCCATTGTGGTATTGAAGTCTATCCTGAGAAGACCAAGTCAATCCTTGGTATGTCACCTCCTAAAAATTTGAAATAATTAAGAGGACTTCAAGGAAACTTAGCCTATATTCGGCATTTCATCACCAATTTGGCAAGAAAAAGTTTACCCTTCACCAAATTGATGAATAAGGGAGTCACTTACCAGTGGACTGAAGAATGTCAAGAAGCATTCGATATTCTCAAGAAATACCTCTTGAGTCCACTGGTACTCATGCCACCTGTTGAAGGAAGACCACTTATCCTCTACATGACAGATTTAGAGCGATCATTGGGTACCTTTCTTTCTCAAAAGAATGATGTTGTGAATGAAAACAGCCTCTACTATCTCAGTCGAACTATGCTTGAAGCAGAAACTAGGTATTCAAGTATTGAGAAGTGCCGCCTAGAATTAATCTTTGCAGTTCATAAGCTGAGACACTACCTGCAACATCACGAGGTCCAATTGGTATCTCGTAATAACCTGCTCAAATTCATCCTTAGTTGTCCAATGCTTACAGGACGTCTCGCAAGGTGGGTAGTTATTTTGCAGCAATTCGACATTCAGTATGTGCCTCAAAAAGCGATAAAGGGCCATGTGCTTGTTGATTTCCTGGCTGAACACCCTTTAGTGGAAGAAACATCATTAGATATTGAACTCCCTGATGAGGTAGTCTTATCTATTCAAGAAAGTCCTCAAGCATGGGAAATGTATTTTGATGGTGCTTCCAGAAGTCCAACAGGGTTGAAAATGGAAAATTCTAAATTCAACAATGTTGGCTTAGGAATTGTGCTCACTTCTCCAGAAAAGGCAGTGTTACCTTGTTCCTTCTTATTGTGGGAAGTTGGTACCAATAATGAAGTAGAATACTAAGCTCTCATCGCAGGCTCGGAATTATCACTTCAAGCAGAAGTGAATCACTTAAAGGTGAAAGGTGATTCAGACCTGGTAATCAAACAAGTCAATGGAGATTATGCCATTAGAAAAGAAGAACTAATCCCTTTGTATGATTACATCAGAGAGTTAATCGCGGAATTCCCATCGGAACCAACATTTTCTTATGTCCCAAGATCACAAAATGCTCAAGCTGATGCATTGGCTAATATAGCCACAGCTCTGGCAGATCCAAATCGGGATGAGACAACCATCAGTATTACCCACCATCGTGCAATTTCACCTTATGTTTGAATCAAAACAGAGGAAATTAATGAAATTAATCCCATTCTTGAACTGTATGGTCATACTACAGGATGGATGTCACCTATCTGGGAATACCTTCAAAATGGAACACTTCCACCTAATAGAGCCGAGAAAGAACAAATCTAGCGACGTGTGGTCAATTTTAATCTTTATGATAGCCCAGATCACCTAGAGAAAATTCTTTGCAAACATGGTTTTGATGGAGTTATCTTCATATGCATTGATGGTGAAGAGACAATAGTTGTCATGAACGAAGTGCATGTAGGAGTCTGTGGTGCCCACCAGTCTGGACATAGACTGTCTGATCAGATTCGAATGCTTTGATACTTTTGGCCTTCAATGATACAATATTTTTTTGATTTCACAAAGAAGATTCATTTATGCCTAGTACATACCAACTTCATTCATCAACCTCTAGAGTAGCTTCATACAGCTAAATACTCATGGTCATTTTCCACATGGGGAATGGATGTGGTGGGACCTTACCCTTCGGCTACAGCCAAGTAGTTTAAGTACATTCTTACTGCTACTGACTTCTTTTCCAAATGGGCAGAGGTAATGCCTCTCAAGGAAGTCAGTTCTAAATGCGTTGTTAGCTTCATCAAGTCTAACATCATTACCAAATCTGGTGTCCCTCGTACCATATTAACGGACAATGGAACCAACTTCTGTTCATCTGAGGTGAAGAAGTTTTATCAAGAATACAACATCAAATCCAACCATTCATCTCGGTATCATTCAGCGGCCAATGGCCAGATAGAAGCCTTCAACAAGACTCTTTCAAATATACTGAAAAAGATGGTGGATAAAGATAAGAAATTGTGGCCTGATAAACTCTTTCATGCTTTATGGGCTTATCGGACTACCACCCGCACTGCAACTCGGTCAACTCCACATTCATTGGTATATGGAACTGAAGCAGTCTTTCCAATTGAAGTTCAACTACCCTCGCTCAGAGTTTCCATTTGTGATCAATCATCTACAGATGAGCAATCTCAAAAGCGATTGAATGGATTGGAACGGTTAGATGAGAAAAGATTGTGTACTTTTCACCACTTGGAGGTCTATCAGAATAGAATAGCACGAGCCTTTAACAAAAAAGTTCATCTTCGTTCATTCACTCAGGGGGAATTGGTATTAGTTCTCAGAACTCCAATGATACGAGGAAAGAAACCTCCCATGATTGAGCCAAAATGGGAAGGACCTTATTCAATACATAGGGTCTACTCCAATGGAGCTTATTCTTTAATCTCAATGGATGGTAACTCATCACTACTCCAACCAATGCCAGATTTTTTAAAAAGTATTTTTTATAAACACAAAATATATTATCATGGATCGGTATGACCTTAAACTGCACCACCATTCAGCAAGACGTTAAACTGCATCATCCAGGGTCCATACATATGACCTTAAACTATTTTTATTAATTTCGTCCCACACGACATTAAAATGTGGGAAAAAAATTCTCTAATTTGTCCTCACTGCATGACATTAAACTGCACAGTCCCCCTTCTGTCCAGCATGACGTTAAACTGCACCATCCACGGTCCATGCATATGACTTTAAACTATTCACGCTTTCATCCAATATGACGTTAAACTGTGAAAAAGTCCCTAATACGTCCAACATGACGTTAAACTATGTCCCACTTCATCGTCCTTGCTATATGACGCTAAACTATATAGAAGTCCCCTTTGTCCAACATGACGTTAAACTATATTGTCCCCATAGTCCTAACTACATGACGCTAAACTGTACAGAAAATCCTTTAATACGTCCTACATGACATTAAATTGTACTTTATCCCTGCTACATGACATTAAACTGTGCAGCACCAATAGTCCTAACTGCAAGACCTTAAAACTGCATAGTCCCTTCATATGTCCTACATGACATTAAACTGTGCATCGTTAGGGTTATTGCTACCTCTTGTTTCTCGCACCGAGTATGACTCACGTGAGCTTAGAGAAAACTTCAACCATAATACCCTCTCTGGGATGCTAACCATGTGTAAGTCCCAACATCATTTTTTTTATTATTTAGGTTGTTGTCCCCAAGAAAGACTTGATCATTAATTCATTCTTTAATTGAACTGCGCGGACTTTGATCCTTGCCTTCCAGGCTGGGTACGTAGGCAACCTCCCAAGGTTCAAGCCCAAAACCAATCTCCTCACATCGGTTCACCTCTATCTCATACGATTTTTATTCGTGAAACCACCCCTAGAATCAATATCTTTACATTGGTTTACTTTCTTCCTTGTTATACGACGTTAAACTATACAACACTTTTGTCCATTATGACAATAAACTACAATATTCTTTGATACCCTCACCTAAGAGGAAACCATTATTTACATTGATTTTTCAATCATGTTTCATTTCAAAGACTACGTTCATACATGGAAATTCCCAAACCTTTTATCTTGGGTTAAACCATCATTGTACTAAAGTCCCCTTTCACCCTTCCCATGTACGAACCAAATTTGTACAGAGGGTATTTCTCGAACTACATGGGATTGATTCCCATCCTCATGGGATATGTAAGAACGTTTGAGTGTCCCTCGAATCCAGCCCCAAGTCTTTTGGGCCGAACCCCAAATTCCACTTCCAATCCCTTGGCTGAAAAGTCCCCATGAAAACACACACTGTGTATTTCTTACAATGGTCCAAGATCTATGACCCTAAACTAAGATCTCTAATCCTTTTGTCCCACATGACGTTAAACTACAGTTCAAGAACTACGTAAGGCATGATTCCCATCCTTATGGGATACGTAGTGAAGTCCAACATTTCCATTCAGAACCCAGCCACAACATGATTATGGTTATCATTGATCTGTGTATCTTTGTATACATTGGACAATACCCATCTTTATGTGTCATAATCCTAACTTTAAATATTTTCATATCTTCATAACCCTTTTCTTGACTTTTAGTCACAAAAATGTCAAATTTCTGAGAGTTCTTTTACCTGACTATGCAGTACGTGACCTTAGGTGGCCTTGCATAAACAGTCTCCATAACATATTTTTCAGCCAAAAGATACTATTATCTGACTATGCAGCCAATGCCCTTATGTGGCCCTACATAATTCAACCCCTTAGTGGGTTTTTCGGATATTGGTAACTTTATTCTTGAGAAGAAAGCTTCTTTTGTCCTTATTGGTCATAAATGACAGTATGTAGGGATCCGAAAGATTAGCCATCCTTATCATATTTGTCCCATATAATTTTTCATGATTTGAAAGTATTCAAGTCTATGGATTATATTCTCCTTTGCTACGTTTGGTTCAGACTTTCGTAGGAGTGATATCCACCCAGTTCTTCAATAATCTTGTTTGGAAATATCGTCTCCATATTCAAGTACCTCTTTCCATACAACAAACTCTATACTTTGGAAAATTTGAATCTCCATAAACTTTCACTGGCTTTTTAGCATTAGGAAAGTAAAATTCTGAGAGTTCTTTTGCCTGACTATACAGCATGTGCCCTTAGGCGGCCTTGCATAAACAGTCTACATAACATACTTGTTAGCCAAAAGATGTTATTTATTTTACTATGCAGCTAATTCCCTTAGGTGGCCCTGCATAATTCAACCCCCTAACGGGTTTGTTAAATAATAGTAACTTCATTCTTGGAAACTACTTCTTCGGATGCCTTTTAGCTCTTTTTCATATCATTCCTCAGAATTAAATATTCTTAATCCATAGTTTACATTTTTTCCCTCATACTTGAGTATGATAATATGTTTTCAGATAAATTGTCAAAGAATTGAGTCAATTCTAATTCATTCTGTCAAAGCTATTTTCGACCGTAAACATTAGCCTCTGTATGTCCAACGTGCATGACTTTAAACTACCCACAAAAGACAAAGGAACTCTAAATAAAAGTCAATTTCCAGCTCACTAAACATACATTCTGTATGATTTAGGTAATATTGAGCAATTAAAAGATTCAAAGCTTGTAGGGTTATTTATATTAATCCTAGTAAAAATCAAACTATGCTTACTAGGCCCATTGGCTTAGGTAAAATTTAAATCAGGTAGTGAAAGAATACAATAATAAATGATTGAATATAAAAGTACTCTTCATTGATGCACAAGAATAAGAGGTACATCCACCGATTGGAGCCTCTTCTCTTTTTTATGAGATTACAAAAGACTGTCAACATAAGTCTTCACTTTATGTACAATATCCCGAGCTTCATCAGTAGCTTCTTGGAGCTCGTGCACTCGACCATCTTCACTCTTCTCAGCTTGATGAAGTGCCTTCATGGCATCTGCAATGGATTTCATCCCATTCATTTGAGATCCCTCCAATGAATTATTGAGCTGATCAAGTTCTCCAGTAACAACATCTAACTGTTTCTGAAGGTGCATCTTCTAGATGACTTTTTCTTTGATCTTATGCTCCAGCTCCTTCATCTTGGAAGCATAGTCAGCCTCAGCTTGGGATACCGCAACCTCAAATTCACGGATGTTAACTGACAGTTTCACCCTGGTCAGATCTTTGCGACACTTTTGCTCCTACTCCCTCTTGAAGATGACCTGTTTCACCACAGCGTGGATCTTTTCATATCCAAAACCTCCAAGTCCTAGCATGACAAATTGGGATGACAATCGAGGGATCTTCGATGATATCTCTTCTAAAGGCACCTCAGATATGATTTTCCATATTTTGTTCCATGCCTTGGGTCGTGAAAAGATGAACGCTTTAAGCACCTTTGGGTCTGATTCAACATCATCATCACAGGGGGGAATGTAATCTCGGATTAATGCACTTAAGGAAGTTTCTTGTTCTTCCCTTTCCCCTGACATGTGCTTCTTCGCTTTCAATTCTCGTTAGGGCAGAGGCTGATGCCTCACCTCCAGATCTAGCCACTGCAGTTGATGGACCTGCATGATTAATTGAAAGCTTTTGTTAGCTTCAAAGGAAAACAAAAGAATCGATTGTCTTCAAAATTAAATACAATCACAAATATTGTTATACCTTACCCGACGATGGATTAGAAACCTGAGAAGACTCCTCCCCATCTTTCCCAGTTTCAACAGGATCTTCAAGATGGGTCTCAGGAGGGTTTACTAGGTTTAGCTCTACTTGAGCTAATGTTTTTGCAATGGTAGGGTTGACATCAATGTCCACACCCTCTTCAGGCATTGGTAGTTCAGTAGCTTCTATGGATGGAACTGCATATTATTTTCAATCCTGATTAGAATTGTAAATTATAAGAAAATTTACTAGGAAAAGGATACCACTCATGCCCAATGTCTTCTAAATCACATGACAACTTATCATGATCATAAAATTATTCAAAATACATGCCATGATTCATCATTACATCCAATGATATTTTAGAATCCTGGTTAGTCTCACTAGTGGGAGCATTTGATGTGTCTTCTTGACGACTTATGTCCTGCATCCCCTGACCCTGGACAACATATTCGGATAAAATCATGGCATCAGTTGCAACAGCCGCCAAAAGCTCTAATGCAGGAGTTGAACCTGAAGTATCACAGAATGGAAGTCAGTCGGTGTTTCATTCAACATTTTTATGAAGCATTGTTAACTTACTAGAAACAGGTTCTTCTCTTCTTGCAACAGCAGCAGGAGGGATACTGGGAATAGATTCTAGCTCTTCTCCAGGAGCAGCCAAGTCAGCTTGAATCTGTGATTGTTCCATAGCACCCTCTGTGGTCCTTGAAGGAGGATCAGTCCTTTCCCTTAGGGGGTAAATTGAAGAAGCCACTATAATCCCCAGAAATATGAGTATCCTTTTCATGGGTATAGACTCATGATTACCCGAAGAATTTACCGCTTCTAATGAAGCGTTTATCTATGGACTTACTCCTTTGTTTCCTTTTCTTATTTGGTTTTTTGGGAGTATCGGCAGTCTCCCTTATTGGCACTTTGATTGGCGAATGGAAGGCTATGTCCAATGCCTCATTCATGGCTTGCTGGCCTGGAGATATCTCGCCCGGTTAGCGAGGACAATCAGCAGCAGCCCCGATGTTAGTACCACCAGGGCTATACTGTGGCAAAGGAACCTCAGTTACATTCTTTGTAAGCTTCAAGATGAGGAACATAACTTCCTTAAGTAATAAATCTTCGAATAGAATCAAGTTACAAATAAAATAAGGAAAGAAAACTTATATCTTCAGGAACCACATACGCATGCCACACCTCATCTCCAGAACCACCAGCCCCCTTAGTGGTGTCATGATAAATCATTTCCTTCACTCGACTGGTGATAGGAACAGACTCATCAGTGGCATATATGAGCATTTCCAGCTCTCTGATGTAAGCTCGCACTTCATTGGGGTTATCCTTATATTGGATATCTGTAGAAGCCAGAAGATTCCATATTCCAGGAATTTGTAGTCCCTCACATAAATACATCTAGGCGGTCTCAGTACCACAGTACAAACTCTGCCATAACTGGACAGCCTCTGGTCTTAGATATGAAGGCTATGAGGAAGGTCCTACAATCATTGACTTCAATTTCATCCCAGCTCCTGCAACTGTAGATAGACAATAAGAAAATAAGACTTATTGCTTTATAAAGTTGCATTGATTAAATTTACACAATGAAGTAACTCACCAGAAGTTTATGGAGTAGGTCTCTTGATTATGATCGGAGGATTATATCGGGCACGAGGACTCTTTGCCACTTGTTGTGCCTCATCATCCCCATCATGGGAATCTGGTGAATCAGTCGTAAAGGAGGAGTCCGGCGAATCAACTTCAGGTGGGGAAGCATCACCTTCATGAAGAAGGGTTTCTTTCTCTATAGTCATCTTCCTTTTCCACACCTGATAAACTGGGTGATTCAATACCCCTTTTGGGTATGATGCTATCCAGTGCTCGGTATAATATGTAGTCAAGTTATGTGCCGTTTTTTCAACTGGTAGATCAAATACTGCCCCAGTCTTCTCCCTTGACGTCAGAAACTGTAGTTGTCGAGAAACCATCAGATGTTGCTCTAACCTGACATGTACTAGAGGAGATACAGTAATCTGTTGCAAACATTTGAATTGACGTGCAAATCTATATGGAGCATAGTCCTCACATATAATTTCTCCGCCAATCCCGACAACTAGCACACCATCCCTGCAAGCTAGCATGTATGCCCTCAAATCCAAATGGGTTGTTCCATCATCAACAAACCACCCGGTTGGAGGATTTCCATAGGGAAATAAGTTAAATTCCTTAAACATGCTCAGCCTCAATTTCATGTCCTTGTCATTAACATCTAATGGAGAAACTCCAGATAATTCTTGCACTGACGGCCTGAAAGAACTTCCAGGAATTTGTAATCCATTCTGTACATTGTAAGTCCTGAAGTGAGTAGAAATACATCCCAATAAAACTTGGAATGGTCCCACTATTCTTAAAAGAGATTTACCCATGAAGACATGAAGTAAACTCCTGTGAATCTTTGCTAAAATGGGGGTAGCCAACCCAACCATTTTTCCCTCATCTAACTTTTCCGCAATGACAAAAGTCCCAGGCCTGAAACCTCCCTTCGAATCCCTAACTGGAAAGAGATAAACGCTGAGCCACAAAGCCAAGAAGCCCGCCAGATGAGTCTTCTTCAGGGTATTTTGATTCACCTCATATCCCCATTTCTCAAACTCTCCTGATTCTAGAGTTGTCCAGAATGTGCCAGGAGCACCCCTCTTCTCAGGTTTTGGGCAGGTGGTAGGACGTTTGGACCTCTCATCCTTGGATTTCTTTTTCTTGGATCCTTTCTCCTTCGGATCCTTCTC
This sequence comes from Viscum album, assembly GCA_963277665.1. Taxonomy (NCBI): domain Eukaryota; kingdom Viridiplantae; phylum Streptophyta; class Magnoliopsida; order Santalales; family Viscaceae; genus Viscum; species Viscum album. The sequence goes on along the minus strand of OY728166.1, from coordinate 903,140,597 downwards.
CTTTGGCTCCATCTCTATCTTCTCAATAAGAAATATATTCATCTACTCCTTTAGATGAATATCATTTCTAGAATAAGTTAATGAGGTCTCTGAACTCTTGATCCTGTGGAAGATCTTAAATAATTCCCAAGCTAAAGCATGAGTCTTCTCTGAATCATTCCAAGTCACCTTGGGAGGAATGAATTCATCATACATATCAGCCAAAATTGGAGCCCCTGAGATCTTGTGGACATCCCACAGACTGATACCTACTTCTCCATGAGTCAGATGGAAAGAATTAGTTTCTGGGCTCCAGTGGCTGAGTATCTCCGGCACAAAGTTATCATGTCTGTAAACATATGTTTGCCCAACCCAAATAACTTTGTATATCTCCACTCCTTTCAGATCCTCGACAAACTCTGAATAGGTTTGTCGCACCCAGTATGCCCACATCCAAGTTTCCTTCACACCTCCCCCAGGAAGAAAGTCCCAACTTTTCTTCCAACCATTGGATTGATCCATCTAAGCATTTTGGAAGATTGAAGGATGACAATGTGGTTGCAGCTCGAGCGTATGAGGTTTTAAGTCTGGTGTACAAGGACTATGATGCATCATGTGGGCCTTCTCCGCTGTTCCATAATTTATAAATCCTCCTCCACATGAGATATTTGCTGAAGAAAATTTGGTGTAATTTTGAAACCACGAAAATGGAAGATAGCACTTTGCTTCTGGAATAGTGACTTCCCGCAGATGACCATAGCCATACAAAGGCAGATAAGTGCTTTGGGGGAAGTCGCGATGATATTTCTTCAGATACTCAGCCAAATCCGGAAGAGTGCTATCTTTGATGGTATAATAATCGTGGCCAATGATGTTCATCATATCATCAATCTGCTTGCTATCCAGTTCATCAACTATTCCGGTTCTAAGAGCCATTTATTCTGCACGAAAGTTGAATAAATTTACTTTTAAGTATGTTGATTTTTCAAAAAATTTGTGAAGGAATTTCAGAAAAATGGCTAAGGCATTAAGTCCCACAAGTGTGGATGTGTCGCACAAGTGTTACTATGTCACGCAATTTTTGTGATGCACAAGTATCACCGCGCAAGTCCTATTACCTTGAAAACAGCGTGAAAACAAAGAAACAGTGTAAAATAAGCAACTTGTGCGGTGAAGGGGACCTGCACGGTGAGAGCTCGAGAATCCGGAATCAGATGCTATGCGCGGAAAATGACCGCGTATTTATAGGCCAGGCATCCCACCTGCGCGCCTACACCCGGCACGCTCCATCCAGCGTGCTCCAGCTCTACGCGACTCAAACCTATGAGCCATATGTTGCGCACTGAAAGACTTGTGTGCTGCCTTTCCTTTGGTTTTCTTCTTTTCCTCAAAGTCACATCCTCATTTCTTTCGGATCCAACTCTAAGGGGGGACTTTTTTTGACGCTCTTTTTTCGTCACATTGTCTAAAAATAATGTAAAGGGAAATGACTTAGAACAAATTGATTCATCCTTTGAAGAAAACATCAAAAATCGAAAAAGGCATGAACAAAGATTCAAAAGAACATGTGTCGTGCAAATTCCATCACCGTCACGCAAGTCCACTTGTGCGGCGCCTAATGGTCGTGCAAGTGACTGGCACGCCCTAAAGGATAACCTCCCAGGGTCTTCTTCAACCGGTAAATAGACCCTGTGGTCCCCCCATTCGGGAAGGATTTTAGCCATAATTCAGATTTAGAGCTCTGAACGCCCAAGTCTCTTCTTCAGGTCTTCCGAACATTTCTAATGTAATTCTTTACCTAGAATGGAAGGTCTAAACAAGAGGAGTAAGGTCTATGTGTTAGAATTCACTAACACTTGCACGCCTAAGGTGTTTTACCCATAATGGGAATGAACATACTTGCGCGCCGCCCTACTTTCTCACCAAAACATGTGCGCCTCTCTTCTAGATGTACCTCAGGATAATTCTAAAGGCATTGGTCAAGGATCTCCCAAGTATTACCATGCTGTTTTACAAACGCGCAGGTACCCATGAGTCGTGTAGGTATACCTGCGCGACCATGACTTTCACCCCCACGCAGTACCTACGCGCCTGCCAGGACTTGCGCACCCTTGCCTTTTTGGGTGACTTTCTCACCCATTTCACCCCTCTTATGCCATTCCACCTATCCTATTCAATATTCAGTCTTCAAGACACTCTTCAAATCCATTTATGGCATGATTTATTGATTTTACTTCCTTATCTGAAAGGAATTTTGTGGAATATCTCTCAAAACCTAGTGATTTATATATCATTATATCACTAAAGATTGAGATTTCATTCATTCAACATCTTCCTTTAAGATGATAGAATCCTTAACCTGGGCCTCCTTTTTAGGAATAATCCCCAGTCATAATTATCAAATATGGGCATCCTCCTTAGGAGTAAGCCCCAAGTACCTTAATTTTTTCAAGTCCCTTAACCTGGGCCTCCTTCTCAGGAATAAGCCCTAGTCTTAATTTCTCTTAACCAGTTCTAAATTACTTTTGATTTGGGGTTTCTTTCTCAAGATTAAAACGAAATCATAAGTCCCCTCCTAACTTGGGCATCTTCCTTAGGAGTAAGCCCCAAGATTAGAGTATCCATATCTCCATAAAGTACATATACCTTTATGGAACCTATTTCTGGATTTCTTCCCTGAAGTAAATCTTAATCCTCATCTATTTTGGGTAGTCATAAACACATAGGCCCCACATCATTTCATATTTCATGGCACAATTGTCTGGTTTCACCAATACCACTTGTTTCTCACACTGAGCATGACTCACGTGAGCTTAGAGTGTAAAAGTAATCATGAATTCTTTCTTTAATCCATCAATCGTGCATAAGAATCATACTCCCTTACTCAAACTACGTGGGTTCTAATTCCTTTTCTCAACAAAGGATACGTAGGTAGCCCATATGCTGGTTCGATCCCAACTCTGAAATAATTCATGTCCTTCTGAATGACAATAAACTTCAAGTTCCCCACTGAGTGGCTTTAAAACCATCATGGTCATCATAATGACTGAGATACTTCTATATAAATGTGTCGAATGATACCATTGACCAAGAATCTCTAATAAATACATATGATTATCTATCGATGAAGAACCTCTAATACATATAGAAGATTCTCTAAATTTCCTACATATTTAATCATTGATTCTCAGATCTGAAGGAAAGCTCATTTCATACTTAGTAATGTAATAAGGATTCACGTACATAACTTAAATCAATAAAGAGAGCCCCAGAATAGAAAATAATTCCCCTCAAAAGGTGTGATGAGTCCGACCTCCCATCCTCTCGACCAATGAAAATTCCTAAGCCTCATCAGTCCACAAACTAATGAGTGTCTACCCTTGGAAAGTAGGTCCAAATGGATGTGGAATCATTGGATGTTTCCGGTTCTACGAACAAACCAGTTAGAAACCAATTGGAATGTTTGAACCTTTGATCAAGCTGGTCATCCCCAAATTCTGAGGGAAACAAATACCAAGACCATCCCAGTGGGCAATGTGAGGTGGTAGTCTCTCACAGCTACAACAGCGAGTCTGGCTCCGTTGGATACTCGCAGATCCACCTCACCTCGGTCAATCTTTCGGAATTTACATGTTTCCTGTATTTGGATAAAAATGTGAGCACCGAAATCAGTATATAACAACAAATTGGTAGAAATAGATAGATTTTATTCGATAAAAAATGCACTGAAGCTTCCCCTTGCTTCCTTGACTGGGTGCAGTTTTTCTTCCAATGGCCCTTCTTGCCACATTTGAAATAAGCAACCAAATATTCTCTTGCCTCCCCTTTGATCTTAATTTTCTTGGAAATCCATGAAGAAGATTTGGGCTTAATTATCTTCGACTTCCCTTTCATTTTATTCACCATAAGGATAGAAGTATTTTCATGCATCATATCATTGTTCACTTGGCGAATGAGGATAAGGAGAACAGATAAACACTTCTCAATGTTGATCATATTGAAATTTACAACAAAGATAGAGTAGATCTGGGGGAGTGATGCAAGAATGAGATCGATACACAGTTCCTCGAGGAGTTAAAACCCTAGAACCTCTAAGCTCTCAATGTAGCCAACGAGCTTGACTACATGAGGCCCAGCTGGGGCACCCTCTCCAAACTTTCTCTGAAATAGAGCCTTGGAGATCTCAAACCTTTCTTATCTTGAACTCTCCTGGTATAGACCATAGAGGTGATTGAGCATTCTATAGGAACCCATGTCTTCATGAGACTTCATGAGCTCACTAGAAATTGATGACAACATCAAACATTGAACGTCTAGTGCATCGTTCAAATGTTGATCATAGACCAGAAAATCTTCATCACTCGCCCCTTGGGCAGGTGAATCAGGAAGTGAGGACTCTAGCACATAAAATTTTCATTCATGGCGTAGGATAACACGAAGGCACCTAAACCATTCCTAAAAGTTAATTCCAGTGAGGATATTGTATTTATCCATATTTGATCACAGAGAAAATTCGGTTGACGAGTGTGTCATATTGATTCTACAAATTAAAAGAGTTGATTTATCAGTGCCTTTGGTTACATTTTATGAAAAATAATAAATGAATTTATTAATTATCCCACTATTTGTAACACCCCAAGCTTCTATGGTACGCTTCTCTTTGAATAATGTGATAGCGTGTGTTGTACGCAACATCGAGTTCTAACACACCACAACCAATCAAACTAGCCATTATAAATAGTAATACCTACCTTTTGAAATTATATATATTTTATATTTCAAAATGGACTTCATTTTTGGTTTCGGAATATCAAAATTATCCTAAGATGAATTTTTGGTATTTTTCTGAGAACTTCCAATTTTTATGAATAGTGAAAAATACTTAAAAACAACTTTTTTAATCAAAATAATTTATAGTGATAAATTATATTATTGAGTGGTTTTAAAGTATAATTAGAATATATTTCTACCATTTTATCAAATGTTGTTCATTAGAATTAATTTCACTTTGAAATTGGACCTAAACAATTGTCAATCTTTTGGTATATATTGTTTCTTAAAAACACGCTATTTGTTGTGACAGCAGGAATTAATTATAAAATTAAATAATGAAACTTATATGTTTGGAATTTTGTAAAATAGACATCATTTTTGAGTTCGGAATATCAATTATATATTCGGGTGAAATTTTGCCATTGTTCTGAAAAACATCAATTTTTGATGAATAGTGAAACTACTAAGTGGTATTTAAAAAACTGAATTTTTCATAAAACTTAATTTTACCGCTTTTGTGAATGGAATTTCGAAAATCCGAGAGACACGGTTAATATCAAGAAGTAAAATGTGGTTCAATGAGATTAAAAATAATTTTTGAAGAATAGTAACTTTTTACTTTTATTTACAACGGTTAAAAGTAAATAGGGTAGTTAAGGGTAAAAATGATATTAATATTACCCTAAAACATGTCCTAATTCTATTGGACAAGTGTATCTCGACCAAAAACAACCTTAGGAATAAAATATTATCATTTAGGTCCACTTGGATTAGATTAGGACATTTATTATTATTTAATTCAAAGAAGAGTTAAAAGAGTTAAAATCAAAGTTTATTTACTAGAACATTTTTAATATAGGGTTATACATAAGATAAATTCGATTGTAAATATTAATTATAAAGATAAAAAGATTTCATACATAATGATATTTTATTTATAATTTTTCGACATTAAAAAATTTAATTTATTTATAACACAATGATGATACAGTAATTACCATAATAGTGAAAAATTAAAATAATTCATATTATAAATACCCAAATAAATATAATTTGAGACTTCTAATGAATTAAACTAATTTTCGAAGATAATATGACACATTAGGATTGATTTAGTTAACTTTTTTTGAAGTAATCATTCTGTTATAAGTTTCACAAAAATCAACTATTGAATAGTTTCAAAATTGACATAAAAGAGTTTTTAACACGAATATTATATTATTAATTGATATTAAATTCCTAAAAATCTAAGGTTCGGCAAAGAGACTAATATCATGATAGGTGTATCATTAATGGACCACTTGGGGGTCTATTAGATGTATATAGTATGTTTATTAACTATATAATATAAACATACAAAGTGACATGGTAAATGTCAAACTAATTAAATAAGAGTTAAAACTAAAAGATAAGGTTAATATAGTAACCCAAACTTGTCTAAATTCTATTGGTTGAATGGTTTTAAACCTATCCCCACCTTAACCTTTGAATAATAAACTTTGGATCCATTAGAAACCGAATATGAATTTATTATAAATTAATATTTCTAGTTTTTCCAAAGGTTCCCCTCACCCCTCTTATAAAAGGGCACTCCCCCTTCTCATTAATTCACCCCTTCAAAGCCTTTTGGTTCGGCCAAAATATGCCCAAATACTCTCTCAACGTCCCTCAATACAATATAGAGGCCTTAGTTTGATCATAAATCCAACCTAAGGAGCCCTTTTGATTAAATCAAAAGGAATAACCCAAAGAAGAGGAGGTTAAACGTACCCTCGACTAAAGGAAAGTGCAAGGTAAGGGGTTTTCATCTCACCCCTTATTCCCATGAGATTCATGCCATATTTCCACCATTACCTTTTTTGTGGTGTATTTACTTCCCATAATTATATTCTTTGTGTAATACACTTTAATTTATGTGTATTTACATATTCATTGTATGATTCATCTTTCATGGGTTGTACGTTTCGTAAGTTACCAAATTAGTAAGCGTTTATTTCGCAATCTCTTTATTATCCGAGGTTGTATATATGTAATAATCTATTGCGATCTCTTTATCATCCACATCCATGTTTCTTAAAAATGTATTTCAAAACATTTTAACTATTTACAAGAATATGGGTTAAAGACATTTATACCCTTGTTTGACTTTTTATAGGAGGTTTATAAAGGAATATTTCCGTCATTTTACAAACAAGGTCCTTTGTAACCTTTTAACAAAATTAAGGTAAGAATGTTTTTTAAAACTTATACGGCGGGTGCGGTTATTCTCCGCCATTATTACACCTTTGAAGCTTCCTTCACAAGCTTATAAAGATATTTTCAAAATAAAGGTTTTCTCTATAATTATGCGACTTTTAAATGATTTCAAAAAAAGAGATATTTCTCTCAAATTGTATTGATTTCATATATGTCAACATCCTTCGATAAATTTTAAACTTGTTTCAGGTTGATTTATTATGATACAAATCATCCATACTGTATTTAAGGTTTTGTGATATTTTTGACTATGTATGAGTTATTTTTATTCCATTAATGGTTTATGATTAAATCTTTGACATTTTGTATATTAGTTTTAATATGACTATTTATGTTATATTTCATCCTCTTCTTAAGATGAATGTGTTGGACTAGTATGTTCTGGGTTGGGGACTGGTAAAAGTAAGCCCTCCGGGTTGGTGTCCGGTTATTAGAGGCACTCCAGGTTGGTGTCTGGTTATTAGAGGCACTCCGGGATGGAGTCCGGTTACAGAGGATCTCCAGGTTGGATTCCTGTTACAGTTATCCCTTAGGTCTTAGCACGAGGCCTCGACACAGAAATTAAAGTTCGGCATCAGGCATTCCATCATTATCAAAGTGGTTATTAATATTTCATGTGATTATTCGATTAGTAGAATATCCATGTGAATAAGTAAATGGAATTATTTCATTTTACTTTTTCCATACTACGTTGAAGTTCAAGTTTAAAACGATTTTGTTTTCGTTATACATTGCCTTAAATGTTTATTCTTATTTATGAAAGTTTCCGCTATATTGTTATCCTTACTGGGCATTTGATCTCACCCCTTTTCTATGTTTTATTTTTCCCAAGATGTGAAGAAGTAATTTATGGATGACCTGCAGGGATAGAGTGAGGGGATAAGAGTGTGGAATATGGAGACTATGTTGTTGTATTTTTCATTTTATGATGTAATGTAAACCATATAAATATATCTATTGTTTCCAAGGATACGAAACCAATCAGTCTTTCGAGATTTTATCTTTCTTGTGATCATGCCAATGTCATGTAATAATGCACCGACTCTGGGTAACTGGGGTCAGGGCATTACATTTGGTATCAGAGGAAGTTTAGTACAAACCTTGGAAGCTAGATTTAGATAAACTCTGATTAGAGCACATAGATTTAAGATGGACTTTGAGGATTAGTATAGAAGAACTTCCTAGAATTTTGGTATTTTAGGGATTTTGTGAGTTTTCCGAGAAATACATCCCTGTCTGGACACGAGCAGGTAGAGGCGGATCTGGCACAGATGTACCTAGGGGTAAAACCCAAAAACACCGCTTTAAGCTAGACTCGAACGGGAACTGGTGCATGATAACGGGCCTTGCTGCACTCTTGGTTACGACACTCTCGAGGGATATTCTTAGGATAACTCTCATTTTCTTTACAAATAATTATGAAGGGTTTATGTGTATATAATTCTTCAAAGGAGACATTTTTATGATTAAGGATTATATCCATAAATTATTTAATTTATTTTATGTGTTTTACAAGTTTCGGATTAGGTATTGTTATTCATAAACTAATCTAGTGTATTCCATTATTTAGAAATGGCGCCCAGTAGAAGGAATGAGAACTTCAACAATGCGCATGATCCAAAGAGAAAGAAGGATCATATCTTTCATGGTCTTAAGCCAGAATTTATAAGAGAAATAGTCTCCCATGTATTATCATCATATGAAGAAATAATATCATGTGTTGATAAGATAAGTAAAGAGTTTACTGAGTCATGTGGCTTTGAAGGGAAGCAAGAGAAGAAAAGGTTGGAAGAGATAAAGATGGATAAAGGAAAGAGGGAAAAGAAGAATTTTCCCATATGTGATAACTGTGGGAAGAAATACCCTGGAACTTGCCTGAAAGAAATGGGAGTTGTTTATAAGTGTGGAGGAAGAGGGAACAAAGTACGTGACTGCAAGGGTAAGAAAATGGTTTCAAATTTACAATGCTTCATTTTCATGGAGTTTGTACACTACGCGAACCTATGTCCCAGTCATCAGACAATCCCGCAAATGATGCTATTGGATAATAATCAAGTTATGATACTACCGCAGATGAAGAGGAATGATCATAGTTCTTATGTTGATTATGCCATTTGAGTGTTGTATAAACAATGTACTTGTTATAATAATTATGGAGTATATAAGGATTTTACTGCAGTACTATGTCATTAAGGACTTGAGATTGTGTGGAACAAAGAAAAGTGACTCAATAGCAGGTTAAATTTTTGGAAAATATATGGTTGAGAGAAAGATAAACCATAATATGGTTCTAATACCGAGGTAGTGATTTTAGAATAATACATGATTTATTTGGATAAATTATATTGGATATTCTTGACTACCTTGAAACTGATTAATGATTTGTATATTACATCATTTTTGGGGTTTACAACATTTTTGGATTGAAGGAGTATATCTATTATTCTTTAAGAAATAAGGGATCATGAATGTAATCAATAAGGTTTTATGGTAATTCAGAATGTTGTAGTGTTTTAAAAAAATACATTATGAAGGTGATCACATGTTATTACGCAGCAAAAAAGGATCTTCATTGTGTTTACCTTCCTTATAAATTTTGGACTGAAGTATTTTGGATAGTTCTAGTTTGGATTATTTTGGATTTCCATAAAAGGACAACCCGGAGGTCGGGCGGCAACCCGTCGCGTCTGGGAAGGCCGTGAGACTTGAACCCACAACTGAAGGGTGACAAGGGTGTATCACCTACCACTGACCCACGTGATGTCCTGGTTTGAATAATGTCGTTTTTTAGTGGTTCTGCTAGATGAATTATAAATTCATTTTTTGGAACCCTATACGAATAGGAAAAATAGAATATTATTTTTGAGTTCTATTATCTTTTAGAGTGAAAGATGAGTTTGTGGTAGAACATAGTTAAAGGATAAGAATCTACTTGTCAAGTATATATTTTTATTCTTCTCTTATTCAATGAAGAAACTAATTCTTATACTTTATTGAAGGGATCTTAAAACAAAAAATGTGTTATCCTAATACCATATGTTTTGTTGAACCGATGGTATTTTAAATCATCATAGATTAGTGAATTTAAGGCCCTCGTTTTACAGTTGTTTCTGATTGATGACCTCAATCACTACCTATAAATATTTACGTTTTCCCTCCAATTATATGTCTCTAATTTCCACCAATGTTCTCCTAATCGAGATCATAATTTGGTGGTGACCGTTTCATTTCCCTTTTCCTTATATTAAGACAAAATTTTATTAACCCAATTTCCGATGTGGGGTTTCCCACAAAGATATTTTCTATATTCAACCTTTTATTTTCTAAGAACAATTTCAAATTGTGAGGACGCAATTTATTGAAGGAGGGGATAATGTAACACCCCAAGCTTCTATGGTACGCTTCTCTTTGAATAATGTGATAGCGTGTGTTGTACGCAACATCGAGTTCTAACACACCACAACCAATCAAACTAGCTATTATAAATAGTAATACCTACTTTTTGAAATTATATATATATTATATTTCAAAATGGACTTCATTTTTCATTTCAGAATATAGAAATTATCCTAAGATGAATTTTTGGTATTTTTCTGAGAACTTCCAATTTTTATGAATAGTGAAAAATACTTAAAAACAACTTTTTTAATAAAAATAATTTATAGTGATAAATTATATTATTGAGTGGTTTTAAAGTTTAATTAGAATATATTTTTACAATTTTATCCAATTGTGTTCATTAGAATTAATTTCACTTTGAAATTGAACCTAAACAATTTTCAATCTTTTGGTATATATTGTTTCTTAAAAACACGCTATTTGTTGTGACAGCGGGAATTAATTATAAAATTAATTAATGCAACTTATATGTTTGGAATTTTGTAAAATAGACATCATTTTTGAATTCGGAATATCAATTATAGCTTAGGGTGAAATTTTGGCATTATTCTGAAAAACATCAATTTTTGATGAATAGTGAAACTACTAAGTGGTAGTTAAAAAAACTGAATTTTTCATAAAACATAATTTTACCGCTTCTGTGAATGGAATTTCGAAAATTTAAGAGACACGGTTAATATCAAGAAGTAAAATGTGGTTCAATGAGATGAAAATAATTTTTGGTGAATAGTAGCTTTTTACTTTTATTTACCACGGTTAAAAATAAATAGGGTACTTAAGGGTAAAAATGATATTAATATTACCCTAACACATGTCCTAATTCTATTGGATGAGTGTATCTCGACCAAAAACAACCTTAGGAATAAAATATTATCATTTAGGTCCACTTGGATTAGATTAGGACATTTATTATTATTTAATTCAAAGAAGAGTTAAAAGAGTTAAAATCAAAGTTTATTTACTAGAACATTTTTAATATATGGTTATACATAAGATAAATTCGATTGTAAATATTAATTAAAAAGATAAAAAGATTTTCTACATAATTATATTTTATTTATAATTTTTAGACATTAAATAATTTAATTTATTTATGACACAATGATGATGCAGTAATTACCATAATTGTGAAAAATTAAAATAATTGATATTATAAATACCCAAATAAATATAATTTGAGACTTTTAATGAATTAAACTAATTTAATAGGATAATATGACATATTAGGATTGATTTAATTAACTTTTTTCGAAGTAATCATTCTGTTATAAGTTTCACAAAAATCAACTATTGAATAGTGTCAAAATTGACATAAAAGAGTTTTTAAAACAAATATTATATTATTAATTGATATTAAATTCCTAAAAATCTAAGGTTCTCCCAAGAGACTTATATCATAATAGGTGTATCATTAATGTACCACTTTAGGGTCTCTTGGATATATATAGTAAGTTTATTAACTATATAATATAAAAATACAAAGTGACATGGTAAATGTCAAACTAATTAACTAAGAGTTAAAACTAAAAGATAAGGTTAATATAGTAACCCAAACCTGTCTCAATTCTATTGGTTGAATGGTTTTCGACCTATCCTTACCTTAACCTTTGAATAATCAACTTTGGAGCCATTAGAAACCGAATATGAATTTATTATAAATTAATATTTCTAGATTTTCCAAAGGTGCCCCTCACCCCTCTTATAAAAGGGCACTCCCCCTTCTCATTACATCACACCTTCAAAGTCTTTTGGTTCGGCCAAACTCTGCCCAAATACTCTCTCAACTTCCCTCACTACAACCTAGAGGCCTTAGTTTGATCATAAAGCCAACCTAGGGATCCCTTTTGATCAAATCAAAAGGATGAACTCGAAGAAGAGGAGGTTAAACGTACCCTCGACTAAAGGAAAGTGCAAGGTAACTGGTTTTCATCTCACTCCTTATTCCCGTGAGATTCATGCCATATTGCCACCATTTCCTTTTGTGTGGTGTATTTAATGCCCATAATTATATTCTTTATGTAATACACTTTAATTTATGTGTATTTACATATTCATTGTATGATTCCTCTTTCATGGGTTTTATGTTTCATAAATTACCAAATTGGTAAGGGTTTATTTCGCAATCTCTTCATTATCCGAGGTTGTATATACGTAATAATCTACTAGGATCTCTTTATCATCCACATCCATGTTTCTCAAAAATTTATTTCAAAACATTTTAACTATTTACAAGAATATGGGTTAAAGACATTTATACCCTTGTTTGACTTTTTATAAGAGGTTTATAAAGGAATCTTTCTGTCGTTTTCCAAACAAGGTCCTTTTTAACCTTTTGACAAAATTAAGGTAAGAATGTTTTTTTTAACTTATACGGCGGGTGCAGTTATTCTCCGCCGTTATTACACCTTTGAAGCTTCCTTCACAAGCTTATAAAGATATTTTCAAAATAAAGGTTTTCTCTATAATTATGCGACTTTTAAATGATTTCAAAAAAAGAGATATTTCTCTCAAATTGTATTGATTTCATCTATGTCAACATCCTTTGATAAATTTTAAACTTGTTTCAAGTTGATTTATTATTATTCAAATCATCCATATTGTATTTAATTTTTTGTGATATTTTTTACTATGGATGAGTTATTTTTATGCCATTAATGGTTTATGAATAAAGCTTTGAAGTTTTGTATGTTAGTTTTAATACGACTATTTATATTATATTTCATCCTCTTCTTAAGATGAATGTGTTGGACTAGTATGTTCCAGGTTGGGGGCCGGTAAAAGTAAGCCCTCCGGGTTGGTGTCTGGTTATTAGAGGCACTCCGGGTTGGTGTCCGGTTATTAGAGACACTCCGGGATGGAGTCCGGTTATAGAGGCTCTCTGGGTTGGGTTCTGGTTACAGTTATCCCTAAGGTCTTGGCACGAGGCCTCGACACAGAAATTAAAGTTTGGCATCATGCATTCCATAATTATGAAAATGGTTATTGATATTTCATGTGATTATTCGATTAGTAGAATATCCATGTGAATAAGTAAATGGAATTATTTCATTTTACTTTTTCCATAATATGTTGAAGTTCAAGTTTAAAAGGCTTTTATTTTAGTTATACATTGCCTTAAATGTTTATTCTTATTTATGAAAGTTTCCGCTATATTGTTATCCTTTCTGGGCATTTGAGCTCACCCCTTTTCTATGTTTTATTTTCCCCAGGATGTGAAAAGTAATTTATGAATGACCTACAGGGATAGAGTGAGGGGATAAGAGTGTGGACTATCGAGACTATGTTGTTGTAGTTTTTATTTTATGATGTAATGTAAACCTTATGAATATATCTAGTGTTTCCAAGGATACTAAACCAATCGGTCTTTTGAGATTTGATCTTTATTGTGATCATGTCAATGTCATGTAATAATGCACCGACTCTGGGTAACTCGGGTCGGGGCATTACACTATTTTATCATGTCCCAATATCCCCCACCATTGAACTTGGAATGCCTAGTTGTTAAGACATTCTAGTGGAAATGATCCATATTCCCCTTCACATAACCCCAACAAGGGTTGGTCATGCTATTTAAAGGGATTTAGGTAGGCAGGTTTTTGCCAACTGTGAGCTTACAGTTCCTTGATCTATTGAGTGGACTCCCCAATCTTGAAATCCTGACTTGGATTTCCTCAACACTTGCCTCCATTTTACAACAAGTCTAGTAAGGGCTACTTCTTTTGATGTAAAATGTTTAATTCAACCAGAAACTTTTATAAAATATTTTTTTATAAATGTAAGTGTCCCAACAAGTGTTGGTCAGACACATAGTTTTATTGAGTCTTTCCCTTAATCATGTAATGGAAGTCTTGGTCTGAGTTAATATGGTATTTTAGGGATTTCAATCCTTTATGCATAGTTTCGCAAAATCACAAGATTGTTAATATTAAGTGATTCTTGCTTAAGTGATTAACCATTTTCTAATAATGATTATGCATAGTCTAGTTTTTATTTTATTCCATCTTTGCATGATTGTTTATTTTATTAACTCTATGATCATGAAAAGACATACATAATAAATAAACCATACAATCAGACAGAAATAAAATAATATGGAATGATCATGAGCTTTATTGGTTAGCTTATCTAGTGGTTTGGATAAGCTAACCCTGACATAGAGAAAAACACCTTGAACCCAATGGTTCATGTTTTGTAGCTCCCACCTGTCCCCCATTGTATCTTCTTGGGTTGGTTTCGCCTCTGCTTTAGATATTAAACCATCTCCTCTAGCTTGGGAGATCCTCCATTACATGGGGTTTACATTAAAGAACCCATGGTCACAAAGGAACTACATTTTATTGGAAAAAGACTCACAGACCATCAAATTTAAATTAAATAAATTTAAATGAAACCATACACACACAAAGGGTCTTTGGTCTAGATCAGGATCATCTATAGCATGCAATGACATTTATGAAAATTTAGTATTCAAATTATTTTAATCGTTCTTTTATTCAAGATAAGTCTCACTTGAATTCAAATAATTATGATCTTATAATTAATCAATTATTTATCTTAAATTCCTTTCTGAATTTCCTTAAGATTCTTCTAATCCATATTCCTTGTACGGGTCTTTTTAATTTGGAGGAAACTTGGTGAAATTCCATTTCTGGAAAGTACACAGTGTGTAGGCTATATTACACGACGTGTATTTGTTTTCACCCTTTATCCAAAGTACACACCGGGGGCTCTGGCATGTTTTCTGTACTTTGGAAATTTTGGAGTACATGGTGTGTAGATTAATCTAACAGAAAATGCACTTCATTGTTACGCGGTTACCAGCCTGGAAATCTCGTGTAGACGGTTACACGACTTCTCCTTATACACAGTTTCACCTTGGTCGGATCGGACTACACAGTGTGTGGATTCAACATATACGCTGTGTATTCCGGTTTCCACGCGTTGTTCAGTTCTGGACAACACAATGTATTAAAAAAATTAGGTATGCTCAATTCACATGGCGTGGTTTGGTAGACCAGTAGCGGTTTGTTGATCCTAATTACATGGCGTGTAGATTTCACTACACGCCGTGTATTATTGTGTTGTACAGACAGAATGAGCGGCTCCTCGGGATGAGTTCCTTGTTTTAATTTTAATAAAAATTAAAATTAAAAGGTAATTTATGTTATGTGAATCGATAAACGAAAGAGGAAGAACAAATCCCGTTCATTCAGTTTTATGGAATGATTTATCTTGAATTGAATGAAATATAAATGAATAAATTATCATCGAAAATTAAATAACTATAATCAATCATGTGTCCCCTCTGATACCATTTGTAGGTCTCGGGCACAGCAGAAGCTCATGGTTGGATGTACCCACCTAACTTTTTGTCATCTATCAATGATCAATCTGAGATCAATACGATGATAAACACCAGAATCCGTGGATCGAATCACAGAAATAGAAAAAGAAGAAAAATAGTCCCGGAACCACAAAGGAGGATCATCACAGGTTGATTATAATTAATTTAATTAATTGACAAGAAGTACCTTTTATGGCGTTCTTTCTTCATTGATATTTCTGATCACATTCCGATGTGATTCGCCGGTGTGTCGCAGAAGCCAAGTGTAGACTTTCTCTAGTGGTGATCCACACATGCATCATGTATCTCTAGACGTCACTAGAGGAATCTCTCGGTGCTAGCATGGAGAAGTATTTGCTTGCATTTTCCCCCTTATATCACCATGATCCGATGGTGGAGGATCTCTCTCAGTCTTGAGAGAATTCTTGGAGGAATGAGTTCTTTGAGCCTTGAGAGGATTCTCTATAATTTTTTTAAACAACGATTAGAGAAAAGTTTTGGGGTTGTGAGGATATTTATAATCGGTTTTAAGGTTATAGAGTTATCACAATAAATAAACACATTACCCATTTTATTTATTTTATTAACTCTTATTTAAAACCCCCATGTCGAATCCTTAATTCCTTGACATGCTCCCACGCTGATTATAATAAATATCATTTAATAAAACAATATTATTTCCTCAAAATCTGAACTGGAAAAAATACACGGTGTGTAATCATTAAAACACGGTGTGTACTTGTTTTTAATTTCCTTTACAGAATGAAAACTACACGACGTGTACATTCAATGTACATGGTGCGTATATCTTGTTTTCATTTTCTTTCCAAAATGAAAACTACATAGCGTGTACATTCAATGTTCACGGCGTGTATATCTTGTTTTCATTTTATTATTCCTCCAACATTAAAATTATTTAGGCTTCCTTGAATAATTATTAAACCACATACAATAATAATCTTTATTCTACTTGAGATACATGGATACACTTAGTGTGTGACCCTCTATGCCTCTTTCTTGTTGGCATTAAGTGTTCTTGCCTAAAGTCCCAGATTACTGTCTAGAAATGGGTCAAGGCTCCCAAGAGAAATAAGTTTATGTTGCAGTAAAGTTTCACCTAATACGAACACTTACTGTGTAATTCAATCCCTTTGTCTCAATATCTCATCAAGTAGGTTTCAGGGAAGTGTCATAAACCTATATGCTTGATCCGTCATTATTTGACTTCCAGAAATAAACTCATCGTTACACCATGGCCATGGAATTTTGGCTACAGTTCTATTTCAATCAAAGGGACCGAGATATATACTTCTATAAATATGGAAGGGAAAAATCCTTCCTCAACTTATCTGTTTACAACTTGTCATTCATGACGCACCCAACGTACTCCACTTCCCTCTAACTGTCTCCATGATGGTTTTTGTCAGCAAATCTAAGTGTGTGATTCATGGCATGAGTTAAGGATAATCTTCTAATCTAAGGACCATTACACCCACTCGTAGATAGAAATATCTGATGACATGAAGACATGTACAATTACTACGGGTGGGTCTGTTCTCATAATCTCTGATCTTGATGATTACCAAGTACGAACTCCATGAGAGAGAGTCTCGTCTTCTTACGAGTACTTGCTCATGACGGTCTGTATATTATATGTCCTTTTATAGTATGTCATCCAACTGTAGAACTTTATTTAAGAATATTTTTATATCATTTCACGTTTCTCATCATATCAGGGATCTTCCATGACCTTATTAATGCAACAAATATTCTATGACATTATTATATTATAGTTATTCCGAACAATGAACAATATATAATAAGTGTACATTCATGTAATCAAAGTAAAAACAGTTGGTTCTTAAAACACCAACTCTAACAACCAATATTTCCAAGGAAATTAATCTTTCATTTAGAATTATTACGAAAAGTGACATGTCCACAATCAATCTTTATCAGACTATTAAAGCATGAGTAATATCATGTCATGTGTCTTGAAAATCCTCAATCCATGTACCATAGAATTCTATCGGATCTCTTTACACATCTTTACTAAAAAATAATTAAAAAAGAGATAATTTTGGTACCTTTATTTGTTTAGGTCCAATAATATTAGTATAAATAGCTTTAAGAACCCATACATGCTTCATGGGTTTCTTATACACAGTTTGCAAAGTATTAAAAAAGTAAACATGGTTTGGTCCTGAAAAAATAGAAGCATTGAAGGACTTCCTATATCAAGAACTAGAACTTTTTTCAGTACTATAAATGAAAATAGATTTTCTTGAATTTTTTATAAAATGAGTTTTAGCTATGTTCGTATGTCCATGTTGGTATCATATACTAGTAGTATGCATAGAAGCTAATTTTTTACCATGAATTTGTGTTATAGTATTCTTATCATTGGTAAATGTTTCTAATTCCTTTTTGAATTTCTCATTTTATAAATTTATTTTATTTTTTTCATTGAGTAGTTGAGAATTATTTCTCTTTTCTATAGTAAGATTAGATTTAATAGTTTAAGTAAGAGAATGATTTTTCTTTAGATATTTATATTTATCTTTCAATCCATTTCATGTGTCTTCAAGCATTTTTCAGTATTTAAACATTTATTTACTAGTTATATTTTTAGAATCACTATCATGTCTATAATAATAAAAATTTTGTATAAGAGACTCAAGGGTTACCTCATTTCTGTTTTTCATGAAACACATATTGGATTAGTCATTATTTTTATCATGTGAAGATTCAAGGTCACTTGAGTTGTCCTCATAAGTACTACATGTTAATTTAATTTCCTTTTTGTACTTTCTATATTTGTATTTATAATTCTTTTTATACTTTAGCTTGGGACATTTATCCTTTACGTATCTCTTTCTCAAAATATTAATATTAAATTATTTCATTAGAATTGTCACTTTTCTTCCAATATTTTTTCTAATTACCTTTATTGTCATACATTATTTTGTAGGTAGGATTAATGAAGAATTTATTACATCAATAAATATTTTTAAATCTTATGGGTAATTGAGCCATTTCCTCATCACTGCCCGATAGTGAATCATCATTAATCATATTGTCTGAATGAGTCTGTATCCTCTCCTTTTCTTTAATTTTGGAAGTATTGGTTTTGAAAGCTACTAAATTTCCCTTTGGTTCATCCTATTCCTCTTTGTTTAATTTTAACGCATCCTCATACATCATCAATTTACCTATCATCTCCTTGACTAGAAACTTAATGAATTCACAAGATTCTCTAATTGATATATAGGTCTCTATCCTTTATATAGGTAGAAAACTGAGTAGCCACATGATTTTTTCATTGGAACCCACTAGATTTCCAAGAGATCTCATTGTATTGACAATTTCATTAAACCTGAAATACATATTAGAAATGGGTTCACCAGGCATCATGTTAAAGTTATCATACTTAATAGTATAGGTATTAAGTCTCATTTCTTTAACATTAGTTGTTTCTTCATGTGAAAAAGATAAGGTATCCCAAATTTTATAGGAATATTTACAAGTAGAAATTCTATTAAATTATTCATCCCCTAAAGAAAAAAACAAGGAATTAATATCTTTACAATTATTATTTTAGGGATATTTTTTGTCTTCATTTCATTTAGTTCTTGGAGTTTATGGTGTTTCATATTTATCTTTTATTGCTATCCAAATATCAAAGCCCATACATTCTGGGTGCATTTTCATTTTTATTTTCCACTGAGAATAATTTGTTCCATTAAAGTAGGGAGGTCTGTTGTTAACATGACCTTATGCCTATTGTCCATAAAAATTAATAAAGGACATATTTTAAAAAGATAAATTTAGATCTAACAAAAATTTAGTGATGTTTAAAACATAACTAAATCACAGTTGAAAATAATTGAAAATGATTTGAAACCATTAAAAATATATCTTTACAAACAATCATTGATGCCAAATGATGGTTGAAGTAGGACACTCAAGAGGGGGTGAATTGAGTTCATATAAATATATATATTAAAAACATTCTTTAAAGATCCCCCAATTTAAATTTAAAATTGGATAGTTAATAAAATTAGTAAATTTATTATAGTCTGAGTGTTCAATTAATTTTCCAGAAGACATATTATTTCTCAATTATAATAATATAAAATATTGACATGAGTTTTTAAACTAATATAATAAATAAAAATTGTTATAAATACTATCCAATACTAACTATAATTGAAACTTATTTTTCAGAAATATGATTTAATACAGAGAAAAACTAAATTGAAAAACATAGAAGATAAAACAAATGGTTCAGTCTCAATATGAGACCTAATCTACTCTACATGATGATCAAATTTCACCAAGAAAAGTATATATAAAGCTTTCATCCTCACCCTATATTGGGGTTTACACAATAGTACACAAGAATATCCAGGTCACTTGACCTATACCACAATTCTATGTGTAAAATAAAACAATCTGGTCACACAGGCCCTCTCCACAGTTATACATGGGTGAAACCAGGTATAAGATACTAGTGGTGAGAGGATACATTGTATCTTTCAGTTTAGCATAGAATATAGTATGTGCTCTTAGTACAGACACACACTGCTCGAATGATTAATAAAATAGTACACAATAGAGAAAAATATAGTAAGAAGGGGTTAAAAATGCTCTTATTTTTGTTCTATTCAACTCTAGATTTATAGGATGTAATAGATTTGATGTTCAGGTCCTCTTAAGAAAGAATACTTAGAAACAGTGTTTCGTGAGTTCTGTGTTCTGTTTTTCAGTGTATCGGGTTTCTCTTCTTCTCTTCTTTTATTTGGTGTTGTAAAAATTTTTTATACATATCTAGAAGAAAATAATAGTTATTCATGTGTTCTTATCAGTGTTATTGCATGCATGTATGTTCACTATGACGTCTCTTTTATTCTCTATACTTCGCTGATTTTTTCAGCTCAAGGGCCTCCTTGTATTTAATCATTGAGTGTTTGTGTTATGGCTGATAGAAAGAATGATCCCTTCACCTTGTACCTCATACTTTCAGGTGTCATGTCTACAAAAGATCATTAATTATGTTAGTGTCATTAAATGACTCAAATATTACTATTAGATATGACATTTAAATTAAATTGAAAAAGGTAGAAGAAATTGTTACGTAAGGAATGGTGTCATAGTTGATGGTGAGATAGAAGTAGTTCCATAATCAAAGTGATTCAGGAGTAGGGACTTGGGACCATGTCTGGTTGTGGTGTCATAGAAACGGTTGCACAGAAATAGTTTCTAGTCCTTCATTAATGTTGGAACCAGTACCACAGTTACAGTGTCAAGTCCTTTGTGAATTCTTGAATAGAAATATTGTCTCTTACTTAGTTAAATACTAGCCAACTGCCTAAAGAAGTAATACTCACCAAATTTATTAGGGTTAATCTTAATCATAGGAAAACATAGTATAACAAGAGTAATCATGATTTATAAGATTTAAACATTATTTTCATGATTTAAATGATTCGTATAGATTACATTATTTTCATCATTTGTATAATTTACATGATTTGTGAGCATCAAAACAAGTGGAGTACACCAAACCTAAATGTGACTTCAATCATGATACAAATTTCCTAACTACATATCTTCTAAGACTCTTCTAGTGATATTCTTTTTTCAGTCACTTTTTCTTTACCAAAAATTATGAAGGATTTATTACCCTATTATTTTAATGGATTATGTTAAGAAGTATGAGATAACACATCCTAATATTAACTAGGTAGAACCAATAGGGTTATTAGATTAACAAAGTATAAAATAGTTGAAATAAAAGTGTCATAGGTTGAAATGAAGGTGTTATTATGTGAACACACATTATGAATGAGATTACATATTCATATACTCTAATTATTATTATTATTTTATCATAACCATTTAGGTTTGATTATTTCTTTGAAATTTGATCACAAAGATAAATTATAGAATGGTATTTATCTAAAACCGACCTTTTATTATAAATTAATAATGTATAAAACATAAATTGTTTAGAATCATATAAATTTCCTATTATTATAGAAAAAATTATTTTTTTACTCTTACATAAGTTAGTGAGGTTGATACCATAATATAAATTATTCTTTTATAATCACAATTATTTTCAATAGTTTGTGATATTTATCAATGAAATTCTAGTAAAATATAAAAATTAAAACGGTTATGTGAAATATATCTGAATTATTCTTCAACATATATTCTTTACAATTTTTGAAACGTACATTAAATTAAATAAATAACATTTAAAAGTGATTTTCTGAAAAGGAAATATTTTTTACAAATAAATATTTAAGAACACGTGATTGAGGTATGGATTACTCCTAGGTTTAATATATCATTGTTTTTAAAGTAACACAGTGTTATGTGATTTTTCTAATAAGTAAGGAATATAGTGGTTGTAACTATAGAATTAAATGTTTGTTGATAATATTTTTGAGGATAAAGTTTTATATTTCTTAGTATGAAATTTTATGAACTAGTGGTTAATATTAATCAAGGATTGAAGATAGAATATATTTCAGTAATTATATAGCATTTTTATTTAGTATTATTTTTATGTAGGGGTAGGTTATTTTGGTAATGGAATGTTGTTTAAAATATATGATTAGGAAATGTACAAAAGTGGGTATATGATTGTATAATGTTATTTGAGGAAAATATATGTATCATGATCTAAATTGAGATAGAATGATAGATATCTCGTTATAAGTTATATAATGATTTCTAATTTCCCTAGATATATTCATTAGTAATGAAATATCATAATTTCTTGGATGAAAGTTGTCTAAGGGTAATAGAATATAATGACGTAGAACTCTGGACCTTATAAAAATGATTTGATGTTCAATAACATTAATGACATGTTGCACCCAATTTTAATTAACTACAACATATTAGAATAAATTTATTAAAAAATCTATAACAAACAAAGAAATGGTAAAATAATTGAACTTATTTCCTTGAGAAGTTAAATAATTAAAATGAGTTAATATTGAAAAGGTTACTTTTAGTAAAATATGTTTTTTTATTATTTAATTTATCTTAAAATCTAAATTTATAAATTCAAAATTTTAAATTTTAAAAAATAGAAGTCATTTTTTAATTCCTCGTATTAAAAATGTGCAAAGTATGAACTTTTTAGTTTTTTCTGAAATGTTTGATTTTAATAAAAAAATATGGCTTTTGAAAAAATAATAATTTTTTTTCATTATGAATTCATTTCATATATATATAAAAAATTGCATAATAAAATAATTATTTAATTAATAATAAAATTCTTTTAAAAAATATTATTTTTTTGACTTATAAATAATAGGTCCTACATTTTTTGGAACTAAATTAAACAGTTAGTTTAGTAAAATATGTTTTTAGTATTTACATTGACTCAAGTATTTTCATAGTGATATTTCATTTTGAAGTTCCATAAAATCCTAATACCTTTAATTTTTTTATTAAATAAATTTAATAAACCAAATGTGTAAGCATTATGATTTTACCTTATACCTAATTAATAATATTAGAAAAATATTTTATCTACATACAATTTTTATATTACATGCCTTAATATTAAAATTATATTTTAAAACACATATAAATATTATATGATAAAATTATTTTAACATTTGAAACTATAAGGTTAAAATTAGTTTATAAGGCCATTTTTAATTTTGGTCAGTCAAATTAATTAACAATGTTATGAAATAGTTACCCCGATAAAAGGTAAAAACATTAAAAATTATTTTACTAAGGAGAAAAGGAAAAAAATGTTAAAAATTTATTTTAATATAATTTGTTGAATATTTATCCAACCCAAAAGCAATTTAGGATAAATTTATTTCCATTTTTATTCTATTGGAACCTGAATAATAACATTATATTATTGAAAATTTAAGGTTTACATCTAAAACCATCATTCTATTAACTTATAAAATGATAACACAACCAACACTTCAGGACTTCTATATAATTAAAATTTATACTAGAAAGTCAAAAAAATATCCTCATAAAACCCTATCACACATTCAAAAGCTTCTAGTCACCTTTATTTTTCATAAGGCCTTCATTTTCAAAGAGTTTTCACCAATAAAACCCAAGATTCAAATGTTATTATTACTTTCACATAATATTTTCTTTTAATATACTCCTTAATAAATTATATATAACATTATTAATATAATTAAATAACTATAAGTAATATTCTTAAATAGTATTATATAAATTTAACAACAATTATTCATTACTTTCCATCCAGTAAGAGAGTCCCCAACATCGATCGTGCGTACATGCGGGCTACTGCCTCTAAGATGCAATGTGGTTTTTTTTAATCACTACATATGAAGGTTTATATAAAGGATAACTTTTATGTATAAATATATTTTATAGGTCAAAAATATAATATTTAAATTATCATATTCTATATACCGTCATTTCATCTATTTATTGAGAATTGGGACTATTAATCATTAGTACGATGGACTACTTACTCTGTGAATGATGAATTTCATTTTTCATCACCACCCATCATTTATGGTTCATTTAATGGATATAATGAGGATATATTATTTTTTATGATATTTTTGTGCTTCTATATATGTCACAATATCATTATCTAAATACATACCCTTTCTCATTAAATGATTATAATACATGACCATTTTGGTTGATTTTACCACCTATGCAAATGGTGTTATAATGTTATGTCATGATTGTTTAAGGATTGTAATAAAATTAAAATATCTTATTATAAAAATTATTTTAATATGAATAAATAATTTAATGATTATATTTTTTAAAATTTTAAATATTTATTAATATACCAACTTTTGATCGTTAAACACATCAAAACTAGTTTTTTTTATTTTTTATTTTCTGAAACTATATTGATTTCATTCAATTAATGAAACTATGTTTTATGTAATAATTGAGAAAAAATATTATTATATCTTTAATAATTAGATAATCGTGAACTTGAAACCACTTAGTAAGTATTTACTTTGTTATAATAATATTTGAATGAGATAAACAAACAAACGTTCCAACTTCTGACAGTGACAATAACTACAACTAAGGAATATATTTGTAAATAATGTTTATAATGTGTGTTATATTTGAATAAGGTATTTAAATAATAATATATTTTAGTTATTTTCATTATATAGGAGGTTATAATTTGGGTGAGTCAGTGTAAACACATGGTATGTTATTTTCATCTCAAATTCATACATTGGAGACATTATTTGTAATATGAACCTAATTTATTTTAAATGGTTTATATGAAAGATAAATGAAATTTTAAATAACTAAATAAACATAATTCATGTTAATTCATGTTCATTTTAAATATATTTATCTTGGATGTGGTTTTAAGAATAATTCTCCTCAAATTGTATGGGTATCTTCTCTCATTTTCATTTACATGATACATGTTTGATGTTTCACACTATAATTTTCATTATATTGTATATCCAATTATTTATTTCCTTAATTTATAATGAATACATATTATTTCATGATACATGAATTTTAATTTCATGGTAACCCTCTTATTCTTTTTTTGGTGTGATATTTGAAAAATACACTAGGGGTGAATTGTAATTTCAAAACAAACATAAAATTAGCATCCTCTTAATGATAAAGATAATATTTTTTTTATTCTTGATGTAATTCTAGAATTATTTTCCTTTTAAATTAAAAATGACCTCAGATATTAGAGTTACTAAAATAAGTTTTTTATTGAAATACAATCAGTATAATGAAAGTTAAACTATCATTATTTTCAACATTCATTAAAAGAGTTTAAGAAGAATAACTTTAAACTATTCAATTTAAAAAAACTAAAATATATATTAAAACAAAATTGAAGTAGAAATTAACCTACCTAAAATTCATGTAAGAAACCAATATCAAATAAAGAACAAAACATTGGGTATTGGATAGAAAACAAAATATTTCTTTAAAGGATATTTGTAAAACCTCACTTTCAACTAAAGTGAAAGTTATATCTGGAAACATTATTTGAGGTATACATGATTTAAAAACATTAATAAGGAACTATTGATTTATATATATTTAATGGTTTATATACCTATCCCATGAATATCAAGTCTATACATTTTGGTATCCGCTAACTGTGAATCATTTGAGCACCATAGGTTCATGAGTTCTATCTTCCTAGCCTCAGAATCCCATGATCAAATGATGATATTTTCAGTCTTACTATTTCAAAAATAAATCCATTATATATTATTAGTATTAGAACTAATACAATTTAAATCATATGGCTAACCTCAAATAATAGGATAGATTAGTAGAAAAAACACTTAAAGAATATTACACTAATCAGAAGAGCTCAAGGAAAAAAGAAATTATAAAGATTCTAGATAAAAAAATTCCTAATTCTTGATGATTACTCCTATGATGGTTGAGGTATGGATATATTTATATTCAAAATTGTAAAAAACTCCCATGGTTTAATTTCTCTAAACTCAAGATCCTTTGTAACACCATAAGGACAAAAATTTCATATTTAGATGAAATCAACATGTTGCTTCATCTATAGAGGGTTTAGTTCACCACCACTACAGTCATTTAGAAATAAAAAGGCATTAATATATCATGGGGACATTAGATCGCTATATTTAGTTAAACCATATGTATTTTTATAATTCCGTTAATTAATTATTGGAAATTTATTATGTAAAACATAATAACTTAAAAAGAAATACAAGTTAGATTATTTTTTTTTGTGTCCTTTTCATTTTATATAATAATAATTAGTCGAGTAAAACTCCAAAAAACATCCCCCTTTTTTGAAATCATAAAACCCAAAATAAAATTTCAATAATGGTAGTGAATTTAAAAGTAAATCTCTCTATTTTCTGCATTATATGAAAATTTTCTTCCTTATTTTTTCTTTTTTTATAACAATGAATAAAAAATATTTATTTCGGAAAAAAATTTCTCCCCAAAAATCATCTTACTAAAATATATATATAAATGATATATTATTATTTATAAATAAAATAATTTATCTCCCTCTGAAAATAAATCTCTCCCTTTAATGTATAATTAAACAAAAACAAAGTTTTCATAAACCGTCTCCCAAAAATATAATATTTGTTTCATTTATACCCCTTTGAAAAATACGGAAAATAAAATAATATAATAAAAAATTAATCATGAAAAATAATAAAAAATTAATTTATCATCAATGTTCTCCCCCTTAGTGATTTTTAAAATGGTCTATTAAAGAAATAGGAAAAATAAAAATAATATATACAACCAGAAATTAGAAATTTAGTTGAGTTTGAGAGTATGTTTGCTCCTATATTTTGGATGAATTTGAAACTTATCCTTATCTGCATATGATCATAAAAATTATTTTATCCTAGTTTATGTAATAAAATATTTCTCCATAAATTATTTTTGGACCATGGTTTTATATGTGACATGATCTACTTGTGAAGCGAGTTCTGATTGAACTTCATATTCTCTAACAGTCTTATGGAACTTATCAAGAATCTCAAAATAATAAATGATATGTATATATATTTTCATAATTTGAAAATAAATTATTTGAACAGTAATTATAGGAAATTATTCATCTATATATAACTCCTTTACTATATAATGGAATTAAATTTATGATATCTTATTCAGAATGATACCTCTGATGAGAATAATTTCAATAGAAAAATGAAGATAGAAAGATATTTTAGAAAAAAAATTTATATTAAATTCAATATAATAGAATTTGAGATTGATAACTTCTAAATAATTTTCCTATATTTTTCATTGGTTCACATGTATTTTTTATAAGTTGAAAGGCCAAAAACATTTCCTATAAATTCTCTTAAGAATAATATTTTTAATTTATTTTAATAAAAGAGAAAAATTCCTTTTTATATAATTATAAGAAACTTCCCTTAAAAGAATTAATGCATGATTTTTTTCAAAATAACTCCCATTAATTACATAGTATGTATAATGATAAATTAAAATATATTGGGGATGGTATTGAACCTTCTCAAAGTTATCTTCCATGAATGATGGGTGATATTTATGTTTCTAGGATGGCAAAAGAATTCTTTGGAAAATATATGTATATAATTTAAAAAATGTAATGATAAACTATAATTTTTGGTTCGGATCTGCCACGACCTCTTTCCCCAGTATCTTCTCTAGTTCTTCCACATTTTCCACAGATTCCCCCAATTGCAATTTCACAAAAGGATCCATCTTCTTTCAAGGGATCCCCATATTTTCGTATTTCCATGTCAGAGTTTGAGAATGCTGCCGCCTACCACTCTAGGATGCTTTTGGCCAGATTTCGTGGTGATCGACCTTCACCGGAGTTATTTGAGGGTTACATCAACTCGACGTGGGGTCTTCATTCCCCGGCGGCTATTGGAGTTCTTAATCATCGGCATCTGAGCATTCACCTTTTTTCTGATGATGATTTCACTCGTGCCTGGTCGTTGGAGTTGTGCCTGTGTGATAATCGTCTCTTCCTTCTCCTTCTCTGGATAGTCGACTTTGATCGTGGTCGTGATTGCAAGCGTGCGACAGTGTGGATTTGGCTTCCTCTCCTTCCACTCTGTTTTCAGGACCCATCCGTCCTTAAAGGTGTTGGTGACAAGATCGTTTTTTTTCTTCGAATTGACGATGATACTCTTTGCATGAAGCAACTCGGCTTTGCTCATATCTGCATTGAGATGGCCCTCTCGGTTCCTCTCCCAAATCATCTTCGTCTTCAGGTGGAAGGTGCGTTTGGTTTTTGGAAACGCATTCATTATGAAGAAACATTTGGTTTTTGTTAGTTTTTCTATAGACAATGCCACTGGCCTTTTTTCTGATCTCGACGTGGGAGGCGAGGTCCCAAGGGAGCGATAGCTCAGCCTAATGACACCCTTGCTACCACAGTCCCTCAGGATACTATTGGAATATCTCAGTCTGGTGTCGGAGTGCGTCCAAGATCTCTGTTGGATGGTCATCACCCACCTCCCACCCTCTCAGACATCCAAAGGGCTCCGAACACTTTGATCCCTAACAAGCCCTCATCGCCTATTGATGGTCTACCATGTTCTGCCGCTCATGCACCTCCTTTTGTGCCGAAGGCGCTTGAACCGAGGGGAGATAAGAAAGGTAAGGGCATCGCTGTTGTGGTTTCTGGGGGTGCTGGCCCTTCCTATGCCAATGTTGTTCACAGTGTGGTGGGTGACATTGATGGGCGAAGGGGTGACCCTAATGGGAGAAGAGACGACCCAACACTGCAAAGCTTACCAAAAACCAATGGAGCCAATGGGAGTTTCACTATTGCAGGTGGTGCGTCTGGGGAACAAGTGGCACCCGTTACTATGACCCAACCAAAAATAAATACAAAACTATGGGGGAAATCAAGAGAGCTATTCAATTTGGGTGTTTCCTCATAGTTCAATGTCAGTCAGGGGGCAGGTTGGTTGGGTAGGATGCGTACACGCTCCATCAGCTGTCAATCTGGTCTTGCATTTGAGGATTCGATTCTTGATTCTGAGAGGGAACAAGATGGTTCTGAAGGTATGTATGAAGATGATTTTTGGGTGTAACTTCAGGTTGTCACCCCACCATGTGCTTTTTGGGTTTGTTTTGTCTCATGTCTGCAATGGTGGATCCCCTTGGGCATGATATTGTTTGGTTCTTTCTCAACCATAAAGTGATTTATTTGAAAAGAATAAAAAAATGTTTGGACAAGATATACAAAATAGGAAGTGTATTATAAATCACTAAAAATTAATCATTCCAAAATTAATTTAAATGAATTTGAATCTATCATAAGTAATATTTTTGAAAAAAATATCAGAAAAATTATTTTCTATTTCAATAAAGACAACGAAGACATCTCATTTTGTGTATGATACCTATGGAAATGATGTCTTACATATATGACTGAAGATCGTGAGTAATGTTCAAATTTACAAGATAAGTAAATGGAATTAATATTATCACATAGAACCAATTTTTGCGTAAAACTTAAACCAAAATCCATGAGTGTGTGTTACATCCACAACACTTGTGTATAACAACACTTGAATACAAAACGTTATACTTAAGTAAAGGAAATTACTATATAATTTATCCTCCATTTCAAAAATATGACTAAATATTATTCTAATAAATTATATATTCCTAAATCATATAGTCTATAAAATCTACAACCTCTAAAGTTATTATCTAAGTAAAATTTTCAAACAAAATCATTTCTTAAAGAGTATAATAATCCATGTTATTAAGTACATTTAAGTTATCCTAAAATATGATTTAACACTTTCAAATGGGAATATTTTGGATTTTATTAAAGAGAATAAAAAATATGTATGTTTGACTTATATTAAGGTATAATAAACTTCATTTTATAGTTCTATAATGTTTTTGATCCATCAATTTACCAGTGTCATCATTTTCAAGTTTGATAAATTTTTCCATAGGATTAATGATATTTGATTAATTTTAAAAACCAAAAATGTTTGAGTAAATTTTTAATATATTTATATAGAGTAAAAATGATTAATTTTGGTTTTTGTAAAATACGAAAACCAAGAGAAAATTTTATTTCTCCCATTATGCTCATTTCAAACACATTTTTCATAAGATTGGATTTTTTTTAAATTGATTTATGAGTATAATCAAAAATGATTTCATTAACATATATTTGAAGAAAAATGGTATTTTTTGAAATTTTATTTATTAAAAGTGTTGGATATACACTTTCTTAAAAACAATTTTGAATTAAATATTAATAAATTCTTTCATGTCATGGTCTTGGAGATTTCACAATTCTATATAGTGATTTAGTATGTATAAATTCTTTGAAAAAAAAATCTTCAAGATGAAGAGGTTGTTCAACAAAAAATTCCTATTTGAAATATCCATTAATGAATTAAATTTTCACATCAATTTCAAATAATGTAAAATTTAAATGTATTGTAATGTATAATAAGATTATGATAGATTTTAATATAGCCATTGATGAAATATTTTCACCATAATATATTATTTATTCTTGAAAATAACCTTATAGAAAATGTCTATATTTATATCTAATTATGATTATATTTTTATCAATATTATTTCTAAAAAATAATTTTACTCTGCTTACTTGTAGATCTATAAGATGTTAACCTAATTTCTAAACATGGTTTCACTCAAACTGATTATACACTTATTATATTTCAACTATCTAAATTTAATAACCTCAATAATCATATTCTATTTTAGGTTTTAATTGTGATAGGATATCTTTATTCCCACTGTAATTTATCAAGGAACTTATAGTTTTACCATTTGATTACATCTCTAATTATATTATTAGAAGGATATATCCTTGATATAAAATTATTTCTATGTAAAGTGGTAAAATAATATTCATCTATTAGATATAAAAATTATACTAAAGTATCTTTTATATATCAAAAATATGTTGGACACTCTTCAAGGTGATTGACAATCGGTAGTTATAGATTATCTTCTGGTAAAGAAACAAAACTTTTGAAAATATCATCAGTGTTATAAATTTTTTATGGTTTTACCAAAATAAACTGATTGATTTAATTAAAAATTACATAATTCATTCTCCCAAAAATATCATATATTTTAATAAAAACATCATAATACTTACTAGTTTTTAGATTTTCATATTAAAATTAAATCCATAATTTTAGAATAAAATATTGGTAACTGGTATTTTATATTCAAGATGAATAATTTACATCAAAAAACACTGAATTAAGAATGGTTCTTATTTAATATGGTCTATAACTCATAATAACTATATTTATGAATTTTTTTAATAATAATTGAGTTAAATTATAAAAATAAGTACTCACAACTTCAAACCAAAAATTTATTGCTACAAATAACCACTTAGAAAATTTTGAGTTGTTTATTAAATATTTTTATTTCTAATTTCAACAACACAATTTTTATATAGTGTTCTCATTAAAGAAACATTATGATTAATACCAATTTTACCAAAAAATCAAAATCAAAGTTAAAAAACCCACCCCTATGATAACTTCATATAATAATGAATGTTAGTTTTTTCTTAATTTTGACAGAAGCATAAGAAAATTTAAATTTTTTAAAAGCGTTTATTTTTTTAGCAACAAAATAAACCTAAATAAATCTAGATTAATCAATAACCAATAAATATAAATATTATTTACCAAAAATAATTCATTTTTAATTAGGACTATAAAAATTTATGTGCGATAACTATATAGAATCAATATTTGATATTTTACTTTTAGATTTAAAACTAAAATTATGTTGCATTCAATGTTGACAAGGGTAAGAAACCCTGATAGGTTTAATCTTATGTTCTGGTAGATCCCTAACATTTTATTTCGTATAAAATTTTGTTAGAGTCATAATTTTACAATAAACTAACATTCTATTTTATATCCAAAATAAGTTTATAATTAAACTTAAACACAAAAAATTGAAGTTACCTCGTTCTTCTAAGTTGGGTGAATTTACATTTTCATGCTTATCACAAGATTAAATTAAATTTTGTTCTTTACATTGAACAATAAATTTATTATTTTTGAAAAATACAAGATATAATTCGTTATATAGCTGACTTATACTAAAAAGGGTGTTATTAAGAGCTATAAAATCTAATGTAATTGAAATAAGATATTTTCATGAAAGTAAATATCACTGATTTAGATGATTTAATGCTATGAATTATCTCTAAAAGTTACTTTTCCTTACTTAAATTCATTGATATTTTTGAAGTTTTAATTTTCTTTTGTCATAAATTGAGTAAAACCACTATCCATGTATAATTTTTTCAACAACTGGAACATAGAATCTATTCATAGAAATGATAAAATAGATCTCTTGGTAACGATGCATGTTTGGGTCTAGTCACATTAGATAATAAAGTTTTGGGAACCCTCATCTTCCCAACCCTTTTATGCTGTAAAACTACTATAATCACTAAAATAAATGATTTCGGAAAATAAAAACAATAAACTTTATTTAATGAATAGTTTTTCCTCTAGTGACTTTGTCTTTTACATTTAGTAAAAAATTATTCACTTTTAGTACATAAACATTTAATTAAAAATAAGGTTTTTCATGACTAAAAATTCTTCCCTTTGAGGTTATATAGGGTATTATTTTATTATATAGTTTTAAAAAATTACTTTTCTATATGTAATATTAGTTAATATTTTTAAACAAAAAAATAGATTTATATTGAACAACCAACTTCAAATTATCATTATCAGATTTCTGATCAACCAACCTCTAATCTAAAAAATTATAATTAACTAAAATTTTATTTTCTGAATTTTTACCAACTAATGAAGAATAAGTTTTTGAATATAATTTATTTTTAATATTTTAAATTTTTGAAGTTAAATTTTGGAATAGTTTTATTATCATTTATAATATTTTATTTATATTTTTTAATTTAGTATTTTCTAGATTCATAAAAGTAACATATCATTAAATTTTATCTAAAGGATGTAATTTTTCATCATCCACAAATGAATTATCTTTTCAACTTTATATGGATCATATTTTTTATATTCTGAGTAACATGAAAAATCTTATTCATTATTATAAATAAATTTTGAATCAAGGTTCAAATTTATAAGTGATTCTAAAATTAACATTTCCATGAATCATTTTTAATTTCAGGGACTATTTGAATAAAATTCAAAAAAAATCTGAAATCGTGTTCCAATATTTTACAAAGAACTATTTAAAGATGTTTTACTTTCACCAACACCCCATGTATCTAAGATTTCTTTCCCTTCTTCCTTTTTCTTTTACAATGCCTTTTCATCGTTCTATTTTTTTCATATTTAGTTTAGGAAGCTATAGTATTTCATAACCTTCCTTCTTACATTAATAACATATAACATATGAATAATAATTATCTTACTTGTATTTCTTGTCTTACCAATGTGTATTTCATAAGATCAAATTTATGACTGGTTTATTCATCCTTATTTTAATTTGAGCAAGTTCACTATTTTCTTTTATTGAATCACTTGGAGCTAAAGGCTTATATTTCCTATTTGAAATAATATACTTAGAATTGTTACTAGAATCATAAAATGTGCTAGATTTAGTAAAGTATAAGAAAATTCTACTCTTTTTTTCTCATTTCTAGGATATCATTTCAGTTCTCTCCCCAGATGCACTAGTGTTCCAAATATGCCATCCAAAAATAGATTTTTTTAATTGATTAGTATCATAAATTAGTGTCCTCTTGGGCTCTCATTCCTTATGCATAACAACCATAAACATTTCTATGATTTGACATTTGATAACTATTTTAACCCATATATTGTAAATGGTTGTTTATTTTCATAAAGAGTTTATGAATTTGTGTTGTTGTTTCTTTAGGTAAAAAATAAAAAGATTGATAATAAGATCAACACATATCTTTATGAGTTTCTAAAACATTGGTAGTTCTGAAATTTGTTATCTCCAACTTCATATAAATACCATTTTCTATTTCATATGATGATATCTGACCATAGACATTCCAGTTCATTGAACCTAAAAAATTATTACTAAATTTTTATTTTACTTAGAATTACTTTTTTTCTTTATGATAAAATGGAATAACATTCGTCTCCAAAACATTTTATTTTACCTTCAGTGGGATATAAGTTTCATATAACTATATTTTATTTATTATGATCTGACCATTAATCATAATCAACTCTATAAAAAAAGGTAGAATGTTAAAATTTAAATTTTTGACTCTTCTATCTAATACTCATTCCATTAAGAAATATAATTCCTCCACTAACAAAGTTTGTGTAATAAAATTGAGCTAAAATTATGATAATCTCATATATATACAAAATTTTGTGTTTAAAAAAGTAAATTTTAGATTAAAGGTAAATACTTCTCTAATACTAATTTAGTTTGGGTGTAATGGTAAAAAAAATAAAATAGGGGGTTGTATTTTCGAAACAAATATTAAATTTTCATTATTTTAAAATATTAAGATAATCATATTTTCATATTACTAATGGAATTAGATAATTATTGGTTTTTTAATTAACAATGATATTAAAGAACCATGTAATAAAAATAAGTTTTGAAATTAAAAACAATTTTTATGGTGAGAATTAAATGATTAATATTTTAAACTACCAATGAATGAGTTAAAACAATGGAACATTAAAAAATTTGAATTAATGGATCTAAAATTTATAAAAAAATGAAACTAAAGTAGGAATTAAGAAATATATAATTTAGATATGAAAATAATTTTATGTAATGCACATAACATAGTGTATTTCTTTCCAAACAAAATAATCATTTAAATGAGATTAATGAAACCTCACTTCTCAACCAATGTGAAAAGGTATATATATAATCCTAATTTTAGGTATATATGAAATTAAATATATCATAAAGTATCCCTAAGTTTAGACCTATTGGACAATAAATTTTTCTATCCCTAGAATCAATCAGGTGTAGATGTTATTATTTGATCACAACTGACCTTCCAAGTGACATATATTCTTGAGATTTATCTTCATATCCTTAGAAACCATCAATCATATTATAATATTTTTAGTCTTATTATCCTCGAAATCACTCAATCACAAATGATCTACCAATGAATAAATACAATGGAAATATTAATATATTTACAATTATAACCACACATAATAGTGTATTTGAGAAGAAATCAATCAGAAAAAATATTACAATGATCGAAAGTGCTCGAGGAAAAATAAATTTTGGATCCTCATGAAAAATATAATTTTTTTTAATTCATGATGATTATTATTTTGATTCTAAAAGTGTGTATTTAATTAAAGAAAATATTTTAATAAACATCAATTGTCAAATTATGAAAAACATTGGATCATTTGAAAAGATATTGATAAAAAATTATTCATCTTCAGATGAGCTCAAACTATTTATTCATATATTGATGTTTTATTTTACAACTGATTTGGTTCTTTTTAAATTTTGTGGAACTAATATATCCTTAGAAATTCGTATCATTGAATTTTTAAAAATCATATGGAGTTCCAAATTTTCATAAAATAGTTATTAGAAATTCATTCTATAAATACATAGGAACTTAAATAGAAACTTATGTTGGACTATTTTCATGTGATGTGTATTTTGATTTTAAGAATAAGAAATATGTGAGTACAACTACCCATTAATTCATATTCTATGATCACTATATGTGTTTTTGTAAACTCAATTCTCATTCATTGAGTAATGATTACTAATCTTTGACTTATTTTATATAAGTTGGGTACATTTTTTTCTTTTGATTGTATTACATTGTAATTTTTCTTTATTTTACATGGATATACTATTATACCATATAAACCCTTTATAATTGTCCCTTTGTTCATGAATTATTAAATATTTAGGGGATTTGGTTAACAAAAACTTTCTTTTATTCATTTAAAATTTTATTCCAGGAGCATCATTCTTCCATGCTTGATAAATCCTTATATTTATCATTTTCATAAGATATTTACTCTTTTATCTCTAGGTAAAATGATGTTTTTAAATAAAATATTATTTATAGATGAATTTTTTCCTAAAAGTTCATTTTTTAAGGGAAAATATCTTATACTTTAATGATGGGTTTTTATCCATTTCCAGGTTCATTAAAGCCAAAAATGATTTCCTTTGTTATTCTCAAACCCAAATATATGTTTACTCATGGGACCTTTGTATTTCCCTTATTCTATTTAAAATTAAATTTTTCTATTAGCTCTTTTATGACGTGAGGCTTGAAAAATTCATTTTAAGATATTTAGGTAAGATGCTGAGATTTTATGATACACATCTCTTTATATAAATCTAATTTCATCGATATCTTGTAATACATGTAAACCCATTGCTAAATGAATTATAATATAGTATACCATTATAAACTAGTCATTAAATTGGATGGTTTAATAGGAATAACCACATTTGTAAAATTATGTATAATTATTTTATATAAATAAAATATATTTATAAATAAGTACTCAATTTTTAGAAAAGTATTTATATTCTTCAAAATTACATATTTTCTCAAAAATAATTTTTATTATTTTTTTGGAGAAAATAATATAATTAATTTATCCCACTTTTCAAAAATATATTTTTTAAAATTAAAATTCTGTTTTAAATTAGAAATTTAAAAATAGTTTAGAGTGAATTTTTTACAATGTTATGAAAATTATTTTTGATAAATATTGAAAAATATTGACTTTTATCGAAAATTTCCTTTTTGTTTAAATAATTTACAAATA
Organism: Viscum album; assembly: GCA_963277665.1. Lineage (NCBI taxonomy): Eukaryota > Viridiplantae > Streptophyta > Magnoliopsida > Santalales > Viscaceae > Viscum > Viscum album. Next base: position 903,103,538 of record OY728166.1, on the reverse strand, counting down.
TTTGTTTATATTAAAAATGGTTTTGAAAATAAAATAAGATCATTTATATTATGAATAATAAAATTTTGGATATTAGAATTATTATTCTAGGAGATTTTGGTACAAAAAAATTCTATACCTAAGAAAATAAATTTTCTGGAAAATAATTTTTATTCATACTTTTTTTGTTTAATTTAAAAATTAAATTATGCGACATATGTGATTTGAATTAGATTAAATGCATTCCATTTTTTGAGTTATAATTTCAAAATAAAAGATGAAACATTTGTTTTTTTCCTAATTAATAGTGAAATAATAAAAACTGGTCCCCTCAGTTAAGGTTAATACAAGTTTATCCAGGGGTAAACAAAGAGATAATGGTATATTTTACAATTAAAATTGTATAAATAATATTCTATTACCAAATTTAGAAATAATACTATCCATACTTTGAATATATTTCCATTTCGTAGGATTTTCCTTGAGAATTAAATTATTATATTTAAATATTTTATGTAATTCCATGGAAGTCATGTCACCTGCAAATAAAAAGAAGCCACTTCTTTCACTTCTTTGCACCACATTGAGTTCTATATCTTGGCCAAAATCTATCTAATTATATTATCAAATTCAATATAATTTAATTATGTTTTCAGGTATTCATAATACCTCATTCGAAGGGTCCTTAATAAAATATAGAAATAAGTCCTCCTAAAGAAGAGGTAATCGTCGTACCTGAGCTATTTCACTTTATTTACTCTTATAACTCCACTAAATAAGTGTTGTTAATTATAAAATAATGAATTTATTATTCTAAATATATTTAAATGTTATTATGATTATATTACAACCTTTATTCACCATCTTTTTCATCAAATAGGAAGTGTATGTATAGCTCATGCATATGTATGGACTACCACAACAATGTACAGATACAAATCAATTTCCATAACCATATTTTATTAATGGTAAATATTTTGAGTTTAATATATATATATATATATGATATTTATTAAAAAATATATATATTATAATATCTACCATTTTACCCTTCAATCCGTTGGAAAATGATAACACCACTCATTTGTGTGTGTGGACTACCACCCATACAAAGAAATCTTGTTTGTTTTCCTTTTATGATTAAAATGGATGGTAATAAGGATAAGTTTAATAAATATATATGTTTTATATAATATAAAAATTATTCTTTAATGGTCAATTATTATTTACCTTTCTTTCATTCCATCAATCGAAAGGTGAAAACAACATTCATGTGTATCTACAACCTAACTTCTCAATAAACTATGTAATTCTTATATATAAATACAAACATTTGGGTATGAATATAAATTTATATATTATGAATATATATGATATTTATACCATTAATAACATTATTTATATGTTTTATCCTTGATTAAATTTCATGGATGAGAACATTCCAACTAAAAATGTCTTGAAAAATGAAATATTTAACACCATGAAACAATAATTTTAATAAAAGAATTATTAATAACTGATTGTTGGAAGGAAATAAGAGGATAATATATGATATTATAAATATATAAGTTATTATTGTGTATATTTATAAGAAATTTAAATTTATTATACATGAGTTTAGAGTTCATTTTATGAAAGTTAGAGTTGAGGAAAGGGGGTTTCTCATATAACTTTTATTTCTATGGGATATATTTAATATTTGTTACTTTTTACCTTTTTGTGAGGTATATAATTAAAATTAATTAATTTCATTATTATTTTAAATAAATTAAGGGTTTTTGAAAATTAATACGTGTTTATATCTTTTTTGAGGTTTTCTTTCAAAAATTACTAAAGTTGTAAGAGTTATTCATCTTAATATTGTTTCCTTAAAACATATTTGATGTTATGAACCTATATATGTTTATAAAGTATATGTAATTCCCCTATAAATTTTTGTATCATTATTCTTCTTATGGTAAAAATATTTAAATATTAATATGAAGTTATTCTTTTGTGGGGATTACGATTTTAAATATACCAAAGTTGTAAAGGATTTTTGTTACAATATCATTGTTTATCATAATTATTTATGATTAAGTTTCCAATGTTGAAATTTTATGACCTAATTATAAATAATCCCACTATTTTTATTCCCTTATAGTTATATTTTGAGATTATTTTTTTCCTTACATTTTTCTCTATTTAAGAACTCAATAGACTATAATATTTTTTTTAAACCCAACTTTATTTCTCTCTTCAGATAAAAAAACTTTTTCTTCCCTATATATGTTTTCTAAAATTGATTCAATAGTTTTATTATATTATTCTATTATTATAACCATTTTTCCCATGATTTATTTCTTTACATAATATTTTTACATTAATCTTCTTATTGTTTTTAAAATGAGTTACTTTTGAATTTTCACTGAAAATATAAAAGGATACTTTATTTTAACATACACAGGATGAACATAATTTCCTTCCATCATGACCTCTTAATTATTTTATGTTTATTTTACAATTTTCAAAGGTTATTTTAAATGATTTTTTTCTGATATTTGGAAAAAAATTAGATTTTAATTAAGTGATTTCAAAAATAAATTGGTATTCTTCTTGAGAAATGTTACAAGTTATTTATTAATATAATTGTTCATTTAATATAACATACATGAATTTTACTTATAAATTATTATGCATATAATTTAATGATAAATTAATATTTTTTTTATATATGGTTTATTATTATTATTATTATTATATGTTTATGAAACTTGATTATTTTTTATAGCATATGTTGTGATGAAATACTGAAATATTTAGGAAATAAGTTTCCTTTCTATAGGTCGTGATATATGATGAATGCTCTGTGATCTTGACTAACTACTATGAATCGTATATTCTTACGAAAAATGTTGGCACATAATTATTTATTCCTCTAATTGATTGGTTAATGATTGATATCTCATCGAATATTAAGGATTGCAATGGGTAGAAAAACCAATTCAGTAACGGACTCTATCCACTATGATCATCTTGGGAGTGAACCTTGATAATGGATGTAATGTAATGGGGAGTGAACCCAATCCATTATGATAGTTTTGGAAGTTATCCATGTCTATTAAATGATTTTTTATGATTATATTGTTGCTAAAAAGATACGTCTTATGCCAATTTTACTCTCTCATGGATCAAGATCTTTGATTATTTATGATTCATGTCTTATAAACTACCAAAATTTGATCCATTTGTGATAAATATGATTTATGGTATACTGGTTATGCTTTTCAAATGTTAATCTCATGTTATCATACCCATATTATCATGTTATGATAAAATGATTGTTTATTTCTCTATTTTCCCCCTTACTGAGTATCTGAGCTCAATAATTCCTATTGTTTCTTCCCTTAATTCAAGAAGAATGATTTTAATTATATTATGTCTATGAAGGATTCTTGTTTTTAATAAATTAGTGGGATGTGATTTAATTCTCTCGTGAACAATATTTTTGTGTATTTATGTTTATAAAGACACTAAACACATATTATTTTGGAATGGATCATTATGTTATGTGTTGAATATTCATCTAATAAGTTGTAATATTAGTGTACAAAATGTATGGATCACTAAATATGGGATCATTTTCACTTATAGTAAATATTTAGATATTAGGATTAGATAAAGTTGGTGAAAATATAGTGTATATTTATATATATAGGAGAATACCATAATGTTTTTGTAAGGTAGAGAATATGTTGTTTTCCTAACAATAAATCCTTGTTAGGAAACTAGATTTGAATATGGTTTTTTGAAAAATGTATCTATGGGTAATAACCCCCAAAGAAGATGATTGATTTTAACTTGAACGTCATTCTATCTCATAGTGAGTGTGTCCTAATTGTGCACCTAGTTTCGCACTCATGGGTGATATGATAGGGCTATATAACATTTTATTTATAAAAAAAATTTATGGACTTGAATAAATGATAACCACATATAACCTAAGATAAACACACAATTTTATAGATTAAAAAGATGTTTTTATGATTTATATGTCCTATAACTATTTTTTTATGATTATGTTGTTTCCCGCTATGATTATTATTTCTAAAACTATTACTATTTATTTTAGTTAACTGATAAAACCTAAAATATCCATGTTAATGATATATATGATTGAAAATTAAATTATTTTCCTCCCATGAAACCAAATTTTATGGTATTTTTAATGAAAAATATCATTACCATGCTAAACCAAGTTTTTTAAGATACAAATCATACTAAACATCCAAATAATAAAAGGTGGTAACACCATTCTACGAATTCCATTATGAGGATGCATCCACATTCTATTAGTAGGTATACAGATCAACAAGTTTCTGAGAAATGGATTTTTACCAATAAAAAGATACTTTCTTTTCTTCAGTGTTCAGAATGTGAAAACATTATTCTTTTTGTTTATCATTTGTAATTTGAAGAATATCAATGGAGTAATTTTATCAAGAACACAAGGAAACATTGAGAAATTAACTCCAAAGAGTGGGATGAGTTTAATAGAATATTTTTCAATATGTAATTTCCTCTTATTCTTCATAGGAAAATGCATAATGAATTCCTTGAGCTAAAGAAAAATGATGATGAATCCATTATTACCTATGAGGAAAATTTTACAAGACTTTTGAGGTACACTGACTTTATTATCATCAAACCTGAATGTAAGATTAATCAATCTATTAGTCCATCAAAACCAAGTATCCAATGAGAATTTTTTTAAATATACTTATATATATTTAATGTTATTATTCAATGTGATATCAAGGTGGAAATAGGGATTATATTTTCCATAAATATAATAGTTTTGATAAGAAAAGAAGATTTAATTAAAAGAAAATTAGAACAATAAAAACCATGGAGATAAAAAGATAATATTTTCTTTTATGCTTAATGTGCGGAGGAAACATGGATGAAATATTTATAATGAGGCTGGTAAATGTTTTATTTGTGTAAAAGAATGTCATATAAAAATCTAATAATGATGTTATGGGAAAAATAAGTTAGAAAATAATGGAGTTAAAGTACCAAAAAATACACCGACCACACTCTGGTGATTAAAATGCAAGGAATACATGAATTATGCTCACCAGTTCTTAAAAAAAGGTTGAAAATGATAACCAACACGAGTAAGCTCTTAATATCATAGAAAATGGAAAATCCCAGAAGATCACTTTTGTCAACGTGGGGTATGACATTGAAGTGGTGAAAGATAAACTTACCCTCCACTCTATACAAATTAATTTCTTATTTAATTATAGATATACCCACATTTTTATATCTATGTAATATTTAAATTATATTAAAATACAACCTCAATGATTTTATATTGAATTATAATTGACAAATCCAATGGTTATATGATCAAATTTGAAGTATATAATTATTTTTTGGTTGATGTTTCATGGAATATACTTTCTACAAGTAACGTTATTATGCCTCTAGTTGAATTTGGTGTTATCTTTGCCATGTATTAGATTTTTTTACATAAACCACGCATAAATTAATTAGTAAGGGAAGTCACATTTGATAGAACAAACTAAACTATGATCATCTATCAGTTCGATAACAAAATATGAAATTCTGATGGAAATAGAATCCATTGTATGGGATTTTATTTTTATTAAAAATGGGTTTTTGTCTCAGAAGGTGGAGTTGAAACTCAAAATCAATTATATTCATATTGTATGATAAATTCTTGATGTTTAACTAAATATTTGTATTATATTCCTCTAAATTATGATGTAGAGTTTTAAATGAACTCATACCTGGTGATACACCTATTTCAAAAAACTATATATAGAATGGACATGATTGAGTTATAAGAATTGTAGGAGTAACTATAGGAGATTCTTGAAGATGGATTCATTCAAAAAAGTGCATCACCTTGGTTTGAAACTATACATCTTGTTAATAATAATGATATACTAATATGACTCTATATTTAATATCTAGAAGTTAACAATATCATAATAAAGAATAATTATATGCTTCCCCTTGTTAATGTTTTGTTCGATCAATTATGAGGATCTAAATATTTTTCATAGATTGATCTTTAATCTATATACTATCATTTGGGGGTAAAAGGTTAATATAAAATCAAAACAACCTTCAATTGGATGTATGGAAACTATGACATTAAATTGATTCTATTTGTTCTTACTAACTCCCCTCCATCTTTATAGATTTAATGAATAGTGTCTTTAGAAATTACCTAGATCAATTTATGGTAATCTTTAATAATGATATTATTATATATTCTAATATAAAGGAAGGTCATGGAGATCACTTGAGGGTTTTATTGACGATCAATGAAAAGAGATGAAAATTAAAAATTTAGTAAGTGTGAATTATGGATATAGATAGTTTCATTTTTGGATCATGTCATCTAAAGAGAGTGTATACGAGTGGATCTCTCAAAGATTGAAGTTATTGAATGTTGGTCCTGACTAACCACTATGATTGAGATCTATACTTTTCTTAGTTTATCTGGATATTATCAGTTATTTGTGGATAATTACACATGTAAATCTAATCCACTCACAAAGTTAACTTAGAAGAGGTATAATTTTCCTTGTATAGATTAATATGAAGAAAATTTCAAGGAACTGAAGTGAAAATTAGTCAGTGCAATTGTTATTATACTACCATATAGTGGAGAAGGTTTTGTGATCTATAGTGGAGCATTAAAAAAGGGGATGGGATGTGTCCTCGTGAAGAATGATATAGTTATAGCTTATAACTCTTGGTAATTGATTATTCATGAGAAAAACTAACCAAATCATGATTTGGAGTTAGCTACAACAATTTTTGAATTCTAGATACAAAATTATTATCATGATGGATAAAGGTGTGAAATATATATTAATACTAAATGTTTAATGTATATATTCAATTTGAAAGACAAGAATATGAACCAAAGAATATGGTTGGAGTTGATTAAGGACTATAAATACACAATACACTACCACCTTTGGAAATAGAATAAGGTGTATGATGCTTTGATTCTAAAGGATCATTTTATATTATCGATGATGATGATAAAAAAATATCCATTTATTATATTTTTAAAGGGTGGATCTAGAAATATTGATGGAAGTAGGGAAATATTAGCTTTCTCAAATGAGTGTTTAATCATGTATCCAATTGAAGACTAAAGTTGTCCATAATAAATGATAGAGTTGTAAAATAAGGTAATAAATATTTTTGAGTTCAATCATGACTGTAATTGAATGATAAAGTTCATAAACCGTGTATGTATACTATCCATAATAGATTTAAAAAATGATCTATTGGATGATACTTACAGTTCATCATTCTCTATTCATATTGGATTTAAAAATATGTATAAAAATATGAAAGAGTAATTATGGTGGGACAATATGATGTTAAATATTCAAGATTCTATGTGTCACTGCTTGGTATGCTATAAATTTAAGTCTAGGAGATAAAAGTATAAAGGGATGTTTCAACCATCACCCATACTAGAATGTAAATGAGAAAGAAACATCATGGATTTTATCATTAGACTCTACGAATCATCATAAGGATATAATTCTATTTGGGTTGTATTAGATATCCTTATAAATTCATCACACTTTTTTAATATCATAAAATATTTCTATTTTGATCATCATGAAAAAATAAACATTAACTGTTACATTTTCATAGAGAACCACATTCTATTGTATTCGATCAATATATGAGGATTAACTCGATGTTCTAAAGAATTATTCATCTAGCTATAGATTTATCATTATGTTTCATTGTTACTTATCCTCTTAAGAAAAATGGTTTGTCTAAGAGAACCTTTCAAACCCAAAATATATAATGTGATCTTGCTCTATGGATTATAAAGGTGTCTAATATCAACACCTTACTCTAATTGAGTTTTCATATAATAATATTCTTCACTTGAGAATTCATATTGATCCTTATGAATAACACTATATAAAGAAAAGTTTAAATCCAATGTGATGGGATAATTCTAGAGAATGAAATATTTTTGGATTTTCGTTCCCTTTAAAAATAGAAGGGATGGTTAAAACCATTCAGCAATACATTACATCATATCAAAGTCAATATAATAGTTATTATAACAATCATTTATTAAATATACAATTTAGTGTTGGTGAGAAGGTATTACCATGAATTTTTAATTGAAAAGTTTATGAAATTCAGAAATAAGGGATAGATGTATCGTAAGTATATTTCCCCATTTGATATCCGTGGTTGGGTATGGAGTATAACATATCACATAGAACTTCCAATGAACCTCTCTAAATTTCATAATGTATTCCATGTATATATCCTAGGAAAGTAAATACCTGATCCTTAATTTGTACTAAACTTATAGGTTTTACCATTGGATCATGATATTTCATATGATGAACAACCAGTATAAATCTTGGATCATTGAGATAATGTGATACATGACAAGACTACTCACTTGGTTAAAGTTTTCTATAGGAATTATAAATTCGAAAAGGCTATATAAGAACTCGATGATGTGATTGAAGAGATATATCCTCATTGTTTTATATCATAGTGATAAAATTTCAATGGAAAAATTTATTATATGGGTGGGTATAATGTAGAACTTTGAAATTTTATTATATTTTTTTCTTCAAATAAATTAAATTCCTTTGATGGATTTTGATACATGAACACTAGATTATAAATGAATAATAATATAGTATAATGTAATAACATATCTGTTTAATTCATAGATTTAATTAGATTATTTTTTTTCAATAAAATTATTTACATTGTTTGTAACACCCTGAGATTTTATGAAAAATATTCTTTTTAATTTCATTAATCTCTTGTGTTGTACGCTACACCAAAAGTAGCTTGCACAACACGCATCATTGACTTTCCTTGCATTACATGCAATCGCGACCTTCCTCGATAGCGTGTGTAGTACGCAATACCGAGTTTCACTAAACGATGATATGCTGTTAAAATATTATTAAAACTAGCCGTTATGAATAGTAATAACCACTTTTTGAAATTTTGTAAAATTTATTTTTCAAAATGGACTTAATTTTTGGATTCGGAATATCGAAATTAGCATAGGGTGAAATTTTGTTACATTTTGGATAACTTTCATTTTCTGATAAATAGTGAAAATTACTAAATTTTAATTAAAAACAACCTTTTTAATCGAAATAATTAATAGTGATAAATTATTTATTTGAGTGGTTTTAAAGTATATTTAGAATATATTTTTACAATTTAATTCAATGTTGGTCATTGGATGTAATTTCACATTTAAACCAGTTATAAACAAGTGTCAATCTTTTGATAGTTATTATCTCTTAAAAACACGCAATTTGTTTTGACGACGGGAATTAATTTTTAAATTAGTTAATGTAACTGATATGTTTTGAATTTGGTAAAATAGACATAATTTTTGAGTTCATAATATCGAATATAGCGTGGGCCTAATTTTTGGTATTTTTCTGGAAACTTTCATTTTTTTGATGAATAGTGAAACCACTAAGTGGTAGTAAAAAATGAATTTTTCATAAAACTTAATTTTACCGCTTCTATGAGTGGAATTTCAAAAATATGAGAGACACGGTTAATTTCAGTAAGTAAAATGTGGTTCAATGAGATGAAAATAATTTTTGGTGAATAGTAACTTTTTACTTTTTTTTACTACGGTTAAAAGTAAATAGGGTAATTAAGGGTAAAAATGTTATTATTATTACCCTAACACATGTCCTAATTCTATTGGATAAATGTAATTCTACCAAAAACAACCTTAGGAATAAAATATGATCATTTATGCCCACATGGATTAGATTAGGACATTTATTATTATTTAATTCAAAGAAGAGTTAAAAGAGTTAAAATCAAAGTTTATTTACTAAAACATTTTTAATATAGGGTTATACATAAGATAAATTAGATTGTAAATATTAATTAGAAAGATAATAATATTTCCTACATAATTATATTTTATTTATAATTTTTAGACATTATATAATTCAATTTATTTATGACATAAGGATGATGCAGTAATTACTATAATAGTGAAAAAATAGAATAATTGATATTATAAATACCCAAATAAATATAATTTGAGACTTTTTATTAATTAAACTAATTTTATAGGTTAATTTGACATGTTATTATTGATTTAATTAACTTTTTTCTAACTCATCATTCTGTTATGATTTTCACAAAAATCAATTACCAAATAGTGTCAAAATTGACATAAAATAGTTTTTAAAACAAATATTATATTATTAATTGTTATTTTATTCCTAAAAATATAAGGTTCGGCAAAATGACTTAGATAAGGTTATATATATTAATAATAAACAACTTTTGTTTCGTTTGGCTGCTTATAGTAAGTTTATTAACCTTATAGTATAAGAACACAAGAAGACACGGTAAAAGTAAAATTATTTATCTTAATGTTAAATCTAAATGATAAAGTTAAAATAGGAACCTAAACTTTTCTAAATTCTATTGGATGAGAGGCTTTAGACCCATCCCCACCTTATATTATAAATAAATCAATTTGGAGCTATTTAAAACCGAATTTGACTTTATAATAAAATAATAGTTTTAGTTATTCCAAAGGTGCCCGTCTCCTACCTTATAAAAGGGCACCTCCTCCCTCTCCTCCTCACACCAATTTGAGCATTAAAGCTCGTCCAACCCCTGCCAAAATCTCTTCTCCACTTCCCTAGTATCATTCTAGAGGTCCTGGTCTTCTTCAAAGACCATCCTTAGTTCTTTAAGTGGAGGTTAAGAAAAGGCGCGTCAAAAAGAGGTAATATCCATTACCGATCTTTTTCAATTTCTTTCTTCTTCAACTACTTCTTATTTAGTTGTTTCATGATAAAGTTACAAAATTAGTATTTATTATATACTGATATGTTATTATAAATATGAAACAACTCTAATTAACCTTCTATCCATCCTACAGAAAAAGGAAATCACCGCACATCCGTACGTACGGAATATCGTCTCCACGCCGTGGTGTAATCTATTTTCTGCCACCACCTTAATTGGATGGGTATAATGGAGTAATGAGTAACTATATATGATTATTATAAATTGATATTGATACTGAAATAGTATAAATACTCTTAAACACAAGTTCACGATCATAAGAACGATATCATCGCTCGTGCGTACGTACGGACTACCGTCTCCACGACGCGATGAGATTCATTCTCCACATTAACCATTCATGAATGATTATAAAGTATATATAATGAATAATAATGAAATATATGACATGTTAAATCTACTAGATTTATGTATATATATATATATTTATTTATTTCATCTACTTACTTCCATTCAAGATAATAAGGAAACGAAAATAGCGTTCATGCGTACGTACGGCCTACCGTCTCCATGAACGGTGTATTTATTTCCATTTAATGATCTATTATATATATGTATATTCTGAATATATATTATATATAAATCATGTTTTATATTCTGGAATTAATTAATCATTATCTAAGTAATCATATCAATAATTACAAGTCAAAACACGGACGACAAATGAAACGATTTTACCCAAAACACTCTTTAACATGGAATTTACAAAAGAATGGATAATATAAAGTCATAAGTGAACCATATATGATATAATAACAATGATTATGATTCTGGAATAAGTCAATGACATTATTTAAATCATTATACAGGAGGTTCAGACACGTACAAAACATATCGGACCTAAGGTAAGGGAAATATCACAATCTCATTTTTATCCGAGATTGTTTATACTTTGGAATTTACTGGGGTGTATTTTATCATACACATCCATGTTTCCTCAATATGTAATATTATTTCCATCCACCTACAATTTTTAAAATCCAATTTTACCCTTTGGTGAGTTTTTAGTAAAAGATATGAAAGGAATCTTTTGTCATTTTTCGTACGAGGTACTTTTTGATTTTTCCGACAAAAGTACGAGAAGAATTTTTTTTTTAACTTATACGGCATGAATGGATTTTTAAAACATTATTTCCAAGAAGCTTCCTTTACAAGTTTTCATGTTTATTTTAGATAAACTTCTTTTAGTTTAAAATTGTATGACATGTTAAGAAAGGAAATGTGTTTTTGAAGTAGAAAGGATGTTTTCCTCAAGAATGAAGTTCAAGTGTTTTATCAAAATTATTTTCCATCTAAGATAATAAAGGGTTCTGTTTTTATCCCTAATATTACATTTATTTGATTATGTTATGATGGAATTATTTTTATGAATTCCTTTATCGTATATGAATTGTTTTATGATGTCACGATGTTTAAGATTCCCATTTTTATTACATGGGTTACGTAATGATGTATGATTTATGATTTTGTGGCACACATAAGAATGGTATCATTATGAGATGGGTGGGACCTATATCTCCTTCCAATGCATTGGGTAAAGATTTTATATCTCATGAGATATACATGGCTAGAATGGTAGGTTATACCGGTTCAGTGAAATAGGACTGAAACGAGGGTGACTCGGTTCAGAAATGGACTTTGTCCACTAAGATAGTCTTGGAAATGAGTCTTGACTAATAAGATATGATTCTCTATGATTATGTGTGTATGCCACAAAGGTTCATGTTTTAAGTTATGATTGTTGGGATTTCATTTCACTACTATGATTTATCCCATGTTATGAAATTATGCTCTCTTTTGCAGGTTAAGATTTCCAAAATGTTATGTTCTTATGAATATGATGTGATTGATATTTCTTTTGTTTACCCTTACTGAGAATTTGATCTCACCCTTTTATGTTTTCTTTTCCCCAAGATATAAAGAAAGGTTTTAGGTATTAAAAAAAGAATATCTTTATGGGAGATGTTGAAGATCTTTCACCACGATTAGAAGATTATATTCCGAGTTTCCAAAGACACTAAACTATTACGATCCTTGTGTGTGTGTTTTTGTTATGTACTAAGTATTCCTCAAAAGTAATATAATGTCCATGTACGTCAAGCTTCGGGTATTTACAGTTGGTATCAGAGGGATGTTTAGTCAACCTTTGGAAACTAGGATGCGAAAACGTTAGTGAGATCCCTAGAGATATTTCTAAGGTATGTCTAGGGATGTCTCTAAGGATAAGTATACGTATAGGATATAGTCCTAGAACTACTGTAACGATCATAGAATTTAACCTAAGATGTTAGATATTGAGGATACTCCCCCTTTATTATGTTGTTTTCCCTAGCATGATTTGTGCCTCTCACACTATTCTTTTTGGGTTTTAGAAAATTGCTGGAAACAAGATGATTCACGATAATGGAGGATATGATGGACAATGGAATGGTATTCTTCATGAGCAACCAAATGAAATGGGATTTGGAATTCCAAACATCATTATTATGCCGAATCAGAAATCTCATAATATTATCAATATTGTAAAATTTGGTAAGTTTCCTGACTCGGCTAATAAGAGAAAGATGGAGTTTCATGATGATCATGGAGGAAAGAAAGTTCAATTTCCCCTATGCAAATCATGTGGGAAGAGGCATCAAGGAAATGTTTCAAAGGAACTGGAAGATGCTTTGGGTGTGGAAAAGAAGGACACAAAGCCAGTAAGTGCAAAGGAAAAGGTTCAGTTAACACCAGGGATGAGGATAATGGTATTTCTACGACATAAACAATGGTTAAATGTTTTAAATGTGGAATGTATGGGCATTATGCAAACCAATTCCCTAAGGGAAACTCTCCTGAAGAGAATCAGTATGGTCGTATGGGTAGTATTTATGTTGATGATGATGAAGAGACTACAAATGATATGTGATATGAAAGAATTTTTGAAGCTCGATCAATGGTTTAAGAATATAGTGGAATGATTACATGTTTATCATGTGTAATGTTGTATAAGTAATCTCATGGTACTATGGAATAAAGAGACATATAAGGATTGTTACACTGTTGTCTTTCCTTGAGTTTTGAACGTGTATGATTAATGGTACCAGTATCCATGAAAGGTTATTCAGATATTTTTGGAATGTAGATGATATGCGCATAATGAAGGGATAAGGAGAAAGTTAAATGTTTGATGGTATTCATGAGCTCATGACTAGTATAAGGACAAAGTGATATCATGGTTTGAGTATATAGAATTTTTAGGATTTTGGTATGTGGAAAGTGTTAACTTTTAACTGCATTCATGTTTTCACTAAGGATTAATGGGTAATCATTTTTCAAGAGAATACATGATTAAGGCCTTCGAACTTTTGTAATGTGACCAACAAGACATATCTTATGATATATGGGGATCAACGATGGTATTAAATCTCTGGTAATCGTTTTCACTATATTATGAGAGTGGACTGCAATATTATGGATAAGCCTAAAGATCGGTATGGATTATGTTGGACATAAGTTAGTATTGTTTAAGGATAGAACCTTTTTTTGATATTAATGATGGGATGTTATAGTAATATAGTTTTAGAAAAAGGACAACCTGCAGGATGGGCGACAGCCCATCGCGTCGGACAAGGCCGTGGGAATCGAACCCACAACCGAAGTGCGACTGGCCTTTATCGCCTACCACTGTCCTACAGGAAGTCCATATTTAGTAGAAACTAGTTTTATTATATTAAGCAGTATGATATATGAAGTATAAGTCCATTTTAGGAACCATATATGATTAATCTCACTATAGATCGACTTATGTATATTTAATAACTTTTGCTAACCTTTTGTTTGAGACAGATGGAATGACCCGTCATTCTATCACATGATCTGCTAACACTTCACAAATAACAAATTCAACTTCATTTATTTAAGAGATGAAGTGGAAATTGTTCAAGGCACGAACAACAGTAATATTGTACCAAAATAAAGTAAGTATTTATTCTAATTCAAATTCTTCAACTTTAGGGAAATGATCTTGAAAACCAAAAATGTTGTCCTAGTGCCCTTATATCTGATGAATCAGATGGTACCCTAGATCATCACAAATCTATGGATTTTTGATTTCTGGATTTTCCATAGCCATGTTCTCTACCACTCTCCATCAGAACATGACGGTTAGATTTCTCTTCCATATCCATATTTTCACCTATGTGGAAACCCAATGATTAGTTTATTTGGGTAACCGTTACATTTCATACTTTTGTTTTTAAAGATTGTTTTTGGTATTCCTTATTACGATTTGGGTTTTTATCAAAGAAACTTTCGAATAGTAAACCATTTATAACCCCGACGAATTTCGAGGGCGAAAATCATTTTAAGGGGGGTAGAATGTATCACCCCGAGATTTTATGAAAAATATTCTTTTTAATTTCATTAATGTCTTGTGTTGTACGCTACACCAAAAGGAGCTTGCACAACATGCATCCTTGACTTTCCTTGCATTACATGCAATCGCGACCTTCCTCGATAGTGTGTGTAGTACGCAATACCGAGTTTCACTAAACGACGATATTCTGTTAAAATATTCTCAAAACTAGCCGTTAGGAATAGTAATAACCACTTTTTGAAATTTTTTAAATTTTTATTTTTCAAAATGGACTTAATTTTTGGATTCAGAATATCGAAATTAGCTTAGGGTGAAATTTTGGTACATTTTGGATAACTTTCATTTTTTGATGAATAGTGAAAATTACTAAATTTTAATTAAAAACAACCTTTTTAATCGAAATAATTAATAGTGATAAATTATTAATTTGAGTGGTTTTAAAGTATATTTAGAATATATTTTTACAATTTAATACAATGTTGTTCATTGGATGTAATTTCACATTTAAACCAGTTATAAACAAGTGTCAATCTTTTGATAGTTATTATCTCTTAAAAACACGCCATTTGTTTTGACGACGGGAATTGATTTTTAAATTAGTTAATGTAACTGATATGTTTTGAATTTGGTAAAATAGACATCATTTTTGAGTTCATAATATCAAATATATCTTAGGCCTAATTTTTGGTATTTTTTTGGAAACTTTCATTTTTTTGATGAATAGTTAAACCACTAAGTGGTAGTAAAAAAATGACTTTTTCATAAAACTTAATTTTACCGCTTCTGTGAGTGGAATTTCAAAATTCTGAGAGACACGGTTGATGTCAGAAAGTAAAAATGTGGTTCAATGAGATGAAAATAATTTTTTGTGAATAGTAACTTTTTACTTTTTTTACCACGGTTAAAAGTAAATAGGGTAATTAAGGGTAAAAATGTTATTATTATTACCCTAACACATGTCCTAATTCTATTGGATAAATTTAATTCGACCAAAAACAACCTCAGGAATATAATATGATCATTTAGGCCCACTTGGATTAGATTAGGACATTTATTATTATTTAATTCGAAGAAGAGTTAAAAGAGTTAAAATCCAAGTTTATTTACTAAAACATTTTTAATATAGGGTTATACATAAGATAAATTCAATTGTAAATATTAATTAGAAAGATAATAATATTTCCTAAATAATTATATTTTATTTATAATTTTTAGACATTAAATAATTTAATTTATTTATGACATAAGGATGATGCAGTAAATACCATAATAGTGAAAAATTAGAATAATTGATATTATAAATACCCAAATAAATATAATTTGAGACTTTTTATGAATTCCACTAATTTTCTAGGTTAATATGACATGTTATTATTGATTGAATTAACTTTTTTCGAACTAATCATTCTGTTATTATTTTCACAAAAATCAATTACCAAATAGTGTCAAAATTGACATAAAATAGTTTTTAAAACAAATATTATATTATTAATTGTTATTTTATTCTTAAAAATCTAAGGTTAGGCCAAATGACTTAGATAAGGTTATAGATATTAATAATAAACAACTTGTGGTTCGTTTGGATTCTTATAGTAAGTTTATTAACCTTATAGTATAAGAACACAAGAAGACACGGTAAAAGTAAAATTATTTAACTTAATGATAAATCTAAATGATAAGGTTAAAATAGGAACCTAAACTTGTCTAAATTCTATTTGATTAAAGTATTGAGACCCATACCCACCTTATCTTCTAAATAAATCAATTTGGAGCTATTTAAAACCGAATTTGACTTTATAATAAAATAATAGTTTTAGTTATTCCAAAGGTGCCCCTCTCCTCCCTTATAAAAGGGCACCTCCTCCCTCTCCTCCTCACACCAATTTGAGCATTCAAGCTCGGCCAACCCCTAACAAGATATCTTATCCACTTCCCAAGTATCATCCTAGAGGTCCTGGTCTTCTTCAAAGACCATCCATAGTTCTTTAACTGGAGGTTAAGAAAAGGCGCGTCAAAAGGAGGTAATATCCATTACCGATCTTTTTCAATTTCTTTCTTCTTCAAATTCTTCTTCTTTAGTTGTTTCATGATAAAGTAACAACATCAGTATTTCTTATATACTGATATGTTATTATAAATATGAAGAAACTCTAATTAACCTTCTATCTATCCTACGGAAAAAGGAAATCACTGCGCGTGCGTACGTACGGAATACCGTCTCCACGACGTGGTGTAATCTATTTTCCGCCACCACCTTAATTGGATGGGTATAATGGTGTAATGAGTAACTATATATGATTATTATAAAGTGATATTGATACTGAAATATTATACATACACTTAAACACAAGTTCACGATCCAGAGAACGATATCATCGCTCGTGCGTACGTACGGACTACCGTCTCCACGACGCGATGAGATTCATTCTCCACATTAACCATTCATGAATGATTATAAAGTATATATAATGAATAATAATGAAATATATGACATGTTAAATCTACTGGATTTATGTATATATATATATGTATGTCATCTACTTACTTCCATTCAAGACAATAAGGAAACGAAAACATCGTTCATGCGTACGTACGGCCTACCGTCTCCATGAACGGTGTATTTCTTTCCATTTAATGATATCTTATATATATGTATATTCTGAATATATATTATATATAAATCATGTTTTATATTCTGGAATTAATTAATAATGATCTAAGTAGTCATATCAATAATTACAAGTCAAAACACGGACGACAAATGAAACGATTTTACCCAAAACACTCTTTAACATGGAATTTACAAAAGAACGGGTAATATAAAGTCATAAGTGAACCATATATGATATCATAACAATGAGTATGATTCTGTAATAATTCAATGACATTATTTAAATCATTATACAGGAGGTTAGGACACGTACAAAGCATATCGGACCTAAGGTAAGAGAAATATCACAATCTCATTTTTATCCGAGATTGTTTATACTTTGGAATTTACTGGGGTGTATTTTATCATCCACATCCATGTTTCCTCAATATGTAATATTATTTCCATCCACCTAAAATTTTTAAAATCCAATTTTACCCTTCGGTGTGTTTTTAGTAAAAGATATGAAAGGAATCTTTTGTCGTTTTTCGTACGAGGTACTTTTTTATTTTTCGGACAAAAGTAAGAGAAGAATATTTATTTAACCTATACGACATGAATGGATTTTTAAAACATTATTTCCAAGAAGCTTCCTTTACAAGTTTTCAAGTTTATTTTTAATCAACTTCTTTTAGTTTAAAATTGTATTACATGTTAAGAAAGGAAAAGTGTTTTTGAAGTAGAAAGGATATTTTCCTCAAGAATGAAGTTCAAGTGTTTTATCAAAATTATTTTCCATCTAAGATAATAAAGGGTTATATTTTTATCCCTAATATTACATTGATTTGATTATGTTATGATGGAATTATTTTTATGAATTCCTTTATCTTATATGAATTGTTTTATGATGTCACGATGTTTAAGATTCCCATTTTTATTACATGGGTTATGTAATGATGTATGATTTATGATTTTGTGGAACACATAAGAATGGTATCATTATGAGATGGGTGGGACCTATATCTCCCTCCAATGCATTGGGTAAAGATTTTATATCTCATGAGATAGACATGGCTGGAATGGTAGGTTATACCGGTTCAGTGAAACAGGACTGAAACGAGGGTGACTTGGTTCAGAAATGGACTTTGTCCACTAAGATAGTCTTGGCAATGAGTCTTGACTAATAAGATATGATTTTCTATGATTGTGTGTGTATGCCACAAAGTTTCATGTTTTACGTTATCATTGTTGGGATTTCATTTCACTACTATTATTTATCCCATGTTATGAAATTATTCTCACTTTTGCAGGTTAAGATTTCCAAAATGATATGTTCTTATGAATATGATGTGATTGATATTTCTTTTGTTTACCCTTACTGATCATTTGAGCTCATCCTTTTATGTTTTCTTTTCCCTAGGATATAAAGAAAGGTTTTAGGTAAAAAAAAGAAGATCTTTATGGGAGATGTTGAAGATCTTTCACCACGATTAGAAGATTATATTCCGAGTTTCCAAAGACACTAAACTATTACGATCCTTGTGTGTGTGTTTTTGTTATGTACTAAATATTACGCAAAAGTAATATAATGTCCATGTACGTCAAGATTCGGGTATTTACATTGTTTTTAGATAAATAAAATATATATTTTTATAAGAACTCAATTTTTAGTAAATTATTTATATTCTTCATGAATACATATTTTCTAAAAAATGGGTTTATTTGATTTTAGTGAGAAAAAATATAATTAATTTATTATAATTATATTAAATTTATTTAAAAAAAATCAATTCTGAAATTATCATTTCAAAATTGTTTTAGATTAAATTTTTTATAATTTTCTTAAAATATTAATTTTTCGATGAATATCGGAAAACATTGATTTTTATTGAAACATTCTTTTCATTTAAAGTATTTAAAAAGTTAAATTTTAGTTTTTTAAATGGTTTTAAAAGTAAAATTAGTTCTTTTAAATTATTAATAATCCAATTTATGTAATTTTAATTAATTTTATGTTTTATTTTGTTATAAAAAATATAATTAAGAAAACATTTTTTAGAGAAATTGATTTTCATTGAATTTTGAGGGTTTAATTTTTAATTAAATTATACCACTTATGTGTGTATAATTTTAAGAAATGGATTCAAAATTATAAATCAAAATTAAAAAATTTATTAATGAGTCAAATTTCATTTTTTTAATGAATTGTAAAAAAGTAAAAATTTGGCATTACTGTTATGGTTAACTGGTGTTTATTAGTGGCTAAACTGAGATATAAGGATAATTTTTCGAACACAATTATATATATCATATTTTAAAGAAATATATAAACCTCATACTATCCCAAATTATAATATCTTTCTATTTTGAATCATGTTTCTTGAGAATAAAATTATTATATTTTAATCTTTTATGAAATCCCAAGTGTGTCATCTCCCCCACTTATAAAAGGATATCCCTCCTTTATCTTTTTTACATAAAATTTATCCATCTATATTGACTAAAACCTACATAATTATCTTATTATATTCCCTATACATGAATTAGATTTTATTTTATTCACAAAATTACATTCCAAGGGTCCTTAATAAATTATCTAAAGGAGGCATTATAAAGAAGAGCTAATCATATTTCCTAGCCTCTTTCAATTCATTTATTTTTATACCTCCTCTAAATATATTATATTCATTATAAAATAATAAATTCAGTATCCTAAATTTTTATATATGTTATTATGAGTATATAACCACCATTATCCACCCTTATTTCCATCAAATGGGATGTGAATGTATCGCACGTGAGTTTGTGTAGACTACCACCTCCATATAGCGATAAAATTCATATTAAATCACAATATTGTATGGATGGTTGTTATGATGGGTTTAAATTTTAAATATTAAATTTATTTCATAATTATTATTCTATAATTATAATACCATATCTACCATTTTACCTTCAAATCCAATGGAAAATAATAAAGTTTCTCATGCGTTCATAAGTACTACCAGCGCTAAAAAGCGATATGATTTGTTATTCATTTACCCATTTCATGGATATTAATAAGGAAATATTTAATAATTAAATTATATATAAAATATAATAATTTTAAATTAATTTTAATTATTATTTTCTCTTCCTTATTTTGATTTGTTGAAAATCAAAAATTTGTTTTTGCATAGGTGTAACCAACCATCTCCATGAATGGTGTAATTCATTTTTATATGTTGACCAATTATTGATGTATATAAATATATATATAATTTATAAATATGATATTTATATCCTGAATAAAACTCTAGATATTATGTAACCAGGATAAATTTACAAGGACCAAAACTGCTGAACTGAAACTCTCATGAAAAATGAAACAGTTAAGACCCGAAAACAATGATTTTAATAAAGGATTTTTAATGAATGGATGTTAAAATTTTATAATTGAATCATATATGATATTATAAATATGTAAATTATTAATTTATATAATTATATTAAATTTAAAATTTTTATACAGAAGTTTATATCACTTTTGAAGTAATTTGAACTTGTGGTATGGATGTTTCTCATCTCACATTTAATTATATTATACATATGCCATATTCACCACTTATTTCCATTTTTTGGTGTATATATAATCCATTAAGTATTTTATGATTATTTTCATGAAATTTTTTGGTATTTACAAATCCATTTGAATTTATCTATTTTATGAGGTTTTGATTCATAGATTAACAAAGTTGTAAGATTTCTTCATCTCAAAATTGTTTCTTTGAGACATGTTTGATGTAATGCATTTATTTATGTTTAGGACGTGTATATACTACACATTTGAAACATTATATCATGATTATAATTATTTTAGTTATATTTAATGTTTCATTTTATGGTTTTTAGGGGTCTTATTATTTCAAAGTTACTATAGTGGTAAGGGATTTATGTTACAATCTCATTGCTTATCAGGATTATTTATGAATAAGTTTCTAATGATGAAATATTATGAACTATACTTATCCTATTTTTATATTTGTATATCTCATGTTTTTATTTTATTTTATACTCTTTAATAACTCAAGATACTGAAAGAATTTTTTTTAAATAAATTTGACTCTTTTTTACTCTTTGGTTAAAAATAATTTTTCTTCTATATCCACATATTCTAAAAATGTCTCTAATAATTTGTTTATATTATTCTATTATTAAAATAATTTTTACTAATGATTTAATTTTATTAAAAAAAATTAAAATCAAATTTATTTTATTTTTATAAATTATTCACTTTTTACATTTTACCAAAAATGTTAAAGGAATCTTTGTTAGAACATTTATAGACTAAGAAGAACTTATTACTGTGATGGTCACTTAATGCTTTTAGTTTTCATTTATAATTTTCCTAGCTTCATTTTAATGAAATTTGTTCCTAATATTTGGAACATTTTTAGATTTTAAATAAGTTATTTCAAAATAAAATGAGTATTTCCCCCAACAAAGGTTCAAAGTGATATTTTAGGGGCATTTTTTATTTATGATAATATAATTTAATGTTATTTATAATCTACTATGAATACGATCCAATTATACCATCCTTATCCTTTCTATTGATGGTTTATGACTATGATGATAATATTTTTATGAGACCCATTTAATTTCCATGGGTTATGTTATAATGAAATGTTTCAAATTTAATGAAAACCATTTACTTTACAAAATTTATGATATATGATGAATGACTTATGATCTTATGGAAAATATGTTAATTTATTTTGATTATATGATGTGTGGTACTTAAATTATAAATTAGTCCAATACATTGGGTGAATATGGAAACCTCATTAGATAATATGAACTATAATGGGTGGTGAACATAATTCAATGATGGACTCTCTAAAATATGGTATTCTTGGGAGTAAACATTTAATAAGTAAATGATAAAATTGAGGATATCAAAAATCAACTATGATATTTTTAGAATTGATCCTTGAATAATGAACTTTTTTATATGATTATATGTGTGCAACAATATTATGTAATATGCCAATGTTCTTCTCTCAAGGCTCAAGTTTTTTATTCCCTTACGATTTGTGTCTTATGAACTATAAATATTTATAAAAATACTCGAGATTATGATATATGATATGATGGGTATGGTTTTCAAATATAAATCTAAAGTTATCACACCTTATTCTAGTGTTATTATTGAATTATCGTTGATATTTCCCTTTTTTACCCTTACTAATAATCTGATATCACAATGTACTATGTTTTCTTTACATAGGTTATGAAGAATAGTTTTAATTGTGACTTTTGAAAGAATGATGCTAGTTATGAATAAATTAGTGGGAGATGATTTGGAACTCTTACGAATAATTATATATAAATATATATAATTTTATAAATAATCTCATCATATTTGATTCTAGCATGGATTATTATGTTATGTATTAAATATTACTCTAATAATATGTGTTATTTATGAATGAAAACTATGGGTCACTATAATTAATATATTTTCCAACCCTTCCAAAATAAAAATTTTCATCTTATAGTGCACATTTTTTTATAACCATTTTGTTATTTCAATGATATTTTATTGGAAATATTTATAATAATATTTTCAAAAATATTCTCTTTCCATTCAAAATTGTTTTTGAAAGTAATTTATACTTTAGTATTTTAAAATGTTTTGTGAAAATTTTTATATTTTCACTTTTATTTATACCCAATGTTTTATATTTCATGAAGTGAATTTTTGATCTTACTCTATATATTATTATATGATGCTTTTTTTAATATCATATGTTTAATATTATATTATTTCTTAAGTTCATGTTATGAGAGGTCTTTTAATGGTTTAAGAAACCCATTCTTTTAACTTGGTTTATTTATAATATAATGAATGTTTGGTTGGATATAAATCATCTATATATGTATGATTGATGGGTGGGGTCCTATATATCACTAAAATTAATTGGTTAAGTATTCATATCACATGAGATGATAAAATGACTCAATAATGCGATGCCTGAATCTTTATTCACATTTTTTCATGTGAATGAGATTATGGAAGCTTTGATCAAACTTTAGTTGTGTGAATGATATGTAAGAATCAATGTCCACAATTGTTTTGGTATGAAATAGATTTGAGAGGATTTATTAAACAAATTATATGAGTTTAATATATAAATATTTATTTATAATATCATCTATTATTATTATTTGTAATTGAAAGATTATATAATTTCATTTTAATTCATATGACGATGTTATTCTCTCATAGATCATGTTTATTGACTCATGTTTCCATGTTATTTTGATTCATGTATTTTTTTATTACAACACTTGTGCCTTTATTTATGATATATTCATTATTGATTATAAATATTTTGATTATACCCACATTCTAATATGATGATCACTTATGATATTTGAATGATAACGATTGTGTTTACCATTACTGAGCATATCATTTTAATATTTTTTAGGTTTCTATTCCATGGGTTATGAAGATAAGATAATCATGTAATATCTATAATTTTTTATTATGTGTATAATTTTTGGGAGATATTGAAGACATGATAGAGATTATATAGTTTCTCTCATAGTAAAAAAATGTCTACTGACTAAAAGGGAATGAGTTTTATTAGTAAATATTTTTTCTTAATTATTTAAAACTTTAAACTAAATAGGTGTGGGGAATTTATTTTAATGAAATATAATATTTAATTATTGTAATCAATGTATTTTTTAGTTTTGGGTTTTCATTGTATAAATTTTGATCACTAGATTCTAGGTCCTAGTGCAAAAAACCATTAAATCATTCAATGCATTGACGATCATTGTAGGACAACTCCTTAAAACTAGGATGGAAGTCTTGGATAAGGGTTATCATAGGGAATCCTTATAAATTTAGGACATGGTAATTAATAGAGAGAAACTCTTAAATATGAGTTAGTGAATAGTGCTCTGAATATGGGTTCTCTAGACTAAAATTGTCTACTTAAACTTATAGAAATTTTATATTGGCAATTAAATATATGTATCCTTATGAATAAGTGATAAATGAAATATTATGACTTATTATCCATGTTATAAATTAAATTTATATTTTATCAATACATTTTAATATAAAATAAATGTTATGTGATAAAATATGAATCACAAAATTGACATTATTATCCCAAAAATATCATATATACCTTGAATATTAAATATTAATTCGTCAAATATTTTTCCTCATATTCAATGGAAATATTTTTAAAACTATGAATAAATAAATCAAAGAATTATTATATGTAACTTGAATAACAATAATTTTTTTATATCTTAGAGATCATTTATTCTTGGACATATTTATAAACCATACATGGGGACCTCCATTTACTACACTCATATTAACTATAATGGGCTAGTATTTTGAATACACTTAAGGTGTGACCCTCTAAGACATTATATCTATAGTAGAGATTGATTCTCATAGTGTAGGATATGAGCCCAAAAATCCACCAATGCCCTTATGGAGATAAGTTTTAGCCAAAGAAACAAAAAACTCTCCAATAAACACACATCGTATAATATAATAACTTTATTATATAATATGTAATATAATAGGACGTGTGATTCATTTTATTATCATTTCGTAATTTATTAATTTATGAACATACAAGATAGAATTAACTTTTTAAAAATGTACATATATTTAGTAAATGTACTATCATCCAAGTAAACTGGCCTCATGATATATCTTCCTCGATTGGGATGTAAAAGAAGGATATCTTGATCATTAAACCAATGTCATGCCACCAATAAAAAACCCAAGGAAACACACCTCACCATAAAAAAATATAACAGTTTTCATTTTTCATTAACATATGAGATCAAACAATAAAAAATGGAAATTATCACAATCCAGAAGACAAATACACATTCTTATAGATCAGAATAACCAATAACACCTGAAACATATGGTGCTACCATTGTTGGGTAAGTCCTCGTGATCGAATCTACTTGAGATCACTAAATAAAAAAAATATTGGAAGAACATTTAAGTATTATGATAAACCATCCTCTAATAGGAATACACCATCCATGTTCTATCATCAGGTTGTATCGAGACCTTATGAAAAATATTTAATATTACTATCATGGTATCTCGAATTTATAATTATTGGTGGGAACTGATATAACCCTTTTATAAAATAAATAATATTTGGAATTTACCCTATAAATTTTGGATACGTAAGTGTCAACACTATTTTGGTTTAATTAAAAAAAGAATATATAAGATTGTATACATGTAATGGTAATCAATGTACACAAATGAGTTGGGTCTGGATAACCCACTCAAAACACTCCAACATACACTAGAGGCAACTTCTAATAACTCTTAACCCAAAAGCTCTTACATGAGAATCATTCTTCTATTGATATATGTATTTAGTTAGGTGTTATTCTATGATGTCATATATAGAAACATTTCTAACTAAAACTTCATCTTTTGTGTATATTCCATTAGTAGAATATGATTAAAATGTATATTATTTTCCTCTAGTGTGACATGAGTTCTTAGGAAATTACCAATGAGAAATTTTATCACAATATACTATAACAGGGTCTACACTAATAGGTTTAATGAAAATAAATAATACAAATATTTATATCTAGACTTATTCTTTAACTGAATTGGAGGCTTATATATACATTAATTATGTTGTAGAAGTGAAAACCATGGATGATATCAATATTCAATAGCTCACTGCACCACTATTTAAGAAAAATACATATCTTAACTATGATTTAAGATCATCGTTATCAATATGGAAGCTAAAATATGCATATACACTCACTAATAGCTCCTCATCTCATCTATACACTAGGAACATATAAATTATACATCTAAATTCTTTAGGATTTTTTTTATAGCTATGCAATGCATATCTCATGGATTATCTTAATATCTTCACATTATTCTTAATGAAAATTCATCATCAATCATAGTAAAAAAATGGAATACGTGATAGATCCCAATATCAAATAAAAATGGATTCTATAAATCCTCTTAATATGATCATTTTTTGGAAACATTTTCATAGATAGATTGATGGTACGTTATATTGGAAAAATAATAATCTCTTTGATTATTCCACAGTGCACCTTTTTTTTCCTTATCAATATACGTACTATTACCAAGACTAATAAGCTTCATACATCTATATAAAAATATCTTAATCCAAATAATACAAGTTTATTCACTTAATTATTTCATATAGAAGCATTCATTTAACCAAGAAATCATTGAATTTAAAATATTCATTTCATTTCCTATAATTAATATGTCTGGAAAATATAATATGAAAAAATTATAGAAATCCTACAAACCTTCTTATAGACACATGGATCACTTTCATTCTTGGTAAACCAATTTTTTTATAGATTCCTGAAAGCAGAAATTCCATGATAATGATGATTGAATCAACCCATAAATGGATCTCTATAACTAGTATACTTTATTGGAAATATTTGATATAGTTAATCCCTAAAGTTTTACCATATATTAATTTTCATTCAAATTAAATTTTAAAAATAGATTTTCCATCCATTTTCCAATTTTTATAATAATTGAAGTATTCAATTGTAAGTAATATTCTAATGTATTTTAGAATTATGACTCGTGAGAAGGGTTTATCATAATTTATTCCTTATTGTTTCCTTAAACACTTCACTAATAGTCATACTTATAAAGTTCTAATTTTACCATCCATTTATTATTTTTCTTTGAATTCCCATTTACACCCAACGTGTTTAACATTAGTTTAAGGCTGAATCAAAATACATACATAATTTTAGTACACAAAATCCATCTTATAATGCATGGATTCTTTATTTTTAGAAACAATGTTTCTATATACTACCCCACTATAGGTCTGAGGTTCATTATCATTATAGATTAAATTTCAACCTAACCTTACGATAATAAAACCATATCTTTTTATTTTACTAACCTCAATATTTCACCTATATAGCACTTCTGTTTTAGAAACTTCCTCATCTCCCACTTTCTATTGTCGATATTTCTTACATACTAACTCATGTTCATCTAGAGAATCAAATTCAGTAATTTCAATGTTTTCCTAACCATTTCCATTGTAAATATTTTACCTTTATTGAAATATGGAATGAATCCCCATAATCACTCTTATATCTAAAGGCTTATATAAGTAATATCCATTATTTTCATGAGCATAACCTATAAATATTTACATCATTCTTTGGGAATCCAATTTTTCATTAGGTATTGTCTTGAAAAAATCATCACATCCCCATGCATGTATATGAGAGAGATAGTGTTACCTCATATTCCATAACTCATATGTAATCCCTTAATGTACCACAATTGGTACTTGTTTCCATGTATAAGACACTGTTAGTAATGCACACCATGAAAGGGAAAATGTTGGAGTTTCATGACTCATCATTAATATAACCATGTTAAAAAAGAAACAATTTCTCATTTAACATGTGCCATTTTATATAGGTGTATAAAGAGGATTGGTTTGGGAGATTATCCCACACTCTATTAAGTGATCGATGAAATCATGTTTTAGATATTATTATCCATGATATGAGAGAAACTTATTTATATTCTACTAATATGGTTTTCTACATCATACATATATTCCTTAAACATGGAAATATAATCAAAATCATATCTCATTAAGTAGATACAACCATGCCAAATAAATCCATCGATAAAGGTAATTCAGAATAGAAAACCCACACCTTTCATCCATTTGGAATAGACCACATACATCAGTATAAATAAATTCAAATAGTTTTTTATTTATTTTTCCATACCCACTAAAGAGTAATTTGTTTATTTTCCCTTGTAAACAAGTTTGAAATACCACTATGGGTTTTAAATAGAAGTGTCTAAAAAAATGGTGTAACTTATGTGAATTCTTATCATTTACATTACCAAGTATAAAGTGCCACATGTGAGTAGGATATGATTCATTTTTACTTTATTTTTAATTCATTTAAAAAACTAACTTTTCATGTTCAAGTACATACAATCTATTTTTAAAATCTTCCATATAATAATATATTTTATCCTTATAAAAGAGACAAAATTTATATAAAATCATGATATAGAATCCCTTAATATTTATAATTGACACTTAGATTATGTTTCAAGTAATAGAAGTAACATACTAACACCTATTTAATACAAGAACCATGTCACTATGGAAAATAGATTAGTAATATACCACAACCTATGATTCCAACCTCACACCATTTTTATCTTGGAGATTATAATTACCACTTATAATATTCTTGAATCTACTTGGTTCCTGTATCAGAATACAAATTTTTGAGCCATGTGTTTTATCAAATACTCAACTTGTAGATATAGATTGATTTCATTCAATGAAAAATATACCTAAATAAAAAAATATTTTCTTTCTTCATATTCCCATTTGGGAAATAATTTAACTAGTGTCTCATATTTCCACCAAAAAAGTGTACAAACTCTTGGTAATTTTGGTCTCTCTATATATATGGTTTCATAGGGGGTTCATTGGTGTCATTGTCTTACACTTCTATATAGACCTCTTAGCCTTTACCTTCCTCAATTGTTTCACCATAATGTTCGATGGATTTGAGTTATTGATGGCCTTATATTCTTGTAAAAATAAATCCAACAATTATAGGATTGACTTATTAATGTAATTCATGTTATAATTAATAATGAATCTCTAGAATCTAGGATATAAAGAGGCATGAATTTGATCAATTTTTATATTTTGGTACATCTTTATTTTAAGGGACTCCAATATCTCAAAATACCCCTTAATTTTGATTGAATTAGATTCTTATTAACTTCCATATTTGTTGGGAAAAATACCTCAAGGTATCATTGAAGCATTTTTGAGGTGATTGTGTTTATTGACAAAGTGGGCCTCCGTGTTGTGTTTGTTGACAAAGTAGACCACGATGTACAAATTTCTTGACAAAGGGGGTTTACATGGTGAGTTGTAAATTTCAATGGATGTTGTCCATAATCCATGATTTATTAAAGAACCTCAATAAATAAATGGATGATCTGGAGGTGGTACAAAAATACCAGATACAAGGTGGCACTGTTTTCTAGTATTTGCCAAATTTTTTGGCCTGAAAAATCAGAAAATGGAGAAATGTGTTTTTGGATAAGGGACTTGTGTGCCGGTGTCTTGGAATCTTGTAAAGTTGTGTGCCATATGTTTTTCAATATCATAACATTAAAATATGGAAAAGGAAAGAGGGGCACATGTGTTTTGGTTTGGTTGTGCAAGTGACTAGGGAAACAGAGGCTCGGGAAGCTGTCCTTGCACGCTGAGAGGATACTTGTGCACCGGCACTAAGGGTACCCAAAATGCCTATAAATAGAGGGCTACCCCTCCTCATTCTTTTATAGAGTTCAACACATAGGAAAAATAAGATATATAGTCACACAGGTGGTTCAGTCACGCAATTCTTGGTTTGGTCACACAAGTATAAAGATACTCAGAAGTTGCACGCCCTTTGATAGTTGTGTGCCAATATTGGTTTGTGCATAAACGGGTGTGAGTCTCCCAAGTTCAGAGTTTAAGAAGGGGGTTTCATGGAAGTGGTTTGGTGAAACTTGCATGCCAGGTTTGGGGAAGCACTCCAAAGCATAGAGAATCGCGCCAACCATAGAGAAGCACTCCAGTTATTCTAGGGTTGTGAGAATGTTGGAATATTTCCTTGTATATCCTTGGTAAAGTTGTATTCATTTGTGGATGAAAGTGTAACTTCAATAGAGAAACTACATATAGAGGAAGATGCATTCATTTGTGATAATTAAGGGACCTAAAAGTCTTTAAACTATGAGTGGATCTTATGAATAAGTAGTGAGAACACTTCTGTTGAGAGAGAAATGAACTTTCATATTGTGAGTGGTTGTAAACCAGGAGGGATAGTGAGTCCACTCCGAACTTTATAAACAGAAGTGCACTTTTAGTGGATTTTGTACATCATCACATTGCCAGTGTATTCTCTTTGGATGTAGCCTAGTGAGGATGAACCAAGTAGAAATTGATGTTTCCTTTGCATGATTTAGTTTATGTTTATACATTGCTACATGAAAGAGAGAGAAGAGTGTTTTCTTTAATAGTGAAATAAGATCAATAGGGGAAGTTGTTTTAATCTGTCGTACCTTGATTCACCCCCCCCCATCAGGGTATCTAACCTAGTGGATATAACATTATTCTTCCTTTCACTTGTAGAGTGAACTGGATATCATGATATCTCAAATATTTTTTGTCGAGCTTTCTCTTGGAATAACTCTTAGAGATGAGATGACATTTTTAGGCATCTTCACCCTCATTAATTTTCTATAGACCATTATACATAGATGAAAACATGATTCAATATATATATATATATATTGTCATATAAATGCTTCTTGCACTTATTTTTATCCACATTTTTTTCTCCCATAGGGGGGTGAATGGGAATTTGGGTTCTTGTATGAAAATAATCCTTTCTTTTTGTAGTACAATAATCAAGTGCATGTACCAATTTTAAAGGTTTTAGAAAATCATGATATTTTATTTACCCAATGTTGATCATGATGAGATTAAATTTTTGGAGGAAATTATATTTTATATACAATAATAAACTAAAAAAATTAGTATATATCTTGATTACAAATATTACTAAATAATTAATCATTAACTATCTCCCAGTATTTTATTAAATTCTAGAATCCCTCACTAATAGATTAAGAATAATCAACATAGTTAATATTATAGTGGAATGGATCCTTAAAAAATATCATCATAGTCTAATAAATGGATATTACACTAGTAATAGATCACCAGGGATGTTTTTTTGATGGACATAGAAATTAACTCATGGATCCATGTTCTATCAGGTGAAGCCATAAATTTTAAATATTGAAACATTTATTTACTCAACATTATGCCTATAAAGTTGCAGAAATATAGGTATGAATACCGATTTACTTCCAAATTTAGTTAATTCAACCAACCCCATTCATAAGATTCCCCAATAGTAATATGTACCCTCAATTAGGGATGTCAAGAACCTAAAACATAAGGTTTTTTTACACACTACATTGATCTAAGACATTATGAGCTAATATTTCATTTCTTGAATGGTTTTAAAATTTTGGTATAGGCCATAGAACTATTTTTATACCATATACAAATGGTTCTATGAACCATGGGGTCTTATTCCATTGTTATAGGACTACACCAATAGTTTATATTGAAACATTGTTATAGCCTATGGGCAATTCTGAATACCTATTGTTTTCATTGAACCATTGGTATAGATATATACCAATGGTTTACTAAACCATGGGTATAACTTTCTCTCCCCCATCAAGGTTATAAAAATATTTTATATTATAACTATTAGTATATATATATTCCAACAATTTAAAAAACATTGTATATATTTATCTCCCCATCTAGCACCACATTTCATCTAGTAACTCCAAAAAAATCCATAATAGAGCCCTTAAAAAATACCAAACACAATAAACTTTCCTTGAAATATATATATTTTATAATTATTATTTAACCAACTAAGTACTTATCAATATTTTTAAATGAATTTACAATACTATGACATAAATATATAATCTATAAAATTGACAATTTTTTTTCATTAAACACTATCCACAAATTTTTCTCTTTACTATCAAATCAAAAATAAAGGAGATCAATATCTACTTCAACACCACCACTGGAAACATAATCATCACTAGCATCATGAACATTCAAACCATCATCATCATTTTGAGCACCAAAATTGTCTTCTTCAACATTATTATCGTCATTATGAGTGTTATCATCTCAAACACCACTTGGAACCTCATTTCCATTACCCAGTACATCATATAAACAGTACATTGTTTCCAAGCATGAATTGAAAACTATATCAACCACTAATGTAAGTGATGGATATAAATCAATACCATATTTCAGGAACTTCTTGGTAACCATTTTACCTTTTTCACACTATTATATAGATATTTTTTCCCTAAACTACTTCTACATGAGAATTTTTCAGCTCAATACTATCATAGATGTTAGAGGTTCTCATGAGGGATAAAACCAAGTGGGGGAGATTCTATTCTCATGTCGACATCAGAATCTCCCCTAGTGGTCATCACCTAGTAGCTATTTAAAATTTTTATTTTTCCTGAAGTTCTTCATCTTATTTCTTATCAAGGGCCTCCAAGGGACATTATTTAAAATATAATAACATATTAAATTATTAATTACACATAAAAATTTGATATATTATTAAAAGGACTGAAAATATTTTATTGAATTTTTTTCATTTACAATAGTACCATCTTTTCTCATCCTACTCAAGAAAATCAATTTTTCTCGAGGTGGAAAAACTTCAATTCTTAGTGTTTCTAAATCAAAATGAAATTGATTAGTAGAAAACCAAATTATTGAAAAATATAAAATTGCTAAAAAAATTAATTCAATTAAATTTTAATTAAATTTGATTACTATGGTGGAGGTATATTCTTTTTTTTTTATTAAAACTTTTAGTGAATTGAGTTGTATTGGATCATTATTATAGTATTAATCATTTTAATTTATTTTGTATTAATTTAACTTGGATTGAGTTATATTAGTTTAAAGAAAAATTTATTAGTATTGTTTAGTACATTTATTTTAAGATGAATTTAGTGTGGTTCAAGTATTATCAATTTGGTTCATTATATATTATTTCGGTTTGTTTTATTTCAACTCATTAAATTCATTGTGATTTGGTTCATTTACCTTTTGTTTATTTTAGAAAAACTCAATTTAACTAATTTTTGATTAGTTTACATTTAATTGATATATTTTACATTATTTTCATTCAATTTAAATAAAAATATATTAATTTATTTTTATAATTTTTATGGTAGGATAGTTCTTGTCAGATCAGTTCGACATAATTAGGTTATTTTTGGGTTATTTCAATTTCATCCATTTATTTTAATTGGGTATTGTTATATTAGAAAAAGAATCAGGCATTGGTTTATATCATGTATGGTTTTATTTCATATAAATTGATTAATCTCAATTTAGTTTTGTTTAATATTTTTTTGGTTTATACAGTTTGGTTTGGTCCAACTCATTTTTGTGTGGGTTTTATTGGACATGATTGGTTCAATTTTGATTATATAATGATTATTTGGTTTGAATAGGATTGATTATACTTGGTCATTTTGGGTAATAGTATATTATTCACATTATGGTTTGGTTGGTTATGTACATTTTGATTCTATTCCATTAATTTCAATTAATATATATTTACTTGTTTTTAATAAATATTTGGTTTCATTCTATTATATTAGATCCTAGTAAAACATATTTAGTCATAAAAAGGATCTAGAACTTCTCTTCCACCTGTATTGTAGTGTGACCCAAAGTGTGCATATACTTCCAAGAATCCTTGTTATTTTTTCTTTCTAAAACATTCTGAAAACAAATATTCAGTAAAATTAATAATAAATACACTTTTAATACAAACCATTAAAGTTTAGGAATTTCTTAAACTCATTAATCTTCCAATAAACACTCATTTCTTGGTACGGATTAGTTGAAAAATCATTAAAGATTGGTACATACTCTAACTCAGTTCCAAATCTACTATTCTAATACACATATAAATCATGTTTATATGATCACCACAATTCTCTAAGTTCTATAAATCATTCCACCTTCACAACTTTCACATTGGTAAAATTAAATTAAAAGTATGAACATGTTAATTCATATAAATAAAATTATAATATAGATTTCAATTTTAAAAAAAATTCCATATCATCTCACATGAATTATTTTTGATTTGGTTACTCATATGCCTCAATGAGACTGGTTTCACTAAAATGATATTTCTATACTTGGATAATGATTCTATGAAGCATCTAAATTATCTATAATTTTTACTTACAATTTCATGATCTTAATGGTGATATACAATTATTTATATCTATTGATTCTAGGATTCAAGCATATAGGTTCACCGATATCGCCTACTTGAATATACAACGGTATAAGGTAAAAAGTAGAATTAATTAATATTTCAAATGAAAAAAATTATATGATATAATTTTACACACTTATAAACATAAACCTGATATAGGCTTATCATTATGCTCTGATGGATCAATGGGATGTTTTTCATTGGTAGTAGATGAAGTATTTTCTTGTTCCAATGCATATTATGGGTCATCTACATGTGGTGGAGATGAAGCTAGTAGAGAACAATCTTTAGATCCTAGATGGATAGGTGTAGAAAATAGAGGAGATGAAAACATGGTAGGATAAATATATAAGGGATAGGGATACATTATTGGATATTCAAATGTTATATGTGACATAATGTTTACATAAGATAATGATGGATTTATAACTAGGAGAATCCATGTAGGATCAAGTTGAGGATAAAAAGGTGTGGTATATGGGATGTTTACTTGTGGGTTTGGGTGTCAACGGGTATAATGGGTTCTTCATGTATCTCTAGTAACAGCCCTGTTGGATTATCCGTACTGATGACCCCTTCCCTTAGGATAAGTAGAATTAAATTTTGGTTCATATTAATATCCCTAAAAGAAAATTGATAAATAATAATAGCATGACACTAAATGTTACCCAAAAGTAAAATATTACAATTACTATACTCACATAGGGAACTATAAGAGGAAACCCTAGGTTGTATATTCTTCTATCATTGTCATATATTCCCTTCATTTTAATTTATTCAATATCATTGATAATATTTATAATAATGAAATTTAAATTTGTAGAAATTGTTTTGAAATATTATTCATAAAAATTAGAAGTCAAAAAAGACATAAATAATATGATAACATGTTTTAGAAATGTTATTTTAAAACCATGTTATAAATGTTTTATAAACAAGTTTTAAAACATATTTTATGAATCCAAATAAATATAATTAAATGGAATGAAAAAAAACTAAAAAACATACTATTCCAAATTGAAAACAAATTTATGTAATTACTGTATTTAAAAATTGATAATCTCATATCAATATAAACAAAATAATCCATCAACATATATGGTTGTTACTATATATTACTCAAAACTACTTTAAGTTCTATATTAGTTCCCATAATTGAAAATTTCATTCACCAAATATAATATTTTTATTAACACCAATGGGGTCATCCATGGTGTCAATTTTGTCCCCACCATCATCAAAAAACATATCTTGTGATTACTTCAATAATGAAACCATAATTTGGTCACATAGAAACATTCATATAAAAAAATTTCCCATTGATGCCAAAATATATCATTTATCCATATCTTGGAATGAATTCATGTTAATAACTCTAAATTCACAATCATGAATAAATTTTCCATGTTGAATAATTGAATCAAACCATTTTCATTTAATCATAGTGACTCAACCATGAGAGCAGTAATCCTATAAAAGTAATTTCTCAACAAATCTATAATTAAATACATTTTCATAACATGTCCTACTATATAATGAACTAGAATATCAGTCCATTGTTGTTGTTAACAAAGCAACATCATGTTATGTTCTCATATTCACCGCTCTGTCTGTTGTAACAAATTTATACCCATTTATTGTTAATGATTTTTATTCAAGAACCAAATAATTGGGATCAAAAGACAAAACTTATAATTATGGAGAGGAAGGGTCCATATTTAAACTTAATACCTTAAATATATATTAATTATATGATTAAATGAATTTCTATATTTTAAAGTTATTAAATTAATAGTAATACCTATGATTTCAATTAAGCGGTAAACTATTTACTATGAAAATCCGTTCTCATTCTCCGGTTACTATGTTACATCCTTATACTTATGGTTTCACCATAGTAATTTGACTTGATTATTTGACTTGTTATATAAAACATTTTTAATACTGTCCAATATTTTCACCAAATAATACCCATAAGAGAGATCATCTTCCAGCTATACCACCTATGAATTAAGTATATATGAGGGATATGGAATTTACATCCTTAAGAGGGATATATTGAATAAATTATGTACTATTGTAATGGTTGTTTGAAGTTCTATTCAATAGTCCATAGCTTCAATGTTATTGAGAATCTCAAATGGGTAGATATACCTAGGACATAAAATTCATTTTTCCCAAATATCATGACTCTCTTCTGTGATGATATATAGTGGAACAAT
Organism: Viscum album; assembly: GCA_963277665.1. Lineage (NCBI taxonomy): Eukaryota > Viridiplantae > Streptophyta > Magnoliopsida > Santalales > Viscaceae > Viscum > Viscum album. The sequence continues at coordinate 903,066,469 of OY728166.1, read as the reverse complement.
TTACATCTGACTTTAAAATCCATGTCTCATCAATGATTTTAAGCATAGATCTTTTTTCAACATTAAGAATTCCTCGGTGGGTCGTATAATAGTATTGAACATTTTTACCATTTACTCTATCAAGATCCATCCCTCCAGAGGTACCCCTATTGGGTTGGTAATGAAGGAAGAGAGATGATGACCACTGATTCTTGCCTCTAGTGGGACCTGAGTTGGAAACTACCACCATGGGTATAAAAATCTCACAAATGAGGGGAATTAACCTCTATAATAGAAGGATTGGGAGATAACTGATATCAAATGAAATAAACTACATGTAACAATACAAAAGGAATCCAAACTATCTCACCATGAATATTTAAATAAATAACACATAGTTAAAAGTATCTAAAATAATTACCCAAAGTGAAAAGGATAAGGTATCAAAACAACACCAACCCAAATATCTAATATATGAATGTACAAAAAAGTTCATAAATTCCTCCTATAAACCTGAAATAATTATATATTTAGGGTGATCATACAACTATACTTGGTAATGGGAATACCAAAGTCTTCTGTGGACAGGTGAAAAAGGGAATATTTTTATATCCATGAGAAAATAGTTGAACCAACAATGCTTAAGTAGGTTATCTAGACAATATTATCATATCTAATACATGATCAATAAATAGGTAATCTAAGTATAATAACATAATAAGGTGATTATCGATAAATGGGACCCCACACCACTTTACCACCGTGTTTTTTCTATCACATCCCAATTTCACACATCCCGAAACTCCCATATAATCTATGCATCACATAATGATTATGATCTAGTGTAAAACTAGCCATAACTATCCCATATAAAAAACTAGGGCCAACACATCACATCACATCTTTCCCGATGGAACTTGGGCCAAAACCTCCCATGAAGACTCCAAGTCTGTCACATCCTATCCCATTTATAACTGTAATAGTATATTTTCATGAACATAAAGGATATAAACCTCATTCCCTCATTTACCATGTATGAACCACACCATAATCCATCTCATAAATAATCACTACAGTATAGTTTTGGATTCTGGCTATCACATCATATCTCATCACCATTCTTTCACTTTTGTCTTCTAGACATCACAACCCCTTCATATATAACACTCATGGATGAGAGAGGAGAGAAAGTGTGGGTATCCAACTACCCATCCTCACCATCAATATTTTTGGAAAACACCCCCAAAATATCAAGGTGTCAACATATGGTGCATAATGTGGGTAGGTTGCCTATAGAAATCATATGTAAAATACATGGTACATATATATAGCCAAACATGCAAAATCAACCTATGGGTTCACAAAAATTGAAAAATTCTAACTCAAAACATTACTTACCTACCTCACAAAATTTTCCACATCCACTACCACCAAAAAATGAATAAAACAAAATGACAAAACACAATCCCCAAACCACGTTTCATCTTATTTACCAATTTAATCCATTTTTAGATTTTTTTTATTACCAACCAATTGCTTTCATTAATCATTTCATTTTATAGCCCATATAATTTCACATTAAGAAAGAACCATTTAATTAATAATTCCCATTTTAATTTAATGTTAATTATCCATTGTTTTGTCTCTCATAGAATGTGTTCTCTAGTTTGGAATCATTACTTAGTGAAGGTTTCCATTGGATTTATTTAAAGAACCAGAAACATCCAACAGTTCTTTGTACAAACGGATCTGATTTCCAAAGGTATGTGTTCATTAGGTTTAGACCTATGATACTTAAGAACAAACATTGGTCGAGAGGATGGGATGTCAAACTCATGACACCCTTTTGTGGGGAATTATTTCTTACTCTAGGACTCTCTTATAGATTTAAAATATTTTCATGAATAATTATTTATTTAAGAAGTATAACATATGTTTCACTGGAAATTTGTAATCAATTATTAGCATGTGTGAAATTTAGAATCATCTGTATGTATTCTTGGTTCTTCATTAATGGATACATTTGTATGTATTCGAGGTTTTCCATTAATGGTATCCTCTAATATTCTATTTAGAGGTTCTTTTAACCTTTGATATGATAATACTGGTTTTTAAGCCACTCATGGGGGAAATCTAGAATTTATTGTCATGCAGGAAGAAAAAATTTTGTTTTAATGTTGGGATCATACCTATAAATGGGTACCTATGTATCCTTGTGAACAGAATCAGAACCATCATATTCAGGTGCCACTTAATGGGACACATCATACCTTTTAAGGTCATGTGATGAGGACCTAACAATACAATTTAATGTCATGTGGTCAGTACATCTAATTGGAAGTTGGTTAGTTAAAGCTTGGTTTGGGACTTATTCATAAGTATCCTGTAACACCCCAAGTTTCCACGGTATGTTTCCCTTTCAATATTTCAATAGCTTTCATTGTACGCAACTTCGAGATTTTAACACACCGTGACCAATCAAACTAGCCATTATGAATAGTAATACCCACCTTTTGAAATTTTATAAATTTTATTTTTCAAAATGGACATCATTTTTTAAGTTGGAATATTAAAATTATCTTAGTGTGAATTTTTGGTATTTTTTTGAAAACATTCAATTTTTGATGAATAGTGAAAAACACTATGTTATTGGTTAAAACCAGCTTTGTATTTAAATAATTGTTTATTTTATTTAAATTTATTTTAGTTCAAAATAGATACATAATACCTATATAATTTCAATGTAATTAATTGGATTCATTTTATAATAAGTTTAGATATATAAAAATTTTATTGAACTTTTTACTGTCTTTTACCCACCTCCTAGGAGCATTTACAAATTTGCATAAAACGTAATTTTACCGCTTCTCTAAGTTGAATTTCAAAAATAATAGAGACATGGTAAATATCATTAAGTAAAATGTGTTTCAATAAGACGAAAATAATTTTTGGTGAATAGTAACTTTTGACATTTATTTACCACATTTAAAAGTAAATAGGGTAATTAAGGGTTAAAATGATATCATAATTACCCTTACATGTTTCCTAATTCTATTGAATAAGTATAATTCGACCAAAAACAACCTTAGGAAAAATATATGACCCCCTTTGGTCCACTTGGATTAGATTAGGACATTTATTATTATTTTATTTAAAGATGAGTTAAATCAGTTAAATTTAAAGTTTAATAACTAAACCAATTTTAATATAAAGTTACACACAATATAAATTCGACTATAAATATTAATTAGAAATCTAAACATATTTTATACATAATGGTTTTTTATTTATAATTTTTAGACATTAAATAATTTAATTTATTTATCAAACAATGTTGATGCAGTATTTTCCTTAATAATGAAATATAAAAATAATTGATGTTATAAATATCCTAATAAATGTAAATTGAGACTTATGATAAATTAAACTAATTTTATACATTAATATGACATGTTAGGGTTGGTTAAATAAATTATATTCGAAGTGATAAAGTTTTAATGGCTTTAAAAAAATCAAATACTAAATAGTATCAAAATTGACATAATTGAGGTTTTAAAGAAAATACTATATTATTAATTGATATAATATTCCTAAATATCTAAGGCTAGGACAAAGGACTTGGATAAGGTTATATATATTAATAATGAATCACATGGGGTTCTCTTTTCTTGGTATAGTATGTTTATTAACCATATAATATAAAAATACAAAGAGACATGGTAAATGTCAAACTATTTAACTAAGAGTTAAATCTAAAAGATATAGTTAATATGGTAACCTAAACCTCTACAAAACCTATTGGTTGAGAGGTTTTCAAACCACCCCCACCGTATCCTATAAATAAATAATTTTTGAGCCATTAGAAACCGAAAATTATTTTATTATAAAACAATATATCAAGCTTTTCCTAAAGTGCCCCTCACCTCTCTTATAAAAGGGTACTTCCACTTCTCTTAATTTCACACCTCCAAAGCCATTTGGCTCGGCCAAAACCTGCCCATGAAGCCAAAATAAGGAGCATTTTTGATCAAATCAAAAAGAAGAACTCGAAGAAGAGGTAAATATTTCATCACCTCATTCAAGTTCTTTTCTTCTTCCACTTCCTCTTTCTTTGTTGTTTCCATTATAAAATAATAAATCCAGTATATAATATAGACTATTATTTTATTATAAAAATGTTTCAACCATATTCATTATTATATCCATCATATGAAGGACAAAGTCATCATACGTGCATACGTACAGCTTACCTTCTCCACGTCGTGGTGTAGTTTGTTATTCAAACACTACATTATTTGGATGGGTGTAATAATGAGTATAACTAATTTACATAATAAATATAACATGTTAATGATTCTGTATATATGATATACCATCCAATTACATATTATTTTGCCATCAATATAATGATATTTTCACTCGTGCATACGTACAGATTACCATCTCCACGAATGCGATGAGATTCATTCCCCATCATAATCATTCAAGAATAATTTTCATTTTATGATTACAAATAAAGTTTAAGAACTAAATATAATTCTGGATATGAATAAAATACATCCTATCCATAACAAATAAGTCTTACGTAACCGATCATATAAAGAAAAAAGGATCAGTTAACACCCGAAATGATGATACTACTAAAATATTATTAACAAAGCAATATAATAAGATCTTATATAATATCATAATTATGTATATTATTATTATATAAGTTAATGAAAATGTTTTAACTATTATACAGGTGGTTAACATACCATCGACTAAGGAAAAGTACAAGGTAAGGGTTAATTTCAAAATCTCTTTATTATTCGAGGTTGTTTTTACGTAAGTATCTATTGGGACCTCTTTATCATCCACATCCATGTTTCTTAGAAATGTATTTAAAAACATTTTTAATATTTACTAGACTATAGGTTAAAGTCATTTATACCCTTTTTTGAATTTTATAAAATGGTTTTAAAGTAATATTTCTGTCGTTTTCCAAACATGGTACTTTATGACCTTTTCGACAAAATTAATGTAAGAATGTCTTTTTTTAACTTATACAGCGGGTGTGAATATTTTCTGCCATTATAACATCATCAAAGCTTCCCATAAAAGCTTATAAAAATATTTTCCAAATAAATGTTTTCTTTTATAATTAGGTGAATTTTTAATGATTTCAAAATAGAGAGAGATATTTCTCTACAAAAATTTTGGATTTCATTTATGTCAACATCCTTTGAGGGATTTTAAGCTTGTTTGAAGTTGATTTATTATGATAAAAATCTTCCATATTGAATTGAATGTTTTTTGATATGTTTGACTGTGTATGTTTTATTTTTACACCATTCATGGTTTATGGATAAATTATTGACATTTCATATGGTAGTTTTAAAATGAATGTTTATGTTATGCTTAAACCTTTTCATATGAGGAATTCATTGGCCTTAGAAAGTGATGGGTGGAGCCTGCTATAGCTCCTCGATGCATCGGTAGGTCTCATGAGACAAACTAGTGTCTTGGCACAAGGCCTTGAAAAAAGCTTATTTGTAGTCATTCCACAAGTCCTTGACTATGTGGTTATGAAGTCTGGCATTATGCATTCCATCATTATGAAAGTTTCTTTTGATATTGTATGTGATTATTCGACTAGTAGAATATCCATGTGAATAATTAAATGGAATAAATTGATTTTATCTTTTCTATATTATGTTGATGTTTAAGTTTAAAAATCTTTTGTTTTATTATTATACATTGCCTTAAATGTTTATTCTTATTTATGAAAGTTTCTTCTATATTGTTATCCTTAATGAGCATATGATCTCACCCCTTTCTATGTCTTATTTTTTCCAGGATGTAAAGAAATATTTTATGGTTGACCTATAGGGATAGGATAAGGATATAAGTGTGGTCAATGGGGAAAAAACTTTGATGATGTTATTATTTCATGATGTAATGTAAAACTTATGAATGTATCTAGTACTTCTAAGGCTACTAAACTGATCGGTCTTTCAGGAAATGATTCCTTGTATCATGCCAATGTTATGTAATAATTTACTGACTCTGGGTAACTGGGGTCAGAGAATTACAGTTGGTATCATAGGATGTTTAGTACAAACCTTGGAAACTAGATTTAGATAAACTCTGATTATAGTACATTACCCTAAGATAGACATTAAGGATTGGTATAAAAGAACTTCCAATAATTTTAATAATGTAGAGATTTTGTTTATTTTCGAAAAAATAAATCCATGTCTGGATACAAGTAGGTGGAGGTGGCTTTGGAACAGATGTACCTAGGATTGAAAACATCGATAAGGAGATTCGGTCTTGACCTGGGGTATCCTGGTACACAACAACGGGCCTTTCTGCACTCTTTGTTACGACACTCCTGGGGTATATGCTTAGGATAATTCAAATTTTCTTCACAAACCATTATGAAGGATTTATGAGTATATACCTCCTCAGAGAAAACATTTTTTTATTATTATGGATTATATCCATAAATTGTTCAATTTAGGTTAAGTGTTTTACAAGTTTGGAATTATGTATTGTAATTCATAAACTAATCTAGTGTATTCCACTGTTTAGAAATGGCGCCTAGTGGAAGGAATGGAAACTGTATCAACGCACGTAATCCATGTAGGGATTTCAATACTACTCAAGATAATTATAGTGGAGCTGGTGATACAACTGGTGTTGATCAGCTTATCACCGTACTAGGACAACACACTCAGGTTATGAATAATAACCTTACCCATGTGGAGCACCCTGATCCACAACGTAGAGGATCAATGTTAGAATGGTTCATGAGGAAACAACAACCAACATTCAATGGTATTACAAATCTGTAAGAACTCGGATCTTAATTTCAGGTATGTTTTTCCTTTTCTGGTCGTTTTTTAGAAAAAGAGAAAATTTTGGAAATTTTTAAAGTACACGTCGTGTACCTTGTTGCCACATGAGGCCGTGTGCTGGCAATGTCTGGGCCACACACACGGTGTGTAGGGGCGATGTGGAGGCCACTTAAAGCGGAGTACGGAAAGACCAAGTACAGGCCATGTACCCCAAAAGTACACGTCCTGTAATTTCTTTTTTTCATTAAACGGATCGGGGTTGCGCCTAATCGACAGAAACACCTTCTTCTCCAGGTTCTTCAACTGGGAGTGTCTGTACGGCCGTGAACATCCTCCGAGACCCTGAGCCTCCATCTATTTCATGAATAGGTCGTCATCAATTGCGTTGGAACTACATCGGTGATCTCTTCCTTCTTCTTGAGTTTAATTCCATGACTTTTCCTCTTTCTAGAGATATCATGGGTTGAAAGTTTTGTGCGTTTTCATAGATCTACGCCATTCTAGGGAGAATAAAGCCTTTTGGTTCAAGTATTTTGATCTCCTAGAACCAAGGTAGCTGGTTTGTGCCTTTCCTTTTGAATTATTTGTTTTTTATGTGAAATTTCCACCAATACCCGTGAACGGGGTATTGCGTGTTTACCGTTTTGACCCTTTTGTTTTCCAGCCTTACTTGTATGCTTTTGTGGAGGTAACTTGATCATGTTTGAGGAAAATTTGTGTGCTTGGATGTTTTTGCCATGCCTTTTTCATGTTATGACCTTTGGTTTTGTTAGCTTTTGGTCGTTATACCTGTTTTCCATGCCTTGTGACTGTAGGATGGAATGATTTTATTGACATGCTTGTTGTTCTATAGAATGGTTATCCAAGTAGCTCTATAGGTGTACTTTGGCCTTATAGCATTATTATGCACTGACTGGCATGGGACTGTGAGAACCTGGTGCTATAGACTATAAGGGATAGACCGAGTGAGCTTCCCATAGAGTCTTGGATATTATAGAATACAAGAGGGTAGACCGAGTGAGATTCCTCAGAGAGTATTGGTTATTATACACTACAGGGGATAGACCGAGTGAGATTCCCAGAGAGTCTTGGATATTATAGACTATAGGAGGGTAGACTGAGTGAGATTCCTCAGAGAGTCTTTACTTGTTTTAATTTCCTTAAACCATTCCAGTCTAGAGGAGTAATTGACCGAGCAAGCGTCCTCAAAGATTCTGTGATAGACCTGAGACTATAGAAGTAATTGACTAAGTGAGCTTCCTCAAAGTGTTTATAGACCTCAGGGCTATAAGAGCATTAGACTGTGTGATCTTCCTCAAAGAGTCCCTGACTACCGTAGACTATAAGGGGAATTGATCGAGCGCTCTTCCCCAGATAATCTTATAATTTCGTATGACCAAACTAGAGGGGTTAGGCTAAGTGCACTACCCAGTGGGTTGTTGGTACTTCATCGATAAGACCAGAGGGGTTGGCTGCGAGTACATCCCAAAGGGGTTCCTATTGTGGTTAGTTGTTTACTTAACTGCTACTTGTTGTTCTGTGGTTTGATTACTGTTGTATATCATCCTGTTATTGCTTGCTGATTACTACCTATTGTTTACTATTAATGTTCACTGCTTACTGTACTATTACCTGCCATATGCTCACTGACTATTAAGCACAAATCTTCAGGTGGTTTCCTACTAGGATTTAGTCTCACACCCTCTTTGGGTCCTACTTTTGGGCCCAAACAGACTATGTTGTTGCAGGTATAGAAAAGGGAAAGCACCCTTCTACTTCTGGTACTTGATTTCTTTGGAGTAGGAGAGTAGGGACCAATCTTAGGCTTGCGATGCTGAGGAGCTTTTTACCTTTTCTTTTGTACTTTTTTTGGTAATGTTTGAATTTCCCGCATTGTGACCTGTTTGGCTGTTTTCCTAGATATGTGTCATGCATCATTTCATATATACATATGTGCTCTAGTGGTTTATTGTTTTAGTCTTCCACTGTTTACTTGTGCATTGATGTAGAATATTTACTGCTTCTGATATTCCATGTTTTGCTTACTTCTGCTGCGTACTCTGCCAATGAGGGTATAGTTTCCCTACTATCACACCCAAGGCCCTCGCTACTAGTTGGAATCCTCTGGCGTTTGGGGAAATTCTCTTGAGGCCATGTTACCAACCGGGTATGGGGCGCCTCTGGGTGGCTTCCAGAACCAGGACGTTACAAAGTGGTCTCAAAGGGAGGATTCGATCCTCCGACCTCTGGGTTATGGGCCCACATGAATCGTAACTTGGTGGATACTTAACTTGTTTCCCTTGTATATGCTATGTAATAGATGCCAAACTTTTGTTCACGGGGAGTATAGGCCCTCACGGATCGGAATATGGCACCTTCATGTTTGTTTTTCAGTGTTTTCTGGGATTCGGTGCAGTTTCTGAGCTACAGCCCGGAAAAACCCAGAATACATGGCGTGTACTTGACTACACGCCATGTAGTTTTATACCGTCTCACTGATTGTGTGAGCAGAAACATGGGGTGGTGAAAAAGTCTTCAGAAACACGCTGTGTACAATCGTTAGACGTCGTGTAGTAGTGAGTCGTGTACCCGGCCGTGTCACTAACAACGCGAGTTGGGGAATTTCATGTAGTACACATCGTGTTGGGTACGAACACACTGTGAAGTATTATTCTGGGTACCCAGTCATGTCACGAACAACACGGGACAGTGTTATGTCTCTTATACACGCCGTGTTTGTTCAGAACATACCATGTAAGAGTCAGCCCTGTAGCCGGCCATGTAACTAAAAACATGGTTCGCTGAAACCTTGTCTAGTACACGCCAGGTCCTTAGTGAACACGTCTTGTAGTCTAAGGTTAAGAGGACCATGTAAGTTAGCCATATAAAGAGACTCGGGCAGGGGAATGGAGATGAAGTACACACCGTGTGTGGGGGCAACACGCTGTGTAGTCTGGGGTGTTACATGACCAAAGGTGGAAGAAGTACATGCCCATGTGAATGGCCTTAAGGAGCACGTCTTGTAGTGTTTATACATGTCATGTAGTTGTGTTTAGTGAAACGTGAGTGTTTCTTCCTCTTGTCCCCATTTTTACTCTTGTGTTCTCTATCCTTGATAATCCTGATCTAAGGTTTGCTTTTGATATTTCAGATCTATTCCTCTGAGACGTCCTCCGGGCATATGCCAGCTATCAGACAGTGATCAGACACCGGATATGGTTGATCAGAACCTCCCGCAGATCCTCTTATTGTTCCAGACTCAGCACCAATAGTTATACCTGTTGCAGGTGTCGATGCGCAGTTCAGGGAGGACAACCTGAGGATGATGTAGACCTTTTAGGGAGTTCCACCTCCTGCCCCGTTGATGGATGAGTTTACGTGGTTTTTCCAAAAGTATAATCCTCCTAATTTCTCACGGGATGGAGGACCCCAGGCTGCAGAGTCATGGCTAGAGGCCACACTGATGATATTCTATCATTTGGAGATACCTCTAGAGAAAAAGGTAAAGCTGGATAATTATATGCTCTGAGACACTGCCAAGAGGTGGTGGGAGGTGATATCACAGTCAAGGCACCATCAGAGTATGACTTGGGATGAGTTTCAGCACATCTTCTATGATTAATTCTATCCAGATACCTTGAGGGCCAACCGAGCCTGGGATTTTGTGAGTCTTGAGCAGGGTACTCTTTCTGTTATGGAGTAGTCGTCTCGTTTTACTGAGCTGCAGCGCTTCACACCGATTCCATTAGGTGATGAGTTTTTACTTGATAGGAAGTTTGAGGATGGTATCAGGCAGGAGATCCATTCTCAGGTGAGTATCTTTAGGTTTACTTCGATATCCTCGATCGTCATCCAGGCGCTGAACACTAAGCACAATCTGAGAGATTCTAGAGCATTGAGCCAGGGCAGTTCGACATCCAGAGTCAGTGTTCCTTCTACTGATAGCAGGAAGCGCCGTAGGGAGTCATCTCAAGGAGATCAGGGTAGGCGGAATGTATCTTTGGGTATCCAGGTTGTATGCTACCAGTGTGGTATGAGTGGGAATACTAGGCCTCAGTGTCAGAGAGACCCGATGAAGTGCCGATCTTGAGGCAAGATGGGCCATCTTCAGCATTTTTGTCAGATCTTCTCGCCTACAGCTAGTGGTAGGGGTTCTTCTATGACACCGCATATATGAGATGTATTTCTAGTTTCTCACCAGTCTGGGAACTGGAGTTCTTTCGGCTGTTCGGGCTGAGTTGGAGGTCTTGGTCGTGGTGGTCATTCCTCAGGTTACTAGTGACAACAGAGTGGATGAGCTCAGAGTGGTCAGCCAGGGGCATAGGGCAGCAATACAGGCCAGACTTTCACCATGGAGCATACCCTTCAGGAGCAGGATCCTAACCCTTCTACAGTTCTAGGTACGATCTTAGTAGCCTCCATTTTTTCTTTAACTCTTTTTGATACTGGTGCTTCGCATAACTTCATCTCTATTACTGTTATGGAGAGCCTTGGGCTCTGTACCATTTCTTCTGATGACATGTTGAATCTCGATACACTATTGGGAATGAGGACGTCTAGTATACGTCAGTGCATAGAGTTCCATCTTGAGGTTACAGGGTGTCACTTCTTATGGGACCTCTATGTCTTAGATATGATAGGCTATGATGTCATTCTCGGTATGGACTGGTTAGTTCCCTTCCAGGAATTCATCGATTTCTATCAATGTAGGGTGAGTTTCGTATCACCAGTGGGTGGATATTTTCTCCATAGAGGCGAGGTGGGTTGTCTAGGCAGGTAGAGATAGACCAGAGCATCATGGGCTAGGAGGAGTTACAACCCAGATTTTCAATCTTTATCTGGATGACCAGGGGACTTCAGAGTTAGAATTTCCTCCACTGGTGGATCATTTTAGGGATGTCTTTCCAGAGGACTTTTCAGGTTTGAGTCCAGAGCGTGAGGTATACTTTTCTGTTGAGCTCGTTCCAGGAGCGGAATCGGTGTCCATTCCTCCTTATAGGATGGCTACACCTGAGTTGCAGGAGCTCAAGAAGTAGTTGGAGGAGTTGCAGGCAAAGGGTTTCATCCGACCCAGTACTTCTCCTTGGGGTTCGCCAGTCCTGTTTGTAAAGAAGGCAGATGGCACCCTTAGGCTTTGTGTGGATTATCAGAAGTTTAACCAGTTGACAGTCAGGAACCAATATCCCTTTCTGAGGATTGATGACCTATTTGATCAGCTTCGAGGAGACCGGGTGTTCTCAAAGATTGATTTGAGGTCCGGTTATCATCAGTTTCATGTTAGACCATCAGATATACCCCTTATAGCCTTCAGGAGAAGTTATGGTCTATACGAGTATACGGTCTTTCCATTCAGACTCACGAATGCGCCAACAGTTTTCATGGCACTGATAAACCAAGTGTTCCATCCATACTTGGATTCCTTCATCATGGTCTTCGTGGACGATTTCTTGGTGTACTCTCACACTTGACATGACCATGCTACCCATCTTGAGATCGTTTTTAGTTCACTGAGAGAACATCAGTTATATGCTATTCTCTCGAAATTCCACTTTTGGAGGGATCAAATTCACTTCTGGGTCATGTTATCTCAGAGACAAGAGTGTTTATAGACCCAGAGAAAGTGAGAGCTATAGTTTCCTGGGAGCATCCGAAGAATTTCTTTGAGGTGCGGAGTTTCCTAGGGTAGGATGGATACTACAGGAGTTTCATAGATGACTTTTCACGCCTTACAGCATCACTGATAGGTCTGACCAAGAAATGTGTGAAGTTCTTATGGTCAGATTCATGTGATTTAGCCTTTAAAGAGCTGAAAGGGAGGTTGATGTCAGCACCGATACTAGTCTTTCCAGAGCCGGGAAAGAGCTATAATGTTTAATATGATGCTTCAAGCATCAGGATGGGAGTTTTTCTTATACAGGGAGATGGAGTCGTCGCGTACGGGTCTCGACAGTTGAGGCCACACGAGAGAAACTACCCGACGCACGATCTGGATTTGGAAGATATTGTTCATTCCTTACACTGTTGGAGACATTACCTTCTGGGAGAGCACTTTGTGGTGTTTACCGACCACAAGATTCTCAAGTAAATCTTCACTCAGTGTGATATGAATCTGAGACAGCGTAGGTGGGTCAAGTATCTTTAGTCCTTTAACTTTGAGCTTACCTATACGCCGGGAAAGGGCAACGTAGTGGACGATGCGTTTCATAGAAGAACTCAAATTCAGGCATTTCAGGAGGCCAGTAGTGGGTGGCAGCTTATGTCTCTGTTCTCTGAGATGTATTTGGAGGTGCACGACAAACAGGGGCAGACTTTTCTCTATTCTGTATCTATTACCTCTACCCTTCTTGATCAGGTACGGATGAGACAGCCATCAGACTCAGAAGGCCTAGTCCTATGGGAGAGTGTGTTAGGAGAGGACCCTATTCCTAGATAGACAGTGGGTGAGGATGAGATCTTGCATTTCTAGGGATGTGTATGGGTGCCAGTAGACATACGCGGGGAGATGATGTGGGATTTTCATTCCTCAATTTGGGCAGTTCATCCTGGAGTCACCAAGATGTATCGTGATCTACACCGCCAGTAATGCTGGCCAGGTATGAAGAGATATGTTGTTGGGTTCTTCATGAGATGTTCTACTTTTCAGTAGGTGAAAGCAGATCATCAGTTACCAGCATGGCTTTTACAGTAGTTACCCATTCCCGAATAGAAGTGGAACGATGTCGCGATGGACTCCGTGACTGGTTTACCGAGGTCGCCTCGAGGGGGTGATGTTGTTTGGGTTGTCGTCGACAGGCTTATGAAGGTTTCTGATTTCTTGCCAATCAAGGAGACCTCCAGTGTTGATGAGCTGGGACGGTTTTACATCTGAGAGATTGTACATCTACATGGACTTCCACCCTCTATTGTTTCAGACAGGGATTTTTGTTTTACTTCTCGGTTATGGCGGGGGCTTTAGAAGGATTTGGGTACACAAGTAATTTTGAGTACAGCATACCATCCCCAGATAGATGGCCAGTCTGAGCGTATGATCCAAGTGCTTGAGGATATGCTTCGAGCCTACATTCTACACTTTGGTGGTTCTTGGGAGAAGCATATTCCTCTTGTAGAGTTTGCCTATAACAACATTTTTCAGGAGATCATTCAGATGGAACCTTACAAGTCTTTGTACGGTAGGCCATGTCCATCACCTTTGTGCTGGATGGAGGCAGGATAGGTAGATTTGCTGAGACTATGTCTTATTCAAGAGACCTCATAGCAAATAGAGCTGATTCGGAAGAGGATGACTACATCACAGTCTCGAAAGAAATCTTATGCTGATCAGCGGAGAAGACCTCTGGAGTTTGAGGTCGGGGATCAGGTTTTCTTGTTTGTCACACCGAGGTTGGGACACAAGAGTATTAGAAGAAAGGGTAAGCTTTCACCATGGTACGTCGTGCCGTTTGAGGTGTTGGAGAGAGTTGGGTCGATTGCCTATCAGTTGTAGTTACCTCAGAGGTATCGGGCTATGCACAATTTCTTCCACATTCCTCAGCTCAGATGTTACTTTTAAGACCATCACATGTATTTCAACCTGAGGAGGTTGAGCTCGAATCGGATGCGTCATTTGAGGAGCATCTGATCTGGATTTTCGATCGCAGTACAAAGGTTCTCCGTGGCTGGTCTGTTCCTCTGGTATGGGTGCTATGGCAGCACGGGCGAGTATAGGACGAGACATAGGAGAGGGAGGCCGATGTACGATCGTAGTGGCCGGAGCTATTCAGGGTTTCTTCTTTTACGCCTTGCTAGGGAAATTCAGGAATGAATTTCTTTAAAGGGGGGAGTTTTTAAGAACCCGGATCTTCATTTCATGTATGTTTTTCCTTTTCTGGTCATTTTTGAGAAAAATAGGAAAATCTGAAAATTTTCAAAGTACACATTGTGTACATTATAAGTACACGATGTGTGCCTTGTTGCCACATGCGGTCATATGCTGGCCATGTCCGGGCCACACACACAGTGTGTAGGGGCGATGTGGATGCCACTTAAAGCAGAATATGGAATAGCCAAGTACATGCCATGTAACCCATAAGTACATGTTGTGTACTTTATTTGTTTTTCATTAAACGGGTCGGGGTCGCGCCTAATCAATAGTAACACCTTCTTCTCCAGGTTCTTTGACCAGGAGCGTCTGTACGGCCACAAAAATCCTCATATCCCCTAATCCTTCGTCTATTTGCTGAATCGACAACCGTCGATTGCGTTGAAACCGCAGCGCCGAGCTCTTCCTTCTTCTTGAGTTTCATTCCAGGATTTTCCCTCTTTCTCGAGATATGGTGGGTTGAATTTTTTGTGCGTTTTCATAGATCTACGCCATTTTAGGGAGAATGATTCCTTTTGGTTCAAGTATTTTTATCTCCTAGAACCAAGGTAGGTGGTTTGTGCCTTACCATTCTAAGTCTTTGAGTTTTATGTGCAATTTCCACCAATACCTGTGAATGGGGTATTGCGTGTTTACCATTTTTCCCCTGTTCTTTTCTGGCCTTGCTTGTATGCTTTCGTAGAGGTAATTTGATCATGTTTGAGGAGAATTTCTATGCTTGGATGTTTTTCCCATGCCTTTTCCCTGTTATGACCTTGGGTTTTGTTAGCTTTTGGTCGTTATACTTGTTTTCCATGCCTTGTGACTGTAGGATGGAATGATTTTCTTCACATGCTTGTTGTTCAGTAGAATGGTTAGCCAAGTAGCTCTATAGGTGTACTTAGGCCTTATAGCATTATTATGCACTAACTGTCATGGGACTGTGAGAACCTGGTGCTATAGACTATAAGGGATAGACCGAGTGAGCTTCCCAGAGAGTCTTGGATATTATAGACTACAGGAGGGTAGACTGAGTGAGCTTCCTCAAAGATACTTGGTTATTATAGAATACATGGGATAGACCGATTGAGATTCCAAGAGAGTCTTGGATATTATAGAATACAGGAGGGTAGACCGAGTGAGCTTTCTCAGAGAGTCTTTACTTGTTTGAATTTCCTTAAACCATTCCAGGATAGAGGAGGAATTGACCGAGCGAGCTTCCTCAGAGAGTCTGTGATAGACCTGAGACTATAGGATGAATTGACCGAGTGATCTTACTCAGAGAGTTTCTAGACCACAGGGCTATAATAGTGTTCGACCATGTGATCTTCCTTAGAGAGTCCCGGAATACCCTATACTATAAGGGGAATTGACCGAGCGAGCTTCCCTAGAGAGTCTTATAATTTCATATGACCAAACCAGAGGGGATAGGCTGAGTGCACTGCCCAGAAGGTTGTTGGTACTTCTTGGATAGGACCAGAGGGGTTGGGTGTGAGTACCTCCCATATGGGTTCTTATTGTGGTTAGCTATTTGCTTCACTACTGTTTGTTCTTTTGTGGTTTGATTACTGTTTTATATCATTCTATTACTACTTGCTGATTACTGCTTGTTGTTTACTGTTATTGTTCACTGCTTACTGTACTATTACTTTCCATATGCTCACTGACTATTAGGCACAGATATTCGGGTGGCTGCCTACTAGGATTTAGTCTCACACCCTGTTTGGGCCCTGCTTTTGGGCCTAAACATACTATGTTGTTGCAGGTATAGACAAGGGCAAGAGCCCTTGAACTTCTGGTACTTGATTTCTTTGGAGTAGAAGAACGTGGGACCAAGATTAGGCTTGCAATGCTGAGGGTTGTTTAACTATTCTTTTGTACTTGTTTTGGTACTGTTTGGATTTCCATCATTGTG
Organism: Viscum album; assembly: GCA_963277665.1. Lineage (NCBI taxonomy): Eukaryota > Viridiplantae > Streptophyta > Magnoliopsida > Santalales > Viscaceae > Viscum > Viscum album. The sequence goes on along the minus strand of OY728166.1, from coordinate 903,049,896 downwards.
ACCTATTTGGCTATTTTCCTAGATATGTATCATGAATCATTTCATATATACATATGTGCTCTAGTGGTTTATTGTTGTAGTATTTCATTTTTTACTTGTGCATTTTTTTGGATATTTACTGCTTTTTCTATTGAATGTTTTGCTTACTTCCACTGCGTACTCTGCCAATGAGGGAATAGTTTCCCCACTATCACACCCAAGGACCTCACTACTAGTCGGAAACCTCTAGAGTCTGGGGAAATGCGCTTGAGGCCATGTGACCAACCGGGTATGGGGAGCCTCTGGGTGGATTCCGGAACAGTGACTTTACAAAATCCATTAATATTTGAGCAATGGATAAATTCCTTAGAGAAAATATTTCATTCTTTGGGGAGTAGCAAAAGGGAAAAAGTTTTCATGGTAGTATATCACCTCATGGAAGATGCCGATCAATGGTGGTCATTAATCCAAAACACAAAGGAAGATGAAGAAGTATCGAACATGGAATGGAGGGATTTTAAAGATATTTTCTTAGAAAAATACTTTCCTCATGACCATCATGCGGATATAGAAAGACAATTTCTCAGTCTGAGGCAAAAGGAGGATGATAATGTCACAAAGTATGTGGCTAACTTTACAAGGTTTTCAAGGCATACAATAGATTATATATGTAACCTAAAGAGTAAGATTGATCAATTCTTTGTCGGGTTAAAACCATTTCTCCATCAAGCATTAGTCTCACAATCCTTATCATCGTACGAAGATATTGTCTCATATTCTATCAAGGCAGAAAAGAAATTCTCTAAGTCTTATGAATTCAAATAAAAGAATGAGAAGAAGATATCTATTGATCATCCTGGAAAGGGAAAGAAGGGAAATAATGGAAAAGTTGAATATCCATCCTGCGGTAAATATGGGATGAAACACCCCGGTACTTTCCTGAAGGGAATGGGAGTCTGTTAAAAGTGTGGTGAAAAGGGCTACCAAGATCGTGATTGAATGGGAAAGACAGAGTTTGTTAATGCTGAATGCTAAAATTATAGAGAAAAGGTACATTATGAAAATGAATTTCCAATACTCCAAAAGAATATACCTCAGAAAAGGACAAGGGGGAAAGTCCAAGCTTATGCAATCACTACTACTGAGATTGAAGCTCTGAAAGACGTGGTGGAAGGTAATTTAATGGTTTCCTCCAGTTTAGCCAATGATTTACTTGATTCTGGATCATCTCATTATTTCATATCTTCTCAGTTTTCTAAGAAAATTAGATATTTTCAATTTGACTTAACAAGAGAGTTGTCAATCAAAACTCTTAAGGGAAGTATCATCGCAATAATGTTTTGTGAATCAGTTCCCATTGAAGAATATAAATGTTCTTTATCTGCTGATCTCATCGTCATATCCATGATTTAATTTGATATAATCTTAGGAATGGACTGGGTTTCAGACCATGATGCGAAAATTTATTTTAACAAGAAGGAGGTTACAGTTTTTGATGATGATAAAGAGTACCTTATCTTTAGAGAAAAAATGTCACCACCTAATTCTTATCTAGATCCACCCCTAGAAGCTATACTAAATTCAATTATTGGGGAGGAAGAGAATGAAATAATTATGGGTGAGTAAAATAATGTTTGAATAGAGTATTTACTTGTTATGAAAGAATATATTGATGTGTTTCCATAGGATTTACCTTAACATCCCCCAGAACAAGAAATTGAGTTTTCCATTGATTTAATTACTTATTCAAGGCCCATATCGAAGAACCCTCATATTATGTCCACTATGGAATTATTGGAACTAAAGAAACAACTAGATTAATTTAGTAATAATGGATTTATTCACCCTGTGTTTTTCTATGGGGAGCCCCTTTCCATTTTGTTAAGAAGAAAGACGGATCTATGAGGTTGTGTACTGACTACAGGGAGATCAATGCTATAAAAATATAGAACAATTATCCCCTACCTCGTATTGATGATTTATTTGACCAAATTCATAGAGCTAAATATTTTTCAAAGATAGACATTCAATCTAGATATCATCAGTTGTGTGTGAAGAAGGAAGTCATTCTGAAAACAGCATTTCAAACCAGGTACAGGCATGGCGAGTTTACAGTAATACCTTTTGGATTGACTAATTCACCCTCTGTCTTCATGGATATAATGTATAGAGTTTTCAAGGAATATCATGATGACTTTGTAGTGGTATTTATTGATGATATCTTGGTATACTCCAAAATCTACGAAGATCATGAAAATCACTTGCGCATTATTCTAAAGACTCTTAGAAGAAATGAATTATATGGTAAGTTTAGAAAGTTTGAATTTTGGATTCAAGAGATTACTTTTCTTGGCCATATTGTCACTAAGGATGGAATATCTGTTGATCCTTCAAAGAACAAGGCAATCCAAGAATGTCCATCACAAATGAGTATTACCGAGGTGCGCAGTTTTATTGGTTTAGCAGTTTATTATCGATGTTTCATCTAGAATTTTGCCCGGTTGGCTAACCCATTAACCAAGCTCACACGTAAAGGGGTTAAATTATTTTGGACAAAAGAGTGTGAATAATGTTTTGAAAAAATAAATAAAAGATTAGTCAATTCTCTTATCTTGACTCTACCATCAGGGAATAATGGGTTTGTTATTTATAGTAATGCTTTAAATAAAGGAATTGGTTGTTTCCTTATGCAGAATGATAGAGTTATTGCCTACACATCACAACAACTAAAAATTCATGAGAAAAACTATCCCACTCATGATCTCGAGTTAGAATTTGTAAACTTTTCTCTGAATATATGGAGACACTATCTCTATCGTGAAAAATGTGAGATTTATACTGATCACAAGAGTTTAAAGTATATTTTCTCCCAAAAAAACTCAACATGAGGTAAAGGGGATGGCTTGAACTACTCAAGGATTATGATTGCACAATACACTAACATCCGGGGAAGGATAATAAGGTGGCAGATGCTTTTAGCCAAAAGGATCATGGAGTTTTAAACAAGATGAGAGTTGAAAGGTATCCTATTTTCATGGATCTATTAAATATGGATATGAGAATAATCGTGGAAGGTGAAACATCAATAATTTTTCAAATGGTTTCCAAACCATCTTTACTAGAAAGGATAAAATGTTCTCAAACTAATGATGAGGAGTTTCAAAAGAATATTAAAGCTATAAATGATGGGATATTGAGTGACTTTGTATATGAAGATGTAATTTTGAAATTTGGGAAGATACATTGTGTTACCGATATACCTGATCTAAAAAAATAATTGTTGGATGATTCTCATAGCTCTAATTTCTCTATACACCTTGGGAGCACCAAGGTGTATAGAGATTTGAAAGAACATTTTTGGTGGGACAATATGAAGAGGGAAATTGCTGATTTTATGTCAAGATGTATGGTTTGTCAACAAGTAAAAGCTGGAAGGCAACAGCCTGGAGGAGTCATGAAACTTCAACCCATTCCTAAGTGGAAATGGGACAATATTACGATGGACTTTGTCATGGGTTTACTAAAGACTCCTAGAAGGAATAAAGAAATATGGGTCATTATTGATTGTCTTACCAAGTCATCACATTTTCTTGCTATAAGAGAATATTTTCTACTTGAACGACTAGAAAGACTATATATTAATTAAGTTTTAAGACTCCATGGTGTACCCCTATTGATTGTTTCTGATCGTGATCCCCGTTTTACATCAATTTTTTGGATAAGTATTCAAAAGGCCTTGGATACTGAACATTTTTTGAGCACTTCCTACCACCATCAAACTGATGGGCAATCAGAATGGACTATTACAACCATTGAATACTTGTTGAGATCTTTCTCACTTGACTTTAAAGTTATGTAGGATCAATATTTACCTCTGTTAGAATTTTTTTATAACAATAGCTTCCACTCAAGTATTCAGATGAAACCATATGAAGTGTAATATAAAAAGAGATGTCACACACCAACTTGTTTGGATGATGTTGGTGAAAGAAAACTTGAAGGCCCATAACTTGTTGAGGAAACAATGGAAAAGGTGAGGGTTATCCAAACCCACATCAAAGCAACTCAAAGTAGGCAGAAGATCTATGTCGATAATTGAAGGAAGGATTTGGAATTTTAGGTAGGAGATCATGTTTTCTAGAATGTATCTCCATGGAAGGGAGTTATACAATTCAGTAATAATGTTAAATTAAGTCTCCGGTACATTGGACCTTTTGAAATTCTAGAACAAATTTTTTTTGTAGCTTACCGTTTGGAAATGCCACCAATTCTCTCCAAAGTTCACGATGTGTTCCATATATCACTGTTGAGAAAATACATGCCTGACCCAATTCATGTACTCACCTATGAGGAAATTGAACTAGAACCTGATCAATATTATTTTTAAGAGTCTGTCAATATTCTTAATACCAGAGAACAAGTGTTGAGAAACCGGAAGACTCATCTGGTAAAAGTTCTATGGAGAAACCATAATATGGAAGAGGCAACGTGGGATCTAGAGAAACTTATGATGAAGAACCACCTGAATCTTTTTGTGCAGTAGAATTCTAGAAACATAGAGGATGAAATTATATGGAGGGAAGAATGTAACACCTCAATCTTCCATGGTATGTTTCCCTTTGAATAATGAAATAGCTTGCATTGTATGCAACTTCAAGATTCTAACACACTGCGACCAATCAAACTAGTCATTATGAATAGTAATACCCACTTTTTGTAATTTTATAAATTTTATTTTTCAAAATGGACTTCATTTTTGAATTCGAGATATAGAAATTATCTTAGGGTGAATTTTTGGTAATTTTATGAAAACTTTCAATTTTTGATGAATAGTGAAAAACACTGCGTTATTAGTTAAAACCAACTTTTTATTTAAATAATTATTTGTTGTATTTAAATTTATTTTAGGTCAAAATAGATACATAATACCAATATAAGTTAAATTTAATTCATTGGAGTCATTTTATAATAAGTTTAGATATATAAAAATTTTATTGAACTTTTTACCGTCTTTTACCCACCTCCTAGGAGCATTTGAAAATTTGCATAAAACTTAATTTTACAGCTTCTGTGAGTAGAATTTAAAAAATCCGAGAGACATGGTTAATATCAGTAAGTAAAATTTGGTTCAATATGATGAAAATAATTTTTGGTGAATAGTAACTTTTGACTTATATTCTCCACGGTTAAAAGTAAATAGGGTAATTAAGGGTAAAAATGATATCATAATTACCCTAACCCATGTCCTAATTTTATTGTATAAGTATAATTCGACCAAAAACAACCTTAGGAATAAAATATTACCTATTTTGGTCCACTTGTATTAGATTAAGACATTTATTATTATTGTATTTAAAGAAGAGTTAAAAGATTTAAATTTAATGTTTAATAACTAAACCATTTTTAATATATGGTTACACACAATATAAATTCGACTATAAATATTCATTATAAATAGAAAAATATTTCCTACATAACGGTATTTTATTTATAATTTTTAGACATTAAATAATTTAATTTATTTATAACAAAATGATGATGTAGTAATTACCTTAATAATGAAATATTAAAATAATTGATAGTATAAATATCCAAATAAATGTAAATTGATACTTATGATAAATTAAACTAATTTTATATATTAATATGAAATGTTAGGATTGGTTAAATAAATTTTATTCTAATTGATAAAGTTTTAATGGCTTTCAAAAAAATCAAATACTAAAGAGCGTCAAAATTGACATATTTGAGTTTTTAAAACAAATACTATATTATTAATTGATATAATATTCCTAAAAATATAAGGTTAGGACAAAGGACTTAAATAGGTTTATATATATTAATAATTAACCACGTGGGGTTCTCTTGTCTTGTTATAGTAATTTTATAAACCATATTATATAAAAATACAAAGAGACATGGTAAATGTCAAACTATTTAACTAAGAGTTAAATATAAAAGATATGGTTAATATGGTGACCTAAACCAGTCCAAATGTAACGCTCCGACCCCATATACCCAGAGTTGGTGCATTACTTCGTAAAATTGGTATGATCACAAAATATCAAGTCTCGAAAGTCCGATTAGTTTAGTAGCCTTGGAAACACTATATACATTCACAAGTCTTACATTACATCATAAAGTAAAACAAAACTAAAACATCTTCTCTTCATATCCCCTTATATTATCCCTGCAGATCATTCATAATATACTTCTTCACATCCTGGAAAAATTAAAACATTGAAAGGGGTGAGCTCAGATGCTCAGTAAGGATAATAATATTGTAGAAGCTTTCATAAATAAACATTAACATTTAAGGAAATGTATAACTAAAACAAAAGCCTTTTCAACATGAACTTCAACATAATATGGAAAATGTAAAATGAGATAATGCCATTTACTTATTCTCATGGATATTCTACTGGTCTAATAATCATATGCAATATCAATAACCACTTTCATAATGATGGAATGCATAATTCCAGACTATTATAACCACGTAGCCAAGGCCTCGTGCCAAGACCACAAATAATGGCCATGGCGGCGAAGAAGTCGTTGTCGCCGCATACGTACGACAAGAAAACATTCCTTTTTGTCGTTTAGTAAAAAACTTTGTATAAAAGGATTCCTTTTGAATAAACAGAAAAGTCAAAGTGGTTTATACACCGTATAAAAGAAAGTTGTGCATAAAACCAAATATGCCTCAATGAAAGGAGATTGAGATGAAGTCCCTCACAAAGATCATTTTTTAAATACAATAGATATATTATGTGTATTCACTATAAGTACACATAAAGAAAGTACAAATACAAGATAGGACATAATAATATCATGACATAATTTGAAAGTATGAGATTAACCCAAAGAATGGAAATTGGGTTAAGAAGTTCTCTTACCTTGCGTCCTGTCTTGACTCGACCGTTCTTTAACCTCCTTAAAATCGGGTAACTCTTTTGATTTAAGACAAAGGATTCCTTGGGAATAATTCTTCCCAAAGTGAGGATTCTAGGAGAAAGGGAGGGATGTTGTGAGAGTATTTGGGCAGAGGTTGGCTGAGCCAAAATTCTTTGAAAGTGTGAGTAAGGTGGTAGTGGTGGGGGCCTTTTATAAGTGGAGAAGAGGGGCACTCTTGGAAAGATTGAAATGTTACTTTATTATGAAATTCTTTTTCGAATTCTAAAGGTCCCAAACTTATATAATTCGAGGATAAGGTGATAAGGGTTCGAAATCCACCCATACTATAGGTTTTGGACATGTGTAGGTCTTAGATATTACATTATCTTTCCATTTTATTTAAATCGTTAAATAATGAGGTCATCGCTGCATCATCATGATGTCATAAATAATTTAATTTATATAATGTCTAAAAATTATAAAAAAAATACTATGATGTAGGAAATCTTTTTATATTTCCAATTACTATTTATAGTCAAAAATATGACTTGTATAACCCCATGTAAAAATTATTTTAGTAAAACATTTCATGTTTGTGTCATTTTTTACTTTAACATTAAATAAAAGATATTTATGTCATTTTCCAACTAAAGTGGCTCCATGGGGTCCCCAAGTTGACCCATGTATTTTATTGGTTGGCCATGGCACATCCAATGAGGTTAGGACATGTGTCAAGCTCATATCATATTATTAAAACATTATTTTTACCTTAAACTACACTAATTACCTCTAATCGCGATTAAGAACATAAAAGTTACTATTTACCAAAAAAATATTTTAATCTCATTGAACCAAATTTTACTTATTAATGACAACCATGTATGTCATATTTTTGAAATTAAAAACACAGAAGTGGTAAAATTTCATTTAAACGAAAAATCAGTTTTTATAAGTACCACTTAGTGGTTTCACTATTCATCAAAAATTGAAGTTTTTCAGAAAAATCCCAAAAATTCACCCTAAGCTATATTTGATATTCCGATTTCAAAAATTATGTCTATTTTACAAAATTCCAAACATATAAGTTGCATTAATTAATTTTATAATTAATTCCCACTGTCACAACAAATATCGTGTTTTTAAGGAACAATTTATATCAAAAGATTGACAATTGTTCATGCCCAATTTCAATGTTAAATTAATTCTAATGAACACCATTGGATAAAATTGTAAAAATATATTCTAATTATACTTTAAAACCACTAAATAGTATAACTTATCACAATAAATTATTTTGATTAAAAAAGTTGTTTTAAGTATTTTTCACTATTCATAAAAAATTGGAAGTTCTCAGAAAATTACAAAAAATTCAACTTAGGATAATTTCGATATTACGAATACAAAAATGAAGTCCATTTTGAAATATAAAATTTCTATAATTTTAAAAAGTGGTTATTACTATTCATAACGACTACTTTGATTAGTCGCGGTGTTTTAGAACTCGAACTTGCGTACAATGCAAGCTATTGCATTATTGAAAGAGAGGCATATCGTGAAGGCTCAGGGTGTTACATTCTCCCCTCCTTCAATAAATTGTGTCCTCTAAATTTGAAATTTTTATTTGAAAATAAAAGGTTGAAAATAGAAAATACCTTTGTGGAAAACCCACATCGGAAATAAGGTTAATAAAAATATAACTTTAAAAGAATGAATGATAAGTACAAAGGTCATCGAGATAGCCCATACTAGGATTCTATAAAAATATGGATATAGAAGAAAAAAAACCATCAAGTTCTGATGGAGAGTTATAGAAAACTGGATTATGAGAAATTTAACCACAAGAAAATCACCAACTTGTGATTGGTTAAACGATCATTGAATCCCCAATTGGAAAAGTTAACCGACAACGTTTTTCTTTTAAGTTAACTTTGATAAAGTTGAGGATTTTATTTAAGAAATTTACTAAGAACGTAAGGGATTATACATACTTGTCATGTAGACTTTCATTCAAAAAAAATTTTTTACCACAAACCCATCTTTCACTCTAAAAGGTAATAGAACTCAAAAATATTCTATTTATCCTAATTGTATAAGGTTACAAATATTAACACATACCATTAAGATTAGTAAAACTATTTTTTAATAACCAGGGACTTTCTGTAGGCTAGTGGTAGGTAATAAAGGTCTGTCGCACTATGGTTGTGGGTTCGATTCCTGCAGCTTTTTCCGACGCGACGGGTTATTCCCCACCCTGCAGGTTGTCCTTTTTCTAAAAATATAGTATTATAATATTCCAAAAATAATCATCAGAATTGTTTTAACCTTAAACAATACTATTCAAAGTTCAACTTAATCCATCCCAACCTTTATAGTTATCCAAAATACCTATGTCCAAACTTTCTCTAAAAGGTCTCTTAATTCCAAAATAAATTTATCAGATTCCCCAAACAACGTAAAGTTTCTCTTATTGTCACATACTAAAAATATAATTACCTTCATCATATTAAAACCTTACTGAAACAACAAGTACTGCAGTACAATCCTTATATATATATATCACATTATTCTAATAACCAGAATATAATCCATGAGTCCAAAAGCACCAATACATTAATTATTCCGCTTCAACTGTAGTAACAGCATAAGATTGGCCTTGATCCCTTGGCCTTTTCTGAGGTAAGTTTCCCAGACTCTTAGGACAGTCATTTGCATAATGCCCCATTTCTCTACAATTGTAGCATTCAACATTGATAGCCTCTTTCTTTCTGTAACGCCCCGACCCTAGTTACCTAGAGTCGGTGCATTATTACATTACATTGGCATGATCACGAGAAAGATCAAGTCTCGAAAGATCAATTATTTTAGTAGCCTTGGAATAACTAGATACATCCATAATTTTTTACATTACATCATAAAAAAAAATCTTGTCTTCATATCCCCTCATACTATCCCTGCAGGTCATTCATAAATTACTTCTTCATAATCCTGGGAAAAATAAAACATTGAAAGGGGTGAGCTCAGATGCTCAGTAAGGATAACATTATAGCATAAGATTTCATAAATAAGCATAAACACTTAAGGCAATTTATAACTAAAACAAAAGCCTTTTAAACTTGAACTTCAGCATAAAATGGCAAAGGTAAAATGAAATAATTCCATTTACATACTCACATGGATATTCTACTAGTCGAATGATCACATGCAATATCAATATCCACTTTCATAATGTTGGAATGCATAATGCCAGACTATCATAACCACTTAGCCAAGGCCTCGTGCCAAGACTACAAATAAGATTTTGTCAAGGTCTTGTGCCAAGACACTAGTTTGTCTCATGAGACCTACCGATGCATCGAGGAGCTATAGCGGGCTCCACCCGTCACTTATTAAGTCCAATGCATTCCTCATATGAATAGGTTTAAACATAAAATAAACATTCGTATTAAAACTAGCATATGAAATGTCAATACTTTAACCACAAACCATGAATGGTATAAAAATAGAACATCCACAGTCAAACATAACTCATTTGATACAATATGGAAGATTGTATTGTATCACATTAACCTCAATCATGAATAATGAAGGATGTTGACATAGATGAAAATAATCATCAAAACTATTTGAGAGAAATATCCCCCTTTTCTTGAAAACATTTAAAAGTCACACTATTTGTCAAGAAGCCATTTAAAAGTAGACTTTTGAATCAAAGTGTCCCATACCACTTTGAAACTTTTAAAAGGAGTTTTAATTTTAAAACTTTAATGTCCATATAAATAAATCCTTAAAACCATTTTTAAAACATGGACATTAATGAGAAAGATATAGAAGAATAAGTCTTTAAAACATTTTAAAATGGTATTTTGGTTAGAGGTTCTAACCAAAAGAGAGACACTTGAATACAAATAATTGAGGTAATAAAAACTTTGTAATATCATGAGAATAAAGGGATTCATGATATACTATGTCAAGTACATTATATACACCGCATAAAAGTGATTTGGTGTATATCAACAAAGAAGTCTCAGTTCAATGTAAATTGAGATGAAATCTCTCATAAAGGCTGTATCCTTAGGTTAAGGATAAATCAACGACATAATTATGTGTGAAAAATATAAATACACTAAATATGATTGAATATTCAGTGTAAAACAATCAAAGGATATTCACACATATTCTTGTAGAAACAACACCAACGAATTGGATATTTAACTCAACAAATGGAGATTGAGTTAAAATTACTCTTATCAAGTTCATACCGATCACTTGAGAATTTATCAATGGAGTGATTATGTGTATCAAAAGTATATCCACAGAAAGGGGAGTGGAAATTAAGGCATAATCAAATGAATAGCGATTCCACACATAATCTTGGAGTAATATAATCAATGAAATATGTGTAAAGCCAAATGAGTGGAAATTGAAATCTCAAATTCCCTTATCGATTAGGTAACTTATGAAACATACACCCATGAAAGAAGTATCATAACATGATGATGTAAATACCCATAAATTAAAGTATATTACACAATGAATACAATCATGGGCAGTACACTACATGCAATAATTAAGTGGTGAACAATGGAAATCTCACGGAATTGAAAGTGAGATAAGAAAATCCCTTACCACGTTAATCAACTGAGTCGCATGACCAAAAGTTAATAACCACCAAATGATTTACAGAATAACATGAATATAAAGTGAATCGTGATAATATATATCAAATGGAAGTACACAATACACCACTTTCAATAATTTAGTAGCGAACAATGGAAATCTCACGGAATTGAAAGTGAGATAAGAGAATCCCTTACTTTGTAATTTTTCCTTGGTCGATGGTAGGTTTACCTCCTGTATAATGGTGAAATAATTGTTATTGAATAATACAAGAATCATTTACTTTAATATGATATCATATATGATCTTTTAACATTGATTTGTTAATAATATCTTAGAATTATCGTCATTTCGGGTGTTAACGGGTTCATTTTACTTTATATTCTTTGTTATGTGAGCCATATTAGTTATTAATGGGATGTATATTATTCATATACAGAATTATATAAAGTCCTTAGATACTATTTTTAAATCATCAAATTATAATTATACTTGAATGGATATGATGGACAATGAATCTCATCGCGTTCGTGGAGACGGTAGTCCGCACGTACGCACGAACGCTACTTCCATTTAATTTTTCATTTTAAAAGAATTGAATCAAAATGATACATAGGTATATTATTATTCCAGTATAATATAATATTTTATATATGTTACTTAAGTTCATTAACACCATCCTTTATACGTTCCATGTGTGGTATGAACGAGTCATATCATTTTAAGGGGGCGGTAGTCCGCACTTCCTCAAATGAAATTATCGTATGTATATAAAACATGAAACGAATAAGGATATGAAATAAAATGGAATTACAGAAGCTTATATATAAAATATATATCATTAATATCATATTTAATTACAGTGCCATCATAATGGCCACCATGAGAGGCGGTAAGATGTATTTGAACAATCATCGTTTCGTGAGGCGTTAGTTTGCCATCCACAGAAACATTATGTTCATCATCCATTAGATGTAGTTGTGTGTATGTGTAGTTTGAATCCTTCTTATAAAAACATCCTAGTATATTGGGGATACTGGTGTTGTTACAAAAGAAAGGAAATAAAAAGAGTTTGGGGGTTGGAGAAGCAAAATAAATGAAAATAATTTAAGAGATATCGTTACCTTTAATTTAGGTAACTCACTTTGGTTGGAACCAAAGGACTTCTTGAAATGATTTCTGCCTAAGGGGAAGCTTCAAGGATGAGGATAGGGATGTGGGGAGCTTAGTTTGGTAGAGTTTGGACGAGCCAAGTGGCTTGAGAGGTGTGAGGAATGAGTAGAAGTGGTCTCCTTTTATAAGGGAGAAGAGGGGCTCTTTAGGAAAGAGTGAAAGTATTACTTTATAATATAGTTATATTCGGTTTATAATGGTCCAAAAATCATTGAGGTCGAAGATACGATGACTCATATTCTAAATAACATCAACCAATAAGAATTGGACAGTTTTTAGATAATATTTTAATCATTATAATCTTATTTATTTAAATGATTTATTAATGAGGTAAACATTGCATCATTATTGTGTCATTAATAATTTAAATTATTTGATGTCTAAAAATTATAAATAAAATATCATTATGTAGGAAATCTTTTTATCTTTCTATTGAATATTTATAATCGAAAATCCAACATGTATAACCCTATGTAAAAATTGTTCTTCTAAAAGATGTAAGCTTATGCCATTTTTATTTTTATTTTAACTTTATTAATATAAAGTGTCCCTACCACATACAAGTGGCTCCAAGGGGTCCCCAAATTGCCCCAAGGATGCTCATGGTCGGGTCTGTGTCCAGCAATAAGTTTAGGACACGTTTTAGGGTAATTTTGTATTATTATAATATTATTTTTTAACCCTTATTTACCGGATTTACCCTTAACCATGGTAAATAAAATATTTACCACAGTAATTATTCAAAATGTCTAAAAATAAAAGTTACCTATTTACACAATTTGGACATCCTGATTCCAAATATGGAATCCATTTTTCTAAATTCAAAACACAGAAGTGGCAGAAATTAATTTAAAATTAATTCCCGCTGTCAAAACAAAAAGCGTGTTTTGAAGAGGTAATAACTATCAAAAGATTGACACTTGTTTATGTTCGGCTTAATTGTAAAATTATGCCCAATGATCAAAATTATATTAAATGGTAAAAATATATTCTAAATATACTTTAAAACCACTCAAATTCACAATTTATCACTATTAATTATTTTGATTAAAAAAGTTGTTTTTAATTAAAATTTAGTAATTTTCACTATTCATCAAAATATAAAAGTTATCCGAAAAGTACCAAAATTTCAGCCTAGGCTAATTTCAATATTCCGAATCCAAAAATGAAGTCCATTTTGAAATATAAAATATATATGATTTCAAAAAGTAGGTATTACTATCCACAACGGCTAGTTTAATTAGTTGTGGTGTGTGTTAGAACTCGAGGTTGCGTACAACACACGCTATCGCATTATTCGAAGGGAAACGTACCGTGGAAGCTTGGGGTGTTACACTTTCCCTTGCAATCACGCGCCTGGTGACCTTTTTCTCTACATTTATAACAAACTCCCATTCCCTTTAGGCAAGTACCAGGGTGATTCTTCCCACAATTATCACATAATGGAAAATCCTTCTTTCCCTTTTTCCCTTTATCTGTCTCTTGCTCCACAGTTCTCTTCTTCTCTTGCTTTACTTTATTGTCATAAGATTTAGAGAATTCATTTTCTGTCTTGATAGCACATGAGACAATGTCTTCATACGATGAGAAGGTTTTTGAGACTAATGCTCGACGAAGAAATGGTTTTAACCCATCAAAGAAACGATTAATCTTACTTTTTGGGTTACGTATATAATCTGCTGCATGCCTTTCTAACCTTGTAAAGTTAGCCTCATACTTTGCGACATTCTCATCCTCCTTTTGTCTCAGACTCAAAAATTGTCTTTCCATATCTGCTCGATGGTCACGAGGATAGTATTTTTCTAAGAAAAGATCTTTGAACTCCCTCCATTCCATATTTGATACTTCATCATCTTCCTTTGTGTTTTGAATCAATGACCACCACTGATCAGCATCTCTAGTGAGGCGGTAAACTGACATGATAACCTTTTCCCTTTCACTACTCCCCAAGGCGTTGAATATTTTCTCTAAGGAGTTTATCCATTACTCAGCTACTAATGGATTTGTACCCCCATTAAATGTTGGTGGTTGTTGCCTCATGAAGCGGTCTAACATTGATCCTCCACGTTGTGGATCAGGGTGATCCATACGGGTAAGGTTATTATTCATAACCTGAGTGAGTTGTCCCAGTATGGTAATAAGTTGATCAGCACTAGTTGTATATCCAGATCCACAATAATTATCTTGAGCAGGAGGGCAATCCCTACACGGAGTGCGTGCATTGATATGGTTTCCATTCCTTCCACTAGGCGCTATTTATAAACAATGGCATAAACTAGATTAGTTTATGAATCAAAATACATAATTCCATACTTGTAAAATACTTAACATAAATTGAACTATTTATGGACATAATCCATAATCATAAAAATGTTTTCTTTGAGGAAGTATATACTCATAACCTTTTATAGTGGTTTATAACGAAAATGAGAATTATCATAAGCATATCCCCTGGGAGTGTCGTAACCAAGAGGGCAGTAAGGCCCGTTGTCGTGCACCAGTTCCCGTTCGAGTCAAACTCAAAGCGGTGTTTTCGGGTTTTACCCCTAGGTACATCTGTGCCAGAGCCACCTCTACCTGCTCGTATCCAGATAGGGATTTATTTCTCGGAAAACTCACAACATCTCTATAATACCAAAATTCTAGGAAGTTCTTCTATGCTAATCCTCAAAGTCTATCTTTGGGCTATGTTCTCTAATCAGAGTTTATATAAATCTAGCTTCCAAGGTTAGTACTAAACTGCCTCTAATACCAACTGTAACGCCCCGACCCCAGCTACCCAGAGTTGATGCATTACTTCATAACATTGTCATGATCACAAAAGATCAAGTCTCGAAAGACCGGTTAGTTTAGTAGCCTTGGAAACACTAGATACATTCACAAGTCTTACATTACATCATAAAGTAAAACAAAACTACAACTTCTTATCATCATATCCCCTTATATTATCCCTGCAGATCATTCATAATATACTTCTTCACATCCTGGAAAAATTAAAACATTGAAAGGGGTGAGCTCAGATGCTCAGTAAGGATAATAATATTACGGAAGCTTTCATAAATAAACATTAACATTTAAGGCAATGTATAACTAAAATAAAAGCCTTTTAAATATGAACTTCAACATAATATGGCAAAAGTAAAATGAGATAATTCCATTTACTTATTCTCATGGATATTCTACTGGTTGAATAATCACATGCAATATCAATAACCACTTTCATAATGATGGAATGCATAATGTCAGACTATCATAACCACGTAGCCAAGGCCTCATGCCAAGACCACAAATAAGATTTTGTCAAGGCCTCGTGCCAAGACACTAGTTTGTCTCATGAGACCTACCGATGCATTGAGGAGCTATAGCGGGCTCCACCCGTCACTTATTAAGTCCAATGAATACCTCATATGAATAGGTTTAAACATATCATAAACCATAACATAATCATATCACATAAAATATGCATAAAGGAAACATAACATTTCCACATTTCAATAACAAGATATAAATACAACACATTGATATAATAAAAAGACTTTCAAAACCATTTTCAATAAAAAAAATAAAAGAAAATTAAAACTTGATATTTATTTTTCATTTAAAAAAAGTTATGGCTTGTAGAGGAAGCCGAAACCCAAATAATGGCCATGGCGGCGAAGAAGTCGTTGTCGCCGCATACGTACGACAAGAAAAACATTCCTTTTTGTCGTTTAGTAAAACACTTAGTATAAAAAGATTCCTTTTGAATAAACGTAAAAGTAAAAGGGGTTTATACACCGTATAAAAGAAACTTGTGTATAAAACCAAATATGCCTCAATGAAAGGAGATTGAGACGAAGTCCCTCACAAAGATCATTTTTTAAATAAAATAGATATATTATGTGTATTCAATATAAGTAAACATAAAGAAAGTAAAAATAAAATATAGGACATAATAATATCATGAAATAATTTGAAATTAGGATATTAACCCAAAGAATGGAAATTGGGTTAAGAAGTTCCCTTACCTTGTGTCCTATCTTGACTCGACCGTTCTTTAACCTCCTTAAAATCGGGTAACTCTTTTGATTTGAGACAAAGGCTTCCTTGGGAAAAATTCTGCCCAAAGTGAGGCTTCTAGGAGTAAGGGAGGGAAGTTGGGAGATTATTTGGGTAGAGTTTGGCCGAGCCAAAATGCTTTGAAAGTGTGAGTAAGGTGGTAGTGGTGGGGGCCTTTTATA
The DNA here is from genome assembly GCA_963277665.1 of Viscum album. NCBI lineage: Eukaryota > Viridiplantae > Streptophyta > Magnoliopsida > Santalales > Viscaceae > Viscum > Viscum album. Next base: position 903,033,013 of record OY728166.1, on the reverse strand, counting down.
AGTGGAGAGGAGGGGCACTCTTGGAAAGATTGAAATGTTACTTTATTATGAAATCCTTTTTCGGATTCTAAAGGTCCCACACTTATATGATTCGAGGATAAGGTGATAAGGGTTCTAAATCCACCCATCCAATAGTTTTTGGACATGTGTAGGTCTTAGATATTACATTATCTTTCCATTTTATTTAAATCGTTAAATAATGAGGTCATCGCTGCATCATCATGATGTCATAAATAATTTAATTTTTATAATGTCTAAAAATTATAAAACAAATACTATGATGTAGGAAATCTTTTTATCTTTCCAATGAATATTTATAGTCAAAAATACAACTTTTATAACCCCATGTAAAAATTGTTTTAGTAAAACATTTCATGTTTGTGTCATTTTTTACTTTAACATTAAATAAAAGGTATTTATGTCATTTTCCAACTAAAGTGGCTCCATGGGGTCCCCAAGTTGACCCATGGATTGTTTTGGTTGGCCATGGCACATCCAATGAGGGTAGGACATGTGTCAAGCTCATCTCATATTATTAAAACATTATTTTTACCTTAAACTACAATAATTACCTCTAATCGCGATTAAGAACTTAAAAGCTACTATTCACCAAAAAAATTATTTTAATCTCATTGAACCACATTTTACATCTTAATGACAACCATGTATGTCGGATTTTTGAAATTCAAAACACAGAAGTGGTAAAATTTCATTTAAACGAAAAATCAGTTTTTATAAGTACCACTTAGTGGTTTCACTATTCATCAAAAATTGATGTTTTTCAGAAAAATCCCAAAAATTCACCCTAAGATATATTTGATATTCCAATTTCAAAAATGATGTCTATTTTACAAAATTCCAAACATATAAGTTGCATTAATTAATTTTATAATTAATTCCCGCTGTCACAACAAATAGTGTGTTTTTAAGAAACAATTTATATCAAAAGATTGACAATTGTTCATGCCCAATTTCAATGTTAAATTAATTCTAATGAACACCATTGGATAAAATGGTAAAAATATATTCTAATTATACTTTAAAACCACTAAATAGTATAACTTATCACAATAAATTATTTTGATTAAAAAAGTTGTTTTAAGTATTTTTCACTATTCATAAAAAATTGGAAGTTCTCAGAAAATTACAAAAAATTCAACATAGGATAATTTCGATATTATGAATACAAAAATGAATTCCATTTTGAAATATAAAATTTCTATAATTTTAAAAAGTGGTTATTACTATTCATAATGGCTACTTTGATTAGTCGCGGTGTTTTAGAACTCGAACTTGCGTACAATGCAAGCTATTGCATTATTGAAAGAGAGGCTTATCGTGAAGGCTCGGGGTGTTACACCAAAACTTATTAGTTGAAAGTTTTTTAACCCATCCCAACCTTATCCTATACATAAATCATTTTGGGGCCAATAGAAACTAAAAATTATTTTATTATAAAATAATATTTCAAGCTTTTCCAAAAGTGACCATCACCTCTCTTATAAAAGGGTACTTCCCCTTATCTTAATTTCATACCTCCAAATCCATTTTTATCCTCTAACACCTGACAAAATATCCTCCCAACTATCCTCCCTTCATCCTAGAGGCCTTAATTTGGTCAGAAATCCAACTTAAGATCCCTTTTGATCAAATCAAAAAGAAGAACCTGAAGAAGAGGTAAATATTTCATCACCTCTTTCAAGTTCTTTTCTTCTTCCACTTTCTATTTCTTTGTTGTTTCCATTATAAAATAATAACTCCATTATCTTATATATACTATTATGTTATTATAAAAATGGTACAACCATATTCATTATTCTATCCATCATATGAATGACAAAGTCACCATAAGTGCGTACGTACGGCTTACCATCTCCACGTTGTGGTGTAGTTTGTTATTCAAACACTTCATTATTTGGATGGGTATTATAATGAGTATAATTAATGTAAATAATAAATATGACATTTTAATTATTTGGTTTATATGACATACCATTCAATTACATATTATTTCACCATCAATACAATGATATTGTCACTCGTGCATACGTACGGATTACCGTCTCCACGAACGAGATGAGACTCATTCCCCATCATAATAATTCAAGAATAATTTTCATTTTATGATTAGGAATAATTTTTAATAACTTAATATAATTCAGGATATGAATAAAATACATCCTATCCATAATGAACATGTCTTCCGTAACCGAGTATAGAAAGGAAAACGGATCAGCTAACACCTAAAACGATGATACTACTAAAATATTATTAAGAAAGAAATATGATAAGATCATATATGATATCATATTTATGTATATTATTATTGTATAATTTAATAAATAAAATTAACTATTATACAGGTGGTTAACATACCATCTACTAAGTAAAAGTACATGGGAAGGGTTAATTTCATAATCTCTTTATTATTCGAGGTTGTTTTTACGTAAGTATCTATCGGGACCTCTTTATCATCCACATCTATGTTTCATAGAAATGTATTTCAAAACATTTTTAATATTTACTAGACTATTGGTTAAAGTCATTTATACCCTTTTTTGACTTTTATAAAATGGTTTGAATGGAATCTTTCCATCGTTTTCCAAACAAGGTACTTTATGACCTTTTGGGAAAAATTAAGGTAAGAATGTCTTTTTTTAACTTATACGGTGGGTGTGGATATTTTCTGCCATTATAATATCGTCTAAGCTTCCCCTACAATCTTGTAAGAATATTTTTCAAATAAATGTTTTCTTTTATAATTAGGTGACTTTAAAATGATTTCAAAATAGAGAGATATATTTCTCTACAAAAAGTTTTGATTTCATTTATGTCAACATCCTTTGATGGATTTTATTCTCGTTTGAAGTTGATTTATTATGATACAAATATTCAATATTGAATTAACGGTTTTTTGAAATATTTGACTATGGATGTGTTATTTTTACACCATTCATGGTTTATGGATAAAGTATTGACATTTCATATGCTAGTTTTAATACGAATGTTTATGTTATGATTAAACCTTCTCATATGAGGAATTAATTGGACTTAGTAAGTGACAGGTAGAACCATATATAGCTCCTTGATGCATCAGTAGGTATCATGAGACAAACTATTGTCTTAGCACAAGGCCTTGAAAAAATCTTATTTGTAGTCTTGGAACAAGACCTTGACTATGTGGTTATGAATTCTGGCATTATGCATTCCATCCTTATGAAAGTGGCTATTGATATTGCATGTGATTATTCGACTAGTAGAATATCCATGTGAATAATTATATGGAATTATTTGATTTTATATTTCCCATATTATGTTTAATTTTATGTTTAAAATGCTTTTGTTTTAGTCTTATACATTTCCTTAAATGTTTGTGCTTATTTATGAAAGTTTCTTCTATATTGTTATCCTTACTAAGCATCTCAGCTCACCCCTTTCTATGTTTTATTTTTCCTAGGATGTGAAGAAATATTTTATAGTTGACCTGTAGGGATAGGCTAAGGATATAAGTGTGGTCAATAGAGATAAAATGTTGTTGATGTTTTTATTTCATGATGTAATGTTAAACTTATGAATGTATCTAGTACTTCCAATGATTCTAAACTGATCGGTCTTTCATAACATGATTCCTTGTATCAAGCCAATGTTATGTAATAATGCACCGACTCTGGGTAACTGGGGTTAGGGAATTACACAACCCAAGGAAACTAGAGAAAATATGTGTTTCCATGTTGGATTAGAACCTATTGGAAATATGGCCCCGGAGGAGTAGGTTTTTTTGGAGTGTTGTGTTTGAACCTCACAAATTCTTCCTACATATCCCATTTAGATGGGAATAAAAGCCACATAGTTTATTGATCCTCATTAAAGAGTGTAGTACTTTGAGGGAAATGATTTTTGGATTACTTCCTGAAAAGGATGCCTTAGTGAAATAGGGGTTTTATTTAGGGATTACTCTTAAGGAGGATGTCCATTTATGGATGAAATATGATACAGGTTGGTCCTTAAGAAGGCTTCCTACATATCCCAGTTCTGATGGGAATCAGAGTACTCGTAGTTCATCCAATGAGGTGTTTGTGAAAATGTTGTTATCATCACAAATATCTAATCCCAAGTGATTCATGCTCGGTGTTAGAAAAAATAGGATGTTAAAGATTCAATGAAGGCACACACACATTTCCTCCTTCACTAGTAGAAGAGGATGGGCCAACGACGGTGATGATGGTCAAGGTTGAGGCAACAAACCTTCCCCCTCTTCTATTTACATTATATGAGGGTCCAATGTAAGGAAGGAGTGAAGTTTATGGAAGTCTAAAGTGTAAATACTACAATGTCCTACATGAAAGGCTTGGGGATTACACGAGGATGGTTTCCCTAAAATTGGTTTTGGTAGATAAGGGATACTTATCTTTTTTGGAAAAGGAAAAGTAGGTGTGAACCATTCCTTTCTTACTAGGGACCTGAGGCTCAAGGTTTTAGATAGGATAAGGGATGGACATGGTCTAAACCCTAATACTTTAAACCGAGAACTCCCCAAAACTATTCATGGGAGAAATTTCCATGTGACTACAGATATACAAACACAAAAACACTCTATAAATCCTAACCCCGTTTCAAAATAAATGTGGTAAACCTATGACTACAAATATAAAAATCCAAATAAGAGACATGATAATGTTACTTTTCCAATGGTTTTATTAGTTATGAGGTTTTTGTGGAGGTTTCAACACAATCCCTTTCAGAAAAGGGAGACAATGAATGGGAATTCATTCCATGAATGACTTCAAAGATGCCTTGATGAAAGGATGGTATAGGCTAAAGGGATAAGGTGAATCAATGAAGGGCACCCTAGTAGTTATCTGTTTCACAAGTATGGGCATGCTGGTAAGATTGGGTGACTTTGTGTCTAATTATGTGATTAACAACCTAGAATTTAAAAATTTGGTGAGACTTGACTCAAGCCTTCAAGAGTATTCATAGGTTTTCCCAGAAGGTGGGTTCTCATGTTCTTTTGATAGGAATGGGTAGCACACAAGTGTTTCTAATTTAGGGAGGCCATGTGCTTTAGGTTCTCAAGTGTTTTGGATTTAAATACTGAAGGGACATATGTACTATGAACCCCCTTCAATTCCTCCACTCTAGGTGTTAAATAACTACCTTAATGGTTCCGTAATACTTGGGTAAAACACTAGGGTGACAAGAGAATAAATTAGGCTTCAATGAAATTCTTCCACAAGAATGAAGTCCCAAGGGTATATTTATAGGAAAATAAGTGACCTTGGGAGAATGGTGATTGGTCACTCAAGCAGCTTGTATGCTTGAATTTGGAGCGTAAGTACCTTGAACACCAATGGAGCCTTGACTTCGATGGGGAGATCCAAATTTCAATCCATTTCAAATCTTGATTTTCATCATGTATTTCCTCCACTTTTTTATAAGGAATTTCACTTTGTTAGTTTTTCATCATTGTGATGGAACCGAGTGTCAAACCCCCCCCCCCCATAATTGGATCCAAAATGAAGAGAGGGTCTTATACTAAGGTAATGTTTTGAAAAGGTTCAATGAGGTTGATGTGGCATGAACTGATAGCGCGCGAGGTTTGGGCAAGTAAGGTGATGGTGCGCAGAGTAATATTCATCACTTATATATAGTGTCTTCACTTCAGATAAAATTACAATGGGCTCTAGAAATCCATCTCTCGACGTGCAAGTGCTTTAACTCAGATGTTCCTGTTAGTCGTGCTTCCTCTGTATGTGTTTGATTTTCGTGCCAATAATGGCGATCCATACTAGTGAACCAATTTTATACTTGTGCTCCTTATTTACATTTTCAAATTTTATTAATGATTTTGTTAAAAAATTAAAATTTACCTCACTTTATATTAAATTTTGAGATCTTTTGTCAGATCAATGGCTCCCAAGATAATCGGAACTGCTAATGAATTGGATTGTAATAGAATTGAAAATATGATAATGATTTTTGGGAATGATTACATTTAAATATATAAAACTACTCTCCTAGATTTAGAAAATCATCTGAGGAAATAAAACCTCAATTTTCCTAGGAGTATTTATATGCTTCTGTACAGTTATGGCCATTAGCAGGATGTCAACATTCTAGACTAAAATAATTATATTCCACTTTCATGGTTTCAAGACCATACCAATTTCTCATCTGCCAATATTTTTTTATGGGAAATTATATCAGTGTTGGTGCAGTAGTTAAGTCCATTTCTTAAATCATAGCCCATGTGCTCCGTATTTGAAATCACATACAACTGATCTACAACCACACAACTATTCGTCCATTTTTTGAGATTCATAGATAGATCAATCAAAGGACTGGATGAAAATTTGGGATTTTTACCAAGGATGGGGTGTTAAACCCTCATGGATGTTGGCATATTGGGTGTGCAACACATGTGAGGGGTTTATTGATGACTTAAAAGGATTTGGGATTTATGAGGCTGTATGGGTCAAGAATACTCACACACACACACACACATATATATATATATATATGTATATGTATGTATGTATGTATGTATATATATTTATAGGGCTGATGATTTTATTCTAGATTTGTCGAGCTGATAGAGTATAGAGACTAATTCTTTTCATTTGACACATGGAGAAGTAGGCGTCAGTTTGTGAGATGTATAAAATATCTCTAGAGCTCCAATCCTTGGGGACATATATGATGAGTTTATTCTTCCAAAGGCGACATGGAATGACTCAGAAAAGACACCATCCATTATTTGTGAGTTAATGAAGATATTTTATATACTTAAGAATATGGACACAACAAAGACCCACCCAAGAAGGGATATTCTCCCAGAGGAGTGGATGGAAATATTCCAGGTGAAGAAGAATGAGAAGGGTCCCACTTGCACTCATCCAAGAAGTTGTCCAAAGGCAGAAAAGAGAGGTACGCCCAACACTTTCTTGACAACATTAGATAAATGAGAGTTTTAAAAGTGGGTTTATAAAGTCCATTCCAATATTTATGTGAAGACACATCTTGTAGAGTTCCTGGCCATGTAGCTCATTTTATATCTATTGATTGTCCGAGATTCAAAGGGCAGCATAAGGACATGAAATTTTGTGACAGTGGACAAGCTATCTGAGAAGAGGATGGTAGGATTGGATACCCCTATTTTGTAAAATATTCATAAGATCTTGTTTCATATCTACATAGAGATTTATCCTTTCAAAGTAGTAGGAACATTCTAGGTTTTATGGGGGTGGATCACCACTCATTTCAAAACTTACGTTGTGAAAAGTGGGGTACAGGTCTTTGGAAGTTTGTTCCAACCATCTGTTGAAGATGTTTCTGGTATTTTACCACTTTATTTGAATGCTTATGAGAATAATTCTAGGTTAAGTATGTAAAAGTAATTTCATCTTTTCCCTTATGTTAATCTGCATGTGTGGTGATTTGTTTATAACGGGATGACCAGCTTAGAGCTAAGGGCATATATGTTATCTTATAGGGATTATGTATTGGCCACCAGGATTTATGGGGAAATAGTATGTGAGGCCTGTGATTCTTATATATTCTCACATCAATTCAAATGTCTGTAAAAATACTATATCTCTTCCAATTCATGTTAGATAAGAGAAACATCTGATGGTGGCCTGACAACAATGGTTGTTGACGACTGTAGAGAAAAATGAGGAAATATTCAACTTAACTATCATTGATGCAACAAGAATATTAACTATATGTTATGTTGAGAACTAGTTTTTAGTGTTAAATGAAGGGGTTCTAAAACCATGTTGTCCCTCGAATAGGGATAAAGAGAGGTAGTAGCAAGTAACCCTCACATTTGGAAGGTAATTCATCATCATCAGAGGTTGATTCATTGGAGTAAGAGGGTGGGGTGATGAGGATCCAAGCTCACCAAAGATACATCATGAAAGATAAAATCCACCTATCATAGTTAATAGAGCTACACTATAAATACTAGTTTATATTGTACAGAGGTGGTCTAGTCACCATAGTTCAGAAGAGCAGTGAGTCCCATTTTCTCATCCACTATCTGTGAATTTAGGAATTGGGAAAAAACTCAAATATAAAACTATAGAATCATCTTCAAAACCCTATGTAATGTACTCTATATGTGAACCAACATAGGTGGTTCAATCAAGGAAAATCTTGCATTGTGACGTTGAAACCACAAGGATAGATTTAGGTGAAGGATTGTGTATTATAGGAATAGGGGATGTACGATCCTATTATAATATTATTTTTAAGAACAACCCTGATGAAGTAATAACTTATATATAGGAACTAGATATTCTCATATACACAACTGATGAATTAATTACCATCACAAAAAAATGAAAGAGATGATAGATTGTGGTGCCACTGAAGGGACTGTCCTTTCATTAGATAAAGAATGGAGTGATTTTGTTGATCTTGAATGTGCAAGTTTTCTATTTCTCACATTATTTTTTCATTTTTTTATTGAATTTAGTAAAAGCATTTTTTCCTTAGGGGAAATACCATTTTAACTAGCAGATGGATAAAGGAAAATAAACTAAAGTTCCAACACCAAAATATATCCTCGATGGTACTACACATGGAGCTATTGGATCACCCTGTAAGTCAAGATAAATATCTCTAGGCCAACAAGACATAGAGGATGAGATTGAAAGGGTCTGGTGGTCTTCAATACTTATTTTTGGAGACAATGATACAAGTACTCCCAAGCAGTAAAATAAAAAGAAACATCAAAAAAATAATATTGTGGTAAAATATTTTCTCAGCAGTGGAGATAATTCTTGAAAACATGAATTTTAGATTTATTCCTAGAAATTAATTAATATTATTGGAACTGCGGGAACTTCTTCTATTTCTTCTCTTAGATAAATCATTTATTATCTTCAAGGAACCGTGGAGGGTGCTTCCGAACAATCGCAAATTCCCACCAACATAGTGGTTATTTTGACTGAAGGGGCATTTAGGTAAGAGGAGTAAACATATATTCCTGAAACTTCTCATATTCCTGATACTAGGATAGAAGAGACCTTTGGTAAATTAGAAGTTCATCATGAGAAACTATTTATAATAACAACTGACTTCTACTCTGTGATACTTTAGGTTCATCGCATGCACTAGAAAATCATGCGGCAACTAATTATAACACCACAGTTGTTACTAAAGATGTTGTTCAGGGTCAAAACCTGTCATAGGAGGGGTGGGACTAACATGGGATTTGGTATATCATTGACTTATATGTTGAATCTTGGAATTTATTTTGAAGAATTATTAGAACATGTTAATATTCCAAATATATTAGAATATTTTGAAGTTCCTTTTATAGAACCAAATGGACATGATTTTTTATTGTTCATCTTATCTATCTTCTTATGATTAATTTTCTATCCATGATCATTTGAAATGAACAGTTACATATAATGAAACTACTATAGAGACAATTCCTGAAGGATGTATTGATATCACTGTCAATCCCACCATTTCAGAGACGTTAGCTCAGGTGAACCTTGAAACGTAAAATCTTCTTAAGATTCATTCAAAAAATACTAAGTTTGTTAAAAAAATCATTCCCCACCAAAACACATCAACCAAAACTATTGAAGCTAAGAATATTGGAGAGGAGTTTTCTCAAGCTGCTGACCTATTTCTTGGTAAGGGTTGCCAATCTTGTGACTATGCTCACACTTGTTATCCTTTTGAAACTAACCATAAACATAATTTTAATTCACCATATAATATTACAATATTTAATGGATAGATCTGGAGGTGAATATTTTTTATCAACTCAAACATTATTTGTACGTGAAGCAACCACTGTCAAGGAAGGAGAAGTAATGTGAACTTGTTTTGGTGCATTAATCCTGAAATACGTTTCTCCATATGACAATGATTATGAATCAAATCCTACGATGAAAAATGCTTTTCACCTTCCACATTGCAAGGAATGGAAGAACATATGGGAGATAATATCTGAAATTACCCTTGAGGAATTTTCCTCATGAATTCCATGTCTTTCATCTCTATTTATTATATTTTGATCTGGATGTTTTGAATACTTTGAAATCCATACTGTAGTGAAAGAGATTATCAGAAAAAGGGAGTAAGAGAAGAAACTTCGACAAGATTTAATAAAATTCAGAATATTTACCAATGCTTATGAATTCCAAGTAACATTCTCCGAAGATGAGGGAAATCATACTGCAATGTTGAGTGAACTCAATAATAAAATTAAAGAAAAAACTATTCAACAATTGAATCTTTAATAAAATTTGGATATTATTTCAGGGGAGCTTGACCAACTTCATGATTCAATAGGAGAAGTCCATAAATATGGTGAAAACCCCATTATGGATGCCAAAGAATTGCTTGATCATGATAATGAAAATGATACTGGTTGTCTAACCTAACTTCAACAGGAAGCTGATGGATCTCAAAAGGACATTAGTAAAATGAGATGTTATGTAGAAAACCTCTTGTGATTTTTGATAGAGAGAATCAGGTTTTTGGATATTCCTCTATGGATTTTTACTCAAAAATTAAAATATTATTTCCTATAATCATATATGTATTCATCCTTCCTTACTTAAAATTTTAATGTTAAATCTAACATCCATAATATAATATTTTTATACCGGGTAACCACAATTACAATGTTAGGGATGGAATGTAAATTTTTACCTAAGCCAGTAGGCCTACTGAGTGTAGTTTTACCTTTACTAGGTTTACAAAATCAACCCAACAAACATTGTATCTTTTTAATTTTTATTGCTCAATATTTCCTAAACCACACAAAATGTAATTCTAGAAAGCTGAGAAATTGAATTTTGTCCTGATTTCCATTTGTGGGTTTTCAATTTGGTGAGTACCATGTATTTTTTAAGGGAAATTTTGAGTCATGCATATTGCACAAATAAGGCTAGTGTTTATGGTCCAATATCTTTTACCATAAATTTTGTTATTAGATCCCAAATAAGGCTTAGTGTCTAAGAATTTCTCTAATATTCTTTAGATACTTTCAAGGGAAATATTGAGTCATGATTTTTATGTTCTCCAAATCTAAAACATTAAGTATAAACATAGAGATATTTTCTAAGAATGAAATTAACATTCCTTGAAAAAATATATTATGGGGGTTGTATTATGTAGGGCCCACTAGGGAATATGTTGCATAGCCAAACCATGGAATCTTTTGACTAACATGCCTATTATATGGGTGAATTTTATACAAGGCCACCTAAGGGAACATACTGTACTGTCAGAAAAAAAAGAGCTCTAAAAAATTTGAAATTTTATTATTGATAGAAAATGTTAATTGAGACTTGGGTGACTCAAATCCCCAATAGGTGGCTTTACCAAGGAAATATATTTTATGAATAAAGAGACATCTATTCCTACATAGGTCATGAATGGGGAAACCACTCCTACAATAATTTGGTGTGCGAAGAGTGGCTAAATTTTTTTAGAAAGGGGCCTTCTGACATTGTGTTATGAAATTTCAAGTCATGATGCAAAGACATTAGGATTTGTAGTTTCAAGTCATGTTGTAAGGACATTAGGCTATGCATTTTCAAATCATGCTTCAGGGAAATTAGGGGCTTTAATTTAAGGTCTTTAGTTCTAAAAAAAGTTTTATGAGTCCCCAATTCGTTGATAATTTTTCTAGAAACATACCACCATGTTTCGATATAAAAATAAAGAATTGTAAACTATGATTTGGGAATTTTTGGATCCAAAAAATGGTATGGGGAAAGGGTTAAAGGCATTAGAGGAAGTATTTTCCAAGAACGAAGTTAAAATTATTTGACAAACCTGTTTTGGGGACTGTATTATGCTGGGACAACTGGGGAATATATTGTATACCCAAATAGTGGAATCTTTTGACCAGCATGCCTGTTATATAGGTGACTTATGAAAGGCCACCAAGGGGAACATACTAAACAGTTGGAAAAAATAGTAATTGGACATCAAACATTTTATTGCTAAAAACTAAAGAATTTTTATGGGGATTTAGATTTTCCATAACACATAGTTCGGTTTATGATGAAAAGTACATGAACAAAGAAAGAATATTTACAATAATTATTTTTTAAGAATCAGAGAAATATGATTTCTACAAAGTTCTAACTCAAATGTAAGAAGTATGATGTCTGTAGTTTTAGGCCATACAGCTAGGACAAAAATATAATGGAATCAATGGATGATATATGGTCATATGATCCAAGGTTATTTTAATGTACTTTGAACACATGGAGAGGGAAAATGTGTAAACCAAAGTCTTGGAGTCTTTTAGATCGAGAGAAAGGTAATGGGATAAATACACACAAATGACTGCTTTAAGTTACATATTCTTTTATATTATAATCAATATTTTAAGGGGATAGAAGATTATTTTACCATGAAAAAAGTTGTCATTATTTGACAAAACTTATTATGGGGGATATATTATGTATGGAAAACCGGGCCATATACGGCATATAAAAATAGTGGAATCTATTTACTGATAGGCTTGTTATGTAGGCAACTTATGAAAGGCCACCTAGGGGTATGTACTGCACTATCAGTCAAAAGAGTTCTCAAAGAACAGAAACTTTTCCACCAAAAACCGTAAGAATGATTATTAATATCTAAAATTATTCAAGATAAAGAGTGTGAAATAAAAAAGGGGTAATGCTCAATGCACAATAGAAATATTTTAATCAATATTGGCCATGATTTTGGAGTCCCTTATATAGATCTAACTCATGTATAAAATGGGGAAATTTTTTTTCTTGGTGGGCTCTCTAAATAGAGGACCCCAAATGAAGACTCCCACATAGATTGTTAATTTTATGTGAAAGAGAGATAAAAATTTATCCCATGGCTGGGACTAGGATCTAAGGCCTAGTCTTTACAAGGTATCTCAATGGGATGAGAATCAACCCATATGTAGTTCTATGGTTACATTGTAGTTTAATGTCGTTCAGTAAGGACACTATGTTGGGAAATTTAGAGTCATGCAATGAGGACATGATGTGATTCTAATGTGAAAAGGAATATTATATATGGAATATAGAATTTAACTCAGGTGTCACTAAATATCTCATATGTATGAGAATCAAGCTACATGTAGTTCTTGAAACATTACTTATGTAGGTTTGATTCATACACAAAAGGAATAACTGGTTTTTTTATCATGACTAGGACCAATTTTGGAGATCTAGGTGTCTCTACTTATCCCATAAAAATTATAATCAATAAAAACATAGTTTTTGATAAAATAATTCCCCACAAAAATTTATTTTGATGTGAGATACGGGGATTTTTAACACATTCCAAAATAATGGTTAAACATAAGACACAAAATGGTATGAAGATCAAACCACGTATCTTGGAAGAGTACTATGAATATATTTGGTTCATATATTGGAGGGAAAATTCGTATAAATTTATTTATTTTTGTAGTTGAGCACAATATTGGAGACCCAGGCATCTCTATGTATCCCATTGAAATGATAATCAAGCCACATGTTGTTCTTGAAGGGTTTTCTATGCAGGTTTGATTCACACACATAGGGAATAAAGAAGGAATTTTCTTTTTCATGGGTAGTCCCAAGATTGGAGATCTAGGCATCCCTATGTATATCATTAAAATGAGAATCACACCATACATAGTTCTTTAAATGAAGTCTCTATACAGATCTAATACAAACATAGAGAGAAATGGAACTCATGTGCCACTAAGGAGTAGAAATTATGTGAGTAATGCTTGCACATAGAAGCTAATAATTTTTAAGAACCATAAAGAATATCAATTTGTGGTATTTTATCATAATTCTTAACATCAAATGAAGAAGACGTTAACCTTATAGTTTAATGTCATGTAGAGAGGAAAAATGGTGTCATCTTGTTTAACGTCGTGCGATAGGGACAAATATGCTATGCATTTTAACATTGTGTGGCATGGACGCATATGGTTGTTATGTAGTTTAATGTATTAAAACTAGGACTTTGTGTTGTGCAGTTTAGATTCATGCATCGAGGACATGATGATGTCTAATTACACCAAGTACTTCTTCAAGGATCTTGCATTTTTTAGATTGGTAATGAGTTCTCCATCCATTGAGATTAATTAATAATCTCTATTAGAGTAGACCTTATGTATAGAGTAAGGTCCTTCCCACTTGGGTCAGTTTTGGAGGATTCATTCCTGGTATCATTGGAGTCCTGATAACTAATACCAATTCTCATTTAAGAAATGAGCGAAGGTGAACATTCTTGTTAAAATCTCATGATATTATGTTATAATAGACATCCAAATGATGCAATGTATAAAATCTATTTTCATTTAATCATTCCTACTCATCAAATCACTTCTGATAATTCTCATCTATAGATAATTAATCACATATTGCAACTCGAAGTGAAATAAATTGAATTTCGATAGGAAAACCCGCTTCTATTCTATACACTAATGAGTATGAAGTCTCCCAAGTGGAATTATGGGTAGTAGTCTAATAATCCCATAATGCTTGAAAAATGTTATCATTCCAAGTTTTCTTATCTTTATCCCCCATTTTATAGAGTATATTTGATAGAATCTTTTTGAAATCCTATATCAATCCCTTGGCTTCTACATGATAGCGAGATGAATGGTTGGATTTGATATCGTGCTCCTAATATAGATTCTTTACCACAAAAAAATAGAAATTCGTGCCATTAGCCATCAATATAGTATGAGGGAAACCAAATTTGGTAATGATATTAGCATTGATAAAGCTAAAAATTATTTTAGCTATGACTTCATTGAGAGGTATAGCCTCATCCATTTTAGAGAAGAAATCAGTAGCAGTAAGAATATACTTAAAGTACTTATCCATAGTTTGAGTATAAGGTCCTACTACATCCATTCACCATGTGGAAAATGGCCAGAAATATTTAGTTGTATGTAGAAACTCTGGGGGTTGATGAAAAAAGTTGTAATGCACTTGTCTTGGGTGAAATTTATTGGTGAAATCTAAGAAATCCTACATCATTGAAGGCTATAAGTATCCAATCCTTTAGATTTGATCAAAAAACCTATTCCTATACTGGTGATCACCACAAACGTTTTCATGTACTTCTTTCAGTATAGTTGTAGTTTCATCTCCATCAATACACCTGACGAGGACACCATCGAAGCCTCATTTTTAAATGATATTTTTGTGATCCGGGCTATAATAAAGAGTGAAATTGACCACTCATTGCCATATTTTCTCTTTCCCAGCTCTATCGGGTGGAAGTATTTCATTTTTAAGGTAATTCATGATAGATGTAATCCATCCTATAGCATGACTATATGGGTTGGAAATAGGACTGATTTCATTAATTTCTTTCATTCTAGTTTGAAGAAAAGGTGAAACCAAGCGACGATGGACAATACTAATGATTGTCTCTTCTTTATTTGGATCTGTTGGGTCTATGAATGCATTATCCAATGCATCAAATTGGGAATTTTGTGATTTTAGGACATATGAAAATGTTTACTCAAAGGGAAATTCATCCATTATCCCTCTAACACAATCACACAAAGGTATTAAATCCATTTTTCTAATAACATAATCCTCATTGATTTATTTGATTACCAATTATTAATCCCATTTAACTTTAAGGTGATTCACTTGTACCTACAGTTCCAATTCTAGGACTGCAATGAGATATTGATATTTTGCCTCATTGTTGGTACCACCTTCTGATAACATAATGAAATATGGAAACACTGCCTTTTCTGGGGAGATAAGCACAATTCCTAACCCAAAATTGGTGAGTTTAGGGTTTTCCATTCTCTTCCATACTAGACTTTTGGAAGAACCATCAATGTACATTTCCTACATTTGGGGATTATCTTGAATAGATATGATTTCATTATCAAAAAGTTCAGTATTCAAAGATGCATCTTCTGTAGATGGTTGTTCAGCAAGGAAATCTTCCAAGTCTTGTCCTTTTATTTATTTATGAGGTGAAAATTGGATATCTAACTATTGAAAAATAACTACCCACCAACGTCATGTAAGAATAGGATGACTGAGGATGAATTTTAGAAAGTTATTGTGACATACCAAGTGGACCTTCTGATGTTGCAGGTAGTGCCTCAGCATCTTAACTACTAAGATTTTTCTAGGAAAAACTTATCGATATTTGAATATTAATCTCTGTGTGAATCATAGTTTGACTAAGATAGTAAAGGAAAATTTTATTCCCAAAATAATTCTTTTGTTCAAGGAGCTAATCCAGTGATCACTCTCATGCTGTCATGTATTGAATAAGAGGATTTCCTTCAATAGGCGGCATTAATATCTATTTACTCAAGAGATATTTCTTGAGGGTATCAAATGCATCTTGGTTGTCTTCAGTCCATTGATATATATCTCCCTTTTTCATTAATCTAGTGGAGGGTAAACACTTGCCTACAAAATTGGTGATAAAGCGGCGAATATAGGCGAAGTGTCCTTAAAGCCCTATTAATTCTTTCAAATTTTGAGGATGTGTCATTCTAAGGATTGATTTTTTCTTCTCATGGTCAACTTCGAGGCCATGATGGCATACACCAAAACAGATAAATTATCCCAAGGTTACCTCAAAATAAAATTTCAAGGGATTAATCTTCATATTATGTTTATGATGTTTACTGAATATGGTATCTGAATAAGAAGTGTGATAAAAAAAAATATTTATTTGACCGCTAGATCAAAAACATAACATTAGATAAATTTTCCCAGGAAGGGTTTGAAGATATGGTTCATGGCGCATTAATATGTTACACTAGAATTCTTTAAGCCAAATGTAATTACTCGATTGAAAAATACGCTTTGAAGGGATCTAAATCATGTTGATTCCTCATATTCTAGAGAAATTCTAATTTGGTTATACCCATAGTATCCATCCATAAAGTAGAGAGATTCATAAACAATTGTTGCATAAATCAAAAGTTCTATAATTGGAACCGAAAATTCATCCTTGGGACAACGTCGGTTAAGATCTCTAAAATCAATAAAAATTTTGATTTTCCAATTTTTCATTTTCAATAGTAAAATGTTAGCCAGTCATTTGGGATATTTAACATACCTGAAAATTTTATATTTGATAATCTTTTAAACTTCTCCTTCTATTTTAGAGATGTGAGTTGGGTGCGTTCTTCTTACTAACTGCTTAAATCCTAAATTCTCACTTGGAAAACCCAAATGATGAGTGGACCCATAAAGATTAAGCCTATTCATTTATATATAGTTATAAGAAAATACATCTCAGTGATTCTTTATAAATTATGTATTCATCTCTTTCTCTTTAAACGTCATGGCCACACTAATTAAATTTGGGTGTGTATATTATTCTGTACTAAGATTTATTTCTCTGAGCTCATCCACAATGGTGGAGTCACCTTCCTCAAATGCTGGAGGGGCATCCTTGAGATCTTATTCTTCTTCTTCTTTACATTTCACTTCTTCTGTTTCTTGTTGAATGGTATGTGATGAAGAAATACATTCAGAGCTAGGGTAGGAGTTAGTATTTGGAAATCCGAACGAATATGAAACCATTTCTAACCTTACTGATGATGAAGGGTTTTCCTAGAATATTGAAGGGATAATTATGGGTAGGGAATCAAAATCATTTTCTTCCAATATTAATGTGAAAACTTATTCTATATTGATTAATGAAGAAAAGACTTGCTGAAGTTTAGTGGATAAGATGAACACATCTCCATTTGAGATTTCACTATCAACAATTTATCCCATGCTTTCAGGCTCGATTTCCACAACTGACATTATGAATGTCATTGGATGAGTGATTCGATCAGGGATTTTCCTCTCGATTTGATTGATTGGAAACACATCATCTATAATCAGATGTTTAAATCAGTTATCTTAGATCTTTTCAAGACCATTCAGAGCATTGATTCTTGTTACATATTTTTTTGCAGACCTCATTCCCTTTATGTGACAGAATTCTGCCTCAATATAATGAGATTCAAACATTTTGAATGGATCATTTTAAACATACAATGTCCCAATTATACTATTTAAGAATTACTTGATACATTGGTGGTATTATTAATGAATGGACGCATGTTCATGTAGCTAAGTCCTTCCAAGCATAATGTTGAAGGTTGTGTCCTATCGGACAACCATGAAATCTGAATTAGATATAGGATCCCCAAACTGAGTTCTGAGTATAATATCTCTTATAGGTTCTTGTTCATTCTTATCATAAACATGAAGGATTAATTTGTAATAAGATGAGTCAAATTCAGTAAGACCCAATCGACGAAGTGTAAGGATGGGAATGAGGTTGACTCCTGAGTCATTATCAGTGAAGGCTAGTCAGATTTCTGTATCATTAACCATGACAGATAGATACAAGGGATTGATGTGTCCATGAAAAAAATCATCCTCATATTCATCCGTGAAATATATAACTGCATGAAATTCAATATGATCATTCTCTATACGATAAACCTCTTCATCAGCAACTTTGGTTTCAAACTCTTGAGGACTTGACAAAGCCTCAATAAGTGCTCCTTGAAGATATTTTGACAGATTCAAATCATATAGGATTAATAACTTGGGCTAGTTGTTTCAAAACAATTGGTCCAATGGTCTATATTTTATAGTATGGTGATGCATTTTTATAGGTGCCTTAAAATTTGATGCTCCTGATGTAGATGTACCATGTATCGGGGTAGAAGCTATAAATACTTCTGTTCTTGGTTAATTAGACTGACTAGGTATATCTACTTTCCAAGAGAGTTATAGTGTAACATCTAATTGGTCTTCCAAGATGATTATGTCAGGACTTATCCTTTCATGTGTGGGAGAATTTTTTTTGTTCTTATTGATCCCTTTAAAGGGATCTCCCACGAGTTACTTTTGTATAAATAGTTTGAGTAGAAGTATAGTAAAAATAGTGGTTTCTAGAATATGCATGTATTCCCCTATATCCTTGAACCTAACTTCTTCCTCTAGTTACCCAATTAGGTGCAGGGAATTCAGGTTCATAACTAGAATCGTCATTTACATAAGGGTCTATTAAGTGGATAATGTTAATGGAACCAAAGATCATTTCCTCTTTTGATGAAGATTCTGCTTGACAGGTCAGTCCTTTTTGTGCCGTTTGGAGGGGTGGTGCCGATGCTTTTGTGATAGTTGTCAAGAAATATTCCAAATTCAATGAAATTGTTTTCCTTGACCCGAATTCATATTCTTATAAGTTCTCTTTATCATTCTGATCATGTTTCTTCTTTATAGATTGACCTTTGGAGGAATGATCTTTAGATGAAGATGTTTTTTCTATAGTGGAAGTGGAAGGATAAATAGTTGGTTGTTTTAACTGTTTTTTGAATAATTTCATGAGTTCAATGGATCATTTTTTGGACCATCCAATCATTATACTTTTTCACATTTTTCCTTTTTTACTTCCTACCATCCGATTTCTTCCTCTGGATCGGTAGTAGTAACACATGCTACTTGGGCTGCTGAACTTTTTAGTTTCACTTTTCTAGAGTATACCATTTTTAAGAGGTATTTGAAAATAAAACACTTCTAAATGGAATACCCTAAAATTTTATGAAAGGGACAATAACTTGTAATATCTTCTTCTCCTTATTTTTTATTGGTTTTTTCAGCCTTAGCCACTGAACTAAACTATTTTCCAAAGATGAAATGAAGTAATAGGGAACCTGTTCATTTCGAAGAGAATAGTCTTTGTTTTTTAACTCCTAAAATTGCCTCCACCATTGATATTTTTTATCATATTGATGAGTTGGTCATTTCTTATGATTCTCGAGAGGTGGATCCCTTTAGTATGATGAATATTTTGAAGTAGAAGAAGGTACATGAGCTTGTTTGAGTGTGATTGTAGTAGCCTCTACTTTCCATGTTCTCTTTACTATAGTTTATGGGATTACACCTGATTTAGCTTTGGTTTCCACAATGGAATCCTCCAATTTTTAGGTGATTGAAGAAAGGTTTTAAAACCCTCTTGTGTATTTTATAGGGATTAGT
The DNA here is from genome assembly GCA_963277665.1 of Viscum album. Classification (NCBI taxonomy): domain Eukaryota; kingdom Viridiplantae; phylum Streptophyta; class Magnoliopsida; order Santalales; family Viscaceae; genus Viscum; species Viscum album. The sequence continues at coordinate 903,012,998 of OY728166.1, read as the reverse complement.
GTTGTGTGTAACTCATCAGGCAGATTTGCAACCCAAATTAGCATCAACCCTTTTTCTGGGAGTGGTATATTTAAGGAATATATTAATCCTTTCCATCAAGAAATGAAATCTTAACATCTTTAATTCTCCCTCTTTTTTCAATTTGTAAGATCAAAAACTATTTTCTTCAGAAGCGTTGAGTTGAATTGGAGAAGGAATGTTTGAAAGAGGTGTTCCCATCAAATAATTTATCGAGACTAAAAACATATATACCAGACAAAGGCTATCCACTGTAATGATTTCACAATACATCTGAGTTTTACTACTTCTTTTTGGTGAGGAGTCCCCATCATGAGATCACAATGAGAAACAACATGCTTTAAGTGCTACTCCAGATCTCCTGAACCATTAAATATTGTAAATGTGGTATTCAAAAAAATTAGTGGTGGGAGGGATCATATCTACCCATTCAATCTAAGATTTCTTTTCTTGTTGTATTGGTGCATGTCATTCTTACATAGCTTCTAATTGAGTTGTTAATTCCTCAATTGTATTCATAAGGATTTGGAGAATATCTATATGAGCTTGGACCTATATAGGATTTAATACTGTAAAAACCACTAGTGGTGGTGCTACTAGTATTTATTTTGGATAAGCCATGGGGAAAGGCCTATAAGGATGTGTTTGATCCTATCCTATTTATGTACTCAATAGAGGGAATTCATTATCCATCACTGTAGTTACAAAAAAAAAATCTTTACTAAGGATCTACAACATGATATGCAAGATGAGCATCTTCTTATGGAGCATTTCTGGCAGAAATGATTCTTCAAAGTAACTTTTCATTGATTCTTTTAAACTCTTTCATCTCCTACACTTTCTGGGAAAATATTTCTTTAAATGAAAGAGATTTACCTTCTCCAGTGGAAAATTGAGACATTATCTGGACTTTTTCTTTCCCCTTGTTATATGTATTTCTAATGGATGGGATTCAGTTACTTGAGTGAATACCTAGATTCTAGGTAAGCCTCTGATTTCGGGTACACTAACCTCCTTCATTTGCTTCAGTGTGTACTGTATTATGAAAAAGAACTTCGTCCTCTGAATCCCCTTGAACATGACTCATTTTCCATAGGATCTTCCATAATGGTATTAATGGAGTTTACTAATGTATAATGCATTTGAGTCATTCAGTTAGTATCTTTGTAAGATCGTTTGGTTATGTGTCCTCCATGATAAATTTTTCTCTAATATGCTGAATTCCCAGGAACTGTTTGATAGAAAATAACCTGAAGGGAATCCTTGGATAATTCAGTTGTCCTTCACATTGTGGATTCTTCCCTAATTGAGAGAAAGATGACTTCCGTTGAGGTGGGGATTTTATATGTGATAAATCCCCTAGCCCTACAGGTTGAGGTTGTTCATGTTCTTCTTCTTCAAACCTTAAAACATTATTTATTTAATTTAAAGGTTTAGTTAAACATGCCCATAGCCCTGCAAGCTAGGGTGGCTCCGGAACTATTGTGGCTAATATTATCATAGCTTCTCTTTTTATTTTGCAAATTTTGTTCCAAACATTGGTTGGAAGCATTATCTAACAACCACTTAAATCACCTATTTCAGAAGAACGTTGTGCTTTTTCAGACATTTTCACAATCTGATGGCTAACATACTCTAAGAGATAAACCTTCTTAATGTTCACATATTTTTGATGAAAAAGTATCTCAACGGCTTTATCTCTTTGGTCCTAACATTTATGAGAGCTAGTTGATGCCTATTCTTGAGCATATCATTGAGTACACCCAAAATCTGTTGATTGTAGCCAGTCATGGGAAATAACATTGCATGAGATATCTTTTGGCAGGTTTTTCTAATTTTGGAGCACAATGAAACGAAATTATCCATGTGAACCCCATCCTCTGATATGAATGCCATATGGGGTATAAAAAATTAACTAGTGTAGCCTCTTTAGTGAATCAATACATGCACGCTGAAAGAATCCCTACTGCTTCTTGACCTTGGGATGTCCAGAAACTGAGAGATATTCCAATTCAATTTGGTGTTTCAGCCCTTATATTACCTTTACATGACTTTTATATTCATCATATGATAATAATTTGGATTTTATGTGATGAAGAGTTTTCAATATGTTTAGTCGGATATCATGAATGAAATATTCTTCCATCAATTATTGAATATTGTACTGAGATGTTTCCAAAGTATAGAACATGACTAGTATTTCACCTTTATCTTATTGTTTTATTATATTCAACATATCCCTATTATATTTTTCTATATATTTCTCAACTTTTTCCAACTAGAGTGGACACTTATCAGTTTTTTTATCATAAACAATAGAATCAATTACTTTTTCCTCTACTATATTAAAAGAAAAATGACTGAAGGGAGGTTCAGAGAATGAAATTCACCTTGGGATGTCATCTGGTTGAGAAATTATTTCACCTATTAGTAACAAGGAATAATACATTACTGGCCTTATGTTGGAAAGTGACTTGAGATAAGAGGGATTTCTCATCACTACATTTTCAATTAGAGAATTATCCTGACAATGAAAAACACTATTGAGGAGAAAACTTTCATAGAGAATTTCATCATGTGGAGGAACACAATAGTGGATTAGATCAAGGGATAAATCCTCTTTCTTTTTGGGATTTTGGACACACGGAGGGTTTTCATGGCTCTCGTCCGGAGATAGGTTCTCTATATTGACTGAATTTTTATGAAGAAAGCCTTTATGATGAAGTGTAATATGAGAAACTTTATAATTACGGCTACTACTCCCATAATTTTGTAATGAAAGGGTAGGATCTTGAGTTGCAACAAATAAATGTCTAAGGGATTAAATAAATCCATCATTAAGAGAAGCCAGACCGTAGATTGAATATTTATTTTCTAACTGTGTTTGGAGAGACTCCTTCTTAGATGATATTTTACACGTAGATGTGTATAACTATTGGGAGAAGTGGTTATCATGGGCAGGTGTATGTGTGTGCCTTAGAGTGGTCATCAAAATAGGCCGATTATCTTCAATTGGAATGGGTGTGTATTCCCGATCCCGTTGTCTTTGCGATATGGGAGACTATTACCCATAACCCTCCTAGACTATAACATAGGTCTGTATATACTCTGGTATGGCATGATAACAAGTCATACCAGGTGTGGGGACAAAATTATCTATCCATCCCTCCAGTACTGTTGAAGTTGTTGTTATGATATTCTAGAAGGCTTCCAGAATATTTTTTAGGAACTTGTGTCTTACCTTTCACCATTTCTAAAATGTGTTTGGTGACTTCAGTGGTTGGAATGAGAATATAAGTTCATTCCATATCTTGAGTAGGATTATGTGCCTACTCATGTCCTCCCTTTCCTATGAGTTGATACTGACCATACTCAAGTATGGGAGCAGAGATTTGAGTCTACCATAGGATTTTCATCGGTTATTTCCATCAGACTTCTCCGGGTGCTGCCAAATGAGACTGTTGGAAGGATTGATGGATGTTGGCATGTTTATGTGCTTTCTAAATATTTTCTTCCAAGTATGGACAATATACTTATGACAGATGATACTTCTGGTAGGATTGGTGAGTTCAGACAATTGTATGTTCTGCTTAAAAGTTGTCACAATACTTCATTGTCGGACTTCCTTGAATGCAGACAGATGAGTCTGCTGATTGGATGATAGTTTTTAAGAATGTGTATGTTCCTTATCATGATACTCCATCTAGTTTAAATGGTGTTATTGGTTAAGAACTATCAGACGAGTCTACTAGCTGGCAGAATTAAGGTGGATAGGTGTATGTTCACATTCATTGTTTGCTACCATGTTGGGTTGATGGACTTCTACAGAGGGTTATAAAGTAAGAACCTGCTCCTTGATGGCCAGATTTTATCCCCATAAATTCTTCTTGTGTGCCCGGGTCTGAGGGACCTAGGCCGAACAACTGAAAGAAACACCCCCAACGTGTTGGCGGTTCACTGCCACATAATTCTGTTGGAGGCAATTGTTGGTGGTATCCATCGGTAAGGACCCATGTATCTTTGATTTGAGGACATGAGAGACCTCTCAATCCAACTCTCTATGGTATGGGAGGGACTGGTTATTTCATTTCTATGATAAGGACCTGAAATTGTTGAAGATGGTGGTTGACACTATTTACTTCTTGACCATTGGTCATCAATGATCGTACGGTCAAGGGTTATTTTTAACTTAGAGAGCATGTCCAGCTGCCTCCATGATTGGGATATTACCATGTTTATGGTATTCCCTAACCAATACCATTGAGACTCATTATTGAAGATTCTGATTTGGTGATCACATCCTTTTAATGGATGAGGATCCATCTTGAGCAACATCTGGGGTATTCATGGGTGAAAACTTGAAGGAAGCCATTTGGAGAGAAGGGAGTTCTGAGAAAACTGAGAAAATTACAAATAATGAACTCCATTAAAGCAGTGTATTTTAGATGGACACTTTTTTATTTATTCCTTTTTCTGACCTTCCTTTGTCAATTGATAGGGGCCTGATATATGGGTATCACTATTAACTTGGTAAAGGATTCATGTCGGGTTCACCATTTTTTGTTTCGTCTCCCTCAAAACGTCTTATCTGGTTTGGAATCACTACTTCTAGGTGGTTTACATTGGATTTATTTATGGTACCAGAAACATCCAACAGTTCTTTATCCAAAGGGACCTTCTTTCCAAAGGCAGTTGTTCGTTAGGTATAGACCTACAATACTTACGAACATACATTGGTCGAGAGGATGGGAGGTTAGACTCATCACAACCTTTTGGGGGAATTATTGCCTACTCTGGGACTCTCTTATATATTTAAGATATTTTCATGAATCATTATTAATTAACCAAGTATAAAATAGGTTTCCATTGAAATTTTTAATCAATTATTAGCATGTGTGAAATTTATAATCACCTATATGTATTCAAGGTTATTTACTAATGGATACATCCAGATGTATTCGAGGTTATCCATCAATGGTATCCTATCATGTACTATTTAGAGATTCTTTTAACCATTGTTACGATAATACTGGATTTTAAGCCACTCAGTGTGGCCCTTTTGAATTTATTATCATACCGGGAGATGTAAGTTTGTTTTGATGTTGGGATCGTACCCATAAATGGGCTACCTACATATCCATGTTAAAGGAATCAGAACCCTTGTAGTTTTTTTCACTTAATGGGACACATCATACCTTTTAAGATCATATTATAAGGACCTATTTGTACATTTTAATGTCATGTGGTAAGGAAATATAAGTGGAAGGTTCTTAGTCAAATCTTGGTGTGAAACTTATTCCTATACAGCCCAAGGAACCAAGAAAAGATATCAGTTTCCATGTTGTATTAGACCTTGTTGGTAATATGGCCTAGGAAGATCATCATTTTTAGGAGTTTTGGGTTTGAACTGCAAGAAGGCTTTCTATGTATCCCATTCTGATGGGAATCAAATCCCTCATAGTTCAGTGTGTCTCATAGGAGACAGTAGTTTTTTTAGAGAAATGAGTTTGGACTTAATTTCTAAAAAGGATGCCTTGTTGATTTGGGGGTTTAATTTAGGACATACTCCTAAGGAGGATGCGCATTTATGGATGAAAGGAGAATGATCTTGGCCCTTAGTAAGGCTTCATACATATCCTATTTTTTATGGGAACTAGAGTTCTCATAGTTCATTAAATTAGGTGTTTTTGAAAGTATTTTGATTATAAAAAATATCTAATCCCACATGATTCACTATCAGTGTGAGAAACAAGAGGTTTGAAAGATTCAACAAAGGAACACACACTTTTCCTCCTCTGCTAGTAGAAGAAGTTGGCCCTACGACGGTGATGGTGGATGAGGGAAAGTCAATGAACCTTACCCCTCTTCAATTTAAATTAGGTGAGTGTCTAAGGTAAGGAAGGAGTGAAGGTGAAGGAAGTATACTGAAGCAAGACTACAACCTCTTATAAGAAAGGATAGGGGATTACACTAGGATGGATACCCTAAAATTTGTCTTGGTAGGGGAGGTAGAATTCTCCTTTGTTCAAAAGGAAAAGTATGTGTGAACATTACCATTCTTACCAGGGACTAGAGGCTATAGTTTATAGAGATGATAAGGGATGAGCATGGCCAAAATCCTAATCCTCAAAACGAGAACTCCCCAAAACTATTCCTAGGAGAAAGTTCCATGTGACTGTAGATATACAAACCCACAAACATTCCATGAATCATAACCCCATTGAAAAACAAATGTGGGAAACCTCTGACCACATATATAAAAACCAAAATAGGAGACACCCTTATGTGCCCTTCCCAAAGCTTTGATAAGTCATGAGGTTTTGGTGAGGGTTTCAACATAATCTCTTTTAGATAGGGGGACCAATGAAGGGGAAGCATTTACATAAATGACTTTGAAGAAGAATTGATGAAATACTTGTATAGTTTAAAGGGATAAGGTGAATCAAAGAAGGGTTACCTAGTAGGTATCCAACATGCGGGTATGGGCGTGCAGTAGCCTTGGGCAATCTGATGTTCAGTAATGTGATGAACAACCAATAAGTTAAAACATGGGTGAGATTTGACTCATGAATACAAGAGTATTAAAATGTTTTCCCAGAAGTGGGGCACTCAAGTTCCTTCGAGGGAAATAAGAGGCACACTATTTTTTCTAATTTAGGGAGGTTGGGTGATTTAGGAGAATAAGTGTTAAGGATTTAAAACACTAAAGGTAATTTAGTTCCATGATCCTCCTTCAATTCATCTTCTCTAAGAGTTAAAGAACTACCTTTAAGGTTTTGGAAGACTTGGGTTAAGCATTGGGGAAACCAGAGCAACAATTAGGATTTATGGAAATTTTTTCATTCAAATAAAGGGTCCATGGGTCTATTTATAATCAAATATATTACTCTAGTCGAATGGTGATTAGGCACACAAGTGTCTTTCCAACCAGATTGTGGAATGTAAGTACCTTGAATGCCGACAGAGCCTCAGCTTTACTGGGGTGATCCAAATTTCAAGCCTTTTCAAATCTTGATTTTCTTCATGTATTTTATCAACTTTTTTCTAATACATCTATCTTTGTCACTTTTTCATCGAGGTGATGGAATAGAGTTTCAATAGCAATTTCAACTCATTCTATTAAAATTCATTATTATCCAAATAATGCAATCACTACCTAGGAATCTATAACATCACAATGCAACTGTAGAAACCAAAATCTTCCGAAGGCCTCAGAAAGGCATCCTTGAGAAAATTGAAAGCATATTTAGACTCAACAACCGATTCCAAGATGGGACAAAATGCTCCAAGTAAAATATGAGAGGTGAGAGTAAAACTGCTTCCATGTCTGCAAAAAAAGGTCACGGTCTGGATGGATTTTGTGCGCCAGGGCAGAAAGTCTCGCACGGCCAACGAATGGGCCAGGTTTTTGCGCAGGCCGAATTCTGTGTGCCCCCACTGCCCCCGATCACCTATAAATATAAGGGTATCCTCCTCACTTTTGGAAGCTGAAGAATTCAAATTGTCTCCCCTTTGTGTAATACATCTCTTCCACATGCAAAATATGACATTCAGGTACAGGATTTTCCATGACAGGTCTCTGAGGGGTCCACCTTCACTAGGACCACTAGGTCTTAACCCTCGCCCAGTTCCTTTATTGACAAGTCATTTTCACGGAATATTCTTCAACTTGCATGAAAAATATCTTCCACTTATGCACAAATCCCCTCCAATTTTCATTTTAACCTCTATTTTCCACAAAATCCCAGCTTAATGTGTGCAACAGCTCTCGTCTGCGTGCCAATTTCACACAAACCCTTAATTTTGTGCAGAATCCAATCTCCTTGTGTGTTCCCTTGATCATGTCTTCAATGTCGCTTTCTTGGACACCATATTCGGGTGCTTCTTAAGTGAAAAACACCAATGTTACACACCCTTCTCTTGTATGTCCCTCCAGGCTTGTACGAAGTGATTTCAAGGTCCCTTGGGTGGTGATTTTTTTTGTTTCTTAGCCTTATGCTTCTTCGCATAGGCACGCTAATGGATATTAATTCTTATCATAGACACGCTAACTTGGGCCCCTCAATTGATCACTCCACAACACCCACACACCATGTAATTTCTGATTCCTTCTCATCCCCAAGGGTGGGTGGGTATCAATTATGTAAGTCCTAGGGGTGCAGAGTGAACCCACCTCATCCGAGCTGTAGGACATTAAACATCCAAGCAACATATTCCTCAGCAAATGATGTTAAACTATGGCCTCACCCCATTCATTATACAAAGGGTGCCCTACCTCAAACATTATCCACGCCCTCTTGTCTCCATGGGAGTGAGATCTTCCTCACATGGAATGAGATCCTCTTTGTTGGAGTGGCATCTATCTACAGGGAAGGGGAATAATCCTAGTGTAACTCCATAGCCTTTATTACAAGAGGTAGCATCCTTGCTTCTCATCTCTACTTCCGTTCCAAATACTAGAGTAGATATGGGCACAAAGACCTTCATTACCCATCCCTCTCCCTCTGGGATTTATCGCCATTGGGCATCTATCCTAGATTAAGTCTCAATATCCATCTATCTTGGCTACTAAACATGCATAGCCCCCTGTTTCTTCTTTGGGATGCAAACCATGTTTAAGCCCTACTCCACTTCCCGTGTACGCACCTTTCTCTACATGATAATCACGTATTTATTGTCTCTTTTTTCTCACACCGAGCATGAATCACATGGGCTTAGTATAAGAATTGACTATGGAATAATTCTTGGGATGCCTTAGCATGTAATACCCAAAAAAATTTGAACTACGTGGAATTTGATCCTTGTATCCTAGGCAAGGTACGTAGGAAGAATCCCTAAGGTTCAGTCCCAACACCTACTTGTCCCAACCCCTTCATTTTGGTTCACCTTCTTCCCACATGAAGATAAACTATATCCTCCCTCCCAAACTATGTGGACTTTGATCCTTTCCCCTATCTAGTCATTGTACATAGGAGGCCTCCCATGGGTTCAAGCCCAACACCCATCAGTCTCGACCACTCCATGTCAGTCCACCCTCATCCTTCATGAAGTTAAACTATACACCCATTTCATCACGCATGACGTTAAACTGTATGCTACCGAACTATGTGGGATTTGATCCTTGTCTCTTAGGCAGGGTACATAGGAAGTATCCTTGAGGTCCAACCCCAACCAGTGGAAAGCCATTGGAAACCCAATCAGCGGTAAGCAATGGGAACCTCAACCAGTAGAAAGCCATTGTAGTCTGCAATCAAATGTAAAGACTTTGTAGTCCCCTTTGGTGGGACCCATATCACTAGTCTGTGCCAGTGGTGTGAAACCAACCCGAGCTACTAAACATGTGTAAGCCACAGTATATCGTTAGATATTTTTCTTATGTGTACACCTTAATTCTATACCCCCATCCCAAACTATGTGAACTTTGTCTCCCTACCATGAAGATATGTTGGAATCCTCCCTGAGGATCAAGCCCCTCACTCATGTCCTATCATTGTCTCTCCCTTGGGCCTTTGTGTTTTGGGAAGGTCACACCCCAACCTGGTGGTTTCACTTCCTTCCGGTATTATCCATGTGTCCATTCTCATAGGCCACCTCCTCAGGTGTCCCATTGCCCCACAAAACTACGTGGACTTTGATTCCTTACCATGGGGATACGTAAGAGGTCTCATCAGGGCTCAATACCAATATCACCATTATTATCATGTAGGTTCCATCTCATTATCCATTCACTCTCAACCATCCATATCCATCCTGATTTTTACCTAGGATGCCACGTTCAGGTGAGATCATGTCACTCACTTTCGCACTGATCCTAGAAGCAATCAGGTAACTAACCACGCATTAGCCCCAACATCAGTGTTCCCTCCTGGAGTTCCACCCATCTAATCCACTCTTATCAGTGTTCTAATCACTCTAATCTATCTCTTATATATGTTAAACTCATGACAAACCCTATTTTAAACATGGTAAGATGAAGAAAACCTCAGAGACATGCCTATAATTCTCCACACTCGACATGGGATGCCTTGGGATTTTGCGCCCTCGAGAATCCCTATAATAAGGGGAAGAAACTCAGAAGCATCAATGTTCTAGCATCCAGATAGGCCATTGATGTCCAACATGACTACTCCCCCAATCGAAGGTTTCTACCCTGGATTGAATCCTTGGAATGTCCAAACAGAAGTAGTGTAATTAACCGGCATCCATGAAGACATGGCACTAGAAATATTTTCACCAACAAAGTCTTATGTCTTTGAGGGAGACCCATACTAGGTAAGTAATTCGGATGAGGAATCCATAGAAGGAAGAACCGACATCCCATCATCCTTTTTTGATCAAGGATCAAACATCCTGAAAAAAGTGATGAATGCCACCCGCCTTTGGAAAGTCAGAATCTGGGGTCAAAGCCAACGCCTCTTCGACTAGTGGATACGCACCCCGAAAAAAGTGTCTAAAATAGAAATGGTGAACCAGATGTGAATTTATTCTCTTAAATGTGGAGATTATTAGTTTTAGAGACATTAGTTTATTAGCGTCTCATCAGATCCATCTATCCAGTGCCAGTTCCCAAAAAGAAAATAGTGGGTCTGGCGTGAAACTCACCAGAGATTGCAGTAGATGAACGTTGGACATCCCGATATACAACGTTGTCATGTGTATCCTTCTGAACAAACATGGAATATGTAATAGTGTTAGGGAACTAGACATTGATTTCCTTATTTAATAACTAATGGTTTAATCTCCCTACTTTTTCAGGACCCTAGTTGTCATGATAGGGAACCGATCACCACCCACTCACCAATGTAGGGCCTAGGGAAACGTCAACAAGATAATCCTGGGTGGACTCATCGCTTATGTGATGGCCTCTAAATCCATTGAAACCAGTCTCCCATACCCCATCTCCCCATATGAAATTTTTTATATAAGGTTGATTAATGACCTCGTTAGATGATATGAGGAGGAGGGGATTATCCCAACCTGGGATATGGCCCGACATGACTTAGAGGCTTCTGTGCCTCGCCATTATCACCATCCCCCGAGGGACAAATAGGGAGCCACTACTCCTCACTCTGACCTACAATCATTTTGATAAACTCTTCCCAGAATGCTTCAATGACTCCCTCCCCTAAGCCAACGAGGTGAGGGATGTTTGGGACAACTTAGTTGTAGTCCCGTCCCAGGGGCCACCAAGGAGGGCTCCCACCAGGCTGCGTCAGTGCCACCACCCATCCCCACAGGATGAGGAGTGGGTGATTTATGCACCTACACCACTGGTCTCAATCTGGTTAACCCAACGCCACTATCAGGCTTAAGCTGAAGTGGACTCCTGCCAGGGGGCGTCATCATCAACAACTCTTATGGCCCATGCCACAGCTGACGCATATCATCAATCCCTCATTCATACTAAGAAGGGGAATTTATATTTGCAGCCTAGATTGAGGCCTCGACTTCCCCACTGGTAGGTTATAATGACTCTGCTGGTCACCTACATAGGTGGTTTCCATTGTGGGCTGACCCACAGCGTCGACATCCAGTACAGAGGTCCTCCCTGTGCCACCACCAATTAGAACACTAGTCCATCCCACTCCCAAGTTCGTCATGGAGGTCCTCCCCATGCCACCATAAATCTGAGAAAAGGTCCTCCCCACCATATAGACACCTAGTATGGAAACCTCTTATGCACCCATGACCTCAGGTATGGAGTTATTCCTACTATCAAAAGTCTATGATTAGAAGATGCTATCATTCTAGTCAACCGTCATTGTGTGGGTCTTCCCCATGTTCTTAAAGAAACCAAAGAATTTCCTCATCATCCCAAAAATATAACAACCGGAGTTTTTCCTCACTTCATTGACTCCCAGCATGAAGGTCCTACACATGTTTAGCTCGACTAGTATGAATTCTATCCCCATATCAACACAGCTAAGGGGAATAGGAATAGAGGCCCTACCCATACTCCCACCAGCTCCATGAGAGGTCCTACCCACTCCATCACTTCCCATGGAGACTCCCTTTGCATGCCAACCAGTGTATATGGAGGTCCTCCTCATATTTCCTTTGAAATTTTTCCAAGTGCTCCTCGCACCCTCTCTCACCCAGGAATAAGTCCTCTCTGTCCCAGTATTAGTTCGACTGAAGGTCCACCTCGAGCCAAAAACCTACCCTATCCTGAATAGCCACCTCGGGAAAGGAGGATAGGTTTCTGATGCCATAAGAAGAATATCGAGATGTTTTAGACCATGTTTAATCTCATATATATTTTAGATTCTGAGATGGAGTGCGATTCGGAAATGGAACCCTCACCTCGATCCATTGTATCAAGGGTAGGGGAAGGAATGCGGCATATCAGCCTCATCCTTCTAGAATGAGAGGTCAACTAGATTCCCACCTCTCTTCGGAGATACATCTAGGAGGAGGAACATATCGGTCCTTCCAAGGGATTTGCTGTGAAATCCTCCCCATCATCAACATGATCATTCTTTGCCCTGACCAGATATCATGGAGAGTTATTCTGGGGATCGGTAGAGGACGAAAAACAACATGGGCCACCACCAGTAAATGAAACCCCCGCACTGGAAACTGTGGTCGCCAGTTGGTCTTACCAAGATGTGGTTGATTCAGTCATTTAATTCATCGCAGGATGGCCAAAGATGTGGTGGCTTGTCATCTCATTCTCGATATTCTCCACTGGACAGTCTACCATCTCTGGAGCCTTTTCAGTTTTGTTACTGGTCCCGAAGCCGCCCCCAGTTGACGAGTGGGGAAACCAAGGGTTGAATCCTGAGTCTGAGTCAACGATCTTGTAGTACATCTTTGTATCGGATAATTTCTTTGAGATGTTTAGGCCAATCATAGCCACAAACTTCAGTGCGCCTGAATCGCTTACCCTAGAGGAAGTCACGTTTTTTTGCCAAACCCTTTGGGAGATGCACTTATGTCTCTATTATTAGTAAGTGGCGTACCCCTAGAGTTAGGAAAACTTTAAAGATATTGACCAGTAATGTTATATGGTCAACTTGGATGCATTCCCTGTGGCCCAAAGACCTGAGTCACCCGGCTTCCAACATACCCTCCAGCAACAATGTGTTTATAGTTTTAAAGTTCTCCATAGAATTATAAAAGAGGTTTCCCCCAACATTTAGGTTTATGGTTTGGGGTAGTATTCTACCCTCTATTTCAGTTCTATCCAGTGGTAGCCCAACTTTCTAAGCAATATTGAGGATATACTTCCTGGCACGTGAGCCTCAGCCCAGTTGGTGAGGACTCCTTAAGTGTATCTAGGAGACGTGGAATCAAATCCAAGTGGAGGCTAATTTCTAGGGTACTGTAGCAGGGACTATAGTTGGAACAGTTTCAGTATTGTAGCATGTACTATGCAGAACTGTAGTAGGTATAGTGTAGACTGTAGCAGGAATTTTTTGGCACTGTAGCTGCTGGGAATATTTCTCCGTTTGGGCCTTCAGGTCACCAATTTGTTCCATGGGTCCTTTAAGGCCTTCGGGCCACCCAGGCCTTCGGGTCAGTAAGGACTTTGGGCCACCTTAAGGGTGAATGTAAACCAGACAACCTATAAGGAACAAGATTCAGAAGGAGGAGGAGCAAGGAGATTTCACTATAGTAGAAGCTAAAGTGATTTCAATAATGAGAGGGTATGGAACCTGCCATTGGGACAATCCTATGCATGCACGGGAAAGCCTAGTTGAACAACCATGGAAAGGTAGATAGCTGATTTCACGATGAAGATGCTGGGGAGGATTAGTTCCAAGTAGTTAGTCTAGGTTGTATGTAATGTTTGAAGCCTATGGGAAATGAATTACTCTAAGGCCTATGGGCCATGTAATACTTATGCCTAAGATCCTTGTAAGGGTTCCAACTCACCCCTTGAAAGGTGGATTATCAAAATCAATAAAAATGAAGGCCTTAGAGCCATTGGAGGAGGATATGCTTCTTTGTAGAGTCATGGTTAACATGGTCAATTTATTAGAGTAAAAGAGAAAGACAGAACTCCGTGATGAGAACATACCCCCTGGGGGATTTCCACATCTATTAGATCCTTTGGGAAGGTTTAGTCTCCAGTAGATAAATATACTTGGTCTTCTTGTTCCCACATATTCATTAGTCCTCATCTAGAATCTCAATAAGGGTAAAGAGCATCTTAGGGCCATCAAACCCTATGACCTATTAGGCTATGTTCAGAAGATGGAAAATGATCCTGAAAAGGTTGTGTTTCATCAAAATCTCACAGAGTATAAGAATATCGTTGATGACCTCCTTGCTGAACACGTTGCGGAGCAGTAACCATACTATGGTGATCCTCACCCAGGGCAGTAGGGGCAGGCACAACTTCCCCTTAGAGAGTTTCCTCTAGGTCACCCTAACCATCCTACCCACATAGACAGGATAGAGGCTAGAGCTTATAAAAATAGGGCATGGTATGTGTCACCAAATCCACCTAAGCGGCGTGATAATCCTTGGGACCTATCACAAGTTCCCCCTACCACTCCCCAGGTCATCCCACCAGCTACTCCATGAGCCGCTGGGTCTGCTTATCATGTTGAAGAACTAGCCAACGCATTGGTGGTCAGGGATCCTCATCATGATAGGAACTCCCACTGAGATTATCCAATGTGGGTGATCATTGCCCGCCATGAGGATTTAGAAACTCGATAGGTGGAAATCCCACCCAAAGGCAAGCCATATCTGGCATGGGTGGATGATATTCCATCACCCTCAAGTTTTGGAAACCCCACTATTTCCCCTTTTAATGGGATGGGTGATCCTCAACAACATTTGTCCAATTTCATCTCAAGGTGTAGACCTATGATGGGAAATCCAGCGCAAAAAAGAGGTCATCAAACTCCAGTATTTCGTAAATACATTAGAAGGGAATTTGTTTGTATGGTTCATCCAGCTACCCATTGGGTCAATCACCAGTTGGGAAGATCTCTTTAGATATTTTATTTACCATTTTAGCTCTACCACCCGGAAGACAAGTATTGCAGAACTCTTTAAGTGCTATTAGAGGCTTGAAGAGCAAATCGCAGGATTTGTTCCCTGGTGGAAAGGCCTCACTTACTCCTTGGATATCCTGCTGACTTAGGAACAGCTGCAGACAATGTGTGTGGGGAATGTCAAAACTAAACTAGTCCCTTATCTCAGTAGTCAGAATTACCCCAAGATATTTCGTGATTTCTCTCATAGTACCCATCACTTAGAGGAAGCCTTGAAATAGTCTAAGCTGGCATGTCTGTTACCTCCTACAGTTCCCACGAGAAGGGCCGCTAAGGTTGAACCCGCTGCGGTGGACCAAATATTGTCCCCCGTGAAACTTGAGTTATTACCAATAGATCCACCTCCATAGCCTTGAAGAGGCCTACCACCTCAGGCATAGTCTTCGGCCCACCATCTCCCACCTCAGAATTGGCTATCACCCCCACGTAACACGCCGCCACCACCTAGGCGATATAACTAGGTTCCACCTTTTCAACAGGCTCCTCCAACCCCTTGTCAGGGCGAGGCTCCCAGAGACCCCTTCCTGGATAGTTGAAACTTAACCTACTCATTCAATGAGGCTCAGCTCCTTAATTATTTCAAACATTCCTTGGAAAAGGGAATTATCCATTTGACTAAATGCAGTAGGCCCAAAGAAGAAAATCTCACTGATCGCCCAAATTACTACCCCTATCATTGAATCCTGGGGCACACCCTCAAAAAATGATATGTGTTTGAATAATAGCTTCAAGACCAGGTTGAAAAAAAACATAGTTAGGTTAGGTCCATCTCTAGAATAGGTGGCATTTTTATTTATGAATCTTGATAGAAGTAGTGACAACAAATGTGAGTGGCATCAGGTTCCTAACAATGGGTCTCAAAAATAAGATGATGGGATGGATTGTAAGGAAGTCTCCCATTCCCATGGTATTATTCGTGCATGATTAAATCAACTCAATAATTAAAAAGTCCATGAATCATCCACTGATACTACTTCTATGTCAACATCTCATACTCCCTCTTCCTAGAAGATCAAGCATCAATGACACTATGGAAAATAAATTCCCCCACCAATGCCATCGTCATTCGGTACTCTCAAAGACTTCATGCTCCCAGAGATTGAGATTACCCCAATAACCCATCCAGGGGTAGAGGATTCTTCAAGTTATGATCATAGGTATGCTTAAATTAACACTATAAAGCTAGTAAACCCCTATATGATTCCTAACAATGAGGAGTGGTAGATGGATCCTCCAAATGTCCCCAACCCTCTCTAGCATCGATGGAGGTGTGTCTATATGGTTCATTGGAATTCGTATGTCAATACTTCCAGCCAAAATTTTCATGCCACCGAAGCTAGACAACAGGCCCAACACAGAGCTCAGCATACACAACCTTCTCATATAGTGTCATCTGGTACACCTTCACGACCGTTTGTGTTACTTGATTAGGTAGAGCAGCCTCGATCGCACTGTGATTAGCCACACTCTATTACAAACTACCCTTAGTCATCTAGCCCACATTTTTTATTCACTCCATGAGCTTTAACTAGTGAGTAGTGGGATATTCCTAGCACCAGTCAGCCATCGGTTCAGCTGGAAGGGCCTTTCATCCCCCTTCCACAGAACAACTTCATGTAAGCATAAGTTCACGATTGGCATGAAAGAATGATATCTTTAAGCATATTTCCATCATTACTGTGAGGCTCTATATTGTAGGTTCTCTCTTCCTATTAGTGGATATGTATGAAACTCTCTTCAAGGATTTATGAAGCCCCTTCCAGTTTGAGATGGAGGTAAAAACTGCAGAAGTCTTCCATGCTGAAACATACAAGCATGCAAAATGTCAATCCATCGTCTCTTTCTCTGTAGAATATGAAGGCTCTCCCATACAAGGGAACATCTGCCATTTTACATCACTAGACACTTCAATGGCATTGAGGTTCATTGTTGTCTTGTCGACATAGGCTGTGGGATCAACCTTATCCAGACCCAGGCACTTTGAAAAATGGGGTTGTATGAGGATGATATGAGTCCCTACGACCTGAAAATTCAATGTTATTATAGGAAGGAACTGACACTGGTTAGAATGATCCACTTTAAGACCCAATTTTGTGGCCTAATAGCCATCACTGAGTTCATGGTTTTCTCTTAGGACACCACCAAAAACTTGTTGATGGGTAGGCCATGGCTTCACTTGCACATGGCGGCCCCTTCATCATGTCACTAGTTCCTTAAGTACTCCCTTAACTGTTGAGTGGGAATAATCCAAGGTGACGTGTCTCCCTTTTCCTATTTTGAATCCTTCTTATTAGATGTCTATTATTACAAGATAAAGGACAAGAGGATTTAGACTAACAAGTTTGAACATGCTACGGCTATGAATGACTCGTGGACAGACCTGGATGATGCCTACATTTTTTCAATCCACTGATTGGAGGCTCCAACCCCAGATCTGGAGAAATGCTTCATTGTTTCTCGAATGAGGGGAAATTACATTCTCATGTCTAGGGGAAATCATAAGATCACCTCGTATTCCTACCCAAATCAGGCTCAAGTAATCCCAGAGCCCCCTACGCCTATAGGGTATTGGGATGTCAACCCCATGGAAACGGATATACATCATACTTTCTTGTTTCATCGTGCTAGGATATGTCAGATTAGGTAAATGTGCCACTATTGATTTGATATCATCAAGAGTGGACCCTTTAACCGAAGACAATATGGGATCAGGTCGACATCTTTCATTGTTATGGTTTAGGAAGCACAGGAGCCCCCCGATGCGGTGTCCACCGCTGCTTAATCTAACACTGGCTTCCCAATAAGATCTTTTGATTCAAAATAATCGCCTCCTACTAAGGATCCCTACTCCATGAATGAAGAAGAGGATTTGGGGGAATCTCCTCCAACTTATGAAGTGGGTGTATCTTCCACAGTTGATGAATTTGTATAGGTGAACCCTAGTAACGAGATAAATCTGAAACCCAAATTGATCAGTGTTGCTATGCATGCCGAAGAGCAACTGAATTATTTTTACTTCCCAAATATTCATATTGATGTGTTTTCCTAGATTTATAATGAGATGTCTAGGATAGATCCTCAAGTTTTCTTCCACCACCTCAGTCTTTCGACAAATCATCATGGGTTCAAACAGTCTCCCAGAAAGATGCACCCATCTCATTGGGCTAGGGTAAAGGCCAAGGTTGATAAGCTCATCAAATCCAACTTCATCAAGAAGGTCCTATACCCCCCAATGGTTATCTAAAATTGGTCATATTAGGAAAAAATAATAGATAGATTAGAGTCTGCATCGACTTTCGGGATCTCAACTATCACTGTCCAAAGGATGATTTTCTATTTCCTATGATAGAACTATTTATTGACTCCAATGCTGGGTTTCAGGCTCTCTCCTTCATGGATGGGTATTCTGGGTATAAAAAAATTTGAATGACCCCTGAGGATGAAGATTCTACAGTGTTCAAGACAGAAAAAGGTACTTGATTCTACCAGGTAATTCCCTTTGGTTTAAAGAATTTCAATGCCACCTACCAGCATTCCATGCATCGCATATTTAATCCAATCCTCAGGACATTGGTGGAATTCAACATGGATGATCTGGTGGTAAAATATCACCAGCTTTAGGACCATATCAAATACTTTAATAAAGTGTTTGGATTCCTCCATTATTTCCATTTTATGATTAACCCATTGAAGTGTCCCTTCAGGGTCACCTTTGGAAATTTTCTCAGCTTCATTTTTAGATATAGAGGCATCGAGATTGCTCAAAAGAAGATTAAGGCCATCAGTCAGATGTCACCTCCAATCAACATTTGAGAGAATCAAGGATTTCAACACAAATTGGAATATATATGCTAATTCATCATGAATTTTTTTTGGTAAGTGTAATACCTCTTCTTGGCTCATTAATAAAGGCACCTTCTATCATTGGGATGAGGAGTGTCAGACTATATTCGAGGAAATTAACCAGTAAATGTCACAGCCTCCGGTCTTAATGCCACCCATTTCTATAAAATAGCGGGTCCTTTATGTGACTTCCCTAGAATGATATCTCGGCACCCTTCTCACACAGAAGAATAACGAGGGAATAGAGAATAATATATACTATCTCAGCCGCATGCTCCTCAATATAGAGACCTGATATTCCTCTATCGGGAAAAGTTGCCTTGTGCTGGTATTCGCAGTGTATAAATTGTGACATTACTTGTAGCACCATGAGATATAGGTAGTGTCCTAAGTGGATCTGCTGAAGTACATCCAAAAAATCCCCATGTTGAAAGACCATCTAGCTCGGTGGGTAGTGATCCTCTAGTAATTAGAGATCATGTTCATCCCCCATAAGGCTATTAAGGGGAAAGCATTGGAATACTTTCTTTCCACCCATCCAGATCCCACAGACCAGTCCCTAGACATTGATTTTTCAGGTGAGGAAATCCTATTAGTAGAAAAAGTTGTTCTATGTTGGAAAATGCACTTCGATAACGCTTCCTGAATCCCTATCGGTAGAAGACTCAATGACCCCAAACTCAACAGTGTGGGCCTATGTATCGTCTTCATCACGCCAGCACTAGTCATTCTTCCATATTCATTCCTATTGTTAGAAGGCTATACCAAAATGAGGTAGAGTATGAGGCTCTCATTACTGGCCTTGATATGGCCCTCAAGATTGATGTACCCCACTTGCATGTGAAAGGGAACTCTAAACTAGTCATCAAATAGATCAATAATGACTATGTCATCCAGAAGCCCAAGATAGTACCACTATTGGACTGTACTGTCTAGTTGATGGCCCAGTTCCCATCTCAGCTAGAGGTTACCCATGTTCCCTCGATCCCAAAACAGTCGAGCCGATGCCTTGGATAGCCTAGCTACATCTCTCACAGAGCCTGATCAGGATGATTTGATTATCCACATGGCACACTGGAGATTCATCACCCCGTCACTCTGGAATATGATGATAGACCACAGATAAGACACCTTTCCATCAGTTCCACCACTTTAGGACCCCTAGGTATCCTTTGACATAGTGCTGGAAGTGACTCCCAACTGGAGGATCACCTTAACAATTACCTTTATCATGGAAGTCTCCCAAAAGATCGATCCGAAAGCAAGTGAATCCGACACCACACACTGCAGTTTACCCTTTAGAGTGATCCAAATCTTGAGAATATTCTTTACAAACTGGGGTTTGATGTATTCCTCCTCCATTGAATTCATGGAGGAAATATTTCTCAGGTCATGCAGAAGGTTCAGGTTGGTTCCTGTGGGGCTCATCAGACTAGGCTAAAACTACCTAACCAGATCTAGATATTGGGGTATTTTTGGCCGTCTATGATCCATGACTGTATTCATTTTTGCAAGAGGTGTCATTCATGCCAAATCCATTCTAGTTTTGTGCATCATCTTCCAGATCCCCTCCACACTACTAAGTACTCTTGGCCTTTTTTGGTTTGGTAACTTGATGTCGTCAAACAATATCCTCTGGCAATAGCTCGCTAGTGTAGGTTCATCCTGGCCACTAAGGATTTCTTTTCCAAGTGGGTATAGGTAGTTCTGATCAAGGAGGTCAAGGCCCATTCTATCGTTGAATTTGTAAGTTCCAAAATCATCTACTGATTTGGAGTCCCTCACACAATCCTCACCGATAACCGCACTAACTTTTAGGAAGCCGAGTTGAAGAGGTTGTATGAAAAGTACAACATCTATTCTAACCATACATCCCACTATCATGCACAAGAAAATGGGCAGATCGAGTTGTTAATCAAAACCCTCTATAACATACTACAAAAAATGGTAGGTCAGAATAAAAAGATTTGGTCGGACAAGCTCCCCAATGCACTCTAGGCTTGTCAAACGATAACTTGTAATTCCACATAGGTGACCCCATATTCTCTGGTGTACATAATAGAGGTTTTCCTACCCATAGAGATTCAGTTTCCTTCATTTCACATAGTTATCCACGATCAACAGACTCCAGATACGGTAGCAAAAATATGTCTGGATGAATTACAATCACTTGATGAGAATAGGCTTTGTGCCCTGCACAATCTTGTGAGATATCAGAACAAGGTGGTCTGAGATTTCAATAAGAAATTTTTATTCATATCTTACTTTCAAGGTGACATGGTGTTGGCTCTAAAGACGCCAACGATACCCAATAGGAAACCACCCAAATTGGAACCCAAATGGGAAGGAACTTACATCATTCACAAGGTTTACCCCAATGGAACATACTCCCTAGTTACCATGGATGGTGAGGGTATTACTCCCTCCCACCAATGCCAAATTCCTCAAGCAATACTTTTCATGAGTAAATTGTCCTGCATGACTATAAACTATGACGTCTTTATTGCATGATGTTAAAATTCGTGATTCGTTCGAGCTGAAGGATGTAAAACTACTCATCACCTATCCCTCGTGACATTAAACTATATGTCATCCCGGATGATGTTAAATTGTATCTGGTCCCGCAGGACCTTAAACTGTCTCATATTTTCCACATGAGGTTAAACGTCCCAAAATTTTCAATAACTACGTACAACTTGATTCCCATCCTCATGGGATATGTAGGAACGCTCAGATGCCTTGTCTCAGAGTCCATCCACAAACTCTTCTCTTTGGATAACCCATGGGTGCAGTTTCCTTGGAGGATCCCACACAGTGTAGTGACTTCTTAGGACCCACTCATGTCGGGGTTACGATGATCACACCATATTCCCCTCCTTGTTATTTTATCCACCAAAGTCCACACCACACGATGATAAACTACATGGACCTTTTAAAACTACATACGGATTGATTCTCATCCTCATGGGATATGTAGGAATGCCCAGACATTTAGATCATAGGCCCAGTCCTAAACTTCAAGAACACCCATTGGTTCAAAACACATGGCTTGGCGGATGATTTTTCCTTCATTCACGTCTATTTTATTACAACCACTCCATGTATTCCCCTCTTTGAAGATCTCTTCCTCTTTCAACATCCTGCATGACATTAAAATGCACAGGCATATTCAAGCTTCATGCATCCCCTTTATTTGGTCCTTCGTCATCTTTTGCATCCAAAAGGACCCCCAAACAACATAAATGATAGGCCCAAGGGATCTAATACCATTTCATGCCAAAATACTTGAATATCTTGATCAACACTTCAATACAAGTCTCACATTTCGACTATTCACGATGATCAATGCTCATTTGTTGTTCTTGTTTCAGGTCACACGATGTGGTTGTTGCATTTAGAACGCAATCAACAACCATCCTCCATCATTAAAACCACCCCTATATGTCCCAAATATTGGGTACAGTGGTTCATTTTGTCTTAATATCCCTTCAAAAATTCTTCTGCCTCAGGCAATAGTGTTGATCTATTTGGTTTTGACCCTATTTGATCTCCTTCTCTCTTTGTCGTACTCTTATATGTTCAGTAGAGACTGATCATATTCCTTATTTCCCAGACCGGGCATTGCTCGCGTGGGATTAGGAAATTTGGTAAGGCAATGCCTACATAAAGGGTCATGTATCTATGGTCTGAGACCTATGACCTTAAAATAAGATCATTCACCATCCTCACCGTAAGACATTAAACTACAAACTGGTTGGGACTTCCAATATCAGGTCCCTCAACCTTTTCAGTCTTTTGGCCCGAGTCCTCATTTAGGATTGTGAGATGTGGTATGAACTCCATATCCTCGTTCACATAGGGCCATTTTATCCATGCCACACATATCCCCTTGAGAAATCCCTCCTTCATTCATCATCCTTACCCCATGACATTAAACTGCATGCTATCATCCATGTAACACCCCAAACTTCCACGGTACGCTTCTCTTTCAATAATGCAATAGCTTGCATTGTACGCAAGTTTGAGATTCTAACACACTGTGACCAATCAAAGTAGCTGTTATGAATATTAATACCCACTTTTTGAAATTATATAAATTTTATATTTCAAAATGGACTTTATTTTTGTATTTAGAATATCAAAATTATCCTAAGTTGAATTTTTTGTAATTTTCTGAGAACTTCCAATTTTCTATGAATAGAAAAAATACTTAAAAATAAATTTTTTAATCAAAATAATTTATAGTGATAAATTATAATATTGAGTGGTTTTATGGTATAATTAGAATATATTTTTACCATTTTATCCAATGGTGGTCATTAGAATTAATTTCACTTTGAAATTGGACATAAACAATTGTCAATCTTTTGATATATATTGTTTCTTAAAAACACGCTATTTGTTGTGACAACAAGAATTAATTATAAAATTAATTAATCCAACTTATATGTTTTGAAATTTGTAAAATAAACATCATTTTTTAATTAGGAATATCAAATATAGCTTAGGGTGAATTTTTGGTATTTTTCTGAAAAACATCATTTTTTTATGAAAAGTGAAACAATTAAGTGGTGGTTAAAAAATAATTTTTCGTTTAAATGAAACTTTACCACTTATGTGAATTGAATTTAAAAAATATGACATACATGTTTGTAATTATTAAGTAAAATGTGGTTCAATGGGTTGAAAATAATTTTTGATGAATAGTAACTTTTAAGTTTTATTAATCGCGATTAAAGGTGATTAGTGTAATTTAAGGTAAATATAATGTTATAATAATATGAAATTACCTTTACACTTGTCCTAACCTTATTGGATGAGTCATGGATGACCAAGAAAATCCATGGGTCAACTTTGGGACCCCATATATCCACTTGGGTAAGAAAATGACATTAATAACTTTTTATTTAAAGTAAAAATAAAATTGTCACAAACATGTGTTGTTATACTAAAACAATTATTACATGGGGTTATATAAGTTAACTTTTATAATATAAATATTAATTGGAAAGATAAAATTATTTCCTACATCATGGTAATTTTTTTATGATTTTTAGAAATTAAATAAATAAATATATTTATGACACCATGATGATGCAGTGATTGCCTCATTAATGAACAATTTAAATAAAATGAAAAGATAAGGTAAAATATAAGACTTACACTTGTCTAAACCTATTGTATGGGTGTATTTATAGCCCTTATCACCATATACTCAAAATATATCATTATGTTACCTTTAAAATCCGAAAATCATTTCATAATAAAGTAACATTTCATGACTTTCCAAAAGATCCCCTCCTCTCCTCTTATAAAAGGCCCCCACCTCTACCACATTATTCACACCTTAAAATCCTTTTGGCTTGGCCAACCTATTCCCAAATACCCTCTCAACATTCCTCCCTTCATCCTAGAATCCTTAACTTAGGAATAAATCTCTTCAAGTAACCATTTTGGTTCAAACCGTGGGGAGTTACCCGATTTATAGGTAATGTATTCTCTTATGTTGTTTTGTTTTATTTTGTTTCTCCATCCCACTAAACTCTTTTTATTATTTTCTTTTGTATAAAAACCTATATCCTTAATATACTTGGATTTTTTTATGAGAATTATTTGATTTACACTTACACACACCTTCTTCTAATGGTTAAAGAACATATTGTTTCTATGGGTGGCAAATTACTGCCTCATGAAACGGTGATTGTTAAATCTTAATTTAACACCTCTCATGGTGGCCAATAAGATGTCACTATATTTATATATGATATATATTATGTTTATGTTTTCCTTATGCTTCTGTATTTTTCATTTATGTCATACCTTTATGATTTCCATTATGGGTAAACGCGATAATTTCATTTTAGGAAGTGCGGACTACCGCCCCCTCAAAGTGATTTGAATCGTTAATGCCATATGTGGGATGTATAAAGGATGGATTTAATGATATTATATATGATATTATACTATAATTATAATATACCTTTATATAATCATGATTTCATTCCATTAAATACGAAATATAAATGAAAGTAGCGTTCATGCGTACGTACGGCTTACCGTCTCCATGAACGGTGCATTTCATTTATTACCTCTAAATGTTATGTAATATTATAAATGCATGTATCTAATGGATATATATGATATATATGATATCTACATCATGAATATAATTCTGGAGATAATGGATATTTTATCACATAAACAACTTGTAATTGTAAGAAGTTTATTTTTGACTCAAGTAACAAAGATCGACAAAACGACCGTTATTAACTTAAATAATTACATAATGTTAATAACATGGTAAAAAGTGATATAAAAAGAATAATTAACTTGAAAAATTTTCTTAAGAAATTAAAAATTAACTCTAGTTTATTATTCAGGAGATTAAAGAACGATTGAGTCAAGTTGGACATGAGGTATGTGACTTTGTCTCAATCTCCTTTCATTGAGGCATATTTTGTTTTATACACAACATTATTTTATATGGTGTATAAACCCCTTTGACTTTGACTTTTATTAAAAAGGAATATTTTTATACAAATTGTTTTACTAAATGAAAAAACATAATTTTTTTGTCTTACGTATGCGGTGACAACGACTTCTCCATCATCGTGACCATTATTTGAGTTTCGGCTTCCTCAAAAGCCATAATTTTTTTAAATGAAAAATAAATACCAAGTTTTACTTTTCTTTTATTTTTTGTATTGAAAATGGTTTTGATAATGTTTTTATAATATTAATGTTTTGTGTTGATATCTTGTGATTGAAATGTGGAGATTTTATGTTTCCTTTATGCATGTTTTATGTGATACGATTATGTTATGGTTCTTGGGAATTGTTTATGATATGTTTAATCCTTTTCATATAAGGAATGCATTGGACTTAATAAGTGATGGGTGGAGACCTCTATAGCTCCTTGATGCATTGGTAGGTCTCATTAGACAAACTAGTGTCTTGGTACAAGGCCTTGACAAAATCTTATTTGTAGTCTTGGCACGAGACCTTGGCTACATGGTTATGATAGTCTGGCATTATGCATTCCATCATTATGAAAGTGGTTATTGATATTGAATGTGATTATTTGACTAGTATAATATCCATTTCAATAAGTAAATAGAATTACTTCATTTTATTTTTTCCATATTATGTTGAAGTTCATGTTTAAAAGGCTTTTGTTTTAGTTATACATTGCCTTAAATGTTTATGTTTATTTATGAAAGTTTCTGCTATACTATTATCCTTACTGAGCATCTGAGCTCACCCCTTTCTATGTTTTATTTTACCTAGGATGTGAAGAAATATTTTATGACTGACCTACAGGGATAGTCTAAAGGGGATATGAGTGTGCACTATGGATACTATGTTATTGTGATTTTTCACATTATGATGTAATGTAACATTTTTGAATGTATCTAGTGTTTCCAAGGCTACTAAACTAATCGGTCTTTCAAGACTTGATCTTTTGTGATCATGAAAATATTACGTAATAATGCACCGACTCTGGGTAACTGGGGTCGGGGCATTACAGTTGGTATCAGAGGCAGTTTAGTACAAAACTTGGAAGCTAGATTTAGATAAACTCTGATTATAGCACATAGACCTAAGAAAGACTTTGAGGATTAGTATAGAATAACATCCTAGAATTTTTGGAAAAGTATAGATTTTTTTTATTTTCCGAGAAATACATCCTTGTCTGGATACGAGCAGGTAGAGGCGGCTCTGGCACAGATGTACCTAGTGGTAATACCTGAAAACACCTCTTTGACCTAGACTCGAACGGGAACTGGTGCACGACAACAGGCCATGCTGCACTCCTGGTTACGACACTCTCGGGGGATATGCTTAGGATAATTCACAATTTCTTAACAAACCATTATAAAGGGTTTGTTAGTATATACTTCCTCAAAGAAAACAATTTTTTTATGATTATGGATTATACCCATAAATAGTTCAATTTATGTTAAGTGTTTTACAAGTATGGAATTATGTATTTCGATTCATAAAATAATCTAGTTTATGACATTGTTTAGAAATGTCGCCTAGTGGAAGGAATAGAAACCGTAACAATGCATGCACTCCATGTAGGGATTTCCCTCCTACCCAAGATAATTATAGTGGAGCTGGTAATACAACTAGTGCTAATCATCTTATCACTATACTCAGAAAACTCACTCAGGTTATGAATAATAACCTTACTTGTATGGATCACCCAGATCTACAACGAGGAGTATCAATGTTAGACCACTTCCTGAGGCAACAACCACCAACATTTAATGGGGGTACACATCCATTAGTAACTAAGCA
Source organism: Viscum album (assembly GCA_963277665.1). Classification (NCBI taxonomy): domain Eukaryota; kingdom Viridiplantae; phylum Streptophyta; class Magnoliopsida; order Santalales; family Viscaceae; genus Viscum; species Viscum album. The sequence goes on along the minus strand of OY728166.1, from coordinate 902,985,822 downwards.
GTGGATAAACTCCTTAGATAAAATATTCCATGCCTTGGGGAGTAGCGAAAGGGAAAAAGTTGTCATTGCAGTTTACTGACTCACTAGAGATGCTGATCAATGGTGGTCATTGATTCGAAATACAAGAGAAAATGAAGAAGAATCAAGTATGTAATAGAGAGAGTTTAAAGAGAATTTTTTAGAAAAATACTTTCCACATGACCATGGAGTGGATATGGAAAGACAAATTAGGAGTATGAGGCAAAAGGAGGATGAGAATGTTGTAAAGTATGAGTCTAACTTTACAAGGTTAGTGAGGCATGCTGTATATTATATACATAACTGAAGAAGTAAGATTTATCATTTATTTGATGGGTTAAAACCGTTTCTCCATCAAGCGTTAGTATCACAATCTTTCTCAACATACGTAGATATAGTCTCATGTGCTATCAAGACAGAAAAAGAATTCTCTAAGTCTTATGACAACAAAGTAAAGCAAGAGAAGAAGAGAATGGGGGAACAAGAGACAGATAAAGGAAAAAAGGGAAAGAAGGATTTTCCATTATGCGATAATTATGGGAAGAATCACCCCAGTACATGCCTAAAAGGAATGAGAGTTTTTATAAATGTGGAGGAAAAGGTCACCAGGCTCGTGATTGCAAGGTAAAGAAAGAGGCTATCAATGTTGAATGCTACAATTGTAGAGAAATGGGGAATTATGCAAATGAATGTTCTAAGCATCGGGGAAAATTACCTCCGAAAAGGAAAAGAGATCAAGGCCAAGTTTATGTTGTTTCTATAGATGAAGTTGAATAATTATTGTATTTGTGTTTTTGGAATCAAGAACTACATTATGGTTACAAGAATAATGTGAAATATATATAAGGATTGTACTGCAGTACTTGTTGTTTTCATTAAGGTTTTAATATGATGAAGGTAATCATAGTTTTAGTATCTGACCATAAGAGAAACTTTACTTTATTTGGGGAATTGATGTTACAATTGATTTTGGAATTTAGAGTCCTTTTAGAGAAAGTCTGGACAGAGGTATTTTGGATAACTATAAAGGTTGGAATGGATTAAGTTGTACTTTTGATAGTATTGTTCAAGGTTAAAACATTTCTAAAGATTTTTTTTTTGGAATATTATTATACTATAGTTTTAGGAAAAGGACAACCTGGAGGTCGGGGGATAACCCATCGCATCAGACAAAGATGTAGGAATCGAATCCATAACCATAGTGAGACAAGCATTTATTACCTACCACTATCCTATAGGAAGTCCTTGATTATTACAAAATATTTTTCTTCATGGTATGTGTTAATATTTGGAACCTTATACGATTAGGATAAATATAATATTTTTGAGTTCAATTATCTTTTTGAGTGAAAGATGAGTTTGTGGTATAAATTAGTTGAAGGATGAAATTCTACTTGTCAAGTATATATATATATATATATATATATATATATATATATATATCTTATTCTATGATGAAATTAATTCTTAAACTTTAGGGAAGGGATATTAAAACAAAAATGTGTTATCCTAATACCTTATGTCTTGTTTAACTGATGATATTTTAAATCATCATAGATTGATGGCTTTGAGGCCCTCAATTTTACACTTTTTTTTCATTGATGACCTCAATAACTCCCTATAAATATTTACGTTTTTCCTCTAATTATGTGTCTATAATTTCACCCAATGTTCTTCTATTTTAAATCCTAATTTGGTGGTGACTTTCTCATTTCCCTTTCCCTCTTATTAAAATTAAATTTTATTAACCCTATTTCCGATATGGGTTTTCCACAAAGGTATTTTCTATTTTCAACCTTTTATTTTTGAAGAACAATTTCAAATTGCGAGGATGCAATTTATTGAAGGAGGGAAGAATGTAACACCTCAAGCTTCCACAGTACGCTTCTCTTTCAATAATGCAATAGCTTGCATTGTACGCAAGTTCGAGATTCTAACACACCGCGACCAATCAAAGTAGTCATTATGAATAGTAATACCCACTTTTTGAAATTATATAAATTTTATATTTCAAAATGGACTTCATTTTTGTATTCGGAATATCGAAATTATCCTAAATTGAATTTTTTGTAATTTTTTGAGAACTTCCAGTTTTCTATGAATAGAAAAAATACTTAAAAACAACTTTTTTAATCAAAATAATTTATAGTGATAAATTATACGATTGAGTGGTTTTAAAGTATAATTAGAATATATTTTTACCATTTTATCCAATTGTGGTCATTAGAATTAATTTCACTTTGAAATTGGACATAAACAATTGTCAATCTTTTGATATATATTGTTTCTTAAAAACATGCTATTTGTTGTGACAGTGGAAATTAATTATTAAATTAATTAATCCAACTTATATGTTTTTAATTTTGTAAAATAAAAATAATTTTTGAATTAGGAATATCAAATATATCTTAGGGTGAATTTTTGGTATTTTTCTGAAAAACTTCAATTTTTGATGAATAGTGAAACCACTAAGTGGTAGTTAAAAACAAATTTTTCGCTTAAATGAAACATTACCACTTATGTGAATTTAATTTCAAAAATCCGACATACATGGTTGTCATTAGTAAGTAAAATTTGGTTAAATGGGATGAAAATAATTTTTGATGAATAATAACTTTAAAGTTTTATTAATCGCGATTAAAGGTGATTAGTGTAATTTGAGGTAAATATAATTTTATAATAATATGAAATTACCTTTACACTTGTCCTACCCTTATTGGATGAGTCATTACCGACCAAGACAATCCATGGTTCAACTTGGGGACCCCATAGAGCCACTTGGGTAAGAAAATGACATTAATAACTTTTTTTTAAAGTAAAAATAAAATTGTCACAACCATGTGTTGTATTACTAAAACAATTATTACATGGGATTATATAAGTTAACTTTTAGACTATACATATTAATTGGAAATATAAAAATATTTCATACATCATGGTAATTTTTTATAATTTTTAGACATTAAATAAATAAATATATTTATGGCACCATGATGATGCAGTGATTACCTCATTAATGAACAATTTAAATAAAATGAAAAGATAAGGTAAAATATAAGACTTAAACTTATCTAAAACCTATTGGATGTGTGGATTTAGAACCCTTATCACCTTATCCTCGAAATATATCATTGTGGGACCTTTGAAATCCGAAAATCATTTCATAATGAAGTAACAATTCATGAATTTCCAAAAGAGCCCCTCCTCTCCTCTTATAAAAGGCCCCCACCTCTACCACCTTATTCACACTTTCAAAGCCTTTTGGCTCGTCCAAACTCTGCCCAAGTACCCTATAAACATTCATACCTTCATCCTAGAAGCCTTAAATTAGTATGAAATCTCTTCAAGTAACCATTTTCGTTCAAACCGTGGGGAGTTACCCGATTTAAAGGTAATGTCTTCTCTTATGTTGTTTTTTTTATTTTGCTTCTCCAACCCCCTAAACTCTTTTTATTATTTTCTTTTGTAACAACATTAGTATCATAAATATACTTGCATGTTTTTATGAGAATTATTTGATTTAAACTTACATGCACCTTCTTCTAATGGTTAAAGAACATATTGTTTCTGTGGGTGGCGAATTACTACCTCATGAAACGATGATTGTTCAATACTCTTTTAACACCTCTCATGGTGGACATTAAGATGTCACTATATTTATATATGATATATATTATGTTTATGTTTTCCTTATGCTTCTGTATTTTTCATTTATGTCATACCTTTATGATTTCCATTATGGGTAAACGTGATAATTTTATTTTAGGAAGTGCGGACTACCGCCCCCTCAAAATGATTTGAATCGTTAATGTCATATGTGGGATGTATAAAGGGTGGAGTTAATGATATTATATATGATATTATACTAGAATTATAATATACCTTTATATAATCATGATTTCATTCCATTAAATATGAAATATAAATGAAAGTAGCGTTCATGCGTACGTACGGCTTACCGTCTCTATGAACGGTGCATTTCATTTCTAACCTCTAAATGTTATATAATATTATAAATTCATGTATCTACTGTATATATATATGATATATATGATATCTACATCATGAATATAATTCTGGAGATAATGGATATTTTATCACATAAACAACTTATAATTATAAGAAGTTTATTTTTGACTCAAGTACCAAAGATCGACAAAATGACCGTTATTAACTTAAATGAGTACATAATGTTCATAACATGTTGATAAGTGATATAAAAGGAATAATGAACTTGAAAAAAATTCTTAAGCAAGTAGAAATTAACTCTAGTTTATTATTCAGGATATTAAATAATGATCGAGTCAAGTCTGACACGAGGTATGGGACTTCCTCTCAATCTCCTTTCATTGAGGAATATTTTGTTTTATACACAACTTTCTTTTATACGGTGTATAAACCCCTTTGAATTTGATTTTTATTCAAAAGGAATATTTTTATACGAAGCTTTTTACTAAACGAAAAAAACGGAATGTTTTTGTCTTACGTATGCGGCGACAACGACTTCTCCACCGTCGTGACCATTATTTGAGTTTCGACTTCCTCTATAAGCCATAATTTTTTTAAATGAAAAATAAATACCACGTTTTACTTTTCATTTATTTTGGTATTTAAAATGGTTTTGATAATGTTTTGATTATATTAATGTGTTGTATTGATATCTTGTGATTGAAATGTGGAAATGTTATGTTTCCTTTATGCATGTTTTATGTGATACGATTATGTTATGGTTCTTGGGAATTGTTTATGATATGTTTAAACCTTTTCATATAAAGAATTAATTGGACTTAATAAGTGACGGGTGGAGCCTGCTATCACTCCTCGATGCATTGGTGGGTCTCATGAGAAAAACTAGTGTCTTGTCACGAGGCCTTGACAATATCTTATTTGTAGTCTTGTCATGAGGCCTTGGCTACGTGGTTATGATAGTCTGGCATTATGCATTCAATCATTATGAAAGTGGTTATTGATATTGCATGTGATTATTCGACTAGTAGAATATCCATGTGAATAAGTAAATTACATTACTTCATTTTATTTTTTCCATATTATGTTGATGTTCAAGTTTAACAGGCTTTTGTTTTAGTTATACATTGCCTTAAATGTTTATGTTTATTTATGAATGTTTCTTCTATATTGTTATCCTTACTGAGCATCTGAGCTCACCCCTTTCTATGATTTATTTTTCCCAGGATGTGAAGAAATATTTTATGACTGACCTGCAGGGATAGTCTGAAGGGGATATGAGTGTGGACTATGGAGACTATGTTATTGTGATTTTTCAGTTCATGATGTAATTTAACATTTATGAATGTATCTAGTTTTTCCAAGGCTACTAAAATAATCAGTCTTTTGAGACTTGATATTTTTTTATCATGCCAATGTTATGTAATAATGCACCGACTCTGGGTAACTGGGGTCGGCACATTACAATCCAGAACTATGTGTGGCTTGATTTCCATCCTCATTGGATATGTAGGACAACCTAGACATTTAGTCTTTGGTTCTAGCCATGTTTCATAGAAACCCCCTCCTCTCCCTGGCCCCCTATGCAGAGTTCTTCGCGGGGAGGTACATGGTGTGTTATGGGATTATGTCCTCACATCGGGTTTGTAACAACCACACCATGTACCTCTCCCTCTTGTGCGCTCTTCCTCCCCCTTTTATTCACTCATATTTTCGAGTCGACTGCTCTTGAATTGGGCCCCTTGAACCTCTTTGGCAGTTCACCATTGTTCCTAAGAGCACTCAGGTTCAGGACCTAGGGTGTTGGATTCTACATAAACATGTTATTTCCCATTTTCATGCTTCATGTCCCCCTTCATTTGGGCATTCATCATCTTTCACTTTTCAAAGGACCCTCAAACGACATGGATACTAGGCCTCAGTTCCCTCCTACCTCTTTGGGTTAACTTCCCTAATAACATTGAATGAAAAATTGATACAAGTCCCACATTGTGAATATGGTCAGTGGTCAACACACATTTGTTGTTCCCATTTCAGGTCACACGATATGGATGTTGTGTTTTGAACATGGTCAATAGTTATCCTCCATCGTCACACCACCCCCATAAATCCCTAAATATGTGTTGCATGATTCACATGCTTTTACACTCCATCATGTTCAAGTGGAATCTCAACACTCTTGGTACTATCCCTTAGTGCGCGTTTTCACGTTAAGAGGAAAAAGCCACGGTGAGGCGTCATTTGAGGCTCCAGACTATTTTCCCCTTTTCATGTATTCCACATGTTGCAAAGACCTTCTCTTCCCCTATTTCCAACATTGAGTGCAGATCACATGGTCATAGTGATTTGGTCAAGGTTTTCACCCATTTGAAAGAGTCTCACTTTTCAATGGTCTGAGCTCTAAGAAATTAAACTAAGATATCTCTACATCCTTTCCACAAGGTGTAAAAACCAAATCTCCTGGAACTATGTATAGATTGATTCCCTCTCTTATGGGATATGTATGAATGCTTAAGCATCTTATCATTGGGCCCAGATCAGGTTCCACTAATTATCTCTTCTGTTCAAACTTTTAGTCCATAACTTTCATGGGAAATCATGGTGTTGCATGTGGGGGCTTATTTCCTCATTCACGTCTGGTTTGTAATATCTACACCATGTACTCTACTTATATGATCAAGTATCTATTACCTCTTGTCCCATATGACATTAAACTACACCCTCAGAACTATGTATGGATTGATTCCCATTCTCATGGGATACATAGGAACACCTATAAGTTTCATACATGGGTCCAACACCATATTCTATGACCTTTTCTATCCCCTCAACCTGAGGTTTCTTCCCCAAAATTGTGCCTGGTGTGGAGTGGACCTCTTCCTCATTTAGGTCAGGTACGCTTTATCACGCCATGCACATTCCCCTCCAAAACCTCATTTCTACTGTATGTGTTTGATGACACTCCATTATATCAAAGAGTCTAAAAATGACAAAGTGAATCCCCTTAGAAAGAAAAGGGGAAAATACATGAAGAAAATAAATATTTTCAAAGGAATTAATTTTGGATCGCCTTAGTGAAACCAAAAGAGAATTGGCATGAAACCTACTTTCATGCCCCAAAATGCCATGTATCCTACTTGTGCACCCAATTTCTTTTCTCCCAAAGTCCCATATTTTCCTATAAATATACCCTTGGGTTCCTCATTTTTATGGATGAATTTCATTGAAGCCCAATTGCTGCTCTGGTCTCCCTAGTACTTCTCCCTAGTCTTCTGAAACTTTCAAGGTAGTTCTTCAACACCTTGAGCAGAGTATTTAAGGGAGGATCATTGGACATGAGTCCTTCTAGTTTTTGAAAACCATAACACTTGTGCACCTAAAGCGCCCAAATTCCATCAGTTAAGAAATACTTATGTGCCACCTATTACTTTTATAGGAAATTGACCACCCCACTTCTAGCACCACCTGTGAATACTCTTGAAGGCTCGAGCAAGGTCTCACCAAAGTATTAACATATAGGTTGTTTGTCGCTTAAGTGAACATCAGGTCTCCCAATTCTACTTGATCACCCTTACCTACTTGGGTTCCCCTCTTTGATTCACTTACTCTCTTCACTCTCTTCATTATACAAGACATCAAGACATCCACAAAGCCATTCATGGAAAGACTTCTTCTTCATTGGCTCCCTTTTCTGAAAGGGATTCTATTGAGACCTCCACCAAAACCTCCTGACTTATCAAACCATTGGGAAAGGTACATCAGTGTATCTTCTATTTGTGTTTGTATTTCCATAGTAATATATTTCCCACATTTATTTTATAAGGGAGTTAGAATACATGGAATGTATGTGGGTTTGAATATCCACAGTCACATGGATCTTTCTCCCATGAACAGTGTTGGGAAGTTCCCATTTTGGAGGAGGGTTGGGTCTTGGCCTCTCCCTTCTTGAAGAGATGACTCGGAACCTCAGGCCTTTTGGTAGGGAAGGTACGGTTCACACCTACTTCATCCTTTTGAAAAAAGGAGAAGTTTCTCTTTCCTACCAAGATCAATTTTAGGGTATCCATCCTGGTGTAATCCCCTAACCATCATCCCTTATTCCTTTCATTGGACCCTTGTCCAATGTAAAGTGAATAGAGGTAAGGTTTGTCGCCTCACCCTCATCCACCCTCGCCACCATAGGCGTGCCCTCTTCCACCAGTGGAGGAGGAAAATTTTGAAAATGCCTTTGTTGAATCTTCCACATCCTCTGGTTTCTCACACCAAACATGACTCAGGTGGGCTTAGAGATTTGTAGTGATTAAAACATGTGCACAAACACCCATGGTGAATGAACTACAAGAACTCTGATTCCCAGCATAATCAAGATATGTAGGAAGCCCTCTCAGGGCCCAAGATCATTGAATATCCTCTTAAAAAATCCAACCTTAATCCTCTTAACCTAGGAATATGCCTTAGGAATAAGCCCCAAATTAAACCCCCAAAATCACTAATGCATTTTTTCAGAAAGTAGCCCAAACTCATTTCTCTCGAAGGACTATACTCTCCTATGAGACTAATCGAACTTCGTGGGATTTGATTCCCATCTAAATGGAAAATTTAGGAAGCCTCCATGAGGTTCAAACCCAAGGCCATAAATCAACCTTATTCTCCTTTGGCTATATTCCCAACAAGATCTGATCCTACTTGGAAACCCATATCCTTTCCAAGTTCCTTGGGAAGCTTCAACAAAAGTCCCACACTATGTTTGGACTAAGAACCTTCCGCTTATATGTTCATAATACATGACATTAAACTGTATGAATAGGTCTTTATCACATGACCTTAAAAGGTATAATGTGTCCCATTCATTGGCACTGAACTAAGAGGGTTCTGATTCCTTTTACAAGGATATGTAGGTATCCCATTTTATGGGCACGATCCCAATATAAAACAAAACCTTCATCTCCCTAGATGAAAATAAATTACAGAGTGCCCCACTGTGTGGCTTAGAAACCAGTATCATCATAATGATGATTAAAATAATATCTAAGTAGTATATTAGAGGATACCATTGATTGAGAACCTCAAATATATACAGATGTCTCCATTAATGAAGAACCTTGAATACATACGGATGATTTAAAACTTTTTACATGTGAAATAAGTTATTAAAAATTACAAGGTATACTTATTATATACTTGGTGAATTAATAAAGATTCACAAAATATCTTAAATTATAAATAGAGTCCTGGGTAGACAATAATTCACCCCAAAAGGGTGTGATGAGTCTGACCTCCCATCCTCTCGATCACTACACATTTTCAAGTATCTTGAAGTTCAAACTTAATGAACACATGCCTTTGGAAATCAGGTCCCCTTTAGATAAAGAACTATTAGATTTTTTCAGTTCCATAAATAAATTCAATAGAAACCACCTCGAAGCAGTGATTCTTAAAACTAGAATACACGTTTCACAGAACTACGAAACAAAAATAGTGAACCTGATATTAATCCTTAACCAAGTAAATAATTTTACCCACCTATTAGTCCCCTATAAAATTAATAAAGGAAGGCTAGAAAAGTAATCAATCATGAAAGTATACATCTAAAAGATGTTTCTTTAATGGAATTTGTTGTTGTTTCAAGATTTTCTCAGAATTCCTTTCACTTTAAAATGGGTTTCTTAAAGACAACATCTGTAAACTTCCCAACTGCTATTAAAGTTGGATCCCCATCCACAGGAAGGAATTAATCACCAACGAAGAGTCTTCAACATTGGGTATCTAATGTGCTGGTAAAGTAATATCATCAGCATGGTACAATCCCGACTTTGGAGGCTGCTCAGTAGGCCCTCTAGGTCAATAGCAATCCTCGATCATCCATCGAATGACGACTAATGATCAAGAAGCAAACGGTGCCAACCACCATCTTCAACCATTTAGGGTCCTTATCCTTGAAACTCAACAATAATTCCCTTCCATATTATAGGGAGGTGGAGTAAGAGGTCACTCAAGTCCACAATTCAAGAATGCTGGAGTCCTACCTGAGGATTCCCACCATCAATCACCACCAGCAAAATCGTGCGGTAGTGAACCCCCAACATGATGGGGGTGTTGCCTCTAGACGTTCAGCACAGTTCTCTCAAACTCGAGCATGTAAGACGACCCTCCAAGGACAAAATCTGGTCAATAGGGAGTAGGTTATTACCTCTACCCCTTCCAGAGAAGCCCATCAACCTAAATTTATGGAAAACAACAAATAGGAACATACACTCATCCGTCCTAATTTTGCTGTCCAGTAGACTCGTTTGGCAGCAACCCACCAATACCACTAGATAAATCCAGTCGAGTACCGTGAATAGGTACATACACCTGCTTAAATGTTATCAAATAGTCAGCAGGCTCATCTGATTGCATTTAAAGAAGCTTGCCAATCCAATCTGTTGGCAACTAGTAAACAGGAACATACACTTGTTTACAATCACCAATTCTACCAGTGGTCTCGTCTTCCAGTACAGAAGGAATTCTTTCAACCATACTTGATAGGAAATATCTAGTAGGCACATAAACCAACTATTTTTCATCAATTATGCCAACATTATCGATTGTTATCATCTAGAGAAGTCAGTTTAAAAGCTCTGATGATAAATTTGGGAAAGACCCAACTATCTTCCCCCGTGCATGAGTATTTTCAATACCCATTGACAGTAAAATGAGGATAGGAACAGACACATACACATACACCAGATATAGAATAGACGTATATTCTTGTTCTGGTCTTAGAATTCACCAAACATATCTTATCAATGGTGAAAGGGTAGATGCAAATCCCTGCCCATATTCTAGAAGCATGTCAGGATATTATAACAACCACTTCACTATTACCGGGGAAACATACACATAAATCTTTCCCCACACATGGGATGAAACATCATCATGCCATCCCAGAGTAGATATAGACATTTGTTCCTGTCCAGGTGGGTCATGGGGCATACTCCCCCATATCATACGGACAACAAGATCGGGAACATACACCCTTTCCAATTGGAGGTAATCAGTCTGTTCCAGTAACCACTCCAAGGAAGGCATATGCACTTTCCCATCATAACCACTTTTCCTAGAAATTTTCCCCAATTAAGTATAAGAGAACAACCAACCAAGAACTATTTGAAAATCAAGAGTCAAGCAGTGATTTGGCTCCTCTTAATGCTAGAGTTCTTGAAGCCCTCAAACATTTATCTATTGTAGCTCAAGATCTTATCATCTCATTACCAAATTATGGGACTTGTAGTAGTAATTCTGATGTTCCTCATCAGTCACTTCATCATGAAGGCTTGCTTCATGGAAATTTGTTCAATCTAGAGTGCCTATCTCTAGATGATAGCCACAACAACCCTTCGTGTGACTAGAAGAACAAGGAGAAAGAAGATTTATCCTTTACTATAATCCACCATAGTGATCCTCCCCATGACTGAATTTACTGTGAAATTCCTCTCTATAGTAGAATTTCACATTGTGAAGACAATTCTATAATTGACAATGTAGTGACGAGAAATCCCTCTTATCTCGAGGAACTTACAAACACAAGGCCAGTCATGTTTGATTCCTTATCATTGATAGGTGAAACACTTTCTCAACCAAAAGACATCGTAAGGGAAAAATAATTCTCTGAACCTTCCTTGGTTCATTTTTCTTCTAATACAGAGCATCCACTTTGGTCAGACCAAGTAGAGATACTTCTAGTGAAAGACGATGAATATGTGTTAAACATGAGGAAACAATTGGATAAGGGTGAAGTACCAGTCATGTTTTGGCCTTTGGAAAATTCCCAGAATAACATTCCAGAATTGATGATAGAATATTGTATTCATGATATCCTCCTCAACCTATGGAATACTCTTCATCATTTGAAAACCAAATTATTACCATATGATGAATATAAAAATCATGTAAATGTATTAGAAGAGTTTCAACACCAAATTGACATGGCGTCTCTCTCATTTTCTCATAATCCAAAGGATGAAAAATAGCAAAAAAGCCTTCATCATGCATGCATCAATGCTCTAAAGAGGATATTCCAGTTAATTTCTAATTCCCCATCCAGTGTTCATATCAGAGGATGGGGTGCACATGGAGCATTGCATTTCACTACACTCCAAAACCAGCAATGTTCTCCAAAAGTGTTATCATGAAATGTTATTGACCATGATCAGCCAAAATCAATAGCTTTTGTATGTAATCGAATGTACACTCAAGAACAGGCCTCAACTAGCTCTCGTCAGAGTCAGACCCAAAGAAAAGAAGTTGTTGAGTTACTTTTACATCACGCATATGAGAATCATGAGCAGGTGTCCCACGTAGAGGATGTTAGCTATCAGAGAATGAAAATGTCTGAAACAACAAAGAAAACTTCCAAAATAGGTGATTTGAGTGGTTGTTGGATAATGCTCATAACTAATGTCCAAACCAATATTCGCAAAATCAGAAGAGTAGTTTCACAAATTTCAGACATAGAATTTCAAGAATCACCCCAGCTTACAAGGCTGAGGGATAATTTAAATCAACCTTAAAATTCATTAAAAAAAGTTAAAATATTTTAAGAAGAAGAACATGAACAACCCCATCATACAGGGCTGGGGGATTTTTCACATCTGCAATCCCCTCCTCAAAAAATCAATTTCCTCCTAATTAAGGAAGAATCCACAAGGAAATCATACTACTGAACAATCCAAGGATTACCTTTCGGTTACTATCTTCCAAACAGTTCCTAGGTATTCATCATATAGTAGAACATGGTCTCATGGAAGATACAGAGGGAGGAGATCTTACCAAAATACTGACAGAATGTCATCGATGCTTTATGCATTAGTAAATGTCATTAACACCACTATAGAAGATCCTCCAGAAAATGTGTCCATTTTAGGGGAACAAAAAGATGAAGTTCTTGTCTATAATATGGTACACACTGAGGAAAATGAAGAAGGTGTGCATACTCAAAATTAGAGGCTTACCCATAATCTACGTATGCCTTCAAATAACCAACTCCCACCCCTCCAAAATGAATCTAACAAGGGGAAATGCTAAAGTCAGATTGCATATCACTTTTTCACTATAGAAGGTCAATATTTTGTCTATTGAGGAAATATTTTATCAAAAATAATTGGAAATGAAGGATTTGAAAAGGCTCAATATAGAGTAATTTTGAAGCGGCATTTCTACTAGATATACTCCCCAGGCAGGTCCTCAACTTTCAAATCTGGTAGGATCTCCTCAGCAAATAGAATTTATAGTAACTACAGATGCGGATAATGAATTCCCTCTATTGGGTACACAATCAAGGTAGGATCAAACACATCCTGATAGGCCTATTCCCATTGGATATCCAAGGAAAATATCAGCACCACCATCGGTGGTTTTTCTAGTTGTTGCACCAGATCAAGCTCCAATTGTTATACCTACACAAGTTCAAGATCGTCCAGATATTCCCCAAATGCTTATGAACACAATTGAGGCATTAAATAATCAATTGGAAGCTATGGAGGAATGATGTACACCCGTTCAGCTAGAAAAGAGAGCTTACCCTGAAAGGGTGGATTCAATTCCTTCCCCACCAAATTTTGTGAATACCACATTCCCAATATTTAATGGTTTGGGAGATATGGAACAATAGTTAACACATCTTGTTTCTCATTGTGATCCCATGACGGGAACTTCTCAACAACAAGAAGAAGTAAATCTTAGGTGTTTTGTGCATTAACTACAAGGATCATCTTTTTTTTGGTATACATATTTACAATCACGATCAATTACTAGATGGGAAGATCTCCATCAGAAATTCCTTCTTCAATTTAGCTCAACGCTACCAAAGATTATAGTTTTTAATATTAAAAATTGTAAACAAAGGGAGAATGAAAGAGTTTTATATTTCATTGTGCAATGGAACGGATTAACATATTCCTTATGTCTAGCAATCCCTCAAGAATAATTTCTCCCAAATTGTGGGGAAAATTTACGTGATGAGTTACGCACACGATTGGGCCCTGTAAAATACACAGGAGGGTTTTGAGACCTTACTTCAATCTCACAACAGATAGAAGACTCTATTATATAAATTAAGGCTAAAACTTGTATGATTCCATCAGCTCCGCAGAGGAGGATAAGAAAGGTAGAAGCTGCTACAGTTACAGTCAAGCAGTCTTCTATACCTTCTTCTACTTCAAGACCTTCATCATACCGAAGGGCTCCGCCTCCTGAGCACCAGGAGCAACGACTGCCTCATCAAGATGATCAAAGAGATCAAAAGAAAAAATAACTTGATTAATTAAAGAATGAATTTTATTCATTCTAGAATGAAAAGGTTCATGGTTGCTTCATCTCACCTCAGGAAAACAATTTGGTTCAGTTTTCAAGGCCGAAAAAACCAAATAAAGAAAGAGATTAAGATCTTCTGAATTATTTTCCCTTTAACCATATGTTAGGGAATCCCATCCAAAAATGTTTTCTTATTAAGTAACCCTTGCAAAATATGGTAGATTTTGGACAAGTAAAATTTAAAATTTCATCAACTCAAGTAGAATGTGTTACCGTTACAAATCCAGTGGAAGAAGGAAAATGGCAGGAAGTCAAAAGTAAAAAATGTGCAGAAATATAATGATTGGATGATCAAAGAAACAATCAACCAGACTCATGCCATTTTACAAACACTGTTGAATCAACCAATTCCTTCCACCATCCTACCACACCAACGCCACCTTCATTAAAAAGTCATTCCCCAAAGAAGTGAAGTGATCATAAGGAAAAAGAGCAGTCAGAATAAGATGAGCTCACATTAAGGCTAAAGTTGTCCTTGAACCTAGTAGATTTCATGCCATATCTTTCAAAACCACGGGTACCACCCCTCCAAATAGCACAATCAGAATTAACCTATCATGAAGAATCTATATTAGATGAAGAATTTATCTTTGGTTCTGTCAACTTTATTCATTTAATGGATCCTTATGCCAATAGTGATTCTGATTATATTGAGTCAGAATTCCTTATACCTAATTAGGGAATCGGAGAAAGAGGCCAAGGCTGAGGATACATGGAAAGACATGGGAATTATAGAAACCACCATTTTTACTCTACCCCTAATTGAACCATATATGTAGCAGGAACTCATAGAAGAGCCCTTCTACGAGCTCAACAAGAACAAGGAGTTTCTTCCTTGCATGACATGTTCGGTTCTGACACAATTATTTTGGAGGATCGATTATAAGTCACACCTTCTTCCTCTTACCAATTGAATAGACCTAGTTATTACAATCTACCAAATCCAAGAGTATTTTCAGCTTCTGTTCCGACACAGAGTACGTCTACATCAAAAGCATCAGCTTCCAAAACACTTGCAAAACTGCATTTTCATGCTGGAAAATTCAGACCTTTGGACAAAAAGTACGATGTCTTAAAATAATAGGACCATGTACCAGCCAAGTTATCAATTATAAATGCTTTAAATCTGTGAAAAGATCTTTGAAAAGCACTCATTTTGGTTTTGTCAAGTCCTCAAGAGTTTGGAACTGAAGTTGTTACTACTTAGGTTTACCATATAGATAATAATCCTACATAATGTCATGTAGTCATATGTTTTACAGATGAAGATGAATATGATGTTGTACATGGACATATTAGACCCTTGTATTTGTATGGAAAATTCAATAATGTATACATTCGATGAGACTTCACTGATAATGGCTCTAGAGTGTAGAGACCCTAATCTTGACGTAAATGGACATTACATTACTTTTGCGGAATACTTATTACATAACAAAAACACATACACAAGGATAGTAATAGTTTAGTGTCTTTGGAAACTTGGAATATAATCTTCTAATTGTGGTGAAAGATCTTCAATATCTCCCATAAAGATCATCCCTTTTTTTACCTAAAACTTTTCTTTATATCATGGGGAAAAGAAAACATAAAGGGGTGAGCTCAAATGCTCATTAAGGGTAAACAAAAGAAATATCAATCACACCATATTCATAAGAACATAACATTTTGGAAATCTTAACCTGCAAAAGAGATCATAATATCATAACATGGGATAAATCATAGAAGTGAAATGTAATCCCAATAATCATAACTTAAAACATGAAACTTTTTGGCATACACACATAATCATAGAGAATCATTTCTTATTAGTCAAGACTCATTTCCAAGACTATCTTAGTGGACAAAGTCCATTTCTGAACCGAGTTCACTCCTCGTTTCAGTCCTATTTCACTGAACCGGTTTAACCTGTCGTTCCAGCCATGTCTATCTCATGAGATATAAAATCTTTACCCAATGAATTGGAGGGAGATATAAGTCACACCCATATAATAATGATACCATTCTTATTTGTGCCAAAAAATCATAAATCATACATCATTGCATAACCCATGTAATAAAAATGGGATTCTTAAACATCGTGACATCATAAAACAATTCATATAGGATAAACGAATTCATAAAAATAATTCCATCACAACATAATCAAATCAATGTAATAATATGGATAGAAACAAAACCCTATATTATCTTATATGGAAAATAATTTTGATAAAACACTTGAACTCCATTCTTGAGGAAAATATCCTTTCTACTTTGAAAACATTTTTCTTTTCTTAAAATGTTATACAATTTTAAACTAAAAGAAGTTGATTAAAAATAAACTTGAAAACTTGTAAAGGAAGCTTCTTGGAAATAATGTTTTAAAAATCCATTCATGTCGTATAAGTTTAAAAAACATTCTTCTTGTACTTTGGCCAGAAAAGTCAAAAAGTACCTCGTACGAAAAATGACAAAAGATTCATTTCATATCTTTTACTAAAAACTCACAGAAGGGTAAAATTGGATTTAAACAATTGTAGGAGGATATAAATAATATTACATATTGAGGACACATGTATGTGGATGATAAAATACACCCCAATAAATACCAAGGTATAAACAATCTCGGATAAAAATGAGATTGTGATATTTTCCCATACCTTAGATCCAATTTGCTTCGTAAGTGTCCAAATCTCCTGTATAATGATTTAAATAATGTCATTGACTTATTACAGAATCATACGCTTTGTTATAATATAATATATAGTCATATTCTTAGCTTCTTATTAGTAATATTTCATTGCTACTTGTTATTCGGGTGTTTATTACTTTTTGTTCTTATGCATGTTTTGTCGAATAAATTATTATTCTTCTCTTTAGGTTATAGATACCA
Organism: Viscum album; assembly: GCA_963277665.1. Lineage (NCBI taxonomy): Eukaryota > Viridiplantae > Streptophyta > Magnoliopsida > Santalales > Viscaceae > Viscum > Viscum album. Next base: position 902,968,610 of record OY728166.1, on the reverse strand, counting down.
CATTTCCAGAATGTAATTAGTGTAATAAATATCATATTCATTCATTCAATTCATTTATATAATCATTATGCAATGAAGATCATGTAGAACGAGTCGCATCACATCGTGGAGACGGTATTCCGTACGTACGCACGAGTGATGATATCGTTCCCATGATCATGGGATTGTATTGGAGTGTATTTATACTATTTCAGAATAAATATCACTTTACAATAATCATATATAGTTATTATTTACACCATTATACCCATACAAGTAAGGTGGTGGTGGAAAATAGATTACACCACGGTGTGGAGACGGTATTCCGTACGTACGCACGCACGGTGATTTCATTTTCCATAGGATGGATAGATGGTGAAATAGGATTGTTTCATACTTATAATAACATACCAGTATATGAGTTATACTAATGTTATTACTTCATAATGAAACAACTAAATAAGAACAAGTGGAATAAGAAATAAAGTTGAAAGAATTGGTAATGGACATTACCTCTTCTTTGAAGCGCCTCTTTGAGACCTCCTCTTAGGGCACTAAAATTGGTCTTTGAAGAAGACCAGGACCTCTTGGATGTCTCTAGAAAAGTGGAGAAGAGAATTTGGTAGGGGTTGTCTGAGCTTGAAGGCTCAAAGTGGTGTGAGGAAGAGAGGGAGGAGGTGCCCTTTTATAAGGGAGGAGAGGGGCACCTTTGGAAAAACTAAAAATATTATTTTATTATAAAGTCATATTCGGTTTTTAATAGCTCAAAATTGATTTATTTCAAAGATAAGGTGTGTATGGGTCGAAATACTCTCATCCAATAGAATTTAGACAAGTTTAGGTTCTATTTTAACCTTATCATTTATATTTAACTTTAAGTTAGATAATTTTACTTTTACCGTGTCTTCTTGTGTTCTTATACTATAAGGTTAATAAATAGACAATAACAAGTCAAACGAACCCCAAGTTGTTTATTATTAATATATATAACCTTATCTAAGTAATTTTGCTGAAACTTATATTTTTAGGAATAAAATAACAATTAATAATATAATATTTGTTTTAAAAACTATTTTATGTCAATTTTGATACTATTTAGTAATTGATTTTGGTGAAAATCATAACAGAATGATTATGTAAAGACCCGTAAATTTCAAGGAAATTTTTTTCTTAATTTGCTTTGGAATTTTACAAGAATGAAGTTTCTGACGGCACCTAATTCCGAGGCCCGGTGTGCCCGGAATCATTTTCCGAAGTTTGGCTCGGGTACGTTTAGTGAACGAACCAGCAGGTTTTTCTAACATTTGAACCGGTGCTCGGAATCAAATTCTAAGGGCACCGATGGAATCGTAGTGCCGGTATTTGCTTAGAAATGCCTCTTCCGGAGTTGCGTTTGCTCGGGTGTGGTTTTTAATTTTTGGGATTAAGTGAAGAAAATAAAATAAAGTGGTGCGACAACTTTATTTTATTTCACTTAAAGCCACTTAAAGCCACTTTAAAGATGCTTAAGCTGAGTTGAAGTGGATAGGGTGAAATTAAAAATATCCTACCCTCTTGGTAGGAAATTTGTGGGGTGGGGCCCGCACGATCCCCACCGTTTCTTTTCCACTAAGTAACGCACCCGCGAAACCCCTTTTTAATGAAAGTCAATTGGGGCATTTTCTTAAACTCTTAAACGCTCCTATTAATTGGGCGGTTTATTAGTTGAAATTAATTCTATGAATTAATGGGTCGTTACTTAGTTTTTTTTTCAATTTTTTGGCATGTTAATAAAATAAGACCAACGGTTGTCTTCTTGAGGATTGCTCATTGAGAGGATTTGGATAAGACTCCAAGCCTTGAGATCTTCATCCTCCTTCATGAAGAATGTGAAGAATGCGAAGAACGCGAAGAACGCAAAGAACGTCGGCCTCCGAAGAAGGGCGACGAAGAACGCCAGACCCCCGGAGATCGATGACGTGACGTCGAAGATTCTCCCTCTGCGACGCTTCTTCCACGACGTTCTTTCCCCGCGACAAATCTTCGATCAACTGCTTGAGGTGGGAGATTTAAAATCTTTTAAATTTCTTTGTGGTTTTTATCCTCAACATGGATTTAATTGTTATAATTAAATCCGTGTGTTTCTTTAACACTCTGAGATCATCGACGCGACGCCCTTCCGCAATGACGTGACGCCCTTCCGCGATGCGACGATCACCTCCTACCGCAACGGTCAATTCCGCGACGTACTCGCACTCGTCCGACGACAGCTACGAGGTAGGGGTCGTTTGAAAATAATTATGCCTATGTTTGTTTTTCATTCAAGGCAAGAATATTATTTCGGGACGTGGTTTATCACTTGCTGGGATTATGGTGTTGTTTCAAACTGCTAATGCAGTGGGTGCGGACCAACGAACAAGTCTGAACCCACCGCCCTTTGTTCTTGGTGTGCGGAACGGCGGACGATGACAAAATGGGCCGCAGAGATGATTTGTTGGTTCCGCAGTGAATAACAGGACCCGGGAGGAGCTACGGCGTAGAAGGAAATAGAATCGGACCACCGGAGCAACTCTTGTGGCCCGCGGACTCCACCGGCGGCGCAGCGGTGCCGGCAGCCGGAGGCGGCGGCGCCCCGACACGCCGCCGGATGGAGCCACCACGGATGAAGCCGCGGCGGCAGCGGCCGACTAGACCCATGAATGCGTGGGTCCGGCGAGACACGGGATGCGGCTTTGTCGCATCCGCTGACCAAGCACGGCCCCACGCGGGGCCACAGCTCCTCTTCCCGCGGGGACAGCACGCCCCGCGGCTTCCCCCGCTCGGCCGCTCGGCCGAGCCGAGCCGAGCCGACCCGCCGGGCCGGGTCGCACCCAGGCCGGGCCGGGCCGCCCTGGCCAGGCCGGGTTGCGCCCAACCGGGTCGGACCCGGGTCGGGCCGACCCGAGGGGGGTCGGGTCGGGTCGGTCCGGACCCAGACCCCCCGTTTCCGGACCTTTTCGGTCTTTTGCTCATAACTTGAGCTACGGGCCTCCGAACGATGCACCGTTAGCGGTGATGCGATCCTTGGATCGAGATGGTCATTTCGGTATATCACACTCAAGGTTTCTGAATAATTGGGTTCGGCCGGGTTGGTTCGTACACGAAACCAACCGGGCCCTCGGAGCGGAAACACTCATATCTTGAGCTCTGGACGTCCGATTGACGTGTCGTCGACATTGGTGGATTCCTCTAGGTGAGAAGGATCTTTTGGCTTACTTCGCCCGAGGTTTGGACGCAGGTGGAGTATGGTCAGGTTGGTTTTGTCTTAAAAACCAACCGGGGCCCTGGGACGAAAAGGCCAATAACTCTCAGACCAGGCGTCCGATTGACGCACTGTCTGCGACGTTGAGTTCCTGTTGACGATACGGAACTTTTGAATACATCAAATCTGGACTATGTGTCAGTTGATGTATCAGCCTCTCGGCTCGTGGAGCGGACCCTCCCAAACGAGCTTGTTGTGTGCGGGAACCCTAGAGTTGGCTGCAACTGCTACTGTGACAACGACAACTGTACAGAGATCCTCAGTGGATTCGACTACGACGATGATGAAAACAGTACGAGGATCCTCCGTGTTTTCGGCAGTGACCACTATGGTTCATCTTGGGATACGTCAACTCCAGACTACATGTCAGTTGATGCATCGACCTCTTAGCTCATGGAGTGGACCCTCCCGGAACGAGCATGATGTGTGCGGAAACCCTAGAGCCGGATGAGACTTGACGACTGTTGATCGAACGACTCGGTGTGTTACGGATAGCCCAGTGGGAAGCGCTTGGTTGTAGCAGCAGACCCACGGCGGAGGAGCACTTGCTTGTAGCGGCAGACCTGTGGTCCTCAATAGAAGGAGTACCTCTGGGGCTATGAGGGGGAGCTCTTGGTTGTAGTGGCAGACCCACGACGGAGGAGCGCTTGGTTGTAGCGGCAGACCTACGACGGAGGAGCGCTTGGTTGTAGCAGCACGGGGGAGCGCTTGGTTGTAGCAGCAGACCCACGACAAAGGAGCGCTTGGTTGTAGCGGCAAACCCGTGGTACTCAACAGAAGGAGTACCTATAGAGGCTATGAGGGGGAGCGCTTGGTTGTAGCGGCAGACCCATGGTGGGAAGTGCTTGGTTGTAGCATCCGGCCCACAGTACTCGATAGGTGGAGTACTACAACAGTCCAAGGATTGAGTGGAGCGCTTGGTTGTAGCGGCTTACCCACTGTACTTGATGGATAAGGAGTTTCCCAATAGCTATGGTTTCACTTCATGATCGATCCTATGTGGGTCATTGCGGGGGTTAGTACCTACCGATCCTTTGTGGGTCTGACGGCTTAGATAAATCAGCGGATCCATCTGATCATCTCTATCGTCTTACGAAGTAGTATTCCTGTGTGAGCTGAATCATGTTTTACTATCCTTTGTGGATTGTGTTGTGCTATCCTGTGTGGATTTACGTTTTGCTTTCCTGTGTGGACTGGGTTGTACTCGGAGCGGACGGCGGGACCGTGGAGCTGTGGAGGCTATCTGTACCCACCCTTCAGGTGGGGCTTCCAGAGGACGGCTCGACGCTGCGGCTTTTTCATTCAGTTGTTGTTTTTCCCCTTTCAGTTATACTTTACAGTTGGGATTGTATTTCCGGCCCCCTTTACTTTTCCGCACTTACTTTTGTACCAGTTTTCACTTAGTGTTTACTTCTTATGCTTTCTTACTTTGTGGTGCTTGTTTACTTTACAAAGGCAATGCCTTCCCTTTTTACCGGGATGTACGCCTTGGTTCTAGTCGCCAGCCCCTGGCCTATGGAAGGCGGGCTTGGGGTAGTCACGGCATGGGCCCCGAGGACAGGTCGTGACAAATTGGTATCAGAGGAGTTCGGTTCTACCGCAGACTCTGATCTTTTCTATGTGAAGCAATAGTGTTTAGTGTATTGGGTGTGGTTATCAGTCCAGGGAGTCTAGTGTTGGTGTGGCGGCCGACGTATCTGTACACCAGGACCCTAACTTCTGATTTCCAACTTAATGCACATAAACATTGATTGTGTGTGTGTTTTAGGTTTTCTTTGTGATTACCTTGTGTCAACTCACCAGGTATACTGTTCTGACCATGGCGCATCTGTTTCCTTTTCAGGATGGCCCCACGACGGCAGCCAGCTAGGGTTCTGAGAGTTGTACGTGACGACAATCCGCCGAGCGATGAGGCCTCGGTGCAGGGCCCTTTGACAGCTGAGGCACCGACGGTACCTCTACCCACCGAGCCACCGATGCTTCCAGACCCATCCGCTGATGATGCACGTCGCCTTAGTGCACTGCATTAGTTCCAGTGCCAGCGACCACCCAGGTTCCTCGGGGAGACGGACCCCCAGGCAGCCCAGGACTGGCTGGAGGTAGTGGTGCGAGTTTTCCGGTTAGTGAGGACTCCAGCAGACCTCATGGTGATCCTCGCAGCGAGCCTACTGCACGCGGCAGTAGGAAGATGGTGGAGCTTGATGCTCCAGGTGCACGACGAATCATCACTTCTTTGAATGGACTTTGAGATCCTTTTTCGCTCAGAGTTCGTCCCAGCCACCCTCCGAGCGGTGTGCATCCAAGAGCTACTACAGCTGCAGCAGGGCAGCATGACAGTAGCCCAGTACGCGGTGAGGTTTACCGATCTCTTGCTCTATTCCACGGACATGGTACGAGACCCATTCTTCAGGGCCCGAACCTTCGAGCAGGGGCTCAGGAGAGAGATTAGAGCTTCAGTTGTTTCTCACAGCATTCCGACACAGACAGGGGTGTTGGAGCGAGCCCTCTTAGTGGAGAGTTTCCTTGCTGAGCAGACTCCAGCAGCAGGACCCACCACTAGCCGGCATGCGGCAGAGTCTTCTGCAGCGGGTAGTAGAAAGATGACGCAGGGGTCCAAGAGGACTAGACCTACCGGTGGTCGATCGCGTGACATAGGATCGTTTTTGAGAGGCACCCGGGGTGGACAACGACTTTCCATGAGCGGACAGTGTTACTCCTACGGCGGGGTTGGTCACATGGCTCGTGACTGTCCGACCCGCCATACGGATGACCAGCAGATGAACGAAGGACCTCCTAGGCAGAGGCAGAGGTTCGATCGAGGCGGATCGCATGGAGTAGGAGACCGTGCCAGGGGAGCTGGCCATGCAGCTGGAGGTGGATGACGCTTCGAGGTGTTTCCACCACCACCACCAGGAGGTCCACCCCGACAGCAGGGAGCTAGTGGACATGGGAGAGCTCAGCTTCAGGCAGCTGAGGCATACGATCATGGAGCTCCGAGAGCAGATGGACAGGAGCGGGACTAGCTCCAGACCTGGAGACTTTTGTTTATGCTGCTTCTAGCGTTGTTGATGTTTGTTTGTAAGTGTTTTGTGTCTTTTTACTTTGAGCTGCAGTAATAAAAGACACCCTTCTTTTGGCGTTTACCTTCCTGTCCTCTCTTTGTGTTGTTACTAAGAGGTTCCGGTTTAAAAACCATTGACTTCACCCTCACTTTGAGATACCTACTGGAGGAGACCCAGTGACCACACACTGATGCCGACAGTGTGACTCAACCCTTGGAGGTGAGAGTAATGGTTGGATCTCTTGGTAGTATCATCGAGGCCTTACGACGTCATCCTTGGTATGGAATAATATCATCCATGTTAGGATTGACTATATTAGGTGAAGAACGTGGTTCATATAGGGGATGAGACCGGATTTCTCTTCTCGGTAAAGAAGAAATCTCAGCAGCTCTTGTAGGACCATAAAGTTCCAAGTCATCCATGAGCGGATGAGGACAGCTCAGAGCCGGCAAAATTCTTGTGCTGACAGGAGGCATAGGCCACTAGAGTTCGAGGATGGCGACCACGTCTTCTTGCGTGTCTAACCTCAACATGGATTACGGAGATTTGGATGAGGCGGAAATTGTCTCCATGCTTCATCCGACCATTCCAGGTCCTCATCAGGATTGGAGAGGTGGCTTATCGTCTGGCTCTACCACCCCAGTTGCACCGGGTGCACGACGTCTTCCACGCATCTCAGTTGAGGAGGTACGTGACGACCCGCCGCATATCTATGACCATGGAGAGCTGGGAGTTGATGATGGGGCGACTTTTGCGGAGGTTCCGGTGGAGATCGAGGATCGATGGGAGCAGGTCCTACGTAGACATTCGATTCCTCTTGTGCGCATCAGATGGCAGCACGGGAACCTCCAGGAGAGCACTTGGGAGTGGGAGGCTCAGATGCGTGCTCAGTACCCGCTTTTGTTTCCCTAGTTTATGATGTATCTTTACGGGGACGTAAATCCCTGTGGTGGGAGTGATTTAAAGACCCGTAAATTTCAAGGAAATTTTTTTCTTAATTTTCTTTGGAATTTTACAAGAATGCAGTTTCTGACGGCACCTGATTCCGAGGCCCGGTGTTCCCGGAATCATTTTCCGAAGTTTGGCTCGGGTACGTTCAGTGAACGAACGAGCGGGTTTTTCTAACTTTTGAACCGGTGCTTGGAATCAAATTCTGAGGGCACCGATGGAATCGTAGTGCCGGTATTTTCTTAGAAACGCCTCTTCCGGAGTTGTGTTTGCTCGGGTGTGGTTTTTAATTTTTGGGATGAAATGAAGAAAATAAAATAAAGTGTTGCGACAACTTTATTTTATTTCACTTAAAGCCACTTAAAGTCACTTTAAAGCTGCTTAAGCTGAGTTGAAGCGAATATGGTGCAATTCAAAATATCCTACCCTCTTGGTAGGATATTTGTGGGGTGGGGCCCGCACGAGCCCCGCCGTTTCTTTTCCACTAAGTAACGCACCCGCGAAAACCCTTTTTAATGAAAGTCAACTGGGGCATTTTTTAACTCTTAAACGCTCCTATTAATTGGGCGGTTTATTCGTTGAAATTAATTCTATGAATTAATGGGTCGTTACTTAGTTTGTTTTTCAATTTGTTGGAATGTTAATAAAATAAGACCAACGCTTGTCTTCTTGAGGATTGCTCATTGAGAGGATTTGGAGAAGACTCCCAGCCTTGAGATCTTCATCCTCCTTCGTGAAGAACGCGAAGAACGTGAAGAACGCAAAGAACGCCGGCCTCCAACGAAGGGCGACGAAGAACGCCAGACCCCCGTAGATCGACGACGTGACATCGAAGATTCTCCCTCTGCGACGCTTCTTCCACGACGTTCTTTCCCTGCGACAAATCGTCAATCAACTGCTTGAGGTGGGAGATTTAAAATCTTTTAAATTCCTTTGTGGTTTTTATCCTCAACATGGATTTAATTGTTATAATTAAATCCGTATGTTTCTTTAACCCTCGGAGATCGTCAACGCGACGCCCTTCCGTGACGACGCGACGCCCTTCCGCGACGTGACGATCACCTCCTACCGCAATGGTCAATTCCGCGGCGTAATCGCACTTGTCCGACGACAGCTACAAGGTAGGGGTCATTTGAAAATAATTCTGCCTATGTTTTTTTTTCCTCCGAGGCAAGAATATTATTGCGGGACGTGGTTTATCACTTGCTGGGATTATGGTGTTGTTTCAAACTGCTAACGCGGTGGGTGCGGACCAACGAACAAGTCCGAACCCACCGTCATTTGTTCTTGGTGTGCGGAACGGCGGACGACGACAAAACGGACCGCATAGACGATTTGTTGGTTCAACAGTGAAGAACGAGACTCGGGAGGAGCTACGACGTAGACGAAAATGGAATCAGACCACCGGAGCAACTCTGGTGGCCCGCGAACTCCACCGGCGGCGCGGCGGCGCCGGCAGCCGGAGGCGGCGGCGGCCGACCAGACCCGCGAGCGCGTGGGTCCGGCGAGACACGGGACGTGGCTTTTCCACGTCCGCTGACCAAGCGCGGTCCCACGCGGGGTCGCGGCTCCTCTTCCCGCGGGGACAACACGCCCCGCGGCTTCCCTCGCTCGGCCGCTCGGCCGAGCCGACCCGCCGGGCCGGGTCGTGCCCAGGCCGGGCCGGGCCGCCCTGGCTGGTCCGGGTCGCGCCCAACCGGGTCGGACCCGGACCCAGGTCGGGCCGGCCCCGGGGGGTCGAGCGGGGTCGGTCCGGACCCAGACCCCCCGTTTCCGGACCTTTTCGGTCTTTTTTTCATAACTTGAGCTATGGGCCTCCGAACGACGCACTGTTAGCAGTGATGCGATCCTTGGATCGAGACGGTCGTTTCGGTATATCACACTCAAGGTTTCGGAATACTTGGGTTCGGCCGGGTTGATTCGTACACGAAACCAACCGGGCCCTCGGAGCGGAAACGCTCATATCTTGAGCTCCGGACGTCCGATTGACGTGTCGTCGACTTTGGTGGATTCCTCTAGGTTAGAAGGATCTTTTGGCTTACTCCGCTCGAGGTTTGGACGCAGGTGGAGTACGGTTGGGTTGGTTTTGTCTTAAAAACCAACCGGGGCCCTAGGACGAAAAAGCCAATAACTCTCAGACCAGGCGTCTGATTGACACGCTGTCTGCGACGTTGATTTCCTGTTGACGATACGGAACTTTTGGATACATCAACTCTGGACTATGTGTCAGTTGATGTATCAGCCTCTTGGCTCGTGGAGCGGACCCTCCCGAATGAGCTTGCTGTGTGTGGGAACCCTAGAGTTGGCTGCAACTGCTACTGTGACGACGACAACTGTACAGAGATCCTCAGTGGATTCGACTGCGACGATGATGAAAATAGTACGGGGATCCTCCTTGTTTTCGGCAGTCACCACTACGGTTCATCTTGGGATACGTCAACTCCGGACTACATGTCAGTTGATGCATCGACCTCTTAGCTCATGGAGTGGACCCTCCCGGAACGAGCATGTTGTGTGCGGAAACCCTAGAGTCGGATGAGACTTGACGACTGCTGATCGAAAGACTCGGTGTGTTACGGATATCCCAGTGGGAAGTGCTTGGTTGTAGCAGCAGACCCACGGCGGAGGAGCGCTTGGTTGTAGCGGCAGACCCACGGTACTGAACAGAAGGAGTACCTCTGGAGGCTCTGAGGGGGATCACTTGGTTGTAGTGGCAGACCCATGATGGAGGAGTGCTTGGTTGTAGCGGAAGACCTACGACGGAGGAGCGCTTGGTTGTAGCAGCACGGGGGAGCGCTTGGTTGTAGCAGCAGACCCACAGCAAAGGATCGCTTGGTTGTAGCGGCAGACTCGTGGTACTCAACAGAAGGAGTACCTATAGAGGCTATGAGGGGGAACGCTTGGTTGTAGCGGTAGACCCATGGTGGGAAGCGCTTGGTTGTAGCAGCCAACCCACAGTACTCGATAGGTGGAGTACTACAACAGTCCAAGGATTGAGGGAAGCGCTTGGTTGTAGCGGCTTACCCATTGTACTTGATGGAGAAGGAGTTTCCCAATAGCTATAGTTTCACTTCATGATCGATCCTATGTGGGTCATTGCGGGGGTTAGTACCTACCGACACTTTGTGGGTCCGATGGCTTAGATAAATCAGCGGCTCCATCTGATCATCTCTATCATCTTACGAAGTAGTATTCCTGTGTGATTTCAATCCTGTTTTACTTTCCTTTGTGGATTGTGTTGTGCTATCCTGTGTGGATTTACGTTTTGCTTTCCTGTGTGGACTGGGTTGTACTCGGAGCGGACGACTAGACTGAGGAGCTGTGGAGGCTATCTGTACCCACCCTTCAAGTGGGGCTTCCAGAGGACGGCTCGACGCTGCGGCTTTTTCTTTCAGTTGTTGTTTTTCCCCTTTCAGTTGTACTTTACAGTTGGGCTTGTATTTCCGTCCCCCTTTACTTTTCCGCACTTACTGTTGTAACAGTTTTCACTTAGTGTTTACTTCTTCCGCTTGCTTACTCTGTGGTTCTTGTTTACTTTACAAAGGCAATGCCTTCCCTTTTTACTGGGATTTATGCCTTGGTGCTAGTCGCTAGCCCCTGGCCTATGGAAGGCGGGCTTGGGGTAGTCACGGAACGGGCCCCGAGGACGGGTCGTGACAGATTAGTTCAAAAAAATTTAATTATATCAATACTAACATGTCAAATTAACCTAGAAAATTAGTTTAATTCATAAAAAGTCTCATATTACATTTATTTGGGTATTTATAACATCAATTATGTCAATATTTCATTAATAAGATAATTACTACATCATCTTTGTGACATAAATAAATTTACTTATTTAAAGTCTAAAAATTAAAAATAAAATATCATTATGTATTAAATCTTTTTACCTTTCTAATGAACATTTATAGTCGAATTTATCTTATGTATAACCCTATATTAAAAATGATTTAGTTATTAAACTTTGATTTTAACTATTTTAACCCTTCTTTAAATAAATTAATATTAAATGTCCTAATCTTATCCAAGTGGGCCTGAATGGTCATATTTTATACCTAAGGTTGTTTTTGGTCGAATTTCACTTATCCAATAGAATTAGGACATGTGTTAGGGTAACAATAATATCATTTTTACTCTTAATTACCCTATTTACTTTTAACCATGGTAAAAAAAGTAAAAAGTTAATATTCACCAAAAATTATATTCATCTCATTGAACCACATTTTACTTACTGACATCAACCATTTCTCTCGGATTTTTTAAATTCCATTCACAAAAGCGGTAAAATTAAGTTTTATGTAAATTTGCAAATTCTCCTAGGAGGTGGGTAAAAGACGGTCAAAAGTTCAATAAAATTTTTATATATCTAAAATTATTATAAAATGACTCCAATGAATTACATTGAACTTATATAGGTATTATGTATCAATTTTGACCTAAAATAAATTTAAATAAAATAAATAATTATTTAAATAAAAAGTTGGTTTTTAAATAGTAACCCAGTGTTTTCACTATTCATCAAAAATTGAATGTTTCCAGAAAAATACCAAAATTTCACCCTAGGCTAATTTCGATATTCCGAATCGAAAAATGAAGTCAATTTTCAAAAATAATATTTATGAAATTTCAAAAAGTGGGTATTACTATTCATAACGGCTAGTTTTAATAGTATTTTAATAGTATATCGTTGTTTAGCGAAACTCAGTATTGCGTACAACACACGCTATCGTGGAAGGTCACGCTTGCGTGTAATGCAAGCCAAGTCAGGGATGCGTTTTGTGCAAGCTCCTTTTGATGTAGCGTACAACACAAGACATTAATGAAATTAAAAAGAATATTTTTCGTAAAATCTTGGGGTGTTACATTTTACCCCCCTTAAAATGAATTTCACCCTCAAAATTCGTCGGGGTTATAAATGGTTTACTACTCGAAAGTTTCTTTAATAGAAACACACATCGTAAAAAAGAATACCAAAACAAGGCTTTAAAAACTAAAGTATGAAACGTAATGGTTACCCAAATTAACTAATCACTGGGTTTCCACATACGAGAACATAGGTGAAAATATGGATATGGAAGAGAAATCTAACCGTCATGTTCTGATGGAGAGTGGTAGAGAACATTGCTATGAAAAATCCAACAATCACAAAGCCATAAATTTGTGATGATCTAGGGTACAATCTGATTCATCAGATATAAGGGCACTAGGACAACATTTTTTGGTTTTCAAGATCATTTCCCTAAAGTTGAAGAATTTGAATTAGAATAAATACTTACTTTATTTTGGTACAATCTCACTGTTGTTCGTGCTTTGAACAATTTCCAACTCATCTCTTAAAGAAATGAAGTTGAATTTGTTATTCGTGAAGTGTTAACAGATCATGTGATAGAATGATGGGTCATTCCATCTGTTTCAAACAAAAGGTTAGCAAAAGTTATCAAAAATACATAAGTCCATTTATGGTGAGGTTAATCGTATATGATTACAAAAATGAACTTATACTTCATATATAATACCATGTAATAAAATAAAACTAGTTTCTACTAACCAGGGACTTCCTGTAGGCCAGTGGTAGGCGATAAAATCCAGTCGCACTTCGGTTGTGGGTTTGATTCCCACAGCCTTGTCCGACGCGATGGGTAGTCGCCCGTCCTGCAGGTTGTCCTTTTTCTAAATCTATATTACTATAACATCCCATCAATAATATCGATAAAAAAGTTCTATCCTTAAACAATACTAACTTATGTCCAATATAATCCATTCCAATCTTTAGGATTATCTAAAATACTTCGGTCCAAGCTCATAGTATAAAGAAAATGATTACTTGAAATGTCACATAACAATCACGTGAATGCCATCATTTATCCCCCATATATCATAAGATATATCTTGTTGGTCAAATTACAAACATGTGAATACCTTAAACATGTATTCTCTTGAAGAATGAATACCCATTGAACCTTAGTAAAAACATGAATTCAGTTAAAAGTTAACACTTTCCAGAAACCAAAATCCTCAAAATTCTTTATACTCAAACCATGATATTACTTAGTCCTTATATCAATCATGAGCTCATGAATACAATAAAACATCTCATTATCTTCTTATCCCTTCATTATGCGCATATCATCTACTTACCAAAAATATCCCAATCACTTTCCATGGTTACCAGTACCATAAAATTATTGAAAACCACAATAGACCAATACATAAATATTCCAATATTCCACAATACTATATAAAACATTATTTTAGAATCCCATTACATAAACACTTAATCATTCCACCACATCATTGTCATATTCAACATCGCCAATAGTGATCGCATGTGACTTCCCTTTGTCCTTTGCCTTAAGTGGTTTCTCATGTCGATCATCATTAACCATTGGATTAGGGCATTTATTAGCATAATGCCCCATTTCATTGCACTTGAAACATTGAAGTGTTGTTGGTGCGTTCTCTGTAGTCTTTTCTTTATTCACACCATTAGCAGCTCTTTTTCCATTACTTAGACACTCAGCTGCTTGATGACCTTCTTTTCCACACATAAAACATTTTCTAGTCCCTTTAAGACAATCTACACCATGCTTCTTTCCACACTTTCAGCATAAGGAAACATTCATCTTCTTTTCACCATTATTCTGAGATTTCTCCTTGAACTCCATCTTTCATTTCATGTCAAAACCATGAGATGGATGTGTAACACCAACTTCCATTTCTACCTTAATAGCACAGCACACAATTTCTTCATAGCTACTTAAGTCTCTTATAGCTAATTCCCTTCGATGATTTGGTTTTAAGCCACTGAAGAATCGATCAACTTTACTTTCAGGTTGGATGATAAAGGAAGATGCATACCTTGAAAGCCTTGTAAAATTCGTTTCGTATATACCAACATATTCATCATCCTTTTGCTTTAGTTCAAGAAACTCCTTCTCCATCTTTGTTCGAATAATACGAGGGAAGTACTTATTGAAAAATAAGTTCTTGAACTCGTCCCATTCCATGGACTCAATTTCATCTCTTGGCCTCGTATTCTTGATAAGATTCCACCATTGATCAGCTTCACCTTCCAAACGATATAATGCTAAGATGACTTTATCATGTTCAGAACATTGAAGAACTGAAAATATCTTTTCAGTGGTACTGATCCATTGTTCAACAACAAGTGGATCAGAAGACCCACTGAAAGAAGGTGGACATTTTCTCATGAAGGACTCAATAGAATATTGTTGCCTTCTCTGCTCATTTGGAAGTCCAGAATGATTCATAGCTTGTGTAAGTATAACAATCAGATTTTTCACTCCATCTCCCATAACATTTGTTTTTTCAGGAGGAAAATCATTGCATTTTCCATTACATTGATCAACACGGTTCCTTCGGGTTCCAGCCATCGTCTAAAACCCAAAAATAATAGTGTGAGAGGCAAAAATCATGCTAGGGAAAACAACATAATAAAGGGGGAGTATAACGACCCATACTTTACATACATTGTTAATACTTCAAAATTGAATCACACTTATTACAACATATGACAAAACCACAAAGGACCGTATAGGTATAGTGTCTTTAGAAACTGGGAAACATAAACAACTGGTTCATAAATCTTCTACAGTGTCTCCCATTTATTTCATCATATCTAGGGTCCCTTTTAGCATATTCTACTTAATATCCATCTTCCTGACCTGGGGAAAATAAAACATAAAAGGGTGAGCTCAAATGCTCAGCAAGGGCAAATAAAGGAAATAAAAATCATATCATATCTTTTTGAAAATCATAACCTGCAAAAGATATCATAAAATCTTAACATGGAATAAATCATAGAAGTGAAAATGAGAACCCCATAATCATAACATGAAACTTGAAACTTTGTGGCATGCACACATAATCATGGAAAATCATTTCTTGTTAGTCATGACTCATTGCCAAGACTATCTTAGTGGACAAAGTCCCTTTCTGAACCGAGTCACCCTCGTTCCAGTCCTGTTTCACTGAACCGGTATAACCTACCGTTCCAGCCATGTCTATCTCATGAGATATAAAACCTTTACCCAATGCATTGGAGGGAGATATAGGTCCCACCCATCTTATAATGAATCCTTTCTTATGTGTGCCACATAATAATAAAACATACATCATCGCATAACACATGTAACAAAAATGGGATTCTTGAAACATCATGACATCATAAATCAATTCATATAAGATAAAGGAATTCATAAAAATAATTCCATCACAACATGATCAAATCAATGTAATAATAGGGATAAAAACAGAACCATTTTATTATCTTAGATGGAAAATAATTTTGATAAAATACTTGAACTCCATTCTTGAGGAAAATATCCTTTCTACTTCAAAAACATTTTTCCTTTCATAACATGTCATACGACTTTAAAATAAAAGAAGATGATTAAAAATAAACTTGAAAACTTGTAAAGGAAGCTTCTTGGAAATAATGTTTTAAAAATCCATTCATGCCGTATAAGTTAAAAAAACATTCTTCGTACTTTTGTCGGAAAAGGCAAAAAAGTACCTCGTACGACAAAAGATTCCTTTCATAGATATTACTAATAACTCACCGAAGGGTAAAAATGGATTTAAACAATTGTAGGTGGATGGAAATAATATTAAATATTGATGAAACATGGATGTGGATGATAAAATACACCCCAGTAAATACTTACGAATAAACAATCTCAGATAAAAATGAGATTGTGATATTTCCCTTACCTTAGGTCCGATTTGCTTTGTACGTGTCCGAAGCTCCTGTATAATGGTTTAAATAATGTTATTGACTTATTCCAGAATCATACATATTGATATGATATCATATATGGTCATATTCTTAGCTTCTTGTTAGTAATATTTCATTGTTACTTGTTACTCGGGTCTTTATTGCCTTTTGTTCTTATGCGTGTTTTGCCGAATACATTCTTATTCTTCTTTTAAGGTTATAGATACCTTATATCCAGAATGGTATTAGTGTAACATATATCATATTTATTCATTCAATTCATTTATATAATTACTATGTAATGATGATCATGTAGAACGAGTCGCATCACATCGTGGAGACGGTATTCCGTACGTACGCACGAGTGATGATATCGTTCCTATGATCGTGGAACTGTATTGGAGTATATATATATTATTTCAGTATCAATATTACTTTATAATAATCATAAATAGTTACTCATTACACCATTATACCCATCCTTGTAAAGTGATGGTGGAAAAATAGATTACACCACGGCGTGGAGACGGTATTCTGTACGTACGCACACGCGGTGATTTCATTTTTCCGTGGGATGGATAGAAGGTGAATTAGGGTTGTTTCATATTTATAATAACATATCAGTATGTAAGTAATACTGATGTTATTACTTTATCATGAAACAACTAAAGAAGAAGAAGTTGAAGAAGAAAGAAATTGAAAAGATCGGTAATGGATATTACCTCTTCTTTGGAACGCCTCTTTGAATCCTCCACTTAGGGAACTAATATTGGTCTTTGAAGAATACCAGGACCTCTAGGATTATTCTAGGGAAGTGGAGAGGAGAAAATGGCAGGTTTTGGCCGAGCTTGAGTGCTCAATTTGGTGTGAGGAGGAGGGGGAGGAGGTGCCCTTTTATAAGGGAGGAGAGGGGCACCTTAGGAATATCTCAAAATATTATTTTATATTAAAGTCAAAATCGGTTTATAATGGTTCCAAAGGGTCTTATTTCGAAGCTAAAGTGGGTATGGGTCGAAATAATATCAACCAATAGGATTTAGACAAGTTTAGGGTATTATTTTAACCTTATCAATTAGATTTAACTCTAAGTTAAATAATTTAGATTTTACCGTGTCTTTTTGTTTTCTTTCACTATATGGTTAATACACTTACTATAACATGCAAAACGAACCCCAAATTGTTTATTATTAATATATATATCCTTATCTAAGTCATTTGTCCGAACCTTAGATTTTTAGGAATAAAATAACAATTAATAATATAATATTTGATTTAAAAACTATTTTGTGTCAATTTTGACACTATTTGATATATGATTTTTGTGAAAGTCATAACATAATTATATGTTCAAACCAAGTTGATTAAATCAACATTAATATATCATAGTAACCTAGAAAATTAGTGTAATTCATAAAAAGTCTCAAATTACATTTATTTTGGTGTTTATAACATCAATTATGTCAATATTTCATTAATAAGATAATTACTGCATCATCATTGTGTCATAAATAAATTAAATTATTTAATGTCTAAAAATTACAAATAAAATACCATTATGTAGGAAATCTTTTTAGCTTTCTAATGAATATTTATAGTCGAATGTTTCTTATGTATAACCCCATATTAAAAATTATTTACTTATTAAACTTTGATTTTAACTATTTTAACCCTTCTTTAAATAAATTAATAATAAATGTCCTAATCTAATCCAAGTGGGCCTAAATGGTCATATTTTTATTCCTAAGTTTGTTTTTGGTCGAATTACACTTTTCCAATAGAATTAGGACATGTGTTAGGGTAATATTAATATCATATTTACCCTTAGTTACCCTATTTACTATTAACCGCGGTAAAAAAAAGTAAAAAGTTACTATTCACCAAAAAATTATTTTTATCTCATTGAACCACATTTTACTTACTGATATCAATCGTGTCTGTCGGATTTTTGAAATTCCATTCACAGAAGCGGTAAAATTAAGTTTTATGCAAAATTCAATTTTTAACCTACCACTTAGTGGTTTCACTATTCATCAAAAATTGAATGTTTTCAGAAAAATACCAAAATTTCACCCTAGGCTAATTTCGATATTCTGAGTCCAAAAATGAAGTCCATTTTTAAAAATAAAATTTATAAAATTTCAAAAAGTGGTTATTACTATTCATAACGGCTAGTTTTAATAGCATATTGTTGTTTAGTGAAACTCGGTATTGCGTACGACGCAAGCTATCGAGGAAGGTCGCGATTGCGTGTAAAGCAAGCCAAGCAAGTGTTGTATAGAAAAAGATTCCTTTGATGATTCATATAACATAAAAGTCTCGGGTGTTACATTCTACCCCCCTTAAAAAGAATTTCGCCCCCGAAATTCGTCACTTTGTAACAAACAGATGAGGATACTTCTCCCTCATCATATCCTCAAGCTCCCATGTAGCTTCTTCAAGTTGGTGGTTCCTCCATAAAACTTTAACCAATCGAGTGGTCTTGTTTCGTAGGACTTTTTCGCTACGATCCAGAATCTCTATCGGCTGTTCTTCATAAGAAAGATCTTGCTCCAGCGGTACAACTTCTGAGCTGAGTACATGTGAAGTATCTGGTATGTACTTTCTCAGGAGAGATATATGGAACACATCGTGAACTTGAGAGAGATTCGGTGGAAGCTCCAATCGGTAAGCTACCTTCCCAACACGATCCAGTATTTCGAAAGGACCGATATATCTAGGGCTCAACTTCCCCTTCTTTCCAAATCTCATAACCCTCTTCCAGGGAGATATTTGTAAGAACACTTTATCACCCACTTCAAACTCTAGGTCTTTTCTTCGGTTGTCGGCATAACTTTTCTGTCGACTCTGAGCTGCTCTTATGTGTTGTTGAATAGATCTGACCTTTTCTGCCATTTCATCAACGAGATCAGGTCCTAATAGCTTTCTTTCCCCAACTTCAACCCAGCAAGTTGGAGTCCTGCATTTCTTTCCATAGAGAGCTTCATAAGGAGCCATCTGAATACTAGATTGAAAGCTATTATTATAAGAAAATTCCACCAAAGGTAGGTGTTGATCCCAACCTCCTTTGAAATCCATAGAGCAAGCTCTCAACATATCTTCTAGGGTTTGAATTGTTCTCTTAGACTGACCGTCTGTCTGGGGATGATAAGCAGTGCTGAAACTCAACTCTGTATCCAGAGTATGCTGAAGACTTCGCCAGAACTTTGAGGTAAATCTCGGATCTCGATCAGATATAATAGAAAGTGGTACTCCATGCAATCTTACCACTTCCTTTACATATATCCTGGAAAGCTGATCTAGAGAGAAATCCTCTCTAATAGCAATGAAGTGTGCAGACTTTGTAAGACGATCAACTATGACCCAGATAGCATTATTGCCTTTGGATGTTTTAGGAAGTCCTGTGACAAAGTCCATAGTGATGTTTTCCCATTTCCATTCGGGTATGGGTAATGGTTGTAACATCCCCTTAGACTTTTGTCTCTCAAATTTAACTTGTTGACAAACCAAGCATCGAGAGACATATTCAGCAACATCTCTTTTCATGCCATCCCACCAGAAGTACTCTTTCAGGTCCCTATACATCTTCGTGCTTCCAGGATGAATAGAGAATGATGAACTATGAGCCTCATCCAGCAGCTCCTTCTTTAATTCGGGGATGGGAGGAACACAAACCCGATTCCTGAACTTTATTATCCCATCACAATCAAGGTTGAATTCAGGAACATTTCTCACCTTCTTTTGTAACTCGACATCTTCTTTCTGTGCCTCTTTAATCTTCACATGTATAGATGGTTGAACATTCATTTGAGAAAGATAAGATTTTTCCCCTTCCATTATAATTCCAAGATCCATCCTTTGTAAATCCATAAATATTGGATCTTTTGTGATCCTCATCACGGATAAACTAGCATGGTCTTGTCGACTTAATGCATCTGCCACCTTGTTTGCTTTCCCCGGGTGGTAATGGATTGAGCAGTCATAATCCTTAATCAGATCCAACCATCTTCTTTGGCGCATATTCAGCTCCTTTTGTGTGAAAATATACTTTAAACTTTTATGATCAGTATAAATATCACACCTTTCACCATAAAGGTAATGCCTCCAAATCTTTAATGCAAAGATTACCGCAGCCAACTCCAAATCATGTGTTGGGTAATTTTTCTCATGGATTTTCAACTGTCGTGAGGCATAAGCTATCACCATATCATTTTGCATAAGAACACACCCCAATCCCTTCTTGGATGCATCATTGTAGATCACAAACCTTTCTCCACTACAAGGCAGTGTGAGCACAGGTGCACTGGATAACCTTCTTTTCAACTCCTTGAAATTCTCTTCACATTCCTCTGTCCAGACAAACTTAACTCCTTTCCGAGTCAACTTGGTGAGTGGATTAGATAATCATGAAAAATCTTTTACAAAATGTCGATAATATCCAGCCAAACCAAGAAAACTTCGAATCTCAGTTACTGTTGTTGGTCTCGACCATCTTTCGATAACCTCTGTTTTTGCTGGATCCACAGATATCCCCTCTTTTGAGATTATGTGACCCAAAAATGCAACTTTTTGAAGCCAAAATTCACACTTGGTAAATTTGGCATAAAGCTTCTCCTTTCTCAGGGTCTTCAATATAATTCTCAAGTGATCTTCATGCTCTTTCTTGCTCTTTGAATAGACAAGAATATCGTCTATAAAGACTACCACAAATTGATCAAGATAGTCTCTAAAGACTCTATTCATTAGATCCATGAAGATAGCAGGGGAATTAGTAAGACCAAATGGCATCACTATAAATTCATAGTGTCCATACCTTGTACGGAAAGTCGTCTTTGGTATATCCTCCCTTTTGACCCTTAATTGATGATACCCTGAACGAAGATCAATCTTGGAAAAGTATTGATCTCCGCGTAGTTGGTCAAATAAGTCATCAATGTGTGGGAGAGGATATTTTTTCTTGATAGTGATCTTGTTAAGTTCTCGATAATCAATGCAGAGTCTCATTGATCAATCTTTCTTCTTAACAAATAGAACAGGTTCTCCCCAAGGTGACGCACTAGGGCATATGAATCCCTTATCAAGATTCTCTTGGAGTTGCTTCTTCAATTCCTGCAACTCAATTGGGGCCATTCTATAAGGTGTCTTTGAAATAGGAAAAGCACCCGGTATGAGTTCTATTGAAAACTCAACTTCGTGATTTGGTGGAAGATCCGGTAATTCCTCCGGAAAGACATCATAAAACTCCCGTACAATGGGCATATTCTTAATCGTGAGTTTCTCACCAACCATTTGAGATAAATAACCTTCATTTCGTGGAACCAAGACCCATAAGATGGAAGGAATTTCCACTGGAAGGTTATGTTCATCCTTACATTGACAGACGATCGTAGATTGATCTGGAATATGAAATGTGACTTCCCTTCCTTGGCAATTGATATGAGCTCCATGTAGAGAAAGCCAGTCCATTCCAAGAATCACATCAAATTCCACTAAAGGAAGGATCACAAGATTTGCAGGAAGCACTTTCCCACAAACTTCGATCGGAGAAGAATTATAAACTTTTGATGTGACTGTTGTGCCATTAGGTGTTGTCACAGCTAACTCAACATCTAATTGTTGAGGTAATACGGTGATACCCTTAGAAAATTCTTTAGAAATAAAAGAGTGGGTGGATCCAGAATCAAATAAAATATTTGCTACTTTAGAGTGGATGGTAAGTGTACCTTTCACCACTTCGTTATCGTACTCCACATCGCTGATAGAAATTGCATGTGACTTTCCTTTGTCTTTAGCCTTAAGATTTTGTTGACGTCGACCATCATCATCAACCCTTGGATTTGGGAATTGATTGGCATAATGCCCCATCTCCTTGCACTTGAAACATTGAAGTGTAGTAGGTTCATTCTGTGTATCCCTTCCTTTGTTTGCGTCATTAGACATCTTCTTCCCATTATCACGGCATTCAAATGCCCGATGACCTTCCTTTCCATATTTAAAACATTTACTTGTCCCTTTAAGACAACTCCCTCCATGTTTCTTTCCACACTTTGAGCATAAGGGAAATCTCATCTTCTTTTCAGTGTGCTCTTTAGATTTTCTTTTGAATTCCATCTTCCTCTTCTTATCAAACCCATGTGACTGATGGGTTACTCCAATCTCCATCTCGACTTTGAGAGCACATCGAACGATTTCCTCGTAGCTATTGAAGTCCCTTATGGCTAACACCCTTCGAAGACTTGGTTTTAAGCCACTAAAGAATCGATCGATCTTACTCTCAGGTTGGATAATAATACCATAAGCGTACCTTGCAAGTCTTGTAAAATTTGCTTCATAGGTACCAATAGATTCATCATCCCTTTGCTTCAGTTCAAGGAACTCTTTCTCCATCTTTTTTCGGAGAATACGAGGGAAGTACTTATTGAAAAATAAGTTCTTGAACTCGTCCCATTCCATAGACTCAATTTCATCCCTTTGCCTCGTATTCTTAATAAGATTCCACCATTGATCAGCATCTGCTTCCAAACGATACACTGCTAGGATGACTTTATCATGCTCAGAACATTGAAGAACTGAAAATATCTTTTCAGTAGTACTAATCCATTGTTCAGCAACTAATGGATCAGTAGACCCGCTGAAAGAAGGTGGACGCTGCCTCATGAAGGATTCAACAGAATGTTGCTCCTTCCTTTGCTCGTTTGGAAGTCCTGCATGATTCATAGCTTGAGAAAGTTGTGTGAGCATGGCTACAAGATTTTGCATTCCAGCTCCCATATCGTTTGGTTGCTCAGGGGGACAATCATTGCATTGCCCATCGCATTCCGCATTAACATGGTTCCTTCGGGTTCCAGCCATTGACTAAAACCAAGAAGAATAGTGTGAGCAACACTAATTATAATAGGAAAACCACATAATTCAAGAATAAAATTTTCATGCTTAAGGTCTTATCCTAGGTTATTCAAGGCCATTTCTAAAACACTAAGATTGTGTTCTATGCTTAGACTTATCCTTAGGGTTCTTACTAAGGATTTCACATCCTAGTTTCCAAAGGTTGACTATACCTTTCCTCTGATACCAACTATAACGACCCATACTTTACATACATTGTTAATACTTCAAAATTGAAGCACACTTATTACAACATATGAAAAAACCACAAAGGACCGTATAGGTACAGTGTCTTTAGAAACTGGGAAACATAAACAACTGGTTCATAAATCTTCTACAGTGTCTCCCATTTATTTCATCATATCTAGGGTCCCTTTTAGCATATTCTACTTAATATCCATCTTCCTGACCTGGGGAAAATAAAACATAAAAGGGTGAGCTCAAATGCTCAGCAAGGGCAAATAAAGGAAAGAAAAATCATATCATATCTTTTTGAAAATCATAACCTGCAAAAGAGATCATAAAATCTTAACATGGAATAAATCATAGAAGTGAAAATGAGATCCCCATAATCATAACATGAAACTTGAAACTTTGTGGCATGCACACATAATCATGGAAAATCATTTCTTGTTAGTCATGACTCATTGCCAAGACTATCTTAGTGGACAAAGTCCCTTTCTGAACCGAGTCACCCTCATTCCAGTCCTGTTTCACTGAACCGGTATAACCTACCGTTCCAGCCATGTCTATCTCATGAGATATAAAACCTTTACCCAATGCATTGGAGGGAGATATAGGTCCCACCCATCTTATAATTAATCCTTTATTATGTGTTCCACATAATAATAAAACATACATCATCGCATAACACATGTAACAAAAATGGGATTCTTGAAACATCATGACATCATAAATCAATTCATATAAGATAAAGGAATTCATAAAAATAATTCCATCACAACATGATCAAATCAATGTAATAATAGGGATAAACAGAACCCTTTTATTATCTTAGATGGAAAATAATTTTGATAAAATACTTGAACTCCATTCTTGAGGAAAATATCCTTTCTACTTCAAAAACATTTTTCCTTTCATAACATGTCATACGACTTTAAAATAAAATAAGATGATTAAAAATAAACTTGAAAACTTGTAAAGGAAGCTTCTTTGAAATAATGTTTTAAAAATCCATTCATGCCGTATAAGTTAAAAAAACATTCTTCGTACTTTTGTCAGAAAAGTAAAAAAAGTACCTCGTACGACAAAAGATTCCTTTCATAGATATTACTAAAAACTCACCGAAGGGTAAAAATGGATTTAAAAAATTGTAGGTGGATGGAAATAATATTAAATATTGATGAAACATGGATGTGGATGATAAAATACACTCCAGTAAATACTTACGAATAAACAATCTCAGATAAAAATGAGATTGTGATATTTCCCTTACCTTAGGTCCGATTTGCTTTGTACGTGTCCGAAGCTCCTGTATAATGGTTTAAATAATGTTATTTACTTATTCCAGAATCATACATATTGATATGATATCATATATGGTCATATTCTTAGCTTCTTGTTAGTAATATTTCATTGTTACTTGTTACTCGGGTCTTTATTGCCTTTTGTTCTTATGTGTGTTTTGCCGAATACATTCTTATTCTTCTTTTAAGGTTATAGATACCTTATATCCAGAATGGTATTAGTGTAACATATATCATATTTATTCATTCAATTCATTTATATAATTACTTTGTAATGACGATCATGTAGAACGAGTCGCATCACATCGTGGAGACGGTATTCCGTACGTACGCACGAGTGATGATATCGTTCCTATGATCGTGGAACTGTATTGGAGTATATATATATTATTTCAGTATCAATATTACTTTATAATAATAATAAATAGTTACTCATTACACCATTATACCCATCCTTGTAAAGTGATGGTGGAAAAATAGATTACACCACGGCGTGGAGACGGTATTCTGTACGTACGCATGCGCGGTGATTTCATTTTTCCGTGGGATGGATAGTAGGTGAATTAGGGTTGTTTCATATTTATAATAACATATCAGTATGTAAGTAATAATTATGTTATTACTTTATCATGAAACAACTAAAGAAGAATAAGTTGAAGAAGAAAGAAATTGAAAAGATCGGTAATGGATATTACCTCTTCTTTGGAACGCCTCTTTGAATCCTCCACTTAGGGAACTAAGATTGGTCTTTGAAGAAGACCAGGACCTCTAGGATTATTCTAGGGAAGTGGAGAGGAGAAAATGGCAGGGTTTGGCCAAGATTGAGTGCTCAATTTGGTGTGAGGAGGAGGGGGAGGAGGTGCCCTTTTATAAGGGAGGAGAGGGGCACCTTAGGAATATCTCAAAATATTATTTTATATTAAAGTCAAAATCGGTTTATAATGGTTCCAAAGGGTCTTATTTCGAAGCTAAAGTGGGTATGGGTCTAAATCCTATCAACCAATAGTATTTAGACAAGTTTAGGGTATTATTTTAACCTTATCAATTAGATTTAACTCTAAGTTAAATAATTTAACTTTTACCGTGTCTTTTTGTTTTCTTTCACTATATGGTTAATACACTTACTATAACATGCAAAACGAACCCCAAATTGTTTATTATTAATATATATATCCTTATCTAAGTCATTTGGCCGAACCTTATATTTTTAGGAATAAAATAACAATTAATAATATAATATTTTATTTAAAAACTATTTTGTGTCAATTTTGACACTATTTGATATATGATTTTTGTGAAAGTCATAACAGAATTATATGTTCGAACAAAGTTGATTAAATCAACATTAATATATCATAGTAACCTATAAAATTAGTTTAATTCATAAAAAGTCTCAAATTACATTTATTTTGGTGTTTATAACATCAATTATGTCAATATTTCATTAATAAGATAATTACTGCATCATCATTGTGTCATAAATAAATTAAATTATTTAATGTCTAAAAATTACAAATAAAATACCATTATGTAGGAAATCTTTTTATATTTCTAATTAATATTTATAGTCGAATTTTTATTATGTATAACCCCATATTAAAAATGATTTACTTATTAAACTTTGATTTTAACTATGTTAACCCTTCATTAAATAAATTAATAATAAATGTCCTAATCTAATCCAAATGGGCCTAAATGGTCATATTTTTATTCCTAAGTTTGTTTTTGGTCGAATTACACTTGTCCAATAGAATTAGGACATGTGTTAGGGTAATATTAATATCATATTTACCCTTAGTTACCCTATTTACTATTAACCGCGGTAAAAAAAAGTAAAAAGTTATTATTCACCAAAAAATTATTTTTATCTCATTGAACCACATTTTACTTACTGATATCAACAGTGTCTGTCGGATTTTTGAAATTCCATTCACAGAAGCGGTAAAATTATGTTTTATGCAAAATTCAATTTTTAACCTACCACTTAGTGGTTTCACTATTCATCAAAAATTGAAAGTTTTCAGAAAAATACCAAAATTTCACCCTAGGCTAATTTCGATATTCTGAGTCCAAAAATGAAGTCCATTTTGAAAAATAAAATTTATAAAATTTCAAAAAGTGGTTATTACTATTCATAACGGCTAGTTTTAATAGCATATTGTTGTTTAGTGAAACTCGGTATTGCTTACGACGCAAGCTATCGAGGAAGGTCGCGATTGCGTGTAAATCAAGCCAAGCAAGTGTTGTGTAGAAAAAGATTTCTTTGATGATTCATATAACATAAAAGTCTCGGGTGTTACAGGGAGTACCTTAAATATCTAACATCTTAGGTTACCGTAATTCTAGTACTATAACCTATACTTATACTTAACCTTAGGGACATCCCTATACATACCTTATAAATTTCTTTAGGGATATCACTAATGTTGTCGCATCCTAGTTTCCAAAGGTTGACTAAACCTTTCCTATGATACCAACTGTAGAGACCCTAAGATTTACGTACATGGACATTACATTACTTTTGCGGAATACTTAGTACATAACAAAAACACATACATAAGGACCGTAATAGTTTAGTGTCTTTGGAAACTCGGAATATAATCTTCTAATCATGGTGAAAGATCTTCAATATCTCCCATAAATATCTTCCCTTTTTTACCTAAAATCTTTCTTTATATCCTGGGGAAAAGAAAACATAAAAGGGTGAGCTCAAATGCTCAGTAAGGGTAAACAAATGAAATATCAATCACATCATATTCATAAGAACATAACATTTTGGAAATCTTAACCTGCAAAAGAGATCATAATATCATAACATGGGATAAATCATAATAGTGAAATGTAAGCCCAATAATCATAACTTAAAACATGAAACTTTGTGGCATACACACATAATCACAGAGAATCATTTCTTATTAGTCAAGACTCATTGCCAAGACTATCTTAGTGGACAATTTCCATTTCTGAATCGAGTTCACTCCTCGTTTCAGTCCTGTTTCACTGAACCAGTTTAACCTGTCGTTCCAGCCATGTCTATCTCATGAGATATAAAATCTTTACCCAATGCATTGGAGGGAGATATAGGTCCCACCCATATCATAATGATACCATTCTTATGTGTGCCACAAAATCATAAATCATACATCATTGCATAACCCATGTAATAAAAATGGTATTCTTAAACATCGTGACATCATAAAACAATTCATATAGGATAAAGGAACTCATAAAAATAACTCCATCACAACATAATCAAAACAATGTAATAATATGGATAGAAACAGAACCCTATATTATCTTAGATGGAAAATAATTTTGATAAAACACTTGAACTCCATTCTTGAGGAAAATATCCTTTCTAATTTAAAAACATTTTTCCTTTCTTAACATGTTATAAAATTTTAAACTAAAAGAATTTGATTAAAAATAAACATGAAAACTTCTAAAAGAAGCTTCTTGGAAATAATGTTTTAAAAATCCATTCATGCCGTATAAGTTAAAAAAACATTCTTCTCGTACTTTGGCTGGAAAAGTCAAAAAGTACCTCGTACAAAAAACAACAAAATATTCCTTTCATATCTTTTACTAAAAACTCACCGAAGGGTAAAATTGGATTTAAACAATTTTAGGAGGATATAAATAATGTTACATATTGAGGAAACATGGATGTGGATGATAAAATACAATCCAGTAAATACCAAAGTATAAACAATCTCGGATAAAAATGAGATTGTGATATTTTCCCTTAACTTAGGTCCAATTTGCTTCTTAAGTGCCCGAACCTCCTGTATAATGATTTAAATAATGTCATTGACTTATTCCAGAATCATACTCTTTGTTATAATATCATATATGGCCATATTCTTAGCTTCTTATTAGAAATATTTCATTGCTACTTGTTATTCGGGTGTTTATTACTTTTTGTTCTTATGCGTGTTTTGTCGAATAAATTGTTATTCTTCCCTTTAGGTTATAGACACCACATTTCCAGAATTTAATTATTGTAATATATATCATATTCATTTATTCAATTCATTTATATAATCAGTATGCAATGAAGATCATGTAGAACGAGTCGCATCACATCGTGGAGACGGTATTCCGTACGTACGCACGAGTGATGATATCGTTCCCATGATCATGGGATTGTATTGGAGTGTATGTATACTATTTCAGAATCAATATCACTTTACAATAATCATATATAGTTTTTATTTACACCATTATACCCATCCAAGTAAGGTGGTGGTGGAAAATAGATTACACCACGGCGTGGAGACGGTATTCCGTACGTACGCACGCGCGATGATTTCGTTTTCCATAGGATGGATAGATGGTGAAATAGGGTTGTTTAGTACATATGATAACATACCAATATATTAGTTATACTGATGTTATTACTTCATAATGAAACAACTAAAAAATAATAAGTGGAAGAAGAAATAAAGTTGAAAGAATCGGTAACGGAAATTACCTCTTCTTTGAAGCGCCTCTTTGAGACCTCCTCTTAGGGAAATACAATTGGTCTTTGAAGAAGACCAGGACCTCTAGGATGTCTCTAGGGAAGTTTAGAAGAGAATTTGTCAGGGTTTGTCCGAGCTTGAAGGCTCAAAGTGGTGTGAGGAAGAGAGGGAGGAGGTGCCCTTTTATAAGGGAGGAGAGGGGCACCTTTGGAAAAACTAAAAATATTATTTTATTATAAAGTCATATTCGGTTTTTAATAGCTCCAAATTGATTTATTTAGAAGCTAAGGTGTGTATGGGTCGAAATACTCTAATACAATAGAATTTAGACAAGTTTAGGTTTCTATTTTAACCTTATCATTTATATTTAACTTTAAGATAGATAATTTTACTTTTACTGTGTCTTCTTGTGTTCTTATACTATAAGGTTAATAAACTTACTATAACAATTCAAACGAACCCCAAGTTGTTTATTATTAATATATATAACCTTATCTAAGTAATTTGGCCTAACCTTATATTTCTAAGATTAAAATAACAATTAATAATATGATGTTTGTTTTAAAAACTATTTTATGTCAATTTTGACACAATTTAGTAATTGATTTTTGTGAAAACCATAACAGAATGATTAGTTATAAAAAAGTTAATTAAATCAATACTAACATGTCATAGTAACCTATAAAATTAGTTTAATTCATAAAAAGTCTCAAATTACATTTATTTGGGTATTTATAACATCAATTATGACAATATTTCATTAATAAGATAATTACTGCATCATCTTTGTGGCATAAATAAATTAACTTATTTAAAGTATAAAAATTAAAAATAAAATATCCTTATGTAGGATATCGTTTTACCTTTCTAATGAATATTTATAGTCGAATTTATCTTATGTATAACCCTATATTAAAAATTATTTAGTTATTAAACTTTGATTTTAACTATTTTAACCCTTCTTTAAATAAATTAATATTAAATGTCCTAATCTAATCCAAGTGGGCCTAAATGGTCATATTTTATACCTAAGGTTGTTTTTGGTCTAATTTTACTTATCCAATAGAATTAGGACATGTGTTAGGGTAATAATAATATCATATTTACTCTTAATTACCCTATTTACTTTTAACTGTGGTAAAAAAAGTAAAAAGTTACTATTCACCAAAAATTATTTTCATCTCATTGAACCACATTTTACTTACTGACATCAACCGTTTCTCTCGGATTTTTGAAATTCCATTCACTAAAGCGGTAAAATTAAGTTTTATGTAAATTTACAAATTCTCCTAGGAGGTGGGTAAAAGACGGTCAAAGGTTCAATAAAATTTTTATATATCTAAAATTATTATAAAATGACTCCAATGAATTACATTGAACTTATATAGGTATTATGTATCAATTTTGACCTAAAATAAATTTAAATAAAATAAATAATTATTTAAATAAAAAGTTGGTTTTTAAATAGTAACCCAGTGTTTTCACTATTCATCAAAAATTGAATGTTTTCAGAAAAATACCAAACTTTTACCCTAGGCTAATTTCAATATTCCAAATCCAAAAATGAAGTCAATTTTCAAAAATAAAATTTATAAAATTTCAAAAAGTGGTTATTACTATTCATAACAGCTAGTTTTAATAATATTTTAATATCATATCGTTGTTTAGCGAAACTCGGTATTGCGTACAACACACGCTATCGTGGAAGGTCGTGCTTGCATGTAATTCAAGCCAAGTCATGGATGCGTGTTGTGCAAGCTCATTTTGGTGTAGCGTACAACACAAGACATTAATGAAATTAAAAAAAATATTTTTCGTAAAATCTTGGGGTGTTACATTCTACCCCCCTTAAAATGAATTTCACCCTCGAAATTCGTCGGGGTTATAAATGGTTTACTACTCGAAATTTTCTTTAATAGAAACCCACATCGTAAAAAGGAATACCAAAGCAAGGCATTAAAAACTGAAGTATGAAACGTAACAGTTACCCAAATTAACTAATCACTAGGTTTCCACATAGGAGAACATAGGTGAAAATATGGATATGGAAGAGAAATATAACCGTCATGTTCTGATGGAGAGTGGTAGAGAACATGGCTATGAAAAATCCAACAATCACAAAGCCATAAATTTGTAATGATATAGGGTACCATCTGATTCATCGGATATAAGGGCACTAGGACAACATTTTTTGGTTTTCAAGATCATTTCCCTAAAGTTGAAGAATTTGAATTAGAATAAATACTTACTTTATTTTATTACAATCTCACTGTTGTTCGTGCTTTGAACAATTTCCACTTCATCTCTTAAAGAAATGAAGTTGAATTTGTTATCCGTGAAGTGTTAACAGATCATGTGATAGAATTATGGGTCATTCCATCTGTTTCAAACAAAAGGTTAGCAAAAGTTATCAAATATATATAAGTCCATCTATGGTGAGGTTAATCGTATATGATTACAAAAATGAACTTATACTTCATATATCATACCACGTAATAAAATAAAACTAGTTTCTACTAACCAGGGACTTCTTGTAGGCCAGTGGTAGGCGATAAAAGCCAGTCGCACTTCGGTTGTGGGTTCGATTCCCACAGCCTTGTCCGACGCGATGGGTTGTCGCCCATCCTGCAGGTTGTCCTTTTTCGAAATCTATATTACTATAACATCCCATCAATAATATCTATAAAAAAGTTCTATCCTTAAACACTACTAACTTATGTCCAACATAATCCATTCCAATCTTTAGGATTATCTAAAATACTTCGGTCCAAGCTCATAGTATAAAGAAAATGATTACTTGAAATGTCACATAACAATCACGTGAATGCCATCATTTATCCCCCATATATCATAAGATATATCTTGTTGGTCAAATTACAAACATGTGAATACCTTAATCATGTATTCTCTTCAAGAATGAATACCCATTGAACCTTAGTGAAAACATGAATTTAGTCAAAAGTTAACACTTTCCACAAACCAAAATCCTCAAAATTCTTTATACTCAAACCATGGTATCACTTAGTCCTTAAATCAATCATGAGCTCATGAATACAATCAAACATCTCATTATCTTCTTATCCCTTCATTGTGCGGATATCATCTGCTTACCAAAAATATCCCAATCACTTTCTATGGTTACCGGTACCATAAAATTATTGAAAACCACAATAGACCAATACATAAATATTCCAATATTCCACGATACTATATAAAACATTATTTTGGAATCCCAGTACATAAACACTTAATCATTCCACCACATCATTGTCATATTCAACATCTCCAATAGTTATCACATGTGACTTCCCTTTATCCTTTGCCTTAAGTGGTTTCTCATGTCGATCATCATTGAGCATTGGATTAGGGAATTGATTAGCATAATGCCCCATTTCATTTCACTTGAAGCATTGAAGTGTTGTTGGTGTGTTCTCTGTAGTCTTTTCTTTATTCACACCATTATCAACTCTTTTTCCCTTACTTCGACACTCATCTACTCGATGACCTTCTTTTCCACACATAAAACATTTTCTAGTCCCTTTAAGACAATATCCACCATGATTCTTTCCAAACTTTGAGCATAAGGAAACATTCATCCTCTTTTCACCATTATTCTGAGATTTCTCCTCGAACTCCATCTTTCGTTTCTTGTAAAAACCATGAGATGGATATGTAACACCAAATTCTATTTCTACCTTAATAGCACAGTGCACAATTTCTTCATAGCTACTTAAGTCTCTTATAGCTAATTCCCTTCGAAGATTTGGTTTTAAGCCACTGAAGAATCGATTAACTTTACTTTCAGCTTGGATGATAAAGGAAGATGCATACCTTGAAAGCCTTGTAAAATTAGCTTCGTATATACCAACAGATTCATCATCCTTTTGCTTTAGTTCAAGAAACTCCTTCACCATATTTTTTCAGAGAATACGAGGGAAGTACTTATTGAAAAATAAGTTCTTGACCTCGTCCCATTCCATGGACTCAATTTCATCTCTTGTCCTCGTATTCTTGATAAGATTCCACCATTGATCAGCTTCACCTTCCAAACGATATACTGTTAAGATGACTTTATCATGTTCAGAACATTGAAGAACTGAAAATATCTTTTCAGTGGTACAGATCCATTGTTCAGCGACAAGTGGATCAGAAGACCCACTGAAAGAAGGTGGACGTTGCCTCATGATGGACTCAATAGAATATTGTTTCCTTCTCTGCTCATTTGGAAGTCCAGAATGATTCATAGCTTGTGTAAGTATAGCAATCATATTTTTCACTCCATCTCCCATAACATTTGTTTGTTCAGAAGGAAAATCATTGCATTGTCCATTACATTGATCAACACGGTTCCTTCGGGTTCCAGCCATCGTCTAAAACCCAAAAAGAATAGTGTGAGAGGCAAAAATCATGCTAGGGAAAACAATATAATAAAGGGGGAGTACCTTCAATATCTAACATCTTAGGTTACCGTAATTCTAGTACTATAACCTATACTTATACTTAACCTTAAGGACATCACTATACATGCCTTAGAAATATATATAGGGATCTCACTTATGTTCTCGCATCCTAGTTTCCAAAGGTTGACTAAACCTTTCCTCTGATACCAACTGTAGATACCCTAAGCTTAACGTACATGGACATTACATTACTTTTGCGGAATACTTAGTACATAACAAAAACACATACACAAGGACCATAATAGTTTAGAGTCTTTGGAAACTCAGAATATAATCTTCTAATCAGGGTGAAAGATCTTCAATATCTCCCATAAAGATCTTCGCTTTTTTTTACCTAAAACCTTTCTTTATATCCTGGGGAAAAGAAAACATAAAAGGGTGAGCTCAAATGCTCTGTAAGGGTAAACAAAAGAAATATCAATCACATCATATTCATAAGAACATAACATTTTAGAAATCTTAACCTGCAAAAGAGATCATAATATCATAACATGGGATAAATCATAGTAGTGAAATGTAAGCCCAATAATCATAACTTAAAACATGAAACTTTGTGGCATACAGAAATAATCATAGAGAATCATTTCTTATTAGTCAAGACTCATTTCCAAGACAATCATAGTGGACAAAGTCCATTTCTGAACCGAGTTCACTCTTCATTTCAGTCCTGTTTCACTGAACCGGTTTAACTTGCCGTTCCAGCCATGTCTATCTCATGAGATATAAAATCATTAAACAATGCATTAGAGGGAGATATAGGTCCCACCCATATCATAATGATACCATTCTTATTTGTGCCACAAAATCATAAATCATACATCATTGCATAACCCATGTAATAAAAATGGGATTCTTAAACATCGTGACATCATAAAACAATTCATATAGGATAAAGGAACTCATAAAAATAACTCCATCACAACATAATCAAATCAATGTAATAATATGGATAGAAACAAAACCCTATATTATCTTAGATGGAAAATAATTTTGATAAAACACTTGAACTCCATTCTTGAGGAAAATATCCTTTCGACTTTAAAAACATTTTTCCTTTCTTAACATGTTATAAAATTTTAAACTAAAAGAATTTGATTAAAAATAAACTTGAAAACTTGTAAAGGAATCTTCATGGAAATAATTTTTAAAAAATCCATTCATGTCGTATAAGTTAAAAAAAACATTCTTCTCGTACTTTGGCCGGAAAAGTCAAAAAGTGCCTCGTACGAAAAACGAAAAAATATTCCTTTCATATATTTTACTAAAAACTCACTGAAGGGTAAAATTAGATTTAAACAATTGTATGAGGATATAAATAATATTACATATTGAAGACACATGGATGTGGATGATAAAATACACCCCAGTAAACACCAAAGTATAAACAATCTCGGATAAAAATGAGATTGTGATATTTTCCCTTACCTTAGGTCCGATTTGCTTCGTAAGTGCCCGAACCTCCTGTATAATGATTTAAATAATTTCATTGACTTATTCCAGAATCATACTCTTTGTTATAATATCATATATGGCCATATTCTTAGCTTCTTATTAGTAATATTTCATTGCTACTTGTTATTCGGGTGTTTATTACATTTTGTTCTTATGCATGTTTTGTCGAATAAATTCTTATTCTTCCCTCTAGGTTATAGATAACGCATTTCCAGAATGTAATTAGTGTAATATATATCATATTCATTCATTCAATTCATTTATATAATCATTATGCAATGAAGATCATGTAGAACGAGTCACATCACATCATGGAGATGGTATTTCGTACGTACGCACGAGTGATGATATCGTTCACATGATAATGGGATTGTATTGGAGTGTATGTATACTATTTCAGAATCAATATCACTTTACAATAATCATATATAGTTTTTATTTACACCATTATACCCATCTAATTAAGGTGGTGGTGGAAAATAGATTACACCACGGCGTAGAGATGGTATTCCGTACGTACGCACGCGCGGTGATTTCATTTTCCATAGGATGGATAGATGGTGAAATAGGGTTGTTTAGTACTTATAATAACATACCAGTATATGATTTATACTGATGTTATTATTTCATAATGAAAAAACTCAAAAAGAAGAAGTGGAAGAATAAATAAAGTTGAAAGAATCGGTAACGGACATTACCTCTTCTTTGAAGCGCCTCTTTGAGACCTCCTCTTAGGGAACTAAAATTGGTCTTTGAAGAAGACCAGAACCTCTAGGATGTCTCTAGGGAAGTTGAGAAGAGAATTTTTCAGGGTTTGGCCGAGCTTGAAGGCTCAATGTGGTGTGAGGAAGAGAGGGAGGAGGTGCCCTTTTATAAGGGAGGAGAGGGGCACCTTTGGAAAAACTAAAAATATTATTTTATTATAAAGTCATGTTCGGTTTTTAATAGCTCCAATTTGATTTATTTATAATATAAGGTGTGTATGGGTCGAAAGCCTCTCATAAAATAGAATTTAGGCAAGTTTAGGTTTCTATTTTAACCTTATCATTTATATTTAACTTTAAGATAGATAATTTTACTTTTACCGTGTCTTCTTGTGTTCTTATACTATAAGGTTAATAAACTTACTATAACAAGTCAAACGAACACCAAGTTGTTTATTATTAATATATATAACCTTATCTAAGTAATTTGGCTGAACCTTAGATTTTTAGGAATAAAATAACAATTAATAATGTAATATTTGTTTTAAAAACTATTTTATGTCAATTTTGACACTATTTAGTAATTGATTTTTGTGAAAATAATAAAAGAATGATTAGTTCTAAAATAATTAATTAAATAAATAATAACATTTCATATTAACCTATAAAATTAGTGTAATTCATAGAAAGTCTCAAATTACATTTATTTGGGTATTTATAACATCAATTATGTCAATATTTCATTAATAAGATAATTATTGCATCATCATTGTGTCATAAATAAATTAACTTATTTAAAGTCTAAAAATTAAAAATAAAATATAATTATGTAGTAAATCTTTTTACCTCTCTAATGAATATTTATAGTCGAATTTATATTATGTATAACCCTATAATAAAACTGATTTAGTTATTAGACTTTGATTTTAACTATTTTAACCCTACTTTAAATAAATTAATATTAAATGTCCAAATCTAATCCAAGTGGGCCTAAATGGTCATATTTTATACCTAAGGTTGTTTTTGGTCGAATTTCACTTATCCAATAGAATTAGGACATGTGTTAGGGTAATAATAATATCATTTTTACTCTTAATTACCCTATTTACTTTTAACTGTGGTAAAAAAAGTAAAAAATTACTATTCACCAAAAATTATTTTTATCTCATTGAACCACATTTTACTTACTGACATCAACCGTGTCTCTCAGATTTTTGAAATTACATTCACAAAAGTGGTAAAATTATGTTTTATGTAAATTTGCAAATTCTCCTAGGATGTGGGTAAAAGACGGTCAAAAGTTCAATAAAATTTTTATATATCTAAAATTATTATAAAATGACTCCAATGAATTACATTGAACTTATATAGGTATTATGTATCAATTTTGACCTAAAATAAATTTAAATTAAATAAATAATTATTTAAATAAAAATTTCGTTTTTAAAT
This sequence comes from Viscum album, assembly GCA_963277665.1. Taxonomy (NCBI): domain Eukaryota; kingdom Viridiplantae; phylum Streptophyta; class Magnoliopsida; order Santalales; family Viscaceae; genus Viscum; species Viscum album. The sequence continues at coordinate 902,931,704 of OY728166.1, read as the reverse complement.
AGTAACCCAGTGTTTTCACTATTCATAAAAAATTGAATGTTTTCAGAAAAATACAAAAATTTCACCCAAGGCTAATTTTGATATTCCGAATCCAAAAATGAAGTCCATTTTCAAAAATAAAATTTATAAAATTTCAAAAAGTGGGTATTACTATTCATAATGGCTAGTTTTAATAATATTTTAATAGCATATCGTTGTTTAGCAAAACTCGGTATTGCGTACAACACACGCTATTGTGGAAGGTCGTGCTTGCATGTAATGCAAGCCAAGTCAGGGATACGTGTTGTGCAAGCTCTTTTTGGTGTAGCGTACAACACAGACATTAATGAAATTAAAAATAATAGTTTTTGTAAAATCTTGAGGTGTTACATGGAGTCAATCTCATTCTTATTCGTACACTTCATCGATTGTGCCTAACAGAATATGACTTATCTACTTTGGCTTTAATGTTTCAAGGATATAAAAATAATGAACAAGAACCTCTAGGTAAGATTACACTCAGAACACATTTTGGATATCCTGTGTCTAATTTAGATTTCATGCTTGTTCGTGAGGACACAGTCTTCAATATTCTTCTTGGAAGGCCTTGGCTACATCAACATGCAGACATACCTTCTTCACACCCCCAATGTCTTCAGTATTGTTTCAATGGTCAAATAGGTACATTTAATGGTGAAAAGGCTCCGTTCAAAACTTGTGAATCTCAATACATTGTGGCAGAGTCTTATCACACAAAAAGAATGAAGTCCATGTCAAAAAAAACCAAAGTTAATTATCTGAATAGAATGGAAAAGATCCCAAAAAATCCATTCATACATTTGAGTATAGATTATGTGCTACCCATAAATAAAATTGAAAGTGTAAAACAAAATACAAGCACTCATCCAATAACTTCCATAATTTCAATTGTGGAAATTGAGCCTGACAACATGGGAGAAATAGTTGATCCACCAAGCAGTGATGGAAGCCTAAATAGAGATGTTTTCATTTCATTTTCTAAACTACAACAAGCCTCTAATTCATTAATCAGAGTAGAAGAAATTGTATCTATGTTAGAGGAATACAAATATGTTGATTCTCAATCCATCATCTCCTCTTTATACCCATAGGTAGACCCTTCGTCATCAGTAGGGTCAGATATCGTGGCCTCTTCTTCAGGATGTTCAAATAATAACTCCCCCTCTATCTCTAGGTTTTTTTCCTCATCATCTACTATGCATGTGGAAACAGAAGAGGTAACACTTAATGAATAAGAAGAGGAAGATCTTGGGGATTAATCTTTAGCATTTGAGGAAGGTGTCTACCACTGTGGATGAGCTCAGAGAAATAAATCTGGGTACAGAAGACGATCCACACCCACTCTAATTAGTGAGGCCATGTCCTCTGAAGAGAAAGAGGTGTATAATTCATTTCTAAAGAAACATTGAGATATATTTTCTTGGAATTATACACAATTTCTAGGACTTAATCCTGATGTATCCACCCATCATTTGGGTTTTCCAGAAGAACATCGCGGATTAAAGAAAGCAGCAAGAAGAACAAACCCAACTCATGCCTCTAAAATTGAAGGTGAAGTTGATATTCTTATAAAGGATAACATTGTCAGGGATTTTCAATATACCAAATGGATGACCAAAATTTTCCTAGTGAAAAATAAGAATGGTAAAATTAGAGTTTGCATTGATTTTAGAGATCTTATCCGTTATTTTCCTAAAGATGATTTTCCAGTTTTGATTACAGATATTTTAATTGATGCAATGGCTGGCTATGATGCTCTTTCCTTCATGGATGGTTACTCTGGGTGTAATCAAATCTGTATGGCCCTAGATGATGAAGAATCTATAGCCTTCAGATCCCCTAAAGGTTGTTTTTTCTATCGGGTAATTCCCTTTGGCTAATAGAATGCAAGTGCAACATATCAATGTGCCATGCACCATATCTTCAAACCCTTATAAGGGACATTTTTTGAATGTTATGTGAATTATTTGGTGGTCAAATCCCAACAACGTTACAATAACTTGGATGATTTGGAAACCATATTCCATAAAGTTCGACAACAGAGTTTAAAGATGAATCCCTTGAAATTTTCTTTTGGGGTAACCTCAAGAAAATTCCTTGGCTTCATTGTATTCCATCATGGTATTGAAGTTGATCACAAAAACAATCAATCATTTGTATGTCACATCCTCTAAATTTGAAGTAATTAATAAGACTATAAAGAAACTTGGACTATATTTGGTCATTTATCACCAATTTGGCAGGAAAGTGTTTACCCTTCACCAGATTAATGAAAAAGGTAGTCACCTACCAATGAACTGAAGACTGCCAATAAGTATTTGATAGCCTCAATAAATATCTCTTGAGTCAACTGGTATTAATGTCGCCAGTTGAAGGAAGTATTATTATTCTTTATGTGATAAATTTATAGCGAACACTGGGTGCCTTCCTCGCTCAGAAGAATGATGTTGGGAATTAAAACAATCTTTACTATCTCATTCGAACTATGATTGATACAGAAACTCGAAATTCATGTATCGAAAAGTGATTCCTAGAATTAATATTTTTAGATCATAAATTGAGGCACTACCTGCAACATCTTGAGGTCCAATCGGTATCTCACAATAACCCGCTCAAATTTATCCTTAGTCATCATATTCTTATAGGTAATCTGGCACGGTGGGAAGTTATTTTGCCACAATTTGGTATCTTTTTTGTGCCTCAAAAGGCAATAAAAGGTCAAGATCTAGCCAACTTCCTTGCTGAGAATCCATCTTCAAAAGATACATCATTAAATACTGAGCTTCTTGATGAAGAGGTCTTCTCTATTCAGGATAATTCCCAAACATGGGAAATGTACTTTGATGGTGCTTCCATTAGTCCAATAGGGAAGTGAATGGAGAAACCTAAGCTCAACAATGTTGAGTTAGGAATTGTCCTTATTTCCCCAAAAAAAGGTAGTATTTTCTTAATCATTCCTATTATCGGAAGGTGGAACCAACAATGAGGTGGAGTATCAAGCTCTCATTATAGGTTTGGAATTTTCCCTTCGGGTGCAAGTGAATCACAACATTTTTCCTTGTTACATGACATTAAACTGTACGGTTAACTTCTTCTATACTAGACATTAGGATCTTCCATAAGAAAACATTATTGACATTGTTCTTAGTGGTACATGAGTCCCTCTCTTCCTTATGTATGAGTCAAATCTTCATAAGAACCTTGTTTCAAGAACTATGTATGGATTGATTCTCATTTTCATTGAGATACATAGAGATACCTAAATCTCTAAATTTGGGCCCAACCTTAGTAAAATAATATTTTTATTTTCTTTTCTCATCTTATGCATGAATAAAATTTATATAGAGTGTTTCCTTAAGATATATGATTTGGTTCTTATACCATTTTATGTATTAAGATTTATCATTCTCTCAGAACGTGTCAAAATCCCCCATTCTTCATGTCAAACTTGACTGGCATGAGGAATGATTGTTTAAAGTACTACGTACGGATTTATTCTCATCTATTTGAGATATGTAGAGATGCCTAGATCTCCAATATTGGGCCCAACCTCGATTAAAAATCCCTTTATTATTTTTATAAGAATCAAACCTATATAGGTAAAGTTTAAAGAACTACGTATGGCTGGATTCTTTTCCTCAGTAAGACACATAGTTACACTTGGGTTTTATCCCTTAGTCCAGCTACAACAAGTCGTTATTTTTCACATTTGTTCATCTTTGTCCTCACAGCACGATGTTAAAATGCATGGAAATTTAACACTCATATTCTTCACTTGTGTCACCTTTGTATTATAAAAGAATCCCTTACTTCTCCTTGTTTCTCACACCTAGAATAGCTCACATGGGATTATTAATTGGGTAAAAGGATTATTTATATAAATAAGGTGTCTCAAATTCTTATGGGGATATTAATGTCCTCACTGCATGACTTAAAACTACACAATATAATGTCCTCGTTGCATGAATTTAAACTGTACATCACAATTTTAATTAAAAAGGAAACAAAGAATGTCCCTATTTTACATACAAATCAGATATATGTACAGGATTCCCAATTCTTGTTCAATACTTATTCAAATATTCCCTGTATGCATTGAGCATTACCTACTTACATTTTTCACACTCCTAATCTGGAATATTTTCAGATCTTCATAATCTTTCTTACGGTTTCTTATGAAAAAGTTTCAAAAATTTAAGAACTATTTTTACTTACTGTGCAACATTTTCCCTTAGGTGGACTTGCAGAAGTTGCCTACATAACAGTCTTATCAATCAAAAGATTCCATTATTTGGCTATGCAACATATTACCCATTTGGCCCTGCATAACACGGCCCCCATAACAGGGGTTTTCAAATGATGTTAACTTCATTCTTGGTTGTAGTCTCTTTGTTACCTTCAAACTTTGATGAAAATATACTTTAATCAGTATTTTAAAACAGTTATTCAGATATATTTGTCCCATTATCTTTATCTCAATCTAAAACTCTTCAAGACCACAGTTTTCACATTTCCCTATACATGCGTTCAAAGTAATATAAAATAAACATGGAACTGTTTGGCCACATATCACATATTGTTTCTATTTTTGATCCTAGTTGTATAACCTAAAAATACAGACACCATAACTTCTACGTTTGGGTTAGACCCACATTGGAGTCATATTCCTCTGATTCTTTGGAAATCTTGGTTGGGAATACCCTTTCCATATTCAGGTACCTTTATCTATAAACCAAACTTTTTTCTTCATAAAATTTGAATCTTCATAAACGTTCATTATCTTTTAGTAGTAGAATATCATATTTTTCAGATCTCTTTTGCTTGATTATGTAGCATATGCCCTTAGGTGGCTTTGGATAAGTTACCTACCTAACAGGCCTTTCATTAAAAAGATGCTACTATTTGGCTATGCATCATATTCCCCAGTTGTCCCTACATAACACAACCCCCATAACAGGTTTTTCAAATAATGGTAACTTCGTTCTTGGAAAAAAGACTTCATCTAATTCCTTTAGCTCTTTTTTCCATATCATTATTCAAATTTAGAAGTTTCCAAATCATAGTTTTCCATTTTACCGTCCATTCCTGAATATGATAGTATGTTTCCAAACAAATTATCAAGAAATTGGGTGAGTCTCATACCTTTGGTCAGAGCTAAAATCCCATAAATTAAAGCTACAGTATGTCCTCACTGCATGACTTACAACTGTACAATACAATGCCCTCACTACATGACTTAAAATTACACAGTATGATATCAAAAATTCTTTTTTTTGATAAATTTTAATCATTTCTCATACACCAAATTTTTATAGAAATTTTTTTCTTATTCATGACATATTTTGGTATAAAATAGCCCTTTCATTCATAAAATTATTTTCCTTGGAAAAACCACCCATTGTGGTCTTGAGTCACCCAAATCATATTTTCCCCTATCTCTCATCAGCAAAATGTTAAATTCCTAAAGGTCACTTTTGCTTGACTATGCATTACATGCCCTTAGTTGTCCTTACATAAGTTTCCTACATAATAGGACTGTCATCCAAATGATGCAACTATTTGTCTATGCAGGATATGTCCCAGTTGGACTTGCATAATACAACCCCCATAACGAGTTTGTCAAAATAATGGTAACTATGTTATTGGAATAAAATCCCGTTATGTTGATATAGGTTTTAAATTTGGTGACCATAAAAATCATTTCACAAGATTCCCCTTGAAAATATTTAAATAATATTAAAGTAATTCTTATCCACAGAGTCTTTTTTGGGATCTAATTTCAAAATTTATGGTCAAAGTTATTCAACCTTAAATACTAGACCTTTATAGTCCAACATGCATGACTCTAAACAGCCAACAACAAGAGACATGGTACTCACTAGATTGAGAACCCGCAAAGGGAACTCTGAACAAAAGTCAAGTGTCATCTCACTAAACGTACATTTTTGTATGATTTAAGTAATATTGAACAATAAAAAGTCAAGAGATATAAAGTTTGTGGGGTTGTTCATATAATCCCAGAAAAAATCAAACTATGCTTACTAGGACCAATGGCTTATGTAAAACAAAAGGAGTTAGAGAAAGTGAAAACACAAATTATTAAAGAAAAAATATTTTTCATTTATGAAAATATTTTATTGAGGGGAATCCACAAATTAGAGTCTCTATCTTGTAAAAAATCAGAAATTATAAATGGCTTTCTATGTAATTCCTTATTTTTTTGACAGCCTCTTGAGCCCCATCAGCTACCTGTTGATGCTTTTGTATTTGACTATCCTTACTCTCTTAAGCATGATGAAGTGTTTCTCTAGCATCTGAAATAGCTTTTGCACCATCCTTCTAGTCTTCTCTTAATGATATATGAAGCTGGTCAAGTTCCCCTATAATGATATCTAACTCTTGTTGACGGTGAATCTACTGAACAGTCATTTCTTTAATTGTCTACTTCATTCCCTTCAACATTTTATTATGATTAGCCTCATCCTGGAATAGCACTTCTTGGAAATATTCGATATTGATCGATAGTTTGGTTTTTATCAAGTCTTGTCGACGATTTTTCTCTTGCTCCCTCCTCCAAATAATCTCTTTCACTACAGTATGAATTTCACGGTATTCGAAGCTGCAAAATCCTAGAGTGATAAATAGATATGAAATTCATGGAATTCTTGAAGGAAGTTCCTCAAGGGGCATCACAAATATTATATTCTAGATTTTTTGCTAGGATTTGCGGTGTGCAAGATGAAGAGCCTTCTACAGTTCTGGAACTAATTCAGAATCACTGTCACAAAGAGGGATATATTATGGGACTAATGCACTTACAGAAGTTACATGTTCTCTTCCTTCCTGAACAATGGATGATCCACCTTCCAATGTTATTTGGGTTGATGCAGAGGCTTCACCTCTAGATTTTTCCATTAAAGTTGATAGCCCTATATGGTAAATCAAGAAGTATGTCTATTGTTAGATCCAAGAGATAACAAAAGTAAAGGAAATCACAATATCAGTATCTCTTACCTAACATTAGTTCAGTAGCTTGAGAAGCATCCTCCAAAATATTCTCAGTTTCAGTGTTTTTTTTACGTCTTTGGATTAGGAGTGTTATCTCTAATATGCTCATGATCTTCAGAGTGAATCTCAGAAAGGTCTGCTATCTCAATATCCACCCAAGCCAATGTCTCCACAATGGTGGGGTTGGAATTAATATCAATACTTCCTTCAAGTATCATTGTGTCATTAATTTATTTATATGGAACTATATATTTCAACCAACCATGGTTAGAAGGTTAATCATAAAAAGATTAACTGGATGAATAATGAGAACTCACGTCCAGTTGATTCCATACAAGGAACTCAAAAATCTTTTAAATAATTTGATATATTAACATGTTCTAATATTTCTTCAAAATACATGCCAAGGTTCATCATTTTATCCAATGATATCTCAGATCCCAGGTTAGTCTCACCCACGGGAGCACTTGGCGTGTTTGCTTCGCAACCTTCCTCCAACAACCTTTGACCCTGAATAGCTTCCTCAACAACAGTTGTGGGGTCAACGTCAGTTGATTCCTGATGTTCCGGTTCATGTGATGAACCTAAAAGTATCATAGAATGGAAGTTAGTTGTTGTTACATTTTATTCCTTATGAAGTATTGTGGATTTACCAGAAGCCTCTCTGATAGCAAGAACATGAGCAGTGCTGGGAACATATGTTGGTTCTTTTGGCTTCAATGCCTCTTTAGAAACCACTAGATTTGTATGAATTTGGGTCAATTCAGCCGCACCCTCTATGGTTCCTTGAACTTTATCAGTATTTTCTTTCAAAAAAGAAACATAAGAATACCCTGTAATCTTAATAAGTTTAAACACTTTTTCGTGAATAAGGGATAAAATTCGTTATTATCAGGGAGACATTCCACTACTAAGAAAGAACTTAACCATGGATCTCTTTCTTTGGTGCTTTTTCTTCTTCGCTTTCTTAGGTGGGATTGCATCATCCTTTCCAAAGATAGGTATTGGAAATTCCAATACCCTCTCTATTTCCTTCTCTAGGGCCTATTGTCCGGGAGATATTTCTCCAGATTCATAGGGTGATCCGGTATCTCCAAGAGCAGTGCATCGAGGGCTATATTGTGGTGAAGAAACTTTAGTTGTATTTCCTTTAACTAACTATAAGTTAAGATGATATTTCTTCTATGTAAAAATGTTTTGACTAAATTTTAAGTTGAAAAATGAAAGATAATTTGAGAGAAAGGAAACGTATATCCTCAGGATATACAAAGTCATGCCACTCTTTGTCTAATGAAGGATTAATCCCTTTAGTGGTACCACGATCTATCATTTCCTTCACCCGCTTTATGGTAGGAATGGGTTAATCGGTGCCATTTATGAGCATTTATAGATCTTGAATATAGGTCCTCACCTCATTTGCATTATCCTTAAAAATAATGTCAGAAGAAGCCCACAAATTTCCTACTCATGTAATATGCAGTCCTTCACACAAATCCATCAACATGGTCTTAGCATCCCAATACATACTCTGCATGTTTAAACAACCTCTGGCCATATATATTCATAATGTAAGTTAGAGGGTTGTGAAGAGGATCCTACAACCTTGGATTTTAGTTTCTTCCCAACACCCATAGTCACAAATGATGGATTAGAAAATGGAGCGCGTTGTTCGTCAGAATGATGGTGACTTGATCACCTTGATACAACATTAGTAGGGATTGATGGAGTGGCTCTCTTAATTCTTGTAGGAGCTTCTTTTCACCCCCACTCGAGGGATGAAATGATTTAATATCCCTTCAGGGTGAGATGCAACCCAGTTTTCAGCATACCAGATATTCAATCTTCTTACTACATTAGCGACGTGTTAATTAAATACTGCCCCAGTCTTCTCCACAGATGTCAACAACCATAGTTGTCAGGAAACCATTTGGTGTTTCTCAAATATAACATGCACAAGTAGAGATAAAATATTTTATTTTAAACATATGAATTGACGTGCAAATATATAAGAAGTATAGGCCTCACATATGATTTCTCCGTCAATTCTAGTGGCCAACACACCATCTCTACAAGCTAGAATATATGCCCTCAATTCCAAACTAGCCATCCCATCATCAATAAATCACCCCGTAGGCGGATTACCATAAGGAAAGAAATGGAACTCCTTATACATGCTAAATATTTCCTTGATGTCATAATCATTCAAAGAAAAGGGTGAAATACCAGAAAAATCCTAAACAGATCATCAGAAAGAACTTCCAAAAAATTGTACTCCACATTGTATAGCATAGGTTCTGAAATGAGTAGTGATCCATCCCCATAACACTTGTAATGGTCCCTCTATTCTAAAGGGATACTTCCCCTTGTAAATTTTCAGAAAAATTCTATGAATCTTGGGCAAAACAGGAGTGGCTAACCCTACCATCATTTTCTCTGCCAGCTTAGCCTCAATAAAAAAGGTTCATGGCCTCACACCTCCTTTGGAGTCCTAGACTGGTAATAAAAACATGTTGATCCACATGACCAAGAAACCTACCGGATGTGTCTTTGTAAGAGTTTTTTGGTTGACTTTATATCCCCATTTATCAAATTCTCCTTTCTCCAATGTTGGCCAAAAAGTATCAGGGGTACCTCTCTTCTCTGCCCTTGGACAACTAGTCGGACGGGTGTAAGTGGGACCCTTTTCCTTCTTCTTCATTATAAATATTTCCATCCATTCCTCTGGATAAATATACCTCCTGGTGAAATATTTTATTGTGATTTTGTTCTTGAGTTTATTAAATATTTTCATCAACTCACAAACCAAAGTATGGTGTCTTCTCTGAGTCCTTCCATTTCACCTTGGGAGGAATAAACTCATAATACATGTCTTCAAGGATTGAATCTCCATAAATCTTGTAACCATCCCACAAGATGATGCCTACCTTTCCATGTGTTAAATGGAAGGAATTAGTCTCTGGGCTCCATCGGCATAATAATTACGGCACGAAATCATCATTCTTGTACACATAAGTTTGTCCAACCCAGACAACCTCATAAATCCTGACGCCATTCAAGTCATCTATAAATTTTGAACAGGTCTTATGAACCCAGTATTCCCACATCCACATGGATTTTATAGCTACTCCTGGGTGGAAGTCCCAACATTTCTTCCAACCCTTGGATTGATCTGTAATTAATCTAGAAAGATAGATGAATAACAGTGTGGCTACAGATCGGGTGTGTGTGCCTTTAAATTTGGAGCACAGAAGTTATGATGCATAATTTGAACTTTTTATACTGTCCCAGCATTTGAAAATGATCCCCTAGTAGAAAATTTGGCCGATGAAAAGTTGGTATAATCTTGAAACCAAGAATATGGGATATAGTTCTTTGTATTTAGAATATTAACATACTGCAAATGGCCATAGCTATACAAAGGCGGATTGGTGCTTCGGGGAAAGTTGAAATGATACTTCTTCAAATATTTTGCTACGTTTGGAAGGGTGGCGTCATAAAAGTCAAATTAACCATGGCCAAAGACATCCATCATGTCATCAATCCGCTTGTTGGTGAACTCATCAGCAGTTCTAATTCTTTTGGGAGTCATTTGAACCTACAAAAAGACAGAAATCATCTCTTGAATTAAGTTCATTTTTGGTGTTTTGACAAAAAAACAAAAAGGCAGTAAGGCACGCAAGTATAATTCGATTCACAATTATGGAACCCCACTTATAGTGTGCACCTAAAAAACATACAGAAGAAGCGTGGAGAAATAGAAGTGTTTGAGTCAAAGAATACTTGCGTGTCGAGAACTAAAATTTCTGAATTCTCGAAGCTTTTGGAGGAAGTGAATCCATTATATATAGGTGACACATGTCACCCTGTGCCCTAGATTCTTGCATGCTACAAACTTTCATGACCAGTTCCTCAACGTTCATAACAATTGCGCACCCGAGTACTCTTTTCTTTCTCCCTCATTAATTTACCTCAGTATAGGATCCTCTATTCATTTCGGATCCAATTCTGGGGGGGGATTTTTTTGACACTCCATTCCATCAAGGGGTCTAAAAATAACCAAGGGATTCCCCTTATAAAGAAAAGAGAAAAATACATGAAGAAAATCAACATTTTCAAAGGCATGAATTTTGGATTTCCTTAGTCAAACCAAAATAGCGTCGGTGTGAAACCTACTTGCATGCCCCAAAATGTCGTGTAGCCTCCTTGAGAGCCAAATTCCTTTCGCCAAAGGTCCCATATTTTCCTATAAATAGACCCTTGGGGTCCTCATTTGTATGATCGAATTTCCTTATAGCCCAATTACTGCTCTGGTCTCCCTAGTAATTCAGCCCAATCTTCCAAAACATTCAAGGTAGTTCTTCAACATCTTGAGCAAAAAAATTAAGGGAGGATCATATGACTTAATTCCTTTTAGTGTTTGAAAATCATGAAACTTGCGCACCTAAAACGCCCAACCTCCCTAAGTCAGAATTACTTGTGCGCCACCTATTCCTTTTATAGGTACTTGAGCACCCCACTTCTGGGACCACCTGTGAATACTCTTGAAGGATCGAACAAGGTCTCGCCCAACTATTAACATACAGTTTGTTCATCTCTTAAGTGAACATTAGGTCACCCAAGCCTACTTGTGCGCCCATACTTTCACGCCCTTACTTACTTGGGTGCCCCTCTTTTATTCACTTGCTCTCTTCATTCTCTTAAGTATACAAGACATCAATCCCTCCTCAAAGCCATTCATGGAAAGGATTATTCTTTATTGGCTCCCTTGTCTAAAAGGGATTATGTTGAGACCTCCACCAAAACCTCTAGACTTATCAAACCTTCGGGAAAGGCACATCAGCGTGTCTCATATTTGGGTTTGTATTTCCACAGTTAAAAGCTTCCCACATTTGTTTTATAAGGGATTTAGGATACATGAAATGTTTGTGGGTTTGTATATCCATAATAAAATGGAACTTTCTCCCAAGAATGGTGTTGGGAAGTTCCTAGTTTAGAGGAGGGTTGGGTCTTGGCCTCTCCCTTCTCGAAGAGATGACCCAGAACCTTAGGTCTTTTGGTAGGGAAGGTAAGGTTCACACCTACTTCATCCTCTGAAACAAATGAGAAGTCTCCCTCCTCTACCAGTATCAATTTTAGGGCAGCCATCTTGGTGTTATCCCCTAACATTATTCCCTTTTTCCTTTCATTGGACCCTTGTCCAATGTAAAGTGAATAGATGTAAGGTTGGTTGCCTCGCCCTCATCCACCCTCACCTCCATAGGTGCGCCCTCTTCCACCAGTGGAGGAGGAAAAATTTGAAAGTGCATTTTTTGAATCTTCTACATCCTCTTGTTTCTCACACTGAGCATGACTCATGTGGGATTAGAGATTCGTAGTGATTACAACATGTGCAAAAACACCCATGGTGAATGAAATACGAGAACTCTAATTCCCACCATAATCGGGATACGTAGGAATCCCTCTTAGGGCCTGATCTCACTGGATATCCTCTTCAGGAATCCAACATTAATCCCCATAATCTGAGCATCCGCCTTAGGAATAAGCCCCAAATTAAACCCCCAAAATCACTAAGGCATAATTTTTAGGAATTAAGCCCAAACTCATTTCTCTCAAAGGACTATAATCTCCTATGAGATAAATAGAACTACGTGGGCTTTGATTCCCATCAATATGGGATAGTAGGAAGCCTCCTTGAGGTTCAAACCTAATGCCTTAAATCAACCCTATTCTCCTTGGGACATATTCCCAAGAGGGTCTAATCTTACATGTAAACACATATCCTTTCCAAGTTCATTGGGATGCTTCAGCATAAGTCCTACACAATGTTTTGACTAACCACCTTTCGCTTAGATGTATATACCACATGACATTAAATTGTACAGGTAGGTCCTTATCACATGATCTTAAAAGGTATGATGTGTCCCATTCAGTGGCAACGAACTGCGAGGGTTTTGATTCCTTTTACAAGGATACGTAGGTAGGCCATTTTATGGGAACAATCCCAAGATCAAACCAAACCTTCATCTCCCTAGATGACAATAAATTACAAAGTGCCCCACTAAGTGGCTTAAAAACTAGTATCATCATAACTCTGATTAAAATAATCTCTATGTAGTATTTGAGAGGATACCATTGATGGAGAACCTCAAATACATACGGATATCTCCATTAACGAGGAACCTCAAATACATATGGATGATTTTAAACTTTTTACATGCTAAATAAGTGATTAAAATGTACAAGGGATACTTATGAAATACTTGGTTAATTAATAAGGAATCACGAAAATATCTTAAATTATAAAGAGAGTCCCAGAGTAGACAATAATTCCCCCCAAAAGGGTGTGATAAGTCCGACCTTCCATCCTCTTGACCAATGCATGTTCTCAAGTATCATGAATTTCAAACATAATGAATTTCTGCCTTTATAAAGAAGGTCCCCTTTAGATAAATAACTGTTGGAATTTTACAATTCCATAAATAAATCCAATGGAAATTTCCTGGAAACAGTAATTCTTAAAACTAGAATACACATTTCAAAGAACTACGAAACAATGTCCAAGCCATATGACTTTAAACTATGCTTCCTAGTCCCACATGACTTTAAAATGTTACGTATTTACAGAAAGACATTAAAATTCAAGATTTATTACTATCATACAACCCTAAACTATGATATTATGATCCTAGCCGCACCACAAATAAACAAAACTGCATTGTGATTTCCTCACATGAGGGGACATCATGTTTGGTATCGGGTCTCTACCATGCCATTTTTCAAGGACTACATATGGCTTGATTCCTATAGAAAGTTTGGGATTTTATTCCTTGGATTGTTTCTTCACAAAAAAACACACATCCATCCTAAATAAAAAAAAGTTCTATCAAATGACACTTATTTTAATGTGTGGAACAGACCCACACACCAGTATTTTCCCTGTTATCGGTACCCAACCATGTCACTTCTAGAACTACGTAAAGTCTTGATCCCCATCATGATGGGGTACATAGGAACTCCTAAACACTTTTCCTCAGGCACAACCTAACTTTAATCTCCAGAAACTCGACCTAATATTTCCCCCAGGGTAATGTGGTGTGGTAGGGATGGCCTTGGTCCTCATTCATGTTAGGTCCATAACGGCTACACCGCTTACTCCCCTTCGGGGATCCCCTACAATTATTAATCTTTCTATATGATGATAAACCACACGGGTCATAAAGAACTATTTTTTGCTTGATTCTCATATTTATTAGATACGTAGCGACGCCCAGGCATTTCTCCTTGGGTCGAACCCCAGGGTCATTATCCCTTCTAGCCCCCCTCCCCGATTACAGTCCAATCTCTATGACCATAAACTGGGAACCTATACTCCACATGACATGACTTTAAACTATTATCAATGGTCTAGGTAGTATAAACTAAAAACTATGTGCACCATCCTCATCGTACGACGTTAAACTATGTGGCTATCATCCTCATTGGTATGACGTACAACAACAAGGATTTCTAGTTCCTCACCAGAGAAGTCATGTCTTGAAGTTGGTATGATTCTTGATCAAACTGATGTTCTCACCTAATGTGTTTTTATCATGGTAATGTAATTTCAAGAGTGTTGGAATCCATTCAAACAACCCATCACTCCACCCTCCACGCATTGTGTGCCCTTTATTTGGATCATCATCCTCTTTAACATCCAAAAGAACCCCCAAAACAATAAGGATTCTAGGCATATGGCTCGCCTACTGTCATGGGATAATTATTAGGAAGAATAATGGATGGAATATCGAGTTAGGTCCCATGTTTCAAACATGGTCAGTGGTTATCCCTCATTTGGTATCCTCATTTCAGGCTAATGCAATAGGAATAATGTGTTTCGAACGCGGTCCACAGTTATCCCTCATTGTCAATCCATCCCTATAGGGTCCTGAATATGGGTATTGTGATTCAAACTTCCACTCCCCTCTATTTGGATTGATTCTAACGCCCCTAGCGTTACTCCACTCATTCACTAGATTACATTAGGAAAACAACAATTCGACTATTAGAAGAACTTCATTCTCCTATCAGGCCTCCCACTTTCTTCTCGGAATCCTAGATGGGTCATTTATACCTCAGATTCCTGAAGATTGGTTGTAACTTTTACATTAAAATGAATTAAGGATGTGGCAATCCCTTTTTTCTCACATCAGGCACAACCCACATGATCTTAGGGATTGATTTCTAATCACTTCACAATTGTGGTCAAAATATATTTAAATAAAATAGAAAACAAATAATCCATAAATGCACATAGTTCAGTGTAAAAGGAAACAAATAAGGATATGTTTATGAGTTTGGCCAAAATAGGGCCCTTATGGATCGACCCCTTTGTTGGATTTCTCCAGTTCTACCACCTTCTGCCTTGTAACCTCTAGAACTACTTCCCAATACTTGATCTCCCTCTCTTCATCATAATCTGTGGAGTGGAGATAATTAGCTCTAATCTGTAATCAATACCACTCAGATTGAAACCAAAATATTTGAAAGTTTTCCTATGTTTCTTGCTCAGGTGATTCGTCCAACAGGTCCTTCAAGTGCTCAATGATCTCGGATTGGTTTGTGATGAATATGGATCGCTCGTTTACTTGCTCTTCAAGATACCTAACTTATCACTCACCCTCAAGGAACTTCTGTATGTTCACAAACTTGTTCTGGAATTGGTCAATGGAAATACATTGACTTCTCTCCCTCATATTCTCAACCATGTAATCCTGGATCATCATGTGAAGATGATGATCATCTACCCCTCCGGCATAGAGAAGGGACAACCAGGTGCGCATTGATCCCATTCAGGGCACCCGGTCAGCTATTGGATGTTTGAGGAATCGCCTAATATACTTCCACCCCTTGTACCACATCATACAAATCTTCTCAGCTGCATCAGGATCATAATCATCAATCTACTCAGGGTCTGCAAGCCGATATTTGGAGAAAGAAGTCAAAAGATCAGTGGTAGGGGTCTCCCTCGCGCATTTATCCCAAGGGGTTAGGATCTTCAATATGTGGGTGACCTTCCTCACTCATCTCTATTTCAGAAATTTTTCCCCAACCAACTTCAGACCCTACCCCGGAAGCGATATCGCCGGTGTCCACAACCCTTTTCTCACCAGGTGTCCGGGCCAGCTTGGTTTGAGAAGCAGGTTCTAAGTGGGTTGGTGTGTTCTCCATTGGATAGTATACAAATGGTATATATTTGGTAGCTTTTCGAGCCTATGATATTGGGATTACTACACAAATAATGAATTCTTTGATCATCCTAGCTCTCCGATGACAGATATGGGTATCTGAGTAATGAAACATACAAGAGCTCCATGCATCAACCTCTAGCATTTCAGTCACTATAGGTACTGTCATTGTAGGAGATCCTTAAGCACTTTTCAATTCAATAATGGGTGTCGGCTACCCGCCTTGTTCTATTGGTGCGCCTTCATCCCCTCGGATGGAGCTTCCTGACCACCAGCGCCAATATGCACCTAAATAGGATAAAAGTTTGACTGGTGATTATGAATGATGAAATGAGGAAAGGATAGGATAAGAATTGAGGAATACCTCTAGTTGCTCATTCATTTCCATGTCAGAGATAGCAATCTCACTTCTCTCATGAAGAATACCTTGGAGAGTCATCCCCTAAGACCCTTCACCTCCAAGATCCTCTTCAGCTTTTCCTATTTATTCTTCTTCTTCTTCCTCCTCCTCTTCTTCTACTTCTTCTGATTCACATTCTTCTATCTTCTCATCACCATCTTCATCTTCAGATGGAATACTTTTCGGATCATTCTCCAGGTCGAGCATCACTTTAACTCAGATATTTGGTTCCTCACGCTACACCTGATGGCGTGAATATATTTCCATAGTTGTCAAATATGTGTGTCAAAGATGAATGTTCACATTTTCATCAATCCGAATGAGCCCAATTTATATTAGTTGGATCCAGTCTCGCACCATTTTTCTTCAAAGGGCATCGAGGTTCATTGACTATCATAGGGTCAACCAGGATGACCATAGTGTAGGGAAGATTGTGTCCTCAAAAGGTTTAAGTAGATACCTTATCTACTTCCCAGGAAGCTCCATGGATGCTATGTGGAATTTTTCACGAGCCCCTCTCTTGTCGGATGATGGGGGCATAGCTGCACCATGTGACATTACCACTGATAATGTCTCATCTTGTACTGACCTAGTTTCCTGACTTGTTCCCAAACTATCCTCCCTAGAGACGCCTTGTCTGCTCTCTCATCGCCCAGGTTCCACACCGGAAACCTTGTTTTGCTGAACTTGCTTCCACAGGATCCCCTCAGGATATGACTCCACCCAATTTTTGGTATACTTTGTTGATAGTACAACATCATCTCCAATGGGAGGAAAGGTAATTAAATCTATAGATATGTAAGTCATGAACATCAGCCACATTTGACAAAAAACTAAATAATTTTTCTCTCCCCAAAAATCCGTATGCCTCTTCTTCAGCATCTGTTGGATGCATCCGAACTACCTAAAAAACCTTGATGGAACATAGGTCTTGCAAAGGATCTTACCATCAAACTAGGCCCCAAGAACCCCACCTCTGATTCATTTCATGTATTCTATGTTCTACAGTGATCTTTTCCCATCATCTATCATTTGGTCGTATGGGGTGGGGAATAGACTAAAGGTAAAATTAGTGTGATTACTGATCCTGCTTATTATCCCCTCTTCATTGAGAATCAATGGCATGGTCCCGACAATATTTTACATGGAAGGTCGTAGACTGTTTAATAGGGGATGAATGATGTTTTAAAAAGTTTACCCACTATAGTGATCCACAATCCAACCATGAAGGATTTGGAAAGGCCCATAGATCCTCCTCGGTGACCCTCCTCATGAAATATTCCCCAGAATGGCGTACAGTCGGGCCAGCATGGGGTCCCCTAGGTTAAAACTCTGATTGGATTCCATGATTTCAGCCATCACTAAGGTTGTTGGGCGGACTCCCACCCTAGTATCCCTTAATGGAAGTAGCCACCCACTTAGAAAAGTTGCAAGAAATATGGAAACTTGAACATTTGGGTCTCTTCTTTCATCCACACGAAAACCCCCTGATCGATATTCTCTTATCTCTAATATCTTCCAATATGACCCACTCTTGCTCCTTTGCGCCATGGTCGGACACCGCTTTCCTCACCTCAACATCTTTAGATTTGGGTCTTTCTATAGAAATAGGCTAAATCACTTTGAATAAGAGATGTCTTTCAAAAATTTCTTGACCCCCATCCTCCCCTAGGCTAGTTATAATAGATTCCTTGTTAGGATGGGAGTCTGCGACCTGTCCCCCCAGATATTCTCTATCGAAAGAAACCCGTTGTACTAGTTTCCAACCAAAGGGTTACTCCCGATGCAATGAACATCCAAAATAATGATTCCAACCTCCCCAAGATAGAGATGGAAGGTGTTGGTATCAGGGGACGACTGGCTAAATAGCTCCATCCCAAGTTCTTGCTGGCGGTAGAAATGTATCTATGACGTCCACACCACCTCGAAGAGCCCAATGTGCCTCAATTCGTCTCTGATCTTCTCGCATTATTCGTGTACCCAATATGCCCAGGCCCACTCACTTTTAAAATTTCCTCCAGACCTAAGGTCCTAATCCTGTAGCCCGCCCATGGTCTCATCAGTGATTCTCTATCATAAGGTACTCACATCATGGTCCAAAAAATCCTCAACAACTAGCTCACTTCCTGAGATGGTTCTGGTCCTTGGATCTAGGACATAAATGGCCATGTTCCTGGTTTCCCTATCAGGATGGACATTGTTTGTAATGTTGTATCATGGAATATCATCCTCGCGCATCACCCATGATAGTAGTGTATTGACATCCAATCCAGGCACTGATACCTCAACTAAAATATTGAAGTCCCATATCAGTAGGTTGTTAAATATCACATAATCTTTCGGGGATTAGGTGAGAATATTGAAGAGAGCGTGGTTATCTAATACATCTTTCCTTGCACCATAAACCTTAGGGTTCACAATCATCTCAACACTATGAGTGGCATGCATAGCTTCTCTCCCAACATCAGTCTGATCAACAACCATTTTTTTGGTAAAGTCTAGAAAAACTAGAAGGTTGTGTGAAAAACCAGGAGGCTATGTGAAAAACCAAGAGGCTATAGTAAAAACTAAGAGAGCAGTGTGAAAAATGGGTGTTGTGTGAAAAATTGCGACCAAATTCACGGAATTTCGTTCCAAACAGAACATATTCCACACAAACATAGGTGAGATTTACGCACATGCGAGCTCTGAAGCATATCACATGAGAAATATTGTATGGACCATGGGACCCCCGATGGTATTTATAGGTATGAATTGGGTATTCCTCAAGCGTGAAAGAGATTATGAGTCACATGGGCCATTCTTTATGAACCTCCCTCAAAATGGCCAGGCTTCTTAGTGTTTCCCTCAAAATCCATCATCTGCACCCTCTTGAATCTCAGATTATAAGTGGGGAATTTTTAGATGCCAAAATCTTCTAAAGGCCTTAGGAATGCATCCTTGGGAAAACCGATGGAATATTTCAACTCAACAACTGATTCCAGGATGGGCCAAAAGGCTGTGCAGAAAATCCAAGAGGTGGGCGTAAAACTGATTCCCCGCGTGCAAAAAATTATGAGGTCTTGATTGATTTTGTGCACCGACACGAAAAGTCTCGCACAACCGATGAATGGGCCAGGTTTTCACGCAAGCCAAATTTCATGTGCACCTGCTACCCCTGATCGCCTATAAATAAAAGGGTGCCCCCCTCACTTCCAGTTGCTGAAGAATTCGAACAATCTCCCTTACATGTAATACATCTCTTCCACATGAAAATTATGACCTTTAGGTACATGATTTTATGTGATAGGTCTCCTAGGTGTTCACCTTCACACAAGACCACTAGGGATTGAACCACACCCAATTCCTTTATTTATAAGTCATTTGCACACAAACTTCTTCCACTTTCATGCAAAATCTCTTCCACTTGTACAAAAAGCCCCTCCAATTTGTGTGCGAACCTCCATTTTCTGCGCAATCCCAAATTTTTGTGTGCAATATCTCTCATCAATGTGCCTATTGCATGGAAACACTTACTTTTGTGTGCAATACTCTCTCCTTATGTGTTCCCTTGATCATATATTCAATGTTTCTTTCTTGGAAACCATCTTCGGGCGCTTATTACATGAAAAACACCTATGTCACACACCCTTCTCTCGTACGGCCCTCTAGGGTTGTATGAAGTGATTTCAAGGTCCCTTGGGCAGTGCTTCTTATTGTGTTGCTTAGCCTTATGCTTCATTGCATAGGCACACTATCATCTATTGCTTCTTTGAATAGTCAAGCTAACATAGGCACCTCAATGTATCACTTCAAAACACCCCCACACAACGACATTACTAATGCCTTCCCTTCCCCAAGGGTGGGTGGGAATCAGTAATGTAAGTTCTAGGGGTGTGGAGTGAACCCGCCTCATCAGAGCTGCATGACATTAAACTACCAAACATCGTCATCCCTACCACATGATATTAAACTCTTGCCTCTCCCCAAACATTATACATGGTTTTCCCTACCTCGGACATTCTCCATGCCTGCTTGTCACCACGGGAGTGAGACCATCCTCACATGGAATGATATCATCTTTGTTAGAGTGGAATCTATTCGTGGGGAAGGGAAACCATCCTTGTGTAAGCCCCTAGCCTTTCATTCATGAAGTATCATCCCTGACTCTCCTCTCTTCTTTCATGTAAAAGACTAGACGAGAGATGGGCACACATACCTTCATTACCCCATCCCTCTCCCTCTAGGATTTGTCGCCATCAGGCCTCCATCCTGGATTAAGTCCCAATCTCCATCTCCCTGGACTACTAGCCATGCATAAGCCCATGTTTCCTCTTTGGGTCGCTAATGATGTATAAGACCCACTCCACTTCCTACATATTCACCTTTCATAATGTGATCATTAAGTCTTTTCTACCTCTTATTCCTCACACCGAGCATGACTCACATGGTCTTAGAGTAATAATTGACCACATCATCCATCCTGGAACGCCTTAGCGTGTAAGCCCCAAACCATTCTGAACTACATGGACTTTGATCCTTTTCTTCTAGGCAAGGTACGTAGGAAGCCTCGCGGAGGTTCAATCCCAACACCTATGTTTCCCAACCACTTCACATTGGTTCACCTTCATCCCACATGATGTTAAACGGTACCCTCCCTACTCAACTATTTGGACTTTGATCATTACCCCTATCTAGGCTAGATACGTAGGAAGCCTCCCTAAGGTTCAAGCCCAACACCCATCGGTCCAAACCACTCCACATCGGTACACCCTCATCCTGCATGACATTAAACTATACGCCCCCCTTTCATCCCACATGATGTTAAATTGTTTTCTAATGAACTACATGGGATTTGATCCTTGTCTACTAGGAAGGGTACATATGAAGACTCCTTGATGTTTAACCCCAACAAGAAGTAAGTCGTTGGAACCCCAACCAGTGGTATGATTTGGGAACCTCATCCAGAGGTAAGTCATTGTAGTCCACAATCAAATGGAAAGCTGTGGTAGTCACCTTTGGTGGGACCCACATCCCTGTTCTATCCTAGTGGATTCAGACCAACTCAGGCTGTTAACCATGAAAAAGCCTTGGTATATCATCAGGTCGTTGTCTTATGTGTACAACCTGATTCTATAACCTTATCCCGAACTAAGTGAACATTGAATCCCTGCCACAGGGATATGTAGGAAGACTCCTTGCGGTTCAATCCCATCACTCATGTCACATCATTAACTCTCCCTCGAGTATATGTGTTTCGGGAAGGTTACACCCCAACTTGAGGGGTTCCACTTCCTTCGAGTACCATTCGTGTTTCCATTTTCACGGGCCACCTCCTCAAGTGTCCCATCGCCCCACCGAACTACGTGGACTTTGATTCCTTACAATGTGGATATGTAGGAGGGCTATTTGGGGCTCAATACCAATATCACTGTCATCCTCATGTCAGTCCCATCTCAATCTCTATCAACTCTCAACCATTCATATCCATCCTGATTGTTACTCAGGCTGCCACATCCCGGTGAGATCATGTCACCTACTTTTTCACTGCTCCTAGCAGCAATCGGGTAACTAACCAAACATTAGCCCCAGAATCATTATTCCCTCTCAGGGTTGCACCCATATGATCTGCTCTTATCAGTGTTCTGGTTAGTCTGATCCATCTATGCTAGACATTAAACGCATGGCATACCATGGGTTAGACATGGGAAGCTTAGGAAAACCTCATAGAAATTCCTATGGGATATAATTCTCCACACTCGATGTTGGATGCCTTGGGATTTCACACCCTCATGGAGCCCTATCATAAGAGGAAAAAACGCATACGCATTAGTGTTCCAGCATCCATACATGCCAGTGATGTCCAACATGACTACTCCCCTAATCGAAGGTTGCTGCCCTGGCTTGACCCCTTGAAATTTCCAAGCCAAATTAGAATAATTAACCAGCATCCATGAAGATATGGAACTGGGAAGAGTTTCACAAACAATGTCTTAAGTCTATGTTGGAGACCCAGACTATGTAACTAGTTTCGAGGAGGAATACATGGAAGAAAGAGCTGATATCCCATCATCCCATTTAGATCAAGGAGCAAAAATACCTAAATAAGCAACATATGTCACCCACCTTTGGAAAGCGGGAATGCGGGGCAATAGCCCGTACGTCCTCGATAGACGGATGCACTCCCCTACAAAAGCTTCCAAAAAATAAAGACAACAAAACCATATCTCTTTACCATGATAATAAATTTACATAACTACCCATTTATATCCAAAACCACTTCTCATATCACAACCACCATATTCCAATCACATATCAAAACATCTACCCAATATAAAAACCACACATCCTAACACATCTTCCCCACATAAGAACACTTTATTCATATTTTAGCAAGAGTTTTTCCATAACATACACTTATTTATTTTAGGGGAGTTATCACACAAGTCATATTTATAGGGGAAATCAATTTATTAATCAGATATAAGAGATTATTCAATTTCATTTAAGGGAATTCCAAATAATCACACCAATCATGGTTCCAAAACACTTATCAAACTAGAAAAAATAATGGATCCCAACATGGATTATTTTTAGTGATCCATTAACTACTTATAATCCCATTATCTATAATATAGAAATTTTTAAAAACATAGGACTCAAACCCCTTCACATTCAATTTTAGTGGAACCAGTAATTTATATTTAATTGAATGGATATTTTACATCCCAAATATAAAAAAAATATGTTCCCTCTCTCTTGATACACTAGGTGAGAAACAAAGGATCCCTTACCACAAAAATAGCTTTCCGATATACTATGAATGGTTCGAATAAGAGGGAGGTCACAATCGAATACTAAAATGAAAGAAAAAACCTTAACTGGCCAATAACACAACAACAACATCACTCCATCATCAAAAAACATCATGACCAATAATTTAACCTAGATACAATAATCATATATGAGAGAATAGTGGAAGAATTTAGAAAAACAAAGAGGTAACCCACCACCACCACCACCACCCCTCGAGTCGATCCTCCATGTTCACAGTTGAAAGACAAAGAAAGGTGGATGAAATAACTCATTGGGAAACTAGGGTCACCTATGAAATGAGATAAATATTGGAGAACTGATCAAGACCAAGTGGATCTAGGAATTTGTACCCCGTATGAAAAAATAAGACCATGATGCAACCTTGGTTCCATTCTACAAAAATATTGAAAAAACCACCAGACTATAGAGCATTATACTCTAATACATTTTAGTGGTGTTGTTCTAATCCCCTATGATATTCTTGACCATCTCTACACCAGAAATCCATAAAATATGTGGAAAACACTACAATGTTGGAGTATACAACATGCTAAATTCCCAAGTTACCAAGTGGAATGTTATTCTGTAGACCCAAATCCTTGACATGAGTACCCCATCAAAAGGTAGAACCATTAAAACCCCCCAAACAAAGATCCACACCACAACCAAAACACCTATTATGTTGCCTCTAAATTTATAACTCAAATATATGTTCTATGATCTCTTTGTACAGTACATGCCCCAGGAAGGGAAGTGGAACTAAAAACATCTTAGTAGGAACCTTTGCTATAGCCAATCCATCCATTTCATATCATCCATTTGTTATAATGTTTCCCCAATCTCGATGCCATAGGACCTCCTCAAGATAAAATCGCATCTACATCTTCCCCTCTTACCCTCCAATCTTCTAGGGATCTCCTCTAGACAACATCACCACTATAATTACCATAAATTAATGATATCTATGGTTTAGAAAGTAACAACAGAAATCAATCAAACTAATCTCTACCTCAAGAATCAAAAATATTCAAAAAATGGAATATGAGGAAGGTCCAAGCAACTATCCCTTGAGTTACCTCTCCAAGAACATGTTACAACTAAACTCCACTACCATCCAAAATCACCAAAAAAATTGGGAACTTTCACTAAACATCCCTCATAAACACATTACCACAAAAATATACATCAATAAAAACCCACCACCCTTTTCACACAAACAATCATAGTACAATATCATCCCGCTAAAATTTCAAGACATGTATTACTACTACCATCATAGAACCAAGGACCGATACATATAAATCAAATAATTACACTTTAAATTTCATGATAGTTTCTAATTTGGGTGACACTGAATCACTCACATAATTTTAATAATGCTATGGTGCAATTTTTCTTTATTAGGAGTGAGTTTTACCCTTCAATGTATGCTTGATGTTTTAAAAAAAACATCAAACCAACAAGGAAGAAGAATATATCATAAAATTTCATGATCCAAGCGTCACATTGCCTTGAAAAACAGAAAAAGGTAAAATAAGAAAAGATCAAATAAACATTGATTACTAGGAACACATGAGTTTTTTTATCCCAAGTACTCTCTTCTAGACTAACATGCCTCATAAACAAATGAACTAACAAAATGGACCATCCTCAAAAAAACTTCTCATGAAGATACTAGATCTCCACCTACCACTCCATTAATGTCATGTCATCCTCGGTATCCAACTATCCCATGTCAATAAAATGGGATTCATCATGTATATAACTATTGATCCAAGAAATGTGGAATATTTCATGAATCTAGTCTATCCATGGTGAAAGTTAAAACTAATAAACCACCTCACCAACACACTCTAACACCTATAAATGGACAAAAAAATGGATAAAGAGATTACTCCCATACCAAACCTCTACTAAGAATGTTTGAGAGAAACCTCTAAGAACATGTGGTCTCGATCATCAAACTCCAAGGGCCTCCTCCTATGATCAGTTAAGACTTTTTCTAGTATTGTTCTTATTTAATCCTCCCATGAACAACCCAAACTCTCTCTATCATTCTCTTCACCACATTGTGACTAAGAACTAATTAATCTTAAACCTCATCTCATCCTAACTGAGAATGACGTAGTTTCCCATACAAGGACTTAAATGTTTTCCTGTCAATGGATGATTGATATCTTTTATGACATGAAAACCCAACCAAAGGAAATTGATTTTACCAGTATCTAATAAAGTCTAAGATTCATGCCCAAAACATATTTCCTAGAATCTGGTTATTCCATACTATTTTTCCCATCTATTTATGGAGAGAAGAAGTGTTGAGAGTTGAAACTAAATTACAAAATCATGGTGAAATACCCCACGAACCATAAGGTAAAAAGAGTTTCCCAGTCTGAGAGAAAGGACCTCGAGACTCCACACAACCACACCACCTCATCTACATACCTCTTCACCAAAACATCAATGATGCCTGACACCCCAATCCCTTGTAAGTGGTCTAGTTTCAATAAATAATCCATGATTTTCCAAATAGAATCATACCCTTCCAAATATCAGTGTATCCTATTGATGATGTCTATCAATATTTCATCCCATTTCAACTTAAGGACATCAAAGGGATTTAAAAACCGCCACAAACACAAATATCTACCTTTACCTACTGGAAAACCTAGCATTTAACCATAAAAATTTCCACTACTCATTTCATCTCAGACTTAAAAAAATTCATCATCAGCTATAATACATCTTGGATACTCATGGGTGTACCACCAAAGGTGAGCTAAGAAAATCATTACGGAACCCATAACACATTGGTTCAAGAAACAACTGCCTCTCATTAATCAATATCCTATTATGACCATCATTCAACCATCCCTATATAGCATTGGCATGGCCAACATGATCATGCATTATCTCTATATCTAAGTCTTCCCACTAAGACTAACCAACTGGATACACTATAGAACACTTCATTTTCGTCTAAAAAATAACCTCCACCATCAATCACCCTTTCATCTAAATGTAGGGCTTCCAACTCCACTATCACCATCTAATAATATTTAGACTCCTCAAAAACAACCTTTTGTGACTTATTTCCTATGGATCCATAAAAAATCAATTTGATTAAGGTTTAGATTTATTGATCTCATGATCCTAAAGAAACTTTTTCCACCTCTATTTTTTGAATATTTTGATGATGTTGAGAAATGATATGCCACAACATTTTGTCATTGGTGAAGACCAAAAAGAACTCCATAATTAGGTAATATCACTAAAAATTAATCACAAACACAACCAATGCTAGATCCAAATCATGGGTGGCATTGTTATGCTCATGGGGATGTAACTTCCTAGACCCACAATATTTCCCATCGCTCTACTATATAAAGAAACATCATAAGAAAAGATGGAAATCGTCATAGATTACCTCAAATATCACCCCTTACTCTAGAAACTTGAGCACCAGATCACTGAAAAATTCCTCCTTATGGTAGTAAAATTCTACCTAGCAGTGATCAAACCATATAAAATTTTATCATTGGTAAATTATTTCAATAGGGAGTCATTATATGAGAATTAGGGTATGTAACTCCAGTAATATCCCACAAGACAATGGAATCTATAAACCTCTACCACATTCTTCAGTGTTTCCCATGAAACAACTTTCTCAACCTTTGATGGGTCAATGACCATACCCTAATGAGAAACCAAACACCCAAGGAAATTCATGTTTCAGATCCAAAAAATACATATAGAAAACTTCCCATATAGTTGGAGGCATTGAAGAACCTATAAGATATCTATAAGATGATCGACATGATGCCCCTATAAATTAATGTATATCAATATATCATTGATGAACATGAATATGAATTGGTATAATAATTTAAGGAACTAAGAGTTCATGAGTACCATGAACTTAACAGGGGCATTTGTGTCACCCATATAATGACCATGATCTCAAACTTCCCAAACCAATATCTAAAGGGAGTCTTCATGATATCATTTTCTTTAAACCTAAACTGGTGAAACCTAGATCATAGATTAATCTTGTAAAATCAACTAGATCTATTTAAATAATCAAAAAAGATTAGCTATCCTAAGAAGAGGGTAAAAATTCTTGATCTAAACCTGATTCAAAATTTAGTAATATATAAACAACCTCAGTCTATGATCCACCTTCTTGAAGAATAACACGGGAAACACCATAAAAACACACTAGTCTAGGTGAATACCATTTAAATAAGATCATATATATGAATCTTAAACTCCCACAACTCATATTATTTCATTTGATAAGGATCCATCAAAAATGGAGAAGAATCAGAAGGCAGATCTGTCCCACATTTGATATCTTGTTGAGGGGTTAGTGTCAAAACCACCTCAGGAAAAACATAAAAAAAATCCATGATGACCCTTGGATAATACACTAAACTAGACCCCACTAATTCCACTTACTTCATAGAAATAAATTAAGGAAGGATCAATAAACAACTACATCCCACTTGAAAACTCCTCTATCCAATGAAAACTAATCCCTGACCATCCACATCTAAGAACACAACTCTACTATGAAGGTAGTTGAAAAAATAACACAAAAAATAAAAAAAAATCCAAGTGTGAAATCAATAAACCTCATATATATCAGGAAAATTTCTCCATGGTACTAGTATGGCCCCATCTACTCCCCCAACACACATAAAAAAAGATGATCTGGCCTCAAAATAGTATAGTAAACACCAAGGGAAAATGAATCCTCTCAATTTCTAGTCTCTTAGCTCAAAATGGATTTAGTGGAATATAATATTGGAAGGTCTAGAATAAAATAAGTCTCAAACAAGAGATTATGGAAAGCTAATCATACCTGAAATTATCTTTGGACCCTTTGGTTCTTCCATATCTACTACATGAAACTGACCATGCCCAACTCTTCTACCTAAATATTGATGGAAACCTACATAGAATACTTAGGTAAAGGACCCTAAAAATGAGGAATATTCTATAGTTGACCTCTTCTTACTTTGACTCCTCTCAGAAAAAATAGGTTTTCTTCAGCTACTATGGAAACCGCCTCACTGCTAACTGTTATTGGAGCTAATGTAGAACCTATCCACCTCCACCAAACAGAGCTCAATAAAGCATAGATAACTGATTATAATGATGTCCATGAACCCCATATACAAAAAAACACTAAAAACACCCATATAGAAGATAAAAAAATTATCCCTATAGCGTCAGAAGGGGAGCTTTTGAGGGCATCTCTCTTATAGTCAAAAAATCAAAGATCCTGGCATATGATAAATTCCAATAACAACCCTCCTATTAGAGGAACCCAATTGGTCCCCCTTTCATTGAAAAACTTCTCAAAAGTGTATACACTCAATAACCTATGCCTTCTTCTGAACAAACATATACTTTAGAAATGTAAAAATAGTTACTACTTATTGGATATAAGGACAAATTAAATCCTCAATACACATCTTTTGGGACTCCTCATCCATAAAAAGATCCATGGAAAAATGAATGATATCCTTGAACTTGATCCCAATATCCAACATAGACAATATACAATACTAAAGGGAGAGAAATTACCACCACTTTACTCACTTAATGGTTGATGGGAGTAATTGTACTCAAAACTAATTCTAAAAGTATACCCCTGAAACATATACCTCTTTTCTTTCAGTACAATACAATATCCACCACTGAGGTGTAGATCCTCACATTAACTGACTACTAGCGGGTCCCATTACTCCTTTGTGTATGAGGTCACATTTTTTATGATCTTGATATCCTCCAAAGAGCCCTATGTTTGTAGATCCAAAAAACTAGTCCCATACTTTCCTAATTACTTCCTATAAAAAGTACCAAACATCTTCTATCACTGGTCATCCACATCAATAATACCAACCCTATGTAAATCAATTGGATCCCCTTGATAAAACTCTACACCCAAAAACACATGTGAATGATGACTAAGAGAGATAAATAAAAGGGAAACAAGGATATCCTAATCCAAATAATATGTAATTTTTTTATGATTTATTTAATTCATTTCATCTTACCCAAAGACA
Source organism: Viscum album (assembly GCA_963277665.1). NCBI lineage: Eukaryota > Viridiplantae > Streptophyta > Magnoliopsida > Santalales > Viscaceae > Viscum > Viscum album. The sequence continues at coordinate 902,902,185 of OY728166.1, read as the reverse complement.
CTAAGTTCAAACAAGAACAAAAGTCAATCATGGTGCATGTACCTCTCATAGGTATATACACTATAAGTGGTGCTACATCACTTGGTTGTTCAGTTGGTTAATATTCCTTACATTGAATCATAGAGGGACCTAAAATCCCATGTCCTAGATGGTCCTACCTAGACAATTTCATGCACCAAGATCGACTAACTCTCTTGCCTTACCAACCAATGAAATCCTTACTATACCTAACTCCAAATCCCACCTCATCCCTTAAACAACCCCTTTGATACCACTAAATCATCAACCCCTATATAAAAAGGTACCCTTCCTATGTTGGAAATTAAATAAGGGAAGAAATGATCCCCCTATGTCCTACCTCTAGTATGGCTCGGTTTGGTGACTAACAATGAGGGTATAAAAATATAATGAATGAGAGGAATTGTCCTATATAATAATAGGATCACAGGATTTGATAAATCAACCGTAAGTAACTCCATGACACAATGAAAAATGAAAACAAAATAATACTACAATTCATGTGCAAATAAAATATATACAGGTAAAAGTCTCTAAAATAAGTACCCAAATTGAAAATATAACATAGAAACACAACAACAAGCCAAAGGTGTTAGATGGAAATTTCCAACACAGCCCATTGATTCAACCAAGAAACCTTAAAAAATATTCATGCGTAGGGGGAGAATACATTTATAATTAGTAGGGTGATACCAATGTCTCCCATGCACATGTGAAAAAGTAAATACTAATGCACTAGTGAGGGAAAAAATAACCAACAACAACTAAACAGATCAACTAGCCAATCCCATCCTCGGTAATAAAAACTCACTAAATAACACAATCCAAGTATAATGACATAACAAGAATTTTATAAATAAAGTTTACCCACACATCTTTCCCATTGGGTTACCACTCTCACACCCCCAATGTCATATGTCCTAGTGCTCCCATCTTCTACCTACCACACATCATGTCAAGAACCCCTGTATGAAACTGACCATAACATCCTTCCCAAAGACACTTGATCCAAAACATCACATCACATATACCCCAAATACACCTCAGATAACTCATCACATCACATCTCACCTGAAGACACCTAGTATATCGCATCGCATCACATCACCACCATAACTAGAATATTATGGTATCTTAAAGATGAAATACATAAACCTTGCAACATACTCCTACTATGCACAACACCCACCCTAAAATATATCATAAAACATCACCATAGTTAAATTTTGAATTATTCCCATGAAATAATATCTAATCACCACTATTTTACTTTTTAATTCTTTCCATCTCAACCAATACATACCTACCTCTCTTGGAAGAGAGATTAGGTAGATAGTCATCCATCATCACCCCTGAGATATTGGGAAAAAATACCACCAAATATATGCATGTTGGAACATGGTTCTCATTGTAGGTGGGATTAATATAGAAATTATAAGAGAAATAAAACTTATATATATATATACATTGACACCCACACAATATCAACCTATGGGTTCACAACAAAAGCACTCTCCCAGCACACAACATTACCACCAAGTCATACAATATCCACAAAATATCTTTCCACCACCAAATTCATAAAACCACATTATAAACAACAATAAAAAAATCATATTTCATCTTATATATCAATTTAATCCATTTTCTATATTTCACGTTTCTTTCCAATTCTATTCATTAGCCTATTCATTATACATCCCACGGAATTTAACATTAAGAAACAAACATTTAAGATATAACTCCAATTTTAATTTAATGTTCATTATCTATTTCAACCCATTCAATCGAAATTCATTATTAACCAAATTATTCCATCACTAATCGGGTATCTAGCACAACACAACACAACACAATAAATCATCTCTCTTTCCCATTACAAGAAATCCATATCACCACTTTTTTATAGTCACAAACACTTCCCATATCACCAAAGCTATATACCAACCACATGTATACACATACACCATACATCAAAAACACACATCACAACACATCCACCCCACATCACAACACATTTTTCAAATTTTAGAAAGAGGCTTTTCACCACTTCCACGTCTTTATAATAGTAGAATTCTCACAAAAACCATATTTCCCAGGGAAGCCATTTTATTAAATAGATATAAGTGATTATTCAATATCATTTTTGGTGATTCAAAAAAAACACACAAATGAAGGTTACACATCACATATCAAACCAACATAAATAAAGGATCAAAAAAGGCATGATTTTTAGCAAGGAATCTAGCCTCTTTAACCGTATTATCAATAATATCAAAAAAACATAGGATTAAAACACATTCCCCATAATTTTTTATTGAAATTTTTTTTTTTATTTATTATGAAAGGTATATTACATAAAAAATATAAAAAATATCCCCTCCTACATGATACAACTGCTGATAAACTATGGATCCCTTACCTCAAAAGAAGCCTTTTGATCTAGAAAGGAAGGTTGGAACAAGATGAAGACTACCACTGAATACCAAAATGAAGAAGATAACACTTACCATCCAAAACCCCAATAAAAACACGACTACTTCATCAAACTGCCATCAAGACTAATAATTTCCCATTGAATAAACCTTCATATACATGAAAATAGGGGGAGTCTAGGGAAAACCAATGAGGTAAATCACCAAAACCACCATGGATCAAAACTAAAATGTCATAGTTTAAAAACACTAAAATTGGATTTAAATTACTTCTTGGTATGAACTAGGGACTCCCAAGAAATGAGAGAAATATTGGAAAAATGATTTGGCATGAGGGTCTCTGGGAATTTATACCCAGTCTATAAGACATAAGACAAAAATACAACTTAGCATCCATGCCATATAATTTCTAAAAATTGAACCATACCATGAAACAACCTACTCCTTCCTACCACAGTGGTTCTAGTCAAATAAAATATAATATCCATGGATATCTCCATGCCATAGATCCAAAAAACGAGGAAAACACCAAAACCTAAGAGGGGACATTGTTCCATAGACCCCAGTTACCAAGAGGAAGACTAAATCACATTACCATCTCCATGGCATAGGTACACCCCAAAAATGAAGAAACTATGAAAAAAATACTAAACTCAAAACCATATCCTAAGCCCATGTTTTTCATTAGGTTAGGTGAAAACTCTCCTCCACACCACATGCTTTCTCCATGCCCCAACTACCACAAAAATAGACTTGGAACTAAAAAACTCCTCCCAAGATCCTATTCCATAGCTAATCCATCCACACTATAGCCTCAAACCCTTATGGTGCAACCCTAGGCTCCACAAAATTATACTCCCTCCATCTAAAATATCTACTCCACCTCCTCATTTTACCTTGAAAACTCCTCAATATCTCCTCTATACACCCTTCACCACTAAAATCCTAGTAATGTAATGGTTTTGATGGTCTAAACTATTACATCATCAAAAAAATTTGTACAAAACAACTTGTGTTCATAAAATTCATCCCAACACATATTTGTTCTATATATCTTCCAATAAAGGGATTCATATGGATCTTTTTCGATGATTGGGTGAAAACAATTATTTTAAGAGAACCTGGCCTTTGGAAGAAATATATCCCAACCTCTTTTGAAGTGCATTGTGTATTCTCTCAATATTTCATCTAGTTTATGGATATTCCACTTATATTATACATCATTTTTTTGATGATAATCTATAATAAAGTTAAACACTATGTTCAGATAATTTTGGATACTCTTATAAAATATAGAATTAAATGTCATATCTTTGTCTAATATGATCAATAGTGGTGTTCCATGTATCCTCAGCACTACACTAATTTATATCAATTAATGTTTATCGAGTGATAAGTCCTATAAAATTACAAATAAGTTATGAATATTTATAATATGATTCACCATAAACCATATAAAATTATTTTGTCTTCGTTTCATGGGAAGAGTAGTGACAAAGTACATGATTATGTTTTCCCATTTCTATTTATTTATGGGTAATGATTTCGAAATCCCCTTGAACTTTTTTACTTTTATCTTTAAACTTCTGAAATACCTACCATTATTATGTATATTATATTATCACCTTCTTCATTTTTTCCCACCAATAGTGATCTGGGAGATCTCGACACATCTTATTATTCAATGGGTAGACGGGTAAGGTATATCTATGTGCATCATTCAATATCTCTTTCTCTATCTCATTATTTGATGGTACAAATAGTCATTAGTAAAATATTACTACTTCTTCTTCAGTAATTGTAAAAATTAATAATTTAAATTTTCTTATAGATTACACCTTTAACTAAATTTCCACATAATCTATTTTAGTATCATTTATATTATCTCGAATAAATGATTGACCAAAAATTTTATAATGGAATGATGAAGTCTCTTCCTTAAGTATTCCCATGCCCATCATCTTTAAGTTTTAGAAGATTATATCCTTATCAATTCTAATCCATGATATGGTCACATGAAATATCTACTTATCATATATGAAACTTATTTTATTCACCAAGATGTTAGTGGATTTATAATTCATTGTCCATGACCATCTCTAACCATATTTTATACTGTATATTAATCTCCTTCTATGAGATCATATATTTGGGGATCTTATAATCCATATATATTTCAAAATTCTCCCTATAGAGATAATGTTTCTAGATTTTAAATGTAAAGATCGTGGTAGATAACTCCATATCATGCATTGGATAGTTTTTCTAATGAACTTTCAACTGAGATGAGGTAGCCAATCACTTTGTCATTTTTTATTAGTGCACAACCTAATACCTTCTTTGAAGCATCTCTGTATACAAAAAAAAGTTCACCACATGAAGGATCTGTGAGTACTGATGCAGTGATTATCCTCTTTTTCAATTCCATGAACCTCTAATCATATTAAAAAGTATATAAAAACATTAATCCTTTCCAAGTCATCTTATTTACTGGGTTTTATAATCATGATAATTTTCTCACAAATATTTGGTAATACCCATCTAGTCTGTGGAAACTATATATATCCATTACAGATGATATTTTGGGACAATCCTTAATTTACTTTCTATTATATGGGTTAAAAATATACCTTTCGTAATTTTAAAATTATACAATAATGATACTTCCTCCATCCGGAACATACATTTACTATACATTGTGTAATGACCTGAAATGTTGTTAATAAAATTCATTTTGTGATTAGATTAAATTCCCTATTATGTATTTTAGTTATAGAAGACATATAAATTTATTCAATTATTTAGGATCACTATAAGTTATATCCCACTAGAATTAAAATCACATTAGATATCATAACCGTTTATAATATATTTTTTTAATAGTGATAATATGATTAATATATATATATATATGGTCCTGAAAAATTACAATAAATACAGTCAAAAGAAGTGGTGGCCCCAACCAGTATGATCTTATCCTATAAAGCTAATTAATCATAGATTATAAGGGATATAGGATATCTACTATTTTCCCTTGACCAATACTAAGATAATATTCAACTACTAAACCATGATAAAAATATTTTATGGGATAATTTCAATCTCATCATGATCATCGCAAAAACCATGTATTCCAAACCTCTCCAAGAAACTCTCACCATCACACACCGTACCCTTAAAAATGTCACTGGTGTAACAAAGGTCTATGTATATCAAACCTAATAGTATGAATATGTATATTTTATTTTCAATAAAATGATGATTACATTTATAACTTACTCTTTTACTCTCAAGTGATTAAGTAACGAGTTTGACAAAAAATTAATTTCAATACGATAAAACTAGAATTGTATTTTTGCGTAATATGTGATTATAATTAAAACTTTTCTTTTTATGAATTCATGAATTTAAAAAATTATATTTTAGTAAAATACTATAATTAAATATTATATAATAAATATAAATTAAAAAATAATTTTACAATGTGAGAATTTAATTTTAATAAGGTTAAAACAACTATTATAGTAAAAACCTAGTTTTTTTCAATAAACTTGTATTCAAATTTAAAAGTTTAATTTCACATATTTATAGATTTATTTATAAAAAATTAATATTTTTGGAATTATCACATTGAAATTATCCAATGGTGAAATAGTTTAAAAAATATGAGATAGTTGAATTTGCTGGTGAAAATGAAATACGGTATTTATATTCGATATGTACTATGACAATGTAATTATTTTAAAATAATGTAATATATTCCATAAAATGTATCAATTATGAAATATATGTTTACCTTATAAAATAATTTTTTTATGTTATTTTAACAAAATTATAAAGCCTTTTTAAATCCTCCAAAACCTATATAATATTTTATTATTTTAAAATCATTTCTTTAAGAACTTAACTCACTTCATCATCACCAAGGGTATTATTTCAATGTGATCAATTCATGAATATGTAAAATAATAAAAACCCATTCACTTTATTACAAACCATGGGAATAACCTCATGATAAGGTTTAGGTTTTTGATTACTTTATTCAATAGAGTCCCAATTATATGTTAGGATAATAATAATGAACTCCCCTCCCTTTTCCTATATAAAACCACAAATTAATCCATTCTTATTCACTAAAAAAACATATATCTAGTCCTCACTCTGATATTCCCACTCTGGATTCCTCCTAAGGTGACCCCAATCTCTCAATAAGTTCTACCCAATCTTTTTTGAATCACCCTCTCAATGTAATGGATCTTATCCTTCTCCTATTTATTCAAGAATCTTATTTACCTTTTTCATTTTATATACAATTACTAATGTTGGGATATGTTTTTTTCAGATCCAACATAGTATAATTATTATTTAAAAATAATTATAGACCAATTTTATTCCATTATACCATTTTATTCATATTTACATTCTTACGTTATGCTGCCAGAATTTCACTACGGTTTTTCTTACCAAACAGTTGTGTAGTGAATACTTGTACTCATTCTCACTCAAAGGTATTCACCTAGGACAATAAATCCTAATTTTATTGGGATATTCCATGTATTTATTCCCCACTCTAAAATCATGGAATTAAATTTGGTGAAATATGAACTTATTTTGAATGATCTATGTGGGCCACATGTGCATGAACATGATGCAAAAGTGTGTGCCTGAAATTATATAGCACTATAATGAAATGGGTAATATTTCAGTATTATGAGACATAATATATGGGACTGTGAAGTTAAAATAATCTATTATGTGACTTTTTCCATTATTTTTTGATGCCTTGGAGGTTAACCATGACCTATGTATATGATGACAAGTTTTAACTTGTTGCTGGATTCCCATATTTTCTTTATGTTATCACCATGCTTTGATGCCCATGTTTATGATTCTCACGAATTTTATGTCTCATTGATATGGATATTTTCTATCATGTTATAATTTATTCTTTTTATTATTATTTTATTCCCTTACTAGCATTTATAGATCACCCCTTTCTTATGTATGTCTCTATGTTATCCCATGCAGTTTTAAGAAGGATGTAATATTATGATCATGTTAAAAACGTTTTCACTAATTTTAATGTATCCTTATTTTATGTTGTTATATAATGTACCTAATTTCACAAACATATAAAAATTATTGATCTTATGGGTTGTATTAGTTGTATTTTTATGTAATAAATCATGAAATAAAGTGTATTAACGATACATGTTATAATAGTTGGTATCTATTAAAATTATATTTATTTTTAGGGATTAGGATTAGAAAATATCTTTTGAACCTTAAGGATAATAATAAGCATAAGAAAAAATCCATAACTATTTATAAAGTATTGGGTATTTGGTTTTCAAGATAATACATCCCTCTCTAGGTACTATAAGTGGGAGTGTCTCTAGAACATTTATACATATGGGTAAAAACCCTTAAAAGGGAACACTGAGGTGAAATTGATCACCACCTAGTTCATGACAATGGGCCTTTTTAGACGCCTTTTTTGACACTCCCAAGGATATTATTTGGTAAATTCACTAGATCATTATGAACCATTACTAAGGGAGTAAAAATTACAGTGTGATTTTATGTTAGGAAATAGATCATGGATAACTTATTGAAGTTTATAAATTTATATATTATATAAATAAATTTCATTTATAAGTTGTCCCTATAATTTTAATGACATACAATTTATTTGTTTAATAGTTTAGGAGTATGAATTCCTAATATTACCTTTATTCTATAATATGGTCAGAATTAAAAATAATTGATTAAACAAACAATGTGAAGGGAAATGTGATGACTTTCCTAATGAGTTGCCTAATGTGATGGGATATATAATCACTTACTTTTTTACCACACTTTATTAGTTGTATCAGGTCATGGATGTAAAACTGAATCTGATGGAGCATCCAAATCCCTTTAATGAATAACAAGATGCAATTAATACCTTCATATAACAAAGGCCTCCAAATTTATGTTGATCATCTAATCCTTTAATCTTGGAACAATGGCTAAAATACATTGAGGATATATTCTCTATCCTTTAATTTTATAAGTAGGAAAAGTTCATACTTGATTCCTATCATGTGGCGGGAGAAACTAATAAATAATGGACATTGATAAAAAAATACAATGCTAGAAGTTTATATTGATGTTATGGAGTGGAACAAATTCTGGAAAATTACTTTTGATAAATATTTATTTCACACTCTATGACTGAAAAGGGAGATCAATTTCTTTATCCTTAAGAAAAAGGATAAAAAATAACTCATAGTGTATGATAATATTATCAAAATACATAATTATAAGCCTACATATGTGTTATTACCCATAAGTAAAAATTATATGACTTATTTCATGGCATCTAACCGAGTCTATGAAAATCTTTAACAATTCATGAAATTGATAGTTTTCACGAAATATCCCATTATACCCTCAAATTAGAACTGAAGATATTCAATTATCAATGGTATCATAAGGATATGAAACAAAAAATAGAGTTTAATTTTGGTGGTGTGATGGGGAAATCCAATAGTTTAAAAAAATTTCAAAATAACACTTGTCAATAGTGTGCAAAGAAGATCCTTGAAATTGCTTGGAGGGGGTGATGAAATTATTTATATGTAGGAAGGAATGGAACAAAGATAGAAATTTTTTGCCATAGAAACCCACCAATATGATGGAATAGATGAATTCTCTAGTCAACCCTCATCTCATTAACCAATGTTTCAATGACAATTAAAAACATAAACTATAAGAGTCAATACACTAACCCATGGGTTCTTATTAAAAACTAATGAGGAAAACCACCAATTCATAGAGAGTAAGGGTGATAATTTTACATCACAATTTTGGAGGTGGATCTCAATAAGTATGTAGTTATAGGTATTCTAGTTATTCATTAAATAAAAGATAATTTACTTTTTAATTTTGGTTCTATATATTATTTTTTATCATGAAAGTTTATTATAATTATTCAAACACCATAAAAAAGAACGGATGTATACCTATTAGTGAAAGAACCAAATGTGTAAATAAAATTATTCCTTGTAAATAAATCCTCCCCTATCAAAACTTTTGTGATAACCTACACAAAAAAAACCTTTGATACTCCCTTTAACAAAATTTAATGATATTCTAGGCATAGATCGACTTTCTTTATATAAAGATAACATAAATTTACAAGAGAGGAAATCACCCTTCACATCACGAATCATGATTTGATTATATAAAAGTTTAATAAGGAATATGAATATCCTTTTTAATAATCATACCAAGAACAGATATTATTTCCCTATGAGAAAGAGTATCTTTCTCAATTGATTGAGACAAAAGAAAATATCATCCTTAAAGACATGCTCATTACGAGGGAATACACTGATGTGTTTCTTGAAGAATTTCGTAGTCTTTCTCCTTTAAGAGAGGTTTAATTTTAAATAATGCTTATACCTAGATCATTTCCAATTTATAATACTCTATATATAATGGATATTCTTAAAATCGAGGAGATGCAGAAACAACTATAGGATAATCTAGGTAAAGGGTTTATATAACCATTTACTTCAATTTGGGGTGCATCAATCCTCTTCATTAAGAAGAAGGATGGGTCAATGCACCATTGCACTGATTAATGTGAGATCAAAAAGACCACGATGAATAAAAAGTATCATCTACCATATATTTATGTCTTATCTGATCATCTATGTGAAGCTCTATATTTATTTATGATATATATTTAGTTAGGATATTATCATGTAAAGATGAACATGGAGGATATCACCAGTACTTATTTTCATAAAATATATGGGCATTATGAGTTCATAGTGATGCCTTTTATACTCACTAATGATCTATAAATCATCATGGGCTTGATTAATAGAGTCTTTAGAGATTACCTTGACTAATTTGTGGTATTAGTTATTATTGATATTCTTATCTACTCTAAAATCAAGGAGGAAAATGAGGATAATTTGAATACTACACTGAGGGCATTATAGAATGAAAAAATGTTTTAATTGTACGATTAATGTGATTTTTGGTTAGATCATATAACATTCCTGTGGAAGATAATCACCAAAAAATAAATATCTATGGATCCTTCATAAACCAATAAAATTTATGTATGGAAAAGAACTAATATCTATGACAAATATCCATAGTTTCTGTGGATTAGATGGGTATTATCAACAATTTTTTGGAAATTTCTTAATATTTTCTATACCCATAGTCAAGAAAACTTATAATAGAGTCACATTTTTCTATAATGAAGAATAAAAACAAAGAATTATAGATCTTAAAAATAGGCTAGTCACTAAACTTGTGCTTACATTACCGAATATTGGTAGAATTTTTGATCTACAGTGATGCATCTAAAAAGGTATTGGGTTGTGTACTCATGAAAATAAAAAAGTGATAACTTATACCTCCCGCCAAATAAATATCCCCAAGAAAAACTACATAACTCATGATCTATAATTGGCTATATTGATCTTAAAATTAAATATTTGGTTACATTATATATAAGGATAGAATTTTGATACATATATAGGGAACATAAAAGGAATAAGTATATATTTACAAAAAATGAGATTAATATGAGACAATAGAGGTGGTTGGAGCTGATTAAGGATTAGGATTTTTCAACCCATTATTATCCTATAAAAGAAAACAAAGTGGAAGATGCTCTAAGTAGAGAGGATCCCACAACTCTATCCATAATGAGGATAGCTAGGGATCCAATAAACATGTACATGCAAAGGATGGATATGGAAATAATAAATTCATTTTAATCATAACTTGACCAAATAACTACCCAACCATCTATACTTGAGCTGATCAAGAAGGGTAAAAAATATGATGAGTTACTACAAAAGGAGGTATTGAATATTCCAGAGTTAACATTGATGAATATGGAGTTATGAGGTTTGGAACATGTGTATGTGTCCCACCAAAACCATTACTGAATAGGTAACTTATGGATGATGTTCATAACTCATCATTATCTATTAATCAAGGAAGCAAAAAATATGTTTGGAGATTTGAAGCAAAATATCTCATGGGATAACATTAAGAGAGAGATTATATAGTTTGTATCTTGATTCTTGGTATACTAAAAAGTCATGGTTGAATGATATAATTCAAAGGGTGTTGTTAAACTATATACCATATGAGTATTGAATTGGTAAAACATGACCATTGATTTCACCATAGGACTCCCCATGATACCTAAAGGAAATGATGAAATCTATGTGGTAGTCGATCACCTTACCAAGTCATCACATTTCATTGTTATCCAAGAATATATCATGTTTTACCAACTCTCTATGATATATAGAAAAGAATTGGTAATACTGCATGGATTTCCACTCTCTATTGCATCTAATCGAGATTTTAAGTTTACCCCAGGGCCTTGTAGAATCATTTACCAATATCTATATATAGAAATGATCTTCAGCACTGCTTATCTCCCTCAAAAATATGTTTAGTCGAAAAGGACCATTCAAACTATGGAGGATATAATGAGATCATGCTAAATTTATTTCCAAGGATGTTGGGATCAACACCTTCTCCTAGAAGAGTTTTGATATAACAACATACTTCATTCCGGCATTCAAACGACATATTATGATGCTCGGTATGGGAAGAGGTGTTAGAATCCAACATGTTATAATGAAGTTGGAGAGTGGGAGCTGATGGGGCATGATTATATCCAAGACATGAAATATAAGTTTCAAAGCATTTAGTGTCATGTGAAATAAACACAAAGTCGACTGAAAATATATGTGGACAATAATTGAAGCGACCGGGTTTTTGAGGTCAGGGATAATGGGTTCCCCAAAATATCTATCTTTATGAAATATATGAGGTTTGGGGAGAAGTTAAATATTATTCTATGATACATCAGCCCCTTTGATATCCTTGATCACATTGGAGTAGTGACCTATCAAATAAAACTCATGCCTACCCTAACTCAAGTACATGAGGTGTTCCATGTATCCCCCTTAAGGAAGTACATACCATAACCATCACATGTACTCATTCCAGAGGTGGTTACATTAGAAAATGACCTTTCACTTGAGGATAAGCTAGTTAATATCTTAGGTCATAGAGAAACTTTTCTATGAAACAAGAAAACTCACTTAGTGAATGTTTTGTACAAGAACAACACATTTGAGGAAGCAATGTAGGAATAGGAAGAGGTGATGAAAAATAAGTACCTTCACATATTTTATTATATGAAATTAATATTTTGAGGTTGAAATTTCTGGAGTGGGGATGAATGTTACAACCCTAAATTTTATAAATAAAATTCCCATTGTGATTGGATTGAACTTAGTATTACGTATTGTGGATATAGAAAACATATTCTCTTCCTTGGTTATTTAAGACAATTATAATTTATTTCATAATTGATTTAAAATTACTTTAAGAATCATAAAAATTGATAATATATTCATTGAATAGTGATACTATGATTAGTTTGTGTATAGGGTTATAATAAAGTCCAATTGATACAGATGAAAGAAGTGATGAACTCAACTAGTAGAAGCATACCCCATGAATCCCATTTATCGGAACTTCAATGAGAGACAGCTTCTTTGGGATTTTACTTTGACCCTGGAAAAATTTTGATTCAATAATTAAATCACGATCAAAACTGGTTTTGGGTGAAGTTCAATCTCATCAAGATAATGCCCTAAACCATGTTTGTCAAACCACTCCAATAGAATCTCACCATCACACATCATACCCTTAGTGTATTCATTGGTGTAATAAAGAGACATATATTTCAACCATAATAGTATGAATATTAATATATTGATTTAAGTAAAATAATGTTTATATTTATTCTTTATTATTTTAACTTTATAAGTGATTAAATAATGAAGTTGTTAAAAATAAAATTTCAATATAATAAAAACCGAAATTTTATATTTGGGTAATATGTAATTAAAATTAAGATATTCCCTTTGATAAATTATTTAATTTTTAAAATAAATTATTTTTTAAAAAATAATTATTAAATATTATATATTAAATATAAAGGACAGTAAAATTTTATGAACTGAAAATGTAATTTTTATAAAGGTCAAAAAATGTTATTATAAAAAATAAAAGTATTTTCAATAAATAGGGATTCTGAATTAAAAGAATAATTTCTCAAATTTAGAGATTTATTTAGATAAAATTATTCTTATTTCATCAATATGTACATTGAAATTATTCAATATTTAATTTTTCATAATTTTCTTAGATAGTCAAATTTTGTTGTAAAAATTAAATATGGCTTAGATATATGTTAGGTATTATGACATAATAAGGACTGAATAATTATGTAATAGATTCCAAAAAATGTATCCACTAAAAACTATATATTTCCCCTTTAGAATAATGTGTTTTTAAGGTTATTTAATTAATTTTATAAAGCCTTTATGAATCCTATAAAACTTATATTATATTTTATTGATTTAAAATCATTTATTTAAAGGAATGGATCATTTCAACAACACCAAGGGTATTATTTTAATTTCATTAATTCATGTCCTTTTAAAATAATTAAACATAAATTATTTTGACTAAAACCATAGGAGAAAACTAGGTATTTTTTTTTGTTTTTATTACTTTATTATATATAGTACAAAACCTATGTTTATAAAATAATAATGAACTTCCAGTACTTTTACTATATAAACCCACCCAACATCCAATTACTCTTTTCTAGAAAAACCTTGGAGAACATCCTTACTCTAACCTTCCCACTCTGTTGTCCTTTTATGTTTCCACCAAGCTCTTAAAAAGCTCCTCCCAATCTTTTTGAATAACCCTCTCTAGGAATGGGATCAACTCCTTTACCTATTTATTCAATCATATTCTTAATATTATTACATTTATTTCCAATTAATAATGTTGGAATATTATTTTTTTAACATCCATATAACTATCCATTTGATTTCCAAATTATTATATTCTCATTTTCTCTCATTAAACCATTTTAGGAATCATTTAGATCGGTCGTTATGCTGCCAAAATTTTACAAAAAATTTCCATTCTAAGCATTTTCATAGTGAATACTCATACCCATTCCCACTCCAGTGTATTAACATAGAAATAAGTGCCCTTATTTTATTGGTTTCATCAATTTTTCTATTTGACACTTCTTAGATATGTAATTAATTGTTATGATATATGAACCTATATTTAATGATCTATGTGGCACACTTATGCATGAAGATGATATAAAACCAATGGGTGGTCCTAAAATTATATATCACTCCAATGCATTGAGTAATGTTTTAGTCTCATGATATGTCATGTATTAGATTAGGGAGTGATCCTAATCTATTATAGGACTTTTTAAAACATGTTATGATGTCTTGGTTGTTATCTTTAACCTATGTATATGATTAATTGTTTTAATTTGATGGAATAATCCCATGTGGCCTTTATATTATCATCATGCTTGAATGCTAATGTTTATGATTCTCATTCCATTAATTCCACACTGGTATTATTATTTAATGACATGTTATACTTACATCATTTTGTTATTTTTTTTATTCCCTTAATAGGCTTTATAGATCACCCATTTTTTATGAATATACCCATCCTATACCATGTAACTTTTAGCAATATGGAATATTATGAGCATGTTAATTATGTTTTCAATAATATTGATATACCTGAGTTTAATGCTTTTATTTAATGTACATAATTTCCAAAATACACTAGACCACTTGATCATTTGGATTTTATTAAGTGTATTTTTATTTATTAAATCATCAGTTAAAGTGTATTGATTATATGGGTTTTCATACTTTGTATATTGTTTCTCATTTTAAAAAGTGCTTATAATAGTATTCAAATATTGCTCATACTCCTTACTAATAGAAAATATATTAAATGTTTTATATAAATTATACCATAATGTTTTCATCAAAATATCTAAAGATTCTATTCATTAAGTACATAATGATTACAAGATAATTTCCATGTTTTAAGGGCATAATTATGAACTCATAGTGTCCATATCACATGATAAAGATAGTCTTGTGAATATCTTCCTTATTCACCTTTAATTGGTGATATCCCCACCGAAGTTCCATCTTAGAGAAATACTGGCCTCCATATAGTTGATCAAACATGTCATCTATATGTTACATGGTATACTATTTTTTATTAGTAAATTTTTGAGTTCATGGTAATCAATATAGAGGAACAATGAACCATCCATCTTTTTGATAAAGTAGACTGGTACACCACATGGTGAAGCACTTTGGTATATAAACCCCTTTTCCTAATTCACTTATTACTACTTAATTATATATTATAACTCAATGTGGTCCATCCTATAATGAGTATTTGATATGTTCAGATATCTGGGTATAAGTCCAATTGAGAACTCAATCTCTCAGATAAAACAAAGACTAGGAAACTCTTTATGGAACACATTATTATAATCCATAAAAAATTTAATGTATTATATAATGATTCTCTATTTTTATTAAATCACTTTAGATAGATATTATTTATCATGATCAAAAAATATTCCCACTTTAGAAGAAGATTCCTTGGGATATTCTTCCTCCTCCTTACACATATATATAATTAGAGGATGACTCAGAATGTGAAGAGTGATTTCCCTTTCCTAATAGTTGATGTCATATTTATATAAATACATCTAATAAATTCTAAAAAAATAATAAAAATTCACTAAAGGAAGTATAATAATATTTATTCAGAGGTTCAGTCCACAAAAATTCACTAGGGGGGATTTATATTCTTATGATTCAATAATTTCTCCATTTTCTATTCATATAGAAAACCCAACCCCCATGTTTTGAGGTGGTAGTTTAATAGTTTTACTAAACATGAAATATAAGGAAGGATACATTGAACTATAATAATATGGGATATTCTAAGATCATGAATGGATAATGAGAAAAAATTCACTATTTTATTCTAATTCTAGTCATTCACAATAACACAAAACAAACTCATGGATTAGAATACTCTAACTAATAAACATCTAAAAGGAAAACTATCAAATTAGAAGGAATTAATTATAAATGAAAATTATATCCTAAATTATAAGTCTCTAGGTTTTTTATAAGTTATCCATTTTAATATTTTCTATTTTGTTTTTTATCATTAAAATCTATTCAAGTATTTCATAATGGTTCATAAAGAGTTTGTGAGTTTTCTAAATCCTATCACCATAGACTATCAAAAATAGGTGTGAATAAAGGCCTATTTTTTATACCAGGTGATATTAGAGTCAATTATCCATGATTAATTTTTAGTATTATTACTCCTAGTTAAAACTATTACATAAACACATCCACTTTTAGTATCCTAATAGGGATACGGTTCCTTAAAAATCACTTTCCTTACACATCACAAAAAATCTAGGATATTTTACATTAATTATACATATACCATGGGTTATTAATAATATATTATTGTTCTAATCCCCCTAAATTAATTTAATATAATTTTATACCTTCTATATAGAACCAATATCTTCTCAAAAAATATTACAATATTTTAAATGTAAATATATATTAAATAAAACCAAGGATGGAAAGTTAGTGTATATTTTAAATACATGGTTCATAAAAAACAAAATGAAACTAAAATAAAACTTATTTATTTTAGACCCCATAATGTTCTCTTAAATCTTTTT
This sequence comes from Viscum album, assembly GCA_963277665.1. Taxonomy (NCBI): domain Eukaryota; kingdom Viridiplantae; phylum Streptophyta; class Magnoliopsida; order Santalales; family Viscaceae; genus Viscum; species Viscum album. The sequence goes on along the minus strand of OY728166.1, from coordinate 902,885,049 downwards.
AAGCTCCTAAAACTACATAGTTTAACATGGGGAATAAATAAATGAAAGGGGTGAGATATACAACCTAGTAATGGAAAAAACATTTTAATGAAGAATAACATGTGAGTTAGAATGAATAAAATGATATCATAATTCACAAGTCTTAGGACTAGTCACATAAAGTCATAACATAAAGATACATAGATTCATAAGATCTTAGAAACATAGGAATATGACATCAATATTTAACATGACATTAAATTAAGTCATAACTATATTCCAAGGCAGCATCACATGGTCGATAAAATTCCCATAATGGATTAATTTTAATCACTAATCCCATAAAATATATATCATGAGAAAAAAAGTTAACCAATTAATTGGAGGACTATTTGGGCGCACCCATCATAACATGTAAATTCTTATGTGTGGAATAGAAGGAAATCAATATTACGATATAAAAATTATGCATGGAAAAAAATGGGATGTATTAGAGAATATAATATTAACCTATAAAAGAAATAGATAATAAGATTTGTATATATATTATAGAAATATATACATAATTTAGAATAATTTTTAACATAATAGAGAGATAAAATGTTATTTAGAGAGAGAAATATTATTACCCAATGAAAAAAGTTTGTTCATAGAAATCTATTATCCCGTGTTCTAGAGTCATTCTACACTTTCACTTAACATCATGGATAATAAAATTAGATTAATTCATTCACTCAATAATAATATTATCCATTGATGAATGATTTTTTATAATGTTATTGTTTTCATTTATAATAATTTTAATGAGATATAATTATTAATGTTTTTATTCTAAGAGTGTTATTTTTATGGTTCCATGGTTGGATCTCTAACGGATAATTATTTAATTTCTTATTAAATGGGACTAAAACTCCAAAAGTGGGAAAAATGGTATTCATGAACTTTTATAAATTTAAATTTTCCCACGTATCAATTAGGGTTATAACATAGGGACAAATCATTGAGTAAAAAATTTAATGTTATGTGGTTAGTTCTTTTAGGTGGTTTTACCAGCTGCCACAATCTAGATTCATCATAACTAATATTATGGACATATATTCAATATATTACCTAAAATAGGTAATATTATATTTATTATAATTTTATTTAACCATAATAACAACTTCATGACCAGCCTTGGAGGTAGTAATAGAAAACAAAGTGTGTTCTTCATGGAGGCGGTGAACTAAAATTATTATAAATAGCACATTAAGTTTAAAAAATAAAGAAGGGAGGGAATAATGTGGATACTCCATAATAAGAATAAAATAATAGTATATTATAGATAATGATTTTAATATTTTTAAGTTTATGGAGTACATATTTGAGTGGTTGATGAAGAATGAAATTGAAAGAGATTTATCGAGAATCTTACCAATTCCTTTAGTTGACTCCTATTAAGTTACCCATTAAGTATCCTTGAAATGTTATTTGGATGAGAATATCAGTTACATGTGGGATAGGTTGGGGAATATATTTAGGATTAATTTTGGATATCCCCAAGGCTTAAAATGTGTGAGAAGAAGGAGTGTTGATGGGTGGTATTTATAAGGATAAGAGAGGGGTGCTTTTTGAATATTATAATCATTAGTTTATTATTTTGACTCAAAAATACAAATATTATTGTGTATTTAAACAATATATTGTAAATAGTTAATGTGAGTTTTAAATAATGGGTTATTACATAAACTATGACTAGAAAATTCATGTTTTTATCTTATATTATTAAATAATATATTTTAATATATTAAACTATCCACAAAAAATAAACTATTTTTGAAAAATACCTAAAATAATACTAATCATTTTTCTATGTTTAGTTTGAAAAAATTAAATCCAGTTTGTGAAAATAATGTTCTAAATATGATAAATTTAATTTTAAATAGAATCTAATGAAATTAAAAAATATCAATGTCAATATTATGATAAATTGTATGAGCCTTGGGAATATTAAATAAGGTCATATAAAATTGTATTATCATTATAATAAAAAATAATATTAATTTATAAGACCATTTTATTAAAATATACTATGTTTTAATTCATTTTATTTTTTATAAAAATGAAAATAAAACATATATGTTTTACAAAATTATGAACACTTATTTTTTCATTTTTGAAACGTTTATTTACTTGTATCATAATAAAATTCCACCATATTCTCATTTAATAAGATGACTAAATATTATTTTAAACTTACATGGGTGAGGTTACTATTATAATGGTTATGTTACTTTTCCCAACAGTCAGATTAATATTCCAACAGTCATGTTACTATTTCAGTGGTCAGATTTCTATTCCATCAGTCAGATTTGTGACAATAATATGAGTTCCATAATTCTTATAAATACCTCAAATTTCATTGATTCTTCATTAAATTATATTTTACTCTTATGTTTATATATATTTTATTTTTAAAAATGAAAATTGGATAACTAAAATTCTTATTCATTTTACAATGTTGTTCATGAGTGCGATAATTCTGGTTGAATGAGGTGATATAAATTTTCATATTTTAGTTATATTTTTTCCTAATTTTTATAAAATTTTATCACATTAAATTATTGATTCCACTTTTATTATCTAAATTTAATTTTAAAATTATTATTATAAAATGAATTTGGTTTTATCATGAGGCGCATTTGAATAATACAATATTATATTAATAAATAAGACACAATCATATATTTAGAAGGGAAATTTCAATTAGTAAAATTTCACATCATTAAATTGATGTTTTTAATATCTTGATATTGTTGTTATATAGATACATCAGCCCGGTTTCTTTAGTTTTTAATTTTCTTTTGGGTTTATTGGGCATGTTTTTCACCCTTTACTTTTTGGTTATTCAATTAATGCATATTTATGGATCATAGTATGTCAAAAGAATTTTTATATATTCTTCCTATTTATTTTAATGGTATTTTAGTATTTTTATTCAATAAATATATTAATAATTCTGTGCTAAAACATTAGGCTATGACCCACCATATTTTTTTGACATGCCTACATGGTGAAATTCACCAGTTGTTGGCTAGTTGGAGGTTTGCTTGGGATGGGACACTCAGCATGCTACCAGTCTAGGTGGGTCCATGATGGGGTGAGTTATGTAAAAATAAATTAAAGATATATCAACTATAAAATAAATGAGAACATTAAATCTTTGTCTATAAAATATCAATTTCACTAATATTTTTTCCATGAAATGTGTAGGTTCCAATTCTAAATCCCAAAAAAATCATGAGTAAAATAATATATGAGAAAATCACCAGTACGTAAAGGATGTATTTATAAAATATAGTGGTAAATTGTTTTCTAAAAAAGTTGATTAAATGAAGGTCTATGGTATTGAAAAATAGGAAACTAAAAAATCATCCCATATTACTGTTAATGGAATGAAAACAAGGTTCATTTTTCATCATTGGTCTAGTTGAAGGTTGGGACATAATTCTGTTGATTTTTAAGAAAATAAGTAAATCATTGGAAGATAAAGAAGTCCTGTATCTAGGGGGAAATATATAATGTTAAGATAAACTAATTGGAATTAGGTAAAATATAAAAAATATGGGAAAGAATATTTTCACCAAGAACTAGTTTCAATATTTGTATAATTTACAATGAAATTGAAATAAAAGTGATCACAATGTTGAAGAGTGTTAGTATAAATCAACCAAGAATGTATAATAAGATTTCAAAGTAATAATCCCATAAAATCTGGTTTAAAATAAAACAAATAAAAATAGAGAGCCTTCTATGGGCCGTTAGAAAACAAAAAATTCTAAAAAAATATATATCGAAGAATATTGTTAAATTTGTTACACCAAAGAGATAACTCTTTTATTATACTAGGAAAATCCACATTGTCACATAAATAGATAATTTTAAATTTATTTTTCATTTAATTTCCATTCTTTCTTTGTTTTAGGGTTTTCCCATGCATTTTGGTGGAAGTGGTGCATTTTTGAAGTTTGGGCCAACTCGTGAGCCTATTTCCAGATTTAATAATAATGTTTGATTACTTTATAAATCATTTATTTTTTCAAAATTTTTCATCCATTCCAATTCCTGAATGGCCTCCACTGACCTAGTAACACTACCATTTCAATTTGGACTCTTTATGAAACCATAAGAATGGAGGATTTGGGTTTTTATTAAGGAATTGGGTTATCCTAGAAGCCTATTTCCAGATTTTAAAAAATTGTTTATTTAATAAATTATTCAGTGTTTATTATTTTTTGGTGATTACACATGTCATCCAAGACTAATAAACCAATACATGCGCACATTATCTTTTCCCCCACTATTTGGAGCTCTTATTCATCATGAATTGGGGAAGAACTTCATAGGGTTTCTCAAATCGTCTAGATTTGACGAGGTAACTGTAAAGACCCATAAAATTCAAGGGAAATTTTTTCTTAATTTTCTTTGGAATTTTACAAGAACGCGGTTTCAGACGGCACTTGATTCTGAGGCCCGGTGTGCCCGGAATTTCTATCCGAAGTTTAGCTCGGGTACGTTCAGTGAACGAACGAGCGGGAATTTATAACTTTTGAACCAGTGCCCGGAATCGAATTCTGAGGGCACCGATGGAACCGCAGTGCCGGTAATTTCTTAGGAACTCCTGTTTCGGAGTTGCGTTTACACGAGGGGAGTTATTAATTTTTGTGGTAGTTGAAAATAAAAATTTAACAATTTTTATTTTTCCCACTTGGTAGTTTTATCCTAAGTAAGGATGTTGGGGGTGGGACCCACTTGTGATAACCAACCTTGAGAGGATAAGGTAGGGTGGGACCCACACGAGCCCAACCCCTCACTTTCCTAACCCCTATAAACCCCACATTTAAGTTTTTCTAACTTATCTCCTCATTAATTTTATAACATCTTATGTTATAACTTAAGTGAGTTAAATGTGGGTTTTGAATTTTCAAACTCTTGAAATTCAAAAACCTATGTTGGGTTAATAAAATAAGTGGGAGGATTATTTTATTTTGGGGTTAGTTTTTCTTGTGGTGGAGACTTGGGAGGAAAGGGCTAAGGGTTTGAGGAAGTCTTCTTCTTCTTCAACTTCGACGAAGAACGTGAAGAACATCTCAGACTCCGACGAAGAACACAGTCCTTAGCAAAGAACATCTCCGTCGAAGAACGTGAAGAACTTCTCCAACGACGTTTCCTCTTCGGACGCACCTCGACGACAATGGAATCGGGTAGCGAGCGACGACGGCTTCACCTTCCCTTGAGTCGGACGAACGCCAACGTCCCCCTTCGACATCGTCATCCTCGCGATGCCATACCGCGACGAACCTCGAACGACGACGCCTCCTTCCGATCGGCTTATACCCAAGGTAGGGGTTTTATTTATTTTATTTGTTCGTGAATACCAACTTGACAAACTTTGTGGATTTAAACCATTTGTTATCGAATAACGTGAGGGGGTCGGACCTCACAAACACGGCCGACCCTCCTATTTATTTTCCGTGTTGGTTCCTTGTGGTTGGTACGGGAGAATGTGGTGTCGTCGCACCACACGGATTCATGCGGAAGGAAATGCGAGGCGCAGTCGTGCCGCGCCGTGGAAAGAAGTTTAAGAACGTGACGCTGTCGCGCCGCGTCGAAGAAAATCGAAGGCGTCGCGGCCGGAGCGGGGCCGCGGCCGGTTCCGGGCCACGGCGGAGCAAGGTGACCGGCGGCCGGACCGGACCGCCGGTGTCAGAACTGGAAGGGGACCGGCCACCGCCAGTCCCATTGAGAAGGAGCCGGCCGGCCAGGTCGGGCCGGCTGGAAAGGGGAGGAGCTGGGGGAATTAAATTCCCCCGGCTGGCTTCAAACGGCCCCCCATAAATGGGGGGGCTACGGTTACTCAAGGGGGGAAGGCGCCCCCCCTTTTTCCAACAGCTCGGCTGAAGGCCGAGCTGGCAGCGCGCTGTGCCCAGCCGAACCGGCGCTTGGCCGGTCTGCCAGGCCGGGCCGCGCACAGCCGGCCGGGCCGCGCTGGGCCGGGCCGCGCCGCACCGCGCCGGGTCAGGCTATGTCAGGCCGGGCTGTGCCGAGCCGGGCCGGGCCGCGTTGGTCCGGGCCGACCCGGTTCGGGCCGACCAGGGTGTCGCGGGCCGGGTCGGTCCGGGCCCGAAACCCCCGTTTTCGGACTGATTGGGTTCAATTGCCCATAACTCGGGCTACAGACCTCCGATCGACGCGCCGTCAGCGGCGACACGATCCTTAGAACGAGACGGTCGTTTAGAAATATCGCACTCATGTTTTTGGAATACTTGGAGTTCGTCCGGGTTGGTTCGTACACGAATCCAACGGGGCCCTCGGAGCGGAAACGCTCATATCTTGAGCTACTGACGTCCGATTAACGTGTCGTCGACTTTGTTGGTTTCCTCTTAGGGATACGGATCTTTTGGCATACTCCGACCGAGGTTTGGACGGAGGTGGATTATGGTCAGGTTAGTTTTTCCTTAAAAACCAACCGGGCCCCTGGGACAGAAAAGCCAATAACTCTCAGACCGGGCGTCTGATTGACGCGCCGTCTGCGGCGTTGAGTTCCTGTTGATGATACGGAACTTTTGGATACATCAACTCTGGACTATGTGTCAGTTGATGTATCAGCCTCTCGGCTCGTGGAGCGGACCCTCCCGAATGAGCTTGTTGTGTGCGGAAACCCTAGAGCGGGCTGCGACTGCTACTGTAACGACGACTGTACAGAGATCCTCAGTGGATTCGACGACGACGACTACAGCACTCATCGATCCTATGTGGATCAGTGCTACCGATCCTGTGTGGGTCCGATCCTTTGTGGGTCATTGCTCAGCGGTTTTGTGTGAGCTAGCGCCTACAGATCCTGGGTGGGTCCGATCCTGTGTGGGTCTTTGCGGGGGTTAGTTTCCTACCGATCCTGTGTGGGTATTTGCGTGGGTAAGTACCTATCGATCCTTTGTGGGTCCGACGACTTAGATGGATCAGTGATCATCTCTATCGTCTTCGAAGAAGTATTCCTGTGTGAGCTGAATCATGTTTTCTTTCCTGTGTGGATTATGTTGTGCTATCCTATGTGGATTACGTTTTTCTTTTCTATGTGGAATACGTATACTTTCCTGTGTGGACTGGGTTGTTCTTGGGCTTGGAGGTTAGAGCGTATTGGAATTTATGACTTAGGTATATGTATGGGCATATACCTAAGCAGTGTCGGTTGTTACTTCGTGATTGTATCTTTCCTTTGGTGTTTATCCTTTGTGGATTTTGGGAGACCTTCGGGGGTCTCGGGGTCCCTACTGAGTAGCTTATACTCACCCCTGCACGGGCTATGCCCGCACTACGTTGTGTTGGTTGCAGACGACGGACAGTGTTGATCGTGGTTGAGGCTTGCAGAGCAGGACGGTACCTGGAGGTGGACCACTGGGCAGGATGTACTCGGAGCAGAAGGCGGGACCCGAGGAGCTGTAGAGCTATTTGTACCCACCCTTCAGGTGGGATTTCCAGTGGACATCTCGGCGTAGCTGCTTTTACTTTTCAGTTTCTGTTTTCCCTTTCGAGTTGTACTTTACTTTCAGTTTGGGTTTGTATACTGGCCCACTTACTTTCCACACTTACAGTTGTACTCTGTTTTTACTTAGTGTATACTTTTCCTCTTGCTTACTCTGTGGTGCTTTTTTACTATACAAAGGCAATGCCTTCCCTTTTTACCGGGATTTACGCCTTGGTGCTAGTCGCCAGCCCCTGGCCTATGGAAGACGGTCTTGGGGTAGTCACAGCACGGGCCCCGAGGACGGGTTGTGACAGTAACATCTTTCCACCATAAATCTTTAAATTATTACTCTTTTCCCCCATTTCCAGGAAGTATCTTCTCATTTTCATGAAGTAAAAAATGTAAATAGAGTAGGGTTTATAACCTAGGGTTTATCCTTTGGTTTTCTCCATCAATTCTTGTGGTTTTAGGTTTGATCTAGATCCCTCTTGGTGCAGTGGTGGTGCGATTTGATTTTCACACAAAGATTTAAGGGTTCTCCTAAATTTGGTAGGTGATTCCATGTGTATGAAATTTATGTGAATTTTTTTTCCTGTTTTTATGATATTTTAATTTTTATTTTATTTGATTGTTTCTTTAAAAATTATTTTAGTGGTGTTTGTAATGAAAATGAATTTTTAATGTCAATTTTAGGTAAAATTGGGGGGTTTTAAAGGAAGACTCTTTTTGGTTCATTTGGGTCTACTTTATCACTAGTTATTTGATTTTATTGGGATGTATTAGGGCTGAAAATACTTTTTTTAATGTTTATCCCCTTTGGTTGTTGCCGCAAAAGTTGTTTTTAATGGTGTTTTTGGAACTTATGAACTTTATGTTCCTTGTTTGTTTAAAAATACAATTTTATAAAGATAAAATTTCTTGATTTGTATGGGGATGCCCTAAGATTAATTTTTTTGGTTTCATTGAAATTTATTGGGATTACTTTTCTTTTTAGGTAACTTACATTTGTTCACATAGTGTTCAATGTGAGGTTTTCAGGGAGTTTTGGGTGAAAAACAATGCGGGTTTCTGAGAAATTGTTTTATGAAAAATAAAAGTGTTTTGTTGTGTTTTTTAAATTTTATAAAGTGTTAATAGATACTTTATTTTTTTAATTGACCATTATTGGTTTTTTATATGAAAATGTATGTGTGATAAATGTTGAATTTGTTTTATCACAAAGGGGGAAGCCTGGGTACCTAGGTAGGGCGGATATGTACTAGTATGGCTAGTGAACCAGGTGGGTTTTGCCCATGTTTCACTTAGAATTTGGATAACGGAAACTATAACTAAACTATATGTATGATTATTTGGTACCACTAGTTTATGGTCATGTTCTCTACTAGTGGCTCATGCATGAGAACGAATTTCTACTCTAGTTAATTTACACCGAGGTACGCGGTATAAGGGGCCCGAGACTATCTAGTGCCCAGGGGTGTTCCCGATTTTGTTTCTCATTGGATTTTTTTTATTTTACCTTGTATTAGGATGTTTTTGGAAGTATATTATAGTATAAAACATGACTATTTTAATGTTTTAACATTCTGAATGTTTTATCTTGAAAACTATTTTCAATTGAAAGTTACATTTCTTGGAATTTGTCACGCTTTTCTTTGCATATTAAAACTACTTGCTTTTCACCTTGTATTGCACAAAATTTGGAATCATTGGGTGATATCCTATTAGGATTACCCTCAGAACCTAATTAAACCCCTTGGGTGTACGTAGACTTTATTATACTTGACTCATGTAAAGGAAAGGCTTTGGGTGATGGCGGTTTGGGGTGTTAGTTTTCATACTTGGTGCGGAGTTGTGGAGATGGCTTGTGGGCGATGAACCCTTATCATGCGGAGTCCTTAGGGATGTTTTTATGGTGTGTTTTTTTCTTTGTACCTCTTGTATTGTGTTTTAACAGATGTATTCAGTTATGGATTTTTGTATAAACCTCGTTTTGTATGAATTTTTCAGATTTAGTTTACCAAATGTTTTTTATGTTTTATGTATACATATTCGAGTAAATCGTTCCCAAACCAAGGTAAATGATACTCGGGAACTTGTTCCAGACCTTAGAGATAGGGAACACCCTTTGGGCCTTGCCAAAAGCTGGGTTTGGTGCCGGTATTGGTGGAAACCAGATTCAGTTTGTGAAAAAATGGTATTAGAGGCAGTTAATGTTTTTCGATTATATTACTGTTTTGGGATGAGTCAGGATAGATAGGGGATAGGATTTATGGGGATTGGGATTTTGGTTTTGAGTAGGTTCCTTGGCCTATACCTCTCATAGAATACCTTGAGTCACCAGGGGATGTTTGAATTGTCTGATTGACTTCACTTCCAGGTGAGATGTGTGGGCTGCAGACCACACGTGGACATCGGGCGGGGGTGGAGTAGTTGTTTCTTTTATTATTGTAATGTGTGTAGATTATTTATATTTTATTTATCTGATTAAAATTTTCATAATTGTGGTATTGATTATTGTTTGGTTATTGTTGTATTTTTTAGCAACATGCGTCTCAGAAAGCTCCCACGCACCCATGGGAGGAAGCCGAAGAGAGTTCCCCCACACCGATTGATTAGAGGCTAGTCGAGGTTGTGGTCTCAGCTGTCCAAGATCTGGGATAGGGAATTAATCATGTTCCTATATCTATTAGGGAATAAGAGACGGGTCTTAGAAAATATAAATCATAAGATTTTCTGAAAAACAAAGCCTCCTACCTTCCAAGGTAGCTCAAAACCCCAGGAAGAAGAGGAATGGATTGAGAAGGTCAAGAACATGTTTGAGTTACTAGAAACACCTTAGGAGCTCAGGGTGAAGTGTGCCTCCTTTCTGTTGGAGGGTCCCATCCATAAGTGGTGGATATCAGTGCTTCAGATTGGGAAGAATGAGCAGATGCGCTGGGGAGATTTCAAGGCCTTATTCAATGAACATTACTTCCCAAAGGTTTTGGCATATACTAGGTCCTGAGAGTTCATGGACCTTGTTTATGGGAACCTTTCATTGATGGAGTATGCCAACAGTTTCATGGATTTGGTTCTTTATGCCCCATAAATTTTCTCGAATGAACAATTTAAGGCCTAGAGGACAGAGAAATTCTTGCGACCAAAGATATACTCCCAGGTCTTCTTGTTCAAGATGAGGACCTACACTAAGGTCGTTGATGGGGTGTGTATGGTGGAGATTGATTATAAAGGTAGGGCTGGTTTTTATAGAACTATTTAGTAGTGGGAAATGGAAACTCTTCAAAGAAGAAGAGGAAGTGGTAGGATCAAGAAAAGAAGGGAGGTGGAAGTTTAGGCCACTCTTCCGGGCATTTTTCATATGGGGATTCTGATGTGAGATCGGTCATGTTCCACCAGTGTTGGAAATTGGGTCACATCCGACCAGCATGCCCACTTCCAATGAAGCCTTGTTGTCATTATTGAGGTATGGGTCATCTGTAGTGCTTTTGCGGGGTGGCATGTCCACTTATGAGTGGGGAAGGTTCAGTGGATTCAAGAGAAGTTCCATCACAGTCAGATCCATTTAGGAAGGGAGGATCTCATTTTGGTGTTCGTGGTAGTAGGGATGGGATATCTTCTAGGCAGATCCAGTTCAGGGCATAGACATAGTTTAATGGTCATCTCCAGGGAGAGACCAAATATCTCCATACAGTGGAACAAGAACCAACAAAATCAGAGGTGGGACAATCGACAGTTCCAGGTACCATTTTGATCGCATCTTCTATAGATGCTACTCTTTTTGATACCGGTGCATTTATTTCACTAATTTATGACCATTTTGTGGACACATTTAATTTTCCAACCGATTTATTGTCTTTTCCAATGGATTTGGTGACACCATTGGGAAAGAAGGAGCAAGGTCTCAGGTGCCCCTCGTGTGCACTTTTCATGTCAGGGGTTGATATGTAGTGGGACCTCTTGGTCCTAGATATGGAACTATTTGACATAATACTCGGCATGGATTGTCTAGTACACTTCCAAGCACACATTGATTTCTATAGGTGGTGTGTGAGTTTCACAACACCAGATGGGAGTCGTCATGTTTTTCATGGAGAATGGGATCCTCGGTCGGGTCACGCAGGACCTCCACTCCCAGAGTTGGGAAGTCATATCTTCCAGTTGTCATCACTTGCGCTAGAGGATTATGGTATTTCCCCTAAGGGTTCACTGGTTCATGTAGTGAATAAGTTTCTGAAGGTATGCTCAGATTATATTTAAGGTTTTCCCCTGGAGTGAGATGTGGAGTTTTTGATTGATCTGGCACCAGAAACATGACCGATATCTATTCCCTCTTATCGCATGTCCCCCGCTGAGATTAGTAAATTAAATATACCTTTGTATGACTTATAATCCAAAGGATTCATTCACCCAAGCATCTCTCCCTTATCTACTCTTGTGTTGTTCACGAAAAAGGCTGATGGATCCCTTTGGTTGTGCATTAACTACCAGAAGCTGAATAAGGTAATAATTAAGAACAAATGTCCTTTTCCCAAAATAGATGATTTTTTTGATCAGTTTAAGGGGGAAAATTGGTTCTCAAATATAGACTTCTAATCAGGCTATCATCAACTCAGGGTGAAGGAGTCAGATATCCGAAAAATAGCCTTCCGAAGTAGGTACGACCACTTTTATTACATGGTCATCCCCTTCAGATTGACCAATACTCTAGTGGTATTTATGGCACTCATGAATAGGTTATTCCACCTGTATCTTGATTCCTATATTTTTGTTTTCTTGTATGACATTCTGGTATACTCTGGCTCTGAGGGGGAACACCAACGTCACTTGAGGATCGTTTTGGGCACTTTTCAGTATCACCGCCTCTATGCAAAACTGTCAAAGTGCACTTTCTGGATCAGGGCTGTGAAATTTCTGGGGCATGTGATCTCAGAGCATGGGGGGTTTAGTGGACCCTGAGAAGATGAGTGCAGTCATGTCATGGTAGAAACCGAATAATGTGTTTGAGATCAGAAGTTTTCTTGGAATGTCTAGTTATTACATGCGAATTGTTCAGGATTTTTCTCAGCTTGCTTCACTGATGATCATGCTCACCCAGAAAGGGGTGAAGTTTGTATGGGGGCCAGAATGTTAGGAATAATTTGAGGATCTAAATCCATAATTGGCCCTGCCTTCTCAGTTAAAATCCATCCATGATGTCTTCCATGTCTCCCAGTTGATGAAATACAAACCAGATTCATCCCATGTACTGAATTGGGAGGAGTTGGATATAGAGCTTGGTTTATCTGTTGTTGATAGGTCGGTGAGAATAGTGGACTTCCAAGAAAATGTGATTCAATAAAATTCTAATCCGTTGGTCCAGGTTATTTTTGAGCATGGGAATGATACACATGAGACATGGGAGAGGAAGTCATGGGTTGAGGAAGAGTACCCATTCCTGTTTTCTGATAAATATTCTGGTTGAACTTCTGAAACAGAAAGTTTTTATGATGGGAAGAATTGTCACATACATAACTTATTTTAAAGTTATTTTTAATTTAATTTCTATTCTTGATTTTTTTGGTGGCTTCTTATGTATTTTGGGGTAAGTGGTTTGTTTTCAAAATTTGGGCCAAACCGTGAGCCCATTTCTAGATTTAAAAATAAATTTTGTTTCTTTTATAACTCCTTTATTTTTTAACATTTTCATCCATTACAATTCCTAAATGGCCTCCCCTGACCTATTAATACAACTATTTTTATTTGGACCCTTTAGGAATCCATAATAATGGTGTATTTGGGTTTTTATTTATGGAATTGGGCCATCCCGGAAGCCCATTTCTAGTTTAAAAAAGAAATTGATTATTTAATAACTTATTCAATGTTTATTATTTTTTGGTGATTCCAAGTGTAACCCAATACCATTGATCCCATATACATTCCCATTATCTTTCCAAACTCTTTATATATCGTATGAATCATGGATTAGGGAAGAACTTCATAGGGTTTCTCAAATCATCCAGATTTGAAGATATTACTTCTTTCCTTCATAACTCTTTCAATTATTACTCTTTTTATCCCCTTTCCATGAAGTATCTGTTAATTTACTAGAAGTACCAAATGTAAATAGGTCATGGTTTCTAACCTAAGGTATAACCTTGGGTATTATTGGTCAATTATTTTGGTTTTAGGTTTGATCTAGGCCCCTCTTGTTGCAATGGTGGTGCAATTAGATTTTCGCACAAAGATTCAAGGGTTCTCCTTAATATTGTAGTTGATTACAAGTGTATGAAAATTATTTGAATTGGATTACTATTTTTATGATATTTTCATGATCATTTCATTTTATTGTTTCTTCAAAAATTAGTTTTAGTGGTTTTGGTAATACAAATGAATTTTTAATGCCAATTTTATGTGAAATTGGGGGGTTTTCAAGGAAGTCTCTTGTTGGTTCATTTGGGGCTTCCCTCTTGATACTTATTTGATTTTATTGGGATTTATTAGGGATTAAAGTACTATTTTTAATGTTTTTTCCCTTTGTTTTTTGCTGCAAAATTCGGTTTTAATGGTGTTTGTGGAACTTGTGAACTTTAAGTGCCATGTTTGCTTAAAAATTGAAGGTTTACAAAGATAAAATTTCTTGGTTCCCATGGGGATGACCTAAAATTGATTTTTTGTTTTCATTGAAATTTATTGGGATTACTTTTCTATTTTGGTAACATATCGGTGTTCACATAGTGTGAAAAGAGGGTTTTTCCAGGGATTTTTGGGTGCAAAATAATGCGGGTTTTTGAGAAATTGTTTTATGGAAAATCAAAGTGTTTTGTTGTGTGTTTAAAATGATATAAAGTGTGTATAGCTATTGTATTGTTTTTAATTGACCATTATTGGTGTTTTTATATTAAAATGTATGTATGCAGAATGATGAATTTTTTTGAGCACAAAGGGGGAATCTCGGGTACCTAGGTGGGGCGGATATGTACTAGTACGACTAGTGAACCAGATGGGTTATGTCCTAGTTTCACTTAGAATTTGGATAAAGACAACTCTAACTAAACTATATGGATGATTATTGGGGACCAATAGGTTATTGGTATGTTCCCTGCTAGTAGATCATGCATGAGAATGTATTTTTATTATTGTTACCTTACACCGAGGTATCAGGTACATGGGGCCCAAGACTATCTAGTTCCTAGGGGTGTTCCTGATTTTGTTGATCATTGGATTTGCGGTATTTTACCTTTTATTTGGGTGTGTTTTTAATTATATTATAGTATATAAAATGACTATTTAAGTGTGTTAACATTCTGAATGTTTTATCTTGAAAGTTGTTTTCAATTGAAAGTTTCATTTCTTGGAATTTGTCACCAGTTTTCTTTGCATATAAAAACTGCTTTCTTTTTCACCTTATAATGCATGAACATTGGAATAATTGGGTGGTATCATATTGGTCTTAGTCTCATACCCTACACAAACCCCTTGGGTGTAAGTAGACTTTATTATGCTTGACTAAGGTAAAGGAAAGTCTTTGGGTGATGGCATTTCAGGGTGTTAGTTCCCATACTTGGTGCGGAGTTGTGGAGATGGCTTGTGGGTAATTAACCCTTGTCATGTGGAGTCCTAAAGGATGTTTTTCTGATGTTTCTTTGTTCCTTTGGACCTCTTGTATTGTGTTTGAACCTATGTATTCAGTTTTGGATTTCGTTATTGACCTTGTTTGCTATGAATTTTTAAGTTTCATTTTATCAAATGTTTTTTATGTTTTATGTATACATATTTGGGTAAATCATTCCTAGAAAAAGATAAATGATACTTGGGAACTTTTTATAGCCTGGGGGGATAGGAAAATCCCTTAGTGACTTTCCACGAGCTATGTTTGGTGCCGGTATCAGTGGTGACCATATTCAGTTCGTGACACGCATCATGGATAATTTAAAGTAATCCATGAAAATTAATGAAAATATATGCAAGCTTGAATAAGAAAATAATAAATCCAAGAATGAAATAACAAGACTCATCTAGTGGATTACATCCATGAAAAAGAATTTTATAAGTTTCAATGTGAGGGTAATTCAAAAATGTTTGAGAATTCCTGTGGAAAGATAACATGGGAAATTAAGAAGAGAATGCAAGATATTATTATTTAGAAAACCAAGGGAGGTGTAGGTATGAAGAGTTTCCACCAAAATGATACAAAATTGTATATAATTTATAGGCTGAGAAGTAATAATAAATTTTTTTTTGTCTCTAATAAAGAAAGTATAAACCACCTTATTCTTATATATGTTTTTTTTTACTTCTTTATGGATGGAATTAAAGGTGATATGATCATGGTGGAAAGATTGAATTTTATAAAGAATGATTATATATCCATCATTAAGTGTTATGATTGATCCATCATTGAAACATTTCAATTGGTATTATAAATAGATTATTTGATATCATTATTAATTAATAATAGCCATGATGAGGACTGGATGAAGTTTATCTGTTATAGAATAGTCAATGAGAGAAATATGCCACATGTAGTTATTAATAATTTAAAATTATTGTATCTGACAAATATTTCATTGATAAGGTTTAATTGAAATATTTACCATCATTGTTCTAGTTAAATAATTTATAAAAAGTGAGGAAATATTGATAAATAAAAAAGGCCAGAAACATGGAAACCTACTTATTTTGAATTTTTTAAATTTTTTTGTTGAGATAAGTACAATTCTTAGATTGAGAATATAAAATAAAATATAGTTGAATAGTCCTTATAAGTAAATATATGAGTTTTTATCAATTGATGAATAATTTTATAGAACACATTAATATCTACAGTATTTTTTCAAGTTTTACACTGTGCTATTTAGCATTGACATATATTTAAGAAATTTATATCTGACAACTAAATTAGAGTTTGATACCACCCAAATAAAAATTACCTTCCATTTATTATAAATAATTTGGATAAATAAGAAATAGGGCATATTAAATTTAGTTTTAATTTGAGATTGAAATGTTTATTAAAAAAATCCAAAGAGGGGTACTGAAGCACCCAATGGATTGTGAGTGTTCTATTTTTTGTCATCAAGAGATAAAGATATTGAGAAATTTGTAATTTAAATATATAATTAATGTTATAATGAAATTGTTGACAAGATTTAAGAATCCATATATTAGTATTTTAAGACATGTATTATATTGTACTATCTTCTATTGGATATAAAAAAGAGAATTATTTATATATTTTAAATCTATTCCTTTGTTGGAATAAAAAATTTAATACAAGAGTTTGAGTATTTATCATTCTTTGAAATATTATATGAATTATGGTTCAAAGAGTTCTTGAATTCATATATTTAAGTAATAAAACTTTATATGTTAATTTTTTAGATATAATTTTATTAAATCATTAACAAGTTTTTATGGTTAATGAGGGTAATCTCAACTACATCATAATGAGTTTGAAAATTATGTTTTTTGAGATATTAAATAACTGATGAGAGGATAAATAGTGTTTAATAAATTTTTCAATATCCATCATTTTATGTATTTAAAATAAAGGATTTTAAAATATATGGGAATATCACATGGATGATAAGGTTGATTTTGATATAAATAGTAGAAAAAAGGTATGGGGTGCTACATTTATCATTTAATTTTTATAAGGAAAACCGATATAAGACATTAAAGAAGTTAGAAACTAGAATTAATGATGTAGTCAAAATATATATAAATACTCAATAATAGTGTTTATATGTTGTATATTATTTGATAATTGGGATGAATAGTTTTATAAAGTTTTGCTTAAATCTTGATATTATTTAATGTTTTTTGGGAAGAGATAAAGTGGTTGGAGATTCCCAAATAATGTTTGAATAAGCATTAAGATAAACATTAAAATATTTGTAATTCATATTTGGAGTTAAATATTTTAAAAATGTAATATCTAATATCTATCATAAAAAACCTAGTTATGTATTGAGTTTATAATGATTTGTATGATTCTATATATTATACATAACAAAAAATGGGAGATACATTGTGATACGTATCATATTTTAGATTATATTTCATAAATATCTATGAATACATAATTTATTCAAGTTCATATGAAATATAATATGTGATTTTATACTAAAATATGGAAAATGTAAGGCTACATAGTTTTATGTATGGTAAATCAGTGAATATGAAAGATTTATAATGTGATATGTAACATAAAATAGATGATACATAATATTTTTTTATGTTTTTATACATAAGTAAGATTTTCAATGTGATATAGAATATAAAGTTTAGGATTCATAAGAGAAATTTGATCTCATGAAAATGATAATTAAGATTATATATTTCTTACATGATATTATATTGTGTAAAAAATGTGAGAATTCTTGAGATGTAAATATGATAATACAGAATCATTTCCTCAATGTAGTAATTATCATGATATTGTTGAAAATATATCCATTATTAAATCCAATGAATTTGATGATGATAATTAAATTTTAATATTCTTATAATATCCTTTATATCTAGAATGTGATAAATTACATGGGAATGATAGAAAATCAGTTGAGGATACTTTTGAAAGAAATAAGTTGAGTTTATTGGAAGAAATACATGTGATTAGTTAAATGATAATTCTATTCAAGGATTAGTTGGATAATTCCCACATTGTTTTGTTTCATGATAAATAATTTCAAGATCATGATTACTACTATATCCATTGAATTTAAATATTTTAGAATTAGAGAATTATTCCTAAGATCCTAATAATTAGTACATAAAATGAAAAGGTCAAGGATAAAAATGTGAGATATATATAAAGATAAAAATTAACACATCTGATTTTGAATAATCTATTTATTAAAGAAAAAATAGATATGAAGTTAAATTATTTCTATTATAAATGTTAAGTGTAAAGTAAAGAATAATAATATTGAGAGATAAACCAATATGATGCTACTTATGAAGAATTTATTAATTCTTAATGTTTTTACTATTTAAGAGGAATAAGATCTCACGAAAGAACTTTTAATATTCACGTGTTAGTAATTTTAAAAATTTAGAATATGGTTAACCTACATGTTTCATGACCAAAAAATATACTTGTAGTCGAAGTCCTAAGAATTTAGAAAGAAGATATATTCCATTGATGTTATCACATCTTAGATCATTGAAGTTTTTTTCATTACTGAGGTTTTAAAATTCATTGTAAACATGGGGTACAAGTATAAATAACTAGTAAGAGGTTGTAACTATTTCGAAACAATATTCATGGTTAAGGATGATACCATCTCGATGTATTCACTTTATGATATTAATAGATATTTGGGTCTAAAAATTTACTTGAACATAAAAAGGATGTATTCATCCATCTTGTGGATGAAAAAAATAAATATTGCATGATACCATCCTTTTATATTTACTAATTTTCATGTGGTGATTGTTTTGGGTATTCATACGCGGATCTATTCATCATAATAAGTACGGAGGTTAAAATATTAAAAGGGGTAATTTGAAGTTATAAAGAATTTTATAAAATCAGTCTATAATGATTCAATCCCCTCTCAATGTGGTAACATGATACTACTAGATTTTTTAGTGTAAAATATCATGGATGTTTTCATGGATAACTTTCCAATCATTTTAATAGAATTTAAAATGTTCATGAAGAATCTACCATTGGTTTTAGCTATATGTGAGGTTCCAAACATAGATATCAATTAGAAGAAAAAAAATATTTTTTACAATAAGAGATGAATTTATTCATAGTCATGAGATATCTTATAATGGTATTAAGGTTTAAAAGGTTAAAATTGAGGTGATTTCATCTCTTCCACCAATAAATTTAGTAAAATATGTATGAAATTTTTATGGACATGTTTGTTTTTATAAAGGGTTTGTAAAAGCTATTTTCAAAATTTCTAAGATAGTGTTATAATTACTTTAAAGGATACCATTTTCAATTTTTATAAATAATATTTAGAATATTTTAACATATTGAAAATGTTATTGATATCTACATTCCTTAGTATAGCACCTGATTAGACTTTACCATTTGAAATAATGCATGATATTATAGTCTATTTGGTGTAAAATATTCCTAGGAGGAAGAGATATAGGAATATATATGTGATATTTTATTCAATATTTTTAGTGGAGAACAACTCAATTATTAAAAAATAGGAAATAACATTATAGTAGTTTTTTATGGTGTAAATTTTTCAAGGCCTAATGTTTTTGGAATCTTGGACATTATTTATTTAATCCACTAAACTCTAATATACATTCCATATTAGAATAAAGAAAAAGTAGGGATTATCATATGGGTATTACTACTTGAAGACTTTTATTTTGGAATCAAATATATAAAGGGAAACATGAAATATATTTATATCTACCTATAAAGAATAGTAGATTTATTGGAGGATTATACTACTCTTATAATGTGAGTTATTAAATATGAGAAACTATATTATGTCACAACACAAGGTATTCAATGGTATTTAGAAATAGTTATTTTCATTCTTATTGGGAAGATTCTACAAGGAATGAATTGGAATTAGATAAATAAGTTTATGATAGAGGTGAAATGATACCTATTAGAGGAACCATAACTATTAATGTATGGGGATAATAGAATTTTTTTAATATGTGTAAAATAAGTGCATTTTAATTTAATTATAAATTGTTTCCAAAAACAAAAATGAGGTGGAAACTATTTGAATTTAAAGAATCATGAAAAAGTTATTCAAGGTTGTTTTTACTATCCTACACCTTTTAAGGATGGTAGAAAACTTATAAAGAACTCTGATAATAGTCAATGGAAAAGAAATGGTAGGGGATGTCATGATATTTCATATAAATTAATTTTAGAAGATGATACATTTGATTTTTTATGGATATAATTTATGGGAATGTTCCCTAAATCACATAAGAATGAGTATATTATAGTGGAAATTAATTTTGTATAAAAATGAGACGAAGAAATTTCCCTACAAGAAAATATGAGAGTTTCTATTGAAATTTATTTAGAAACATATATTTTTATATGGTTTTTTATAGGATATTATTAGTGAAAATGGTGTGCACTTTCATCAATAATTTTTAGTGTTAATGGAAAATTATTCTTGTATATATAAGACTCAAACTATATATAATCAATAATCGAATGGAAAATATGAATGTCAAATAAATATTTAAATAAAATTATTTAAAATACTTTGTGCATATATATGAAGGATTTTAAATATAAAATAGAAAATTAATTGAAGGAATACAATAATGATTATAAAATTCCAATTGGAATGTCACTATATATTCTTGTTTTAGAGAAAACATGTCATTTTCTACTTAATATATAGTATAAGGTCTTTTTGGATTTTAAAGGATATGAATTTTGATAACATTAATGATGTTGATAAAGGTAGGTTTTGTCTAAATTAATTGGAATAAATAAGAAGGGAATTATATGAAAATTCCATAATTTTGAAAGTGAAGGGTAATTGTATCCCTAATAGGATAACAGTGAAAAGGATTGAAATGAAAAGAAACTATTCATTTCATTAAATTAATGATTGAAAATATTTATAGAGAAGATGAATTTAAGGTGTTTTGGACCATTAAAATTTCTATAAGTAAACTCAAATAGAGTAATATAAATTATTTGAGGCAATATAGATTCATTCAATATCATTGGTTAGAGACTGAAGCTACACGCTTAAGGTGATAAGTTAGAGAAATAAACCACGTTCTAGCTTTCTTATTAATTAATTTAATGATCCAAATTGATGAATATAAACCAAATACTCATAATAGGTATCTAAAGATCTTTATTTTTCTAGTTTAATTTTAGATAAGTTTCATTTCAACAACTATGTCAACTGATTTCATATTTTAGGATGGAAAAACAAAAAAAAATAATGATTCAGGGAAAAAACATGCTAATATGTATGGAGACCACATGAATGGAAGTATTATAATTTATATATATTTCCACTTGATTTCAATATAAAATTATTTATTCACCACCATTACCTTATAAATATCAATTATTTGGTAAAAATCATGTATATGGAAGTGTTTTATGTGTGAGCTATTAAAGAAAGAACATGGGAACACTACCCACAAGATCTATAGAAGATAGATCACTTTTATATAATATATTCTCTTATTTGAAAATTTTTATAATGAATATTTTTAAGAAAGGATTTGGTTGTAGCTTATAACTTTAACCATTGGATTCTTGAATTTTAATAGGAGCTAATTGTATACAATGAATAATAACACCTTAGAGTGTTAACATAAAAAAATGAGAAGTTCTCTGAAATAAACTAGAATTGAGAAATTAAACTCCCAATTGAAATTTTTTTATACTATTTATCTTAGGGTGTGTGAGTGAAAATACATGGCCAGTAATAAGAGTTAAATGAAAATATTATAGTTAAATTCCCTTATCTTTCTTTCAGAACCTGAATATCAGAAATAAACTCTGGGGATACCTACTTTAAGGTATTACCAGAAAAGCCAAGAACTGGTGGAAGCTGGTCCTAATAAAATTAAATAAAAAGGAAACGAGTCAAGAATACAAGGGGTTATTACATACACAAGTGTGCATTACACCACACCTATCTGCCTCCACCAGTGGGGCACTGTAGTCCGGGGCCGTGAAAGACCACATATCTCTAGGATCAGTGAGCGCCCGCTTTGCCAGTGAATCTGCCACCTGATTAGCCTCCCAGTAGACATGTGAAATGTCCACCTGCATCTGAGCAATCTCCCTATGGAAACCAATCCACTGAGGCAGCATACACCAAGGAACATGGTGTGTCTTGGTGCTCTCAAGGCATGAACCGCGGTCTGAGAGTTAGACTCAATCCATATATAATTCCAATTGAATCGGAAATCATACATGATGGCATAGATCATTGCCCAAAGCTCAGCCTCAAAGGCAGTGCCAACTCTAATGGAGTGGTGGAAGCATCCTTTAACAAACCCCCGAAAGGTGCGGAACACTCCCCCACAACCCGATGGTCCTGGTGCACCCAAAGCAGCCCCATCAACATTTACCTTGAGGCAAGATCCAATTGGTGGGATCCATCGAAAATACTTTCTTTAATATATTACATAATTATAAATTAGACTTATTATTCCAACCAAGGATTGACCAGTTGATTGGTAAGATCTATTAACAATATATGGTTTTCTTGGTTCAATAGTGTTGATCTCAGTTCTCTAATGTAAATTCTTTGATAACGAGTTTTATTTGTTAACAATGCTGGGGATAAAGTATATAAGATATATTTTATTGATATTATATTGAACAATGATTTTCATACATGGATATCATATCTTATTAGATTAATATTCATTACATAAAATTATGACCTAGGAAAGAATCATATAGCTCTAGGGAATTTGGAAACATGGACATAAACAACTAGTTCATAACAGTATCACATTATGTTATTCATAAATATAACCCTTGTTATACATATCATTCCTAAAACCATTCCTCACAACCAAGAAAAATTAAACATAATAAAAGTTGAGTTATGATGTTTAGTAAGGTTTAAAAAAGAGATATTAATGATCACTAAATCCTAACATGAGCATAGGGGTATTAGAAAATGAGAATAACATTTGAAAACTGTATCCTACATATGAATGATCAAAATCTTGATTCATGGAATAAATATTAGTATTTTGTAGTATATTAATCATAATTGAATCAAAGCATGAGTCATGAGAGAATAAAATTGACATAATCCACAAAATTATGGCATACACATAAGTATAGAAAAAGTTTTCCAGAGTTTTCAAGGATCATTTCCATGACTATCATAATGTAATGGGTTCACTCCCCAAAGAATCATTGTAGTCATGTTTCTCTTCTAATGCTATCATAGTGTATATATTACCTTACTATACTAGGTTTAACCCTAATTCTAGTTTGATTTACCTCATGAAATATCAATCATTACCCAAATCATTTGAGGGATTTATAATTCTATGACCAACCATATGTGGTTATAACGTAACCACTACATTTGGTTATAATTTAACCACAATCACATAATTGAAACAATACATACATTTTTCATTAGAT
The DNA here is from genome assembly GCA_963277665.1 of Viscum album. Taxonomy (NCBI): domain Eukaryota; kingdom Viridiplantae; phylum Streptophyta; class Magnoliopsida; order Santalales; family Viscaceae; genus Viscum; species Viscum album. The sequence goes on along the minus strand of OY728166.1, from coordinate 902,861,485 downwards.
AAAAAATATTAATGATATAATAACCCATGAAAAGAAATGGATTTCATAAAAATTCTATTATATCATAATGTTTCGGAATGAACCGGGTTTCATAAACATTTCATCATTTCATTATAGAATAAAACATGGAATAGGAATATGTTCCCTAATTACCATTTCATAGTAAACATAAAATAGCCATTCCTTTTTAAAGTTATACTGTTAAAATATAAAAATATCAAAAAAATTAGGGTAAAAGTTTCTTTGAAAATAAGCATGAAAATTTTTAAAATATTCTTTAAATTATTGAGCAGTCATAATTTTAATAAATTTTTTTCATTTCATAAAAGTTAAACAAAACATTCATTTAATAGTTTTTTCCAGAAATATCAAAAAGTATCTCATTTGGAAGAAAACTAAGAGATTCATTTTTATTGAAAATTAAAACATGAGTAAAATTTTATAAAATAAATCCTTATTAATAGTTAAAATATCATTTATTTTTTTAGAAAACATGGATTTTGAAGTGAATCGAATTCCAACTAAAAGTATCAATAAAGTAATTTTTACTAAAAATAGTATTTCATTATGTTAAATAAATAAAGTTATAAAATGGATGGAAAGAATGTATTTTCTAGAAGAAAAATAGAGTAGAATAAAATTGCTGATTTTATTGAGGGGTATATCATAATAAATCATTATTTAAAACTTAAACATAAACAATCTTGATTATCAATGAGATTGTCACATAAAACGCTTTACCACCTGGGTAGATTCTTGAATTGTAAAACCCATAAAAGAATAAATTAAAATGAAACATTAAAGATCCTAAAAATAAGTATAATAATGATAAATATTTAAATTGGTTAGTATATACCCCACAAAAAAAGTAAGATAGGTGTTTAACATAAATTTTTTTCCATAGAATAAAATTTGAGATGATAAACCCTTAACTTGAGTTCCACTTGCATCAAAATCACTCTAAACCCATGTATAATAAATTTAAATTTATTATTCATATATAAAATAATAATTTACATGATAATTATATAATATATTTTCATTATATAAATATATATATATTAACATATCAACAATTTTAGAGATATAAAATTAATTACACATTTCATAGAGACGGTAGGTCATATGTATGAATGAATGATGTTTTCATTTTTCGACGAAAGAAATTAATGAAAGGTAAATTACAATTATCCTTTCTAGAATCACTATTATATCATATATATCATATTTATAAAAAATATTCATCCTATTTTCCATAAAATTATTATATAATTGAAAAAAATAGATCACATTGCTTCGTGGAGGTAGTAGTCCACGCAGACACTTGAACAATGTTATCATTTTCCAACAGTTTGGAAGGTAAAAAGGTAGATATAATATTATCGTTAAAAATGAATAATTATTTTATAAATATAATACATAAGCATTAAACCCATTATAATATCCATTCCTTAAATATGGTGATGGAAAATAAATTGTATCACTAAATAGAGATGGTAAGTTGTATGTACACCTGAATGATACTTTCACTTCCCATTTGATGTAAAGATATTGAATAAAGGTGGTTTTGTTATAATAGTAAAATTTTAATATATTTAGGATACCTAAGTTTTTATTTTATGAAGAATATAATTGATTTATATGAGGTAAAATAATAGTTAAAAATAAAAAGATCATTTAAGGTGATTACCCCTTCTTTGAAAAAACTTCATTGGATCTCCTATTAAGGGATATGGGGTTGGTCTTTTTGTAAGAACTGCTCCAATATAATGTGTATATGGTATTAGATAAGATAATGTGGAATATATTGATTGATCTATAAGGCTAAAATTGGTGTGAAGAAGATAATGTTGGGGTTCCCTTTTATAATAGATGGGAGGGTCACTCTCGGAATTTATTCAATGATTAGAATATATCAAATTCATTGTAAAGAAAAATGGTTCCAAATGGCTTATTAATTCACATGGGATTACATTATCAACCATATATTATCTCCCTTTTCTCTTTTTAATATGTTTTAAAAAATTAAAATAATTTAATAAAATATTATTTTCATAAAATATCTTTAATTTCAATTTTGGAACTATTACATTAATTTGACATAAAAGGCATAATGAAAAAGTTTTAATTAAAATATAATCACTTAAAATAAAATTAATATTAAATATTAATCTATAAAATTTGTGTCATGCATTAACACACTCATATTATATTACTTTAAATATTTTTGAAATAATTTATTATTTTATTTTATTGATTGGATAAATATAGCATCAAATTTGCATAATAAATTTTTGAACTTATATAATTTATAAAAATTATAAATAAATTATCATCTGGAATAAAATTTAATTAATCAAAAAATTGAAATTTTTATTTATTCACAAGATTATTTTTTCTTTATGTGGTCACATAATATATTTTTAAAACAAAGAGAGTGACACTTTGTAACTTTATTTTCATTAATTATCTTATAGGTTATTTTAATATGTTAAATTATGGCCTTGTCAACTTTTTTTAACCTATATTAACCCAATTTACCCATTACCACAGTGATTTTTTTCCACAGTTAATATTCATATACCCTAAAACTAAAAGGGAACAATTTTCTGAATTTTAAAATCTTGATTACATATATGGAATCTATTTTATCAACTTAAATATGTTTAAGTGGAAAAATAAAATTTAATGTAAGTGCACAAAATGAGACAAAAATCTATTTTTAAAGAAATACATTATTAAGCATAAAAATGGTTTCATTATTATCCCTTGAATAGTATAAATATTAGATAAATGCTATTTTTTTAATATATAATATATAAATTTCATAAAAATAATTCAAAATAAAAAGTTCAATTTAATTTATTATGAAAAATTCACACTGTTCTTATAAAAAAGTTTTTCAGAAAAATGTCTTTTTAAGTATAAACATGATTTTATTCTAAATTAAAGTATAAATTTCATTAAAAATAATAAAATTATATTATTTTAATAAATAATAAATAATTAAAATTTCAGAATAATCCAAAAATGGTACTTTAATCTGTAAATACTTTAATAGAAAATACAATTTTCTATTAAAAATAATATTTTTCACTATTTTAAAGAAACAAACTTTTTAGATAAATAAAAAAAAATATCTATAAGTTAATTTTGATATGATGATTTCAAAAATGATTTTTTTTTTATAAAATATATTTTCTAATATTTTTATAAATTAATAATAGTGATTTCTCAAAAAATCAATGAAATTATTTTTGAAAAAAATATTTTTAAGAATAAAATAACTTTACTATACATTGAGTGAATATTTTATAAGAATTTATCAATACATTTATATTGAGTAAGGCCATTATAAATATATATATATATATATATATATATATATATATCATAATATATTCAATTCTCTCTATACTCATCAATTTTAAGGATATTTTATAACAATCATATTGTAATAATAATATTTCATGGTTTGTTCTAGCTTGGTGTGGCATGTAAAAAAATATTTTGAAGAAATTAAATTTACTTGAAAAAAATATTTCATAAAATCTTTGGGTGTTACCACCAAAAAAATATTATTTTCATGAAGATTATAGATTAAAATAAAGAAAAAACATGAAAAATGAAGAAAAAATGAACTACGGTGGCCTAAAGTAATGGACACGAAGAGCATCCACCCTAACAAGATCTAAATCTTCAGGGGGAAACCCGAGATAGAGATATAAAGTGTCCAAACGTCAATAGTTTTTAAGGATGTTAAAGTCATCCACTTTGTTCCCTTCACATAAGGTGTGATGATCCTCTGTATTATTTTGAATAGGCATTTTTCACCTTCAAATGATTTAAGAAGTTTCCTAGGGGGTGGGAGCATGATTGGGTAAAGAGTCATGGAAAATCGTAGTGTCTATTTTGGATGCTTCAAGTTGAATGTTTTCCTAGTCACACAAGTGTATTCTGGTAAGAATAACATTGACTTCTTCTTAAAGTGAATTACTATTTGTAATGTGATATGATAATTCTAGAATATCATAACCTTTATGATTACAAACCATGTCACCGCCCCTCATGGCATCCATGATGCACAATCCATATGTGTTAATATTAATACTAGAATGATGAGGGAGACATCAGGCCCATCGCCCATGTGGACTGAGGGTGACTAGTTGATGGTTGGATCTACCTTCTGTAAAGAAGTGTAGGGATGGAGATTCTTTATAGTTTTTTAGAAGCCTAATAATATCTATTAGGAGTGTCTTGGTGCATAAAAAAATTGTTCTCCCAATCCCTATGAAAGATTCATGTAAACCTTTATTATGTTCCTACAAGATTAACCAATATCTAGTATAAAAAATAACTACTCTAGCCTTCTTCTCATGTCTCTAATTCATATATCCTTAATACCATAGACTAAGAAACAATGATATTGAGATCTACTAGTGAATGATACCTGTGAAATCACTAAAATAGAACCATACTGAATGAGCCCAATCACTGTAGAAAAATTTGTGGGATACAGATTCCTCCTAAGGCATGCTGTAACATAAGAATCTAGAGGTGATATTAATTTCAAGACATTATATTTTTTCATTAGTGGGAAGGGATCAATTCCTAATGCACCACATGAGAAAATTTAATTTATCTAGAATTTATTTTCACTATAGTATTTTGACCCCACTATCGAAACTACTCAGGTCCATCTATATTCTATTGAAATAATTCATAAAAAATATACATACTGGGGATCCTATGAAAAAACATTTTCCCAAATTTTCATTCAAATCAATTATATTGAATTTTTCATATTTATCCCCATCCCAAATTTCATGGATAAAAATTGGGTACTTTGTGGATTCTATGAAGGTGATATCAGGAACTGGACATCCTAAGAAACCAAGCTTAGTTGCCATCTAATTATGATTCCAGAACTTGATATAACCTTTTACCATGATCAAATGACTATTATTTAATGGATTTAGAATGTTTGTACAAAGTGAATTCCAAACTGATGATGAAGATCCCCTCGAATTATCCATAGAACCCCCATTTTTGTCTTATATAAAATAGCCTCAAAGAGTCTGACCTTCTAAAATCCTCCAAACCATCTTCACATGTGAATATTTAATTTCACGAGAAATAATCCTAATTCTAATAACACACTATATTACAGGACTTGAAATATGACTCCAAGATGCCTATTGGTTATTTCCTTTCACATGAGCATCCCAAATGAAAAAAAGAAATGGTATTTTCAATTCTATTTGACACCCATTTTAGTACCTTATGTGCAGAGAGAACATGAATTGGGGTGGATGAAAGAACTGAGTTAGCCAATATGATTCTATACCCAAAATATAAGAAGTTATTTTTTCAATTCAGAAAACATATGGTGATCATATCAACAATATTATTGAAATGGTGGATGTGATGTCTTCCAAGTGAGATTGGGGTACCAAGATAGCCCATAATAAAGCTCCATCTATTCATGTTCATATTGATCTCTATGTATTTAATATTCTTAACCAAGTATCAAGTCAAGATTAATATGTTGATCTTCTCATAATTAATTTATTGTCCACTCCATTTTCAAAAATCATCAAAGATCCAATAGATTCCTTGTATGGATCTTTTGCTATCATTGAATAAAATTAATATATCATCTGAAAACATCAAATGATATATTACCCCAAAGTGAGACCACCATGAAATGGAAGAAATCTATCATGTGAGATGCCTTTGTTAAGGAGCATTCAGAGAGTGTCTTGGGTCAAGATGAATAATCTTGGGGAATGAAGATTCCATTTCATAATACCAAGGATATTTTTAAATAAACCACATTTCTTCAACTAAAAAGAGATAGAGATATAAGGTTAACTAAATCATCACATCAAGAGATTAGTATCCCTCGAGGGGAATCCCAAATGAGTAAGAATCTTGAGGATAAGGCTCCATTCAGGTCTATCATACACCTTTTTCATGTCAAGATTAATTGTTGTGTTTGAACCGAGAAACTAGTTTTTTGATATCTCTTAGAACATCATAATACAAACTAATGACACATTGAATCATCCTCCCTTTGATAAATACATTATTATCATCAGAAATAAAACAGTATATATAACCTGATATTCTTTTATTAATTATTAATTCCATTACTTTTTAATAAAAATTGAATAAAATTATTAATTTATAATGATTCATAAAATAAGAATCCTAAGTTTTGGGAAAAAGAATAAGAGTGGATACACTTTTAACATGAAGAAGGTTACCACCCTGAAATAAGTCCCTCACAGCCTTCACCAAATAAAAATATATATATATTCCCAAGAGGCCATGTAGAAAGAGCCAGGGGATCCATCCAAACCAGGTGCACATTCCAGATTAAGGGTTCTGTATAGCCCTATGAACCTATTCCTCAGTGGGTTCAAACTCAATGATAGTGTTGTTGTAATCAGATACTGAATGAATAATAGTAAAAATTATTTTTGTGTCTCTAATTGGGTACCCTTCTTACATGTGATGGCTAGGAATTTCTAGAATAGGAGAAAAATGTAACTCAACCACAGCTAAAACCTTGTCCCAATCCTCTGTGAAAGACCCATCTTAATTATGAATTTTGGGTCTATGGTTCTCCTTATCCCCTTAAAACATGCATGAAAAAAGGTTCATGTTCTAATTCCCTTCATAAAGCCATTTTATTATTGAGTTCTCATGAGCCAAGCATTCTTGTTTCTATATGAGCTCTCCTAAATTTTTCATTCTGATAGTGAGATCTCCCAAAATGGTCTCATTCCAGTCATCTTCCAGGATAGCTTTCATATGTTCAATCTTTCTGGAAATTGATTCCAAGTCCTTTATATTATAGGTTTTACTATTTTATCAATATTTGAGACCTCCATTTATATATATAATTTTATTGTGAAATAAAAATTCAATAGATTCCCATAATAGTATTTGAAAAATACTCCCCCATCGTCTGGAGAAATCTTGGAGAGTTGACCCATGAATGGGAGAAAAATAAGTGGTCTCCTTTTCCTTTTTTAGACCATAATGAAACAGGATGAAGAGAATGATCAGAAATACTTCAAACAAGATAGATAACTTTAGAATTTGGGAAATATGAAATGGATTAAATGTTAGAAAGACATATATCTAGATGGTACCATGAGTGATGCATACCTTAATAGTTTTTTCACTAGGTGAAATGATCACTAAAATAACCCATGTTGATAAGTCTAGATCTATCCATGAAGGAGAAAAAAACATGATTGTTGTTGCATGGAAAAGGACCTTCCCCCTTCTTCTCACTAGGATCTTCCACAATGTTTAAGTCACATATAACAAACCAATATGAATCTCTGAGGTTAAAAGTTGTAAGGTATCTCCCTAATAATTTTCTTTCCATGGTGTCACACTTATAATACATAAATAACATGAGAAAACTTGGACTAACAACAACAATCTTACACATAACATATATTTCTAAGGATTCCACCAAATCCACATTAATGAAAATTTTCCAAAAAATATAAATATGTTAGTTAATGGAACCAACATCCATGAAATTACGAACTTTTATCTTTGGCACAAAATACCCAATCATAGAAGAGCGCTACTTCGAGTCGAAAACTAAAAAAAGAGACATGTTGCTGCTATGAATACTGGTGGATATCAATTTTTTCACCCTAGAACCTAGCCCAGCGGTGTTCCATAGAATGAATGAAATCTTCCGATGTAATTGTTCTTGGCTTTTGGCCCAAATGTTGTGGATCCATTAGAAAGAGAATATGGTCTTGATGATAGAATCCTATATTTGAACATTGTACAATCCTTGTTATGATGAGGTGAGAGAGTTGCCTCTAACAAAATTGGTGATATTTAATAAATGGATACCTCCCCTGATGGATCCCTGTTAGTGATTGGGGTGAAATAGATGGACGTAACATGATTAGTATATGAGATAGGGAGATTCACTGGTTCTAAAGTCATATAAATATGATACCCATGCTCATTTTCACCAAAACAATAGGAAACCATCAATATCATATTTTTATCTATATATAATAATTAAATGTATAAGTCTGAAGGATAAATAGATTGGATTCTTGATGGACAATGGACTTGAGGTTGAAGAACGCGAGGTGGAGAAAGGTTGAAGACAACTTTTTATCTCAATGTGTAATATTCCAACCCATTTAATAATTTTCATCCTCATAAGTTAATCATTTTATTAGTAATCCATTCTTAAAATTTGAAAATTCCACTATGGAAACCAACATCCTAAAAAGGTTCTATAAAAATTCCTCCTAAAAAGAGGAAAATATAAATAAAAAATTTATATAGAGTAACACATATTTAGGTTCTATATAGGATAAAATTACCGGTATGTGAAAATATGGATAAGTAGGAGAAAACTAACACCCAAGGAATGATAGATAATGATAAATAATATGGCTAGAAATAATTTAATGACCATAAAACCATAAATCATTAGGGAATCAAAAGATAATTTATTCATTATAATTGAATGTTATGGAAACAAAATTTTGTATTTATATCCCTTTCTAAGAGGTAATAATTACTTTACCATATAGAATATGTACATAATATAGTGACCATCTCTTTTCATACATTAACATTACATTTTTTTGGAATACATAAAACATTACACAAATATACGCCCAAAGATTGTATCAGTTTAGTTCCTTTGGAAACATGGAACCATAAAAAACAGGTGTATGAGTGTGATAAATTATCTCCTACTAGGTACTCCAAGACTACCACCCATATTAGACATATCATACATAAAATATATCATCATAACCTGGGGAAGTAAATTGAAAAAGGGGTGATCTTAGATGATCAGTAAGGGTTAAAAAATGGGATATGTAAGCATAAAACTGGGCATAAGGATATGAGAACGTGGTCATAACATTATATGATCATACAACATATATCAAATATCATAAAAATGAATCATGAAATAAATATTAGTATTTCATAAGACAAAATTAATAAAGGATACATGAGTATGATACATAAATTAATAATACTTAGAACTTATGTCACACACATTAAAATAAAAAATCCTTTATCAAGGATACCTACCAAGACCTTCATAACATGTTAGGATTGGCCTAATAACCCATGTACCTACTTCGATATTGGGACTCCCTCCTGTATACCCTCTTGTTTTAGGAATGGGATTCCCTCCCATGTACCCTCTTACTTCGGGCTTAAGATTCCTTCTTGTTCCAGGTTTGGGATTCCCTCTAGTGTACCCTTTTGTTTTTGTCTTATAACTACCTCACATGTACCCTATTATTCTGAGCCTAATATTCTTACTTGTTTTATTCATGGGATTCCATCCCATGTACCCTCTTGTTTCAAGATAGAAATTCCCACTTTTTCAGGCTTGGTATTCCTTCTTGTGCACCCTCTTTATCTCATAAAACATTTACCCTTATCGAATTCATTGGAGGGAGATATAGGTCCCACTAGTCACATAATAAAATCATACATATATATGACATAAGATAATAAAAATTTCATTATATCATAACCATTGAAAAAATATGGTTTTCATAAACATCATGTCATAACCCATGAAATGAAATGGGTATAATAATCATTTAATCATATCATAACCTATGGAAAATATATAGGTTTTATAATCATTTCATCCTAGAATAACTCATGGAAGGAAGTGGGTTTCATAGGAATTTATCATGATATAATCTATTGAAGAGAAATGGGTTTCATAAGAATATAACATGTGGAAGAGGAATGGGTTTCATAAATATATAACCCATGAAATATAAACAGGTTTTCATAAACATAATTCCATCAAAACATAAACCATTTAGAGACATAATATGAATGTAACCATTGGATCATTTCCCATAAGGGCATCAGTAATATCAATATATGTCACCTTATATGTAAAATAATTTTGAAATATCTTTTAAAAAAATTTATTGTAGAAAATATCCATTCTTATTCAAAAAAAGTCTCTTTAAATTTTAAAACCTTTTGAAACCCAATTTTTTTTAAAATAATTTGAAAACATAGAAAGTAGTATTAAAACCATTTTGAAAAAAAAATTCAAAAAAAAAATTATAAAATAAGATTGAAAACATTTTGAATTTTTTTTCCATTAAAATTATTTGAAATTATATAAAATAATATTTAAGTTCATGTAAATCTTTTTTATCGGAAAAAACCTTTCCAAAACTTATAAATAAATCTTGAAAATGTTTTGAAAAACATCTCTTTGAAAACACTTTGAAAACATGTAAAGAATTATTAAAAACGTTTTAAAAAACATTTCTTTGATTATAATTTTAAAAAATATAATGAAATATTGAAATAATTTTGAAAACCTCTTTATAAAATATTGTACTGAACTAACATAGATTTTCTAATGAAGAGAGTGGTAAAGTCAGAATTTCTTAAAAACATATTCTTAATCATATTATATACCAAATATTAGAAAAATGGTACCAAAACATGATTATTTCTTAAATATACATAGGATAAGAAAATTCATGATTTCTCCTGGGATATGGATCATAATTTTTCATCAATAGAATCATAATCATAAACAATCTCGATAAATGATGAGATTGTTCAAGAAACTCTTGCCACTTAGTAACATTGAATTATACTCCCCATGCAAGAAAATAAAATCAAATGAAGATTAAAATATCATGAAAATAAGTATATTCATTATTTAACATTCCACAGGTAGTATATACACCTAATAGAAAAATATAGGTTCATAACATGACATGTGTTTCAATGAAGGAAAATTGAGAAAAAAATACTTTTTCAATTTGGTAAATTTTAAAACATAAACCCCATGATAGAATAAACATAAAATGGATATGTAAATACACATAAATTTAAGTATAATAATCATAGAATACATCTATAGTAATTATACACTCCATAGAAATATGAGATTAACATGTCTTGTGTCTTATGAAAAATAAAAGTGAGATGAGAAAACCCTTAATTCTTGAGTAAAATTAAAATCATGATACCTGTAAAAGAATAACATAAATTAAAAGATTTTAATATCATTAAATAAATAAAAAATAATGATATAACATGTTATAGTTTTGTATATATTCCACAAAAAATAATTGAGTGGTGAATTTGGCTTGTATCTCACGGAAATAAAAAGTGAGATGAATTTCCATACCTTATGTCTTGACTCTCTTTATAATTATTCTAAAATCCAATATAATAAATATAAGTATATTATAAATATATTTAAAAACCATATAATTATATATAATACTATATAAGATTTTATTATGACCTTTCATTACCTTATTATTAATAATTCTATGTCAAGGTTTCGGTTCGGGTAATATCTGCTTTGTTCTTCATATATGTTTTGACTTATTATTCATGATCTCCATACATATATCATTATTTATATACATCAAGACTATAAAAATTATATAAATGTCATATATATTCATTATATAATTATTTATAATTGTCGATAAAAAATATTAAGACAAAATATGATACACCGTTCTTGGTGATGCTAGGTCTTTGGTATGCGTGAACATTGTTTTAATTTTTTTATCTCATTGAAAGAAAGTAAGTAAATGAAATATGTGTATATATTTATATAATATTATTAAAGTAGAATTATTATATGTATATATGTAAATAATATTATTATAGTAGAATTATTATGTTATATATATCATATATGTTCACTACAACTATCCTTAATACATTCCATGTATAGTGTGAATGAATCACTTCACTTTGAGGAGGTTGTAGTCCACACATCCACAAACTAAGTTATCATATTTTCAAAATATGGGAAGTATAAAGGTATGTGTTATAAAATATTTTATGAAGCATAAAGACATAATAAATATAATATATATCATATATAAATAACATGTTCATCATAATTACCAACTATGAAAGGTGGTAAAGGAAAAAAACAAACAATTTCATTACGTGAGGTGGTAGTTCACTATACAGATGAATGGTATATTCTATACTCATTTGATGGAATTGTGTGTAATTATAGTCAAAAACCATAATATTAAACCATATCAGTATATTTAGGATACTATTTATATTATATAATCATGGAATAATGGTATTTTAGGGGGTGGTGAATATAAAAAGAGATCTTGAGGAAGGGTGTTACCTCTTATTTGGGTAACTCCTTTTGTTTTTCACCAAAGGGATTCCTTGGATAAATTTCATCCAAAAGTAAGGATTCAAGAAGAAAGGTAGGGATGTTGGAAATTTTATTTGGAATCTATTGGATGAACCCAAGTGGTTTGAGAGGTGTTAATAAGGGGGATAAGTGGTGGCCTTTTATAAGGGAGGGAAAGAACGCACTTGGTATTTTTGGAAAAGAATTGTGTGTTTCCCAAGTATTACGTATTCCCAAAGTTTTAAAATGGATAATATTGGAACCATATAAGTGTATTGGCCGAAATATTTCCATCCAATAGGTTTTTTACAAGTGTATAGGTCATGTTTCTTTTTATTATTATGGTTTAGTCCCTTGTTAAGATTAATTTTACCTTAACTGTTGTAATTAATTCTAATCACATTCACAAATGATTTTGATAAAATATTATGTTTATATTGTTATAAAATAAATATCATAATTTTTACAATATTTTATGTATTTTTTTAGAAATAAAATTCACAAAAATAGAAAATTTATGTTTAATTCTAATCCTGTAGACATGGTGAGAAAGCAGGTTTTTAAAGTGAGAATCTTTAAAAAGTTCATTACTCTTTGATATCTAAATTAATTATAGAAAAGATTAAAATTAACTAAAATGGATTTATATATGTATTATTTATCCATTTTTAATTTTAATTCATTTTAAAATACAGTTTAATAATATAAATAAATTGGACGAAAAATCAATATTGAATTAAAATACAGTATTTTCCATTATTCACCCAAAAATGATGTTGCTCAAAAAAATCCCAAAAATTCACCCAAAGATAATTTTGACATTATGAATTAAAAAATTATGGTTATTTTATCAAGTTAAATTTCAAATATTTTCTAAAATTAATGTTATCATTGTTAACAGAAGGATATAAAAAGTAGTTTATTTGAGAAAATAGTATTTTGAAACATAAAACGACATTACCAAAAATAATATATTTCATTATAAATATGTTTTATTTATATTAAACCATTATAAATAACATTTTAAATAGTATTACTATTCATATTAATATGTTTAAACAATAGATTATAACTATCTCATTTAAATAATTATAATAATAAAGTGTTTCTTCGTAGAAACGTAGTGTTTCCTATAGCACGAGAAAAGTATTTGATGAGTGTATTGAAATATACCCATGGTGTTGTGTGAAAAATAAAGTCTAAAATAGTTTATTATTATAATATAAGATATATCTAAAGTTTCTTTAAATGAAGAATATAAAAATGATTAAATAAATTCAAAAAAATATTTCCCAAAATCTTGGGGTCTTACATTCTACCCTTCTTAAAATGAATTTCTCCATCAAAATTCATCTAGGTCATCAATGGATTAATACATAAAATTTCCTTTCAAATAATCTGACATCATAAATATTAATACAAAAACTTCCTTTAAGAAAAATAAAGTTTTAACCATAATGGGTACCCAATATAACTCACAACCTACAATGCACATAGGAGAAGATAGGTTGGAAGTAAAGACATGGATGTGGAAGATAAATATAATAGTCAAGTTCTAATGGAGAGTGATAGAGAAAATTGATCAGTAGAAGTGGGTGATCACAAACCATAAATAAGGGACTATTTGAATCATTATAAATGAAGTTTCTAGGATAAATCCTTTTTCAATATCCTTTTCCAAGAGTGGTGTAATTATTTAACTATTAATAAACATGAGGAAATACACATACTTGGTTTAATTACATTTCATAAGCACATTCTCACCCTTTTATTGTGACTTTATTGATTTTGTATCTTACTTCAATAATTAAAGGTGAATTTTTCATTCCTGAAGTACTAACAGATCATGTGATCCATGATAATCCATCCCATATATTTTCAGTTACAATCTAAACAAGGTAGTTTGAATAGGCTATCCAATTTGAATAAATCCTCATATGGTGAGATAACACATTAATCTTACCATATACATATAAAGTTTAACTTAAAAATTCCATAAATGGTTTACCTTATAAACATTTATAAAGATAAAAATCTAAAACATTAGAAATAATGTAACTAAATTAGATTAGAATTGATCCCTCATATATAAAAAAGTATTTATTGGTTGTCACATTCCAAACATGTGAATACAATCATTTTATATTCTTTTGAAACATGGTAATAAACTGAATTACCATAAATCCTTCTGGAAAATTTTCATTCTTCTTTATTATAAAGATTTCCAAATATATTCCTTATATACAATAAGTTCTAAAATTCATACATGCTAGCATTGATCACTTTTTCAACAATACCTTATTAGTTATGAGCTCATAAATACCATCTAATTTACTTTATCCATATCATCATCTCATTATCCATATAATATATCATTTTATCATCCTCGGGAACATGTTGATGTTTACCTTCCCTTAATGTGGTCTTTCCATTTAATCAATTTTCTAGGTCGTCAATATCATTTCACATATTCTTGAAAATCATTATAGAAAAACTTCTACAAACAATCCTTATGTAATTCAGGATTTATATAGGATAATATTTGAATTCTAAAACATATACACTTCAATCATCCAACATTTTTCTTAAACCATTACTCATGATTCATCATCTTATTCCATAATACCCATTTCAAAAATTTGAAATATTAACAATATCTAAAGGTTTCTCAACAAAAAACAAATAAATATTCTTAAATTTAATGTAAAAAACACTAAAGAATAACTTATACCTTTAATAATTCATTTTTATCCCCTTAACTTCAATATTAAATCCAATACTCGTACCACCTTCTTAATTATATTCATTAGTTTTCCACTTAGGAAATTGATTTGTATAATTAACATATTATCCACATTTGGAACATTTAATTTTATGTGAGTTCCTTCTAGTTCTCACTAGTAGCTAAAACTAGAAATCGTAGGGTGAGAAACACTTATATTAATGGAAAACCATATAATCATAAATAATCACTTATATGATGTCTAATTCAGGACACATACATCTTCAATCTATGGAAACATAAGTTTATACTAGGTCAATAATTTCCAACTTATATTTAAATATATCATTATTGTTCATAAGGACTATGTGAATTCCCAAAATATATCCCCCAATAGTGTCAAACCAGGTGTGAAACAAGCCCCATTGTTTTTAACCAGGTTATGTCGAGTCAGGCCTGACACACCTTGTTAGAGTTATGACCCCTAAGTACATTTTTTCTAGATCTATATCCACTTGTAGTATACATATGGTGGTTTATTTCTATAAAACCACATACTCTTTCTATTACCAAAATTCTAGGACATTTTCCTAAACATTTATTCATACTTATACTTATCCTTAGAGACATACCTATACATAAATATATAAATATTCCTAGGGATCTCACTACTTTTTTATCATTCTAGTTTCCAAAGGTTGACTAATCATTTCCTATGATACCAACTACAATGACCTTTTATTTTCATACAATAACATTACATCATTTTTTATAAATACTTAAAACTTTACACAAATTTATTCTTAAAGAACATGTTATTTTTGTTCCTTTGGAAACAAGGAAAAATAAACACTATTACATGAGTGATATACGTTATCTCCCACTATGTTATCTAAGACTTTCACCCTTCATATTAATATCATACATAAAATATATCTTCATAACTTGGGGAAGGAAACCATAAAATGGGTTAGCTTAGATTCTTGATAAGGGTAAATAAGGGAGATATGTAAGCATAAACATGAGTATAATGGTATGATAATGTGATCATAACATTAGATTATCATAACCAGCATGTCAAAAATAATTAACATGAATCATGGTATAAATATTAGTAGTTCATTAATTATGAATCTTTGGGGTAAAGAGAATGATACATAAAGGAATATGACATGGAACTTGTCAAATAAACATAAACATAGAAAATCGTATGTCAAGTATACCTACCAAGACTTTCATTACATGTTAGGATTGGGATAATAACTTATGCACCTTCTTTGAGAAAAGAGGATGATACATAAAGGAATATGACATGGAACTTGTCGAATAAACATAAACATAGAAAATCATATGTCAAGGATACCTACCAAGACATTCATAACATGTTTGGATTTGGATAATAACCTATGAACCTTCTATAATATTGGGATTCCCTCTTATTTACCCTCTTGTTTTAGGATTAAGATACCCTTTTGTTTCAGGCTTGGGATACCCTCCCTTGTACCCACTTGTTTGGGATGTGGATGCCCTCCCATGTACCCTCTTCTTTTGGGCTTAATATTCTTTCTTGTTTTAGGATTGGGATTCACTCCTATATACCCTCTTATTTCGGGCAAGAAATTCTATCTTGTTTTGGGCTAGGGATACCCTCCCATATACCCTCTTGAACACATAAAATATTTATCAATACCCAATGCATTAGAGTGAGATATAGGTCCCACACATCACATAATAAAATCATACATACATGTGCCACAAGATAATACAACTTTCATTGTATCATGACCCAAAAAAAATATGGGTCTTATAAACATCATATAATAACCTAATAAATGAATTGGGTATCGTAAAAATTTAATCATATCATAACCTATTTAAAACATATATGTTATAAAATCATTTCATCCTATAATAACTTGTGTAAGGAAGCGGGTTTCATAATAATTTATTATAGTATAATCTGTTTAAGAGAAATCAGTTTCATAGGAATACAACATGTGGAAGAGAAATGGGTTTCATAAACATATAAACCATGTAATAAAAATAATATTTCATAAACATCATTCCATCAAAACATAAACCATTCATAGAAAGAATATGAATGGAACCTTTGGATCTTTTCCCAGAAGGGAATGAGTAAAATGAACAAATTCCATCTTAGATGTAAAATAACTTTGATATATCTTTTAAAAATAGTTCTTGTGAAAAAATAGCCTTTATTATTTAAAAAGTATGTTTAAATCATAAAACCTTTTGAAAACCATTTTATTTGAAAATACATTGAAAACATAGAAAAGAGGATTGAAATAATTTTAAAAAAAATTACTTTAAAACATTTAAAATAATCTTGAAAATATTTTTAAAATATTTTTCCATGAAAATACTTTGGAAAAATGTAATTTAAGCTTTGAGGTCATTAAAATCATTTTCTTGGAAAAACCCCATTTGAAAACTTATAATAAAATTGTGAAAATATTTTTAAAACCATTTCTTTAAAATTTTATTTAAAAATTATTAAGGAATCTTGATTTATTTTGAAAAACATTAATTTTAAAATACTTTTAAAACTTATAATGATATATTTATAACATTTAGAAAATGATTTTAGAAAACATGGTTTTTAAAGAACATAAATTTCTGACCAAAGACAGAGGTATAGTCAGACATTCTTAAAAAAAACTTTATTAAACAACTTATGTACCAAATAGTAAAAACATAGAACCAATACATGAACTTATCATGAATACATAGAGGTTAGAAAAATTCATGAGTTCTCATGAGATATGGATCATAATATTTCATCAATGGAAGATTATCATAAACAATCTCAACAAACGATGATATTGTTTAAATAAACTCTTACAAGATGGTAATATTGAATTATACTCCCCATATAAGAAAATAAAATTACATGAATTTTATAATACAATTAAAATAATTTTATTCACTCTTTAACATTTCAATGGTAGTATATACACCTCATAAAAAAAATATAGGTGCATAACATGGCATGTGTCTCAAAGAAGGAAAATTGAGACAAAATTAATTTTCCAATTTGGTAAATTATGAATCATAAACCCCATGAAATAAATATCATAAATTTATATCTATATACCAATAAATTTATTTATAATAATCATATAATACATATATGGGTAGTATACCCACCCCATATAAGAAATACAAGGTGAACATGGCTTCTGTCTCACAAAAAATAAAAGTGAGATCACAAAACCCATAGTACTTGAGTAACATTAGAATAATAATCCCAATGAAAGAATAAAATCAATTTAAATATTTTAATATCATTAAATTAAGTAAAATAGTGATATATCATGTGATTTATGTGTATATACACCACACAAATGAAGTGAGTGGTGAATATGGCATGTATCTCCAAGAAATAAAAAGTGAGATAAAATTCCATTACCTTAAGTCTTGACTCTATTCATACTCATCAAAAACTCTTTTATAATAAATATATATTTATTATTAATCTTTTAAATAACTGTATTTTTATATCTAATACCATATATTATTTAATTATGACCTTTTATTACCATCTTATTAACAATTATATGTTATGGTTTCGGTTCAGGTAAAATCTGCTTTGTTCTTCGTACATGTTTTGACTTATTATTCTAGATACTTTTACTTAGATCATGATTTACATAATTCCATAATGTAAAAAAATTATATAAAAATTATATATATCCATTATATATTTATTTATAATAATCTATAAAATATATATAAATATGAAATGCAATACACCATTCATGGAGAGAGTATATCATACGTACACATGAACATTGTTTCCATTTTATCCTCATATTGAAATAAAGTAAGTAAATGGAATATATGAATATATATATATAATATTAATATATTATAATTATTATGTTATATATATCATATATTTTCACTAAAACTATCCTTAATACATCATATGTAAAGTGTTAATGAATCACGTCGCTTTAAGGAGGCGGTAGTCCACACATCCACAAAAAATGTTATCATATTTTCTGAATATGGAAAGAATAAAGTCATGTTTTATAAAATATTTAAATAACCATAAATACATAATAAATATAATATATATCTTATATAAACCATGTTTCCATCATAATTCTAAACCATGAATGGTGGTAAATGAAAATTGGACAACATCATTTTGTGAGGCGGTAGTTCACCAAAGGGATTATTGGGATAGCTTTATACCCATATAAGTGTATTTTATAAAATATGGTTATGAAATAGTTTTTTTTTAAATTTTATCGGTCATTTTTTCCTTAGGATTATGGTTTAGTCCCTTGTTAAGATTAATTTTTACTCAATAATTGTAATTATTTTTAATCACTTTCACTAATCATTTTTGTTAAGAATTAAGTTGATCTTATTAAACTATAAATATTATACTAATTAAAACATTTTATGTACATTTTTTAAAATGTAATTCAAAAAATCCGAAAAATTAAGTTCAGTGATAATCCTGTCAACATGGAGATAAAGTGGGTTTTTCAAGTGAGGATGTTCAAGAATTTCATTAGGAATTTATATCTAATATAAAAAATATTATAATGATATAAAAAATATTAATATATGTATAATTTATATATTTTTAATTTTAAACCAACTTAATATTCAATTTATCAATATAAATAAATTATATGAAGAGGAAGTTTTGAATTAAAATTTATTATTTTTTACTATTCACCCAGAAATGAAGTTTCTTAGAATTATCCAAAAAATCACTCTAAGATAATTCTTAAATTATAAATTTTCAAATTAATATTTTCATATCGAATTATATTTCTTATAGTGTCTAAAATTAATTTTATTATTGTTCACAGAATGACATAATGTAATGGCGCAGACCCTCCTGGCCCATTACTTTGCCAAAATAAGGCTCTACCAAAACAGTGGCATTGTGATGGTGGCACTGTAAGGGTGGCACCGTGATGGTGGCACCGTGTCCTCACCCAGCCCTGTATTTTCTTTTTTCCAGTCCCGCTCCTGCAACGTAAATGTTTTGACGTAAATTAATTCTTTTACCTTTTTAAGTCCATTTAAAGCCCATAATTAATTCCTAAAATCCCAAAAAGCCTCCCTGATTGGGGGTATTAAATAACAACTTAATATCGTCGTGCGTAACTTCCCAACTCATGTAGGAAACCATGATCCAACTTTCTAGGCATTCAAAATTCCATATCCCGTAACTGTACGATCTTCTCTTTATACCTCCTGCTAGAGTTTTTTTTTCTTCTCAACTGGATTTTTTTCTTGACCCTAGTGCACATAGAGTTCCTCTCTTCCCGTTGCTTGTGGTGCACCTCTTCTGGAGCTTTATGCACCTCTTAGATTCCACATAATTCCTCCCCTGCAAGCCGCGCATCCCCTGTTCTTGGCCCGTGGAGAAAAACTTCAATCCTTGATCAAACAAGTAGGGATTTTTCCATTGTCTCTCCTTACTGTGCATCATGCGAGGTGGGTACACTATTGTTTCTATGGGGATTTATGAAACCAAACTTAATTAAGATAATGAATGGACCATTAAAGAATGAAGGGGGGGTGTGATCGATGTTCTGTTGTACTCTTTTATGTTGATATGTGTTGTGAATTGTGCGGGACTTTGCTCACTAAAAATCATGGTTGTTTGTGGTCTTCCTAGCGCACTAATGAACCCTTGTCTCCTGTGATGACTAAATAACTTTAACTTGGAAATTGGTTAATCAAGTAAACTCGGTGGATTAAATGGATACCCAGTAAACATAAAACCTTGTGTGGTCACCCCGGATAACTAACAGAAAGAATAAAATAATGAATGATGTGCTTGAACCTGGAAGTTTCCCTACTCTATTTTGGGGATGGGTGTTTTGTTCTATTTGTTTTCCTATGGTGTGATGTGGGTGAGGATGGTATCCTCTTGGTTGTGAGTCTAAAGCATGTGGTTACTCTACTATGACACGAAATCGGGTGGGATCCTTTTTTGTTGAGAAATCATTGGTTCCTGGTTTTGGGGACATGGGGTTGTATCTCGGGGTTTTCTTTTTTTCCAGTACTTTGAGGGATCTCACTAATCCCCTTTTGTTGTTATAACTTTACAAGAGAACCGGGTGTGAATGCTTAAATTTCTATTGGGTTGTTTCTCTTCTCTGGCCTGTGGTTGCTCCTTTTAGTTGCCCAATAGTTTAGGTTTCATCCAAATGGGATCACTTGAACATGAAAACAAGAATGTTTTAAATGGGGAATTGGTTTTTGGGGATGAGTTGTGACTTGGTTGCGAGTGTTGTGGTTTTCTTTTATGAATGAATAGTTATGAGGGTGTTTGTTCTTAGGTTTGGGATCCCCTAGGTTGGGATAAGTTCCTGTTACCTATACATATATTGTATTTCTTATGTTTCTTATTCGCGCCCCACCCAAGTTGAGAACTTAGTGCCAAACACCCCATTTCATGGGGAGGGTGTTTTTTCCAACACTCCTATGAGTGGATGGTTATTAGCTCCTTTCTACTCCCTTTCCCGAATAGCCCAAGACACCTCAGGTAGGATGTGATGGCATGAAGTCCATTATTAGCCCAAGAATCTTTGGGCAGGGTAGTTGTGGTGGTTGGCCCAGGTGTTTGCGGGCAGGTTTCTTCCCAAGTGTCTTCGGGATGAGGCCCATGTGTCTTCAGGCGTGGCAGTAGTTGTTCTGACCCAGGTGTTTGCGAGTGTGGTTACACGTGGTGGTTGTGGCCCAGGTGTCTATTGGCGGCATGGCGGTTATGGCCTAGGTGTGTGCGGGCGGGGTTTGGCAGTGGGACTACGGTGAGAATGGCGGGATTGGTTCGATGCGTAGGATGTTTTCAATAACCAGTGGGAATGTGGCGCGGGGTACCAAATATCGATGTGTTATTACTATACTTTACTTTCCTTGGGTTATTTGGGGAGTGTTCCTTGGTGAGGCTTGGGTGGATAGTTTTCCTTGCTAGGTTCTTTGGTTTATCTTTTCTCACAGGGAATTAGAATGCTTCCCCCACTTGTGCAAGAGAGATTTTGGTTTTCCCTACTGAGTATACTTGTATGGTCACCCTACGTATATAAAACTGCTTTCAGGTTTCCATGAGGACTTCAGGGATCGTACGGGACTGTACTAGCTCGGACCTCAGGGCATTTGATGTTGTCATTTTCCTTTTTCTTCATACTTACCTTTGGCGTTTTTGTGGCTTGTATCATTTACTGTTGAACATGCATATAGTAATGGGTTACTTTCATCTTTACCTTTACTTTCATCTTTAGTGTTGTTGGGGTTTCTATCTTATCTCTCAATCCCATTAAAATGAAAAGTGTAATGCCTTCCATCTTGTGTGTGATTCTATACCCTTGGTGCTGGTCGCCACTCCGGGACCTATTGAAGGTGGGTCTCGGGGGTCATTATCTCTCCTTCAACTTAAAGAAGGAAGGGTCTGGAAATCTGTTGTCCCTTCCCTCCTTTTGGTGAAGGCAGGTCATGACACATAAAAAGAAGTTTTTTTGAGAAAATAGTATTTTCAAACATAAAAAGAAATTACCAAAAAATATATATTTTATTATCAATATGTTTTATTTATATAAAACAATTATAAATAAAATTCTAAAAATTATTTATTACTTTTATATTTCTTTTTTTAACTACTAGATTATAACTATTTCATTAAAATAATTATAATACTAAAGTTTTGTTTCACAAATAGTCAGTGTTTCATGTAACACAAGCCAAGTTGGTGTTGTGTGTAGTGAAAGATTACCATGGTGTGTGAAATTAAATTCAAACAAAATGGGTTCATGAAATATAATCTATATCAAGTTTTTCTTGAAATGTAAAATTCCAAAAATATTAAATTAATCGAACAAATATATTTCATAGAATCTCATGGTGTTACACATAAGGTAATATACGTGAAAAGTAAAATTTCATCCGTTAATAAATTTCAATCACATTATATTATGTTTCTCCAAACGATGGTTATTATATATTAATTTTTATTTTCCAAATAAATAATAGTAACTTCTAATATATCAAAAACCTACATCAAGAATTTCCTCCTATCATTATGTATTAGCCAAAAAATGGTTAGCATAAGGTAAGATAATTCCCAAAATGAATTAACCTTGAAATAATGAATTTAACTCTACAATTTTCTACTAAAAAAGGTTCTACTTAGATAATTTCATAAATAACCATAAATACAAAAAAACCACACTATTAAATAATGTTTGAACCACAATGGTGATCTAATACCTTTCATTATTCTTCCCCAAATCAAGATAATTTCAAATAAAGGTAATTTCATTCTTCAAAATTAATATTTTTATTATAAGTCACATTTTAAACCATAAGGTTATATATATACATCAACCCAATATAAAATCTAACAAAATTTCATTAATCTACATGATAAATACCAATATAATCTTGTAATGTAGTTAAAATAACAAAAATATCATGATTCAAATTTAGATACTAACCTAAATAGTAATCCTTAAGTTGACCATAAATTTCTTCTAAAATATATCATGTTCAATAAATCACTTTACAATCATCATGTTCACCTATACACCACTATTCAATAGACTATAATTAACATAACATAAAATTATATACAAACCTAAAGTGGTATTTAAACTTAAAATGAGTATTCTCTTTAAAACCCAAGAAAAAGTATCAATTTAACTAAATATCTCATCACTTAAAGCCTCAAGAGGGGGTATCTATTACATTAAAATAGAAATCAACCATAACCCATAATGGTATCTATAACTCTTAAAATCACATGAAAAAAATATATACTTCCAAAAATTAAATTAATCCTTATTTATTATTCCTCAAGTAAGCTCAATTACTATTGAATATATTCCATAAATAAAAAATGTTAAAAACTTCATCAATGTTGAAATAAATAACTTTATCATTAAATAAATGACAAATTTCAAGATTACTAATGTTATCCCATTTTCTTCATAAATTTCAGTCACATATTTATCCCAACTAAAAATTACTAAATCAACATTATGAACATAATAATTGTTATATTTCCCTTAATAATGCATATTCATAATATCACATTACCAATAAATCACTTTCCTTGATTATCAGTACTCTTAAATATATTTTTTCAAATCCATAAGGAAAAACTACTATATAATAATATATATATTTAATAATTCTTATAACTATAATATCATTGATGTAACAATTCTACAACATAATATTTTAATCCCAATACATTATAACTATAATTCTTTGACCTCATTGATTTTCAAAGAATAGGTCCTTCATTGATATAGGGGCTAACCATTGGATTAGGGAAATAGATTGAATAATTATCATATTCCCCACACATAATACATTGAACTATAAATGGTAAATTAGGATGGACTTCATTTTCTACCATCAAAATCATCATTTTTCCTTGAAAATTCCATATTATATTCCTTACATGTTCATAAATAAAAACGTTTTCTCCTACCTTCTAGAAAATCATATGAGTTCTTCTTCCCACATTCTCATCATGTAGGAATTTAAATTTTATTTCATATATGGTCTTTAGGAAACACTATTTTTCTCTTATTAGGTGTGTTTGAAAACTCAACCATGTTGAGATTGTTAGTCATATTATTAGATAACTAATTATGAATAATCCCATGATTTAAACTACTATCTATCATTTCGTTTGTTTGAGTATGAGGACATTAATTTCATTGTATATCACAATCTAAAATAATTGAAATCTTCCTGGTTCAATCCATCGACTAAACCCTAAAAGTGTAGTGTGAAAAAAACTATTCATAATGGTGAAACGTAGAAAATAATTTATATAATGTATAAATCATGAAACTTATTATTCTATAACACATTATTTTAAATCTAGGTCATTCATGATTATTACCAAAAATTCAAGATTTCATCATATACTTTTAATTATCCCTAAGGTTCTCACTCAATTATCCTCATCTTAGTTCCAACGATTAATTAAACCCTATTCTCATACAAACTATAATGACCCATACATTTCATACATAGAGATAACATCTTATTAGATGAATATTTATTATATAATATCAAAACTTATACCGTAATCATATAGGTATAGTTCATTTTCCAACATTGATACATAAACAATTTCTTCATAAGAGTATCTCATTAAGTTATACATAACTAGAACCTATCTTAGAAATATCAATCATAAAACCTTTATTCATTAAATAAGTAAATTAAACAAAATAAAGGGTTAGATTAGTGTGCATTAAGGGTAAATCAAGGAGATATAAATGATCTCATAAAATTAACATGAGCATAATGGTATGAGAACGAGATAATAAAAATTAAAAACAATACCCATCATATCAAAGATCATAATCTTGAATCATGGAATAAATCTTGGTAGTTCATAAGATATGAATCATAAAGGAATCAAAGAACATGAGAAATGGGAGAATAAAATTGAAATAAGACATGGATTAATGGTATACACATAAACATAAAAAACCATTTCAATAGTAGTCAAGGCTTGTTTCTAATGATATCATAGTGGAATGGGTTCTTTCCCCAAACCATTGTTGTAGCCATGGTTCACTCCCAATAATATCATAGTGGACAGAGTCCCTTATAGAACTAGGTTCACTCCCTATTCTATTGTTTTTTATCTCATGAGATATTAGTAATTTACCAATGCTTTCGTGGGAGGAATAATAATAGACCCACCCATAATTGGTTATACTATAACTATCATCTCTGGTTATAACATAACCATCGTACTTGGTTATAGTGTAACATACATCCATAATCAAAACCAAACATATGAATATCATGGTATTATAAAACATTCATCATATCAAAACCGATAAAAATAAATACGTTTCATAAACATTCCATCATAGCCTAATCCATTGGAAATAAACATATTTTGTGAACATTTCATCAATTCATCATAGAATAACATGTAGGAAAGGAATATGTTTCATAAATACCATGTCTTAATGAACATAAATCATCCTTATAAAGTATAAGGATGATATCTTTAAACCATATCCCCAATAAAAATCAAGTAAAAATACATGTTTTTGTCATTGATGAATTAAATATAATTAAAAAAATTCTTGAAAAAAATAACCTTTCCATTTTGAAATCATTTATTTAAAATATAAAAATTTCATTAATATAATGGAAAAAAATTCATTGAAAAACCCATAAAAATTGTTAATTAATCTTAAATATATTGAGAATTCATGATGAAGAGAAATTCTATTCATGCTATATAAGTTAAAAAAGAAATTCCATTCATATTTTTTCATAAAATTCAAAAGGTACCTCCTTTGGAAAATGTCAAGAATATTCCTTTTATTTCATTTTTTTGAAAATAAAAAAATGGATAAAAATTTATTTTATAAATTAGTAGAGAATGGTAAAAATATCATTGAACGCCTTTATATAAAACATAGATATAGACTATAAAGGAATTTTTACCAAAATGATAAATAATGTTTTTTCCAAAAAAGAATTTTTTCGGTATCTTGAATACATAGTGATGAAAATGGGGGAAAATCATGTTTTCTTGAGAAATAAACAAATTATAATAAATTTGATGAGTTTCTTGAGTGATGGATCATAAGATTTTATCATAAAAACATGATCATAAATTGTCTTTATAAAAAATGAGATTGTAAAATAAAACCCATATCCCTTTGTTAACTTTTTGAATCATAAGACATGTGAAAGAATAACTTCAAATGAAACATTAAATATCATGAAAATAAGGATAATTATGATATAAAATGTCAAAGGGGAAGTATATACCCCAAAAAATAAGATAGGATTATACCATAACATATATCCTAATGGAGAAAATTTCAGATTATAAACCCTTACCTTGAGTTCCACTTAATTTGAAAGTGTTCTGAATTTCTATATAAGAAATCTGAATTCAACTATAGCAGAATCATGTATATGATTATTATATCTTATATATTATTTATATAAATATATATATATATATATTCATCCATAATGTAAGATATAGAAAATTAATAACATTTTTCATTGATATGGTAGACTGTACATATTCATTAATGATGTTTTCATTTTTAGACTAATGAAAAAATGAATTGTATTACTATATGTAGAAAATAATCTATATGTACACATGGGTGATAATTTCACGAACCATTTGATGGAAAGAGGGTGAATAAAGTTTTTTTCAAAATCATAATAAAATTTCACTATATTTAGGATACTAAACTTATTATTTAATGAATAATATAATAGATTTCGATAAGGTAAATGAAGAATTAAAAATAATGTGATGAGTTAATTCAATTACCAACTCATTGAAACAACCCCTTCATAATTCCTCTTAAGTGATCTGGGGTTGATCTTATGGGAATACCATAACCTCTGTTATGTTCCTAGGGTAGTCTATAAGAGAACATGGTTTTGGTTTCATGAGATAGAAGGATCAATATGGTGTTAAGAAGTTAAATGAGGGGAGCCCTTTTTTGAGGGGAGGGGAACACTTGGAATTGTTTAGAATATTAAAATATATTAAATTTATTCTTAAAAAAATGGTTCTAAAATTATTATAAATTCAAATAGGATGATATTTTTGATAGTGCATTATCCCTTTTTCCTATTTTGTGTTTTAATAAATTTTAAATTATTTTATAAATTATTATTTTCATAAAATATCATTATATCCAATTTTGACACTATTAATTTAATTTGAAAAAAAAAGAAATAAATAAAAAGTTATAATTAGAATATAATCCCTAAACATTACAATAATATTTCATAATAATATATTAAAATTATTAGAAAATATTAAATTACAAAAATTATATTCATTTGAATATTTTCAAAATGATATAGTATATGTTTTATTAAATGGAGAAATACAACTTCAAATTTTCATAAATGCAATTAGATGCATATATAATTTATAAAAATTAGAAATAAATTATTACAATTAATATAATTTAATTAATCACAATACATATATTTATATTCATTTATAACTTGGTTTTTTCTATCTGTGATAACAATGTAGATATTTAAAACTAACAGAGTGAGACTTTGTAACTTTCTTTGCATAAAATATCATATAGATAATATTCATGAAAAAAATCCATAAAACCAATCAATTTATATCATATGTTAGTAATAATCTAATTATCTTCATCCAATAATAATTAAGTTGAAAACATATGGACTTATCACTTAATTTTTACCATGATTAACCCAATTTACCTTTTATCATGGTGATAGTTTTTACCATGATTAATATTCATAACACCTAGATATAAAAGGGGTTTATTTAAAAAATTCATACCTCCTGGATAAAATTTTCCATTTTATCAAATTAAATACCTATAAGTGGCATAAATAAATTTTAAATTATGTGCACAAAATGTGATAAATACTACTTCTTAGAAAAAATCATTTTTAAGCATAAAACTGAATTTATTATTATCCCTTGAATAGTGAAAATATTAGATGAATGTTAATTTTTTTTAATATATAATATATAAATTACTTTAATATATTTTATTTTTATTTTAAAATTTAATTTATTAATATAAACACACATTGAGCACATAAAAATAGTTTTTTGAAAAAATAAATTTTTAAATATAAAACTTTTACTACACTAAATTAAAGCATAGATTTCATTTAAAATAATACTATTGTTTTATTTTAATCAAAATGAACTAATAAAATTTTTAAACTAAAATAAATATAGTTTTACTTTTTAAATACATTAAAATAATATATATTTTTCAATAAAAATATTTATTATTCACTATTCATTAAAATAATCATTTTTTTACCTCTCAAAATATTTCATATAAAAATGTTGATATTGTTATTTAAAAAATGATATTATATTTAAAAAAGTTAAATTTCTATAGTATATGGAAATTAATAATACTATTTTCTTACAAAATTAAAAAAAATCATTTTTGGAGAAGAGATAATTTTGAATAATAAAATAACTTTTCTAAAAATTGAGTGATTATTAAAAATGAATTTTTAAATAAATTTACATTGAGTGAAATATATATATATATATCATAAATTATTTAATCCTATCCATACTCACTAATTTAATGGATTGGTTATAACAACCATATTTAAATAATAATATTTCATTGTTCATTTAGGATTGGTGTTGTGTGTAACACAAGATATTGGAGAAATAAAATTTAATTGAAAATAATATTTTATAAAATATTTTAGTGTTAATGATATGGTGAATAAATTACATAGAGTTTGAGGAAAAATTGTTTTATGGTTTCTGGGAAGAATTATGTATATAAAGAAGTTGAATCTAGTGTGTCTAAACAAAAAAATAAATACATATATATATGAATTAATGTTTAAAAGAAAATATATGTGGAGAAAATTATTATTTTGGATAATAATGGAATGAGGAATTTAATAAAAAATATTTTCTTGTGCATGGGAACATATGATAATAGGTATAGATAGGTGAGACATCGTATGGAGTAAATATATAACACATAGGTTCACATGCTATATTATTCAACACAAATCACAATATAAGTTATAAGGATTATTTATAAATTCCACATGATAATTAAACATTTATGTGGGACAAGGTTAATATGGAAACCATCCATCCCTGAAAAAAATGCATACATGCACATCACCTCAAATAAAATCACTAAGGGTCATCTTTAACCTTTCACCTGAGCTCCTATATATGTGAAGAACTAGTCATGGATCCACTTTCGATCATGTTCACATATTTACACCATTGAAATTGGGATCAACTAAATGAACATAAAATTATATTCTAAACCATAAACTACTGTATGGTTGTGACTATATATTATCCACGGCATGAATTCAGTGATCAACCGTTAGTATATGGACTGTCCACCAACATTTAAATATGCACCTGCCATAAGAGGAACTAACCATGGTCGATCTACCATGTTAGTAAAAGAGGGAAATCTAATATAAATAAACTGATCTTATATATGTTTGATCAATAATGTGAGTAACCTATCATGAATAAAATTTGGGGGGATCGATCATATTCATAGAGCTACCATGGGCATAGAATGACCACATTCTTAGAACCGATCACATGAACAACGATATAACAAGGTTTCCCGGTAAGAAAACCTACCATAGATGAACTGGTAATTGGAAAGACACCACATTAACCTATATATATATTTTATTCATAAACCTGCCTTGAGCATTGAGTAACCACATAAAAAATAAACATATTTCATGAACAGAGTAACCTACTATGAATATGATTCACCTTCCATGAATTGAACTAACTATGAAGTAGTGACAACATGAATGGACCTACTATGAACATGAACTGAATGTGTTATTGAAGAAACCATATGAATTCATACAAGAGGTTTTGAATCATAGAAATAAACAATAGATCCACACCACTGAAAGGTATTTATTGTATTTATTTTTTGATAATAGAAAAGACACATTTGGATATTTGGATTATAAAAAATTTTAAGATATATGAGTTCAAATTATTGTATTCATAGAGAATTATTTGAGTCACATGAGATTAAATATATATTTTTAAAACATACATACTCAACATATTTATAATTAATATTTATCGGTTAATAAAATATTGTTTTTGACTTCATTTAAAAGATAAAGACGAAGGATATGAAGACTTTAATAATGTTTGAATTCAAAGGGAAGAACAATAATAATATTTTAAATGAGGATATTATAGTATATAATTATTGGGAAATCAAAATTTTAAATATGAAACTATTATATTATAGTGATTTGAGAAATATGGATAGTTTTTGGGTATTTTTGAAGAAGATATTATGGGACATTAATGAGGTTTTAGGGTATTTCAGTGAAATATATAAAATATTTGGATGAGTCATGAGGGAGTTATAGAAATATTTTTATGACATTTTATTTGAATTTAAATAGGTTATACCATATATGACACATGGTGATGATTGAGGAAAATAGAAAATAAATATGGTGTGATATTCAAAATTCTTGGTTATTCTTGGGAATGATTGAGCATCTAAAAATAAGAATTGATGTAGTTTCCAAAAAGGAGGTATATGAAACCATATTTGCAAACATGGTAATTCAATAATGGGATACATAACTCACATATACTTCAATAGATGGTTCCTGAAAAGTATAAGAAATATTATTCCATAGATACATCTAGTTTGAAGAAGAAGGAAGCAATAAGATAACTCCGGGTTAGAATTATCCACATATAGAGAAGAATAGTGTTTCAGTTGAGATTATTTTAAGAAGGCATAAAGTTATCCTCACAAAAATAGGATTCTATCATCTATTGTTTGAATAGGAAGTCATATGAATCAACTCCCATCATGGATATGGTATCATATGGACATGAATCAAATAAAGGAAACAAGTGAGGAGAATAAGTGAGCATCTACCTCAAAATACAATTGCAAGAAAAGTATTATGATAAATATAGACAAACCCACATTCCATTAAACTAATAAACAAACCCTCAAGTCTGTAAAATTCCCATTGCTCACTTTAGTAGTGCATGAAAATATATAAGAGGCATTGTTTCTGGTATATGTTGTAATCACTTCCCAAGTATATTTTAATGTCCCTACTATGAGTATTAAAACCTTTGGCACACCAACACATTATTGATCAGTGCTCTTTGGACTAGACCATTTTGGTGAACCATGTAAAAAATATGGGGTCTTTATGTGATATTAATTATTTATATGTGCATGTTGTGTGGTAGAGTTGCATTTGAAATATAAAACATAATGAATTAATATTCCATAAATCTTAGGGACATGATCCTAAAAGTAAAAGATAAAATTTTGGCACCGGCCTTATCCACCCCTCCTCTCTTAAGGTAACATTAGTTCCAACATGAGGTATCAAAGAATAAATTTTATGGATTCTATTTCAATATTGGTATATTTGAAAAAATCACTATTATATTATATATTACATGTTTATGGGTCTAATTTATTTAAAAGGAAAATGATTTTTTTTGTTTTTATAGGATTTTGGCTTGGAAGTTATGGTGTTTATTCAATTAGTTACAGATCTAATAAACCACAATCAAATATAATGTGATGAGAATATATGGAATATCTTGGTAAGATCATTTTCCAATATTTTCATAAGAAACTCATCCATTATGCCACTACTTGTGGAATATTAATGAATTTGGAAATAATTTATTGGAATAAAATGGTTGTAAAGAATAAAAAAGCTTAAGTATTTAAACCTGATGAAGACTACTTGATATCTAAATTAAAAAAGAATAAAAAAATTAAGAAGGATCTTATGAAGATTTATTCACAAAATACAATAAATATTTTTTATTTTATGGGTATATATGATTTTAAAAATTTTCTAGAAGATACATGAAAATATAAAATTCCATAATCTCTCACACAATTTAAAATGTGTGAATAATCTGTTGAATAAGTGGCTTCAATATCAATACATCATCTAATAATTAACTATGAAGTAATCAATACAAAGTCCAATCCATGTACAAAGTGGTGGATCAATTGAATATCATTAAAAAAATGGATATATTTATCATTGATGATTTGGCTATGAAGGTTAAGATGATGAATATAGTTCAAGTAGATTTTAAATTTGAAATTAAGAATATCAGTGAAAAAAATGAAGGAACAAAGTCATTTAATTGAATAAATTGAAAAAAATTGGAATTAAAATAGCCATGGAAGAGGGTTTAATTTATGAATCATCCCTCTAAAGACTCAACTAAAATAGTAAATATGGGAATGATATGAATCTAGCCTAATATTGATGGAGATGGATTCCATGTTGAGAGAGAAAGATGATATGATTAAAGATATTGAGTTAAATATTAGTTCATTGAATTAAAGGAGAAAGGGTATATGTCCTCCAAGGTATTATTAATAATTTATTCATGAAAAATATCAAATATTTTTTCATTAAAAAAATATAAAACTCTAGAAAAATAAGTAAGAAAATTATCTCAAGAGAAGTGTTGATTTAAAAGTTTACTTCTAAAAAATCAAACTGTAGTTTTGAAAATCACAACACATTTACTTATAATTTTTTTTCAATAACTTTATACATACGATGAGTATAAAATGTTAAAATATAAAACCTATATCATTACTAGACATAGAATATTTTTTAAATTGGTTAGAACTTTTCATAAGTCTTCCAAAAAAACTAAATCATGCAGAAAATAGCTTAAGTATTTCAGATGAACCAAATAGGATGAAATCTCTTAAATTAGACTGAATTATAAATTGGACATCAAAATAATGATTTCATAATAAATCATATTAAGGTCTATAAATTCCATAATACAATATATAACAACATCCTACCTGAAAAATTTATTTAAATACTTCTATAAAAACATATCAGATGAATGGATACATGCTCACCAGCCCGTCTTTTATAAAGGCCTACCAGAAACACCTTATATATTTCTACATATAAATTAAATCCATTATACTATATGTAACATTTCATGAATTGTAATAGTGTTTCATCATAATTGACCATCATATGAAGAAGATATACTAAACCTTATAAAGTGAAGAGTAGTTAATCTGAATTCATTGTAACCAACTCCAAATAATATGAAGGATGGATGATAGAAGAATTCTTATAAATACAATCTTAATTTATAGAGGAGTATTATTTTTCATCACTGGTGATATGAATATAATTTTTTTATTTATTAACATATTGTTACTCGTGTGTTCAATTTTAATATTTCCCTATTTTTTGTCTTAAGGAATCCGTATAATGATTATAAATGCATTAAGATCTTTTGGGATTTGTAGTTTCTAATTGTTTAATATAGTGTTTTATTGAGGGATTTTTTGAATAATATAACACAAGTGTGTTTTATTTTTGTATTGAGGGATCACATGGTTATAAATATAGATATTTCTTCTAATATTTTAAACAAGGGATTACTTGATTAAGGAATATTGACCTTTACAGTTTGGTGAAAACCATGGATGCCCAATGTCTGGGTGGATACACTTTACACAGTTTCTATAAGTATTTATAACTTAGATTATATATTTTATTATAACATATTTTTTAAATTTATAGTTTCTACTCAAAAACTATTTAATGAATATTTAATTTTGGTTTTAAGTTTTCTAACTCTGAAAATAGAAAGTATGAGCAAAAAATTATTTCTGATTACTTTCTTAGAAATCAATCATTATCTTCATATGATAACCTATATAAATAGGTTAAATAAATTTTATGTTTTTATTTCATATTTTACAATTCACCCCCATTTTTTAGTTACTACTTACTCTTTTGATCTTATAAAAATGTAACAAAAAGTTGTTAATCTTGTGGAATAATGAGGCATGTAAAGAGTGCCTATATAGAATCCCAAGGGATCAATGGTGTAAAAAGACATTATACATCATAATATTATGAAATACATAATAGAAATAGGTATTATTTCTGGGGGATATGATTTATATATTCCTACCAATGATATTTAGAAAGAAAGTGCAACTGGAGGAGAACCAAATAATTCAATATGAATTCCTCTATTCTTATTTAATATAAAGAAAGGGTGTACACTGAAATAACTTTTAGTAATATATAGAATATAATTAATATTTTTAGGTAAAGTGGATATAAATAAAGTTTTAAATAATAAGTAATTATTATACACCCTCAAAAACCCAATTGGAATAAAGAGAAGAAAATTTGAAATCTAATTAAGCAGAATGTGGTTGTTGATGTTGTGATATAAAAGAGAATTAAAATTAATAAGAAATCAACCCAAAATATTAAATTCAAGAAGTATATCATAGAAATTAATGAATATAATTGTAGTTGAAGTACCCTCCAATGGTATAGTAATCATCTCTAAGAATAATCATCTCATGATACTTGTATAATGTGTTTAAATCCCACTACTAAAATAAAGAACAAGACGAAGAAGGCCACACACACACACACAAAATTTAGTATTTTCATAAAAAGTGATTAATCATATGTTTAGATCATATGGAACTAGCTTTGAATATGGAACAAGAACAATGTAATTAAAATTATTTTCTTGTAACCATGATGATTACAAGAGAGAAAATATAGAATGATTATTCTATAAGTTTAGTTATAAAGTCTAGAAAGGATTGGAGGAAAGTGAAACGAAATGGGTTAGTTCCCTATGACCAAACACAATCCTCAAATAGAGTTATTCAAAGTGACTAATCTCCCCTTATTCTATATTTCTATATGTGATGAATAATGTGTTTAAAAAAAGGTGATATGCAATCTATGGGGTAGGTGCACTATGGTCGTATTAAAGTAAATATATCTATGAATTTGAATTTACCTGCTAAAAGTAAATGGTGATATCAATGATAATTATAAGAATAAATTATATAAGACTATTTATTTATGTAATTAAATAATACTTGTTAAAATATTTCATCATGGATAACACATGATATAATATATTCATACATACTAAAAAAGGCTGGAATACTTATGTTCAATGAGTATCAAGTTTGGTTTGAGGGCGATCCTATTTTATTAAGTTTACTCAACATTTTTTGGATTGTTTTGGATTATTTTCAATTGATATCATGCCTCATTAGATGGTGGAAAATCCTAAAATAGCATATAGATAGTAGATAGAGAATTAATTACTAAAACATTTCACATGTCTTTTTTATGTGTAACCTGATTGTATCGTTTAGGTTTTGTTTTGGGAAACCCTAAAAATACATGGAGAATATATATTACTGATAATTATTTCCCTATGAATTATAATCATGTCAAAATTGGTGACTATAGTCACTCACATTGGGGGGGGATAGGGTTATGTGCATAGAAAATCATGAGCCTCACCTTAAAAATATGAATATATCTTGGGAAGTTCTAAAGAGTAAGGTTTCAGAAGGTATCACATGGTTGATACATAAAAGTGGAATCCATTGGTGTAGAAAGTGGTATATTCATAATCCATGTGCATCAATGTTTTTGTTTAAAATGATTGTTAATAAATTTTGTGAGTTTTTAGGTATTGTACATCATCATGCTATAGATGGATTATGAATATTTACTAAGTTATATAGATATTATATACATTGTTAACAATGAATCATATTTTTTACACAAATACTTGACTTAGTAACATTATAATATTTATTAAAAATAAATTCCTAAGTAATTAACTCACTTATTAGGATTTCTAAAGAATAATGTTGCAAAAATCATTATGGGGGGCTTTATATCACTAAAATTTGAATTCCTTTAAGGTGATAAATTCTCTTAAAATATTTTATGTAGGTAGTGTGTTAAATAAGGGGGGTGATAGTTAATATAAAAATTGCATTCATGGAGTTGATATTCCCAAAAGGAAGAGATGTTGATATTTTTTTTATAAATGTGAAGAATAATGGGATATACTTATGAATTTATTGTGGATTTATTGGTATTGTAAAAAATAAAAAGGGGATATTTTTATAACCAATTATTTACTAGTTTATTGGTCTTATTTTTTAACAATATATGGTTTTCTTTCTTAAAGGATGTTGAGATCTTTTTATTAATAAAAATTTTTGGATAAAGAGTTTGATTTGTTTATGAAATTTTGGATAAAGTATATTAGATATATGTAATTATCTTAGTATATTAATTTCATATAGTTTGATGAAAATGTGTGGTCCAATTTATAATAAGGATTATGTATATGAAGAAGTGGAATACGATGTGTTAAAATAAAAAAAAAATTATATTGAGGAATTTTTGGAATATATATATATATATATATATATATATGGAGAAGATGGCCTATTTTGGATAAGTATGGAATATGTATTTTAATTTTGAATTTTCTCGATGAATGGGTATGTACAAGTATAGAAATAGACTAAAAAGGAATTGTATATATGGAAGATGTAACATGAAGTCTCATGTGAAATGTTATTCAACTAAAATTGTAGCATGAGAACAATGGATTACTAATATATTCCATTGGATATGGAAAATTTTATTTGAAAAAAGGTTGACACAATTACCGTACAAATGCATTATAAAAACCCGAACATGAACACATAACATGAAACAACATTACCAAGGGTCATCTTTAACGTTTTGTATGTGATCCTATATAAGTAAAGAACCAATCAAGGATCCTTATTCAATAATTTTCATATCTTCACCCAACTGAACTCATGACCAATGAAAGGAAATTGAACTATACATTGGACCATAAATTGATGAATGGGAGAAACCAAATGTGATCGAATACATGAATGCAGTGATTGATCATGAGTAAACTATAAGATTGACATAAATATAAAAGTGGGGATTTTAAAATATTTATTTACCATATCTAATATTTAACACATCAAGTAATATAATTCAAAGTAATATGAAATACCTTGATTCATTGAAACTCGTTATTTTATCCCTGGTTTAAAAATATTTCTATCCTTTTGGATTATTCTCTCTATTCTTCACAATTTGATGGAACACACTGGAATGAAATTTTTTTTCCTTAATGGAAGGGATAAGACCCTTTAAATAGGGATTAATATATTAAATGTGTAGTTTTATAATTAATTTTTTTAATGTCTATTAATGTTACAAAAAATATCACTCTATTAATGTGACAAAATGAATCTTTTTATAGACCATCAATATGTCAATGTCCATCAATCTGACAAAATTATCCCTCACTATCCCATTATTATAATTATTAAACTTAGTATCACTTGAATTATTTACAACATTCTCCCACTTATCTCATGTGATATTAATTTATGATGATTAATAAATTTAACCTATTATTATGCATATTTATCTATGTTCCACCATGTATAATACCTTTATCATAATTAAAGAAAATGACCACATGAGTCTTGGAGGTCGTACATCATCTATTAATATATACCCTACCATATACTACCACATTTACATATTCCATATCTTATTTAAAATGGGATATATATATATATAGTTTAATTATAATGTTTTTATTTAAGACTGTACATGTTATCATTATTCAATTCAATCTTGTAAACTTATTGGAAAACATACACATGTTATAAACATTTATAAGTCCAAGTGTAAAATATAATTGACATAACAGTCATTACATACAATGAAACCTACTTAGTAACTATTTTCATACATTCAACATGGACAATAAATGTCTTAGTTGGAAACCCTTTTATCAAAGGGTCAGAAATGATAATATTTGTGCTAATAATTTCAATTTTTACCATACATCATTGAACTTCCTCCTTAATAGAAATTTAATTTAATTATATATGTTTACATCCTTTGTAATATTATTCATTATTTGAAAATAATACTATTATAGTATTGTCACGATACATTTTTATTTTCTTTGAAGTATTTTTTAATGTTTGAAGTCCTGATTTAATGTTCTTCATCCACATGCCCTGATTTTTAGAATCAAAGAATGAAACAAATTATTCTTTCATATTCAAATAATCTG
The DNA here is from genome assembly GCA_963277665.1 of Viscum album. NCBI lineage: Eukaryota > Viridiplantae > Streptophyta > Magnoliopsida > Santalales > Viscaceae > Viscum > Viscum album. Next base: position 902,823,028 of record OY728166.1, on the reverse strand, counting down.
TAACTAATTTCTTTTTGCTTTTACATGATATTTATACTTTTTCTAAATGATACACATAAAAAAATTGATCATTCTTGTACCAACATAACCATAAATTTCTAAAACAGAATATCCAATCACCTAGATATGATTGGATCTTTTATAAGTAAGAATATTAATCTATGTTATTTAGAAATATCAAAAAAAAATATTTTCATATCACTAATGATCCAATCTGGTATTTATTTGATAACTTTTCTAACATACCAATGATAAATCTAATATCTAGATTTTTAGATGTTTGAGCACGTATCATTATTCCAACAATAGATGCATGAAGAATTCCTTAAATATATTTTCATTACATATCATTTTAGGGTCATTGATTAAGATTTAATTTATCTAACAATATAAATTGGAACCAGTGATGCTGAACATTTTTCTATCCTAATCCTCTCTAAAATTGTATTAATGTATTATTTTTGAGATAAACCCAATAAAATTAAATTATATTATAGAATATTTCTATTATAGCCATGTATATGGATTCCCCCATGTTTTTTGTTTGAAAATTATTAGAGGGGAATTTATTAGTCTCACATGATAGACCAAGATCATTTTCAATAAACAAAATATGATCAACATATATAATAATTAATATAAATTTACCCCCATTAATATTATGGTATATACACTTATCAATTATGTTTTACTTAAATATAAAATATAAAATGGTATCATTAAATCTAATATAATATTATCAAGATTCTTGTTCAAGTCCATATATTGAATTCTTTAATTTATATACTATGTTTTACTATAATTAAATAAAAATGATTAGTTGATTCATGTATTACTCTTCTTCTAAGTTCCCATTTAGAAAGGTTGTTTTAATATCAATTTGATGTAATTATATATAATACCTAGCTACCAATTCTATAATAGTTCAGAAGGACAATTTATTAAAAATCATTGATATGGTTTCCTTAGAGTATATACCATCATTTGTAGTGAAAACCTTGTAATAAGTGTGTCTTTGTAATGTTAAAGGTTATAATGAGATTCATGTGTGTTTTTGAAGACGTTCTTACATCAAAATCTCTTACATCCTTAAAGAAATTATATAAGGACCTATACTTTATTTTTTTCATGGAATTCAACTCAGATTTCAAAGAATTCAAACATTTATCATTATTATGACAATTAGTGGCTTGAGAATATGAAACTTAATCATTATTAATTCCAATAACACTTTCTATCTCATGTAAATATATCACATAGTCATTATAATTTACCTTCATTATTTTCTTTTGGGATATTCTTAACACTTTGTTATGGTTCTTCAATCATTTCATTATTTGGAATTTAAAAAACAATCTATTGTTTTTATAAATTATTATTTTATGATGTAATAAATAAATAAATAATAATAATTTAAGTTAGAGTGAAAAAAATAATACTTTAATTCTAACTTCATTAAATTATTTTTTTTATCTTCTCTCTCATTGGATTCACTATTCTCAATAAATCTGAAACATTTAGTTATAATAATTATCATAATATGGTTAGGGTAATAAATTAAATACCCCTTTTATTTCTTTAGGTGAAAAAAACCATTGCTTATTCTTGCATCCAATTTTATTTTTTGAGGATTATATTCTCTTATTTATTCCTAAACACCCCATACATGCAGGTGACTCAAACTAGGATTCCTACTAGTATAATGTTCAAAAGAAGTATTTGGAACAACTTTACTATGAAATTTATTCAAAAAAATATATTTTAGTTTTAAATAATACATCCACAAAGATAAAGGTAATAAATAATTACATAACATGATCCTAAACACATCCATTAATGTTCTATTTTTTTAATATTAAAATTTTTGTGGTGTAAATGGTAGTGTGTATTACAAACTTATTTCATAATATTCATGGAAATTTTTAAATAGGCTTGGGTTTTATCCACTTTCCTCAAATATTGTTTAATATTCACCACTCCAATTAGACCTTATGAACATCACCTTTCTGTGAAATCAATTGAATAATGGTGTTATTAATTAATTATTTAATTTAATTAATTTTGGTCAATTGTGAGTTCAATGTAATTTGAGGTTGAAATTTTACAATTTTTAAGGGAATAAGTGGAGTGCTTTATTTGGGAACAATTAAGATTAAATTTCCACTAACTGTGCATGAGTGGTCTTATTTGTGTAGTGTCATTTTTTTATAGTTGCAGAAAAATTGTCAAACTATATTAATCCTTATATAATTAATTACAAGAGGTGTTTTTCAAGGTAGTTCCATGTGTATGGTTAGGAAAACAATGTGGCCTAATCGTGTGGTCTACTCGGGTTTTTGTAATTTTTGGGTTTTTTTTATAATTCCTTTTAATTTATTTTTATTAAAAACCTAAAAAGTAAAATAACCCCCCACAACCTCAACCCCCTCCCCACTCTCACACTTGATATTACTAGTGGGGTCTTGTTCATGTTACCCCCTCTTCTTCCCCATATTTTTGGTCTATTCCACCCCCACTTCATGGTGCGATCACTCTAATTTGGAGTTTCTTCTATTTCACCTCTTTAATTATAAAAAACATTTGTATATATTTTTCAAATTGCATTACATTTTAAACAATGATACTAGGTCATACATGGTTCTTCATCTCAGTTATTTTTGTTATCTAGACCATTTGACCCTTGGATTTCCTATGTGTTAGGGAAATACGATATGGGTCATGTTCAGTCTTTAGATATGTTGTCATCTTTGAAAGGGTTTTTTTAAGGTTTTTTTATTTATTTATTTGTTATGTAGTTTGTTTATGTGATGTGAATTTTTTTGTGTGGGTGAAAATGAATTTCATGAGAAAAACAATTTTTTTATTAAAACAAGGCCTTAGGGATTGTTTCTAGAGTTTGATAGATTTGATAAAATATTTTGAAATAGTTCGTTCAATTTGGAATTTGGGGAAAATGTTTTTAAAACTATGGGTTTCTTCTTTCATGAGAAACCATCATTTTCTAAATTGATATTTTACCCTTGAATGATGTCTTTGAAAGGTGTAAACATTTTTAGAACAGTTTCAATTGAGAGTTGTGTGTTCTATTTTGATACATGGAAAAAATTGGTTTTTAAAAAAGTTTGTTTTGTTTTGAAACCATTTATGGATGTTTTTTAAAATTTAACAAGTTAGGTTAGGACTTAGGGTTTGAATTATTATAATGTTTTCTATTTGTTTTTGAAAGAAAGAGTGCCAAATATCAATGGTGTCGTGTTTTTTAAAATGGGATTTTGGTAAAGCCTTTTTTGTTTCATCTAATCATATGTTTTTCTCACCCCTTGTGTGTTTTGGGATACTTTGGTGTGATTTTTTAGACATGACCTTGTGAGGTACTATCTCGGGTTGTTTGATGAGACCACTTAATAAAAAGGTCCAGTGTGAAAATAGATGGATTTTATGGGTTCTTCCTCTTATTTAACACTATTGTGTGTCTTAATGGAGTGGATTGTTTCATTTTACTATCGAAGTGAGGTAATTTTTATTTTCATAAGTAGTTTTTCCTAAGTTTCCCTTTTTTAGATTGTTGGGTCTAGTGGTTTAGACTCATATTCTTTGAGATGTTTAAGGTTTGAGGGGATAGAGAGACCATGCACCAACTATGTGTGGGGGGTCTGTTTTGGGATATTCCATTTATAATATATGGGGAAGGGTTTTTCAAAATATTTAGTGCATAAGAGAAACTATGTGCGGTGGGGTTTCATGAGGTAATTACTTTTTCAAAGTTGGCTCATGATTAGGAAAATCATGCCACCAAATCATGCATCCTACTCAATTTTTTTAAAAGTATGTGTTTCATTTTTATTTAAAAATAATAATTAAATTTAATTAAAACCATAAAAGACCCCCACATCCTCACCCCCTCCACACTCTCAAATTGAACACACACATTGGGAACTTGGTGTGCGACCTCCCCCTCCTCTTCCTGCTATTTTTGGCCAATTCCACCCCTTTTTCCTGGTGTGGCCACTCAAGTTTAGAATTTACCCTTTTCCAACTCCTTCATTCTCTCCTTATTTATGGTTACTCTTTCCCCCCATGTAGTGTGTGTACCATGGATATACCCTTACCTGATATGGGGGTTTGTTTTTGTATGTTTTTTATGTATAGGTTCCATGATCCCTAATTGATACTTATTCTTGATGTGATAGTGTATGGTGATGATTTCTCCATCATTTTCAAGTAGGTTTTATTTTGGATCAATTTTAATTATGTATTTTCTGTTTTTTATTTTCCTGTTTTTTATTTAGGGATTCTTATAGCTCTTTGAAGATGACATAGAAATATATGAAATATGGAAATATATATATGTACCACCTTATACATATTCACTTACGGTAATGAAAATATGCACATTAGGGAATACTATGATTATATAAATGCGATGTTTCATATGACTGTATGAATAAAAGGGTGGATTCAAGTATCTATCATCAAAGGTGACATGTTTTATGGGAGTTGATTCTACAAAACCCCCTTTAATTTTATATTATAAATTTCTTTCATGATTTTAAAATACATTTTATAAATTTAAATTCTTATTATATATCATCTTATGATTGAAATGGATTTGGATTCATTTTTCGCACTAGGATTATTTTTTAAAACTTGGAATAAGCCTTTTCCACATGACAAGTATTTGTGAAATTTCCTAAAAGGATATTTAATTTTTTTTAATCATCTATAATATTTCATTTTGAAATTATAAATTTCTGACAATGACTTTTTTATATTTATGTGGTCTTCCAAAGGTTAGACCACTTAGAATATACCTTAGTTGCATGAAAAGTGTCAGATTAAACACCACTTTGGATTTGTTAAGTGGAATTGTATGTTTGGAAATATATTTGACACCGGTTTGCTTTTTGAAAAGGGTGAAATTAATTTTTTTAAAGAGTGGTTATGTTTTATAAATTAAAATGGATAATACATTGGATTGTTTGTTTTTTATTTTTGTTGATTGTGGATTCCTTAGGTTTTTTCTTGGATTGAAAACTATTGAAAAATGGATTTCCAAATGTATATGATATATGAGATAAGTGTAGGCCCATTTGGAAGTTGTGAAGTGTTTATGATTGTGCCCTTGTTGGGACCCCTTGTTGTGATGATGTTGTGTAATCCATGTGATGGATGTTTTTTATGTGAGTCATGATGGGATTATGGGTTGGGGATCATTTTAAGGAATGGGAGCTGGGATGTACATGATTGAGGTGCTATCCTGTGGGGTTTGTTATCATCATGATATTACATTTTATTTGAATGACCCACCACCATTTACTATTACATGAGAATACCAAGGTTTTTATGTGGAATGTAGTGGTATTTTGCTTTAGTAGCTGAGATTGATGCACTACATAGTCACCCCTAGTTGAGAGTCACATAGTGGCTAGTGGGATTTCTGCTAATGAGGCTAGTTGAAAGTGACTCAGTTGATGGTTGTGAGTGACTGTATTACTTGTTGGCAGTTAGGTCCACTTTAGAACATCTTTTTCTTTTCGGTTATAACTAGTGGTGTTTCTTCACGATATGTATGATATTTTATTCCTTCTTTATTGTATATTGAGACTGTTATCTTATTATTATATTATATATGTGTTTATATGTTGGTTCTCTTATGATTGATCTATAAAATTGTATGATTTTATTATGATAGTATTAGTTCACCTTATGACTTTTATTTCACCACCCTATGCATGTTTTCTTACTTTTAAAATAGTAGTTTTAGGAATGGATAGAAAGTAATATTTGAAAAAGGTAAAATAGTTTGTATTTCATTAAGGGTTTAAAGAAATGTACTTTTTCATTCGATTGTTTATAAAAACAGGATTTTCATGTGATTTTTGAAAAGGGGGAAAATTTATTTTAGCTTTCTTGTCCTCGTTTTAAAGGATTGATTTAAATTTTTACATTATCCCTATTTTCATTTTATCAAAGGGTATTTTGAATTTGGGATTGTGGTTTTGTTTTTTAAAACATATAGGAAAAACATACCTTATACATTTTGTTCAAACTAGAATTTTATAAACTATCTTACTAAGGTATTTCCATATATTTAGTGGGTAGCGGTGGCCTATTGAGTTATTATGTGCTCATTCCTAAATTATTATTATCGCATTTTGGTTTTACCCAACTCTAGTTCACTCATGGAGTATAATGACACGTCTTCTCATGAAGGTACAAATAGTATTCTTCAGTTTAAATTCTCAATACAACCCTTATAATGTTACCAAATGGTGTTAAGGATGTCAGGGGGGATTTTAGAGATTATTCAGAGCATGAAGCTCTGATATTTTGAAAAATAGAATGCTTTTCATGTTTAAGAGACATCGTACAACCTAGCCTACATAGTCTCCCAAACCATGCAGGGAATTTCAGAGGAGAGAAATGGGTTGTATGGTTTTTCTAAAACTAAGATATCCAAAGAACACACCCATTTGTGTTTCAGAGGTTCTTGGGATGGTGTCGTGTTCATGTATTTCACATGGTTATCCAAACTGTGCACTAATACCATATAGGGGTCCTCTTAGGGAAGTTCTGTGGCACATGGTTGGAACACAGTTTGGCCAACCCTAAGGCCAAATCAGGCACCCCTCTCTGTTTATGTGAATTTAAAATTATTCCCTTAATGAACTTAAAAACTAAAACTCTCTTCTACCTTTCTCATTTCCAATTGATGCCTCTCCTCACCTCTCTCACGAGATCTCCCTCTATTTAACCTATGCACATTGAAAACTCATTGATCTGAACACCATATCAAAGTTTTTTATTCACATTGTATTAGCATTGGTAAGATCTCTAATCCTCTTACTTACATTCATGGATGATCTTCATATCCTTTTTTCTGTTTTGGTTTGAGATCATTCACCCTATTTTCATTTCATTGATCTATTCTTTATTATTCTTCTGATCTACATCAAATATAAAGTTGATATTGGATGAGGATTCATCTATGACCCTAAGGTAGGTGGTATTGATTTTATTCCCTAAATTATTGTTGTTTTCATAGCTTTGTCAATATGTATTATTCCTTACTTTTTTAATCATTTCATTAAATTGAGTTCCATCCTTTATAATTAATTGAATCCTGTTTTTATACACCTATACACCTTTGAAAAGTGTTGATAGGATGTTGAAAACAACCATAGCCACCCCTTTGGCTATTCCCTCTAAATTATACAATTATATGTAATTGATTAAATGACCAAATCACCTTATATGTACTCATATTGGATTGTTAATGGACTTTCTCACTCTCAAATACTTTTTTAGTTTTCTAAGAAACCTTCTACATGCTTGGATATATTGAATGGAATTTCCAATACTTGATTAACTGAATGGATTTTCTATAATATGGATTTACACGCTTAAATGAATTAAATAAATTAATTATGATAAATTAAATAGGAGGAGAGGCCACTCCTCTTGTAATATAATTATGAAAGTTAGTTTTTATGGATTATAATGCCCTTTATTATATTGAGCTTGATGATTTTGATGCATTATAAGTAATCCCCAAGTTATATTTATTATTATGATTATTCCATTGATATTGTGTATGGATCAATGGTTAAGGGACTTATTTAACTTGATGTTTCACTATCCCTTACATTCAGTGTTGAGCATGAAGTGTCTCACCATTATACTTATTTCTGGGTTACATGAATGATTTTCCATGTTCATTGTTATTGGGTGTTGGGAATGACATCTCACCCCACCAATCTTAAGTATTGAGCATGATGTCTCACATTCATTATGTGATTTTGGGCATCTACAATATGCCTGATCCTATAGCTCGTTAAACTGGTTATAGATGCTTAAGTTACACCCTTTGTCTTACCTACACATATTATCCAGGTATATGGATACTTACGTCCTCACATACTTATTCCATATAGGTGGACATAGTATATAACTATAATATATGTATATATTATTACTATATATGTGGTTAATGATCGTACTCTTCTTCCTACCTAAGCCAAATCAGGTAGATCTACTAGGTTTCATGTAGGAACCTGGGAATGATACTATTTATTTATTTATAATTTTTTATTATTCTTATACCTTCACAATGTATTTTTATATACACTAGATGGATTATTTCTAGACATTGTTGGTGGTGACCTATTGGGATTTCATCTCACACCCTACTCAGACCACCTTTGGTGCCCAATTTATTACTTGTATATAAGTATGGATAAGTTAAATCACCCTAATATAGATGTTTGATTTATTATTCTTATAGTATGGATCATGGAAGAAGAGGACCGAGCATATGGTTTTGATTCTAGTGGAGCAGTCTTTTGTAATTTTTTTTGTGTTGTATAGTGTATTGCATATTCTTATTCCTTATTTCCTTTTTTATATATAATAATTCCATGGAATCATCATGTATATGAATCATCCCATTGGGTTTTGATAATATTTTGGTTTTTTATTATTTAGACTTCCATAGTTTATCATTATATATGGTGTTTGTCTTCTTTTGCTACAATTGGTTATTGGTCCTATATTACAGTGTATGTTTATATATCCATCCACTATTTTTTTCTATTTATTAATCTTATATTATATTCAACATTGGTATTAGGGTATAGTCATCCCACTATACCACTTTAGACCCTCGTTTCTAGTCATCAACCTCTGACATATGGGGAGGCACACTTGAGGCCATGTGACCCACCGATATGGGGCACAGTTTAAGTGGACCCCTGGTAGGGACAATACAATGTGGTATAAGAGCTTTCATTTCATTTTTTGCAGATTATTTGGGTATTATACAAGATACTAGTAAATAATTTAATTTGTTAATGACCATGTTCAGGGGCATAGCTGACCCACGTATATGGGGAACCCAAATTACATACGATGGGTTATTGATATTATGATTTTCACCTATATTAGTTGATACGACTTCACCATTGAGTGACACACATGTGTTATGATATTATAATTTTTTTTTATTGAAATTATATTTTCTTTACAATGACATAACAAAATGAGGACATGTCATTTAAGGCATCGTTATAGGCATAATTGGAAGAATATTCCATGAATCTTCTCATTCCACATCTATTTTATGCATGAATTTTCAAACCGCATATGGTTAATGGCAGATTACTGGATATTGAAATGTGATGAAATTTTCTGTAGGGAGAATATAAATGGGTTAATTAGTGTTCCTACATCAATATAAACAATTTTATCTATTATAGATTGGTGATGACAGCTTAATTTGAAAATTATACTAGATTGTGGGTTCAAGACTTACTATTTCAGAAAATTGATATATATATATATATATATATATATATGTATATATATATATGTATGTATGTATGTATGTATATCTACAAGATTACTAAAACAAATGAAATTGAAACTGTTAAATAGAAATAGTTCCCACTAAATGGGATGAAAATTGTAATGTAAAGGGTGTTTTCATATATAACTTACAACTGAAACTTCATATATTAGAACCTCTACTACCTGATATGAGACCAAATCCTAGACCCCTACATAGTAGTAGGTAGTTTTGGTGTCTCTTACAGTTCTTCTGGCCTATTATGGTTTTTTCCTTTATCACTTAGACGTAGCTTTAGGAGAAGGTAAAGAGGTGTGATATTTTTCATAGGAAAGTGTTGTACATGTTTTGGATATCTATTTTTAATATTTCAACTATTTTTTCACTTTTGAGTAAAAGGATTGGAATTTAGAATCATGCCTCCATGACATCCCCAGGTTGTATGCTCAAAAAGGCAGTGATGACCATGCACCAGAGGTGAAAACCCTTTATCTACTAGTGATACATCTTATAATTCCACCTATGGAACCTCTTACTATTATTGATATATGCAAAGATGCCCCATTATGTGTGGGATTTATCTTAATGTTATAGAATATGAAAGGTGTCACTCGAACTTCCCTGAATATGGAAGATTTGACTCAGTAGTTATGGCATCACTATCCTCCCACCTTTTTGAGATATGGTGAACCACATGATATTTTGTCATAGTTGGAATACATGATTTATATCTTTGAACATCTAGAGATCAATCCAAAGAGGATGGTAAAAATTTATACGTATATTCTATGTGATTATTCCAAGATATAGCGATATTTTATTATCTAGATAAATTAGAATCATGATATGATCTTGTGGGATTTATACATGATATTTTACAAATACTTATTTCCACATACTCTGAGGGATGACCGAGCTGGAGACATTATGAACCTTAATCAGGGATCCATGATTGTCATGTAATATTCTTCTTATTTTACTAAAAAAATGTGTTTCTATTTTACTCTATCTGGTGATGATCTTATAAACTCAATGAAATTTTAGGATGGGTAGTTATACACCCTCCGATCATAGGTTAATGTTTTCGGGTTGACTACTATTTTTGATATAGTCAACCAATCCCTCATTATTAAGAGAAACCTGGGGGAATGTGATAGTGTAAGCTATGGTGGTTTGGAACCCAAATCAACTAGTGGTTCTTCTAGTGGAAGAAATTATTGTTTTTATGTTTCTCATAAGGGTATAAGTAGTTAGGCTTCATATGTTGATAGTTTCCTCATATTTCACTAGTATAAGAAGTCAGTACAAACAAAACCTCATTGTTCATGGGATCCATTTGAATGTAGAGGTTGTAGCAGGATAGGGCATATCGATAAATTCTTTAGGACTTTTACATCAGTTCCTAGTGAGTGGGGATTTGTACATACTCCATGTTCTGGAGAGAGGATAGTATTATATCACCATGAAGGCGCCTTGAATACCACTGTCCATTCAGACTGAGGCAGTGGTCAAAGAATATGTAGTCATACATGTTTTCCACTTATGGTTTTAATTATCACATATCATGATCACAAATCATTCTCATAAATCAAGTTTAATTATTATTTATTAAGTTACATCATGTTAATCATTTTTACGTATAATACTAAACCACTAGTGTTAGCATTTATATTATAAGACTGGTTAACAGAATTTTTCTAAGTATAAGTCACCAACATTTGTCCTACCAATAGTTAGGTCACCGATACATGACTCACTGATCCATAAGTAACTGACATAATTCTAAGCTACCAACAGTATGAGCTACCAATTGAGATACTGACTAAAATAAAGACATATATTTTTTATAAGTATGAGATACCGATACGTGAAACACTGAAAACTAAGTTACCAATGCATCACCAACCGACAGTTGAGTGACCGACCGATCCTAAGTTATTGATGCAAGTTTGATCCATTGATAGAATGATCTACCAATTTCTAACCTACTTATGCCTAACCTACCGATGATTGATCTACCAATTCCGGACTTACTGATGTCTGACCTACCGACAGAGTGACAGACTAACTCACTAATAGCTTGAGACACTGACAACATAGTATGAGTTGCCGACAGACTGAGACCCTGATTATCTATCTATTAAATTTAAACTTATTACTAATGGTCATATTTATGTTATTTAATGCTACTTATTTTTTTAATGATTTTTTATAGACAACATTAATGACATTTTCAGAGAACAATAAAAGTTTTAAGGTACCAGCACTTGATCAAAAACCTGTTCCTTGTCAGCTAGTATAGATAAAGCGCATAAATGATCAATAATCTTTACACACATATATATGATAAGTGAAGGATATGGCATTCTCATCCTAGGAAAAAACACAATAGTTTCCTATTGTGCATACACAAATACATTACTAAGAACCAAAAATCCATGAACATTTGTAGAAAAAAACTTATAAGAGAATAAAACTTCAAGGAAGCATCTACCTTTTTGGAAATAGAAGATAGAAAAAAAATTACACTCTCTTTTCTTTTATGTTTCTGGATGTCAACTCTAGATTTACTTTTATCATCATTAAAGAGTCCAGAAGAAACATAGCACATCACATAGATTTTTTTAAAACTATTCTCATTATATTTCTCTGCCTTCTTGCCTACATTATTTACAATTCATGTAGTGTATGTCTCTATTTTAGAAATACACAATGACTCATTTGAAAAACTATAATATACATATATATATTCACCAACCTGCCTTTTTACACCTTAAATTCCAATAGATAATAGTGTAAGAGGTATTTTCATGGCCAATCTATTTTTTTGAGCTCTCATGAATAATATGGAAGAAGTATGTTGACTTGGGAAGTTTGTATCTTGTTTGGTACCCTAATCTAGGGTGTAGATCAAGATTATTTATATAAATTTCTTAGTGGTAGTTGATCAACAATTGGATATCACTAATTCTATACTTTAGACTAAACCGCTTTTTTATGTCGTTGTTCTTTTTCATGTTCAGTTTTTATTATATGTTTTTTATTCAAAATATAAAACTTTACTTCACTCTAATAGTTGATCTTAGATAGTGTTTTATTAAAATTTGATTTAGTAGACTGATTTAAAAAGCTAAAATAATAATCCATATTTTTTTAACTGAGAACTAATCAATATTTGAGAAATAATTCAATAGATCAAAACTATTATAAATATGATACTTTGGTTAACTAACTCGTATTTGATTTTAAATTGGGATATTTTTTAATAAGAATTTTAGAAAAAAATTATAGGAGCTCAATTCACACCCCCCCCCCCTCTTGAGTTACCTACTCCAACCAACATTTGGTATCGAAGGATTTCTTACTCTCAATGTTTTCAAATTTTGTAACTCTTTTAAATGATGATTTATGTTGTGTTTTAAATATATCTAAATTTCAATCTGTTCAAAATTTATTGTTCTTTAAAATATTTAAATTCTATTTTAAATGGAAAATAGACAGGAATGTGCTACTACCAATAGACCTCCCTACATTAATGGCACACATTATAACCAGTGGAAAATTAAAATAATAATTCATTTAGAATGTGTGGGTTTTGAAATATTATCTTCAATTGTATGTGAATTAAAAATTCCTACTATTGTTAGGAACACTTTAGATGATGCCACTAAGGCAGCATACAAGAATAGCTGTAAATCTATGAATTCCTTATACTACTCTTTAGGGGACAAATAATTTATAGGATTTCTTCATATAAAATAGAATTTGAAATTTGGGATACACTGGATGTTTCACATGAAGGAACCATTAATTTTAATGAATTTATACTTAATAAATATATCATTAAATAAGATAACTTTAAAATTAATCATGATGAACCTATATATGATGTGTATTTAAAGTTCAATGAAATTGTAAATATGATTGTATATCTGGGAAAGACAATCACATCCAAGGAAAAATTAATGTGAATTCTTAGATGTTTACCAAAAATATAGAGAGTAACATCTATATCAATAAGGGAATCCTATGATATTAGTACTTTACTTGTAAAGGAACTGATAGGAAAGCTGATGATGTATGAAAAAGAGCTAATGGATAATAGAGAAGAAGATGATCATCCAAAGATAAAGTCAATGGATTTCAAAACCACTTCCTCTAAAAAAGATAATGTGAAAGTTCAAGTTGAAATTTATAGCAATGAAAAAATCACAAAGTGACAGTGATGAGGAAATGGATCAGTTATCCAGAATATTTAATAAGTTTTACCGAATAAATATGTTCTTCAGAAAACCGGGATACAAAGGGAAGTATGAAAGAAAAGAAACTGTAAAAATAACTGGAAGAGAAATGAAAATACTAATGAAATAGTCTGTAATCAGTGCAATAGGATAGGACATGTAAAATTTGATTGTCCTAAGTTAAAGTTCAAAATACAATATGAGGAAAAAAGATAAAAAGTACAATAAAGTGATGAAGTCTACCTAGAGTTCCTCTAAGGATATATCCATTTAATATAAATCTTTACATGATGAGAAGGATGAAAAATCCGATATGTGTTTCATAAAAAACACATATGAGGAAACTCTAGAATCTTCTGCTTAGAAGTCTTATTATTCTAGAGATGAATCTGATTATGAAAATATAACAAATGATGAAATCTTTGAATACTGTAAAATGATTGAGGACGCATGTAATTAACTAAAGGATAAGTATAAATCTCTCAAGAAACAACATGCTCTTACTATTTCTGTTAAAAATGAACTTACTATTGAAAAGTAAAAGCATGCTCAGTTGCTCAATGGGAACAATGAAATTAAAATTTCTAACAAGCAATTAAAGAAATATTTATAGAGTTTCAAAAATGGTAAAGATACCATAGTTCAAATTCTTGGAATACAAGTTTATCCCAAATATACTAATGGTATTGGTTAAAAACTGGGAAAATAAATTTTGTTAAAAACTATTTTGTATCAAAATTTGTAAAATTTGGTTTTGTTCCCAGATCAGAAAATTCAGCTGTAAGTTTCACTGGGAATAATTTTGCTGCTTCTAGTTTTTCTGGACTAATTAAATTTTGTGTTTCTAATACTTTACTAAATTCTTATAGGAAACCCATAAATAAAATGTGGGTTTCCAAAGCATTAATTAGAAATTTTACAAGGCCCAAGAAAGTATGGGTACCAAACAAAATTCTTGTTTGAATTGTTTTTATAGGAAAGTTGTTTAAAGAGTTCTTATAAGAGATTATGTAACATGGAAAATGGGTTTTTAACACATATGATAGGGTACTATTCGATCTTGATGAACCTTATCAATATTTATGGTGGGCATGACACATTTGGTGACACTAAAAAGAAAAAATTATTGTCCATGGCCAAATTGTTAACACTAATTCAATTTTAATTTATAAAGTTATTTGTGTTGATGGTATTAAGTATAATATACTTAGAATATCATAGTTATTTGATGATGGATTTCATGTTAAATTTTAAAATGATTCATGTAATGTTTTCAATTCTAAGAATGATTTAGTATTTACTGCTTTTATAAATGAAAATGTTTACATTGTTAATATGGATTCTTTAGTTTCTCAAAATGTATATTGAATGAGTTACTTTCACAATGAGTCTTGGATCATGCATATGAGATCAGGACACTATAATATGCACTCCCTTAGAAAGATAACTAGTAAAGGACTAGTCAAGGATCTACTTAAACCTGAGTTTCTAAATGATAAAGTCTATAATCCTTATCAGAAGTAAAAAAACTATAAAATATCACTCAAACTAAAGAAAGATGTTTTAACTTCTAAACCTCTTTATTTGGTTCTCATGGATTTGTTTGGACCTTCTAGAGTTTTCTATTTAAATGGGAATCATTATGTCTATGTTCTAATAGATGAATTTTCTTGGTATACATGGACATTAGTTTTTGCTCACAAATGTAAAGAATGTTCTTATTTCATAAAGTGTTCTAGGTTAGTAGAAAAATTAGGTGGACTTAGGATCAAAATAATATTAACTAATCATGGTCATGAGATTGAAAGTCAATAATTTGAATCTTTTTATCACAAAATAGCTATTGTCATAACTTCTATACTCCTAGAACACCCTAGTAAAATGGATTTGTAGAAAGAAGAAATATAGACTTACGTGAAATAACACAAAATATGCTTAATGAATAATATTTACCTATTTATCTTTTAGCAGAAGTTGTGAATATATCTTGTTATATAATCAATAGAGTTTTAATTAGACCTATCCTTAAGAAAATACCCTATGATTTATGAAATAATAGGAAGACTAAGGATAATTACTTTAAAGTTTTTGGTTGAAAAGTCTTTAACATCAATAAAAAGATAATATTGATAAGTTTTCCTACAAAAGTGATGAAGGAATTTTCCTAGGCTATTCAACCTATTGAAAAGCCTATATGTTCATTAATAATAAAACTAAATGTGTGGAAGAATCTATATATTTCAAATTTGATGGAACAGATCTACATAAACCAAAGACCTCCCTATAAAATTTTGAAGATGATTTTTCAAATCATGACCTAAAATCTAAACCTTATGAATATGTGGTTAAGCATGTAGAAAAATCATCCACTTTTAGAAAATTTCATGATTCTAATCATAGTGAACCCAAATTTGTTGATGAACCTAAAATAACTATCCCTTATCTTTCTAGATCTATTAGAACCTTTAAGAACCATCCAATATATGATGTAGTTGGGGACTTAGATATAGAACACAAACTAGAGCTTCTCTATGGAACCAGGTTAAACATCAAGCCTTTTATTCATAGCTTGAACCTAAAAATATCAATGATGCTATCAATGATAAATTCTGGGTGACGGCTATGCAAGAAGAATTGAATCATTTTTAAAGAAAAAAATATGGAAACTTTTTTATAGGAACAAAAACACATTAACAACAGGCACTAAGTGGGTGTTTAGAAATAAAGTAGATTAAGATGGTACTATAGTAATGAATAAGGCTAGATTATTAGCACTAGGTTATAGTCAAGAAGAATGAATAGATTATTAAGAATCCTTTTCACCTATTTCCTGACTTGATTCCATTAGAATACAGCTAGATTATGCAACACATTTGAATTTCAAACTCAATCATATGGATGTTAAAAGTGAATTCCTAAATGGTTATATATTTTAGGATATATTTGGTTAACAACACTCTAGTTTTAAAAATCCTCATTTTCTAAATCATGTCTTTCAATTAAAAAAAATTGTATGGTTTAAAATAGGATCCAAGAGCTTGGTATGATACACTCAACAATTTTATTATTTCTAAAGGTTTTAGAAAAGGTATTTATGAACCTAATATTTTCATAAAAATAATTTCTAAAAAAAATTAGTTGTTAAAATATATTTTAATGAAATTATTTTTGGATCTTCTAAAAATTATTCATGTATTGGATTTTAAAAAATGAAGCAAAATGAATTAGAGATGAGTTTAATGGGTGAACTAGAATTATTTCTTGGATTTCAAATATTTCAAAATAAAAAAAAGTATTATTTTAA
This sequence comes from Viscum album, assembly GCA_963277665.1. NCBI lineage: Eukaryota > Viridiplantae > Streptophyta > Magnoliopsida > Santalales > Viscaceae > Viscum > Viscum album. The sequence goes on along the minus strand of OY728166.1, from coordinate 902,806,140 downwards.
ATCAAAGTAAATGAAAAAAAAATATTTTAAAACATTTTAATATAGATAGTACTAAAAGTAGTGATACTCCCATGAGTACCACCTATAAATTGGATTTTGATGAAAATGGAAAATCAGTGGATCAAACCAATTATAGATGTATGATTGGATGTCTTCTTTACTTGACTGCTAGTCAACCAGATATTATGTTTAGTGAGTGTATGTGTTCTCATTTTAAAGAAAATCCTAAATATCCACATCTTTTTTTTATTAAAATAATTTTTAAATACCTCAAATGTACTACAAACATAGGGGTGTTCTATTCTAGGGGACAATCATTACATTTAGTTAGGTATTCTAATGCTTATTTTGGTGGTTTTAATTTAGATAGAAAAAGAATCTATGGAACATGTAACTTTTTGGGTAAGTTTCTAGTATCATGGTGTAGTAAAAAAAGAAAATCATATTGCATTATCTACTACTGAAGCTGAATATATAGCTGTTGGTAATTGTTGCACTCATATTTTGTGGATTAAACACACATTACTAGATTATTCATATCAGTTTAGGTATGTCTCTATAAAATATGATAGTAAAAGTTATATTAACATTTCTAATAATCTAATTTCTCGCTTTAAAGCAAATCAAATTGATGTGAGACATCACATTTTGAGAGATCATTATCAAAAAGGTGATATAACTCTTGAATTTGTTGGAACTTAACATCAGCTTGCTGATATTTTTACTAAGACTTCAAATTATGAGTAGATGAGTTACATTACAAATGATTTACGGATGATATATTTTTGAGGACCTATTTTTCATGACTCATCAATAGGACCTATCAATGATGACTCAATGATAAGACCTACCGACGGCGACTCACTGAAAAGTCTCACTAATATTTCTCACTTACCGATATAAAATTATTTCTCTGTCTAGAATTTTAAACATATTTGTTTTAATTGTTTTATTTTATATTAACCTAGATTTTGTAATTTATGTTTTCAAATCCCTAAATTATAAAATAAGGGTCGATCCAATATTTTTTTACCCTCACACTCTTACTCTTAGTCACTTACTCTTGAACCCTTTTTTCTCAAGCTACTGGATTTCTCTCTCGAACTGAAACCTTCAAACCTATCTCAGTGGCTCATGTCAATCACATCCTACAAGGATCTAAGGATGATTTGCATCCATCTATGAAGAAAATAATTAAATCTATCCAACCTAAACCAAAGCATGTTCATCCATAATTGGATAATAGAATCATGATGTTGGAGAAGGAAGTACACTCTGAATGGATGTTATCAAGTAAGTCTCTCCTACTAAACATGTTTCAATCTCAAGGTTGATTGGAGTGGTTCTCCAATAATGAAATATTTTTCTATCGGAGGATTGTGCATTAGTTCTACCTATATGTTGATTTTTTTCTTGAAGGATCAAAAAAAATTTAGATAAAGTTGATAATATATGGAAAAAGAATCTCTTTTTCATCCAAGAATTTGGAAGAATGCTTTATGGTGCCCCATGAGGGTGTTTGTGATGACCATATGGGTAGTGTACATCAATCCAGTGACCTTTTCAGTTTTGAGGAAGCATTAATTGATTTTATAGGAAATGGAGATCATATAAGGCCTATTGCTACAGATCTTGATGGAGAGTACAGGCTCTTATTCAAATTCATCAAGCATCAATTATGTCCCAGGAAAAGGTATTTTTCCTCTATCAAGTACTAGGATGTGTATTTGTTATATCTATTGGAGAAAGGTCATAAGATTAATTTTAGGTGATATTTGGTAGTTCATATCAGTGAGATGATAAAACCCTAAATCAAGAAAAACTCATTATTTTATCCAAGTATTATATTTAAAATGTTCAAAGCTAAGGGGTTGGTGAATGATGGTGAAGAGATAATTTCACCTTGTAATGGTTTCTATCTAAACAAGGTTATCTGTAAGAGGATGATAATTAATTTGAAACCCTATAAAAAGATGTGGGTTGAGGAAAATGATAAGTTGTTGGAATATTTCAATCTTGGTGAGCATACCTTGAGGACAAGGAATATGGTATAACCTGGTCTAGGACCAGATGAAGTGGGAGTATATTCAGAAGAAGAGATGGTTAAGGAATTTCAAGGAGTTGAATCACTAATAGATTACATGAGTGATCCTAAAATTCTTGAAAGTCCCTAGAGGATGACTTATGGTCTTTCAGGTTTTCCCTGACCTATACCCTCTAAAGAACCAATTCTATCTTAGGATGATAGTGAGGAGACTAAAGAATCAGAGGATGCTGAGTATGAAAGCAGATATGGTAGTGATGAGGAATCAAATGGTGAAGAGGGAGAGTGTGGTATTAAAGAAGAAAAATAATATGGTGGTGATAGATATGAGGAAGAAAATGAAGAATATGATGATGAAAGTGAAATGGAAGATATAGGAAGTTATGGATTTGATAGTGAATCAGATCATCCTGGTGATGAACAAGGTCATGATGCTACACCTATTGATCTTACATTAGATCCTACTAAGCATGAATGTCCTATTGATGCTCCTATAGTGTAATAGAAACTGGAAACATTTGAGAAATCCCAAGAATCACATGAAGCATCTATGGTTTAGTAGAGGGATCGTAATGTCCATATGCAGGAAGAATTTCATGCTAAAGAAGATGTTTCAGTGACTCCAATACAAGAACTATTTTATATCAGGAATAAAACTTCTATTGAGAAGAGATCATATACTAATGGGGAGTGACAAGATAAGAGAGAAAGGTTGATGTACTTACTCCTTTGGATTACATTGTTGTGCCTGTATAGAGGAGAGATCTAGGATATGTGACATTTGGATTAGAATAACTTGATTTAGAGAATTGGAAAGCTACTCCTACTCCTACTTCCACTCCTGTGGATGCTTCATAATCTATGGAATATGTCACCAAATATGATATTGATGCTTTCAAGGAATAATTTTTGGCTAATGTTAGATCTTCAACTTCCCATAAACCTTCTTCAGTTCCAAGACATAGTGAAAGAGATGTAGATTTGATAACATAAAGAGTTTTTTTTCATGTTGATCCTCAATTAGTCTCAGTTGTTGAATCCATTCTTCTTGATAATCAGAAAATGAGGAATGAGATGACTGGTATGGTTTCACTCATTCATAGTCTCACTATTGATTATAATAAATCCTTGGATAAAGAGGTAAAAACATTTGAGGATGAAACTTTTAGGAGTTCTACTCCTCATCCTCATCCTCATACTCTTGATGTGAACCAGTTGATATTAGATATCTAAGATATAGTGCAAGGTTCCTCCTATTCATATGCTCTTGTTGTTCTTTCTCTGGATGTTGAGATGATTAGATCAGTGATTCGATAGGAAGTTCATATTATGATGGTCAACACTGATTAGGAGAGCCTTAGTAAGATCAGGAAAAACAGTGACCGCCTGCATGACATAGTGAAATTCTACTCAAAGGGTGATACTATTTCTCAATATGAGATAACCAAGAAGGAAGGCTTCAGTTTTAAGAGGATTTACACGATGAATCATCTAACCAGTCATTTCATGTATTTGGTGGAAAATTTGAGGCTACCTCTAATCACTAAAGCCTGAAAATTGAAATTCAAGTAACTTTTATAATTCTCTCCTACCCTTGAGATTTTTTTTTTGAGAATAAGGAAGATTTTGAAAAGTCTATGGAATCTGGTAGGAGATTGTCAAGGACATCATTAATCTATTGAATCCCTACCAACATCATCATAGTACTGCCATTATTGCTCTATCAGTTGCTCCTCTTAGACTTGTCTTACGCCCTTTTACTTCATTATCTACCCCTTTAACCATGACCCCTACTTAGGAACTTAGCCAAATTAGACCTTTCATCCACCATAAACTTACATGTTCTCCTTCCTCTTCTAGTATGAGCCTTTCTCCTTCTATTTTTCAAGGAGTTCCTCTTCCAACTTTGAGTACCCTCAAAAACCCTTCCACCACTTCTACTTTTTCATCTCTTTCTCCTAACATTTCTACCTATGATAAGGATAAATAAGTGATGGACTCTAATACGACCAAGATTTATTTAGATAAATCACAAATAAGAATCTATTTTTTGATATTTTTAATCTAATGTACTCTTTGACTAGTGCAATATCTTGGATCGGTTTTTCACCTCATTATGTGTTATTTATTTTCATTCATTGTCTCCTTTTTGATAATCCCAAAAGGGGAAGAATTTGTATGGAATATATCTCATGGGTAGCTAAAATGGACCACAATATTAAAAGGGAACATTAAATTAAAAGGAAATTTTAATAATTTATCTGTAAATATATTTGTGTTTGTCTTAAAATTTTCATCTCTTATGATAATTTCATCTCTTATAATATATATAATATATTAAGCAGACTTTACTTTCATAATCATAAATTAACCATTATTTCATATAATTCATTGATTTTTGATCATCAAAAGGGGGAGATTTTTGGCCTCATATAGTTTACATGTTCACAAATCATGATAAAAAATAATGATCATAAATCATTCTTAATTATAATTTAGTAAGTTATATCATGTTTAATCATTTTTTCTTATAATCATAAACCTATGAATTTAGGGTTTATATCATAAGAAAGGTTAACAAATTTTGGCTAAGTATACATCACTAACACTTCTACTACCAATAGTTGGGTCATCGATACATGAATCACAGATACATAAGTTACCCACATAAGTCTAAGATACTGAATGCTTGAGCTACCAAAAGAGATACTGGACAAAAAAACAACTCATAGTTTTGAAAAGTATGAGTTACTCATACATGAGTCACTGATAGCTAATTTACTAATTCATCACCTACTGACCGTTGAGTTACCGACCGATTCTGAGTTACTAATGAATGTTTGATCCACTGATAGAATGATCTACCTACGCCTCGCCTACCGATTCCTGGCCTACTGATGTCTGACCTACCGACGCCTAACCTACTAACACCCATCCTACAGAAAGAGAAATAGAAAAATCACTGATAACTTGAGACACCGATAATATGAAACATCGACAGTCTGAGATGCCGATAGACTAAGACACTGATGATTTGTCTCTTAAATTCAAACTTATTACTAATGGTCATATTTTTGTAATTTAATTCTATTGATTTTAATATTGTTTTTTAGGAGACACAATTAATGACAATTTCATAGAACAATATGAGGTATAAGGTACTAGCACATGATTAAGAACATGATTATTTTTGGATGACATGGATAAAGAGAATATCTTATCAATAAGATCTACACATATATATGAGAAGTGAAGAAGAGGTCTTTCACATATTAGAGAAAAACACAAGATATTCCCCCTATGCATACATGAAGACATTACTGAGAAACAAAATTCCATGAACATTTATAGCCATAAAAATAGAAGAGAAGAAAACTTTGAGGAAGCATCTTCCTTCCTGGAAATAGAATACAACAACAAAAATGACACTCAGTTTTGATGTCTATTTCTAGAAGTCAACTCCAGCTTCACTTTTACCATCTTTAAGGAGTCTAGAAACTACATTTCACATCACATAGAGATTTATAAACCTTGTTCTCATTATATTTATCTGCCTTCTTCTTTACATTATTTGAAATTTGTGTAGTGTGTGTCTATATTTTAGAAACACATAATTACTCTTGTGCTAAACTGGAAGATACATATATATTTTCACCATCCTACCTTTTTAAACCTTACACTCCCATAGATAATAGTGGAAGAGGTCCATGAATGAAATATCTGTTTTGTACTCCCATGAATATTCTGGAAGAGGTCTGTTGACCTAGATTGTTTTTATGTTGTTGTGTACCCGGATATAGCGTTTGGATCAAGTTTATTAATATAAATTGCTTGGGGGCATGTGATCACCAAGTTGAGAGGACTAAGTATGTTCTTGAGATTGAACCTCTTGTTTTAATCAGCTATGCCTTTTCATGTTTTCTTTTGTCATCTGTTTTTTTGTTCAAACCAGAAAACACCATTTCACTCTAATAATTGATCTTAGATAGTGTTTCTATTAGAATTTGATTTAGTATACTGATTTCAAAAGCTAAATTAATAATTCATATTGTTTTAACTGAGAAATAATCAATATTTGAGAAATATTTCCAAAGATAAAAACTTCTATAAATCTGCTACTTCAGTTAACTGAGCCATATTATATTTTAAATTGTTTGATTTTTAAATAATAATTTTAGATCTAATTTCTTATAGGCACTCAATTTACCCCCCTCTTGAATGTCCTACTCTGACCAACAAGACTCATGATTATCTGTACCAGTAGATAATACTTGTTCAAGGATGTCAACATATAACTCATGGACACTCTTTGGGACATTTTTATATGGTACAACCTATTCCACAGAAGCAAAGTTCCATACCTTCTACTATTCAATTTACTATTCTAGTTTCATCTACCTTAGTGTTTAGGGTAAAGATTGAACACTTCTATGGAATGATGATGATTGATATCCCATTAGGAATCCAATTAGAGGGCATTCACCATTGTAAATATTTTCCCCTAAAGATAGTCAGATATATATTAGTATGGAATCCTTTCATGATCGACATGATATGGTTTGATGTAATCATCAAGATAGACTAGTCAGTTCTCTTTCAAGACCATATTGACTGTTATAATCATAGGTTTATGTTTTCATCACCAAAGTGTGGTCGGAACATTCATAATGGAGAATGGGATATCCTAGAAACTCAATCAAGACCATATAATAAGGGGATAGGTAGTGTGACAACCCAAATTGCAAGTCTTTTGTGGATGATCAGGGGTTACAACCAACAGTTTTCCCTCGTGTTGATCATTTTAGGGAAAACATCATTGATGATTTTTTTGGACTACCTCTATTGTGAAATGTTGAATTTAGTATTGATATTATACTAGGACTAGAACTAGTTTCCATTAAACCATACTGAATGAAACCTATTGATATTGTAGAGATTAACAAACATTTGGAGGGCTTTGTGGATAATGGATTTATATGCCCAAACACTTCATCTTTGGGTTCACCTATCCTTTTCCCAAGAAGGTAGATGGTACCCTTAGGCTTTTCATGGATTAATGTTAATTAAACTAACTCATAGAAAAGAACCAATATTCACATCCTTGAATAGAAGATATTATTGATCAGATATGAGGAAAGAGGGTGTTTTAAAATATCGATTTGAGGTTGAGATATCATCAAAATCATGTCATGTCATCTGAAATACCTTTCACAACTTTCAAAAGATGGTATGGTTTTTACGAGTACCTGGTCTTACCGTTCAGTCTCATGAATGCACCTTCTGTATTTATGGATTTTATTAATCATTTTTTCCATCCGCACATGGATTCATCAGTGGTAATATATGTTGATTATCCTAGTGTTTCCATGTCACACCCCGAGATTTTATGAAAAATATTCTTTTTAATTTCATTAATGTCTTGTGTTGTACGCTACACCAAAAGGAGCTTGCACAACACGCATCCTTGACTTTCCTTGCATTACATGCAATCGTGACCTTCCTCGATAGTGTGTGTAGTACGCAATACCGAGTTTCACTAAACGACGATATGCTGTTAAAATATTATTAAAACTAGCCGTTATGAACAGTAATAACCACTTTTTGAAATTTTGTAAATTTTATTTTTCAAAATGGACTTAATTTTTGGATTCAGAATATCGAAATTAGCTTAGGGTGAAATTTTGGTACATTTTGGATAACTTTCATTTTCTGATGAATAGTGAAAATTACTAAATTTTAATTAAAAACAACCTTTTTAATCGAAATAATTAATAGTGATAAATTATTAATTTGAGTGGTTTTAAATTATATTTAGAATATATTTTTACAATTTAATACAATGTTGGTCATTGGATGTAATTTCACATTTAAACCAGTTATAAACAAGTGTCAGTCTTTTGATAGTTATTATCTCTTAAAAACACGTCATTTGTTTTGACGACGGGAATTAATTTTTAAATTAGTTAATGTAACTAATATGTTTTGAATTTGGTAAAATAGACATCATTTTTGAGTTCATAATATCAAATATAGCTTAGGCCTAATTTCTGGTATTTTTCTGGAAACTTTCATTTTTTTGATGAATAGTGAAACCACTAAGTGGTAGTAAAAAAAATGAATTTTTCATAAAACATAATTTTACCGCTTCTGTGAGTAGAATTTCAAAAATCTGAGAGACATGATTGATGTCAGTAAGTAAAATGTGGTTCAATGAGATGAAAATAATTTTTGGTGAATAGTAACTTTTTACTTTTTTTTACCACGGTTAAAAGTAAATAGGGCAATTAAGGGTAAAAATGTTATTATTATTACCCTAACACATGTCCTAATTCTATTGTATAAGTTTAATTCGACCAAAAACAACCTTAGGAATAAAATATGATCATTTAGGCCCACTTGGATTAGATTAGGACATTTATTATTATTTAATTCAAAGAAGAGTTAAAAGAGTTAAAATCAAATTTTATTTACTAAAACATTTTTAATATAGGGTTATACATAAGATAAATTCTATTTTAAATATTCATCAGAAAGATAATAATATTACCTACATAATTCTATTTTATTTATAATTTTTAGACATTAAATAATTTAAATTATTTATGACATAAAGATGATGCAGTAATTACCATAATAGTGAAAAATTAGAATAATTGATATTATAAATACAAAAATAAATATAATTTGAGACTTTTTATGAATTAAACTAATTTTATAGGTTAATATGACATTTTAGTATTGATTGAATTAACTTTTTTTGAACTAATAATTCTGTTATGATTTTCACAAAAATCAATTACCAAATAGTGTCAAAATTGACATAAAATAGTTTTTAAAACAAATATTATATTATTAATTGTTATTTTATTCCTAAAAATCTAAGGTTCGGCCAAATGACTTAGATACGGTTATATATATTAATAATAAACAACTTGTGGTTCGTTTGGATACTTATAGTAAGTTTATTCACCTTATAGTATAAGAACACAAGAAGACACGGTAAAAGTAAAATTATTTAACTTAATGTTAAATCTAAATGATAAGGTTAAAATAGGAACCTAAACTTGTCTAAATTCTATTGGATGAGAGGATTTTGACCCATACCCACCTTATCTTAGAAATAAATCAATTTTGAGCTATTTAAAACCGAATTTGACTTTATAATAAAATAATAGTTTTAGTTATTCCAAAGGTGCCCCTCTCCTCCCTTATAAAAGGGCACCTCCTCCCTCTCCTCCTCACACAAATTTGAGCATTCAAGCTTGGCCAACCCCTGCCAAAATCTCTTCTCCACTTCCCTAGTATCATCCTAGAGGTCCTGTTATTCTTCAAATACCATCCTTAATTATTTAAGTGGATTTTAAGAAAAGGCGCGTCAAAAAGAGGTAATATCCATTACTGATCTTTTTCAATTTCTTTCTTCTTAAACTTATTCTTATTTAGTTTCTTCATGATAAAGTAACAACATCAGTATTTCTTATATACTGATATGTTATTATAAATATGAAAAAACTCTAATTAACCTTCTATCCATCCTACGGAAAAAGGAAATCACCGCGCGTGCGTACGTACAGAATACCGTCTCCACGCCGTGGTGTAATCTATTTTCCGCCACCACCTTAATTGGATGGGTATAATGGTGTAATGAGTAACTATATATGATTATTATAAAGTGATATTGATACTGAAATATTGTACATACACTTCAACACAAGTTCACGATCATGAGAACGATATCATCGCTCGTGCGTACGTACGGACTACCGTCTCCACGACGCGATGAGATTCATTCTCCACATTAACCATTCATGAATGATTATAAAGTATATATAATGAATAATAATGAAATATATGACATGTTAAATCTACTGGATTTATGTATATATATATATATGTATGTCATCTACTTACTTCCATTCAAAACAATAAGGAAACGAAAACAGCGTTCATGCGTACGTACGGCCTACCGTCTCCATGAACGGTGTATTTATTTCCATTTAATGATCTATTATATATATGTATAGTCTGAATATATATTATATATAAATCATTTTTTATATTCTGTAATTAATTAATCATGATCTAAGTAATCATATCAATAATTACAAGTCAAAACACGGACGACAAATTAAACGATTTTACCCAAAACACTCTTTAACATGGAATTTACAAAAGAACGGGTAATATAAAGTCATAAGTGAACCATATATGATATCATAACAATGAGTATGATTCTGGAATAAGTCAATGACATTATTTAAATCATTATACAGGAGGTTCGGACACGTACAAAGCATATCGGACCTAAGGTAAGGGAAATATCACAATCTCATTTTTATCTTAGATTGTTTATACTTTGGAATTTACTGGGGTGTATTTTATCATCCACGTCCATGTTTCCTCAATATGAAATATTATTTCCATACACCTAAAATTTTTAAAATCCAATTTTACCCTTCGGTGAGTTTTTAGTAAAAGATATGAAAGGAATCTTTTGTCGTTTTTCGTACGAGGTACTTTTTGATTTTTCCGACAAAAGTTCGAGAAGAATGTTTTTTTTAACTTATACGGCATGAATGGATTTTTAAAACATTACTTCCAAGAAGCTTCCTTTATAAGTTTTCAAGTTTATTTTTAATCAACTTCTTTTAGTTTAAATTGTATGACATGTTAAGAAAGGAAAAGTGTTTTTGAAGTAGAAAGGATATTTTCCTCAAGAATGAAGTTCAAGTGTTTTATCAAAATTATTTTCCATCTAAGATAATAAAGGGTTCTGTTTTTATCCCTATTATTACATTGATTTGATTATGTTATGATGGAATTATTTTTATGAATTCCTTTATCGTATATGAATTGTTTTATGATGTCACGATGTTTAAGATTCCCATTTTTATTACATGGGTTATGTAATGATGTATGATTTATGATTTTGTGGCACACATAAGAATGGTATCATTATGAGATGGGTGGGACCTATATCTCCCTCCAATTCATTGGGTAAAGATTTTATATCTAATGAGATAGACATGGCTAGAATGGTAGGTTATACCGGTTCAGTGAAACAGGACTGAAACGAGGGTGACTCGGTTCAGAAATGGACTTTGTCCACTAAGATAGTCTTGGAAATGAGTCTTGACTAATAATATATGATTCTCTATGATTATGTGTGTATGCCACAAAGTTTCATGTTTTAAGTTATGATTGTTGGGATTTCATTTCACTACTATGATTTATCCCATGTTATGAAATTATGCTCTCTTTTGCAGGTTAAGATTTCCAAAATGTTATGTTCTTATGAATATGATGTGATTTATATTTATTTTGTTTACCCTTACTGAGCATTTGAGCTCACCCTTTTATGTTTTATTTTCCCCAGGATATAAAGAAATGTTTTAGGTATAAAAAAAAGAAGATCTTTATGGGAGATGTTGAAGATCTTTCACCACGATTAGAAGATTATATTCCGAGTTTCCAAAGACACTAAACTATTACGATCCTTGTGTGTGTGTTTTTGTTATGTACTAAGTATTCCGCAAAAGTAATGTAATGTCCATGTACGTCAAGCTTCCGGTCTTTACAGTTGGTATCAGAGGAAAGGTTTAGTCAACCTTTGGAAACTAGGATGCGAAAACGTTAGTGAGATCCCTAGAGATATTTCTAAGGTATGTCTAGGGATGTCTCTAAGGATAAGTATACGTATAGGATATAGTCCTAGAACTACTGTAATGATCATAGAATTTAACCTAAGAAGTTAGATATTGAGGATACTCCCCCTTTATTAAGTTGTTTTCCCAAGCATGATTTTTTCCTCTCACACTATTCTTTTTGGGTTTTAGAAAATGGCTAGAAACAAGATGATTCACAATAATGGAGGATATGATGGCCAATGAAATGATATTCTTCATGAGAAACCAAATGAAATGGGATTTGGAAGTCCAAACATCATTATTATGCCGAATCAGAAATCTCATAATATGATCAATAAAGTAAAATTTGGTAAGTTTCCTGACTCGGCTAATAAGAGAAAGATGGAGTTTCATGATGATCATAGAGGAAAGAAAGTTCAATTTCCCATATGCAAATCATGTGGGAAGAGGCATCAAGGAGAATGTTTCAAAGGAACTGGAAGATGCTTTGGGTGTGTAAAAGAAGGACACAAAGCCAATAAGTGCAAAGGAAAAGGTTCAGTTAACACCAGGGATGAGGATAATGGTATTGCTACGACATCAACAATGGTTAAATGTTTTAAATGTGGAATGTACGGGCATTATGAAACCCAATGCCCTAAGGGAAAGTCTCCGGAAGAGAATCAGTATGGTCGTATGGGTAGTATTTATGTTGATGATGATGAAGAGACTAAAAATGATATGCGAGATGAAAGAATTGTTGAAGCTCGATCAATGGTTTAAGAATATAGTGGAATGATTACATGTTTATCATGTGTAGTGTTGTATAAGTAATCTCATGGTACTATGGAATAAAGAGACATCTAAGGATTGTTACACTGTTGTCTTTCCTTGAGTTTTGAAAGTGTATGATTAATGGTACCAGTATCCATGAAAGGTTATTCAGATATTTTTGGAATGTAGATGATATGCGCCTAATGAAGGGATAAGGAGAAAATTAAATGTTTGATGGTATTCATGAGCTCATGACTGATATAAGGAAAAAGTGATATCATGGTTTGAGTATATAGAATTTTTAGGATTTTGGTATGTGGAAAGTGTTAACTTTTAACTGCATTCATGTTTTCACTAAGGATTAATGGGTATTCATTTTTTAAGAGAATACATGATTAAGGCCTTCGAACGTTTGTAATGTGACCAACAAGACATATCTTATGATATATGAGGATCAATGATGGTATTAAATCTCTGGTAATCGTTTTCACTATATTATGAGAGTGGACTGCAATATTATGGATAAGCCTAAAGATTGGAATGGATTATGTTGGACATAAGTTAGTATTGTTTAAGGATAGAACCTTTTTTCGATATTAATGATGGGATGTTATAGTAATATAGTTTTAGAAAAAAGACAACCTGCAGGACGGGTGACAGCCCATCGCGTCGGACAATGCCGTGGGAATCGAACCCACAACCGAAGTGCGACTGGCCTTTATCGCCTACCAATGGCCTACAGGAAGTCCCTGTTTAGTAGAAACTAGTTTTATTATATTAAGTAGTATGATATATGAAGTATAAGTCCATTTTAGGAACCATATATGATTAATCTCACTATAGATCAACTTATGTATATTTAATAACTTTTGTTAACCTTTTGTTTGAGACAGATGGAATGACCCGTCATTCTATCACATGATCTGCTAACACTTCACGAATAACAAATTCAACTTCATTTATTTAAGATATGAAGTGTAAATTGTTCAAGGCACGAACAACAGTGAGATTCTACTAAAATAAAGTAAGTATTTATTATAATTCAAATTCTTCAACTTTAGGGAAATGATCTTGAAAACCAAAAATGTTGTCCTAGTGCCCTTATATCCGATGAATCAGATGGTACCCTAGATCGTCACAAATTTATGGCTTTGTGATTTCTGGATTTTCCATAGCCATGTTCTCTACCACTCTCCATCAGAACATGATGGTTAGATTTCTCTTCCATATCCATATTTTCACCTATGTGGAAACCCAGTGATTAGTTTATTTGAGTAACCTTTACATTTCATACTTTTGTTTTTAAAGATTGGTTTTGGTATTCCTTATTACAATGTGAGTTTCTATCAAAGAAACTTTCGAATAGTAAACCATTTATAACCCCGACGAATTTCGAGGGTGAAATTCATTTTAAGGGGGGTAGAATGTAACACCCTGAGATTTTATGAAAAATATTATTTTTAATTTCATTAATGTCTTGTGTTGTACGCTACACCAAAAGGAGCTTGCACAACACGCATCCTTGACTTTCCTTGCATTACATGCAATCGCGACCTTCCTCTATAGCGTGTGTAGTATGCAATACCCAGTTTCACTAAACGACGATATGCTGTTAAAATATTATTAAAACTAGCCGTTATGAATAGTAATAACCACTTTTTGAAATTTTGTAAATTTTATTTTTCAAAATGGACTTCATTTTTGGATTCAGAATATCGAAATTAGCTTAGGGTGAAATTTTGGTACATTTTGGATAACTTTCATTTTCTGATGAATAGTGAAAATTACTAAATTTTAATTAAAAACAACCTTTTTAATCGAAATAATTAATAGTGATAAATTATTAATTTGAGTGGTTTTAAATTATATTTAGAATATATTTTTACAATTAAATACATTGTTGGTCATTGGATGTAATTTCACATTTAAACCAGTTATAAACAAGTGTCAATCTTTTGATAGTTATTATCTCTTAAAAACACGCCATTTGTTTTGACGACGGGAATTAATTTTTAAATTAGTTAATGTAACTGATATGTTTTTAATTTGGTAAAATAGACATCATTTTTTAGTTCATAATATCAAATATAGCTTCGGCCTAATTTTTGGTATTTTTCTGGAAACTTTCATTTTTTTGATGAACAGTGAAACCACTAAGTGGTAGTAAAAAAAATGAATTTTTCATAAAACTTAATTTTACCGCTTCTGTGAGTGGAATTTCAAAAATCCGAGAGACACGGTTGGTGTCAGTAAGTAAAATGTGGTTCAATGAGATGAAAATAATTTTTGGTGAATAGTAACTTTTTACTTTTTTTTACCACGGTTAAAAGTAAATAGGGTAATTAAGGGTAAAAATGTTATTATTATTACCCTAACACGTGTCCTAATTCTATTGGATAAGTTTAATTCGACCAAAAACAACCTTAGGAATAAAATATGATCATTTAGGCCCACTTGAATTAGATTAGGACATTTATTATTATTTAATTCAAAGAAGAGTTGAAAGAGTTAAAATAAAAGTTTATTTACTAAAACATTTTTAATATAGGGTTATACATAAGATAAATTCGATTGTAAATATTCATTAGAAAGATAATAATATTTAATACATAATTATATTTTATTTATAATTTTTAGACATTAAATAATTTAATTTAATTATGACATAAGGATGATGCAGTAATTACCATAATAGTGAAAAATTCGAATAATTGATATTATAAATACCGAAATAAATATAATTTGAGACTTTTTATGAATTCCACTAATTTTCTAGGTTAATATGACATGTTAGTATTGATTGAATTAACCTTTTTCGAACTAATCATTCTGTTATGATTTTCACAAAAATCAATTACCAAATAGTGTCAAAATTGACATAAAATAGTTTTTAAAACAAATATTATATTATTAATTGTTATTTTATTCCTAAAAATCTAAGGTTCCATCAAATGACTTAGATAAGGTTATATATATTAATAATAAACAACTTGTGGTTCGTTTGGCTGCTTATAGTAAGTTTATTAACCTTATAGTATAAGAACACAAGAAGACACGGTAAAAGTAAAATTATTTAACTTAATGTTAAATCTAAATGATAAGGTTAAAATAGGAACCTAAACTTTTCTAAATTCTATTGGATGATTGGATTTCGACCCATCCGCACCTTAGCTTCTAAATAAATCAATTTGGAGCTATTTAAAACCTAATTTGACTTTATAATAAAATAATAGTTTTAGTTATTCCAAAGGTGCCCCTCTCCTCTCTTATAAAAGGGCACCTCCTCCCTCTCCTCCTCACACCAATTTTAGCATTCAATCTCAGCCAAACCCTGCCAAAATCTCTTCTCCACTTCCCTAGTATCATCCTAGAGGTCCTGGTCTTCTTAAAAGACCATCCTTAGTTCTTTAAGTGGAGGTTAAGAAAAGGCGCGTCAAAAAGAGGTAATATCCATTACCGATCTTTTTCAATTTCTTTCTTCTTCAACTTATTCTTCTTTAGTTGTTTCATGATAAAGTGACAACATCAGCATTTCTTATATACTGATATGTTATTATAAATATGAAAAAACTCTAATTAACCTTCTATCCATCCTACGGAAAAAGGAAATCACCGCGCGTGCGTACGTACGGAATACCGTCTCCACGCCGTGGTGTAATCTATTTTCCGCCACCACCTTAATTGGATGGGTATAATGTTGTAATGAGTAACTATATATGATTATTATAAAGTGATATTGATACTGAAATAGTATACATACACTTCAACACAAGTTCACGATCATGAGAACGATATCATCGCTCGTGCGTACGTACAGACTACCGTCTACACGACGCGATGAGATTCATTCTCCACATTAACCATTCATGAATGATTATAAAGTATATATAATGAATAATAATTAAATATATGACATGTTAAATCTACTGTATTTATGTATATATATATGTATGTCATCTACTTACTTCCATTCAAGACAATAAGGAAACGAAAACAGCGTTCATGCGTACGTACGGCCTACCGTCTCCATGAACGGTGTATTTCTTTCCATTTAATGATCTATTATATATATGTATATTCTGAATATATATTATATATAAATAATGTTTTATATTTTGGAATTAAGTAATCATGATCTAAGTAATAATATCAATAATTACAAGTCAAAACACGGACGACAAATGAAACGATTTTACCCAAAACACTCTTTAACATGGAATTTACAAAAGAACGGGTAATATAAAGTCATAAGTGAACCATATATGATATCATAACAATGATTATGATTCTGGAATAAGTCAATGACATTATTTAAATCATTATACAGGAGGTTCTGACACGTACAAAGCATATCGGACCTAAGGTAAGGGAAATATCACAATCTCATTTTTATCCGAGATTGTTTATACTTTGGAATTTACTGGGGTGTATTTTATCATCCACATCCATGTTTCCTCAATATGTAATATTATTTCCATCCACCTTCAATTTTTAAAATCCAATTTTACCCTTCGGTGAGTTTTTAGTAAAAGATATGAAAGGAATCTTTTGTCGTTTTTCGTACGAGGTACTTTTTGATTTTTCCGACAAAAGTACGAGAAGAAAGTTTTTTTTAACTTATAAGGAATGAATGGATTTTTAAAACATTATTTCCAAGAAGACTCCTTTACAAGTTTTCAAGTTTATTTTTAATCAAATTATTTTAGTTTAAAATTGTATGACATGTTAAGAAAGGAAAAGTGTTTTTGAAGTAGAAAGGATATTTTCCTCAAGAATGAAGTTCAAGTGTTTTATCAAAATTATTTTCCATCTAAGATAATAAAGGGTTCTGTTTTTATCCCTATTATTACATTGATTTGATTATGTTATGATGGAATTATTTTTTATGAATTCCTTTATCGTATATGAATTGTTTTATGATGTCACGATGTTTAAGATTCCCATTTTTATTACATGGGTTATGTAATGATGTATGATTTATGATTGTGTGGCACACATAAGAATGGTATCATTATGATATGTGTGGGACCTATATCTCCCTCCAATGAATTGGGTAAAGATTTTATATCTCATGAGATAGACATGGCTGGAATGGTAGGTTATACCGGTTCAGTGAAACAGGACAGAAACGAGGGTGACTCGGTTCAGAAATGGACTTTGTCCACTAAGATAGTCTTGGCAATGAGTCTTCACTAATAAGATATGATTCTCTATGATTATGTGTGTATTCCACAAAGTTTAATGTTTTAAGTTATGATTGTTGGGATTTCACTTCACTGCTATGATTTATCCCATGTTATGAAATTATGCTCTCTTTTGCAGGTTAAGATTTCCAAAATGTTATGTTCTTATGAATATGATGTGATTGAAATTTCTTTTGTTTACCCTTACTGAGCATTTGAGCTCACCCTTTTATGTTTTATTTTCCCCAGGATATAAAGAAAGGTTTTAGGTAAAAAAAAGAAGATCTTTATGGGAGATTTTGAAGATCTTTCACCATGATTAGAAGATTATATTCCGAGTTTCCAAAGACACTAAACTATTACGATCCTTGTGTGTGTGTTTTTGTTATGTACTAAGTATTCCGCAAAAGTAATGTAATGTCCATGTACGTCAAGCTTCGGGTCTTTACAGTTGGTATCAGAGGAAAGGTTTAGTCAACCTTTGGAAACTAGGATGCGAAAACATTAGTGAGATCCCTAGAGATATTTCTAAGGTATGTATGGGGATGTATCTAAGGATAAGTATACGTATAGGATATAGTCCTAGAACTACTATAACGATCATAGAATTTAACCTAAGATGTTATATATTGAGGATACTCCCCCTTTATTATGTTGTTTTCCCTAGCATGATTTTTGCCTCTCACACTATTCTTTTTGGGTTTTAGAAAATGGCTGGAAAAAAGATGATTCACGATAATGGAGGATATGATGGGAAATGGAATGATATTCTTCATGAGAAACCAAATGAAATGGGATTTGGAAGTCCAAACATCATTATTATGCCGAATCAGCAATCTCATAATATGATCAATAAAGTAAAATTTGGTAAGTTTCCTGACTCGGCTAATAAGAGAAAGATGGAGTTTCATGATGATCATAGAGGAAAGAAAGTTCAATTTCTCCTATGCAAATCATGTGGGAAGAGGAATCAAGGAGAATGTTTCAAAAGAACTGGAAGATGCTTTGGGTGTGGAAAAGAAGAACACAAAGCCAGTAAGTTCAAAGGAAAAGGTTCAGTTAACACCAGGGATGAGGATAATGGTATTGCTACGACATCAACAATGGTTAAATGTTTTAAATGTGGAATGTACGGGCATTATGCAAACCAATGCCCTAAGGTAAAGTCTCCTGAAGAGAATCAGTATTGTCGTATGGGTAGTATTTATGTCGATGATGATGAAGAGACTACAAATGATATGTGAGATGGAAGAATTGTTGAAGCTCGATCAATGGTTTAAGAATATAGTGGAATGATTACATGTTTATCATGTGTAATGTTGTATAAGTAATCTCATGGTACTATGGAATAAAGAGACATCTAAGGATTGTTACACTGTTGTCTTTCCTTGAGTTTTGAAAGTGTATGATTAATGGTACCAGTATCCATGAAAGGTTATTCAGATATTTTTGGAATGTAGATGATATGCGCATAATGAAGGGATAAGGAGAAAATTAAATATTTGATGGTATTCATGAGCTCATGACTGATATAAGGACAAAGTGATATCATGTTTTGAGTATATAGAATTTTTAGGATTTTGGTATGTGGAAAGTGTTAACTTTTAACTGCATTCATGTTTTCACTAAGGATTAATGGGTATTCATTTTTCAAGAGAATACATGATTAAGGCCTTCGAACGTTTGTAATGTGACCAACAAGACATATCTTATGATATATGGGGATCAACGATGGTATTAAATCTCTGGTAATCGTTTTCACTATATTATGAGAGTGGACTGCAATATTATGGATAAGCCTAAAGATTGGAATGGATTATGTTGGACATAAGTTAGTATTGTTTAAGGATAGAACCTTTTTTCGATATTAATGATGGGATGTTATAGTAATATAGTTTTAGAAAAAAGACAACCCGCAGGACGGGCGACAACCCATCGCGTCGGACAAGGCCGTGGGAATCGAACCCACAACCGAAGTGCGGCTGGCCTTTATCGCCTACCACTGGCCTACAGGAAGTCCCTGTTTAGTAGAAACTAGTTTTATTATATTAAGCAGTATTATATATGAAGTATAAGTCCATTTTAGGAACCATATATTATTAATCTCACTATAGATCGACTTATGTATATTTAATAATTTTTTCTAACCATTTGTTTGAGACAGATGGAATGACCGGTCATTCTATCACATGATCTGCTAACACTTCACGAATAACAAATTCAACTTCATTTATTTAAGAGATGAAGTGGAAATTGTTCAATGCACGAACAACAGTGAGATTATACCAAAATAAAATAAGTATTTATTCTAATTCAAATTCTTCATCTTTAGGGAAATGATCTTGAAAACCAAAAATGTTGTCCTAGTGCCCTTATATCTGATGAATCAGATGGTACCCTAGATCGTCACAAATTTATGGCTTTGTGATTTCTGGCTTTTCCATAGCCATGTTCTCTACCACTCTCCATCAGAACATGATGGTTAGATTTCTCTTCCATATCCATATTTTCACCTATGTGGAAACCCAGTGATTAGTTTATTTGGGTAACCGTTACATTTCATACTTTTGTTTTTAAATATTGGTTTTGGTATTCCTTATTACGATGTGGGTTTCTATCAAAGAAACTTTTGAATAGTAATCCATTTATAACCCTGATGAATTTTGAGGGAGAAATTCATTTTAAGGGGGGTAGAATGTAACACCCCGAGATTTTATGAAAAATTTTCTTTTTAATTTCATTAATGTCTTGTGTTGTAAGCTACACCAAAAGGATCTTGCACAACACGCATCCTTGACTTTCCTTTCATTACATGAAATCACGACCTTCCTCGATAGCGTGTGTAGTACGCAATACCGAGTTTCACTAAACGACGATATGTTGTTAAAATGTTATTAAAACTAGCCGTTATGAATAGTAATAACCACTTTTTGAAATTTTGTAAATTTTATTTTTCAAAATGGACTTCATTTTTGGATTCAGAATATCAAAATTATCTTAGGGTGAAATTTTGGTACATTTTGGATAACTTTCATTTTCTAATGAATAGTGAAAATTACTAAATTTTAATTAAAAACAAACTTTTTAATCGAAATAACTAATAGTGATAAATTATTAATTTGAGTGGTTTTAAATTATATTTCGAATATATTTTTACAATTTAATACAATGTTGGTCATTGGATGTAATTTCACATTTAAACCAGTTATAAACAAGTGTCAATCTTTTGATAGTTATTATCTCTTAAAAACACGCCATTTGTTTTGACGACGGGAATTAATTTTTAAATTAGTTAATGTAACTGATATGTTTTGAATTTGGTAAAATAGACATCATTTTTGAGTTCATAATATCAAATATAGCTTAGGCCCAATTTTTGGTATTTTTCTGGAAACTTTCATTTTTTTGATGAATAGTGAAACCACTAAGTGGTAGTAAAAAAAATGAATTTTTCATAAAACTTAATTTTACCGCTTCTATGAGGGGAATTTCAAAAATCCGAGATACACGGTTGATGTCAGTAAGTAAAATGTGGTTCAATGAGATGAAAATAATTTTTGGTGAATAGTAACTTTTTACTTTTTTTTTACCACGGTTAAAAGTAAATAGGGTAATTAAGGGTAAAAATGTTATTATTATTATCCTAACACATGTCCTAATTCTATTGGATAAGTTTAATTCGACCAAAAACAACCTTAGGAATAAAATAAGATCATTTAGGCCCACTTGGATTAGATTAGGACATTTATTATTATTTAATTCAAAGAAGAGTTCAAAGAGTTAAAATCAAAGTTTATTTACTAAAACATTTTTAATATAGGGTTATACATAAGATAAATTCGATTGTAAATATTCATTAGAAAGCTAATAATATTTACTACATAATTATATTTTATTTATAATTTTTAGACATTAAATAATTTAATTTATTTATGACATAAGGATGATGCAGTAATTACCATAATAGTGAAAAATTAGAATAATTGATATTATAAATACCCAAATAAATATAATTTGAGACATTTTATGAATTAAAATAATTTTCTAGGTTAATATGACATGTTATTATTGATTGAATTAACATTTTTTCGAACTAATCATTCTGTTATGATTTTCACAAAAATCAATTACCAAATAGTGTCAAAATTGACATAAAATAGTTTATAAACAAATATTATATTATTAATTGTTATTTTATTCATAAAAATATAAGGTTTTCCCAAATGACTTAGATAAGGTTATATATATTAATAATAAACAACTTTTGTTTCTTTTGGCTACTTATAGTAATTTTATTAACCTTATAGTATAAGAACACAAGAAGACACGGTAAAAGTAAAATTATTTAACTTAATGTTAAATCTAAATGATAAGGTTAAAATAGGTACCTAAACTTGTCTAAATTCTATTGGATGAGAGTATTTCGACCCATCCCCACCTTATCTTCGAAATAAATCAATTTGGAGCTATTTAAAACCGAATTTGACTTTATAATAAAATAATAGTTTTAGTTATTCCAAAGGTGCCCCTCTCCTCCCTTATAAAAGGGCACCTCCTCTCTCTCCTCCTCACACCAATTTGAGCATTCAAGCTTGGCCAAACCCTGAAAAAATCACTTCTCCACTTCCCTAGTATCATCCTAGAGGTCTTTGTCTTCTTCAAATACCATCCTTAGTTCTTTAAGTGGAGGTTAAGAAAAGGCGCGTCAAAAAGAGGTAATATCCATTACTGATCTTTTTCAATTTCTTTCTTCTTAAACTTCTTCTTCTTTAGTTGTTTCATGATAAAGTAACAACATCAGTATTTATTATATACTGATATGTTATTATAAATATGAAACAACTCTAATTAACCTTCTATCCATCCTACGGAAAATGGAAATCACCGCGCGTGCGTACGTACGGAATACCGTCTCCACGCCATGGTGTAATCTATTTTCTGCCACCACATTAATTGGATGGGTATAATGGTGTAATTAGTAACTATATATGATTATTATAAAGTGATATTGATACTGAAACAGTATACATACATTTCAACACAAGTTCACGATCATGAGAACGATATCATCGCTCGTGCGTACGTACGGACTACCGTCTCCACGACGCGATGAGATTCATTCTCCACATTAACCATTCATGAATGATTATAAAGTATATATAATGAATAATAATGAAATATATGACATGTTAAATCTACTGGATTTATGTATATATATATATATATATATATATGTATGTCATCAACTTACTTCCATTCAAGACAATAAGGAAACGAAAACAGCGTTCATGCGTACGTACGGCCTACCGTCTCCATGAACGGTGTATTTCTTTCCATTTAATGATCTATTATATATATGTAAATTCTGAATATATATTATATATAAATCATGTTTTATATTCTGGAATTAAGTAATCATGATCTAAGTAATCATATCAATAATTACAAGTCAAAACACAGACAACAAATGAAACGATTTTACCCAAAACACTCTTTAACATGGAATTTACAAAAGAATGGGTAATATAAAGTCATATGTGAACCATATATGATATCATAACAATGATTATTATTCTGGAATAAGTAAATTACATTATTTAAATAATTATAGAGGAGGTTTGGACACGTACAAAGCATATCGGACCTAAGGTAAGGGAAATATCACAATCTAATTTTTATCTGAGATTGTTTATACTTTGGAATTTACTGGGGTGTATTTTATCATCCACATCCATGTTTCCTCAATATATAATATTATTTCCATCCACCTACAATTTTTAAAATCCAATTTTACCCTTCGGTGAGTTTTTAGTAAAATATATGAAAGGAATCTTTTGTCGTTTTTCGTACGAGGTACTTTTTGATTTTTCCGACAAAAGTATGAGAAGAATGTTTTTTTAACTTATACGGAATGAATGGATTTTTAAAACATTATTTCCAAGAAGCTTCCTTTACAAGTTTTCAAGTTTATTTTTAATCAACTTATTTTAGTTTAAAATTGTATGACATGTTAAAAAATGAAAAGTGTTTTTGAAGTAGAAATGATATTTTCCTCAAGAATGAAGTTCAAGTGTTTTATCAAAATTATTTTCCATCTAAGATAATAAAGGGTTCTGTTTTTATCCCTATTATTACATTGATTTTATTATGTTAAGATGGAATTATTTTTATGAATTCCTTTATCATATATGAATTGTTTTATGATGTCACGATGTTTAAGATTCCCATTTTTATTACATGGGTTATGTAATGATGTATGATTTATGATTTTGTGGCACACATAAGAATGGTATCATTATGAGATGGGTGGGACCTATATCTCCCTACAATGCATTGGGTAAAGATTTTATATCTCATGAGATAGACATGGCTGGAATGGTAGGTTATACCGGTTCAGTGAAACAGGACTGAAACGAGGGTGACTCGGTTCAGAAATGGACTTTTTCCACTAAGATAGTCTTGGCAATGAGTCTTGACTAAAAAGATATGATTCTATATGATTATGTGTGTTTGACACAAAGTTTAATGTTTTAAGTTATGATTGTTGGGATTTCATTTCACTACTATGATTTATCCCATGTTATGAAATTATGCTCTCTTTTGCAGGTTAAGATTTCCAAAATGTTATGTTCTTATGAATATGATGTGATTGAAATTTCTTTTGTTTACCCTTACTGAGCATTTGAGCTCACCCTTTTATGTTTTATTTTCCCCAGGATATAAAGAAAGGTTTTAGGTAAAAAAAAAGAAGATCTTTATGGGAGATTTTTAAGATCTTTCACCATGATTAGAAGATTATATTCCGAGTTTCCAAAGACACTAAACTATTACGATCCTTGTGTGTGTGTTTTTGTTATGTACTAAGTATTCCGCAAAAGTAATGTAATGTCCATGTACGTCAAGCTTCGGGTCTTTACAGTTGGTATCAGAGGAAAGGTTTAGTCAACCTTTGGAAACTAGGATGCAAAAACATTAGTGAGATCCCTAGAGATATTTCTAAGGTATGTATGGGGATGTATCTAAGGATAAGTATACGTATAGGATATAGTCCTAGAACTACTATAACGATCATAGAATTTAACCTAAGATGTTAGATATTGAGGATACTCCCCCTTTATTATGTTTTTTTCCCTAGCATGATTTTTGCCTCTCATACTATTCTTTTTGGGTTTTAGAAAATGGCTGGAAACAAGATGATTCACGATAATGGAGGATATGATGGACAATGGAATGATATTCTTCATGAGCAACCAAATGAAATGGGATTTGGAAGTCCATACATCATTATTATGCTGAATCATCAATCTCATAATATGATCAATAAAGTAAAATTTGGTAAGTTTCTTGACTCGGCTAATAAGAGAAATATGGAGTTTCATGATGATCATAGAGGAAAGAAAGTTAAATTTCCCCTATGCAAATCATGTGGGAAGAGGCATCAAGGAGAATGTTTCAAAGGAACTGGAAGATGCTTTGGGTGTGGAAAAGAAGGACACAAATCCAGTAAGTGCAAAGGAAAAGGTTCAGTTAACACCAGGGATGAGGATAATGGTATTGCTACGACATCAACAATGGTTAAATGTTTTAAATGTGGAATGTACGGGCATTATGAAAACCAATGCCCTAAGGGAAATTCTCCTGAAGAGAATCAGTATGGTCGTATGGGTAGTATTTATGTTGATGATGATGAAGAGACTACAAATGATATGTGAGATGGAAGAATTGTTGAAGCTCGATCAGTGGTTTAAAAATATAGTGGAATGATTACATGTTTATCATGTGTAATGTTGTATAAGTAGTCTCATGGTACTATGGAATAAAGAGACATCTAAGGATTGTTACATTGTTGTCTTTCCTTGAGTTTTGAAAGTGTATGATTAATAGTGCCAGTATCCATTGAAGGTTATTCAGATATTTTTGGAATGTAGATGAAATGCGCATAATGAAGGGATAAGGAGAAAATTAAATGTTTGATGGTATTCATGAGCTCATGACTGATATAAGGACAAAGTGATATCATGGTTTGAGTATATAGAATTTTTAGGATTTTGGTATGTGGAAAGTGTTAACTTTTAACTGCATTCATGTTTTCACTAAGGATTAATGGGTATTTATTTTTCAAGAGAATACATGATTAAGGCCTTCGAACGTTTGTAATGTGACCAACAAGACATATCTTATGATATATGGGGATCAACGATGGTATTAAATCTCTGGTAATCGTTTTCACTATATTATGAGAGTGGACTGCAATATTATGGATAAGCCTAAATATTGGAATGGATTATGTTGGACATAAGTTAGTATTGTTTAAGGATAGAACCTTTTTTCGATATTAATGATGGGATGTTATAGTAATATAGTTTTAGAAAAAAGACAACCTGTAGGACGGGTGATAGCCCATCGCGTCGGACAAGGCCGTGGGAATCGAACCCACAACCGAAGTGCGACTGGCCTTTATCGCCTACCACTGGCCTACAGGAAGTCCTTGTTTAGTAGAAACTAGTTTTATTATATTAAGTAGTATGATATATGAAGTATAAGTCCATTTTAGGAACCATATATGATTAATCTCACTATAGATCGACTTATGTATATTTAATAACTTTTGCTAACCTTTTGTTTGAGACAGATGGAATGGCCCGTCATTCTATCACATGATCTGCTAACACTTCACAAATAACAAATTCAACTTCATTTATTTAAGAGATGAAGTGGAAATTGTTCAAGGCACGAACAACAGTGAGATTGTACCAAAATAAAGTAAGTATTTATTCTAATTCAAATTCTTCAACTTTAGGGAAATGATCTTGAAAACCAAAAATGTTGTCCTAGTGCCCTTATATCCGATGAATCAGATGGTACCCTAGATCGTCACAAATTTATGGCTTTGTGATTTCTGTCTTTTCCATAGCCATGTTCTCTACCACTCTCCATTAGAACATGATGGTTAGATTTCTCTTCCATATCCATATTTTCACCTATGTGGAAACCCAGTTATTAGTTTATTTGGGTAACCGTTACATTTCATACTTTTGTTTTTCAAGATTAGTTTTGGTATTCCTTATTACGATGTGGGTTTCTATCAAAGAAACTTTCGAATAGTAAACCATTTATAACCCCGACGAATTTCGAGAGCGAAATTCATTTTAAGGGGGGTAGAATGTAACACCACGAGATTTTATGAAAAATATTCTTTTTAATTTCATTAATGTCTTGTGTTGTACGCTACACCAAAAGGAGCTTGCACAACACGCATCCTTGACTTTCCTTGCGTTACATGCAATCGCGACCTTCCTCGATAGCGTGTGTAGTACGCAATACCGAGTTTCACTAAACGACGATATGCTGTTAAAATATTATTAAAACTAGCCGTTATGAATAGTAATAACCACTTTTTGAAATTTTGTAAATTTTATTTTTCAAAATGGACTTCATTTTTGGATTAGGAATATCGAAATTATCTTAGGGTGAAATTTTGGTACATTTTGGATAACTTTCATTTTCTGATGAATAGTGAAAATTACTAAATTTTAATTAAAAACAACCTTTTTAATCGAAATAATTAATAGTGATAAATTATTAATTTGAGTGGTTTTAAAGTATATTTAGAATATATTTTTACAATTTAATACAATGTTGGTCATTGGATGTAATTTCACATTTAAACCAGTTATAAACAAGTGTCAATCTTTTGATAGTTATTATCTCTTAAAAACACGCTATTTGTTTTGACGACGGAAATTAATTTTTAAATTAGTTAATGTAACTGATATGTTTTGAATTTGGTAAAATAGACATCATTTTTTAGTTCATAATATCACATATATCTTAGGCCTAATTTTTGTTATTTTTCTGGAAACTTTCATTTTTTTGATGAATAGTGAAACCACTAAGTGGTAGTAAAAAAAATGAATTTTTCATAAAACTTAATTTTACCGCTTCTGTGAGTGGAATTTCAAAAATCCGAGAGACACGGTTGATGTCAGTAAGTAAAATGTGGTTCAATGGGATGAAAATAATTTTTGGTGAATAATGACTTTTTACTTTTTTTTACCACGGTTAAAAGTAAATAGGGTAATTAAGGGTAAAAATGTTATTATTATTACCCTAACACATGTCCTAATTATATTGGATAAGTTTAATTTGACCAAAAACAACCTTAGGAATAAAATATGATTATTTAGGCCCACTTGGATTAGATTAGGACATTTATTATTATTTAATTCAAAGAAGAGGTAAAAGAGTTAAAATCAAAGTTTATTTACTAAAACATTTTTAATATAGGGTTATACATAAGATAAATTCAATTGTAAATATTCATTAGAAAGATAATAATATTTCATACATAATTATATTTTATTTATAATTTTTAGAAATTAAATAATTTAATTTATTTATGACATAATGATGATGCAGTAATTACCATAATAGTGAAAAATTAAAATAATTGATATTATAAATACCCAAATAAATATAATTTGAGACTTTTTATGAATTCCACTAATTTTATAGGTTAATATGACATGTTAGTATTGATTGAATTAACTTTTTTAGAACTAATCATTCTGTTAGGATTTTCACAAAAATCAATTACCAAATAGTGTCAAAATTGACATAAAATAGTTTTTAAAACAAATATTATATTATTAATTGTTATTTTATTCCTAAAAATCTAAGGTTCGGCCAAATGACTTAGATAAGGTTATATATATTAATAATAAACAACTTTTGGTTCGTTTTGCTGCTTATAGTAAGTTTATTAACCTTATAGTATAAGAACACAAGAAGACACGGTAAAAGTAAAATTATTTAACTTAATGTTAAATCTAAATGATAAGGTTAAAATAGGAACCTAAACTTGTATAAATTCTATTGGATGAGAGTATTGCGACCCATACCCACCTTAGCTTAGAAATAAATCAATTTGGATCTATTTAAAACCGAATTTGACTTTATAATAAAATAATAGTTTTAGTTATTCCAAAGGTGCCCCTCTCCTCCCTTATAAAAGGGCACCTCCTCCCTCTCCTCCTCACACCAATTTGAGCATTCAAGATCGGCCAACCCCTGACAAAATCTCTTATCCACTTCCCTAGTATCATCCTAGAGGTTCTTGTCTTCTTCAAAGACCATCCTTAGTTCTTTAAGTGGAGGTTAAGAAAAGGCGCGTCAAAAAGAGGTAATATCCATTACCGATCTTTTTCAATTTATTTCTTCTTCAACTTCTTATTCTTTAGTTGTTTCATGATAAAGTAACAACATAAGTATTTATTATATACTGATATGTTATTATAAATATGAAACAACTCTAATTAACCTTCTATCCATCCTACGGAAAAAGGAAATCACCGCGCGTGCGTACGTACGGAATACCGTCTCCACGCTGTGGTGTAATCTATTTTCCGCCACCACCTTAATTGGATGGGTATAATGGTGTAATGAGTAACTATATATTATTATTATAAATTGATATTGATACTGAAATAGTATACATACACTTCAATACAAGTTCACGATCATGAGAACGATATCATCGCTCGTGCGTATGTACGGACTACCGTCTCCACGACGCGATGAGATTCATTCTCCACATTAACCATTCATGAATGATTATAAAGTATATATAATGAATAATAATGAAATATATGACATGTTAAATCTACTGGATTTATGTATATATATATATGTATGTCATCTACTTACTTCCATTCAAGACAATAAGGAAACGAAAACAGCGTTCATGCGTACGTACGGCCTACCGTCTCCATGAACGGTGTATTTATTTCCATTTAATGATCTATTATATATATGTATATTCTGAATATATATTATATATAAATCATGTTTTATATTATGGAATTAATTAATCATGATCTAAGTAATCATATCAATAATTACAAGTCAAAACACGGACGACAAATGAAACGATTTTACCCAAAACACTCTTTAACATGGAATTTACAAAAGAATGGGTAATATAAAGTCATAAGTGAACCATATATGATATCATAACAATGAGTATGATTATGGAATAAGTAAATGACATTATTTAAATCATTATACAGGAGGTTCAGACACGTACAAATAATATCGGACCTAAGGTAAGGGAAATACCACAATCTCATTTTTATCCGAGATTGTTTATACTTTGGAATTTACTGGGGTGTATTTTATCATCCACATCCATGTTTCCTCAATATGTAATATTATTTCCATCCACCTAAAATTTTTAAAATCCAATTTTACCCTTCGGTGAGTTTTTAGTAAAAGATATGAAAGGAATCTTTTCTCGTTTTTCGTACGAGGTACTTTTTGATTTTTCCGACAAAAGTATGAGAAGAATGTTTTTTTAACTTATACGGCATGAATGGATTTTTAAAACATTATTTCCAAGAAGATTCCTTTACAAGTTTTCAAGTTTATTTTTAATCAACTTCTTTTAGTTTAAAATTGTATGACATGTTAAGAAAGGAAAAGTGTTTTTGAAGTAGAAAGGATATTTTCCTCAAGAATGAAGTTCAAGTGTTTTATCAAAATTATTTTCCATCTAAGATAATAAAGGGTTCTGTTTTTATCCCTATTATTACATTGATTTGATTATGTTATGATGGAATTATTTTTATGAATTCCTTTATCGTATATGAATTGTTTTATGATGTCACGATGTTTAAGATTCCCATTTTTATTACATGGGTTATGTAATGATGTATGATTTATGATTTTGTGGCACACATAATAATGATATCATTATGAGATGGGTGGGACCTATATCTCCCTCCAATGCATTGGGTAAAGATTTTATATCTCAGGAGATAGACATGGCTGGAATGGTAGGTTATACCAGTTCAGTGAAACAAGGCTGAAACGAGGGTGACTTGGTTCAGAAATGGACTTTGTCCACTAAGATAGTCTTGGAAATGAGTCTTGTCTAATAAGATATGATTCTCTATGATTATATGTGTATGCCACAAGGTTTCATGTTTTAAGTTATGATTGTTGGGATTTCATTTCACTACTATGATTTATCCCATGTTATGAAATTATGCTCTCTTTGGCAGGTTAAGATTTCCAAAATGTTATGTTCTTATGAATATGATGTGATTGATATTTCTTTTGTTTACCCTTACTGAGAATTTGAGCTCACCCTTTTATGTTTTCTTTTCCCTAGGATATAAATAAAGGTTTTAGGTATAAAAAAAAGATCTTTATGGGAGATGTTGAAAATCTTTCACCACGATTATAAGATTATATTCCGAGTTTCCAAAGACACTAAACTATTATGATCCTTGTGTGTGTGTATTTTTGTTATGTACTAAGTATTCCGCAAAAGTAATGTAATGTCCATGTACTTCAAGCTTCGGGTCTTTAGAGTCCATGCTCTTGACATGAACATTCAAACTACATTGAGATAATTCTAAATACACTGATATGGAGTAAACCTTATGCTAAGATCATTAAATTCCACTTCTATACTAACAAAGTCAACTTCCTGGGTCATATCTTCTCGAAGTTAGGATTTTTATTAGACCCATAAAAAGTGAGGCCTTTAGTTTTCTAGGAGCATCCTAGTAACATATTTGATATACATAGTTTCTTGGGGATAACCATATATTACATATACTTCATCCAAGATTTCAAATGACTTATAGTGACACTTACAATATTGACTAATAAGTGTGTAAAATTCATATGGTTAGAATATTATAAAGAATTCTTTATGGAGTTAAAGTGTAGTTTAAATTCAGCATTGATCCTAATTTTTCTAAATCCATGAAATATTTATACTATTTACTGTGACACATTAGGTATTGTTTTAGGGGATGTTTTGATGTTGGATGAGTGAGTTATAGTCTACAGGACTCATTAGTTGAGGTCTTAAGAGTATAATTACGTAGTGCACAACTTCAATCTAGCTTCTATTGTAAATGATATACTAATTTGGAGAAACTATATACATGGAGATAATTTTTTGGTATTCACTAATAAAAAACCCTAAAGTACATCTTTACACAGCGTGATCTAAATCTCAGGTAGATAAAATGAGTTGACTACCTAAAATCCTTCAATTTTAATCATGCCTAAGTTCTTGGAAAAGGAAATGTTGTAGATTTTTCTATGAGTAGGAATACTAAAAAATTAGGTTTAGTAGACTAGTGGATAATGGAATTTCATTGCCTTGTTTTTTAAGATTCATGTTGAGGTTCATGAGGATCAAGGAAAAAAATATCCTTTAGGCCTCAGAAGTAGCCTATAATATTTTGAAACATGTGAGAATGAGGAAACTTTTAGATCCTGAAGGATTAGTTTTAATGTGTCTGTAAAAAATATTCATATTCTGGTTAGAACATGGATGAGGGTGAGACCTTTCACTTCTAAGGGCGTGTTTGGATCCCAGCAGACATCATAGAGGAGCTTATACGATAATTTCATGCCATAGTTTTGGAAGTACATCTTGGTGAAACCAAGATTATCTAGATTTACATTGCCTCTATTGGTGGCCTATAATGAAACATTATATTGACAACTTTATCACTCAGTATTTTACATGTTAGTAGGTGATAGAGGAACATCGGTGAATAGAGGAACTTTTACAGCCATTGTCCATTCCTGAGTAAAAATGGGATGATTTTTTCTATGGATTTCATGACTCATATACCTAGATCACCTCATGTAAATGATATAGTTTTGGTATTCATTGAACATTTGAAAAAGGTAGCATGCTTATTACATGTGTGAGAAACCTATTTGGTAGATGAACTAGGGGGGATTTGCATCAGGGATGTTGTAAATCATTAAGTATCTCTATGTTCTATCATATCTAAAATGGATTCTGGATTCATGCCTCGATTATGGAAGGGGTTACAGAATTCATTGGGTTTATAGGTGCTTCTAAGCATGGACTATTACCCACAAACTGATAGATATATAGATTATATGATTCAGGTGTTAGAGGAAATGATCTATGTATGAGTCCTTGATTTTAGGAGCTATTGGAAGAGACACATACACCTTGTTGAGTCCTATTATAAAGCATATTTTAGGAAATAGTTTAGATGGATCCTTATGAATCCTTATATAGTAGTCCTTTCTGATCACCTCTGTTATGGTAAGAGGAAGAGGAGGCAGCTTTACATGGATTGTGTCTCGTTTAGGAGACTATATAGAAAGTCCAATTAATTATAAAGGGCATGATAAAAGATCAATCTAGACAGTAGTCAAATTCCAACCGATTTCAATGACCTCTTAAGTTCAATATTTAATATTGAGTCTTCTTGTGAGTTTTTCCAAGGTTGGTTCATCGATTTATTCACTGGAATAGTGAGTTGTCACCTTGGTTCATTGACCCTTTGAGGTTATAAAATAGATTAGACTAGTGGATCATGAGTTAGAACTTTCTCAAAGATACTGGTCTAGGAATTATGTATTTCATGTATCTCAGATTCAAATATATTATCCTAACCCATCACATGTATGATATCCATATGATGTTGAGTTAGAGATGAGAACTCCTTCTAAGGAGTATCTAGTGCGTATTGTAGATCGGAGCATGAAGACACTATGATGGAGGTCAGTTCCTTTGGTATAGGTGTTATGGTAGAACAGCTAAGTACAGGACAAGACCTAGGTCTGGGAAGTTGACATATGAGCTCAATGGCCATAAATTTTGTAGGATCATACCACATTACCCACAGAAGTCCAACTCGAGGAGGATTTTCTTTAAGGGAGGGAGGTTGAATTGACCTGTCATTTCATGAAGGTACGTATTGTTTGCTTTTAGTTTAAATCCATAATAAAACCCTTATAAATTTACCAACTGGATAATAGAAGGTTATAAAGGTGATTATGGATTTTTCAGTTCCCAAAGCCTTGATGTTTGGAAAAAATAGATTGTGACACACGGTAAGGAAAAACTATTTTGCCCATATCTCCTTATCTCCCTAACCGCATGGGGAGTTTCAGAGGAGAACAGGGGTCCACACTATTTGTATGAAACTGTTCAAGCCTAGGTTCACATCTTTTCAAGTTGCATAAGGGATTGGGATAGTGCCTTGTGCATTTCTTGTGCATGTCTTGTCCATGGTTAGTCAGACCATCTACATATCATGTGTGGCGGTCCACCTTGGTAGGGGTGATGGAGCATGTTTTCCACTTGTTTTTGAAAACCATGTGGTTTAATTGTGCTCCCCTGCCTGTTTGGGTGAATTTATGATTTTTCATGTAATGAACCAAAAAAACTAAAACCCACTTCTCCATTTCTAATTTCTAGAATATTCCTATCTTTTCCTCTCTTATGGACTCTCCCTCCATCTAACCTAATCATCTTGATAACTTTTTGATACAAACACAAAATAAAACATCGCCAATAATGTTGGATATATGTTAGTAAGATATCTATTCTTTTCTCTTTAATGCATTGTTTCTATTCATGTCATTTATAATATTTTGTGTGAGTTCAATCAACCTCTTTTTAGGGAATTGATCTATTCATAGTTCTTCTTCTGATCTACTTCAAATATAAATTTGATATTGGATGAGGATCCATCTATGGCCCAAATGTAGGTGGTCAAGATTTTATTCACTAAAGTTTAGTTTTTTCATAGATCCCACGTTTTTCCACATTCCAACCTTTGTCGCGTGTTTCCTCAAATGGAGGTTATTAATTTTAAATTAATTGAATAATGTTGGTATACTACCATAGACCCCTATAAAGTGTTTATAGGATGTTTCCCTCAACAAAATCCAGACCATTGGGTGTTCTAGATTAATTGTGCTTTTATATGTAATTGATTAAATGAGAAAAATACCTTATAAGTTCTCATCCTATATTATAAATTTAATTTACCACTTTTGAATACTTTTCCAGATGTCTAAGGAACCTTTTATGTTCTTGTCTATATGAAATGGAATATCCAAACCCTGATTAATTGAATAGAATTTATTCACTATGGTTTTCCATAATTAAAAGGGTTAAATGAATTAATTAAGATGAATGAAATGGGTATCAAGGCCACACCACATGTTACATAATTATGAAAGGTGAGTTGTATGGATTATAATTCCCTTGGTTATATTGGACCTGATGATCATGATGCATTATAGGTAATCTATAAAGTTACTATTATTATTATGATTACACCAATGATATTAGATATGGAGTGAGGGTTATGGGACTTTTTGAACATGTTGTTTAACTCTCCCTTACATCGGGTGTTGAGAATGAAGTATCTAACATTTATAATTGTTTCTGGGTGATGGGAATGACGTTCAACATTCCTCTATATCGGGTGTCTGTCATGATGTATCACCCCACCTATCTCGAGTTTTGAGCATGATTTCATACATTAAATGTCAAATTCTGGGCACGTACACTCTGCATGAGCCTATATCTCATTATTTCGGTTATGGATTCTTGAGTTACGCCCTAGGTCCAGCCAGCACCTACTGTCCTGGTATATGGGTACTTGAGTACCCAAGATACATAGTCATTATAGATAGATACAATATATAACTATAATATATATATATATATATATATATATATATATTATATATATGGTTACTAAGAAGACCCTTCTTTCAAACTCTGTCGAAGTTGATAGATTCACCAGATCTCTAGTAGGAACCTGATCCAACTTCTATTTATTTATTCATCATTGTTTATTATTCTTATACCTACACAAAATTGTTGCTATGTATACTAGATGGATTATTTCTAAACACTATTGTTGGTGGCCTACTAGGATTTTATCTCACACCTGACTCAGGATACCATTGGTTCCCTAGTATATTACTTGTCTGCATGTATGGATAAGGGAAATCACCCTTCTATATTTTTTTGTATTATTATTCTTATAGTATGGATAATGGGATTAGAGAAGTGATAATATGATCATAATGCTAGTGAAGAATTATTTTAGCC
This sequence comes from Viscum album, assembly GCA_963277665.1. Taxonomy (NCBI): domain Eukaryota; kingdom Viridiplantae; phylum Streptophyta; class Magnoliopsida; order Santalales; family Viscaceae; genus Viscum; species Viscum album. The sequence goes on along the minus strand of OY728166.1, from coordinate 902,770,590 downwards.
TTTTTTAGTTTTGTATAGAATGTTTTATATGCCTATCAATGGTTTCCCTTTTTTCTTATATATCATAATTCCATGAAATCATATTCCATATGACTCAACCGGTTGGTTTTTGATATTATTATAATTCTTGGATATTTATACTTTCTCAGTTTTTCATTACATATGTTTTTTTTCTACATCTATTATGATGGGTTACATTTCTTGTGTTATAGAGTCTATTTATATATGCTTCTTCAACCTTTTGTCTATTTATTTATATTATTCACTCCACCACTCTGATATGACGGTATAGTCCCCCCACTATTCCACCATAGACCCTCACTGCTAATCGGAAGCCTCTTGCATATGGGGAGGTGTTCTTGAGGCCATGTGTCCTAGAGGCTTAGGGAAAAGTTTATGTGGGCCCTAGGTTGGAGCGTTACATGGAGAGAGTGTGTTTCTATGGTTGGTGGTGACCCATGAGCTCACATGAAGGTATGATCAATTTTTATTTCACTCCCATTGATAGTTATTATTTTATTAATGTCATTAAAATTTATTTATTTATTGTTATATTTACTTCTTGATATTATAAGTTACACAAATTATTTGGGGAAACCATTCCCAAGTGTATTCCTATGATGCTAAGACACTAGTTTCTAGCCCGTGGGGATCAGGAACACCCTTCCGGCAAGGGGTAGTTCATTTTAAGCATCTGTAGGATAGATGATCCAAACCTATTCATTACAATTTCTATCTAATTTCCTCTAAAAAAAATTTACATAAATTGTCAAGGCATTTATGGCTTCTGATTTATCATGAAATAAAAATACATATCAATAACATGAAAAATCATCAATAAAGGTGACGAAATATTTTTACTTACCAGAATAATTGGTATCAAAAGGCCCTCATATATCTTTATATATAATATCAAGGAGTTGATAGATTCTAATGGTAGCTTTATTTATGTTTATTATTTAATTTCATTCAATAAAATAAAAAAAAATTAAATCAGTAAAATATAATTCTTGAAGGATTTTAATCTTAAACAACCTCTCTAATCCATCTTTAGAAAAATGACCAAAGTGTTTATGGTGAAAATAGGATTAATTTTCATTTACAAAGCCACATTTATTACAAAAATTATGTTACAAGTTTATAATATTTTCATCATAAAAATTATCAAGATTAAATTTATATAAACCATCATATAATAAATAAGATCTAATCATGTTTATTTTTAAAAAAAACTAAAATATAAATTCCTAAAATTAAAAGTGTATCTAGTAGTATCATGTTTTAATAAACAACCTGAATTCCTAGATATTATAGTTATATAAAAGAATACACATCAATCCAAACTATATCCAATTTTAATGATCGAATGATAAGTCTCAATTTATTTCACTAGAATCTTCACTTAATTTCCTATGAAAATTAAATTTTCATTTGGCCATGTGATTTGGGTTGAAAATAATCACTCCATCATATTTGGAACATGTGTCATACAACAAAAATCAATCCACCATGTATTATGTGTAACTTTATCTATGTTTGATTCAAATCATTTATGATAATTTTTATTACATATTTTCAAACCAAGAATATTTTTATGAAATCCTTTTGGAACTATTTAACTTTCCCAATGAAATAGAATTTATCTTTTTTTAAATTATTATGGTTCTTTTTAGAGGACTCGTTAACATTAAGTGGCCCCTTTCCCTTTCCATTATTCTTTATACCATACTTATTTCCTCCTCGATAATGCATATAATGGACATGGTGGTTTCAGTGTATCTTTACCTATTTTTTTTCATGAACAAGAATATTTTGAAATTTATTCACATTTCATTTATCTTTCATGGAATTATATATCATTTAAAACAGTCCATACTCAGATGGTAATGAGGTTAGTAAAAACATTACAAGGTAGCTTTCATCCACTTACATTCCTAAAGACATAAGTCTTGAGACAATATATTTAATTTCATTGACTCGTTAATTCATAGTACCAAAACCATCAATCATTATGGTTGTTAATGTACTCCTTAATGTCCTGAAAAAAGATTATTAAGTAGTTTGATATTGTTTCCCCATAAATTTCATAAATTTTTAGCACTTTTAGTTTTCGGGAGACCATACATGATGTCAGTTTCTATGCTCGTTCACATAAACATAAAATATATCCTACTAAATATTTCCCATGTGGAATTATATATTAAATCATTATATTTATCATCACCCCTAATAGTATAAGGATTCTCCCATCTGAGTGATAAATCAATATCCAATACACCAAGGTGAAATTGTATTTACTCACTCCAATCATAAGAGTTTAGTCCATTAAATATCGGAATAATTATTACATGAGATTGAAATGATGATGGAAAGGTAACTCCAATAAATATATCCTTAAAATAAATTATTTTAGTTATAAAAATAATACATCAATTTAGAATTGTTTTTAAAATAAAATGTGTAGTATTTTTCTCCTTTGGGTGACACAAAAATACATAATCACAATTCATGAAAATGAAATGAACTTTATTTGGAAATAATACAAGCACCAATTGGAAATTTTTATTATCATTGGATATAAAAATTTATCTCATAATGCATATATATCATCTATAATTATACTCATAAATTATAATAATATAAAAAATTATTTTGGAAAATGAATAAATAACATATAATAATGACTTCCAATAAGTCATAAAATATACTAACAGTATCAAAATATGTTTTATAAATATATATAATTTTCATATAATTTTGAAAAAATTTATATTTATGATTTTACCACATTTGTTGTTAAAAATACCATATAGTAATGTTCCAAATATAAAACAACATAACATCCTAAAAAATTATAAATACATAATTTTTTAGTTGTCATTTCGATGAAATATTTTATCATATAAAAATCAAATATTATTCATTAATTAAATCATATATTCATGCTTACACAATAAAAACATTAAATAAATCAGTTAACACTTAATCCAAAAATAAGGATATATAAAGAAAATAGATTTCAAATTTTCAATACATATAAATGTTAACATATTCAAGATTCAAAAATATCACATAAAATGTGAATATAATGTTTTTTTATAATGAACATTAAATAAATAAGATAAAAATTAATATAACTAATGTATAATAAAATACTAAACCCATCATTTTTTTAGTTTAAATACATGATTAATATTAGATGGACAAATACAGATTTCACAACCTCCGCTATAATACCATATGTAATATTTTTTTTCTAAAAGAGTGGATTTTGAAATCCGTGTTTATCATATATAAAATTAAATAAAATGGATAATAAAATTAAAAATAATTTGGAATGCCTTGATTCATTGAAACCCATTTTTTTCTCCTACAGAAATGTTTTTATCCTTTTTACTTATTATCTATATTATATAAAATTTGATGGAACATATTGGAATCCAAAAGGTGAGTCTTAATGTAAAGTAAAATACTCGTTAAATGTGGATAAAAAATTTACAAGGGTAGTATTATAATTAATTTTTTTAATTTTTATTAATGTGAAAAAAATTATTTTCTATTAATGTCAAAAAATAAATTATTTCAAAGTAAATAAATTTTTAAAAGTCCATAAATATGAAATAATTATATCATATTGTCCCATTATAATATTTATTAAAAATTATTTAATATTAGTTATTTGAAATATAATTTTAAATCCAACCTAACATGAAATATGCACTTTCAGTAAGAGGAACTGATAGCGATCAATATGTCATGTCAGTAAAACTAGAGAACCTACTGTATTCAAAACTGGCCACGTGATGGTTGGATCTACTACATGATTAACCTATCATCAATGAAATTTGGGTGATCGATCACATGAATAGAGCTACCAAATCCATTGAGATACCACATTCTTGAATCCAATCACATGAAAAATAACCTATCTTGGAGGCATAGTTAGTTGTCCTACCATGGATGAATCAATGGTTGGTAAGCTGCCACATCAACTTTCATTTATATCATGTATGGTGCTACCATGATCATTTATTGATCGAATAAACAAAGAAACTAAATTATGTGAAAAGTAACCTATAATTAAGATGATTATCTTACATGAATTTAATTTACTATGAAGAAGAGACCACACACACATTTCCCGTATGAACATGAATTGGTCATGTTCTTGAAGTGACCATATGGATGTATAAAAGGGGTTCTAAACAACAATGTGTAAGAATAGTTCCATGTCACATAAACTTTTTTAGTGTTTTTTATGGGAACAACAAATATAAAAATTGATATTCAGAGTATGAAAGATAATTTAAGATAGGGGAGTTTAATCTGCTCCATGCATAAAGAAGGATTTGAGTCACATAAGTTTAACTCTATATTTTTAAACCATATAGTATCAAGTTTTTTTATATATAGGATTTGTGGAAGAATAAAATATTAGTTTTAAATGGATTTAAAATATTAATATTTAGGGCATGAAAATGGTACTTGGTTTTAATTCAAATCTTTTATGAACAAGAATATTTAAAATGAGAATTTTTAGTGAAGAATTATAAGGAATTCATATTTTCAAATATGAAAATATTGTCATTAAATGGTCTGAGAAATATGGAGAGTTTGATAGTGAGTTTGAAGAATATATATTGGGATTTTAATAAATATTTAATTGTTCAATATATAAGGAAACTAAATTAAAACATAGGATGAGTCTTGCAGGAATTAAGGAAATATTTTTAGGATATTTTATTTCAATTTAAATAGGTGATATCATATGAAACAAATAGATATGAAAATGGAAAAAAAGGAGAAACATGGTGTAACCATTACCACTCATGAATTTTCTTGCGAATGAGTGTGAATGTGTCTAAAATAGTCAAGTTATTTATGAAAATTTTTGTATAGGAACCTTATTTCCATGCATGGTTATTTGAGAAAGGGAGAGAGATCCCACACATACAACGATATCTAGTTCTTGAAAAGAAAAAGAATGGGGAATACAATGCTCTATAGGGTTTAAATAATAAATAAGAAACATGATAATTCTAGTTTATAATTAGCCTAATTTGGATAATAAGAGTTCCACTTTTGATGTTAATTTAGGAAGAAATATATTTATCCTTACAGGAAGATAATTCTATCATTTCATGTTTGAAGAGGAAGTCACATGATGCAACTCCTAAAAAGAGTTCGTCTCATCTGGAATTGAATCAAAGGAGATTAGTAATTTTAGATTAAAACTAAGAATATATTGGGAGATGAATATGAAAATTTTCATGACCCCCTCCCACCAAAGATTCCCCTCCTGAGCTGGCAATGGTGAAAGGGAGATAATGACCCCCGAGTCCCGCCTTCAGTAGGCCCCGGGGTGGCGACTAGCACCAAGGGTACGAGTTTTCACAAATATGGGAGGCATTACCCTTTTATTATTTAAGATCAAGAAATAGGACGAGTCAACCACCAAAAAGAAAAAAAGAACAAGTGTAGAAATAAACCCAAACCAATCCCACATGAATGTTTAAATAGTTCTGAAACAAGGTACAAGTACAAGGAAGCTCAAAAAGTACAGTACCAAAAGAAAACAAGTACAGAAAACAGCAGCAACTCCAACTGTCCCGACTATTAGGGTCCCGTACGGCCCTAGTAGTCCTCCTGGAAACTTGAAAGCAAATGTAGGGTGAGCATACAAGTATACTCGGTAGGGAAACCTAAAGCTCTCATGCACAAGTGGGGAGACATCCTAATGTCCCGTGAGAACAACAGAAGAAACTAAAACCTAACAAGGAATTCTATCCACCCAACCTCACTAGCCACACTCACCAAAAACACAGTCACAACAGGTAGTAGTATATAAGAACTAAAGTATTGGGTACCCCGCACCATTTTCCCCCACTAGCTAGCTGCTCTTCCTAACGGCGAACATCCTAACGCTACCATACACTTCCCGACCGCACACACCTGGGCCTCACAACCAGGTATCCCACCCGCACACACCTGGGCCTCACAACCACGTATCCCGCCTGCACACTCCTGGGCCTCACAACCACATATCCCGCCCGCACACACCTGGGCCTCACCACCACGTATCCCGCCCGCACACACCTGGGCCTCACAACCACGTTTCCCACCCACACACACTTGGGCCTCACCACCACGTATCCCGCCCGCACACACCTGGGCCTCATCCTGAAGATTCTTGGGAAAACAAACCTTCCCGAAGTGTCTTGGGCCAAAACCACCCCAATCGAAACCTTCCTGAAGGGTCTTAGGTGTAAGGTCGCCTCAAGTCATCACAACCTAGGAAAGAAGGAGCAAGAAGAAGCTAGTAACTAGGGGAAAACACCCTCTCCCATGAAATGGGAGTGTTCGGCACTAAGTGCTCAACATGGGTGGGGTGAGATAAAACACAAATATATAGATATATATATATATATATACCAAACACTCAGCCCAACCTATGGCTTATAAACAGAGAACTGAGCATGTGCCTCGGCACTGCTACTGCGAAGCATGAATACAACAAATAACCCCAACCCCATTTAGTTTTTCATGTTTCAACAGAATTAGTTTATTAATTCCTTAACTACTGGGCATATATCCACAACCAACCACATCGATCATTAGTAAAGCATATCCCTGCCATTCCCAAATCAAGTTAGGAAAACACAAGCAGCACAACCAAGTCCTTTTTATTAACCAACCAACCTCATTAACTATTATTCCCATTACACTATCATTCCCTACCATTCACTAACTTTTCCACTTTTATTTATTAATCACAACCCATAGTTCGTTCACATTCAAACCCATCCATGTAGCCCCACTTCCAACCACCATAACCATAATCACACCATACATCATCATCCCTTGATACCGTTCATCACAGCCCCACTGCCCATCACTAACATAGCATTCACACCAACCTACAACCAAGCCAACCGTAGCCCCGCTACTCACTCGATCCAAAACAACACACAAAAACACCCCCCCCCCCCTTCACATAAATTAACCCCAACAGCACCCATATGTTTTTTATTCCAATTTAGTTCAACCGGGGTGATCACACAAGGGTTCCGGATTTTCATTTAATCAGCCAACTTTACGTGATTAACCAATTTCCACATTCCATGAAGTTTCCATCCATAAATAGTCTAGAAAGATAGGGCAGCATTTAATTGTGCAAGCAAAGTCCCCCAATGACCATGATTTTCAGTAGGCATAAGCCTACTCAATTCACAACATAATATCACAGGATATAAAATAAAAAGGTAACTGCATTCACAACTTCCCAACCCCGTTATATAAGCTAGTTATTATCTTCATTAAACCGGTTCAAAAAGTGTTTCACGTAAACAAGATTAAACCCACCCCACATGATGCACAATCTAGAGAGAAAAGGGTAAGATCCCTACCTCAACAGGTTCTGATAACAACGCTCCCCCTCGGATCAACTTTAGAAGACATCTGTCGGCGTCCATCTCTTCTGGAAAAACCCGTCAAAACCTCCTTGGGTGGAAGCTGGGAAGGAAAGGCTGACGGATCTAAGCTCAGAAGTTCCGCCTCGTTGTTACGATCCTGTGGCCACTGACGGATCGTAAATCGGAGCTCGGACGAAGAAGTTATGGAAGAAAAGGAGCCTTCGAGTCTCTTGGGAGAGCTATGCTTAGAGAAAATGGGAGGAGAGGGGTGTGTTGAAAAAAAGTATGGGAGCCCTCCTTTTATAGGCATGAAAAGAAAAATTACACGGCATGTACTTTATGGTACATGGCGTGTACTTGGCCATTTCACACGGCCACCACGCGGCTTCCAACACGGCCTTCAACGTGGAACGCGGCCGTTGACTGGTCAACACACGGTTTGAAGGTAACGCATACGCGGGGAGACACTACACGGCGTGTAGTATTGGGTACACAACATGTACTCATTTATTTCACACGGGAAGAACAGGGCTCCAACACGTCACACGGTCGTTGACTGGTCAACACACGGTTTGAAGGTAACGCATACGTGGGGAGACACTACACGGTGTGTAGTATTGGGTACACGGCGTGTACTCATTTATTTCACATAGGAAGAACACAGCCTTCAACACGGGGTATACCCGGTGAGGGGGTACACGGCGTGTACTCGCACTACACAGAGTGTAGTTTCAAAATTCTGAAAAGTGTGGGAAAATTCCATTTTACCCTCCAGAACACTTCAAGTCCCTCTTTTTAACAAAGGAATGGGATGGAGAGGTCCGGTCCATTACATCAGATACCTCTTAAAACATTCTAGTCCCCAAGAATTAAAAATCCAACCCGGAGGAACCCAACAAGATACCTCTTAGGGCCCTTGTTATAACAGGAACCCATCCAACAACCCTAATCATATGTGTTAGGAAGTCATTCTCCTATGTCGAGATATTATCCGCTTTAGGCGGCATTGACTCGCCTGCACGGGTTTAATCGCATCCTCATTAAGCGTCTCGATTAAGAATCAGGTCTTCCCACTTCCATACATTGGGATTTTTTCAACTCACACTGCCCCCAACACCGCACAACCCACACACTGCCCGAACACGTGGGTTGGGGAAAATTCCTTTTCCTATGTCGAGATATTATCCTCTTTAGGCGGCACTGACTCGCCTGCACGGGTTCAATCGCATCCGCATTAATGCATCTCGATTAAGGATCATGTTTTTCCCTTCCCCACACACCCGGACATGTTACACACTTCAAGAGAAGAAGGAAACAAAAGGTCTCATAACTGACAAGTCAAGCATTCCATATATCAAAGGTACAGAGTACAAAAACAAAGTTCAGAAGAACAAGGCAAAACACAAGTCAAAACAACTCCGGGTACTGAGCGTTCATCTGGGTCTCTCGCTCCCAATTTCTCTCCTCGAGGCCGCCATGCCTCCACAACACACGAACCAAGGGAATGGTTCGTCCATGGAGAAACTTCTCTTTATGATCTTCGATTCTGACTGGTTGTTCCTCTAAGGTCGCGTCATCTCCCATATCTAACTCTCCTCAGTAGATAACGTGAGAGTCGTCGTGTAAGTATCGACGAAGCTGGGAGACGTGGAAGACGTTATGAACTTTCTCCAACTGAGTTGGCAAGTCCAGCTAATATGCCACCTCACCGACTCGCCTCATTACCTCAAAAGGTCCGATGAACCTAGGTGAGAGCTTGCTCCCTTTCCCAAACCTCCTCTGCCCCCGTCGAGGGGAAACCTTGAAGAACACATGATCTCCCACCTCAAACTCCAAGGGCCTCCTCCGACGATCAGTATAAGACTTATGTCAGTCCTGAGCCGCCTTCATCCTCTCACGCACAAGCTGGACTTTCTCTGTGGGGCTCTGCACTACCTCTGGCCCAAGAGCACCTATCTCACCAACCTCTGCCTAGAAAATAGGTGAACAACATGGTCTTCCATACAAAGCCTCAAACATTTCCATGCCAATAGTAGAGTGGAAGCTGTTGTTGTAGGTAAACTCTACTAAAGGCAAGTGTCATACCCATGATCCTCTGAAATCCAGAACGCATGCTCGCAGCATGTCCTCCAACGTCTGGATAGTCCGCTCTGTCTGCCCATCGGTCTGGTGGTGGAAAGTAGTTCTAAGGCGTAGCTGGGTACGAAAAGCATGTTGTAACCCCCTCCAGACTCGTGATGTAAACCGAGTATCCCGGTCTGAGACAATAGTCTTCGGAACTACATGTAAACGCACCACCTCATTTACGTACCTCTGTGCTAAGGTACTCACCAGGCCTGACTCCTTAATCGCAAATAAGTGAGCTGATTTCGTCAAACGATCCATCACTACCCAGATAGCATCATAACCTCCCTGAGCTCTGGGTAGTCCTGTGACGAAGTCCATCAAGATGTCATCCCACTTACACTCGGGGACATCTAAAGGATGAAACAAACCACTGGGAACACGGTGTTCATCCTTCACTTGCTGACACACTAGGAATTTAGCCACAAACTCCTCCACTTCCCGTTTCACCCTGGGCCACCAAAACAGTTCCCTCAGGACTTGGTACATTTTTGAAACTCCCAGATGTACTTCCAAGGCTGAGCTATGGATCTTATGGAGAACTCCCTCACGCATCACCTCCGGAACAAACAACCTTCCATGGAAAAGAATCCGATGTCAGCTTTCCTCTAACCATCCTTCTAGAGTGTTTCACTGATCGACACGATCCCGCATCACTTCCGCCTCAGAGTCCCCCCACTGAGACTCTTCCACATGCGGTGACAAGGAGGACTGCACCGTCATCTGAAACAAACTGCCTCTAATACTCTCTACCCTTGCATCCAAGTGCAAGGCAGCCAACTCTCCCATCACTTTCCAAGCATCAGTGGATTCCCGAACCACTTACATATGTGACTTCTTGCTCAGGGCATCATCCACAACGTTTCCCTTACCTTCATTGTAAGAGATCTCGAAGTCATAGTCTTGGAGAAACTCAACCCATATCTGTTTCCGCAAGTTCAAGTAACATTGGGATAAGATATAACGTAAGATCTTGTGATTTGAGAAGACCAAAAAGCACTCCCCAAAGAGTTAATGTCGCCACAACTTCAGTGCGAACACTACTGCTACAAGCTCCAGGTCATGGGTTGCATAGTTACGTTCGTGAGGGCGCAACTACCTAGACCCATAACAAATCACACCCTTCTTCTGCATCAGTACGCACCCCAAACCAAGGCCAGAAGCATCACAAAACACCTCATACAACAAACCTTCCTCTGGAAACCTGATTACGGTAGCACTGACCAACTTCTCCTTCAGGTAGTCGAAAGCTTTCTAGCACTTCTCGCTCCATAGGAAGACCTGGTTCTTCCTAGTCAAAGCTGTCAATAGAGCATCAACTCGATAGAAGTCTGAAACGAACCTCTGATAGTAACCTGCTAACCCCAGGAAACTAAGAACTTCTTCCACGCTCTTGGGTGCTGCCCAAGAAACAACTACTTCCACCTTCGACGGGTCCACTTACACTCCATGCTGAGACACCACGTGCCCAAGGAAGTGTACTTCTTGTGTCAAGAACTTACACTTCGTCAATTTCTTGTAAAGCTGGTGGTGTTGAAGGACTTCCAAGACTGCCCTAAGATGCTCAACGTGCTCCTCCTTTGATCTTGAGTAGATCAGGATGTCATCGATAAACACAACGACGAACCGGTCCAGAAAATCTTAGAAGAAAAATTTCATAAGTCCCATGAACACAGCTGGTGAATTCGTAACTCCAAACGGCATCACTACAAACTCGAAGTTCCCATACCTGCACCTGAAAGTCGTCTTCGAGATGTCATTGTCCTTAACCCTCACCTGATGATATCCCTACCGTAGATCAATCTTAGAGAACCAACCTGCTCCCCTCAGCTGGTCAAAGAGATCATCTATCCTTGGGAGAGGGTAACAGTTCCTGATCGTTACCTGGTTCAACCTTCAGTAGCCTATGCATAGCCTGAGACCACTATCTGCCTTCTTCAAGAACAAAACTGGAGCACCCCATGGCGACATGATGGGTCGAACAAAACCCTTCTCCATCAGATCGTCAATCTGAATCCTCAACTCCCGCAACTCCGAAGGTGCCATCCAATAAGGGGCCATCAAAATCGGACGGGCACCAGGATTTAAGTCTATCCCGAACTCAACATCACGTCGGGGGGGGGGGGTAGGGTCACAACCTCCTCGGGAAAAACATCGAGGAACTCCCCAACAACCTCTAGGATATCCATCATCTCTTCATCATCTGGAACCACTAATAACCCGCCTAACAAAGAAAGGAGAGGCTCCACACGCCGGCTTCCCACCTGATAGCTCCTCTCACCAACAAAAGCTACATGTTTCCTGTCCACGTCGGAGAACACGACTCTTCTTCGGAAGTAGTTGATAACGGCACTAACAGAAAACAAACAGTCGATGCCTAGGATGACATCGTATAGTTGTATCTGTAATAGAATAAGGTTCCCACTAGATCGATGTGGTCCCAATGTCATCCCACATCCCCGACAAACACAAGATACGCTGGTCTAGCCTCCAACTGGTGTACTCAGCACCAGTGGTATGGAAATTTTCTCTACGTCTAGTCCCAAAGCATGGGCTAGAGCAGGTGAAACAAAGGAGTGAGAAGATCCTGAATTGAACAAAGCAGAAACGAGAGTGCTGAACAAACAAATCATACCTCGTGCCACCTCTGGTCTTGCTGGAGCTTCCAACTCTACTGCGTGCAACTGTCCACGCCCAGCTCCTCTGCCTCTCTGATGTCATCCACCTCCCTGACCATGCCCTGGTCGAGGTCCCTGAGGAGAACCCTGAGTTTGGCCTCCTCCCGCAAAGTCTGCCCTCGGAGGAGCATGGTCCTGCTGCTGCTGGAAGGGCCTCGTCGGCAACGGGTGCTGCTGAGGTGGGCACTAAACCTGCCCACCTCCACCATACTGATCTCGGGTTGGGCACCGACTCTGAATGTGCCTGAAACCTCCACAATGTAAACACTTCGGTCCTAGGCTCGTGCAAAAGGGACGAGGACCTGAATATCTGAACTGGAACTTCTGGGGACTGCTCCCCACTAGCCTGAACCTGGAAGGTCCCATCGCAAGAGACATGCTGCTGATTTCCTTCCCCTTCGACGAACCTGGCTGAAACCCCTCACGTGGTGCACCTCCCAGTGAGTGCATCCTCTCTACAACCTCTGCCTTCTTCTGTACTGCCAAGTATGTCGGAAGGGTGAAGGGGGTGACAGCATACTGGAGCGAAGGATGAAGCTCCTCCTCCAAATGTCTCGCCCGAGAGTCCTCATCCGGAAAGAGATCCGGAGCAAAGCATAGGAGATCCCTGAACTTGATCCCCAACTCTCGTATAGACATACTCCCCTACTGGAGGGAGAGTAACTCCTGCCGCTTCTCCGCCTTGATCATGGAAGAAAGGAATTCCTCTCGGAATTCCTTCTCAAAGTCAGCCCATGGAACCTCTGCCTCTATCCTCTCTCCGAGGTAGAGTATCCACCATTGTCGTGTCACACCTCTCAGCTGACTGACTGCTAGGGGAACCCAGTACTCCCTCGGATCAAGGATCAAGGTAAAAGCAATCCCCAGCTCCTCAAGCCACCCCTCTGTCTCCGTATCTGAAGTACTACCCTCGTACTTCTTGAGGGGTTGCCGCTGAAAAGGATGGAGAGTCTTCTGCCACTAGATATCTTCCTCCTCTCAGTCGATCCTCAACTAATCGACCGCCTAGATCTGCTGGGCCTCAGTCGTCTGAGTCACCCGGGGACGACGTCCAGGTGCCATAGCTGTACGGTAAACAAGGATCGCCTAATCCCAAGTAGTAAGGAAATTTCTCAAGGTTTTATTTTATCACATTATTTGAATTTCTTTCCCAGAACACCCAAATCAAGTAAAATACAATCATGATGATTCATGTACCTTCCCTAGGGTCTCTACCCTGCAATCAATGTGGTATCGCATGGTCGTTCAGTAGGCTCATATTCCTTGCATCGGATCATGGAGGGCCCCAAAATCTCATGTCCTAGCCGGTCTTCCCTGGCCTATGTCACGCACCAAGATTAAACAACATTGTTTCCATACCATCCCATGCAATCCTCACTATTCCTAACTCCATACTCTATCCTATCTCTCAACTATCACCTCTGATACCATTCTATCATGACCCCCTCCCACCAAAGATGCCCCTCCTGAGCTGGAAATGGTGAAAGGGAGATAATGGCCCCCGATTCCCGCCTCCAGTAGGCCCCGGGGTGGCGACTATCACCAAGGGTATGAGTTTTAACAAATATGGGAGGCATTACCCTTTTATTATTTAAGATCAGGAAATAGGATGAGTTAACCACCAAAAAGAAAAAAAAGAAAAAGTGTATAGAAATAAACCCAAACCAATCCCACATGCATGTTTAAATAGTTCTGAAATAAGGTACAAGTACAAGGAAGCTCAAAAAGTACAGTACCAAAAGAAAACAAGTACAGGAAACTGCAGTAACTCCAACTGTCCTGACTAGTAGGGTCCCGCACGGCCCTGGTAGTCCTCCTGGAAACCTGAAAGAAAACTTAGGGTGATCATACAAGTATACTCAGTAGGGAAACCTAAAGCTCTCGTGCACAAGTGGGGAGACATCCTAATGACCCGTGAGAACAACAGAAGAAACTAAACCTAACAAGGAATTCTATCCACCCAACCTCACCAGCCACACTCACCAAAAACACAGTCACAACAGGTAGTAGTATATAAGAACAAAAGTATTGGGTACCCCACACCATTTTTCCCCACTAGCTAGTTGCTCTTCCTAACGGCGAACATCCTAACGCTACCACACTCTTCCCGCCCGCATACACCTGGGCCTCACAACCACGTATCCTGCCCGCACACACCTGGGCCTCACAACCACATATGTAAGAACCCGGATCTCTTTTCATGTATGTTTTTCCTTTTTCTGGAGTTTTTGAGAAAAAATGAATTTTCTGGAAATTTCAGAAGTACATGCCGTGTACTTTCTGAGTACACTCCATGTACTCTTCCCGGCTCGAAGCCATATGTTGGTCGTGCTCGGGCCACACACACGGTGTGTAAGGCTGAGGTGGAGTCCGTTTTTTTGGAGTACGGAAAAATTTGAAGTACACGTCGTGTACTGTAGAAGTACACGCCGTGTACTTTATTTTTTTTTCATTAAACGGACTGGGGTCACGTCTAACCCCCATATATGTCTTCTTCTTCAGTTTTCGACCGTTCGAGAGAGACTGTATGGCCGGATCTTTGACGGAGTCCTACCTCGCCGTCCGTTCTTCGATTCGAGCACGGTCAGTTGCGTTGGAATTGCAGCGGTGAGTTCTTCCTTCTGCTCTAGCCTCGTTTCTTAATTCCTCCTCCTTTCCAAGTTATCGTGGGATGAAAGTTTTGTGAGTTTTCTCAGATCTATATCGTTCTAAGGGGAATCTGTCGTCTAGGTTCATGTATATCGATCTCCTAGGATCTAGGTATGTGGTTTGTGCCTTTTTATAGAAAGTTGATGAATATTTTGTGCAATTTCCACCAATACCCTTGAACGGGGTATTGCGTGTTTCCTGTTTTTCCCTTATTACTTGCCTGCTTTGCTTGATTGTTTTAGTAGAGGTTATTTCTTGTGATTAGAATATTTTTTTGTGCTCAGTTTTCTTTGCCATTCCTAGTTGTAGGATTGTGGATTGTTGTTTTATTATTTATGTTGAGCCTTAGTTGATAGACAAGTAGTTCTTGAGGTTTACTTGGACGATATACACGCGCTGAGAATGTTTAGTTATACTCAGGACTGTGAGAACCTAGAGTAGTAGACCAACGGGAGAATTGACAGAAGGGCTTCTCCAGAGTGTCTTTTTAATCACGATGCGGGACCAAGGGGAGAATTGATGGAAGGGATTCTCCAGAGTTTCTTTAACCACGACGCGGGCCATAGGGGGAATTGACATTGAGTTCTTCTCCAGAGAGCCTTTATCACGATACGAGACTATAGGGGGAATTTACAGTGAGTGCTTCCCCAAAGAGTCTGCTTAATCTACGTAGCTGAACCAGGGGGTGAGACTGTGTGTGCCTCCCAGAGGGTTTATAGTACTTAGAGGTTGAACCATAGGGGTTAGAATGTGAGAGATACCCAGAGGGTTACCTATTTTCTTCTTGTTGTTGACTGCTTACTTGTGTGCTCTACTTGTTAGAACTGTAGATTTTAGCTACTTGTGTTTTCCTGTTTACTGCTTCTTGTTTATTTACTGCCATGTATTCATTGACTGTTAGGCACAAATATTTGGGTGATTTCCTACTGGGATTGTATCTCACACCCTGTTTGGGCCATGATTTTGGGCCCAAGCAGACTATGTTGCTGCAGGTATAGATAAGGGCAAGTGCCCTTCAACTTCAGGATCTTGACTGCATCAGGAGATGGGGAGCATGGGACCGAGCCGTGGCTCGCGATGCTAAGGAGATTTCTTTGTTTTTCTTTTTCACTTGGTTTCAGTTTTATTCCAGCACGTTGTTGTGTTTTCTTCTTTCCATAGATACTTGTACCTGCTGCATTATTGTCATCATTGTTAGATATCTGCATTGCTTCCGCTTTCTGGTTTCTTTTGTTATGCATGTTGATTACTGCTTCTGTTGTTTATTGTTGTTTTCTTACCTTATATACCTTACTGAATGAGGGCATAGTTTCCAAACCGAATCACCAAGGCCCTCGCTGATAGTCGATAGCCTCTAGCGTTCGGGGAAACGCGCTTGAGGTCATGTGGCGAACCGGGTACGGGGCACCAGTGGAGGGGCTCTGGACTCAGGACATTAGAAAGTGGTATCAGAGGGGTTCTTTTCTCTTGCTTTACTATTTGAAGACCTTATCCAGGGATAGGACAGATTCGGTACTTGGCATTAAGTTGTGCTCGGGAGTAGCTAACCCGTGTACATGGAAAAGCCATACTACCTCGTTAATTGCAGTTTCTGGTTTTGAGATTTTATGGTTGACCTGATTTCACCTAGAGTGATTAACATGGCTTGTTCTATTATTGTTTTGATATTTTGGTTCTATTTCTGTCGCAACTCGATGAGATGAGGGTATTCCATCTCATGCATCATATAGGCACTTGTATAAATCACATGTCATGCATTCTTTCCATGCCATCTAGGGTGAATTAGCGATTGCATGTTGTTGTGATAGGCTCTGTGTAGATAATGCATTCTGTTGTGGTATATGCTTGATAGATTCTCTGTTGTTATGCTAGAAAACTATTTGTCTTGTTCCTTTATTAAGAATGAACGCCAAATTTTGGTTTTTTGAGGTGTTATGGGCCCTCACGGATCGGAAATTGGCATATTTTCCCTTGTTTTTAGTGTTTCTGGAATTCTGCGCAGTTTCTAAGCTACTGCCCAGAAAACCCAGAATACACGGCATGTACTTTTTAGATACACGCCGTGTAGTTTTCAGGATATGTCACTGATCGTGTGAGCAGAACACGGTGTCGTGGGAGTAACTTCAGGAACACGCCGTGTACCATTGGTACACGCCGTGTGAGTTCAGAGCCGTGTACCTGGCCATGTCACAAACAACATGGGCTGGGGAAGCT
Source organism: Viscum album (assembly GCA_963277665.1). Taxonomy (NCBI): domain Eukaryota; kingdom Viridiplantae; phylum Streptophyta; class Magnoliopsida; order Santalales; family Viscaceae; genus Viscum; species Viscum album. The sequence continues at coordinate 902,753,513 of OY728166.1, read as the reverse complement.
TGGGTAGAACATGTCATGTCCGTAGGGAACACGCCGTGTGGTCCGGTCCAGGTACCTGGCCGTGTCACGAACAACACGGGCCGGCATGACCTTCTTTTCCACACGCCGTGTTTGTTCGGAACACGCCGTGTAATCTTTCCCAGGTACCCGACCGTGTCACGAACAACACAGGACGGTGTCACCTTCAACTATACACGCCATGTTTGTTCAGAGCACGCCGTGTAAGGTTCAGCCGTGTAGACGGCCGTGTGCTTAACAACACGGGCCGCCGAAGCCTTGTCTAGTGCATGTCGTGTTTGTTTCGAACACGCCGTGTAGTCTTCGGTTGAGTCGGACCTTGTGGGTTAGTCGTGTAAGGAGACTCGAGTAGGGGAATAGTTTTCAAGTACACGTCGTGTGTTGGGGTCAACACGCCGTGTAGTTTGAAGTGTACACGACTTGTAGGGCAGGGGTACACGCCCATGTCAGTGGTTTAAAAAGACACGCCATGTAGTTTTATACATGTCGTGTAGCCGTGTTTTCCAATATTGTGTGTTTTTCTTCCCCTATTCCCGTTTTGTGCTCTTTTGTTCTCTATCCTTGTTTTTCTTGATCTGAGGTGTGCTTTTGATATTTCAGATCTATGCCTCCGAGACATCCTCCGGTCATACGCCTGTCGTCAGGCAGTGATCAGACGCCAGACAGGGCTGATCGAGAACTTCCTGTCGATCCCCCAGTCGAGCCAGCCTTGGCACCGGTGGTTTTACCAGTCACGGGCGCTGATGCGCAGTTCAGGGAAGGTTTCATGAGGATGATGCAGGCCTTCCAAGGAGCACCGCCTCCTGCCTCGTCTATGGAAGACTTGACGCGGGTTTTCCAGCAGCAGCATCCTCCCACGTTCTCAGGGGAGGGAGGACCTGAGGCTGCAGATTCATGGCTGGAATCCATGCTGACTATCTTCGAGCATCTGGAGACGCCTCTAGAAAGGCGGGTCAAGCTCACCACCTACATGCTCCGAGACTCCTCCAAGAGGTGGTGGGACGTGATCTCACAGGCGGGTCAGCAGCAGGCTATGGCTTGGGAGGAGTTCCAGCGCGTGTTCTACGACTACTTCTACCTGGAGACCCTGAGGGCCGATCGAGCCTGGGTGTTCATGAGCTTAGAGTAGGGTACTCTATCTGTCATGGAGTATTCCTCTCATTTCACTGAGCTGCAGTGTTTTACACCCCTTCGGGATGGGAGTGGGGTGTTCTTGGTGAGGAAGTTTGAGGATGGACTCAGGCGGGAGATCCGCTCGCAGGTGAACATCTTCCAGCTGACTTCCATTACTTCCATCGTCAACCAGGAACTGATTGTGGAGCTCAATTTGAGAGACTCTAGAGCTGCGAGCCAGGGTGGTTCTGCTTCCAGACCTAGCTTTCCTTCAGATGACAGCAAGAAGCATCGTAGGGAGCCTACGCGTGGTGATTCGAGGAAGCGAGACGCATCATCAGGCAGCCAGGTGACGTGCTATTAGTGTGGCCGGACAGGGCACATGAGGCCGCAGTGCCAGAGAGACCCTGTGGAGTGATGATCTTGCGGCAAGATGGGTCACCTTCAGCGGTTCTTCCGAGTTTTCTCACCAGTGGCTGGTGATCGGGGTTCTTCTATGACTCCTCGTTCAGGAGAAGCACCGCCAGCTTCTCACCAGTCGGGGAACTGGAGTTCTTCTGGCCGTTCGGGCTGAGGTGGAGGTCGAGGTCATGCCAGTCAGCCACCAGTTCCTCAGCACCAGAATGGAGGTTCAGCTCAGAGTGTTCATCCAGGGGCACAGGGGCGCGGCACGGGCTAGTCTTTCGTCGTGGAGCAAACTTATCATGATCAGGATCCCGACCCTTCTACTATTCGAGGTACGATTTTAGTAGCCTCAGTTTTATCTTCAGCTCTTTTTGATACTGGTGCTACACATAGATTTATCTCTGTTTCCATTGTGGAGAGCCTTGGACTCTTCATCTTTTCTTCTTCCGGCTCATTGACACTAGACACACCTTTGGGAACGAGGACATCTAGTGTACGCCAGTGTAGAGAGTGTCCTCTCTAGATTGCAGGGTATCACTTCTTATGGGATCTCTATGTCCTAGAGATGACAGGCTATGATTTCATCCTTGGCATGGACTGTTTGATTCCCTTCCGGGAAGTCGTCGACGGCTATCGCCATAGAGTGAGTTTCGTTTCACTGGAGGGTGAATCCTTCCTTCATAGAGGCGAATGGGACGTTCGGGTGAGTCGGGAAGGACTCGAGCATCTTGGGCTAGGAGGGGTGACAAACCAGATTTCTAGTCTTTATCTGGATGATTAGGGGACTCCACAGATGTACTTTCTTCTAGTGGTGGATCGCTTTAGGGATGTATTTCCAGAGGACTTTTCGGGTTTGCCTCCGGAGCGTGAGGTAGACTTCTCTATTGAGCTCGTTCCAGGAGTGGCACTGGTGTCTATTCCTCCCTATAGGAAGGCCACACCTGAGTTCTAGGAGCTCAAGAAGCAGTTGGAGGAGCTACAGTCTAAGGGTTTCATTCGACCCAGTACTTCTCCTTGGGGTTCGCCTGTTCTGTTCTCGAATAAGGCAGACGGTACCCTTCGGCTTTGTGTGGATTATAGGAAGCTGAACTAGTTGACGGTCAAGAACCGATACCCCCTGTCACGGATTGATTACATTTTCGATCAGCTTCGAGGAGCCCGGGTGTTCTCGAAGATCGACTTGAGGTCCGGTTATCATCAGTTGCGCGTTAGACCATCAGATATACCTCTGACAGCCTTCAGGAGCAGGTATGGTCTATACGAGTATACAGTCATGTCGTTCGGTCTCACGAACGCACCTGCAGTTTTCATGGCACTGATGAACCGAGTGTTCCATCCTTACTTGGATTCCTTCTTCGTGGTTTTCGTGGACGATATCTTGGAGTACTCTCACACTCGACACGACCATGACACCCATCTTGAGATCGTTCTGAGTACACTGAGAGAGCAATGAATTTATGCTAAAGTCTCGAAGTTCCACTTCTGGATGGATCAGATTCACTTCTTGGGTCATGTCATCTTAGAGGCAGGAGTATCTGTTGACCCAGAGAAAGTGATAGTTGTAGTTTCCTGGGAGCAGCCGAAGAACGTTTTTGAGGTACGGAGCTTCCTAGGGCTGGCTGGATACTACAGATGCTTCATTTGGGACTTTTCCCATTTAGCAACACCTTTGACAGGTCTAACCAAGAAGGGGGAGAAGTTCTTATGGTCATATTCTTGTGAGTCAGCCTTTCAGGAGCAGAAAGGTAAGTTGACGTCAGGACCTATACTAGTCTTGCCAGATCCAGGCAAGAGCTACACTATTTACTGTGATGCTTCGGGTATCGGGCTGGGAGCTGTGCTTATGCAGGGAGATGGAGTCGTTGCGTATGGGTCTCGGAAGTTAAGGCCACATTAGAGGAACTACCCTATGCACGATCTGGAGTTGGCAGCTATTGTTCATGCCTTGCGCTGTTGGAGACACTATCTTCTGGGAGAGTACTTTGTGGTCTTCACTGACCACAAGAGTCTCACGTATATCTTCACTCAGCATAATCTGAATCTGAGGCAATGCAGGTGGGTTGAGTATCTACATTCTTTTGATTTCGAGCTTGCCTATACACCGGGAAAGGGCAATGTCGTAGCTAATGCGTTGAGCAGGAGAACTCAGATTCAGGTAGTTCAGGAGGCCAGTAGTGAGTGGTAGCTTATGGCTCTGTTCTCTGAGATGCATCTGGAGGTTCACTACAGACGGGGACAGACATTTCTATCTTTTGTAGTTGTTACCTCCACACTACTTGATCAGGTACGTTTGAGGTAGCTATAAGACTCAGAAGGCTTAGTCCTGCAGGAGAGTGTGTCGGGAGGGGAACCTCTTTCTGGATGGACAGTGGGCGAGGATGAGATCTTGCGTTTCCAAGGACGCGTATGGGTGCCAGCAGACATATGCGAGGATCTGATGCGGGATTTTCATTCCTCTGTTTGGGCAGTTCATCCTGGCATCACCAAGATGTATCGGGACCTTCATCGCCAATACTGGTGGCCTGGTATGAAGAAGGATGTTGCTGGTTTTGTCATGAGATGTTCTACTTTTCAAGTGAAAGTAGAGCATCAGCGACCAGCGAGGATTTTACAACAATTACCCATTCCAGAGTGGAATTGGAACGATGTTGCGATGGACTTCGTGACTGAGTTTCTGAGGTCACCTCGGGGAAACGACGTTGTTTGGGTTACTATCGACAGACTTATGAAGGTTTCTCACTTCTTGCCAATCAAGGAGACCTTCAGTGTCGATGATCTGGGACGACTTTACATCAGAGAGATCATTCGTCTGCATGGAGTTTCGAGCTCTATTGTTTCAGACAGAGATGTGCGCTTTACCTCTCGGTTCTGGCAGGGACTTTAGAAGGCCTTGGGTACGTAGGTACTCTTGAGTACAGCATACCATCCCCAGACTGATGGCCTGTCTGAGCGCACGATCCAGGTGCTTGAGGATATGCTCCGAGCTTGCATCCTTGACTTTGGCGGTTCTTGGGAGAAGCATGTTCCTCTGGTGGAGTTCGCCTACAACAACAGTTTCCAGGTGACCATTCAGATGGCGCTATACGAGGCTTTGTACGGTGGGCCATGTCGATCACCCTTATGTTTTCTGGAGGTAGGAGAGGTAGCTTTTCTGGGACCTCATCTTGTTCAGGAGACTTCAGAGCAGATAGAGCTGATTCGGAAGAGGATGGCTACAGCGCAGTCTCGACAGAAGTCTTATGTTGATCAACGGAGACGACCTCTGGAGTTCAAGGTCGGTGATCAGGTTTTCCTACATGTTGCACCGAGGTTGGGACACAAGAGGATTCGAAGATAGGGTAAGCTTTCACTGCAGTACGTCGGGTCGTTTGAGGTCTTGGAGAGAGTGGGGTCGGTCGCCTATCGGTTGCAGCTACCTCAGAGGTATCGGGCCATGCACGACTTCTTCCATGTCTCTCAGCTCCGACGTTACTTTTCAGACCCATCTCATGTCTTTCAGCCCGAGGAAGTCGAGCTTGAAGCGGATGCGTCATTCAAGGAGCATCCTATCTAGATTTTCGGTCGTAGTATGAAGGTTCTCCGCGGGTGGTCTGTTCCTCTGGTACGGGTGCTATGGCAACACGGGCGAGTACAGGAAGAGACCTGGGAGAGGGAGGCTGATGTACGATCGCAGTGGCCAGAGCTTTTCGGGGATTCTTCTTCTCCACCTCATTAGGGAAATTCGGGGATGAATTTCTTTAAGGGGGAAATTTTGTAAGAACCTGGATCTCTTTTCAGGTATCTTTTTCCTTTTTTGGAGTTTTTTAGAAGAATAAATTTTCTGGAAATTTCAAAAGTACACGCCGTGTACTTTCTGAGTACACGTTGTGTACTCTTCCCGGCTCAAAGCCGTGTGTTGGCCGTGCCCAGGCCACACACACAGTGTGTAAGGCTGAGGTGGAGGCCGGTTGTTCAGAGTACGGAAAAATTTGAAGTACACGTCGTGTACTCTAGAAGTACACGCCATGTACTTTATTTTTTTTTCATTAAACGGACCGGGGTTGCATCTAACCCCCATATCCTTCTTCTTCTTCAGGTTTCAACCGTCCGAGAGAGACCATATGACTAGATCATCGACGGAGTCCTACCTCGCTGTTCGTTCTCTGATTCGATCACGGTCAGTTGCGTTGGAATCGTAGCGGTGAGTTCTTCTTTCTGCTCTAGCCTTGTTTCTTGATTCCTCCTCCTTTCCAAGTTATCATGGGATGAAAGTTTTGTGCGTTTTATCAGATCTATGTCATTCTAAGGGTTATCTGTCATCGAGGATCACGTATATCGATCTCCTAGGATCGAGGTAGGTGGTTTGTGCCTTTCCGTAGAAAGTTGATGAATATTTTGTGCAATTTCCACCAATACCCTTGAACGGGGTATTGCGTGTTTCCTGTTTTTCCCTTGTTACTTGCCTGCTTTGCTTGATTGCTTTAGTAGAGGTTATTTATTGTGATTAGAGTATTTTGTTTGTGCTCAGTTTGCTTTGCCATACCTAGTTGTAGGATTGTGGACTATTGTTTTATTATTGCTATTAAGCCTTAGTTGATAGCCAAGTAGTTCTTGAGGTTTACTTGGACGATATACACGTGCTGAGCATGTTTAGTTATACTCAGGACTGTGAGAACCTAGAGTAGTAGACCAAAGGGAGAATTGACGGAAGGGCTTCTCCAGAGTGTCTTTTTAATCACGATGTGGGACCAAGGAGAGAATTGACGGATGGGCTTCTCCAGAGTGTCTTTAACCACGATGCGGGCCACAGGGGGAATTGACGTTGAGTGATTCCCCAGAGAGTCTTCTTAATTTACGTAGCAGAACCAGGGGGGTGAGACTGTGTGTGCCTCCCAGAGGGTTGCTAGTACTTAGAGGTTGAACCATAGGGGTTAGACTGTGAGATCTACCCAGAGGGTTACCTATTTTCTTCTTGTTGTTGACTGCTTACTTGTGTGCTCTACTTGTTAGAACTGTGGATTTTAGCTTCTTGTGTTTTCCTGTTTACTACTTCTTGTTTATTTACTGTCATGTATTCATTGACTGTTAGGCACAAATCTTTGGGTGATTTTCTACTGGGATTGTATCTCACACCCTGTTTGGTCCATGATTTTGGGCCCAAGCAGACTATGTTGCTACAGGTATAGATAAGGGCAAGTGCCCTTCTACTTCAGGATCTTGACTGCATCAGGAGCTGGGGAGCATGGGACCGAGCCGTGGCTCACGATGCTGAGGAGATTTCTTTGTTTTTATTTTGCACTTGGTTTCAGTTGTATTCCAGCACGTTGTTGTGTTTGATTCTTTCCATAGATACTTGTACCTGCTACATTATTTTCATCATTGTTAGATATCTGCATTGCTTCCGCTATCTGGTTTCTTTTGTTATGCATGTTGATTACTACTTCCGTTGTTTATTGTTGTTTTCTTACCTTGTATACCTTACTAAATGAGGGCGTAATTTCACCACCGACTCACCAAGGCCCTCGCTGCTAGTCGGCAGCCTATGGCGTTCAGGGAAACATGCTTGAGGTCATGTGGAGAACCGGGTACGGGGAACCAGTGGAGGGGCTCCGGACTCGGGACGTTACAACGTATCCCGCCCGCACACACCTGGGCCTCACAATCATGTATCCCGCCCGCACACACCTGGGCCTCACCACCACGTATCTCGCCCACACACACCTGGGCCTCACAACCACGTATCCGGCCCACACACACCTAGGCCTCACCACCACGTATCCCTCCCGCACACACCTGGGCCTCATCCCGAAGATTCTTGGGAAAACAAACTTTCCCGAAGAGTCTTGGGCCAAAACCACCCCAATCGAAACCTACCTGAAGGGTCTTAGGTGTAAGGTCACCTCAAGCCATCACAGCCTAGGGAAGAAGGAGCAAAAGGGAGCTAGTAACTAGGGGAAAACACCCTCTCCCATGAAATGGGAGTGTTCGAAACTAAGTGCTCAACATGGGTGGGGTGCGATAAAACACAAAGATACAGATATATATATATATATATATATATATACCAAACACTCAGCCCAAACTATGGCTTCTAAACAGAGAACTGAGCATGTTCCTCGACACTGCTACTACGAAGCATGCATAAAACAAACAACCCTAACCCCATTTAGGTTTTCATGTTTCAACAGAATTAGTTTATTAATTCCTTAACTACTGGGAATCTATCCACAACCAACCACATCGATCATTCGTAAAACATATCCCTGCCATCCACAAATCATGTTAGGAAAACACAAGCAACACAACCAAGTCCTTTTTATTAACCAACCAACCTCATTAACTATTATTCCCATTACACTATCATGCCCCACCATTCACTAACTTTTCCACTTTTATTTATTAATCACAACCCATAGTTCGTTCACATTCAAACCCATCCCTGCAGCCCCGCTGCCAACCACCATAACCATAACCACACCATACATCATCATCCCTTGATATCGTTCATCACAACCCCGCTTCCCATCACTAACATAGCATTCACACCAACCCACAACCAAGTCAACCGCAGCCCCGCTGCTCACTTGATCCACAACAACCCACAAAAACACCCCCCCCCCCCCCTTCACATAAATTAACCCCAACAACACCCACATGTTTATTATTCCAATTTAGTTCAACTGGGGTGATCACACAAGGGTTCCATATTTTCATTTAATCAGCCAACTTTACGTGATTAACCAAATTCCACATTCCATGAAGTTTCCATCCATAAACGTTCTAGAAAGATAGGGCAGCATTTAATTGTGCAAGCAAAGGCCCCCAACAACCATGATTTTCAGTTGGCATAATCCTATTCGATTCACAAAATAATATCACGGGATATAAAATAAAAAGTTAACTGCATTCACAACTTCCCAACCCCGTTATATAATCTAGTTATTATCTTTATTAAACCGGTTCAAAAAGTGTTTCATGTAAACAAGAGGAAACCCACCCCGCATGATGCATAATCTAGAGAGACGAAGGTAAGATCCCTACCTCAACAGGTTCTAATAACAACGCTCCCCCCCCCCCGGATCAACTTTAGAAGATGTCCATCGGCGTCCGTCACTTTTGGAAAAACCCGAAAAAACCTCCTTGGGTGGAAGCTGGGAAGGAAAGGCCGATGGATCCAAGCTCAGAAGTTCCGCCTCGTCATTACGATCTCGTGGCCGCTGACATATCGTAAATCGGAGCTCGGACGAAGAATTTATGGAAGAAAAGGAGCCTTAGAGTCTCTTGGGAGAGCTCTGCTTAGAGGAAAGGGGAGGAGAGGGGTGTGTTGAAAAGGATGAGGGGACCCCTCCTTTTATAGGCGTGAAATGAAAAGTTACATGGCATGTACTTTATGGTACATGGTGTGTACTTGGCCATTTCACGCGGCTTCCAACACGGCCTTCAATGCAGCACGCAACCGTTGACTGGTCAACACACGGTTTGAAGGTAACACATACGCGGGGAGACACTACACGGCGTTTAGCATTGGGTACACAGCGTGTACTCATTTATTTCACATGGGAAGAACATGGCTCCAACATGGCACATGGCCGTTGACTGGTCAACACACGGTTTGAAGGTAACGCATACGTGGGGAGACACTACACGGTGTGTAGTATTGGGTACATGGCGTGTACTCATTTATTTCACACGGGAAGAACACGACCTTCAACACGTGGTATACCCAGCGAGGGGGTACACGGTGTGTACTCACACTACATGGCGTGTAGTTTCAAAATTCTGAAAAGTGTGGGAAAAGTCCATTTTACCCTCCAGAACACTTCAAGACCCTCTTTTTGATAAAGGAATGGGCCGGAGAGGTCTGGGCCATTACAAAAATTGAGGCTCACATTAGATATAGATAATCCCACATGTCATTAAACTATTGAAGTGACCCTCAATTCTATAAATTGATCATTCTTCACTTGAGTAGTCGACAATAGTGGAGATGAGGAATTTCACTAAGGATCAGAAGTATTTATTTCTTGAATCCCTTATAATATATATACTAATATTATTAAATCACCTAGAACTCCAATACATTATTGGTGTGTAATCCATAGACTATACCATTTAGGTGAACCAACTGAAAATATGGTGTCCCTACATGCTTTACATTCTATATATGTAACTTTTTTGTTGTTTGAATGCATTGAAAAGACACAATAGGTTGAATTAATGTTATAAAACAACTCGGTAACAAGATAATGTGAGTCAAAGATAAATATTTGGTGTCACCAAGATTCACTCCTCCCCTCTCAGGGTGACTTTTTATCTAACAAATACTCACCAAATAGGTGCAATAAACATGACATGGGCTAAAAATTTAAAAAATATTGGATATTCCTAGTTATAAAAGGAGATGAATTGTGAGGAGAACATTGAAATTATATAAATAATGGTAAAATTAATTATAATATTATTTTATAATTCAAATAAAATAATTTTGAAACTGAATAATTGATGAGGAACATGGGGAAAGGGATCTTTAAAGCTGTTGCATAATAAAATGTTGATCCGAGTAGATTAAATTAATTTAACATTGAATGCCCCAGAGATAAAATATTGGAATGAAATGGGATCTTTTTGAAATGTGTTAAGATAAATTAATTAAGGAAAATTAATCACTCAAGTGTGGAGGATATATATTTCAAAAATAAGTCATTGCTTTTAGGTGATTTTTTAGTCATGATTTGTTCGCCTCCCTATAATTTTTATTATATAGTTGAAATATTCTAGTTTTTTATAGAATAATAATGGAATTTGCGGAATTTATGTTTTGATTATTATTTATTAAATACATATTTTAAGACATGATGAAATTGTAAATAATTCATTGATGTTTAGATGTGATTTACTAAAAGGAAGAAGGGTGTGAATGAATAAATAAAAATTGTCAAATATATGTTGTATTAACATACTATAGTCAATATTGTATCATGGGAATAATATAACCTTCACTGAGAGATTTAGGATATAGTCCCTATATAATTAATTTTATGCTTGTACCTAAGAAGGTGTTTGTGCAACAACTTAGTGTCATTTCCAATCCTATTAATTATTCACATACAATATAACACAACCTAAAACCCTTATGATACACTACATTTTTGACATAGTATCACTCTAATTATCCCAATAATATGGATATTTTTTAATGGCTATTTTTTCGATTTTTCAAAACTTCACTATCCCCAATGTATCGTGATGTAAAATCAAAATAATTTGGTAACTCCAATGGAAGATGTAATGCAACTTTATACAATAAAACCCACTCAATAGATGATATACCAAACACTTAAGAATATATTATATTAAAAATTTAATAAGTGTTGAATTTTTTTTGGGTGGGAATTAAAACGGTCATATATTTTAGCCTAAATAATTAAGGGTGATATCCCAAGACTAAGATCAAGCTAATTCCTTATGCATTGGTTCCCTAGACTATATATGCATCATGGAATAATTTAATGAAGTAATAAAACATTTATCACCAAATTTATGTAACCTTAAGAACATGATATTGAGAGTATGATCAATCCTTAATGTAGCCTAGGAATCCAATATTAGATCTATTAAAACCAATGAGTTCATAGTGATTATACGTTTACAATTGTTATGTTCAACTAATGAGGAACTAAAAATATTTTAAAAGTGTTTTTGCAGCCGTAAAACATTATATAATGATCATTAATTCTTAATAATAAGTGAATTATAGAATTTTGATCATAGGGAACCATTTATTGATGAAGATTAAATGTGGATTATATTCATACTCTGTGGGGACTAAATGAATTCTTTTGTATTCCTATTTAACCAAATTCAGTAATACATTAACCAATTTGATAAATATAATAAAATATATGAGATAAATAGTCTTATCCATAAGGGAATGGATATTGGATCTTAACCAATAGTTTTTTGGTCTACTAGTTTTATTCCAACATATCCCATATTATTTAGGTTTTGATGATCTCAAATACCCTTCATATTTTATTAATGATTTTTAGTGTGTTATTCATGTTTTTTTCATTATTTTAGTTCATTCTGTTGAATCTAAAAATTTGGGGAGTTCACTAAGAAAATTTGTAAGTGTAGAAAATATGTTACACAAGGCTTTCAGTTATGTGGAGAAATGTATATGTTGAGAAAATAGCTACATCAATCACTTATATGAAAGGAAAACCTATATGAAATGGTTGCATCATGAAATAGCCTATGTCAATGTATCACCTATGTGAGAAATAAACTACCTAGTTTAATCGGCTAATTGAATCAGTTACATGGATTAAATTTATTTGTGATATGGATATGTGGAGAAATTGTCTATGTGGTTCATTTAGCTATGTCAAATTTCACTATGAGATCATGAAGGCTACATGAAAGAATGCCTATGTAGTTCAGGAAAATTTATAAATCTACCATGCATAGACTGATTACATGGATCAATTAGTCTATGTGAATTTAAATCAATGGAATTTGGAAATTTTATGATCCAGAATAGGATATGTTGTTCTATAACCTACAATTTATTACCTTTTGTGAACATTAAATTGGAATTAATTCTATAGTACATGCTTTAAATATTATATTACAACGTTATGGAAAAATTTATTATAATAATTTTCATGTACTAGGAAAATAAATAAGTAAGAGGATAATTTCATGGTCTTTACATTTGATGAGGTTTTTTCTAATAAATGGTCATGTAAAATTTAATTTCAATCCCATATTTTATGGATCTAATACAATGATATTAAAGGATAATTTTTGCATAAATTTTTTAAGGACTGTGAAGAGAGAAGCTATAGAGAACTTATAGAAGAATGGATAAGCTTACACTTTATTGAATATTTTAGTGTAGCACTGTGCTTTATGTGAGGAAGAAGTAGATTCAAAATTTCTACAACAGATCTATAAATATATATATTTCTATTGATTACTATTTCCTTGAGATTAATTTCATTTTTATCTTCTCTCCTAGATATTTATTCACTTCTTTCATTTATATCTTAAAACTATGTGCTACCTCTAAAATATCTCATTGCATTTTATCTCTAGATCTAAAAGTTACCATTAAAAGAACCTTGAAGGATAGTGTTTTAAGTACTTATTGGGGATAGATTAAAATCTCATGGTGTTTTACCAAGTTTTTATTTTTTAAAATTAATCATGAAGTACCAATAAAGGGATTGGTCATGTGAAAATAACTAGGTTACAGGAGTTGAGAATTGGTGCAGTGGACTAAGGTATTTTTATTCCCTAAACCACTCTAAATCTATATATCTAGTCTCTTTTCATTATGATTTTATTTTTCTACTTCCTATATGGTATTATAATATTAGATCATAAGATAATCACATCTTCAAATTGGGTTGTTTTCTAAGTGAATAAAAATTCAAAAACTCAATTCACACCCCCCCTCTTGAGTTTTATGGCAATAAATCTCAGACCAATAATTGGTATTAGAGTTAGTGACTTATTGAGTTCTCAAATTTCGAAGATAAAGCCTTATGATCTTATTCAAATTTCTTCTATGACTAAAAATATAAAAGGTATGTCAGTGTTCATAGATCCTTAGTTAATATTGATAATTATGGTTTCTGGAAAGAATATATGATAATTTATTTGAATAAACATAGCCACAAAGTTTATTTGAAATCCATAAATCCTAATTAATTTCCAAAGATAAAACCTAAAAATGGGATGCTTAAACTAAAGATATTTATGAATTAAAATAAAAAGATATGAATGTTATCATTTGTGGACTATGTCCCGATGAGTTCATTCGAGTTTCAAAATGTTCCAAAACCTAATAAATATGGATTACCATAATAGTTTCTTATGAAGGAGAAAACAATATGAGTGATCTTGTGTATAATACTTCAAATATTAGTTAAGAATCATTAAAATGATATATAGATGGAGAATCAATCAATGAAATGGAATAATTATGGAGGTTGTAAACAGTTTTATTACTTTAGGATCATCCATTCCTGAACCATATAATTCTTTGAAAATCCTCATAATTCTTCCACCTTGATGAAGTTTAATTTTAGCTGCTATTATGAAATCTACTAAAGAAAAAAATAAAAATAAAAATCTAATTGAACCTCTTATGTTGTATGAGGGAGATATTGAAGATGTAGTAATAGAAAATTGATTGGTCAAGAAAGATACTTCAACTTTGAACGTTTAAATTTAAATGGACTACAAAAAATCAAAGAAATTAAAATGGTTGGCTCATCAAATTAAGATACATCTAATAGTTCTACTTCAGACAGGTAGCTTTCTCACTTTTATAGAATTTCAAAAAAGTTATATAACAAGAGAATAGGTTTTTATAATTAATTGAATATGTTTAATAAGAACAAGGGAAATTAAAATTTTGTTATATACTATGAGTTTAAGAAGCTATTTTACATCAAGAGATATTTCCCTCAATTGTAAGATAATATAAAATTACAAAAAAATATTTTATGAAAGTTATTTATAAGAATAAAGATAATAAATCCATGAAATCCACATGGATTTATTGTAACTCCCCGACACTAGAAGACCAGATCCAGTGAATTATTTTAATACGTTGGAATTATTATAAGGAATCAAATCCCAAAGTACTAGTCAAATTTTTAGTCTGGGAAAATAGATTACATTCATCAACCATACATTACAATTCAAAACATTAAATGAAACATAGATAATTCTTAAAGAACACCATTATTCTTATAGATTAACCCTGCATATCAATCATAAAACACTTCTTTCAATCCTAGGAAAATAAAACATAATAAAAGAGTGGTCTAAAATTCATAGTAAGGTTAAAAAATACAACAAAATCTTTCATAGATAATCATAAACTTTTAAGGTAGTTATAAAACTGAAACACTAGCCTTATAGACATAATCTTTTTTAAAATATTGAAATAATAAATCAAATAATATCATTTAAACATTCACATGGATATTCTACTAGTCGAATAATCATATGTAATACCAATAACTAATCTCATAATGAGGGAATGCATAATTACAGACATCTAAAACATAACGTTGAGGCCTCGGCCAAGACATCTGAAAATAAATAGTTAAGGCCTCGGCCAAATCTATATCTTAAAAAATAGGAAAGGCCTCAACTAAGTCCATATCTATTATATCTCATGAGACCTACCGATGCATCAAGGACTATAGTAGTCCCCTCCTTTTACATACTATGTCCAATACATTCCTCATATGAAAAGGTAGAAACATAACATAATCATTTGTATTAAAACTATCATTTGAAATTTAACCCTTTAACTATAATCAATAAATGGTGTTAAAATAGCACATCCATAGTCAAACATATCATAAATCATTTAAAATATTATGGAATATTTTATCATAATAAATCAACCTCAATTAATCATAAAATCCAACAAGGATGTTGACATAGATGAAAATAATCTAATAAAGTCATTAAAAATATTTGAGAATGATATCCCTTTTTTACTTTGAAATCTTTTAAAAGATGAAAAAATTATAAAAGAAAATTTTTATTTTGAAAATAACCTTTTATGGTTATAAGGGAAGCTTCAAAATATTAAGTCATCATCTCGGTGGAATATAGACACTCACACCATATAAGTTAAAAAAATATTCTTTCCTTAATTTGTCAAAAAAGTCATAAGGTACCATGTTTGGAAAATGAAGGAAATATTACATTTGAAACATTTTATAAAAATTCAAACATGGGTAAAAAATGGATTTAAACAAGTGTCAATAATATTTTTAAATACATTTTTAAAAAACACAGACATGGATGATAAATGTGTCCCACTAGATACTTGCATATAAACAACCCCGAATAATAATGAGATGGTGAAATTAACCCCTACCTTTTACTTTTGTTTAGTAGATGGATTGGTAACCTACTATATAATGATTAAAGTATGTTATTAAATTATAATAGTACCATATACATATTTATGATATCATATATGATCCTCTTATACTGTTTTGTTAATAATATTTCAGTATTACCATTGTTTCAGGTGTTAACCACTTTGTCTTATCATTCCAATTTTTCATGTATATAATTTTTTTTATGCATAGGATATATTATATTTTTATCCAGAATGATATTATGTTAATAATTATTATTTTTACTCATCATATAAACATTATAATAATTCTTTAATGGTTAACGTGGAGAATGAATCTCACTGCATCGTGGAGACGGTAGCCATACATACGCACGAGTGACAATATCATTCCCTTCATGGTTAAATGGTATGAAATTTGATGGTATATTAATTATACAGAATCATAATATTGTCATGTTAATTATTTATATCTTTATATTAATCATTATACCCATACAAATAATTTAGTGTTGAATAATAAATTACACCATGGCATGGAGACGGTAAGATGTATGTACGCACGCATGGTGATGTTGTTATTCATAGGATGGATAAAATAAAGAATATGGTTGTCCCATGATTATAATAACATATTAGTATATGGATTATTGTATATTTATTACTTTTATATTGAAAATACATATAATTATGAAGTTTAAGAAGAAAATAACTTTGAAATATGTTATAAAACAATTACCTCTTTTTCGGGTATCTCCTTTGTATTTGCTCAAAAGGACTCCTTAGGATGGATTTATGCCAAAATTATAGCCTCTGGGATGTAGTGAGGTTATTTGTGAGAGTAAATGGTAAGGTTTTGGCTGAAAAAAATTGATTTTTAGGTCTAAATTAAAGATAATTAGAAGTTCCCTTTCATAAGAGGGGTGAGGGCACTTTTGGAATATCTTAAAATATTAATTTATTATAAATTTATTGTCAGTTTCAAATAGAACCAAGGTGATTTATTTTGAGTATAAGATGATTTTAGGTATAAATAACCTCAAAAAATTAATTTTATACATGTTTAGGTCATAAAATTAACTTTATCTTTTGCATTTAACCCTTAGTTAAACAGTTTAACTCTTAACATTTATTTTTGTATTTTTAAACTATAGGGTTAATATAGTTACAATAAAATGTAAAAGGAACCCCAATTGGATCAATTATGATATATTTGGCATTATAAAAGTTATTTGGACAAACCTTACATTTTATTACATTTATATCATTTAATAAACTAGTATTTATTTTAAAATAACTTTTATGACAATTTTAATACTATTCAATATTTTCATTTTTAAAAATATAAAACCAAAAAGATAACTTCAAAAAAATACATAAAATATTTAATTAACATGTCTAAGTTATCCATAAAATTATTTTATTCCATTAATTAAGTCAAATTATATTATTATTATTATTTTTCATATCATTTATTTGATATTTCTATTAATAAGATAATTTCCACTTCACTAATGTGCCATCATTAATGGTAATTATTTAATCTCTAAAAATTATAAATAAATTTCTATGAGGTGGTAAATTATATTATATTTACATATACAATTTATAATCGATAATATCTCTTGGATATCTTTATATTAAAATTGTTGTACTTATAAGAAATGAGAGTGTGACATTTTTTCACATTCATTAATTTTAATAATATTCATGTCATATTCATGGTAAAGGGTCCACTAAATGATTAAATTTATAAAAACAGATGATAAGTGTCTGATTTAGTCATACAATAATATTTTTATAGGTGTTGGTATAATTTTATAGTATTATTTTTACCTTTAATTACCCAGTTTTCCCTTAATTGCGATAATAAATGTTTTTTTACTAAAGTTACTTTTCATAATGCCAAAAATAAAAGGAAACTATTTACATAATTTGGAACCACTGATTATAAATGTGGAATTAATTTTTAAAAATTAAATACCTATAAATTAAATTATTTAATTTAAAATTAATCATCGTTGATAAAACGAGAAAATCGGGGTTTTAAAAGTAAAAACTATCATAAGATTGACATGTGTTTATATGTGATATTAATGTAAAAATAACTGAAATGAAGTAAATTATATTAAATTGTAAAAATATAATCTAATTATACTTTAAAACTAATTAAAATTATAATCTAACAATATAATGAAATTAGATGAAAATTTAGTTTTGAATTAAAATGGACTATTTATTACAAATGAATGTTATCATAAAAACACCAAAAATTTATTAAAACAAAATTTTTATGTACCTATTCCCAGTAAAAAGTTTATTTTTACAAATTAAATATATCAAAGTTTCAAATATTGATGTTAAAATGGGTTTTCCATTAAAATTTTGAAAAACTATATTTTTTAAAAATACTTATTTTATCTGAAAATTGAATTTATTATTATATCATCTCATATAAGATAAATATTAAAATTATATTTATAATTAAAAATGTTGTTAATACTATTCATAAACACTAATTTATTTTCTATGTTATATTAAATAATAATATATTATTAATATATTATTGTTCGGTAAAACTATGTCTTGTGTGTAACGCACGCCAACTCATTATTGTGTTTAGCATAAACTTAAAATGGAGTTGCGTAAAAAGAAAGTGAGAAAAAAAATAAATTTATTTCGAAATTTAAATATTATAATGTATTTGGGTGTGACATTCTCCCCTCCTTAAAAAAATTTCATCCTCACAATTTAAACTCGGGATTGAAAACTAGGGATTTGTCATGTCAAAATATCATTAGGGAAATCCCACATTGGAAAATTGATTAATGAGACCTCCATTTTAAAATAAAAAAAGGGGAAGTATGAAGGTCTCCAAAGATAACGCATACTAGGGTTCCATGTAGGAAAATTTGTATATGAAATAAAATATAGCCATTAAGTTCTAATGGAGAGTTATAGTGAACATGATTACAAAAAAAATTATAACCACAAAGCTATAAATCTATGATGATACTAGGGGTCATTTGATTCATCGCAAAAGAAAGTACTAGGAACAAATTTTGGGTTTCAAGATCCTTTAACTAGAGTTGAAGAATTCATTTACTTCATAGAATAAGGATATAATGAAACGTACTTACTTGACAAGTAGAGTTCCATCCTTTAACTTATTTATACCAAAAACTCATCTTTCTCTTCAAAAGATAATAAAATTTCAAAATATTCTATTTATTTTAGTCATATAAGGTTACAAAAACGAACTTATACCATTTAAATAAATAAAACTATGTTATACTAACTAGGGACTTCTCATAAGCTAGTGGTAGGCAATAAATACTTATCTCACTTCGGTTGTAAGTTTGATTCCCATAGCCTTGTCCGACGTGACGGGTTGTCTCCCAACCTGAAGGTTGTCCATTTTCTAAAATTATATTATTATAACATTCCTAAAATATCCATAAGGAATTTTTTAACCTTAAAAAATGCTATCAAATGTTCCTCTTAATCCATTCCAACCTTAATACTTTTCCAAAATTCTTCTGTCCAAATTAACAGTCTAAAAAGTTCTCTAAATTTTAAAAATCAGTTGTAACATCAAATTCCACAAACATAGTAATGTATCTCTTATTGAAAAATACATTTATGACCTCAACATCATTAATGAAATAATTCATTATTCCAAATACTTACAGAAAATGTATTGTAGTATAATTCTTATATATCACATTTTTTTTAAACTAAAATATAATAACATAATTCTCGAATCCAAAAACATAGTTACATTAATTATTCTAATTCGATTGTAGTAATAGCATAAGATTGACCTTGATCCATTTTCTTCTTCTCAGACATATTTCCTAGACGCTTTGAACAATCATTTTCATAGTGTTTCATCTCTTTACAATTATAGCATTTCACATTTTCAGCTTTTTTATTTCCCTTACAATCATGAGCATGATGGCTTTTCTCACCACATTTGAAACAAACTCTTTATCCTATTAAGCAATCACCAGGGTGTTTTCTTCCATAAATGTCACATGTGGGAAAATAATTCTTCCCCTTCTTACTATTATCTATCTCTTTCACCACCATTCTCTTCTTCTCTTGTGTTCCCTTAAAGTCTTAATACTTAAAAAAAATCTCTATCTTGATAGCATGTGAGACTATATCTTAGTATAATAAGAAAGTTTGGGAGACCTATACCTTTCATAGAAATGGATTCAACACATAAAATAAACAATAAATCTTACACCTTAGGTTACATATGTATTCTTCAACATGCCTTGGTGACCTTGTAATGTTATCTTCATACTTTGCAACATTACCATCCTCATTCTACCTCAAACTCAAAAAAAATCTCTCTGTATCAGCTCGTTGTTCACGATGAAAGTATTTTTCTTAGAAAAGTTATTTAATATCTTTCCATTCCATATTTTAAAATTCTTCATCCTCCTTCGTGTTTTGAATTAATGAACACCATTGATCTGTATCTCATGAGAGATGATAAATTGATATGACAACTTTTTCCCTTTCATTACTCCCCAAAGAAAGAAATGTCTTCTCTAAGAAACTTATCCATTTCTTATATACAATTAGATTTTTTGTACCATTTAATTTTAGAGGTTTTTGTCTCATAAAGAGGTCTAACATTGTTCCTCCATATTGTGGATTAGGGTTCTCCATACAAATTTTTTTATTATTCATAACATGTGTCAGCTATCCCTGTACAGTTATAATATGATCATTACTAGTTGTGTATCTTACTCCAACATCATTTTCTTTCATAGGAGGTAAATCCTTAAATAGATTATGTCCATCAATGTGATTTCCATTTATTTCACTAGGAGCCATTTCTAAAACATGGCATACACTAGATTAGGTTATAAATCCGAATTCATAATTTTGAACTAGTAAACCAGTTAGCATAAATTGAAATATTTATGAATATTTTATATCATAATCATAAAAATGCTTTATTTGGGGACATATTTACTCATAAATCCTTCATAATTTTATGAAAAAAAAATGTAAATTTTCCTAATAAAATCCACTGGGAGTGTCAAATTAGGTGCATAGTAATGTTTGTTGTCATGTACTGGGATACCGTGAGTCAATACTGGAACACCATGTCAGATTTATTACTCCAAGCTACATATTTTCCAAAACCACGTCCACTTTTAGTATCCATAAAGGGATGTATTTTCTAAGAATACATATATAATCTATACCCTACCAAAATACTAGAACGTTCTTATATACTTATCCTCAAAGTCAATTTTAGGGTTCTGTTCCCAAATCTTTGATTTCTAAATCTAGTTTCCAAGTGTATTTCTAAACCTCCCTCGGATACCAACAATAACACCCCGACCCCAGAATCCCAGAGCCAGTGCATTATTTTAATACATTAGCATGATTACAAGGAATAAAATCCCAAAGGTCTGATCAGTTTATGAGTCTATAAATATAGATTACATTCATCAACCTTACATTACAATTTAAAACAAAAAAACAACATATATAATTCTTTGATAATTATATTATTCTCTTAGATTAACCCTTTATATCAATCATAAAACACTTCTTGGAATCTTGGGAAAATAAAAACTAAGAAATGGGTTCTCTAAAATGTTGATTAGGGTTAAACAATATAGAAAAAGCTTTCATGAATAATCATAAACCTTTAAGGAAAGTATAAAACTAAAACACAAGTCATATAAACATAATCTTCTACATAATATGGAAATAATAAATCAAATAATTTAATTTAAACATTCACATGGGTATTCCACTAGTAGAATAATCAAATGTAATTCAAATAACTAATCTCATAATGAGTGAATGCATAATGTTGGACATATGAAACATACTATTAAGGCCTCGACAAAGACATCTAAAAATAAATGGTTAAGGCCTCATCAAAATCCATTTCTGAAAATAAATTGGAAAGGCCTCGGCCAATTCCATACCTAGTTTTTCTTAGGAGACCTACTGATACATCAAGGGGCTATCATGGCCCCCACTTGTTACTTAATAAGTCAAATAGATTCCTCATATAAAAAGGGTGAAACATAACATAATCATATGTATTAAAACTATCATACAAAATGTGAATACATTAACCATAATCCATAAATGGTGTTAAAATAGCACATCCATAGTCAAACATATCATAAATCCTTTAATATAATATGGAATATTGTATCATAATAAATCAATCTCAATTAAGTATAAAATCCAACAAGGATGTTGACATATATTAAAATAATATAATAACATCATTAAAACTCTTTGAGAGATAAATCCATTTTTTAATTTGAAATCTTTTAAAATCCACACAATTATAAAATAAAACATTTCTTTTTAAAATATCCTTGTAATTTTATAATGGAATCTTCAAAATTTTAAGGCGTCATGATGGTTTAATATAGCCACTTGGGCCATATAATTTAAAAAATATTATTTCTTTAATTTTTAAAAAAGGTAATAAAAAACCTTGTTTGGAAAATGATGGAAATATTCCATGAATTGTTTTTTATAAAAAGTCAAACATGGGTAAAAATGGATTTAAACAATTGTTGATAATATTTTGAAATAATTTTTTAAGAGACATGAACATGGATGATAAATGTGTCCCAGTAGATACTTATATATAAATCACCCCAAATAATAATGAGATTGTGAAAGTTACCCTTACCTTGTACTTTCCTTTAGTCAAGGGTGTTTTAACCTCTTTTATAATGATTAAATTATACCAGTACCATATCCATATTTATGATATCATATATGATCCTCTAATATTTTTTTGTTAATAATATTTCAGTATTACCATTGTTTCAGGTATTAACTGCTTCATTTCCCCTTTCCTATTTTGTCATGTAATTCATGTTTATTATGAATATGATGTATTATATTTTTATCCAAAATAATATTATGTTAATAATTATTATTTTTACTCATCATATAAATTTTATAATTATTCTTGAATTGTTAACGTGGAGAATGAATCTCACTGCATCGTGGAGACAGTAAGTTCTATCTATGCATGAGTGACGATATCATTCCCTTGATGGTTAAATTGTATATAATTGGATGGTATATTAATTATAAAGAATCATAATCATGTCATATTCATTATTTAAATCTTTTATACTCATAATTATACCCATCAAAATAAAGTAGTGTTGGATAACAAATTATACCATGGTGTGGAGATAGTAAGTCATACGTACACAAGAATGGTGATATTTTTATATATAGGATGGATAAAATGAGAAATATGGATGTATCATGATTATAATAACATATTATTATATGTATGATACTCTATTTATTGCTTTTTATGGGAACAACATAGAAAGAGGATGTAGAAGAATAAAAGAACTTTGAAAGATGTGATAAAACAATTACCTCTTTTTTTAGGTATCTCTTTTTGATTTTCTCAGAAGGACTCCTTAGGATAGATTTCTACCCAAATTATGGCCTCTAGGATGTATTTAGAGAATTAGGGGGAGTAAAAGTTTTAGGGTTTGGCTAAACTAGATGGATTTGGAGGTGTTAATTAAAGAGAAGGAGAAGTTCCCTTTTATAAGACACTAACACAAAACTAGGCAAGGCCAGCGCCACCCCTTTATCAGCACTAACAAAAAAGCCTTGATAAAGGGGGGTACCATTATCAGTGCTAGAAAAAGAACTGATAAAGGGTACCTTTATTTTCACTAAAAAAGTGCTGATAAACGTACCCCTTTATCATCGCTTTTTTTAGCACTGATAAAGGGACCCCCTTTAACAGCGCTTTTTTAGCGCTGTTAAAGGGTACCCCATTATTAGTGCTTTTTTATTAGCGTTGATAAAGGGGGGAATTTATCAGCGCTTTTTTTAAAAGCACTGATAAATTGTTCGACTTCAAAAAAAATTAAAAATAATATATTAATATATCAATATATCAATATATTTATATTGATATAAATATAATATATAATTTTTAAATATATTTTAGATAAGTATAAATATAAATTTACACTTAATATATAAAATATTTAGTGAAAAAGACTTATAAAAAAATTAAAAAAAAAATTTTTAATTAATAATTTTCTAATTATTATGGAGTAATAGTCATTTAATAACAATTTGAAGACTAAAAAAATAAAAATAAATAAAAAAGATCCAAAATACGTTGAAAACGAAACTCGAACTTCAAACGGCCATAACATTTGATTCGGGTGTCCGTTTGAGCTCTACCACATATCAAATCGAAGCCTGCGATGAGCTCTACATCGTAGTGACCTCAGGGGGACCTTGGTCAAGGGATTTTCGAGGCCAAAAGAGGCCCATAAGGCCTCCAAAACTGAGTTTTTAGTCGGGGTACCCTGATTTTTTAATATTTTGTGGATTTTCAGCCTCGTTTAAGGGGGTATTATTGGCTTTTTTTGGTGGGGACTGAATTTATTCCAAGGTATTACATTCATATTGATATTATTTATTTGAAATTTTATCTTTTTTTATAATGCACTGCTATTTATAATCAAATATATAACTATATGTAAATATTTTTTATATATTCACACCTAAAAATTAAATTTTTAAAATAATTAATTAAAAATATTTATATATAAAATATATTATCTTTATCTAAATAACAACTAATATCCATTTTATTTAAAATATCAATATATGAATATCTATATAACTACTATATATTAATATAACTATATATATATATTAATATAACTATATATATATTAATATAACTATATATATATATATTAATATAACTATACATATATATATATTAATATAACTATATATATATATTAATATAACTATATATATTAATATAATTATATATTACTATACGAATAAATATAACTAAATATATATATATAAATAAATAGATATATCATGAAGAAGAGAACAAATTAATATAAGGGAGTGGAAAAGGCTTTAGGTGCACAGGGGGGAGGTCTCGAGATCAAATCCGGGTGGAGGCATGGGCGCGCGCGTAAGGGTGATTTAGAGGGCTAGCGCTGATAAAGGGTGTAGGCGGTGCGGGAGGGCGCTTGAGGTGTGGGAAAGTGCTGATAAAGGGGGGCTCAAGCGCTGTAAAAAGCCCCCCCCCCCCCCCCGAGATTGGCAGAATTTTTTTTATTTTTTTTATTATTTTTTTTAATTTAACAAAAAGAGTTGATAAACGGGGTCTTTTATCAGTGCTAAAAAGAAAGCGCTGATAAAAGACCATTTTATCAGTGCTTCGTTTTAGCTCTGATAAAATACCCCCTTTATCAGCACTTTTGGGAGCAATGATAAAGGGGACCCCCCCCCCACCCCTTTATCTTTGTCGGCATTAATAGCGCTTTTTCTAGTGCTATTAAAGGCCATTTTTAGCGCTAATAAAAGCCATATTTGTAGTAGTGAGAGGGATGAGGGGCACTTTTGGATTATCTTAAAATATTAATTTATTATAAATTTATTATAAATTTAAAAAATCTACGAGGTGATTTATTAAGAGGATAATATGAGGTTTGGTTGAAATCCCCTCAACCAATGAATTTTATACTTTTTTGGTCATAAAAGTAACCTTATCCTTTGAATTTAACCCTTAATTAAACAGTTTAACTCTTATCATGTCTTCTTGTATTTTTATACTATAAGGTTAATATTGTTACTATAAAATGATAAAACAACCCCAATTGGATACTTTATGAAATATATGAAATTATCAATTTAGTTTTCCGAACCCTAAATATTTATGAATTTTATATCATTTAATAAAATTGTATTTATTTTAAAATATCATTTATGTCAAATTTAATATTATTCAATATTTTCACTTTTAAAAATATCAAACTAAATTGATAACTTTGAAAAAATACATGAAATATTCCATTAACATGGCTAATTTTTCTATAAAATTAGTGTATTTCATTAATTAAGTCGAATTATCTTTATATTTATATTTTTAATATCATTTATTTGATATTTCTATTAAGAAAATAATTTTCACTTCACTATTGTGACGTAATTAATGGTAATTATTTATTCTCTATAAATTATAAATAAATTTCTATAAGTTATTTAATTATTTTATCTTTCTATATACTATTTATAATCTATGTTATCTCCTAGAGATCTCTATATTAAAAATATTACACTTATAAGAAATGAGGGTGACATTTATTTACATTCATTAATTTTAATAATATTCATATAATATTCATGGACAAGGGTCCAATAAATGATTCAATTTATAACCTTAGATGATAAGGTTCAGATTTAGTTATCTAATAGGATTTTTGTAGGTGTTAGGATAATTTTATAATATTATTTTTACCTTTAATTACCTGATTTACCCTTAATTGTGGTAATAAAAAATTACTTAAGTTACTATTCACAATGCCCAAAAATAAAAGGAACAAATTTACATAATTTAGACCCACTAATTCCAAATATGGAATAAAGTTTTCAAAATTCAAAACATATAAATTGTTGTAATTAATTTAAAATTAATCCCTGTTGAAAAAATGAGAAAACAAGTTTTTTAAAGTAAAACCCATCAAAAGATTGACATGTGTTTATAATCAATTTTACTTTTAAAATAACTAAAATGACCTAAATTATATTAAATGATAAAAAATTATTCTAATTATTCTTTTAAAACAATTAAAAGGATAATCTAAAAATATAAATAAATTATATGAAAAGACAATTTTTAATTATAATGCACTATTGAATAAAATATGAAAGTTATCAGCAAAACACCAAAAAATTATCCAAACTAAATTTGAAGGTCCCTATTCCTAAGAAGAAGTTTATTTTGTAAAATTAAATATATGAAAGTGTAAAATATTTAATTTAAAATGGTTTCCTTATTAAAAGGCGATAAAACTACATTTTTTTAAAATACTTCTTTTATCTAAAATATTAAATATATTTTTATATCATGTCATATAAGATGAATGTTGAAATTATATATATAATTAAAATTTTTGTTAATAATATTAATAACAGCTAATTTAACATCTATATTATATTAGATAATAATATTTTATTAATATATTTTTTTCGGTAAAACTAGTCATTACAAGTAATGCAAGCCAACTCTTTTTTTAGTGTAGCGTAAGCTTAACATTGTATTGTGTAAAAATAAATAAAGGAAAAAAATTAAATTTATTTAGAAATTAAAATATAATAAAGTCTTGGGGTGTTACAGTTCTTCAAAATTATTTTTTGATGATACATATTTAAATTCAGAAGAATAAATTTCTAATCAGAAGGATAAGATTTTCTTTATGGAATATTTTAATAAGGTACATTCATATTATTCTTCTGAGAATTAATCTAAATTTGAAAATGAAAATTTCTCTTATAAGGAATTATATGTATATTATACCATTATATAACACATATATAAAATCTTGAAAAAATAACTCTCAAAAAGACCCATGATGTTATTGTTAAAAAATAATTAGGTTAAATAAAAAAATATTTCTCAAAACTATTGGAAAATTTTGTTGTGTCATGTTTTGAACAAGATAATAAAATTAAAATATTTCCAAAAATAATTTCAAGGCATTGATTTTGATGAAGAAATTTTCAGAAAAGATAAAATTACATGAATAAAATAATTAGAAGTAATAATACATAGAAAAAATATTTTTGGAATATTATACTATCGTGGAAATCCAAATCTATATAAAAACTACTTTTTGCCTAATTATAAGGGAAAAATCCCATTCTCGAATTATTTTTTCAATACACATAATTATTGATATATTATAATAATTTTATTTTTAGAAACCCACAATTTTTTGGACTAATAAATTTATTTCTTTAAAAATGTTTTTCAAATTTTAGTGTTTCATTTTCTGGATAGAATAAACAAATATTGGTTCTCAAATATTTAGTTTCTAATATTTTTGGACCAAAGAGAATATGGGAACCAAAATATTTTATTTGATTATTTTTTCTTTATTGGGAAAAATTTCCAAGAGAATAAATTATAAATAATATAAATATAGTGGATGATCAAGACACATGAGTGAATATTTCTCCAATTTCCACTCCTTATAAAATATTAATGGTTGATATGTACATTTTTTTACAATTCCCTTTGCAGGATTATGGAAGGTGGATCAGTTTGTAATACAAGTTCATTCCTCATCAATAATGTTATTTATATGAAAGGACTAAATCACAAATAGATAATTATTTTATAGTTTTTTATGATAGTTATTATATTGATTTTTTAAATAATACTTATTTTATTTTCAAAGATAAAATTTTGTTATTTAAGGAACTTAGAATTGAAAATGTCTATACACTAGATCTTTAACTCATTGAGAACAAAAAAAATTTACTGTTAAAATATTGAAAAAATTATTATTGGATTTGGAATATAATAATATGACATTTTAATGTTTATTAGTTGATATAATTATCTAAAAAAAATTAATTTTATATTTACCTCAGCAAAAACTAATGAAAAATAAATAAATTATATGATGCATTCTAAATTGGAATGAAACAACAATCATGATTTAAACCAATTAAATATTTTTATACTTCAACACCCCTATAAAATATTCATATATTTTTTTGGGTCATATAGCACTACAAGACTAAGAGGAAAATATATTATTAATGTCTATATTGGTGATTTTTTTGGAATT
This sequence comes from Viscum album, assembly GCA_963277665.1. NCBI lineage: Eukaryota > Viridiplantae > Streptophyta > Magnoliopsida > Santalales > Viscaceae > Viscum > Viscum album. Next base: position 902,725,433 of record OY728166.1, on the reverse strand, counting down.
ATTTGGGTTTTATTTTTGAGTGTTAAGAGTAAATATTATTCTATTTTTTATAACTTTTTTTATAATTGTTCAAAAAGAGAAAGTTTCAAAAATTATATATTTGATATGTAACCATGGAGGAGAATTTTAAAATAAATAGTTAAATTATTAATGTTCAAAACATGGAATAAAACATTCTCTCCCCCCTAGGACACCTCAAAAGGATAGTGTTGTTTAATGGAGAAATGATACTCTGTAAGAAATTTTTAGAATAATTTTATGTGGATATAACATATTTACTTATTTTTTGGGATGAAGCTATAAATAAAACATGTTATTCCACAAACAAAGTTCTAATTAGGCCTATTTTGAATAAAACACCATATGATCTATGGAATAATAGAAAACCAAAATTTGGATACTTCAAGGTTTTTGGATGAAAAGTTTATATTATAAACACCATATAAATCATGGAAAATTTTACCCAAAGAATGATGAAATAATATTCTTTGGATATTATATTACTTCCAATACATATATAATTTTTTACAAAAGTTCAAATATTATTGAATAATCAACTCTTCTGAAATTTGATAAAGGTGGTAGTTTTAATCAAAAAATGACTCGAGTTAATGAGATAAGTGATTCATTTGAAAGCATGAGAACAAAATATATCTTTTAAAAAAAATTGGTGATGATTTGGAACTTGATTTTGGTGAACCAAATCTTAAAAGGATGGATACTAGTGAACTAGAAAGTGTTTTTATTAGATAGCCTAGAAACCTAAATAACTTTCCCTTATAAATTGTTATAGGAAGTTTAGATAATGGAATTAGGACTAGAAGGTGTGTAAGAAAACTTGTATAATTTTATTTCATTTTATATCAACATGAACCTAAAACTGTATAATACTAGTACCCCACCCGTGCATTCACATGGTGCCATAAACCAATTTCTATTTTCAAAAGGGATCCATATTTTAAAAATTTACTAATGAACATTAAAAAAATATATGTTCAAAATATAAGTTAACGGTAGGTAATATTAAAACATTTAGAGAACAGAGACATCATTATATTAGTAGAAAACATTAATGATCTATGTGACGGAATGATAATTCATTTTAAGCATGGAGAAATAGAAAGCATGAGATATCCTATAATTAAAATAAGATAAAATAATTCTGAATATTTAAATTTTATTATTGATATATTTAAAGTGGAAGGGGAGACTAAGAGAGTTGGTTCTAAAAAGAAATTTGATTTTTTCAAGAGAAGTTTTTACTATATAAAAGTAAATAGAAATAACATAAAATCCTCTTATATTAGATTACATTTCTAAAAATTATGAGTACCTCCCTAAATCAGAGACATTGTAAAGGAAATCCATTAAAATAAACACCATCCAGTGGTGGTTTCAACACTTGTTTCACTACTTCCTATCATGTATGTTGGCATCATAGAGTTGGTGATCATTGCAGAAGTGAAAAATTGTGAGAAATAAAACCGTGTAATCTGTTTTGTGGATAAGGGATAGACATCACAAACTGAATGTAAAAAAATCTGGTTCAAACAAAACTAAAATAAAGAGTTCATACTATAAATAAAAAATGAATTTTTATTAATGATATATTGAATGTGGAAGGGGAGACTAAGAGAGTTTGTTTTGGAAAAGAAAGTTGAGTTTTGCAATAGAATTTTTTGGTATATAAAAGTAAATATAAATAACATAAAATCCTCTGATATCATATTACATTTCAAAAAATTATAATCACGTCCCTAAATAGTACATGATGTGTCATTCAGAGACATTGTAAAAGAAATCCATTAAAATAATCACCATCCAGTAGTGGTTTCAACACTTTTTGCACTGCAGTCTATCCTATATCCTTCTAAAAGCAATCAATCAAGGAAATAAAAAACAAAATAAATTATTTCCAATCAAACCTTTTTTAAGGATTCATCCATACCTTCGAGAATACATAGAATCCTTTAGACACAATATTTTTTCATTGTTGATGTCACACATCCTTAAAAATATAATGATTTCACGTCACATACCTGAGTAAGTAGCATAAGTGAAAAAAAAATATGTTGGATTAATAGAAAAAGGTATTTGGAGAATTACCTCGAATCTGTGTTACCATTGCATTCAAAAATTGGAGATGGTAAAAAATAAACATAAATTAAATAAGACATCTAAGAACATTGGGCACCATTACAATCCTTATGCTATGTACAAACAATATTCAAATCATAGATAACATTGAATTAGGTAGAACATGAATAAAAATAGAATAACCCACTGCTCCAAACTATTATCTGAAATTAAGCACATACCATTCTCTAGATCCCCAGTTTAAAAATTCATTCAGTAAAAATGATTTCTCTATAAACATCTGGGGGTATTCCATAACTGTTCATTTCTCCAAAAACAATAAAACCATCAGACAATTCACCTATGAGACACATACCATAAATAACTACTTCAAAATATAGTTGATGATGAATGAATGAATAAATTACTGGAGGCAGATAAAAAATAGTGGTGAAAGATGTAAAAAAATCATAAAATTTAATGTATATACAAGTATGGAAGAACAGTTTACTGTACATGGAATGACCCATTGAAATTTCAGCATAATTTGTTGATAGACAATGGATGTGCTAGAGAAGCTAAAGAGTATCCAGTAATAGTTGCAGGGATAGCAGGATGTTTCTTTAGCAAATAGTTGTATAAGAAATCTGGAATAATTGGTTTGGATGAAAGGTAAGGTAGAAAATTTTTTATTGAAAATGAATTATATATGAAAATATGGTTGAGTTATTCTAAAAAGGATCTACTATTAAATGAGCAGCACACATGTAAAAACAAAATAGCATATGAAACTCTTAATAATTAATAGAAAAAATGTATAAGTGACACTTGAGGACATGAACATTCTCTTTTTATTGAAACTGAACAATATAGGACCCAAAATCAAGGAGGCTAAAAAAATTGGAGCACGAAGACATCTCCCTTAACAAAAAACATACAGTCAACCATCAAGGACCATATTTCATTATAAATGATATAATTATTGGAGATAGTGCCTTGAGAAGCTATGCATCCACAAAAAAGATACATTCCCTCTTGTTGTGTTTGATAAGGATATCAAAATTGTTCAATATTTGGATCCTTCTAATAGTATAAGTTAACCACCAAGGATATTCTTTGTACCCTCTCTAATTCTTCAAGATAAGACCCGGCACAAAAAGATGCATTGAACCCCAGTACCACCAAACCACATCTGTCCTACCACCACGTATATTCCCTGCTAAGTAACTACAGTACCCAATTAAAATCAACCCTTCAATATGGACATTCCATAAAATCCATATCCCATGTTTGACATACCTTACCTTCTTCCAAATGAATGCTCTTGGTTGTAGTATGTTAAAGGACATGACCAAGTCTCCCCCTTCCACCAGAAACCCATGTCTTGCAACCTGTAATTTCACATGTACCTGGAAAGATAGATGTGAAACAGGTCTACCCTCCCTTGATTTATCATGTCCTTCCCAATCTCCAGAGAACAAGAGGTGGTATGAGGATTCATGATGAGGGGTGAAGAAGCAACCAAATTTGGAAAATGAGGACACCCACACAAAAAACACAAACTATAGTAAAAATATAAGTCCTAATAATCTATTGAAAGCATAAGAAAAATGAAACAATTTTTAACATTTTCCTAGTAATCAAATTGTCTTAAACTAAAAAACTATAAAGGGTTGTTGGAAAGGATTTATGTAATGTGATTTCAGAGAATCAATGAATTTTACAATGGTAGTCATCTGATGGAATGCAAGTCAAAATAGTTCACAAATGATTGTTTAGATCATTGGAGACTAGGAGTCTTAAAATACACTTGGTTGATGTGCTACTTTAGTATTGGAAACTACTGGAATGTTGTTAATAAACCATATTTTCAATTCTTATTTATGTACTCATATGAACTCATAAAAAATGGAAAGGATATACCAACCCCCCGTTTCCATGTAAGGCCAAGATTAAAATCCATTGACCTCATCTTGAACTGTAAGAGAATACAGCACATCATCACATTAGAAATCCAAAAGAAATAGAGTCATACAAGAAAAAATAACATAGAAAACATTAAATTAATTCATCTAGAAAACAGGAAATAAATAAAATAATATTAAAATGAATTTTTATATTTATAAAATGAGGAAATGTACTTTAGAGAATAACATTACAATAAAATTAACAATTTAAATAGAAGAAAAAAAATTTACAATGGTGGTTGTGTGATTAAAAATAGTTGAAATGGTTCATATAGGACTTCTAAAGAACATTTCTTACTGCGAGTCATGTAGAAAAAATGGTTGAATATCTAGTTTATAGGTATTTGTAATGGAATCTTCTATAATGTTGGTAATGTAACCATTTTCCAATTCCTATTTTTGTATTCACATGTATAGAGAAAACTATTGTAAAACAATCAAATAAAAAATTGAAATACTAAATCATGAAAAGAACATGATGTTCTAGGATGTGACCCAGAAATCATGCCACCATCAAAAGCTTGGAATAGACTTTTCTGCGTAGAAAAAGAAGTTAAAAAATTAGAATGCCTTAATGAATTTATAGAACAAAAATTATGAACGTTAGCATAAAATAAATAGTTAGAAACCAAAAAAATATCATAACATTTATGAGGGGGGGTATCAAACCTTTTACAACAATATTTCATGAAACATCCCCTTTCATAACACTTTTCATATGGAAGAAATTGTATTCAGACCCTGAATCTAGAAAATAAATATTAGAAATTGAACATGTTTTCCATCGAAAAACAAACAAAACAACTCATACCATAGACCAAGAATGTATTTATGTTTAGTAGAGTGATAAATTACTGTACTTTAGCTTTAGCTTTAGCTCAAACTCAATACACAACTCAAACTCACAGTGAAATATTGGTTTTCACAATTTAAATTTGTTTTGATTTTTAAAATTAATAAATTCAACCCATAAATTTATGTATTACTAATGTATATGAAATAAAAAACAGAAAACATATAAAATTTACTATATGCAGATTGAGTAGAAGACATGGGTAGTGCAAATGACGGTGTAGAGGTAGCCCGTGAAGAAATTTCTGAGCATTTGTTCTTGAGAAGGTCCTTTAGTTTTCCAAGTTTATGGGGGGCATTTGAAGTGTTGACCCAGTGATTTTTCTACTCATTACTGAGTTCATTGACATGATATTTCACTTCAATGTTCCTATAGACAAACCCACATTCTATAAATAGATCTATTGAAACAGATTGAACTTGACGGCTTTATACTGATGGATTTCAAGTGCTTCATAAGAGAGCTGCAGCTTTAAGAAGGGGCTCTGCAATGTTTTTGTAATCTAGGGAGGGATAAAACATTTATGATTAAAGGAACAGAAATCTAAAATAAGTTTACCTGAATGATCACTTGATTTCATGTGAGGTGCTTGGAAGTTTCTGTGTTCACTTCAGGTTTAGTATCAATTTAGGCATGGTTTTTCTGACAGTATCTAGAGCAGATGAAAATGAAAACTTGATGTTCACATCAAACTGCCTTTTGGTTGTGCCAGCAACAACTTGGTGGAGTTCATTGAAATTCAGATAATTGGGAATGAAAGAGGTGCATGAATTATAATAATAGGGAGAGGATCGTCCATTAAAAATTTAATTCAAATTAAAATAGTATTTTATTATTTTCAAACAGCTTAGAGTAACAGTTCCTAGATAAAATAGAAGCATACAAAGTCTCTATATTAGATGAAATATGGAGGACGAATTCAGACATGATTCAATGAAATTAACTTATAATAATAACATTGTCCACCACATCAATTATTCTTATGGAAAATAAGTCCTCCAGGTCATAAAAATATGAAATTTATGATATAATATTAGAACTTGAATGAAACTTTTGTGTTATAAAAACAAAAATAGAGAACCCATTTAAAAGTTATATCTTAGAATTGAGTCCACCTCATAAATAATAACACCCATTAAATCATTTTATCATGATTATTCTCTTTTTAGTTTAATTAATCACACAATTTATGTCATCATAATTATTATTTAACATATTTTTATGTTATCATCAGTATTAAAAATTATCATTATAACGTGTGTCGTGTTGACCACATCGATTTCAACAAAGGAATGGACCGGAGGGGTCCGGGCCATTATATCAGATACCTCTCAAAAAATTCTCGTCCTCGGGAATTAATAACCAACCTAGATGAAAGAATGGATCTGAACAACCACTCTGCAAGATACCTCTTAGGGATTTCATCATAATAGGAAACAACCGACAACCCTAATTATATGAGTTAGGAATTCCTTCTCCCATATCGAGATATTATCCGCTTTAGGAGGCACTGACTCGCCTGCACGGGTTTAATCGCATCCACATAAATGTGTCTCGATTAGGAATTAGGCCTTCCGACTTCTATATATTAGGATTTTCCAAACTTACACTACCCCCAACACCATACAAAACAACAATAAATTTCGCGAACACATGTCTTGAGGAACTCCTTCTCCCATGTTGAGATATTATCCGCTTTAGGCGGCACTGACTCGCCTACACGGGTTTAATCGCATCCACATTAATGCATCTCGATTAGGGATCAGGTCCTCCTCTCCCCGCATGTTAGGACTATTCACACACATTTAAGGGAAAGAGGGAAACAACTTAGCATTATAGACTCAAGAAAAACAAGGTTCAGGCCCAAAGCTTGGGCGATAATGAGTTTCAACAAGGAGTGTGATGCTCCAAAACATAAACGAGAGCATTTAAGTAAAACCGAAAACATCTCTCTCAATCTCTGGCCTTGCTAGGGTTCCCGCTTCTGTTGCGTTCAACTGTCCACACCCCACTCCTCTGCCTCTCTGTTGACGTCCATGTGCCATAGTTGTACGGTAAACAAAGAACACCTTATCCCAAGTAGTAAGGAAATATCTCAAGGTTTTATTTTATCATTTTTATTTCAATTTCTTTCCCTGAACACCCAAATAAAGTAAAACACAATCATGATTCTACATGTACCTTCCCTAGGGTCTCTACCATGCAATCAATGTATTCTCACTTGATAGTTAGGTAGGCTCAGAGTCCTTGCATCGGATCACGGGGGGGGGGGGGGCCTAAAATTCTGTGTCCTAGCCGGTCTTCCCTGGCCTATGTCACGCACCAAGATTAGACAACACTGTTTCCCTACCATCCCATGCAATCCTCACTGTGCCTAACTCTAGACTCCATCCTATCTCTCAACCATCAGCCTCTGATACCATTCTGTCATGGCCCCCTCCAACCAAAGATGCCCCTCCAGAGCTGGCAATGGTGAAAGGGAGATAATGACCCCCGAGTCTTGCCTCCAGTAGGCCCCGGGGTGGTGACTAGCACCAAGGGTATAAGTTTTCACAATATGGGAGACATTACCCTTTTTATTATTTAAGATCGGGAAATAGGACAAGTCAACCACCAAAAAGGAAAAGAATAAGTGTATAGAAATAAACCGAAACCAATCCCACATGCATGTTTAAATAGTTCTGAAACAAGGTACAAGTACAAGAAAGCTCAAAAAGTACAATACCAAAATAATCAAGAGTACAAAAAACTGCAACAACTCCAACATTCCCGACTAGTAGGGTCCCGCACGGCCTTGGTAGTCCTCCTGGAAACCTGAAATTAAACATAGGGTGAGCATACAAGTATACTCAGTAGGGAAACTTAAAGCTCTCGTGCACAAGTGGGGAGACATCCATGTAAAGACCTGTAAATTTCAAGGAAATATTTTTCTTAATTTTCTTTGAAATTTTACAAGAACGCAGTTTCAGACGGCACCTGATTCCGATGCCCGGTGTGCCCGGAATCATTTTCCGAAGTTTGGCTCGGGTACGTTCAGTGAACAGACGAGCGAGTTTTTCTAACCTTTGAACCGGTGCTCGGAATTGAATTCCGAGGGCACCAATGGAATTGCAGCACCAGTAATTGCTTAGAAACGCCTCTTCCGGAGTTGCGTTTGCTCGGGTGTGGTTTTTAATTTTTGGGCTTTAAGTTAAGAAATAAAATAAATTGGTGCGACAACTTTATTTTTATTTCACTTAAGCCACTTAAAAGTCACTTAAAGCTGCTTAAGCTAAGTTAAAGCGGATAGGGTACAATTCAAAATATCCTACCCTCTTGGTAAGATATTTGTGAGGTGGGCCCCGCACGAGCCCCACCGTTTCTTTTCCGCTAAGTAATGCACCCGTGAAAACCCTTTTTAAATAAAGTCAACTAAAGCGTTTTCTTAAACAATTAAACGCTCCTATTAATTGGGTGGTTTATTCTTTGAAATTAATTCTATGAATTAATGGGTCGTTACTTAGTTTGTTTTTCGTTTGTTGGCATGTAATAAAATAAGACCAACATTTTTCTTCTTGAGTGTTGTTCGTTGAGAGGATTTGACAGAAGCCTTAATTCCTTCATCCTCCTTCGCGAAGAACGCGAAGAACGTGAAGAACGCGAAGAACGCGAAGAACGTCGGCCTTCGACGAAAGGTGACGAAGAACTCCGAACCCTCAGAGATTGACGACACGACGCCATGTTCTGCGACGCCAATGATTCTCCTCCTGAGACATTCTTCTGCGACGTTACTTCTTCCGCGACAAATCTTCGAACATCCGTTTGAGGTAGGAGTTTACGAATCTTTTAAATTCCTTTGTAGTTTTTATACTTGACATGGATTTAATTCGTGTAAATTAAATCCGTGTGTTTTCTTTACCCCTCGGAGATCGTCGACGCAATGCCCTTCCACGACGACGCGACACCCTTCCGCGACGCGACGATCACCTCCTACCGCGACGGTCAATTCCACGAAGAACGCTCGTTCGACGGCTTCGACGAGGTAGGGGTTTTATTTGAGAACAATATTTATTCCCATGGTTGTTCAACTAAAACAAAGAACCTGGATCAAAGTTCAATTTAAAATTTATTAAAATTGTGCCTTGTTGTTTTTCATGTGTTGAATATTTTTTATTCCCATTTGTTATCACCTAACGCGGAGGGTGCAGGCCAAACAAACACGGCCCGACAACCCTCCGTAGTTTTCATTGGTGTGCGGAACAGCGGATGACGGAAAATGGGGCCGAAAGGGTGATTTAAGGGCCTTGTAGTGAATATCGGATCCCGGGAGGATGACTGGCGAAGACCGCACGCAAAACAGACCACTGGAGCGCGTCCGGTGGCCCGCGGAAGCTTCCGCCGGCGCGGCGGCGCCCGGCGCGCCGCCGGCAAAACCCGCCGCGGCTTCAGCCGCGCGGAACCGGGAGGCGGGACGCGGCTCAAGCCGCGTCCGGGAACCGCGAAGCGGCCCCCGCGCGGGGGTCGCGGTTCCTCCACTCGGCCGAGCCGAGCCGGGCCGACACGCCGGGCCGGGTCGCGCCCAGGCCAGGCCGGGCCTCCGGGCCGGGCCGGGTCGCGCCCAGGCCGGGCCGGGCCGCCGGGCCGGGCTGGGTCGCGCCCAGGCCGGTCCGGGCCGCCGGACCGGGCTGAGTCACGCCCAGGCCGGGCCGGGTCGCGCCCAACCGGGTCGGACCCGGACCCGGGCCGGGTCGGTCCGGGCCCAGACCCCCCGTTTCCAGACCTTTTCGGTCTTTTGCTCATAACTTGAGCTACGGGCCTCCGAACGACACGCCGTCAGCGGCGATGCGATACTTGGATAGAGACGGTCGTTTCGGTATATTGAACTCAAGGTTTCGTAATACTTTGGGTTCAGCCGGGTTGGTTTGTACACGAAACCAACCGGGCCCTCGGAGCGGAAACGCTCATATCTTGAGCTTCGGACGTCCGATTGACGTGCCGTCGACTTTATTGAATTCCTCTAAGTGAGACGGATCTTTTGGCTTACTCCGCCCGAGGTTTGGACATAGGTGGAGTACGGTCGGGTTGGTTTTGCCTTAAAAACCAACCGGGCCCCTAGGACGAAAAAGCCAATAACTCTCAGACCGGGCGTCCGATTGACGTGCGTCTGCGACGTTGAGTTCCTGTTGTCGATACGGAACTTTTGGATACATCAACTCTGGACTATGTGTCAGTTGATGTATCAGCCTATCGGCTCGTGGAGCAGACCCTCCTGAACGAGCTTGCTGTGTGCGGGAACCCTAGAGCTGGTTGCGACTGCTACTGTGACGACGACGACTGTGCAGAGATCCTCAGTGGATTCGACGGCCACGACTACAGCACTCAGCGATCCTTTGTGGGTTAGTGCTACCGATCATGTGTGGGTCTGATCCTGTGTGGGTCAGTGCTCAGCGGTCCTGTGTGGCCCAGCGCCTATAGATCCTGTGTGGGGCCAAACCTGTGTGGGTCTTTGCGGGGGTTAGTTACCTATCGATCTTTTGTGGGTCAGATCCTTTGTGGCTCATTTTGGGGGTTAGTACCTATCGATCCTTTGTGGGTCCGACGGCTTAGATAGATCAGTGATCATCTCTATCTTCATTCGAAGAAGTATACCCTGTGTGAGCTGAAACCCTGTTTTGCTTTCCTTTGTGGATTGTGTTGTGCTATCCTGTGTGGATTTACGTTTTTCTTTCCTTTGTGGATTGTTTTGTGCTATCCTGTGTGGATTTACGTTTTGCTTTCCTTTGTGGATTGTGTTGTGTTATCCTGTGTGGATTTATGTTTTTATTTCCTGTGTGGATTGGGTTGTACTTGAGCTCGGATGTTGGAGCCGAGTGAGAATTGATGACTTAGGTATATGTATGGGCATATACCTAAGCCGTGTCGGATGTTACTTCGTGATTGTATATTTCCTTTGTGGTTTATCCTTTGTGGATTCTGGGAGAACTTTGGGGGTCTCGGGGTCCCTACTGAGTAGCTTATACTCACCCCTGCACGGGCTATGCCCGCACTACGTTGTGTTGGTTGAAGACGACGAACAGCACTGATCATGGTGGAGGCTTGCGGAGCAGGACGGTACCTGGAGGTGGACCACTGGGCGGGACGTACTCGGAGCGGTCGGCTAGACCCGAGGAGTAGTGGAGGCTTTCTGTACCCACCCTTCAGGTGGGACTTCCAGAGGACGGCTCGACGCTGCGGCTTTTTCTTTCAGTTGTTGTTTTTCCCCTTTCAGTTGTACTTTACAGTTGGGCTTGTATTTCCAGCCCCCTTTAGTTTTCTGCACTTACTGTTGTACCAGTTTTTACTTAGTGTTTACTTTTTTCCGCTTGCTTACTCTTTGGTGCTTGTTTACTTTACAAAGAAAATGTCTTCCCTTTACCGGGATTTACGCCTTGGTGCTAGTCGCCAGCCCCTGACCTATGGAAGGCGGGCTTGGGGTAGTCACGGCACGGGCCCCGAGGACGGGTCATGACAAATTGGTATCAGAGTAGTTCGGTTCTACCGCAGACTCTGATCTTTTTCTATGTGAAGCAATAATGTTTAGCGTATTGAGTGTGGTTATCAGTCCAGGGAGTCCAGTGTTGGTGCGGTGGCCGACATATCCGTACACCAGGACCCTGACTTCTGATTTCCCACTTAATGCACGAAAACATTGATTTTATGTGTGTTTCAAGTTTTCTTTGTGATTACTTTGTATCGTCTCACTAGGTATACTGATCTGACTGTGGCACACCTATTTCCTTTCAGGATGGCCCCACGACGGCAGCCAGCTAGGGTTCCGAGAGTTGTATGTGACGACAGCCCGCCGAGCGACGAGGCCTCGGTGCAGGGCCCTTTGACAGCCGAGGCACCGACGGTACCTCTACCCGCCGAGCCACCGATGCTTCCAGCCCCAGCCGCTGATGATGCACGTCTCCTTAGTGAACTGCATGAGTTCCAGCGCCAGCGACCACCCAAGTTCCGCGGGGAGACGGACCCCCAAGCAGCCGAGGACTGGCTGGAGGCAGTTGTACGGGTTTTCAGGCTAGTGAGGACACCAGCAGACCTCATGGTGATCCTCGCAGCGAGCCTACTGCACGCAGCAGCGGGCCGATGGTGGAGCTTGATGCTCTAGGTGCACGATGAGGCATCACTCCTCTGGACAGACTTTGAGGGCCTCTTCCGCTCAGAGTTCATCCCGGCCACCCTCCGTGCGGTGCGCATCCAGGAGCTTCTTCAGCTGCAGCAGGGCAGCTTGACGGTCGCCCAGTACTCGGTGAGATTTACCGATCTCTCGCGCTACTCGACTGACATGGTACGGGACCCATTCTTCCGGGCCCGGACCTTTGAGCAGGGATTGAGACATGAGATCAGGGCATCGCTGATCTCCCTCAGTATTCCGACTCAGGCAGGAGTACTGAAGCGAGCCCTTTTGATCGAGAGCTTTCTTGCTGAGACTTCTCCAGCGGCGAGACCTACCGCGGGGCGGCACGTAGCAGAGTCTTCCGCAGCAGGCAGCCGACGGATGACTCAGGGGTCCAGGCAGACTAGACCCTCACGTAGACGGCCTCAGGACACTGGCTCAGCAGTGCCGGGTACACAGCGCGGAGCTAGTCTTTCGAGAGGCAGGCAGTGCTACACATGTGGCGGGCAGGGTCACATGGCTCGTGACTGACCGACCCACCATGCTGAGGAGCAGCAGACGATTGAGGGGCCACCCAGGCAGAGGCAGAGGGTCGACCGTGGCGGTCCGCAGGGAGGAGGCAGACGAGGCAGAGGAGCTGGCCGAGCAGCAGGTGGTGGGCGACGCTTTGAGGCTCTACCACCACCACCACCAGGAGGTCCGCCCCGACCACAGGGAGCTGGCGGGCAGAGACAGACACAGCTCCAGGCAGTGGAGGCCTACGACCACGGCGCGCCCGATATGATTCGAGGTACGATCTGTGTCTATTCCACCCTTGATGCAGTTCTTATAGACACAGGAGTGAGTCACTCTTTCATAGCCACTGCCCTTGTTCGGAGCTCGGAGATTCCGACAGAGTCTTTGGCTCGATCCTTACGGCTAGAGACTCCTACGGGAGCAGAATCGACGATTACGCACTGGTGCCGGCAGTGTGAGCTTACTCTAGGAGGCGAGATCTTCGGCTGGGATCTTCTTGTAGCGGCGTCGAGGCCTTACGACGTCATCTTGGGCATGAATTGGTTATCTACAGTCCATGCACAGATTGACTGTATTAGGTGCAAGGTGCGATGTGTACGCACCGATGGGAGCAGGTTCACCTTCACCGGTGAGAAGGGAGCCTTCGCAGCACAGGATGGACTTCCGCAGAGGATAGGACAACCCATCACTCATCAGTTGGCTAGCATCATCCTAGGAGCAGTTCACGTGAAGATTCCTAGTTTTCCTATAGTGGTGGATCAGTACGCGGACGTCTTTCCCGATGACGTTCTAGGGCTAACTCCTCGCAGAGAGGTAGAATTTCATATTGACATGTACCCCGGGACAGCCCCGATATCGACTCCAGCATATCGGATGGACCTCGCTGAGCTTCGAGAGCTACGGGTACAGTTGGAGGACTTGCAGGGCAAGGGTTTCATCCAACCCAGTGTTTCACCCTGGGCTTCCCCGATATTGTTCGCCAAGAAGGAGGACAGGAGCTTGAAACTGTGTGTCGACTATCGTCGCCTGAACCAAGTGACAGTGAGGAACAAGTATCCGCTACCGAGGATTAATGACATCTTCGATCAGCTCAAGGGAGCATGGTGGTTCTCGAAGATAGACCTCAGGTCAGGCTATCATCAACTCGGAGTTCGAGACGAGGACGTGCAGAAGACGACCTTCAGATGTCGGTATGGCCACTATGAGTTCTTGGTTATGCCATTCGGCGTAACCAATGCTCCAGAAGTGTTCATGGGCCTCATGAACAGGATCTTCCAGCCATACCTCGATCGATTTGTCGTAGTCTTCATCGATGACATTTTGATATACTCGATGACTAAGGAGGAGCACGCCTACCACTTACGGGTTGTACTAGACACACTCTGAGAGCACCAGCTTTATGGAAAGCTCTTGAAGTGTCAGTTCTGGATACGTGAGGTCCACTTCTTGGTGCACGTCATCTCTGAGGCGGGAGTTGCAGTGGATCCTGCGAAGATCGAGGCAGTGCTAGCTTGGGAGCCACCCAGGAGCGTGACGGAGGTGCGGAGTTTCTTGGGACTAGATGGATACTACCGGAGATTCGTGCCAGACTTCTCCAGATTTGCGGCACCACTCTCAGATTTGACGAAGAAGGGGAAACCCTTTGTGTGGTCAGACAAATGTCATCAGAGCTTCCAGAATATGAGACAGAGATTGACCAGCGCACCTATCTTGAGGTTGCCTGAGGAGGGAGTAGGGTACGTAGCCTACTGCAATGCATTAGGGACCAGACTCGGATGTGTCCTGATGCAGGAGCAGGCCGTGATCGCCTATGGATCACGTCATTTGAGGCCGCATGAGCAGAAATATGCTACCCATGACCTGGAGTTAGCTGCAGTGGTCTTCTCTCTGAAGACATGGCGACACTATCTGATGGGCGAGCACTTTACAGTCTTTTCTGACCACCAGAGTCTCAGGTACATCTTCTCGCAGAAGGACCTGAACCTGAGATAGCGGTGATGGCTCGAGTTCCTCCAGGACTATGAATTTGAGATAGTCTATACTCCTGGGAAGGGAAATGTAGTATTCGATGCTCTCAGCAGGAGGGCGGGCATTCAGCTACTTGAGGAGGCGACAGAGCAGCTAGCCGCTTTGCAGATATCCTTCGTGGATAGAGATGGAGCAGCCTTCCTTCAGTCTCTCACAGTCACTCCTCCACTACTACAGCGGGTCATAGAGGCACAGCGTGGGGACGTTGACTGTGAGACGCGGCGTGCACAGATATCCTCAGGACAGGCACCTGATGGCTTCTCCTTTGGAGCAGAGCACGACATCCTTTTCAGAGGACGTACCTTAGTACCAGTTGCTTTACGAGAGGAGGTGCTGAGAGAGTTTCACACTTCTCCTTTGGCGGTACATCCTGGAGTGGCGAAGATGTACCAGGACCTCATACGACAGCACTGGTGGCTGGGCATGAAGAAGGTTGTGGCAGATTTCGTTTCACAATGCCTCACCTGCCAGCAGGTGAAGGCAGAGCATCAGGTACCAGCAGGCTTGGTACAGCCCCTGGAGGTCCCGGAGTGGAAGTGGGACGTGATATCTATGGACTTCGTGACTGGACTTCCACGCACTTCCAGAGGTCACGACTCCATTTGGGTGATTGTCAACCGACTCACCAAGTCGGCTCACTTCTTACCCATCAGAGAGCAGGGATCAGTGGAGAGCTTGGGGCGTCTCTACGTTCAGTAGATTGTACGGCTTCACGGTGTGCCATCATCTATCGTCTCTGATCGAGATGCTCGATTTACTTCCCGGCTTTAGAAGGGGTTGCAGGAGGTGTTTGGGACGCAGCTTCGTCTGAGCACCGCCTTTCACCCTCAGACGGATGGTCAGACGGAGAGGACCATTCAGACTCTCGAGGACATGCTCCGCGCATGTGTCCTCGACTTTGGTCACAGTTGGGACGACCACCTACCCTTGGTGGAGTTCGCGTACAACAACATCTACCACTCCACCATCGGGATGGAACCTTACGAGGCGTTGTACGGCAGACCTTGTAGATCTCCTTTGTGCTGGACAGACCCTGGGGAGTCAGCACTTGTGGGACCGGAGATGGTCCATGCCACGACAGAGAACGTCCAGGTCATCCAGTAGCGGATGAGGACAGATCAGAGCCGGCAGAAGTCTTATGCTGACAGGAGGCGGAGGCCACAAGAGTTCGAGGATGGCGACCACGTCTTCTTGCATGTCTCACCTCGACGTGGATTACTGAGATTTGGCTGAGGCGGCAAGTTGTCTCCATGCTTCATCGGACCATTCCAAGTCCTCAGCAGGATTGGCGAGGTGGCTTATCGCCTGGCTCTACCACCTCAGTTGCACCGGGTGCACGACGTCTTCCACGTATCCTAGCTGAGGAGATACGTGCACGACCCGACGCACATCATTGACCATGGGGAGCTAGACGTGGATGATGGGGAGACTTTTGCAGAGGTCCCGGTGGAGATCGAGGATTGACAGGAGCGGGTCCTACGTGGACGATCGATTCCTCTTGTGCGCATCATATGGCAGCACGGGAACCTCCAGGAGAGCACTTGGGATCAGGAGGCTCAGATGCGTGCTCAGTACCCACATTTGTTTCCCTAGCTTTGGATGTATCTTTATGGGGACGTAAAGCCCTGAGGTGGGAGTGATGTAACGACCCGTAAATTTCAAGGAAATTTTTTTCTTAATTTTCTTTGAAATTTTACAAGAACGCAGTTTCAGACGGCACCTGATTCCGAGGCCCGGTGTGCCTGGAATCATTTTCCGAAGTTTGGCTCAGGTACGTTCAGTGAACGGATGAGCGGGTTTTTCTAACTTTTGAACTGGTGCTCGGAATTGAATTCTGAGGGCACCAATGGAATCGCAGTGCCGGTAATTGCTTAGAAACGCCTCTTCCGGAGTTGTGTTTTCTCGGGTGTGGTTTTTAATTTTTGGGCTTTAAGTTAAGAAATAAAATAAAGTGGTGCGACAACTTTATTTTTATTTCACTTAAGCCACTTAAAAGCCACTTAAAGCTGCTTAAACTAAGTTAAAGCGGATAGGGTACAATTCAAAATACCCTACCCTCTTGGTAGGATATTTGTGAGGTGGGGCCCGCACGAGCCCCACTGTTTCTTTTCCACTAAGTAACGCACCCGCGAAAACCCTTTTTAAATAAAGTCAACTGGAGCGTTTTCTTAAACAATTAAACGTTCCTATTAATTGGGCGGTTTATTCGTTGAAATTAATTCTATGAATTAATGGTTCGTTACTTAGTTTGTTTTTCGTTTGTTGGCATGTAATAATATAAGACCAACATTTTTCTTCTTGAGTGTTGTTCGTTGAGAGGATTTGACAGAAGCCTTAAGTCCTTCATCCTCCTTCGCGAAGAACGCGAAGAACGCGAAGAACGCGAAGAACGTCGGCCTTCGACGAAAGGCGACGAAGAACACCGAACCCTCGGAGATCGATGACGCAATTCCATGTTCCGCAACGCCAACGATTCTCCTCCTGCGACATTCTTATGCGACGTTCCATCTTCCGCGACAAATCTTCGAACATCCGTTTGAGGTAGGAGTTTACGAATCTTTTAAATTCCTTTGTGGTTTTTATACTTGACATGGATTTAATTCGTGTAAATTAAATCCGTGTGTTTTCTTTACCCCTCGGAGATCGTCGACGCGACGCCCTTCCGCGACGACACAACACCCTTCCGCGACGCGATGATCACCTCCTACCACGACGGTCAATTCTGCAAAGAACGCTCGTTCGACGGCTTCGACGAGGTAGGGGTTTTATTTGAGAACAATATTTATTCCCATGGTTGTTCAACTAAAACAAAGAACCCGGATCAAAGTTCAATTTTAAATTTATTAAAATTGTGCCTTGTTGTTTTTCATGTGTTGAATATTTTTTATTCCCGTTTGTTATCACCTAACGCGGAGGGTGTGGACCAAACAAACACGGTCCGACAACCCTCCGTAGTTTTTCGTTGGTGTGCGGAACGACGGATGACGGAAAACGGGGCCGCAAGGGCGATTTGAGGGCCTTGCAGTGAAGATCGGATCCCGGGAGGATGACTGGCGAAGACCGCACGCAAAACAGACCATCGGAGCGCGTCCGGTGGCCCGCGAAACCTTCCGCCGGCAAAACCTGCCGCGGCTGAAGCCGCGGCGGCAAGACGGTTTCGCGGCCGCGCGGAACCGGGAGGCGGGACGCGGCTCAAGCCGCGTCCGGGAACCACAGAGTGGCCCCCACGCGGGGGCCGCGGTTCCTCCGCTCGGCCGAGCCGAGCCGGGCTGACCCACCGGGCCGGGTCGCGCCCAACCGGGTCGGTCCGGGCCCAGACCCCCTGTTTCCGGACCTTTTCGGTCTTTTGCTCATAATTTGAGCTACGGGCCTCTGAACGACGCGCCGTCAGCGGCGATGCGATCCTTGGATCGAGACAGTCGTTTCGGTATAGCACACTCAAGGTTTTGGAATACTTTGGGTTCGGCCGGGTTGGTTCGTACACGAAACCAACCGGGCCCTCGGAGCGGAAACGCTCATATCTTGAGCTTCGGACGTCCGATTGACGTGTCGTCGACTTTGTTGAATTCCTCTAAGTGAGACGAATCTTTTGGCTTACTCTGCCCGAGGTTTGGACGCAGGTGGAGTACGGTCGGGTTGGTTTTGCCTTAAAAACCAACAGGGCCCCTGGGACGAAAAAGCCAATAACTCTCAGATCGGGCGTCCGATTGACGCGCCGTCTGTGACGTTGAGTTCCTGTTGTCGATACGGAACTTTTGGATACATCAACTCTGGACTATGTGTCAGTTGATATATCAGCCTCTCGGCTCGTGGAGCGGACCCTCCCGAATGAGCTTGCTGTGTGCGGGAACCCTAGAGCTGGCTGCAACTGCTACTGTGACGGCAACGACTGTGCAGAGATCCTCAGTGGATTCGACGGTGATGACTACAGCACTCAGCGATCCTTTGTGGGTCAGTGCTACCGATCCTGTGTTGGTCCGATCCTGTGTGGGTCAGCGCTCAGCGGTCCTGTGTGGCCCAGCGCCTACAGGTCCTGTGTGGGCCCGATCCTGTGTGGGTCTTTGCGGGGGTTAGTTACCTATCGATCCTTTGTGGGTCAGATCCTTTGTGGGTCATTGTGGGGGTTAGTACCTATCGATCCTTTGTGGGTCCGACGGCTTAGAGGATCAGTGATCATCTCTATCGTCATTCGAAGAAGTATAGCCTGTGTGAGCTGAAACCCTGTTTTGCTTTCCTTTGTGGATTGTGTTGTGTTATCCTGTGTGGATTTACGTTTTGCTTTCCTTTGTGGATTGTGTTGTGCTATCCTGTGTGGATTTACGTTTTTCTTTCTTTTATGGATTGTGTTGTGCTATCCTGTGTAGATTTACGTTTTGCTTTCCTGTGTGGACTGGGTTGTACTTGACCTCAGATGTTGGAGCCGAGTGAGAATTGATGACTTAGGTATATGTATGGGCATATACCTAAGCCGTGTCGGATGTTACTTCGTGATTGTATCTTTCCTTTATGGTTTATCCTTTGTGGATTCTGAGAGACCTTCGGGGGTCTCGGGGTCCCTTTTTATTAACCAACCAACCCCATGGATTATTATTCTCGTTCTATTACCATGTCCCACCATTCATTAACTCTTCCACTTTTATTTATTATTAACAACCCATAGTTCGTTCACATTCAAACTCATCCCTACAGCCCCGCTGCCAACCACCATAACCACAATCACACCGAAACCCGTACATCATCATCCCTTTGATACCATTTATCGCAGCCCCGCTGCCTGTCACCAACATAGCATTCACACCAACCCACAACCAATCCAACCGCAGCTCCGCTGCTCACCTGATCCACAACAACCCACAAAACACCCCTTAAAATAAATAAACCCTAACCAGCACCCACATGTTTATTATTTCAGTTTGTTCAACCGAGGTGATCACACAAGGGTTCCAGGTATTTAATCATCCAACTTTACGTGATTAACCAATTTCCACATTCAATAAAATTTTCATCCATAAGAAAATCCAGAAGGGGAGGGCAACATTTAATTGCGTAAGCAAAGGCCCCCAACGACCATGATTTTCAGTAGGCAGAAACTCATTCAATTCACAACAAAATATCACAGGATATAAATAATGTAACTGCATTCACAAACTTATCATCCCCGTTATATAATCCAGTTATTATCTTTATTAAACCGGTTCAAATGCGTTTCACGTAAACAAGAGGACACCCACCCCGCATGATGCACAAATTTAGAGAGACGAAGGTAAGATCCCTACCTCAATAGGTTCTGATGTCCTTCTACGAACACGACCACCACGATTACAAGGATTCTCCCAGAACAACTGCACCCACCAAGGACGTCGCAGCACCACCGAATCAACAACACAAGAAACTCCCTCAACACAGAGATCACATACCGCAGCATGGAAAGAAAACGGGAGAAGTAGGATCGGAAAGAGAATACAAGAACAGAGGTTTAACATACCTTTTTAGAGTCGTTCGTCAAAGACTGTCATTCCCGCTAATTATCAGAAGTCTCCTCGGTTGGAAACTGCAGAGGGGAAGTCAAAGAAGAGGGAACGAAACAAGGTGTACGATGTTCTTCTCACTGACACGATCCCGTAGTCACTGACGAATCGATGATCGGTGTCCGGATGAAGAAGTTAAGAGGAAGGCTTCTAGGTCATTCGGGAGCGTCGTCGTGCAGATAAGAAGAGAGGTCCGTAAATAACACGCGACCCTCTCTTATATAGGCAACGAAAAGGTAAAACGGTATGCAACGTGTATTAATGAATACACGACGTGACCGTACAACTGTCACGTTGTTTGACTAGTCAACACACGATACGTCACGCGGTTTCCATGCGTTTAATGATAATAATAACTTCAATTAATAATAGGTGTTTTATTGACCCGAGACATGAGTCATAATTTAATATGCAACATTAGACTTGAATTGATCGTATTAATGACAGGATCACATCGCCACTGACGAGAAGTCAATCGGACGTCGCACACAAGAGTTATGGCGGGTCGAAGAGTTAATAATAACATTAAATCTATTAATTCACGAGCGTTTCGGGTACCCGATCCGAAAACCAGAAAAAGACATCCAATATTGGACTCATAATTTCCGTCTCGTAGTCATGGTCGCACTGCCGCTTACGGTTCGTAAAACCGAGGTCGTACAAAAAAGTTGCGGACAAATAGGTGTTTTATCATCAAAATTAATAACAACAATATTTTATTATTATTATTAATCAATTATTTATTTATTTTTCATAACTCCCAAAGCAATCATGATTTGGAGTCTTCTTGGGCGCTAGAATTAAACACCAATTCCTCCTTTTTCATTTATTTGTCTTTTAATTTTATTTCTCTTATTCTTTTTTTTTGTTTCTCTCTCCAATCTCCTTTCTTCTCCAAGTTCCATCACGCCCCAAACAAAAGTGGCGTCTCCTTTGCTTTGATTCCATTAATTCCATTTTTTTAGGGTTTTTATTATTATTTTCGTTATTATTCCATCACTTTGTAATCTCTCTCCAATCTCACTTCAATGTCATTATTAATAAAATTAATATTAATAACACTCATCATTAATGTTCTAATTTAATCCCATTAAATTAGATTGCCATAATTATTCTCATATTAAACAAAAACCATTCCATGCGACTCAAAACCATTTCATTTAATTGAATTAAATGAGAAAACAAAATTAATATAACTTACACATTCAACCCCTTTTTAATACATTTAATTTCATTAACCTCTCGCACATAGTTTTACGCCATCATTGTTATTTATTGTTTTTCAATAATAATAACAATTCATCAACTTATTTTATTAACTCATCACCGTTATTATTTTTAATAATGATAACATTTACGCTCATCGCATTGACCACGTTAAACCACCACGTTGGATATCTGAATCTTACCATGCCACGTCAATGTCGCATAACATCCGTCAATTTAATTATTTAATTCTATTTATTTTTATTTCACACTGATTAAATTGAAACCACTTTTATTAAATTAAAACCATTCAATTTAATAAACCCAACATATTTTTATGCCACCATTATTATTATTATTTAACATAATAATAATAACGAACTCACCTTTAATTTTATTAACGCATCACCATGCTTCCGTTGTGCATCTTCATTTATTTGTTTGCAATAAATACCATGACTCATTTCATTAATTTCTCATTATTATTAATATTATGAATAATATTAATAACACAACACCCATTATTATTATTCAAAATTAAATTTCAACAATTACTCAATTAATAATAAACCGCATGTTTCATTTATCAACCTCTAATGGGTCACACACCTTCCCACTTCACATCATTAATAATAATAACACCCATTAAATCATTTTATCGTAATTATTCTCTTTTTAGTTTAATTAATCACACAATTTATGTCATCATCATTATTATTTAACATATTTTTACGTTATCATCAGTATTAAAAATTATCATTATAACGCGCGTCGTGTTGACCACATCGATTTCAACAAAGGAATGGACCGGAGGGGTCCGGGCCATTACACAACGGTTCAATGAATTCTTGGAGGTGGAGAAGACTAAGTTGAGGCTAAGCAACATGAGGCAGAGGCAGAGGCAAAGGAAGCGAGGAGTGGCTGAGGGTAGGGTTTCGGGGAAGCAGACGAATGAAATTGGAGAGGTTCGGCAGGTGTGGAGAGACAGTCTGTGACGGAGAGACAGCGAACAGGAAGACAACAATGATTGACATGGATTTATTCGAACGGGTTGTTGGGGGAATCGTAAAGAGGAAATGAAAATGTAATGAGGGAATGAAAATCGTGAGAGGAAACCCTAGATGAGGGAGGGAAATTGCGATGGGGGGAAGAAGGTGTAGGCGTTGAAGCCGGAGAACATAGAATGGAGAATCAATAGAAACCTGGATTGGGGAGACCGAATAAGTTGAAGTCAGTGGATGGCGAGGAAGGTACAAGGGAGGAGTAATGGAAAACGGAAACGGGGAGAGGGAAAACGCGATGAGGAGGCCGAGCGGGAGTGGGAGCGGGAGGGAGAGAAAGGTAGAGAAAGGGAGAATAGTCTGGACGTGGAGGCATGGAGG
The DNA here is from genome assembly GCA_963277665.1 of Viscum album. Lineage (NCBI taxonomy): Eukaryota > Viridiplantae > Streptophyta > Magnoliopsida > Santalales > Viscaceae > Viscum > Viscum album. The sequence goes on along the minus strand of OY728166.1, from coordinate 902,702,739 downwards.
ATTGACATGTATGGAAAATAGGATGTGGAGGAACCTAAAATTGACACGTGGCATTGGAGAAAACCTAGGATTAGTATATTTAGTAGATCCCTTATAAGAGAAGATTTGGATTTTGATAATGTAAGAAGAATTAAACCGGTTCAAGAGGAACAAGGTGTGAGGAGTATTTAATTGAACCTATGACTATCATATTATAGGAATGAAATGGTGCTTAATTAATAAAAATGATAACTATGGTATGATCACTAGGTATAAGGCTAGATTATTAGTCAAAGCATTTTCAAAGTTTGATTCAATCCGTACAGTATGTCACTTATGGTGAACAGAATATTTGATGCCATACATCATTTCCAACAGCTCCGCTTCATAGGTAGTCCCTATCCCACTATAGTGTTGAAAAAAAACCTTTGGCAAACCCACGAGCAGTTCGAAAAATTCCCCCACATCCCGATGGGCCAGGCGCCTCCGCCGCTGCACCATCGACATTAGCCTTGATCCACTCTCCAATGGGTGGTATCCATCTCATGAACTTCAAGACAAGGGGCTGCTTTGGTTTGCCTGCAACGCCGAGTCGTCAGAGGGTGTGTAGGTCAGCGACGTCATTATGCATTGCTCCCATCTGCAGCTTGGTCGTAGCGTGTACATCTCTGTACATCATCATGAGAGCAGCGTGAGAGGTATTTTTTTGGGGCTTCTAATCATTAACTTGTAATTCACCTTGGAGTTAAATTGACTATTGTCACTAGGCTTCCATACTAAAGAATCGACATCCATGAAGACGGTGCATTGCACCTCCAAAATCACCTGTGGTGAGACGAAGTCAAGTGTGCGATACTGTGTAATGAAATCGGAAATTGTCATTTGCATGCATTCTGAAGGAACGTTCAGCCTGCTTTGAAGAGACTGTTCAAGCCAATTTATGTTCCAGAAATTGAGTTCAAAGTGCCTGCTTACTAGCCATTTGGAATTCTTCATAATTTCCTTATAAGAGAACTTAAGATAAGGCCACACCGACGATTTGAGGTAATGTCGAAAACCATCCATTAACATGCATTTGAACTTACTAACAAGAAAACAACAGGAGGGGTCACAATTAGAGAGTATATTCCATCTGAACTTGGAAATTAGCCCATCATTGAAAATTTTCAGATCTTTGATTCCAAGTCCCCCCATCTCAACAGGATTGATACAATCCTTCCAAACAACAGTAATCAATTTCCTCTCATGCACGGAGCCAGTCCGTATAATGTTCCTTATCAGGCTTTGTAACTCCTTTAGGAGTCCAATAGGCCACCTGTAGAGAACAAAGTAATAAACGAACTTTGACGTGATGACTGAATTCACAAGACAAACGCGTCTTGCACGAGACACGGCTTTTCATTTCCATTTGTCCAACTGATTAATGATCCCAATGCAGATTCCTCTTAGAAATTGACTCTTGAACTTGCCCAAGAAAAGTGGAACACCCAGGTAGTTGAATGAAAAATAACCCCTTTGCACTCCTAGCTTCCTTGCAACTCTGTCTGCTTTCCCACAGTTGGGTCTTCACCAAAGACAATAAAAGACTTACCCAGCGGATTGCTTGTCCCGCAACTTCTTCGTAATGCTTAAAATTTTTCGGAATACAAGAAATTGTTCCTCTTGATGCTTGACCTAAAAGAAGTATATCATCAGCATACAACAAGTGCTAAGGAGAAAAAAATTCCTCCCATCTTTGATTTATTTAAAGAGGCCAACTTGTGTGAGATCATTGATGCATTTTCTCAAGTAATCCCCAGTAATAGAAAAGACAATCCCTAAGAGTGGATCACCTTGTCGTACACCCCTAGTGCATTGGAAATATCCTCTCAGGGTTCCATTAATAAGGATGGATAGTCGTGCTGAGGATAGAATACCTCTAATCAATCCCATAAAGGTGCTTGAGAATCCATACTTGTTCAAAATTTCAAGCAGAACGCTCCATTTGAGAGTGTCAAATGCTTTAGAGATATCAATCTTGAGGGAAAAATTCCCGTCCTTATTCTTATTTCTCAAAATATTAATACTCTCTGAGGATGTAAACAAACAGTTCTAAATACACCTTCCTATAATGAAACCATATCGATTCGGTGTGATATAATCTTTGACAACCTCCCCAAGCCTAGACATGAGAATCCTGCTAATAATTTTAGGAATGTTGTTACCAAGAGACACAGGCCTAAAATCATTGATTTCAACTGCATTTGCCTTCTTTGGGAGTAGGGAAATGAAGCTGGAGTTAATTCCATAGGGTAAGAAAGAATGCAAAAAAAAAAGTACATAACTGCATTAATCAAGTCCACCTGGATGATATCCCAGTAAATCATAAAAAATTTGTTTGAGAATCCATCAGTCCCGTCTGCACTATCCATGTTAAGGGAAAAGAGATTTTTCCTGATTTCGTCCCTATCTGGCATCCTTACATGCTCCTGGTTTCGCCTATCATCAATATAAGAAAAAGAGTGATGAATCATCTTGGAAGTATTTTCCAAACAATCATCAGTATAGAGGCTGCTAAAATGATCAAAAACTGCCTTGGAGATTTCATTTTCACAAGTATAGAGCTGCCCATTTATTCGAATGGCATGGTTCCCTGCCTTGGCTCTCTTCTCCCTGTGGATTCTATGAAAGAACTTGGAGTTCCAATCACCTTCCTTCAGCCATTTTACATTGAGGTGGCTCATGTCCAACCTTTCTTTCATGGTTAGAATATCATCAAGCTTCATATGGGCTTGTATTTTTTCCCTGGATGGGGAATCGTAATTCTGTCCAGTGTTTTGTATACTTTCTAGGTGGTGCTCAGGAAGCTGAATCTCCAGATCCAGCTTAGAAAAGGTGGTTTTTCTCCATTCCCTTAAGAGCCTTTTAGTGTGTTTGAGCTTCTCCATAATTATTTGAAGAGGACTTCCATTTGGTGTGAACTTCCAAGCTTCGATAACAATTTCCCTGCATCCGGGGATAGTAACCCGTCCATTGTTAAAATGAAAGGGGAGCGGTGCTGACCTTGTCATGGTATGCATCTCTACAATGAGAGGATTGTGATCAGTATGATGTTTGGGGAGTGTGTATCTGTATATCCCCGTACTAATGCTTCTGTCCTCCATTTTCACAAATCATCTATCAATTTTGCTGTCTTGTCGCCCACTCTAAGTAAACCTGCTCAATGTAAAATCTGCTCCAGAAATTGGAACCTCAGTAAGGCTACACTGATCAAGACATTGCTAGAATCCATTTGTTGCTATCCTGTTAAAGTTGGACCCAGTCTTTTCATCAGGTGAGAGAACCGTGTTAAAGTCACCCATCACAACCCACTTTTGGACTGCATTCCCAGATATTTCCCCTAGTTCCCTCCACAACTCCCTCCTCCAAACATAGGAGGTTGAGGCATACACAAAGGTGACCTGCCACATATGTCCTGAGATGCAGAAACTAGCAGTGATGCTCTGCTCTCCCTGCCTACATGAGCCTAAATGGATGCTCTCATGCCTGAGCATCCATAAACGATCCATGTCACTATTGTGAGAGTTCTGAGAAACAAAGTGATATCCCAGAGCAGGCCATTTGAAGTGCTTCCAACTGTCAAATGTCATTTTTGGTTCAGCAATCCCAATGATCATTTGTTTATTGGACATTAGAAAATGCCTAAGAGCTCTGGCCGTTAGGGGATTTCCTAGCCCTTGGAAATTCCAATAAAATGTATTTATTTTTTAGGGTCCCACCCCCTGGTCATTGTTCCTTCATTTTGTGCCACTTGTTCATGGCCTTGCATTTCCTTTTTCCGTCCTCGTTTCTTCCCATCTTGGGGATCAACACCTTCAATTATAATCTGATCATCCCATGTGGCTCCCTTGCTACCTTGCATAAGGGGCTGGGTGTCCTCATCATCTTCCCAAATTTTACCACTCAAAGGGGTGAACGTGTTCTTAGATTGAAAAGATTCAGACGTTTCTTTGAAATTGTGTTTCCAAATATTAAAACGCTGTTTTCGGCTTTGCCATGCAAAATTAGTATTGTTTTCCCTTTTATTATTATTATGCATATTGGGCTGCTTGTTTGTTGGGCTTATGGACCGTGACCTGTTTGTTTCGCTGGGCTGGTTCTGTGTTGTGACTCGCTTGTTGTTCGGCCTTCCTTCCACCGTGGCGATCCTGTTGTTTCGCCTCTTTTCTGACCGTTGATAAATTCCGATCATACGGCGCTGGTTCTGCCGTTTTTGTTTCTTCGGTGATCCTATCCGCGCCGCCCGTTCGTTCGTAGCCGTCCACGTGTGCCAGTTTGTTTGGGATTTGTTTGAGCCGCTGAGCTTCGATATCCTTCTGACCGTCTGGTGTGTGCCGCGTGGCCCTCGTCTGTTGCACCTGTCAGGGCATCGCTTCGTCTCTGCTGCTCCATAATATTGAGTAGCCACTGTTTTTGAAAGTGGTTTGTCGTCTTGTTTTTTCGATGCCGAGAGCTCTCTGAGAAGGAGAACCGCTGTTGATTCTGTGACCCGTCGCCTGTACGCCGCCATCTCGACGCCGTTCCGGTGATTCCCGGTGGAGAACTCTCTCGCGAGTTCTGTGGAGATTGCTATGGAGATCAGTACTTCAACCTCGACACAGATCCATGGCCTTCGGTGCTTCTTTGTTGTGAGCTCGTTCTTTTCCTTGTTGAGATCTTTGCGTTGTATGTTCTGGTTTCTTTTGTTGAACTTGTTCTTGAGTTGGGGTTGCGTGCGTGAGTCCGTCCAGTTCGGAAGAGAACTATACTAGCTCCGAGCCAGATTTCACCACTGGCTCTTGGGGTGCAGAGGTCTTCATTCTAAGATAGCTTTCGTGGTCCGCGTGCATGGTTTTTTTTCTTTGTTGCTCTCTGATTGTATGCTCTGTTTCTGTTTCGTTTTGCATAATAATAAAGGATTGTGGTGGTGTTCTTGCCGTGGAGTAGGACCAAGTGGTCCGAACCACGTAAATCTCGTTGTTCATTTTTTTTTCTGCAAGTTTATTTTCTGTTCTTGCGACTCTGTAAATCGAAACGTCTTATTTCTGTTACTGTTTTGTTCGTTAATAATTTGTTAAACGAACTGGTTCCACAACAGTTTCCGTTGTAATAATCCTCCTTCTAGCCATTTTGGAACTGGGAACCTGTGTAAAGGATTCTGCTCTGTGACACAGCAGTGGGACCAGAATATAAAGCTGCCTCCCATCAAGTGGTGATAGTCTTGGACCCCCCTCTAGCTTGGTTGTTATTTTGGAGTCATTACAGACGTGCGCCTGCTGGGCCTCCTCCATAACTGTCGCCGTATGAGCTGAAAGCTTCCCCGCACAGGGAGGAAGAAACTGATGGCACTCCCCAGCAGCCGGCGCCTCAAGCAGAGCCACCTGTCCCTCCTCATGGGCAGTGGATTTCTGATCACCTATGCGAGGTGAAGACACCTGTTGGCGCTCCTCATCAGCAGCTACCAAAACCTCCATTGATGGTGTTGTTTGTGCAGAGTTGGGTGTGGCCTCCAGATTAATATCCTATGCATTCTGCACCTCCTTAGAATCTTTGTATTCATCATGGTGACCATGAGAGACACCCTCATTTGAGTTTCCAGTATCACGGGTAATCCGGATGTCGTCAGAGTTAATCCGGATGTCTAGCATAGTCCTTACTCCTCAAGTCAGGGTCTGGAAGATCCTTTCCCTTCCTCCTGCAACATGTGTGAATATCATGTCCCTTCATGCAGAAAAACAGGCACTCCTTGTCCCTATTACAGTCTGTAGATAGATGACCAAAAAACATACATTTTGTGGGGGCCACTCCCAATCAAGGGAGAAATCAGCGGAACCCATTTTTGCTGTGGGTCTTCCATGGTGGGCGGCGGCCAGCGTTGATGCAGCCAGCGGAGGGTTTTTCGTCAAGGGTGGATGAACAACCCCAACCAACCCTTGAAGGGTTGGTTTGCTCCATCTTTAAAACGGGATTCTAAATCCCATGATTTGTAATCTGTACTGCTGGGTATCCTCCGACGTTTTGAACCGGAGAGAAATGAAATAGCGAAGCAGCCTCCTTCTCCCGTGGATGTAGGTCATACGACCGAACCACGTTAAAATTCCGGTGTTGTTCCGTTTTGCTTCCGGTTTTGTGTGTTTAAGGTACCACGCACCTCCGCTGCGCCCCAACAAGTGGTATCAGAGGTGAGTCGGAGCGAAAGGAGGTGAACCGACGGGACGGCGTCAAATTTTCCGGTGGCCGGAAAATTGAAAGTGGTCAGAAAATTTTTCCGAGGGCAGATTCGGGAAGAGGACGGCGAGACGATTCCAACGGCGCAAACAGCGAGGAAAACGGAGTTGGAAAGAAGGAGATATAGCCGGTCAAAGTTTGGTCAAACCCGCGGGTGAACAGTAACCCCGTGCTGGAGAAGAAGGCACTGTTCACGCTGCCGGCGAAAATTCCGGCGAGTTTCCGGCAAGAGCTCCGGCGTGCCACGTCAGCGCCACGTCAGCGAGCGATCTGGACCGTTGAACGTGTTTTGACCATATCTCGGTCAATTGGTGTCCGATTTCAGCGATCCAGGAGTCGATTCTGACTATTTCGACCGTTCCGGACACATCCGTACGGTTAGTTTTTGAAAATTCACACTCTTTCAGGTGGTGATTAAAGGGTGCGACATCGACGGTGGTGATCACGTTTTGCGACGACGACGATGGCTGGTGGCGGAGCACTACCAAAATTTGACATCGAGAAGTTCGATGGTCGAAACAATTTCGGCTTGTGGCAGAGCACGGTGAAGGATCTTTTGGTGCAGCAGGGCCTGATCAGACCGTTGATCGGAGAAAAGCCCGAGACAACCAGTGCCAATGATTGGGAAGAGCTCGAGATGCGGGTCGTCAGCACAATTCGACTGTGTTTGGCGAATGAGGTAAAGTACTCGGTGTTGGATGAGACATCACCGAAAGAGATTTGTGTGCATGATGTGTAGGTGACTTGTGTAATTTGTAATCCTCCGTCGAGTTGGATACGGAGAGAGTGAATAGAGAAACCGGCCCCTCTTCTCCGTGGATGTAGGCAGATCTGCCGAAGACTCACGACGCATTCAGATGATCAGCGTGGGAGGAGCCGACATCGACAGTCAGGAGGTAAAGAATGGCGGCCAAAATCCCGGGGACGTGATCCGAGCGAAATCACGTGTTTCTGGTGCGAGAAGAAGGGTCACTATAAAAGTGATTGTGGAGAGCGCAAACGGTACGTTGCTGGGAAGAAGAAAGTTGAAGAGGAGGATGTGAACATCACAGGATTATCAGCAGATGATGAAATCTGCGTGACAACGGGAAGCATGCACTCAGATGAGAGAGTTAAACGGGAAGAAGTGCAGTGTCATTACTGCAAAAGATACGGGCACATGAAGCGGGAATGTCGTTTTCTGAGAAGGAAGAACGAGCGGGCTCAAAATCCAAAAGAAGACGGATGGGTTCTGGATTCGGGGAGCTCGGCACACATATGTACGACGAGAGGTACATTTGATACTTTTCAGCAGGTGCGAGACTCGGTGAGACTTGGTGATGGGTCAACATGTGAGGTTTGAGGAGTCGGGACGGTGAAATTGAAGACACCCGGTGGAGCAGTTCGTAAACTGGCTGACGTGAAATTTGTTCCGAGGATGAGGCGGAACTTGATATCATTAAGTAGGCTCGATGCGAGAGGGTTCAAGATTTCCATAGCAGGTGGAGCGTTGGAAGTCTCAAATGGGGATGCAATGATGTTTACTGGGAAAGTGTCCCAAGGGTTGTATCATTTGACGGAGACCGTAGTCAGCCCGAGATCGAGTGAAGAAAGTGGAAGTGTCACGTCATCTGGCGTGAAGAAGCGTGTTCGATTTGCTGATGAAGTTTTCAATGCCTGCAAAGAGACTGCAGATGAAGCTTCTACCCCAAATTGGTCGCGAGGGGGAGATTTGTGGGGGCCACTCCCAATCAAGGGAGAAATCAGTGGAACCCATTTGGTCGGCAACTACTTTGCTGTGGGTCTTCCATGGTGGGCGGCGGCCAGCGTTGATGCAGCCAGCGGAGGGTTTTTCGTCAAGGGTGGATGAACAACCCCAACCAACCCTTGAAGGGTTGGTTTGCTCCATCTTTAAAACGGGATTCTAAATCCCATGATTTGTAATCTGTACTGCTGGGTATCCTCCGACGTTTTGAACCGGAGAGAAATGAAATAGTGAAGCAGCCTCCTTCTCCCGTGGATGTAGGTCATACGACCGAACCACGTTAAAATTCCGGTGTTGCTCCGTTTTGCTTCCGGTTTTGTGTGTTTAAGGTACCACGCACCTCCGCTGCGCCCCAACACATTTCATACAAAATTTTGGTTTCCTTTCATACTGTATGAATAGGTTTAAGTTTTCATCCCTCGTGGTTATGACCACTTCGTCCACAAGCGTACTAGCCATGTCTACCTCAACAAGGATCCTTGCATAATGCCTGTATCTTGGATTGTCAGTCTGCCGATCCATCCAGATTGTATTTCCTACCGCCGAAGCAATTTCCCATAGAATACGTGGGTGCTAGTAAAGCCAGTTTAATTTTCAAATTATAATCCACACTTGCGCATGGGTTCTCCTCAATGTTTCTCGGTCGAAATAACAATCCCACTCTTGAATTCTATGAAACCCGTGCCTCAATGACAGAGACCCATGTCTCCAAGCACGTCTCTTAATTTCATCGTAGGGAAATACCACATGGTAGCATCCCCGTCCCATTGCAGTCATTTTCCACTCCTCAAAACCGTAAATCTCTGTAATTCTATGGATGAGGTCATGGAATCTCCAAGCCTTTCCCCTTAAAAAATATACATACTAGAATTACTAAAAAGTTTTGGACTTAAAAGTTGTGAAGTGCATGAAACTCCTACGAGTTATAATGAAAAATTGACTTTGATAATACTGAGAAACTAGTTGAAAACAAGCTATATAGAGAAATAATTGTGAGTTAACTCTATTTGACTGCTAGTCGAACAAAAAAGAAGTTGTATGTTTATGTACTAGATTTCAAGAAAATACTATGGAATCTCCTTTTAAAGATGCCATAAGAATTTTAAGGTATTTAAGTGGAACCATTTCAATTTCATTAATTTTTTTTAAAAATATGATTTTAATATCAATTCATATTATGATGGTGAATTTTTTTATTGTAAAGTATATAGGAAGAGCACTTCAGGAACCTACAATTTTCTATGTAAATACCGGGTATCCTAGTATAGTAAGAAACAACACTCTTGCATTATCTACTGCAAAAGTATAATATATAGTTGTAGGTTGTTATTGTGCACGATTGTCTTGGATGAAACAAACCGTGATTGATTTTGGAATCAATTATAATCAAGTATCAATCAAATCTGATAACACTGTTTCTATCAACATTTCATGGAATCTGATAAATCATTCAATAATGAAGTATATTGGATTAATTTATCATTTATTAAGAGATCACACTCAAAAAGGTGATATTACTCTTGAGTTTTACTTTATTTAGAATAGGTTAGAAGATATTTTTACTAATACCCTTAAATGCAATTATTTTTATTTTATTAAAATAAAATTGATATTAATCAATTAAAAAGAGGTATTCGCTTTAATAAAAAATAAAAAATAATAATAATTTAGTATATTTTATTATTTAAACCCTGATGTTTTTGTAGAAATTAATTACCTTTTTCTGTTTCTATTTCTATTTGATTTTATTTATTTATATCTAATATAAGATAGAATAGACCTATATCTAAATTGGATACATGCCAAATCTGGTCTATAACAAAAAAAATCTCAATCGGCCCTCATTCTTCTCTCTCTTTTCCTATGTCCATTCTCTCAAAAGTAAAACTATCACTCTTTTCCCTCCTTCTAGCTTGATTCCCTATAATCCTTCTACTGACCCTCTACTGTGGGAAATTCCAAGCATATAGATGATGGAATCTCCATTTGTTCCAAGTAAGTGAAATTTGGTGGTGCACTATGTAGGGTTCTCATTGAGAAAACCAATGATATGTTATGGCTAAGTGGAATGAGATATCTCTAATGAAAGTGTTTTAGATTCAAGGTTTGGAGTTTTTGTTCATTGAAATGGAATCAGGATTTCTCTTTGAGAAATAAGTGAACAAGTTTATGAGGAATTTAAAGTTCCATTTTCATGAAACATTGGATATCATTTCATCAAATGTCATTGGGAAAATAGTTTTAGTTTCATTGGTGGAATTGTCAAAAATATTTCATTTCCCCTATGAGGGGAGTTCACATTTAGTTATACATCAGTTGGTATGAGTGTTGTAGGACCGAACAAGGTCTTTATGTTCTTGTTCAGAACCTATTATTTTACGAAGAAATCTAACAAGGACATAAATCATGAATGGAATGTCCAATGTATATTTTTTCAAACATGTATTTCCCAGAGAGTGGGAGAAATGGACAAGGTTTTATTTCAGGTCATGTTCCTCTTTTATGTATTGATTAACACTGTCAATTTTAATCTTCCATGATATATGATGTGGTTTATGCATCACTTATATAAAATAAATGGAAATATGAATTATTATCCTTATGTTAGGCTCATCTTCCTAGTTTTAACAAAAAATGAAGTGGGTCTCAATGAGGGAGGGGATGTGAAATTCCATAAGTGTAATAATTTTTTTTTCTATTATTTTAAAGATAATTAGAAAAAATTGGGAAACTAATTCAAGTTTTTTGAATCTCGTTGGATAGATTAGTGTTTCTCATGGATAATTCATCCCAAATATCACCAGTTAGGGACGCATCACCTATGGGTATAGTGCCTACATGGTAGGTTCAATAGTTGCTGATTTCCAATTTAGAGCCTCGGTTTCTAGAAGCAAGACTTTATATTGAAGTTGCAGTAAAAAAAAGAGTAGTGGATGTCATTGAGGAAGTTTCTGAGATAGATGATGAAAATTAAGGGAGAATAAAAGATGAAGTTGAGAAACATATGGTTGATCCAATTATTCTTAGATCACCTACTAATAGATATGTATATAAAAATCTTATTATGAAGTGTGATGATCTTTCTTACACTCGAACACATATTCCGACACCACTTATTTTTCATGAGGATTCACCTTCTTTAAGTAAAATTTCATATAGTTATGATATTACAACATTTTTCTTTTAAATGATGACTGAGTTTGATAATATTAGAGGTGATTATAATGATTTAAATATGGATTTGAATCCTTGAAAGGATGAGACAAGACATCTCAATGAGATATTTGTTTCAAAAGCATACTTTTACAAGATATTTGGGATGATAAAAACCCAAATAGACCTGATTAAGAATATACAGTTTGTCCCATAAGTGCATCATGATTTTTATGATGTAAGTGAAGATGATATTCAAGAGATGAAATCTCATGTTAGTGTTTCCAAAGATTCACATGCTACCAAATCCGAGATCAATGAGCTTGGAGTTCTTGATTCAAATCAAAGATACATAGTCTAAAATTTTCCAATGGTTAAATATGACTTGTCTAAAGAAGCACTTGAATATATGAAATCCTTAATGATAGAAATAAAGGAATTATTTTATACCTTGAAGAGTGTTTTGGTATGTCGATTTGAATTTCTTAAGAGTTTTCAACTAACTACGACAACTTCTTCTTCTATACATTCAGTGGTTTTGGAATTTCGGAATGAGGTTGATCTAATGATTTCTTTGTTGAATTATATATCTTCCAAGATCCATACACTTTTGTGTGATATGATCACACTAGTGATAATTATAGAGTTCAATAGATATATTTTCCAAGAATCCATTAGAATTATTGGTAATAGAACTGACATGTCATTGAATGACTTGGTGATATTTCTTGAAGAATATGGTGGAAAGATGAAAGATTTCATTGAAGTTTCTCAAGATTTTTAAGACATGATTTTTAGGTCACTTGGTCTAGTAATAAGAAATCATCATTGAATAATAGCCTTACTAGTAATGTTCTTTGTTTAACTCTAATTGATGTACTTAGAAAATGATTTTAGTTCCTCATAGTTTATGGGAATTTCAAAAGTTCTAGTTGTTGCTATAAGGAAAGATATTATTGTTTACATGACTCATATAATTATCCCTTCTATGTAACCATTATATATTCCTTCCCCTACTATTTTCACTTCTAGATCTCCAGTATCTCGTGCTCCAACAAGTGAATTTTAAGGAGTTCAAGTATTAATAGTTAAACTAGTAAATGTTTAAAAAAAGATGTAATCAATGAATGGTATATTGAATAGTGTTCAAATACCCATTAACCAAACTCTATAGAAGTTGGTTTTTGAGATTCAACATTCTTTGTATTATTCTAAGAAAGTTAACTCATCCAGTGTTTCTTAGAGTTTCTCAGCTTTTCTACTCGACTCCTTATGATAAATTCTAAAAAATGGATTTTCAATGTTTATTGAGATTCATAGATATAAAAATATTTTTATTTTCATGTTTTGAGAGATATATATTATAAATAGAATTGACATGTGTGCATATGTTTTTTTCTCAAAGAAAGAAGGTATCTTATAACAAATCCAATACACACCTTTAGAAGTACTAGCAAATGATTTAACATTAATTTTGTGGCATCCAAGTTCTATCAAAAAGTGCAATCTATGGTTGATAATTTTCTTTCTAATGAATGGTCATGTTTTGGTGATACTTCTTCAGAGACTCAAATAAGTTTATCTTTGTGTTGACCACACCTGTTTTGATAACCCCAATTATGCTTTCACATACTTTAATAATCCCAAATAATTTTTATCTACATATTAATTCTTTTAATCCGTGACATTCTATTTGATAATAATATTAAAATAATCTTTGAAATATGTTAATCGATGTTTATCTATGTTTATATGACTTTTTAAATAATTCTAACTCAATCAGATATGTTTTGCATAAATCATATAAGTGTTAAGTCACTGATATGCTTATAGCTACTGATACAGATCTACCGGTACTTAGTCTACCGATAGACATAGTCATCGATAAGCAAAGGTCACCGATACACAGAGCTATCGGTATGTATAAGTCCACCGGTAAGCACAGGCCACCGATAGATCAAGTTCACCGATACAGAGAGATACTGATAGGATCTGAGCTACCGATAGAACAAGTCTATCGGTATGCATAAGTCTACCGATATACACTTCACTGGTACAGAACGGAGCTACCAGTATGCACAAGCTACCGATACAAAGTTCACCAATACAAACAGTCACCGATACACCAAGCTACCGATACAAGCGAGTTACTGCTAGAACAAACAAGCTACCGATAGAAGGAGTCACCAGTATATAGAGATACTGATACACAGAGTAACAGCTACCGATACAAGGAGCTACCAGTACATGGACAAAGAGCTACCGATAGGCACTCACTGCTATACAAATTCCACCATTATACATCTACCGACAGAAGGCTACTGATAGACCATCCACTCAAACTCTATACTCTCAATATTATTTATTTATTATGAAACAGTAATATTTGATGATTTTAATGCAATTAAAGTTATTTAATGATAGTTGTTGGCATGTCAGGGAACCATACCTCATACCTGTAAAAAGGTAATCAGTTCCTTTTACCAGAGTTGAAAGCTATAAAAGGAAGGAAAAAGGCAAGGCAGAAAGCAACTAAGAAGGCACGTGAAGTGTGGGGAAAATCAAGGGATGAATACCATTGGAAAGTGGTGAATTCACATAGAAAAGAAAGGCTACACTCATACTGGAATAATACTAGACATACATGAAGCCATTCATTCTAGAGAAGAACACAAGCTGCACCTTAGTCAAGGGGTTAAGAACTACAACGAGCTCTTCATGCACTCAAGCTGATCAAACTGAACTTGAAGAAAACGACCCTCTGTTTTTCAGAAAAAAAATTAGAGAAGGACTCAGAGCTTCATTTACATCAATCCAAGGAGTCCAGAGCCTCAATCACAACACACAGAGCACTCTAAACTCATCTCTATCTATCTAGCTCTACTGTGTTTCATTCATTTACTTTTTCAGCAGTGTGTGTTGTATTTACACACTGACTTCTGGACTAAACTAGAGGATACTAAATCATCACTCCAAACTTCTTACACATTACTATATCCCACTGTGAATTGTGGAAGAGGTTAAGTAAGACCTGGACAGCCTGTGTGTTGTTGTTTTGTTTTCCCATGAAGAACTGTGGTAGAGGTCTTAGTACCTAGACAGTCTTTACACTGTTGTTTACCCCGATCCAGGGTGTGGATCAAATTTATATAAATTGTTTGAGAGGACTAAGTCTCAACTTAAGACTAAACCTCTTGGTTATATCTCTTGTGCATCTTAGTTTAAATCTAAAGTATATTATATATATTTTCTATTCCACTGCTAATTACTTTGAAATATAATTTGTTTTAAAGTTACTTTGATAGTTAAATTAGCAAGAGTTTATACTTATTTTGAACTAGTAAGTTAGTTTCAAAAGTTAATTTAATCTTCTGATTAAAATAACTGAGACCTAATCAATCTTTGAGAAACAAATTGAACTTTTACAATCTGTATAAATTCACTATAGTTTAACTAGTTTTTAAATTGGGGGATTCAAAGAGAAATATTTTTAACAGAAATTTTAATTGGAACTCAATTCACCCCCCTCTTGAGTATCCACTCCGACCAACATTTTGTATCAGAGGTTTAAATATATTATTAAAGGTTTTCGAAATACTCTGTTTTTTCAACTGTGATTTTAGTTGTATCTTAAAGATCTTAAATTTATGTTAGTTCTAAATTTTATATCTTTAAATATTTTTGCTAAAATCTAGCTATGGATAATAGATTAGAAGGTGCTTCTACCAACAGGTTACCCTTCTTTAATGGTACAAATTATGCCCAGTGGAAGCTTAAAATGAAAATTCATTTAGAGAGTATGGGATTTGATATCTGGACTGCTATAGAAACTCAATATAAGAATCCAGACACTGAGAGAACTACTTGTGATGAAGCTACTAAGACTGCCTACAATAATAATTATAAAGCAATGAATGCCTTGTATTGTGTTTTTGGAGATAGAGAATTTAGTCGCATATCTTCTTGTAAAACTGCTTATGAAATTTGGGACACTTTGGCTATTTACCATGAGGGAACAACCAATGTCAAAGAAATGAGATTTAATACATATACTATCAAATATGATAATTTTAAAATGAAGCATAATGAGCCTATTTCTGACATGTGTCTCAGGTTCAATGAGATTGTCAACACTATGAGCTCTCTTGGTAAAGTTGTTCCTACAAAAGAACAGATCATGAGAATATTAAGATGCTTACTAGAAAGATGGAGAGGCACATCTGTTTCAATTAGATAATCCTATGATATTGGTACTTTTCCTGTTAAAGAATTAATTGGTAAGCTAATGATGTATGAGTACGAAATCAAAGTAAACAAGGAAGAAGATGATGAACCGAAAAGGAAGTCAGTGGATTTTAAGTCTACTACCTCAAAGAGAAAGGATAAGGATAAGGTTCACATACCTACTGAAAGCTCAACAAGTGAAAGTTCAGACTCTGATAGTGATGCTGAAATGGATCAGATAGCCAGAAGATTTAAGAAGTTCTACAGAAAGAAGAAATTCTTCATAAAATCAAACTACAAAGGTAAATCTGACAACAAAGGTCATTGGAAAAAGGACTGGAAGAAGCCTGATAAAAGTGATGAAATTGTCTGCTATGAATGAAAAAGGAAAGGACATGTAAAGGAAGACTTTCCAAAATTGAAGTTCAAAAAGAAATATGACTACAAGGAAAATAAGTACAAGAAAGATATGAAAGCTACCTGGAGTGCTTCAGAAGACAGCACAAGTGAATCTGATGTTTCTGACTCTGAAAAGAATCGTGCTAACATGTGTTTTATGACAAAAACATATGAGGTAACACTGGACACTCCTGCTTTAAATTCATTTTATTCTAGAGTTTATTCTGATTCTGAATATGAAAATATGTCTAGTGAAGAGTTATTTGAATACTATAATATGCTAGAAGAAACATGTAATGAATTGAAGGACAAGTATAAAGCTTTGAAGAAACAGCATGCTCTGACCAGTTCTGTTAAATCTGCACTTGATGTAGAAAAGGAAAATAATTCTCAATTACTAAAGGAAAATATTGAACTAAAATTGTCTAATGAGCAATTAAGTAAGGACCTAGACAAATTCACAAATGGAAAAGATACACTTACACATATGCTAGGAAAACAAGTGGAACCAAAATATACCACTGGAATAGGCTATCATCCTAGACAGAGACAATTTACTAAAACTAGATTCATTTCTAAATCTGGATAGAATGCTACTAGTTCCAGTTCTGGAAATTCACATGCCTCAACTAGTTATTCACATTGTTATAGACCAAACAAAGTTTATATTTCAAAATCAATTGATTATGTAAATTATATGAGACCCATAAGACAAATTTGGGTACCTAAATCTTTACTTTCTAACCTGTCTGGACCCAAGAAAATCTGGGTACCAAAATCATTCTATATCTAAACCTGTTTTGTAGGAGACCTGCTTAAAGAGTTCCTATATGAAAACATGGTACTTGGATAGTGGATGTTCAAGGCACATGTCTGGGGATTACTCATGCTTTAAAATATTAATAAAGGTTGATGGAGGCTATGTCACCTTTGGTGATAATTCTAAAGGAAAGATCATCAGCCTAGGACAAATTGGTAACACTGACTCAGTTTTAATATCTAAAGTTTTATTTGTTGATGGACTTAAATATAATCTATTGAGTATTTCTCAGTTATGTGATGATGGTTTTAATGTTAAATTTGAAAATGATTCCTGTAATTTTTTTAATTCCAAAAAAGTTTTAGTATTTTCTGCATTGAGAAATGAATATATTTATGCTCTTGATTTTAATTCTTTAGCTAAACAAAATGTTACTTGTTTAAATGATTTTCATAAAGAATCTTGGCTATACAATAGAATATTAAGACACTGCAACATTCATTCACTTAGAAAACTGACTAGGAAAAACTTAGTTAGAGACCTACCCAAAATTGAATTCCCATCAGACAAAGTTTGTAATCTCTGTCAAAAGGGAAATCAACATAAAGTTTCTTTTAAATCAAAGAAAGAAGTTTCAACTTCTCAACCTCTCGAGTTAGTTCACATGGACTTGTTTGGACCTTCTAGATTTTCTAGTTTAAATGGGAAGCACTATTTCTATGTCCTAGTAGATGACTTTTCTAGATATACTTGGTTATACTTCTTAGCTCACAAAAGTGAATCTTTTTCTTACTTTATTAAATACTCCAAGTCTGTAGAAAACCTTAGTGGACTTAAGATTAAGACTTTGAGAAGTGACCATGGTCATGAGTTTGAAAATCATGAGTTTAAATCTTACTGCTCACACAATGGTTGTAGTCATAATTTTTCTGCCCCTAGAACACCTCAGTAGAATGGTGTAGTAGAAAGAAGAAATAGAACCCTTCAAGGGATTGCAAGAACTATGCTTAATGAGTATGAACTGCCAATTTATTTTTGGGTTGAAGTTGTAAATACAGCTTGTTATATTATCAATAGAGTCTTAATTAGACCCATTCTCAAGAATACCCCTTATGAGTTGTGGAATAATAGGAAACCTAAGGTTATTACTTTAGAGTTTTTGGTTCCAAAGTCTTTATTCTCAACACAAAGGATAATCATGACAATTTTTCACCCAAAAGTGATGAAGGAATTTTTCTTGGTTATTCTTTAACTAGATAAGCCTATAGAGTCTTTAATAAAATAACCAAATGTGTGGAGGAATCTATTCATATAAAGTTTGATGAAACTGATCCACATGAACCTAAGTCTTCTCTTGAAAATCTTGAAGAAGATTTTTCTATTCTGTACCTTAATGATAAAACCAAAGAACCTTCTATAAAGACAACCAGTTCTGTAAAATTTCCAGAACCTTCTTTTGTTGAATCAGAACCTACAGATGAACCTGAAATTTCCAGTCCTACCGTTACTAGATAAACTAGGATTCTAAAGAATCATCCTTTGGATGCTGTTGTTGGTAATCTTGATAGAGGGACACAGACTAGAGCTTCTCTAAGAAATCAGGTTGAACATCAAGCCATTCTTTCACAGTTAGAACCTAAAAATATCAATGATGCAATCAATGATGAATTTTGGGTAATGGATATGCAAGAAGAATTAAATCAATTTGAAAGAAATAAAGTCTGGGAATTAGTTGACATACCTAAGGACACCTTGACCATATGCACGAAATGGGTTTTTAGAAACAAAGTTGATGAGTGTGGAAATATAGTTAGAAACAAAGATAGGTTAGTTTCTCAAGGTTATAGTCAAGAGGAAGGAATAGACTATGAAAAAATCTTTTCTCCTGTAGCTATATTAGAAGCTATTAGGATCTTACTTGCCTATGCTACTCATTTGAATTTCAAGTTATATCAAATGGATGTTAAAAGTAATTTTCTAAATGGTTTTATAATTGAAGATGTTTTTTTTGAACAACCACCTGGATTTACTAATCCCCATTTCCAAAATCGAGTTTTCAAACTATCTAAAGCTTTATATGGTTTGAAACAAGCTCCAAGAGCATGGTATGATAGACTTAGAAATTTTCTTATTTCAAAAGGTTTTACTAAAGGGATTTCTGATCCAACTCTTTTTATAAAAATAATTTATAAATATGTTTTGATAGTACAAATCTATGTTGATGATATTATTTTTGGATCTTCTAAACATTATTTATGTATTGATTTTTCAAAGAGTATGCAAAATGAATTTGAAATGAGTTTAATGGGATAACTCAAATATTTTCTTGGATTCCAAGTTTTTTAAAATGAAAATGGTTTTATTTTTAATCAAGGTAAATATACAAAGGATCTTTTAAAACGTTTTGGTTTGGATAGTATTAAGGAAAGTCATACTCCTATGAGTACTATCTGTAAATTGGATGCAGATGAAACTGGGAAACCAGTGGATCAAATAAATTACAGAGGTATGATTGGAAGCTTACTTTACCTTACTGCTAGATGACCAGATATTAGGTTTATTGTGTGAATGTGTGAAAGATTTCAAGCTAATCCTGAATAATCACATTTTCTTGTTGTTAAAAGGATTTTCAAATATCTTTAACATACTGCAAATTTGGGTTTGTTTTATCCAAAAGGACAATCTTTTGAATTAATGAGTTATTCAGATGCTGACTTTGCTTGTTTCAAGTTGGATAGAAAGAGAACATCTAGAATGTGTCATCATTTAAGAAAGTCCCTAGTATCTTGGTGTAGTAAGAAACAGAATTCTGTTGCATTGTCTACTGCTGAAGCATAGTATATAGCTGCTGGTACCTGCTGTTCACAAATTCTATGGATGAAACACACTCTTTTGGACTATGGAAGTGATTTTATGCATGTTTCAATTAACTGTGATAACACTAGTGAAATTAATATCTCTAAGAACCCTGTATATCACTCTAGGACCAAACACATTGATGTAAGACACCATTTCTTAAGAGATCATTACCAAAAAGGTGATATTACTCTTGAATTTATAGGTACTGAACATCAATTAGTAGAAATTTTCACCAAACCTTTATGTTTGGATAGGTTAAGTTACATTAGACATGAGTTAGAAATGATTAACCTTGACCGGTAGATACCTCACCGATGTACCTAACCGATGTACCTCAATGATGTGATACCTCACCGATGTACCTCACCGATGTGATACCTCACCGATGTACCTCACTGATGTGATATCTCACCGGTATAACCTACTAATAAGTATGCGCTGTTTTAAACTTCTTTCTACCACCAGAATCTGATCGTTTATACTTTACTTTTTATATTTTAATTATTTATGATTTCTAAATGAAAAAACTAAGTCTTAATCACTTCTCAATCCACCAAACCTTTCCTTTTCCCTCAAGCCTTAGCTCCCGAATCTCTCGAAAACCCTAAGTTCCTTGAACCAAAAATGGAAAAAAACCAAACTCCCTACTGTTAGAGATGAAATTGATGAGCCGAATGCGAAGAAGCAGAAGACAGACCAAGAAGGAAGTAGCATTATTGGTAGAACAAGGTCAGGAAGTTGACCAGTGAACCCGCACTTACAAAATAGAGTTATTGTGATCGAAAAAGAGCTATGTGTGGAATGGTTGTTGTCTAGTAGATCGTTAGTTCTCGAGGTGCTGGAAGATCAGAAGTGGGTATAATGCTTTTCGAACAACAATGGCCCCTACTATCCGAAGCTGGTGAAACTATTATATGAGTTTGTATGTTTTGAGAAATCAGAAGATGAGAACCGAATGATTTCACTTGTAAATGGAAAGGAAATATCTTTTTAATCTGTTGAGTGGGTTGAATGCCTAAAGGTTCCACACGAAGGTGTGTCTGGATATTTCTTGAAATCAGTACCACCTACAAGCGACATATTTGATTATGAGATTGCCTTAGAGGAACTCACCGGTAGTGGAAAGCAAAGATAGGTGGTGGCTGCTGAAATGGATGGAGATAACAGATTGTTGTTCAAGTTTTTTCAGTATGTTTTAATTCCAAGGAGGGGATACTTTGCAAATTTAAGATATCAAGATATCTATATGCTACATCTTTTGAGACATGGTGTGAAAGTGAATCTGTGCAGGTTTCTAATGATTCAAATGGAGGATATGACCAGGCCAAAATAAAAAACCAATGCCTTATTCTTTTCCAAGTTGATCTCATTAATGATCAAAGTGAAAGGGGTAGCTGAGACTCAAGATGAGATAGTGGTAGTAAGGAATAATTTTTGTATCACAAACACTGTTTGCAAATACATAAAGATAAACTGGAATCCATGGAAAAGAGAGTGGGTTAATGATGACAAGAATCTATATGATAAGTTTAATACTGTGGATCATCCTTCAAGGCCTAAGGATGTGTGGGATCCAGGTCTAGGACCTGATGAAGAAGAACCTGAGTACATTGATGAGACTGATGAAGAGGAGACTTCTATGGCTGATGGAAGGGACCCAGACTTTCCCCCAAGTCCTGTTGCAGAAATTATATCTTCAGAAAAGGAAACATTATTAGAAGAAGAAACACATGTTGATGGGGAAGACCAGCCAACCCCTGAGAATGAATAAGAAAGGGATAATGAATCTGAAGCCTCTGATTCGGTATGCTTAAGTCTGAGTCCATTGATTGGATGCTCAGTTGTGCCTGTTAAGGATGTAGTGGGTGAGATGGAAGGACTTGTACCTAATCCATAGGATCCTCTTGTTGTTGCAGAGATGGAGTTGATTATAAAAGATTCTTCTGAGGAAGAAATACCTTCTGAGAATGCTGTTGCTGTATAAGAGAATGCACCAGTTGAGGGGGAGCATCCAATCAGGTTTGGCAGTGTTTTAGTGGCAGTAGAAATTGAGGATTGGGCAGAAGACCCAGGTTTTGTGGTTTGTGGATTGGATTATCCCAATTCTGATAATGAGACATCCCTCAATAGACCAAAAATCAATTATGATATTCAGACTGAGTTATTACCTGAAGATGTGGTCAGAATGCATGATCTGGATAAGCTCAATTTTGATCTCAAAATCAGTTTTGTGGAAGAAATAGGGAAAATGGAAGCTTCACTGGTGTCATCTATTCAATAGATTATGAATGACTCTGTGGCTAGTATAGTATCTGAAAGAGCACCTGTTGTGGTTGCACCTTCTGATATGATCACCAGGGATGATCTTGAATCCTTAAAGAATGAACTGAAAGAGTATTTTAGTGCCTCTGTTGCCGAGTTAAAGCACTGCTTTGTTGAAGAGATGAGCAATTTGGAAAATTTCTTTGAACTCTCTCTTGGCTGTAAGTCTCTACCTTTGTGGCAGGGATAGTGGATGAAGTTACAGATTTCCAGAATCAGATGTCTAGCCTGACAGAAGATGTTGAAGTTCTAAAGAATTATGTTATCTCTTTAGAATCTTATATGAGTTCTAGACCTCAAGCAGACAAGGACTTAGCTTATGTCAAAAGTGTTTTGAGCCAGATGGTATCAGTCTTTGAGGGATTTAAAACCTCCATGAAAGATCATATTAGCAACCAGGATTCTCAGGTGAAAAATCTTATCAATGGGTTGACCAAAAACTTCAAGGAAACAATAACCTTCTCTATTGGTTCTCTTGCCTCCAGACCTTCAATAGAATTAAATCAGATTCGAGCTTTGATGAAGGAGGAGCTTGGTTTAGCATCAACCAATGGCTCTGTGGACTCATCAGATCTAACCAAAGTGGTGACTTCTACTATAGATACCACTAGAGAGATAATGAAGATTGTTGAGGACTATATGAGAGAAGCTTCTGCTTCTCAAAAAGAGGTGAAAGACAAGGTAGATTACTATTTCCAAAGGGTTTATACCAAGAATCAACTTAACAATCATTTTAAGCTTATGTTAGAAAACATGAAGATAACTCTTATCAATCAAGCCTTCAGGGAGAAAGTAAGAAAGCTAAGGGAACTGACTCTAGCCTTGGACAAATTCATGGAAAATAAGGATGATTTCATTTCTACCATGGAAAAAGGAGGAGGAATAATTATGGATTTCATAAATCTCTTGTTTCCCTTCTTGCATATCGATGCTAGGCCAGTGATTATACCTCCAGCTTTACCTGCATCTGCCTCTACTACTTCTCATGTTTAGATGACTCCAACCCAAGCCATCAGAAGCCTTACTCCTATGATCACTCAGCGAGCTACACAGTACAGACCAGGAACAGTTTCAGTAGCTTAGCCACCTCTGATCATTTCTGGTGTTCCTAAGCCTCCACCTGCCTCCACCTCACCTGAATCCTCTTCTGATACCAAGGGGAAATCTCATTCTGATGATGTGGATTGATCAGTGGCTAGGATTTTTTAATAGGAATCACTTGTATTTCTTTTTGTATTTCTTTGTATCTGTTTTCTCTAAGAAATATATATGTTCTTCATTTCTTTTACTATCTGTTACTTCTCTTATCATGTGTTTTTCCTTCTTGTCCCACTTTTTGATTATCACAAAGGGGGAGAAATATTATCTAATGGAAACATATCTGGGATATGGAAAAGGGCAGATATACTATATTTTATGAGCTTAATTTATTTTCCTCTGATCCATTTTTTATATTTTATCTTGGCTATATAAGCTTTATAATACATTTTTTTCTCTCATACAATTCGATCTAATGCACTATCCTCTGATACATTACTAATTATATTGGGATTATAATTTCATAAGTTGTGATTATCAAAAAGGGAGATATTGTTGACCTCACCTGTTTTGATAACCCCAATTATGTTTTCACATACTTTAATAATCCCAAATAATGTTTATCTATATATTAATTCTTTTAATATGTGACATTCTATTTGATAATAATATTAAAATATTCTTTGAAATATGTTAATCGATGTTTATCTATGTTTATATGACTTTTTAAATAATTATAACTCAATCGGATATGTTTTTCATAAATCAGATAAGTGTTAAGTCACTAATATGCTTATAGATACTGATACAGATCTACCGGTACTTAGTCTACCGATACACATAGTCACCAATAAGCAAAGGTCACCGATTCGTAGAGCTACCAGTATGTATAAGTCCACTGGAAAGCACAGGCCATCGATAGATCAAGTTCACCGATATAGAGAGCTACCGATATGAGCTAAGCTACCGATAAAACAAGTCTACCGGTATGTATAAGTCTACCGATATACACTTCACTGGTACAGAATGGAGCTACTGGTATGCACAAGCCTCCGATACAAAGTTCACCAATACAAACAGTCACCGATACACCAAGCTACCGATACAAGCGTGTTACTGCTAGAACAAACAAGCTACCGATATAAGGAGTCACCAGTATATAGAGATACTGATACACAGAGTAACAGCTAGAGATACAAGGAGATATTGGTACAAGGAAAAAGAGCTTCCGATAGGTGCTCAATGCTATACAAAGTCCACCATTACACATTTACTGACAGAAGGCTACTGATAGACTATCCAGTCAAACTCTATACTCTCAATATTATTTATTTATTAAGCAACGATAATATTTGATGATTTTAATGCAATTAATGTTATTTAATGATAGTTGTTGGCATGTCAGGGAACCGTACCTCGTACCTGTAAAAAGGTAATAATTTTCTTTTACCAGAGTTGAAAGCTATAAAAGGAAGTAAAAAGACCAGGCATAAAGCAACTAAGAAGGCACGTGAAGTGTGTGGAAAAGAAAGGGTTGAATACCATTGGAAAGTGGTGCATTCACACAGAAAATAAAGGCTACACTCATACTAGAAGAATACTGGACATACACGAAGCCATTCATTCTAGAGAAGAACACAAGCTGCACCTTAGTCAAGGAGTGAAGAACTACAATGAGCTCTTCATGCACTCAAACTAATCAAACTAAACTTGAAGAAAATTACCCTCTATTTTTCAGACAAAAACCAGAGAAGGAATCATAGCTTCATTTACATCAATCTAAGGAGTCCAGAGCTTCACTCACAACAGACAGAGCACTCTAAACTCATCTCTATCTGTCTAGATCTACTGTGTTTTATTCATTTACTTTTTGAGCAGTGTTTGTTGTCTTTACACACTGACTTCTGGACTGAATTGGAGGATACTAAATCCTCACTCCAAACTTATTACACATTACTATATCCCACTATAAATTGTGGAAGAGGTTAAGTAAGACCTGAATAGCTTGTGTGATGTTGTTTTGTTTTCCCATGAAGAACTGTAGTAGAGGTCTTAGTACCTGGATAGTCTTTGCACTGATGTTTACCCCGATCCAGGGTGTGGATCAAATTTATATAAATTGTTTGAGAGGACTAAGTCTCAGCTTGAGACTGAACCTCTTGGTTATATCTCCTATGCATCTTAGTTTAAATCTAAAGTATATTATATATATTTTCTATCCTGCTGCTAATTACATTGAAATATAATTTGTTTTAAAGTTACTTTGATAGTTAAATTAGCATGTGTTTATACTTATTGTGAACTAGTAAGTTAGTTTCAAAAGTTAATTTAATCTTCTGATTAAAATAACTGAGACCTAATCAATCTTTGAGAAACAAATTGAACTTTTACAATCTGTATAAATTCACTACAGTTTAACTTGTTTTTAAATTGGGGGATTCAAATAGAAATATTTTTAACAGAAATTTTAATTGGAACTCAATTCACCCCACTCTTGAGTATCCACTCTGACCAACACTTTGAATGTGGTAGTTATTATGATTTCATACTAAAAGAAGAAATCTTGAGATATTCCTTGGATAGCCTACTCAGAATCATGGGGAAAATTAGTAGTTAGATCTGTAGGGAGTGATACTATCTAGATTGTAAAATCAATACTGAATCCAGTTATAGAACCCCCAACATCCTCTCACACCTCTACTACTTTAAAATTACATCCACCAAAACCTCCTTCTTAGATTGAACCAATCTATAATCCTCAGTCTTCTAAATTTTAGTTTATAAATTTATTTTTTGGGTTTTGTGATGATATATTATTTTAAAAATATTTACAATTAATGAAATACTTATTTATTCATTTATTATGTGATTCCTGTCTATTTTTCAATGACTTTAATATATTTATTTAGATTATTGAATTTCATTCCTAGCTTAATTCCAAATTCATTTTTACCACTATGCTAAATCAATTCATCAATATAAGTTCTAAGTTAAAATGTTTTTCTCATCCCCATTCCTTTCCTTTTTAATGACGCAAAAGGGGGATAAGTTTCCCAAGTTTTTAAAAGGGGGAGAAGTTTACCATGTTTTATAAAAAGGTAATAATTATCCTTATTTGGGGGAGAAGAAAGGAGAAACACATCATTTTAAAAGATATATATACATTTATATTATGTAGTTTTTTGAAAAAACATGTCAAACCTTTTAAAATAAAATTTTTATTTTTTATTGGTTTTGTGTTCATAAAAAAGTGGGATATTATTTTACTACTAATTTTGTTCCTAAATATCCCATGTACTTTATTTTTTCATGATCTTATATATCCTTCATATATTATTAATATATTTTTTCAAGTGTGGTATTATTTTTTTATCATTAAATTAGTTCATTCTATTGAATTTTAAAAATCTTGAAGTTCATTGAATGTTTTTTTAAGTTTAGATAATTAGCTACATGATTAATTTTTCTACATGGATAATGACTTTGTTCAGAAATTAGCAACATTAATTTCTTATATAAAGGAATCACCTACATGAAATGGATACATCGTGAAATAAACTACGTCAATGAATCACCTACGTGATTAATCAAAAACATTGATCAATTGAATAAGTGAATTAGTTATATTGAGTAATAGACTACATGATTAGGATACATTGTGAAATTTTAAACACGATTCATTAATCTATGGAAAATTTAATGACATGACCAAGAAGGCTACATGAAGCAAATGAACTATGTGAAAGAAAACACACACTGTTAAGATATTTAGATAAATATTCTATGTTGAGAATGTTTGCATGGATTAATTTAACTATGTAAACTAAAATAAGTGTAATTCTGCTATGTGGTGATCCAAAATCAGATATGTTGATCTACAACCTAATGTTTTTTATAGTTGGGTTACTTTTAGTGATAATTAATACTCTTATGCATGATTTTGATGTTGTATTACCACATTATCCTAAAAATTATTATAAAGTGATTCAAGTAGCATGAAGGGAAATAAGTGCATGGATAATTTAATGGTCATTACTATTGATGGTGTATTTTTTGATAAAATGAAATGTGAAATTTAATTCCATTCCCAGATTTTATGGATATGATGTTATGAGATTAAAATATGAATTTTTCATGAATTTAGCGAGGCGTGTGAAGATATTAGTTATAGAGAAATTTCATAAGAATATATAATCTTGAACCCTCATGAATCTTTCAGTGTGGTACTCTATTTTCTTAAAGGAAGGATAATAATATTCAAAGCTTCCACAACTGTGCTATAATGATCCATCTTCATATTTTAGACGATTCTCCTCAAGATTCTTCTCTTTATTATCATATCTTCTTGAAATTTAATCTCTTATATTAGTTGTATCTTAAAACTTTGGAATTCCTCTAACATTTCACTTTTTATTTTCACTCTCACTATAAAGGTTCTTAGTAAAATAATATTAAAGGATGTTGTTTGTAATGACATGTTGGTGCCTAGTTAAAATCTTCTGGTATTGTAACAATTGTGAATAACTCTAGTTAGTTTTGAAGTCATTGAAAAAAGGATTGGTATAATGAAAATCACTACTATTATGTAGTTGAGTATTAGTGGATTGGACTAGGATATTTCTCTTCCCAAAACAACTATAAATTATTTTGTTTGATCACTATTCTTTATGCTTTTTTTCCTCAAACTACATGATGATATTGGGGAATGAAGTGGATATTAGTGTGAAGAGATATAAAAATTTTCATTGATGGTGTAGAGAAAATTAATTGTCTCCAGTGATTGGAGCCCCATTAGAGTTCTAAAGATCTCACATGAATTTTAAAATGAATATGAATAAATAAACAAGTACCCCCATTTAAATCAGAAATGTGTTCGACTGTAGCTCTACACTGGTTACCATCTCTAAACGGATTTGTGCTAAAACCCCTCTTAATAATCCATACACACATATACATCCTTCATTAATTCCAATCATAAAATTCTTAGAGAAAACACAGTGGTCCAATGAATCATTTGGCCTCACGATTATCACACCAACTCCCTTCATTCGATCCATGAAACTATCCATTCATCAATTGTTCTGATGGATAATTTCTCTCTCCAGAATGTGAGATGAGTAGAGTTTATGCCTCAACTATGTTGTAATGAATATTCATTGGAAAAGAGATCCTCCTCTACTTATATAGTATTATTTAAAATTCCCATAAATTGTTCCCCAATCCATGTATATCCAATGCCCACTAGATAAGCTATAAATGAATCATTATGATGAACTAACTACATCAAAAACAACAATTAAATTTTATCACCGACTTTTAATATATAAAAAATATATTACATCAGAAAACCAAGTCATTACCTAAACATGCAATTCCCACAATATGAAATAAACATTGAATATTATAATAATATTTGTTCGTATAATATATTTCCATGTATTTCATTATATGATTTTACATAATTTTATTAAATAAATTCAACCCAATTATTCAGTAATTTAATAATAATGAATTTATATATTCATCATTGATCATTTACTATTGTATATATCTCAGACCTCATGGAGGGTCCCACCATGTCCTATATTCATTTCATCATAATAGGGCAGACTCTTGAATATGATATTGTGTGTATCCATCAAGGAATATATATTTATAACACTAAATACTATTCACATACCTTGATGGGAGTCTAGAAACCCATCATGGCCCCAAAAATAGGTAAGTAATAGTCATAGAAATGACACCCTTACTGTGAACACATGCCTTGTAATATAATTTATTTATTTTTGATATCTCATAAAGATGGATGCAAGCATGTTTCATCATCCATTCCTTCTTTATTATTTATTGACATAACTGAATTGACATACCTTCTTCTACCATGGATATATATTTAATAAAGACACATATATCCTGATCAACTAGGTCTGAGATATCACTTCCTCAACTCAAAAATGAAAAATTATATATTCATCATTCAACCAATTACATACCCCCAAACACACATCCAACATAGGCTACATAACCTTGAATTCAATGTCATTTTCTTTTCATTGCATCAAATTATTCAATAAAATGGTACACATTGATAATTATCTTTATTAAAGAGACCAATACACATGTTCCTATAATGGAACAACCAATGAGACCTGAAACATGTGGTGTTCATATTGGCTTGTTTTTTCTAATTATCTCATATACTCGAGATCACCAAATAAGAAAATAATGAGAATAATTATCAATGCTTATGATTTCCCAGCATCATATAGTCACACATAATCTATTTCCTATTATTACTATGTATCTTGACCATAATTTTTTTTAAGATGAGTGTAAATGAATATCTAGGTTCTCATTATAGCCTTGGAACTTCTATAACCCTTTGATGTGACATATAATCTAAGGAAATTACCATTAATATAGTGGATACAGAAGTATAAAAAATGTCATGGTAAGATAAACATATATATATATAACTCTATAAATGTAATGGTAATCAAATTACATAAATTCATTGGGTCTAGGGACCCCACATACAACAATCTCACTTTCACTAGATCCAACCACTAACAAGTCTCAATCCACTAGCTCTCATGTGAGAATCATGATTATACTAAGATATAGAATTAGTTTGGGGGACTGCCACATTATCCTCTGTGGATAATCCGCTAACTATGACTTCACAACTATGAGAAAAATCCTTCAAGAGATGAAAATTCCAATGTATATGATTTTTCCTATAGTGTGACCAGGGATCCATGGAAAGCATCACTACTGCAGTATTATCAAAATAAACTGGAACATGTTCTGCACTATTGGGAACAACACTAATGATTGAGAAAATCTTTATATCTAGACCGCCTCCTTAGTTATATCATAATCCACTATATACTCAAATTATGATGTATATTTGGTGACTATGTGTTGGTTAGAGCTTCTCCATCTCACTAAAACACCATTCAAGAAAAAGATATAGGTGGAATATCATTTTAGATCATCATGATCTATTTGGAAATTAGAATTAGTGTATTACCTAACTATTAGTTCCCCATCTACTCAATAAACTAGGAAAATATCATTTTTACATCTAAACTACTTAATGATATTTGTCATTTCTTCATAATGATGATATCTAATATTATCTTGATATCAAACCACCATGAATAAAGAAAATTAAACATCAATCATTTTACCTAGAATGAATCACATGATAGATCCAACTACTGAGGTATATGGGATTTTACTCATTCTTTCAATCTCCCCCTATATTTGTAGAAACATTTTCATAGAGAGATTGATATCATGTGACATTGGAAAAAAACCCTTATATATTGTTCCATACTTAAATTTTTTAGTACATTGTCAATATATGAACTTTAAATTATCACATGCATCCTATGAGATCTATCTTGATAAATTATAATCCTTATGATCTAGGCTGCTTCACGAAAATATTTCACGGAAAAACATTCATTTACCCATGTATTACGAGATCTAAGACTTTTAATTTGTTTCCCATAACTGATATATCATTAACATATAATACAAGGAAAACAAAAACATTCCCATTAACCTTATTATATAATCTTGGATCACATTCATTATTGATGAAATAAAATTATTTTATGGAATTATCAAAATGAACATTCCCTGATCATGATTCCTGATTCAACCCATAAATGGATCTTCATTTTTTATAAAATCAATTTGACTTAATAAACCATTCAATTTCATTCATATAAAAATATTTAAATAACATCCCATGTAGAAAATATGTGTTAACTTCCATTTTTGAAATCTCAAAATCATGGAAGGATACTATTGAATGTAATATTCTAATATATTTTAGCATCTCTACTGGTGAGGAGGTCTCATTGTAGTTTATGACTTGAAGTTTCCTAAAATCATTCAATACCAGTCATTCATTATAGGTATTGACTTTATCATCCATGCCAAAATTTCTCATGAATACCCATTTTCACACAATGGGTTTTACATCAGCTAAAGATTCTATGAAAATACAAAATTTGTTTGGATACATGGACTCTATCTCAGAATGCATGGATTCTTCCCATTTTACAGAATCCTTTCAATCTACTAATTTCTTAAAGGTTGGAGTTTTATTATTCTCATAGATTAATGTATGGCCTGACTTGGTTAAAATAAAACTATATATCTATGTCTCTCTAACTTCATGACACTACTACAAATATGGCTTTTATCAGTGCTAAAAAAGGCCTTTAACAGCACTAAAAAAGCGCTGTTAATACCGGTGAAGATAAGGGGGGGGGGGGGTCCCCTTTATCAGCGCTCTAAAAAGCGCTGATAAAAGGGTCCTTTATCAATGCTTTTTTTAGCGCTGATAAAAGGGATCTTTATCAGCTCTATTTGGAGCGTTGATAAAAGTTAAAAAAATTTAAAAAATTTAAAAAATTTAAAAAAAATTAAAAAAATCTGTAAATCGGATGGGGGATTTTAATAGCGCTTCCCCCCCCATTTATCTGCGCCCCTGCCCCACCCACTCCCCCGCAAGACCTATCCATGATGCCTCACATCTTATTAGCGCTTTTAGACCTCTTTAATAGCGCTATATCCCCCCCCCCCAATTCACCCATGCGCGCGCCCCTGCCTGCCTCTACCAGGTTTTGAACTCAAGACCTCCCCCCATGCGCGCTAAGTCTTTACCACTCCTCTACTTTGATTTGTTCTCCAACTAGTGATATATATATATATATATAGTTATATTTATTCATGTATTAATATAAAGTTATATAGTTGTATTAATATATATATATATACATATATAGTTAGTTATATTTATATATGTATATATTTATATATTTATATATTTATTCATATATTAATATTAAGTTATATCTATTTATTTATATATATATTTTTATATTTTTTTATCCATATATTTATTCGTATATAAATATATATTTATAAGATTAGTTTTCAATACAATTATAAAATATGTTTTTTTTTGTGTGTGTGTAAATAAATACATATATACAACACACACACACGCACATATGTGTGTGTGTGTGTTTATATAAGTATAATTATACATATATATATATATAAATATATATGGATATACATATGTCAGAATATATATATATATATAATATCAGTTTGTTAATATATAGACACACACAAATAGACACACACATTATATAGGTACATATATAGTTAGATTAATATATAGGTATATAAATATTGATATATTATTATTTAAAATAAAATGGATATTAGTTATTATTTAGATAAAGCTAATATTTGTTACATGTAAATATGTTTAATTATTTATTTAAAAAATTAATTTTTATGTGTGAATATATAAAAAATATGTATATATTGTTATATATTTGATTATAAATAGTAGTGAATTATAAAAAATGATAAAATTTCAAAGACATAATATCAATATGAATGTAATACCTTGAATAAATTCAGTCCCCACCAAAAAATCCAATAATACCCCCTTAAACGAGGATGAAAATCCACAAAATGTTAAAAAATCGGGGTACCATGACTAAAAACTCAGTTTTGGAGGCCTTCTGGGCCTTTTTTGGCAAAAAAAAAAACCTTGACTGGGGTCCCTCGAAATCATAGTGACGTAGATCTTGTTGCAGGCTTTGATTTGATATGTGTTAGTGCTCAAACGAACACACGAATCAAAAGTTATGGCCGTTTGAAGTTCGAGTTGCGTTTTCAACATATTTTGGATCTTTTTTTATTTTTTTTTAATTTTTTAGTCTTTGAATTGTTATAAAATGACTATTACTTCATAATAATTAGAAAATTATTAATTAAAAATATTTGTTTAATTTTTTTATAATTCATTTTCACTAAATATCTTAGATATTAAGTGTAACTGTATATTTATACTTATCTAAAATATATTTAAAATTATATTTAGAAAATATATATTATATTTATTTCAATATAACTATATCTATATATTCAAATATTAATATGTATTTTTAATGATTTTTTTGGAAGCATACCCTTTATAAACACTTTTAAAAAAAGTGCTGATAAAGACCCCCCTTTATTAGCGATACTAAAAAAGCGCTGATAAAGGGGTACTTTTATCAGCACTTTTGTTAGCGTTGATAAAATTACCCCCCTTTATCAGTGCTTTTTCGTTAGCGCTGATAAAGGGTGGCGTTGGCCTTGCCTAATTTTTTGGTAGTGTGAGTAGAGATACATAGTACTTTTATTTTGGGAAAATGATCATCTACCACTTTTTATTATGGAGAATGTTCCAGTGCTAAAACTTGTGAATCTAGAACATTAACTACATCGAAGTAAATATTTGTTCAACTATTTCAATTGAAAATGTTTTCCATTTCTATAAATATGGAATTAATTTCCACAATATTTTTTCTATCAAAAATTTTTTATATGTAATATCCTTTTGTTTCTTTAGGATAAACTATGATGATGCACTTCGTGCCTTAGGATTCCAAAATTTTTATAAGTAAATTATTGAAAAAATCCTTGAATCCCCATACAAGTATATGAGATATACTGAGTTTATTTTCCTACCAATAATAATATGGAATACTATATGTATCTTTATTTGATCCTCAGTTAAGGGTATATACTGATGTATTCCTCACGTATCCCCAAAAGGATAATGTAAGAGTTCCTTGACTCATCATTGATCTCACCATATCAGGTAAGGTTCGATTCGTCTTTTCACTAACACAATTCCACTAAGGTTTATAAGGATGAGTTAGATGGAATAAAATTCTATACCACATTAAGTGATCTAAATGAAAAAGGTCTAGGATCCGGGAAAATCCAGTCCTATAATTGATTAACTAAAGTAAACAACAAGGATCAGACATTACAATGGATTTAATAAAGGCGGGCGTGAACCGACTCATGAATATGAGCATCCACCAATGATGTGAAATACTCATGAGATATATAGGACCACATTGTGCTCATTTCTATAACTGACCTCTTTCACAATGCATCATCCACATGTTTTTCTTCCCTATAACCATGTGAAACAATTACATTGAGTCAGTTAACATGATTAGGGAATCCAATCCAATAAGAGATAGGTTTCCATGGGACATTCCTAGTTCTCATCTTTAGATCTTAGAAATCAACCTAAGAGTCAGATCCAATACACAAGGAAGACCATTTTTGGTTAGCATCATGCTTAATAAAAAAAATCACCACCCATAACTCGACTTCACAGGAAGTAATAATGTTTAACTAATGATAAAAAAATCCTTTGAAAAATCGACGATGGGTTTGGAAAATACCTCCACAACATAAGGGTCCTGATATGTTAAAGGTTGCACCATCAACATTTTCCTTGATCCCAAAATTTATCAAATGAATCCATCAGAAGGATTTAAGAACCATAGGTTGTTTGGGTTTGCTATCAACTCCCATCAATAACCTTATTTTCAGATCATTAATATTGTTATGCATTGAGTTGAGTTTCACGTTAGTCATAGTATGCACATCCCTATGCAAGGAAATTCTTCCTACATGAACAAATAAAATTTCATTATTAATTTTCTTATCATTTTGTTCCTTCTAGAATCCAAGAAATAGTAGATTCCACTTCATCCATAAGAAGTTGATGCACTTGATTAGAAAGGTGACCAGATATATTGATGAATATCATGAGCTGCTTCAACGTGCTATATTAATTTATCATTAATCCAAATATGTGGCATGAATATGACTACATAATATTATTTTATTCCCTAATAATTAAATTTTTTTGTGCATTTTCTATATCCTTTAAACATAAGAGGCAAGAATAGAATGGTTTTTTGGATATTTTCCCATGTAAACAAGTACGAAATACATTCATGGTTTTCTACATAGTTGATTATAAAAATCCTGTATTATTTAATGTTTTTTAACACTTACTATTTAGATGTACAAGCTTAATGTGAAAAATGAGGGTGTTATACGACCCAAATTCGATGGTTTTGTCAATTATTTCCATTACAGGGTTTTTGAGTTCAAGTATAGGAAATTCATTGTTAAGATTCATCATACCATAACATATTTTATCCTTATAAAATGGAAAACATTTTTTTTCCAAAAATGAAATAAAATCCAATAGTGTCAAAAATAAATAATGAGATTATGTTTTGGGTAACTCAAAGAACACATAAAAAATACTTAATATAAAACTAAACCACTATGAAAAGTCAAATGACAATCTCCCACAACCCAGGTTGCTAGTCTTGCACCATTTGTAGCTTAGAGATCCACCACACCATTGGCCATATTCTAGAACCTAATTTGTTCCTATATGTGGATAAAAATGTGGGAGACACATGTTGTATCCAATACCTAACTTGTAGATAAATATATATTATATTTAATGAAAAAAGTACCTTAAGTAGAAGAGTAAACTTGATTCTTCTTCGCAGATCTACAATTTTTATTCTAGTGGAATTTATCACCACATTAAAATAATACAACCACCTAATCATTTTGTAATGAACCTAAAATTTAATAGATTAGAATTTAACAGTTTTTTAGAATACATAATACATTACCCAAAAATACTCTCAAATACCGTATTAGTTTCATGCCTTTGGAAACCTAGAAACATAAAAAATATGGTTCACAACACATCTACTTATTCTATAGACTATTTATTCATAACTAGAACCATTTTTGACATGTTAAAATTAATACCTTCCTTCATATCCTAGGGAAAAGAAACATAAGAAATGGGTGAGCTCAGATGCTCAATAAAGGTAAACATGGGAGATACATAAGCATAACATGAACATAAGGGTACGAGAACTAAAGAATAACATTTGAAGATCATATAATTCATATTAAAGTTTATATACATGTGTCATGGTATAAATATTTGTTTTTCATAAGACATGAATCATATTGTAATCAGAGAACATGATCCATGAAAGCCTAAAAATGGAATAAGACATGTAATTTTTGACAAACACATAAACCTGTAATATCATCTGCTATAAGTCAAGCTGCATTTCAAAAAATTAACAGGACTCTTCATGGGGGCTACACATATTGGGATAGACACACCACCATCCCCAATTGTAGTTCTTTCATTGTAAGGTATCAGGTTTCCCTATCTTTCCATAGTCGATCGGGTTTCCACAGCTTCCCATAGTGGATCGGGTTTCCCCATCTTCCATAGTGGATCAAGGGTATAAAATTATTTCCATCATTTTCACATGAGATATAAATATTTATTAAATAAATTTTAGGGATATATATTTCCCAACCCTCACATAATGAAAACCATACATATGTTTTCCACAAGAACAAAAATCATATTAGAACCCATAAAAAATGGATTTTATAAACATTTCATCATATCAATAACCCATGAAAAAAAAAATTCATATGTACTAATCCATCATAAACATAAACCATTTATAGAATGGATAAGAATTGTATCATTTTATCTTATCCAACAAAAACATAAATAACATAAAATAATTTTATCTTATATGGAAAATTATTTTGAAAGATCATTTGAAATAATTCTTAAGGAAAATATCTTGTCCACTTTGTAAAAAAAAATTTAAATCACAAAACATTTAAAAAAACATTTAGATTAAAATAACCATGAAAAAAATATAAAGTAATGTTTTAAAACCATTTTAAACATCTTTGAAATAATTTTACTTGAATATTCATAAATGATCATTTAAAAAACGTTTTAAACATTTTTAGAAAACATTAACTTGAAGGAACACTGATTTCCAACCGAAGAGAAATAAGAAAATTAAATGAAACATATAATATCAAAAAAATAATTATATTAATTATAAAACATTTCAAAGGTCATTACATACACCTTTTAAAATAATATTTCTTCACAACATAGCATGTGTCTCAAAGAAGGAATATTATGACAATATTCCCCTACCAATTTGATAACTTTTAAAATGTAACCCCCATGAAAAAGTAATAATCAAATGGAAATGTAAATACCAATAAAGTTTCATAATAATACTCATGGAATAAATTCATGGAAAGTATATACCCCATAAAAAAGAAATGAATAGTGTATAAGGCATGTGTCCCACGGAGATAAAAGTGAGACCCAAATCCCTTACCTTGTGTCTTGACTCTCATCGTACTCATGAAAAAATAATGTATAATAAATATAAGTTTATTATAAATATATTAATGAACCATATTAATATATATAATACCATATATTATTTACATATGAATTTATATTACCCTCTTATTAAAAATTCTATGTTTAAGTTCTGTTTCAGGTAATAACTGCTTTATTTCTCGTACAAGTTTTGACTTGATATTCTTGGTCTCCATACTTAGATCAAGATTTAATTATCTCCATAATTATAAAAATGATTAAAATATAATATATATATATATGTATTATATATATATTTATGGTTATCTATAAAATATATAAATAAAAAATCAAATACACCATTCATGGAGATTGTAGGTCGTATGTACGCATGAACAATGCTTCCATTTCATGTCCTAAATAAAGAAAGTAAATGAAATATATGTATATATATATTTATATAATATTATTATATAAGAATTATTATTTCATATATATAATATAATTTCATGAAACTCATCCTTAATACATTCCATGTAAAGTGTGAATGAACCACATCGATTTGAAGAGGTGGTAGTCCACACATCCCCAAACAATGTTATCATACTTTCAAAAAATGAAAATCATAATGGTATATTTCATATAATAATTATAAAAGAATAAATAAATCATAAATACCATATATAAAATATAAAAATATATTATCCATAATGATTACTAACTGTGAGAGGTGGTAAAGGAAAAACAGACAACATTGTTTCAGGAGGCAGTAGTTCACCGTACACAAGAACGATAAGTTCATT
Source organism: Viscum album (assembly GCA_963277665.1). Classification (NCBI taxonomy): domain Eukaryota; kingdom Viridiplantae; phylum Streptophyta; class Magnoliopsida; order Santalales; family Viscaceae; genus Viscum; species Viscum album. The sequence goes on along the minus strand of OY728166.1, from coordinate 902,665,114 downwards.
ACCTATATAGTGGAAGTGTGTGTGAGAGTATGTCAAAAAATTATAATTAGAATATATAAGTATATTTATTTTTCTGACTTTATTATATAATTATAGAATAATAATATTTTTGGGGGATGGATAATGAAAATAAAACAGAAGAGCTTGTGAAAGAATGTTACGGCTTATTTGGGTAACTCTACATTGTTTTCACGAAAGAGATTCCTTGGTTGGATTTATGACCAAATAGAGGAATTTAGGATTAATTTTTGTATTTTTAGAGGATATTTGGATATATTTTTTCCTAACCAAATATTTTTTGATGTGTGAAGATAAAATATGAAGAGGTTCCCTTTTATAAGAGAGGTGATGGACACTTTTAAAATTTCTTCAAAATATGAATTTATAATAAATTCAATCTCAATTCCAATACCTTAAAAATTACATGTATTAGATTCTATGATGATATAGGGTTTTAATAAAATCAAAAAATATATTTTAGACATGTTTTTGTATTATTTTAAACCTTATCATTTTTTACCCTCAGTTATCCTAATTTAATTTTAACCAAGGTAACAAATGTTTCAATATTAAAATGTTATAATTTTTAATTATGTGATTTTAATTAAATTAAAGATTAACAATTTATATAATTTTATACTATATTATAATTTATTTTTATTTTTAAAAATGTTTCATGATTTTCAAATAATTTAATAAAATAGTATTGACATACAATATCATAAGTGTCAAATTTGACACTATTCATTTCTTTGACTTTAAGAAAATTAATACAACAAGATAATTTCAAAAAATAACTTAATATAACCCAAACATGTAATATTCACCTCAAAAATTCGTTAATAACTTTAATTAATTCAAATTATATTTATTTTCATATTTCAAATATTGTTTAATTGATTGATTCATTAACTAAATAATTATTGTATCATCATTTTGTAATTATTTAATAGAATTATTTATTTACTAAAAATTAAAAATAAATTTCAATGATGTATATAAAAATTTTAGATTTAATACAAATAAATATAGTCAATCACATATTCTATCTATCCAGATATTAAAAATATTATACTTATTAAAAGTAAGAGTGTCACTCTCTTTGATTTTAATAATATCTAAATCTTTTTCATAGAAAAGTGTACATTAAATAATTCAATTTTGAATAATTAGGTGATATGGGTCATATTAAATTGATCTAATATTATTTTATAATATATTAGGGTTACTTTATGATGTGCATCCTTTTCGCGAGGACGGTCAAGTTTACATTTATAAAGACTCGTGATATAGCATTGTGGCTAACCTCGGGGTCGCTCTCAAGGAAGCAGTATTGAATGACTAAGTGGTTGTTCCAAAAATATGTTTGTGTTATTTTTATTACTTTGAAAACATAAAAACACAACACCTAATAAATTATTAATCAGTTCAGAAGAGCACAGTGGAGAGAGAAACAATGATGGAAAAGTAAAGAACAGAGAAACACAAGACAAAACCAGAACAAACAAATGACACCAAGACATAGAAGACAAAAGTCAGTGTGAACAAGGTCAGACCCAGGTTAATCCACCCTCAACTCCCTATCCATGATCAACCTAAGAAATTAATCAAAAATTCTCAACTTCGCTCAGTGCATGACTGATGTCTCGGATCACACACCAATCTCTCCTAGAAATTAAACCCTCAAGCATCAAAGTTCTTCAATACTCAAGAGTTCCTCTGAAATGCAAGGTGATTCACTCAGCAAAGTCATTCTAGAAATAATTTCTCAAGGACAGAATCATTCCACTAAGATATTCACATCACACAACAAATCTAGATTCTTAGTTTGAGAAGTCAAGACAGGAAGGGGAGAAGAAATTAAGAAAGAAAGTAGCTGATCGTCATGTGAAATATCTCTTTCTCACCCGATCTAACTCGCAGACACAATCTACCAAGGTGAATAAAAATAACGTTATCACGTTAATGTGAGGATATCCAGATCGTGTTGGGTTTCATAAACTATATCTAACTCCGCATGTTAGATCTCCATTTCTATAAATTTAATATCACAACATGAGATGAGAAAGAATGTACGACACAAACAATCAAACATAACTAACATCACAATTCAATTAACTAAACATGAAAAACTAGGAGAGTATTTACATACTCAACATAAAACACCAAAAATAGAGCAACTAAGGAGAGAGAGAGAGAATGGAGGAGCAGGTCCAGTCTCCAAGTCAAAGATGGTCCCTGTCCATGAGATGTGGATGGAATGGTTGGTGAATCGGGGTGGAGTCTCCCCCCCCTGTGGAATGATGCCCTCCCCTAGCCCTGGTCCTAGTATCCCTAGAAGAGAGGGGTATAGGGTCCTCTTATTCAGAGATTAAAACAAAAAAAATGCAATTAACGACGTAACAGACAGAAGATCCACGTGGCACACTTTTATGTGCACGTCACCAGCCTTTAAGTGAACTCTCACTGAGTGTAAACAATTCCCCTATAACAACCTCACAAATATTCCTGCACCATTCCCACAAACTATTTACTATATCCACAATTTTACTAGTAGATCCCCATGCACGGAACAACAAGAAAAACCAAAACAAGTTAAACAAATAAAATGAAACTAAAATAACTATATATTAATATTATTACTTAAATTATTTAATAAAACTACTTATTAATATATGTATATATTACTTAATATTATTATTATTATTATATTTACTTATTATATAAAAAGTAATTAATATCACACACATATATATAAGTATGTTTATTATATAGTGTATTATATATATTATCATTATCATATAAAACAAAATAAAAGAAACAAAGAAAAAGAAGAAGAGGGGGAGGCAGGTCGGTTCGGCATGGACATATGAGTGTGGCAGGGAGGTCTCGGTGCTAGGTAGTGAAGCGATGCGGGCTCGCGATGATTCTAAGATGATGAATCCAAAGAGGGGAGTGAGGCAGTGGCGGCTGTGCGAAGGCCTTCAGGCGAGCTCTGGTTCAACTTACGCGGTGAGGTGGTAGGAAAGGCCAGAGCAGGGCTTATGGATAGAAGCGGTGGGTCTTCAGATGATGCAGGCTCAGCTGGAAGGGGAGGTCGAGCCGTGGTGAGGGGTGAATAGTGGATGGAAGAGTGTGGAAGGACTCACTCCAAATAGGGCACTAGCAGTGTTCGGGTGCTCCAGTATGGGGCTTGGGTTCATCCAACAGGGTGGAGGAAAGGTCTGAGGCAAGGAGGAAAAGTTGAGAGGGACGTCGGGTCGGGAGATACGGGTTCGAGCTTTGGCTGCGGAATAGTGCGACGTGCCACCATTCATAAAACGGTGAGACAAGTTGGTGGGTGGCACCGTGATGCATCTGTGAGTGTGGAACCGTGGGGGTGTAGAGGAAGCAGTGTGTGCAAGAAACGGTGAGACGTGAGGCTGAAACATTGCGACAGTGAGTGAGGCAAGAAGGTGGTTGGCACAAAGCAGGTGCAGACATCAATGGGTTAGGGTTACAAGGGTTTGATGTGGTACTATGAGTGAAATGGTGGGACAAAAACCGTGATGAAAGGGGTGGAACGGTGAGATGTGCCGCTGTAAAAGAGGAAGCAGTGCCACCGTAATCTACAAAACAAAATCAAAAATTAAATTAAATAAAACTACAATATAATTAAAAATGGATTAATTAATCAATCAATTAAATTAAATAGAATATATTTATAAACTAAATAAATAAAACAAATTTAATTAATAAAATTAATTGTGTTTTATTTAAAAGAATGAATTTATTTGTATCAATAATTATAAAAAAATTAATTAAAGAACAAATTAAAACATTTAAAGTCACTAACTTAAATTAATTAACACATTAATTAAAGAATTAATAAATTAAATTAAAGAATAAGAAAAATTAATTGAATAAAATTAATTTTTTAAAAATAATTTAATTATTAAAATACTAAAAACTAAAATGAGTTATTTATTTACAATTTAAAGAATAAAGAATTAATTAGCTTAATTAATGAATTAATAAACTAACTGGAATGAAAAATTCTTAAAAATAAAAGAATAAATAAATAAAATTCAAATTCATAAGACTAATTTAATTTAAGAATTATTTAAAAAAAATAATGAATACTAAAAACAAACGATTTAAACTAAAATTGATTATTTTACACAGAAAAGTACAAAATCACAACAATTATCAATTATTTAATAAAAAACAACATTTTGGTATTAAAAAAAGTCAGTAAAACTATAAAAAAGGGATGTGGCAAAGAGCATTAAAAATGAGCCATATAATTTTATAATAATTATAATATTTTTTTTCCCTTACTTACCTGATTTACCCTTAACTATGAAAATAAAAATTACCAAAGTTACGATTCATATTGCCAAAAAAAGGGACCTAATTAATTAATTTGGAACTTATTTTTAAAAATATGAAATACATCTTTCAAAATTCAAAATAAATAGTTGGATGAAATTAAATTAAAATTAATCCCATTGATGGAATGATAAAACATGTTTTTAAGGTGAAAACATCCAAAAGATTTAATTGTTTTTATATTCAAATTCAATGTGAAATTGATTAAAATAAAATAAATTGTATTAAATGATAAAAATTTGATCTAATTATTCTTTAAAAAAATCAAATATTAAAATTTAACATTACGAATTATTTCATTGAAATGGATGTTTTCCATTAAAATTCAGTATTTCTTATTATTTAAGAAAACATAAACTTATCAGAGAAATACCAAAAATTAAAGAAAAGTAAATTTTGATATCATTATTTAATAGAATAATATTATTTTTTAAAATAAAAATTATAAAAGTTTCATAAAATTGATTTAAAATAAGTGTGACATCAAAAGGTGAAAAAAATTCCTTTTTAGAAAAATACTTCTTTTATGTGTAAAATTGGATTTGTTATTATATTATGTCTAGAAAATATATAATATGAATTTTAAACATTTAATTTAGTATATTATACATATATTTCATTAACATAATTCAATAATGTTGATTTGTTTATTTATTTTTATAAAACACACTTGTGCCTGCTTAAATAATTTTTTCGAAAAAAATTTCCTTTTATTTTAAAAAGGGTTTTTAAATTAATTTATAATCAATTGGTCAAATAATTACGTGTAAAACATAATTTCATAATTAATTTAATCCTATTCATACTTTCTATTCTAACATCTAGGTTATAATTATCTTTTTTAAATATATATAATAATAAAATGATGTTTCGTAGAAACTTAGTAATGCATGTAAAGTAATCTAAACTGGTGTTGCATGTAGTGAAATCTTAACTCAGTGTAGCATATAACACCATACATCAATGAAATTTTATTTATTTTAAAAAGATGTTCATAAAAACTCATGGTGTTATATTCTACCCCCCTTAAAATGAATTTCTATTTTGAAATTCTTCGTTCTAATACAAAAAAATGAGGATACTTCTACCTCAAATTATTTTCAAGTTACCATGAATCTTCTTAAAACTGGTGGGTTATCCAAAAAACATTAACTAGGTGAGTGGTCTTTTTTTAGAACTTTATCTCTATGATAATTTTTTTTATCGATTTCTCTTCATAAGAAGGATCTTGGTCCATCGATATGGTCTCTGAGTTTATAACATGTGAAGGATCATGTATGTACTTCTTAAGAATAGATAAATGGAACACATCATTAGCAAAAGAGAGATTTGGTGGAAGTTATAGTGGATAAACTACCATTACAATACAATAATGAATATAAAAATTAAATATTCTCCTTATAATTCCAAATTGCACTTCAAAAATCAAAAGTGGATGTTCGAGAATTTTTTTTTGGGAAACCCACATCATAAAAATGAATACTAAAACTTTCTTTTAAAAATTAAATCTAATGGTTACCCAATGTTACTCATAACTAGGTTTCCATGTAGGAGAACATTGGTGGCAAGTGAAAAACATGGACATAGAAGAAAAAACTAACTTTCATGTTTTGATTGAGAGTGATAGTGAATATAGTCATTAGATGTTTAAGGACCATAAAACCATGGACCAAATAGGTCTAAAAAGGTCATTTCTATCAAAAAATGATGATAATAGGATAATATTTTATTTCAAAATTAATTGAGAAGAAATACTTACATGATTTCAACTCATAAATACAATATCACTCTTTGGTTGTTCCTTGGCCAACCTATACTTCATTTATTACTCCAAGAAATGAATATAAAATTGTAATCACTACATAACTATTGGATCATAAGATCCATAATAGGATAAAAATTCATTCATTCTATCTCTAGCTATCATCATAACAAAATGGTTAGAAAATGTTATCCAATATGCATAAATCTTCATATGGAAAGACAATACTTTAATCTCTAAAACCTCATATTATTTTTATTATATACCATTCCAAAAATGGTTAACCTTATAACCCATCCAAAAGATAAAATTCCAAAAACGTAGAAATAAGGTCATTAAATTTCTTAAAAATAGCTTACCATTGATCCTCCATATATCATAAAGTATCTCTTGTATGTCACATACCAAACATATGAATACCTTCATCATGTATTATCTTGAAACATGGTAACTACCCTAAATTCTTATTGAAAACATACATTCTTCCTTATTCAAAAGATTATTTGATATATTACTTAAGTAAAAATATTTTATAAACTCCATATGTGATATCACAAACCACTTTTTCAACAAATACTTAATTAGTTCCAAGGTAATCTATATTGCCCAATTTATTTATTCATATCCAACATATCGTTATAAAAACATCATTATCTCAACATTAGGAACATATTAAGGGTTATATTTCCCTTAATATTATCTTCTCCATGAATATCACCTTGTCCTTAAATCATTTTATTAGTTCTTCAATACCTTTCAACATATCATTTTCAATCCTTAATGAAAAACTTATACTGAAAATAATTAAATATTACATGATTCGTATAACATAATCATTGAATTCCAAACCATATACACTTTAGTCATCCAAATTTATTCTTAAAACATTACTCAAGATTAATCATCTTATTCTTTCCTAAAATATGAAATATTAATAATGTTTTAAGGTTTCTAAACCTCAATCAAATCATGATTCTTATGATTAGTATAAAAAATACTGTCAAAACATCCAATACCTTTCACATGTAATTTGGTATCTCTTTATCCTTAGTGGTATAACCAATACTCATACCACCTTCCTCATTCCCTTAAATAAATTTCCACTTACGAAATCAATTTTCACATCTAAAACATTAAATGTTAACCCTGTTCCTTATGGTTACTTGTATTAAATAAGACCATAGTGTATAGTGTGAACAACACTTATCATATAATAAAAACACATAATCATGAAAAAATACTTATAGGATTCCTAAATGGTGACACCTACTTTTAAATATATGAAACATTAGGCTTATCCTTATAGAAATCCCTAGAAATATCCTTATAAATATATATATGGATCTAAATAATGTTTTCTCATAATATTTTATAATGGATAAATAAAATTTTTCTATAATACCAAATATAACAAACCTCGCTTTTCATACATTAACATTTCACCATTTTTTGGAATACTTAATGCATTTGATAAATATACACCCAAATACCATACTTGTTTAGTTCCTTTGTAAAATTGGAAACATAAACAACTAGTTCATAACACATATACTTCATCTCCCAACTCTTTTTTCATAACTAGAACCCTTTTTGACATGTTGAATATAATACATTTCTTCATATCCTGGGGAAAAAATATAAGTAAAGGGTGAGATCACATGCTCAGTAAGGGTAAACAAGGGAGATATGTAAGCATAACATGAACATAAGGGTATGAGAACATAATAAAAAATATTTAAGATAATATCATGCATATTAAAGATCATATACACGATTCATGTCATAAATTTTGGTAGTTTATAATAAATTAATCATAAGTTAATCAAGGAACATGATCCATGAAATTATAACAATGTAATAGGACATGAAATTTTTGAAAGACACATAAACTTGTAATAAAATTCCCTATAAGTAAGGTAACATTTCCAAAACATAAAAAGACACTTAATGGTGACTACACCTATTGGGCGGGAAACACCACCATCCCCAGTCATAGTCCTTTCCTTGTAATTGATCGAGTTTCCACACCTTCCCATAGTATATCAGGTTTCCCCAGCTTCCCAGAGTGGATCAATTTTCCCCATCTACCATAGTGGATCAATACTTTCAACTTGTTTCCATCATTATATCATGACATATAAATATTTACCCAATTAATTGGATGTAGATATAGTCCTTAACCAGAACATAACAAAAACCATACATATTTTTTCCACAAGAATAAAAAACATATCAAAACCCATAAAAAATTGGTTTCATAATCATTTCATTGTAACATAACTCATGGAAAGTAAAAAAAATCATAAGTTCCAATCCATCATTAACATAAACCATTTAGAGAAAGGATAAGAATGGTATCATTATATCATATCCCAATTAAAATAAAATTAACATCAAATAATGTTATCTTATATGGAAAATGATTTTGAATGATAATTTGAAATAATTCTTGAGTAAAATATCATTTCCTCTTTAAAAAACTCTTTTTAAATCATAAAAAAATTAAAAACATTTTATTTGAAAATAAACTAAAAAATTTATAAAAGAATATTTTAAAACCATTTTAAATATCTTTTAAATCCTTTTCCTTTAAAATAAATAAAATATCCTTTAAAACACTTATAAAATATTTTTAGAAAACATTAATTTGATGAAACATATATTTCTGACCGAAGAGAAAGAATAAAATTACATGAAACTTATAATATCATAAAAATAACTATATTCATGATACAACAAGTAAAATGGAATTATTTATACCTTTTAAAATAATATAGGTGCATAACATAACTTGTGTCTCAAAGAAGGCAAATTAAGAAAAAACCACCTTACTAGTTTGGTATCTTTTGAATCGTAAACCCCATGAAAAAGATATCATCAAATATATATGTAAACACTAATAAAATTTCATAATTAAAATAATAAAATAAATTCATGGAAATTATATACACCGCATAAAAGAAACAAGTAGTGTATAAGGCATGTGTCCCACAAAAATAAAAGTTAGAAAAAAATCCCTTATCTTATATCTTGACTCTCGGCATACTCATGAAAACCTTCTGTATAATAAATATAAGTTTGTTATAAATATTTTAAAGAACCATATTTATATATATAATAGAATATATTATTTACTTATGAATTTATATTACCCTCATGTTAACAATTCCATATTTAAGTTATGTTTCAGGTAATAATCGCTTTGTTTCTCGTATATGTTTTGACTTGTTATTATTGGTCCTCATACATAGATCATGATTTCATTATATCTGGAATGATAACCATGATAAAAATATAATATATATTCATTATATATTTATTTATGGTTATCTATAAAATATAGAAATATAAAATTAAATACACTATTCCTGGAGATGGTAGGTCGTATGTACGCATGAATTTTGCTTTCATTCCATGTTATATTGAAATAAAGAAAGTAAATGAAATATATGTATATATATATAATAAATAATATATAAATATTAGGTAATATATATCATATAATTTCATGTAACATATCTTTAATACATTCCATGTAAAGTGTGAATGAATCACATCACTTTGAGGAGGCGGTAGTCTACTTATCCACAAACGAAGTTATCATATTTTAAAAAAATGGTAAGTATGAAGGTATGTTTCAAATTATAAATAAATAATAATAAATATATATTAAAGATAAGTTCGTTACACATCATTTCGTGAGGCGGTAGTTCACCGAACATAAGAACGGTAAGTTCGTTACACATTTGATGAAAGTATGTGTGATTGTAGGTAGAAAAATTAAAATAAAAAATATATGAATATAAAGGATAATTATTTTATTATATAATCATGTAATAATAGGATTTTAGGCAATAGATAATGAAAATAAAACAAAAGAGCTTGTGAAAGGACATTACCTCTTCATTGGGTAACTCCTCTTGGTTTTCACCAAAGGGCTTCCTTGGTTGGATTTATTACCGAATGAAGGATTATAAGATTAAGGTATGTATTTTGAGAGGATATTTTACCATATATTTTTAGAACCAAATATGTTCTAAAGTGTGAAAAAAATAGAAGAAGAGGTTCCCTTTTATAAGAGAGGAGAGAGGAACTTTTTGAATTTCCTCAAAATATTAATTTTTAATAATTTAAATATCTATCCAAATACCTCTAAAAGGACATTTATTAGATTATAAGACAATATAGGGTTTTGATATCATAAATAAATATATTTTTTAAAGATTTGGTGTTACTTTAAACCTTATATTTGTTTTAACCCTTAGTTATCTTAATTTAATTTTAACTAGGGTAAAAACTTTTTCAATATTAAAAGGATTTAATTTTTAATTATATTATGTTAATTAACTCATAAATGAATAATTTATATCATTTTATACCATATAATAGTTGTTTTTTATTTTTAATTTTTTTTGTATGATTTAAAATAATTAAATAAAATATTATTTTCATAAAATACCATAGATGACAATTTTGACACTATTCAATACTTTGACTTTAAGAAACTTAATAAAGAATGCTAACATAAAAAAAATCATTTAATTCACCCATAACATATCATATTCTCCTATAAAATCCATTCATAATCTTAATTAGTTTAAATTATATTTATTTTAATATTTATAATATCATTTAATTGATTTTTTCATCAATTGATTAATTATTGCATCATCATTTTGTTATTATTTATGATAGTTGTTTGTTAAACTTAAAATAAAAATTAAATTTCTATTATGTATATAAAAATTTTATATCTCATACTAATATATATATTAATGTGTATCTTATTTTTATACTCATATAAAAAATATATTTCTTATTAAAAGTAAGATTGTGACATTTTTCCACTCTCTAATTTTAATAATTACTCAATCATCTTCATGGAAAAGTGTCCATTAAATAATTAAATTTTTAATAAAAAGGTTATATGGGTCATATTAACTTCATCCAATAACACTTTATCAAGTTTTATGGTAGTTTTATAATATTTAAAATTTTATTTTTACCCTTAATTACATGACTTACCCTTAACCATGGTAATAAAAATTACCAAAATTACTATTCATATTGTCCAAAAATAAAAGGAAAATAATTAAAAAACTCATATCTTCTTATTCCAAATATGTAATCCATTTTTCACAATTCAAAACAAATAATTTTTGAAAATTAATTTAATATAATCCCATTGATGGAATGAGAAAACCAGTTTTTAAAGTGAAAATATCAAAAATATTGAATTCTTTTTATATCAAAATTCAATATGAAATTGATTAAAATGAACATAATTGGATTAAATGATAAAAAAATTTTCTAATTATACTTTAAAAGCAATCAAATATATAAATTATTTCGATGAAAAAGTTGTTTTCAATTAAAATCCAGTATTTTCACTACTCATCAAAACATGAAACTAATCAAAAAAATACAAAAAATTCAACCAAATTAAATTTTTATATCCCTATTTCAAAGAAGAAGTTTATTTTTTGAAATATTATTTATAAAAGTTTTAAAAACTATGTATAAAACAAGTTCTCTATTAAAAGGTGACAGAACTACCTTTTTAAAAAAATACTTCTTTTATGCATAAAATTGGATTTTTTTTCTTATTCCATGTATATAAAACAAATAAGATGAATGTTAAAACTTAGATTAAATATATTATACATATATTAAATTAATATAATTCAAAAATATTTATTTTTTTATTTATTGATATAAAACACACCGGGCATATTTTAATAAATCTTCAAAAAAACAAAACCTTTTATTTTAAAAAGGGTTTTATAGTCATTTATAATTAATTGGTAAAAGAATTATGTGAAACCCATAATTTTATAATTCAGTTAATCTAATTCCTACATTCCATTCTAATTTCTTGGTTAAAATTATATCAGTTGAATAAGTATAATAATAAAATGATTTTTTTTGAAACAGAGTTTTTCATGTAAAGTAAGGTATATCGGTGTTGCGTGTAGTATCAGCTTAACTTGGTGTAGCATATAAGACAAGACAAAAAAGAAAATTAATTTATTTGAAAAAAAGTTCATAAAAACCTGAGGTTTTATAAATTTCCCTCCCTCTATATCTTTATATTTTTGGAAGGATTTTCCAAAAGATTCTTTGGCATAGACCTAGACTTAGACAGCTTAGACTTTGCCTTACTCCTTTTTTTAAAAAAATTGTGTACAACCGCGAAAGCGGCACACGAAACAAAGAAGAAAATTACAGTAAATTGAAAGTCCGAGGACTTGACCCCGCGACCTTCCCCTCACCCCAGCCAAGCCCTTACCACCCCACCACCAACGATGGGGCTTCCCTTACTCATTTTTTTCACCATAATAACTTGATAATTTGTATACTCCATATCCTTACCAGCTTGGGAAACTTAATCCAAAATATATGGTTGTGAATTTTTCATGTCATTCATATTCTTATTAATAATAAATGTTAAAAAGATCTATGGTAAACATGAAAAAATTTATTAGTTTGTAGTTCTTGGTTCAACTTGAACCCAAGGGCCTCAAGTTTCTCAATTTACCCACTCATCTTGATTACATGAGGTCCTTATTGATTCCCTTTTGCTATCTAACACCTATATCGTTCACTTGATATCTCATACCCTTATTTATTTTCTCTCTCTTTATTTAACTATTAGAGAATATTTAACATCTTGTAGGAATCTTCATCCTCATGCATTTTTGGTAGTTGACTAGAAATAGTGATAAAAACTATTGGTGTTAATGAATATCATTTTTATCTCCAAAAAACATTTAGAAGTAATTTTTTTATCTTTATTACCATTAAGAAATTATTAAATTTTACCCACTACTTTTTCAAAACATAGCATTCCTCACTACTAGAATCAGAATACTCTATTTTCTATGTATTGTAGTTGCAAGAATCCTTGAAACCTCACCTCACATTCTACAGTATATGGATACACCACTAATAAGATAGTTCCAAGGAAACTACTATGATGACCAACCACATTGACCCATGACTCCTTGAACTAATGGTTAAAGTTCTTGTTTCTCGAAATCATAAAATTGATTCTCTCAACACCTTGCCTCTATAATGATGAAAATCAAGCTATGGATAATTCTATGCAACCCCATTTATTTAAGTTGGACCATAAATCTCATAAGTACTATCTAGTAGTAGTAGGTACCCTAAACTAGGGATGATGAGCACCCTGTACACTCAGTTTTTTTCAAATTTAAGTGACGAAAGGATTTCAAGATTTAATATTACATTGAGGATTTTTATTATTTTTCAAAGCATATAATCCTTTCTTATTAATTATATTCTTACAATGTTTTAATTCTCACAGATGGACATGCATTAATAAAATACAATCATTGCATTATTATGATATTTTCTATTTATTATTTTATGTGTTTCCCACAAACATAAAAATCCATAAAATAACAAACATTGCATAAAGGATAAAATTTAACACACTAGTCTAGAGCATCTCATATCATCTGATCCATTTAAACTCAATGGATTAACCATTACCTATTTTCATAATGCCTGGTTAGAATCTTGAATCGTATCACAACACACCCCTGGTCCTGTGTTTTCCCTTATCACCTCCTATACTACCTTGTCATGGTGTGTCCCACATCATACATCATGATCTTAAATAGTATAAATGTACTAACATGTAGGCAAGGGGGTCTGGGGAAGAAAAAAATAAATACAAAAATAAACCTGATGGAATTTCATTTCATTATACATATTAAAATGGAAAAGATAATCTGAAGAACATTGAGAGACATAATATAATATTACAAAAATCAGACATAGTTGTAATAAATAATAAAATAAAACCCAACATGTATAGTAATTCATAGCTCAAAACCAGCCATTTGGTAAAATAAAAGCATGAAAAAAAATTAAAATGAAACAAATATATGTTTGGGTAAATTAATAAATTAAATGAATCATTTTATTTCAAATAATTTAATTCATCCAGTCCCTGAATTAATTTAAATTTAATTCCAAAATTAAATTAATTATATAATTTAAATTTATATCAAAATTAAAATACATTTTCAAATAATTATTTTTTTATTATGTTTTTTAAAAATTAACAAATTATTTTTTATATTAAAAATTTCTCAGGCCAACAACCCCACTTAGGCTTGTTTCTTGTTAGTTCAAAACCATACGGGCCCATTCTAGGATGCGAAGAACATGGAAAGGGATGTTGTAGGCCGGACAGACCCATGCAGGATGTCCCAGGTCAAGCCACATGCCCTATCTCATTCCAGGTCGAGAAGACCCACATAATGCAGTTGAAATACCTAGTCAGAGATGGGGGTTTATGGTATGGGGGTTTTCCAAATAGTCTTTGATGGTACAAAAGGAAACAACAGTGGTGATACTATGTCTAGGTGGGTGGGTGTACGTACAAAAATGTATTAGTGGTTGGTCACGAGAGAGGGGTAGGAGGTCACCGGTGCACCATATGATCGTGGGATTGGTTGAAGTGGGAGTGTATGAGATGTGAAAAGGGTGGAGAATGGGAGGTTGTCCTGAAATGGTGGAAACATTTGATGATATGGTTTCGGTGAAAGGTTGTTCTAGAGAGAAGGATAGAACCATAGGAGGTTGTCCAAGGCTAGAGGGAAGGCCACCGTGGGAGGATGTCTTCCTTGAGAATCCATTATTTTATTTAAGATTTAATAAAGATTTATTTATTAAAGATGTGCATATAGTGACCCTTCTTTTTCTTAAATTACAATTACATCAATTTAAATATGAATAACATAAAAACATTACACATTGTGGATATAATGGTTTAGTGTCTTGAAAAAATTAGGACCATACATAACTTTTACAACATAAAACATAAACATTTATTTAATTCCTTCATCTCAAGCTTCTTATTATCCCTTGTGTTCTCCTTAGTAAAAGTAATAACCTTAGTATATACATCAAAAATGGGTGATCTAAAATCCCAATAAGAGGATAATAACATGATACAATATAACATGGGGTGAGAATAATCATAACATCATCATCATAATCATGAGAGGAATCATTAGGTAAGGGCATGGAATAAAGAAATACATAAAAATGAAACATCATGTCTTAGTGGAAAGATACCACATGTAGTTGTGAAAAAATATAGCATCATATTCACAATTTTTTCAATATAACTCATGATATTCTTCACTTTATCAATTCCTTAGATCACTATATAATTCTGGGCGCACCCATCACATCATAACATTTTCATTATCATGCTTTCCACATAGAACATATATCAATATTGGACATAAATAACCCTTGAAAAGGAATGGGTTTCATTGCATAAATCATAAATTCATAAACAGTGGGTTACCAAATGAAATAGGGAATAAGATACATGATTTTAGAATCAACAATTTTGAGTGAAGAAGAAACAATCATGAGAAGTAAAACATGTGCTTTTTTGAAAGAAGTTTTCTTTGGGAAAAAATCATGTTTATCACAAACTCAAGTAGAAAAAATTTATATCCCATAAAATTGAAGATGGCGAAGAAGAAATTATTTTTACAGAATATAAATACCAAAAATGGGGCGAAATAAGGAAAACCTAATGAAAGAGAGTTGGGTTTGAGAATTTCCACTTACCTTGTATCTGAACACTTTCTTCACCTTAATTCCCTATATAGTGACATTAGATTAATTGATTAACAATTAAAAAACCTTATATTCATGGATATGATTCATTATGGTGTTATTATTTTCTTTTATGGGCCTTTTGATGAGTTATAGAGTTTAATTTCATCATTCGGGAGTGTTCATTTTCCTAGTTTTCATGATTTGTTCATTTGTATACATGAATGGAAGTTTGTTTAAAATGTTGATAAACATATACAATTTTTATTCTATATTATTAATGATATTAAATAACATTAAATGATTTTATAAATAATTTGGTTATATAACATGATGATAAATCATTAGATAAAATTTAATGATGATCATTTTTGGTTAATTTGGGTGGTTTTTCAATCACAACAAACTTGTTTTGTTTTAACATTTAGTATCATGTATATAAGTTATTTATAGAATATAAAATCGGTAAAAATATTCATATTAAATTTTTTATTCAACCATTTAATGGGTTTATTTACATCCTTTATGTCATTGGAGAAAAATGAAGGTGCATCATCCATAATGATGGTAAATTAACACATCACAGGAGACGATTTCATAAAAGAGAGAGAGAGAGAGAGATTATTTTAATGAATAATATTCCATTAAAATGATATCATAAAATTATATAAAACAAACTAGAGTTATCATTAAATTTTAATAATAGAATTTGAGGGTAAGAGAAGAAAATAAATGAAATTTGAAAGGAAATTGAAAGAAAAGAGAGAGATGAATTACCTCTTGAACTCTCCTCTTGAGATCCTCCTTAAAGAACCTAGGATTGGACTTTTGGTGAGACCAAGATCACTTGGACATGGGGGAGGGACTATAAAAGTGATTTGGATAGAATTTAGAAATATATTGAAGCTTGAGAGGTGTGAGGAAATGAGGTTGTGAGGGGTGGTATTTATTGTGGTGCGGAGGGGTGTTTTCCCAATATTTAATTCATTAGTTTATTAATAAACCTCAAGATAAGAAATAGCGATGATTTCATGACTAAATATAGTAAAAAGGTAATTAGAGTTCAAGATTATGGGCTTAAATCATCCATATACATCAGAAATGACTCAATAATTCATTTATTTAGTTTTTATCCTAAATTTTCATATTTGACTATTCACAAAAAAATCATGTATTTTAGAAAAAGACCAAAAATTCTCACTAACCATTTTTATATGTGCAGAATTAAAAAATTAAATCCATTTTATAAAAACAATTTTCTAAATATAAGTAATTTATTTTTAAATTAAAATCACCATTTACTTGGAAAATATAGATTTTAAATTTATAACTGATTTTATAACACTTTGAAAAATTACTTAAGGTGTCATAAAATTGGCTTAAAATTATAAGTCATAAAAATATTAATTTATGAACACATTTTATGAAACTAAATTTTCCTTTTAATTTTTAAATTAATCATAAATATTTAATTAAATAATTATGACTAACAAAAATACCAACACTTAATTAATAATTTTAAATATATTTACTTGTACTATTATATAATTATATCATATTTTCACTTATAAGATTCTTAAAGTTTATTTATACTTTAATGGGTGAGATTATTATTTATTTTTCTGATTTACTATTCAAAAGGGTCATATTACTATTCCTAAGGTCATGTTACTATTTCATCGGTATAGGTTCCTTAACTTTTAGAAACACTTAACATTTCCTTAATTTCTTAGTTATAAAGCCTTTATTATGGTCTCTAAGTGATTTTATGTTCTTTATAATATATGAAATTACTATAAAAAGGGAGAAATTCCATTGATAAAAGTTTGGTTCATTACAGTGCTACCTCCCACTTAATTCAGAAGAATTTTTTTAAGAAGTCCTATTTAAAAAAAACTACACCCTATGAGCCATTTTTCTCTTTCATCCACTAACCTTTGAACCTCATACTTAGTTTATAATAATTTTTATTATCAAAAAATTAATATTTATTATGATATTGAAAGTAGATTTACATTTTAATATTTTTCAAAAATCTATGGAAAATTCATGGCCTAATAATACAGTACCGGGCATCTGAATCTGGCCAGTTCATAGCCAAAAAATTAAATGTTTCCAGAAATACTATCGAACACTGGAATTTTTTTTATTCATATAAATATATTTTGTTAAAATTTTATATATAGTAAAAAAGCACAAAAAAAACTATATTAATATTTTTTGGATAACCATAACACGATCATTCGAGATTGAATCAACATAAAGATGAATTCATTAATATCAAATTACATCCCAGTACATAAATTTAAATAGCATTTAATTTTCATGGATCATAAAATTCACATGATCTATTTGATACTGACTGATGGTACTCGGGTATACAATGGAGTCATGTGGGATGGGGATTTAAATATTTCTAATCACTGGAGTGACAATACTTTATCGTCTCTAGAGATCCGAGCCATGGTAGAGGACTGAAGATCTAACCAGAATTTTTTAAAGAACAAAAAAAAACTAGTACCATGTTTGAATCGATGACATGTTCGACTATAGATCATCATTGATAATCATTGCTCAAAGGATCTGATATCGAACACCTCTATATCATCCACAATGATTCTAGATCCCATTTGAATTTCGATCATCAAATTTATTGTGCTAGAACGAAGATATGACTAATACATCGACCTCATGATGATCACCTCAACATCATTACATTAAGCTATCCATGGATCTATTTCTCAAACAAATATTTTCTCTCTATAGAATGTAGGTGGAGGAGAGAATAGATCTCAATTTCATGGGAAATGAATAGTCAAGGGAGAAGAGCTCCTCCTCTATTTATATAATGGGAGTTAAAATAACCAGAAATGGTTCACTAACCTTTGTATATCCTACACACACTATATATTCTATAAAAAAACTCATTATGATAAACTAACCATAGAATAAACATAATTTATATTTTATCTCCATATTTTAATATAATATATATATAGATATATATATTATGTTATAAAATTATGTCATTAAATTGAATCATAATTCTAGAAATATTAAATGAACATTGAATATTAAAATAATATTCATTTGTATAATATTTTTCCATATATTTTATAAAATACTTGTAAATGATTTTAATAAATAAATACAACCCAATTATTCAATACTTTAATAATAATGATTTTATTTATTTTTCTTTAATCATTTACACTTCGAAATATCTCAGACTCCGTGGTGTGCCCCACCGTGTCCTATATTCATATTTATCATAATAAGGAGGACTATTGAATATGCTATTTTGTGTGACCCTCTATTCCCTAATCTCGATAGTAGTGAATACTATTCATAGACCAGGATTGGATTCTATTAACCCATCAAGAGGCCTAAATATATAAGGAATAGTCATAGAAATAAAATCCTTCATACAAATATATGTTGGGTAATATAATCTCTTTGTCTCTCATATCTCATAAAGTATGATCCACACTTGTGTCATCATTCATTCGTGACTTATTATTTTTTGACCCAGCTGGATGGAATTACCTTCTTCTGAAATGTCTACTGATTTATTAAAGGAACTACCATCCTTATAAACTAGGCCAGACATATCCTTAATAATTATATTCCTAATTATAATTAATAATTATATTACTAAATAACTAATTAATTATTTTATAACTAATAATTAATAAATACAATGAATAATTATAATTAATACTATTATTATTAGTTAATTAATTAAGTAATTATTGTATAATTAATAATTATATTATTATTTGACCAATTAATTATTAGATAATTATATTACTAACTAACTAATTAATTATTGTATTTTTGTAATTAATAATTATTATTAAAAATTATATTACAAATTAACTAATTAATTATTATATAATGAATAATTACTAATTATAATTAATAATTATATTACTACTTAACTAATTAATTAATATATAATTAATAATTATATTACTAATTAACTAATTAATTATTATATAATTAATATTTAATAATTATTAATTATTAATTATAATGAATAATTATATTTATTAATTATATTATTAGTTAATTAGTTAATTATTTTATAATTAATAATTATATTAAAAATTAACTAATTAATTTATATATAACAAAAAATTAATAATTATATTTAATATTTATATTTATAATAAAGTAGTTAATTATTATATAATTAATAATTAATAATTATAATTAATATTTATAATTAATAATTATATTACTAATTAAATAATTAATTATTTTATATTAGTATTAATAATTAATAATTAATAATTAATAATTATATTAATTATTAACTAATTAATAATTATATTATAAATAATTATATTACTAATGAACTAATTAATTATTATATAATTAATAATTACATTACTAATTAACTAATTAATTATTATATAATTAATAATTAAAAATTATAATGAATAATTGTAATTAATATATATATCATTAATTAAATAATTAATTATTATATAATTAATAATTACTTATTATAATTAGTAATTATATTACTTATTATAATTAATAATTATATTTATAATTAAATAATTAATTATTAAATAATTAATAATTAATAATTAATGATTATAATGAATAATTGTAATTAATAAAATTATTATTAGTTAGTTAATTAATTAATTATTATATAATTAATACTTATATTACTAATTAACTAATTAATTACTATATATTAGTAATTAATAATGATAATTAATAATTATATTACTAATTCACTAATTAAATGTTATATAATGAATAATTACTAATTATAACTAATAATCATATTACTAATTATAATTAATAATTATATTACTACTTAACTAATTAATTATTATGTAATTAATACTTATATTACTAGTTAATTAATTAATTATTATATAATTAATAATTAATAATTAATAATTGATAATTATAATTACTATTTATAATTACTAATTATATTACTAAATAATTAATTAATTATTTTATAATTAATAATTATATTACAAATTGACTAATTATTTATTGTATAACAAATAATTATTAATTATAATTAATAATTATATTACTAATTAACTAATCAATTGTTATACAATAAATTATAATTAATAATTATATTTATAATTAACTAATTAATTATTATATAATCGATAATTAATAATTAATAATTAGTAGTTAATAATTAATAAATATAAATAATAAATATAAATAATAATTATATTAATAATTAAATAATTAATTATCCTATAATTAATAATTATATTACTAATTAAATAATTAATTACTGTATATTAGTAATTAATAATTAATAATTAATATTAATATTAATTATTAACTAGTTAATAATTATATAATTAATAATTATATTACTAAATAACTAATTAATAATTAACTATTTCTTATACGTTTAATCCATGTTTTAAGTTTCATTTGTATTGGTCGTATAATTTGTATTTTATAGTCTTTCAAAGCCACGTACTTGAAACATTTTTAAGTTTCATGTTGGTTGTTTAGAAAGATTATAAATTATTTTTCATCAATATTTTTTTTGAAATTATTTTTATTTTTAACTATTTATTATATGTTTAATCCATGTTTTAAATTTCATTTATATATGTCTTATAGTTTGTATTTTATAGTCTTTCAAATCCACGTACTTGAAACATTTTTAAGTTTCAAGTTGGTGGTTTTGAAAGCTTATAAATTATTTTTCATCAACATTTTTTACGAAATTATTTTTATTTTCAACTATTTCTTATATGTTTAACCCATGTTTTAAGATTCATTTATATTAGTCTTATAGATTGTATTTTATAGTATTTCAAAGTCACATAGTTGAAACATTTCTGAATCTCACATCAGAAATGTAGAATGTTCTGCGTAGGAAAAGAAGAACCCGAATCCCACATCGGAAATGCAGATTGATTACCAGAGAAAGCCCTCTAATAAAAGGGAGCCCTCAGTGAGGGTTTCTATTAGAATTCAGACTGTTGTAATGACAGTACTGTTGGATATTAAATAGCAGATAAATTCTAATGAAATTTTTTGTTATATATATATACACAAACAAAACAAAACAAAAAAAAAACAATCAAAATTTTAAAAATAAAAAAATCATAAAAAAATTAAGAATTGCTGAGGATGTGTAAACATCGTTCACGCATCCTTCATCAACTTCGCGAAGGATGCGTGAACAGGGTTTGATACATCTATTTCATGTATATATTTTTATATGATTTTAGGTGTTGATTTTGTAATTTATTAAATAAACTTTCCATGTTTGGAATGATTTGAGTTTTATTATTTATGGTAGGAAGTTACGAATTTGTGAAAAAGGAATGAAAAGGGGAGGAAATATGAGCCTAACGACCCTTCACGCCATTTCGGTCGCCGCACGACACTGGATTTGGGAGATGAAGAGAAGCTAGAAAACTGAATAAGAAATTGATTACACGTCGTGTACCACAAGTACATGTCGTGACCATTTCATGTGAAATAGACCATATAGAACAATTCGTGATGACGAAACACACTGTGAACTTCAAGTACATGTTGGGTACCACCAGTACATGATGCGATGATAGTCAAACCAACGTATGAAGTTTCCACGAATTTAACGTGGTAGAGGAAAACCCGGATTTGAAATACACATCGTGCAACCTAGGTACACGTCGTGACAACGTCGACGCGTAGAGAAAAACAGGCGATGTGGGTTGTGGGTTTTGGATCATTTTTCCTATAAAAGGAGGCCACCACCCACCCACCCAAGACACTCTGGGACCAACGAAGTCCAAGAGACACCAAGGGACAACTATTGAACGATCCAGAGCCTCTCTTTGTCATCATTCCTCCTTGGGTACCCATATCGCTCACTCTCATCATGAGCGAGTAGTCCCGTTTTTTCAGGTGATGTGATCATAGAAGGATGTGTGCTTATGGATTATTCTATACTTTTTATTCATGTTTGGATTTCTGAAACCCATTCTATCAATTCAAAAACCCTTTCTTTTACAATCACATTACCATTGTTTGTGAATTAAAGAGTTCTACTTCTATTACTTTAATTGATTAATCTATTTTGTGTATGATCATTATGAAACATAGGTTGATTATGTTTAAATACAGTTTTGGGTCACCTAAAATTATATTCACACTAAGTAGATGACTATTCCAAAGTTTTAACCACACTACTTGAGCGGGATACCCAGACCAACGATCCTTGCTGACCCAATTCCAACACCAAAACTGAACAAACCCATATCAATTGAATCCCTAGCACACGAACCTAAAAATCACTAAACCTAGCATGCTTCCATACTGATATTCAAACCCAATAATTTCTTCTATTGTTTATTCCTTTCCAAACAACAAATCAATCACAATTTTGGATTCCTTAATTAATTTTGAACATATGGATCGTCCTTGTGGGTTCGAAACTCAGACATACCAAGTACTATACTTTTAGTTAGTATTGTCTGAGTTTTATAAATTTTGTTTTTTCATAGCCCCATAGGAATTAATAATGCCCCGGGAGGTTATAAAATTGGTTTCATTGTCGGGGATGTTTGCTTCTATGTTTAAATTATTTAGGAATTTAAATTGTTGTTTTTATTTTAATTTTTAATTTTATACCAGGTCATCTCTTGTTATAGTTTCAGGAAGCAATCAAATGCATGATTACTCCACTCAAGGGAATTAAAAAAACTGAGGATCTTTATTTTTATCCAGAGCTGGAGATGACCTTGAACTAGCAAATAAAGTAGAATTAGAAATCCAACCAAGAACAAGAACAAGACACCATGATTGAGAGAGAGAAATTTGAAGGAGACGACCATCAGCTAGGCCAGAGAGCTGGACCAAAAAATCAAGGAAGGAATCAAGGTGGAAAAGTATTGATCAACTAAGAAAGACTCTCAAACATAGAAGTCAATCCCTGCATTTGTAAGGATTAGTGTCCTGAGAACCAACTGTTTTGTACTTTGATTACATGAATGTTCACTCATTATATATTGTTCATTGTTCTGCATGACTATAATATAATAATGTCCTGGAATATTTGTTGCATTGATAAGGTCATGACAGATCTCCACTATGATGAGAACCTTGAAATTCTATAACAATATTCTTAAATAAAGTTCTACGGTTGGATGACATACAATGATAGGACACATAGTATACAAACCGTCATGTGCGAGCACTCGTAAGAAGACAAGACTCTCTCTCATGGAGTTCGCACCTGGTAATCTCCAATATGGGAGATTATGAGAACTGACCCGCCAGTAGAAATTCTGCATGTCTTGGTGCCATCGGACATTGCTATCTAGGAGCGTGTGTAATGGTCCTTAACTCATGTCATGACTCGCGCACTTAGATTTACTGATGAAAACTGTCACACAGACAGTTGGTGGGAATTAAGGTACGTTTGGTGCGTCACGAGTGACATGTTGTTAATGGATAAGTTGAGGAAGGATTTGTACCTTCCATTTATGGAAGTTGATATCTCATCCCTTTGATTGAAATAGAACTGTCACATTAAATTCCATGGCCATGGTGTAAACGACGAGTGTATTTCAGGAAGTCAAAGAACGACGGATCAAGCATATAGGTTTATGACACTGCCATGAAACCTGCTTGATGAGATATTGAGAAAACGGGATTAAATTACATAGTAAGCGTTCATATGAGGTGATACGTCAATGCGGCGTCAACTTCTTTCTCTTGGGTGCCTTGACCCGTTACTAGACAGTAATCTTGGACTTTAGGCAAGCCCGCATAATGCCAACGAGAAAGAGGCCTAGATGGTCACACACTAACTATATTAAATTATCTCAAGTAAAATAAATATTATTCCCGTACGTGGTTTAATAATTATTCAAGTAAGCCTAGATCATTTTAATGATTGGAGGGAAAAGGAAATGAAAAACAAGATATACACGTCGTGTATTAAAGATTACACGCTGTGTAGTTTTTCATGGAAAACAAGTACACGTCGTGTATTAATAATTAAACACCGTGTAGTTTTATTTATGGAAAGGAAATGAATAAATAAAAACAAGATATACACACCGTGTACATTTAATGTACACGCCATGTAGTTTTCAATAAAAAACAAGTACATGCCGTGTATTTATTAATACACACCGTGTAGTTTTTTCAGTCGGGATTTTGAGGATATAATATTGTTTTAAATGATATTTATTATAATCAGCATGGGCGCATGTCAATGAATTAATTATTAGACATGGGGGTTTTAAATAAGAGTCAATGAAATAAATAAAATGCGTAACGCGTTTATTTATTGTCATAAATCTACAAACTCAAACCTGATTATAAATATCCTCACAACCCTAACTCTTTTATAACACATAAGAGAATCGTTGTGCACAACAATTCTGGATAATTCTTTCAAGGCCGAAAGAGAATCTTCCTCTAAGAACACTCTCAAGACTGGGATAGATCTTCTTCCATCGGATCAAGATGATCTAAGGCGAAAAACGCAAGCAAAGGTTTCTCCATGATAGCACTCGGAGACTACTTTGGTGACGTCCAGAGATATGAGGTGCACGTGTGGATCACCGCTAGAGGAAGTCTACACTTGGCTTCTGCGACACAATGACGAATCACATCGGAACATGATCAAAAACATCAACAAAGAAAGAACACCGCAAAAGGTATTTCTTTTCAATTAATTAAATTAATTATAATCAACTTGTAACGATCCTACTTTGTGGTTCCAGGACTTTCTATTTCTTTTGTCTATTTCTGTGATTCAATCCGTGGAGACTGGCATTTATCGTCGTATTGATCCCGGATTGATCATTTCTAATGAAAAAAACCCAAGTGGGCACATCCACCCACGCGCTTCCGCTGCACCCGGAACCTTCAATTGGTATCAGAGTGAGGTTACAACGTTGATTATAGTTATTTAATTTTCGTTGATAATTTACGCATTTATATTTGATTCAATTTGAAATAAATCGTTCTATAAATCTGAATAAACGAGATATGTTCTTTCTCCTTCATTTCTCGATTCACATCACATAAACGACTTTTTAATTTTAATTTTGATTAAAATAAAAACTAGGAACTTATCCGGAGGAGCCACTCTTTCCTTATGTACAACACGGGGATACACGACGTGTAATTAAAACTACACGTCGTGTACTTAGGTTCAAAGAACCGGCACTGGTCCGCCAAACCACACCATGTGAATTGAATATGCCTAAGTATTAATCACGCCATGTTGACCAGAACTTAATGGTGCGTGGAAACCGGAATACACGGCGTGTATGTTGGAGCAACACACCGTGTAGTCCGTTCCGGCCCAGGTGAAACCGTGTACAAGGATAAGCCGCGTACCGCGTACACGAGATCGCCAGGCTGGTTACTGCGTAACAAGCAAGTACACGCCATGTATGATTTATCTACATAACGTGTACTCCAAAATTTCCAAAGTACAGAGAACACGCCAAATCCCCCGGTGTGTACTTTGGATAAAAGGTAAAAAGAAATACACGTCGTGTAAATATAAACTACACGCTGTGTACTTTCCATAAATGGAATTTCACCAGGTTTCCTCCAAAAGTACAAAGACCTATACAAGGGATATGTATGAGAAGAATCTCAAGGAAATTCATAAATTAATTTAAGATAAATAATTGATTAATTATAAGATCATAATTAATTATTTTAAAGCACAACTTATCTTAAATAATAGAATGATTAAAAGAATTTGAATGCTAAATATGTGTAAATGTCGTTGCATGCTATGAATGATCATGAGCTATACCAAAGACCCTTTTGTATGTGTGTTTGGTTTCATTTAAATTTATTGAAATTTGTTGGCCTGCGAGCCTTCTTCCAATAAAATGTAGGGCCTACATGCCCATGGTTTCTTTAATGTAAACACTATGTATTTGAGGATCTCCCAAGCCAGAGGAGACGGTTCAAAACCCAGAGCTGAGGAAAAACCAACCCAAGAAGATACAAAGGTGGATAGGTGGGAGCTGCAAAACACAAACCATCAGGTTCAAGGTGTTTTACCTAGGTCAGGGTTAGCTTATCAAACCGCTAGATAAGCTAACCAATAGAAGCTCATGATCATACCATCTTATTTTATTTCTATCTGATTTCATGGTTTATTTATTATGTATGTGTTGTCACGATCACATAATTAATGAAATAAACAATCATGAAAAGATGGAGTAAAATAAAAATAGGACTATGCGTAAACATTATCGGAACATGGTTAATCACTTAAGAAAGAATCACTTAATATTAACAAGCATGTGATAATGGGAAACTACGCATAAATATTAAAATCCCTCAATACCATATTAATTCATACCAAGCCTTCCATTACTTGATTAAGGGAAAGACTCAATAAAACTATGTGTTTGACCAACCCTTGTTGGGACACTTACTTTTATAAAGGAAGCCCTTATGAAAGGTTTCGAGTTGACTTAACCATATTAAATCAAGAGGAGTAGCCCTTGCTAGAATTGATGTAATATTGGAGGCAAGAGTTGAGGAAATCCAAGTCAGGATTTCAGGATTGGGGAGTCTACTCAACAGATCAAGGAACTGTAAGCTCACAGTTGGGAAAGACCTGCCTACCTAAATACCTTCAAATAGCTTGACCAGCCCTTGTTGGGGTTATGCAAAGGGGAATATGGATCCTTGCCACTAGAATTTCAAAGCAACTGAACATTCCGCGTTCAATGGTGAGGGCCATTGGAACTTGATAAAATAGTGGGAGACTTAATAAATTAATTATTTCTCATAAAATTTAATCAAGAAAGTACTAATAAATATGCTCTTTTAAATTGTATAATAAAGATGAAAAACTCGTCAACCACATTTTCTCTGCGATCAATTCTGTACAAAGACAATATCTTCACTGGTAGTAACTTTCAGGAATGGTTTAGGCACCTTCGGGTTGTCCTACGCCATGAACGAAAGTATTCCATGCTGGAGTCCTCACTTCTTGATCCTCCTGCCCAAGGGGCAAGTGATGAATATTTCCTAGTCTATGATCAACATTTGAGAAATGCACTTGACATTCAATGTTTGATGCTATCATCAATGTCAAGTGAGCTCATGAAGTCTCATGAGGACATAGATGCCTATAGAATGCTCGAGCACCTCCGTGGTCTATACCAGGAGAGAGAAATACAGGAAAGGTTTGAGATCTCCAAGGCTCTATTCCAGAGCAAGCTTAGAGAGGGTGCCCCAGCTGGGCCTCATGTAGTCAAGCTTATTGGCTACATTGAGCGCTTGGAGGTTCTGGGGTCCCCGATGAACTGGGTACTGATCTCATTCTCGCATCACTCCCCTAGAGCTTCTCAAACTTTGTTGTGAACTTCAACATGAACAACATTGATAAGTCTCCGTTTGATCTTCTTATCCTTATTCGCCAAGTGGACAATGACATGAAGTGTGAAAATCCTTCTGTCCTCATGATGAATAAAAGGAAAGGGAAGGCTAAGAGCTTTAAGTCCAAAGCTTCTTCAAAGCCTTCCAAGAAAAGGAAGATCAAAGGGGAGGCAAAGGAACATGATGCTGTTTGTTTCGCATGTGGAAAGAAGGGCCACTGGAAGAAAAATTGTACCCAGCCAAGGAAGCAAGGGGAAGCTTCAGGTGCGTTTGTTATCAAATGCAATCTATCTGTTTCTACTAATTGGGTATTAGATACTGCTTTTGGAGCTCACATTTTTATCCAAATATAGGAACCAAGTAGATTCAGGAAGATTGATCAAGGGGAGGTAGATCTACGAGCAGCCAACGAAGCCAGACTTGCTGATGTAGCTGTCGGGGACTACCACCTCACATTGATAACTGGAATGATCTCGGTGTTAAAGGGTTGTTATTATGTGTCTTCTATTACTAAAAACATTATTTCAGTATCCAGATTAGATACTGATGGATTCATGTTCAAATTTGGAAATGAATGTTGCTACTTTTATAAAGATAACATTTGTTTTGGTAGGGCACATTTATATAACGACCTTTATGTGTTAGACTACACAAAACAAGTAATGGAAATCGATGAAAAAGTAAATTCACATGACTCATACCACACCCAACTTTGGCATCACCGGCTGGGTCATGTCAATGAGAAGCGTTTGACAAAATTACATCAAGATGGGTATTTAGATTCTTTCGAACTAAAACCACTTGGTGTATGTCATGCGTGTCTACAAGGAAAAATGACTAAATCCCCATTTAGTGGGAAAGGTGAAAGGGCTAAATAGAATCTATAATTAGTTCACACAGATGTGTGTGGACTATTTCCAGTTGAAGCAAGGGGTGGGTTCTCGTACTTCATAACTTTTATTGATGATTTTAGTAGATATGGATATATCTACTTAATGAGGTATAAGTCAGATTCTTTTGATCGGTTCAAAGAATACAAGAATGAAGTTGAGAACCAGCTTGGTAAGAATATTAAGAAACTCGACTCAGAAAGAGGAGGAGAATATTTTAATCAGGACTTCATTGATTTCTTACGGGAGTTTGGGATTCTATCTCAAATCACTCCTCCTTACACACCTAAGTGGAATGGTGTAAGTGAAAGGCGGAACCTCACCCTATTGGACGTAGTGAGATCAATGATGAGTCATGTGAGTCTTCCATTATCCTTTTGGGGATATGAATTACAAACAACAGAACACATACTAAACCAAGTACCAACTAAATTGATAAATGTTATTCAATATGAGTTATGTAGTGGACGCAAATCCATGTTATCGAATTTACATGTGTGGGGTAGAGAAGCATTTGTTAAGGTCTCTTCAGGTAACAAACTTTCACCCCATGCACAAAGTGTATCTTTATAGGATATCCCAAGGAAACAAGGGGAGATTACCTATACAACCCCTCAGAAAAAAAGGTTATAGTGTTAAGAAACGCCATATTACTTGAGAGGGAGCACATCTCCAAAAGAGATAGTGGGAGCGAGATAGACTTCGATGTAGTCGAGGCTCAAGATACATAAGAGTTGGTAAAAGAACAAATTCCACAAAGCCTCGTGGAAGAAAAATCTATTCCAGAGACACAAAAACTGTGTAGGAGCATGAGAGAGGTGAGAGAACCAGAATGATATGGTTTTCATGTCACTGAGGATGGTGACTCATTATTGGTTGACAATGATGATCCTCTTACCTACAAGGAAGTAGCTGAAGTCACAGATGTTGCCAAGTGGCAATAAGCCATGAATTCTGAAATGGATTCCATGTACCAAAACCAATTCTGGATTTTGGTAGATCCTCCAGTTGATGTAAAGCCTATTGGTAATAAATGGGTATTCAAGAAGAAACTGGATATGGAGGGGCAAGTCAGTACCTATAAGGCATGAGTGGTTGCAAAAGGTTTTAGACAGCATCAAGGAATTGACCATGATGAAACTTTTTTACCGGTTTCGATGATGAAATCCATCAGAATCCTATTGGCCATTTCTGCTTACCATGACTTTGAAATTTGGAAAATGGATGTCAAAACAGCATTCCTTAACAGGAACCTCCAGGAAGCTATCTACATGACACAACCTGAAGGGTTTGTGACTCCAAAGGATGCCAACAAGGTATACAAGTTGTAGAAATCCATTTATGTATTAAATAAAGCATCAAGGTCATGGAACATTCGTTTTGATGAAGATGTAACAGAATTTGGATTTGTTGAGAACGAATATGAGCCTTGTGTCTACAAGAGGTTTAGTGGAAGTGCAGTCTTTTTCCTAATTATATATGTTGATGACATATTACTAATTGGAAACGAAGTACCTATCTTACAGACAGTTAAGGCATTGTTCCATAAATGCTTCTCTATGAAAGACTTGGGCAAGGCAACATATATTCTTGGGATAAAGATCCATCATGATAGATCTAAGAGAATGATGGGCCTGAGTCAAAGTACATACATTGACAAGATACTGAAGAGATTCAGTACGGAACATTCCAAGAGGGGATTGTTTCCAGTGTCACATGGAATTCATCTTTCCAAGAAAATGTGTCCTCAGACACATGAGGAAAGAAAGATAATGTCAAGGATCCCTTACGCATCCGCGATTGGGTCAGTCATGTATGCTATTCTATGTACAAGGCTAGATGTTTCTTATGCATTAAGTGCGGTAGGTAGATATCAAGCTGATCCAGGAGAATGCCATTGGATGGTAGTCAAGACTATCCTTAAGTATCTGAGGCGTACTAAGGATATGTTCCTGTTTTATGGAGGAGATGAGGAACTAGTCAGCAGAGGACATGTAGATGCTAGTTTCCAAACTGATCAAGATGACATGAAGTCGTAGACTAGATACATCTTTAGTTTTAATGGAGGTGCAGTGAGCTAGAAGAGCTCAAAGCAAAGTGTGGTGGTAGATTCTATAGCGGAGTCCGAGTATATCGCAGCTTCTGAGGCAGTTAAAGAGGCAGTATGGATGTGAAGCTTCATCCAAGAGTTGGATGTAATACTAAGAAGTAAAGATCCTATCACACTCTATTGTGATAATACTGCAGTGATGGAACTTGTTAAAGAGCCAATGTCACATCAACAGACAAAGCACATACTTCAGAAGTATCATCTCTTGAGGGATTTTTCTCAGAGAGGTGAAGTTGCAGTGAGCAGCATTTCCATGGAAGACAACGTGGTGGACCCCCTGACTAAAGCCTTGTCTCAGCAGAAACATGATCATCATGTGAGGTCTAGTGGACTAAAAGTCGTAGGTAGTTGGCTCTAGTCCAAGTGGGAGTTTGTAAGGATTGGTGTCCTGAGAACCAACTATTTTGTACTTTGATTACATGAATGTTCACTTATTATATATTTTTCATTGTTTTTCATGACTATAATATAATAATGTCCTGGAATATTTTTTGTATTGATAAGGTCATGACAGATCCCCACTGTGATGAGAAACTTGAAATGCTATAACAATATTCTTAAATAAAGTTCTACATTTGGATGACATACTATGATAGGACACATAGTATACATACCATCATGTGTGAGCACTCGTAAGAAGACAAGACTCTCTCTCATGGAGTTCGCACTTGGTAATCTCCAAGATGGGAGATTATGAGAACTGACCCGCCAGTAGCGATTCTGCATGTCTTGGTGTCATCGGACATTGCTATCTACGAGCGTGTGTAATGGTCCTTAGACTGGAAGATTATCATTGACTCATGTCATGACTCATGCACTTAGATTTACTAACGAAAACCGTCACGCAGACAGTTGGTGGGAAGTAGGGTACGTTGGGTGCATCATGAGTGACATGTTGTTAATGGATAAGTCAAGGAAGGATTTGTCCCTTCCATTTATGGAAGTTGATATCTCGGCCCTTTGATTTAAATAGAACTGTCGTATTAAATTCCATGTCATGGTGTAAATGACGAGTTTATTTCAGGAAGTCAAAGAACGAAGGATAAAGTATATAGGTTTATGACACTACCATGAAACTTTCTTGATGAGATATCGAGACAAAGGGATTAAATTACACAGTAAGAATTCATATGAGGTGATACGTCAATGCGTCATCAACTTATTTCTCTTGGGTGCCTTGACCCGTTTCTAGATAGTAATCTTGGACTTTAGGCAAGCCCGCCTAATGCCAACGAGAAAGAGGCCTAGAGGGTCACACACTAAGTGTATTCAAGTATCTCAAGTAGAATAAATATTATTCCCGTACGTGGTTTAATAATTATTCAAGGAAGCCTAGATCATTTTAATGATTGGAGGAAAAAGGAAATGAAAAACAAGATATACACGTCGTGTATTAAATATTACACACCGTGTAGTTTTTCATGGAAAACAAGTACACATCGTGTATTAATAATTAAACGCCGTGTAGTTTTCTTTATAGAAAGGAAATGAATAGATGAAAATAAGATATACATGCCATGTACATTGAATGTACACACCATGTAGTTTTCAATAAAAAACAAGTACACGCCGTGTATTTATTAATACACGTCGTGTAGTTTTTCCAGTAGGTATTTTGAGGATATAATATTGTTTTAAATGATATTTATTATAATCAGTGTGGGAGCATGTCAAGGAATTAATTATTCAACATGGGGGTTTTAAATAAGAGTGAATGAAATAAATAAAATACGTAACACGTTTATTTATTGTCATAAATCTACAACCTCAAACCTGATTATAAATATCCTCGCAACCCCAACTCTTTTCCAACACACAAGAGAATCGTTGTGCACAACAATTCTGTAGAATTCTTTCAAGGCCGAAAGAACCTCTTCTTCCAAGAATGCTCTCAAGGCTGAGATAGATCTTATTCCATCGGATCAAGACGATCTAAGGCGGACAACGCAGGCAAAGGCTTCTCTACGCTAGTACCCAGAGACTCCTTTGTCGACGTCCATAGATACGAGGTGCACATGTTGATAACTGCTAGAGGAAGTCAAAACTTGTCTTCTGCGACGCAACGACGAATCACATTGGAACGTGATAAAAAACATCAACGAAGAAAGAACACTGCAAAAGGTATTTCTTTTCAATTAATTAAATTAATTATAATCAACCTGTAATGATCCTACATTGTGGTTCCAGGACTTTCTATTTCTTTTGTCTATTTCTGTGATTCGATCTGTGGAGACTAGCGTTTATCATCGTATTGATCCCGGATTGATCATTGCTAATGACAAAAACCCAAGTGGGCACATCCACCCATGTGCTTTCGCTGCGCCCGGAACCTTCATCATTCTTATACCACCAATGTCTGCTCAACACTTCAAGATCAATCTGATGGTCATCCAAACGATTACTCATTCATTTTAATTCACTGGGCTACCACATGAGGACCCCAACTCACACATAGAAAGTTTAGTAGATATTTGTGATATGTTTTAATTCCAAAATTTCACAAATGACGTAGTATGGCTGTGCTTGTTCAGATTTTAACTAAAATAAAAATCATGAGAGTGGATCCAAATTGTTCCCCCACATTCAATAACAACCTGGGAGGATCTGGTAAGAATGTTTTTAACAATGTTTTTCCCACCGTCAAAGTCTATGGATCTGCAAGTAAGTATTTTAAATTTAGAGTAATTAAATGAAGAATCATTATATAGTTCATGGGATAGGTTCAAAGGTTTAATCAAATGATACCCTCATCATGGAATATAAATGTGGATATTAATTCAAATGTTTTGTAAAGGATTGTCACAGGGGAATAAGTCTATTGTAGATTATGCTATAGGACATTCCCTAATGAGAAAATCACTAGAAGAGATCTATGAAATACTTTATGAGATGTCAAGTAATAGTTTCCAATGGCATCTTAAAGAAGGGTAGTACAAGAGCACACATGGTGGACAATAGATGGGTGACTTCTCAAATGGTGACAATGACAAAGAAGATGGATGCAATGATGGCTCGCCAAAATCCCTGAGGTATGTACTATGAAGATGAAAATTTCTTGGATTATAATTTTCAAGATTATGTGTAGGGATGGAGTCCAAAAAAACCAAAACAAAATTAAAATAAAACTCAAAAATCAAGGTCAATGGTTTTAGATGAGACAATAAGGTACCAACCTAAAAAAAGAGGTCCCTCGCTTTCCAGTCATGTCCATTCACTAGAGGATACCCTTACATCATTTATGAAAACCACTGAAGCTACACATAAATAGATAACGACATACTCAAGATATCATGGTACTTTAATCATAGAACTGATAAATTACTCACAAAACCAAAAAACAACATTAAGGAACTTCAAACGTCAAGTCGTCCAGATTGCTAAGACACTTAGAGAAAGGAAAAGAGGAGAGATTCCAAAATTCCCAGAACACCATCCTTGTGCAGATGTGAAAGCCATATTTCTTAGAAGTGGAAAGATGACATGAGGGAGTGGCATAAAATTTTGAGGACAAAAAGAACCACAAATAGTTGAAGTAAGTCAAGAGAAGAACAGAGAAGCTAAGGAATGTGATGATGATGAAGCACCACCATCATACCAACCACCACTACCATATCCATATAGGTAAAAGTATGGGAAGATTGATGAGAAAAAGAAAAAAATTTAGAGATGTTCAAGAAGATACACATAAACATCCCATTCGTTGATGCAATTTCAAACACACATGTGTATGAAAAGTTCATAAAAGATTTGGTGATGAATAATAAGAAGCTTGAAGATTTATCTACCATTCCACTGGAATGAGAGAGTTTAGTAGTAATTTCAAGAATTCTACCGAAGGAGCAACGTGATCCGGGTATTTTTTCCATTCCAATTACCATTGGATCTAATGATTTTGGTAGATCTTTATGTGATTTAGATACCGATGTAAGGATAATGTCATATGAAACATTCAAATTCCTGGGATTTATGGAGATGCAACCAAATCGAGTTATGATTCAACTAGCTGATACAAAAGTGAGATTCCCATGAGGACTACTTGAATATTTCATTGTCAAAGTGAATGAGTTCTATTTTCTAGAATATTTTCTGGTGATAGTCATGGGTGAAGGGAAGGTGCCATTAATTTTTGGAAGACCATTCCTAACTATAGGAAGGGAACTGATTAATTTTCAAAATAGAGGGCTGAGTTTGAGAGTAGGAGGATTAGAGGTAAAATTTAATTTGCACCAGGTGATGCAGAATCTTTACAAATCAATTGACGATTTTTCAAGACATGAACAGATGAAAGAAGAGTGTGATGTTGTCCATGGAAGGAGATTTGAATTAGCTGTTGTGGATACTGAAGAAGGAAGTAAGAAAAAACTATAGAAAGAAAGAAAAAGTGTTGGAAAAAGCTAACAATAGCAGAAGAAGATTCATACATGATGAATTCAAAAAAGGAGAAAGTTTGAGAAATTAGTGAAGTTCCATTTGGATATGCAGGAAGGGACAAGAACTCTTGGATTGGGATTTTGGAGATAGAGAAATCTCTCAACAATGGGAGAGTAAATTTAGTTTTAGAAAAAGAGAGAGGACCAATCTACACTGAGGAATCAAGACTTCGACATTTTGTAGATCCAGATCAGGTAAAATCTTTCCTATTATCGATCACCTGAGATGAAGAGATAAGGTCGAGCCAACGGCGGTAAACAAATGTTCTTCCAAGATTCAACCATAGTTTTTAGTATTTTTGTTTATTTATTTTATATTTTTAGGAAAAAAGTCATCCCTGATCATTTTTTAATTTAATTGATAGGGCCTATTCTTTCACTTGTGATTTTTATTTTTTCAAGACCATCATGGTATGAAACAGTAAGAAGTGGGATAAGAAGTTGCAGAGGAGTTACACGTCATAAAGGGCACTTACACATCATGATAGAGTTCAAGTATAACCTACACAACCTAATTTTGAAGCATAAATTTGAAAGGGGAGTAAGCATTTCAATTTTTCAATTTTTTTTTGTATTCCCCACATTTCATTTATTTAGATCTTTAATTACAAATTGCATACACCACACTAGATTATTACTTTGATCAGATGAAAAAAGAGACATAAACTACTTAGTACAATTTTCATGCCATGAATTATAGATTTATTTGTCAATAAATTTGATTGAGAAAATAGAAAAAATAATTAGTAGAGATAAACATGTGGATTGTGATTTGAAAAATCATGATTTAGGGGAGCATGTTAATCATCGTAAATGATTTTTTTGAGATTTTTCCATGTTTTGAAATTCTAACGTTTTCATTAATTGATTTAATTATTCATATGCATTTTCATGAGTTCTTTTCCCACAAATACATCTCATTCCCAAGACATCCACTGAGCCAATATTTTCCATTATATCTATATTATATTTCTTGAGAAACTCAGGCATGTTTTCTTCTAGAACTTTCACTGCATCTTGACAAAGCTATAACTATATAGAATCACTTTTAATATGATTGAGGAAATATTTTGTTAGCCCTTATCCTGAGACCCACCTTACATTAATCATTTTTAATCCTGAAGAATCCATGAACAACCTTGTTAAGAATTGAGCCATGTTTCAAGCCTATTTTATCAATTCCTACCTTCCCTTAAATATTTTTCCTGATATTTAAAAGAATAAGTGTGGGGGGAGGAAAATTTTGTTGTATCGAGATAAATTTTACTAAGGATATTTTTCTGGGGGATTTTTTATTGTGATATTTGGAGAGGCCATGAAATATTTCATTGTATTGTACTATTCACCTCTCTTGAAAAAAAAAATGAAAAAAATGAAAAAAATGGGTTGTTTTTTGGGAAGATCAAAAATCACCATTTTCCAGACCAACAATTTTGGATCATATGTTGTTAGGTGATGGATGTGAGATTTATCCTAATCATAACTTTCAATAAATTAAAAAGAAAAAAGAATAAGATAATATGTAAAGACCCAAATTTCCATGTAATTTCTTTATTATATAGAATCATTATGAGTCTGCAAAAATTAACAGAACATGATTCCAAGGCCCAGTGTTCCTGGAATGAATTTTGAACTTTTTTTAAGGTACGTTCAGTAAACACGTGAGAGGAGTTTTATAACTTTTAAACCAGTGCTCAGATTAAAAATATGAGGACACCGTTGAATTTGTAGTGCCAGGATTCGCTTAAGGGAGACTTTACTTTGACTGTAGTAGGTATGAGGAAAAGGTTAAGTTTTAGGACTTTTTAAAAGAAATAAAATAAAATAACTTTATTACTTTATTTTATTTCATATCCTCCAACGGACAACCAGAGTGTAGGATACGTGGTGGATGATCCAGGAGCTGCTTTTCACCTTTCAATTATAAGTAATTTTCAGTTGTACTTGTACTTTTTTAGTTGGGCTTGTATTTCAGCCCCTTTTACTTTCAACACTCTTTTACTACAGTAGTTTACTTCATGGTTGCATATTTTTGTGTTCTAGTCTGTGTGTTTGTATAGGTTTAAAGTCAATGCCTTCCCGTTATAGGGATATGCCTTTCCAGTGATACTCTTCAGCCGTTGGCCTATGGAAGGCGGTCTTGGGGTAGTCACAACACGGGCCCAGGGGGATCAGTTGTGACAAAGTGGTATTAGAGGAGTCAGTTCTATCGAAGAACTAGGACTCTGATATTTTCTATGTGGAAATAGTGTTAAGTTTTATGAGTATGGTTTTCAGTTTGGGGAATCCAGTGTTGGTGCGGTAGTCGACGTATCCATACACCAGGACCCTAAATTATGATTTCCGACTCAGTACACAGAAACATTGATTGCGTGTGTTTTTGAATAGTTTTTCTTGTGATATTTTGAGTCAACTCACGAGGTATAACTTATTGACTGTGAAAAACCTATCTTCTTTCATGATTCCACCACGTAGACATCCATCCAAGATTCTTGAGAGAGTACGCGATGACGGCCCCCCGAGCAGTGAGGCCTTGGTGAAGGGCCCTCTTATGGTGAGAGCACCTTCGGGTGGTGTACCAGAAGCACCAATACCCATTGAAAAGTCATTTCCACCATCCCCACTAGCAGAGGGTGTACGCCGACTGAGCGCGTTGCACGAGTTTCTACGGTAGAGGCCTCTGAGGTTTCGAGGAGAGACGGACTTGCAGACGGATAAGGACTGGATGGAGGCTGTAGTTAGAGTTTTCTGCTTGGTTGGGATGCTAGCCAACCATATGGTGATCCTAGCAACCAATATTTTTCAGGCAGCAGCTGAGAGATAGTGGAGCTTGATGCTTCAGATGCACAACAAGGTGATCCTAGTCTGGGCGGACTTCGAGAGCCTTTTAAGGGTAGAGTTTATCCCAGCAACCTAATGCTACGTGCGTATACAAGAGCTACTGCACTTACAGTAGGGCAGCATGACTGTGACCTAGTACTCAGCGAGGTTCACTGATCTCTCCCACTACTCCACCAACATGGTACGAAACCCTTTCTTCAGGGCCCAGACCTTTGAGAAGGGTCTCCGATGGGAGATCAGAGCATTGATGATATCACTCAACATATTGAAACAGGTTGGGGTGCTAGAGAGAGTGCTTTTAGTGGAGTGCTTCCTAGTTGAGCAGAGAACGACAGTGAGACCCACCATCAGAAGACACATTGCAGAATCATCTATGGCTGGTAGTATGAAGATGAAATAGAGGTCCGAGCGGACCAGGCCTTCTAGTGGATGACCATAGGACACAGGGTCGGAGGTGCAGAGCTTGCGAGGCAGAGGAGGCCAGACGAGGGACAGGCAGTGCTACACATGTGGTGGGTAGGGTCACATGTCTCACGACTACCCGACCCGTTGTACGAACAACCAGCAGACGGTCGAGGGACCGCTAAGGAAATGGAAGATATTTGATCAAGGAGGTCCGCAAGTGGTAGGAGAATGTGGCATAGGAGTTGTCCATGCAGTAGGCAGTGGGTGGCGATACGAGGTTATACCACCGCTACCACCAGGTGGTCCACCCCGACCATAGGGAGTAGGTGTACTGGGATGAGCTCAGTTCAAGGTAGTTGAGGCCTACGACCACGACGCTCTGAAGATGATTAGAGTTAAAATTTGTGTCTACTCCACCTTAGTTTCAGTACTTATAGACAGAGGTTCCAGTCACTCTTTTATTTCCATGACCCTCGTTCGGAGCTCGAAGATTCTGGTGGATCTGTTGGCTCGATCCTTACGGCTAGAGACTCCTACATGATAAGATTTGACGAATACACACTGGTTCTGATAGTGTGATATTACTCTAGGAGGAAAGATATTTGGATAATATATCCTAGTAGCGACGTTGATTCCTTACGACGTCATATTGGTTATAGGCTGGTTATCCACAGTCCATGCTCAGATTGACTGTATTAGGCGCAAAGTGCAGTGTGTCCACACAGATGGGACTATTTTTTCCTTCACCGGCGAGAATGAAACCTTTTCAGTATAGGATGGAATTTTCTAGAGGAGGTTGTATCCAATCACACATCAATTGGATGACCTTACCCTCGAAGTAGTAGATGTTGAGAGTCTGAACTATCCTGTAGTGGTGGACCAGTATGCTGATGTCTTTCCTGATGATGTTCCAAGACTAACTCCACACAGAGAGGTAGACTTTTACATTGACTTGTACCCCGGGACGACACCAATATCTACACCAGTAAATCGGATGGCTCCTGTGGAGCTTCATGAGTTACGGGTACAGTTGGAGGACTTGTAGAAGAAGGGGTTCATAAGGACCAGTGTTTCTCTATGGGAAGCCCTGATTTTATTTGCCAAGAAGGTAGATGGGAGTTTGATACTCTATGTAGACTACCAGCACCTGAACCAGGTGACCATGAAGAACAAGTATTCACTTCCAAGGATTGATGATATATTCGATCATCTGAAGGGAGCTTGTTTTTTTTGAAGATAGATCTCAGATCAGGCTATCATCAACTCAGGGTATGAGATGAAGATGTACAGAAGACGACCTTCAGATGTTGGTACTTCCACTATGATTTCTTGTTTATGCCATTCGGTGTGACCAATGCCCCAACAAAGTTCATGGTACTCATGAACAGGATCTTCCATCCATTCTTTGATCACTTTGTGGTAGTCTTCATCAAAAAGATCTTGATATACTTTACGATGGAGGAGGAGCATACCTATCATCTGTAGATAGTTCTGGATACACTTCGAGAGCACCAGCTTTATGGTAATCTCTCAAAGTGATAGTTCTATATATGAGAGGTACACTTTATGGGACATGTTATCTTGGAGGCTGGAGTTGCAATGGGTCTAGTGAAAATAGAGGTTGTTCTTTCTTGTGATCCACCCAGGAGTGTGGTCTAGGTACAAAGTTTCTTGGGGTTGGCTGGATACTACCAGAGATTTGTGCCAGTATTTTCCAGAGTTGGGGAACCCTTGTCAGCATTGACAAAGAAGGGACATCCCTTCGTATGGATACAGAGATGCTAGCAGATTTTTCAAAAGCTGAGGTAGAGACTGATGAGTTCCCCCATATTGAGGCTACCAGAAGTGGGCATTGGGTACGTAGTCTACTGTGAAGCCTTAGGGATCAGACTTAGGTGTGTCTTCATGCATGAGCTAGCAGTGATCACCTATAGCTTGAGACAGCTGAGACAACATGAGAAAAACTATGCTACCCATTCCCTGTAGTTATTAGCAGTGGTATTTTCCATAAAGATGTGGCGATATTACTTTATGGGCAAATGTTTTACAGTCTACTTTGATCACAAGAGTCTCAAGTATATCTTCTCTTAGAAGAACATAAACTTGAGATAGCAGCGATGTCTAGAGGTCCTCCAAGACTATGACTTTTAGATAGTCTATACTCTTGGGAAGGGAAACATGGTAGCAGATGCACTCAGCAGGATGTCTAGTTTTTAGTTACTAAGTGACGCGATAGAGCAGCTAGCCGTGATGCAGATATCCTTCATGGATAGAGATGGAGCAGCTTACCTTCAGTCTATGACAGTCACTCCCCCACTCCTTCAACGAGTCAGGGATACATAGTTGGGGGATATTGATTGCGAGGATCGATGTGCTCAGATAACCTCAGGACAAGCACCTGATGGATTTTCTAAATGTGGGGAGCACATCATCCTCTTTAGAGGACATACCATGGTACCAATGGAGCTATAAGAGGAGGTGTTGAGGGAGTTCCATACATCCCCTCTGGCGGTACATCCTGGTGTGGAAAAGATGTACTAGGACCTCCGGAATTAGCACTGGTGTTTAGGGATGAAGAAAGTAGTGGCAGAGTTTGTTTCACAATGCCTCACTTGTCAGAAAGTGAATGCTGAACATCAGGTTCCATCAGTCTTAGCGCAACCACTATAGGTGATAGAGTGGAAGTGGGATGGAATCTCCATGGAATTTGTGACAGGGCTTCCACGTATGTCTAGGGGACATGATTTCATCTCGTGGATCATTGATCGACTCACCAAGTCGGCCCACTTTGTACCCATCTGAGAGAAGGGATCAGTAGAGGGTTTGAGACACCTCTATGTACAAGATATTATATGACTTCATGGGGTTCCATCAATGATCGCCTCTGACTGTGACACACATTTTACATCCTAGTTGTGGAAGAGATTATAGGAGGAGTTCGGGACTCAGCTACATTTTAGCACCACCTTTCATCCTTAGATGGATGGTTAGATGGATCATACTATTCAGATGTTGGAAGACATGCTTCGTGCATGTTTCATAGATTTTGTACGCATCTGGGAGGATCACTTTACCTTGGTGGAGTTTTCATAAAACAGCAGTTACCACTCTTCCATCAGTATGAAACCATTCGAGGCCTTATATGGTCGACCTTGTATATCACCTCTATACTGGACAGACCCAGGAGAATCAGTACTTATGGGTCCAGAGTTGGTATAGGCTACCACTAAGAACGTGCAGATTATCCAGGAGCAGATGAAGACTGCACAGAGTAGACAGAAGTCTTATGATGATAGGAAATAGAGACCTTTGGAGTTCCAGAAGAGGGACCACATTATCTTATGAGTATCTCCTTGACAGTGACTATGAAGATTTGTCCAAGGTGGAAAGTTATCACTGAGGTTTATTGGACCATCTCTTATACTTTGGATGATAGGTGAGGTGGTGTACCACTTGTAACTTCCACCACAATTGGAGAGGCTGCACAACATCTTCCACGTATCCCAAAAGAGGAGATATGTGCATGACCCATCACACATCATCGACCACGGATAGATGGACTTTGATGATGGGGAACCGTTTTTGGAGGTTTCAGTAGAGATTGAGGATCGGCAGGAGTGAGTCCTTCGTGGGACATCGATACCTCTGGTATGCGTTTTCTAGTAGCACAGGTCACATGGGAGTGTGAGGCTCAGATTCATGCTCATTATCCCCATTTGTTTCCTTAGTCTATGTTA
Organism: Viscum album; assembly: GCA_963277665.1. Classification (NCBI taxonomy): domain Eukaryota; kingdom Viridiplantae; phylum Streptophyta; class Magnoliopsida; order Santalales; family Viscaceae; genus Viscum; species Viscum album. Next base: position 902,622,581 of record OY728166.1, on the reverse strand, counting down.
TGGATTTCGGGGACAAAAATCCCTAAGGTGGGGATAATTTAAAGACCCAAATTTCAATGTAATTTTTTTATTATATAGAATTATTACGAGTCTGTGAAAATTGAAGGTTTGTGATTCCAAGGCCCTGTGTACCCAGAATGAATTTGTGAACTTTTTTATGGTACATTTAGTAAATGCGTGAGCATAGTTTTCTAAATTTTGAACCGATGATCGGATTAAAATCCAAGGGCACCGTTGAATCCATAATGCCAAGATTCGCTTAAGGGAGAATTTACATTGACCGCAGTAGGTCTAAGGAAAAAGTTAAGTGTTGGGACTTTTTAAAAAAATATAATAAAATAACTTTATGATTTTATTTTCATTCATATCCTCCAATATACAAGCGGAGTGTAGGATCCGTGGTGGATGATCCATAAGCTTCTTTTCACATTTTAGTTGTTTTTACTTTTCAGTTGTACTTGTAATTCTCCAGTTGGGATTGTATTCAAACCCCTTTTACTTTAAGCACTCTTTTACTACAACAGTTTACATCGTGGTTGCATATTGTTGCATTTTAGTCTGTTTGTTTGTACAGGTTTAAAGGCAATTCCTTTCCGTTATAGGGATACGCCTTTCCGGTGCTAGTTACCAGCCCCTGGCCTGTGGAAGGCGGACTTGGGGTAGTCATGACATGGGCCCCAGGGAACGGGTCGTGATAGAAGTTGATCCATTCATTATGATTACATGTATCATGGTCCCACTTTTAGTTTTTGGGGGAAGGGTGAAATGAAATTTGTGAAGGAGACATTCATTGACCTAGTTTTTAATATCATGCAAAGTAGTTTAGATTTAAACATCATTTTTGTGCCTTATTTTTTATATCATTCACCTACCTACCCTAAAGCTTCAGATTCATTTTATCCTTAATGGTGAAGCCTCATGATTAATTTTGATCTCTGTCTTTACATGGTAAATATGATAGATTCCTTGAAATCCTGTGGTAAGTTATATGTTTTTGAGGTATGTGTTGAATGCTATTTACATTTGAACCCTGATGATGAGTGAAAAAATTCATGTGAGGTAAATTAAAAGTGGCATGAATATTAATAACGGATTGAAAATTTTGAATGGTTGAATAAAGGAACCTAGCTATTTCAAAGGAGATATGTAAAATACGTGGGTAGTCTATTTCTTTGAAAAATGATGCATTAAAAAAATTTCTTATGTGATACTTGAACATTTAATTTTACATTTGATAATTTTTATTATTGAAATTGAATTTAAATTATGGTAAGGTGAATGTCCTTTGTAGTGTTTTGAGATTCCACCCTTGAGGACATAGTTAAATTCAAGTGTGGGGGGATTTAATACATCTATTTTGTGTATATATTTTAATGTGTTTTTATGTATTCATTTTGTAATTTATTGAATAGACTTGACATGATTTGAATGATTTTATTTTTATTATTTGTGGCAGGAAATAATGTATTTGTGAAAAAGGAACGAAAATGGAAGAAAATATGAGCCGAACGACCCTTTTCGCAGCTTCACTCGTAGTGCGACACCAGATTTTGGAGATGAAGAGGAGCTAGAAAACTAAAGAAAAAAGTGAATACATGTCATGTACCACAAGTACATGTCATGAAAATTTCAAGTGAAACAGACCTCATAGAACAAGTCGTGATGAAGGAACACACTGTGAACTTCAAGTACACATCGTATACCACCAGTACACGATGTGACGGTAGTCAAACCAATGTATGAAGTTTCCACAAATTCAACATGGTGGGGGGAAAACTGGAATTGAAGTACACATCATGTAGCCTAGGTACATGTCGTGATGAAGTCAATACACGGAGAAAAAATAGGCGACACGGGCCGCAGGTTTGTGATGATTTTTCCTATAAAAGGAGGCCACTAGCCACCCTTCAAAGACACTCTGGGACCGACGAAGTCCAAGCGACACCAAGGGAAAACCACCAGATGATTTAGAGCCTCTATTCACCATCATTCCTCCATGGGTACCCATGTCTCTCACTCTCATCATGAGCGAGTTGTCCAATTTTTTTCAGGTGATTTGATCACAGGGGTGCGTGTGTTTAGGGATTATTATATCACTACAAGAAATAAGGGTATTAGAGACTGCTAAAATCCATCGCTAAAGCCCTTTAGAGTCTTCCTAGAATCTACTAAATGGAGGATGTTTTTGTCTTGTCTCTAAAGCCTTTAGCATCTTCCATTTGGAAAACACTAAAGATCCACCCCAAAAACCTACGATTTTCAGTCCTGGATGCAGTGGGCGTGTAACGACCCAAAGTTTTATTAATGGAATTCCGTTCTTATAATTATTCCCTATAGTATAATAACATTAGGAATTACAATGAAATATCATGATACTAAATACTATGTGACCAGTAAACATGGCTTTTCCACATCTATGTTTTGAATTTCGAAAATCCGACATACACGGTTGTGTTCAATATGATTATTAGAGTCTAATAAAACAAAAATAATTTTTAGTGAATAGTAACATACCTTTATGAATAGTAACGTAGCCTTATGAATAGTGATATGACACTTATGAATAGTAAATTGTCCAGAATAATAGTAACCTTATCCTTGAATAATTAAATAAAATTAAGGCATCTTATAAGTGACAATTTGAACATAGTAGAAGTATTAGTATTTTTGTGAGTAATAAATAAACAATTATAATTAATTAATTAATTTAAAAGATGTATTTTATTAAAATGTGTTCATAAATTAACAATTCTATTTCTTATTGTTTTTAGATAATTTTATAATGTCCTATGTAATTTTTGAAAGCATTATAAAATCAGTTTTAATTAAAAAAACTGTATTTTTCAAATAAATTATGATTTTATTTTTATATTATACACATATAAAAATGGCTGGGGTGAATTGTTGGGATTTTTCTAAAATACTTGAATTTTTTATGAATAGTGAAATACCATAATTTACAAAATAAGCTAAATAAGCTAATTATAGAGTCATGTATGATGTTCTGCTGATGTAAGCCCACTTGGTTTGGGATTACATGATAAAATTACTAGTCTTGGTCACGGAAGACTCACTATTCCTTGTCTTGTGGGGAAATAATAAATTAATGAATTTTATATTGAGAAATCCCCTCTCCCCTCCACTATAAATACCACCCATCACACCCTCATTTCCTCACACCTCTCAAGCTTCAAACCTTGCCTAAACTCTGCCCAAGAATCTTCCCTAGCCCCTCCCCCACATACTAGATCTTCTGGTATCATCAAAAGACCAAGCCTAGCTTCCTTAAGAAGGATCTCAAGAGGAGGATCCAAGAGGTATTTCCCCTCTCTCTCTCTTTTTCCTTTAAATGCCTTTCAATTTCAAGTTATTTTATTATTCTCTCCCCATATATATTCATTCACATGGTATGGTAACTATAGTATCATAAATATATTAAAATTTTATTATAATAACGGGATATTATACCATCTAACTCCCTTCTCCTTTTCCTTTTATTTTATAAAAGAAAACGTTGTTCGTAAGGTGTTAATCTATCACCTTCAAGAATGACATGTTTTCTTTTTCCATTTCTACCTTCATATATGGTCGTGAAATAATTTTTATGGTTGAAATAGAATATATTATGTGTATTATTTCCTATTTAAATTTCTAGAACTAACTTATGTACATATTACTAAATAATTGATCAAAACAAGTTTGTTGTGGTCGAAAAACTGCCAAAGTTAACCCAAACAATCATCATTTAATTCTTATCTAATGATTCATCCACATGGTATATAATATAACTCATTATAATATCATTTAAACTTCTGTAATATCATTAATAACATGAAATATTATTTCTTTATGTTTATCCGTGTTCTACATGAACTTTCATTTAAGAATACAAGTGAACCACTCAAGAAAACCATAAAAATGAACAATCCCGAACAATGTTTTTAAACCCTACAACTCATAAAAGGACCATTAAATAACATAATGAAACCAAAATTAACCCTATTAATGTATAAAATGTTATTTAATTTTCAATTAATGAATCTAATGTGGTTATACAGGTCATTAAATCAAAGAAAGCGTTCAGATACAAGGTAAGGGGAAATTCTCGAACCCAACCTTCTTTATTCAGGTTCTCCCTCTTTCACACCATTTTTGGTATGATTACTCCTTAAAAATAATTTTTTCATAATTATATTACCTATTCTGGGATATACAAGTTCTTCACTAGATTTTATTTCAAATACAATGTTTTACAAAATAAATCTTCTTTCAAAAAAACATCTTTTACTTCTCAGTAAAGGTGGATGGTTCTTGTATCAAGTATGTTATTCCCGCTTTCTTTTGGGAACCCAAAGTTAATGAATGTGTTCTTATGATATGAAACCCATTACTTTCCATGGGTTATTTATGTTCATTTTTTATATAGAATCTATGTGTCATGCATGATAATGACAATGTTATGGTGTGATGGGTGCACCTAGATTTATATAGAGCAATATGAATGTTTGAATATGACAGGTGCACCCGGAATTATACAGCAATCCAATGCATTGGGTAAAGTAATGAATCTAATGAGTAAAAGTGAAATGATGTGTGTACATGATTCTAGTATTTTTCACAACTATGTTTCATTGTTAACCACTAAGACATGATGTTTCATTTTTTATACATTGCCACATTTCAAGTCTCTTATTAATGCTTCCTCTCATGTTCATGATCCTTTGCCTATGTTATGGTTATACTCTCCCATTGTTATATTGTTTTTATATATCCTCTTTCTAGGATTCTAGAACAGCCTTTTTTATTTATATCCTCAGGTGACTACATGTATTAAGGAGAGGTCGAGTGCTAATAAAAAGCTAGGGGAGAAAGAATTAAATAAATGTTTATGCTTAATGTTGTAATTGTTATGTATGGTCCTAGTTTTCCCAAGAAACTAAACCTTTGGATCCTTTATGAGTAATACTATTATGTTTTTTATCTTTAAAATGATGTAATAGTAATTTAAGAAAAGGTTGGGTCGCTATAGTTTGTATCAGAGGTATGGTTCAATTAATTTGGGAATTAGAATTAGTGAAAGAAAACATCTAGTATGAGACTAAGTACAAATATGAATACATTAAGATTTATATAGGGATCACATATGTTATGCCTTTAGTATAAATTTTGAAAATGAATAATTTATTTATTCATGACTTGTTGACTTATGTTTTGTTCTAACCTTTTCTATTTTAGAAAACGGTGGGAACCAGGAGAAACCAGGCCAATAACTCGTGTGAGGGTCAATGCAACGATTGACCGAATGACATCCTCAATGATTTGGGAGTTAGAGTTCAGAATATCATGGAGATTATTACCCAAATATCTCAGGTTATGAACAATAACCATAATAATGGGGAACATCCTCCTTCCCCAAAGAGGGATAACTGGATATCGAATGTTTTATGTGGAAACGACCACCGATGTTTAGTGGATATTACAATCCACTAGTTGCAGAACAGTGGGTCAACTCCATGGAGAAGATCTTTTCTGTGCTTCAATGTATAGAGATAGAGAAGGTGACACTATCCATTTATCATCTAGATAGAGGGGTCGATCAAGGGTAAGATTTGATTAAGAACACCAAGCCAAGGGAGGAAATTGAGGATATGGAATGGGAAGACTTTAATCTAATGTTTCTTAACAATTATTTACCAAGAATTATTTTCACGAATATGGAGAGAGAATTTATAGAGCTCAAGCAAAAATAAAGAGAATCTGTCACCACCTATGAAGTGAATTTCACAAGGCTTGCAAGGTATGCTTCAGGTTTTTTTTATCAACAATGATATCAAAATTGATAGATTCTTTAGTGGATTAAAACCACACCTTCTAAAGGATCTTACAATTCGAGACCTTGGGAGTAATGAAGAAGTTGTTCGATGTTCTCTCAAAGTGGATATGGAGTTTGTATAATGTTCCCATGATTATGGTGATAAGAAACAAAAATGGAGTTTCAAGCTGGAGGATCTAATGACAAAGGTGGGAAGAAAACTCAACGACCCACATCCCAAAAATGTGGGAAGTTGCACCATGGGAACTGCCTCAAAGGGACGGGGAAGTGCTTCATGTGTGGGAAAGAAAAACACCATGCTCAAGAGTTTCTAAAAGACATGAAAAGGAATAATAATGTGGTGGAAGATAGGAGAGAACCACCCAGGGTTCAAGTCTACAACTGTAGAGAGCTAGGGTACTATGCAAGCCGGTGAACTAAACCTCGAGTTCTCGAGGGTAATAAGCATTAGTAGCCACAAAATCCAAAGGAACAAGGGAAGACTTATGACATCACTACTGCAAAAGTGGAGCAAGATAATAAAGTTATACAAGGTACACTTCCTACTCATTCAAGAATGGAAAAAGCCTTATTTGATTTTGGTTCTATGCATTCCTTTATATCATGAAATTTTGCTAGAACTATATAATCAAATCCCCGAAACCTTGAAGTAGAGATATTTGTAATAACACCAAGTGGTGCAATCATTACAACCCAATTGTTTGACTCTTTTACTGTTGGTGTATGTGGGAAGATTCTTCTAGCGAATCTTGTAATACTTCCCTTAGTGGAATTCAACGCTATAATGGGAGTGGATTTGCTCTTGTTATATATAGAATGTATCAACTATTAGAAAAATGAAATATCTTTTCATATTCCAAAACATCCTATGCTCCTCTACAAATTCAAGGAAGATCATGAATCTCCTTTGAAAAATCCTTCAATGGTGTGGATGTTGATTCCCAATGAAGAATCATATCTCTACCAAATGTTTGAGTCAAAGTATGGTACCTACCTTGCGGGAACACCCATCATGAGTGAATACGGTGATGTATTTTCCAAAGAGTTACCCGAAATTCCCCTGGATCATGGGGTAGAGTTCTCAATTGAACTCATACTCGGATCTACTCCTATCTCAAAGGTTCTTATATGATGGATCTTATCGAACTAGAGGATTTAAAGAAGCAGCTGCAAGAGAATTTAGACAAAGGGTTTATACATCCTAGTGCATCACGTTGGCGTGCACCAGTGCCCTTTGTGAAGAAAAAGGATGGAACAATGTGGTCGTGTATCGATTATTGGGAACTCAATAAGATCAACATAAAGAAGAAGTATCATCTTCCATGTATTGATGACTTGTTCAATCAGTTAAGAAGATCTCAATACTTCTCAAAGTTGGATCTTCATTCTGTATATCATTAGTTAAAGGTAAAGAAAGAAGATATTCATAAGACTGCCTTCTGTTCAAGGTATAAGAACTATCAGTTTTTGGTAATTCCCTTAAGACTTACAAATTCCCCTACAATCTTTATGGATTTGATGAATAGAGTCTTTATACATTACCTTGACTAATTCTTGGTAGTGTTTATTGATGAAATTATAATATACTCCAAGAGCAAGGAGGAACTTGAAGAACATCTAAGACTTGTGTTGGCAACATTAATAAAGGAGAAGTTGTATGCCAAGTTCATAAAGTGTGACTTTTGGATGAAGATAGTCATGTTCTTGAGACATGTGATCACAAGTGAGGAAATTTCTATGGATAAATCAAAAACAAAGGCGATTTATAAATGGCCCAGGCCCTCTAGTGTCACATAAATCCATAGTTTTCATGGATTAGCTAGGTACTACTGACGTTTTGTGAGAAACTTCTCACGATTATCAATCCCACTAACTAAGTTAAAAAAGAAATTGGTAAAGTATGTTTGGATGTTAGAATGTTAGGGAAGCTTCAAGGAGCTAAATAGAAGGCTGATCACTATACCTGTAATCACATTAACAAAAAGTGGAGTTAGTTTTGTGATATAAAGTTATGCTTCAAATAAAGGATTGGGTTGTTTACTCATGAAAAACAATAATGTGATAACCTACACCTCATGGAAGTTGAATATCCATGTGCAGGACTACCTGACGCATGATCTAGAGCAAGCAATAGTGATTTTTCCTTGAAAATCTAGTGGCACTACCTTTATGGTGAGAAGTGTGACATATACACCCACCAAAAGAGTCTAAAGTATATATTCACACAAAAGGAGATCAACATGCATCATAGGAGATGGTGAGATCTAATCAAGGACTACGATTTATCTATTCACTATCATCCTGGAAAGGTGAACAAGGTAGTTGATGCTCTAAGAAGAAAAGAACCTGCTACTCTATCCATGCTGCGGATTACGAAAGACCCTATCTTCTTGGATATGCAAAGGATGGATTTAAAAATCATAAGGGTAGGGGATACATCCTACCTTGCCCAAATTATTGTGCAACCATCCCTCCAAGGGATGATTAAGGAAGAAAAAAAGGGATGATTTGGAGATACAAAAGAGGGTGACTGAAGTAAAGTAAGGGAAGCTGCAGGAGTCCCATATCGATGCTAATGGCGTGATTTGGTTTGGAATGTGGATTTGTGCGCCTTCATCACCTAGGATAAAGAAAGAGATATTGGACAATGCACATATATTAACATTCTATATCCATATTGGGAGTACCAAGATGTATCATGATCTTCGAGAACACTTCTGGTGGGATAACCTAAAAATAGAGATCGCAGAATATATCTCAAGGTTCTGGGTATGTCATCAAGTTAAAGCAGAGCAAAAAAATTCCAACGGGATGATGCCTCCATTAACTATACTCATGTGGAAATTGGAGAATGTTACTATGGAATTTTTCATGGGTCTCCCTAAGAAGTCGAAGAGAAATAATGCAATATGGGTTTTGGTTGACCGACTCACCAAGACATCCCATTTTATCACTATTCGGGAAGACCTCTTCCTTGAACAACTTGAAAAGATATATCTGAAGGAATTGGTGAGACTTCATGGAGTTTCACTCTCAATTGTCTATGATAATGATCCAAGGTTCACATCTAAATTCTGGAGGAGTCTTCAACATGCTTTGAGTACTGAATTAAATTTCAGCATGACCTATCACCCCCAAACCGATGGACAATCTGAAAGGACTATTTAGACGCTTTGAGATATGCTAAGATCCCGATCTCTATAGTTAAATGGTGGGTGGGATCAGAATTTCCCATTGGTTGAGTTCTCATACAACAATGACTTCCACTCAAGTATTCAGATGGCTCCGTATGAAGCTTTGTATGGAAAGAGATGTAGAACTCCAACCAGTTGGGATGAAGTTGGAGAAAGAAAGCTACTTGGACCCGATCTTGTGAAAGAGATGACATAGATGGTTCAAGTCATCCAGAGACACATTAAAGCTGCTCAGAGTTATCAAAAGAGCTATGTTGACAACTATCGAAGGAATTTGTAGTTCGACGTTGGAGATAAATTATTTTTTCGAATATCACCATGGAAGAGAGTTATTCAGTTTGGAAAGAATGGGAAGCTAAGCCCAAGGTACATTGGCCCCTTTGATATCCTTAACCGCATAGGATCTGTGGCCTATCATCTTACATTTACCCCAAATATGGATCAAGTTTATGATGTTTTTTACGTATCACTTCTGAGGAAGTACATACCATACCCCTCACATAAACTAAACTAATAGGTGGTGCAACTAGAAGAAGATCTCTCCTATGAAGAGAAACCAGTAGAGATTCTGGACCGGAGAGAAAAGGTTCTACACAACAAGACAACCCACATTATCAAAGTTTTGTGGAGGAACCATATGTTTGAAGAATCTACTTGGGAATCAGAAGAGGCGATGAAGGATAAGTACCCTAACCTGTTTATATAAAACGAAATTTCGAACGCAAAATTTCATAAGGGGGGAATAATGTAACAACCCAAAGTTTTATTAATGGAATTACTTTATTATAATTATTCCCTATAGTATAATCACATTAGGAAGAACAATGAAATTTCATGATACTAAATACTATGTGACCATTAAACATAGTTTTTCCACTTCTATATTTTGAATTTTGAAAATCTAACATACACGGTTGTGTTCAAGATGATTATTGGAGTCTATAAAAATTTGGTGAATAGTAATATACCCTTATGAATAGAAATATGACCCTTATGAATAGTAAATCTTCCAAAATAATAGTAACCTTACCCTTGAATAATTAAATAAAATTAAGGCATCTTATAAGTGATAATTTAAACATAGTAAAAGTATTAGTATTTTTGAAAGACATAAATAATTAATTATAAATAATTAATTAATTTAAAAGATTTATTTTTTAAAAATGTGTTCATAAATTAACAATTCTCTATCTTCTAGATTTTATATAATTTTAGAATTCCTTACGTAATTTTTGAAAGCATTATAAAATCAGTTTTAATTTTAAAAAACTATATTTTTCAAGTAAATTATGATTTTAATTAAATATTCAATTAAACATATTTAGAAAATTATTTTTGAAAAATGGAATTCATTTTTTTATTCTACATGTCAAAAAATGTTTGGGGTGATTTTTGGGATTTTCTGAAATACTTGAATTTTGTATGAATAGTGAAATACCAGAATTTACAAAATAAGCTAAATAAGCTAATTATAGAGACATGTATGATGTTCTACTGATTTAAGCCTAATTTGTTTAGGATCACATGATAAAATTACTATTCTTGGCCATGGATAACTCACTATTCCTTTTCTTATGGGGAAATAATAAATTAGTGAATTGTATATTGAGAAATCCCCTCTCCCCTCCACTATAAATACCACCCTTCACACCCTCATTTCGTCACACCTCTCAAGCTTCAAGCCTTGAATAAACTCTACCCAAGCATATTACCTAGACCCTATCCCACTTCCTAGAGCTTCTAGTCTCATCAAATTACCAAGCCTTCCTTAATTAGGATCTCAAGAGGAGTATTCAAGAGCTATTTCCTCTCTCTCTCTTTCCTTCAAATTCGTTTCAATTTCAAGTTCTTTTATTATTATCTCCCCACCTATATTCATCCACATGGTATAGTAACTCTAGTATCATAAATATGCTATAATTTTATTATACTAATGGTATATTATACCATCCAACCCCCTTATACTTTTCCTTTTATTTTATAAAAGAAAATGTTGTTCGTAAGGTGTTAATCTATCACCTTCAAGAATGAAATGTTTTTTTTCATTTATACCTTAATAACTGGTACTGAAACCATTTTTATGGTTGAACCAGAATATATTATGTTTATTATGTCCTATTTAAATTTCTGGAATGAACTTATGTATATATTACTATATAATTGATCAAAACAAGTTTGTTGTGGTCGAAAAACAGCCCAAATTAACCCAAACAATCATCATTTAATTCTTATCTAATGATTCATTCACATGGTATATAATATAACTCAATATAATATCATTTAAACTTATTTAATATCATTAATAACATTAAATATCATCTATGTATGTTTATCCATGTTCTACACGAACTTTCATTTAAGAATACAAGTGAACCTCTCAAGAAAACCATAAAAACAAACATTCCCGAACAATGTTTTTAAAACCTATAACTCATAAAAATGCCCATAAAATAATATAATGAAACAAAAACTAACCCTATTAATGTATAAAAGTTTCTTTAATTTTTAATTAATTAATATAATGTGGTTATACTGGTCATTAAAGCAATGAAATCTTTCGTATACAAGGTAAGGGGAAATTCTTGAACCCAACCTTCTTTCTTCAGGTTCTCCCTCTTTCACTCCATTTTTTGGTATGATTACTCCTTAAAAATAATTTTTTCATAATTATCTTACCTATTCCTAGATATACATGTTATTCACTAGATTTTATGTCAAATACAATGTTTTCCAAAAGAACTCTTCTTTCAAAAACCCATCTTTTACTTCTCAGTAAAGGTGGATGGTTCTTGTATCAAGTATGTTATTCCCGCTTTCTTTTAGGAACCCAAAGTTCATGAATGTGTTCTTATGAGATGAAACCCATTACTTTACATGGGCCATTTATGTTCATTTTTTATATATGTTCTATGTGGCATGAATGATAATGACAATGTTATGGTGTGACGGGTGTGCTTGAAATTATATAGCGCAATATGAATGTTTGAATGTGATGGGTGTGCCCGGAATTATACAGCACTCCAATGCATTGGGTAAAGTGATGAATCTCATGATTAAAATTTAAATGATTTGTGGAAACGATGCTAGTATTTTTCACAACTATGGGTGGTAGTTAACCACTAATACATGATGTTTCATTTTTTATACATTGCCACATTTCAAGTCTCTTATTAATGCTTCCTCTAATGTTCATGATCCTTTGCCTATGTTATGGTTATGCTCACCCATTGTTATATTTTTCATATATATCCTCTTAATGGGATTTTATCTCACCCCTTTTTATGTATATCCTCAGGTGACTACATGTACTAAGGAGATGTCAAGTGCCAATAAAAATCTAGGGGAGAAGGAATTAAATAAATATTTATGCTTGATGTTGTAATTGTTATGTATGGTTATAGTTTTTATAAGAAACTAAAACTTTGGATCCTATATGAGTAATACTATTATGTTTTATTATCTTTAAAATGATGTAACAATAATTTTAGAAAAGGTTGGGTCGCTATAGTTTGTATCAGAGGCATTGTTTAGTTAATTTGGGAATTAGGATTAGTGAACCTTAGAGAAAACCTCTAGTATGAGACTAAGTAAGAATATGCATACAATAATATTTACATAGGGATACCATATGTTATGATTTTAGTATAAATTGTGAAAAATAATAATTTATTTATTCATGACTTGTTGACTTATGTTTTGTTCTAACCTTTTCTATTTTAGAAAACGGTGGGAACCAGAAGAAACCAGGACAATAACTCGTGTGAGGTCCAATGAAATGATTTCCCAAACAACATCCCCAATGATTTGAAATGTGGAGTTCAGAAAATCATGGATATGCTTACCCAACTATCTTAGGTTATGAAAAATAACCATAATAATGGGGAACATCCTATTTCAACAAAGGGAGAGCAACTGGCTATCGAAAGTTTTATACGGCAACAACCACTGATGATTAGTGGATCTTATGATCCACTAGTTGTGGAACATTGGGTCAACTCCATAGAGAGGATCTTTTTTTTTCTTCACTGTTCTGATATGGAGAAGGAAACACTAGCCTTTTATCATCTAGATGGAGGGGGCGATCAATGGTGGGATCTGATTAAGAACACCAAGCCAAGGGAGGAAATTGAAGAGATAGAATGTGAAGACTTTAAGATAATGTTTCTTAACAAGTATTTACCAAGAACACTTCGTAGGAATATGGAGAAAGAATTCATAGTGCTCAAGAAAAAAGAAAGATAATATGTCACAACCTACTAAGTGAATTTCACAAGGCTTTCAAGGTACGCTTCTGGTTTTGTTATCAATAATGGTAGAAAAATTGATAGATTCTTTAGTGGATTAAAACCACACCTTAGAAAGGATCTTACAATTTGAAACTTTTGGAGTTATGAATTAGTTGTTCAATGTACTGCCAAAGTGGAGATGGATTTTAGAGAATGGTCCCACGAGTATAGTGATAAGAAACGAAAGATGGAGTTTCAAGCTAGAGGATCTAATGAAAAAGGTGGGAAGAAAACTCAACGACCCACATGCCAATAATGTGGGAAGTTTCACCATGGTAACTGCCTCAAAGGGATGGTGAAGTGCTTCATGTGTGGGAAAGAAAGAAACCATGCTCAAGAGTGTCTAAAAGACATGAAAAGGAAGGAGAATGTGGTGGAAGACATGAGAGAACCACCCATGGTTCAATTATACAACTATAGGGAGTTAGGGAACTATGCAATATAGTGCACTAAACCTCAAGTTCTTGAGGTTAATCAGCTTTATCAGCCACAAAATCCAAAGGAACAAGAGAAGGCTCATGTCATCACTACTTCATAAGTGGATCAAGATAATGAAGTTGTACAAGGTACACTTCCTATTCACTCAAGAATGAAAAAAAGTCTTATTTGATTCTGGTTCTATGCATTCCTTTATATCTTGAAATTTTTCTAGAATTATAGAATCTAATCCCCGAAACCTTTAAGTAAAGATATCTGTAAGAACACAAATTGGTGCAATAATCGCACCCCAAGTGTTTAACTCTTCTCCTATTGGTGTATGTGGGAATATTCTTACAGATAATCTATTAATACTTCCCTTGGTGGAATTCGACACTATAATGGGAATGGATTGGCTCTCATTATATAGAGAACATATCAACTGTTGGGAAAATGAAATATCTTTTCATTCTCCAAACCATCCCATGCCCCACTAAAAATGCAAGGAAGATCATGAATCTCCTTTGAAAAATCCTTCAATGGTATGGGTGTTGATTCCATATGAAGAATAATATCTATCCTAAATGGTTGAGTCAAAGTATGGTACCAACCTTGAAGGAACGCCCATCTTGAGTGAATAAGGTGATTTATTTCTCAAAGAGTTACCTAGAATTCCCCCGGATCGTGAGGTAGAGTTCTCAATTTAACTCATACCCAGATCTAATCATGTCTCAATGTGTCCCTATATGATGGCTCCTATCGAACTAGAAGAGGTAAATAAGTAGCTGTAAGAGAATTTGGAAAAAGGGTTCATACATCCTAGTGCATCACCTTGGGGTGCACCAGTGTACTTTGTGAAGAAGAAGGATGGAACAATGCAGTTGTGTATCGATTATTGGGAACTCAACAAGATCACCATAAAGAACAAGTATTCTCTTTCAAGGATTGACGACTTGTTTGATCAGTTAATAGGATCTCAATACTTCTCAAAGGTGGATATTCATTATGGATATCATCAGTTAAATGTAAAGAAGGAATATATTCAAAAGACTACATTCCTTACAAGGTATGAGCACTATGAGTTTTTCTTAATTCCCTTCAGACTTACAAATTCCCGTAAAATATTCATGGATTTGATGAATAGAGGCTTCATACATTACCTCGACTAATTCTTGGTAGTGTTTATTGATTACATTATCATATAATTCAAGATCAAGGAGGAACTTGAAGAACATCTAAGACTTGTGTTGTCAACATTAATAATTGAGAAGTTGTACACCAAGTTCATAAAGTGTGACTTTTGGATGAAGAAATTCATGTTCTTGGGACATGTGATCACAATTGAGGGAATTTCTATAGATCCATAAAAAACAAAGGTGATCGAGGAATGGACCAGGCCCTCTAGTGTCATAGAAATCCATAGTTTTCTTGGATTAGCTCGGTACTACCGATGTTTTGTGAGAAACTTTTCATGATTGTTAAGCCCACTAATTAAGTTAACAAGGAATTTGTTAAGGTATGTTTGGACATAAGAATGTGAGGGAAGATTCAATGAGCTAAAGAGAAGGCTGATCACAGCACTTGTACTCACATTACCGAAAAGTGGAGAAAGTTGTGTAGCATACAATGATGCTTCAAAGAAAGGATTGGGTTGCATACTCATTAAAAACGATTATGTGATATCCTACGCCTCACAGAATTTGAAGATCCATGAGCAGGACTACCTGATGCATGATCTAGAGCAAGTAGTCGTGATTTCTTCATTGAAAATCCAGTGGCACTACCTTTATGGTGAGAAGTGTGACATATAAACTGACCACAAGATCCTAAAGTATATATTCACACAAAAGGATCTCAACATGCATCAGAGGACATGGTTAGAGCTAATTAAGGACTACGATTGAACTATTCAGTATAATCCTGTAAAGGTGAACAAGGTAGCTAATGCTCTAAGAAGAAAAGAAACTGCTACTCTATCCATGTTGCAGATTTCAAAAGACCCTATCTTCTTGGATATGGAAAAGATGGATTTAGAAATCATAAGGGCAGGGGATACATCCTACCTTTCCAAAATTATTTTTCAACCATCCATCCAAGAGAAGATTAAGGGAGAAAAAATGGATGATATGGAGATAATAAAGAGGGTGAATGTAATAAAGGAAGGGAAAATGTAGGAGTTCCATATCTATGGTGATGGTGTGATTTGGTTTGGAATGTGGCATTGTGTGCCTTTATCACCCAGGATAAAGAAAGAGTTATTGCACAATGCACATAGATCAACATTCTCTATCCATCCTGGGAGTACCAAGATGTATCATGATCTTCGAGAACACTTCTTGTGGGATAATATGAAAATGGAGATCGCAAAATATATCTCAAGGTTCTTGGTATGTCAGCAAGTTAAATAAGAGCAACAAAAGTCCCAAGGGAAGATGCAAACATTTCATGTACTCATGTGGAAATGGTAGAATGTTACTATGGAATTTGTCACGGGTCTCCCAAAGATGTCTAAGGGAAATAATGTGATATGGTTTGTGGTTGACCGACTCACCCAGACTGCCCATTTTATCGCTATTCGGGGAGACCTATTCCTTGAACAACATACAAATATATATGTGAAGGAAGTGGTGAGACTGCATGGAGTTCCACTCTCAATTATCTCTGATCGTGATCCAAGGTTCACATCTAAATTCTAGAGGAGTCTTCAACACGGTTTAAGTACTGAATTAAATTTCATCATGGCCTATCACCCCTAAACTGCTGACCAATCTAAAAGGACTATTCATACACTTGAAGATATGATAATATCCTTCTCTATATAATTAAAATGTGGGTGGGATCAGCATATCCCATTGGTTGAGTTCTCATACAACAATATCTTCCACCCGAGTATTTAGATGGCTCTATATGAAGCTTTGTATGGAAAGTGATGTAGAACTCCAACCTGTTGGGATGAAGTTGGAGAAAGAAAGTTACTTGGACTCAAGCTTGTGAAAGAGATGAAAGAGAAGGTTCAAGTCATCCAGAGACACATCAAAGCTGCTCAGAGTCGGAAAAATAGCTATGCTGACAACTGTCGAAGGGACTTGGAGTTCGATGTTGGAGATAAAGTCTTCCTTCAAATATCACTGTGGAAGAGAGTCATACAGTTTGGAAGGAAAGGGAAGATAAGCCCAAGGTACATTGTCCCCTTTGATATCCTTGACCGCATAACATTTGTGGCCTATAGGCTTTCACTTACACCAAATATGTCTCAAGTTCATGATGTTTTTCATGTATCACTCTTAAAGAAGTACATACCAGACCCCTCACATGTACTAACTCAGAGGTGGTACAACTGGAAGATGATCTCTAATATGAAGAGGAACCAGTAGAGATTCTAGACCAGAGAGAAAAGGTTCTATGCAACAAGGCAAGACACCTTGTCAAAGTGTTGTGGGGGAACCGTAAGTTTGAATAAGCTACTTGGGAACTAGAAGAGGCGATGAAGGAGAAGTACCCTCACTTATTTATGTGAAACAAAATTCCGAAGGCGAAATTTCATAAGGTTGGAAGAATGTAATGACCCAAAGTATTATTAATGGAATTCCCTTCTTATAATTATGCCATGTAGTATAATAACATTGGGAAGCACAATGAAATATCATGATATTAAATACTATGTGACCATTAAACATAGTTTTTCCACTTCTAGGTTTTGAATTTCGAAAATCTGACATACACAGTTGTGTTCAAGATGATTATTGGAGTCTAATAAAAAAATAATTTTTGGTGAATAGTAACATACCCTTATGAATAGTAAAATGACCATTATGAATATTAAATCATCCAAAATTATAGTAACCTTACCCTTGAATAATTAAATAAAATTAAGGCATCTTATAAGAGATAATTTGAACATAGTAAAAGTATTAGTATTTTTGAAAGTCATAAATAAATAATTATAAATAATTAATTAATTTAAAAGATTTATTTTTTTAAAATGTTTTCATAAATTAAATTTTTTTTGTCTTCTATATTTTAGATAATTTTATAATGCCTTACGTAATTTTTGAAATCATTATAAAATCAGTTTTAATTTTAAAAAACCGTATTTTTCAAGTAAATTTTGATTTTAATTAAATATTAAATTAATAATATTTAGAAAATTATTTTTGAAAAATGGAATTCATTTTTTGATTCTACACGTCAAAAAATGTATTCATTGAATATTTGATATTTTTTTGAAATACTTGAATTTTTTATGAATAGTGAAATACCATAATTTACAAAATAAGCTAAATAAGTTAATTATAGAGTCATGTATGATGTCCTAATGATATAAGACCACTTGGTTCGGTATCACATGATAAAATTACTATTCTTGGTCATGGAAGACTCACTATTCCTTTTCTTGTGGGGAAATAATAAATTAATTAATTTTATATTGAGAAATCCTCTCTCCCCTCCACTATAAATACCACCCTTCACACCCTCATTTACTCACACCTCTAAATCTTTAATCCTTGTCTAAAATCTACCCAAGAATCTTACTTATCCCCTCCCCCATGTCCTAGAGCTTCTGGTCTCATCAAAATACCAAGCCTAGCTTCTTTAAGAAGGATCTCAAGAGGAGGATTCAAGAGGTATTTCCTCTCTCTCTTTTTCCTTTAAATTCCTTTCAATTTAAAGTTATTTTCTTATTATCTACCCACCTATATTCATCCACATGGTATGGTAACTCCAGTATAATACATATAATGGAATTTTATTATACTAATTAGATATTATACCATCCAAACCCCTTCTCCTTTTCCATTTATTTTATAAAAGAAAATGTTGTTCGTAAGGTGTTAATCTATCACCTTCAAGAATGACATGTTTTCTTTTTTCCATTTCTACCTTCAGATCTGATAGTGAAACCATTTTTATTGTTGAAACAGAATAATTTATTTTTATTATGTCCTATTTAAAGTTATTGAACTAACTTTTTTACATATTACTAAATAATTGATCAAAACAAGTTCGTTGTGGTCGAAAAACCGCCCAAATTAACCCAAACAATCATCATTTAATTATTATCTAATGATTCATCCACATGGTATATAATATAACTCATTATAAGATCATTTAAATTTCTGGAATATCATAAATAATATTAAATATCATTTCTTGATGTTTATCCATGTTCTACACGAACTTTGATTTAAGAATACAACTAAACCATTCAAGAAAACCATAAAAACAAACATTTCCGAACAATGTTTATAAACCCTATAACTCATCAAAAGACCCATAAAATAACATAATTAGACCAAAATAAACCCTATTAATGTATAAAAGGTTATTTAATTTTCAATTAATGAATCTAATGTGGTTATACGGGTCATTAAAGCAAAGAAAGCGTTCAGATACAAGGTAAGGGGAAATTCTCGAACCCAACCTTCTTTCTTCGGGTTCTCCCCCTGTCACTCCATTTTTTGTATGATTACTCATTAAAAATAATTTTTTCATCATTATCTTACATATTCTAGGATATACATGTTCTCAACTAGATTTTATGTCAAATACAATGTTTTCCAAAAGAAACCTTCTTTTAAAAACACACCTTTTACGTCTCAGTAAAGGTGGATGGTTCTTGTATCAAGTATGTTATTCCCGCTTTCTTTTGGGTACCCAAAGTTCATGAATGTGTTCATATGAGATGAAAACCATTAATTTACATGGGTAATTTATGTTCATTTTTTATATATGTTCTATGTGGCATGCATGATCATGACAATGTTATGGTGTGACGGATGCGCCCATAATTATATAGCGCAATATGAATGTTTGAATGTGACAGGAGCGCCCAGAATTATACAGTGCTTCAATGCAATGGGTAAAGTGATGAATCTCATGAGTAAAAGTGAAATTATGTGTGTAAAGGATTCTATAATTTTTCACAACTATGTTTGGTAGTTAACCACTAATACATGATGTTTCATTTTTTATTCATTGCCACATTTCAAGTCTCATATTAATGCTTCATCTCATGGTCATGATCCTTTTTCTATGTTATGGTTATGCTCACCCATTGTTATATTGTTCTTATATGTCCTATTACTGGTCTTTTATATCACCCCTTTTGATGTATATCCTCAGGTGACTCCATTTACTAAGGAGAGGTCAAGTGCCAATAAGAAGTTAGGGGAGAGGGAATTAAATAAATGTTTATGCTTGATGTTGTAATTGTTATGTATGGTCCTAGTTTTCCCAAGAAACTAAACCTTTGGATCCTATATGAGTAATACTATTATGTTTTTTATCTTTAAAATGATGTAATAGTAATGTAAGAAAAGGTTGGATCGCTATAGGGCGACGCAGGAGACATGATGAGATGAGGGAGGTTTTCTACAGCCTTGTTTCGCCAGCCGTAGCAAATGCCCGACAGTCAGAGTGTGTCTGGGTATGTTAAGTGCAGTCGAGGTGTTGTGAGGGGATGTTGGGGGGGAGAACAGAGGGCTATGGGAAGGTACCCATGGTGTGTATGTGTTGACCATCGGTGACCAGGGTGGGGCTGGGGGCAGTGGCGGGTGGCGGTGGTGACGGCGGGAGGCGAGCTGTGTGGCAGAGGCCTGCTGCGAAGAAGACAAGTGGGAAGGAGGGAAAAATCTCGTTGTTTTTTGTTTCAGTATTAGTGAACTCTATTTTGTGGTCACTAATATACCCTTTAGTGGCCGCCAAATGTCAGTCACTAATACTGAAACAATAAACTATCAGGATTTTTTCCACCTTCCTGCTACTGCATTAGCGACTGATAAATGGCGGTCACTAATACACCCTTTTGTGATTGCCAAATGGAAGTCGCTAATACTCTTTGCTTCAGTGTGTCCAAATGATCATAATTTTGATAGTGTATAGTTTTTATTCATGTTTTGATTGATGCAACTCATTCTTTCAATTCAAAATCTCTTTGTTTTACAAACACATGACCATTTCTTGTGAATTAAAGAGTTCTACTTCTATTACATAAATTCATTAATCTTTTTTTTGTATGATCATTACGCAACATAGGTTGATTATGTTTGAATACAATTCTGGGTCACCTATTATTGTGTTCTCACTAAGTATATGACCATTACAAAGGTAAAACCACACTATTAGAGTGGGATACCTAGACCAGGGATCCCTACAGACCCAATTCTGACACCAAAACTGAACACGAACCTGAAAATAACTGAACCTGGCATGCCTTCATCCTAATATTCATACCCAATCATTATTGCTATTTTTTATTCCTTTCCAAAAAACCAATCAATCAAAATTTTGAATTCCTTAATTTTTTTAGAACATACAAATTGTCCTTGTGGATTCAACACTCAGACTTACCAAGTAATACATATTGAGTTAGGATTTTTTAAGTTTTATAAATTTTGTTTTTTCCTAGCCCCATAGTATTTAACGATGCCCTGGGGGGATGCCAGGGTTCACACATCTTTCATGCACCTAATATTCTTGAACCTTATTCACACATCTTCCTAGGATCGGGGATGTGTGAATAGGTTTCACGCATCTCCAGACCCATTTTTATAAATACTGCTAACCCTATCCCATTTTGTTAAAAAAATCAAAAACCCAGTTCAAAAAATTACTCTCATGTGGACCAAGTTCACACAATGCGTCCTCCCAATGCTGTGAGCCCCTAGAAATGCGATGACTCTAGGGGTATCAATGCCCATGGATCCAAACATCTCTAAAATAATGAAGATGCTCTCATTGTGGTATGGAAGGAATTTCTCCATGACTTCTGGTCTACTCTTCCTTCCATCTCTTCTCCCTATTTTGAGTTGAATATGGGGTCCTCCTAGAGAGACAATGCCATCTCTAGCAAAGAGCACAAGAATGTCTGCACAAGAAACCACCCTTAGGCACTCCCTCTCCACAACTTCCTTAATGGTGTCCAGGTATTTGATGTTCCTGAGCCCGAATCTCATGCCTGTCTCCCTCTCAAACAAGCTCCTCCTTGTTGAATCCAACAACAGTGAAGCATCACATGAAATAATAGCACAATCATGGAAGATGTTCCTCGGCCATGAGAATGTGGTGTTTTTGTGGTGCTTGTAGAGATGGTTGACTCATTGTTTGATGGTATCTTTAGTCTGCGGGCATGAGTCCTTGTAAATGTTCATCACAAGGCCCGACTCCTTGGCTACTGCAGATTCAAGAGTGAGAGATAGTGAAGCCAAGAAGATAATAATAATAAGTAATAATAAATGATAATAAATAATAAATGATAATAAATAATAAATGATAATAAATAATAAATAATAAATAATAATAATAAGAAAGTAAATAATAAATCACTAATAAATAAATATTATATATTATATAAATAATAAATAATAAATAATAAATGAATAACAAATAAATCATAAATATAAAATATAAATAATAAATACTAAATAAATATGAAATAAATATTAAATACGTAATAAATAAATAATAAGTAAATAAATAATAAATAACTAAAAAATAAATAATACATAAGTAATAAATAATAAATAATAAATATTAAATAAATAAAAAATGAATAAAAATTTATAAACAAACTATATATAATAAGTAATAAATAAATATTAAATAAATATGAAACAAATAAAAAATATGCAATAAATAAATATCAATTAAACATAAAATAAATAATAAATAAATAAATACTAAAAAAATAAATAATTAATAAATAAATAGTCAATAAATAATAATAAAAACGAATAATAAATAAATAATAAATAATAAAATTTGATTATAAAAAATAAATAAAAAATAAAAAATAAATAAAAGATAAATATTAAATAAATAATAAATAAATATTAAATAATAAATAAATATTAAATAGTCATTTAAAAATAAATTAATAATAAAATTAAATCAATAAATAATAAATAAATAATAAATAAATATGAAAATATTAAATATTAAATATTATAAATTAAAAAATTAACATATTAAATGGATATAAAGATTTATATATATATATATATATTACATAAATATATATAAATACAAATTTATGTTTCATAAATATATATAAACACACTCAAATATATAATTTTATATTAATACAAATATATATATATATAAATACAAGTAATTATATATATATATATATCTACACAAACATTGTCATGACCCATCTCCCGGGGCCCATATCGTGACTTCCCTAAGACCGACTTCAATAGGCCAGGGGCTGGCGACTAGCACCAAAGGCGTAATTTCCCTAAAACTGGGAAGACATTGCCTTTATAAATCGTAAACACACACAACCAGAGTACAAGTGGAAGCAAACACTAAGTAAAAATTGTATGACAAGTATGCTGAAGGTAAAGAGGCCGGAAATACAAGTCCAATAGTAAAGTACAAGGAAAAGACAAACAAGTACAACAAAAAAAGGCAAATAGTTGGAAGGTGTCTAGAAGCTCCTGGATCGTCCACCACGGATCCTACCTGAAGGATACGTACAGATAGCATCCTCAGTACCCCACGTCCATCCATCTCCTCCGGGTACCGACTCATCATGAGGTCCACCTCCGGGTACCGTCCAGTTCTCATACACTCTACCTCAGTCAGCACTGTTTGTCGTCTGCATCCAACACAATGAGGTACGGGCATAGCCCGTGCAGGGGTGAGTATAACGATACTCAGTAGGGACCCCGAGATCATAAAGGTCTCACAAAATCCAACAAGGATAAACCAAAAAGTATGATTTCAATGGATAACCATTACTTAGGTATATGCCCATACATATACCTAAGTTACCAAGTAACTCATCTCAATCATGAGGAAAAACACAAAGGTCATTGACTCAGCTCAAACCAGGATTTTTCATTATCGAAACCATGGCTGCTAGAGAACTCCTCCTCTGTCGAGTATAGTGGGCATGTCGTGACACCGAGGCACTTCTCACTAACCTTAGACTACTGAGGTACTCCTCCTGTCGAGTACCACGGGTCTGCTGCCAAACCGGGCGCTCCATATGTTGTGGGTCTGCCGCCTAACCGGGTGCTCCCCCTAATATCCGTCAGAGGTAATCCTCCTATTGAGTACCACAGGTCTGCTTCCAAACTCGGTACTCTGTCTGTCTTGGGTCTGCTGCCAAACCAGGCGCTCCGTCCACTGGGCTAATCGAATCACTCCGAGTCGAATCGGTCAAACATTCGTCAGGTCTGTCAGCTACTAGGTCTTCGCACTCTATATTCTCATCTCTGGGAGGATCTGCTCCATTAGATACTGGTCGATACTCCAAGTGTCACTAAGTCTCACGGGGAAGTATCTCAAAGGACCACCACATCACAGGGGTCTCAACGCAACAAACGACACGTCAATCGGATGCCCGGTCTGTGAGTTATTAGCATTTTAGTCCCGGGGGCCCGGTTGGATTCGTGTACAAACCAACCCGACCATAACTCAACTATACTCTGAATTCTAGTGGGGTATACTGAAAGGGACTGTTATGCTGCAAGAATACCAGAACCATTGACAGTTCTTCAAACAGAAATCCGGTGCCAAAGATATGACCCAATCAAGAAAAGGGTCTGTAATGGGCCTGGGTCTAGTCTGAACCAATCGGACCGACTCACCCCAACCCAGTCAGGGCCGACCCAGTCTAGGTCGACCCGGTCAGACTCACTGAGTTTTACCCAGCCCATTGGGTGGGTCATCCCGCTAAGTTTTGACCCGGTCCTCTGGGCCCGGTGCAGCGGACCGCGAGGGCGGTTCAGCCCGATAGTTGCAACGTACGCGGCTCGGTGACTCAGCCTGGGAGACCATGCCGATTCGTCCAGCGACACCGTGGGGGACACCACAGGTCGGCTCGGAAGGCCGGTGGCTGGGAGGCCAGCGGGCAGGCCGCTCGGGGCACGAGTAGGCCAGCTGGGTACCAGGCAAGTCGTGGGTGCACCGGGCAGGGTGCGGCAGGCCACGGTGGTGTCGGGCAGGCCGCCGGCAGGGGCCGAGCCGGCCGCCAGGGGCGCGGGCAGCACACCGGGGCAGCACGCTAGGGCGCCGGGGAAGCGCACCGGGTAGCGCTCCGGGGGATGTTGGGATAGCGGGGCAGAGCGCCGGGGGGCGCCCGACTGGACGGGCATCACGTCGGGGGGCATCAGGCTGGCCGGGCAGCGCACCGGGGGGGCGCCGGGCTGGCTGGGCAGCGCGTCCGGGGGCACCGGGCTGGCTGGGCAGCACGCCACGGGGCATCGGGCAGTGCGCCGGCAAGGCGCAGGCAGCCGGGCAGTGTGCCGGGTTGCGGGTCGGGCACCGCTTGGTCAGCGGTGCGGTGCGTGGAGGCCGCAGGTAGCGCGGCCTTTGTTCGCCGTCTTCGTCGTTGTTGCCTCTTTGCCGCTTCGAAGTACACCACAAAGAAATCGAAGGAGAGTGTCAGGTCATGTGAGGTTGGCCTGAACTCTCCGCGTTTATGGTGATAACAATTGGACTTTCACAATCCATAAATAGAAGGCCTCAAAAAGAGAATAAAACCAAAAAAAATCCCCCTACCTCGCTTGTTGTTCGTCGTTGAAGAAGTTATGGGAAGCGGGCATCGTTCTGTTGACATTGGAGGAAGAAGGGCTCGAAGAAGATGAGTCGATATGACATTGTCGGCGTTCTTCGTGGGCGGCAGTGCTTCCCTTTCTCGCCCCGATTGAAGAAGGTTGAAGACGACATTTGTCATTCTTCATTCTTCATTCTTCATGGGTGACAGTTCTTCGTTGGAGGAATAATTCTCCAAGGGTTGGGCGTCGCATCTCTTTTCCAGTATTTCGCCGCTTGAAGAAGCCGTCCCAAAACCTTTCCCCAAGATTCCTTTATATAGGATAGGGGGAGAGGTAAGTAACCATCGTGGACTTTATGATGGTTCATTTATTAGGAAACATCCTAATTTCCAATGATGCGGTTACTTAATTTAAAAAGGGAGAATAAATTAATTGGCTCCACTAAGATAATTGCACGAGAGGTGGCACACTTAATTTGGAGGATGTTAAGAGGCTCCCTATAATTAATTTACGTGTGTTGCCGAAATTAATTGGCACGCGCGTTGGTTCAATTAATTGGCATGTTCGTTGGCACAATTAATTGGCACATGCGTCGGCATAATTAATTGCGCAGATGAGGTCAAGAGATCCTCCCTCATTAATGAGGGGTTATGCGTCTCGGGTGGTACCCACGTCGTAACCCCTCACGGGAGGTTATGATCAAGTGGACCCCACCACCATAACCTCTCATGGGAGGTTAGGGGGTGGCAGTCCCGCCCCCAACTCCCAAGGGGAGGTTCGAACTAACTGCACACACATGGCGGCTGGAATAAAATAAAGTGAGGCTACACTTTGTTTTTTTATTATTTTTTTTCAAAATCCAAAAACTAACTTCTAAAATCGACAGAACGCAACTGCGGTGAAGGTCTCACTAAACAATTACCGACGCTACGAGTTCAACGATTCCCTTGGATTTCTATTCCGAGCGCCGGTTCAAAAGTTATAAAAACTCACTCGTACGTTTACTGAATGTACCCGAACAAAACTTCATAAAATGATTCTGGACACACCGGGCCTCGGAATCAAGCGCTATTAGAAACTGCAGACTCGTAAAATTGCCATGTATTTAGAAAAAATCATGAGAATTCCGGGTCTTTAAATTCTCCCAACCTCAGGGCTTTATGTCCTTGCAAGCTAAAACTCGAACTAAGAGAATAAATGGGGGTACTGAGCACGCATCTGAGCCTCCCGATCCCATGTTCCCTCTTGGAGGTTCCCGTGCTGTCAGGGAACACGCACCAGAGGTATCGACCGTCTACGTAGGACCCGTTCTTCTCGATACTCAATCTCCACTGGAACCTCTGTGAAATTCGCACCGTCATCGATGTCCAACTCCCCGTGGTCGATGATGTGGGATGGGTCCTGCACGTATCTTCTTAGCTAGGATACATGGA
This sequence comes from Viscum album, assembly GCA_963277665.1. Taxonomy (NCBI): domain Eukaryota; kingdom Viridiplantae; phylum Streptophyta; class Magnoliopsida; order Santalales; family Viscaceae; genus Viscum; species Viscum album. The sequence continues at coordinate 902,595,911 of OY728166.1, read as the reverse complement.
AGACATTGTGCCCCCGGTGCAACAGAGGTGGAAGAGCTAGGCGGTAAGCCACCTCGCCTACTCTACTGAGGACCTGGAAAGGCCCGATGAATCGAGGAGATAACTTTTTTCCTTAGCCGAATCTCCATATACCTCATCGAGGTGAGACCCGTAAGAAGACGTGGTCACCATCCTCGAACTCCAGAGGTCTCTGTCTTCTGTTAGCATACGACTTCTGCCTGCTCTGTGCAGTCTTCATCCGCTCTTGGATGATCTGAACCTTCTCTGTGGTAGCCTGTACCATCTATGGTCCCACTAGGGTTGAATCTCCTGGGTCTTTCCAGCACCGTGGTGATCTGCAAGGTCGTCCGTACAACGCCTCGAAAGGTGCCATCCCTATGGTGGAATGAAATCTGTTGTTTTAGGAAAACTCCACCAAAGGAAATTGATCCTCCCAGATGCGACCGAAGTTGAGGACACATGCATGGAGCATGTCCTCGAGGGTCTGGATGGTCCTCTCTCTCTGACCATCTATCTGAGGATGGAAGGTGGTGCTCAAGCGAAGCTGTGTCCCGAAAGCCTCCTACAACCCCTTCCATAGTTGGGAAGTGAATCGTGCGTCATGGTTGGAGACTATAGAAGTAGATACTCCATGAAAACGCACAATCTTCTGCACATAGAGGCATCCCTATCTCTCTACTAAGCCATGCTCTCTGATCGGTAGGAAGTGGGCCGACTTGGTGAGTCAGTCGACAATCACCCAAATCGAGTCATGACCCCTGGATGTACGTGGAAGACCCATCACGAAGTCCATGGATATTCCATCCCACTTCCACTCTGGGAATTCTAAGGGATAAACCAAGCCTGCTGGTACCTGGTTCTCTACCTTCACTTGCTGACAAGTTAGGCACCATGAGACAAACTCTTCTACTGCCTTTTTCATACCTAGCCACCAGTGCTATCATCTGAGGTCCTGATACATCTTTGTCACACTTAGATTTACCGCTAAAGGAGATGTGTGGAACTCCCTCAACACCTCCTCCTGAAGTGAAACTGGTACCATGATACATCCTCTGAAGAGGATGACATGCTCCCCACATTCATAAAATCCATCAGGTGCCTGCCCTGTAGATATCTGAGCACGTCGTGTCTCGCAGTCAGCGTCCCCATGCTGTGCCTCCCTGACTCGCTGAAGAAGTGGAGTGACTGTAAGATACTGTAGATAGGTTTCACCATCTCTATCCACAAAGGATATATGTAAGGTATCCAGCTACTCTGTCGCCTCCCCTAGCAGCTGAATACCAGTCCTCCTGTTGAACGCATCTGCAACAACGTTCCCCTTCCCAGTAGTATAGACTATCTCAAAGTCATAGTCTTGTAGGAACTCAAACCATCGTCGTTGTCTAAGGTTCAGGTACTTCTGAGAGAAGACAAACCTGAGACTGTTGATATTAGAGTAAACTATAAACCATTCGCTCAATGAACTATGGGTGAGAATAGCCAATTATAAGAACTCGACTTCACCCTTATTCATCTACGTTCTACAAGAGCTACTAAGATTTCTCCTTTATCGAAAAGAGAAATCTAGTCTCATACCCTGGATGAACCACATCCTTTTCCTAATACAGTCAATCCTGACATGAACGGTACTAATTCATTCCATGGACGATGTCGTAAGGCCTCAACGCTACTACCAAGAGATCGAACTGTTACTCTCGCCTCCAAGGGTTGAGTCACACTATCGTTATCAGTGTGTGGTCACTGGGTCTCCCCTAGTAGGAATCTCAAATGTGAGGGTCAAGTCAACGGTTTTAACTAGAACCTCTTAGTATTAACCACACAAAAGGTAGGAAAGAAAATGACACAATGACAAGTGTCTTTTATTACTACATCTCAAAGTAAAAAGACACAAAGAAACCACAAACAATGACATCAATGAAGCTAGAAGCATCATGAACAAAGGTCTCTATGACTGAAACTAGTCCTGCTTCTTTCCACATGATTTCAGAGCTCCATGGTCATATGCTTCAGCTGCCTGAAGTTGCGCTCTCCCCTGTCCACTCATTCCCTATGGTCAGGGTGGACCTCCTGGTGGTGGTGGTGGAAACACCTCGAAGCGTCGTCCACCACCAGCTGCATGGCCAACTCCTCTGCCACGGTCGCCTGCTCCTTGCGGTATGCCTTGATCAAATATTTGCCTCTGCCTAGGAGGTCCCTCAACTATCATCTGATCGTCTAAGTGGAGGGTCAGACAGTCACGAGCAATGTGACCAAGCCTGCCAAAGGAGTAACACTATCCGCTCCTGGTATGTTTGGCTCTGTCTCCACTCTGGGTTCCCCGCACAACCAATCCTAAGTCATGCGGTCGACCACCTGTAGGTCTGTTCCTCTTGGACCTCTGCTTCATCTGTCTACTGCTAGCTGCAGAAGAATCCGCTGCATGTCGACTAGAATTGGGTCCCGTTGTTGGTGACTTCTCAACAAGGAAACTCTCCACTATTGGGGCTCTCTCTAACACCCCCGTCTGCATCGGGATGCTGTGGGAGACAACTGAAGCTATGATCTCTCACTTAATCCCCTGCTCAAAGGTCCAGGGCCTGAAGAATGGGTCCCGTACCATATCAGTAGAGTAGTGTGAGAGGTCGGTGAACCTCATTGAGTACTGCGCCACCGTCATGCTACCATGCTGTAGATGCAGTATCTCCTGTATATGTACTGCTCGTAGGGTAGCTGGAACAAACTCTTCACGAAATAGGCTCTCGAAGTCTACCAATAGAAGTGACACCTCATCATTCATCTACAGCATCAGGCTCCACCATCTGCCTGCTGCTGCCTAAAGGAGGCTAGCAGCAAGGATCAACATGAAGTCAGCCGGTGTTCCTACTAGCCTGAAGACTCTCGCCACAACCTCTAGCCAATCCTCATCCACCTTTGGGTCCATCTCTCCCTCGAACCTGGGGGGCCTCTAGCGCTGGAACTCATGCAACACACTCAAATGACATGCATCACCTACTATTGGGGCTAGTGGCATCGATGGCCCAATAGGATGTGGTACCGTTGGTTCCTCCACTGGTGCCTCAACTGGGAGAGGGCCCTGTACTGAGGACTCGTCGCTCGGTAGGCTGTCAGTATGTACAACTCTCAAGGGTCTAGCTGGTCATCCGCGGGGAGGCATCCTAAAAGAAACAGATGCGACACGGTCAAAATATTATACCTGGTGAGATGACCTGGTTTGAGCTGACTTAAAGAAAACTTTTGAATACACACACACACACACACATGCAATCAGTGTTTTCGTGCACTGAGTCGGAAATCAGAAGTTAGGGTCCTGGTGTATGGATATTTCGGCCGCCCGCAACAACACTAGACTCCCTGAACTGAAAACCACACTTTGTACCCTTAACACTATTGATTCATAGAAAATAAATATCAAAGTCCTATGTTCTGCGGTAGAACCGATGTCCTTTGATACCAATTTGTCATGACCCATCCCCCGGGGCCCATATCGTGACTACCCTAAGCCCTCCTTCCATAGTCCAGGGGCTGGCGACTAACACCAAAGGCGTAATTTCCGTAAATATAGGAAGGTATTTCCTTTATAAATCATAAACACACACAACCAGAGTACAAACAGAATTAAACACTAAGTAAAAATTGTATGATAAGTATGCTGAAATTAAAGGGGTCGGAAATACAAGCCCAATAATAAAGTACAAGGAAAAGACAAATAATTACAACAAAAAAAAGGAAAATAGCTGGAAGGTGTCTAGCATCTCCTGGATCGTCCACCACGGATCCTACCAGAAGGATAGGTATAGATAGCCTCCTCAGTGACCCACGTCCATCCGTCTCCTCCAGGTACTAAATCGTCGTGAGGTCCACCTCCTGGTACTGTCCAATCCTCATACACTCTGCCTCGGTCAGCACTGTTCATCGTCTGCATCCAACACAACGAGGTGCGAGCATAGCTCGTGCAAGGGTGAGTATAACGATAATCAGTAGGGACCCCAAGACCCTCAAGGTCTCACAAAATCCAACAAGGATAAATCAAAAAGTATGATTTCAACGGATAACCATTACTTAGGTATATGCCCATACATATACCTAAGTTATCAAGTAACCCGTCTCAATCATGAGAAAAAACACAAAGGTCATTGACTCATCTCAAACCAGGATTTTTCATTATCGAAAACACGACTGATAGAGAACTCCTCCTATGTCGAGTACAGTGGGCCAGTCGTGACACTGAGGTGCTTCTCACTAACCTTAGACTGGTGAGGTACTCCTCTTGTCGAGTACCGCGGGTCTGCTGCCAAACCGGGCGATCCGTCCGCTGTGGGTCTGCCGCCAAACTGGGCGCTCCCCATAATAGCCATCATAGGTACTCCTCCTATTGATTACTGTGGGTCTACTGCCAAAACTGGCGCTCCGTCTTCCATGGGTTTGCCGCCAAACCAGGTGCTCCGTCCACTGGGCTAATCGAATCACTCCGAGTCGAATCAGTCAAGAAGTCGTCATGTCTGTCTGCTACTAGGTCTCCGCACTCTATATGCTCGTCTCTAGGAGAATCAGATCCAAAAGCTACCGGTAGATACTCCAAGTGTAACGAAGTCTCACAGGGAAGTATCTCAAAGGACCGCCACATCATAGGTGTCTCAACGTAACAGACGACGCGTCAATCAGATGCCTGGTCTGTGAGTTATTAGCATTTTTGCCCCGGGAGACCCGTTGGATTCGTGTATGAACCAACCTGGTCGTAACTCAACTATAACCTAAACTCTGGTGGGGTATAATCAAAGGGACTGTTATGATCCAAGAATATCGGTGCCGCTGATGGTTCATCAAACGGACTTCTGGTGCCAAAGATATGGCCCAAGCAAGCAAAGGGTCAGTAATGGCCCCGGGTCCGGTCCGACCCGGTCGGACCGACTCGGCCCAACCCAGTCTGGGCTTAACTGGTCTGAGTCGACCCAGTCAGACTCGCTGAGTCTCACCTGGACCGTTGGGCGGGTCAGCCCACTAAGTTTTGACCCGGTCTGCTGGGCCCGGCCCAGCGGACGAAGAGGGTGGTTCAGCTTGATAGTCGAAACATAGGCGGCTCGGTGACTCGGCCCGAGAGACCAAGCCAGTTCGTCCAGCGACACCGTGAGGGACGCCGCGGGTCAGCTCGGAAGGCCGGTGGCTGGGAGGCCAGCGGGCAGGCCGCACGGGGCGCGGGCAGGCCGGCTGTGTACCGGGAAGGCCGCAGGTGCACCAAACAGGCCGCAGGTGCATCGGGCAGGGTGCGGCAGGCCGCGGTGGCGCCGGGCAGGCCACCGGCAGGGGCTGGGCAGGCCGTCAGAGGTGCGGGTAGCACGCCAGGATAGCGCGCTAGGGCATCGGGCAAGCCGGGCAGTGCACCGAGGGGGCGCCGGGCTGGCGGGGCAGTGTGCTGGGGGGTACCGGACTGGCCGGGCAGCGCACCAGGGGCGCCGGGCTGGCCAGCCAGCTCGCCGGGGGGCACCAGGCACTGTACCGGTGAGGCGAGGGCAGCTGGGCAGCACGCCGAGGTGCGGGTCGGGCGCCGCTTGGTCGGCAGTGCGGTGCGTAGAGGTCGCAGGTAGCACGGCCTTTGTTCACCGTCTTTTTCATTGTCGCCTTTTTGCCGCTTCGAAGTACACCACAAAGAAATCGACGGAGAGTGTCGGTCCGTGTGAGGTTGGCCCGAACTCTCTGTTTTTATGGTGATAACAATTGGACGTTGACAATCCATAAATAGAACACTGAATAACGAGAATAAAACCAACAAAAATCTCCCTACCTCGCTTGTCGTTCGTCATTGACGAATTCCCGGGAAGCGGGCGCCGTTCCGTTGACATCGGAGGAAGAAGAACTTGAAGAAGACGAGTTGAGATGACGTCGTCGGAATTCTTCGTGGGAGGAAGTGCTTCCCTTTCTTGCCCCAGTTTAAGAAGGTTAAAGACAACATTTTTCGTTCTTCGTTCTTCATGGGCGACGGTTCTTCGTTGGAGGAATAATTCTCCAATGGTTGGGCTTCGCGTCTCTTTGTCAGCGCTTCGCCGCTTGAAGAAGCTGTCCCAAAACCTTTCCCCAAGCTTCCTTTATATAGGAGAGGGGGAGAGGTAAGTAACCATCGTGGAATTTACGATGTTTCATTTATTAAGAACCTTCCTAATTTCCAACGATGCGGTTACTTAATTTAAAAAGAGAGAACAAATTAATTGGATCCACTAAAAAAATTGCACGAGAGGTGGCACGCTTAATTTGGGGGATGTTAAGAGGCTCCCTATAATTAATTTACGCATGTTGGTGAAAGTAATTGGCATGCTCGTTGGCTCAATTAATTGGCACGTGCATTGGTAGAATTAATTGGCACATGCATTGGCACAATTAATTGCGCATAGGAGGTCAAGAGGTCCCCCCTCATTAATGAGGGGTTATGCGTCTCTGGTGGTCCCCACGTCGTAACCCCTTGCGGTAGGTTATGATCGGGTGGACCCCACCACCATAACCTCTCATGGGAGGTTAGGGTGTGGCGGTCTCACCCCCAACTCCCAAGGGGAGGTTCCAACTAACCACACACACATGACAGCTGGAATAAAATAAAGTGTGGCTACACTTTATTTTTTTATTTTTTTTAAAAGCCAAAAACTAACTTTTAAACATGACAGAACGCAACTGCGGTGAAGGTCTCACTAAACAATTACCGACGCTGCGAGTTCAACGGTGCCCTCAGATTTCCATTCCGAGCACCGGTTCAAAAGTTATAAAAACCTGCTCATACGTTTACTGAACGTACCCGAACAAAACTTCATAAATTGATTCCGGACACACCGGGCCTCAGAATCAAGCGCCGTTAGAAACTGCGGACGCGTAAAATTACCATGTATTTAAAAAAAATTCATGGGAATTCCGAGTCTTTACAAACATGATATAAAAATATATAAACATAAATATGTATAACTATTTTCAAATGTATATAAATATACATAAATACTTATATATATATATATATATTTATTTACATATATTAGAATATACCCATAAATATATATTTTTATATTGATACACACATTTTTATATATAAACATTACTTGTATAAGTATATGTACACAAATATTTGCGTTTGTATATGGTAAATAAAATAGATAATTTTTTTTAAATGAAATTAATAAAAAATATTTACTTCCATTTGGATTAAATGTTTTAAAATACCTTTTCAATGTAAATGTGTATTAATATGAGAGATTTATTATAAGTAAATATAAAAAAATATGCATATATTTAATTGTAAATAAAAATAAATTGTGAAAAAACAATAAAATTTCAAAACCATAATATCAATTTAAATGTAATCCCTAATAATAAATCTATCTTCCATAAAAATTGGAAATAATACCCCCATAAACATGGCTGAAAATCCATAAAATATTAAAAAATTTGGGTACCCTGAATAAAATCTCAGTTTTGGAGGCCTTTGGGGCATCTTTTGGCCTTTAATATATAGTGAATAGGTTTCCCCTAATTTTTAAAATGTAGATCTCATCATGGGATTCAATTTGATATGTGGTAGAATGAAAATGGATATCTAGATCAAAATTTATGGTCGTTTGTAGTTCATGTTTGATTTCCTACTTTTCTTGAAACTGTAATAAATTTTATTATTTTAATTATTAAAAAATTTGAATCAAATTTTGTTTTATTTCATTTCAAAAGCTTATATTTTACTAGTTTTGGAGCTAAATAGGACTCTTGGATAAAAATTTATGGTTAGTTGATGTCGAAGTCTGATTTTCAATTTATTGAACATTTTTTTAACTTTCAAATTATTTTTAACTAATAATTATAAATATTTATTAATTAAGACATTATTATTAATTAAAATTCTAAATAATAAAATATATATGATAGTAAATAATAAATAATAAATCATAATTATATATATATATATATATATATATATTAATTTTTTCCTTTTTATTTAGTGGATGTTTTTTAAAACCACCACTATTTCTTAAAGGTTTTTTTAAAAACCCTCTAAAAAATTAATTTAAAAAATAAATTTTTTTAAAAAATATATCTTAAAAACATTTAGAGCTGGTTTTAGCAACCACCTCTAAAAAACTTCCACAATTTTTTTTATGGAAATCATTTAGCGGTGGTTTTCAAAACTAATGTGAAAAAACCAACGCTAAATGTCTATTTTTTGTATATGAAAGAGATAATTGCTGATACTAACCCATTATCCCAAGAGAATTTTATTTGTAAAATACCTATAATATTTTATAATAATATCATTAGTTCATTCAATGATTTATCTCAAGTATCTTTGAAGAAAGTGGTACCATCTATAGCATCTTGTAATTTTTTTCTACATATGACATCATGAATAGTGCACGTTGGAAAACAATAGATGAAGGAAGGTCATAATAATCTTACCACCCTGAATAGTTTAGATAGGAAAAATCATGTGGAATATCATTCAATAAGATTAGCCAAAAAACAAATGAATAATTCCAAAAAAAATATTATATAGGACAAATAAAAAGATTATGGTTTTTGGGTCAATGTTAGTGCTGTAACAGATTAAGGAATTGTGTATTAGATTTTTGGTACAATCCATTAAATTCCAAATCCAAAAAGAAGTCCCATTTAAAGGATGGGGGAATCAAAATATCAATAAGAAATATTCATAGTGTAATAAAAATATGAAAACATCTAATGTTTTTAGAACTTTTATAATACTTTTGATGTTGGAGAAGATGGTGGTCACAAGAATGATGTATTCTCATCGCAACATGTATAAATTTTTTATGATAAAATAAGATCATATAATCTGAAAAATAAATATGAAGAACCCATGGGAATAAATCAGGAAAATGTTATAAAAATTATCTCTGGAAAGAATCAAAGAAGAATGGATAGGAGACATTCCATTCTAAATCCATGAAGCTGAAGAAAAGTGATTCATTAAAAATAAAAAATATGAAGGATAAAACTCAGAAGAATCCATGTGTAAATATAAACATGCTCTAAAGGTTTCTAATGATATTATAGTAATATAGCATTAATATTTGGAGATAATTTAGAAAATTAAATAGGAAAAATCTAAATATAATGAAAATAAAATGATTCAACATAATAAAGAAAACATACATGGGTGGTTGTTAACAAAATACAACTCATGTATTAAAGAAGTTATGTGTGAGATATGTGAAAAAGATGTACATTTTGCAAAATCTTGTTTTACTATTCTTCCATAAAAATAAATAGTCTATAAGATATTTAATAATTCATTATTCATTAAGGCTACTAGGAAAAAAAATATCCACACAAGGATTAAGAGAATGTGAGGAGTTATATATTACCCCAACAATAATAAGAATAGAAGTTCATATGTGTAATAATAGAGACTCAAGTAATAGGAGAAACTTGGTTGAGAAAATAATTCAAACATTTTAATTCACATTGATAAATAATGAAATATCCACCCTATTCAGTTAATCATTTTGTATTTCATTTGTGGTTATAATTCAGGGAATTGAAGGTGAAACAATTTCTCATGGGGAGAACCTGAGAAGAAATAAGTGTTATTAATTATTCATAGAAAAGATGAATAATTCCCCATCCTCAAATTATTCCTCAATTGGTATTCAAATAAAAATATTATAAATGGACATCTTTGATGAAATTTAATAAGGTACAATCACATCATTTAAAATAAAAATAAATAATATACCATCTCTTTTAATCTTTAATTTAGTATACTAAAGAAAACATTTTTAAGAAGATCTTGCTTAGTGTAGTTTTGGAAGTTGTCAATTATGGATAGTCATAGGTTGAATATCCAGTTTTCTATATTCTCTATATTGGAACATCTTAAAATCCATTCTTGAAGAGATTGGTCATTATAATGACGTTGAGGATTGTTCCCCTTTAGGGGGGAGACAAATGAAGACAGATAAAGCTACTTTCATAATCATTATTTCCATTGGTATTAAATCTAATTATTATGGAATGTTACTAATGATCTTGAAATTGGAAAAATTATTTTTTATTAATATCCAATAATTTTTATCAAAATTAATTAACTTAATATAAAGGGGGTAATTTAATTAATAAATGAAATAATAAAATGTGGTTGTGTGGATTTTCTCTATGGAATCTTATCTTGTAGGTCACACATTAATGTTTTTGATGTGTTTTTTGATGTTAGTGCATAAGTTTTTGGTAGATATTGGTTAAAAAAATCATATATCCTTTAATTATCTTCATCCAGTAATAAAAGTGGGAAACCCTTGAACAAAATTATATAAGTTATCATTTTATATGGTATCAAAATCTGTTGGTAAATGATATATTTGTTTCCTAAATCAAATCCTTTGGGTTTTTACACTGACCATGGCTCATGATGACTTAGAGTTAAATTATGGATGGACTATTTATTAAGTAAGAACTGATACTATTTCCCATGAACTTTTTATTTCCTATCAATAAGGGTGAGAGAAAGTGAAATGAATGTTTTGAAGAGTTTAACAGAGATACTAACATATTTATATATTCATTTGGAATGAAATTTGAAGGTATTTCCAACAATAAATGGAGAGACTGGATATCACAGTTTGTGTATAAGTTATATTTGTATTTAATGGTTGTTATTGGTTTTCAATAGTTAGTAATGATATATCAAGATTTCATTGATGTTAATTTGTAAAAGTATCTCTAAAAAAATAAGTTTTCATATGTATCTAATATATCAATGATTGAGAACATAGTGAATTTATCTTAGATGAATGGATGAGGAAGAAGGTACTCAAGTCTTATTATCATAAGGTTGTTTTTTGAATTGATTTAGTTTATAAGGCAAAAATTTTTTTATCTAGACTTAAGATAAAAAGTATTGTATCAATTATTTTTAGTTTGAACATTATTTGTGACAAGTATGAAGAAGTGAATACCATGAAAATATTGATTTTCAGGAATAATGATTTATTGAAGATGATGTAAAATATTATTTTACATGAAACAGAAGAATCAAGACCAGAATATAGATTTTGTTTTGACATATTATACTTATTTTTAGTAAGTATATATTTTTCACCTTCCTTAAAAAATATTGGTAACCATTGGCCAACTATGAACCATCCCAAGCATACTTGTGGGACCCTAACAATCAACGACATGGGAGGCAGTTGACATGGCTAGACCCTAGTGAAAGAATAGTGAGTGGGCCACGTAGGGCCCATTGGAGTGTGAATAGGTGGTTCATGGAGTGTGTATAGGCACAAATCATGAATACCATGGGTGAAGTGTTGTGGGTGTCGAACCCCACTACCATCTAGAATGGTGAGAACGACAAAGATTATAATTATAAAGTTCATGGATATTCCAAAAACCAATGTGGGCTAAGAATACTGGGGGATATTATTCCCATGTTTAAAAATATATGGATAAAAAATCATCTGATCAAATTCATCTACATATTCTATTTAGAACCGATCCTTGTTCATTAACCTCAGTTCTCATCTGAGTGTTACTATATGTCAGTGTGTTTTATACCAAAAGACTCTATGATCGGAGGCAAGTTCGATATCAATTCAATGCTAAAAATATTGGGATAATCATATACTAGATTATCCAACTTTAGTATTTTATATTCAAGTAATCATGAGTTAGATGAATTTTTATCTACTGTGGATAATTAAAAATTATGACGAGGTGTTTACATACCTGAATTCATGAAAGTTATGGCATGAATTTATCATCACATGCATGTGATATTCTCATAGGGATGAGAATTCTGACACGAAGTATATGATTCCACGATTTTTGGAAAAACATAATAATTAAACCCATGTGAAAATATTTATGAAATCCTACTTCCATGGTAAAATTATTATTATAAGGTATTGAAACAAATTTATTTTTATGATTTGATTTGGTGAAAGGTAATTAAGGAACGTGGTGACCTTCACCTATAAAACTATAGGATACATAATTAATAGATGTAATGTCTCTCCCATATTTCCTTGATGACTTCTATTTTTCATAAAATAGAGTATGACTATGCATTATTTTAGGAGAAGAGGCAAGGTGTTCCATGATCCTCTCAATTATATGAAAAAGGGGAGTTACACACAATTATTTTTATGAAGAATAATCTTTACACATTTTTTCATGAAGAAGAATAAGATCCCCATGTTTTCATGGTGTGTTTAATGCTTCACAAATGTATGATGATATGTTCTGTGAACTAGTGTTAGTAAGACTATATAACTGAGTTACATAAATAACCAGTTCTTTATATAAAAACATAAATGAATAAAACAAGTCATGGTCTATTGTGTTTCATGAAGGAAGAGAAAATCGCATTATATACTAGATAAAAATTCTTATTCATGAGAACTGACGTGTTATATAACCAAAAAGTGTTCATATAAATGGTTTTCATGAATAATGTTGATAAAGAAGTGAATAGTGAGGGGGAATAAAATTAAAATGAACTTCCCAACCACATGAAAACATAAATGCATATTATCGTAAGCAAAATTAAACATACCTGAATAATAGCATATACAATCATAACAAGAATACCAAGTATGTGCTCAGGGTTCTCATGAGAGTTCCATAAAAAATTCCATGAATTTAACATCACATGAAATATTGATTTGATGTTAATTATGTGAGTCTAAGATTACATTAGAATATGGAAGAACAACTTTCTCAAGAACTTGATTGACTGAGAATATGATACTAAACAATACTCAATATTTCTGAAGTAAAAGATCCATTATAGGATAAGAGATGTTTATTGAGTTAATAACTACTGATTATCACTTGGGTTGAAGAAGTATTTTGAGTTTTTTGTAAATAAAAATATTAATATTTTTATAATTGAAGAGAAAATAAGATGAATATAAATATGGATAATATTTTAGTTTAATACTATTAAGAAAGAAGAGTTACTTTGATGTTGGTGTGTAGCTTAGAATAGCGGTATGGGAATAAAAAATAAGAACTATGGAGTCCATAAGAAGTATGAATAGGTTTAATATTTTCATGGTGTTATACTATATCTATTAAAGAAGTTGGAACTATCTATAGATGTTGTATACCCAAAATATCAGATCCAAGCACGCTTGGACCACCAAATTTATTAATAAAAAATTAGTGCGGAGATAATAGAGAGGAGGAGAGAGAGAGGTTACAAATCATAATAGTCATATTCATCACACTCATACCTGGTCATGTCATCAGCATCAGCCGATTCCCATTCTGATTGAGTCTCATATTGTTTGAGTAGCTTCTTATAAACCTTCTGTTTTTTCATTTTCTCCATAGATAACTTCTCGGTATCCTTCTTCGCAGATGACCTAGTGGTCACAGTCCTCGGAACTGCAGAGTAATCATTCCTTGGTTTCCTTATAACTGGGGTAGTCCTTACACCCTCACTGTCAGAGACACTTATCTTTCATCCTTGAAAAATTCCACTATATTAAACTATACTAATGTCTAGATCTCTTTCCTTGTCCTCATCCTGAATGTCTCCCCAATTGCAGAGGATCGGTTCCCCAACTCCAGGAGTGGAGTCCTCCGCCCTTTCCTTTGTAGCATAAAAAATGTTCCCCCATTTAGCAGAGGAAGAAGGTTATATTTGGACATTCTATTGTGTAAAAATAGTCACCGTCAAGGCAGGAGCAGGACTCAGAATCTCAATAGTAGCAGGCTCATGAACTCTAGGAGGATCATAAGATCGAGGCGGGGAATCATCAATTATCACCTCCATGCCATCCCTAGGAATGGGAAAATTCTGAGGGTCTGAGTCCGTGGGAGGATCACTGTCCCCGGTGGAAATCTCGGGCGGGGGAAAACCTTTCAAATTCACCTTACGTCGGCAAATATTGGAGGGGTGTCCTCGCATCCCACACTCCTTACATGTAATGTTTTTATGGAACAATTCCAAAGAATTTCCCACAGCCATGCATTTAGTGCAGAAAAGAGGTTTGTTTTCATATTCAACATCAATAATAATTTTATCAGAGGGAATAGAAAGCATTACCATGTCAATGAGAGTGGATCTAAGATCGACTTCCACCAGCATTCGGGCAAAATGCCCATACCTGACATTTGTCGTCTCCTTATCAAGACAGATGGGTGTTCCAATCGCCGTTCCAATATCATGCAGGATTTCTGGATGCCAAAGAACCCAATTTAGCCCATGGAGACACACCCATACCTGTGCGAAGACATTTTTAGAATTGGAGACGTTAAATTATAGTGACCATTCATGTAGATGAATCCATCCCGGCTTTAAAAACATGGACCCAAATCCCCAAGCTTTAAGCTTCACGTCAGCTGATGGAAACAAGCAGTGAAAGAATCCCAGCCCAAGGGAGACACATTTCTAGTTATCAAAACCCCATAACATCGAAATCCTACGAAATAGATCTTCAAATTTCCAGGGCAGTGCACCTTTTGGAAAAACAATGCAATCAATCAAAGATTTATCACCTGAAACCAATATTTCAGTAATCACACCAGGATTGGCCTCAACATGGGCTAATGAGCCCTTTCAGAGAATCCTCTGAGGATCCTCATTCTTTTTCACAGCTGCGGAGGCCATCATAACATCCAAAAAGGATCGCTTCCCACACATGGTGGACAATCCCAAGGGATCCTGCAACAGTCCAGAATTCCCAGCCAAAGAGGGAGTCCCCAAATCATTTGCCCACTGTTCAGAGGGATTCCCAGTCATCCCTTTGGCACAAAAGACCTTTGCAGCAGCCCCAACTGGGAGAGAATACTCCTGAGCACCATCCTGATCCACCCCAACCGGATTTCGAGCAGCCCCTGAATCCCGAGAAGCCCCAATTGGAAGACCAACCTCAAGATCCTGTTCAGAACCAACCGCTCCATTCTCGGATTTCTGAGAATCAGCCTCACCGGCATCAGGTACCGCACGCACACCAGGTGGAAAGCGCACCGATTTGCACTCAACCAATGACACAGTGGACACCATGCCGCCGAGGACCACCTCTTCACTGATCCTTCGCGAGTCCAGGTGATTGAATCTGAGGAAATGAGGATAAACCATCGTCGCAAAAAACCCTAGCAGCAGCCGCCATCGCAGATTGCCTCCCACTGCCCTCTCGCGTCTACCATCTCCTATATACATCTATAGATGCTGTATAAATAAACATAAAAGAGATGAAAATTGGATCATGTCATCTCCAATATAGGGAAGAGGATTGTCTCTATCCCTCGTCATAAACTATAGGGACCCACACTTGGAAAATGATTATCTTTATCCATTACACTATAATTTTTGTTTTATTATAGTGGAAAATTTGTGTACTGGTCATTACCATACATGATAAATAATATATACTCTTATCATGTAGTGAACCATGTAAAAACATCATGGTACATCATTTACTTCATTCATATACTTTTATGTGATAATAAAAAATAATAGGAGAATAAAGATCCTGACATATATTAGAGGTAAATAGATAAAAAAATACTAATTGGTGAAAATTTTCCTAACAATGATTCATCCCCCATCTTAGTGTTGCATATATCCATAAGTGGTCATCTCCTGTGGGAATGTATGGAATATCCAATTTTACTATGGATGATCACCTTAGTAGTGTTGGTATTGTATGTATATGGATAATTTGGAGAATTTATGTCAAATTTTCTCATAGTCTCATGGAGGTCATGGTTCTGGTCAGACTCAAGCATCTAAGGAAGGAATATGATCAATATTGGGTGGCAGTAGTTGGAGTGTTTCTATGGATGCATAGTATAGAAGAGGGTGGGTTAATATATTGTTGGGGAAGTAACCAATGTAGAGTGTGACTCCAAAAAGAGTTCAGGAATCATGGGATTTATGATCAAATTAGTTACATGTTATCAATACATGTTTTTAAAGAATTTTTGAGATCCATTAATGGTTAAAGGTATTCTATGATCATGTTAATTTATCTTTTCAGGATAGGTAATGGGGTATGGTGTGTATTATGTGTATATAATTTGAAAATATTATGGTTGGTGTTTGGTAATCAATAATGATGAATTATAATATTATTATTAATGATTGGGGATCATATGTTGATATATGGTACATTTAGAATTTGGGATGAATTTTAGTTACTATACAATTAGTGTGTCATGTAGCATGGTTGTGAGGTGACTGAGTAGGTGAATCTTATCATAGTGATAGAACAAGGTTTGGATATTTTTCCTTTTATATATAGATCATGGTGTTTGGGAATATATAGATTTGTTCATAATTGTCTCATTATTCAAGGTATTTGATAATTGGGATGCTCACTTTTGGGTTATAGTTTTCTTTATTGTGGTTAGAGATAGATCTGAGATGGGTTAATCTTTCTCAAAGATGTTGTAATATCAAAGGTATTTGGGATAGATAATTTATGTATTGGTAATTTGAGGGGTCGTATGGGTCAGTGAAGACCCAAGGGTTTGGTTTGGGAAGACCATCATAGTTTCTAGACTTATATCTTGTAGATAAAATTCAAGAAGTTCTCAGTTGATTGGTACTGGGTTACTAGTGGGCCAAAAGAAATGTGGTGGCACTATGAGGTCCAATGAAAACCTATTGGAATTAGAGTGGGTACCTAGTGGAAAGTGACTGAGTACCAGATGGGTAATTGAGTCTTTTATTTAATATGAATTTAATTTAATTTAATTGTTTTTAATTTAAATGATAGGGGACCCCACATTTGTGCCAATAGCTAGAGAATCTCACCCCATTTGTACCTCCATTTGTTCCCACTCTCCCTAGTATGGATCTATTGAATTTATCACTGGTTCATTAAGCTATCAATAAAAGGGAGTCTATATGGAAAATTCATTACATCCTGCATTGATCATTCTGGGTTTTTTACCATCATAGTGCACTTTAATTAAAATATTTCTTTTATGCCAATATTTCTTTTATGCCTTTTTCAATGGATTCTCAATTTCATCATATTTTAGTCAACCCGGCTAACTATAATTGACATATAGGATTCTACTAGTACCATATAAAATGTTTCTATGGTTTTTTGTTATTATATTAGTGTCAATTGTTTATATGTTTTTTTCATGGGTAGGATCATGTGTGTGACCAGGAATAGAACACCTTTTAATTTCTATTGCTCATGATAAATGCCTTGGGGTTTTCTCATGTTGGTAAGGATGTGATAGTATTTTTGGGTTGTTCTTATTTGGGGTGTCTGATATTTTGTGAAATGTTTTTGGGTATTATAAATTGGTTGTTCATGGGATGGATTACATTATATGGTTCCTTGGGAATATGATTGGAGTATCCATTGTTACTATGGGGGTGATGTAGTTCGCGGACATGTTTTTTATTTATATCTCATTCATTGATAGAGGTTTTATATAGGTTCACCAAGTTGTGGTCATATTAGGTTGTTGATATCACTCACTATAGGGACAAGGCTATTGGGATCATGTGTGAATTTAGAGGGGCCCATTAAGCAGTGTTTTCCACTATAATTTTAGTGGTATCCTTTATAGATGAAAAACCTAGGGTGATGGTGCTGATCATTAAACTGGTGGATGGGAATGAATTTTTTGTCCATTAGAATTAAGGGGTTATTTTAATGAAAATTTGGTAACCGAATGCATGTTATATGCAGATTTGTTTGGGGTTTTTGAGTTACGAAGTGTGGAGGTTTGTTTGTTTGATTGTGGTTTGGTGATTCCTTATATAGTAATAGGCTATTGGTATAGCGATTAAATGTTTCTTGGTTATAATACAAGGGGTGATTCATCATTATTACTTAGGGGTTTGTATAAACTATGGGTGCATCTTCCCACTATGACATTGGCCAAAGAAGTTGGGGTTCTTACCCATGGATGGTTGAGCATGAAGTAGAGTGGTACAATTGAATATATTTATTTTGTAAATTGAACTATTTATACACTCCTATACATATGGATTTTATATTTGGACACCTTTGAGGTTGGACTACTATACCCTTAGTGCTAGTTAGTAGACTTTAGTGTATGGTGAGGTGAGCCAATGGTCAGTGACATTTTGGATAGAGTGTTTTATGGGATTTCTAGGATATAAAAACTATAATTATTCACCAAAATCGCCTCTAACACATCTAAATAAGAGGAAAGGAAAACTCCAGGCCTCTACATCAAGAAAATTTAAGATTAAATCAATCTTTGAAATGAAAAATTAAGACTACACCTACCAATATCATGAACTTATCACTCATATATGAAAATCTAAATCACATAACCTACCCATAAATTACACCCCATCACTATTTATTGAAATTATCCAATTTTATCCTTTTATTCCTGAATATATACATGTCCTTTATTTTTATAGAATCAAATATAAACTTGATCATATATAAAACACGTTACCCTTATATTCATTGACTCAAATCTATATTTTTGAACTCCTTCAACATAAAATAATAAATAAATAAAAAACAAAAATTAGTTAATAATTTATTTATTTATTTATTATTAAAATTAATACAGTGAAAATTTATTATCTTACATTATTTGTATTAATATTTAAAATATTTACTAGATTTATTCTTTATATAAGGATACAATTTATAAAATAACACATGTAGAACACATAATTATGATCGAAAAAATAAATATTAAATTATTTATTTATAAATGAAAATATATAACATTATGTAAAATAAAAAAAATATTGTTTATAAATAGTAAAGAAAGAAACAAAACATTAATTGATTTAGTAAAAGAAATGAAAAAATATTATTTATCTCTAAACATATACAACTTATTCTACAAGAGTAGAAAACATTTTAAAAATAAAGCACATAATATATAATATATGTAAGAATATAGAAATAATATTTTAATGAATATCTAATGTCATGAAAATAATAAAACATGACATTAAATCATAAATATAAATAACAAAAAAAATCAGAAAATTTATAACATATATAGTTCTAACCACTAAACAAAATAAAATTAAATATCATAAATAAATTGCAAATTATGAACTTTAAGTATATAACTATGTATTCAACATGAGTATATATATATATATATATTAAAATATAAATAATTATAACTTGGAAAATATAATAAAATATAATAGTATAGAACACTGGGAATCATCACAAAACATTTGACACTTAAAAACCCATCTTCTCAAACATAATTTTCTTCATTGATTGTGGAACATTAAGTGCTAAAAAATATAATGAAGAGTTAATTTATAAAAATTAAAAATAAAACATATTGTTATACATAGATAAGATTATAATAAAATAAAAAACAGTAAAAAATAAAAAAAATTAAAAAAAACAAGGAATAAAACTTGGAATTTAAAAAAAACCCCAAAATATGTTCTTAAAAAAATAAATAGAAATTATTCTACCTAAACACATAAATTTAAATAATAATAAAAAATAATAAAACTGTAATTATTATTAAACTATATATTAAATAAATAGAAAATAAATAAAACTAAAAAGGATTAAAAAACATAATTAAAATTACCATAGAATATGGAGAAATTTTATAATATAGTTACTAAAAAATTAAAAATTAAAAATGATAGAAAGAAAACATTCACTACAACTACACATATAATTTTAAAGGGTATTAAAATAAAAAATATATAATTTAATAATGGAAGAACATTTAAAATTATAAATTTGCAAAAACATTTTCAAATTTTAAAAAAAATTGAATACTTATTATGTATTAATAATTTATTACTATAAAAAATCAAATAATAACTCATAAAATAAAATCAAGAATTAATAATTGAACAAATAATTAATAAAAATAATAAAGACCTTAAAAGTAATTTTGTTATGAAATTGATATTTTAAGTTATATGTTATTTTTTATTTCATAAATTAATTTAAAATATAAAAACATAATATATATATAATAAATAATTACATATAATTGAAAAATAATATTTTGTTTATCTAATTAAGTTAATAATGTTGGACTATGTGATCATCTAAAGGCAATGATAAAAATATAATGGACAAAGCTACAAGGAGTTAGAGATTGAATAATTAAATGATAACATCAAAATTTCTCCTATTGAGAAGATGAAGAAAGATAAAATTTCAAACACCTATATATTTTATTATTTAAATTAAACTATTTAAAGATTGAATCAGAATGATCTAAACATGTGAAGATCAACAGAAAGAATATTACACTTGACTATTTATTATATGAAGATTATGAGAGAATTTAATAAATAATAAGGGTTTCAACTCTTTAAATTCAAATTATAACGAGTAAACTCTCTTATGTTTCAGACTAGAATGTAAAATTTTAGAATACTCAAATACATTGAGACTAAACTTCTTGAAATTTGATGTTTCAATAATGAATTGAGGAATATTTAATAACAAAACAACAAAAGTATAATAGGTATATTTTTTCTCGAATAAAATCATCCCTAATAATCATATTTTTATAATTTTTAGAATTCAAATTTTATTGTCATATTATTGTATGAGAATTCAATTATTTGGATAATAAATTTAACACTCAAGAGAATAAAAAGGAATTATTATCAATATTGACTCTACTTTCCAACTATTGATTTATCTCATGAATAAAATAGTCCCATGTTTATATTTCCAATATCTATTTATATGGTTCTTGGGAGACCATTTTGAGAACATATCATTATTTAATGATGAAGTTTATAATTCATAATAGAAGTGATAAAATTGTGTATTAAGATAACATGCTCTAGATCTCCAACATATCATACCATTATGCTCCCAATATACTCTACTTATATTATTAATAAGACACGTGCTATGATTTATTTTTTAATATTATATCTTATCTTTTACACCTTTAATTTTTTATTTCAAAATAAATAATTATTATTTATAAGAAATTATATATTATTTAATCATTATATTTTTTTGGTATTAGGATTTAGCATTCCATTTTATGGACTTAGTGGTAACCGCTTGCACTCAGTGTTCCACATATAGAATTTTAGAATAAGTTCCTTCTATAATAGTCATTTTTATTATAACCAATAATTTCTAGCAAGTGTTATAAGATACTAACTCTATTTTCTCAAACTATAATAAGTAAATTGGTCATGTTCCAAGATATCCTTCAATAATTTTCCAATTAATACTAATTCAAGTGTTATTTTTTTTGTGATTTTACCTACTAGAATTATTCCATGAAAATGTATATAACATTGAACATTATATCTATATTAATTGTTATTTTTTAAATCAATATTCAATAACAATGAAAAATGTCATGGTTGTGTATGTTAGTCAGAGATATATGGAACAAGGTAGGGTGATTTTTTTTAAATTAAAATGAAATTAAAATGTAAATTTCAAAATATATAATTTCAAAATACTAATGTGATAAATCAATTGAGTGATAATTCATAAATGGGATTCAATTTTCAAAGATAATATTAGTTTAAGTTAACTTTTTAAATGATAAAATCAAATTTATGCATGTATATGAATCGATGTTAAGTGATTCAATGTGAAAAATTTAATAGAGAACAAACAAAATTAATAACGAGTTTAGAAATAACACTATGTGAGAAACTAAATCTACACCCCTGGAATAGAGAGGTCAAGAAAATTAATCCCTTGATCATGTTGGTGATCAGGAAAACCATACCTCATAATTGTGGTTTAGGATAACCCTCTTGATCTTCACTGGTATTTAAGAAACCCATCCTTCACTTTTTTAGAGTGAGAACCCAATGGAGAAAGATAATTGAGAAGAGAGAGGATTGTTTAAGAAAACCCATTAAAATTAATATAATAAATATCTTAAAGGATTTTTACAAAATTGGAGAATAGATTTGGAAGAGATTGTGAGAGCATTGAGAGATTCAGAACTGAGAATGTATCTATTATAGGGATCTGAGAATGTTTATTGATTCAGTGTTAGATCAATCCAAGAGAATTTTTGGGAGAAAGTTACATATTATATGAGATATAAAGAACCCTTTTATAGGATATAAGAGGAGGGGGAATCTTATAGAATAAATTTGGTGTAATGAATTCATAGAAGACCATAATTTTATCCATTATATCATATTAATGTGGGCTTGGACTGGATGATTTGATGCCACGAGTTACTCAGTATCCACCACTGTGTAACTTGTGGATTACCTAGAGTTGGGGGATTGTAAAAAATACTTAAAATCTTGATTATATGCTCCAAAGTATCGATGATGGCCTAAAACACATTGTAGAAATTATGGATGTCTCACTGGATGGATAATGGAACATCTAGACAATGGTGCTTCTTCCATCATGGCGCCATATAGCTAGTGCACTACACTGGATATCCAGTTCACTCTATATAGGTATATATTCATGAAAATAAACCTCCTCATCATTCTAACACCTTATATGAATCATTAATGTTGATTCTAATAACATTACAGATGTAAAGAGATGTGTACAAGCCTTTAATAATATAATGATCTTCAAAAATTCATAAAATTTCATCACATAATATTTAATAAAAACACTAAAACTTACAAAAATAAAATTACTAGATACAAAGGTGAGTGTTTACAATCATAAAAACATCACGAGAGAGAGAGATAGGTATTAAAATATTCCCTATTTTGATGATATAAAAATTAACATAAACATATAAATTGTGTAAAAAACTAAAGTAAAACATTTACCAATATATTCAAGATATTAACAATATAATAAATGATCTTGATAATTAAACACATCAAACATAATATTAAAAATAATAAATATAATTTTTTGAATCTACCACTTTGAAAAATAATCAAGTACTCTCAAGTTAAAATATTTACAAATATTTTCACACGTTGTGATGAAAAAACAATCCTAAAAACTTCTCTACAATTGTTATTTTAAAAAATAAAAAATAAGGAGAGGAAGGATAAAATTTTAATAATGAAGAAGGATTTAAAGAGAAATTCAAGGTAGTTTTTTAAAACCTAAAATATATTTTTTAGATGATAGTTCAATAAAAAAGATATTTTAAAAATAAGAAAATAATGAGATTGTGAAACAAAAATTTACTTCCAAATAACCTTTTTAACATGTTTATTTGAGATATATATAGAAATGAAAATTAAAAGAAGATAAAAATAAAAAAAGATAATGGGAGGAAAAACAATAAAGTAAGGAAAGAAAGGGAAAATAAAATTAGTACATAAATTTTCCATGAAGAGACTTTTTTAAAGGAATTGTTTTACCTCCATTAATGGATATATCTATTGAAAGAGTTCTTTTGATGCGAAGCATTTTTATAAAGCATCCTTGGATTTCTATTTCATCATAAAAAACTTTAGAATAAATTTATAGAGGTAAGAATATAAAATATTTTTACTCACCATTAATATTATTTTATGAGAGAAAAAATAATTTGAAAAGGAATATATATATATATATATATAAGTTCTTATATGAGTTTTTGAAAACAAAATTTTTAAAATCAATAATAATATTATGAAAATTATTTATTTTCAAAATATAATTTTTAAAATTTAAAGAGAAGTTTTTTTGAAAAAGATATCTAATAGATAAAATATCATAATTACAAAGATAAAATATATAGATAAGTATCCCCATAAAATTAAATTAAATATAAGATATTGGGATAATATATAAAAGGAATATAAATATATAACACAATAATAAAAAAATAATTGCATGTTTTTAAAAAAATCAAATAAGATCAGTATTCTGAAAAAAAAAACTATATATAGCCATAGATGAAACAAAGATAAGCACAAAATAACCATTCCTAATTTACCATTAATTAATTCAACGAGATCCAAATGAATAAGTTTGGTGAAAATATTACTATGTTGATATTTCTTTGGAACAAAATCTAATAAGATATCACCTTTTAGCAGTTATCTCTTAATAAATGGTGTCTATGGTGAATGTGTATGATTTAAGAGTGTTAGATATAATTTTTAGAAATATTTATATCACTTTCTTGTTTATACATGATAATGATAATATTAAATTATATCCCAAAGTCTAAGAGTGTATGTTCTATCCATATTATTTGGGAAAAAAACTCTTGACAATTATGAAATAAAAATCTTATATAGAAAGAGAAGTAATGTTTTTCTTCTTACTACTCCATGAGAAGAGTGGCTTTCCAATTAAGTGAAACATACCACTTGTAATTTTCATATATAGTTTGTATCCTTGAAATCTAGTTTGAGAAAAATAATTTAATTCAAAATAGGTTCCTTTTGGATAAAATAAACTTAGATTTTTTTCCTTTTAAATATCAAAAAATTCTTTTGAAAAATTTGAAATAATATACCTTTATATTTGATTAAAAATGAGAGAATATAAAAATAATAAGCATTTTATCAGGTTAGGTTATATTAAGCCAAATTATACTACCATTCATTATTCTACATAGTTTTTTATTAAATAGATTGTCAACTTTATCCAATGTTAGCATACATGTTATACTCATGGGAGTATTAATTTCCGTAACATGATCTGTTCCATATCCTTTTCAAAGTTCAATGGTTTATTTTCATTCATTTAGAAAAATATCATAATTTCTTTAAGAAATTTTGAAATTGTGAAAGAATTTGTTTTCACCCATAAATACCATTTCAAATTCTCTTTTCATTAAATCGGATAATTAAAAACCAAGAG
Organism: Viscum album; assembly: GCA_963277665.1. Taxonomy (NCBI): domain Eukaryota; kingdom Viridiplantae; phylum Streptophyta; class Magnoliopsida; order Santalales; family Viscaceae; genus Viscum; species Viscum album. Next base: position 902,571,234 of record OY728166.1, on the reverse strand, counting down.
ATTCAATGGTTGAGCTAAAAAACGTCATCAAAATAAATTTTAACAAGTAATGAATCATTTTTATGTGTTTTATATAAATAGATTAATTTAATTTTGATGTTTTAAAACCGTTTGATAAAATATAATTTGAAATGTGTTTACAGCAAACCTAAAAGGATTATTTTAAACAATAATAATAATTAGTTTATTTGAAAAAAGAATTTGTAAATAGTGGTTTTTCAAAACTAGATGGTTATTCCACAAAAAAAAATCTTTAACTGAATAATTTAAAAAAGAATTTTTCAATTCCATTTGAAATTGTTTTTAATTAAGAAGTGTGTATAATTCCTATAGTACTCTTATAGAATCAAACTGTTCCACATGTAAAAAGGTTTAACTATAGTTGATTCTTATTATTGGTTATAACCTTTGAGGACTAATTGGGGTATATTTATAGTTATATTACCCACTGAATCTAGATTTTTTTTTCCTAAAAACTCATTTAGATAATATGATAGTATAATCATAATATTCATCCATAAGAGTCCATACATCGTTTTCTGTGAATTTATTTAGTTATCCTTTCATGGAAAGTACCCAATTTTCATTATGAAGGGAAACTTTATGGTTTTGGTGTATAAGGTGAGAGACAATGGAAATATGTTCAACCTCATTAAAGACTGGTCTTCTAGTATGATTTCCTGCTTTCAAATATCCAATTTCATTATCAAGTAGATCATATTTAGATTTTTTGGAAAATATTATCAAAATAATTTAAAGGTGATTCTTGTTTTTATTAAACTTACTTAGTTTGAGAAGTTTGTTTTAAAAAATTATTTTCAAAAAACATTTCTAGAATAATATTTTTGAAAATTTTCATAAAAAAACAAAATGGATTAATTTTTACATTATTTTACTCCTTTGGTTAAAGTCTTGGTATTCCTTTTGTGAGTTAGAATACCTATGAAATAAACCTTACTCAAATTTAGAATATAATTATTGAAGATTTTCTTTGGTTTTTAAAATAAAACATTTTCAAAAAAACAATGAAAATTGAACTTCAGGCTTTTTATTTTTCTAAATCTCATAAGGGGTATTATTGAGAAAATGTATTATGTGAAAATGAATAATAATATAGTATGCATTATTCACGGTCTCTACCCAAAAATATTTGGGGAAATTAAATTAATTTAATGGAATTTGGGATATTTTTTAGAAATTCTAATTTCACCTATCAACTACCCAATTTTCATGAGGGGTTTGAGGAGCCAAGAAATAAGGATTATGGAATTTAGAAGAAAATAAATCTTTAATTTCTTTGTTATCAAATTATCCCCCTTGATCATTTTGAATTGAAATAATTTTAAAATCATTTTCAGGTTCATCATTTTTAGAAAACATGATGATGATGTTTCAAGATTCACTTTCTGAGATAATAAATAAACCCAATTGAATCTTATAAAGTCATAAAAAATACAAAACTTTAGTATTTTCCTCTAAGACATTAAATTTTAAATGTTCTAAAAATATCATGATTAATTAAATCAGTAAATTTTTTAAAACTCATTACTTTATTATATTTATAATATAATTATATTAATTATTATTTTAGAATTATTTATAAAACATGTCACCTTGGAAAATTATTTTGGAAAGATCTTATACTATTTTATAACAGTTGAATTTTAAAATAATGGGTGAGCTGTAATGACCATGGAATCTATGCCAAAGGGAAAAATCACTAACTTATGTACTCAATAATTTTATGTTTTAGATAGAAATAGATTTTAAATTTAATGTGTAAAAATTTTGAAAATGAAATGAGGTAAATAGAATTTTTCCTTTTGTGTCAAAGAATTGCAAACGAAATTTTCAAATGAAATTTTAAAATCACTATTACATAATTGAATAATACTTATCAAATTGGGTATCAATCCTTTAATGAATAAACTATTTTTTATTCAAGTTGAGTTAGATAAACCAATGGAATGTTAAATTATTATCTTACCTATATAATTATCGTTATAGGTGAAGTTCTCTCCTTCAATTTTATTGATTTTATTAAATATATAAAGGTTTCCAAAAATGTTCCTTGAGAATCCATATTCAAGATACCATAATAATTCTTGTTTTGTTATCAAAAAATACTTTTCTACATAATTATACAACTAAATATTTTGTTTCCCACAAAAATATGGTTCTGTATATATTATATCTTATAATGATTTTATAATCCACATTTTCTTGGGATGATATTTACATATAATAATATTATATGCAAGATGAATTTAATTCTTTCTCTAATATCTTTCATTTTCACAATTACATTTATAAAAAATGAAAAATTATTTTGTAAAAATTATAAAATTTATCTTCTAAGAAACCTTTAACAAAATTATTTTTACATGGATTTACTGAGGGGATTATATGATTAGAAAAACCAAGAGCAATATATTCTTTACCATGTCATTAAGAGACCAAAATTATATATATTATTATCTCCCTAGGGAAATTTAGAAAGATAACTTTTGAGTTCTATAATTTTTGATTTGATATTATGAATATATGGTTGATTCTTGATTTTTATGTATAGATATTCTTTTTCATTTAGGATCATATCATTATATTTTTTAAGTTTCTATTTTTATGGAACAAATTTATTATATTTAAATTAATTTTGTTTATATAATTAATAATGTTAATGGAAACCATTTTTAAATTTATCATGATCATATTTTAGGTCTTCACAATTAAGGTGATAGAAGGAGAAATAATCAAAATAAGAGGAATATTAAAAATGAGGTAGATAATAATAAGTTAAAAAATAAGAAGATGTGGTACTAACCTCGACATCTTTATCACCATTCTCTATAGGGAAATTGTGGCATGAGTTAGTTGCAGTGGATGAGGGTGTTAAAACCATGGATTCATCGCTTGTACTCTACATAGTGGATCTGAAATACTTACTTTTTTTCTTTATATTTTTTTATAAATTAGGAAATCCATATTGATGTGACCTTTGTTTTTTAAATTTTTAGAATGTTACTTTTGGTTTTTCCTTTCAACATTCCTTATTGGACTCGATCATTTTCTTGATGTAATTTTTCACATTACTATAATGTTTAGAATAGCCTATAACCTCACCTCTTGAGTGTCCATCATTGATATATTTAAAGGTTATGTTTTTATTTTTATCATTGAATTCAATTTACTCATTATCCTCTTCCAATTTCATCATAATTCCATACATCATTAAGGATCCAATGAGTTATTCAATCATCATCATCTTCACAAATTTTTCTTCATGAATTTTTGTAACATTATTATCCTAAGAGCATGAAAATTATAGTAAAATTATTAAACATGATAATAATATATTCATTAGGTTGTGTGGTGAAATGTTCAAAATGTGGATGATGCGTATCTAATTTAGTACCCTTTAGACTATTAGTGACTTCATGCATAAATTCAATTAATTAAGATATTTTATAAGACTTTTTTAAAGTGGAAACATGATTTAACTCATTATGATCAAAACAACTATTTTATTCATTCAAAACTTTTCTATTAATTTCAAAATTCTTTTCATATTCAAGAGTTCATTTTTATTTAGATTTTTTAGTTGAAACATACTCAATCATTACCATTTCCAAATTGTAAAACTAATACTATGATAAAACAATTTGACAATCAATTATTCCAATAGGAGTAGTTTATTCTATTAAAAAGAATATCATGAAAATAGGAATTAAACTCCATAATAAAATTGATCTTTGAAATCAGTTAGGATTTGTAAAACAAAATCAAAATAAAATTTTGAGAAAAATAATTTTTTATGAAAAACAAAATGTTCCCATTCGATTATAATTGTTTATCAGATATATATGGAAATAATGGGGGATGAATTTCTATTTTAAAAATTAAAGAAAAAGTAAAAGTTAAAAAAATATTAATTGGAAAATAATAAAGGGATAATTTGATTAAGGAGAATTTGATAAATTTGATTCAAGATCCAAAGATAATATAAAATTAGTTTAAGCTTGTAAATGATCAAATGAAATTTATTCAGGTAAGATAAATGAAGATAAATGATGCATGTTATAATTTTAAAAGAGAGAGAAAATAATTGATAAGGATTTTGTAAATAGATCATTATGAGCCCCTATTCCCCCATTCATTGACTCTATAGGTGAATATTATTAATACCTTTCTCTTGATAGTGATCAATAAACCCATGACTTATAATTATGGTTTGTAAGCATCGTCTTGAGATTTGATGGTATCCAAGGAACCTAACCCTCACCTTTCTAGAGTGATAACCTATTGAAAAAATGGTTGATAAGAAAAAGGTTTGTTTATGAAAACCCATTACAAATCCACTCAAAAATCTCTTTAAAGGATGTTTTAAATAATAGAGAAGATATTTGAGATAAAAGGTTAGATAATTGGGATATTTATAACATATATTGTCTCTTTGAGAGGACTTTGATAAATATTAGTTATTTAGCATCAGATTTATCCAAAAGTATTGTTTGGTTCTTGTTGTATCATATATGAGGCCTAAAGACTCCTTGAATAGGCTCCAAGATGAGATAGACTCTTCCAAAATTCATCAGGTGTAATGAAGTCATAGATTAACATCACTAAGAAATTTTTTTCTATAATTAATGCTGGTTGGGACTAGATTTTTTGATTCCACCAGTTACCCAGTATCCATCCCTGGGTATCTGTTGGCCTACCTAGAGTTGGGGGATTTTGGAAATCACCATCGGCTAGACACTATTATCTAATGGCTCTCTGTTGGCCATAAAATTTATTATATCACTTATGGATTCCTCACTAACTAGATAGTGGAATTTTGGGATGACTGAGATTCCTCCATCGAGTCATTGGTTAGTAGGTTCCCTACATTATACTGCTCGTGCACTTTCACAATTCAACCTTCCTGAGATGCACCATAGACTTATTTTTTACACCTTAAATGTATCTTTTAACTTGATTCTAAGGATTTCATGGATGAAATGAAAAATTTCCAAAACATTAATAATAATTTAAAATATATTTATGAATTCTTTGAATTCAAACACATTGTATTAAATAAAAACATTGAAATATAATTAAATTAAATTTTTAGAAACAAAGGTGGGAGTTTGTGACCCCGAAAAGAGCATAAGAGGAATTTACAATAGTGAAGTATCATTAATCATTCTTGTATTCTAAATTTAAATATTTATAATGAATCATTATATCATATTAAAATAAAAAATATATATAATATCAAATATTTCAAAGTTAAACAAATAGAGAAGATGAATTGATCACTATAATTCTAAATTGATCTAAATTGTTTTATGATTCATCATGAATTACTTTATTTTTAAACCAGAAGAGTCAAGTCCGGTTAAACCGTCCCCCAAAAATATTAAAGAAAAAGTAGATTTACACAGTCAGACAAAGCAAGGGGTTTTACATAGCCTAGAGTGGGAGACTCCCCTCATATCAGCCTCAACCAAAGATGCACAAAAATACGAAGCTCGGAAGGACCACATGGTAGTCATCTCCATGATTTCCCTCTTGGACAAGGCATCAGCCACTTGATTAGCCACCCGATATGCATGAGTGATTACCAGGTTGAGATGTTCTACCTGATTAAGACATCTAATCCATTGAGGTAGAAGTCTCCATGGAATATCCCGAGTTCACATTTTGGGAGCATGCACTGCAAGTTCGGAGTCAGATTCAATCCATAATATGTTCTAGTTATAAAAGATAGCATATTTCACAACATAAATAATGGCCCATAATTCTGCTTCATAAGAAACTCTCCTCCCAATAAAAAGATAAAAGCAGCCCTTGACAAAACCACGATGTGTGCGGTAGACACCCCCACAGCCCAATATACCTGGCACTCCAGTTGCGGCTCCATCAACATTAACCTTAACACATGGATAAATCGGTGGTATCTAGTGAATGTACTTTACCATCAATGGATTCTTCATTTTACCTGAAATTCCAAGCATCTGCAGTGCAGTTAAATATATATAGGTATTGTCCATGCAACCATTTTATATCACATTAGGAGCATGTATGTCCTGATGAATCAACATTGTGCTTGAATGAAAGGACGGAGCCTTGTCGTCAAAAAGAAGGCTATTCTGGGCTGTCCATATGGCATGACAAATAGCCGCTGCAGCAACTAGCAGTATGTTCTGAATCTGCGCACTCCTTCCAGACTTGGAGATGAACACCATCAAGTCTTCCAGCAAACTGTATGAGCAGAGGTCCATGTGGAAGATGTCTCCAATGTATTTACAGAGCTTATGAGCAAAGGGACAGTAGATAAAAAGGTGTTGTGCATTTTTAGATTCCTTCAGACACAAATAACAGGAAGACACAATACATTAGCTAACCTTCCTTAATTGATCGTGCGTTGGCAACCGGTTTCTCCATAGTCTCCAGATAAGAAGAATCCATGAGGGCTGGATAAAAGGCACTTTAAATGTGAGAATCCAAATGGGGCGCTTGTGTGGATCCAACAAGCTGCATGTTGTAGAATTCTTTTAGATTAAAATGACTATTCCTGTTGGGCCTCCAGACCAGAGTGTCAATTTCCATGAAAGAGTAGGTATGGACTTCAGGCTTTTCCTAAGAAGTGATCATGTTTTCAAGGCCATGATAATGATCTAGAAAATCTTCAATAGACATGTCCATTGGATGGGGGGAATATCGCCAATATATAGGGGGTTGTCCAGCCAGGGATTATTGCAGCAGTTAAGACCAGATTGTCTGCAGACAAGCCATTTAGTGTTCTGAATCACATCATTGAAGGAGTGGCGCAGGGAAGTCCAAACCAATGATGACATATAATGATGGTATCCATTAATAAGCTTCATTTTGAATCTAAATGAAAGAAAATCCAGGGGTGAGTCATTGGAGGTTAAGAGATTCCATGTGAACTTATTAATAAGTCCCTCATTAAACCGTTGAAGGTCCTTGACTCCAAGACCACCCAACTCAATGGGTTTGATGCAGTCCTTCCAAGCAATAGTGATCAACTTCCTTTCGTTAATAGATCCTGTCCAGATAAAATTCCTCATCATGCATTGGAGTTATTTGAGTACATTTTTTGGCCATTTATAAATGGAAAAGGAGTAAACAAACTTTGATGTAATCACCTAATTAATGAGGCACACCCTTCCATCTTGAGACAGGGATTTACCCTTCCATTTAGCCATCTGATTCATGATACCAGAGGAAATTCCATCAAGGTAGTGCCTACGTATCCTGCCACAAAATATTGGAACTCCAAGATAAATAAATGGCAGGGAGCCTTTTCTTACTCCAAGAAATCTGGTGACCCTGTTTTGTTTGCCAAAAGTGATCTCATCACAAAAAATAATGAAGGATTTATTCCAATTTATATGCTGTCCAGAAACAGTCTCATAGTGTGAGAATAAGTCTTTGATCACAGATATGGACTTTCCTATGGCTTCCCCAAAAATCAGAATATCATCAGCATATAATAAATGAGATGGGACAAGGTTGTCCCTCCCAACCCTTATCTGTCTAAAAATTCCAATTTGAGATAGCTCATTAAGACACATACTCATATATTCTTCAGAAATAGCAAAAAGCAGTCCAGAAAGTGGATCACCTTGTCGCACTCCTCGTGTGCAGTGAAAATAACCCTTGGGAGATCCATTAATTAAAATGGACAGCCTTGTATATGTAAGGATACTTCTGAAAAGGTTGATGAAACCATTCGAGAAACCAAATCTCCTGAGAATATCAAATATAAAGCTCCACTTAAGGGTATCAAAGTCCTTGGAGATGTTAATTTTAAGGGAAAAGTTTCCATGCGATGCTTTACTTTTCATTAGATTGATGCTCTCTGATGCAGTGATAAGACAGTTCTGAATGTTTCTTCCAGGTATGAAGCCATACTGATTAGGAGAGATGTGATCCTTGATTAAGCCCCCCAACCTATTCATCAATATTTTACCAATTATTTTTTGTGTGGTGTTCCCAATTGCAACTGGTCTGAAATCTTTCACATCAATTTCATTCTTCTTCTTAGGAATCAAGGCAATGAAATTAGAGTTGAAACCATAAGGCATATAACTCCGAACAAAAAAATCCCTTATTGCACTAACCAGATCATCTTGTACAGTGTCCCAATAGAACATAAATAACTTGTTGGTGAAGCCATCCGATCCATCTATACTGTCCTTATTAAGAGAAAAAAGGGCCTCCTTTACTTCTTCTTTTGAGGGAACCCTTGTGAGAGCACGGTTTTGATGTTCCTCAATACAAGGGGAAATGTTATCAATCATCTCCTTAGTGTTGTCCACACCATCATCATAGTACAACCCAGTGAAATATTTTACAACTGCATTTGAAATCTCACTTTCAGAGGTGTAGAGGCAACCCTCAACTTTAATGGCCTTTATACCTGACCTAATTCTTTTTTCTTTTTGCATCCGATGAAAAAAATTAGAATTCCTGTCACCATATTTCAGCCACCTGACATTCAAGTGATTACGATCCAGCCTTTCTTTGACAATCAAAAGATCATCAAGCCTTGAAATTGAATGAATTTCCTCGTGTGAGGATGTTATGGTTCTGATTTCTAATTTGGTGGCTAGACAATTGATTTTCAGCAGCAATGATCTCACTATCAAGCTTAGAAAAAGAGTCCTTACTCCATTTCCTTAAGAGTGCTTTAACATTCTTAAGTTTAGCAGCAAGAGTATACATTGGGCTGCCTTGAAAATTAATCATCCAATCTTTAATAATGACTTCCCTACATCCAGGAGTCACAAGCCATCCATTATTAAAACGAAATGGAAGAGTGCCAGACCTGACATAATTCAAGGAAATATCAATCACAATGGGGTTGTGATCCGAGTGATGCTTTGGTAAAGTGTATCCAAAAATTCCAGAATCAGCACCCTCATCACCAATCTGAACAAAGCATCTGTCAAGTTTACTTGATTGTCTTCCATGCATAGTATATTGGATCTAGGTGAAATTAGCACCTGTAATTAAAATTTCAGTAAGATAACATTGATCAATGAAAGATGAGAAGTCCAAGGAGGCCACCCTATTAAAATTCAGCCCAGTTTTCTCTTTTGGTCTCAAAACAGTGTTGAAGTCTCCCATTATCACCCATTTATTGAAGGTATGTCCAGAAAAGGTTTCAAGCTCACTCCAAAGCTCCCTTCTTCGTTTATAGGATGGGGAAGAATAAACAAAGGTGGCTTCAAAAATATGACCTTGACAGGTGCATGAGACCGAGACCCATTGTGGGTTATTAACAAAGGAGGATAACTGTAAGCTCTCATGCATAAAAACCCATAGGTGGTCCTTATTGATAGTATGAAAATTCTGAGAAATAAAATTATATCCAAGATAACTCCATTTGAAATCCTTCCACTTGTCAAAAATCATTTTAGGTTCTGCAATTCCAATCAGCATAGGCTTATAGGCCACAATATAATGTCTAAGGGCTCTGGCCGTTGGGGTATTCCCAAGCCCTTGAAAATTCCAGAAAAGAATCTTCATTGAATATGGGTTTGGCTCCTTGTTAGGGGCCTCCTTTTATTGATGATAGTCCCTGGGCCACTGCCTTTTTTTCCAGTATCCTTTTTAGTATATTGGTTGTAATTTTTTAAGATCATGATTATCTATATCAATCATATTTCAATGAATAATTAACTATCACCAGAATTATGTCTAAATAAGCTCATGGTTTAATTATTATTCTCTAATCATTAAAAAAATTAATTAATTAGTCTTATAATAAATCCATTCAATAATCATGTAACAGAAAAAAAAATATATGCATATATAATTTCAATCAATTCAATAATTATGAGTAGGATTAGATAATCTAATATATATGTTAAATTTTAATTCTTAAATCAATGACCAATGATCAATGGGAATCAAAATAATAATTATATAGGGTGAAGAATAAATATAAAATCCTACTAAAAATAATTAAAAAACATATATATAATCAATTGCACATTCCTTGTATCTTTGGAATTAGAGAAATATACACTAATTCATTGGAATAGAATCATGAAAAAATGAAAAATATTACCTCACATAAAGAATATAATACCATACCATTAAAATCCTTATAATGGTATAAACTATCCAAACATATCCCCTAAAATTTTAATCAAACATGTCTCCTAGATGTTTCTTCTTATCCTTATTCAAGACTTTCAATTGATATTTTTTTTGAGAATAACATGGTGGGATAAAATTTAATATGATATGTTTTTGAACCATATAGTTTCAATATATTTATACTATGATCCATGACATATATCATCTTATTTTCCAATCATTTAACCATATAAGAAATCTATATATAAAATAAACATGTTGTATTGGATATTTACAATGTTTGGATTTATATCTCTATATGTATCCACTTATCTACTTATTTATAAAATGATGAGATTTTATCCTTATAGTAATTTGAATTTTATACTTATTTAAAAACTTGATGTGTTTAAAATTAACATGGTGTTTTCTAGTCTTTCCACACTACAAATTTAAATTTTTACCTTATATAACACAACATTAGTACAAAACACTATATCCCAACACGGTGTGGTCTCTATATATTAGTCCACCTAAAAAACATGTAACTCCACATTACATTATTCATAACTTATCTAAATTAAAATTTATTCTATTTAGAGTACCTCTATTTAATCACGGTGCATAAGAAACTCACACAAAACATTTCCCTTAAAATCCTTATTACTTATCTAAATGCATCGATGCAATTTTTTCCCACCTTCCATGTAATGACCCAATGTTTTATCAATGGAAATTCATTTCTTATAAATATGTCATAATCACATGAAATCACAAAATAATGAACTACTAAGTGCTATGTGACCTCTGAAAATTAGTTTTTCACTTTTGTGATTTAAATTTTGAAAATTTTACATACCCAGTTGTGATCAGTAAGTTATTTGGAGTCTAATATGATCAACTTAATTACTATTGAATAGTAACATACCCTTATGAATAGTAATGTTACCCTTATGAATAGTGACATGCCCTAATGAATAGTAACCATACCTATGATAGTATATAAATACGATTTAAGTGAAAGTATGATGTACCTATATTTTTCAATAAGTAAATAAATGTTTTAAAACTATTCTTTTATAATGAATTATGATTTTAATAAAATATTTAAGTAATAAAACTTAGAAAATTATTTTTGAAATTTTAATTTCAGTTTTGGATCCTACATGTCCAAATATGTTCTGGGTGATGTTTTGTAATTTTTCTGAAAAACATGAATTTTTTGGTGAATAGTAAAATACATTAATTTATCATATAAATGCATTATAATTCAAATACACTATTCCTGACATCACAAGTGATGTAAGAGCACAAATATTGAAATAAAATGCATTTATTACTATTCTAGGTCATGGAATACTCACTATTTCTTATCTTGTGAAGAAATAATAAATTAATTATTATAATATTATGAAATCCCTCCTCCCCTCCACTATAAATACCACCCATTCTTACCTCTTCTCTTCACTCCTCTAAAGCCTTGTAACTTGCCAATATTCTGCCCAAATATCTTCCCAAGCTCCTTCCCTACATCCAAAATACCCTTAGACCTTCAAAATACCAAATATTATCCCCTTAAGAAGCTCTCAAGGAAGGTTGATTCAAGATGTAAAATTCATCTTTCCTTTTCTTTTGTTTTTAAGTTCTTTTATTCTCTTTTATTTCCTAACCTCTACTCAGAAAAATGGTATGAAAAATCCAGTACCATAAATGTAATGTAATTTTTTTTCTAATGGGATATTTCATTATCATCTCTCCTTTCCCCACATTTTATTTTAAAGAAATGAAAACACCATTTGAGATGTGTTAATCTAGCACATTCAAGGACAAAAGTTTATCAATTTCAATTATCATCTTTAATTATGGTCAGGAAACCATTTTTGTTATGATTGACCCATATTATTATATATGTAATATATCATAGTTAAGTTTCTGTAATTATTTTTTAAAAATTTATTAATTTATAAAGCAAAACACGTTCGTTGTAATCAAAACCCACTGATTAACCAAAATGGTTGTCACTAAGGTTTTATATAATAATTCATCTTCACTCCCAATAACAAAATGAAATTTTATATCCATTTGATCTCATTTATGTTCTATAATAACATAAAACATCAATTCTGGATAACCACTTTCATCATATGTGTTTATTCGAACATGGATCGATCATTAAAACCAAAGAAGCAAACAGGCCCTTAATAATGAAATAGAACATTATAACCAATCAAAAAGGCCTTGAATGAACTAAAAAAGGTTATAATAAATCAATTACATATAGAAGAGTTTTTTAAATTATTAATTAATAATAATAATTTGTGTATTCTTTTCATTAATAAAAAGTGGAGAACACCACCGGATTTAAGGTAAGGGATCCCCTTCATTTCAATTTTATTCAAGAATGTCCTCTATACTATGACATTTTATGCGTAATAAATAATGATGGGGTATGATTTTCAACCTCACCCATACTTCCCTCATGATTTATATGTGGTGATAAATCCCTTTCTCTCTCATGAAGCCCTCTTAAGTACACCTGATACCATGCCGATAGTCCGTAAGGAATTCTACCCGAACCACCATTATTTCTTCGGGTTGCTCTATATTTATTTTTACCCAAATGAAGTTGTATTTTATATTTATGTACAACTTTTAAATTCTTTTCATAAGCTCCAAAATCATGTTTCAAGATCCATCCCTCATTCTCTTTTGGGGATATACATCCTTTTAAGTTAATCCCACCACAATACTTCCCAATAAACATACTTGCCTTAAGGGAACTTCCCAAATTTTTAACCAATTTCAAGTGTAGTCTATCCTCTGTTTTAAGCCACCATTGTCTTTATAAAATCATTTTTTACTATGAAAACCTTCTTGGTTGACTTCTATTTTTATATAAAATATTGTTCCCTTTTCTGTTTTAAAATCTCTTTAGTGTTTTCCTTAAAACCACACTAAAATGTTTTAATGCTAAGAATTCCCTAAATACTCTTCTTACATGTTTTCACTTCTATTTTAAATCACATAACATGATATATACCTATTTTACCTTATTAATTTCTATGTATTTTGTAATTCCTTTCTCTTAGTGACACTTTTATGATACCTCCATTCATTATGCTTTATGTCATGAATGTGATACCCATTATCTCCATGGGTTCCCTTACGTTTATGTATGATTGATTAAGTATGATTATTTAAGGGGAAAAAATATTCATGAACATGTTAATATGGGTGCACCCAGATAGAGATCCAATGAATTGGGTAAATTTAAGTCTCATGATATGTTATGTACGACGGTCTTGGCGGTTAGCCTTGGCTTGTGCTACTATGGGAAACGATCTTGGCAGTTATCCTTCAATCATACTAAAGTCATGTTTTAAGTTACTTCCATATTTCTATGATTTCATTTTTATATAAATCTATGTTTATATTTCATTATCCTTTGTTTTACATACATTTTTACTTATTTATGTCATGTTTTCTAACCCATGTGCTAAGGATTTAGTCTTATTCTTATTCCCTTACTAGGATTTTTGCTTGTCCCTTTGTTCATGTTATATCTAGGTTATCCTATAAAGATGTATGAGCACAATGGAAGTTAGGGGATCTTTATTATGGTTAAATAAAGAAATGTTTTATTTAGTTTCATGTTTTTAGTTTTATGTACCTAGTCTTTCAAGAGACTAGACTTTTTGATCCATGGCTTGTACTCTGATGTATAATTATGCATAAAATCATGTAATGTTATCTGTAAAAGGATAGAGTTTCTATAGTTAGTATCAGAGGATGGTCTAGTTATTTTTAGAGATTAGAAATATAGAACTTTAGTAAGAACCTTAAGGATTAGAATATGTATAAGAAAAAATCCCTAAATTTTGGTAAGTATGTTTTAAGTGGTTTATCAAGAAAATACGTCCTCGTCTAGATACAAACAGGTAGAGGAGGCTCTGACACAAATGTAACTAGGAGTTAAAACTCCAATAAGGATTTTCGTGCTTGACCTAGGGTATCTTGGTACATGACAATTGGCCTTACTGCACTCTTGGTATTGACACTCCTCGGGGATATGATTTGGTAAATTCATGAGATTAGTACAAACCATTATTAAGGGAAAATCCCAGAAAAATATAAGTTAAGAAATAGATCAAGGATAACCTTGATTTAAAACTAAGGAATCATAAGTTAATTTATACTTATCCTTTGAAATTTTATCCTTTTATGTTTAAAAGTTTCATTTTTATGTTAAATAACTAAGTATTAAATCCCTTTAATTTTATGTTATTTTTCCTAGTTAATGATGGAAATAGAAGAACATGTTCCAATAACCAATGTGATAGGAAATATGAATATTTCCCTAATGAAATGCCTGATATGATGGGAATGGGTGATCAAAACTTAATGATAGTACTTTCTCAACTGGATCAAGTTATGAATAATAAATTGAATCATGTGGAATGCCATCATCCTCTAAGGAAAGAGCAAGCTATCGTAGAATCCTTCATGCAGAAATGGACTCCCATGTTTAGCGGATCTTTTGATCCATTCCTCGTAGAAAAGTGAATTAACTCTATTGAAAATATATTCTTCATCCTCAAATGCTCATAAAAAGAGAAAGTTGTACTGGTGGTTTATCGTTTTGATATGGAAGCTGATCAGTGGTGGACATTGATCAAGAATACGAATCCCCAAGAGGAAATTGATTCCATAGATTGGGGGAATTCAAGAGGATGTTTTTAAATAAATATTTTCATCAAACCCTCCATCTCAATATGGAAAAAGAGTTCCTTAGACTCAATTAGAAGGAATATGAATCCATTAGGTAATATGAAGAAAACATTACAAGGCTTGCAAGGTACGCCTATGGCTTTGTCATGAACACTGAAGGAAAGGTGGATCGCTTATTTAGCGGGCTAAAGCTGAGTATATAGAAGGTGTTGGTGATCCGAGACTTTGACAGTTATGAGGAGATTATCCATTATAACGACCCATACTTTACATACATTGTTAATACTTCAAAATTGAAGCACACTTATTACAACATATGACAAAACCACAAAGGACCGTATAGGTATAGTGTCTTTAGAAACTGGGAAACATAAACAACTGGTTCATAAATCTTCTACAGTGTCTCCCATTTATTTCATCATATCTAGGGTCCGTTTTAGGACATTCTACTTAATATCCATCTTCCTGACCTGGGGAAAAGAAAACATAAAAGGGTGAGCTCAAATGCTCAACAAGGGCAAATAAAGGAAATAAAAATCATATCATATCTTTTTGAAAATCATAACCTGCAAAAGAGATCATAATATCTTAACATGGAATAAATCATAGAAGTGAAAATGAGATCCCCATAATCATAACATGAAACTTGAAACTTTGTGGCATGCACACATAATCATGGAAAATCATTTCTTGTTAGTCATGACTCATTTTCCAAGACTATCTTAGTGGAAAAAGTCCCTTTCTGAACCGAGTCACCCTCGTTCCAGTCCTGTTTCACTGAACCGGTATAACCTACCGTTCCAGCCATGTCTATCTCATGAGATATAAAATCTTTACCCAATGCATTGGAGGGAGATATAGGTCCCACCAATCTTATAATTAATCCTTTCTTATGTGTGCCACATAATCATAAATCATACATCATCGCATAACACATGTAACAAAAATGGGATTCTTGAAACATCATGACATCATAAAACAAATCATATAAGGTAAATGACTTCATAAAAATAATTCCCTCACAACATAACCAATTCAATGTAATAATAGGGATAAAAACAGAACCCTATATTATCTTAGATGGAAAATAATTTTGATAAAACATTTGAACTCCATTCTTGAGGAAAATATCCTTTCTACTTCAAAAACACTTTTCTTTTCTTGACATGTCATACAATTATAAACTAAACGAAGTTGATTAAAAATAAACTTGAAAACTTATAAAGGAATCTTCTTGGAAAAAAAATGTTTTAAAAATCCATTCATGCCGTATAAGTTAAAAAAACATTCTTCTCATACTTTTGTCGAAAAAGTCAAAAAGTACCTCGTACGAAAAATGACAAAAGATTCATTTCATACATATTACTAAAAACTCACCGAAGGGTAAAAATGGATTTAAACAATTGTAGGTGGATGGAAATAATATTACATATTGATGAAACATGGATGTGGATGATAAAATACACCCCAGTAAATACTTACGAATAAACAATCTCGGATAAAAATGAGATTGTGATATTTCCCTTACCTTAGGTCTGATTTGCTTTGTATGTGTCTGAAGCTCCTGTATAATGGTTTAAATAATGTTATTGACTTATTCCAGAATCATAAATATTGATATGATATCATATATGGTCATATTCTTAGCTTCTTGTTAGTAATATTTCATTGTTACTTGTTACTCGGGTCTTTATTGCCTTTTGTTCTTATGCGTGTTTTTCCGAATAAATTCTTATTCTTCTTTTAAGGTTATAGATACCTTATATCCAGAATGGTATTATTGTAACATATATAATATTTATTCATTAAATTCATTTATATAATTACTATGTAATGATGATCATGTAGAACGAGTCGCATCACATCGTGGAGACGGTATTCCGTACGTACGCACGAGTGATGATATCGTTCCTATGATCATGGAATTGTATTAGAGTATATGTATATTATTTAAGTATCAATATTACTTTATAATAATCATAAATATTTAATCATTACACCATTATACCCATCCTTGTAAGGTGATGGTGGAAAATAGATTACACCACGGCGTGGAGACGTGATTTCGTACGTACGCACGCGCGGTGATTTCATTTTTCCGTAGGATGGATAGAAGGCGAATTAGGGTTGTTTAATATTTATAATAACATATCAGTATGTAAGTAATACTGATGTTATTACTTTATCATGAAACAACTAAAGAAGAAGAAGTTGAAGAAGAAAGAAATTGAAAAGATCGGTAATGGATATTACCTCTTCTTTGGAACGCTTCTTTGAATCCTCCACTTAGGGAACTAAGATTGGTCTTTGAAGAAGACCAGGACCTCTATGATTATTATAGGGAAGTGTAGAGGAGATAATGGCAGGGGTTGGCTGAGCTTGAGTGCTCAAATTGGTGTGAGGAGGAGGGGGAGGAGGTGCCCTTTTATAAGGGAGGAGAGGGGCACCTTAGGAATATCTCAAAATATTATTTTATATTAAAGTCAAAATCGGTTTATAATGGTTCCAAAGGGTCTTATTTCGAAGCTAAAGTGGGTATGGGTCGAAATCCTATCAACCAATAGGATTTATACAAGTTTAGGTTATTATTTTAACCTTATCAATTAGATTTAACTCTAAGTTAAATAATTTAACTTTTACCGTGTCTTTTTGTTTTCTTACACTATATGGTTAATAAACTTACTATAACATGCCAAAAGAACCCCAAATTGTTTATTATTAATATATATATCCTTATCTAAGTAATTTGGCCGAACACTAGATTTTTAGGAATAAAATAACAATTAATAATATAATATTTGATTTAAAAACAATTTTGTGTCAATTTTGACACTATTTGATATATGATTTTTTTGAAAGTAATAACAGAATTATATGTTCGAACCAAGTTTATTAAATCAACACTAATATATCATAGTAACCTAGAAAATTATTGGAATTCATAAAAAGTCTCAAATTACATTTATTTTGGTGTTTATAACATCAATTATGTCAATATTTCATTAATAAGATAATTACTGCATCATCATTGTGTCATAAATAAATTAAATTATTTAATGTATAAAAATTATAAATAAAATACCATCATGTAGTAAATCTTTTTATCTTTCTAATGAATATTTATAGTCGAATTTATATTATGTATAACCCCATATTAAAAATGATTTACTTATTAAACTTTGATTTTAACTATTTTAACCCTTCTTTAAATAAATTAATAATAAATGTCCTAATCTAATCCAAGTGGACCTAAATGGTCATATTTTATTCCTAAGTTTGTTTTTGGTCAAATTACACTTGTCCAATAGAATTAGGACATGTGTTAGGGTAATAATAATATCATTTTTACCCTTAATTACCCTATTTACTTTTAACCGTGGTAAAAAAAAGTAAAAAGTTACTATTCACCAAAAAATTGTTTTCATCTCATTGAACCACATTTTAGTCCTTGATATTAACCGTGTCTCTCGGATTTTCGAAATTCCATTCACAGAAGCGGTAAAATTAAGTTTTATGCAAAATTCAGTTTTTAACCTACCACTTAGTGGTTTCACTATTCATCAAAAATTGAAAGTTTTCAGAAAAATACCAAAATTTCACCCTAGGCTAATTTCGATATTCCGAATCCAAAAATGAAGTCCATTTTGAAAAATAAAATTTATAAAATTTTAAAAAGTGGTTTTTACTATTCATAACGGCTAGTTTTATTTTAATAGCATATCGTTGTTTAGTGAAACTCGGTATTGCGTACGACGCAAGCTAACGAGGAAGGTCACAATTTCGTGTAAAGCAAGCCAAGCAAGTGTTGTGTAGAAAAAGATTCCTTTGATGATTTATATAACATAAAAGTCTCGGGTGTTACATCCATTGTTCCCCCAAGGTTGAAATGGATATTGGAGACTCTCAGTGGTCTCATGGGCCCGATGACAAGAAGTGAAAAATAGAGAACAACTTGGGTGGTTCAAAAAACAAATCCCATGATGGAAAGAAGCCTGAATATCCCACTTGTAAAAGTTGTGGGAACAAACATCCTGGGAACTATCTAAAGAGAACCAAGAATTGTTTCAAATGTGGAAATCTGTCTAAGAACTGCCGAAGGGATATGAAAATTCCCATTAATGTAGAATAAGAAAGGATGGTTCAGATCAACGCTCAGCCAATGGTGCAGTGTTACGACTACAATGAATATGGGGATTATTCAAAAAATTTCCCTAATTTAAGGGTTGTAAGAGGAAATCAACAACAACCTCCAAGGAAATAAGTAAGGGATTATGCTATCACTACTGATAAGGTTGATCTAGACAATGATGTGGCGAAAGGTACGCTTGTTATTCATTCAAGAATAGAAAACATACTATTTGATTCTGGTTTTACGCATTCTTTTATATATTTCAAGAGTAGTAGAACTATTCAAACACCACCTCAAAAATTAGAGGAAAAGATATTTGTGATAATAGAGAATGGAGAAATCATTGCATCCATGGTTTATAGCTCCCCCCAGTTAACATTTTTGGACCGAACCTCTCACCAAATATCATCATACTTACTTTAGTGGAGTTCGATGCTATCTTGGGCATGGAATGGCTATCTTTTTACAAAGGCAATATCAACTGTCGGGAAAGGTAAATCCTTCTTCACATCCCAAAAAATCCTCGGATTCTTTACAAGTGTAAAAAGGAAGATGAATCTTCTTTAGAATCATCATCTCAAGTTTGGATATTTATTCCTTATGAGAAAGCATATCTATAACAAATGATTTATAAAAAGGAGAGAATCATGATTGAATACATTCCCATCGTGAGAGATTACACTGATGTATTCCCTAAAGAGTTGATTAGTCTTCCTCCTAACTGAGAGGTTGAGTTCTCAATTGAACTTATTCCTAGACCTCTACCTATATCAATGACACCTTATAGAATGGCCACCATAGATCTGGATGAACCAAATAAGCAGTTATAAGAGAATTTGGAGAAGGGTTTTATATGACTGAGTGCTTCACCGTGGGGTGCGCCAATCCACTTCATCAAGAAGAAGGATGTATCAATGATCCTCTGCATTGATTATCGTGATCTCAATAAAATCATGATAAAGAAAAAGTATCCCCTTCCACATATAGATGAATTATTTGATTAGCTTCATGGGGTCAGTTATTTTTATAAGCTGGACCTTCATTCGGGATATCACCAATTAAAGGTGAGGAAGGAAGATATTCCCAAGACTTCCTTTGAAACAAGGTGTGGACACTATGAGATCATAGTGATGCCCTTCTGACTCACTAATGCTCTAGCAGTTTTAATGGATTTAATGAATAGAGTCTTCAGAGATTACCTTAAAAAAATTGTGGTAGTATTTATTGACGTTTTTCTGATATACTCCAAGAGAAAGGAGGAACATGAGGAGCATTTGAATATTGTGTTAAAGACTTTACGAAGGTAGAATCTGTATGAAAAGTACAATAAATGTGAGTTCTGGATGGAGGAAGTAACATTATGGGGGAATTTTATCACCATCCTTATTTTCACGATTGTCAAACCCAATGACCAATCTAACATGGAAGGTAATAATTTTTTTTGGACTCAAGAATGTGAAGACTGTTTCAAGGAGTTAAAAATAAGGCTTATCACGGTGCCAGTACTTACACTTTCAAAAATTGGGGAACACTTTGTGTTGTACAATGATGCTTTAAATGAATGTCTTAGGCTGTGTGATGATGGAAAATGATAAAGTGATATATTATGCCTCAAAAACAACTGAAAATACATGAGAAAAACTATCCCACACATGATTTGGAGTTGGCAGTAGTGATCTTTGCGTTGAAAATCTAGCGGTATTATCTCTATGGAGAGAAGTGTGAGATATATACTGACAATAAGAGTCTCAAATATATATTCATACAGAAAGAGAATAATATGCGCCAATTAAGATGGATAGAGCTCATCAAGGATTATGACTGCTCAATCCACTACCATCTCGGTAAGGCAAACAAGGTAGAAAATGCTCAAAGTATAAAGGATCCTGAATCTTTATCAATAATGAGAATTGAAAATGATCTGATATTCTTAGATTTATAGAGGATAGACATGGAAATCATTAAGTGAGGATCATCATCAATCCTTTCTCAAATGATTTCTCAAACATCCCTCATGGATAAAATAAAGGATTCTAAAAGAAAAGACACGGAAATTCATAAAAGGGTGGAAGAAATTAAAAATGGGAAATCCCATGAGTTCTTGATTGATGAGGAAGGAGTTGTAAGATTTGGGTCATGATTATTTGTACCATGTGATTCAGAAAACAAAATACTGAATAATACACATAGCTCAACCTTCTCTATCCACCCAAGGAGCATAAATAAGTATTGAGATCTATGAGAAACATTTTGGTGGGACAATATGAAAAAAGAAGATTGTTGAATATGCATCATAGTTCCTGGTATGTCAACAAGTGAAGGCTGAGAGGAAAAAGTCTAAGAGGGCGATGAAACCACTACCCATACCAACATGGAAGTGGGAAAACATTACCATGGACTTTGTCACTAGAATTCCAAGGAAATCCTGAAAAAACAATGATATATGGGTTATTGTGGATCGTCTTACAAAGATAGCTCACTTTACCACAATTCAAGAGGACTTCTCATTGAATCAACTTACACATATATATATCAAAGAGGTGGTAAGGCTGCATGGAGTACCACTATCTATTGTATCTGATCGAGATCTAAGATTCATCTCAATGTTCTGGAAAAGTCTCCAACATGATCTAAGCACTGAACTAAACTTCAGTATGGCCTATCATCCTCAAACTAATGGTCAATCTGAGAAAACCATTCAGACACTGGAAGACATTTTGAGAGCATGTATTATAGAATTAAAAGGAGGATGGGACCAACATCTTCCACTGGTTCGATTCTCCTACAACAGCAGTTCCCACTCGAGCATCCGAATGGAACCATATGAAGCCCTTTATAAGAAAAAGGTGCAGAACCCTAGTGTGTTGGGATAATGTCAGTGGATGTAAACTGCTAGGACCTGAAATGGTTGACAAAATGTTGGAGAAGATAAAAACCATTCAAAAGCATATCAAGGTAGCCCAAAGTTGATAAAATATTTATATAGACAATTGTCAACAAGATCTTGATTTAAAATTTTGATACATGTTATTTATACACATATCTTTATGGAAGAAGGTCACGAGGTTTGGAAAGATAGGAAAGCTAAGTATTAGGTACATCGACCCCTTCAAGATTCTTGATCGTGTCGGGGCTATTTTCTATTGACTAGAAATTCCACCTACCATGGCCAAAGTACATGATGTCTTCCATGTATTCCTCTTAAGAAAGTACATAACAGATCCTTTACATGTGCTCTCCTCAGAGGTGGTACAGTTGGGGGGTTATATTTCTTATAAGGAACAGCCAGTGAAGATCTTGGATAATAGACATAAATTTTTATGTAACAAGACTACTCACATGGTCAAAGTAGTGTGAAGGAACCACAAGTAAGAAGAGACAACATGGGAACTGGAGGAGTTAATAAAGGAAAAGTACCCACACTTGTTTATGGATTAGAATGTAAAATGAAATTTTGAGTGAAAAATTTCATAAGGGGGGAAGAATGTAATGACCCAATGTTTTATCAATAGAAATTTATTTCTTGTAAATATTGCATAATCACATGAAATTACAACATAATAAACTACTAAGTGTTATGTGAACTCTAAACATAATTTTGTCAGTTCTGTTATTTTAATTTTGAAAATATGACATACATGGTTGTGATCAGTAAGTTATTCGGAGTCTAATATGACCAACTTATTTTTTGTGAATAGTAACATACCCTTATGAATATTAATGTTACTCTTATTAATAGTGACATGCCCTAATTAATAATAACCATACCTATGAAAGTATATAAATAATATTTAAGTTAAAGTATGATGTACCTATATTTTGGAATAAGTAAATAAATGTTTTAAAACTATTTTTTATAATAAATTATGATTTTAATTAAATATGAAATTAATATAATTTAGAAAATTATTTTTTAAAAATGAATTTCATTTTTGTATTCGGCGCATCTAAAAATGGTTTTGGGTGAATTTCTGGCATTTTTCTAAAATAATTGAATTTTTGGTGAATAGTAAAATACATTAATTTACCATATAAATACATTATAATTAAAATCCACTATTCTTGACATCACAAGTGATTTATGCACCCAAATCTCTAACTCACATTCATTTATTACTATTCTAGGTCATGGAATACTCACTATTTCTTTTCTTGTGAAGAAATAATAAATTAATGATTATAATATTCTGAAAACCCTCCTCCCCTCCACTATAAATACCACCCATTCTTACCTCTTCTCTTCACTCCTCTCAAGCCTTCTGCCTTGCCAATATTCTTCCCAAATATCTTCCCAAACTCCTTACCCACATCCCACATCCCCTATTATCTTCAAAATACTAAATCCTCTCCCCTTAATAAGCTCTCAAGGAAGGTTGATTCAAGAGGTAAAATTTCTCTTTCCTTTTCTTTCACTTTTAAGTTCTTTTGTTCTATTTTCTATTAAAACCTCTACTCAATAAAACGTTATAAAAAATGAAGTACCATAAATTTATTGGAATGTTTTTATTCTAATGGGATATTTCATTATCATCTCTCATTTACTCACCTTTTATTTTAAAGAAATGAAAACACTGTTTGAGATGTGTTAATCTAGCACATTCGAGGACAATTGTTTATCAATTTCTATTATCATATTTAATTCTGGTCATGAACCAATTTGTGTAATGATTGAAACAGATTATTATATATTTAATATATCCTATGTAATTTTCTTTAATCCTTTTTTACAAATGTTATAAATTTATAAATCAGAACATGTTCGTTGTAATCAAAACTCACTGATTAACCAAAATGGTTGTCACTAAGATTTTATATAATAATTCAACTTCACTCCCAATAACCAAATGATTTTTTATAACCATTTAATAAAATTTATGTTCAATAATAACATAAAACTTCAATTATGGACAACCACTTTCATCTTACGTGTTTATCTGGACATGAACTGATCATTAAAACTAAGGAAGCAAACAGACTCGAACAAAGAAATTGAACCTTATAACCAATCAAAAATGTCTTGAATGAACTAAAAAAGGTTATAATAAATCAATTAAATATATAATAGGTTATTTAATTATTAATTAATAAATCTAATTTTTTTATTCAGGTCATTAATAGCAAGTTGAGAACACCACCAGATTTAAGGTCAGGGATCCTCTTCATTTCACTTTTATTCAAGAATGTCCTCTTTGCTATGCCATTTTATGTGTAATACCTAATGATGGGGTATGATTTTTCACCTCCCCCATACTTACCTTATGATTTATAAGTGATGATAAACCCTTTTCTCTCTCATTAATCCCTCTTAAGTGCACCTGATACCATGCCGATAATTCGTAAGGAATTCTACCCGAACCACCTTTATTTCTTCAGGTTGCTCTATCTTTATTTTTACCCAAATGAAGTTGTCTTTTATTTTTACGTAAAACTTATAAATGTTTTTCATAAGCTAAAAAATCATGTTTCAAGATCCAACCCTCATTTTATTTCATGAATATACATGCTTTTAAGTGAATCCTTCCTCGATACTTCCCAATAATCAAACCCGTCTTAAGGGAACTTCCCAAAATTTTACCCAATTTCAAGTTCACTATATCCTTTATTTTAATCCACCATTGTCTTTATAAAATCAATATTTTTACTATTAAAACCTTCTTGGTTCAATTCTGGTTTTATATAAAATATTATTCCCTTTTCTATTTTAAAATCTCATTAATGTTTTCCTTAAAACCACACTAAAATGTCTTAATGCTATGAATTTCTTAAATACTCTTCTTACATGTTATTACTTATATTTTACATCACTTACCATTATATATGCCTATTTTACCTTATTAATTTCCATGTATGTTTAAATTCCTTTCTCCCATGGACACTTTTATGATACCCCCATTCATTATGCTTTATGTCATGAATGTGATAACCATTTATCTCCATGGGTTCCCTTGAAATTATGTTTGATTATGTATGTGGAAAGCATATTCATGAACATGAAAAGATAGGTGTAACCAGATAGCACTCCAATGAATTGGGTAAAGTTATGTCTCGTGATATTTTATGTGTGATGGTCTTGGCGGTTAGCCTTAGCTTGTGCTACTATGGGAAACGATCTTGGCAGTTAGCCTTGACTCGTACTAAAGTCATGGTTTAAGTTTCTGCCACATTTCTATGATTCCATTATTATATAAATCTATGTTTATTTGTTATAATACCTTATGTTACATGCCTTTTTATTCCTTTAGGTTATTTTTTCTAACCCATGTGCTAATGATGATTTATTCTTATTCTTATTCCTTTACTGGGCTTTTAACTCATCCATTTGGTCGTGTTATCCCCAGGTTATCCTATGAAGTTTTATGAGTATAATGGAATTTAGGGGATCCTTATGAATACTAAATAAAGAAATTTTTTATTTACTTCCATAATTTCAGTTTTATATACCTAGTCTTCCAAGACACTAGAATTTTTGATCCTTGGATTTTACTCTGATGTATAATTATTATTAAAATCATGTAATATTATATGTAAAAGGCTAGGGTCACTATATTCCAACCTATATTAAAAAAAATTACCAATATTGGTATAAATCTACTGATCTTTAAATAAAAACCAATTTTAAAAAATTCATATCATTTTTACATATCAACTTCAATTAAACCCAAAATCATTATATTTCGTTAAGAAACCTTTAGATCATCATGAAATAAAACATATCATAATAAATATTAAATATAAGATATAGTTAATTTTAAAAATTATCAATCAAATTTGATGTTTCAAGTATCATATGTTGACATCATTTCAACTCAACATTTTAAAAAATAAACAAGTCAACATTTTAATTTTAATTTTATTCTAATTTCAACTTAAACAAAAATTTAACAATACTTCCAATTCATAATTTTAAATATAGTCTCCATTCAACTTATTTTTGTCTTTTAATATTTGGAAAAGGTCACAACAACTCTTTGAATACTTTTTAAAAAAAATGATTTTTAAGAAAACATGATCCCATCATAATTAGATTTAAATAATAACTATAAACTTTATCCCCACAAAAAAATCATCTCCCTTTACTATTTGTTAATTTTTTTACATGAATTGGTTATTTTCTATCCATAGGTTAATTTTTTTCTCATTCAATTTTCAAACCTTTATATTGTATCTATTTTATTAATTTGTTTTTAAAAACTTTTTACCATTACACTCACATGCGAAAAATTAATTTAATGTTTCAAAATCTATTAATCACATACAAAAATTACATGGAAAATTTATCATATAAAAAATTATTATATAAAATTATAAAAAAGTCACTTGTATAAATCAATAAATTCCTCAAAATTTTAATTTTTAAATTCAATATTCACATTAAATATTTACACATATTATAATTATTTTATTTATTTAAATTAATTGAATATAATATTTATAGAAAGTCATGATTGTGTTAATGGTATATGGTTTCATGAGCATATACTAGTTTTTTTTTATAAATTTATAAAGCCATTCACTTATAAACATGAGAGTATATTTTTGTTTTGGGGTCAAACCATAGGTTATTGTTTTCATAGAGTGAATGTGTAATGACAGACATTATTATGAGATAAAAATTTATAGACAATTTGTATTTTAAGCTATATAGGATTTCATTTTATGATAATTTTGATTCAGATCAAAATTTAAAAAGTTGTAAAATATTGAGGAGGAGTTTTTAATTGTTTGAGGGTTATATTGTTTTTCAGGTGATCAGGTGAAGGTTGGACCAGGTGGAGAACTGAAACCTCTATTACAATTACCATGGAGTACGTGGTGATGATGATAGAGGGTATATAGCCACAAACGATCCATCACGTGGTTGGTGGAACTCTACTTGGTGACTATTAGGGTACCAAATAATTGATATAGTTTGACTGGGTAGTTCAAAGGGTTTTGGGTGTGTTTCTTTAGTGTTGGAAGACCAGTCATTTCATGTCTTCCCCCTTCTTCTTCAATAATGAAATAGATCGAGAGATCCCACTGATCGAACTCTTCCACTCCTTTTATTCAATTTGAATCCCCCTAGAATGCACCTTGGTTTTGAGGTATTTTATCATCCTTTTATTCATATCAGAGCTAGGTAAACAACCTCTACCAAATTCAACAATTCTCATTTTGGATCCTAGTCTAATTTTTGATGGTTTGGTATAGGGAAATAATTATGATTCTATAAGGGAATTGTGTAATCATCCAAAAATGATGAGGCATCATTTTTTGGATGTGAGTAAGTCTAAGGAGGAAGAATACCACTTTTTTCTCATCATTATGATGATAATAAATTTCTTGGTGGGATTTTCTAGTAATTTCATCAATTTCATATAAAATTGAACATTTATTTGATGTCTATAAATGGGAATTTTATTCATAGTTATTCCAGGGGAATAACTCAGGTCATTAGCATACCATTTGTTGATATTATGTCCATGTAAGGTCGCTAAGTGAGATTTCATTAACTATTTATTGTTTGATTTAATTATTTAATTAGTGATAAAGGTTTATAACTAAGTGTTTGATCCATGTGATGTGATATAAGGGTTTATAGTATTTTTAATTTTGGGGTTATAGATTGAAAATCTATTTTGATGGTATTTTTCCAATTTAATACTAAATGATATGTTTTTTCACATGTGAATTGTAAATGTGCTACTTGGGTTTGGGTTCAGATGATCTATAATAGGGTCTAGGTGAGTCAAATATTATTGAATATACATAATTCAAGTCTTATTTTAATGGAATGAGTGCGAATCATGTTTGTTTATTATTTGGTACACTATATGATATGTATTCATTTATGGAATCATTTTAGTGGTGGTTCAAAAAACCACTACTAAATAAAAATTTATATTATAGATCCTTTTTAGTGATGCTTTGCAAAATCATCAGTATTTAGCAGTGGTTTTAAAAAAAACTTGTCTAAATCAATTTAAAATAAAGTTTAAAGTTTTTTTTAAACAATTGCTAAAT
Organism: Viscum album; assembly: GCA_963277665.1. NCBI lineage: Eukaryota > Viridiplantae > Streptophyta > Magnoliopsida > Santalales > Viscaceae > Viscum > Viscum album. The sequence goes on along the minus strand of OY728166.1, from coordinate 902,543,276 downwards.
GTTTTAAAAAATACCTTAAACCCCACCCGTATCCATCTTCTCCTCCCTCATGCCAATATTCAATGCTAGATCGCCAACCTTGATGTCCCTCCCACCCCTATACTCAACAGCCTCCCTCAATCCGACCCCGCAATCAATGGACTTGGCCTGAAACTCTCTATAATTTTTGCTAACTGTTGTAATCCTATCATCTTTACCCTAGTATGTGACCCCTCTAGGCTTCCCACCACCTCAATGTCACTCGATGCTGGTCCAACCTCCCACTTTTCCTCAATGTTCATTTATCCTCTTTGATTTACACTCTACCTCCACACCATCGGTCCCTCACTGTGATTTTGGGAGATATTTATCAGATATTTTTTGACCTAATAAATGTTAATTGATTATATGATCTATTTTAGGGTAGAATTATTTAATTGGTTTAGGATTGAAAATTTATCTATTCTAATCCTCCTTCAATGCCTGTAGTTTAGTATATTTTTGAATTCTTTTTGTTATAGGAGTAGTTTGAGATTGATTATTCATTTTTGAAATTATAATGAATTTATTTTTATATTTAAAAATATAATTATGTTTTATTTTTGGTATTTTAGGATGTCAAGTACATATGGATAAAAGTTGTATTACCTTACCTTAGAACAAATCTAGGTTTGTTAGAGTTTTGAGCATGTTTTGGGATTTTGTATTTTAAAATCGATTTGTGGATGTAAGAATAAAATTTTTAAATCATAATTTCTAATTTAGATGATGTTTGAAGAGATATCATTTATTTTAAAACGTGATATTGAAATAATTTCATCCACATTATGTATGTTGGATTTGGCATGGAGAATCAAGCATTATAGAAAATTCTATAATTTTTGTATATAGTCAAAAATAAAAAGAGGGTTCTTTTATAGTGCATAATGAAATTTAAAACATGATAAATGATATTTTATCATGTTAGGTAAACACCATAAACAATATAACCCATCATTTTATTCAGTTATCAATGTTGCTAATATTAACGATGTTTTCAAAACTACATGAGTGTTTGATTAAGATGATAACATATTAACGTATGATGATGAGGAAACCAATACAATGGAAAAATGAACTAAGGAAACAATTGAGTTTTATAAATTAGTTTCATATAGAAATTAAGAATTTTATGAAGGATGTTTCAGATATTCAAAATTGCATATGATACTAAATTTATACCACATAAAATGTTTATTTGGAATTACAAATAAAGCAGTGTCTGTGATATTATTATTATTGTGTGATTAATTTCCTAAAGCTAAGACCTCGATGTTATTTAATGAGATTAATAATTTTATCAACTATCTTGGACTCAATTATAAGAAGATCCATCCATGTCCCAATGATTATATGATTTATTAGAATGAATATTCATGTAGATAAATATAACAAATATGTTTTAATTCTAGATGGAAATAAAAAAATAATTATGATAGTTATAATATGTATACTATAGAAAATATATAGAAAAATAAAATTTCTAAAAAGGTTTTATGTTATGAACCATTAAAACCATGTTTTCGAAGATTTTTTATGTCATCTAAAACTGTTGATAATATGAAGTGTCATGTTTTTCATAATAATAATGATGATTTTATGTGACATCCAAGAGATTCAAATGCATGGAAGACCATCAATACATTAAATATATATTTCACTTCTACTCCTAGAAATGTTCATTTGGGATAGGAATAGGATGGATTCAATCCTTTTGGTACTTTAAGTAGTAGTTACAAAATTTGTCTTGTTTTTTTGATCCCTTATAATCTGCCGCCCTAGATGTGTATGCAATAGAATTCATTCATAATATCAATTATTATTAATGGAATTAAAATTATTGGAAATAACATTGAAATCTAATTTCAACCTCTTATTTAAGGATTAAAATAGACATGGAATTATGGTATAAAAACTTCTAATGCATCTACCGTAAAAATACTAAAAATGAATGATTACCTTATGTAGAAAATTGGTGTCTTTCTCAGACTAGGAAATTTATCCTATTAGAAAATACACACTAGTTTGGCATATATAGTATGTAACATTGATTTTTGAGTCTCAAGGGATACCTTATAGAAGAAAGTTCTTTTTGATTTTTCATCTTGAATTCCTTGATACATATCATAAAGTTTGGTTTAACAATTCAAATTTCAATGGAAAAATGATATTAGGCTTCCAAAAAAATTATTATTGGCATCATAGATCATGACACAATTATCAAATGTCAGTTAAGATTTTGGAAAATATTTTCAACTAAATTAAAGTGTAAAATGAGTTAGAACACCATCAGTTACAATTGGATCACAACAAAGGAAGAAAAAAACATATTTTGTGAAGTTCTATATATGTAATTTAATTTTTTAGGTCAAAATCTTGATTTTATGAACATTGATAAGAATGTGTGTGATAATTTTTTTACATTTCTTAATGGGAAGGGAAAGTTAAGGAACCATTTAAAATTTAATAATGACTTAGAAGTAGTCAATATCAAATCTGATATATGGATAAAGGAGAATGGGAAGTATCCAACATATATATTTGAAATTAAAAACCATTAGAAAGATATTTTCCTTCAATGATTAAAAAATGAGAAATTTCATGATTTATTTTCTAGTAATATCTCATGATGTGTTGATTTAAATCATTTTAAGATACTTGGATTGAGAATTCATGACTCACAGATATCAATGGAACAATTTCATCCTTTGGAAGTCTATAATTTCTTGTTTGATCATGTCACGACCCATCCCCTGGGGCTCATGTCATGACTACCCCAAGCCCACCTCCCGAAGGCCATGGGCTGGAGACTAGCACTGAAGGCGTAAACCTACAAGTGGGAGGCATTTTCTTGAGTACCTATATGCACACAGACGCCCAACCACATCCCAACACACTGAAAGGGGGAAAAAGTACCACTAAAACAAAGTTGAGAGCAAGTATAACTTAAAGTAAGTGGTCCATAATATAAACCCAACAAAGAACTGAAAACAGCACGTACAAAGAGAAAACCATGATGGCCATCCGCAGAAAACTCCACCTGATCGTGAGAGTAGTGAAACGCCTGGAAGCCAAAGTAGTATATCATGTCTACCCAGTCCTACTGGGCCCTACCTAGTTCTAGGCCACCAATTCCACTGTCAAAGCATCTATCAGTCCTGTCTCCCAGAGAACCCCTATCAAAATGTCTGTCATCTGCACCAGACACAACACGTGTAAGTGAAGATCGTGCAGGGTTGAGTAACATGGTTCTCAGTATAGAACCCCAAAAAAAGGAAACACCACACAACAATTCCTCAAAGTAAAATATGAAACACACGACAACTCACAACAAGTATATTCTAGGGTAGTAACGGTAGAATCATCAGTCACATCGTCGAACACCTTGGCTACTAGATAAATCTTCCTCTAACGATTATAGCAGTCCTACCAAGTCATGAAGAAGTGATTCCCACTAACCTTGGTCTGCTTAGGTACACCTTACCATCGCGTACTATGGGCCAGCAAAGTCACAGAGACGTGCTTCCCACTAGTCATGGCCTACTAAGGTACTCCTCCTCATCATGTACCATGGGCCTGAAAATTTAGAGAGAAGTGATTCCCACCGTGGGCCTACAAAGTCACATAGAGGTGATTCCCACCGGGCTAAAAGTCATCAGTCTTCAGGTGTCAGCTAGTCGCAGGGTTCTATATGTAGCCCGTTTGGTAGAACTGCTCCTCAATCCCTTCATCGCATCTCAACTTCTATAAAAGTTTCCATATAGCGTTCCAAAAAATCCACATCATTGACGCCGCAAACGGCTCGTCAATCGGATGCGCAATTTGCAAGATATAGGCATTTTAGTAACTAGGGGGCAGGTTGTGATAGGGCATGGTCTGACCCAGTCAGACTAACCCGACCAACCCATCTTGGGGGGTCCCACATACCCCAGTTCATTAAGATGGACTTGACCCAACCTGGTGCGTGTTGAGGTCGGTCTGGTCTAGCCTGACTAATGGGTCAGGCCCAATAGGCCTCGCTGGACCTGGCCCATTTGGAAAAGGGTCCATCCCGCCAAGTTACTCGGAAAACTGGTGTAGTTAGGCCCAGCCCAAAGGGGGCACGGGTCCGGCCTTTTGGTGTGGTTTCGGCCCACCGGGTGTGGGTCCAACCCATCGGCACTAGTTGGGCCTGCCGGCGCAGTCCAGCCCACTGGGCAGCGGGACCGAACTGGCCCGCCAATTAGGGACCAGCCTCGTGGTGCGGTCGGTGGTGCTGACCAGTCAAGACGTGGCCTAGATGTTGTTTCTGACTGACCCTGGCTCCGTAGGTGTAGGGCCCTTCCACCAACTATGTTCAATGGACCGCAGATTCGCCAGTCATCCGAACATCCCAGACAAGGGTCGTCCCTCCATGCGGTGTCCCTCTTGGCGCTGCATCCTCCAGTGCGCCGCTGCGGTTGATGAGTCGTGGCTTCCTGGTCAACGCAGCCAGCCAGTGCGGGCCGGACTCCGCCAATGCCTGTGTGCCGGCAAGGAGTTTTGTGGACCACCAGACGCGCTTTGGTGGTCCGTTATTAAATCTGTCTACGTCTGTGGCCTCTGGGGAGTTCCCTCTTCACCTCAAGGATCCCAAACCTGACTTACCATCATTTCAAGGGTATAGACACTAAGAACGCACATGTAGAGGCACTCGGGCCTTTTTCGTGTCGACCTGGGGCCTCCGCGTTAGAGGTTTAAAGATGGGGGAGGTTTGGGGAGTTTTCGTTAAATCATTCCATGCCATGATTTGGACCCCGAATAAAATAACCCCAAGAATAAATCACCCCCTGCATAATGCACGAATCACAGATCAACCTATTCGTGGGTTAATCCATTTTCATCTTTTTTAGAAAAGGATAGGGAAGAACATCAAATCAAAACCCCCTACCTCTTATGACGTCCTATGTTGCAACGTTTTTCCTTGAGGGATTAAGGCATCAACGTTGCTTCTTGGCTTTGATCTTCAAAAGGCATCGAAGATGATGAAGTTCCACCGAAATTTGTCATTCTTCACTGGGGTAGAATTTTGTCAGAGGTTCTCTAGAGAATCATCCAAATTTTTAATCCTTATTTCCCTAGTGTGTCTAACTATAAATAGGAGAACATCACAATGTTTCCATTATGATGCGAAATCGTGTTGTTACTCTATTTTATTTAATAAACGGTATCTTTGTTATGCATTATAAAATCATTGTTACGCTGCGAGTTAACGAGATATTAATGAACCTCATTAATACGTATTGTCTCCACCTCACTACTTCCCCACAACATCACCATCCACCACTCAACTCTGAGAAATAAAATAAAATAATTATTTAAAATTATTTATTTATTTTTCTCAAAAATTATGAAAAATAACTTTTCTGTTCCCTTTCCAGCCAAAGTTAAGTTGTTTCTAGGCGAATCTCGGTGTTCTGAATTCAACAGTGCCCTCAAATTTTAATCTAAGAACTAGTTCAAAAGATATAAAATCACACTCGCACATTTAATGAACGTACCTTAATAAATGTTAAAAATTATTTTCTGGGCTCTCCGGGCCTCTGAATCACATTTCGTCAAATTTCGTGTTCTCAAAATAATTCCATATGATTAAAAAAATTACATAGAAATTCTGAGACATTGCATTCCCCCCACCTTAGGAATTTATGTCCCAGAAAGTCAAAACATCAACTAAACAAAAAGATGGGGGTACTAAGCAAGAATCTGAGCCTCCCGCTCCCATGTTCTATCCTAGAGATTCATGTACTACCATCAGACGCACACTAGAGGAATCAACCACCGGCATAGGACCCGCTCCTGTTGATCCTCTATCTCCAAGGGAAACTCTGCAAGCTTTGCCCCATCGTCAATGTGCAGCTCGCCCCAGTTGATTACGTGTGATGGCTCATGCACGTACCTCCTCAACTGCGACACATGGAATACATCGTGCACCCAATGCATCTATTGGGGAAAAGCTAGGTTGTACGCCACCTCGCCAACTCTCTTCAGGATCTGAAAAGGTTCGATGAACCTAGGAGATAGCTTGTTGCCCCGACCAAATATCCACAATCCTCATCAGGGTGTGACTCTAAGGAATACATGATCGCCCTCCTTGAACTCCAAGGGTCTCTGTCTCCGGTAATCATAAGACTTATGCTTGCTCTGTGGAGTCCTCATCCACTCCTGGATGATCTGGACCTTCTTCGTGGTAGTCCATACCAACTCTGGACCCATGAGTGCCGACTCCCCTGGGTATGTCTAGCATATGGGTGATCTGCAAGGCCACCTGTACAAGGCCTAAAATGGTGTCATTCCAATGTTGTAGTGATAGCTATTGTTTTATGAAAACTCTACCAGTAGTAGGTGGTCCTCCCAACTATAACCATAGTCATGGATGCAATCACAGAGCATGTCCTCCAAGGTCTGTATGGTCCGCTTTTTCTGACCATCCATATGGGGATGAAAAGTTGTGCTCAAGTGTAGCTGTGTCCCAAATGCCTCATGCAATACCTTCCACAATCGGGATGTAAAGTGAGCATCATGATCTGATATGATCGTCAAAGGAACCCCATGGAGCCGCACTATCTTCTGGACATAGAGGAATCCCAATACCTCTACCGATCCTTGCTCCCAGATGGGTAGGAAGTGAGCCAACATGGTGATTTGGTCAACGATCACCCAGATAGATTCATGACCTCTATGAATATGTAGTAACACCATCACAAAGTCCATCAAGATACTATATCATTTCCACTCTGGTACCTCAAGTGGTTGAGTCAAGCCTGCTAGAACTTGGTGCTAGGGCTTCACTTGATCACAAGTGAGGCATCGTGAAACGAACTTAGCCACTGCTTCTTTCATCCTTGGACAACGGTAATGACATCAGAGGTCCTGGTACATATTTACCACACCAAGATGTACCTCCAGAGGGGATGTATAAAAATCCCTCAACACCTCCTCCGGTAACATCACTAACACTACGCTGCGTCCTCTAAGAAGGATGACTTGATCCTAACTTATCAAAAATCCATCAGGAACTCATCTTAATGATATCTTAGCACACCAATCATCACATTCAATATCCCCCAATTGTTACTCCCTAACTCACTGTAATAATGGAGGAGTAACAGTCATCAACTAGAGGTAAGAAGATTCACTATCATCCTGGAAGGATATCCACATCGCAGATAAATGCAATGTCACCTCACTCAGCAGCTGCAACCCGGTCCTCCTACTGAGTGCGTCTGCCGCCACGTTCCCCTTTCTAGGAGTATATATTATCTCAAAATCATAGTCATATAGGAACTCTATCCATTTCCTCTATCTCAGGTTCAGTTCCTTCTGGGAGAAGATATACGTGAGACTCTTGTGGTTAGAGTAAACGGTGAACCGCTCTCCCATCAAGTGGTGTCATCACATCTTCAATTCAAATACCACTAATTCTAACTCTGGGTTATGGTTATCTTAGTTATACTCATGCTTCCTCAACTGTATTGAGTCTTAGGTGATCATTAGTTGCTTCTACATCAGAACAAAATCAAGCCTAGTCCCTGGTGTGTTGCAATAAACTACATACCCAACACCCTCCTCTAGTAGTCTCAGGATGGGGGAACTATTCTATCATTGCCTAAGCTCCTGGAAACGCTGCTGGGATTTCTCCATCCACATGAAAGGATGTCACTTTTTTTCAATACCGATAAGGGTGATTCTACCTTGGAAAAGTATGGTATGAATTTCTGACAATAACTAGCCAACCCTAAGAAGCTCTGCACCTCAGTCACGCTCCTAGGTGGATCCCAAGCAATCCCCACCTCTATCTTCGCTGGATATACTACAACTCCATTCTCTGAGATGATGTGTCCTAGGAAATGGACCTCCAAAATCCAAAACTAACACTTCAGGAGCTTACCATAAATTTGGTGCTCTCAAATTGTATCCAAGACTATTCATAGGTGCACAACGTGCTCCTCCTCTCATGCTTAGTACACCAAGATTTAATTGATAAAGACTACGATGAACTGGTCATGGTAGGGCTAGAATATCCTGTTCATGAGGCCCATGGTCACTATTGGGGTATTTTTCATGCCAAAAGTCATCATTAGGAACTCATAGTCACCATACTGGCACCTAAAGACTGTCTTTGGTACATCCTCATCTCATACCAAAAGCTGGTGATAACATGATATAAGGTCTATATTTGAGAACCACTTTTCTCCCTTCAGCTGGTTGAAGAGGTTATCAATTATCGGTAGTGGATATTTGTTCTTCACTGTCGCCTAGTTCAGGCATCTTAATTCAACACACAACCTCAAACTCTAATCTGTATTCTTGGTAAAAAGCATTGGGGCTTCCCATGGTGAATCATTGGGCCTTATGAACCCATTCTCCTGCAAGTCCTCCAGCTGTACACTCAGCTCGTGAAGCTCTGTGGGAGCCATTCAATATTCCAGTGTGAATATCAGTTCCGCCCTAGGGTACAAGTTGATACAGAAGTCTACCTATATAAGAAGAGGTATCCCTAGAACCACATCAGGAAAAACATCCTTGTACTCATCCACCACTACAGGGAATCTTGGACTCCTCTCCTCCACTGCACTGAGGGTGAGGCTATCCAACTGGTGAGTGATTGGTCGCACCCTCCTCTGAGAGAGTCTATCCTGCACTACAAGGGTTTCCTTCTCACTGGTCAAGGAAAACCTGGTCCCTTATCTACGAACACACCAAACTGTTCACCTAAAACAATAGATATGATCATGAACTATAAATAACCAGTCCATACCCAAGATGACTTCTTAAGGCCTCAGTGCTACTACTAGGAGATCCTAGTTGAAGTTCTTGCCTCCTAGAGTAATCTCAAACTACCAGCACCAATGTGTAATCATTGAATCCCCTCCTGTAGGAGTCTCTATCCATAAGGATCGAGAAAATGGATCCACTAGAATCTATGAGCTCCAAACGAGATCCATGTTAAGAAAGGAGTGACTAGTGTTTGTGTCAATAAGTATTACAGCTAGGGTGGAGAAGACATAGATCATACCTCAGATCATCTCTGGAGTAATATAGTTATAAGCCTCTATTGAATGAAGATGACCTAGCCCCTATCCTTCTGCTCCCTGAGGTTGAGGTGGACCACTTGGGGTGGTGGCGATAACACCTCAAACTGCCACCCACCGCCTACCACTCGGCCAGCTCCCTTGCCACGTCTGCCGCCCTGTGGACCTCCTCGATTGAACCGCTATCACTACCTCAGTGGCCCCTCGACCATCTGTTGCTCATCTATACGGCGGGTTGGGTAGTCATGTACCATGTGTCCCTACCCGCCGTACGAATAGAAAATCCTAGCCCCCGGCTGACTCCATTTGGCCTAGGAGCCTTGCACTGTTGACCCTGAGTCATGGGGTCATCCTCTGAAAGACCTAACTTTATTGGGCCCTCGTGTCTACAATTTTATGCCTTCTGAAGACTCTGTTGCCTAGGGTCTGCTGGTAGCTCTAAATGTGGGAACCTGCTCTACCAAGAATATCTCTATTAGAAGGTCTTTCTCCAACACCCTGGCTTGGGTAGGGATGCTGAGAGACACCACTGAAGCCCCGATCTCCCACCTGAGTCCCTTATCAAGGCTCAAGTCCTAAAGAAAGGGTCTCACACCATATATATGGAGTGGAGGGAAGGCTCTGTGAACCTTGACGAGTACTCATCCACCGTCATGTTGTCCTATTTTAGGTGAAGCAGCTCCTGGATGCGCATAGAGTACAAGGTTGTGGGGAAAAAATCCTCCCCGAAAGCCTATCGAAGTCAACCCAAGATAGGGTCACCTCATCGTGAATCTGGATGATCAAAATTCACCATCTCCCTACTGAGCCCTATATAAGGACCATTGCCAAGACCACCATCTGGTTAGGCGGTGTCCTCACTAAGTGGAAAACCCACGTCATAGCCTCCAACCAGTCCTCAACGACCTGAGGATCCATCTCTCCCCTGAACATGGGTGGTCTCTTTCTATGAAACTCGTGTAGGGAACTAAACCTATGAAATTCCTCTTCCAGAACAACTGACATTAGAGGCTGACCATCGGGTGGTGGTAGCATTGATGCACCACTTGGTGGGGCCATCTCAAGCACTGGTACCTGAACGGATGCCTCTTCGTTGGGCGGGGTGTCCTTACGACCTCGTATCAGGATCTAGATTAGTCATCCATGTGGAGGAATCCAGAGATAGGTCAAGATATACCACGGTTAGAAGGTTATACCTGGTGAGAAAAATTTTATTCAAAAAAACATAAGGAGACACTTATTCAACCAATGTTTTCATGTATTGAGACGAAAAGTAGAATTCAAGTTCCTGGTATATGGATACGTCGGTCACCGGACCAACACTGGACTCCCCAAATCTTAAATTCAGACTCGCAACACTTAACATGGATTCCCCAAAACAGAACAAAGACTTTCGGTCTTTGAGGGGGAACCAACATCCCTCTGATACCTCTTTTTCACGACCCATACCCCGGGGCCCATGCCATGACTACCCCAAGATCACCTCTCAAAGGCCAAGGGCTGGAGACTAGTGTCAAAAACCTCAACCTACAAGTGGGAGGGATTTTCTTGAGTACCTGTACACACACAGATGCCCAAACACATCCCAACACACTGGAAGGGGGAAACAGGTACCACTAAAACAAGGCTGATTGAAAGTACAACTGAAAGTAAGTGGGCCAGAATACAAACACAATAAAGAACTAAAAACAGCAAGTACAAAAAAGAAACCCTGATGTCCATTCGTAGAAAACCCCACCTGATCATGATAGTAGTGAAGATACTGGAATCCGAAGCAGTATATCCTGTTTATTTAGTCCTACTGGGCCTAGCCGGGTCCTAGGCCACAAATTCCACCATTGAAGCTTCTGTCAGTCCCGTCTCCCTGAGCACCCCTATTGAAATGTTAGTCATCTGCACTAGACACAATAGGTTTGGGAGAAGCCCAAGCAGGGGTGTGTAGCATAATACTCAGTAGGGACCCCAAAACAAAAAGGAAAGACCATACAACAATTCCTCAAAGTAAAGTACGAAATACAAGACAACTCACACCAAGTATATTCTAGGTTAGTAACAGTAGCATATTCAGTCACATCATTGAACACCTCAGCTGCTGGATAACTCCTCCTCTAATGAGTACAGTGGGCCTACTAAGTCATGAATAAGTGATTCCCACTAACCTTAAACTGCTTAGGTACACCTCCCCATCGCATATTGTGGGCCTGCAAAGTCACAAAGAGGTGCTTCCCGCTAGTCATTGCCTATTGAGGTACTCCTCCTCATCGTGTATTGTGGGATTTCAAAGTCACATAGAATTGCTTCCCACTATGGGCCTACAAATAAATAGAGAGGTGCTTCCCACTCGGCCAAAAGTCAGTAGTCTTCAGGTCTCAGCCAGTCGTAGGGTTCTGTACGTAGCGCGCTTGATAGAACAGCTCCTCAAGCCCTGTGTCGCATCTCAACTTTTAAAAAAGTCTCCATAGAGTGTGCCAAAATCTCCGCCTCGTCAAGAGGGTCCCAACTCCACAAATGTCTCATCAATAGGATGCGTGGTTTGCAAGATATAGGCATTTTAGTAACTAGGGGGCGGTTGCGATGAGGCTCAGTCCGACCCAGTCAGACTAACATGACCAACCCAACCTGGGGTCCCACATACCCCAGTTCATTAAGATGAACTAAACCTGACATGGAGTTGGTCGAGGTCAGTCTGGTCTAGCCTCGCTGGACTAGGCTCGGTTGGCCGACAGTCCAGCCCGCCGAGTCACCTAGCGACCCGGTCTAGTCCGGTCCGGCCCGAAGGGGGCGTGGGTCCGACCTTCTAGTGTGGGTCAGACCCATCGGCACGGGTCCTTCCCACCCATTGGGCTCAAGTCCGGCTTGCTAAGCATTGAGACTGGCCCGACCCACTGGGGTCTCAGCCCGCCAATTGGGGAACGGCCACGCGGTGCGTCCGGTGGTGCCGACCATCCAGGACGAAGCCTGGCTGCCACGTCTGGCTTCCCCAAGTCCCATGGGCATAGGGCCCTTCCACCCGCTGTAGTCAACGGACCATGGCTTCGCTAGCCATTCGTATGGCCCAAACATGGGAATTCCCTCCACACAAGACCCTTCCTGGCGCTGCGTCCTCCAACACGCTACCGCGACTGATGAGTCGTAGCTTCCTGGTCAACATGGCTTACCGGTGCGGGCTGTTGGTGCCGGAAAACCAGTAGGGAGTTTATAGGGCCTCCAAACGTGCTTTGGTGGTCTATTCTTTGAGGATTCTGCATCTGTGGCCCCTTGGGAGTGCCCTATTCACCACGAGGGTCCCACACCTATCTTTCCCTCATCTCAAGGGTACGACCAACAAGAACGCACATGAGGAGGTGTTCAGGCTTTTTTCGTGTCAACACGGGGCCTCCGCGTTAGAGGTTTAAAGATAGGGGAGGTTCGGGGAAATTCCATTCAATCATTCCATGCCAAGATTTGGATCCTGAATAAAATAAACCCAAGAATAAATCACCCTCCCGCATAACGCATGATTCACAGATCAACCTATTTGTGGGTTGATCAATGTTCCTCGTTTTTAGAAAAGGACAGGGAAGAAAATCAAAGTAAAAACCCATACCTCTTATGACTTCAGATTTCATGGCATTCGTCTTCAAGGGATTAAGATGTAGACATCACTTCCCATCTCCGATCTTTGAAAGGCGTCAAAGATGACGAAGTTCCGTCGGTGTTCGTCGTTCTTCGTTGGGGTAGAAGTCCATCAGAGGTTCGCTAGAGAATCCTTCAAATTTTTAATCCTTATTTCCCTAGTGCATCAAACTATAAATAGGATCACATTGGAGTGTTTCCATTATGATTCGATGTCGCTTCATTATTCTGTTTTATTTAGAAAACAGTGTCACTGTTACACATCATCAAAGCGTCATTACGTTGTGATTTAACGAGCCATTAATGAGCCTCATTAATTCCCATCATCGTCTCCTCATCGTTTCCATATAGCATCATCATCCTCCACTCAACTGCAAGATATAAAATAAAATAATTATTTTAAATTATTTTATTATTTTTCTCAAAATGTCTGAAAAATAACTTTTCCACTCTGTCCTTATTGGCAAAAGTTAAGTTGTTTCTAGGAGAATCTTAGATTTTTTAATTCAATGGTTCCCTCGTATTTTTAATCCAAACACCAGTTCAAAAAATATAAAATTCTGCTCGCACTTTTACTGAACATACCTTTAAAAAGTTTAAAATTCCATTCCAGGCTCTCCAGGCCTCAAAATCACGTTCCGTCAAATTTTTCAGTCTTGAAATAATTCCATATAATTTAAAAAAAATACATGGAAATTATGAGACATTATAGATAAAATAACCACATTTTTAATCAAAATTTTCTCAATCTTTAGGAAAATTTTTTATAAGACCTTATACCCAAATTAATTGGATAAACTTTAGAAAAAAATTGCATCGATTCTATTTCATTTGGAGATTTTCATCCCTCTAATTTTTTTCACTATGATTATTCATCTGACTGTGCATTTTTTAAAAGAATCTAATATTTTGGCTGCCCTATATTATCATTGGATGTATCCCATTGATATGTATTTTATTCTAATATTATTTTCATTAAAAATTTCTATTATTATTATTTAATATTTAAAAACATTATTTACCAAACTCATACCTTTTATAATTCACTATCTTGGTCATTTGAAGTATTATATGAAAAATAAATCCCATCTAGAAGGTTCTATCATGGTAGGATGCATTTATGAAGAGTATATAACCTTTTTTTCAATGTATTTGGATTCTATAGTGAAATTATTTAATCAAGTGAGACATGTTGATGATAATACATGTTAATTTTTGAATAATAACGAGTCATTAATTTTTCTTTCTTTATGTTGAGAAGTAATAAATATCACTTCACTTACATTGAAAAATATACAGTTAAGACAATAAAGAATATATGTGCTAATAAATACTAATATTTCTGATCCTTTTATTGAATAATTATGTTCACAAATGATAATATTCCTTAGTTTCTAAACTCATAATAAGAAATATATAAAAAATTATCAATGAAATTTATGACTGGTTTTCATATCATGTAAGTTCTTAATCTAATATGTGATTTCAACATTTTTACATCTATCAAAATTATTTAATTTTTTTTATATTAACTTCTATAGGTAATGAATGATGATAATTGAGATTATCTATATGAATATTTAATGTTTTTAGCTTGAGAACCTCTAAATAATTCTAGGTTATTTAATTATTATAGTATCTTTGGTTTCATGTTTCATACTAATGATTGTGAAGAAGGTTTAAAAACACAAAACAATGGTCTATTAAAAGTTTCAGATCAAGGTTACTATAGAATTTTGGTTGATATTATCAAGTTAAATTATTAAAGGAAATTTTAATTTGTGTTTTATAAATGTAACTCGTTCAATATTAATAAAGGTATAAATAATGATTTGTTATAGTTTACTTATGTCAAATTATCTGAGTTGATCAATACTAGTGAGTAGGAAGAAAATGATCCATATATTATGACTTCCCAAGAAAAAATGGTATATTCATTTGATTATAAAGTGGATGATGGTTTGATTATTGTTTTTCACATGAAACTGAGAGACATGTATGATAAGGTTGATGAAGGTTATATAATTTTTTATAGTGAACCCCATCAACAAAAAAAGACTGAATTGTATATACATGATAATGTTGAAATTTTCAGTCTTATGAGAGAGACTAAATAAGAAGAATATGAATGAACATAATAAGAAATAATGGTAATAATTGAGCCTTAGAAAAACATAACCAACTAGAAATAGAATGTAAAGGTTATTTTTTATATTAATAAAAAAATAAATGGTTTTTTGTATTAATAAATAAAAGGGTTGTTTTATTTTTTATTAATAGATGTAAAGAATAACTTTTTTTAGGTATATCACACCGGAAGATATTTAATGTCAATACCTACTCTAAGTCACATGGTTCTAATTTTTCCTCTAAAAAACATGTTACAATCCAGGACATACCCTGCACACTTTTTTTATTTCATTTCGTCTTAACCTAATAATATTTATTTCATAGTTATAGCTTCTACTGATGATGTCAAGGAATCAATCAAGACCCAAAATTATTAGTATATTTCTTAAATTTACACTTATTTTCACCATTTTAGTATTTATTTTTTTGTTTTTTAAATTTTTAAGTCAATTTAATTTAAATAATTTTTTAGTTTCTCTCATAAAAAAATATCATCCAATAGTTGAATAATTCTCAATTTAATATTGTTATAATTATTTATATTCTAGAGTATAAATAAATGTTGTGATAAAAACAAATGGTTCATGAGCTAATGGTTCCAAAGAAAATAATTTATCTAGAAGTCCATTTCTATAATTATAAGTGTGATGAATTTGTATAGCATTATATGCTCTTTCATTAATATCAAAATATATATTTAGGATTATTTTTAGAGAATATGAAATTGAAATTGGTTGTGTAAATACCTTATTTTATTGAAATCCACTACCGTGTTGATGTTTATACATTCATTCATGTCTGAGAAAATATTTGTAATGAATATGTTGTTTATGATGTAGAGTGTGTTTTTTTAGATAATTTAATGAATTTTGGTTCAATAAAAATTTAAATTAATTATTTATCATCAAAGGATAGTTTTTGTCTGTAAATTTCATGTCTTTAAATATAGTTCTTCTATTAATCTAATTATCTTTATTCTTATAATTATTGGATCATATAGTTATCATAACTTTAAACTGATGTGAAAAATCTGACTTAGTGTTTGAAGATATTATATATCTAATCATAAATTAATACATTATAATTAATTAATTCTATATGTTTACAAAAACAATATATTGTATGATAATAAAATATTGTTTTTTTCATATCATATCATGTCTTTTATCTTATAAATCAACTAAGGAATTCATGTGTTATGATAATTCCGAGAATGTTCATGACTACCAATTATTCATTTCATTATTGTACCATTATTTAAACCAAATTTAGATCAAATCATATGTCATTTTTATTTTATTTTATTTATTATTCATTGAATATGCTCATTACTCATGTGTGGTTAACTAATTTTAATAAAGGTACCAAAGGTAGGATGTATGGAATGAGGTATAGGAAGAAGAATGATCAACAAATGGTGGGTGAGGGGAATATATCTTAAAATAATATCCATGACTCATGTTTGTGTTTTTATTTTTTGAAACATTAAATTTTTTAAAAAAAATGATGTAATTTTTGTTGTATTATATGTAATTGAATGTTTATTAATGAATGGATGTTATTTTTTTCTTATATTGTAACAATTAATCATTTTTTGTACATATTAATTGTATATTAGTTTTTGGTGGGTCACGTAGTAAATTTTTATTTTTTTTAAATCCCACATATTTTGGCAGGTTTAAATACCCCTAATTATTTATAGGTGGGTTTAACCTCCTTAAATAGAATAATGGTACTTAAAAATTCCATATATATGGTAAATTTCAATATTTTATTGTTGTTTTTACCACAAATAAATTTTTATTCTATAGAGAAACCAATATTAAATTAAAAAACTACCTCTAATTTTTTTATTAATAAAAAATACCATAATTTAAACAAAAGTACCACTAAATACTTAGTTTAATAGCTAAAATAAAACTAGTTTTGAAAAATAACAAACCGTCATTACATATTTAATTAATTTTTATTTATCAGTAGTTTAAAATAATCGATAGGAAACCTATTAGAGGAGGTTAAAATGAATAGAAAATAGAAAAAAATAGATGGTGATGTTTTTTTCCTATAGTATTAGCTGATTAGAAGATATACCACTATGGGGAGTGGTATCATGGACTACTTAAGTTACCCTAAAGTGGTTTTGACATGTAATGTAAATTTTGAATAAATTATATTGAGACTTAATTTTTTTTGTGACCCTTTGGATGGAAACAACCATGAATAGAGGTATTGATTGGTGATGGGCCATTGGAATTGTATTGGAAGGGATATAGAAAAACCTTGTGTCCATAAAACACCTTTTAGTGGAATGTTTAATATGTTGTGGATGGGTCTAGTTATCCATGCTAACTTATTAGATTTGGTATACCCATGTTATTGGATCATAAGAGAGGGTATTCACTCTATTTTGAGCAATCATAGTAGCACTTTATTATCTTAAAGAGGGGGAATGATCACCCTTATTCATGGGGATCTAAAGGGAGAGAAATGTGATTGATATATGAGTATTGATGGTTAGAGAAAATCCATGTGAGTCTATCCTAGTTTTGAATGGGTTACACTTATAGGTAGATTGACATATCTTGGTCTATATGTGGGATCACTTCATGGTAAATGGTGAAGAGGGTATGATCATTTGGTTGAAACCCTCAAGTTTATTGGGTACTAGTCACATTCTAGAGTTGAAGTTGAGGTTGAGATGTACATTATCCTAATGCCATTCAGGGTAGTGTTCGACCTCATTGAGAGGTTTAGTGTTCAATGTTTCTACTCATGAGATATGGGTCTTCCTTATAATTATTGTATAACCTATAGGATTATAATGATTATGTGTGTTATTTAGTTCTGGGTGGAGTTAAGGATATTAATAACAAGGATGATAATGGTGTGTGATGTTGAGATGTATGTGTTTTCATCTAGTTGGGTGTTGGTTTGGATTTGTGGCTAGTAAGGAGATAGGTTACGGTCTATGTTTTCTATGTTTTATTGATGTGATCTAGGAATAAGACTTGTTTGAGATATCACCTTGAGTGAGATTTTGTAGGTATATGACCTCATAATGACAACACCCTGAGTGACATGGTGAATGGTTGAGATTTTTATGAGACCTAAACATAAGTGAGATGTTGCTACTGTGAGACATAAGGATGATACCTACCCATTAGTGAGAGAGAGGTTATATATATTCATGAAACAACCTAAGATACCATAGTCTCAGGCACCCAAGATAGTATGTGCAAGTCTTGAAGATAATTTTGGATCCTTATGGGTAGGAAACTAGTTTTTAGGAATTATGAACACTATTTGGGACCTTTTTCTTCAGGTAATCTACCCTAAAGTTCCTAACATAGAACCTTAAATGAGTTCAGAATAAATTAGGGAATCATGGACTAAATTATAACAATAAAAATAAATATATAAATCTCATGAAATAAAATAAATTAAAATAATAGCAAAACATGATCATAACATTCCAATTATGAACTAAAAATATAAAATTGATCCTAAATTTAAAATTATAGGATGGAATATTAAATGGAAAATATAATATCAATAAAAAATTCTAAAAAACTGACCATAAAAAAAAGATTTTTATTCCCATATCAATGTGGCATAAAGGTTCACCCCACCTTGTTATCTCTACCAACTTATATTTACCCATCATGAAATATACAACCACTAATGGGTGCCATTCCCTTTCCTATATCAATATAAAAATGTCTACATATACCCATGGTATTTTTCTATTTTTTGATCATAACAACCCAATAGGATCACAAATAGTGTTCTATGAATGGACATTATATAAAAATATATTCATTCTAGTTTGAAGGTACCAATATTAAAATAACTATTTGATCATTTTTAAAGAATGTAAGAAACATCTTCCAAATTATACTATAACATAAGAAGTTAAATAAAATCTATAAAACTAGAAATTTACCAGGCATGAAACATGGGATACACCTTAATGTATTTAGTGAAAATTTCTCCTAAAACCCTAAAAAATTTCATAATTAACCACCACATACAATCCACTATCAAAATTCTGGTCATGGAAAAAATATTTCTCCACTAATTAGGGTAACACACTCAATTAGTGTAATGCATCTTTATAAAATTATTTTCCTTGTGTCTCTATGAAAGAACTAGGGGTCTCACATGATATTTAACCAATTCAAACAACCATTATTCAAAGATATTTTATTAACCCATTTATAATATCTTTTAGTTCTCATATAAATTTAGTTTAGAAACCATTTCAAGTATCTATGATCAATGAAAGGATAAAAATATCCCATTATATGAAAATAGTCCATAAATAATAATTTTTTAATTTTAAATGTTTTATAAACTCTTAATTTAATTTTCAATCATATATGGTTCATCAAATAAATTAAGGTAAAAACGCACCTATATTAAATATTTAACATTATTGATAAAAAAGTTGAATTCACTAGTAATGGGAGGGAAAACCATTTAGAGGAAAGCAGACCCCGTAAATATTAAAATATCATTCAATAAAATTTTCTAAAATGAACCTTAGGATACTATAACCATAGTGGAAGAAAACAATTATAAAGGAATGGAGAAAGAACCCATGAAAAAGAATGTGAATCAATTTTAAGGATGTTTCCTTGAATAAAATTATAGAGATCATAAAAAAATCAACCTAAGAGTGATGGAAAGTGAGGTTTATCATTTGGAGGATACCTAGGATCAAAATTTATATAAAATAGAGGTTTAGGGGTGATAAATTGAGTATGGGTAAATTGGTCATTTCATATTTTAATGAATTGGAAAGGTTACATGATTTGGCCATATAGTTTTCTAAACTGTGTTCCAACCATGAACATGGAAATGTACCACCTAGGATAAAAGCACATCATTTATACACATTGTTAAGAAAATCATACACCAACTATGTACACACAATTTCAATTTATTATAGTCCAACTCATTTTTAGGTCACATGATTTTTACTTACCATGTAACACCCGAGACTTTTATGTTATATAAATCATCAAAGGAATCGTTTTCTACACACAACACTTGCTTGGCTTGCTTTACACGAAATCGCGACCTTCCTCGATAGCTTGTGTCGTACGCAATACCGAGTTTCACTAAACAATGATATGCTAATAAAATATTATTAAAACTAGCCATTATGAATAGTAATAACCACTTTTTGAAATTTTATTTTTCAAAATGGACTTCATTTTTGGATTTGGAATATCGAAATTATCCTAGGGTGAAATTTTGGTATTTTTCTGAAAACTTTCAATTTTTGATGAATAGTGAAACCACTAAGTGGTAGTTAAAAAAATGAATTTTTCATAAAACTTAATTTTACCGCTTCTGTGAGTGGAATTTCAAAAATCTGAGAGACACGGTTGATGTCAATAAGTATAATGTGGTTCAATGAGATGAAAATAATATTTGGTGAATAGTAACTTTTTACTTTTATTTACCACGGTTAAAAGTAAATAGGGTAATTAAGGGTAAAAATGACATTATTATTACCCTAACACATGTCCTAATTCTATTGGATAAGTTTAATTCGACCAAAAACAAACTTAGGAATAAAATATGACCATTTAGGTCCACTTGGATTAGATTAGGACATTTATTATTAATTTATTTAAAGAAGGGTTAAAATAGTTAAAATCAAAGTTTAATAAGTAAATAATTTTTAATATAAGGTTATATATAAGATAAATTCGACTATAAATATTAATTAGAAAGCTAAAAATATTAAATACATAAGGGTATTTTATTTGTAATTTTTAGACATTAAATAATTTAATTTATTTATGACACAAAGATGATGCAGTAATTATCTTATTAATGAAATATTGACATAATTGATGTTGTAAATACCAAAATAAATGTAATTTGAGACTTTTTATGAATTCCACTAATTTTATAGGTTAATATGACATGTTAGTATTAATTTAATTAAATTTTTTTGAACTAATAATTCTGTTATGATTTTCAAAAAAATCAATTACTAAATAGTGTCAAAATTGACATAAAATAGTTTTTAAAACAAATATTATATTATTAATTGTTATTTTATTCCTAAAAATCTAAGGTTCGGCCAAATGACTTAGATAAGGTTATATATATTAATAATAAACAACTTGTGGTTTGTTTGGATTGTTATAGTAAGTTTATTAACCTTATAGTGTAAGAACACAAGAAGACACGGTAAAAGTAAAATTATTTAACTTAATGTTAAATCTAAATGATAGGGTCAAAATAGGAAACTAAACTTGTCTAAATTCTATTGTATTAGAGTACTTTGACCCATCCCCACCTTATCTTCGAAATAAATCAATTTAGAGCTATTTAAAACCGAACTTGACATTATAATAAAATAATATTTTTTGTTATTCCAAAGGTGCCCCTCTCCTCCCTTATAAAAGGGCACCTCCTCCCTCTCTTCCTCACACCACTTTGAGCCTTAAATCTTGGCCAAACCCTTCCAATTTCTCCTCTCCACTTCCCTAGAGACATCCTAGAGGTCCTGGTCTTCTTCAAAGACCAATTTTAGTGCCCTAAAAGGAGGTCTCAAAGAAGCACTTCAAAGAAGAGGTAATGTCCGTTACCGATTCTTTCATCTTTATTTCTTCTTCCACGTATTCTTCTTTAGTTATTTAATTATGAAGTAATAACATAAGTATCACTCATATACTGATATGTTATTATAAGTATTAAACAACCCTATTTCACCATCTATCCATCCTACGGAAAATAAAATCACCGCGCGTGCGTACGTACGGAATACAGTCTCCACGTCGTGGTGTAATCTATTTTCCACCACCACCTTACTTGGATGGGTGTAATGGTGTAAATAATGACTATATATGATTATTTTAAAGTGATATTTATTTTGAAATAGTATACATACACTCCAATACAATTCCATGATCATGGGAACGATATCATCGCTCGTGCGTACGTACGGAATACCGTCTCCACGATGTGATGCGACTCGTTCTACATGATCTTCATTGCATAATGATTATATAAATGAATTGAATAAATGAATATGATATATATTACACTAATAACATTCTGGAAATGAGGTATCTATAACCTAAAGATAAGAATAAGAATTTATTCGACAAAACACGTATAAGAACAAAAAGTAATAAACACCCGAATAACAAGTTGTAATGAAATATTACTAATAAGAAGCTAAGAATATGACCATATGTGATATCATAACAATTAGTATGATTCTGTAATAAGTCAATAACAATATTTAAATCATTATATAGGAGGTTCGGACACGTACAAATCATATCGGACCTAAGGTAAGGGAAATATCACAATCTCATTTTTATCCGAGATTTTTTATACTTTGGAATTTAATGGGGTGTATTTTATCATCCACATCCATGTTTCCTCAATATGTAATATTATTTCCATCCACATACAATTGTTTAAATCCAATTGTACCCTTCGGTGAGTTTTTAGTAAAGGATATGAAAGGAATCTTTTGTTGTTTTTCGTACGAGGTACTTTTTGAATTTTTCGACAAAAGTACGAAGAATGTTTTTTTTAACTTATACGGCATGAATGGATTTTTAAAACATTATTTCAAAGAAGCTTACTTTATAAGTTTTCAAGTTTATTTTTAATCAACTTCTTTTAGTTTATAATTGTACGACATGTTAAGAAAGGAAAAGTGTTTTTGAAGCAGAAAGGATATTTTCCTCAAGAATGGAGTTCAAGTGTTTTATCAAAATTATTTTCCCTATTATTAAATTGATTTGATTATGTTGTGATGGAATTATATTTTTATGAATTATTTTATCTTATATGAATTGTTTTATGATGTCATGATGTTTAAGATTCCCATTTTTATTACATGGGTTATTCTATGATGTATGGTTTTCTAATTTTGTGGAACACATAAGAATGGTATCATTATGAGATGGGTGGGACCTATATCTCACTCCAATGCATTGGGTAAAGATTTTATATCTCATGAGATAGACATGGCTAGAACGACAGGTTAAACCGGTTCAGTGAAACAGGACTGAAATGAGGAGTGAACTTGGTTCAGAAGTGGACTTTGTCCACTAAGATAGTCTTGGCAATGAGTCTTGACTAACAAGAAATGATTCTCAATGATTATGTGTGTATGCCACAAAGTTTCATGTTTTAAGTTATGATTATTGGGATTACATTTCACTACTATGATTTATCCCATGTTATGAAATTATGATCTCTTTTGTAGGTTAAGATTTCCAAAAGTTATGTGCTTATGTATATGATGTTATTGATATTTCTTTTGTTTACTCTTACTGAGCATTTGAGCTCACCCTTTTGTATGTTTTATTTTCCCAAGTCAGGAAGAAGGTTATTAAGTAGAATATGCCAAAAAGGTACCTAGATATGATGAAATAAATGGGAGGAAAAGTAGATGCTTTATGAACCAGTTGTTTATGCTTTCCAGTTTCTAAAGACACTATACCTATACGGTCCTTTCATGGTTTTGTTATATATTGTAATAAGTATGATTCAAATTTTTAAGTAATAACAATGTATGTAAAGTATGGGTCGTTATAGTTGGTATCAGAGGAAAGGTATAGTCAACATTTGGAAACTAGGATGTGAAAGCCTTAGTAAGAACCCTAAGGATAATTCTAAGCATAGAACACAATCTTAGTGTTTTAGAAATGACCATGAATAACCTAGGATAAGACCTTAAGTGTGAAATTTTATTCTTGATTATGTGGTTTTCCTATTATAATTATTGTTGCTCACACTATTCTTCATGGTTTTAGTCAATGGCTGGAACCCGAAGGAGCTGTGTTAATGCGGAATGTGATGGGCAATGCAATGATTGTCCCCCGGAGCAACCAAACGTTATGGGAGACAGAATGCAAAATCTTATAGCCATGCTCACACAACTTTCTCAAGCTATGAATCATGCAGGACTTCCAAATGAGAAAAGGAGGGAGCAAAATTCTATTGAATCCTTCATGAGGCAGCGTCCACCTTCTTTCAGCGGGTCTACTGATCCATTAGTTGCTGAACAATGGATTAGTACTACTGAAAAGATATTTTCAGTTCTTCAATGTTCTGAACATGATAAAGTCATCCTAGCAGTGTATCGTTTGGAAGGAGATGCTGATCAATGGTGGAATCTTATTAAGAATACGAGGCAAAGGGATGAAATTGATTCCATGGAATGGGAAGAGTTCAAGAACTTATTTTTCAATAAGTACTTCCCTCGTATTCTCCGAACAAAGATGGAGAAAGAGTTTCTTGAACTGAAGCAAAAGGATGATGAATCTGTTGGTACTTATGAAGCAAATTTTACAAGACTTTCAAGGTACGCTTCTGGTATTATTATCCAACCTGAGAGTAAGATCGATTGATTCTTTAGTGGCTTAAAACCAAGTCTTAGAAGGGCATTATCCATAAGGGAATTCAATAGCTACGAGGAAATCGTTCGATGTGCTCTCAAAGTCGAGATGGAGATTGGAGTAACCCATCAGTCATATGGGTTTGATAAGAAGAGGAAAATGGAATTCAAAGGAAAATCTAAAGAGCACACTGAAAAGAAGATGAGCTTTCCCTTATGCTCAAAGTGTGGAAAGAAACATGGAGGGAGTTGTCTTAAAGGGACAAGTAAATGTTTCAAATGTGGAAAGGAAGGTCATCGGGCATTTGAATGCCGCAATGATGGGAAGAAGATGTATAATGATGAAAACAAAGGAAGGGATACACAGAATGACCCTACTACACTTCAATGTTTCAAGTGAAACGAGATGGGGCATTATGACAATCAATGCCCAAATCCAAGGGTTGATGATGATGGTCGATGTCAACAAACTCTTAAGGCTAAAGACAAAGGAAAGTCACATGCAATTTCTATCAGCGATGTGGAGTACGATAACGATGTGGTGAAAGGTACACTTACCATCCACTCTAAAGTAGAAAATGTTTTATTTGATTCTGGATCCACCCACTCCTTTATTTTTGAAGAATTTTCTAAGGATATCACCATATTACCTCAACAGTTAGATGTTGAGTTAGCTGTGACAACCCCTAATGGCACAACAGTCGCATCAAAAGTTTATAATTCTTCTCTGATTGAAGTTTGTGGGAAAGTGCTTCCTGCAAATCTTGTGATCCTTCCTATAGTGTAATTTGATGTGATTCTTGGCATGGATTGGCTTTCTCTGCATGGATCTCATATCAATTTCCAAATAAGGGAAGTCACATTTCATATTCCAGATCAATCTATGATCGTCTATCGATGCAAGGATTAACATAACCTTCCAGTGGAAATTTCTTCCATTTTATGGGTATTGATTCCACTAAATGAAGGTTATTTATCTCAAATGGTTGGTGAAAAACTCACGATTAAGAATATTCCCATTGTACGGGAGTTTGATGATGTCTTTCCGGAGGAATTACCGGGTCTTCCACCAAATCGTGAAGTTGAGTTTTCAATAGAACTCGTACCGGGTGCTTTGCATATTTCAAAGACACCTTATAGAATGGCCCCAATTGAGTTGCAGGAATTGAAGAAGAAACTCCAAGAGAATCTTGATAAGGGGTTCATACGCCCTAGTGTGTCACCTTGGGGAGCACCTGTTCTATTTGTTAAGAATAAATATGGATCAATGAGACTCTGCATTGATTATCGAGAACTTAACAAGATCACTATCAAGAACAAATATCCTCTCCTGTGCATTGATGACCTATTTGACCAACTATGCGGAGCTCAATACTTTTCCAAGATTGATCTTCGTTCAGGGTATCATCAATTAAGGGTCAAAAGGGAGGATATACCAAAGACGGCTTTTCGTACAAGGTATGGACACTATGAATTTATAGTGATGCCATTTGGTCTTACTAATTCCCCTGCTATCTTCATGGATCTAATGAATAGAGTCTTTAGAGACTATATTGATCAATTTGTGGTAGTCTTTATAGACGATATTCTTGTCTATTCAAAGAGCAAGTAAGAACATGAAGATCACTTGAGAATTATATTAAAGACCCTGAGAAAGGAGAAGCTTTATGCCAAATTTACCAAGTGTGAATTTTGGCTTCAAAAAGATTCATTTTTGGGTCACATAATCTCAAAAGAGGGGATATCTATGGATCCAACAAAAACAGAGGTTATCGAAAGATGGTCGAGACCAACAACAGTAACTGAGACCCGAAGTTTTCTTGGTTTGGCTGGATATTATCGACTTTTTATGAAAGATTTTTCACGATTATCTAATCCACTCACCAAGTTGACTCGGAAAGGAGTTAAGTTTGTTTGGACGGAGGAATGTGAAGAGAATTTCAAGGAGTTGAAAAGAAGGTTATTCAGTGCACCGGTGCTCACACTGCCTTGTAGTGGAGAAAGGTTTGTGATCTACAGTGATGCATCCTAGAAGGGTTTGGGGTGTGTTCTTATGAAAAATGATATGGTGACAGCTTATGCCTCACGATAGTTGAAAATACATGAGCAAAATTACCCAACTCATGATTTGGAGTTAGCTCTGGTAATCTTTGCATTAAAGATTTGGAGGCATTACCTTTATGGTGAGAGGTGTGATATTTATACTGATCATAAAAGTTTAAAGTATATTTTCACACAAAAGGATTTGAATATGCGCCAAAGAAGATGGTTGGAGCTGATTAAGGATTACGACTGCTCAATTCATTACCACCCTTGGAAAGCAAACAAGGTGGCAGATGCATTAAGTCGACAAGACCATGCTAGTTTATCCATGATGAGGATCACAAAAGATCCAATATTTTATGGATTTACAAAGGATGGATCTTGAAATTATAATGAAAGTGAAAAAATCGTATCTTTCTCAAATTAATGTTCAACCATCTATACATGTGAAGATTAAAGAGGCACAGAAAGAAGATGTCGAGTTACAAAAGAAGGTGAGAAATGTTCCTGAATTCAACCTTGATTGTGATGGGATAATAAAGTTCAGGAATTGGGTTTGTGTTCCTCCCATCCCAGAATTAAAGAAGGAGATACTGGATGAGGCTCATAGATCTTCATTATCTATTCATCCTGGAAGCACGAAGATGTATAGGGACCTGAAAGAGTACTTCTGGTGGGATGGAATGAAAAGAGATGTTGCTGAATATGTCTCTCGATGCTTGGTTTTTCAACAAGTTAAAGCTGAGAGACAGAAGTCTAAGGGGATGTTACAACCATTACCCATACCCGAATGGAAATGGGAAAACATCACTATAGACTTTGTCACAGGACTTCCTAAAACGTCCAAAGGCAATAATGTTATCTGGTTCATAGTGGATCGTCTTACAAAGTCTGCACACTTCATTGCTATTAGAGAGTATTTCTCTCTGGATCAGCTTGCCAGGATATATGTAAAGGAAGTGGTAAGATTGCATGGAGTACCACTTTCTATTATATCTGATTGGGATCCGAGATTTACCTCAAAGTTCTGGCAAAGTCTTCAGCATACTTTGAATACAGAGCTGAGTTTCAGCACTGCTTATCATCCTCAGACAGACGGTCAGTCTGAGAGAACAATTCAAACTCTAGAAGATATGTTGAGAGCTTGCTCTATGGATTTCAAAGGTGGTTGGGATCAACAACTACCTTTGGTGGAATTTTCTTATAATAATAGCTTTCACTCTAGTATTCAGATGGCTCCTTATGAAGCTCTCTATGGAAAGAAATGCAGGACTCCAACTTGCTGGGATGAAGTTGGGGAAAGAAAGCTATTAGGACCCGATCTCGTTGATGAAATGGCAGAAAAGGTCAGATCTATTCAACAACACATAAGAGCAGCTCAGAGTCGACAGAAAAGTTGTGCCGACAACCGAAGAAAAGACCTAGAGTTTGAAGTAGGTGATAAAGTGTTCTTACGAATATCTCCCTGGAAGAGGGTCATGAGATTTAGAAAGAAGGGGAAGTTGAGCCCTAGATATATCGGTCCTTTCGAAATACTGGATCGTGTTGGGAAAGTAGCTTACCGATTGGTTCTTCCACCGAATCTCTCTCAAGTTCACGATGTGTTCTATGTATCTCTCCTGAGAAAGTACATACCTGATCCTTCACATGTACTCAGCTCAGAAGTTGTACCGCTGGAGCAGGATCTTTCTTATGAAGAACAACCGATAGAGATTCTGGATCATAGTGAAAAAGTCCTACGAAACAAGACCACTCGATTGGTGAAAGTTTTATGGAGGAACCACCAATTAGAAGAAGCTACATGGGAGCTTGAGGATATGATGAGGGAGAGGTATCCTCATCTGTTTGTTACAAAGTGACGAATTTCGAGGGCGAAATTCATTTTAAGGGGGGTAGAATGTAACACCCGAGACTTTTAGGTTATATAAATCATCAAAGGAATCTTTTTCTACACACAACACTTGCTTGGCTTTCTTTACACGAAATCGCAACCTTCCTCGATAGCTTGCGTCGTACGCAATACAGAGTTTCACTAAACAATGATATGATAATAAAATATTATTAAAACTAGCCGTTATGAATAGTAATAACCACTTTTTGAAATTTTATTTTTCAAAATGGACTTCATTTTTGGATTTGGAATATCGAAATTATCCTAGGGTGAAATTTTGGTATTTTTCTGAAAACTTTCAATTTTTGATGAATAGTAAAACCACTAAGTGGTAGTTAAAAAACTGAATTTTTCATAAAACTTAATTTTACCACTTCTGTGAGTGGAATTTCAAAAATCCGAGAGACACGGTTGATGTCAGTAAGTAAAATGTGGTTCAATGAGATGAAAATAATTTTTGGTGAATAATAACTTTTTACTTTTATTTACCACGGTTAAAAGTAAATAGGGTAATTAAGGGTAAAAATGATATTATTATTACCCTAACACATGTCCTAATTATATTGGATAAGTGTAATTCGACCAAAAACAAACTTAGGAATAAAATATGACCATTTAGTCCCACTTGGATTAGATTAGGACATTTATTATTAATTTATTTAAAGAAGGGTTAAAATAGTTAAAATCAAAGTTTAATAAGTAAATAATTTTTAATATAAGGTTATATATAAGATAAATTAGACTATAAATACTCATTAGAAAGCTAAAAAGATTTCCTACATAATGGTATTTTATTTGTAATTTTTAGACATTAAACAATTTAATTTATTTATGACACAAAGATGATGTAGTAATTATCTTATTAATGAAATATTGACATAATTGATGTTCTAAATACCAAAATAAATGTAATTTGAGACTTTTTATGAATTAAACTAATTTTATAGGTTAATATGACATGTTATTATTAATTTAATTAACTTTTTTCGAACTAATAATTCTGTTATAATTTTCAAAAAAAAATCAATTACTAAATAGTGTCAAAATTGACAAAAAATAGTTTTTAAAACAAATATTATATTATTAATTGTTATTTTATTCCTAAAAATATAAGGTTTGGAAAAATGACTTATATAAGGTTATATATATTAATAATAAACAACTTAGGGTTCGTTTGGATTGTTATAGTAAGTTTATTAACCTTATAGTGTAAGAACACAAGAAGACACTGTAAAAGTAAAATTATTTAACTTAATGTTAAATCTAAATGATAAGGTCAAAATAGGAACCTAAACTTGTCTAAATTCTATTGTATGAGAGTATTTCGACCCATCCCCACCTTATCTTCGAAATAAATCAATTTTGGTCTATTTAAAACCGAACTTGACTTTATAATAAAATAATATTTTTAGTTATTCCAAAGGTGCCCCTCTCCTCCTTTATAAAAGGGCACCTCCTCCCTCTCTTCCTCGCACCACTTTGAGCCTTCAAGATCAGCCAACTCCTACCACTTTCTCCTCTCCACTTCCCTAGAGACATCCTAGAGGTCCTGGTCTTCTTCAAAGACCAATTTTAGTTCCCTAAAAGGAGGTCTCAAAGAAGCACTTCAAAGAAGAGGTAATGTCCGTTACCGATTCTTTCATATTTATTTCTTCTTCCACTTCTTCTTATTTAGTTGTTTCATTATGAAGTAATAACATCAGTATCAATCATATACTGATATGTTATTATAAGTATGAAACAACCCTATTTAACCATCTATCCATCCTATGGAAAATGAAATCACCGCGTGTGCGTACGTACGGAATACCGTCTCCACGCCATGGTGTAATCTATTTTCCACCACCACCTTAATTGGATGGGTGTAATGGTGTAAATAATGACTATATATGATTATTTTAAAGTGATATTGATTCTGAAATAGTATACATACACTCCAATACAATTCCAGGATCATGGGAACGATATCATCGCTCGTGCGTACGTACGGAATACCGTCTCCACGCTGTGATGCGACTCATTCTACATGATCTTCATTGCATAATTATTATATAAATGAATTTAATAAATTAATATTATATATATTAAACTAATAACATTCTGGAAATGAGTTATCTATAACCTAAAGAGAAGAATAAGAATTTATTCGACAAAAGACGCATAAGAACAAAAAGTAATAAACACCCAAATAACAAGTTGTAATGAAATATTACTAATAAGAAGCTAAGAATATGACCATATGTGATATCATAACAATGAGTATGATTCTGTAATAAGTCAATAACATTATTTAAATCATTATACAGGAGGTTCGAACACACACAAAGCATATCGGACCTAAGGTAAGGGAAATATCACAATCTCATTTTTATCTGAGATTGTTTATACTTTGGCATTTACTGGGGTGTATTTTATCATCCACATCCATGTTTCCTCAATATGTAATATTATTTACATCCACCTACAATTTTTTAAATCCAATTTTACCCTTCGGTGAGTTTTTAGTAAAGGATATGAAAGGAATCTTTTGTCGTTTTTCGTACGAGGTACTTTTTGACTTTTCTGACAAAAGTACGAAGAATGTTTTTTTTAACTTATATGGCATTAATGGATTTTTAAAACATTATTTCCAAGAAGCTTCCTTTACAAGTTTTCAAGTTTATTTTTAATCAACTTCTTTTATTTTATCATCGTACGACATGTTAAGAAAGGAAAAGTGTTTTTGAAGAAGAAAGGATATTTTCCTCAAGAATGGAGTTCAAGTGTTTTATCAAAATTATTTTCCCTATTATTACATTTATTTGATTATGTTGTGATGGAATTATATTTTTATGAATTTCTTTATCTTATATGAATTGTTTTATGATGTCACGATGTTTAAGATTCCCATTTTTATTACATGGGTTATGCTATGATGTATGGTTTTCTGATTTTGTGGCACACATAAGAATGGTATCATTATGAGATGGGTGGGACCTATATCTCCCTCCAATGAATTGGGTAAAGATTTTATATCTCATGAGATAGACATGGCTGGAATGGCAGGTTAAACCGGTTCAGTGAAATAGGACTGAAACAAGGAGTGAACTCGGTTCAGAAGTGGACTTTGTCCATTAAGATAGTCTTGGTAATGAGTCTTGACTAACAAGAAATGATTCTCAATGATTATGTGTGTATGCCACAAAGTTTCATGTTTTAAGTTATGATTATTGGGATTACATTTCACTACTATGATTTATCCCATGTTATGAAATTATGATCTCTTTTGCAGGTTAAGATTTCCAAAAGTTATGTGCTTATGTATATGATGTGATTGATATTTCTTTTGTTTACTCTTACTGAGCATTTGAGCTCACCCTTTTGTATGTTTTATTTTCCCAGGTTAGGAAGAAGGTTATTAAGTAGAATATGCCAAAAAGGGACTCTAGATATGATTAAATAAATGGGAGGCAAAGTAGATGCTTTATGAACCAGTTTTTTATGCTTTCCAGTTTCTAAAAACACTATACCTATACGGTCCTTTCATGGTTTTGTTATATGTTGTAATAAGTGTGCTTCAAATTTTGAAGTAATAACAATGTATGTAAAGTATGGGTCGTTATAAACCATGTTCTAAAAATGAAAAACACCCCACTGACCCAAATTTATATATTTTAGATTGAAAATATATAAAAAATGATATTTTAAAAAATAAAAAAAGGTAAATAATATATCTATAACTAAAAATTACATTAGTGGTTTGAAAATTCTCCCCATAATATAACTTACTACACCAAAACATCTGACCTAAGGGTTGATCAAAGAATAGATGAATCAATTTATCCATCATAAATTATTCCCACTAGTATATCTCTTGACATTTTTACTAATTTTTTTGTATGACTCAAAAAAATGTGATAACCTTTCATTATAGCATCTTAAACAAGGATTCAACAATCTATATTGGTTTATAGATCACTAAGGTATCTATATAAAATTATAATTCTTTCTAATTATTCACATAAGATGTTTCTGAATGATAGTTATTTAGTTGAGAGTTATGGAAACCATTATAAATCATTATCTAAGGGGTAAAGTCAAACCAAAATTAATTTTCATTTAGAAATATATAATGGAATCACATACTAAGGATAAATATTTCCCAAATTCCCCAAATGTTGGTGGCCTAATCATTGTGATAAACTTATGACAACTCATTCCCCCAATTTAAAATTTCAAAGGATATTTCCAAAGACTTTCATATGATTTATGGAGACTCTGAGAATTTATTAATTGCTTATAGATAGTTTAGATCTTTTCTATCATATATTGGAATATTCTTGATCCCAAATGGGACGTTTCACCCACCCCTGTCTAGTATAAAAGGAGAAATCTTAGATAAAAAACAATTTTATAAATGGGTATATTCATATATATGATTTGTAACTTTTATTATATGAAAATTTAACCTATCTATATTTTCATATCAAGAAAAACTAAAGTTTAAAATAGAATCTCAGAGTACATCCTTTAGAATATAAATATCCCTCTCCATATATCCTTCAATTTAGGGATGTTATGGTGTTCTTTTTATCACCTAGGATCACATAATATCTTGAAGGAATTTCCAAAATTGAGAAGTAAATCAAGGATCCCTTTAATTAATAATGGTGTATTTTATGCCATGTAGTGTCAAAATATAATTCACATATAACTTCTGGAAATCCCCCACATCCATTCTATCCTTGATTGATATAAAATTATAAAAATTTTATAAAAAATCTATGAGGAACCAAATAACATTTCTTCCATGAGGGGTATATATTAATCCAATAAGTAAATCCATGGGAACCTCAACCCATTTACAGGTCGGGACATGAAGGGACTTGGGTAATCCAAATGTCCTATAGTGCTAATAATTAACCTATTAGTAAAGTTATAATCGAGAGAAAAAATTTAAAATATCCTACATTTTACACAACCACCAATACTGATACTTTATTTCAAAATACATCTTCGTGGCACCATGATGGTCAATCCATCCTCTTCGATGTGTGATGTATATATTTATCCAAAAATACCAATACTTCATGTCATAATACATATCAGTATCAAAGGATCTTTTATAGTGTGGAGAACACAAATGATTGGTCTCTATCTTAGTAAGTCATTCCCTCTTTCATAATATTGTTTTTTCCTTACTCGTCTATGAGGGAGGCAATGATGTTTTAAGTCTAGAAACATTAAGGAAATAAATTGGGGTTAGATCTATTTGTTTTATGTCTACTTGTCAATAATTATTTGTAATTTATCAAGGATATAATCCATGTTGTCTAAATATATGGATCTACACTTATATATAATGGATAATTCCTACTTTATTGATATATTTGTGTTGGGTCATGAGACCTGGTCGACTTTCTTGATCGATCATAGATATATCAATGATAGAGAATATGCTTTCATATGTTGATGTGGATTTCATCTCCTAGAATAAACTCATCCTATAAAGGTAGGATATCCTTAATATATTTGGCCTTTGTATGGAATATTTTAGCATTAACATTTTATGTGTATCTTTATAGTGTAGATAACATGATTGATAGGTATGTTGAACATTTTTTGGGTGATCTATGAGGTATATTCTAGGTTATGGCATGTTGTTCCCTGCTATGTCATTTATTATGTAAATAATATTTCATATAATGTGGAATACATTTAATTTGATATTCTGGGTTTATTCCATGTTATGTTGAACCTTTCAAATGTTCCATTCATAGTATGTGGATTTTTTTTGATAATTTTCTAATTGTAATTTTAATCATACTTTTGGATTTATTCATATTCATTGGAACCATGTCTCAATGTTCAGGTTGTAAAATGGACCTGATGGACATATTTGGATCCCTATAGGGGGAATTTGGGAGACATGAATCTTTGGATGTGGCTCTAGGTAGATTACATAGCACAGATCATGGATTGTGATGATCCCATGAGAGTAGATTTACATACACATTTAGAAGAGGGTCTAGAGGCTGGTATGATGTACCATTGTGGAAATTTCTTTCATATGTGTAGAGTTCCATTGTTCAGGCACACATAGCATACATACCAACACATGTGAGTATGTAGTCATGTAACGTAAGTATAAATTTCCATTAATGGTGGGTTTTGAGATATTAATTAAAGGTTGAATGTGTATTGTAATTAAAGGAGAGAGGGATCAATTAACATGATCTAATTCATGCAGTTAGAAACATGTGATATTATTCTAAGATAGAATCAACAAAGCTACAACTATGGTTTGTGGATGTTTTCATGTATTTTAATCACTCATCATAGTATTGGTTTAATTATTTTATACAGATTTACTTTTAAATCATATAATAATCAAATATATAAATTTTAACTTATGTTAAAAAATCATTGGTGGCATCCTAACGGGTATATACTCACACCATGCATGGGAATCTAGGTGCACATATAGACCTCATGATCAAGGATTTTGAGAAGGGAAAAGGCCCTAGAAAAGGTTATTAATGAAATTAGTGTTGGGAGATGGATGTGATACTAGGAAGGAATCTGAGTGGTTGTCACAACACTTTTATTTATTGTTATTTCTTATTGTACTATTATACTTATTGACCTTATACTTTGGGGGTCTGTTCTATTTTTCATATATGTCTTGATCTAACTTATATTATACCATTTAATCATATTATCTTATGTTTTTTATCTTAATTATATTTATGTCATTATATCTAATGATTTTTGATGTTATAATGACTCCACTTTACATTATACCATTACCGCTAGTCAGTATCTTCTTTCATATGGGGAGGTGACACAAAACTTTTATAGGTTCTGGAAAGAAAATATTTCTATATGGGATATAGTAGTAGTAGTAGTAACCTAATTCGACTCTAAAGAGTAGTAGTATAATATAGTTTTTTGATGAAAAAGTAAATAAGTAGGTTTTGATTTCTAGAACTAGCTAACAATGAACAATAATTTTAGAATCCCAATTGAGAGGAAAGTGATCAGGTTTGGCCTGGCTTCTAGATTATGATGTTTTCATGATCTTAAAAAAATAAATCCCTTTCCTTGTTAATTGATAAATGAATGTTTCCACAATTCCATCACATATTCATCTTTTATTTATTGATTAGAGTGAGACTATCCTTGAAAACAATTTATTTAGGTATACCATCCCTACAATATGTGATAGATACAGTGAATAACCCTCAATTCCCTTATGAAATACCCAATTAGGTATTGTGTTTCCCATGTAAACAATGAATGACGCTACAATATCTTTACATTACATCAATCACTAAACACTTCACTACATTTCCTTAGATCATTCAATCAAGATTATCTAAGAAAAAATAGAGGGATATTATGAATCTTCAACCATGGCAACAAATAATACGAAGAAATTAACTTAAACATGAACATATTCAAGATTAAATATGCAATTAAATACTAAAACCAATTAATAGTGAAAAGGAAATTTTTATTTTATCAAAAAATTGGATACTGAAGCATCACATGAGGTTCTCCATCACTTCCCCAATTACTCAAGAGTTATACCCCTCCATTACATTTTAAACAATGTTTATAAGAGTAGATGAAATACTAAAAAAAGTATATAATAAAGGAAAAAATCATTCCTAGGTAGTGGGTTATGTCTTACATGACCCTACTCTCTGTGTCTCTCTCTCCTCCATATAGTAGTTCAAACCTATATTTTTAGGCAATGAAAGTCTCTAAATACTGTACCTTTGATCCAAAAATACTGGCACCCAACCTTACAAATTTCATAATATTGAGTTTTTAGTTAATAATGTATTTTATTATATACCTGAGGATCTTTACGGTTTAGATTATTATAGAATTTAGTCATAAATCATGCATAACAAAACCAAATTTTACAAAGTGGACACTTCTAATTAGTATCCATATTCCCACAATATAGAACTTTTTGAAGAAACACGTTTCTTTTTCATGAAAAATATTCATGAATTTAAACTAAACTTATTATTTTTTCATACCAATATTTAAAACCTATGAATTTTTTTAAAAAAAATTAGTATGAACACAAAAAGCACAATATAGGACATAAAAGTAAGAAGAAAGAAAATTGTTAGTTTTTTAATACTTATAAAAATTATCTTTTTTGAAAATAATATTTAGAATCAAAATAACCAGTTTGTGACATAATAAATATAATTTATATCCATAATATTTTCATAAATCATTTCAGAATAAATAATTAAAGCAAGATAAAACTCATAAAGTATTCATGGTAATTCCTAAAAAAACATTAATCTTATTTCACAATGATGTAGTTCCCACCCTTAAGAAGTAGAATATACATTTCTTTAAACATAATATCATTATATTACCATGTGAAAAAAATATCAATGTAATAACCCTTCAAAAGCATAGATAAATCATGTGGGTAACTTGGAACATTATTTTATATATCACTCGTATAAATGGGAATAACCAATATGGTTGACTTCCATACCCAAAGAATTGGAGGGCAATCACATACTGACATGTATTTAGTTTATAATGGAACCACCCATCCTTAGTTTATAATAGTACCACCTATTATTGTTTTATAATGTAACCACCTATAATCATAAAAATTCCCAAGAATCATAACATAATCATAAAAAAATATTCCAATTTCTAATATTATATTCATAAAAATATTCATTGCACCCATAAAAAATCATTTTTAGATATTGAAATACCCATTCTATTTTTTTTTTGAAAATAACCCTAATTTATGAAAAATAGTTTTTATTTGAAGAAAATATGGAAGATTATAAAGTAATTAAAATATGAAATAATAGTTACTATGTATGGATAAGTAGTTTTTCACCATTTACATTAAAATAGAACATTCCTTTTGTCTTCTTTAATTAATGTCAAACATTCTGTAAAATATTAGTTTTGAAAATATTTTAAATTAATGTAAAAAAAGAGATATAAAATTATTTTTATTTTTCATTTAAATCCATATAAACACCTACATAATATAACATTAAAAATTTGGTCATGGATGAAAATGAGTTGGAAGGGAAAATATAAAAGAGTAATTTTTTTAAAGAATTCCCCTTACCTTGAGTCCGACTTGTAACATATGTTATTTATAATATAGAACAAAAACCTATGTTAATTATTTAATTTATTAAAAAACTTTTTTCATGTTCATTATTCCTTTTATTTTATTTCATGACATTTTATGCACAATTACATAATCTATTAACTTTATGTATGACATTTTACTGATATTTGGCTCATATGTCCAAAATGACTTCAGTATATTAACTATATTCAAGATATAATTACTCCATATTCTCTAGAATAATAATCATGAAATAATAATAATTTTTAATTATAAATTATACCTTTAAATATATATCATCATAGATGGGTATGAAAAATTATTTCAGTTACAATCATGAAGATGGTAGGTTATAGCTAGGCATGAGTAAAGTTTCCATTTTTCAAATATCGTGATGGAAATAAGGTAATTATTAACATATTACTATATAAAGATCATTATATCATAAATTATACACTATTTATTTAAATTATATATATCATCTATGTGATGTGGTGATGAAAAACGAAACACATCCCTTAGTGGAGGTAGTTGTCTACATGTATACACGAACGACATTTTTATTTTTTGGGGAATGGAAAGGTATAAAATTAAATTATATGTTAAATTTTAATAATTATAAATATTTCATTAATGTCATATATATACATTAAATTAATAATTAAAACTATATGAAAGGGTAGATTATGTAAACCAAATTACATTAGTTCACGAGGTGGTAGTTTTCCGAACACACAAACGATGGTTTCGTTTCTCATTTGTTGGAAGAGTACTAGGATATAGATTATTAAATTAAAATAATAACTTATAAGTATATATAATTTATTTTTGATCTTAGTTATGGATGTTTAAAAAATAGTTAAAGGAGGTAAAAAATCAATAAAAGTTAAAATTCTTGGTTAAAACTATACCTCTTCCTTGGAAAACCTCATAAGTTTTATCCCAAAAGCTTTATTAGGATGGTTTAATGACCATAACAGCCTTTATGAATTGGTTTGGGATGTAATGAAGTTATTTGGTTAGTATTATCTAAACAAATTTGTTTGAAGTGTGAAGAAAATAGTAGGGGAGGTGCCCTTTTATATATGAGGGAGGGGCACTCTTGGAATTTCTTAAAGTATTAAATTATTATTAATTAACTATAAAATTAATATGAATCCATATTGATAAAATTAAAATATAATATATATATTATTCTAAATACTATCATAAGAAATTGTATATTTTTAGGTGATGTCTTCACCCTTATCATATTTTAACCTATGTTAACCCTTTTTGACAATTTCTGCAGTAATAAGGGTTCTACTCTTTAGGTCTAGTAAATATAAAAGGAAAATTGGTTCATGAATGGACCATAGTTTATATTTTTAAACATATACCAATCACTTAACTAATTATATGATTTTTAGGAACATTAAATCACATAAAAAAATTTATTTATTATAAAATAACATTAATGCCAGTTTTTGAACTATTCATTTAATTTGACTTTGAAAACAACATGATAGAAAATGAATTCAGATATATTCAATTAAAAATAATATTGAATTTTATATTTATAAAAAAACATGGAATAAAATAATGCATTTAATTTATATTGATTTCAATATTTTTAAAATCATTTATTTTATTTATATATTAATTCAATAATTATTATGTTCAGGTTTAATATACATTTAAGGTAATTATATAATTATTAAAAAAATTAAATCAATTAGGATCATAAAAATAATTAAATTATTCTAAAAAATAATTAATATTCATTTATATCTTACTTTGTTCACTATGAGAACACATAAATGATATTTAAAAGAAAGAGAGTGACATTTTGTGTTTTTATTTACTTAAAATATTATAATAATCACTTTTAGGGACACATGTACCATAAATAAAAACTTTTTAAGATTAATGTTATAAGTTTTAAATTCCCTACATCCAATAAGATTAGAGATGAAAAATTTTGGCCTTATCACATAGTTTTACCCAAAGTTAACATGATTTACCCTTTTATTATGGAGATAAATTATTTTTGTTTCTACTATTAGTTATGACCGAAAATTAAGTTGACCTTATTAACTGATATTAATTATGATGATTAAAAATATGGAAGGAATTTTTTGAAAATCAATTAATATAACTGGAAGGATTTAATTTAAAATTTGACCTAAAAACACGATAAAAAGTGGTTTTCTAAAGAAAAAATCATTTTTAAGTATAAAAGTATTTTTATACCAAAATAACATATAAAATTAATTATTATAAAATTATTTATATTATTTCAAACAAAATTATTATTATATTAAATTTTAAAAAAATCAAAATATTATAGGGCATTTTCAATGAAAAGAATGACAGTTTAAATAAAAATTGGTACTTTTCACTTTTTACTAAAAAATAAATATTTTCATAAAAATCCTAAAAATTCATCTTAGGGAAATTTCAAAATTCTAAATTAAAAAATTAAAATCATTTTTTCAAATCCAAATTATATAATTTGAAAATAAATATTTAATACATGAAAATTCATATTGGTAGGAAATAAATCATTTTCATTTTGATAGAAATTTACCTAATATTATAATAATGAAATAATAAAATAAGATCTTACTAATGAATATATTAAAATTAATTAACTAAAACTAAAATGGTTTTTATACAAAACTTCTCCATAAAACCATCAAACATTTCCCTCTTTAAACGTGGTTAATGTTTTTAAATTTTCAATCCTACTATGTTAGGAAATCACCAAATCCTCATGAATCCCAACAAAAATATTAAACCATCATTGAATAAGGTGTTACCTTATCTAAGAATTTAAATTGGAACATGAATGAATCACACATGAATTCTCCATGTTTTAATTAATCAAATTCATTATAGTTATTATTTATATGTCTACTTCCATGTCTGAAAATTACCTTGTGAAAAGATTGGACTTGCCTCACATGCATTGATTTGTTAAAATTACTCATATGAGATGGAGAATCAGGCATAGACCTTATAGAAACTGATCAAAATTTGGTTTTATCATTGTGACTTGCTTCATTATGGTAATAACCCATTGTAAATTTTCACGCATGGCCTACTCATATTCATATTAGTTTCCTCAAACAAATTTCATTCAAAATTACCATCAATCCCCATTATTGGTTGTGGATAGAGATTATATCATCCATTCCTCATCTAATTCCCCATTCATTAATCATAATCTAGAATTGATATAGGTTTCTTGAATGAATAATAGTAACCTATATATCTTCAAACCATCCCTGGTTTGTTTCTCTAACTCTAGTGAAATAGGGGGCTATAAAATAATTTAATTCCTTAGAGGAATGTATTAATAGAAATCCATAATTCTGGTGGAATCAGGAAACAAAATAAAGATAATGGTATTAGAGGCACTCTATTAGTTATAGAAATATGATTTAATGGAATGGTAGGAGGATTAGTAACAATCTCAATGGTGGTGGTATCAACTTGGTATATTCACTTGGACAGAAGTAAAAACATACTAGGGGCAGGAGGGAACAAGTGTGCTCGACAGCATTGGGAAGTATTAGTAGTAGTGGGTAGTGATATTATGATTATGGTAGCATAAAATATAAGTAATAATATGGTAGGACATGATATTAGAAAACAACAGTAGCAATGGGTAGTAGCATTGGTCTAGTGGTGTAAATCGGCAGTATAAGGACTTGTAAGAAGTAGGACTTAGTGATAAGAATATGGTAATTATAGTAGAATCAAGAGGTAGTTGAAGTTCCTAGTGGTAGGTGATGGTGGAAATCTATAGAAATTTTGACCATTTTTAGTTGTTCAATAGCTTTACCTGAGCTCATTAGTGGCAGGGATATAGGAATCAAGAAGTCTCTTGATGATTTTATGAGTTGCAAGTGGTGGAGTTGGCATTAGTGATGTGTTTGAGTGTGATGGCGTGTGGATAAGTAGGTTGACACAATTTTTGTAAGTGATTAAAATCTCTTACATTTGTTCACTTCCCACATCATTTTTCCACTTAGGTGTATATTCCTATAAATTGTTTGATATGGAATATCTAACATAGAATTTAATGTAAGTGGGGGATCGGTACCCATACACACACACACACACACACACTCGTAGACCTTTCATATCATAGGCCAATACTGACATACATGGACCCATCAGGACCTATCCCACCCTTTTTGCACATTATACCTTGGATATTACCTTGTCCCATATATTGGTCAGCTGTACTTTATGTGGTTGGTTGGCTAACCATAGGTTATATTAGTGACTTGTCGAGGGGGGCAGAGGGTTGGGTACGTGCTGGATAATTTTTTCCATAAATTTTTTTAAACACATAGAAAAATTCATCCAACATTTCTAAATAACACAGTACATTCAAATTAAACATTTTATTCCTTTTCATCTTGAATAATTATAAAAATGTAACTTACCTATTTTTTAATAAGAAAAAGTAATTATTTGGGAAAAAAATTAAAATCTATTATAATTAATTATCAAAATATCACATTATTTCATGAAAATTTAGAGCTTCAAATAACCCCAAACATGAAATTATTCTTGTCTTAAAGTATCAATTCTTAACAAATTTTTTTAAAGGGAACTAATACTACAAGTATTCAAATTTCAATGTGATAAAATGAACTGATTTTCAATGCTAAAATAAAATGTTCAATAATTTGATAAAATATTAATAAAAATTTAGACTTTAAAAAGTAAATAATTTACCTATGTATTTTACTCTTACCCATTGAAATTTTATGGGTCTTCTCATTCATTCTATTCAAGCATCTCAGTTTATTATTATTAAACATTCCATTTTTTCATAACATTGATTTTTTTATTCTATAATCACTCATGGTATAGAATCAAGAAGGGTTATTCTAGTAATGTGAGTTCATGATCTATTTCCATAAGAATAAAATGGACTTTAATTATCCACTTTTTATAGAAAAAAAATCACATGTAATCAACAGTAATTTGTAATTAAGGTTTTAATGAATCTGAGTATTGAAGTTGGTTGGTATTGATGTTTTAAAACATTAATTCTCAAAGTATAAGTTAACTTTAAATCAAAATGTGTGTTATGAATTTTAAATTGAAATAGAATAGGGTTTCCCCTTATTAAATTTAAAACACCCTCTTTCTAAAACTAAAAGCAATGGTCATGAAATAATGCATGATCAATGATTGATAAACACCTCTTGAATTTACACTACATTATTTTACATTTTCTATTTTTCAACTATGTTTTCATAATTTTTTTATTCTTTGAAAGTTATGTGTATGATGAATCTCAAATCCACTACCTACAACCTTATGATATAATCATCGGTCTAGAAATAGTTATTCTAAATTATCCCAAGTAAAAACCCTTATTATTGTTATTATTATTATTTTTTCAAGAGGTATAATAGTGAAACAAAGTGAATGATAATGGACCTTTTCAAATAACTAATATATCACCCACACTTATTTTAGACAATATTTCTCATACCTTACACCATGACTTCCCTTATCCCCATACATGAAGTTTAAAATATCATGAAAATTGATAGAGTAGGGTAGGAATGGGAAATATTGACTTTTTAATTTGGCTAATTTCTAGTAATTTCATTCATGGATCCTACATGATAAATAAGTATTAATAGAAAAATTGTTCTCAATGTTAAGGGTTATATAATAAATTCCTCAATAATATTAAACATGATACTATTAAATCATAGATATGACAAGTTCCACTGAAATTTATATCAAGTTGTATTCCCCAAGATCACTCAAGAAATATGCTTAATATAGGTTAGAAATTATTATGTCTAGAAATCCTCTCTGTAATGGAATAAAATATTTGGTGAAAATAGATCATTGAATAGATAAAAATAAAAAATCAATCTTTAGATATTTCAAAAATTAAAATAATAAAAACAAATTAGGTAAAATTAATTTATATGAGCTGATAGATTCCCTCAAATAATGATACATTTTCTTACATCTTATATTATTATCTAGCCATCCAATCCCCCATATTAATCATTAAACTTTATTACCTTAGAAATATGAAACATGGAATTATGGGATTTTTAAGAAATTCAAATCTCCGAGAAAATCCAAATAAAGAAAAAAAATACAAAGTATGGGCATGAAAATTTCCTTTGGATTTATAAAAAATATTTTCCAAGAAAATTTTTGTGAATAAGATCATATAATAAATTAGAAATTGAAATACCCATTCCAAATGAGGCTCTTTCTCTCTTTTACACCTCTTCATGAAACAACTATACTCCCCTATTCCTTCCTTTCTTGATGATTTT
Source organism: Viscum album (assembly GCA_963277665.1). Lineage (NCBI taxonomy): Eukaryota > Viridiplantae > Streptophyta > Magnoliopsida > Santalales > Viscaceae > Viscum > Viscum album. Next base: position 902,499,703 of record OY728166.1, on the reverse strand, counting down.
ACAAAAAAAACTCATTCAGGTTAAAGATAATTCCATTGAAGTTCAAATGGGAAATTGAAATTTTGAATATATCCTAAAATCTAAATTCATAATAAATAATTAAAACATATGTTTCCTCTCTAAAGATATATTGTTTACCATTTTTGGCTCAACATAACCTCATGAGCAGTGATCCATAGATAGGTTGGAGAAGTTTGAGCTTATCCATTGGTTCTAGGTATATATTTCCTTTTTACTTTTCACCATTTTCCTATTGATAGTAAAGGTGTTTCCTTTACCTTATTTCACAATCTACATATCATAAAAATGATTTAAATGAGTTATAATAAATGGTTTTTCCTACCTATAATAAATTTTATCTTTTATTAACTTCCATATGGAGTTGTAGATCAGTGCTCAGTCTCAAGTTAGAATATATTTGATTGTAACATATTTTCATGAGCCACTCAAGTTCTATATTTTTAATTTCGGGAATTTTTTTAATCTTTTCTTCTAATTTATTCTATCACTTTTAAATGAAGCTTTCTCATTTTTCTAATACTCTCTAAGACCAAATTCATCTTTTTGAAAACCCAATACAAGTGTCTCTCCAACAACACTAGTAAATGTCAAATTTTGACATAAATAACCTAGTATAGGATCATATATATGAGTTTATTATAAGTGATCTAGTATTCCCATAATGTTCCTTGAAGCCTTTGGCTCTAATCCTTCCAATTAGGCTTAACTTGTTTCTAAAAAATACTTTGAATCTCTTGGTTGTACACTTTGTCTTGGCCATTTTTTGGGGTTGGTAAGGTGTAGATGCCTTTTTTTATACCCCATAAATTTTATGCATCAAAACCATTATTTAATTATAATAGTGGGTCCCTTTATCTCTTATGATAACACTTGGTACTCTAAACCTAAAAAATATGTTAGACTAGGAAAAATCACAAACAACATTTAAATCACTAGTTTTGGTGGCCCTAGTTTCCTCCCATTATGACATATAATCAAAAAAAGAATAATGGAATTTCCAAATGACCTAGTAAAGGGTACCCAAAATTAAATTCCCCATACTTCCAATATTTTACAAAAGATAATGTATTTTGAGGCATATCCTGTATTTTTGAAATGTTTTCATAAAAATAAATTTTTTCACAATTCATAAAAAATTCCGGAGAAAATTTAAACAAAGTTTTCCAGTAATTAATACATTATAAGAAATTTATAAAAATTCATTGATTAAATAGTGGCCTCATAATATAGTGTGTGATATAATTCAGAAAATGATTCAATTTAACTTGAGGAAAAACAACTTATTCTTACATAATCAGTGATAATTTTCTAAAGGATTGGATCCACCTAAATAAAAAATAGAAATTACAATATTAGTTTTTGTTATTATGGGAGTAAAGATGAGATGGTACCTAAGAAGTCACAAAATAATTAACTATGTATGCATATATTGATATATCACCCTCTATAATATAATTTTTTCTCCTTATATGTGATCATTTAACATATAATGCAATTTAATTTCTACTTTATCAATTTTGGGGTGTTTTCTATCATTATCCACCACCTTATTTTCGACTCCCTTCTTATCTTTGATATATAATCTTAACTAGTTTAATAATATCATCCATAGAACAAAGATTTTTTTGACATATAATCTATTTATCAATTACTTAAGGGATGTATGATCTGAAAATAAACCTACTTTAGTTCAAAGGAAATAAGATATGAATTTTTATAATGAAAAAAAATGAAAGGAAATTCTTCTTTATTGTTTTGTAGTTTATATGAGTAGTGTACAATGTCCTTGAAGTATAATCTGTCACTTGTGGTATTCCTTAATTACTTGAGAGAGGGACCCTCTCACATCTTTGTTCAATGCATCAAAAAGTATCTCAAAGGGGTATCCCAAATTTGGTGCTTGAATTATTGGTGGGGTAAAATCCTTTTCTTAAACTCATAAAATGACTTCCTACAAACATCATTAAAATTAAATTCAATTTCTATTAAAATTAACCTAGAAATAAGAAGAGTAATATTACTAAAATCTTTATAAATCTTATATATAATTGAGAAGCACACAGAAATGTTATTATATACTTTTTAAAATATGGATAATGAAAATAATTTATCACATCAACCTTGGATTTATCTACCTAGATGAATTTTTGTGAAATTATGTGTTATAAGACTATCCTATTCTCAAACACGAAGTGAAACATTTCAAAATTTAAAATAATATTCTTTTTAATGATTTTTTTGATTTTTTTCCAGATTTCCCCAGAAATTATTAAGGTAATTACCAAAAATAGTAATTTCATTGAGAAATACCTAAAATAAATTCTCAATATAATATTAAATATACTAATCATGAAACATTTTAATATACCTGGGGAATTATAAAATGTTCTATAAGGACATGTGAAGGTTTTCTTCCTTTGGTTATAATGAAAAATGGATAACTGAAAATATCTTGAGAATCCACCCATGAAATAATAACATGTTCTTCCTCCTATCTTATCTATCATTTGGTTAATCAATAGAATGGAAAGGAAATATTTTATAGTGACTTGTTTTATCTTGAAAAAAATCAATACACACTCTTCAAATATATTGAAATCTCATGGGAATAATGTCATTATTCCAATTTTCCAAAATGGTCAAACTAGTTTTCTTGAGAAAAATATAGAAGGGATGGCCCGTTGTGAATTAGAAATTAGATATATATGACATCATATACTTGAAATATATCTATATCCTTATTTATGAACTTCATTATATTGAGGTGTATCATCCTTTAGGGATGTATAACAACCATATAATCCCTATCTAATAAGATTTGGTGTGATTAGATCTTGGGGTTAATTCCAGTGATGTACTATAAGCTCAACCATTTAGATTTTATGTTTCTTTTAATAAGTTCAATCAAATTTTGTTCTAGGGTTTTTAATAGGTTATTATCAATTATAAATGGGTATTTTTTCCCTTCTTTGAGGTATACCTATTTAATATCACATAAGAGATGTTGAAATTCCATATTATTATGTTGTTCAAGAGATGAGTTTGAATTTATGTTCCCCACATCTAAATCTTGAATCTATTATGTAAATGAAATCATATAAGTTTCTTATCATCTAATAAAATTTCAATTAAATTAGATGTTATATTTTCTTTCGACTTAAAATATTAATCTGCTTGTTTTTGGGTACTCATATTTTTCATTATATTTTCAATGGAAAAGTTCTCTCATAAAGATTTGAATCCATATATAATACCACAATATTCAATAGGTTCGATACCTTATTTATGGGAATGTGAAAAAAATGATTTCATGGAGGTTTTCTCATTGATTCAAGAATGTTAAAGTGAGAAATTATTTCTCCATGTTTCATTGTATAGGTTTCTTCATGATAATTGATTATTTTATTGGAAATCATTAGGAACGGTCTTCCAAAAAATATTAGTGAAGGGATTGGTGCTTTTTCATCATCCATGGTAAGAAAAAAGAATTATGATAGAAATATTAATTCTTTAACTCCAAATAGAACCTCTTTTAAAACTATTTCCAGAAAATATTATATTTTTTTCTAAATTTGGACCACAAATAATATGGGATTCAATTATTCTATTTGAAAATATGAATACATAGAGATAAAATAACATTAATGGATTCACCAATATCACATAAATCATTTAACATAATTAATGAATTGATAGTTCATGAAATAGAGAAAGTCCCTGGATCATGAAACTTTTTAGGAAATGGTGGTGTGATAAAAAATGAGACACTACTCCCTAGGATGGTTCTCTCATTACCATCACATCTCTTAATTTTTTTTGTAAATATTCTTGATAAATATGGAAATATTAGGATTTTTTTGGTTGTAATCCAAGAGATGGATGTTGATTTCAACATTTTCATAGGATTATATAATATCTCTTTAAAGTTTATATTATTCCATATTCTTTTAATAAGTAAAAATATAAGGTAATGTTGGTGTAATGTTCTTATTTTACCTTTTTTCCCATTAATATGTTGTTTTGGGTATTTCCATCCAAAAAAATATCCTCTAATTATTTATTCTTTTCTTCCTCTCTTGGTTGGTTTGGATGATCTTTAAGAATATGTTCTTGATTCCCAGCCTTTTTTCTATGTTTATATTGAATATACTTAGGTTAAAGTGGATGAATCACTATGAAACTACTTGTTTTAATCATTATTTAACTATCATATGGATTCAAGACTATTTTATCAATATGTTTTCCTAGGTTCTTTGGATAACATTTCCATGATACTAATAAAATTACTTGAAAATTACTTCATTAGTTTATTCATCTCTTCAATCCTTTATCCTTGTTTACATCACTCATTAATTTTGTATCAATTTGATGGTTCCTCAAAAGAATGATTATTTAGGTTAGGGGTATGTTTTCTACTAGTATGGATAATTTCAAGCTTGTTGTAAAGGGTTGGGTTATAAAACTACATTTTGTATATTGGATGAGTGGAATAAAATTATATAGATAGATTTTGTCCTATAAATATTTTTTCTTCTTTTGGATTCTATCTCCATGGAATATTTAGCAGGACTTTACTTGGATAGAACACTACCACAAAACTCTCTATACATTTTACTTCAGCACACTGATGAGTAGAGTGGCTAGTTCATGAACATAATCCATATACTTGAGGTGTAACTTGTTTCTCACTTACTTTATTCACAACCATTTTTCTCACTAAAAATTTTAGTTTTTCAATTTTGGTTTCAAGTAAAGATGATGAGTTATAATTTCTTACCACATGAAAACCTCACATACCCATACCTATTATTCCACATTTTTTGGATTATTTTAATCTTCTCAATCTGGATCCCAAATTCTGTTTCTGATTTTTCAATAAACTAACCTTAAGAGGTTTTATTCAAGTAGTTTCTATAGTTTTAAAATAGTTAATTGTATAAGAGTACAAAAAAGGTATGTTCTTTAATAGCATAATCAGTAAGGATTTCAAAAATATTCTTAAATAATTCACAATACTCTTATTTAATTTCTCCTGATGATTTTTAGATAACATATATCTCCTTCCTTACCACTATTCTCTAGGAAGTTGGGAAGAATCTTTCCAAGAAATAAATTTTTAGGTCTTCCCAATCATAAACTTTTTTTGGGTTTTAGGCTATACAACCACTCCTTGGGAGCTCTTTTAAGTGAAAAGGGGATTGTACAACACTTTACATTATTATCATCTATTCCTCTTGGATTAAAACATGGGAAAAAATCTAAATTTTTGAATATGATGGATTAGATTATCACCTACAAGACCATGAAAGTTATGTAGAAATTGAATCATATTAACATGTAATTCAAGGATATTTTTTAAATAAGGAATTGATAATTGATTTTTTATTAGAAAATTGGGGGGTACAAAGGTCCCTTAAAGTCCAGTTGGGTTCATCACCATATTTTTGGTCTTTTAGTGAATACTTTAATTATCACTCAAGTTAACTAGATTAATTTATTCAGCATCATTTTCAAAATTATGATACCTAAGTATATTTAATATGGTTATTTCTATTATAGGATCAAAATGGAATAATTATTCATTTGATTTAATAGTCATGAACATTTTATGTTAGATTATAACTCACTCAATAGAAATGGTGCCAAGTTTTAATTCACACCTATCATGGGGTGTGCTAAAAGATAAATTATTTCCTTGAGGGATGTAGTGGTATAGGAAACCTAAGTCATTTATAAGGATCATTTCTCAAATCTAGTGATCACGATTGAAAAATAAAGTAATTAGGTTTTGATTTATAAAACTATATAATAATGAAAAAAACATAACAATCCAAATTTAGAGATAAGTAGCTAGGTTAGGTCTAACTTCCCAATTATGATTCTATAATGTTCATTAAAAAATAAAAACATTTTCCCTGTTTATTGAAAAATGAAAAGATAAAAAATCACTTCTCAAATTAACCATTTATTGATTGACTATGGTGAGAATATCCTAAAATATTATTTAATTTTCTCTATTATCCTTCCAATATTTGAAAGATATAGTGAATAAACCTCAATTTCCTTCAGAAATCCCAAATTATGTATTATGATTCCCTAGTAAATAAATAATTACCACTGTAACTTCCTCACTTATCAAAAATCCCTAAACAGTACACTAATTGTCCATAGATCACTCACTCCTAATTATCTAAGATAAAATGTAGGGAGATGATAAATATTAGACCAATTCAACACATAATATGAAAAAATTAACTAAAACATAATCATATTCAATATTAAATCTATAATTAAATATTGAAACCAATTAAAATTTAAAATTAAATAATTATTTTATTAACTACTAAAAGACTCATGAATAAAAATATGTTCACAATACCTTCCCCAATAACTCAATATTTACACCCCTTCATTATAGTTGAAATAATGTTTGGAGGATTATATTCTATATTAAAAAATTAAATAAGAGAAAAACAACAGTAATCCATGGAAGAATTCCAACTATTCAATGATCCTCCTCTATGTGTGTGTCTCTCCTTCAAACATAATCTTGACCCAGTATTTATAGGAAATAAATTCTAAAAATTCCAAAAATTATATCTCAAAACATCTTCTTAAGAGCCTAATTTTTTTTATCTTTGAACTCCTTCAATATTTTTATATTTACATTAATTTTTTTAGATCCTCAAATCCACATGACTCAAAACAAAAATAATCATCCTTCATGTAATCATGTGTTATCATCTCCAAGAATTTTAATTGGCGCATGTATGTAGTGTACGTGACTCCTCCATGTGTATCTTAAGCAGAGTTGTGGAAATTATTTCTCATACATCTACTTCAACATTTGAAAACTACATTATGCAATGTTTGTGCTTTCCTTACATGAATAGATTTATTATAACTCTTAATGTGATGTGGACCTTCATCCATGGCCTCATGGAGACCAACCATGACATGTTTTAATCATTTTGACATTATTCTATATGGTAATTACCCATTATAGTTTTTTATGCATGTCCTACACATTTTTTTATCAAGTTCCACATGTTAATTCCCTTCCCAAATACCATTTCAATCTATTATTGGTTAAAGCTCAAGATTTCATACTCTATTTATCATTTATATCATCATTCGTTCATTATAAATCCACCTTATTTTGGGTTCCTTTAATGATTCTTGATAACCTCACTATTTTTAAACAGGCATTGTTTGAGTTCTTCAACTTTAGTACAATAGGAAGCTAAAAATAATCTAATGGAAGAGAGGGAGGATCATAAAAATTGTGGCATGGTAAAAATGATAACAATAAGTGGGAAAATCATATAGTCATGTAGTGTTAGAAAGTCAGGACCCTAGTGGAATCAGAAAACATTGTCAAGACAATGTTAGTAGAGGCACTCCACTAGTAGTAGAGTGATGGTGCAAGGAAATGGTAGGTGGGTGAGGAAGCATCTCATTGGCATATGTATCAATTTTCTGGAATCACTAAGATGGAATAAATGAAATTCTTATGGTAGGAGGGAATTTTTTTCACTCAGTAGTAGTAATTATCAGTAGTGGGAAGCGAAAATAGTATCATGAATCGATAATAAACCAACATTAGCACTCAAATGAATTAGGTCAGTAGTAGAATTTGATGATATTAGAAAATTTTAGCAATTATTGGTGTCACTAGTTTTGTGGTGTAAATTTGAATTAACAAGAGTTTGTGGCAGAAGGACTCTACATTTAGAGGGATTTGGTGGTGGTAGAAATTGGCCATGGTGAAAGGACCTAGAGGTAGTAGTGTCAACAGTTGGAAGTAATGGTAGAACTTCCTAAATATCTTGACATTTTTAGTGGTTATTTCGCTTTAATAAAGTTTAGAGATAATGGTGACAAAGGAATACAATGATCTAGTAATGATATTGTGAGCTGTGAGTGGTAGATATGGAACTAGGGATGTGTTCTTGCACGAAGGTGTGTAGCTGAATATGGATGACATTATTCAGGTATGTGATGGGCAATTCCCACATTATTTCATGTCCCACATTAGTTGTACACTTGGGAGGCCTCTCCTAAAAATTGTTTTATGTGGAAGATCTTACTAAAAATTATAGTTCATTGGGGGATCAAAGCCCACATACAATCACACACATTTCATATCACGAGTCTGTGCCAACATGAACTGGACTAAGGGGCCTTATCACACCCTTTACATGAAATGTGTGTGGGATCTTCCACTTCTGTTGCACCCTGGTTGAATCTCCTCTCTAGGATTTTTTTAAATATTCCTAGTGTATTCAAGGTGAATTTATTTGGGGGTTAAGGGCTACCTAGGTGTTGGCCAATTTTTTACCTAAAAATATTTAAATAGTTGACAATATTTAACAAAAAATCCCTAAGAAAAAATATCATTAAATTATAAAAAATATTTCATTTCATATATATTATGTATTATAATGCAATATAACCATATTCTAATGAAAATAATTAAATATTATTTAAAATAAATGAAAAATAATTGGAATTTAGTTTCAAAAGATCTAAATTTTTTCATTAAAAATAAGGGCATAATGAGGTGAAAATGAGGTTATGTGGAACTTTGGATATCACCTAGTAATTTGGGTAAGGGTGCTATAAAATTTTATTAGAGTCATGAGGCCTCCTTTAATTTTTTTTATGGTTATGTTAGAAAAAAGATAAGTTGTGTGGAACTTAGGTAGGTTATTTTCCATGTTCATGGCCTGATCATGTGTAATGGATCTCTAAGTTAGCAATGAATGGATTTTTGTTACAGTTTTATGGGATTTGGGTGTATACTTACATCATGAATAGGCACATAGGATCATTTCATATATATACATTTTTTCTCATACTGTTTTTCTTGGATAAAATTAATTTATTTTTTCTATGTATTCTATGATATATATATACTCTCTGATATTTTGGAATATATGTGTTGTAATTAGTTATTTTAACATCAGAATATTGTTATTTTATTTATATATTAGGCCATGGATAACATATTGGTACATATTAATTCACTGTATCCTTGGGTAGAACTTAGATTTTTATACTTTGTGTGTTGTATCTCTTAAGATAGGTATTTCCATAAGAATCACATATGTCTTCATTGTAGTTTCTTAAGTTATTCTCATACAAAAGTTGTTCTAGGAATTATAAATGTTCATTTGAATTTTTTGAAAAATTATTCCATAGAGACACCAAAATTATCTTGAGGTGGATGATTCACCCATTTGACTATATGTTGTGAAAGAGAATACAGCTGAGAATGATCTGGCACAAGATCCAATGGTGTTGGTGGTAAACCCAAATTAGCTTAGAACCATATTTTTTTCTTAGGGGGAAGGGGTGCATAAGATGATTGTCAATTATTCCTGAGACTTCCATATATATCATTAGAAAACATATCCAATAACTAGGGTTCATTGGGATGCTAAAGACTAGGTTAAAATCATTGGTTGAATCTTTGACCGAGGAGAGAGTCATGAGGATAATAAAGTGAAACTAGAATCCTTTATACTTCAAGATTCTGCTAGAAGGGTGTTGGGTTTATGGTTTAGGTAGGAAGGCATGATGGTATTACTTGGTAGGCCTTCAAGGAGATATTATTTAGGGAGTTATTTCCTAATATGCTAAAGTTGTACTGAGCACACGAGTTAGGTAGCTTCATCATGGGATAATATTTGTTTCTATTTACTTTTAAAAATTTACGGAATCAAAAAATTTTCCAAATTTTTGGTTAGAAATGAGGCTAATAAGTCTAGTAAGTTCAGGGTTTTTCTTCATCCATAAATTAGATATCAGGTTAGGGGATATGATCTGATTAATTATGTGGGAGTTCTTCCCATATCCTTCAATTTTTATAAAGGAATAGTGGAGGATGATCTTTTAGGTTTTCTCACATATTCTAGTTATAATAAGACAAAGGATAATGAATAATTATATGGTGGAACACAGATGGATAAAATTATTTCTTCTTCTACTATGTATGTGGGAGTTACCTCATTCAGTTACTATAACTATTGAAAATGGGGATATTTTGTATATAGTTCATGAAGCCACCTATGAAACATCAACAATGTAGAAAGATGGGTCGTGTTCATTGATTTTGTTTGAAAGTGTCACACTCATATTTTAGGATAATATGTTTGGGTGTGATTAAGGTTCCTTATTAGTGTACCCAATAATCCTATATTTTGGTGAATCAAGTGTTTCATGCACCATAGAGGTGAGGTCGTTCTCTAGAGACATGCATGTTTATTTGTGGTGGATGAGTTTTTAAGCCAATGTAGGGGGCCTTCAACAATTAGAGGTATCATTCTTTACCTCCACACTATATATAGAATTATTTGATATAGTATCTTCAAATTCTTTTATATTTTCTCATGTCATTGTTATATTCTATTTACTGATTAAGTTATCTTATGAGTTACTCTATCTTGACATGCCCATGGTAAAGAAAGTATATTATTTCTAGTGATGTTTTGAGTGTCATGTAGTTGTTTTTATCTATGGAAATATATGGAATTTCATTATATTATAGATGAATAGTTTGAATGAGACATTCATAATGGAATGGTTGACCAATTATTAAGCTCATATAAATTAATACCAGAGTTGTGTATCACTCAATACTCTTAGAAAAGAGAGGTTCATGCTTACAGGTGAGTGGTATGTTAGATAAGATAGTATGGGACCAAAACTGAGATATATTAGAGCTTTCATGGTGGAAGTAGAAAGCCTATCTCTTACTATATATTCAACAGTATCCCCCTCTATATTCCCTCCTATGGAGGATCATTCTAAGGATGCCTTCCCAAAATAAATCTTAGTATATCCTCTAAATAGGGGAATTGTGTTTTAGATTTATCTTGTTAATAGGTACAATCAGAATCATGTTCTCTTTACTATATTCCAAAAACATAGTTGAGATTGTTGAAGGTGAAGTTCAAGAATTTGGAGAAAAAGGGGATTATTTGACCAAGAACATATCTTTGGTGTGCTCCAGTGTTATTTTCAAAAAAGAAAGGCAGTGTCCTATGTCTCTAAGTGAACTAAAAGAATATTAATTATTTAATGGTTAATAAAATGTGTCTGTTTCGAAGGATTAATGATTTATTTTTTCAATTACAAGGATTTTAGTGGTTTCCTAATATTGATCTTCCTTTATTCAACCATCAACTATAGTTGAGAGAAGTGAATATTCCAAAGATAGTGTTTATGAGTAGATATGTATTGTATGAGTATCTTGTCATGCCTTTTGCTTTGAAAAATGTTCTAGTGGTTTTTATAACTCTCATTAATAGGATTTTCCATCCATATATTGGCTTCTTCATCATTTTATTTTTAGATAGTATCCTTATATACTCTAAGACATCATATATGCAAGTTAAGAACATTAATATTGTATTGATAAAACATTGATTACATTGAAATTATTAAAAAAAATTCAAAGTGACACTTCTAGACACATGAGGTGTGGTTCGTTTGACATGTGGTTTATGTGGTAGGGATTATAGTGGACCTTGAGAATGTAGTGCATGTGATGTATTAAGAATAAACCCTAAATGTGTTTGAGATCAAGAGTTTTCTTGGGATATTAGTGCATTGTCGATGCTTCATCCATGACTTGTCTAATTTATTAGCACTTATGACAATGTTGACCAAAAAGAGAGTTAGGTTTGAGCAGCATGATTAGTGTAAATATTCATTCTTATAGTTGATTAGGAGATCCACAATATCCCTTATATTGATACTTCAAGATCCCAATATTGGATATATAGTTTACTTTGATTTCTTGGGTTTTGGGTTGGGAGATGTATTAATGTATATAGATATATTAGTCACCTATTGGCCACTTCATTTATGACCCCATTAGAGAAACTACATGAAACATGAGTTAGAGTTATAAGATATGTTCAAAGTATTGAAGTTTTGGTTGACATTATCTCTTCATTGAGAGGATTTTAATCTACATGGACCAAAAGATCTTGTGATACATATTATATTAGTGGTATATCAATCTGAGCTAGACTCATTGAGAAGAGTATATAAGGACATACAAATTTGAGATAACATATTATCTATAGAAAGATAATTTCACTGTAGATGCTCTTAGCAGGAAAAGGCTAGAGTCGCATGATCTTGGAGAGCATCCTTTACAAGTGGAATTCCATTTGATTATTTTGATGGTTAAGTTGATAGGTGATGAATAATAGGATCAATGAGTTATGAAATTCATGCCTTTAGTTATCACATCTTTTTTATTGTATCAGGTAAAGGTCATACAATAGTTGTATTTAGAGTGTTTAGTGACAAAGGAGCACTTGGAAGGGGATGACTTAGTACTAGGGAGGACATAAGATGATGAATAAATTATTTACATACTTGGGAGTGTAGTTTTACTATATTAATTTAGGGTATATATAATTAAGGACACCCATTCAATGAAATGGTATTGTATCTAGGGTGTATAATGATGTACTAGGTCATCTGATTTTAGTTTTGGTGGCTAGACATAAAGAGATACATCGCTATTTTTATTTCCCAATGCCTTGCCTACTAGTGGGAAAAGGACATGAATCAGGTTTTGGGTGGTTTTCATCAACCAAATTTGCTTCCTATATAGAAATGTGATGATGTGACATTGGAATTCATGATGGGGTTACCTAGGACTATGAGGAGTCATGCTTCCATTTGTGTGGTTTTTAATCAAATAAGGAAAGTAGCTTATATCATGTTGATTTGAGAGTCCCTTTCTATTGATGAGTTTGGGAAGCTGTATATATGGGATATTTTATTCCTATATTGAGAAGCTTTGTAAATTATATCAAAAATAGATGCACATTTAACATTGTAGTTTGGATAGGACTTGAAACTAAGTACAACATATCACCTATAAACTGATTTAGATTTATAAAGTAAATCCAGGTTTTAGAGGATATGTTACAGGACTTCATTCTGGACTTCGGTTGACATTATGATGACAAAATAGACCTGGTCTAGTCTATTTAAAATAATATCTTCCAAACAAAAAATTATATGGAACCATTTTAAGTGATTTTTGGTTGACCATGTCACCCACTACTGTATTGGGATGAGGTGAATGAGTTAGAAGTTATGGGGCCATTTATGGTATAGGATACCTCTTAGAGAGTGAAATTTATATGGAAGTGTATACTCACTACACAGAACTAGAATCAATTATATGCTGAAAGGAGTTGGTGAAACATGAAGTATATTATGGGTGACCGATTTTTCATGTTAGTGAATCCTCAAAATGGGAATAAAATATTATAAAATCAAGGGAAGATAATATTGAGATTCATTAGACCATTTGAGATCAATAAAAATATTAGGAAAATGTCCTTCCATTTAGGTCACCATCCATGTTACTGAGGCAAGCATGTTATGCTCCAAAAAACTCATCGTTAAAGGTACATGCCTGATCCTATAGATGTGATCGACTACTGGGGCATTGAAATGGATTTTGGTGTATAATTTATGAATTCTCTGATGCAGATCATAGACCACAGTGAGAAATTGTTGTGATGGAAGATAGTTCTACTTGTCAGATTCCATTTGTATCATAGATATAATCACTAGGAGACTTTGGAGAATTATTTTTATATTCTTTCACAATGGACTGAGTTGTTAAATCAAAACCTCTAGAGTCACTTCCTATGGATGAGAAGCTATTATATGGGGAGAATTTAAATATCCTTGATTTTTAAGGTATATTTTTTTTATGTTTTATAATATCTTATTTTATTTTTCTTACCATGGAGATTCATATTTTGGGTAAATGGAGGTCTGGTGATGAGTTATGGAGGATTATATCCTTAGATGGATTCTTGGTGGTTTAAATACAGCCATTTCTTAGCTAACGAGGTATACTGGTCAACTAGTGGTGCTATGAGTGGGACTATATTTTTAAAGATCCCACTAACTGACTCATGGAAAAGTATAAATTCCTATATTATTCCTAGGTACAACGACCTACTGATGGAATGCATAATCATACATAATTAATGGGGGTTTATTCTTTTTATGATAATCCATCTTCTACTATGACCCTCACCCAAATCTGATTGTAATATGACCAAAACCTCCTAGAGAGATCTTATTTAGTGCTATAGGAATCCCATTCCTCATCTATTTAGTGGTTTAAGTCTAGATTGATCTGGGACGTAAATTGAGGTTAGATCTATCAATTTAAATCCTAATTCTCCCTTTTTTTAATTTATCATAGATCAAATCTATATCAACTATATCAATGGGTATCCACCCATATCAAATTGATAATTCATTCTTGAATGATTGATTGATGTTGGATCAAACAATTAGTGTACTCTCTTAAATATTATGATATTTATCATTGAATAACAATATAATTTATTAATTTGAAATAGATGTCATCTCTTATAATGAAATCATATTATAATTATAATTTTAGAGACTCTATTATGATGGTTTATATATTTTTCTAGTGAATGTTGGTTCCCAAGCATGATCCAGGTGTAATTCCTCAACGGATCTTGTTTTTTTCATTTTTCACACTAAATGTAGGAAGTCCTTCCCATCTTATGCCTTTTTATGTAATTATTTGTCATTATTGGCTTGTGTGTATGTTTTTAGTGCAAACATCCTTTAGTGATAGGTACATTTTTTTGAAAGGTAAAGGGGACCAGCCCCCGTTTATTGAACAAGAAAGAAACTCTTTTTGAAGGGAAGAAGGAGGAACCCATTACAGAGACAGATGAAAAACATCTAGAAGAACAGGACACGCGTCTAACAAGGATCCAAGAGTCAAAAGGAAACAAAAATAAAATAAAGATCTAGAAAAAAATCTAGAAGAACAGGCCATGTGGCCAACAAGTATCCAAGGTGCATTTTTCTTGTTTAGGGTGATCTATGAGACATATTTTATGTTATGGAATGTTTTTCCTTTCTATCTCATTTATTATTTGATTAATATTTCATATCTAATGGGATAACAATTGTTTGATATTCCATGATTGTACCTTTTTATGTTGTACCTTTCCTAGGTACCATTTATAGTCATTGGAATTTTATTAATATGTTTTTACTTACTATTTCATACTTACATGTGGATTTTTGTATAGTAGATAGAACATTGTCTTAGTGATTAGGTTGACAGGTGGTATTAACATAGTTATTTGGATTCTTAGAAGGGGATTTCAAGTTACATTAATCTTTAGATGTGGATTTATATAATGTGGTTATTATTGAGTTTGGTGTGTGGTAATAATATGGAAGGATATTTATATACACCTTTGGAAGAGGTTTTTTAGGATGGTTTGATGTACCATTGGAGAAATTACCTTATATATGTGTAGGATTTCATTGTTTTTGTGTGAAAATATAGTATTCCATTAAAGGAGAGTCATTAGTCATATGATTTGGGTAAAAATATATATTATGGGAGGTTATGGAGTTCTTCCATATAGGTGGAATAGGTATTATCATTAAAGAAATATTTAGTTACATAGTTTGATCTATGTTATGCAGTTTAAAACATGTGATATTCATCATGCATGGCACTGAAGATGGTTTTATAGGGATATGTGGAAGCTTGGTATGAGCATGATCACTTGACGCGTGATTAGTTCTATGCTTTTATGAACATTTTCTTTTTATTCATTTCATTCAACTCTATATACATCTAAAGTTATTTTATGGATGTATTGGTGGTGTCATACATAGTATATAATCACACCTTTCATGGGAAAATCAGTGAATGTGAAGACTTCATGATCATGGATTTAGAGAAGGTAAATGGACCTATGATAGGTTATTAGGATCTCAGTGTTGGGAAATAGATTTTTTATTGGGACACACTTTGGATATCTTCCAAGAAAAATTTATTCATTATTAATTCTAGTTTTATTTTTATACTTATTGTTCTTCCACTTTGGGGTTCATCGGATTTTGTTTATATGACTTGTTGTGACTTTATTATAACTTTTACCCTTATTATATTTTATTGTGTTATTTATTGGATTATATTTGTTTTATTACCATTAATTATGGCTATGATTTCAAAGGGTATATTATCACTGCTATATATTTTACCTTCACAACTATTTATAAGTATCTTGCTTACAGGGAGGTGAGAATGAGGTTATGTGGAACTTTAGCTCAGACCTAGTAATTTGGTCTTGGTAATTACATATAATTGTATTTTTTATATGTATAAATACAGAGGGTTCTATGTGATAGTATGGTAGTGAAATCATATTCATCCATGGAGACAAATTGATAGAAAACTCAATTTATTGCTCATGAGATAACCTTGGTTATTCATTGGGGAATACCTATAAGAATTCAATAACTATTAGATGAAAATGATTCTAAAACACACTTCACTGTGACCCATAATCATATTGAATTTAGGAAGTGGAGGTCCTTTCTAGCTAGAAAATAGGATACAATACCAGTGAAATGGATGGAAACTCTCATCAGGGGTTGTAAAATTCATTATATTATGATAGAAGTTGATATAAGATTTAAAGTACGTTCTCCTATTTATCCCAAATATTATATCAAAAATTCACCTTTTAAGGATGATTATTTCCAATGATACCTCTAAATCAGATGTAGAGATTATATAAGTGGGACCAAGAAGTCTATACTCATTTTTAATTTCTTGAGGTGTTGATATCTACATATCTTATATAATAATCTATAGAGGAATTATCAATAATATCACAATATGTGTAGAAATAAATTAGTGAGAAGAATTAGTATCAAATAAAGAAACACCCATTAGTAATAAAATAAGAATGATACCTCTCACAATGATCAGTGATAATTGGATTCCAAAGTATTTGGATCTACAGATTTCAATTATGTACTCTCCATCTGAGTTAGGGGTCGACCACTAGCTCGGGGCTCTATCCACAATTGACTTGTCCTATATGATGATTCACTTATAATTCCATGGCCATGAGTATGGGTCCCTATTACATTAGACACATCATATTTTGCTTGATAACCCTGAGGGAATAAAGAACCAATGTCACTCCTCACTAAAAGATTGATAATTCAAATTGTTTGGTGGTGTCTCGCATTCTTACAATAATGGAATATTTTAAGGGTCTTTGGGGATAATGGATTCATGTGACTAAATTTTCTACATTTTTAGAAGATAGTTTCCCTAAATCACATGTGGTAAAAGGAATATTATTTAGAAAAATGTTTTCATCTGCCACTAAAACTGCTTCTAGACTCATCTAGTTGTATATTTCATTAATAAAAATATCCTTCACTACAATTAGGCATGGAAGATATGTTACGATTCCTAAACATTCTGACTTGTTTAATTTCCATAATTAAATCTTGATCCATGAATTTATCATAGTTTTTAATATTTATTAGGAATACATAAGATTTTAAGTTTATTTTAGAACCATTACAAATCATTGAGCCTTTATTCCATCATTGGATACCATTTCTAGAGAAAAATGAATTATATCTTCAAATCTATTAGTTTATTCTATGATAGTCCAATGAACCTAGTAAAAATTCACAATATCATTCAATTTTCTGAGTTCCACAGTGTCTGGAAAAAACTACTAAGTGAACATCTTGTTTAAGTCCTTCCATTCACTATTCTCATTTCGATTATCCTGGAAAAATAATTAACATGACTTTTAGTTTGAAACATAAAAACTAATAGAATTTTACTTCACTTTAACAACCTCATGATTCTCAACAACTTAAAATATTCTTTATATCTTCTCCTACCAATATTCTACTTCTCAAGGATCATTTATACTTAAAAAAGTTGTAGAATTATGAGAATAAATCTTATGGGTTGGTCCTTATCATAACTTGAACCGGGACCTTCCCCTTATGGATAATTCAGACCCATTCCCACTCATTTCTCGATGATTTGAACCATCCTCACTACTACCTCGATAATGTTTTAATATATGAGAGGATACTCCTATGTAAAATTATATATATCTCCCTCCTTACTATTTAAATGGGGACTTATTGGGGGCATGTTACTAAAAAAATAACATAATGATAAATAAATTCATTAAATAAAATAAAAAAGTTCAATTAAAATCTCAAATATCTATAAAAAAATATTAAGGATAATAAGAAAAAATTTAAATGAGGAAAAATATATAAAATTAGGAAATTAATATTATCCATAGTTGGGATGTTTGGTTTACCATATAATTTTCCAACCAAGATGATCAAACAAAAACTCCTTCAAATTATTTGTACAGTTCGGGAACATGGTCTGCATCTAAAGATACTTAATTGCGTGCCTAGGAATGTACTTCATGCATCCATTTTTAACCTAAAATCTCTCAAACCTCAAAATAATCAAAATAAATCTCCACTAATATTTTTATTAAATCCAATGATAATTTAAGGCTCATTATAATTAATGTTAGTTAATAACTCATCAACAACCTACCCCTCAGTTCTTGAAGATCCCAACTCATTTCTACCAGGACTTCTCAAATATCATAAATAAAAAACACAGATCCCATACCATTACTTCACAAACTAACATGGGCTACTATTGACCTCATAAACTGATTTGGATTATAGAAACACCTAAATGGTTTTCCTAGTACCCATGGGCTGGAAATTGGAGACAATGAATTAAGAATACTCTGTATAAAAATTTAACTACATTATCAAACCTATAGGTCCAAACCAAGAACCCAAATTGACCTAATCATACATTAGCGGATCATGGAATGATGTATACCGACAAAAATAAAAAACCAATTCACATGGAACAAAAAAACATTGTAAAACCATGAACATAACATACCAATCATCAATTAAAAAAAATTAAAATGGATGGGATAAGAAGAAGAATTGGTTAACAACATCAATATAACCACGATAAAATATGAACTAAAAAAATAATATATTTCCTATATTCATGGGAAGAATCATCTCACCCCAATATGTCACCTAAACCAACAAATATATAACTATCATGTATATCAAACACCTCTAAGAAGTGTCTCTCCCTTACCCATATCTGTATATCTAGCACCTCCCTATGACACATCATCTCACCCCACTATGTCACCTAAACCAACCTAGATATAGCTATCATGTATATCCACCACCCATAATATGTTTCTCACTATTACCCATATTAGTAAAATTAAGTTTAAAATACACTCATTAGGTATATGTAGGGTGCGAGCATAATAACCCAATAGGATCACACCAATTATTCCATGAATTTACTTCATTTCAAAAAAACCAATATACATTTTGGTTTGAAGATGGAGATATGAAAATAATCCTTTGATGAATTTTAAATAAATAAATCTATAATTTCAAAAATATATTATTAGGAAATGAATTAAATGAAAGCTATAAAAACATCTAAAACCAAAAACATGGGATACTTCATATGTTCACTAGGGAAAATACCTCTAATTATCCTTACCATACTGATAATTAATCATTGTATACTATCTTTTACCTTGATTTAGGTTGTAGAAAGCAATACTACTTCACTAGTCAAGGTAACATTCTCAACTAGTGGAATGAATATCTATAAATAGATTTTCCTAAGGTCCTCCCAATAACCCAGTGTCTCCCATGATGTTTTACCAATTCAAATAACCATTATTCAAGTCCATTACATGAATACATTTATTAATTTTTTTTATTTTTTTTATAAATGCTCTTTAGATACCATTTTATTTATCCATTGCCAATTAATGAAAAAAACGTCACATTATATATAAAATACACAAAGAGCATGTATTTTATATTTTTAAAAATATTTAGAAACTCTGAATTTAATGTTTAATCACAGATGGTTCAATCAAAAAATGAATGGTGCCTAACTATTTACCACAAACATTTTCAATCATTGATAAAAAAATATGAATTCACTAGATAATAGAGGGGAACCCCATGTGTGGTAATTATAACCACTATAAATTAAAACCCCACTCAAAAATATAAACCAACACATTCCCTAGGCTTCCGTATTACTAAGGGAAGAAGTAAATTATAGTGGAAACGAGAATGAACACATGAGAAAGAAGGGGGATAACTTTCTTGGAGGTTTCCTTAACAAACCTTGAATAAATCCCATTGAAATCAAACCATGGAAAAGGGGGAGTTAGGTTTTCTAATTAAGGGATACCTAGGTTTTAAGTGAGGAAGAAATATATTCTTTGGGGTAATAAATTGGGAATGGTGATATTGGTCATTTCACATTTATAATTAATTGGGGAGGCTACATGAATTCAAAAACATCCACTAACTATGTGGGTGGAACTGTCTCAACATGAAGGAAACCACATGGTTTGGTTGCAGAACTAACAAAATCATGCCCCAAATATATAGACTCTTACGTAATTTATATCATTCATATGCAAGGTTAGGTCTCATGGGTTTCACTAACCATGAACCAACACTACATCACCCTTACCTTCCCACATGACAAAATTTCAAAGGGAAAAGACCCTGAAATGAAACAATAAAATAATAATAAATAATAAATACTAAATCCATAATATAAAAATATATCACATGTATTATCTATGTGATATGGTGTGTGATGTGGTATGATATCTCACCAAGAGTGAGTGGGTGGTGGTATGAGATGTGTTATGTTATATGGTATGATACCTCACCCTTATTAAGAGAGATCTTATATAAGGTGTGTTATGGAGCTTGGTATAAAGCTTCGCCATAAGTGAGAGAGTGGAGGTATGACGATATATATGAGATCACACATGGAATAAAAACCTACCCTATGTGATATGGTAGTGGTTGATACATAATTTGACAACTCTATCTTGAGTGATGAGTCATAGGGTAGGGCGGTGTACCAGATGAATTCTTCCAATATTGGTTGGCACAGATGAGTTTAGGTGTTGGGGTTGAAGGATATTTCTCCAAATCTTTTACACATATATTGTGTTTTTATTATATCATAGGTTATGATATAAAAATTTAATATGGTAAAAAACATATAATTAGAGGGTATGTGAACTTACTTGCTTTTTGTAAATCATTTTTTATGATAAAGGAATATCATATATATACTACCTTGGTTAGTTATATTTTATGACTAAATAAATCGTACTGCTAATGAATAATATTATATAATTAATTTGTCTATAAAATTATTTATCTAAGTCAGTGTTCTTTTGAAGATTTATCATTTGAATCTGCTATATATATTTTATCATAAATAAACATTTTCATGAAATAAAATTCATATAAGTTTAATGTATGCATGAATCAGTTTCATGAACTATCCAAGAGGAATATATTCATATTTTATAAAGAATAAGTAAATAAAATTTCATTAGAGAATAATATTCAAGGTATTTAAAGTATCCTACTATAATGCGATGTTGGGTGACTTGACCATGCATTCCTAGAAAAAAACATCATAAAGCTCTCTTTTTCTTCCACCTTTACCTAGAGAGGCACTACTATACCATTATGAGATGAGAGGTTCTTCCCATATGATAAGTGATTCCATACAACCCATGGATACCAATGGAGGATGGATTTGTTTTGAATTCCTCTACTGTGTTCTTCATCATGTATAAATGAAGTGTGTTTCTGTAGGTCTATACTATATAATACACTTTCACAGGTTTATAAATTTATAATACCCATGATTTGGTTTCTTTCATGGTTGATCATTTATTTCTGATTATATATTTCTTCTAATATTTTTTAACAATTTTTGTTAAATACTTTGAAACCCATTAATTGTTTCAAATCCCAAAAAAACCATTTTTATTCATTAAGTTAAGATAAAATTGATGTATTGATGTTGTATTTCCAATAATATTCCTTATCCATAAATAAGAATGGATATTTTGTTCTTCTTAATTTAATCAAGGATTATGATTTGAGATATCATATCTAGTAACTCATTAAAAATAAATTTATTTTATTTAATTTGTAGAGTATGACTTCGAGATATCGTATTCAATGTTGATACTATACATGGTTTCAAAAATAGAGCCTCATATCTCTTTAGTAATAATGGTGTGGATTATAAAATATGACTGAAAGATAGGGGTAATACTTCAAATATGCAAGGGTTGGCCTTTATGTTTTAAACTCTTATTCATGACTTACTACATAGATATGGGTCTTTTCCTTTTCTATAATAATATAAAATCCTCTTGATTAATTTAAATCATATTCAAAGATATGATTATCTATCATGAAATGCGATTGATAGTGATTAAATTCTTCAATCACCTCAACTTATCAATCATATTCTATACTTCATCCTAAATTGTTAAATATGGTTAGAAGATATTTTCTATGAAATTAAGTTTTGAATTAAATTATATAATTTATAAATTTTTTATAAATTATATTAAATTGTATTTTTGGATATTTATTAATTTATAATAGTGTTTATAAACAAATTAACTATTTTTTAAAAATAATTAATTAATTACAATTTTATGAAACATTTATTAATAATATTCCATAAAATTAAGAGTTAATAATAAAATACCCTTTGAATTATTTGGAATGACTAATAATTTAGGTATAAAATATTTATATGAAAATTATAAGTGTAATTTAAAAAGGGTTTATAAATAAAAAACAAGTAAAATTATAATTTTTTATAATTATAATGATGAATTGTTCATAACACAAATTTTAAATGTTCAAATTAAAGCCTTGTTTAGGAAATTATTTATGCCATACCAAAAAAAGTTTTGAAGATTGATTTTATTGAGGTTGTTTTTTATGAGATAATTGTGGTTTGATCACCCATGTGTGGACAACAAAATGGTCTGATGAATACTTGGTAGACTATCCTTTTTATCTTGTGAAGGAGATTTCGTGGTTAAATGATTCCATGCCAGGTTTACCATTTTTTTTCCAACAAGAGAATCATGGAATTTCTCTCAGTATGATTGGTTTTGGGGGGTTTTAATATTTCAAAATCATTCATATTAGGATCAACATTCTTATCTTGCACCTGCTTCTGACAGGTCGGTTTCCAACAGGGTTTGTTCATGGAACCATAAACACCCAATGGTTCTTATATCCATCTTGACTCATGGACCTACTTTCTAAAGGAAGTAACCCATTGAGTACATAGGACAATGATACTTAAGAAATCATATTGGTTGTGAGGATGGTATTTCAGGCTCATGACACCCTTTTGAGGGGAACTATTTCTTATTGTGACACTCTCTTAAATATTTAAGACATATTCTAAAATTCTTTATTCATTCCCAATTATGATGTGAATTACCTTGAATTAATGATCAATTATTCATTTAAATGATTTTATAATCATCTATATGTATATGAGGTTCTCCATTGATTGGGATATTTGTATTTATCCTAGGTTCTTCATCTATGATACCCTTTTATGAATGGATTAAAGATCCATTGGTTGTTCATTAGGATTATTCTAGTTTTAAGCCACTTAGTGAGTTGATTTTATATTTACTATCATCTAGGGAGGGGAAATTTGTTTTGATGTCGATATCAGACCCATAATATGGGCTTCCTATGTATCCCTATGAAAGTAATCAAACCTCGCATAGTTTGGTGACACTTAACATGACACATCAACTTTTAAGGGCATGTGACGAGGACCAAACCATGCAGTTTAACATCATGTAGAAAGGAAATTCATGAGAAAGGTTCCTAGAAAATAATGGATTGGGACTTATGTTGAGGCTTTGAAAGGGGCATGGAAGAGATTTGGTCTCCTAGGTTAGGGGGATGATATTACTACATATGTGACCCAATAATGATTGTGATGAAAGGGGACTAAAAACAATATGGCCCTCCTTGTTGGAAATCACCCTAATGAGAATATGGACCAAATAAAATTAGGTTGAACTTGGGTTTTAGGTTTGAACCTTAGGGACCCTTACTATGTATCTAAGTTACTTGGGAATCAAAGCTTGCATACTTCAGAATAGGTTCGGTATTACACTGAATAGAAGGTCCATAGGGTTCTGATTTATTATAAATATATCCCTTTGAAGGATGACGCCTAATTTAGAGGAATACACTATATAGAAGTCCCATTTTAGTATATTTTGGGGCATAAACTGAATAGGAGTCCCACTCGAGTTTGGGTATAGTTTGGGCTTACACCTTATAAGAGGACCACTTAAGTTTGGGTAAGGTTGTGGCTTACACCTTATAGGAAGCCCCTTGAGTTTGGGATTGGGCGGATTACATGGTCATCGCTAACCCCTAATCCCTCATGGGTCGCGCTTGGTGTGAGAAACAAGAGGAAGAATTATTTCTATAGAACCAAAAAATCATCTTGTATCCACTTATGGATGAGGTCTGGCCCCAAAGGGGGAGAGAACAGGCTTTGGAGTGACCATATCCAGGCTTGTTTTAGTATCTAGGGGAGGAAAATAGGAGCAAGAGTTCAACCTCCAAAAATAAATACATGGGGGGTTACTCTATAAGGGATGCCCCACAACTGGTTCCTAGGGAAGAGAGGAGGATATGACCTTAAACATCAAATGTAAATGTAAGGTGACCCCCCTTATCCTTTCATATAATGGGGAGGTCCATGTTAGAACCTTTTCAATTGAGAGCCTTATTATCATGGGAATGTATACCTAAGAACATTCTAAGGGTATACCTTGTTAAGAAGGATAACAACATGACTCAACTTACCATGGGTATGATTACTTTAGAGGGAACGCTTATGTGACCAATAATATTATCATGTGTATTGGGTTTCTTTGGGAAGTCCTTTACCTAATTCCATTATATTGGTTTATGTATGGGCCAAAGTGGCGCCTGATGGTATGCTGGAAGTAAGGAATGGGAGATGAAGAGTATAACATCTTAGGATACCCCATTAAATATATAATTTTTCTATGTGATATGGGGTTCCCTAAACAAATCATATTTCTATTCAGGTTAGGGTGTCGTCTATAGAGAATTATTCTATGTGGACCTAGGCTCCACCCATGTAGTGTTTTGCTCTGCAGGGCTACGTTCTACCCGCATAGTGTTTTGATTAGTGGACTCAAGTTCCCCTCACGTAGCATTTTTCTATGTGGGTATGGGATCCCTCAGTGTAGATATTTACTACATGGGGTGGTGGACTGCGAAGGGTTCATCTGATTACATTCTATGGAATGGTTTATGAAAAGGAGCTTCAGGTTTTTGGATGGTCAAATGAATATATTTTCTTCCTTAATGTTATTCAGTGGGTCTACCTACTGGGAATAAATGTCTCTCACAAACTTATACAAATTATAATATGTTTCATAGTGCTTGCCTCCCTCCACTCTCAGTTCCACATAGGGGTTTTTATAGCAGAATAGTAGAACCAAATACCGGTATAGTTTTTAGTTTGTGGTGGGTCGGGGATTCTTTTATGGAATCCCAATAAG
Source organism: Viscum album (assembly GCA_963277665.1). Taxonomy (NCBI): domain Eukaryota; kingdom Viridiplantae; phylum Streptophyta; class Magnoliopsida; order Santalales; family Viscaceae; genus Viscum; species Viscum album. The sequence continues at coordinate 902,474,267 of OY728166.1, read as the reverse complement.
GACACCCCAGTCTACATACAATTTTGTTTTTTGGGGATGGAATATACCGTCCAAGCCCACAAATGATTCATCATTCATGGGGGCGGTCATTCACGGAGGTCATAAATCATCGTCTATCCTTACAAATGAACTAGGTTCTTTCGCGAGTGTTAGTGACACTATCTTATCCCCTGAGTAATTTCATTTGTGGGACTTCATATAAAGCAGTGTCTTATGAAGGAGTTTTTATTATGAGGGGCCAATCCTGCCTTCGTAGCTTCACCTCTATGAACATTTCTTTACAAAAAATCATGGTTTCAGATTCATTTTTCAATTTACCAAGTTTATGGATGTAACTTCATCTTCTATGAAGGGTTTTCAAGAATTAGAAAATTCCCCCATCCGAATTTTATTTTATCGGGATGAAGAGGTGGTTATTTCGATGATGAAATTAGTCATGTTTTGAAAGGGTTTGCAGTATGCTGGTGGATCAACAAGAGGGGACCCCTCCTAAAAGGGGGGACATTAATAATATGTCTTTTACAGGGTCCTCTATTCAATCTAGCCACCCAAAAACTATTTATCACCTGGGTCTTAAGCATAAAGTTATTTCTTTGTAGTCGAACTTTCTGCAAACTCCATGGTGGTCACCCATGAGCAAAATTTCTTCTCTCCCACATAGAGACTTGGTCATCCACATGGTTGTTTTGTGGAATTAGCATTCTGTGGACTGAGTGTTGAGCATCATGAACCATGCCGACCAAAGTTCTTACGGAATGAGTGCCTCACAGGTTAAAATTCCTAGAGGAGTAGTGATTCACATGAGTATACTTGGATAACAGAGTGGAAAACACTTTTTTAACTTCTCTATATACTCTTTTCAATGAATCTCATATACTTTTTATAATAATTTTTACATAGATAAAATGGTTCTAGATTCCTATTTAATGACTGTGATTAAGAGAAAACTTACATTATTGAGAACATTGATGATAAACTTTGATGTCACATCACCCCTCAAGAGTGTATTCTGAAGAAACTCCTTTCAAAATATCTTCTCACATACCCATGGTCCAATAGGCTACCACTATACAACTTAATACTTGAATACAATTCTCCCATTATACCAGATGAAAATAATCTTCCATCTACTTGGTTAAAGGTTTGTTAAGATCGTGCACAAGTGAACATCTCTATAGTAGGTAAAATCACTTCCAAGTCAATCCAAGAGAATTTCTATATTCTCAATGGTTATTTTTGGACTCAAAAAATAAAAAAAATCCATAGAATATCCATAAAATCCACCATTCATGATTGTCCATCCATTTTCAACCTCTCCCAAGGTGATACCAATGTTGGTTAGATCCCTAAATGGAATGTGTGGTCTGGAGGGATTTTCATAGATGAATGGGATTAGTTATTTTGGGTGCACAAGAATTACATAGAATTTATCCAAATAATTGGGGTTCATCAGCTTATATCAGGTAGTGTGGGTTTCTTAGTTTCTAGTTTATTCCCCGAACAATATGTTTCTTGAATTGACTAGTCATTGGTGTTTGAGAAAAAATATTTTCCACTTATTCCATATTGAAGTAGGGGTTTTCTTATGGAATATCTACCAATTATGGGGGATCCAAAATATTAGCAGTATGTATGACAAGTTCTTGACTACATCTAATACCAAGGAAAACACTGATTAGGTGTCTCCATTGGCGAGGGACTATCTAGTTGTAGAAGAGAGATTGATTAGTCATACCCTCCATACAATCTCACTTATTCTATTCAATTATTTGATAAGGTTTCTTCTACAAGTTAGTGTTAAATGGATGAGGGTAATACATACAAGTAATCATCCAACTCGGCAGTCTCAAAGTGTTCCTAGCTTGTATTAGGACACCCTCAAGGTGGTCCATCATAATACACGGGGATACAAAATTCTAAGTGGCATGTATCCACAATTTTATTTAGTAGGATTCTTTGCTATGTTTTTTAGTGGATGGATCTTTCTATTTCACAATGACTACATCAGTTTTAGGGTTGGAAACTTAATGATGGTGTCTATGCTGGTGAAGGGACAACACTTAAATCTTATTTTTCCCTTTATGAATCATATTTGTTATTTTTTGTACCAAATACAGGAGGGTATACCTCCGCATTATGTTTTCAAACCATTCTATTTCTAATATGGTTGGGTGGAAGAACATTTTCAGTGCTAAAAAAATCAATATACCACGAAAATCCCTTGTTCCCACTTTTTCCTTGTACTATACATCATTGCTTCCATCCACCCGACATCCCTTGGCATTGATGGATTTTTTGAGATATTGAATGATTTATTTCTATTCACTTTCATCCCTTACCCTACACCTTCAGTAATGGTGGTCAATAATAGAAAATAGACTTTTGAGAAATTATCTTATATAATCTCATTGCGAGATGATATTCTAGTTGCTCATATTTATGGAGTAACCATTTATGAACCCAATACGCCTTAAAAGTTTGCATGAAAGTTTGGATGCATGTAATAGGTTTTCTCTATACCTTTTTCCCAGATTAAGAAGGAATCAAACCCATTCATCCTGTTCCATATATGGTTGATGATGATTCAGAAATATTCTAGCTTAAAAATTTCCTTACCTTATGTGGAAACTCCCATCAACATATCACGAGATTATGCTAGAATTTGGGTGGAATAATATCCCAATGGGATTGTAAAGATCCAGAAATTCCATATATTTTTTTTAATTATATGGAATTATTACAAGACTTTAAAAATTGACAGCACGTGATTCCAAGACCCAGAGATCCCGAAATGGAATTTGAACTTTTTTTAAGGTACGTTCAGTAAATGTGCAGATGGGATTTTCTAACTTTTTAACTGATGCTAGAAATTGAAATCTAAGGGCACCATTGAATTCGCAATGCTGGAATTCGCTTAGGTGAAGCTTAACATTGTTCAGAAAAAGTCGGACAGAAAAGTTATTTTTCGAACTTTCAAAAAAAATAAATAAATAAAGATGTTATTTTATTATTTTTTCAACCATTGAGCGATGGTGGAGGGACCATAGCATAACATAAGTCTTTGATTGATATCAATTTATTGACATGATCCTTTGGTTGTGTAACCACGATGCTCGTATAATTTATGGAACATTAATTGCGGTTCATTAATGAACCACATTAATGAACGCAACATAAGTAGTTATTTTTATTTTATTTAATAATACATTTGGAATGGGTTTTGAGAGAGAAAAAAGAGGAATCTCTGAAGAAATGTCGGTGACTTCTTTCTCCAATGAATAACGTAGATTTGACAACACCATTGAGGATTCGAACTGGACATCAACGGGTGACAGCAAATGCCGACGAACATCTTCGAACAATGGATTCTCCTCCTTCATCTTCAGCAAATCAAACATGTTCAAGGTATAAGGTTTATTTTTTTACACATTTTAAATGATTTCCTCTTCCCCGTTCTTGAATAATATGAAGAACGTGAATCAACCGATTAACGGGTTGATCCACGATTCATTCATTTTTGCGAAAGGCTGTTGCGGGGTTACTTTGTGGGGTGTTTATTTAATCTTTTAATGATTATTATTTCACCTTTATGTTATAAGTCTAATGAGGAGGGCGCAGGCCAATCCGAACAAGGTCCAGACCCTTTTCCACACTCGCTTTTTGATTCGTTCTTCGTGGTCGAATGTTCAACTTGACGTCAACGTGAAACTGAGGACCACGCAGTGAATGTGACATCTCAAGAGGCCCGTAGGCACAGACGGGAAGAAAATAAGACCACCGAAGCTTCACCAATGGCCCGCGAAAGTGCCACCAGTGTGACACCACCTGCACGGAGGTGTCGGCGACTGGAAGTGACGAGGAGGTGGCGGCACCCCACAGGCGCCACAGCAGATAGGGGGCGGTCGATCGACGTTGGCCGCGCGGATGGCGGGTGGCACACCACGGAGGAGGCACCACAGCTCTGAGCCATAGTGGTTCACAAGTCCCATATTTGAACGGTCCACATGGACCGATTAGCTGGAGGGTGCCAGGATGGCACCGCTGATTGAAGAACCTGAACGAACATATTCCGTTCAGGGAAGTTGGATTGCACCCAACCAGCGGGCTGGGATGGTTCCGCGACCCGGCAGGCCGAGACGATGGCCCAGCGGACCAAACTGAACCCATCCGGATAGGTTCGGGCCCAGCCAGTTCAGGCAGCACCCAATGGGCCTGGTCGGGCCGGACCCAAACCCATTTCGACCCTAAATTCATTTAAAGGGCCATATCTCCTAAACACAGACATTCGTTTGAAAAATCTTCTGCGGCGTTGGAACCCTTAGTACAAGGTGGTCCTTTTGATATACTTTACTTGGGTTTTGGAGAATGTTGGAGTATCTATGGGTTGGATCAAACTCGAATCCAACCAAGCCCTCGATACTAAAATGCTTATAACTTACAGATCGGGCATCCGATTGACGCATCATCTGTTGCGTTGGAACCCTTATGATGTGGTAGTTCTTTGGGTTTCTTATTCATGGGACTTAGTGGTAGTTGAGGTACAAACAATGGATTGAGGACAAGAATCTATGGAAATCAAGCGCATCAAGTGTGGTAATCCTATGGCTGGTTGTCCAGTGACATACAACCCTTTGTAGATCATCATCAGAACTACCCTGTGTGGATTAGCATTGGCACAACCCGAGGAGGACCAGCCTTAGAGCGGCCCGTTGTGAATCAGTGACTTATGAACCTATGTGGATCGATGACTTATGACCCTGTGTGGATCCATGACTTACAACCCTGTGTGGATCGACAACTTATGACCCTATGTGGATTAGTAGTAGCACGAACCGACAACCGTCCTTAAGTGGCCCATCGTGGATCAGCAACTTACGACCATGTGTGGATAAGAGACTTACGACCCTATGTGGATCGATGACTTACGACCCTGTGTGGATCAGCAGTAGAGCGACTCGACAAGGAACATCCCTATAGAGGCCCATCATATATTAGTGACTTACAACCCTGTGTGGATCGACAACTTACAACCCTATGTGGATCGGTGACTTATGACCCTATGTGGATTGGCATTGGAATGACTTCTTTGTGGTACATCAATGGGACTTCTAAACAAAATAATATGATTTAGCTTCATGACTAATCATCATTATTCCTATTCTTTAAGTTATACCTAGTGTGGGCTATATTTTACTTGTGTTTTGTGATTGAGATCATGCTTTGTGGTTCTTCCTTTGTGGAATTTTGGGAAACCTTCAGAGGTATCGGGGTCCCTACTGGGTATTGTTATACTCACCCCTGTACGGGCTTCGCCCGTACCTTGTTGTGTCTTGTGCAGACGATGGAAAACTTTGACCGAGTTTTGGGAGCCAGGACTTAACAGTGCATAGAGGTGGTCGGTTTATGTAGAGAGACGCAGTGATGAAATGTACCTACCCTTCAGGTAGGATCCTTATCAGATGACCACATGAGTTGTTTTCCCCTTTTTTGTATTTTATTTTAGTTGGGTTTTATACTAGATGATTCTAATTCAGTTCGCACTTTTACTTTCAGCAGTTATACTATGTGGTTTGCTCTTGTTGTGTACCTGGTCTGTGTTTTTGCAGGTTTAAAGGCAATGCCTTCCCATCTTAGGGATGTTTCTTTTTAGTGCTACCCGCTAAACCCTGGCCTATGGAAGGCGGGCTTGGGGTAGTCATGTCATGGGCCCCTAGGGACAGTTTGTGACAAACTGGTATCAAAGGATTCAGTTCTACTGAAGAACTAAGACTCTGATCTTTTCAATGGGGAAATATTGTTAAGTGTTTTGAGTACAATTTTTAGTTTGGGGAGTCTAGTGTTGGTGTAGCGGTCGACGTATCCATACACTATAACCCTGAGTTCTGATTTCCTACTCGATACATGAAAACACTATTTGCGTGTGTTTTTGAAATGATTTTTTTTTCTTTTGATCTCTTTTGAGTCAGCTTACCAAGTATAACTTATTGATCATGGCGCATCTGCTTCTTTATAGGATGTCGCCATGTAGACAGCTAGCCATGATTCCAAAGAGAGTTTACGATGAAGGCCCACAGATCGATGAGGCTTTGGTGCAGGGCCCTCTTTCGGTGATGATACCTTCAGGTGGTGTACCGGTAGCACCACTACCCGTAGGGAAGCAGTTACTTCCAGCCCTACTAGTAGATAGTGCATGCTGACTTATCACGCTTCACCAGTTCCAGTGGCAGAGTCCTATGAGGTTTTGAGGAAAGAAGGATCTGTAGGAAGCTGAGAACTAGCTAGAGGATGTGGCAAGATTTTTTCACCTAGTTAGGACACTAGCAGACCATATGGTGATCCTAGCTTCTAGCCTCTTTCAGGTAATAGTAGGGATACGGTGGAACCTAAAACTCTAGTTGCATGATGATGCGACCCTCACCTGGTTGGACTTTGAGAGCCTCTTAAGGGCGTAGTTCATACCAGCAATGCTACACTCTGTGTATTCAGGATCTACTTCACTTATAGCAGGGCAGCCTAATAGTAGCACAACACTCGGTGAGATTCACTAACCTCTCCTGCTACTCCACTGACATGGTACAATACTCTTTCTTCAGGGCCTGGACCTTTGAGCAGGGTCTCTGATAGAATATTAGAGCATTGATGATATTTTTCAACATACTAACGCAGGATGGAGTGCTAGAACAAGCACTTCTGGTGGATAGTTTCCTGGCTGGGAAGGCACCGACAGTGAGAGACACCACCAAACAACATGTATCTGAGTCATCTACAGCAGGCAGTAGGTAGATGATGAAAAGGTCTAATTGGGCCAAACCTTCTAGTGGATGACCTCAACATATAGGGTTGGAGGTACATAGCTCACAGGACAGAGGAGGTCAGCAGAGGAGAATATTTTGCTACTCATGTGGCGGGTAGGGTCACATGGCTCGTGACTACCCAACCCACCGTAGTGACGATCGACAGACGATCAAGGGACTGTCGAGGTAGTGACATAAGTTCGAGTGAGGAGGTCAGCAGGGCGGAGGATGTGGTATGGGATCTGGTCGAATGGAAAGTGATGGGCAACGGTTTGAGGTTCTACCACCACCACCTCCAGGTGGTCCACCCCGACCTCAGGGAACAAGTGGATAGTATCGTGCTCAGATTTAGGCCACTGAGGCCTATGACCACGGTGCTCCAGAGATGATTCAAGGTACAATATGTGTCTACTCCACCATAGTTTTAGTTATTATAGACACATGTGTTAGTCACTCTTTTATTTCCATGACTCTCGTTCAGAGCTTGGAGATTTCAATCGAGCCTTTGGCTCGATCCTTACGTTTAAATACTTCTACAGGAGAGGATTTGATGATTACACACTAGTGCAGGTTGTGTGAGCTTACTTTAGGAGGCGGGAGCTTTGGTTCGGATCTCTTAGTATCAGTGTCGAGGTCATACGACGTCGTCTTGGGTATGGACTGCTTATCCATAGTCCATACTCAGATCGACTGTTTTAGGCGCAAAGTGAGGTGTGTCCGTGTGGTGGGACCAGGTTTTCTTTCATCGATGAGAAGGGAACCTTTGCAGCTTAGGATGGACTTTCTTGGAGGAGGGATCATCTAATCACTCATCAGTTGGCTATCCTTTCCCTCAGAGCAGTTGACAAGAGGAGTCTGAGATATCTTGTAGTGGTGGACCAGTATACTGATATCTTTCTCGAGGATGTTTTGGTACTACCTCCTCATAGATAGGTATACTTCTACATCGACCTATACCTTGGGAATACACTGATATCTATACCAACATATCAGATGGCTCCCGCAGAGCTTTGTGAGTTGAGGGTATAGCTGGATTACTTGTATGGTAAGGGGTTCATAAGGCCCAGTGTTTCTCCATGGGCATCCCCAATTTTGTTTTCCAATAAGGAAGATAAGAGTTTGAGGCTTTTCATGGACTATCAGCACCTGAACCAGGTGACTGTGAAGAAAAAGTATTCACTCCCAAGGAGTGATGACCTCTTCGATCAGCTGAAGGGATCTCGGTGGTTTTCAAAGATAGACCTTAGATTATCCTATCATTAGTTCAGGGTATGAGTTGAGGATATACCGAAGATGGCCTTCAGATGCCGGTATGGCCACTATGATTTCTTGGTGATTCCCTTAGGAATGAAAAATGCTCTAGAAATGTTCATGGGACTCATGAATAGGGTTTTTTATCCTTACCTTGATCGCTTTGTGGTGGTCTTCATTGACGACATCTTGGTATAGTCAGCGTCGGAGGAGGATCACGCCACTCATTTGCAGATAGTTCTAGATACACTCCAAGAGCACCAACATTATGGAAATCTCTCTAAGTGATAGTTCTAGATATGATAAGTCTACTTTATAGGGCACGTTATCTTGGAGGATGAATTTGCAGTGGATACGGAAAAGATAGAGGCGGTGCTTGCTTGGGAGCCACCCAAGAGTGTGACCGGGGTGCGGAGTTTCCTAGGATTGGTTGGGTACTACCAGATATTTGTAACCAACTTTTCTAGAGTTTTATCACCCTTTTAATCTTTCAAAAAGAAGGGGAAACCCTTCATATGGATATAGATATGCCATCAAGGTTTCTAAGAGCTGAATAAGATATTGACGAGTGCCCCCATCTTGAGGCTACCAGAAGAGGGCGTTGGGTGTGTAGTCTACTACGACGCATCAGGGACCATACTGGGATGTTTCCTGATGCAGGAGCTAGCAGTGATTGCCTATGTATCTCGATAGCTGAGAAAAAATGATCATAACAATGCAACGCATGACCTGGAGTTAGCATCAGTGGTCTTTTCATTGAAGATGTGGCAACACTACTTGATGGGTGAGCGATTTACTGCCTACTCTGATCAAAAGAGTCTCAGGTATATCTTCTCATAGAAGGACTAGAACCCAAAACAGTGGAAATGGCTAGATTTCATCCAGGACTATGACTTTGAGATAGTTTACACTCCTAGGAAGGGGAACATGGTGGCAGATGCACTCAGTAGGAGGTCTGGTTTACAGTTACTGAGTGAGGCGACAGAGCAGCTAGTCGCGTTGCAGTTATCTTTTATAGATAGTGATGAAGAATATTACCTATAGTCTATGAAAATCACTCCACCACTCCTTCAGTGATTTAGGAAGCCTTAGCATGAGGATGTTGACTACGAGACCCGACGTGCTCAGATATCCTTAGAACAGGCTCTTGAAAGATTTTTTTAAGGTGGAGAGCACGTCATCCTTTTAAGAGGACACACCATGGTACTAGTGATGCTATGAGAAGAGGTGTTTAGGGAGTTCCAAACATCCCATTTGGAAGTACATCCTAGTGTGTAGAAGATGTACCAAGACCTCCAGCATCAATACCGGTGGCCCGATATGAAGAAAGCAGTGGGTGAGTTCATTTCCCGATGTCTCACTTGTCAGTAAATGAAGGCCAAGCATCAGGTTCCAGCTGACTTAGCACAGCCACTTGAGGTTCCGAAATGAAAGTGGGATGTCATCTCCATGGAATTCATGACAGGGATACCATGTACGTCCAGGGGCCATGATTCCATCTGGTTGATCATTGACCGACTCACCAAGTTGGCCCACTTCCTACCCATTAGAGAGCAAGGATCAGTACAGGGATTGGGATACCTTATATAAGAAGATAGTACGGATTCACAGGGTTCCATCAACAATTGTTTCAGATCATGATTCTCGTTTTACATCCCGATTATAGAAGGAATTACAGTAGGTGTTTGGGACTCAGCTACACTTGAGCACCGCTTTTCACCCTTAGAAATATGGTTAAATAGAGCAGACCATACATATGATTGAGGACATGATTCATGCTTGCATGCTTGATTTTTTCCATAGTTGGGAGGATCACTTTACCTTAGTGGAGTTTGCATACAACAATAGTTATCACTCCACCATCAGCATGGAACCATTTGAGGCCTTGTCAGGGCGACCTTGCAGATCCCCTCTATGCTGGACAGACCTAGGGGAGTCAGCACTTATGGGTCCAGAGATGGTACGGGCTAACACTGAGAAGGTGCAGATCATTCAAGAGTGGATGAAGACTGCACAAAGCAGGTAGAAGTATTATGCTGATAGGATATGGAGACTCTTGGAATTTGTGGAGGGTGGTCATGTTTTCCTTCGGGTCTCACCTCGATGAGGATTGTGGAGATTTGGCTGGGGCAACAATCTATCTCTGAGGTTCATCGAACCTTTTCATATTCTTAGAAGAGTTGGAAATGTGGTATACCTCCTAGATCTTCCCCCACAGATACAGCGGGTGCATAATGTTTTCCACGTGTTCTAGCTGAGGAGATACTTGCATGATTCATCTCAGGCCATCGACTGGGGAGTGCTAGACATTGACGATGGGGTGACATTTGCATAGTTCTCAGTGGAGATAGAGGATCAACAGGACTAGGTCCTTCTTGGGTAGTCGATTCCTCTGGTGCGCATTCGGTGCCAACACGGGAACCTCTAAGAGAGAACATGGGATCGGGAGGCTCAGATTGGTGCTCAGTATCCCCATTTGTTTTCTTAGCCTTTATTGTGGATTTCGGGGATTCAAATCCATAAGGGGGGGAGAATTTAAAGACCTATAAATTCTGTATAATTTTTTTTAATTATAATAAATTATTAAGAGACTGTGAAAATTGACGGCACGTGATTTCGAGGCCCAAAGAGGCCAGAATGAAATTTTGAACTTTTTTAAGGTACGTTCAAGAAACGTGTAGACGAGATTTTCTAAATTTTGAACTGGTGCTCGGAATTGAAAATTGAGGGCACCATTGAATTCGAAGTTCCATAATTCTCTTAAAATGATGCTTAACTTTGTTCAGAAAAAGTCAGTTATAAATGTTATTTTTCAAACTTTCAAACAAAATAATAAAATAACTAAACATGTTATTTTATTCTTTTTGAAACCATTGAGATATTGTGGAGGGACCATAGCATAAGGTCAGGCTTTTATTGAGAGCCATTTATTGACACGATCCTTTGGTTGCGTAACCACGACGCTCGTAGAATTAATTGAACATTAATTATGGTTTATTAATGAACCACATTAATGAACGCAACGTAAGTGATTCCTTTTCTTTTATTTAATCAAACCTTTGGCATGGGTTTTGGGAGAGCTACAAAAGATAGCTCAGATGAAACGTCGGAAAAGTCTTCCCCCAACGAAGAATGAAGATTCAAGGACGTTATTTAGGATTCGAATCGTACATTGACAGGCAAAGAAGAACGCCGAAAATTATCTTAGAACAATAGATTCTCCTCCTTCATCTTCAGTGAATCCGACGTGTTCAAGGTAGGGGGTTTATTTTTTTATGAATTTTAAATTACTTCTTCTTCTCCATTATTGAATAATAAGAAGAACACTACAAAAAAATGACCATTTTGTGGTAGTTTTTTTTTTTGAAATGGTGGCGGTTTAAACCACTGCCATATGATTCTATGGAAGTTTCAAAAAACTACTGCAAAATTGTATGTCGGCATACAATACATAGTGGTTTCCTCAATTTATCATCTGTTTATGGTAACCATCATATTGGGTGCATTTAGTGGTGGGTTTTATGGTTTAAGAGGTGGTTTCCCCAGAGAAAGTGTTTGTTTTAGCATCAGTTATAATCTCCACTAAAATAAAAATCAGTTTCTCTGGAAAAAACCACCGCTAAATCCAAGTTACCCGCTGAGAAATAATAAAGTAATATGAAAACTGTGTAGTGGCAGCTTTAATGTAACACCCCAACCCCTCTAGGCTGGAGCCGGTGGATTACTTTTGATATTCGCATGGTTAGAAGGAATGAAAATCCCAAAGGAATGATCAGTTTAGTAGTCTTGAAGAAACTAGATACATATATGTAACTCAAATTATATTGTAAAAGGTTACAAAATACAATACATAACAAAAAACTCAAAACTGCATCCACAGGAACTAAAAAGAAGACCATCTCTTCATCACCTGTCGAAGGTAGACAATGAAAAAAGGTGAGCTAAAATGCTCAGTAAGGGTTACAAATAGCGGAATCATGAGTACAATAATAAGTGAATCACAATCAATCTGACATAATCAATATGGCATAGTGAGTAAATGAACAACTAATGCCATTAATAAATTGAAAATGAAACTGCATCCATAGATTTTGTCATAGTGAAAACCACATGGATAATAATAATAACTGGTAATGAATAAAGAGAATGCTTATTAATTGGATTTCATGTATCTGGCACATGAAACCATAATACCATTGAAATGTTTTAGTTCTGTGGGTAGAAACCCGTCTGATTTTTGGAAACAAACTCGAAGGGTTTGTCGCCAAATTGTTTTGTCTCATGAGACCTACCGATGCATCAAGGGGCTATAGCAGGACCCACCCACCACTACATGTCTAAAGAATTATTTATACATTGATTCAATACAAGATCAATATGCCCTTTCAATATCCGTATAGAGTAGAGTATACAGATTTATCAATATTTCCATAATTAAAATAACATTCCAAATAAACATTGTATGTAAAATGATATATAGTTTAGACAAAAAACATATCCATGACATGAGATTATGGATATTTAATATAAATATAATTTCAAATGAAAATTGATCTCAAATGGGAATTAGGTACACCACATAAGTGTTATTAGGTGCACAATACAAAGATAGTCACAACAAAAAGGTAGTTGTGACAAAGTCCCTTACCAAAATGTAATCAGTCGAATCATATGACCAAAACTTAATGAACCTAAAATGAATAATTTAATAACATGAATATAAAGAGAATAATGTTATTATATATCAAATGTAAGTACACATATACCACATACAATAAATAAGTGGTGAACAATGAAAATCTCACATAAATGAATGTGAGATGAGAAACCCCTTACCTTTTTCTCTAGTGTGTTCTTGATTGTTATTAATGACACGAATAATCAAATTTAGATTCATTAATTAATAGTTATAGAACCTAATCAACATATAATTGATATTATATAACCTTATTAAGTTCATTAATGGCCTCTTTGATGGGTTTAAGAGATTAAATCTTATTGTTTTGGAAACATTTTCTTACTTGGTTTTCATGGTTCGTTTACTTGTTTCCATGAATGGAAGTTCATTTGAAACATGGTTAAACATACAGAATTGTTAATACATATTATTAAAGAAATTTTGGAGATATAAATTATCTTATAATGATTTTGGGTTATATACCATGATGATGATTAATTAGTTAAAACCTTAATGATGTTCGTTTAGATCGTTTTAGTGGTTCTTTGATAATAACAACCTCATTTTGTTTTATAAATTATAACCATGAGTAACAAAGAATTACAGAACCATGGGTGAGTCATAAAACATATATTATAACCTATTTCAACCATATAAATGGTTTCATGACCAGATTTGAAAGAATTAATGCAAATTGAAAACACATCGTCTACAATGTCGGTAATTCGACATATCACGGACAATGTTTTTAATTCCTTGAACAAGTGGGGAAAAAGAATAATATTGATGATGAATTTATCATTAACATGAGAAAATACATAATATAAAAGATTCTGGATATTTCATTAATCTTGGGTAAGAAGATATGAAGAAATAATAAATAAAGAACTCAAAATAAAAGAATAATTTTTAAATTGCCTACAAAAATTCGGCAGCCTAACGGCTACGCAACATGGTTTTAGAAAATATTAAAAAGAGAGGGGACAAGGGTCACCTATCCATAAATGAATAATAATATATATTAGATCAATAATAAGAATAAAAATAAGAACATGGTATGGAAACCTGAATGATATACCACATAAAAGAGAACTTGAAAGGAAAAAGAAAGAAATTGAGAATTTTCTTACCTTGTAGAGTAACCCTTAGAAATTGAAGGTTGGGACCTTGGGGGCTTGAGGAAAACTTTTGAGGACTAATATGAAGGTAATGAGGCCATATCATCGTTGAGGGGAAATTGGGAATGAATTCAATGAAGGGAAGAGTTGGTATTTATAGAAAAAGTGAGGGATTAATTTAATAATTTTCAAGGGACACCTCATGAGTGGTTTTTGAAAAACCATGGGCTTGCCCATGGTATTTTCCCATGGTATAAGCCACTTGGGACACCTCAAATCTTATTTAACTATACAAAAGTGGACCAGATTTATGACATCATTATTCCATCATTAATGATGTCATAAACACACCAAAACTAAAAACTGTATTTTTTACTATTCACTGAAAAATCAACCGTTTTAGAAAAATTCCCAAAATTTACCCTAACCATTTTTCGACGTGTATAATTAAAAAGTGAAATACATTTTTCAAAAATAATTTTCTAAATATTATTAATTTAATTTTTAAATAAAGTCATAGTTAATTCAAAAAATAACAATCTTAAAGTGCAATTAGTTTTATTACTTATTAAAAAACTAATTAAGATCTCATTATCTTGTTGCCTTAAGAAAATGAAATGATATTATTATTTACTATTCATAAGGGTCATATTACTATTCATATTACTATTCATAAGGGTATGTTACTATTCACCAAAAATTAAGTTTGTTCTATCAGACACCAAATGACATACTAATCACAACTCTAGATGACCATTTTTCGAAATTCAAAACATAGAAGTGGAAAATTTATATTTAATGGCTAGCTTTTTACTATATCCTAAATAACCTAGTGTTGTTTTGAAGAAACTCAGTGATGAATAGAATGTATTTAACAAAAACATACCATAAAATGTTTGGGGTGCTACATTATTCCCTCCTTCGGAAATTTCATCCTCGAAATTTTATGTACATAGCCCACCAAAAAGATGTGGGTGGTTCTTCTTCATGAAATCCTCTGGTTCCCATGTTGCTTCCTCCATATTCTGGTTTCTCCAAAGAACCTTTACTAAACGAGTTGTTCGATTTCTCAATACCTGCTCCCTTGTGTTAATAATCCTGATGGTCTTTTCACAGTATGAAAAATCTGGTTCCAGTTCTATTCCTTCATATGTGAGTACATGCGTTGGGTATGGCATGTATTTCTTTAACAATGATACGTGGAACACATCATGAACTTTGGAGAGATTTGGCAGCATCGCTAATCGGTAAGCTACAGCTCCGATTCTTCCCAAAATTTCAAATGGTCCGATGTACCTGGGGCTCAGTTTCCATTTCTTACCAAACCTTAAGACGCCCTTCCATGGAGATACTTTCAGAAATACATGATCTCCCACTTGAAATTCCAACTCCTTTCTCCGGTTGTCAGCATAACTCTTCTGCCTGCTTTGGGATACTTTAATATGGGCTTGTATTTTCTTCACCTTGTCTTGGTCTCTTCAATAAGATCTGGGCCTATAAGTTTCCTCTCACCAACCTCATCCCAACAAGTTGGAGTTTGACATATCTTTCCATATAATGCTTCATATGGAGCCATCTGAATACTAGAATTGAAACTATTGTTGTATGAAAATTCCACCAAAGGCAAGTATTGATCCCACATACCTTAGAAGTCAAGATAACATGAAATCATCATATCTTCTAGAGTTTGAATAGTCCTTTCAGATTGTCCATCAGTTTGGGGGTGATATGCAATACTCATATGAAGCTCAGTATTCAAAGCCTTCTGGAGAATTTTCCAGAATTTTGATGTAAATCGGGGATTTTGATCAGAGAAAATTGATATAGGTGCACCATAAAGTCTCACAACTTCATTAATTTAAAGTCTTTCCTGGCGTTCAAGTTGTAAATCCTCTCTTATTGGAAGGAAATGTGTTGTTTTAGTGAGACGATCAACTATTACCCATATTGTGTCATTCCTTCTAGGTGTACTTGGTAGTCCAGTGACAAAATCCATCGTAATGTTATCCCACTTCCATAAAGGAATAGGTAGAGGCTGCATCACTCTTTTGGGATGTTGTCTCTCTGCCTTCACTTGTTGACAAACCATACACCTTGACACGTAGTCAGCAATTTCTCGCTTCATATTATCCCACCAAAAATATTCCTTCAGATCTCTATACATCTTGGTGCTACCCAGGTGTATAGAGAAATTTGAGCTATGAGCATCATATAATAGTTCTCTTTTTAGCTCAGGTATTGATGGAACGCATAACCTCTTCCCAATATTCATAACACCTTCTTCATACACGAAGTCAGCCAGTATCCCACCCTTAACTGCATTAATTTTCTTGTGCAGATTCTCATCATCAGATTACAAAATTGTTATCTTCTCTAGTAAACATGGTTTAGAAATCATTTGAAAGAGGAGTGATGTTTCCCCTTCCTTAACAATTCCCATATCCATCTTCAGTATATCCATGAACATAGGATCTCTTTCAACTCTCATCTTGTTCAAAACTCCATGATCCTTTCTGCTCAAAGCATCTTCCACCTTGTTTTCCTTCCCCGAGTGGTAGTGTATCATGCAATCATAATCCTTGAGTAGTTCAAGCCATCTCCTTTCCTCATGTTGAGTTCTTTCTATGAGAACATATAATTCAAACTCTTGTGATCAATATAAATATCACATTTTTCACCATAGAGATAATGTTTCCATATCTTCAAAGCAAATATTATAGAAGCTAACTCAATATCATGAGTAGGATAGTTTTTCTCATGAATGTTTAGCTGTCGTGATGCATAAGTAATAACCCTATCATTTTTCATAAGGACACAACCAAGTCCTTTCTTTGAAGCATCACTATAAATAACAAACCCATCATTCCTCGATGGTAGAGTCAATATAGGATAATTGACTAATCTTTTCTTCAGTTATTCAAAATATTATTTACAATATTTTTTCAAAACAAATTTAACCCCTTTTCATGTGAGCTTCGTTAGCGGGTTAGCCAGTCGGGCAAAATTGTGCACGAAATGCCGATAATAACCTGCTAAGCCAATAAAACTGCATACCTCAGTTATGTTTGTTGGCATGGTCCAATCTTGGATTGCCTTTGTCTTCACAGGATAAACTAGGATTACATCCTTCGAGACAATATGGACAAGAAAAAAAATAGACTGAAGCCAGAATTCGCACTTGCTAAACTTCCCATAAAATTTATTTCTGCTAAGAGTTCCCAGAATAACTCGCAAGTGAATCTCATGGTCTTCATAGATTTTTTAATATACGAGGATATCATCGATGAATATCACAAAAAAGTTATCAAGATATTCCTTGAAAACTCTATTCATTAAATCCATTAAAATAGATGGTACATTCGTCAGTCCAAAAGGCATCACTGTAAACTCGTAATGCCCATACCTGGTTCGAAATGATGTCTTCAGAATATCTTCCTTCCTCACACTAAGTTGATGATATCTATATCAAAGATCAATCTTTTAAAAGTATTGAGCTTCATGAAGTTGGTCAAATAAAGCATCAATCCAGGGTAGAGGATACTTATTCTTTATTGTAATAGCATTGATTTCTCTGTAATCAATGCATAGCCTCATGGATCCATATTTCTTCTTTACAAACAAGACCAAGGCTCCCCATGGAGAAACACTAGGTTGAATAAATCCTTTGTCACTCAACTCTTCTAGTTGTTTCTTTAGCTCCACTAACTCCACAGTGGCTATTCTATATGGGGTCTTTGATATAGGTCTTGCACCAGGAATTAAGTCAATGGAAAACCCAATTTCCCACTCTGGAGGATGTCTAGGTAAATCCTTTGGAAATACATCAATGTACTCTTTTACTATGTGCACATATTCAATTTGAATATTTCTTTCCTCTCCCATAGATATTGGTTTGTCTTCATCTCCAAGTATTGAATTCAATAGAGCTACTGTGGGTGGTTCTAGATAAGAATCAGGTGGTGACGTTTCTGTCCTAAAGACAAGGGATTCTACACCATTTCCAAAAATTGTAACTTTCTTTTTCTTGAAATAAATCCTCACATCATAATTTGACAGCCAATCCATACCGAGAATTATATCAAATTTAGTCATGGGTATGATGATAAGGTTAGCAACTAAAGCACGTTTTGGTGTTTGGAGGGGGACTAGTCGACATGCCTTTGCTGCAATGATACATCCCATGGGAGTTTTGACTGACAACTCCTTTCTTAAATCAAATTGGACATATCTAATTTTCTTGGAAAACTGAGAGGATATAAATGAATTTGATGATCCAGAATCAAATAAAGTGTTGTCTATTTTTTAGGAAACAATTAAAGTACCTGCCACCACGTCACTAGGAACCTCAACCTCTGCGGTTGTAATCGCATAGGCTCTCCCTTGCTCTCTTGGATTTTTCTGAGGCATGTTTCCTTGGAGATTAGGACACTCATTTTCATAGTGTCCCATCTATCTGTAATTGTAGAATTGAACATCATTGAATTTTTTCTTCCACTTGCATTCATCAGATCGATGACCCTTTTCTCTACAGTTATAGCAGACTCCCATGCCTTTCAAGCATTTCTCGGGATGATTCTTTCCACAGTTCTCACATAATTGGAAAATATTTGTTCCCTTGATCTTCTTTGGTGCTTCTCCTTTTCCTTTGTTATCAGAGTGCCGCTTCTTATCTTGGTTTCCTTTGAAAAAAATTGATCTATAATATTCCTTCTCTATTTTTATGGCACTTGATACAATTTCATCATATGATGAAAATGATTGAGAAGCCAATTCCCTTAGAATACTTGGTTAAATACCTTCAAAGAAATTATCAATTTTGTCCGTTGAGTCATGTACATAATCTACGGAATACCTGGCTAGCCTTGTGAAGGTAGCCTCATACTTTGCAACACTGTCTTCTTCCCTTTATTTCAAGCCAAGGAATTTCCTCTTTATTTCAGTTCGTTGCTCATGAGGGAAATATTTTTCTAATAATATTTCCTTAAAAGTCCTCCATTCCATATCCTCTATCTCTTCTTCCTCCGTGGTATTTTGAATCAAGGACCACCATTGATCAGTGTTTCCCTTGAGACAATATACTGCCAGTAGTACCTTTTCATTTTCAATGCATCTTAACGCCATGAATATCTTTTCAAGGGACTTGATCCATTTCTCAACAACCACTGGATTAGTAGTCCCACTGAAAGATGGGGTCTTCTTCTACATTAAACGATCCAACAAAGGTTTTGAATGGTTATTCGTTACAACTTGAGGAAGTTGTCCCAATATGTTCATGATCTGATCTACTCCAACATTGACTGTGTTGACTTGCTTAGTAGGGAGATCCCTACCATTCCCATGATATTTGATTCCTCTTCTTCTATTAGATGCCATTTCTAAATAATGGGATACACTATATTAGTTTATGAATCTCAAATAGAAAATCACTCAACATAGATTGAAATTCTATTCATAGCTAATCTTATAAACATGGTTCCTCTGAGGAAAAATTTACATTAAACTCCTTCATAATGGATTGTAAAGAAAATTTGAATTATCCTAAGAATATCCCTCAGGATTTTCATAACCAAGAGTGTAGCAAGGACCGTTTTCGTGCAACAGTTCCTGTTTGAGTCTAGCTCAAAGCGGTGCTTTCGGGATTTACCCCTAGATACATCTGTGCCAGAGCCGCCTCTACCTGCTCATATCCAGACAGGGATATATTGCTTAAAATATCCACATAATCTATTCCTTACCAAAATATCAGGATGTTCTTGTATGTCAATCCCCAAATACTACCTTAGGTCTTTTTTCCCTACTATAAATTTCCTAGTCTAGTTTCCAAGTATTCTAATAAACTTCCTCTGATACCAACTATAACACCCCGACCCCTCTAGGATGGAGCCAGTGCATTACTTGTGATATTGGCATGGTTAGAAGGAATGAAAATCCCAAAGGAACGATCAGTTTAGTAGTCTTTAAGAAACTAGATACATATATTTAACTCAAATTACATTGGAAAAGGTTACAAAATATAATACATAACAAAAAACTCAAAAATGCATCCACAGGAACTCAAAAGAAGACCTTCTCTTCATCACCTGTTGAAGGTAGACAATGAAAAGGGGTGAGCTCAAATGCTCAGTAAGGGTTAAAAATAGTGTAAGCATGAGTACAATAATAAGTTAACCACATTCAATTGGACATAATCAATATGGCATAGTGAATAAATGAACAATAAATTCCATTAATAAATTGAAAATTAAACTGCATCCATAGATTTTGTCATAGTGAAAACCTCATGGATAATAATAATAACTGATAATGAATAAAGATAATTATTATTAACTGGATGTCATGTATTTGGCGCATGAAACCATAATACCATTGAAACAGTTTAGTTCTATGGGTAGAAACCCGTCTGATTTTTGGAAACAAACTCGAAGGGTTTGTCGCCAAACTATTTTGTCTCATGAGACCTACTGATGCATCGAGGGGCTATAGTAGGCCTCACCCGCCACTAAATTTCCAAATAATTCTTTATACATTGATTCAATACAAGAGAAATATTCCCTTTCAATATCCGTATAGAGTAGAGTATACAGATTTATCAATATTTCCATAATTAAAATAACTTTCCAAATAAACACCGTATGTAAAATGGTATACGGTTTAGAAAACAAACATATCCATGATATGAGATTATGGAAATTTAATATAAATATAATTTCAAATGAAAATTGATCTCAAATGGGCAGTAGGTACACCACATAAGGATTATGAAGTGCACAATACAAAGATAGTCACAACGAAAAGGTAGTTGTGACAAAGTCCCTTACCAAAATGTAATCAGTCGAATCATATGACCAGAACTTAATGAACATAAAATGAATCATTGAATAACATGAATATAAAGAGAATAATTTTATTATATATCAAATGGAAGTACACATATACCACATAAAATAAATAAGTGGTGAACAATGAAAATCTCACAGAAATGAAAGTGAGATGAGAAACCCCTTACATTTTTCTCTAGTGTGTTCTTGATTGTTCTTAATGACCTGAATAATAAAATTTAGATTCATTAATTAATAATTACAGAACCTAATCAACATTTAATTGATATTATATAACCTTATTAAGTTCATTAATGGCCTCTTTGATGGGTTTAAGAGATTAAATCTTGTTGTTTTGGAAACATTTTCTTACTTGGTTTTCATGGTTCATTTACTTGTTTCCATGAATGGAAGTTCATTTGAAACGTGGTTAAACATCCAGAATTGTTAATAAATATTATTAACAAAATTATGGGTATATAAATGATCTTATAATTATTTTAGGTTATATACCATGATGATGATTCATTAGTTAAAACATTGATGATGTTCGTTTAGAACGTTTTAGTGGTTCTTTGATAATAACAACCTCATTTTGTTTTATAAATTAGAACCATGAGTACCAAAGAATTATAGAAACATGGGTGAGTCATAAAACATATATTATAACAGGTTTCAACCATATAAATTTTTTCCTGACTAGACTTGAAATAATTAATGCAAATTGAAAACACATCGTCTACGATGTCGGTAATTCGACATATCACGGACAATGTTGTTAATTACTTGAACAAGTGGGGAAAAAGAAGAAGATTGATGATGAATTTCTCATGAACATGAGAACATACAGAATATAAAAGATTATGGATATTTCATTCCTCTTGGGTAAGAAGATATGAAGAAAGAATAAATAAATAACTCAAAATAAAAGAATAATTTTGAAATTGCTTACAAAAATTTGGCAGTCTAACAGCTACGCAAAATGGTTTTATAAAATATTAAAAAGAGAGGGGAGGGGACAAGGGTAAAATATCCAAAAATAAATCATAATATATAGTAGATAAATAATAAGAAGAAAAATAAGAACATGGTATGGAATCATGAAATATATACCACATAAAAGAGAACTTGAAAGGAAAAAGAAAGAAATTGAGAATTTTCTTACCTTGTAGAGTAACCCTTAGAACTTGAAGGTTGGGTCCTTGGGGGCTTGATTAAAACTTGTGAGGACTAATATGAAGGTAATGAGGCCATAGATTCATTTAGGGGGAATTGGGAATGAATTCAATGAAAGGGATAGTTGGTATTTATAGAAAAAGTGAGGGAATAATTTAATAATTTTCAAGGAAAACCTCAGGAGTGGTTTTTACAAAACCATGGGCTTGCCCATGGTATTTTCCCATGGTATAATCCACTTGTGACACCTCACATCTTATTTAACTATACACAAGTTGACCAGATTTATGACATCATTATTTCATCATTAATGATGTCATAAACACACCGAAACTAAAAACTGTATTTTTTACTATTCACTAAAAAATCAACTGTTTCAGAAAAATTCCCAAAATTCACCCTAACAATTTTTCGAAGTATATAATTAAAAATTGAAATCCATTTTTCAAAAATAATTTTCTAAATATTATTAATTTAATATTTAAATAAAGTCATAGTTAATTCAAAAATAACAATCTTAAAGTGCAATTAGTTTTATTTCTTATTGAAAAACTAATTAAGGTCTCATTATCTTGTTGCCTTAAGAAAATGAAATAATAATATTATTTACTATTAATATGGGTCATATTACTATTCATATTACTATTCATAAGGGTATGTTACTATTCACCAAAAATTAAGTTTGTTCTATTAGACTCCAAATGACTTACTGATCACAACTCTAGATGACCATTTTTCGAAATTCAAAACATAGAAGTGGAAAATTTATATTTAATGGCTAGGTTTTTACTATATCCTAAATAAACTAGTGTTGTTTCGAAGTAAAATAGTGATTAATAGAATGTTTTTAATAGAAACGAACCATAAAATTTTTGGGGTGCTACATTTAACTACCGCTAAATTATTTTCTGTAGCAGTGGTTTTAACCTCTACATATAGCAAAATACTATAATTGTAGCAGTGGTTAAAACTGCTGCTAAATATATTATATTTTTTTGTAGTATTTAAAACCTCTACTAAAACCAAATTTACAAAAAAAAAAGCAGTTGATACTGCAGGCCCATTACCAATGCCCTGAAAAAAACCATTCCAATTGATATAACATATAACATGAAGATGAAACTATGATATTTGATATTAGAGGATATATATATATATGAATGTGAAATTGTGAGGATAATGATACCTAGTTATTTGTAAATGTGGTATTGTGAGATTTGAGTCAAGGGAATAGAAAAAAATGAGAGTTATAGGGTTTCATAGAAAGAACACTAACATATATCACCACATCACCAAAAGGTTTCACAATTGCCTCCATTTTCATTTACACCTATAAATTCACTACACCGCATAAACAAGACACGCCCATAAGCTACATTTCATCTTTCTTTTCAATCCAAAAAATTTATAGGTTTTATAATTACCAACCATATTCATTCAACAAGAATATTCATTTCATGTTTAAAGATTATTACTTTAAACACACTTGTTACTTTAATTATATGAGTTCATTAATTATTCCATCCCATTATATTTCATTACCCATGTTAACATTATGAGATTTTTCTATAGTTATTGAGAAACTCCACAACAAAACATGCAATAAACCATCCATCCATTACAAAAAAAACTCACTTCACAACCACCCCACATCACCACCACAACACATTATAACCACAATACATCCCAACCACCCCACATCACAACCACCCCACATCATAACCACCCCACATCACCACCACCACACAGCATAACCACTACACATCATAACCACCACGCATAATTTAGTTTCAATAAGGTTTTTATCATAATTACTAAATTATTATGAAGGGTATTCACATAGAAATACAATATTGCATGGGAAACCAATTTAATAGTTCGATATATATTCTTAGTCATTTTCATATGTGGTGAGGTTATACAAATATACATAGAAATTTTTATAAAAAACAAAACAACACACTATCTCAAAATAAGTCATAATTGGAAAACCAAGTATGTGTGTGCATATAAGAATAAATAACAAGAATAAGTAAAAATCATGTGATTTATCCCTTCCCCTTAAAATTCAATTAATCTTGTTCATTATCTTTATTAAGATGATATATACCATTTAACCAAAGAAATAAAAAAACATGATATTTCTAAATGTACATATAAATAAGGGGAGATGAAGGATCCCCAACCTTGACAGAATCTTCTAGGATAAATGAATAAGAACCAAGGAAAAACCACCATTGATCTCAAGTGAATCACTATTAAATCTAATGAATGATAAGACTCCATCAAAAACCTCCCAAAAAGAGGAGAATTACCACCATAATGAACTCTTTAATATAATAGAAAGATAATAAAGGAGTAATGGGGAAAGATATGGTTACCATGAATCAAATAACTTCAATCTAAATGATCCAATATGATCCAAGTGGTTTAGAACACCAAGGGAGGTGACTGGGGAAGGGGAGGATGAGTAAGGGTTAACCAAGAATTGAGGGAAAGTCTAAAATTAAAAACAAAGAGGTAATAAAACATATATTTATAATTGAATCACACTAGACTATACCAAAACATGGTTAATATCCAAAACTCATGTGGTGGGTTTGGTAAAAGTGTGATCTAGAACCCTCATTGTCATTTTATTTTTTTCCCATTTTAAAATGGAATTTGGCCTCCCAAAAATCTTAGAACATGGAGTGGTATAAACGATGGTGGTTATTCTATATTCTTCCATGTATAGAATCCATGACCTAATTACCATTTCCTAACCATTTTACCCTCACCATGCCCAAGGCTACAATGTGGTGAGCTTGGGTTTTTCTATTTTGGATAGGCGGTCCTCTGAGATTCCATGCCCACCCAAGGGCATTTGAAGATTATCATGGTGAATAGGAAAAACGCTAGGACAACACGCATAGCACGATGTCATCCCCAAGTCATGTTTATATATCCCATTTTACATAAGAGCATGCCCAACATAAAACTACCTCCTCTATATCCATACAAATCATTGTACAAGCCGTGGTGGCCTTTAAAAGGCTAAAACCCCACCTCAAACCTCAAAATCACCAAAAAAATCTCCCTAAACATCCCCAAGACTTGATAATGCACAAAGGGAAGTTCGTAAAGGGTATATACCATTACACTCATTCTATTTATTTTGTTTTCTATATTATTTATCAATTCTAAGTCAATGTGATCATATTTTCCCCAAAAATTATAAGAACTATGTGTGGATTGATTCCTATTTTAATGGTATGCATAGGGATTCCTAGATATCTTATCTCAAACCCAACCCAAAAAACGATATCAAGTCCCCCACTTTATCTTAGTGATTGGGTTTCTTCATTCATGTTGGTTTTCCATCCTTAGGGTTGGCATCAAGACAAGTTCATTTCATTTTAAACATGAGTTTAAACTACATAAAACCTCATATAATAAGGTATTTTTCATATGATCATAAACTATATATTATTTTAGTCATTTTCACATGATGTTAAACTATGTGATGCATGGTCCATCTTGTAAGACTTGAAACTTCTTAGAGTAGTCTACTTAGTAAGACCTGTCTTCCTCTACATATTATTCAAATCTATATAAGTATCCTTAACATGTGGTTCTTTATCCATAAACCTATGTTATGAAAAAATGACTCTTACCCTGGGAAATAGCCTAACATGTATAGGGGTATTATATAAAAACTATATGTGTATTGATTCATTATGTTACAATATATATAATGGTGTTGGGATCTCCTATAATAGGCCTTGGTGAAAATTATAATCACACTGGTTATACCCTAAAGGTGAGACCCTTCCTCATTCACATCAATTTTTTTATTTCTTTCTCATATAATGGTTCCCATACATCTCATACTTCTCCTCCTATACATGAGACAAATTTTTATAGAGGTCCTTTTCCAAGAACTATGAATGGATTGATTCCTGTTACTATAGGATATCTTTTTTATCATTCATCCTTGGGTAACAAACCTAATAAATTTAGGAAAAATTATTCATGACAATAAAGAATCAACATATATGGTTTATACCACACTCAAGAAATCAATACATAAAAGGAAGCATCATAAATCAATAAAATACATAAAAAGAAACATGAGAAATCAAGGAAAATGTTAGGTCATGAAAATGTTTGGTAGAAACTATGTGCCACACATGATACATATACAAACTGACTGTTACCATATTTGTCTAACATATCAAAAAAATAACTAATCACGGTCCGATGATGAACACAGCTCGTCACCCTCTCTACCTCCATCTCTACTTCCTTCTACCACCTGAAAGAACATTATATTGAAAATTAAATACTGTTGTATATTTATATTAAAACTTAAAACCAATAAAATTTTGAAAACTAAATGTTTTTTAATTTTTGTGATTTACCTTCTCACCACCAGTCAATGCAATACCATCGGGGGAAGATCTGGTCATCTTCTGATATAAATCAATCAATGCTTTCTACAAAGCGGATATCTGATCCCCCTAGTCTTGAACTGTGTTTCGTATAGAAACAATCTCTCTCTGAGTACCTCGAGGTATAGAATGTATACAACTAGGAGTAGATGCTGCTATAAACCCTGGTGGCTTGTCAAAGACCTCAGATGGTATGGGTCCCAAACCCATCTCACGCACTCTACTAGGATGTTCCTTCTCAAGTACTTTAGCCACCGGGTCATCCTGGGAGACTGAGTAGGACTACGCAGGATTGGCATCTCATAGTTATTTAATTTTTACCTATAAATAAAATAGTTGTCATATTATAAGCAATAAATATTAACACAGAAACAACTTATAATAAGTTATTATAATGAAAAATGAGTTCATACCCCAACTTCTTTGACTGGATCATTAACAAAACTACCATCAGATTTTTGGTGAACATTCAACCACACTTCTGTTCAATATGCTTCATGCCCTAATATCTGTGACTTCATTAAACAAACATAAATCAAGAATTTAATATATTAAAAAATAATATTGTCTTATAAATATTTAAACTAATGAAAAGATTACCAAAGTAAATCAGATTCTAGGAAAACTCTTTGACCCCACAGTGTGAGGGATAACCTTCTTAGCCCGGCTTGATGAATTTTTTCTTGAAATATCCTAAAATAAATAAAATGAAATTTAATAGTAATGTATTCAATGTCATATCCTATTCATATACATTTATAAATGTAAAATAAAATTAGTATAGTAATATATATTTAAATACCATCTTCTTCTCATCACGATGTATGTCAACAAAAACATTTCATTTCTCTTTGGGTACCCCATCGGGTAGCTTGTCATACATTTGTTGGGCGGTCAATGAAGTATCGTTTACATCACCCCCCAATATCCATTTAAGGTATTTCCTATTTTTCCAAGATTTTTCAATGTCCATGTTTGTGCTATCACATCAGCAACCGTAAAGTAGAAAAACTTATGTACACAGAAATTCATTTTGAAAATATTAATAACATGGCATTAAATTACACCATAATGTATTAAAATTACCTTTATTTGGGAATAAAAAACTTCATTTTTACAACTTTAAGGCATATGTATCCAATCATCGTATGAAATAGGAAGGGAAACGGGCTCCGCGACCAGCTGGCCTAAAATCTGGCCAAGTAATCCTATGGCGTCATCTATAGGGACCCTATATGAATCAAATGGGACAACTATCTTCTCTCCGGTTAGATTCCATACATTTGAACTTTTTATATTTTTCTCCACAATTCAATTGTTTCCATCTTTAATGAAAACATAGTTAGTATAAAAAAAGTGAAATAAATTTATTCAAATTTAAATTTGTACCTATAACAATCACCCTCCAGTATCCTCATGAAGAACTAGAAGTGGAACTCTACACCCCCACTAATGAGGATACTGAAGCAGGAGGCAACGACTAAACTATTAAATGGATGCTCACAGAGGGTGTGAGAGATGGTGCAGGGGGGCAAGCGGATGGTGGATCAGATGTCATAGGGAGGGAGATAACTAGATCGTCATCTATCGCAGTGGTCGATGAAATAGTATATCACTTCCTCCTTGGAATTCCTGTCATTTAATAAAATAAAATTAAGTTCAGAACATATATTTTAAAAAAATTATGCAGAAAAAAAATTAAAAAAATAACAAATGCACAGTACTAATAAACAAAATATACACAACAATGATAATGAATGATTTCACAAATGAAATAAGTGGTTGCTAAATGAATGCATAACTGTACATACAATCATTTTATCCTTTAATTATGTCATTTTCCTACTCTATTACTTTTTCCACTTCATTCATCTTTGATAGAATAATATTTTCAATATCATGGTGGATAAATAATTCTGATTCTTATTGTTCATGATATTCAATGTCAGAGGTCAAATCTTCCACTTCATCACCCATATCATAAAAATTTATTTGTTTTACGTGAGAAACTACACTCCACCCTTCATCCACAACATCATTAAAGTAATATACCATTTTTTCTTGCGATGATAAGATATATGGATCATGCAGTTCATGATCACTAGCATCCATCAAGAGTGAGAAGTTCAAAGAAGTAAATTGTAAGGAATCTCTTTTAACACCTCTGATAATATCAACCCAATTTCATTTGAATAAAACAACTGAAAAATTACCCTGGTAGTTTGATTAAATAATATCAGTCAGCTTTCCATAGTATCCCACTTTAACAAATGTAAATATACCACTATTCTATATTTTCAAACCCTCTTCTCGATCGACTGTATGAAATCTAAAGTCATTCACGTTGTAAGCATCGAACTTTCTAACTTGTTTTAGAGGACTTCGAGCAAGAAACTTCAAATATTCTGACAAATCTTCTCGAGTATCATTATTCACGATCTAAAAAAAGAAATATAATTTATTAAAATTAAAAAATATATGTGTCAATCTAGTATTTGTATTTATTGAAATATTTATGAACTTACACATCATGCAAACCATTCTACGAGCTCTTTATTAATAGATTTTGTTATATATTTCTCATTTCGTGTTTGACCTCTTATTTGTCTCTTTGTTTGTATCCTCAACTATTCAATAAATGGATCTGCAATTTCACTATTCAGCAGCACATATCTATGTGCCAGTAAAAATTTCATTTCTGTCAATGTAACATTTGAGGTCCGCCCAACTGATCAGCCAATAACCGGAAATATTTTTTATTTCTCATGTATTTGAGATTGATTCGATGTTTCATCAACACGTCCAACTTGATTAAATCTTGTCTCGATATCATCCAAGTATCTAGAACAAAAGTTAAGACACTCCTCTGCCAAATAACCTACAGCAATAGATCTTTCTTGTTGAGCTTTATTTCTCACGTATGATTTCAAATTTCCAAGACATTTGTGAAATAAAATAAACAAACATAATTATGTATTTAATTAAGTGCCAAAAATTGTTTACTTAACTAAAAAACATATAAATAAAGCACCTCTCAATTGGATACATTCCTCGATAAGAAACAGGGCCTCCTAATTTAGCTTCCTCAACCAAATACATAGTTAAATGCATCGTGACAGTAAAAAATGACAGAGGAAAGATCATCTCCACTGAAAAAAGTGTCAATACAAACCTCTCCTAAAGGTTTTCAAGCTCAAATAGATGTATAGATTTCTCACATAGTTGTCTGAATAATGTGTAGAATTGGAGTACAACAACAGTAAATTTTTCAGGTATTAATGTATGCATTGCCAATGGTAATAACTACTGTAACAAAATATGTGAATCATAACTTTTCAATCCATGTAACTTACGATTATTTAAGTCAACACACCTTGATATGTAAATTAAATAACCATAAGATAATTTCACAAGATTTAAAATTTGAAGGAATGTGTCTTTATCCCTAAGTTTCATTGAAAAAATTTCCAGAGCAAACTTTTCATTCTCATCTAGAAATAGATCACGTTTTATGTTCATTACATGTAATTTTTTCCAAGCATTGAGATGATCCTTAAACTTTACATGCTCATTAATCAATGTGAAGATAAAATTATCACATAAATTCTTCTCAATATGCATCACATCAAAATTATACCGCAACAAATTAAATTCTCAATACATAAGTTTTAAGAATAAACATTTTTTCTTTTATTGTTGCATTTTAATTTCAATTGATGATGTAATTCAACCCAGTTTCCCATTATCATTCAAATGATAAAACTTTTCAAATTATGTTTCAACTTTTCCAAGTTTTTTCAATATTTTAGAACCAGTTAACAACTTTGGAGGTGGTCTATGATCAATAAAACAATTAAATTTTGATCTGTTCATCTGAAATCTATGAGATGCATTGAGAAATATTTGATGGAACAAGAAGCACCATTTTCTACTGTGAGGTATCCATTTGAGCTCAAAATCCAAGTTACAAATTGGATAAGCCAAACCCATGTAAGTTTTCCAACCAGATAAATTACCAAGAC
The DNA here is from genome assembly GCA_963277665.1 of Viscum album. Classification (NCBI taxonomy): domain Eukaryota; kingdom Viridiplantae; phylum Streptophyta; class Magnoliopsida; order Santalales; family Viscaceae; genus Viscum; species Viscum album. Next base: position 902,443,977 of record OY728166.1, on the reverse strand, counting down.
CAGGGAAGTCACTAATGGTCCACATTAAAGTAGCATACATTTTGAACATTGTTTTAGAAGAAGCATCAAATGTCTCAACACTGTTTCTCAATAACTCCTAAAATTATTCAATTAAAGGCTAAAAGTATACATCAATATAATTTCCAGACATTTGTTTTCTAGGAATAAACATCGAAATGATAAAAGAAGTTTTTTGCATACACATTCATAGAGGCAGATTGTAAGGGATCAAAAAAACTGTCCAAATGCTATAATTGGTACTCAAAGTCCCAAATGGGTTGAATCCATCAACATCCAATCCCAATCGAAAATTTCTTATATCATCTGAGAAATCTGGATGTAATTAATCAAATGTCTTCCATGATTTTGAATATCATTGATGTCTCATTAACCCATCATTATTATTATCTACAGAATGCCACTTCATGTGTTTGGCAGTTTTTGATTACATGAATAATCTTTGCAATCGAGGCTTTAAAGGAAAGTAACACAAAATCTTTGCAGGTAAGTTCATTTTATTCTTCTTCATGGTATTATGTTAATTCAGACTTCTAAAAGCACCCATTTACTTCCATATAGAAGAAGAATATTTTTTTCAATCCTGTCTACTTGAATCCTCTCACCAATAAATCATAAAATCATTGGTACACACATTTATTTTTGTATAATTCAAACCAATCCTGTTAACAACTTATTTTATATCATAAAAAGACTCAGGGATTTTTTCTTCAGGAAATGAATCATGCACCATTACAATATCATGGATATTGCCTTATTTTTCATTCCACATTGACATTTGATATGGTACAGCTTCAGCAGAAAAGAAAGTTTTGAATATTTTAAACATCAACTATAAAACTCTTGATTTCCATAATCAAATAAATCATGAAATATATTTTCCTCAGTGAAGTTTTCTCTTACATTATTCTCCACATAATCAATAGGAGGATCTATTGATATGTTACAATCTTCATCTGGTTGTCCTAAAGTCTCAAAAACATCACTTGTCACATTACTATTTTTAGCACTCTCATCTGGTTTTTTTGATATGTCTTGATGTTGATGGCGGTGTCTTGTAGTTCCAAATGCATCATTTATAAAGTTTTTCATTTCATTTCCCATTTTCGATGAAGTTGGGAGCTCATTCTGTGGATTGACATCAGTTCTCAACCTTTCTGTAACATTTGATTATCTATACCAAATCTAACACAAATATTGACCAAGGAATTGCTTCATTATTAAATGTTCATAAACTTCATCTCTCTTCAACCATCTTATAAATTTACATTTAGTACATGGACATATTATTCTCCCTTCAACGAATCGATTGGAAATTGAAAAATCTAAAAACTCCTCCAAACCCTTAACATATTGAGGTGTGTTCTTTGGTAATGTGATCCAGATTTTATCCATGTATATCACAATGTGCCTACACAATATTAAAAAAATTAAAACACATTACTATTAATAAATAGGTAAAGAGATTCATATATACTAGTTGAAAAAATATATAAATATGTAAAATATTTTGAAAAAGTCTAGGATTAGATCAAAAAAATACTCAAATACACTTTTTCCCAATATCCCATGGTAACTTAAGGCACTTTAAGATGATATTTTGCCAATAAATTTCTCATAATATACCTATTAAGTCTCAAAAATATTATCTCATGTCTACCAAGACATCCCAAACTATATAGCAATTTCAAATAAGAGGCATGAATTCCTTTGATACCAATTTGTCACAAACCAACCTAGATAACCTGCCTAAGTGGCACAAAATCTAGTTTTGACATATCCCAATGGGTGTTCCCAATCCCAAGAGGCTGGTGACTAGTGTCTTGGAATCAAAAAAACCATATGGAATGATTTCACCATAAGTAAAACTAATCAAGAAAAATTAGAGAATATAAAATGAAAAATAGTTGGTATTCCAAACACTCTATGAGGGATAAAACCACAAGTAAATAGATACAAGTATAAAAATGGTGTGTTTCGTCAATTAAACCATTAACATCACAACCTAGAAACTCCATGTAACAAGTGGATTGCACGTTCCACTAGTCACCACTAACTCCCCAGGTCGCTCTAATTAAGAACATCCACCACCTCTGAGTGGCTCTTTCCATATTCTTGGACCATGAATAATAAAATCTATAAATTACTAAAGGAAAAGGTAGGGTGTGATAAAAAATATTAGTAGGATATCACCAAGCATTTCATAATCAATCTATAACAAAAAAACCAAATTTTATCATTTTTAAATAAAATTTAGCATGGAAATATTTTTTCAATTTGAAAGAAAACATGCTTGATAAAACATTTCAATGTCTAAGTTAAAACATGTTTCAAATTGAATTTCCATAAAATTAGGGAGACATAAACATATATGTCAAAATAAGAATAAATAAGAATTTCTATCAAAACAGACATGATTAAATCATTTCAATCAATAATTGGCATGTATAAATCATTTTACATCATTTTCAATAATATAACTATAGTGATAACATCTAGAGATAGTACTAGTCACAAGGCTTCACAAAATCTCAGTGAAATATGCCTCTAGGTGTACACACACTCCTTAGATCCACAAGCTTAAGGGGAATATGATAACACCCCAATGAATGAACTACCTTCTCTCAAGTAGTTTTTTTTCCTTTTCATCATCAAGTTGATGTAAGATATCAATTTACATAGCATGAATATTCTTTCTCCTAACTAACGTTAATCCCATTTTCTTCAAGGAAATTAGTCATAATTTGGGATATCATTCAATACAATCAATAATTCAATCAATCAAATAAATAGTCCCCAAGTTAAAGTTTCAAAACATGCCTTTCATTTCCAAAACCAATATCAAACTATTTTTATAAAAAACTCATGTATTTACTTTAAAATCATTTCATTTCAAAACATGAAACATTTTATGATTTTATATCTCATTAAGTCATGCTTCAAATATTATCTTGTGGGATTTTAATCATTTTTTATAATAGATGCCATCTGAAATATTATACTACTTTAAACTAACATCCAATAGAAATTTTATCTATTAAATATTAAATTAGTTTTAAATAAGAACTCTCTCTAAAGAATTAACTTAGTTATACTATAAATGGGTAAAAACTTAAATTAATAAAAAATACTTATAAGGTTAGAAAAGGTACTTTCTCTCTGGTACACATATATTTCCACTAATATAATGGAACAAGTTTTCAAGAATTTCCCTCATCACCTAAAACAAAAAAGTGGCTATATGTTTTTCTTATATTTATGTAAATTAATTGGTATTAATAATATATTATAATTTAATACTTTTATAATTTAAGAAATCAATGAAGATACAGCTAAAATTAAAGATTAATAAAATTCCTTTATCTTGGAATAATAGTGAAGTGAATATTAGAAGGTATATTTATTTCATAGAATATAAATGTAAATGATAGTATGATATTTATTGGTAAGGAGTTAATTAATCTAATTAAAAATTAAATGATGGATAGATTGTACCTATATTCAGAAAACATTGATATTTATTTGTTAGCTGAAATGTTTGAAAAATACCAATGGCATACTTGAATCATGTATGCATAGTAATGAGGCCCCAGAACATTGAAAATCCACCAGAAAATTAGGGGAACCAAATTAAAAGTAGTTTCATGTAACCAAGAAGAATATACTAAATAATAAATAGAAATAATCCATATTTAGAGCCCAAAAAACATTAATGAACATATAAGCACTCATAAAAAATTCCTCATTACAAAACAATCATGAATGTAACAATTTTTCCCCAAATACCAATACACACAATGTTAAATAATTAGCTTTAGGAATTATGAGAATTGAAACTAGGTTGTATTCATTCCAACACACTAATATATAAGAGAATACCAGTCATTTCCATCTACATTTTAGGTGATAACTCAAAAAATTCACACCACAAGTATGATACAAAAAATGTAATAAAGAATATTAAACTCACCTCTAACCTACCATAATGTCGGTGAGGCAGCGAGGGGATAGGGATTTGGGGGTCGTCGAGGGGGGGGTCTCACATGGGTCGGGGGGAGAAGGGGGGTCTTGCGGGGGTTTGGGGGAGAAGTGTCAGGATTGAAAAAAAGTTTTAGCGGTGTTTTATTAAAAACTGCCACTAAATCATTTAAAAAAAAAATTAGTGGTGGTTAAATAAACCGCTGCTAAAAAAACACTGCAAAAGGCTATTAATGTTGTAGTGGAATGAGAATAAACCAACTAATGGTTTGGTCCACGATTCATTCGTTCCTGCGTAATGTCGTTGTGGGGTTTCTTTGTAAGGTTTTTTATTTAATCTTATAAGGATTATTATTTCAACCCCATGTTATAAGTCTAACGTGGAGGGTGAGAGCCAATACGAACAAGGCTCATACCCTCCGCCGCTCTTGGTTTTTATGCGTTCTCAGTGGATGAATGTTCAACTTGACGAAAATGCAAAACTGAGGGCCACGTAGTGAAGGTGACATCTCGGGATGCCCGTAGGTGCAGACGGGAAGAAAATCAGACCACCGAAACTTCACCGATGGACCGCGGAAGTTCTGCTAGCGCGACACCACTGACACGCCGGCGCTGGTGGCCGACGACCATGAGGAGGAGGCGGCCCCTGCAGGCATCGCGGTGGATAGGGGGCGGCCGACCAATGCTGGTTGTGTGGATGGCGGGTGGCATGCCATGACAGCTCACCATAGAGAAAGAGGCGGCAGCAAATGGGATGCCACAGAGGAGGCGCCGCGGCTCGAAGCCGCGGTGGTGGGAAAACTCATGCCCTTGAGTGCTATATTTGACCGGTCCATGCGGACCGATCGGCTGGAGTAGTGCCAGGATAGCACCGCTGATTGAAGAACTCGAACAAACTTAGTCTATTCAGGTAAGCTAGACCGTGCCCAGCTGGTGGGTTGTGCCCAGCCAGCGGGCCAAGCTGGTTTCACGGCCCGGCAGGCTGCGCCCCGTCGGGTGGGCCGAGCCAAGCCAGTGGCTCAAAGGGTCGGACCGGGTCGGGTCGGTCCGACCGGGTCGGGCCGAGCATGGACCCATTTCGACCCTAGTTTTGTTTAAAGGGCCATATCTCCTAAACTAGACTTTTGTTTGACGAACTGTCTATGGAATTGGAACCCTTAAAACGATAAGGTCCTTCTGAGATACTCCACATGGGTTTTGGAGAAAGTTGAATTATGGATGAGTTTGATCGAACTCGAATCCAATCGGGCTCTCGATACTAAAATGCATGTAACTTACAGATCGGGCGTCTGTTTGATGCGTTGTTTGTTGCGTTGGAACCCTTATGAAGTGGTGGTTCTTCGGGTTAATTATTATTTGTACTTTTTGGTAGTTGAGGTATGACTGATTACTTGAGGATAAGAATATATGGAACTCAAGCGCATCAAGTGCAGGAATCTTGTGGCTGGTTGTCCAGTGACATATGACCCTTTGTGGATCGGAATCAGAACGACCATGTGTGGATAAACAGTAGCACGACCCAATAAGGACCAGCCTTAGAGCGGCCTATCGTGGATCAGCGACTTACAAACCTATATGGATCGAAGACTTATGACCCTATGTGGATCGATGACTTACGACCCTGTATGGATTAACGACTTACGACCCTGTGTGGATCAGCAGAAGCGTGACCCGACGAGGACCAACCTTAGAGCGACTCGTTGTGGATTAGTGACTTACGACCCTGTGTGGATCGACAACTTACGACCCTATGTGGATTGATGACTTACGACCCTGTGTGAATCAATAATAGCGCGACCCGATGAGGACCAACCCTAGAGTGTCCCGTCATGGATCAACGACTTACGACCCTTTGTGGATCGACGACTTATGACCCTGTGTGGATTGACATTATAATGACTTCTTTGTGGTACAAAATTGGAACTTATAAATATAATAAGATGATTTAGCTTCATGACTAATCATCATTATTCATGTTCTTTAAGTTGTACCTGGTGTGAGTTGTCTTTTACTTGTGTTTTGTGATTGAGATCATGCTTTGTGGTTCTTCCTTTGTGGAATTATGGGAGACCTTCAGGGGTCTCGGGGTCCCTACTGGGTATTGTTATACTCACCCATGAACGAGCTTCCCCTGCACCTTATTGTGTCTTGTGCAGATGATAGAAAACTTTGACCGAGTTTTGGGATCCAGGACTAGACGGTGCATGGAGGTGACCGATTGACGTGGAGAGCCGCAGTGACGAGTTGTACCTACCCTTCAGGTAGAATCCTTGGTGGATGACCGAATGAGTTGTTTTCTTAATTTTTTTGTACTTTCTTTTAGTTGGGTTTGTATACTGGCCCATTCTGCTTCAGTTCACACTTTTACTTTTAGTAGTTATACTACGTGGTTTGCTCTTGTTGTGTACCCGGTCTGTGTGTTTGTAGGTTTAAAGGCAATGATTTCCCATTTTAGGGATATTTCTTTCTGGTGCTAGGCACTAACCCCTGGCCTATGGAAGGCGGGCTTGGGGTAGTCATGGCACGGGCCCCGGGGGACGGGTCGTGACCGGGATATTATGGAAGCCAATGTGAAAGGTTTTTAAACCACTGTCCTATCCTAATTCTATTCCAAAAATACCCTTCTCATCAGTTTCAAATAGAAAATGACTTTTGTTCCGACACTCTAAGAGCCTCAGAGGACCCTTGTCCTTAAGATCACTCCTTACTGAAGGTAGTGCAGATATGAAATTTTTAGCTGGTATAGCAAATAGCCCCACTGATGTTGGTCATAGTGGAACATCCTTGGGAACTCCACCAATTGAAGCTATGATTACCGGCCTTGTGCTTAATATTGTATAGGAGGTGAAGATGGAATATTTTCCCACTTTGGAGTAGTATTTTAAAACATTTATTTCCACTGTAAATTCAATCCCATATTATATACCCATGGCAGTGGATGAATAGGGACAGGATCTTGGTGCTACTATTGAACACCTGGATGTGAAAAAATGGGATTGACATAAAATTTGTATTTCCATCATGGAGACCCCCTTGGCGGAAATGGCTGATAGGGTGGACAACCATCATCGACTCTTTCTTGGATTAGTCTATATGATTTCGATTACCGACACCTGCATATCCTTATCAATACAGTCCTAATTGATTGAGAAGACTTGGATACATTTTAATGTGAACTTATCCAGTTTAATGCTTCCAATCATCATGCAAAGGCCTTAAAGGATACTACTATTGAGCTACACCACCTAGCTATCAATGAAACCTAATTATATGATTATATGGTTACACATACTATAAATTTGTGAGAATGTGAGGCTCATGTAGCTAGTTTAAAGGTGTATTTGTCATCAACAAATGGAAAATTTGAGGACATAAAATATAATGGTCGATAGCTCTGAGTTTTCATTAAATAGATGCATCCAATAGTTGAAACTATAGCTGGGTTGATAACCAGTCTGTAGTGGACTCTTGACAAATCGCATTAGGTGGTAGTTGGTCAATTTACTAAAGCGAGTCGAGCTTCACGATAGCTATTTTGACTATTTTTTATATCTATTTTTTTAGGAAGATACTCTAGGATGTGAATTATCTTTCATTCTCATTCAATGAATAAATGAAAACTTTTTTCTCCCGAATGTATATCCTTTACCTTATCTTGCAGTTCCAATCAATCATAATTTGCTGTGTTTTTTGAAAGATAATTTCTCACGTGAAATTAATTGTTTTATCGATAGATAATAATCTCAATCATAACCAGGATTTTAGATTCATCTCACATGGTCAATAGATCATACAATGCACTAATTGTTTCTTGAGCTAAGGGGCTCAGTGAGCATAGTTTGACTATTTCTAGGGTTACATGGAAAAACAAAAAAAAAATTGTCTTTTTTGATGACATTCTAATTTTTTACTAAGTACACTATGGTGTAGGCTTAGAGGGTGTAACTTCAAATTTTATTAGGATTCCCTTTGCTGCTTTTTTACCTAATAAGTTTTGTGCATTTTTTATTTCGATTTATCTATTTTTTCCCAAACCATGAAAAGAGTAGGTTTAGAAAGTTAGGACTGTAATTTTATTTGAGGGTTTTCAATCTAGAGAGTATTTTTTCTATTTTTCTGGAATTATAATTTATTTATAGAAGGAAAAATGAAACTAGTGTTTTAGGATGAATAGCATTGACCATGAATTATGGGGGTGATGGCCCCAAGAGGGCTTAATAGCCAAGAATGTCACAAAATTTCTTATACATGAATGGGGAATTTTTAAACCCTAATTTTCTGATTTCAAAATATGATAAATGATATGGGACAAGTAATAATAGAGTAACTATACAAAAAGTTCCCATAATGATCAATTCACATCATATGGAGATTGGAAACCTCTATCCTAACAATGAATTTGACCATGATTGATGGTCATTTATGTGGGAAACTTATGCATAACCAATTGGGGAATATTGTGCATAGTCAAACAAAGGTTTCCTTAGAAAAATGACCCTCCATTTCTAATGGCCACATAGTTTTTGAAAATTTTTATTTCTTAAGATCATGAAGGGTATCTTGTCAAGGGAATGATTTATGAAAATGATGAGGGAATCTGTATCGGCACTAGCTCTAAGTGAGAAATTGTTCCTATTCAAAATTTGATTGTGTAAAGGAGGTTTTAAAAATAGTGGAGTTTAATGTTGTGTGACTAAGACATGGAGTCTATTGTATAATGCCTTACATCAAGGACACTCAAGGGATTTAGTTTATGGCAACTTATCTTTAACTGAGGGATAAGTCATTTTCCTTTTTCTTAGTAATCTATAAAAGAATATTACATTATCTTCAAACATGAATTGGAAAGGTTGTAAGATATAATCTAGGGGGTTTATGAATTCAAGGAGTAATGTGGGTTTAATTTTTTTTTTAAAGGTGGTGACATGAATTGGCTTCCCAATTCATGCCCCAGAGGAATTTATTAAAATCAAAATGTAGCATTACAAACATGAGGTGTAAAGAACTTACACCAGCAGGGAGTTATCGGGAAAACAAAGAAGGTAGATCAAACATACCAAATTCAAAAATTAAAGACTGCCAAAAAGTGATCAAAAGATAGTCAACGTGACCTTCCTTCAAACAAGCAGGTGTGCCATCCATCTCTAGATTTCCTTAGCCCTCAAATACAAAGGATGGCCTTCCTTGAGCGCCTCATCAAATTCCTCAGCAAATCAGAAAAGACATCAGCAAACATATTGTTAAAACAAATATCAATCCATGTAAACAGATTGTAGAGTAGTTAAATTGCACTACTCAGCATGGAGAAAAGGCCAGCAGCAATTCCAGAAATCAGCAATACAAGAGCGAAGCAGCTGAAGCAGAAAAAGTTCTTCTTTCTCCAAACATCAAAAAGTTAAACCATATCATATACAGACCCAAATCAACCTCCCATCAAGAATAAGATCCAGCCAAAGTAGATCATGATCAAGAAGATATACCAGCAGGGAATTAAAGGGGTTAAAAATAATATTCAATCCAAAAAAGAAAACCGGTTCTTGAAGACAGCCTAGAAAAAACACCATTCAGTTGCTTCAAAGCTGGTCCTTCAGAAATAAAGTTCATCCATAAAATTAGTGAGCTACCCTATTGGACAGATCGAACCTTCCTCCGCTATAAAGCATGAACTGCAACCATGCGGAGCAGAGGAAAAGAGAAAGAGGATGCCATCTTGCTGCCAAAGAATCCTTGCCACAGCCGTCAAATAGACAGAATGCATACAGATCAAACCATGTAATCAGAGTAAAAAAGTCCAGCACTTGAAGCACATAGATAAAAACTTCAAAAACAACCAGTGTCTAGGAAAGAACAAGCTGATGGTTCAGAGAATCTAGACCTTGTGGCTTCTTATCAGCAGGATAGGAAGAGTAATACATGACCTCACTTATCAACCATTCAACCTCAGTCAAAAGGAACACCAACATCAGGACAGTACCGAGGAAATCCTGTCCTCCAATCTAAGACTTCAACATCATCCTCCAAAGGAGTGCAGAAAACATCCAGATACAGCCATCCCTGATTTCCAGAGTGCAAGAAAAATGAAGATGAATCTCAGATTAAACAGAGAGACTGGTTGAATGAAACAGGATATAGAAGTTCCTTCAAAGAAAAACCCATTAATAAATCCACTGAACAGATCTTATCCAGATACAAGAGAGAGAGAAAAAAATTAGTCTTCAAAATCATAAAGATATCATTGCCATGGAATCCCTTTGAAGTCAAAATTTGGATTCTTCTTGAATTCCTCAACAACAAATATGAGCATTATTTTTCGGAGTTCCAGATAAGTGTCAGCACTCATGTCACCATCTTTGTGTTTTCTAAAAGCAATTCTATCATTCTCGTCAATCCATGAGTCTAGATCTTTTGGGAAGTCCAAATTTTCTTCTATTACATAAGCATCTCTAATAGCAGGGTCATCCTCATCATCCTCACTGGAGGAGGATTCTGAATCTGTTGCTTCAGACTCAGACACCATTTCGGTTGGCACAGGATGTGGAGGGATGAAGTTTTCATCCTTGACCTGGGTAGCCATGGATCTTGTGATAATTGTTCTTTTAGTTTTGGAGTGGTCCTTACCTTTTTTTTCTTGTCTATAGTTCGGAGTGACAAAACCATCTGAGTCAACCATCGGTTTCTTTCCTTTTTTAGACCTTGATTTCAAAAACTCTTCCTCTAGCTGGCAAGATTTATCATGTTCATCATGAAAGGACTCATCTGAATCAGATTGAACCTCTTGATCTCCTCCTTGTTCATTGATATTGGTCTTTGCAGTAGGAATTTCAGCACAGGTTTTGACCTCATCCTTCTGCATAACCGGTTGGGAGATGGAGGCATCATAAGGATTCTGGGTTCCTTTATTACCAACAATAGTTAATGGTTGGGTGGTTTTGGGTTTATCCTTCTCTATCCAAACTGATTTTCATTTCGGGAGGGGAGGTGGTATCCTCTTTTTCTCCTCACACTCAGCATGATGATGTCCAATTCTAGAGCACTTTTTACAAAAAACAGGAGCATTTTCAAAAACAACTTCCTGGATAAAACCATTTGAGCCATTTTGCAACCGAAATCTAGAAGGCAGTGATTGAGAGATGTCAACTTCAGTACACACTCGATCCACTGATGGTCGAGACATGTTATGTGTGGAAAAATCAAGTTTAATTGGGTGACCAAATAAACTAGCAATAGAGAAGAGATATTTCTGCTTGAAAAGATGAAGTGGGAGTCCTGGAAAGCCCAACTAAATAGGGACAATAGGTGGTTCGAAGTCAACACAGAAGTTAGGTGTTCATTTCATGACCTTCATATTACAGCCTCCGAAGCTCCAAGAACCCCTCGCCCAAAGTCGGTAATAGTCGTTTTCAGAGTAAAATCGCAAAAGAACATGTAATGAGTTCAGGAGACCAACATGAAAGTTTTCGAAACCTATGTTCTCAAGGGTTTTCTGCAAAAAAACTAAGGAGGTTCTGCGGTTGTAAAACTTTCCAACCAAGACAAAGCACAAATCCGAAGAAAGAATCTGTACCTCCTCATCCGAGAAAGAAATCGATGATATCCCACGATGACGAAATTTCTTTGGTTCAACACGCTCAGGGGCCTTCGATTCTTCTCTGGGGATTCGACCTGCGATGACATCAGCAAAGGATCGAGAGTCTTTGCGCCCAATTTGATCGAAATTAGGGTTTCGCCATTGTTGACTAGACTTTTCTGTGAGTGACTTATGTAGAGACAAATGGGGAATATTGTGTATAGTTAAAAAAAAGGTTTCCTTGATGCATTGACCCTCTATTTCAGATGGTTGGAGAGGTTTATGGAAATTTGGACTTCCCCAGACACATAGTTTGGTTTGTGAAAGGAAAGTACCTGAAAATGAATGGATCATTTCATGTAGAAATTTATATAGAATGGGTAGCACCATTTTCGTCATGCGGGTATGACCCATATGAAGGAAGGGAGGTTTTAATTATTTTGGTTATGGATGGGAATAAGATGCAAGGGCTGGAAATCACTACGTATATTGTCAAAATGAGAATCAACACATACATAGTTCTAGGAAGGTTTCCCCATACAACTATCGAACCCTTATGTGGAGAAATACATTTTCCTTTGAATATGGGACCATGAGTGGGGTGAGATACATATTGAGACCCCTTCTGTAGATCTAGATCATGTATAAGAGATTAGGAGAATTCTTTCCATTGTGGTCAGATACATATAAGATATGGGTGTCACTATGTATCCCGTCAAAGTGAGAATCATGTCATACAAATTTCTTATCTGAAATATTCTTGTGAATTTCTGGCCCATACACAGGAAAATTTGAGGCATTTTTTATTATAGTTGGACCCATATTTGATGATTCAGGCATCACTACGTATCCTTTTATAATGGGATTCAAGCCAAACATAGTTCTTAGAAATCGTGTCATTTAGTGTTATGAAAATGGGGCATCATCTATTCAGTTTAACATCATGTGGTAAGGATAACCTAGGGTCTTACAGTTTTAGGTAACACAGCTAAAACCATATGTCATAGAAACGATGTGTAATAAAAGTATCATCAGGCTGGTATGTTATGACATGCCTTAGGGGTGAGTGGTAAGGAAATTTTAATCCATGATTTTGGGGGTTCTTAGATTTGGAGAAATGATATGGAGAAAAAAATTCTATTAGGCCTTATGGAGATAGAAGAGGTCTATCCTAGGGATGAATTTTCCTTTGGTTGATAGTCCTTTTTTGGGAAACTTATATAGATCCAACTCTAGAATATTGTTCATAATAAAACAAAGGTGTTCTTAGGACACTGACCCTATATCTCCTATGGCCAAATAATGATTTTGGAGATCCAAAATTTCCCGAGACATAGAGTACGATAAATGGAATGACTGTTTCTGAGTACGTAAGGAGAATTTTGACCACGATGGACCCTAGAGGGTTAATTTCCACACATATATCTGACTCATTTGTTGGAGGGGATGTTTCTATTTCAATGATAGATTCCTAAATAGGGAACCCAAAATTTAAGATCTCCTACATAGATGTTTATTTATATACAGGAGATAGAGACATTTCTTTTTTTATCCCATATGATTGGGACTAGGTAATGAGGTCTTGGAGTCACTACGTATCTTGTTTAAGAAAAAATAAAGACACACATAGTTCTTAAGAACCATTTAGTTTAATTTTATGTGTCATGGACATCTAGTGTTCCTTTTATGGTCATTCAAACAGAACCATAGTAACCCTAATGTGAGTTGATACACCTTCAACATGTGGTGAATCCCTTATCAAAACTCCAAATACAATTTGTTCTAAGATCGGTGTGAGATATGAGGAACGGAAAAGGATTATCCCACCACAACGAGGCGATAAAAAAGAAGGATATGGGAATTTTGATTTTATCGTGGATGGACCAAGATGTATGATCCATGTGTCATTATGTATCCTGTTTTGGAAAGTAATCAAGTCACATGTAGTTATAAAATTGGCTCACCATACTGGTCTGACCAGTACACAAGGAGGGGGCATGTTCTCTATTTGTACAGATTGTTATGGATGGACCCAGTATTGGAGATCTAGGTATCACTATGTATCTTGTGTGGAAATTAATCAAGCACACATAGTTGTGAATGGGAACCCTCTATACAGGTATGATCCATCCATAGAGGGGGCATTTTCCCCACTGATTATTGATTTTTGTGGCTGGACCTGAGATTATAGATCCAAGTTTCACTACATATCTTGTGTACATACAAATCAAGTCACACATAGTCTTGAATGAGAACTCTCAACGAAGGTTTGATCCATACACCAAGGGAGGGGTATTTTTCCCGTTGATGATCGATTTTTTTCACTGGGACTGGGTATTAGAAATACAGGTGTTACTACATATCTTGTGTAGAAAAGAATCAAGTCACATTTAGTTCTAAACATGATTCCCTGCACATATATGACTCATGAGTAAAGATGTAATTTTTATTGAAACATTACTGTAAATTAAAGGACCTTCTTTGGATTCCCCTACGTCGATTTTGTTCATATTTAGGGGAGGGGTATTTTATAATATTTTGCAACTGGGACCAGGACATAGGGTCCTGGAATCACTATGTATCTCATTGGAATGAGAATCTAGCCACAAATACTTCTTAAGGAACCATGTATTTTAATTTCATGTAATAAGGACATATGGCCATGCAGTTTAACGTTTTGATGTAAGGACATGGTTCACCTGATGTGGAAATAATGCAGCATTGTGTATAGGCCCAAGAGTGTAGATATGTACATCACTACGTATCTTGTGAGCGTATAAATCAAGCCACATGTAGTTATTTATCATGGCATGGTAGAGTACCAATGTCAGATGCATTGTACATTATAGTGAGGATATAAAATCCTTATATTTTTTATGTGAGTCATCTCATATTTGTCCTGGCACATTCCATTTTTATGGAATGGCGTAAGGCTATAGTTTTTCATCATGTTCTGATGATGTTTATCATTTATTTCTCAAATAATTGACCACATGAGGCATTGTGGGTTTTCTCTAGTGTAATATTAAAATTTATATTTTTGTATCATTAATCATGATGGGGTGAAAATGTATTTCTAGGGATTATGTGAGAAATTAGAATAAAACCAATGTGAATGGAGGTCCAGTGGGACCCTTTTCCTCAAAAACTCTCAAGACATACTGCACAGAGGCCACAGTAATGATGTTGAATAGAAAATACTTTTCAACAATTTGATGATTGGTTTGGACCTAGGATAAAGAGCCCAGGTGTCACTACCTATCCTGTGGCAGTAGGAATCAAGTTGTACGTAGTTATAAATGTTCCCTACATTGGTATGTCTCCTACATAGAAGAGGCATTTCATCTTTCTCCTACATAGATCAAGATCATGTGTGGTGAATTCTTAGTGAGATGATGATTCTCATGTAGTTTAATATCATGCGGTAAGTATGTCTGGAGAATCGATGGAAAAGAACTATCATTTCATCTTGGCGTGAGAGTAGAGATTCAGGCATCACAAAATATATTGTGAGGGAAGGAATCATGTCGTATTTAGTTCTTAGAAATCATTCGGTTTAGTGTCATTAAACTATGACATCATCCATGCATTTTAAAGTCATGCGGTAAGGATGAAGAGATATTTTATTATGTGAAGAATTTTTTGTGAGACCTCATCTTGGTAGGGGTTGTTGTGGGTTGTATGTCCTTTGAGATAAACAAATAATCTCCATAGGAGTAGACCCTATATATAACATAGGGTCCCTCCCACTTTGGCTCCACTATTCATGGTTTCTTTATCAGTATCATCAATTTCCTAAGAACCATCATCATCTCTCCCTCGAGGAAAGATTAGATACAAATGTTTTTGTTATGCAGTCCAGTCTTGGTGGACTTCTAAATGATTGAAGGTATGAAATATCTTCTCATCTAGTCACCCGAATTCATCTGGTTTTTTCTAAGATTTCTCATCTATGGATAAATGATCACATATGGCAATGAGGAGTGAGGGAAATTGAACTTTTATGGGCATGAACACCTTTGTCCCCTATAATAATGAGTATGGGCTATCCTATTTGGTATTGTGGGTTGTGGTTCCGTATGTCGAAAATGAATGTAAGATCATGTCTGAAAATGAATTTTTATAATTATCTATCATCTTCTGGAGTATATTAGATAGGGTCTTGTTGGAGGCTTCTATCATTCTATTAGCCTCCTCATGGTAGCAGGATGAATAGTTGGATTTTATTCCATACTACTAATATAAATTTTCAAATTCAGTAGAACAAAAATTAATTCCATTTTCTATCAGTATTATATGAGGGAAACCAAATCTGGTGATGATGTTGGATTTTATAAAGCTTAAAATGTTCCATGCACTAATATATTTGAGTGGTATAATTTCATCCCACATGAAGAAGAATTTCATTTCAGTAAGAATATAATTGAATTTCTTGGCTATAGTCAGAGGATATGATTCCATGATGTCCATTCCTCATACAAAAAATGACCAAGAGTATTTGGATATATGAAGAAACTCCTAGGGTTGCTGATTGAAGTTAGAGTTAACCTAGAAGGAATAGAACATTTGGGTGAATTTAGTACAATCCTACATTAGATTGGCTCAATAGTACCCAAGCTTTCTGATTTGATAAGAAAACTTGAATCCAAACTAGTGGTCACCACAAGATCTGGGGTGCTCTTTATTCATAACAGTAGTGGCCTCTTCTCTATTAATTCCCTTGAGAAGGACCTCATCAATTATCCAGTTATAGAAGACCATTTGATAATTCATGCCATAATATAGAACATAGTTAATTTCCCATCTTTGGGTTTTATATTTCCCAGCTCTATCTGATGGGAGTTCTCCTTTTTCAAGGTAGTTTGTAATGAGTTTCATCTAGCTAGTGGTAGGACCTTATGGTTCAGTGATGGGACTAATCTCATCAATCTCTTTCATGTTTCATTGAACGAAAGGTAAGACCATCCAATATTGTGTAATGTTGATGAGTATTTCATCCCACTCTGGATTTTCTAGAGTTGTGGATATATTCTCTAGTCCATTAGATTGGTCATTTTTTGACAGTGGGATGTGAGTCAATTTTAGTTTCATAGGGAATTCTTCCATTAGTTCCTAGATGTTGTATAACATGAGGATTATCTCTTCCTTTTTTATGCCATAATTGTTCTTGACCTAATTGATTACCAGTTCTGAATCACCTTTTATCTTAATGTGACTCGCTTATACCTAAAGTTGAAGCTCTATCCCTATATTGAGAGCCTGATATTCTACTTCATTGTTCGCGCATCCTTTTGACAGTAAGAATGAGTAAGGTAGGACTGCATTTTCTAAAAAAACAAGCACAACTTTCATCCCCATTTGTTGAGATTGGGGTCTTCCATATTCATCCCTATAAAACTTCTAAATGGACCATCAAAATACATCTATTACATTAGGGTTACCTCTTGAATAGACAATACCCCTTCATCTGGTAATTTTGTATCCAATGAAGTCATTTACGATGAGGGTTTCTTTTCTATAAAATATACTAATGACTATCCTTTCAATGCTTTATGAGGCACGAACTGAATGTCCAACTTCAGTTAGATGACTTCCCACTATGAAAGATGTATGGTCAACATCAGATGACTAATAATACATTTGAGTTGGGTTTTAAGAGAGACCAAACAAACCTCATGACGTTGTAGGAAGTTCTATGGTTTATGGACCAAAAATATTACCACCATAAATGTCATCTCAATATTTGAATAATGATTATTCACATGGATCGTGGTTCACATAAGGTAATAAAGGTTGTTTTCATTGTCGATGTCATTATTTTTCATGAGGAAGGAACCCAGTGATAGCTCTAAGGCTGTCACATATAGAATAAGTGGTCTTCCTTGAACATGCGGTATCTACACTAGTGTGGTTAAAAATAATTTCATAAGATTTTAAAATGATTATTATTATATATAACCCCATTTTTCATCAACCTAGTTAAGGGAATGAATTTACCAACAATTTTGGCTATAAAGTATCTAATTTAGGCCAAGTTTCCTTCAATCCCTTTCAACTATTTGAGGTTTAGTGGAGGTGATATGCTAAGGATTTCATTTTTCTTCTTAGGGTCAACATCGATGTCACGATGACGTACAAAGAACCTGAGGAATGTTTCTTGGGTTTTTTCAAAAGAACATTTCAAGGGGTTAGCATTCAACAAACTTCCTTTGGAAGGGTTTAAAGATGTGATGCATGGAACATTGGTACGTAGAGCCAGAATTTATCAAGCCAAAGGGAATTAAATGATAGAAGAGTACTGCTTGGGGACCTAAAGGTGGTGATTTTTTCATATTATTGGGAAATTCAGATTACATTTTGTCCCAAATATCTATCCATGAAGGAGAGAGGATGATATCTGGTTGTTGAATCAATGAGAAGTTCTTTGATCTGGACTGGGAAATCATCCTTCAAGTAGTGCTGATTGAGATCTCAAAAATCAATGTATAGCCTGATTTTTCCATTATTATTCATGACATGGACTATATTATCCATCATCATCATAGTGGGATATTTTTATTAATAAAGATGGTAAAAACACACACAAAAAGTTCATAGAGGTCTAAAATTGGGAAGTTTTAGGGAATCAGCCTTAACAAAATCAACACATTCAATAGGAAAGGAACCCAAGTTAGAGTAATTCAAAAAAGGGATGTATTGATTCTCCTTTGAGGTAAGAATATCTGCTGTAAATTCCCCTCTCACAAAGTATGATTCAGTTTTTCTTGACCAATAAAATTCATGCCCCAATGAATTGTGTAAATAATAGACAATGGGGAATCATACCTTCCTTTTAGGGAGTTGAAAATGACCGGAGAATCTGTTTCTATCTCTGTCAGCAAGATAGTATTAGAGAGATAGATCTCCAACCCATCTAATAAGGCATTTTTCTCTACAATAAGAGAGTCACCTGGACATTAAATGATACAAAAGGCAAGAATCAATGAGACACTGGAGTCATAGACAACCCCTCCTCCCTTCGTGATACCATGATTACGTGATCCATCTGTGTTGAGTTTGAATATGTTGCAAGGTGGAATCAATCGAACCAATTGGCCTATAGAAGACACCTACTAAGGGGATGGTGCACCCATCATACCTTACAGGATTGTTCTCATGGACCGAGATTTATCCTAACATTTTAGAAGGCCCCTGAGGTCTACTGCAAGACACCTGGCCCGAATTTTCACTTCCATACAGGTGATTGTCTAACCATTCACTCAAGCTTTATTTCTAGCACTATATATGATCCAACTGCCTACAGAAATCAAGATGTTAATCCCCTTCCTCTACACGCAGTTGGTTTCCAAGCCATTAAACCATGAGGAAAAAAATATCTCTACACTTTCAGTCTGAATATCGGCACTAATAAGATTCCAAAAGCTATTCCAGAATGTTGTTTCCCATTATCCTTCTAAAAAGGTGATTAACTAATTCCTTCATGGATTTGAAACGATAGAAGAATTTGAACATCATTATGACACCTATATGCTTGATAGCATCATCGGTTGGGAGAGTGTAATGCTAGATGAACCACACAAGGAAATTGTATTTGATTGGGATTTCACTACACCAAAGAATATTTTAAACTCCCTTGCTTGTACTAACCTAGATGGAATGATGATACTCTTTATCCGAGAAGTTTCTAGACATTGTTCCATTGAAAATAAACATGTATGGATCCAAGGAATGTTGGATGTTGTTGAAGACCTCTCTCTGCGAATCATCTAGGGGGGCTTGCATGAAGCTCAGAAAGATACATGCTTCATAAAAAGATATATTAGGGTTAGGCATCCCTGAAATCCAAGGATAATCCCCACCCAATTATGTTTTGAGTATTTAATCTCACTATGGTCAACAATCCACCACGATTGGTGCTAAAATTCATAAGATAACCATGAAGAATATTCTAAAATATAGAGACTTGACCTATCGGCTCACATGTCACACTTCCATAAATACCATTGAGAAATTTTCCCCACATAGAGTACCCTTCCATAGCATCCCTCACCAGTTTGGAATGGTGTCGACCACACTCCTAAGCCCAATACCATCTGACTGAACTGGTTTTTCTATCCAAGACCAAGACTCCCAATGATATCTACCCTCCTATGAAAATCCTATAAAAATGAATAAAATGTTTTTTTGATGTTCTTAAACATAGTTTATTTAACTTTTATAACTGAGAGATAATGTATTTGAATATAGAAGAGAACATAGTAGGCTAGTGTACTGTATCCCCTAAATGATAGGAATTTATTCTTCCTATATTTGATACATCAAGATATTTTTTTCAGAAGGCTCTCGAATTGTTGGATGAAAATTCATCCCAGAGAGATAGGATCTCCCATGTGCTCAATTAGAAAGGGATTTTTATTAATTATCTGAAAATCATCAATATTTTTAGCATGATGCTCAGATCGTGTTATGGATACATAAATACTACTATTTTTGAAGTTGATACATTGTACACTCCACTTGAAATATTCCTCCATAATCTTAGAGAAGCCCCGAAGATATTTCCTACTCCAATTAATGAAGACTAATATGTCATCCACAAAAAAGGAGATTTCATATGCCATTGAAGTGAATCTTATAGCTAAATGGAAGGATTCTTCTATTATGAAAGGATCTAGATAATAGCTTACTGAAGGACTCTTGAGGTAGAATGAAAATCCTGAGAGAGAGTGGATCCCCTATCTCAGACCATGCACTGCTTTGATGAAACCACACTTCTGGCCCATGAAATGCACTGAAAACCAGGTTGAACTGAAATATCTAAATATAAGGTTGTACATCCACTAAGAAAAACACATGGATGACAGAATTTTCAATATAAAACCCCATTAGAGCCTATCATATTTCTTATCAATGTCAATCGTGATATCCATGTTAGAACCTAGAGTCTTCCTGTTGATGTCTCCAATCATCTCCAGCGCAACAGGAACTACAACCTGGGTGGAACTCCCTTTAATAAAACCATGTTTCTCCTCTGATATCCACTCTTGAAGGTGGTCAGATAGTCTAATTTTGATCATGCTAGAAAAGAACTTGTATTGGAGGTTGTACATACTGATTTTCTTGAAATGTTTTATATAAGAAGGTTCCTTGACTTTTGGAATGATAATAAGAGATGTTGCACAATCCACCCATGGTAGATTACCCCCACAAAATAAATCTTAGATAATATTGACCGAATAATCTTTAACCACCCTACAAGAGGCCACATAGAAAGAACCAAGAAAATCGTGAGGCCCAGGATAGTTCTCTTGATTTAAGGATGACAACACATCCCATATATCATTTTCACCCAGATTTCAATTGAGCTCAAAGTTCATGTGATTCAGATTCACTCTTGGAATAGAATCCCATAAAAATGACTGGCCCCTTGGGTACCCTTTCTGCATGGTTGGATTGACACCTACAAGGAGGGATTTGATGTTATTCTTCACCATGTCTCCCACCACATTCAAATCATTGGTGAAATATCTATCTTCCAAATGAATCTTAGGAGGAATAACCCGCTTCTTTTCTTTGATACAATCTTGAAAGAATGAAGTATTTTTATCGCCCTCTTTTAGAAATTTTTTTTTGGACCTTTCCCGACCAATAGGTAGTTATTCGAGCAACAATTCTACTAATTTACCTTTCTTATCATAGAGTTTAGTGAATATAGAATCATTCCATCCCTCCTCAAGATTAGATTTTGCCAGCTCCACCACACATTCTATTGATTCAACATCCTGGAATTTGTGAGGCTGATTTTTGATCCATGACTGAAGGTACCCTCTCAACCTTTTGAGTTTTTTATGAAATCAAATCCTTGAATAATTCCATATGGGTTTACTCCATGAGGCTTTAATCATTGCACGATAGTCCGAGAACCATGTCCACTGTTTGGAGAAGGATAGGGTGTGAGTTAAGGACTTTTCAAAAGAAATATGGACCATCAGGGGAGAATGGTCCGAAAGAGCGTGAACTAGATGAATAAAACATGTGTTATGAAAAGCAGTGACAACATGAATATTTTCTAAGAAACTATCAACTCTACACCACAATTGATGCTCACTCTTCTGATTGATGCACTAGGTGTAACACCACAAGGTTTTTTAAAAATAAATGGAAATGCATGAATCTTTTTTTAAGTAGATATTTATAACTAGCCTATAAAAATAATTTTACCACTTCAATGTTTTGAATTTTGAAAAACGGTCATCTACAATTTTGTTCAGTAAGTTATTTGGGTCTGATGGAACCAACTTGTTTTTTTGGTGAATAGTAACATACCCTTATGAATAGTAATATGACCCTAATGAATAGTAAACTTTATTATTATTTTTATTTTATTAAGGGTTTAATATAATGACATTTTTGTTAATTTTTCAATGTGATATAAAAGCAGTTATAAAATTAGAATTGTTACTTTTTTAACTAAGTATGCTATTATTTTAAAAATTAAATTAAAATTATTTAGAAATTTTTTTAAAAAAATGGAGTTCCTTTTTGAATTCTACACATCGAAAACTGGTAGGGGAAATTTTTTGGGATTTTTCTAAAATTCTTGAATTTTCGATGAATAGTGAAATACAGTAAAATACCGTATATTCAAATTATCAGTTAAATACACTATTTATGACATCATAAGTGATGTAAGCCCCCTTGGTTCGAACTCAAATGTCATTACTATTATTTGGGTCACATGAATTATGATTATTCATAGTCTTGAGCAAAAATATTATGATAATGATTAAAATAATGTAAAATATATCCTCTCCTCTACTATAAATACCACCATCATTTCCCTCTTCCTCTAACACCACTCAATCCTTGAGCCTTACCTAAGCTTTGCCCAATACTCCTCCCAAGGCTCTTCCCCACATCCTAGAGCTGCCGGTCTCACCAAAAGGCCAAAACCAAAGGCCTTAGAAAGGATCTCAATGAGAAGAGATCAAGAGGCAAACATCCTCTTTTATTTTCTTTATTTTATTTTATTTTATGTTATTCTTTTTCATTCCCTTTGGCTTATATTGAGATATTTCATTCCATGTCCCCCTTACTTCCCATATTATGTAATAATGATGAGAGACCCATTTTTCTCCTCAAATTATTTTATGAAATTTTAAGCGACGTCGTTAGGCTGTAGAATTTTCCTAAGGGATTTCTGAAATTTTATTTTATTTTGAGTTCCTTTATTTTCTTATTCTTTCCTCACCTCCTCTTATCCAAGAGGCATGAAAGCACCAGAATCTTGTATATTCTGGATTTTCTCATGTTCATGGAAAATTCCTCATTAATATTCTTCTCCTCCCCCACTTATTCAAGAAATTAAAAACATTGTCTGTGATGTGTCGAATTACCGTCATTGTGGACGATGTGATTTCAATTTGCATTAATTCCTTCAAGGTTGGGCATGAAAACATTTTTATGGTTGAAACAGGTTATAATATATGTATTATTTCTCATCCATGGTTCTAGAATTATTTTGTACACATGATTTTAATTTATAAAACAAAATGAGGTCGTTATTATCAAAGAACCACTAAAATGATCTAAACAAACATTATTAATGTTTTAACTTATGAATTATCCTCATGTAAGAATTAAAAATATTAAATTGTATAATTTATGGTTTTGGAAATATGTAAATACTACTCCATTAAAATTCTATATTTTCACTTCCAATTGACAAGAACAACCATTATGAACCAATCATGAAAATCATGTAAAGAACGCACCTGAAACAATGGAAGTAACAAAATACTAACAATTAAAGGGTGAAATGATGTTATAAAATGATCATATAAGATGTTATAAAGATGAATATATTTCGGTAAGATATTAATAACACCCTTTTAACCATTATACATGAGGTTTAAACAAGTTTTATGTAAGACAAACCCGAGGTAAGGGAATTCTTAACCCGAATTCCATTCTTTGGGTTAACCTTCTACTTTATTATTTATGTGGTATTAAAACTGTATTTGTGATGAAATTGTTTCTATTATGATTATTTATGTGTATTTATAGTTTATATACATATTCCATCCACTCTATTAAGTCTCACTTCAATTATATGATTTATGTAAGGAGATTTTCTTTTGAAATCCTCTTTTAAAATTCTATTTTACAAAATTCAAAAGCAATGTTTTTATGAAATTATTCATATTGTGTGATTATGTTCTGGTTCTTGAGAATTGTTTATGATGAAGGGTGGGACCTATATATCCCTCCAATGCATTGATTATGTGTAAGTTGTAGGTCATCTGTATGGTTACTCCAAGTGTAACTGCGATGGTTACACAAATTGTATGGTAGTCGTGAGGGTTGAAAATTATAAGGTAGCCGAGAGGGTTACAAGATTATGTATGTAATGCCCCAATATAGCTTTATGATTTTATTTATGTTCTTATGTTTTTTGTGGATCTTGTGTAAATCTCATTTTTCACAAAGTATATATGAGTGACAAGTATGTCTTTTGAAAATGATTACATATGTTACAAGTGTTCATGGACTAATGTGTTTTTTCCTTCTTTTTATATCTCTTCCTGAACTTTTGTGCTCATCCCAAATTTTTAAATGACTTTCATAGGTTATAAGGATTTTTAAGACAAATAAGGAATCCAAGTTAAATGTTTGAATATTAGTCAAAGAAATCATGTTTTATTTGAAAAGTTTTATATTTTGGAAGAAATGAGTACTGTTTTTTTTAGTATCCACTCTACATTAATGTGTAATTTTGTGAATGTATCGTGTCTCAATTATCTAAAGATCTAAACTTGAAAATATCCTAAATTTAAAAGGAATTTATTTCTTTACTAATTACAAGATTATGTAATATAATAAGGTCGGGTCCTTATAGTTGGTATCAAAGGATGGTTTAGATAACTTTAGTGGTAGGGTGATGTTAATATATTACCATAAACGTTTTTTTTACTCTAGGGTCAATTTGAAATGATATAGAATTTAAAGATTACCATGTTTCTTCGAATAAGATATGTTTGTTAAGAATGGTTGTCCGCAGAAGAAACAGGGAAGCTAAAGAGGAGAGGCACCGACAGAACGACATCCTTCCAAATCTGCAGCCCAGAATGGTAGAGATTGGAACCGAGCAGTTTGTGAGAGTAATGGCTCAGCTGACGTAGGTAATAAATGGTGGCGGAATCCATGCAAGATAACAACCAGAGGTACCATAACGGAACATTAAAATAGTGGAACATTTTATGAGACAACACCCTCCTGCTTTCAATGGATCTTCTAACCCAGTAGCAGCTGAAGGATGGATTAAATCCCTTGAAAAGATATTCTATGTTATGAGATGTTCAGATAACCAAAAGGTATGTTTTTTCCATTTATCGTTTTGAAGGTGAAGCTGATTAGTGGTGGTCAATGGTAAATAATATCAAGGATAGAGAGGATTTTGATGCCTTAGAATGGGATGAATTTAAAAGTCTTTTCCTTGAAAAAATATTGTCCTAAGGTGGTGTGAATTAGGATGGAGAAGCAATTCCTTGAATTTAAACAGAAGGAGGAAGATTCAGTGGTTGTGTATGAAGCGAACTTCACCTGACTAGTGAGGTATATTCCAAATATTATTCTGGATCTTGATAGAAAAATCAACCACTTTTACTTAGGACTGAAGCCAAGGTATCAAAGGGTGTTGGCCTCCCGTGAATTCAAAAGTTATGAGAAACATGTCTGATGTGCTGAGAGGGTAGAGATTGAGTTTGTTGATGATCACGTACATTTTTTCAACAAGGAGAAGAAGAGGTCCAGATGGCAAGTGATGGGTAAGAATCAACCAAAGAAATCTGATGGTAAGAAAATCTAGTTTCCTGTTTGTGAAAAGTGTGTAAAGAAGCGCCATGAAGAATGTCTTACCAAAGCTGGGAAGTGTTTTAAATGTGGTAAGTTTGGACATGTGGCCTGAGATTGTAATGAAAATGATCTGAAGACTAATTCTGATAAGAAAACTGTTAAGTGTTTTAAATGTGGTGAGATGGATCATTATGCAAATGTCTGCCCAAAGAGAGATCCAAGTGATGAAAAGAAGCTAGACTATAAGTAGAAAGGTGTAGTGAGATCTTTTGCGACTATGTCAGTAGATGTCAAGTCGTCCAATGAAGTTGTATCAGGTACTTTGTTTGTTTACTCAGATTTTGCTAAAGTTTTATTCGATACGGGGTCTACACATTCTTTCATCTCTGAGAAATTTTCTAGTAAATTGAAAATATCACCTCAACAAATGAGACCGGAACTTGTTGTTAAAACACCAGGGGGATTTTATAATAAAGAGGAGTTATAAGAATCTTTCTATTGTGGTATATGGAAAGACTTTACCTGCAAACCTTATTGTTTTACCCTTAGTCAAGTTTGATGTTATTCTAGGAATGGATTGACTTTCTATTTATCATGCTAAGATTAATTGTAGATCTAAAGAAGTTATTTTTCAGAAAGAGTTTTAGTTTGTATACAAGAATGAACCCATACAATTGATAACATATCAAGAAGTTGAGAAAATGTTGAAAGATGGAAATGAAAGTTATCTTGATCATATTGTTGAAAACAAGGGATCTATTCAGATTAATGATGTGTCAGTGGTAAATGAATACCTTGATGTTTTTTCTGATTAGTTATCTAGTTTCATACCTGATCGAGAAGTCGAATTCACAATTGACTTAGTTCCTGATGCTAAGCCAGTTTCAAAACCCTCATATCGTATGGCTCAAATTGAACTTCTTGAATTGAAAAATCAGTTGTAGGATTTTCTTGATAAAGACTTCATTCGTCTTAGCACTTCACCATGGGGTGCCCCCGTTTTGTTTATTAAAAAGAAATATGGTTCCATTAGACTTTGCATTGATTATAGAGCTTTTAATAACATCACTGTTAAAAACAAATATTTTTTACCTCATATCAATGACTTGTTTGATCAGCTCAAGGTAGCTTAGTACTTTTCCAAGATTGACTTGAGATCCGAATACCATCAGCTGAAGGTGAAAAAGGATGACATCCCGAAAACAGCCTTTCGTACTAGATATGGGCATTATGAATTTGTTGTTATGTCATTTGGATTAACTAATGCATCTGTTGTATTCATGAATCTTATGAATAGAATATTTCAGGAGTTCTTGGATAAGTTTGTGGTTGTGTTTATTGATGACATTCTGGTATTTTCTAAAAATAAAGAGGTGCATGAAAAACATCTAAGGTTTGTTTTACAAACCTTAAAAGAAAAGAAACTATATGGAAAATTCAGCAAGTGTAATTTTTGGTTGCAACATATTTCTTTTCTTGGGAACATTGTAAATAAGGATAAAATAACAGTTGATCCTTCCAAAACAAGAGTGGTTGATGAATGACCAAGACCTACAAATGTTACAGAGATTCGTAGTTTTCTTGAATTAGCAGGTTATTACCGACGTTTTGTTAAGAACTTTGCATGGTTATCTAGCCTGATAACTAAGTTAACATGAAAAGGGGTTAAATTTTTGTGGACATAAAAAAGTGATGTTTGTTTTCAGGAACTTATGAAGAGATTGGTGAATGCTCCAGTTTTGGCCTTGCCTTCCCGAAATTGTGAGTTTTCCATCTACAGTGATGCTTCTTTGAAGGGACTTGGTTGTGTTTTGATGTAGAATGATCAGGTAATTGCTTATGCTTCAAGACAACTAAAACCTCATTAGTTAAATTATCCCACACATGATTTTGGAATTGGCAACTGTGGTTTTTGCTTTGAAAATTTGGAGCCATCATTTATACGGAGCCAAATGTAAAATATATAATGACCATAAAAGTATGAAGTATATATTCACTCAGAAGGAATTAAACATGAGGCATAGAAGATGGCTTGAACTGATAAAGGATTATGATTGCATGATAAATTATCGTCCCGGAAAAGAAAACAAAGTGGCAGATGCCTTGAGTAGAAAACATCATGCATCATTAATCATGTTACGTTTGGAACATAATACCTTGATTAATGATTGACTGAATTTTGGCTTAGAAGTTGTTGGTGCAAGAAATACCTCTGTTTTGTCTCAGGTTTCAGTGCATTCATCGTTGTCAGACAGAATTAAGCAAGCGCAGAAGGAAGACCGTGAGCTATAGAAAAAGGTAGAATTGGTTAAAATGGGTAAGTTGCCAGAATTTAACCTTGATAAAGATTGTGCTTTAAGATTTGGTAAAAGGTTGTGTGTGTCTTGTGATTCTCAATTAAAGAAAGAGTTGTTGTGTGAAGCTCATAGTTCTCTATTTTCAGTTGATCCTGGAAGTACTAAGATGTACAGAGACCTTCAGGAGTATTACTGGTGGGATGAAATGAAAAGAGACATTGCAGAATTTATTGTGACATGTTTGACATGTCAACAAGTTAAAGTAGAGCATTAGTTACTGAAGGGGGTGCTTTAGCCATTTTCAGTGCCAAAGTGGAAGTAGGAGAATGTATCCATGGACATTGTGGTGGGACTACCTAAGGCATATCAAGGTAACAATGCAATTTGGGTCATTGTTGATCGGTTGACAAAATCTGTACATTTTATTTCTATTCAAGATACAATGTCTTGGAATCATCTTTCTCGACTGTACCTCAAAGAGATTATTAGGTTACATGGAGTTCCACTTTCCATTGTATCTGACTGGGATCTCAGGTTCACTTCTAACTTTGGGAAGGGACTTCAGAATTTGTTGGGCACAGAGTTAAATTTCAGTACAAGTTTTCATCCTCAATCAGATGGGTAGTCAGAACGAACAATTCAGACTTTGAAGGATATGCTTCGAGCTTGTTCAATGGACTACCAGGGAAGTTGGGATCATCATCTTTCTTTAGTTGAGTTTTCTTATATTAATAGTTTTCATTCCAGTATACAGATGACACATTTTGAGGCATTGTATGGAAAGCGGTGTCGGACTCCAGTGTTTTGGGATGAATTCGGTGAAAGAAAGTTGATGGGACCAGAATTAGTAGAGGAAATGGCTGAGAAAGTGAAGATGATCCAACAGCACATGAGGACAGCTCAAAGCAGATAGAAAAATTATGCAGATAACAGAAGGAAAGACTTCTCTCTCGAGTTAGGTGACCATATTTTCCTTAAAATATCTCCTTAGAAAAGTGTGATGCATTTGGTAAGAAATGGAAACTAAGTCCGCAGTTCATTGGCCCTTTTGAGATCCTGGAGAAAGTTGGAACAGTTGCATACCGAGTAGCTTTGCATATGAGTTTGTCTCAGGTACACAATGTTTTTCATGGTTTGATGTTGATGAAGTATGTGTCAGATTCATCACATGTCTTAAGCCCAGAAGCAGTTCAGATGGAAGGGAACCTTTCTTATGATGAGAAACCAGTTTAGATCCTTGATCGAAGGGAATATGTATTGCGGAATAAGCTAATCCATCAGGTAAAGGTTTTGTGGAGAAACCACATGGTAGAAGAAGCAACATGAGAGTCTGAAAATGCTATGAGAGAAAGACACCCTCACTTGTTTAATAAGTAAATAAAATTGTGAGGACGCAATTTTCAAAAGGTGGGGATAATGTAACACCCCAAGGTTTTCTAAAAATAAATGGAAATGCATGAAACTTTATTTTAAGTAGATATTTATAACTAGCCTTTAAAAACAATTTTGTCACTTCAATGTTTTGAATTTCGAAAAACGGTCATCTACAATTGTGTTCAGTAAGTTATTTGGAGTCTCATGAAACCAACTTGTTTTTTTTGGTGAATAGTAGAATACCCTTATAAATAGTAATATGACCCTAATGAATTATAAATTCTTATTATTATTTTATTTTCTTAAGGCTTTTAGATAATGACACCTTGGTTAATTTTTCAATGTGATATAAAAGCAGTTATAGAATTAGAATTGTTAATTTTTGAACTAAGTATGCTTTTATTTAAAAACTAAATTAAAATTATTTAGAATATTATTTTTAAAAAATGGAGTTCATTTTTTAATTCTACACGTCAAAAAATGGTAAGGGTGAAGTTTTGGGATTTTTCTGAAATTCATGAATTTTCAATGAATAGTGAAATACAGTAAAATACCGTATATTCAAATTATCAGTTAAATACACTATTTATGACATCATAAGTGATGTAAGCTCACATGGTTCGAACTCACATGTCATTATTACTATTTGGGGTAACATGAATTATGATTATTCATAGTCTTGAGCAAAAATATTATAATAATGATAAAAATAATGTAAAATACCTCCTCTCCTCCACTATAAATACCACCATCATTTGTCTATTCCTCTCACACCTCTCAAGTCTTGAGTCTTACCTAAATTCTGCCCAATACTCCTCCCAAGGTTCTTCCCCATGTCCTAGAGCTGCTGGTCTCACCAAAAAGCCAAAACCAAAGGTCTTAAGAAGGATCTCAAGGAAAAGAGATCAAGAGATAAACATTCTCTTTTATTTTCTTTCTTTTCTTTCATTTTATGTTATTCTTTTTCATTCCCTTTGGCTTATGTTGGGATATTTCATTCCATATCCCCCTTAATGCCCATATTATGTAATAATGATGAGAGACTCATTTTCTCTCATCAAATTATTTTATGAAATTTTAAGCGACGTCGTTAGGCTGTCGAATTTTCGTAAGGGATTTCTCAATTTTTATTTTATTTTGAGTTCCTTTCTTTTCTTCTTCTTTCCTCACCTCCTCTTATCCAAGAGGCATGAAAGCTCCAGAATCTTGTATATTTTGAATGTTCTCATGTTCATAGAAAATTTCTCATCAATATTCTCCTCCTCCACTTATTCAAGAAATTAAAAACATTATTTGTGATGTGTCGAATTACCGACATCATGGACGATGTGATTTCAATTTGCTTTAATTCCTTCAAGGTTGGTCATGAAACTATTTTTATGATTGAACCGGGTTAAAATATATGTATTATGTCTCATCCATAGTTCTGGAATTCTTTTGTACATATGGTTTTAATTTATAAACCAAAATGAGGTTGTTATTATCAAAGAACCACTAAAATAATCTAAACGAACATCATTAATGTTTTAACTTATAAATCATCCTCATGTAAGAATTCAAAATGATAAATGGTATAATTTATGGTTTTAGAAATATGTAAATACTACTCCATTCCAATTCTGAAGTTTCACTTCCAATTGACAAGAACAACCATCATGAACCAATCATGGAAATCTTGTAAAGAACGCACCCGAAACAATGGAAGAAACAAAATACTGACAATTAAAGGGTGAAATGATCTTAAAAAATGATCATATAAGATGTTATAAAGATGAATATATTTTTTGTAAGATATTAATAACACTTTTTTAATCATTATATAAGAGGTTTAAACAAGTTTGAAGTAAGACAAGCCCGAGGTAAGTGAATTCTTAACCCGATTTTCATTCTTTGAGTTAACCTTCTACTTTATTATTTACGTGGTATTAAAATTGTTTGTGTGATGAACATTGTTTCTATTATGATGGTTTATGTGTATTTACAGTGTATATACATATTTCATCCACTCAATTAAGTATCACTTCAATTATATGAGTTATGTAAAGGGCTTTTCTTTTGAAATCCTCTTAAAATTCTATTTAACAAAATTCAAAAGCAATGTTTTTATGAAATTATTCATGTTGTATGATTATGTTCTGGTTCTTGAGCATTGTTTATGAAGAAATGTGAGACCTATATCTTCCTCCAATGCATTGGGTATGTGTAAGTTGGAGGTCAGTCGTATGATTACTCCAAGTGTAACTGTGATGATTACACAAATAGTAAGGTAGTCGTGAGAGTTACAAATTATAAGGTGGTCGAGAGAGTTACAAGATTATGTAAGTAATGCCCCCAAGATACATTTAAGATTCTATTTATGTTCTTATGTTTTGTGTGGATCTTGTGTAAATCTCAAATTTTACAAAGTATATATGGGTGACAAGCATGTCTTTTGAAAATAATTTCATACGTAACAAGTGTTCATGAACTAATGTGTTCTTTTCTTCTTTTTATATCCCTTGCTGAGTTTTTGTGTTCATCCCAAGATTTTAAATGATTTTCACAGGTTATAACGATGTTTAAGAAAAAGAAGAAAGCCAAGTTAAATATTTGAAGATTAGTCAAAGAAATCATGTTTTATTTGAAAAGTTTTATATTTTGAAAGAAATGAGTATTGTTTTTTTTAGTATACACTCTGTATTAATGTGTAATTTTATGAATATATTATGTTCCGGTTCTCTAAAGCTCTAAACTTGAAAATATCCTCAATGTAAAAGGAAATTATTTCTTTACTAATTGCAAGATTATGTAATGTAATAAGGTCAGGTCCTTATACTAGGCAAACTTATCTCCAGAAAAGACAAGATCCAGCAACCCCTTCCGAGACATGAATGATGAGAACTCTTGCATATCATTCCAGTTGTGAGTCCTCCCACCCTTTTTCTCAGATGGATCTGTAATAACATTGAAACCCCCCCCCCCAATTATCCAAGCTACATTTCCTGGATCAAAGGCTTTAATGCCCCTCCATAGATGGTCCCTTAGTTTCGGGTCGCACTTGGCATAAACAAACGAAATGAATCGCAATGAATCACTATAACTAACCTTCAATGTGATGAACTAATCATAAGTTGAAATACACTCCACAGATATAGAATTCCTCAAAAAAAAACCAAATATGGTGATTTGAAGGTTCTCCATGCAAGCAGTCACGCAGGCCCATCTTTCCAGCAAAATCAGCAATCTTAGAGTAGTTATGTTATTGTTCAAGAATCGTCACAACAAAATCCTTGTTCTAGGATATATCAGGAGACAGAAAATCAGTTTTCACTTATGCCCCCAAGCCATGAGCATTCCATACAATGAAGGAAATCATCAAAAAAGTTTGCACTTGGATTTATCCCCAAGTGAAGCACGACTCTTAGACTGATTGGCCGGACATGAATATCCATTCCTGGATATAGATCTTGTGTAAACACCACTCTGGGCTGAAGGATACAAGAACAATGAAATTGATACATCCTCACGAACATAAGATAATATACTGTATGAGTTGGAAAATCGAACCGGAGTGGTAGATGATACTTGTTCGCAAGAGCCGCTGACCCTTACACCATCCCCCAGTTCACTTGAGACCGTGAATAATTGTTTGACACCAACAATGCTATATTTTTCCAGGGAGAGACATACCAGGAGGAGACTCACTGAAAATCACAAGGAGCATCTGAATTGAGATGGTAGAGCTTGATGAGAATCTCAAAGGGACCAGAAGACTCTCTGGTCAGGAAGCATCCTCCTCCATATCAGAAAAGGATGAGTTGGCAAGGAGAAACAGAGAAGGATTCACCACAACCAGAAAAATTCTGTTCCATGGAAAGTAGTGTAGGGAAGATCCATGAGATCCATCACCAACACCAATTTGGTTCAACGGAATAAGATCCGAACGGAACAGCCTGCCTCAAATATGTGAGCAGGAGCTATGGCGGGCAAAGAAGCCCACTTCGGGGGAAGGGGCCCCAATGAGATCTGTGAACCGCCTATCACCAGCCGATTAGAATACACTGGGACACCATGAGTGTTGGCCCCATCCGAATCCAACTGATAGTTGTCCCAATTGAACTGGTGATGCATACAAAATCTGGACCGAGAATTCCCTTTTAAAATGACATCTAGAGAAAAATAGCGGATGCAAAGGATAAATCACATATTGGTTCCATTCCTCCACACCCTCGACCCGAAGAAGGATATTCGAAGGAAGAGGATGAGAAAGATCCAGGTCCATGCAGATCCGAGCCTTCGCTGATTCCTCAAGAAGAAGAGCCGTGTCGTTCGAACATAGGAAGGATCCGAGGGAGTTCCCAATTGTACACAGGAAGCCAAGATTCTGCATCAAAAGAGGAAACCCTAGGAGAGAAATCCGAACGGCCACCCATGAAGAGTCTCGACCCAAATGAGATTCCATCAACCATTTGAGCAGGTGAAAATGCCAACGACTAAAATATCTAGGGCAGGAAATCCAAGCCTTAACAAAATCATCAAAAGAGGCTAAGCCCCACACAGAAGACTTTTCAGTTCAAGGTAGAAATTCCATCCGGTCTATATAAGTTCCACGAATCCACAGAATTCCTAAAAAGACTGATAAAAGGTTTGTCTAGACCAAAGCGAGGGACGAGCATTCATTTGAGATGTGCCGAAGCAGCCGAAGCAGCCGAAAAGTACTGAGCCGAGAAGGAAAGGACTGGTGCGTCAACAACCAAATAGTAACGAGGGACCATAGGGACCTTCGGAAGAAAACATTCGAAATAAATAGTCGGATGAGATCAAAATAAAATCTCCTTGAAGGAAGGAGTGGCCCATATACCTGAATCAGAACATGGCAGCTGATGAGTGCAGCATGGAGATGTATGATCAGCTGAGAATGGTGAAGCCATGGGAGATGGAAAAGACAACGGTTCGGGATCGAAGGCTGATTGGGCAACAAACTTTTCAACCCTACTGGACTCACTTTTCATGACTAATATCATGAAGACCTCTATATAGGCCCATGTATTTGGACTCATATACTCAACCTGTTGATGAGCAACACATATTTTTTACCGAGCTATTGGAAGGGGTTAGACGAGATCATTTTTAAACCATTCGAGCCGGTGACCCAAGAAACACCATCAACCAGGGGTTGTTTCCCTTCCCTCTAATAGAATCTTTTATTGATTTAATGCAACTCATAGAATTCAAATGGTGCCTTATCAGCATTAAATTCTCCAATTTGTCATTAATGATGTATTTGATGAATTGATGGTAAGGACGAGGGGATTTCCACACATTGATACAACTAGGTCCTTCCTAGAATGATGTTGAATACTATATCCATTGAATAACTATAAATTATTACTCAGTTACGATGTCTCCAAATTGAGCCTTGAGCTTGTTCTTTTCCAATGTCCTTTTCCCGCTTTTGTCGTATCCATGTAGTTTTAGAGTATAAGGAACTAGGTTATCCTCATTGTAGCCTAGACGATGGTATTTTCATAAAGGAATGGTATTAACTCCAAATACATTGTAAATGAAAAGATTTCGGAGCTCAACTCAGAGGAGAGGTTGGGTTAAGTGTGACAGAAAGTAGCTCCTCCTTTCATGCTCTTTCCCCCAGGACTAGTGGAGTCATTCAGGAATTTAGCTTAGTCCTCTATATGAAATCATTCATTATTTGGGAAATGGTAGTGAAATCTTGAAACCCACATGGGTACTTCACTGGGATGAGTAGCATTTGCAGTTTATTGCGGAGATTCTCTATACAAAGAGTGAGTAGATCCTCCTAGGGAAGAAGTAGGTTCATGGAGTAGCTCTTCCCTATCCATATGATAACGAAATCTGAGACTCTCATTTACCCATTGTTTGAAATTCAAGAGGTCATAGATCGTGGTCTTTTGCAGTATTGATATGAACTAAAAGAGGAGCTACAGATGTAGGTCTTTCCATCCAACGGCTGACTAAGCTGGAAAACTAGTGTACCATACAAAGGTCATCCCTTGTAAGGTTCTCATGAAAAATATGAGTTTACCTGCATCTTGTTGCTTGGGAGTTCCCATTACGGGATAACAATGGGATGCGAAGTGTGTCAAGTGTTGTTTTGGGTCACCTAAGCTATTGAATGTTAGAAATGTAGGACTGATGAAATATGTTGGAGGTAGTGTCTTAGTCACCCATCCAGTTTAAGGTTTCCGTTATAGATGTACTGATGCATTCCATTCCTCAACATCTTTCAATCAATCTTCCAATGACCTGGTGGTATCAATAAGCCCCAAATTAATGCTCCATTGAATAAGAAATTCAACTAGTGTTGTAATAGGAAGGGTTTGATGCGTCAATTCCACCATTATTTTTGGATGATATCTGGATGAGTACATATCTTGAGGGATTTCCTAAATCTATTCTAGTTTTTTCCCTAATGGAGGGAAATCTTGATATATGTCCATAATCGGGTCTTGGTAAATCAATGGTCCAGGCACTAAGTTTGGTGGATGTCAAGGGCATATTTTAGTCATTGGGATGAACCCTTGTTGTTGAGTTACATATCTTGGAAGCATAAATTGAGGATATATCCATGGGGAATATTCAGTAGAAATGATACCTTGGAGCAATTTAATGTTGAGTCTTCTAAACTATTTCATTTCTTCCTCCTAGAGAGTGAATCCCTTTTTAGCATGATGGTCTCAACTTCCTTGAGAGGAAGATGTGGGTTTTATATAGCCATTCCATTACCCTTATCTTTGGTGGAGGTTGGATGAGAAAGTTGTAAGGGAATGGTCGAGGGATCACCCAAATTCAGGGAAAATCTCTAGTTCTGTGTATGCACACCACCTTCATTTATCTCAGTGTGGACCACACTCTGGATGTAACCATCCTCTCCTTCCTTCTCTATGTCAGCAACATTTTTTTGTTTTTTCTAAAGGATTGAATTCCACAACATTTATCAATTCATAATGCATTGTAGGCGTCGTACTTGTTGTCAAATTATAGGAGGGTTGTTTTCACCCTTTTATGGGATCCTTCTCGATATTATTGGGGAAGAATAACTCAGAGGGAACCTCCATGAAGACAGGTCATACACTTCCATATATGGGGAAATGGATCTTGAGACATGACAATATGGGAGACCATTCTTCTTTTTTCCCTCCCTATATGGAGAAACACTGATTTCTATTGAAGGGGAGGTAGAGGTAAAAATGTCTCCACCCAGTTTATATCATACAACATCAGCCACTACTACTTATACCACTCTCTTGATCTCGTGTATCCTTGTTAGATCATGATACGGGTGAAATAATGGATCTGCACAAACAATTATTTCTTATGAAGACATCAGTTGTGCCTGATGATGGTCTTTCTTTAAGAGACAAGCCTGCTTAATGTTCTCAGTTTGCAGGCTCACACTTTTTAATGTCCTGATCTGGTCGGGTCTGAAACTTTTGAGACTTAAGGAGGAAAAATTATTTCTAATTGTGATGTATTTCCTGAACATGGGTCTTTCTTAATATCTGAATTAGAGTAATTGCATTACATGATGTCATTTCTAGTGGTTTGGGCTGAACTGGGAGTGGGGTGAAATGAAAATATCCATGTTCCCCTTAACCATAAATATGAACACTTGGTGGGGTATAAATAGATAGATGCCACAAATCATGCATTTCATTGAGGCATTACAATTGAATATCTTTTCTCCACTACTATGATCATGGTTTCCGCACATATGGAAGGGCTTCCAAGTAGATTTGATGATGAAGCACTCCCAATAGTTTGACATGGTCTGCATACCCATTATAATATTTTTTTTGTGTTCAAGTGGAAGAGAGATGTCTCAAGATTTAGATGGATGTTTTTATGAAATATTCTATCAATGAATCCCAAATTTCAAATTAATAAATGATTGAGGGCCAAATTATTATGGGTATAACATCCCTACCAAATTTTCTTCTCATTAGAAAAATATCATTTTTTTCTTAGGCTAGATATTCCTCAAGTTGATTAGTCCATCATCACCACTTCTTGACTATTTTGTTACAAGGAGAAGGGATAATGGAGGTGTGGTTAGCATGAAAATGGTATTTAGGTGATTTATTGGATGATCTTTTCCCTGAGACATCCTCTTGTTTAGAATGGTTGTCTCTTGTAATTGATAGAGTATCTAGTAGGTCTAGCCCCATATTTCCAAGGGCCTCAGAATACGAGGGATCTATCATATTTGACTCTTCGAGGGATGACCTTAATATTGAAATTGAATGTAACTACAGGGAGAAACATCACATCATGTTCCATCATGTTTAGGACTACCATCATAGATATATGTCCCACTGTAGGGAGAATTTCAACAGTATATACGTAGGGGAGGTCCTTCAGGGTGGATGGTAGAAAGAGGAGAACCTTATTAATGTTTGATCTTTTGGTCATGAGGAGGGATATTGTGATTCTTAGAAAGAGTTAAGATATAATGATTGGTCAGTTTATTCCCATTAAGGAATCATTCATGGTAGATTCTCTTGGGAGGACATCTAGAGATACTAGTAACAATGTTTTTGGGAGGACTTTGGAAAATTCTACTATCACTTCCATAATTTGGTAATGAAATAGAAATATTTTGAACCATTACTAATAAATGTTTGATGTCCATAAGAAATAAATATTCCAGTATAGTAGTGTTATGAGTCTTCTCCTAATTTTCTAATCCCCTTTGGTGAAATTTCATTTTAGGCACTCTCTTGTGGGAGACTGGGGATGTCACGACCCGTCCCCCGGGGCTCGTGCCGTGACTACCCCAAGCCCACCATAGGCCAGGGGCTGGTGACTAGCACCAGAAAGGCATATCCCTAAAACTGGGAAGGAATTGCCTTTTTAACCTACAAACTCAGAAATCCCATCACGTAGCAAAATACAAGTACAAAGTAAACTATATAGTAAATAGAGTGAGTATAGTAAGTAAAGGGGCCAGAATATAAGCCCAAATGAAAAGTACAAGTAAAACTAAAAACAACTCTTGTGAACACCCGCCAAGAATCCTACCTGAAGGGTAGGTACAACCCTCGAACGGTCGTCTCTACGGTACATCTCGTCTAATGTTCCACCTCCGAGCAGCCTCTAGTTCGGGCACCCTCAGCCTCAATCAATGTTTTCTGTCATCTGCACAAGACACAACAAGGTGCGGGCGTAGCCCGTGCAAGGGTGAGTATAACAATACTCAGAAGGGACCCCAAGACCCCCAAATCTCTCTCATAATCCACAAAGTATAAACCAAAAATCAAGACCTCAATCTCAAAGCACGAAGCAATAGTCATCAACACTACTTAGCTATATGCCCATACATATACCTAAGTTATCAATATACATACTTATCTCACACGTGATGGAAGAATACCACAAATTTAACACCATGAAGGTAAAATTACCACACAGGTAACACCACAAAGATAGAAGTATCACACAAGTAACACCACGAAGGTAAGTACCACAAAGGTATCGACACACAGAAGAATACCACGAAGGTATCACCACACAGAAGTTTACCACAAAGGTAAATACTTAGCTCACACCAGGTATAACATAATTATGGAAGTATAGATGATTATCTGTATCAATATATCGTCATACTTCATCAAGAATCTCTACTGTTGACCCACACAAGATCGTAAATAACCCACACAGGATCTGAAGATAACCCACACAGGATCTAAAGATGCTGACCCACACAGGATTCGAAGATTATCCACACAATATCTAAATATGACCCACATGGGATCTAAAGATAACCCACACATGATCTGTAGATTCTTCAAGTACAACCATCCATAGGGTTTCCGCACTAAGCACGCTTGATTCC
Source organism: Viscum album (assembly GCA_963277665.1). Classification (NCBI taxonomy): domain Eukaryota; kingdom Viridiplantae; phylum Streptophyta; class Magnoliopsida; order Santalales; family Viscaceae; genus Viscum; species Viscum album. Next base: position 902,405,039 of record OY728166.1, on the reverse strand, counting down.
GGGAGGATCTGCTCCTCAAGCCATTGATCAATACTTCAAATACCATGAAGTCCCATGAAGAAGTATCTCAAATGAATTACACATCATAAGGGTCCCAACGCAACAGACGACTCATCAATCAGACGTCCGGTCTGTAAGTTATTAGCGTTTCCGTTTTGAGGGCCTGGTTGGATTCAGGTTAAATCCAACCCAGCAGTACTTCAAATTTATCCAAAAACTCAAGTGGAATATACCAAAAGTACTGCCTTGATCCAAGTAATCCATTTCCATAGACGGTTCATCAAACGGACACCTGGTTCTTATGATATGCTCAACAAGGCGTATCTGGGTCCAGATGGGCCCGGGTCCGGTCCGACCCGGCCTGAGCCGACCCGAACTAGCTCGGGTCTGGCCTGGATGGTCTGAGCTGCGGTGGACCCAGCCTGCTGGGCGCGGCCCACTTGGATGGGTGTGGTCCTCTGTGGTGGGGCCCGCCCTAGCTGCTACCCTGGGGGAGGTGCCCCCCCCATAATTCCGAACGGTCCAATGGACCATTCGGCTTTGGCCAACGCGACACCACAATGTGGCACCGCCTGCTAGCACGCAGGACCGAATGGAGTGGTCCTGCTCAGCATGACGCGGCTGCCCAGAAATCCGGCTGGCTCCCCTTCTAGTGGTGCGACGACGTCGTTGTTCCTCCCGCGACCTCCTCCTCTACTGGCGGCGCAAACACGCGCCACCCTGCTGCTCCTCCTGTTGCCAGTCGGGTGTCGGCTGCCCTAGTGCACTGTCGCGGCTCAACAGCTGTGACCTCCACCTCTACCGGCAGAACAGATGTGCGCTGCCTTCTTCCACGCGATCGGTCGGTGTGCCGGCCGCCGCCTTCTTCCGCAGGCCAACGCAACCTTATTCTAAGCCCAAAAAATGTGTCATCCACATATTCACAATCCTTGGGTTGAGATATCTGCATCCATATGTCATGCTCAATGAAACGTTGTATTTTTAGCGTGCTTAATTATTTGGCAATGAAGAACTAGGAAAGAACGCACGAAGAATAGATATAAAAGATCATGGTATATGTGTGGATCGATGTCCGTGTTTATTTTCCCATCGTCATTGAGAATCAAGATTATGAATAATTAATAAATAGATGTTTATCAAACTTCAAAATAAACTCCCTACCCCGATCGTCCGTTGGAGGTGGTGTGAGGAGGAAGATGATGTGTCAGCACTTCTCAAACATTGTTTTCTCGTTCCTCATTCAAAGGATACTCTTCTTTGGAGGATCTTCTTCGTTGGAGGATGTTATTCCTTTAAGAGTTCTCCAACAAATGTTTTCTCCACATTTTCCAACCCCTTCTAGAGGAAGAAGAAAGGGGGAAGCCAACTTGATTAAGTTTAATAATTAATTAATTGACCAATTAATGTTGGCACATCAATTGTGGGATTCCAAGAGTTACAAAGGTTTCATGGTCGGGTGGTTCCTACCACAAAAATTCAAACAAGAGGTTTCAAATAAATAAAATAAAATATATTTTTTTTTTATTATTTTGTTAACTCTCCCATGAAGAAACAAAAAATAAACTTCCGCCATCAACCTAATACGGTTGAGGTGAAGGCTCCCTTAAGCGAATATCGGTGCTACGAGTTCAACGGTGTCCTCAGATTTCAATTTCTAGCACCAGTTCAAAAGTTACAAAATGATGCTCGTTCGTTTACTGAACGTACCTAAAAAAAGTTCAGAAATTCATTCTGGGCACACCGGGCCTCAGAATCACACACCATCAATTTTCACAGACTTGTAATACTTCCATATAATAAAAAAATACATGAAAAAATACATGAAAAAATACAGGTCTTTACATTATTCCCACCTCATGGATTTGCGTCCACAAAAGCCACAACACAAACTAGGGAAACAAGTGGGGGTACTAAGCATGAATCTGATCCTTCTGCTCCCATGTGCTCTCCTGGAGGTTCCCGTGATACTCAAAAATGTCACCCCATCTTTGATGTCTAGCTCTCCCCAGTCAATGATGTGCGGGGGATCATGTACATATCTCCTCAGCTAGGATACTTGGAAAACGTCATGCACCCGATGCAACTGAGGGGGAAGATCTAAGCGGTATGCCACCTCGCCAACTCTATTGAGGACCTAAAAGGGTCCGATGAACCTCAAAGATAACTTGTCTCCCCAAACAAATATCTGCAAACCTCATTGAGGTGAGACTTGTAGAAAGACATGGTCACTATCCTCGAACTCTAGTGGTCTTCGTCTTCTGTCAGCATAAGACTTCTGCCTGCTCTGTGCAGTCTTTATCCACTCCTAGATGATCTACACCTTCTCTATGGTAGCCCGTACCATTTCTAGTCCCATGAGTGCTGACTCTCCAAGGTCAGTCCAGCACAGAGGTGATATGTAAGGTCGACCTTACAAAGCCTCAAATGGTGCCATACCGATGGTGGAGTGATAACTATTGTTGTATGCGAACTCCACCAAGGGAAAATGATCCTCCCATATACAGCTGAAATCAAGGACACAAGCACGCAACATATCCTCAAGGGTCTGAATGGTCTGCTCTGTCTGACCATCCATCTGAGGATGAAAGGTGGTTCTCAATTGAAGCTGATTCATGAATGCCTCCTACAACCCCTTCCATAGTCGGGAAGTAAAACGTGCATCACGATCGGAGAAAATTGTCGAGGGAACTCCATTAATCCGTATAATCTCCTGCACGTAGATGTGTCCCGAGCTCTCTACTGATCCCTACTCCCTGATAGGTAGGAAGTGGGATGACTTGGTGAGTCGATCAATGATCACCCAGATGGAATCATGTCCCTTGGGCATGCATGGAAGTCCTGTCATGAAGTTTATGAAAATTCCATCCCACTTCCACTATGGAACCTCAAGTGGCTGAACTAAGCCTGCTGGAACCTCATGCTCTGCCTTCATCTGCTGAAAAGTGAGGCACCGTGAGACAAACTCTGCCACTACTTTCTTTATTCCCGGCAACCAGTGCTGACGCCGAAGGTCCTGGTATATCTTCGACACTCCTGGATGTACTGCTAGAGGGGATGTATGGAACTCCCTCAACACTTCCTCTCGAAGCACCACTAGTACCATAGTACGCCCTCTGAAGAGGATAATGTGCTGCCCACCTTTAGAAAATCCATCAGATTCTTGTCCTATGGATATTTGAGCACATCGAGCCTCACATTCAGTGTCCACATGTTGTGCCTCCCTAACTCGAAGAATGAGTGGGGGAGTGACTATCAAAGACTGAAGATAAGCTGCTCCATATTGATCTATGTAGGATATACTCAAAGCAGATAGCTGCTCTATCACCTCACTCAGCAATTGTATACCAGATCTCCTACTGAGTGCATCTGCTACTCCATTCAGCTTCCCAAGAATATAGACTATCTCAAAGTCATAGTCCTGGAAGAACTCAAACTAACACCATTGTATCAAGTTCAAGACCTTCTAAGAGAATATATACCTGAGACTCTTGTGATCAGATTAGACTATAAAACATTCATCCATCAAGTAATGTCACCACATATTCAAGGCGAAGACAACTAATGCTAACTCTAGGTCATGGGTATCATAGTTCTGCTCATGATATCTCAGCTATCGAGAACCATATGCGATCACTGCTTGCTCCTGCATCAGGACACATCCAGGCCTGGTCCCTGATGCGTCGCAATAGACTACGTACCCAACACCCTCCTTCGATAACCTCAATATGGGGGCACTCATCAGTCTCTGACTCAGTTCTTGAAAACTCCGCTGCATTTCTCCGACCACACGAAGGGTTTCCCCTTATTCGTCAATGCTGATAAGGGTGGCGCAACTCTGGAAAAGTCTGGCACAAAATTCCAGTAGTAACTGGCCAAACCCAAGAAACTCTGCACCTCCGTCACACTCTTGGGTGGCTCTTAAGAAAGCATAACCTCAATCTTCGCTGAATCCACCGCAACTCCAGCCTCCAAGATGACGTGTCCCAGAAAGTGGACCTCTCGTATCCAGAATTGGCACTTCAAGAGTTTACCATAAAGCTGGTTCTCTCAGAGTGTGTTCATAACTATCTACATATGATAGGCATGCTCCTCCTCTATAGCTGAGTATATCAGGATGTCATCGATGAAAACTACCACAAATAAATCAAGGTATGGCTGGAAGATCCTATTCATGAGTCCCATGAACACTGTTGGGGTGTTAGTCACATAGAATGGCATAACCAAGAACTCATAGTTTCCATACCGACATCTGAAGGTCATCTTCTTCACATCCTCATATCGTACCCTGAGCTGATGATAACCTGGTCTAAGGTCTATCTTTGAAAACCACTGTGCTCCCTTCAGCTGATCAAAGAGATCATCAATCCTCGAGGGTGGGTAATTGTTCTTCACAATTACCTGGTTCAGGAACCGATAGTCCACACAAAGTCTCAAACTCTCATCCACCTTCTTGGTGAACAAAATCAGGGCTGCCCAAGGAGACACTAATGGAAATCATACTTTTCCCAACACTTGTATACCAACTGGTATAGGTGATCTTTACCAACGGTTTGCATAAACCGTTGGTAAAGATCTATAACAAGTGAATTTTCTCAACGGTTAGATGAAACTGTTGGGAAAGATGGGTAAAAAATCACTTTTCCCAATGGTTTGATGAAACCGTTGGGAAAGATGGGGAAAAATGAGTTGAACCGTTGGGAAAGATTGAGTTTTCCCAACGGTTTTTAAAAACCATTGGGAAAAAAAGTCCAAAATTATCCAAAACCAGGTAGCCTCCTCCCCACAATTCCAGAACCATTCCACTGCTCTCTAGAAGAGATTCCTTCATAGAAGCCCTTGAGAAGCCCCACCTCTTCCATCGGATCAGCTGCTACCAGGTTAGACTCCTTCCATCTTTTATCAAGGATATAGTTCTACCTCTTATCAAGAATATCCTTATATTCTCAAGGATTTCTTTATTCCCAATTTTTAGGGTTTTTGTAAAATTTTATGATTCACTACTCCACAAATTGTGTACTCAAATCACTACATCAGTGTATGTCCAATTAATGTTTTCATTACACATTTACATTTATAAGGGCATGGTGTCTCTTTATTGTGTTCTAATTTTAAAGATTCATAGTTTTTTTAATCTCAATGCTTCAAATATTACAGATTCATGTATATGAACTCATAAAAAATTGTTTGTAATATTTATTGATAGTATTTCATGAAAATCACTCCTTTCATTAAGATCATGTCAAACATAAAGATCTTGTTCATATTAATTTTTGTACACTACGTGTATTACATAACAAGTATGTATCATGTTTATATCAAAATCTATATATATATAAAATGACACACTGTTCACTTATCCTTTGCACAATAGAACATATGGAGTATCTTCTTGAACTTTGCAAAATAGTATGTGGTCCCTAATTAGTACTTATTCCTTCTTCATGAAACTAATTCACAGAATGTCAAATTCGCAATATTAGTGAATATTAGTTTTCCTAATATAACCATTAATCATTCTACCTTCGACATCATACATGAGTTATTCAATCACCTTTTTAAAACACAATGACCATTTTCACTAATTTGGGGTTTTTCAAAATGCTTGGGAAAATCAGAAAAATGCATGTATTGAATCGTGTTTCTCATATGGTTTCATGGATACAATTTCATCTCGAAAATCATGAATGCGTGGTTCAAATATCATGAGGATCATGGGATTATTATTCTTCACACAAATGAAGTTTTTTTCTGCAACTATGAGTTTTTGTTTTCACTTTTGATTTGGCCGAAAGGGGAGCTTTGTGGTCATTAATCATGGTTGTGGGTGGTCATTTAGGATGTAAGATAGTATGACTTCATTTTACTTGATATATCCAATATTATTATTGATTTATGTTCAATTTGATTATCTTTAACAAGTGATGTTGTTTATTAAGTTGTTATTAATGGTTGTAATAATGACGATATGGTATAAGGGTTCATATGGTGTGTATAAGGGTTCATATGGTGTGTATAAGGGTTCACATGGTGTGTATAACGGTTGACATGGTATCAGTGAACTCAAGTAATTAATTTAAGCCTTTATTCTCACTAGAATGTAAGAAATTGAATGATGTAAACCCATCCTCACATGATTTCTTACCTTAGATAGTGTCTAACATATGGAATACGAGCTTTTGAATTCATCAGTTAACTAGGATCATATATTCCATTTCCCCCAAGATGACTGTACTAATATAACTTTAGGGTCAATTAAATATGGTTCTCATTGTACGTTGTATATTATGTGTCCTTCTTGGACAATACCCACTTTTATGAGGGTGGGGTGCTTTTCACTACCCATGCTGGCATGTGTAGACATCCATAAAAATGTTAGATAAGTCACAAGTTTAATTCAGTAATGTTGTTATCATTGACATACTTTATTATTAATCTCAAATTTAAAAATAAATGTTTTTGTCTATACTTATTGAAATTAAATATTTTTACAATCCATAAACAACCTATTAATGTTGAAGCCTAAAATTTATTCACCCATGGGGTGTGCTTGACTTGGGGAAGTAATTGGGTAATGAAAGGTATGGCCATAGAGGTTCCAATAATGAGTTATTAAACATGAGTGAATGATTTGGGATGACTATAACACATGATGGGACCTAAGGCATGTTCCTCTTATAGACCTAATGAAAATGAATATAAATAAATTTTAATTTAATTTATGAGTACTTGTTCTTTAAATTATTTTAATAGTTCACTACATCGACTGGAAACTTCTTCCTTTATCATTTACTTAAATGTATTTTCTATTAAAGTTCAATCCTATTGAATTGTTTATAACAAAATGACTTATATAAATTCTTTTTACAGAATGGATAGAAGTTGGATGTATGAAACCAATTGGATCTCAAGAGATTTTCAAAACAATTTGGAGAGCTTTATAGATTTTTCATTTCCCAATGATTCAGATAGTGGTCGCATACACTGCCCATGTTCCAATTATGTTGGTAGACCTTGGTTGAGCTGTGAAGAAGTCAGCTACCACATAACCAAAAATGGTTTTCAAGCAAACTACTTTGTGTGGTATCACAATGGGTAGAAAATGAAATCTCAAATTGGTGATGATCGAAATGAAAGGACTGGAATGGAGAATTTGTTAGATGATCAGTTTCTGTTTATTCGTCATCATGAAAAAGAAAGGATTTCGACTCAAGAAGACTTAGATATGAGGAAAAATGATTCTTCTAGTGAAAATGATGACATTGATAGGGTGAAGAAATTGAATGATGCTACCACGAATCCAGTATATCGACAATGTGATAAAATGAAAAAGCTGGAATTTTTAATCTGATTGTTTCATGGGAAAACTATGTATGAGATTTCTAATACAGCAATCAATTACATTCTTACCCTCTTGAAGGATTTAATTCCAGATGATGTAGATATTCCCTCAAACCACTATATGGCATGGAAGTTAGTTGAGGAACATGGATTTTCAAGAAACAAAATTCATGCTTTCCTAAAAGATTGCAGTTTATTCTGGGAGGAAACCGCTGAATGAAAATATTGTATAAAATGTGGCACATCCCGCTGGAAGTCAAAATATGATGGAACACCATCCCGTGTTCCACATAAAGTAATGTGACACTTTCCATTGATCCCCAGAATCCAAAATATTTTTATGTTTGATGACATATCAATAAAAATGAGATGACATGATACCGAGAGAAAGAAGGCTAATGATGAGTTGGTTAATCCTGCAGATGGATTTTCATGGCATAGATTTGATGCTTGACATCTTGATTTTGTAGCTGACGTGCGTAATGTGAGGCTGGGTCTTTCATGCGAAGGTCTTAATCCATTTGGGAAGATGCCTACTTTGCACAGCACATGGCCAGTTTTATACACATTTATAATCTTCCCCCATGGTTGTGTATGAAAAAACATTTCACTTTCATGAGTATACTCAAATCTGTTCCTTATGATCCCGAAATTGATATTTATGTATACATGCAACCTTAAATAAAAGAGTTGAAACATCTTTGGGATGTGGGTGTGCGCACATACGATGCATGTTCAAAATACATATTTCATATGCGTGCTGCGCTTATGTGGACGATCAATGATTTTCTAGATTATGCAATGATGTCTGGATAGAGCACGAAGGGAAAACTATCATGCCCAGTTTGTATGAAGAATAAACGATCCAGAAGACTGAAACATCATTGTAGTTTTAGTTTTATGGGACATCGACAATTATTTCCAAATAATCATCCATATAGAACGAATCGTCAAAGATTTGATAATACCATAGAGACCGATGCTCCACCTCAGTGTATGTTTGGAACTGATGTGCTTAATGAATTGAAAGATTTCAGTTTTTCATTCAGGAAGGGTCAAATGAAATCTGGAAAGAGAAAGAATGTTTTCACTGAAACCTGTTACAATTGGAGGAAGATGAGTATCTTTTTTGATTTTCCTTATTGGTAAACCAATTTGTTACGTCATTGCTTATATGTAATTCATATTAATAAGAATATATGTTAAATGTTGCTTTCGGTTCTTCTAAATGTCAAGGGGAAGGCAAAAGATGATTTACGATCTCGGCGTGACTTGGTGGATTGGGGCATCAGACCAGAATTGCATCCTGTGTGTATTAGTGAAAATAAATGACAACTTCCATGTGATTCTTATGTGATGACACCTATGAAAAAAACAATTTCTGGAAGTATTAGAGACTATTAGAGTTTCTAATGTCTATTTAAGCAACATATCTAAATGGGTCAACAGAAGAGAGTTGAAGATAAAATATTTGAAGACTCATGATTATCACGTTCTACTGCATGAGTTGCTTCCAATAGAAATCTGTTACCTTTTTTCCAATAATGTAAGGGTGACGGTTATTTGGTTGTGCCATTTGTTTAGAGATCTTTGTGCTAAGAAGTTGTCCAAGTCTTTCTTGTAAAAAATATTGACAGATGCCCCATTAATTTTGTGTGAGTTGGAGAAAATATTTCCTCCATCATTTTTCACATGCATGCTGCATCTGACTATCCATATTCCCACTGAAATACTTCTTGGAGGACATTTTTCTTTTCATTGGATATATCCAACTGAAAGAAATATGTACACATTAAAGTCTTATGTCCGAAATAGGAATCATCCTGAAGGTTCTATCGTGAACGGTTACTTGGCTCAAGAATGTATGGATTTCTGCTCGATGTATTTGTCTGATCTTACTACAAGAATGAACAGACCAATAAGAAATGAAGAAGAAAAGTATGGGAAAATTGAACCCAGTTTTATATCACTTCCTTAAACAGGAGGAATTCCTAGATCATATACATTGAAGACATTAAGCCATGAAGAGTGGGAGATGGCACATCGCACAGTTTTATATCAACTGTGATTTGTTCGATGACAATATCAGGTAACTAAATTGAATATGTATATCTTACATATATATCTGTTAAACTATTCATATTTTTTATCTACATGGAACATAAAACAATGATAAATAGGAAGCATCATTCTTTATCTTTGATAAGGAGAGATACTTTGCATAGTAAAGAGTTTTCTGGTTGGTTAAAATTGAAGGTAAAAATATTACTGTTTAAAATAATTATATCAATATTTAATTAAGTTTAATAGTCATTTATATTTCAGGTATTGAGTTTGTCTGATGACTCTGTCTCTAAGGAAATAAGAGCTTTGGATTTTGGTCCTAATACCTTGGTTCGTGACGGTAAATCAATTGTTATCAATGGGTACAAATTTATTGTCACTGAACGAGCAAAGAACATGAGAACACAACATGATGGTGTTATGGTTACTACCACAACAGATTTTTATGCCAGTGCATCAGATAGTAGACCATGATTTGAAAATGTGGGTTATTATGGAGTCGTTGACAAAATAATAATATTGGATTATTACTCTCATGGATGAGTCATAATGATGAAATGTCATTGGTTTGATTCGATGACGAGATAGAGCACATTTATTGATGATTATCGATTTTGAGTAATTAATATGACTCACACTCTTGCTAACAAAGAACCATATGTGTTGGCATTAATGGATAAACAAGTTTTTTATGTCAAAGACCAACTTCGACCTGAATTTGGTGTCATATTTGAAGTAATTCTAAGACATATTTTTGATGATGGTGATGATGGAATTTACACTGTCCCTAGTGCCATTGGAACCAATCCATTTATTTCTTTTGATGGCTCCAATAGCTCAATTTTCAGAGTTGATTGTGAACCTGAAGCTGTGGTTGAAAATATATAGAATCATTCATCCATGTTCTCAATTCTTTAGGTTTACCTTGAGTTGGGTTGTTAAGGTTGGAAATATTCAAATTGATTTAGTATTGATCACAAATATTTTTTATCTGACTTGACTGTTATGTGAATTTTCAATGTTTATTGGTTGTAGTTTTATTTGAATTTAATTTTCTAATTTGGAATTGTACTGTATTCAAACCTAGTCAAACAATATTTCTAACTTGGTGAACATTAAAACTTGTATGATTTATTAAATTCATTCAAGATCTTATAAAAAAATTGATACCTAAATTACCAATGAATCCCCCTATTCCCTCATATATTTAGTTTTTTGGTTTACACATTAGTTTCCTTTTTCTAATTAATTACATATTTGTTTTCAAAAGTAGGAAATGCAGCCAATTGAAGAGGGATGAAGGAAAAAAATGACGGAGAACAATCGTCGAATGGTGGAGATGGGCATTCCACCATTAGTGCCTACAGTGTGTAATTTTATTTCAAATATATATATTTAAAGAATATATAATGTCATGTGATTAATTTTTTTGTAAACATTTTTGTAGGATCCACCTATACATCGACAGTTATTTGATGAGGAGCCTAGTACTGGTCCTAGTACTCAGGCCGATAATACGAGGAGGGTTCGCACCAGAGGTGGACGAGCAGCTGCGCATACCCGACTAGACCCTACCCCTCCCACTGACTTGTCATCCTTCATACATTATGATCCTGTTGTGTCATTAGGGACACACAGGATATTTAGGCCTCCCATGTTTTCGCCACCTTTTGCATCTTCTGGCCCATCATTTTCACATCCCATGATGATTCCCACTCCCCAGTCAGATTCCAGTCATATAGCTGTCCCATCTTCAGTTCCTTCTACTTATGTCTCTCCGAGCTTCTATATTCTATCGTCTTCGACTCCTGTTCCACCACAGGGTGTTCCATCAGTTTCTATGGATCCAGCGGCGCTCAGTGATCAGACTATCACAGGTATATTTATAGAACCCTAAAAAAATTTTATAGCAATATTTATTTTCATTATAACATGTTTTGATAAAATATTTGTTTTTATTTCATGACAGATACATCTACTGACAGGAGGTGGGGGTGGGGGCGTACACGCATGCGTTCAGTGTGGAACCGCCGCACACAGGTTATGGTGGATTATAATGAAGACAACCAAATGGTTGAGAAAACAGGGCAGCAATGTCAGAGTTTTTTGGAGATGCTTGCCAAATACTCCGACATCATTCCCGCCAACCCGCTATCATGAAGACATTTGCCCCATGAGGTCAAGGATAGATCTTGGGCAGAGATATGGGTAAAAAAATCTGTTGTATTTAATGCCAGGAATTATTTTTGTATTTATATGAATTAATATTTTGATGTCAGCTTCGATTTAATTTTCCCGATGGTGAGGGTGCATGACCGGAACATCTAAAGGATTTAGGCGAGCTTTGGAGATCCTACAAGCATGAGTTGTATATTGGATGGTGTGCTAGAGTTGGCACTAAGTTAGAGGCAGTACTAGTCGTGGATGATTGTCCTATAGAGCAGTATCGTCAGATGATTACTCATTGGACGAGTACCCAGTTTAAGGTATGAATTACATTTGAGGTATTTAAATAATAACTTTCATGTTTTTAATTAATATTATCCTTTGAATTATCGAATTTTATTTAGGAATCATCTAGAAAAAATAAAAAAAACATTGATGCAAAAAAATACCTCCACACACTATGACGTACTATGATGCCAGATCATGGGAAGAAGCAGGTATGACAATTGTTTATAAGTTTTATTTATGACTTAAATTTTCTTTTGTTTACTCAATTATTTAATCGTTTGCTAAAGTTTTCATATAAATTTAGCTTTCAATTTCATTGTAGAGGCAAATACAGAATATTGAAGGACGTGTGCCTCGAGCAAAACCGTTTTGCTCGAGTAGACAGAAAAAGGATGGAAGTGCCGTCAACGAAGCGACTCAGCAGCAGATTGTAAGTTTTAATCTATTGATTTTATATTTTAATATCTATTTTGTAACTTAATAATATATTTATATTTGTAATAGGATGCTTTAGAGTCCCTCAATACCCAAGAACCAGACAATTTTGGGCCAACTGATCACTTACATCAGGTGTTGGGAGAGGAGCATCTTGGCAGAGTATGCTGCCGACCTAGGATAGCCCCGATGAGGTATTGGACCTCCTCAGGTACGAGTTGTAGTGCCACAGAGCTGAAGAAAGTTAGGGAACATATAGAACAGTCTGAGAAAAGGGCCACAGAGATGACAGAATAGTCTGCTAGGGCAAATAATGCATTTATGAAATTTATTGAAGTTCTACGTCCAACACTTCCAACAGAGGCCAGCCCAGCTTTTGATGAATATATGTCGTCAATACATTCTATATATGGTGAACCAGGTGGAAGTTATAGTGGTGTTCAGGACAATGTCTATCTTAACGATGATTATGGAGAGGAGTCTGATGTGGAATAGGAGGGAGAGGAGGAGGGAAAGGTGGATGGCGAGGGCGAGGAGGAGGGCGCTGAGGAGGGCGAGGATGATGATGGGGATGAGGACGAGGGTGATGATGATGGTGATGATGTTGATGGTGATGTGGGAAAAATTGATCCATTACATTTTTGACTAATATTACTAAGATTTTATGTTTAATCTATTCTAGTTGTTGGTTTTATCTAGACCCATAGTATAATATTGGAGTTCAGTTATTTTTATATATTTTTTGTTTTTATGGATGTTTTATTTTAGTGGTTGAGTGTTTGGGAACTCCCTGGACAACCCCCCTCCTTCCTGGACCCTGCACAACCCCCCACCATCCTCCTTGGACCCCGGACAGCCCCCGGACAGCCCTCAGACATCCCCCCACCATCCTCCTTGGTCCCCGAACATCCCCCCGGACACCCCCCAGATAGCCCCTCGGACAACCCCCCACCCTCCTCCATGGACCCCGGACAGCCCCTCGGACATCCCCCCCCCCCACCCTCCTCCCTAGACCCTGGACAGCCCCCCGAACACCCCCCGGACAGTCCCCCGCACAGCCCCCACCCTCTTCCTTGGTCCCCGGACAGCCCCCCGGACACCCACCAGACAGCCCCCCGGACAACCCCCACAGACAGCCCCCCCACCCTCCTTGATTTTATTTACTACTATAAAATCTATAATATATATTTTATTTATTTTATTTATTTTCATCCTGATAATCAATGTAAATCACATTTACACATCTAATCAATATCATAGATTCTTGGTATGTTATAAAAAGAATGTATTCATTGGGCATGACATTGTTAGCTCTGAAATATTTCATAGCATGATAAACTAAAATATAATCTATACTAAGAATGATATAAAAATATTCTATATGAATTTCCAAAATATTTTATGTAAATACCATTCCACTAGTAGAAACATGAGGGTTCCCATAAATCATGTTTACTTTAATATTTCCACAAGGATTTTTATTAAAAGTTTTATCTTCTATTAATTTTCTGATATTCTCATTTTAAATGTAAATTTTTCATAAATAAATTAATTTAAAGACCCATAGTCAAATAGTGTAATTTAATAATGTGAATAAACAACTAACATACCACTCTAACCGTGTCTCTTTTGTTTAAAATGGATAGGATTATAAGTGAAAAGAACAAATGGCATACAGAAAATAGACAAAACACATTCAGTTCTATTGATAATTTATCACAATGATCCATGGGACATATGTGACATGTACGAGCCAACTCAGGCTCAATCCGAGTCGTGGTGTGGCCGAGATCACTCTAAGTGTCTCTCTTTTGTTTAAAATGGACAACATTTTAAGTACATACAGAAAACTGACCAAACACATTTGGTTTTTGTTGAAACTTTAGGAGAGAGATCCATGGGTCATATATGACGTGTATGAGTCAACCTAGCCTCAATCTGGGACACGGTGTGGCTGACACCACTCAAAGTGTCTCCCTTTTTTTTAAAATGGACTTCATTTTAAGTGAAAACAACAACTAGTATATGGAAAACCAACCAAACGGATTCTGATTGTGTTGATACTTTAGCACAATGATCCATGGGTCATATGTGACGTATACGAGTCAACCCCACCTCAATCCGAGGTGTGGCCAATCTGGGGCATGGTGTGGCCGACACCACTCAAAGTGTCTCTCTTTGGTTTAAAATGGGCTTCATTTTAAGTGAAAACAACAACTACCATATGGAAAACCGACCAAATGGATTCTGATTGTGTCGATACTTTAGCATAACGATCCATGGGTCATATGTGACGTGTACGAGTCAATCCCGCCTCAATACGAGGTGCGGTGTGGCCGACACCATTCATAGTGTCTCTCTTTTGTTTAAAATGGACATCATTTTAAGCGAAAACAACAAGTGACATATGAAAAACTGACCAAACACATTTGAAATGTGTTGAAACTTTAGGAAAATGATCCATGGGTCATATGTGATGTGTACAAGTCAACCCCGCCTCAATCTGAGGCGTGGTGTGGCTGACACCACTCTAAGTGCCTCTCTTTTGTTTTAAAAGGATATCATTTTAAATGAAAACATCAACTGACATATGGAAAAATGATGAAACGCATTCAGATTGTGTTGATACTTTAGGAAAATGATCCATAGGTCATTTGAGATGTGTATGAGTCAACCCCGTCTAAATTCGAGGCACAGTGTGGCCGATACCAGTCTAACTGTGTCTCTTTTGTTTAAAATGGACATGATTATAAGTGAAAAGAACAACTGGCATATGGAAATCTGACCAAACGCATTCGGATTCAGTTGATAATTTATCACAAAAATCCATGGGTCATATTTGACATGTACGATCCAACCAGGGCTTAATCCAAGTCACGGTGTAGCCGGGATCACTCTAAGTGTCTCTCTTTTGTTTTAAATGGACAACATTTTAAGTACAGACGGAAAACTGACCAAGCGCATTCTGTTTCTGTTGAAACTTTAGGAGAGAGATCCATGGGTCATATGTGATTTGTAAGAGTCAGCCTCTCCTCAATTAGAGGCACGGTTTGACCGACACCACTCAAAGTGTCTCTCTTTTGTTTAAAATGAACTTCATTTTAAGTGAAAACAACAATTAGCATACAGAAAACTGACCAAACAGATTCTTATTGTGTTGATAATTTAGCATAATGATCCATGGGTCATATGTGACATGTACGATTCAACCCCGACTCAATATGAGGCACGGTGTGGCCAACACCATTCATAGTGTATCTCTTTTGTTTAAAATGGACATCATTTTAAGTGAAAACAACAAGTGACATACGAAAAACTGACCAAACGCATTCGAAATGTGTTGATGCTTTAGGAAAAAGATCCATGGGTCATATGTGACGAGTATGAGTCAACCCCGCCTCAATCCGAGGTGTGGTGTGGCTGAGACCACTCTAAGTGCCTCTCTTTTGTTTCAAAAGGATATCATTTTCAATGAAAACATCAACTGGCATATGGAAAACCAACCAAACGCATTCGTATTGTGTTGATACTTTAGGAAAAAGATCCATGGGTCATTTGAGACGTGTATCAGTCAACCCATTCTAAATCCGAGGCGCGGTGTGGCCGGTACCACTCTAACTGTGTCTCTTTTGTTTAAAATGGACTGGATTATAAGTGAAAGGAACAACTGGCGTACGGAAAACCAACCAAACACATTCGTATTCTTTTGATAATTTATCACAATGATCCATGGGTCATATGTGATGTGTACAAATAAAACCGGGCTCAATCTAAGTCGCGGTGTGGCCAGGATCACTCTAATTGTCTCTCTTTTGTTTAAAATGGACAACATTTTAAGTACATACGGAAAACCGACCAAACGCATTCGGTTTCCATTGAAACTTTAGGAGAGAAATCCATGGGTCATATGTGATGTGTAGAAGTTAACCTCACCTCAATTTGAGGCGCGGTGTGGCCGACACCACTCAAAGTGTCTCTCTTTTGTTTAAAATGGACTTCATTTTCAGTGAAAACAACAACTAGCATACGGAAAACCGACCAAACAGATTCGTATTGTGTCGATACTTTAGAAAAACGATCCATGGGTCATATGTGACATTTAAAAGTCAACCCCACCTCAATATGAGGCACGGTGTGGCCGAAACCATTCATAGTGTCTCTCTTTTGTTTAAAATGGACATCATTTTAAGCGAAAACAACAAGCGACATACAAAAAACTGACCAAACGCATTATAAATGTGTTGATTCTTTTGGAAAATGATCCATGGGTCATATGTGACGTGTACAAGTCAACCTCGCCTCAATCCGAGGTGCAGTGTGGCCGACACCACTCTAAGTGCCTCTCTTTTGTTTCAAAAGGATATCATTTTCAGTGAAAACATCAATTGGCATATGGAAAACTGACCAAATGCATTTGGATTGTGTTGATACTTCAGGAAAACAATCCATGGGTCATTTGAGACATGTAAGAGTCAACCCCATCTAAATCCGAGGTGCGTTGTGGCTGGTACCACTCTAACTATGTTTCTTTTGTTTAAAATGAACAGGATTATAAGTGAAAAGAACAAATGGCATACGAAAAACCAACCAAACACATTCATATTCTATTGATAATTTATCACAACGATCCATGGGTCATATGTGATGTGTAAGAGTCAACCCGAGATCAATCTGAGTCGTGGTGTGGCCGAGATCACTCTAAGTGTCTCTCTTTTGTTTAAAATGGACAACATTTTAAGTACATACAGAAAACTGACCAAACGCATTTGGTTTCTGTTGAAACTTTAGGATAAAGATCCATGGGTCATATGTGACGTTTACCAGTCAACCTCGCCTCAATCCGAGGTGCGGTGTGGCCGACACCACTAAAAGTGTCTCTCTTTTGTTTAAAATGGACAACATTTTAAGTGAAAACAACAACTAGCATACGAAAAACTGACCAAACAGATTATGATTGTGTCTATACTTTAGAAAAAAGATCTATGGGTCATATGTGAAATGTATGAGTCAACCCCACCTCAATCTAAGGCGCGGTGTGGCTGACACCATTCATAATGTCTCTCTTTTGTTTAAAATGGACATCATTTTAAGTGAAAACAACAAGTGACATATGAAAAACTGACCAAACGTATTTGAAATGTGTTGATGCTTTTGGAAAAAAATCCATGGGTCATATGTGATGTGTAAGAGTCAACCGCACCTCAATCTAAGTCGCGGTGTGGCTGGAACCACTCTAAGTTCCTCTCTTTTGTTTCAAAAGGATATCATTTTAAGTGAAAACATCAACTCGCATATGGAAAACCGACCAAAATCATTCAGATTGTGTTGATACTTTAGGAAAACGATCGATGGGTCATCTAAGATGTGTAAAATTCAACCCCGTCTATATCCGAGGTGCGTTGTGGCTGGTACCACTCTAACTGTGTCTCTTTTGTTTAAAATGGACAGGATTATAAGTGAAAAGAACAAATGGCATACGGAAAACTGACCAAACACATTCAGATTATGTTGATAATTTATCAAAAAGATCCATGGGTCATATGTGACGTGTACAAGCCAACTCAGGCTCAATACAAGTCGCGGTGTGGCTGAGATCACTCTAAGTGTCTCTCTTTTGTTTAAAATGGACAACATTTTAAGTACATATGGAAAACTGACCAAACGCATTCGGTTTTATTTGAAACTTTAGGAGAGCGTTCCATGGGTCATATGTGATGTGTACGAGTCAACATTGCCTCAATCTGAGGTGCGGTGTGGCCAACACCACTCAAAGTGTCACTCTTTTGTTTAAAATGGACTTCATTTTAAGTGAAAACAACAACTAGCATACAGAAAACAGACCAAACAGATTCTGATTGTGTCGATACTTTAGCACAAAAATCCATGGGTCATATGTGATGTGTACGAGTCAACCCTGCCTCAATCTGAGGC
This sequence comes from Viscum album, assembly GCA_963277665.1. Lineage (NCBI taxonomy): Eukaryota > Viridiplantae > Streptophyta > Magnoliopsida > Santalales > Viscaceae > Viscum > Viscum album. The sequence goes on along the minus strand of OY728166.1, from coordinate 902,386,817 downwards.
ACGGTGTGGCCGACACCATTCATAGTGTCTCTCTTTTGTTTAAAATGGACATCATTTTAAGCGAAAACAACAAGTGACATACGTAAAACTGACCAAACGCATTCAAAATGTGTTGATGCTTTAGGAAAATGATCCATGGGTCATATGTGACATGAATGAGTCAACCCCGCCTCAATCCGAGGTGCGGTGTGGCTGGCACCACTCTAAGTGCCTCTCTTTTGTTTCAAAAGGATATCATTTTAAGTGAAAACATCAACTAGCATATGGGAAACCAACCAAACACATTCAGATTGTGATGATACTTTAGGAAAATGATCCATGGAACATTTGAGATTTGTACGAGTCAACCCCATCTAAATCCGAGGTGCGGTATGGCCGGTACCACTCTAACTGTGGCTCTTTTGTTTAAAATGGACATGATTATAAGTGAAAAGAACAACTGACACACAAAAAACTGACCAAACTCATTCGGATTCTATTGATAATTTATAAAAACTATCCATAGGTCATATGAGATGTGTACGAGCCAACCCGGGCTCAATCCGAGTCGCAGTGTGGCCAGGATCACTCTATATGTCTCTCTTTTGTTTTAAACAGACAACATTTTAAGTACATACATAAAACTGACCAAACACATTCGGTTTCCGTTGAAACTTTAGGATAACGATCCATGAGTAATATGTGACATGTACGAGTCAACCTCTCCTCAATCCGAGGTGTGGTGTGGCTAAAACCACTCAAAGTGTCTCTCTTTTGTTTAAAATGGACTTTATTTTAAGTGAAAACAACAACTAGCATACAAAAAACTGACCAAAAGGATTTTGATTGTGTCTATACTTTAGAAAAATGATCCATGGGTCATATGTGACGTTTACGAGTCAACCCCGCCTGAATCCGAGGTGCGGTGTGGCTGACACCATTCATAGTGCCTCTCTTTTGTTTAAAAGGGACATCATTTTAAGCGAAAACAACAACTAACATACGAAAAACTGACCAAACGCATTCGAAATGTGTTGATGCTTTAGGAAAACAATCCATGAGTCATATGTGACGTGTACAAGTCAACCCCAACTCAATCCAAGGCATGGTGTGGCCGAGATTATTCTAAGTGTCTCTCTTTTGTTTAAAACGGACAACATTTTAAGTACATACGGAAAACTGACCAAACGGATTCTGATTGTGATGATACTTTAGCACAACAATCCATGGGTAATATGTGACGTGTACGAATCAACCTCGCCTCAATCAGAGATGTGGTGTGGCCGGTACCACTCAATGTGTCTGTCTTTTGTTTCAAAAGGACATGAATTTAAGTGAAAACATCAAATACCCTATGGAAAACTGACCAAACGCATTAGAATTGTGTTGATACTTTTGGAAAAATATCCATGGGTCGTTTGAGACATGTACGAGTCAACCCCGTCTAAATCGGAGACGCGGTGTGGCCGGTACCACTCTAACTGTTTCTCTTTTGTTTAAAATGGACAGAATTATAAGTGAAAAAAAACAACTGGCATATGAGAAACCAACTAAACACATTCGGAATCTATTAAAACTTTAGGAAAACTATCCATGGGTCATATTTTATGTGCATGAGTCAACCGCACCTCAATCCAAGTCATGGTGTGGCCGGAACAACCCAAAGTGTCTCTTTTATGTTTAAAATGGACAACATTTTAAGTACATACGGAAAACCGACAAAACGGATTCTGATTGTGTTGATATTTTTGCACAATGATCTATGGGTCATTTTTGACATGTACAAGTCAACCCCACCTCAATCCGAGGCACGGTGTGGTCGAAACCACTCAAAGTGTCTCTCTTTTATTTAAAAAACACTTCATTTTAAGTGAAAAAAACAACTGACATATAGAAAAATGACCAAACACTTTCGGAATATGTTGATACTTTAGGACAACAATACATGGGTCATTTGTGATGTGTACAAGTTAAACTCACCTCAATCCAAGGAACAGTGTGGCTGGTATCACTCCAGGTGTATATATTTTGTTTAAAATGGACAACATTTCTAGTAAAAACATATGGTATATGAAAAACTGATCAAATTATGAATTGAATTCTGGATTCCATATAAAATTGTCATCTAAAATTTAAATTTAATTCTAAAAGAATTATGTATGTTTATAATTATGTTATGAATTTTGATTTAATTCTGGATGTGTATAGTTCCAGGATGCATTATATGAATTTGTTCTCTACATGTATGTGTTAGTTGGTTATTTTAGGTACAATAATTGTATATGTATGTGTTTATTACAGGTAAAATAATTGGAAATGATTGAAAATGGGAGGGACTGGACCAGCTGCTGTGTAAATTGCACAAAAATGAGAGATGCTGTGCAAATTGTAGGCTGCTATGCAATTTGTACAGCATAGGCTATGCCAACGGTTTCAAACCGTTGGCATAGCCTCTCTGGACATTTTTTTACCAACGGTTCTATAAACCCTTGGTAAAAACCCTTTACCAATGGTTTAGAAACTATTGGGGAAGAATCCATCAGCCTGGTTTTCCCAATGGTTCAAGACAAACCATTGGGAAAATCTATCCCAACAGTTTGTCACAACGGTTGGGATAGGTTCATTTTTTATGACCTATCCCAATGGTTTAGTGTAAACCATTGGGAAAAGCTTTCCCAACGGCTTACTTGCCTATAGTTTTCAGAACAGTTGGTATAATATATACCAATGGTTCTGTATCTTTTCCCAACGGTTCAGAACTGTTGGTAAATCTTGCATTTCCAGTAGTGCGAAACACTAGGCCTAATGCACCCCTTTCTCTGCAAGTCCTCTAGCTGTACTCATAGATCTTGAAGCTCTGTGGGAGCCATATGATACGCTGGTGTAGATATTAGTGTCATCCCATGGTACAAGTTGATATAAAAGTCCACCTCTCTGCGAGGAGGTAGACCTAGAACATCATCAGGGAAAACATCATCATACTGGTCCACCACTACACGATAACTCAGACTCTCAACATCAACCACTCTGAGGGTAAGGCTAGAAAACTAATGTGTGATTGGTTTCACCCTCCTCTGAGTAAGACTATCCTATGTTGTAAAGGTTCCATTCTTGCTGATGAAGGAAAATCTGGTCCCATCTTCACAGACACACCGCACTTTGCGCCTAATACAATCGATTTGAGCATGGACTGTAGATAACCAATCCATACTCAAGATGAATTCGTAAGGCCTCAATGCCTCTAATAGAAGATCTAAGCCAAATCTCCTGCCTCCTAGATTAAGATCACACTATCTTCACCAGTGTGTAATTGTCGAATCATCTCCTGTAGGAGTCTTTAGCCATATGGATCAAGCCAATGGATCCACTGAAATCTCCAAGCTCCGAATGAGGGTCGTGGAAATAAAAGAGTGACTGACACATGTGTCTATAAATACTGCAAATAAGGTAGAGTAGACACAGATCGTACCTTGAATCATCTCCAGAGAACCGTGTTCGTAGGCGTTAGCTGTTTGGAGTTGAGCTTATCCCTATCCACCTGCTCCCTGTGGTCGGGGTGGACCACCTGGAGGTGGCGGCAGTAGAACCTTGAATCGCCTCCCACCGCCTGCTGCATGGATAGCTACTCTACCACATCTTCCTGCTACTTGTAGACCTCCTCGATCGAATACTCGCCTCTACCCAGTCGGTCCTTCGACCATCTATTGGTTATCTGTATGGCGGGTTAGGAATTCATAAGCCTTGTGACCCTGCTCGCCGCACGAGTAACACTGCCTGATCTTTTCATGTCCTGCTCTATCTTGAGATCCCCGCACAATCGACCCTGTATCTTGCGGTCTTCCACCTGTAGGTCTGGTCATCTTGGACCTCCGCGTCATCTATCTGCTGCCAGCTGAAGATGACTCTGCTTCGTGATGTTCGGTGGTGGGTCTCACTACTGGTGACTGCTCAGAAAGGAAGATCTCTACTAAGAGTGCTCTCTCTAACACCCCTGTCTGCGTTAGGATGCTGAGGGAAATCATCAAAGATCTAATATCCCGTATGAGCCCCTGATCGAAGGTCTAGTTTCTGAACAAAGGGTATCACACCATGTCAGTAGAGTAGTGTGAGAAGTTGGTCAACCTCGCTGAATATTGGGCCACAGTCATGCTTCCCTACTGCAAGTGGAGGAGCTCCTGTATATGCATAGAGCTTAAGGTCAATGGGGAGAAATCTGCCCTAAAAAGGATCTCGATGTCCGCCCAGATGAGAGTCACCTCGTTATGAACCTGAAGTATCAAGATCCACCATTTTCTCACTACTGCCTAAAAAATACTGGCGGCAAGAATCACCATGAGATTAGCTGGTGTCCCTACTGGTAAAAAAACTCTAACCACGGCTTCTAGCCAGTCCTCAGCCGCCTGTGGATCCATCTCTCCCCAGAACCTCGGTGGCCTCTGGTGCTAAAACTCGTGCAACACAATCAAGAGGCGTTCACCCTCTGCTGTTGGGGATGGTGGCATCATCTGCCCAATGGGTAGTGGTGCTGCTGGTAGACCACCTGATGGTACAACTACCGGAAGGGGGCCCTGCACCGAAGCCTTGTCGCTCGGTGGGCTGTCATCGCATACTCTACCTAGAACCCTGACTGACTATCTTCGTGGAGGCATCCTGGAAAAAAACAGGTGCACCATGGTCAATAAGTAATACCTGGTGATATGACTCAAATAAATCACAAAGAAAACTTTTCAAAAACACACACACACAATTAGTGTTTTCATGCATTGAGTCGAAAATCAGAAGTCAGGGTCCTGGTGTTTGGATACATCAGTTACCGCACCAACACTGGATTCCCCAAACTGATAATCACACTCATAACACTTAACACTATTTTCAATTGAAATATCAAAGTCCAAGTTCTCTGGTAGAACTGAACTCCTCTGATACCACTTTGTCATGACCCGTCCCTCGGGGCCCATGTTGTGACTACTCCAAGATCAACTTCCATAGGCCAGGGGCTAGCGACTAGCACCAGAAAGGCATTTACCTAAAACCAGGAAGGAATTTCCTTTTTTATCCTACAAAATTACACAATCCAAGCACGTAGAAAGATACAAGCACAAAGTAAACTATATAGTAAATAAAGTGAGTACAGTATGTAAAGGGGCAAGAATATAAGCCCAACTGGAAAGTACAAGTAAAACTGAAAACCACTCCTATGAACACCCACCATGAATCCTACCTGAAGGGAAGGTACTACCCTCGAACGATCATCTCTACGGTATGTCTCGTCTAATGGTCCACCTCCGAGCAGCCTCCAGTCTTAGCACCCTTGGACTCAATCAATGTTGTCTGTCATCTGCACAAGACACAACAAGGTACAGGCGTAGCCCGTGCATGGGTGAGTATAGAAATACTCAGTAGGGGCCCTGATACCCTTGAAGGTCTTTCAGAATCCACAAAGGATAAAACACAAAGCAAGACCTCAATATCAAAGCATGAAGCAATAGTCCTCAACACTACTTAGGTATATGCCCATACATATACGTAAGTTATCAATATATATACTTATCTCGCACGTGAGAGAAGAATACCACAAATGTAACACCACGAAGGTAAAAGTACAACACAGGTAACACCATGAAGATAGAAGTATCACACAGGTAAGACCATGAAGGTAAGTACCACAAAGGTATCACCACACAAAAGAATACCATGAAGGTATCACCACATAGAAGTGTAACACAAAGGTAAAGACTTAGCTTACACTAGATATAACTTAAGTACAGAAGTATAGATGATTATTTGTATCACTAGATCATCTTACTTCATCAAGAAGCTTTGATTTTGACAAACACAGGATCATATATGACCCACACAGGATGTAAAGATGACCCAAACAGGATGCCCGAATCTCAAGATATGGCCAACAAGGCGTATTTGGGTCCAGATGAGCCTTGGTCCGGTCTGACGCGGTCGGACCGACCCGGATTTTCCCAGCCTAAGCCGACCTGAACCATCCTGGGTCCGACCCGGATGGGCTGGGCCACGGTGGGCCCAGACCGCTCGGCTGGGTGCTGTCCGCCATGGTGGGGCCTACCCTAGCCGCTACCTAGGGGGGGAGGCAGCCCCCATGGAATTACGAACAGTCCAATAGACTATTCGACTTTGGCTAACTCAGTGTCACCATGTGGCACCACCTACTGGCATGTGGGACCCACCGGAGTAGTCTTTCTCGACATGACGCGGTCGGATGGAAATCCAGATGGCTCCCCTTCCAGCGAAATGAAGATGTTATTATTACTCCTTTGACATTCTCCTCTATTGGCAGTGCATACATGCACCTCCCCACTGCTCCTCCCGTAGCCGGCTGGGTGCCGACTGCCCTAGTGCGCCGCCGCGACTCTACAGCTGCGACCTCCTCCTCTACCAGCAGCGCAGATGCGTGTCGCCTTCTTCCACATGATTGGCCGGCGTTCCAGCCACCTTCTTCTTCCGTGGGCCAGCACAGCTTCATTCTAATCCTGAAAAATGTGTCGTACACATATTCGCGATCCTTGGGTAGAGATCTTTGCATCCAAATGTCGCGCTCAACAAAACATTGTATTTTTAGTGTGATTAACTATTTGGCGATGAAGAACGCACAGAGAATGGATAGAAAAGATCATGGTATATGTGTGGATCGATGGCTGTGTTTATTTTTCCATCATCATTGAGAATCAATATTATGAAGAATCAACAAATAGATTTTTATCAAACTTCAAAATAAACACCCTACCTCGATTGTTTGTTAGAGGTGGAGTGAGGAGGAAGATAATGTGTCGGTGCTTCTCAAATGTTTGTTTCTCATTCCTCATTTGGAGGATTCTCTTAGTTGGAAGATCTTCTTGGTTGGAGTATTTTCATCCTTCAAGAGTTCTCCAAAAAAATATTTTCACCACGTTTTCCACCCCCCCCCCCCAAGAGGAAGAAGAAAGGGGGGAGCCAACTTGATTAAGTTTAAGAATTAATTACTTGACCAAATAATGTTGGAACATCAATTGGGGGATTCCAAGAGTTACAAAGGTTTCAAGGTCAGGTGGTCCCCACCACCAAAATTCAAATGAGAGGTTTCAAATAAATAAAATAAAAGTTATTATTTTATTTTATTATTTTTTTAACTCTCCCACGAAGAACTAAAAACAAAATTCCAACCTCGACCTACTACGGTCGAGGTGAATGATCCCTTAAGTAAATATCGGCACTACAAGTTCAACAATGTCATTGGATTTCAATTTTGAGCACCGGTTCAAAAGTTAAAAAATGTCGCTTGTGCGTTTACTGAACATACCTAAAAAAAGTTTAGAAATTCATTCTGGGCACACCGGGCCTCGGAATCACGCACCGTCATTTTTCACAGACTTTTAATACTTCCATATAATAAAAATATTTACATGAAAAAATCCGGGTCTTTATAGGGGAAGCTTGCAACAAGTGATGAACATCATATATGGGTGTTTGTCCATGTTGATCTTGTAGTGTTGTAGGGATATGTCGGTAAGATTTCAGAATTTTGGAATAGATATATGTTTACCTTGGGGCTTACATTGTAGTGGGAAAACATCTCCCAGTTTGAATAGATATTTTTGTCTGATCCTATTGTCCATTTATCATGGAATATTACTAACAACTCTCCAGGACATGGGGAAGGATGCATTTTTTCTCATGAGTGACCATACCATTATGTAAATGAGTCACCCCACATGATTAGGTCGGGTCATGGACCTGACTCTTAGTTATTTCTGTTGAAGTGATTGCATCTTGGAAGGTTTTAAGGACATGGTTAGGATTTAATATCCAAGCATTCATCATTACAAGGATGTGCTGAGAAAAATCCTTAGAGGTAATAGGATAATATGCCCATTATGGTGTCAGGGTAAGAATGTGGATCTTCCCCTTATTTTTAGCTAAGATATATCAACTAGGTACTCTATTTTCTTTCATATTATAGTGGTGTGCTTGATATTAATGACAAGACATTTGAGTCTTCTCATAGTTTACTATTTTATTTTACTGAAGGGATTGATATGAATCTATAGGAATTTTCATCTTCTTATTGATTACCACTGTATTATACTAGATAAATTTATATGAATGAAGAGTAAATTTATTCTTCTCATAGTTTTTCATCGTATTTTACTGACGATCTTGATATGAATCAGCAGAAATATGCATCTGCCTCTTGATTGTTGACGTATTTGACTGAAGGTATTCTTCATTAGGAACAATAACAATTCCATGTTCTATGTTGTTTGATCATCACCCTCTTCAAACCATTCTGTGGGCCTAATTCAACATTACTTAGGCAGGGTAATGTGGTTGTATCCTCTTTATAGTGAGGCTGTCAAGCCACATGGAGGAGGTGATGATGATTACAAGAAAGAGTTGTTGTGAGAAAAGCATATGCTCCTAGGATGAAGTGGTTGGTAACCACTTCATCAGTATCCCTAAGGTAATGGATGAACTTGTTATTTACTTTTGGGGATAGTCTCCCAATACATTTTGAGATAGCTATTAGGGTCATCTGGTTCTTGACCACCAACTATCACTGGGCGAACGATTGGTGAGCCTTCATAAGCTGGAGGGCCATTTTATCTACCTACAAGGTTGGGATAGTAACACACTATTGGTACTCTAGAACTAATGCATTCTAATCCCAGCATCGAATATGCTACAAGGGAAATGGAATCCTCCATTTTTTCGAGGATCGGGCCTATGTAGTGGCTGATGCACACGTTTATGAGAACTTGTGAGAAACCATTAGATTGAACAGAGTTCTGGTGAAAATTGAATATAATATATGTGAAAAACACAAATAGGAATACCCCTTCAAAGAAAAATCTCCTTAAAAAAACACATGATTCATTGATAATTTTTTCCCTACTTTATTTTAAGGGTGAAAGGGGCTTGACATGTGGGTAACACCACCACATTCGATAATGATTCATGCTGGGTTCACCATTTTGTTTTTGATGAGTGAATTGTGGTGTGACCACCCATGTTTTGTTAATAAAATGGTCCCACGAGGACCAATCAATCTATCATTTTTATCATGTGAAGAAAATTTCCTGGTTAAATGATTCCACATCATTTTTAACACATTTTTTCTAATGATATAATCACAAATTTACTCTCAGTATGATAGATTCTGGGGGTTTAAATATTGCCCAATCATTCGTAATGGGTTCACTGTTATTATCTTGAATGTTATTATGACGGTTTGGTTTCCAAATGGGTTTGTTTGTGGAACATGAAACATCCAAAAATTCTCATAATTATGATGACTCATGGACTTGGTTTCCAAATGCATACGCCCATTGGGTACCTTGGCCAATGATACTTATGAACTCACATTTTTCAAGAGGATGGAAAGTTGGGAAGATCACACCCATTTTTGGGGAAATATTGACTATTTTGGGACTCTATTATATATTTATGACATGTTCATGTATCATTTTTTCATTCCCAAGTTTGACATGGATTACCTTGAATTAACACTAAATTATGGATATTCATGAGTTCAAAATCAAGTGTATGTATATGAGGTTCTCCATTGATGGGGATATATATATATATATATATATATATTTATGTGAGGTTCTCCATCAACGATAACCTTTTATGAATGGATTGGATATTCTTTGTTCATTCATTAGGATGATGATGGTTTTCAGCCATATAGTGAGGCACTCTGAAGTTTACTATCATCCATGGAGACAAACGTCATTTTGACATCGGGATCAGTCCCATAAGATGGGATTCCTATGTATCCATGTGAATGGAATTAGAACCAATGTAGTTTAGTGACACTTAACAGGACACATCACATTTTAAGGTCATGTGACAAGGACCAAACTATGCAGTTTAATGTCATGAAGTAAGGACATCCAAGACAAAGTTGTCTGGCCACAGATGGTGTGGGACTTATGTTGAGGCAGCCCAAGGGGACCCTGAAGAGATGTTGTATCCCATGTGGGGTAATTATATTATTAGGTATGTGACCTAATAAGGATTTTCATTAAAGAGGAAAGGATGTAATACGACCTTCCAAGTCATAAATGACCCTATCAGGAATGTGGATCGATGAACATTAGGGTTAACTTGGATGTTGGGTATAAAACTTGTGAAGTCTTCAAAGATGTACTATTTATTTCGGAATAAAATCCCATTTAGTTCGGAATGGGATGGGGATTAAATTTAATAATATTCCCATAGGGTGTTGTTTCATTGGGAATATATACTTCTGAAGGTTGAGACCCAGTTTTTGGGAATACACTATATAGGAGGTAAATTTTAATAGAGGTGGGGATTAAAATAAATTGTAGGTGTACTCAAGTTTGGGTATGGTTTGGATTTACACCTTATATGAGGCCCACTCATGTTTTGATTTTTTGGGGGCTTACAACTTATAGGAGTCCCGATTGATTTTGGGATCGGGTAGATTCCATGATAACTCCAAACCCCTAATTCCACACGAGTCACACTCAATGTGAGAAATACAAGGAAGTGATGGAATTGGAGAACCAAACAATGTTATTTTTTCCTATGATAGAAGAGGAATGGGACCAAAGGGACAAAGAATGGAAATTATATTGACCACATCCTTTCTTTTTTTTGGTATCTCGAGCAGGTTAAGAGGAGAAAGAGTACTACCTCCATCTAGAAAGACTAGGGGGCTTACTCTAGAAGGGATTCCTTGAAACTGGTTCTTGAGGAAGATAGGAGGATACATAATTAACCCTCAATGGTAAAGGAAAATTTGATCTCCCTCTTCCCACTTAGAATGTGCAGGTCCATGTTAGCACCTCCAAGGTCGGGCCCCTCGTTATCATGGGAATGTAATGTTGATGACATTCTGAGGGTATCCCATATGAAGGAGGAAACCAATAGGGCTCATCTTACCATGTGTATGCTGACTAGAGAGGACACACTAATGTGTCCAATGATATAATTATACATGTTAGGTGGATTTGGGAAAGGCCTTGTCCTGATGTTTTTATACAAGATTGTGAAGCGGCCAAAGTGGGGCTTGATGGTACATCAGGTAGATGTGATGGGAGCTAGAGAGTATAACATCATTGGTTACCCCATTCCATATAGCATGTTATTACATGGGATAGGGTTACCTCTATATATCATATTGCTTCATGGGTGAGGGTACCATCCACATAGCTATATATTATGTGTACTTGGGTTCCACCCATGTAGTGTTTCACTATGTGGGACTGGGTTCCACCTATGTATTGTTTTTCTGTGCAAGTTTATGTTCCTACAACATATCATTTTTCTATAAGGTTTAGAGATCACTACATATATATTTTTACTATGTGGTGTGGAGTAATGCAAGGGGGCGATCCGCATATGCTCCACAGAATGGTGTTTATAAAGGAGTTTCAGGTTCTCAGATGGCTGAATGAATTTATTTTCTTCCTTAATATTTTGCAGTGGGTTTAATTAATCGAAATTGATGGATCTCTGATTCACACTGAAAATTACCCAAGAGATGAAGGTAGAACGGTCCTTGTAGTCTAGATTGGGTTGTCGAATCCACTGATACCTAAGAAGATACCTAAGACACACAACCTACGAGGTAGATTTTCGGCTATGAAGTGGCCAACTTGGTTTTGATTTTTGGATAGTTTTAAAGAAAACTAATAAACCTAAGTGAATTCAATTAAATGATAATGGTTTGATCTGAAGATTATTCTAGGGGTTTATTGAATGAATTTTACTTCTTTAGACAATTTTGGTTTAATTAATTCTTGATGAATCCATTCTTCAAAATAACACTACCTTCATCATTTTCTTATTTGATGCAACTAAACTCAATTACTAATCCCCTAAACACTTAGAGAACCAAATTCATGATGTATCAAAGGTATATGGTCATTTTAGGAATTGGATTTAGCTTTCTCAAACACAGTGAAGATGAAGAGTGGAAATAACTGAAGAATGGAAGTCTTAAATTAGTTAACCAATTAACAAAAATTCGTTCATAAAATAACATTCAATCCAGACTTTGCATATTCCTAAGATTAACCCATTAAATTGTTAGCCCTCCATTTATAGTATACTCTCAATGGTGGGTGGAAGATGGCTTACAAGAATTAGATTGAAGAAATTAAAACCGCAGAAATAACGAGCACTCCTCCGTGTGTGTGAATGAAATTCACACCTATGTGTGAAATAATTTAGCACAACAAAGATATATCACTGTGATTTTTGATTATAAAGTTTTAATGAAATAAATGGTAATAATAGAAGGGAAATATTTTTATTAAAAACAAATAAGTACAAAAAGGATACTTACATGGAAATTGAAATGCGATTACAAACACAAAGTGGCAGCATGACATTACAATTAAACCAAACACCCAAGATCCTTAAATCCTCCAACACCACTGCCTTAAATAGGATTTTTTGAGCCCTTGGGTAGAGCCTACAATATTAAAAGTAATTTCACTTGAGTATGGTAGGTCTGGGGTGGTGGAAAGTTTGTGGAAAGAAGACTTTCCACCCTTGACCCGAAAAGGCATCCAACTTGCATCCACAAAACAGAGGCGCATGAAACACCTTCTAGATGGCCGAATTTTGGTGGGCCATAGAAGAATTAAATTAATATCCTGATGTACTATAACATCCTGTAAAATATCATCCCAAAAGGAGTTATGGTTTCTGAGATATGGTTTAATTGGCGGGCTGTTTTTCTGGGCTGCAGATTCTGGACTAGAGTTTGATATACTATTTGGGACGCCTAAATAACAATCATGGAAACCAAATTAGCATTGTATCATGAATAATTATTTGTTACACTATATGTCTTCTATAATCCCACGAATTTTGGGCTTCATTGGGCCTGTATTGTGGGCCCCACATTCTCATCAGTGGGCTGGTGTCCAATCTGCCTTCTCCAGAATTGTTTGTTTTCATCACCAAATATCTCCATCATCCTTTATGAATCATCCATTGATCCCTTAATGAAAAATGTTTAAATTGAAGTTAATATCCATTTAACAAAATATAAATTAAAATATGGATAATTACATTCCTTATAATCAGATGACTCATTGGGCCTAAATTGGTGTACATTAGGCATGAAGTGTACAAATGATGAGAAAGGATGTTCAAAATCCAAATCCACTAACTCAATCCCATAAGATCAAAAATGAACATTTAATGCCATTAAAATTTAATTAACATATGTTTTTTTATTGGCTAATCACACCCCCAACTTGAGATTTTCTAGTCCTGAGCAAATAATTCAATGATTTTATTTGAATTCATTTCTTCAAACACATTATAACAAAGAGTGCTCACAATGTAAACTACACACAAATATATCTTTATAAACTATCAAAATAATTTAAAACAAGATAAATTTAAAATCATATCTCAATCCCAATCCCATTCCTTTGATCAAATCCATCATCCTAATTCATCCAACTCAATTAGGTGTAATGATGTGTTGTGAATCACAATAGATATGGGGGTTCATTTTCATTCAAGGGGAAATCATGGAAGTTCTAGGTGGAATCAAATTTAATCCTAATATGAGTTTTCATTATTTTATTTTTTGAATTTTTTTGATCTTGCAATGTTTCCATAGAAATTGAGATTGTAGTTAATGAAATTAACCCATGTAGCGAGACTTTACCGATGACTCCCAGGATCAAAGGCCTTAGGGCACCAAGTGAAGCCCACATACTCAGGCATCATCTCAAGTTAATTTGATAAAAAAAAAATCATATTACCATAAATAGAGATAGAGTGAAATACTCAGGGCTAGAAAACTCTGGAGTCATGATCCCCAAGTGCCGAAAGCCTTGCATTTTATCAATCCATTGCTCTACACGCAAATTTTTATTTTTTTTATTTTCTATTTTTTTGAATACTCATATTATTCATAAAAATAAAACCATCCTATGATATTTATTATGGGACCCTGAGAATTCGAATTATTACCCCACAATCTAGAGGACGTACATTGTGGCATTTTGATTTAATAGATGAAAATAAAAATGATGAAAATTCTCATTGGACAACCAAACTTCCAAAATAAATGATTTTAAACTTAATCATGAATTAAATTAAGAGTCAAGGAAATAAAAATTATTTTCTTATGTAGTTTTAATGTGAGAAAAGATTTTATTATATGAATGATAAAGGAATTTTAATTCTTTTTTATTATTGTTTTTTAACAAATATTTTGTTTCCACACCCTCCAACATAGAATGAAACTATCCCTACTTTCGTAAAAGAAAATTTAGAATGGGGTAGATGAATAAAAGGGGAGTTCAATAAGGAAATTGAAATATTATGATCATGGAATGAAGTCACCTGGTGGTTGAAGTTTGAACTTTTTTCTGCTCTAATTTAGTCCTTTGATATCCATGTCGCTTGCAGAGTTCCCTAGTGGAAAAAGGAAAACAAACAAACAAAACAAAACAATATATATATATATAAGTAAAATATAAGTATATATATAAAATAAAATAAACTAATGATAAATTGTCTTCTTTTTAAATTTATGGGTAAGGTATTACTCAAGGATCACGCCATGTGACACGGATGAATATGGTGCTCCCCTTTAGTACCCATCCATACTCATAAAATAAGAACAGGTCAAAAGTCAATTTTTTATATTATTTTATATTATTTTTATATTATTTTTAAATATCAAAATGATTAATTAATCTTATTTGAAAAATAAATATGATTCAGAAATATTAGAAACATGAAAACCATGGGTTTCATCTCATGCAATGCTTTTGTTTAACATCGTTAGCCCAACATGGATCCTAAATCTATCAATTTTTTTTTTCTGGTTCATAGGTTGGCTCAGTTAACTCAACCTCTATTTCCTGTTTATTGAATGATTCAATTAATGGTTTTAACCTATGACCATTGACCTTGAAAATGTGACCACTAGTGGGATCTTGAATCTCTACTACCCCATGGGGGTACACATGATGCACTATGAAAGGACCTGGCCATCTAGACCTTAACTTTCCCGGGTGTAAATGAAGTTTTGAACTATATAAGATCACAAATTTTCCCAGTTCTAAATGTTTTAATTTGATATTCCTAGATTGGTAGGCTTGAACTCTAGCTTTATTTATCCTTGAATTTTCATAAGCCTCCATCCTAAGTTCCTCAAGTTCATTAAGATCTAATTTCCTCTTTTCTTCGGATAAAGAAATGTCGAAATTCATTTTCATGATTGCCCAAAATGCCTTATGCTCAATTTCAACAGGTAAATGGAATGCTTTTCCATAAACCAACCTATATGGGGACATTCCTAAAATGGTTTTATATGCGGTTCGATAGCCCCAAAGAGCATCTAAGAGTTTCTCAAACCAATATTTCCTAGAGGGGTTGATAGTTTTTTCAAGAATTTGCTTATTCTCCATATTCGCTAACTCAGCTTGACCATTGGTTTGAGGATGGTATTGAGTGGACACTTTATGAGAAATACCATACTTAGACATGAGTGAAAAGAATGGGCGGTTGTAGAAATGGGTTCCTCGATCACTGATTATAGACCTAGGAATTCCAAATCAAGAAAATATGTTCTCTTTCAGAAATTGAATCACAACTTGATGATCATTGGACTTAGTGGGAATGGCCTCAACCCATTTTGAGACATAATAAACAGCTAAGAGTATGTAGAGGTATCCCCTGATGTTTGGGAAGGGAACCATGAAATCAATTCCCCAACAGTCAAATATTTAAACCACTAATATGGGAGTGAGTGGAATTTGATTCATTTCTGTGATGGACCCTACTTGTTGACACCTAGGACAACTTTGAAAAAATGTGTAAGAGTCCCTTGAGAATGTGGGCCAGAAGAGACCACACTGAAGAATCTTAGAAGATGTTTTCTTAGAGGAAAAGTGACCTCCACATGCCTCACTATGACAGAATTTAAGGATGGACTCTTGTTTAGATTCTGGGACACACTTACAAATAACTTGGTCAGGGCAGAACTTATAGAGTTATGGATCATCAAACACATAGTGTATAACATCAGAAAGAAATTTCCTTCGAGCTTGAGTCCCTATGAATTTTGGAATGACTCCTATAGCTAAGAAATTGGATATGTCGGCATACTAAGGGTAGTCACTCACAGAGTATAGGTGTTCATCAGGAAATGAATCAGACACAGAAAGGTGATTTGAGTTGTCTTTGAATTCCATCCTAGAGAGGTGATCAACTACAACATTTTCAACTCCCTTTTTATCCTTCATCGTGAGGTCAAATTCTTATAAGAGAAGGACCCAGCTAATCAGTCTAGCCTTAGAATCTTGTTTTTGGAATAAGTATTTTAGTGCAGAATGGTCAGTGAACACAGTAATGGGGGATCCTAAGAGGTAGGACCTAAACTTATCTAAAGCAAACACAATATAAAGTAACTCCTTTTTAGTAGTGGTGTAGTTTATTTGATCATCATTTAAGTATTTTCTTGCATAAGAAATGACATAAGGAGTTTTATCACAACGTTGTCCTAACGCAGCTCCTATAGCAAAGTCACTGGAATCACACATAATTTCGAAAGGAAGGTTCCAATTTGGAGATTTCATAATGGGAGGAGAGGTGAGAGAGGATTTGAGGGTTGAGAATGAAACCTCACAGATTTCTCTCTAAACAAATGGAACATCCTTTACTAGCAGAGTACAAAGGGGACAAAATATTGAACTAAAGTCCTTGATGAATCTTCTATAGAAACCAGCATGTCCTAAGAAAGACCTCACTTCCTTGACAGTTTTGGGTTATGGAATGTGACAAATGATATCAACCTTGGATTTATCAACTTCAATCCCCCTAACCAAGACCAGATGGCCTAGAACTAGTCCCTCTTTAACCATGAAATGGCATTTTTCACAGTTTAGGACTAGATTATTTTATTCACATCTTGAAAAGACTCTCTCTATATTCCGAAGACATCCCTAAAAAGTATCCTCAAACACAGAGAAGTCATCCATGAAGACCTCTAGAAAATCCCCTACCATGTCTGAGAAGATTCCCATTATACACCGCTGGAAGGTTCCAGGGGAATTGCATAACCCGAAGGGCATGCGTTTGAAAGCAAAGGTGCCAAATGGACATGTGAATGTAGTCTTCCCTTGATCCTCTAGGGATACCTCAATCTGATTGTACCCTGAGTACCCATCTAAGAAACAGTAGAAGGCATGACCTGTCACTCTCTCAAGGACTTGGTCAATGAATGGTAAGGGGAAATGGTCCTTCTTGGTAAATGAGTTTAGCTTCATATAGTCGATGCAGACTCTCCAGCCACTACTCACCCTTATTGGAAGAATCTCTCCATCCTCATTGGTTATCACTATGATTCCAGCCTTTTTTGGAACCACTTGAATTGGGATCACCCACTCACTCTCAGCTATGGTATAGATGATATCGGTTTTTAACAATTTCATAAGTTCTTTTCTTACTACCTCCATGAGATTAGGATTGAGTCGTCATTGAGGTTGACGACATGGCTTTGAATCAGATCCAAAACAATCCTATGAGTCCCAACAAGTGGGGTAATCCCAAGAATATCAGAAAGGATCCAACCAATGGCTTTCTTATGTTTCCTAAGGACATCTAGAAGCATCCTCTCATGATTGGCTTCAATAGAAGAAGAAATGACAATATGATGTGTTTGATTGTCCCCTAAGAAGGCATACTTTAGTGCAGTAGGAAGTTTCTTCAATTCAAGATCAGGTTGGTTCAGAATTTCAGCAGAATATTGGGACATTGGATCAAGATCAATTTTATTTCCTAAAGTTTTAGATAGGATTGATTCCCCCCATATAGAAGTTTCAGTTACTAGATTGGCCTGATCAGGTTTAGGGAAGGAAGTTGGAGTGGTCTCCATGAAATTGGTTTCTTGAAAGGTTTCACTGATTGTTGGACCTAAGACTTCATCATAAGATCAATTTGAAATTGATTAAATCCAAGGAGATAAACTTCCTTCACATGAACAAAGGAAATCAATCTCATCCTAACTTAAACATTCATCAAATATTCCTTGATGTTCTATGGATTCATTATCAATGATTCCTATCATGTTTACTTCATGAATGTCCTCATCATCCCCTATTTGTGAGCTTGAATTATAGATGTTCAAGTCTAGACTCATGTTCCCAAAGGTAATGATCATGTTCCCATTTCGGACTCATATAACAGAGTTGATTATTTCAAGGAAAGTTTGACCAAGGATGATTGGTGTTTGTTCCTTATTTCCTATGTTTGGATGGTTTTCAAGGACAATGAAGTCAGTAGGGTAGATGAAGTTTTAAACCTTTTCCAGAACGTCCTTTAAAATCCCCTTTGGAACCCTAATGCTTCGGTCAACAAGTTGAAGTGTGACAGATGTGGGTTGGAGCTCTTCTAGGCCTAACTGCAGTACACAACATATGGGATGAGATTGACACTAGAACCTAGGTCACACAAGGCCTTGACAACTTTGATCTCTCCTAGTTCAACATTTATGTAAGGGAAACCTGGGTCTTTCAACTTAGGAGGAATGGTCCCTTGAATGGTGGTAATCACATTAGCAGCCAAAATGACTTGGTTTTTATGTGAAAATTTTCTTTTAAAAGTGTACAGGTCCTTAAGGTACTTTGAGTAGGCAGGTATGGTTTGGATTTCATTGAGAAGAGGAATGTTCAACTTGACTTGTGAGAATATTTCCCTCAATGTTTCACTCAATCCAGGCTTGGTTTTCCCCCTCACACGTTGAGGAAATGGTGCATGTTGTGGGGTTGTTTGTTGAAGAGTTGTTTCTTTGACAATGTTATCATGTTTTTCAGTTTGATCATTTGGTTCATTTGAATTTTAATCCAACTTTGAATCTTCAGGTGGGTTTTGAATTAGTTGTTCAGGTTTCTCAATTGATTTCCCACTTCTTAAAACAGTCACAACCTTTAGTTGTTCATGAGTTGTTTGAGTGCAACTTGACTCTCCCCTTTAAGTTGAGGATGGAACCACCTGAGTAAGCATGGGTGCCTTTCCAGTTTTTATGGTTTGAAGTTCTTGTTTTAGGGAAGATACTTCCGAGTTCATCCTCTCCATTTGTTTTCACAGTTGTTCTAGTAGGCTTTGTGGAACAGTTTGGGTTGGTGCTTGAGTAGATTGGTTTATCCCAGGGGGATATTTTTGAGGTGGGATGGTTTGTTGAAAATGGACCTGTGGCTGTTGGTATTGGATAGGTTGGGTTTGGAACTGGTTATGGGATTGGTAGTTCTAATGGGGGTAAGGATTTTTTCCCTGTGGTTGGCTAGGTTGTTTGTTATCTTTCAAGCAGAATCCTGGGTGGTCATTATACCTTGGGTTGAATTTGTTTTAGTATTGAAGCTTTTGAAAGTTCAAAGCATTTACTTCCACTGGGGGTCCTCCTAAAAGAGCATCCTTGATGGATGGAATGGTTGGGAAGTTGTCTGTCTTATGGTCATGTTTGTCACAAATTGTGAAAACAGGGTCAACAGCTTGGATTTCATGGACTTTCCTAAGGTCTATCTCTTCAACCTTCCTAGAGAGTGCTGTGAGTTTAGCCCTAAGGATTTCCTCTTCTCTATGTGTATGAATTCCAGTATTTATTTGTGGCTTTTTATAATATGGTGAAGTTCCCCATGTTTGGTTTTGTTCATAAAGTCTTTCTAGATACTCATAAACATCATTTGGGGCTTTGTTTTTAGAGGTTCCATTACACATCATGTCAATGAATTGTTTGTTCCCTGGACCCAACCCTTCATAGAAAATTATCACTTGTTCAGGTATAGAAAAACCATGGTGTAGAACCATGTTTAGAGTGTCTTTGAACCTCTCCCATGTTTCATAGAATGACTCTTCCTCTTTTTCAAAAAAGTTTTGGATACTCTTTTTAAGTGCAATTGTTTTGTGGTGGGGAAAGTATTTTTTGTAGAATTATCTTTGTTATTGGTCCCATGAGTGGATTGATGCAGGTCTCAAGTTATTTAGCCAATTTTTATCTTGATCCTTTAATGAAAAAGGAAAGATCCTCATTTTATTGGATTCTAGTTGATGTGGGGGACACATGGTTTCTACAATGTCATTGAACTCCTTAACATGAAGGTAAGGCATCTCAGACTCCATCCCGTGAAAGGTTGGAAGGTGGTTTAGAACATGGGGTTTAAAGATGTAATTGGAATCTCCTAGGGAATTGTGTCTAATGAATGAGGGGGAATTGGTCCATGATGGATTGAGGTAGTCAATCATTGTTTGATCGACTACATTCCATAGGTTTCAAGCTTCTTGGTTTTGGTTCCCCATTTGATTTTGCCCAGGATTTACAATTTGATTTCTTGGAAAACCCTCCATTAGAATTGGTTCAATTCTTGATTCTGGAGTATTATGAAGATTAGGATCTAATGTATACAATACCCTATGTTCACTTGAATCCCCTATCCTAGGACTTTCCACCCTAACTAGTCTATTTGAATTATCACGTGTGTAGGCGGACATGCGCCAAAAAAAATGAGAAAGGGACAAGATAAGAGATCTTGGGTGAGAATAGAAGAATAGAGGTGAGGAAAGAAGGTTCTTGGTATATGGTACTTACTTGGTCCCCGGAAAAAATGCCAAAATTTTATTCACGCTCAAATTTACCCAAGAGATGAAGGTAGAACGATCCTTGTAGTCTAGATTGGGTTGTCGAATCCACTGAGACCTAAGAAGATACCTAAGACACACAACCTATGAGGTGGATTTTTGGCTACGAAGTGGCCAAATTGGTTTTAATTTTTGGATGGTTTTAAAGAAAACTAATAAACATAAGTGAATTAAATTAAATGAAAATTGGTTGATCTTAAGATTATGCTAGGGGTGGATTGAATTAATCTTACTTCTTTAGACAATTTTGGTTTAATTAATTCTTGATGAATCCATTCTTCAAAATAACACTACCTTAATCATTTTCTGGTTTGATGCAACTAAACCCAATTACTAATCCCATAAACACTTAGAGAACCAAATTCATTATTTCTCCAAGGTATATGGTCATTTTAGTAATTGGATTTAGCTTCCTCAAACACAGTGAAGATGAAGAGTGGAAATAACTGAAGAATGGAAGTCTTAAATTAGTTAACTAATTAACAACAATTCGTTCATAAAATAACATTCAATACAGCCTTTTAATCTTCCTAAGATCAAACCATTAAAGGGTTATCCCTCCATTTATGGTATATTCTCAATGGTGGGTGGAATATGGCTTACAATAATTAGATTGAAGAAATTAAAACCACGGAAATAACGATCACTCCTCCGTGTGTGTGAATGAAATTCACACCTATGTGTGAACTAATTCAGCACAAAAAAGATATATCACTTTTCTTTTTGATTTAAAAGTTTTAATGAATGAAATGGGAATAATAGAAGAGAAATATGTTGATTAAGAACAATGAAGTACAAAAAGGAAACTTACATGGAAATTGAAATGCGATTACAAATAAAAAGTGGCAGAATAACATTACAATTAAACCAAACACCCCAAATCCTTAAATCATCCAACACCACTACCTTAAATAGGTATTTTTTATCCCTTTGGTCTAGCCTCCAACATTACAAGTCATCTTACTTGAGTATGGTAGGTCTAGGGTGGTGGAAAGTTTGTGGAAAGAAGACTTTCCACCCTTGACCCTAAAAGGCATCCAGCTTGCATCCACCAAATAGAGGCGCATGAAACACCTTCTAGATGGCAGAATTTGGGTGGGACATAGAAGACTTAAATTAATCCCATGATGTCACCTAACATCATGTAAAATATTAGACCTAAAGGAGTTATTTTTTTCGAGATATGGTTTAATTGGTGGGATGTTCTTCTGGGCCGCATATTCTGGCCTAGATTGTGATATACTATTTTGGCCACCTAAATAACAATCATGGAGGCAGAATTAGCGTTGGATAATGAAGAATGATTTGTTAAAATATATGTCTTCTATCATACCAAGAATTTTGGGCTTCATTGGGCCTGTATTGTGGGACCCACATTCTCATCAGTGGTCTGGTGTCCAATCTTCCTTCTCCAGAATTATTTCTTTTCATCGCCAAATATCTCCATCATCCTTTATGAATAATCCATTGATACCTGAATGAAAAATGTTTAAATTGAAGTGAATATCCATTTAGAAAAATATAAAATTAAAATATTGATAATTAAATTCCTTATAATCAGATGGCTCATTGGGCCTAAATTGGTGTACATTAGGCATGATGTGCACAAATGATGAGAATGGATGTTCAAAATCAAAATCCACTAACTCAGGACCATAAGATCAAAAACGAACATTTTATACCATTAAAATGTAATTAAAATATGTGTTTTTATTGGCTAATCAATCTCACACTTTTCTCATGATTATCATATCTTTATTGGGTCTTTCCTCCATCTTCTCTTAATTCCCATCAGGGGTATGTTATAGATGAATAGAGGAACTAGATACCAGTATGGTCAGTTGTCCATGGTGGGATGTAGGGCTTTATTTGAGGGATACAAATAATTATTCCCTAGTTTGAAAATGATTTTGTTTGTAGAAGATTGAAAATACCATCCAATACCACATATTATTCTTTTCTCATGGGGGAAAATTGTTATTGGAGACTGGAAATCACCATCCAGCCCTGCAAAAAAATTGGTTTCATTCGTGGGTTCCATAAGCACAATATCATCCTTTGAAGGTGTTTTTTTATAGGACACTTAACAAAGAGTTGGACTATCTAGTAGTTTTTACTATGTAGTACCAAGTCTTACTTAACTAATTCACTCCTTTGAACATTTCTTCAATAAAATCATCACTTTAGATTAATTTTTCCTTTAAATTGCTTCATGGAAGCATATTTATCTTTTATGTAGAGTTTTAAGGACCAATAAATGTGTAATAATGTTATATATATATATATATGAAATTTATATTACTTTAATTTTTTTATAACATAGTTAAAGTATAAAATATTTATAATTCATTTAATATCATATATTTAAAGTTTAATTACTTATAATTAATAATATAAAATAGTTTATATTAGTGAATGTTTGTATAGTTTTTATATTCAAGACTATGGAATGACTACAAGATTACCTAAAATTATAAGTTATTTATAAATATCTATATTTCTGAGTCGTTCATAAATTATTATCTTGATTTTAATTTTATTAATTGTTCATTTATATATATATTGATTCCATGTTTAATATTCTTGAATATGATTGTTATATTATGAATGTATTTTTGATTTATTATAATTTTTTTAACTAATTTTAAATATTTTCATACATGCATATAAGAAGTTACATGATTTTTATGATTATATATTTAGTTTTCTTCTATATTGACTATACAAACCTAACCTTAACACATTTAATAATCTTGTGTTTTTAGTCAAGAATACACTTTCTTCCATTCCTAATGATGTTTATAGTTTAGGGTTTTATATAATTAGGTTATAAATATTATATATTAAATCCATATTTAAAAAATTGGTTACTTCTATTTAGTATCTATTTTTTCTACAATATAAAACTTTTTAAAAGGAACATGTATTATTTTTATTGAAAAATATTCATGACTTTCAACTTGACTTATTCTTTGTTCACACCAATCCATAAACCCAGTGAAAAACATTTTAATATGTTTGATGAGATAAAAATCCCAGTAATGTGTATAAAAGAAGAATTCATAGAGTTTAGTGAAAAACATGAATACATATAAAATGCATACCATTACTATATTATTCTTTCAGAGTATGAATTAAATCATTTCCACATGAAAAATGTTTTTTTCTTTGCTCGATAAAAAAATTAGAACTCATAACAAGAAATTGGAAACCACTTTTCATAAAGTTATATAATCATATTAATACCCCGCATTATAGTAATTTAAGAAATAATTGTATCAAATTTAAACCAATAGGATAAACCTATTAAGTTAAATTCCTCTTTTTTACCTTTTAAGACAAGGAACATTACCCAATGCATTAGAGGGCGATAATGGGGATAACCCATCATATAAGTTGTATCAATCTCTCTAGTTTCCCATATATAATTCTCAGGTATCATATCATGAATAAAACATTTTATTTTTTCACCTTTTATCCTAAACTTTTTAGAAAATCTTTTAAATCCAAATGAAAAATACATTCAGATGTCAAAATACCATTTCCTTTCAAAATCCCCATATTCATAACCAAAATACCCAGAACAAAGTGAAATCAGGTTTCTATTTGAAGAAAAAATGAAATATTTTATTGTAATAAATTAATTATATAATGTTAATGTTAGCAGGAATGACCATTGATTTCATATATGTTACAATAGAACCTTAATTTTTTTCTTTTGTAAATAGAGTCAAAACGTTCTTTATAAAATAATTAAAAAGATTCTTGATGAAAAAATATGAAAAAAACACAATAGGCATAATATTTCCTTTATATTTATTCTATGTACATATAAAAACATTAAATAAGATAAATTTAATAATATGTACATGGAAGAAAAATATTTTTAAAATATATCTTTAAAACATTTAAAATGATGGTTTTAAAGTAAAATGCCCCTTACCTCAAGTCTAAATCACCACGTAAATTAATTATATTCCTAAATAATAAAAATATTTTAAAAATTAATATCTTATGAATAATTTTATATTTCATTATTCCTTTATTTTTATTTAATACAATGTTACAATAAATTACTTAATCAATTTTGTTCGCATCAAGAATTTTGACAATATTCGGCTCATATGTACAAAATGACATTAGTAGGTTCAATATGGTAAATGAGTTCATTATATCATTATATAAAGAATAATAATAATGAGATAATTTTAATTTTAATAAAATAATTATACTTAAAACAAACCATGAAAAATGGTTATGAAAAATGAACTATGTTACAATCACGGAGACAAATAGTCTTACATACACATGAACAATATTTATGTTCTTCAATGATAATTATAGAAAGAAAGTAAGTATTATTTTATCTTTTTAAAATTATATTTATATCATAAACACCATATTATTTCTTAAAATATAATTATATATATCATACATGTGATGTGGTGATGAAAAATGGATCACATCACTTCATAGAGGTGATAGCTCACATGTACGCACGAATGATGTTAATTTTTTTATTGAATGAAATATTATGAAACTTGATAATATTATTAATTTCATAATTATAATATATACATTAAATATATTATTATAACCAGTCATGGGATGTAGTGATGTAATATGAATTACATTGGTTCGTGTGGTGGTGGTCCGCCATATACATGAATAATCATTTAGTTTCACATTTGCTGGTAGAGGAGACGAATATAGGTTGTTAAATTAATATAATAAAATAATAATATATTAAAGATATTTATGATATTATCTCATCATGGTTATATAATATTTTAAGGATATATGAGAATAAATAAAAAAAACGTTTGGTTAAAAACCATACCTCTTCTTTTGACAACCTCATTAGGTTTACACATAAAGCCTTCCTAGGATGGATTTAAGATAAAAAATGAATATAGGATTATTGGAGGTATATATGTAATGTATTTAAATATGTATTTCATAATCCAAATGGTTTTTATGTGTGATGAAAATGGGAGAGGTGGCTCCCTTTTATAAATGACGGTAGGGGAACTCATAGAATTTCATAAAGTATTGAATTACTATAAATTAATTTTTACATTAAAAACAATCCAAATTTATATAATTAAAATATAATATGATAATGAGTCACAATAATATCATAAAATAAAAATTGGACATGTTTTGGTGATTTTATCACACTTATATTTACAGTAACTCTCTATTAACCCCTTTGACGATTATCACAATAATAAGGTTTTTACTCTTTAGGGGTCAAGATAGATTCTATAAGAAAAATTGGTATATAAATTGATTTTTTATATATATTATCCATATATAAATTTCTTATTCAATTAAAAGAATTTTATGTATTTAAATAAATTAATAAAATATTTTTATAATAAAATGTCATATTGTCATTTTTGGAAATACACAAAATGTTATAATATAGTATGTGCTAACTCATGTCAAATAGTTACAAAACAACACTAATTATAATATTAGGATGATATGGTATAAATAAAATTATCATATAAAATATTTGGTAGTTTTTTTGTCATTTTGAACCTTATATATCTGGTTTAACCCCTTAGTTAACCAATTACATGCTTAACTATGCTAATGACTTCTCAATATTAAAGGGTAAAAATTTTACTCATAATGTGAAAATTGGAACATAAAAAGGCAATTTATGAGTTTTTTTCCATTTATTATTATAATTTTCTTATTTAATCATTTTCATTAATTTTAAATAATTTAATAAAATATTATTTATAATAAAATAAAATTATTGTAATTTTTTACACTATTAATTTTATTTGACATTGGAACAAGATTACATAAAATTAATTAAAATATAATAATCTAAAAATACCTTAAAATTTTATACCTATCATAAAAATTCTTTGAACATGATAATTATTTCAAATTATACTACTTTTAATATTTTTAGAATCATTTATTTTTTTTATTTTATTAATTGAATAAGTATTGTGTCAGCATTGCATAAGCAATTAAAGTAGTTATTTCATCTATAAAAAATAGAGATAAATTACCATGAAAAAAATAATCATATATATTTCAAATAAAAATTTATAAAAGAGCATAAATATTTTCCCTATGAAATAAAATTAAATATATTAAAAGAAAGAAATTGATATTAGAGAATTTATCTTTTACTTAAAATAAAAATGCTCAAAATCAAAGAAATATGCTACTAGTTTCCCATATTTTTAAATAATGGATTCACATACCCAAACTACTATCATAAGATAGGATAAATTCAAGGGTTGAGCCAAATTTTGTCCTTATCATATTATTTTTAACCTTAATTACCTGATTTACCCTTACCTTGCTGACAATTATTTACTATGGTTACTATTCAAAATGACAAAAAATAAAAGTTCCCTATTTACCAAAATTTGGACTAAATAATTAAGAATATGGAATCCATTTTTCAATATTCAATTTCTATAATCGTAAGAAATTAATTTAATATTAAAATGAAAAACCCAATCCAAAAATAATTTTATCAAAAAAATTCCTTTTATGTATAAATATTGTTTTATACCAAATTCAACAATAAAATTGATTAAAATTAATGTAATTATATTTTTTATAATATTATATATCTAATTTTACTTTTAAATAATTTTAAAAAAAATTAACTTTGTAAATGATTGAAAAAATATAGTTTTTAATAATAATCGGTACTTTTCACTATTCACTAGAAAATAAACCTTTCATGAAAATTTAAAAAAAGTTACTCAAAGATAAATTTAACATTATGATTCCAAAAATGATATTAATTTTATCAAAAAAAATCTAATGGTTCCATAAATAAATTATAATATCCTCTCATAAAAAGTAATAAAACCATTTTTTAAAAAAATATATTTTTGAAGAATAAAACAACTACTAAAAATTGAGTTCTTATTTACAAAGAATTAATCAGTAAATTTTTATTTATAGGAACATTATATATATTTCAAATTGGATTCATTCTTTTTCATACATACCAGTTCAACTCCTATGTTAATACTTAAATAATAACATTTCATGGATTTTTTATACTCAATGTTACTTATATAGAAAGCTATTAAAAATAGTATTTCATTTAGAATATAATAAAATTATATTGAATTTATAGTTTACTAAGTTAATAATTTTAATTAGGTAGTTAAATATGGTTTTATACATATTATTTTTATGAATTATGATGTAATTGATATCTCTATTGAGTAAAGTATCCATAGGTAAAGGGCTTGTGGCCCAGACATCCCAGTAAACTATAGGCTTGTGACTTATTAAATAAAAGCGTGGTTAAAAATATACGAATCAAGTCTCACTGGTGATGATATTATTTATTTCATATAACTATAAATTATTACATTTATGATTTTAATTTACCATATTCATATGATGTATTTGGATACTTAAAGATATAGTTGGAATTTAATTTTGATTTGTAACAAATGATATGTGTTGTATAAAGAGTTATACATCTGTATGGTCTGAATAAACTAATTTGGTTGAGGGAATATTATTCTAAACTAAATCTATAGTGTTATGTATATATTTAAATGGATTAAAATGAGATAAGATAGTGAGATTAAATCCCCATTTCAAATTACTAAGTGTTAGATTCCTTCCAATGAAAACACATGTCAAGATATTGATCATTAAACTGAGTAGATTCTACCACAAAATAGTGCCCATGGATTATCTTATGTATACAATAGTGGAAATGGAGAACCCTAAGAGATAGGTAACCAAATTATTCTATAATATTTTAGATATAAATAACTATAAATCCATATTAGTTAGGACACAAAAGTAATACAAATGGAATTATCTAATTGATAGATTGGGTAAATTGTTATCCACTAAACTATCTAAGACCCATATATGATAATATTTGGATAATTACCTACCTAAATAACTAAGTGGTGTTATGATCACTATAAAATAATCACTTCTAAGTAAAATATATAACTTTCCCCACTAATGGGTATGGTGATATTAGAATGGGTCATCATTTTAGTGTGATCGTATTTAATTGAAGTCCTTCTTAAATGTTAGTAAAACATGATACCCATAAGAAAAAATATTTTGTTGTAGATAATAGCATATTCATCATAAAACTTGACTTTTAAATAAATCTCATATAAATAATAATCTTATTATATGGGATTTCATAGATTCATATACAAATATAATAAGGTTTGTTATGTTAAGGATAAATTATATATGTCATAAAAACAAATTCCTTGGTATCCAAAATATTGAATTTGTTTATAACATGGAATAAATATTCTAATGATATGTATATAATGATTAACTTAGGCTTTCAAAGTAATTGGATGCAATATATCCAATGGAATTTTAGTTTTTTCTCATATATTCAATATGATTAGATATGTAAATGACATAGTGAGAGTAGAGGTTTTCTTGGGGATTATTTAGGTTACTAAACTCATTATGTTTTTAATGATGGAAATTTTCCAATAATTTAAAATATTTCTAGAAATTTTTATCTTATATTATAATTTTTTTAAGAAAAGATGAACTAGGTCATATGATGTTCAGGTTTTGGTATTTTATTGATAGTTTTTATGGGTAGATTTCTATATTAGAAGAACAAAATATTATTATTGAGTCTGAAAATGTTTCTTTTAGTAACAAATAAATGTCATTGATGTATAAATTTGTTATTAGGAAAGAAGAGTAATGATTCCATAAGATTGAATTAATAGGATACCAGAATGGGTTTGAGAAACTCAATGGAATATCCATGTCACGTATAAATTTTGAAAACATTATTTACTAAGTTTGTAAGGGAATATGATACCATATATATATATATAATAACTATTTTAAATATATTGGTGTCCAAAATCAAGGGATTAATGGATATATCATATTGTTATCATTCAAGTGAAAAATAAATGAGTGTGGGTATCATAAATTTTAATTTAAATAAATTTATTAAGCTTAGATAATTGATTATGATGCATCAGTTTCAAAAAAAATTATAAGAATACAAGGATAAAAGTATTTTATCTTGAAAAATGGATGTTATATTGATATTTTTAAAATATGAGGAAATTAATCCCAATAGAAATTGATAAAATATTTTAAGGAATAATATTTATTTCATAAAAATTCCCTAAAAAACATAGGGTACCATATATGGTATGGAAATAATAATTTTTTTGTTAATGATTATGTCTATAAATAATTAGAGAAATTACCTAAACATAAAGTAGTATATCTATTATAACATGAAAGTATGAATACAATAGTTTCTGAGAGGCTAGTTGGAGTATATTTAAACCAATACAAGTTCAAATATTATAATTTAAAACTTTTCTATCCAATTTTAAAAGTGAATTTATCTTAATATCCAAAAATAGTTTGTGGAATTTAGGTAAAGATAAATATAAATAATTACATTTATTTACCATACCAAATTGAATTCTACATTATCCTAAAATATCTTAGGATTTATTAGTAAGTGATAATTTAAATAGTGACATTGGATACAAAAAGATGCCAAGTATGAGTTGGATTGAATGGGTTCCCAATATGATTGTGTCATACTTAGAAAGAGTTTAAGTAAACAACAAAATATAAAATCATAATTTTTTTTCTTACAACTTTATAAGTTTGAATATTCTAAAGGAGTTTAACATTATGAATATGGTTCCTAAATATGACTATTATTAAAACTATATTAATTCATATATGTTACTCACTAAAGAGTATAGTGGGAGGGTTTTATCTGGTGGTTACATAGATATGTAAAAGGAATTATATATAGAAGTAATGAGTTAACAAAAACCATGATAGTGCACTGAACATAATGATGATATGGTAGTCTATTATATATCATATTTTACATATATTCTTATGTATGGTTTTTTAAAGTATTATTCAATGTATTTAAGAAAATAGAATGTTTAATGTTATACAAAAAGAAATATCCACATTACCATTCATTCAATTTAGAATCATATTTTTATATATTAATTACATTTAATAAAGTGTAATAATAATATAACTCTATAATTTTATTTTGAGTTATCTCATACAAATGGTATTCATGAAGTACTATATACTAGGTTGAAAATTTAAGGTTATTGTGAGTAAGATTCTTGTATGAGGATACATAATATTCTTATGAGGCACAAAACTAGTTTTTATTGTACTATATGAACTGCTAAGAATACCTCATAGTGTTTCATACACTATCTCATCTGTATACTATGGTAAAATGGATAAAATTTTGGGTCCCAAATACGTAGGGATAAAGATATACCTAGCATGATAACATTCATACTGTGATCCCATTATCATAAAAACCTTGAGGATTAGTTAATCAAGGGTGGTTGAGTATGTTGATGGTCATATCAATGATTGGATATCAACCAATATGTGATTTATCCTCTTATATGATGAGTATGAAATATAGTCCCTCAATTGAGATAAAATGAGCAAGTTTGAATCCACACCTAGATAACACATATAATGTGCTTATCTATTCATGTGAGGGATATTTAATGTGATCGTCCATATAGGTTAACTTCATTTGATGTATTTATTGACATGGAAAGTCTATACATAGAGAGTCAACAATGATTTAGTAGGCTATATGGAATTGATATACTTGTTGTCCAATAGTTATTTTATGTCTTTCACAAAGGATGTGTTAATACATGCTTTCATATTATGTATTTGGTTAACATATGTATATAGATATATTTATTTGATGGAGATTATCTTCGATCACTTTTTAGCTTGAGTGGAATCAATGAATTTCTAGAGGCTTCTATTTTACTACATTTATGGGTCATGTGATGCATATTTTTTTATCAAATATATAAATTCCTTTGGGGTAACACTATGGGGTTTTCTAAATGTAGATTTATTTTGAATCATAGAGGTACTCTAAAGTTTTTTAGAGTTAATAGAAAATAGTTTTGAATTAGTTGTCACATGGTGTTACATATGATGTGATATATGATAAATTTTATGATATATTTATATATATGTTTTGGAAGATATCCAATAGGATATTTGATTATTATTTCAAAAATTATTGTATAATATATAATATTAAGTGAAATGGAATAAATTTGACTAGAATTTATTTCTAGTAGGAGTTTGAAGGTGGTATTCCCTACACATATGACATGTTTTTTCCAATATCATAGGTTAAAATATAAATATTAAATATGCACAAAATATAGAAATCAAGGGTAGGTGATATTTCTTAGTTTTAGGAATATCATATTTTAGGATAATGTGATATCATATATAGGTTTTCTTGGTTAGAAAAAGTATATGATTGATGGAATAATTGGGATAATGAATCATATGGTATGATTCATTTTTCATTGTTATGACTCGTATAAGGTAGTGTAGTGTGAAAAATTTAACACTCTAATATCCTACAAACGATCTATCATAAATGATAAATTTCATAAAATAAAATGCATGGGAGTTTAATGTATTCATAGAATAATTACATGTATTTACTAGGTATAATTTAATCATGATTTATAATGTATTAGTAATTGTAATATCAATTAGGGAGTATCATTGTGGGTTTTATAATGGATCCTACTAGCTTGTGATGGTGGGTGACTTGCTTTGGAATTCCTAGAGAAAACCCCCTTATCCTGAATCTCTACCATTATTCCATATTTATCAATCAAGGAAATAAAATACCCTGGTGAGAAGAGAAGTATCTCTCTTATTATAAATGATTTAACAAAAAATAGATACATGTAGAGGATGGATGAATTTTATCTTCCTTTATAATGATCTTCAACATGTATGGATGAAGTGTGTTACAATAGTGCTACAGTGAAAGGTAATCATTTATAGGTTTATTCATTTATAGTATCTATGATTTTAGTTTCTTTCTGGTTTGATCATGTATTTTGGTGTTTATATTGTTTTTATGTGTTTAACAAGAATTTTAGATCATTATAAACCCAATAAGGGAGACCTGGTAAGTAATTCATGACCTGACATTATTCCTTGTGCATTGCTTATTTATTTTCTTATACTTTCATAAAATATATATGATGGAATATATAATGGATTCATTAGTTTCAACCTATTTATTTTTTATTCTCACACCTTTAACAAAGAACTCCATTACATGTGAAGGTTTTACATTTGGATTTCAAGACAAACATTATGTGAGGTATCTGGATAGAGTTACTAGATGAATATTTAGAGACTGGTCTTATGAGAGACCATAGTTATATATATGGGTATAACCTATTTTTCTTCAATTTATACTTTCTTATTGTCCCGTTGGGTGTTCATTGTCGTACGTGTGTATTCATGACATAGTTCATTATGATACAACATGTGCATTTTTACTTGTTAATGGTGAATGGAATTAAGATTTAATCCATTTTGTATATTATAATATATTATGTTGTTTTTTGAGATTTACTGGTTATTTTAAGTGATATTACCAAGTGTACATTCTCCTAACATTTCAATTAAACTACCCCCACTGGCTGACAACTACTAGTTCATGGGGAGGCCTGGATGATGTCTTAGGTAACATTATCTAGATTTGGTGTTGGTGATTTTAGTTTAGGTGGTTCAAAATGGTATCAGAGCATTGATTTAATTTAGTTACCATTATTTATTGGTATATATATGTGGAATATTGAGGAATATTGGTATGAAACATATGATTAGGCATATGTAACCTATTAATATCAAAAATCTAAATGTTAGGGATGATATTATCATTCGTTATTAGTTTACTATATTATGAATATGAAGTCTACTCAAGGATTATGTTCTATGTGTGATTATAATTTATTATTTTTATAATTATCCGAGGGTGTTAAGAGAGCATGAGTACATGTATCATCATTGAAAATATTAATATGGGAAATGTGTATGATTTCTAGTGGGTGAGAAATGGTTTTTATAAGAGAAAAATTGTTTAGAAAATTATTTAAATGATTTTTTAGAATATATATGAATGGAGATGGATTTTAGTTGATTTTATCATCAATAATAAGTTATTTTTTCACAAATAACATATCCCTAATTACATAATTTTCTGTACTATAACTATATTTTTGCGTATTTTTATTGTAATATGACTGTTATTGTGCTCATAATAGATGCAAAACCTATATGGGTAGGTTTGGGTATGAGTTCTTTGGTGTGGTTATGTGCTAATAAGAGATGTTTAGGTTGGATGGATTCCCTAAAGTGGGTCAAGGTTGTTATTGTAATTCTAGTTTGGGACAGTGATGTGTTACAATATAGTGTGAGTAAAGAGGGGTCATGGGGGTGATGTTTATAGTGTTTCCTGAGGGGATGAAGGTTTTGAGTTACCTATTATATAGAATTTATGTTTGTAATAGTTAAATAGGAGGATTCATACTTGGATGGTATAATCATGGGTAGATGGTTTAGGATTCATACCGATGATCAATAATTTGGAAATTGAGTTTTTATATTAGTTTAGGTGTTTTTATGGGAATGTTGGGAACGATGAAGCCATGGGTGACTCATGATCGACATATTTTACTTATAGACATGGGTCTATTGTTGTTGTATTGTGGTTTGGGTAAGGAACTAGAGTGAGTTTAGGTTTTTTTTATTTCATTCATAATGAAAATGATTGTAGTTCCATGTGAGGCTTGGTGGGATGAGAAATAAGAGATGTAAAATACTTGAAGAATTATGCTTGGAATGATGATGGGTTTTTTACATGGGGATTATATATGCCTTGGTATTAGAGATGATTATAATAAAACAAGTGATGGATGGTTTATTTGAGAATTAATATCAGTTGAGTATCTTATCATCAAAAAATACCTAGTAGGTGTTTTCTCATAGAATGTTATGTGAGGATGGGAAATATATCTAATTTTTATTTCCTCAAAGGAAAAAGTTTTTTAGTGTGTTTATTGTAAATAATTTTTACTCTTGACATAGAGTTTTTTTAAATATATATGTTTGTGTATTTCTTGGGTTTTGGAGTGATTTTGATATGTTTTCGAAGGATCATTGGACTACCACATGAATTGAGGACAAATCCAAAGTGGGTGGATTGATTCAATAGAGGGGAGATGGTTGTGAGATTTATTTGGGAATATAAATTAGGTCTTTCATGTGGGAAGTATTGTAAATTTCAAATAGGAATAAGAGAAGTTTTGACTGGAGTGAGTTAATAAGATAGTTCAACTTTTTGGGCCCTCTACAGGAGAAATGTGGTGTATCATTGAGGGAGTTAAAGAAATGAGAGACAACGGTTTGGATCCATTATGATGTGTTTGGGTTGGTTTTGTGGGTTTAGTTCATGTCACCAAATGTAATGGATCATTTAATTGATTATTGGTGATGAATGAGGCTTATTCCGACCATATAAAGGTTTTTTCATATGTTCTAAATGATAATACTAGGAATTAGGGATTGTTGGTTGAGTTTTCTTAGGTTTTTTTTCAAAAAGGATTAAATGAGGAAAATCAAAATGGGATACTGGTGTTTTTTTTCTAGTTGTATTTAAATGATGATAGTATGGAAAATACTAATGTGGGGAGAATCCAAATAGTATTTTGGAGTGTGAACCACTACTCCAAACAACTTGAAGTCCTATAGATATTTTTATTAGTTGATAATCCCCTATTTGTAACTGGGTTGAGAGGAGAACCTTACATGGCTCGTAGGTCCAAAGGCACAATGCCCATAAATGGACCAAAGAACCAATATGAATGACACCACAAGAGAGACTATACTAGAATATATATATATATATATATACATATAATTGACAATCGTGCAAGGATGCACAACTTGCATTACTCTGTGCATGCACAGTGCCTGGTCCGGATGGAAGATTCCATACCCTCTCATTAGTTATTATATAACAACCCTATAAATCATAGATTTGTTGTTTAAGACTCATCTAGATCTGAACCTCTGAAGGAATAAATTATTTTTTCACCATTCCACTACTCCTTCACTTCACTTCATGACACCCGCCACACCACGATTCTTGATTCCAACTACTAAAGAGAACCTTCATCCCTCTATCGATGAGAAAAACTGTCCTATCACCTGACCAACCAACAAAGGCTCGTAGGTCTTTTACTACCACCCGACACTAGGAGTCCCTCTATCTATGCAGATTGCAGTGCACTCTAAAGAAACCCCCATTACTACCACTAGTTTTTTCATCATTATTTAAATAAATTTACAGTGGATATTTTTTATAGTTGATAAGGTGTCTGGTATAGTGTATTAGCATAGTGAAGATCATATACATCAATGATTTTATCCTGGTAGATGAAACACATTATGGATTGATGTGTTAATAAAATTTGGAATCATTTATATTGAGAAATCTGATATGTAGAGGAGTTGATGGGTGTTTATATTCATAATTAGATATGGTAATGTGTTTTTTTCCGTACATAAAATTTTTGGATGATGATTAACTTACGTTTCCAATTATTCCATGAGTTTCAATGAAAAATATTTATGGTATGAATAAATCATGAGTATAATGGTATTATAATCAGTCCGAATCAATCACAAGTAGTGGAATTGGTTTCTAATGGTTAGTTAAAGTATTTAGGGATTATCTTTGATGATTTTAGGGATGATAAATCCCATAGTGGGTAGTTTATAATGACTTGTGTCTTTATAGTATAGAAATTAGAAGGAAGTATGAATTTTGATCTCTATAGGAGGGAGTATTTTAAGAATTGAGATTCAAATAATAATTATAGAAGTTTTAACATCTCTAGTCATTTCCTTTATATGAACCAACTATTTTAAAGGTGTATCAAGTTTTTAAGTGATGGGTGGATATGGTAGTTATTTTTGACGCTTTCGCCGGGGCGCGCGCATCTATCTGTGAGGACGCGCAGCTGTTGCCCCGCATTCTTGCTTTCCAAAGGCGGTTGACATTCGCTCCTTATTCAGGGACGTCTGCTCCTTGATTAAAACCGGGATGATGGGATGTTGGTTCTTCCTTCCATGGATTCCTCCTCAGAACTCGTCACCTAGTCCGGGTCTCCCTCATAGATTTAATATGTGGTTCATGAATCTCATTCCTAGTGCCATATCTTCATGGACGCTGGTTAATTACACCACTTTCGTCAGGACATTACATGGGGTCTTGACATGGTAGCAACCTTTGGTTGGATTAGATGACAACATCAGGCATGTCGGGGCATCTATGGGTGCATGGACATTGGGGAACCTGTATTCTTCCTCATAAGAGGGCATCTCAAGGGTGCAGAACCCAAGGAATCCCACGTCAAATGCGGAGAATCATATTCTATAGGCATGTCCCTGAGGTTTTACTCAGATTCCCATGTTTAACATGGGGTATTCCGCGAGTTTAACATCTTGCGGAGATGGTTACGCCAAAGGGGTGTCATATGAGGTTTTCCTCAGGCATCTCATGTTTATCACGAGGTAGGCCGCGAGTTTAACATCTTGCAGAGACGGTTACAAAAAAGGCGTGTCATCCGAGGTTTTCCTCAGGCATCTCATGTTTATCACGAGGTAGGCTGTGAGTTTAACGTCTTGCGGAGATGGTTACGCAAAAGGCATGTCATATGAGGTTTTCCTCAGGCATCTCATGTTTATCACGAGGTAGGCCACGAGTTTAACATCTTGCGGAGACGGTTACGCCAAAGGCATGTCATCTGAGGTTTTCCTTAGGAATCTCATGTTTATCACAAGGTATAACGTGAGTTTAACGTCTTACAGAGATGGTTACACCAAAGGCGTGTCATCCAAGGTTTTCCTCAGGCATCTCATGTTTATCACAAGGTAGGCTGCGAGTTTAACGTCTTGTAGAGATGGTATGAGAGTGATCAGAACATCCCATAGAGATGGATCAGATTGGTATATCCCAAGGAGAGAACACCTGGAATATGGATGGATCATAATTCCCAATGAGGATGGATCCAAGGTGGTGTGCTCCCTGGAGGGGAGATGTCACACCATAATGGCTGATCTGAACACCACTGAGGGCGGATTAGGGAGTGTGCACCCCAGAATGGGGAATCACCAAGGTTTACCATTGACTGGGATTGAACCTCATGGAGGTTTCCTATGTACCCCATGTAGACAATAGGGATAAAAACCCATGTAGTTCAAAGGGTTGATGAATTGGGGTGTACACAGAGGACAACGACCCAGAGACATACTAGGGCTTACGTGTGGATAACGGCCCAAGTACTGCTAGGAGTAGTGAGGTGGTGGATGGCATGATCCCACTAGGATGTGGCAGCCCGGGTGAGAATCACGATGGATGATGGAGAGTTGAATTAAGTGGAGGTGGAATGAAATGGGACCATCGCAAGGGCGATGGTGAAGTTGGGCTTGAGCCTCGAAGAGACTTCCTACGTATCCCCGTGGCAGGGAATCAAAGTCTGCGTAGTTCGGTGTAGTGCACCGGAGGACTGATGTGAAGGTGGAACTTGGTCCGATGGGTGTTGGGCTTGAAACTCATGAGGTTTCCTACATACCATGCCTTAGCACGGATAAAAGTCCTCTTAGTTCGGTTATACAGTTTAACGTCATGCGAGAAGGGGGTGAACCGATGTGAATGAGGTCGGAACGGCCAGGTGGTGGGCTTGAACCTCATGAGGCTTATTACGTACCATGCCTTGACATGGATCAAAGTCCACATAGATCAAAATGGTGTGGGGCTTACACTCTAGGCTGCCCAAGGTGTCGGGTGAACCGACATGAATGAGGTCGGAATGACCGGGTGGTGGGCTTGAACCTCGCGAGGCTTCCTACGTACCATGCCTTGACATGAATCAAAGGACAAATAGTTCAGGATAGTCACAATGGCTTACTGTTGGACTGGAATACAGTTTAACATCATGCGGGACCAGGGTGTAACCTGACGCGAATAAACGACGGGTGGTGGGATTGAACCTCATGGAGGCTTCCTACGTACCATGCCTTGACATGGATCAAAAACCTTGTAGTTCATATGGATGTACAGTTTAATGTCATGAGGGACAACATACAGTTTAATGTAATGCTGGATGGGGGCATACAGTTTAACGTCATGCTGGATGAGGTATTGTCATGGTCAATGATTACTCTAAGCCCACGTGAGTCGTGCTCGGTGTGATAAATAAGAGGCATCAAAGACCCGAAGATCATGTCGCGAAGGGTGAGTCCATGGGAAGCGAAGAGGGACTTATGCGTTAGGCAGACCATGGTTCCGGGACTTACTCTAGGAT
Source organism: Viscum album (assembly GCA_963277665.1). Taxonomy (NCBI): domain Eukaryota; kingdom Viridiplantae; phylum Streptophyta; class Magnoliopsida; order Santalales; family Viscaceae; genus Viscum; species Viscum album. The sequence goes on along the minus strand of OY728166.1, from coordinate 902,347,935 downwards.
GGAGGAACAAGGAAAAGGATAAAGATAGTTTCGGGCTTGATCCTTGAAGAGGCTTCCTACGTATCCTCGTGGCTGGGAAGCAGAGTCCACATAGTTCTTCTGATGATGGATTACCACCGATTGGGGGTTTCAATGGCTTACCACTGGATTGGGTCATAACGGCTTACCATTGGATAAGGATGTGAACGACTTACTGCTAAATGGGGTCGCAACGGCTTACCGCTGGATGAGGATGTCAATGGCTTGCCACTGAATGGGGTTGCAATGGCTTACCGCTGGATTGGGTCACAACGGCTTACCGCTGGATAGGATCACAATGGATTACCGCTGGATAAGGATGTGAACATCTTATCGCTAAATGGGGTTGCAACGGCTTACTGCTGGATGAGGATGTCAACGGCTTGCCGCTGAATGGGGTTTCAACGGCTTACCACTGGATTGGGTCACAACGGCTTACCACTGGATAGGATCACAACGGCTTACCATTGGATAAGGATGTCAACAGCTTACCGCTGCATAGGATCACAACATCTTACCACTGATTGGGATCACAACAGTGGATGGGGATTACGCTTGGAAGCTGCCTGGGTGCCGCTAAGGAGCGACAATGGTGGATGGGGCTTACACAAAGATGATGCCCGGGTGCCACTAAGGAGCAAAAATGGTGAATGGGTCTTATGCTAGGAAGTTGCCTGGGTGCTGCTAAGGAGCAGAAATCGTGGATAGGGCTTACACAAAGATGCTGCCCGGGTTCTGCTAAGGAGCGGCAATGGTGAATGGGGCTTATGTTAAGAAGCTTCCTGTAATGTCTTCCTCATGTTTGGCCATGAGGGCATCCCAAATCACTGGTGAATTAAGGCCCTCACCTTTGCACTGGTGCATAAGAAGGACAATGCAAAGGGGCGTTGAAATCATGCCACTGTAATAATGGAATTAGGCGTCTTATGCATAGAGCATAAGGCATCTCTTGTTTGGAGAAAGAGGCGTATTATTATTAAATGATAGAGAATGCTACAGTTTAAAGTCATGTAGATAGTACTATTGGCATCTCATGCTTGGAGGCATGAGGAATCTCTTATTTAGATCAAGATGCATCCTATGTTTGGAACATAGGGATTACTATAGTTTAAAGTCATGTAGATAGGACTGTTGGCATCTCATGCTTGGAGCATGAGGAGTCTCTTGTTTAGAGTAAGTGGCATCCTATGTTTGGAACATAGGGTGTACTACAGTTTATATTCATGTAGATAAGACTATTGACATCTCATGCTTGGAGCATAAGGCATCTCTTGTTTAGAGCAAGAGGCATCCTATATTTGGAACATAGGGAGCACTACAGTTTATAGTCATGTAGAGAGGACTGTTGGCGTCTTATGCTTGGAGCATAAGGCATCTCTTATACTGAGTAAGAGGCATCCTATATTGATCATATAGGGATTACTACAGTTTAAAGTCTTGTATATAGAACTATTTCCATAAGGCACCAAGCAATGACTGGTGTTAGGACTTACTCAAGGGCAGCCCTTTCCGGTCCAACCTGGCATAGGAGCCAAGTGATAAGGTTTGGAGGAGTTTCCTGAGGAATGGTTCGACTCAAGGTGCTCGGGGAATTGATGATGGGAATATCAACTCATGACATGGGAATGAAACCAAGAGGAATATGTCGACTCAATGTGTTTCATGGTGTGTGGAGGAGTATCTCAAATCATGGTATTCCATAGGTGGAAGGTGGGTGCGCAATGGAAAATCCTAAAGTCCCGGCCCGAAAAGATCACGATGCGACTCTCCATTTTTCACGGGGGTCTGTGATGGTAGTGAAGGGACTAGCCCAGAGGGCCGAGACCACAGCCCGACACTGACCCCAAGCGGGGGTGTGGGGGGTGCATCCCCCACGGTATGGACCAGTGGGTGCGAAGGTAGGAGCCTCGCAAAGGATTGGTCTTCGCGAAGTAGCTTCACGGAGAAAATGGGCTCGGGGAGCATGCGGTCTCGAAAAGCATGGGCCTCTTGCATAGAAAGGGCGGCTCGCGGAGAAAAGTCTCACGGAGCAATATCGCGGAGCATGGGCCTCTTTCAGAGCAAGGGAGACTCGTGGATCAAAGTCTCGTGGAGCAGCATCGCGGAGCATTGGCTCGCGGAGCATGGAATCATGGAGTATAGTCTCGCGGAGCAGCAACGTGGAGGAAGCTACTCGTGGAGCATGGCCTCGCGGAACCGCAAAGCGGAGCTCCTCGGACTGGGAGATCGGCCACCCAAGGGGCAAAGTGGCCGTCCAAGGAAGGGGGGGCAAGCTGGGTATTTATAGGAAATGGGTGCCGTGAAGCAAAGATCGCTCGGTGCAAAGACGAAGCTTGCTTCATGGAGCATCGCGAACGTCAAAGGCGATCATGGAGCGTCCTGCCTCCTTCACTTCACAGCAGGTTCGCGAACATCAAATTCGTTCGTGGAGCATCCCACCTCTTGTGCTTCGCAGCGGGTCTTTGCGGCACATCGCGAATGTCAAACAGGTTTGTAGAGCTTCCCGCCTCATTGCTTCGTGGCGGCACTCCGCGATCATAGAGGGGGATTCGTGAATGGGCTTTGCAAACCATTTTTCCATCCCAACTTCAAATGTCCATAACTCCTAATCCGTAACTCCATTCGGGCCCTCTGACCTACCAAATCGAAGCTTGTGAAAAGGTCTATGATCTTGGATCGTGTATGGAAGCATTTGAAAAATTTTGGGGACTCTTTTTATGGGGTATAAAGTAGTTAACTATATCCTTTACTCATGATTACACCAAGTATCTCATATGGATGCATTGAGTACCTGGTGGTACTAGTAGAGTGCTAGTATTCGCTGAAGATCCACTAGGTAGCTGGTGGAACATTAATGGGTGGGTTGTAGGGTATCCAACATAAGATACAATTTTATTAGATACTGAGTGATATTATGGGGGAAGTTTTATGATGGATCAAATCCATTATTATAGTCTTAAACCACCATTGTTCTTCACTCAAGCATAAAATTTAGAGATTCCATTAGTCATCATCCCCCTTTCAACCATTTGAATCCCACATGGTTTTAAGAATGATTGGGAGACGACTCACCATATTAAAGCTATGTAAACAACATTCATCATCTTCTCTCAATTCCATTTTGGTTTCTCCTTTAATTTTGTTTTGTTAAATATAGGAATTGATGATAATTCCATTAATGTATAATAGATATTTTTGGTAAAGTTCCTTGAAGAAGTCTAATGAGGATGAACACTGCTTTATTATCAATATTATGCTAATAGTGACATTCTCAGTTATATTTTTTAGGGATTTACTAAATTTCATTTAAAATTAAATTGATTTAATTCCTATATATGGGGATTTTTTAGGATTTTGAGGTGATTTATTTATGTTTTTGGAGTTTCATTTTTGAAGGTTCTATCCTTAGAAGGTCACTAAGTTAGATTTTTGTGGTTATGAATTTTTTTATTTCATTGGTTAATTGGTTATAATTATTTAAAATAAATTATATGATCCTTATGATACGAGATATGGGTTAAAAAAAGTAGAATGTTATATGGGTTTGTCTTATCAATGGTAAATCTATTTTTGAGGTAGGTGGTACAATTAATACATAACCATGTGTATGTATTCATGTGAATTTAATTTTTTTCCCTTTAGTCTGGGTTTAGAAGACTTGTAAAAGGGGATGTGTGAGCCAAATATAGTTTAACATGCTTATTTAAGGCCTTATTATGATAGAAAAAACATTCCTCACATGAGTTGGAGATTTTGGAGCTTCCCATAGGTTATTTCATGAAGGCTATTAGTATATTGAACTACTTGAGTAACCCCAAATTAGTCTTGAAGTATCATGTAAATTTCTAAAAGATTAGGTTGAGAATAATTGATTTGGTTCGGGAACCTTTGTATAGTGAGGACCTTTATTATAGGACTCAATTGGTTTTATGCATTGAGAATTTTATGGTAATCGAAAATAATTACTTTGTGAATATGTGACTCTTTAAGGGGAAGGAGTAGTATATTTGGAATGAGACTAGTGAACCAGGATAGGCCATTGAGTTTGGGATATAGATATTATTATATCATGTGAGATGTTAGTTACTCTATTTGGGTGTGCCTAATGAAACTTAATTATTGTGATAAGGGGGAATGTTATATCTTAACCATATAGATCTCAAGGGAGTGGGATGGTATTGTGAGACATATATGGATAGATGGATAAAATATATGTGATGATTTCCTAATGTGGCGACTTTATGATTCATTATTCCATAAAGTGGAAGGTTATAAAATTGTTGTATATCTAGTTAGTAGTTTATTAGAAGCACATTGGGTTATTTGATGGATTTTAGGATAGGATTGTATAGATCCTTAGTGTCATGATTGATTTTTATTCTTCTGTTTTTGTACATTTCAATTGAGTATATATTGATTAGAAAATTTCACTAACTTATTATTGGTTTTGATTCTCATAAACACCCATATTTTTGTTACAAATAAATTTTTATTTTTATGTTAATTTAAATGAGATTATATTTTTTAATTTTTTTTATGAATTCAACAGTCCTTAATCATCGGGAAGATATTTGATTAAGTATTCTGGACACATTTGAATGTAATTTGGAAAAACTTTTCAAACCCTATATTTGAAAGAATAACATAGGGTTGGGAACCCAAAATTTGGAATAAAATGTATGGATCAGATACCCCATATTATTGAAAAAGTATTGATCAATAACCCTATGTTTGGATGAAAACATTTGTTTGAGGAACAAATATATAGTTCATAAATACTAATCTTATAATCAACCATACTTTGTCAACTGTAATTTTTGAGTTTGTCTCTATGAGAAGGAACACTGAATTTGACTTAGTAAAAAATATAGCTTCAAATTTAATATATTATTAGTGTTTTCAATAAAAATATCACCAGAATTAAATATCTATTTAAATCTATTTTTACGACTGATTCAAAGGCACATACTAAATAGATCAATTCGTTCCTATTTTTAAGGATGTTACTAATCTCTTTAAATGATTTTAATTATTTGAATCCAAATGTTTGTGATTAATTATATGGTATTCCTAGATTTGTTTTAAATTCAGGATAAATAATGAAATATCTATCTTCTCAATATACATATATTCTTACAAAATAAAAACTTGTATGCTTAAAAAAATAATAGCATGTCATTACATTTAGAGCTACAATTTGGAGACACATATGTTCTAACCTAGTGTATAAAATCATTACTATTGTTGTCATTACTACAATATCATATTGTTAAATATTCTTCTATAAGTTATAATAAGCATTTTTTAGAGTTACACTATAGAGAAATACAAGTTTATTCATATGTATGGTATTTTCTCTGTCATTGTTTAAAGGAATACTATGCGATAATGGAGATATTTTTTCCATTACTGTGCTTTATTGAAGATAAAAACATCTTTCAATTACTTCTGTAACTATAAGAAAAACCTTTTTTTTCTCAATCAAATCAATATCTATTGATTGATTAGAGTTTCAGCTACTCAAACTCGGTCTTGGTGTTAATGGAGTATCAACTTCTCATACTAATATGTGGATATTTTGGTTCCATATAAAATAACCATAAGTATTTTTAAATGCTTTATTGTAAAGGTATCAACTACCTGTACTCAATTATAAAAGTCCCTAGTAAAAGGACTTACTAGTGAAAATCACCAAGCTCAATGAGAGAGTGTTGGTGGAGTGGACTAGGGGAACATTCTGCCATGGACCAATATACATCACTTTGTTTTTTTATTTATATCCTATCCTTACTCAAATTTAAGATATATGGAATGAATCACTACATATCAATAGGGAATTTTCAAATTTGTTCATGTTTTTAAAGGATCACTATTCACCCCCTCTTGTGTTTTAATCATAATCAATCAAACCTAAAATCTTTTATTAATGGTTGGGAATCATTGTATATATTTATCTTCTTTAAAATCCTTGAAAATTATTCTATTTATTTCCAATACCAATAAGTAATATCAAATTTTGTGCTTTATTGAAAAATTTATATTTAGAAAACCTTGATTATTCTATTTGATTCTATCAAGTGGATCAAAATTTTACACTCATGTGTAATATTAAAGTTATAGTGTGGCCCTAAAAATCCTTAGTTAAATATTTAGATAAAGATAAATCTCCAAATGCTTAATCTCAAAGAAGGTATATCAATGATCTATGATCCTTACTTTAAGTAATATAATTATGTATTTTGGAAAGCGTGCATGTGTTTTTATATGAAAAACCAAGGAATAAATGTTTATTTAAATTTTGTTTGGCTTAATTAAATTCTGAAGGAAGAAATTGAAAAATGGAATGATGATCAATAAGAAAAATATTATCTCGATTCAAGACTAATGAATGAAACTATATGCGGTTTAGGGACTAATGAGATTAATCAAGTTTCTCAATGTTCTTCTATATATGAGATGTGGTAGACTATTTATGTTTCCAATAGAGGTGGAAAAAATATTAAACAACTGAGGTATAATTTTCCAAAATTAATGTTTGATACTTTTAAAATTCATAAAGATGAGAACATCACTCAGATAAATGGGAGTCTAATATAAGTTTTCAATAATATTTATACTTTGGAAGATCCAATTAAGAAATCAAATTAAGTGTTAAAATTGTGTATAATTTTACCTTCTAAATGGATTGGAATATATTATACTATATGAAAATCCATAGTAGTTAATGAATTAGCAACGAAAGAACTAATTGGAGCACAACATATTTTTTATGCTGAGATGCATACTGAAGCTGAAAATCATATCAAATATAAAGAATATTATCTCAAAACTACTATGGATGAATCATATGATTCATGTTATCTAGATTAAAATAACTATTTTCATATCATTCTAAAAGTTTTGAAAAAACATTATGAAATACATAAATGGATTATAGAGTATAGATGATATGACTACAAAGAAAAATGTCACACAAAGTCTAACTGTCCTTTTCTCAAAGCTAATATGAAATATGATTATAATAGAAAAGAAAATAAAATTGAGAAGTTTACTTGGAGTTATTTTTCTAGTTTAAATTTTTAATCTACTACAAACTCTAAGGTTGAGCATAAAAATAAAATGCTATGTTTTATGAATCATAATGACGAGGTTTAATCTTTTTATTTTCAAAACTCTTATACTGAAAAACATAATTTTGATGAAATAAATAATTATTTCTATATAACTCAATATTAATTTGAATATTTAATTAAAGGTCATAAAAAACATATAAAATATTATGATGTTGTTTCATTTGATAAAGAATGTTTTTCAAAAAAATTACTGATTTAAAATCTTACTCTTCCAAAAATTCTTAGGATGATCATAAAATAAAAATTAAATAATTATTAGATGAAGTTGATACTTTAAAAAAAGAATCTAGTATTATTATTAAAGGAGAAAACTATTTAAATAAAATACTTGGATAAAATGAAATTTACAATGGGAATGTAACTTCCCCAACCTGAGTTCCACTAAACCGATGCCCCTTACTAGGTTGTCACATGACCTCAAGCACACCTCCCCGTACTCTAGAAGTTTTTTAGTATCAACGAGGGTCAAAAATTCACTTGGGGGGACTACACCCTCCTTACCAAAGTAAGAAACAATAGAAAAAATTGAGAATAATAGAATCGACATAGCATAATAAATGAACATTCATAAATAAAAATTTCCCATGATTGGGTATAAACCCCAACCAACAAGAAATATTTCATTTCATGATATAGTTACAAGTGAACAAAACCTAAAATAAAATAAGGAAAAACAGTAGAATCCCCAAAACGGTCCCGAATCCAAGTCCAAAACCTCATCCAAACACATCCAAAAACTGACTCATTTTCCAAGCTCGGGGACTTTGCCCTTTTTTTGATCTACAACCATGAAATCTTCTCAGGTACCCCATGGAGGCTTGAGCAAGGTGTGAGTACAAATATGTAGGCCACCACCAATAGTGTATACAAAAAATTCAATATAAAAAAATAGTTCATGCATGTATAAATAAATGAAAATTAAATAAAATACAATTTGGGGACCACTAGTTAACAATATTTACCTAACTATTACTAACCAAAGTTCTAAATTCATTATGTGAATCCTCTTCATTACTTAGTTCATTGTCAACATGTAATCCACATGTTAGGCATTTAAATCATTCACAAAAGGTTTATGGAATTTACCATTCTGCATAAGGGAATAATTCAAGTCTCTATCTCACTAGGGGTAACACATCACAACATCACAATATCCTCACCTTGAAGCCTCAATCTGGGTGGAATGCAACTGTTAGGGTAATAGAACTTTATCCACTTCCCTAACCCGTGAATTGTGCGTGGATTTAGACCATCAATCCAACTCAACCTATGGGAGGATCCTCAGTACTTTATCAAACACCTCAATCCATGTGCACATTCTTGTTTATCCATTCACCACACATAAAATATATCACAACCAACATAAAAAATACACATAACAATCATAATTTATAACAATCAGCATGTGAATTAATATTATTCCATAACCCATTATCACATCTTCCATTTGAATTACTTAACACATTTATCCCAAATTCCATTCTCATACCTAGATCCCTAAGAATATTCAGTAATTCCTTTTTTATCATACCATTTCACATATTCATCAATTCCCTTGTGAAATACCATTTAACATATTCATCGTCTGATATGCACTACCTCCCTTTAGAAATTCTATTATAGTTCATAAGCCACATATCATAATCCCAATTAACCAATTAAACCCATTTCCATTCCATAAAAAAACAACCCATTAAAAAATTATCAAAATATACTCATTACCAATACTCCACTTTCACTTCTATCAAATATATCAACATACTCAATAAGGGCTCTACATTGTCACCCAACGACATTACAATTATATAACTATTATCTAGGTCTGGGAATATCGGCTCACCCCATGGGTGGACCAAAATAAGTCAAATCATATTTGATGTTTCCCATGGGGACCATGCGGGTTTCTATTCATCATCTAAACATATATTTTACCAAAACTCACTAAATGAATCAAAAGAAAAATAAGAGGTGACTATAAACCAAACCAATCATGCATAAATCTAAAAAGAAACTATGGAATATAACTTTTTGACCACCTACCTTAAATCCACTGATAAATTCACTCTCAATTGTGGACTTAGATACTGATTCAACCACCCTTTGAAGCCTCAACCTAGATCTCACCGAAAAGGGGTTTTAGATCTTTGGATAGAGATTAGACAAATATACAAAAATCTAAACCCAAATTAGTTTCAAGATAGGGATTAGACATACCTAGAGATTCGATCCACAATAAACAACACTCCAAATATCTTAGGATTGAAGTAGAATCACCTCTTGGGAGCATGGGTTTCTAGGGTTGATCCTTAGTGTTGTAGGACATGAAATGGAGGAGAATCCTGAGTTATAACATAAAAACCCAGGGTTGGAATTTTTTAATTTTTCCCAAATTTATGGGGCCTAATGGTTTACATGCACGATTTGAAAAACTATACACAAACTATGTGTGGGAAACTATCCATGGGAATTTGGTTCACACAATTAACTAGGAAGATCCAAATGGTTTACAAATCACGCTCCTACCATTTGAGATGCCACTATCCCACAATTGCTTCCAACTCGCATAGTTTACTTGACCGTACACCTAGAATAGTTTTCCAATATTTCCTTTCTTCTATGTCTCAAACCCCTAGAATAACCTTTCGGTCACTCATACTCCTGAGAAATATCTCATTAAAACAAAACAAGAGATTGAAACCAAAATTTAAATAATTAAATACCTCCCAAAATTCCAGGATTTTATAAAATCCCCACCATATGATGGTTCATCCTCAAGATGCTCTTCCTGAGAATTATTGTGTATCTGAAGAGAAGATATTAGGCCACTGAGAACACATATCTGATTCTCTCCTAAGTTTCTTCCCAAACTTTTCCATATTTCCATAAAATTCGAACCAAGGGAACATTCTTTCCCCATAAGATTTTATCACTATGGTCCAAAATAATAAACATATACTCCTCAAAGTATACATCAGCCTCAATATAAAAATCATCAACATCAATCACATGAGATGTATCATTGTCATTCTACCAGTGTTATGAAATATGAAAAATATTGTTTATTCCACTATATCATTGTGGAAGAGGCAATCAGTAAGCCACTGGTCTGATACTCTCCATGATCTCAAACGGTTTAACATTCCTAGGCACCAAATTGCTCTATTTTATAAAATTGATAGTGACCCAACCTTGGAGAAACCCTAAGAAACACACTTCCCACCCCCATAAACTCAATAGGTCTATGACGACGATTTTCAAATGACTTCTTCCTACTCTGAGCTATTATCATGTGATTTTGAATCAATCAAAAATTTTACGATTTCACATGCATGAGACTCAGTCCTGATAGACCGGACTCCATGAATTTTAACTAACTCAATAGAGAACAACATGGTATCCCATAGAGTTCATCAAAAGGTTCCATTTGAATCGTAGCCTAGAAGCTACAGTTGTAAGAAAACTGAATAAGTGAAAAGATATTTTCCCACAAACCACTAAAATCTAGGACACAAGATCTCAACATATCCTTTAATACCTGAATTGTATTCTCTGACTTCCAGTCCATATATGGGTGATAGAATATACTCAAAATAACCTGGGTACCAAGATACTTCTTTAAACCATTCTAGAACCATGAAGTGAAATGTGAATCATGATATGAAACTATGGTTCTCAGAACACCATGTAGTGGTATTATCTCATAAAAATATTACTAACCCAAACGATCAATCATGTATGTCTCTTGGATTGGTATGAAACGATCCTTTTTAGTTATCCAATCCACAACCACCCAGACTTCAACATTCTACTAAGGCATCATTATAAGGCTCACTATAAATTCCATCATTTCTTCAATCCACTTCCTCTTCAGAATGGGAAATGATTGTAACAAACCCCCTTAGAGTTTATGCTCATCCTTCACCTGTTAACAGGTAAGGAATCATGCTACAAAACCTATAACCTTATTCTTCATTACTGACTACCAATACTACATATGAAGATCATAATACATCTTAGTAAATATGGTATTCACTAGAAACTTTGAAGTGTGGAACCCACAAATAAACTCTTCTCATACATCTATTGGCACTATAACACGGCCTAAAAAATAAACAATTCTATAAGCACCATGATTCCCACTAAAAGGTAACTCCACACCTTTGAGAAATTCTGTCACAACTCGTCCTCGGGACTCGTGCCATGACTACCCCAAGCCCGCCACCCATAGGCCAGGGGCCGGTGACTAGCACCAAGGCGTATATCCCAACAAAAAGGGGAAGGCATTGCCTTTATAAGTAAACAAACACCACAGAGTAAGCCAGAAGAAGTAAACACTAAGTAAACTGAGTACAAGTAAGTGTGAAAAGTAAATGGGCTAGAATACAAACCCAAACTGAAAGTAAAGTACAACTGGAAAGAAAGTACATCAACTGAAAGTAAAGCAGCAACGTCGAGCCGTCCACTGGTAGTCCCACCTGAAGGGTGGGTACAGATAGTCACCTCAGCTCCTCGGGTCCAGCCGTCCGCTCCATGTACGTCCCACCCAGGGGTCCACCTCCAGGTACCGACTGCTCCACTAGCCTCTACCATGATCAGCGCTATCTGTTATCTGCATCCAACACAACGTAGTGCGGGCATAGCCTGTGCAGGGGTGAGTATAAGCTACTCAGTAGGGACCCCGAGACCCCCGAAAGTCTCCCAGAATCCACAGAGGATAATCCACAAAAGAAAGATACAATCACGAAGTAACAACCAACACTACTTAGGTATATGCCCATACATATACCTAAGTCACCAATTCCAGTTCGACTCCAGCATCCGAGCCCGAGTTCGATCACGTCTACACAGGATAGCACAACAAAATCTACATAGGAAAGCAAGTCAATCATATCGAAGATAATGATTAAAAGTCAAGAATCAGCTCACACATGTAAACTTATTTGTAAGACGATAGAGATGATCAGATGTAGCCACTGATTCATCTAAGCCGTCGGACCCACACAGGATCGATAAGTACTAACCCCCGCAATGACCCACACAGGATCTGCCCCACACAGGATCGGTATGCACTGGCCCACACAGGACCGCTGAGTGCTAACCCACACAGGATCTGACCCACACAGGATCGGTAGCACTAATCCACTGAGGATCGCTGAGTGCTGTAGTCGTCGCTGTCGAACCCACGGAGGATTTCTATACAGTCATCATCGTCGTCGCAGTCGCAGCCAGCTCTAGAGTTTCCGCACACAGCAAGCTCGTTTTGGTAGGGTCCGCTCCACGAGCCGAGGAGCTGATACATCAAATGACACGAAGTCCAGATTTGATGTATCCCAAAGTTCCGTATTGTCAAAAGGAAACCAACGTGACAGATATCGTGTCAATCAGACACCCGATCTGAGAGTTCTTGGCTTTTTTCGTTCCAGGGGCCCGGTTGGTTTTTAAGTCAAAACCAACCCGACTGCACACCAACTGCATCCAAACATCAAGCGGAGTAAGCCAAAGGGTCTGTATCACTAATAGGAATCCAACAAAGTTGATGACACATCAATCGGACATCCGGAGCTCAAGTTATAAGCGTTTCTGCTCCGAGGTCCCGGTTGGTTTCATATTAGAACCAACCTGGCTGAACCCAAAGTTCTCCAAAACCTTGAGTGTGATATACCAAAACGACTGTCTCAATCCAAGGATCGCATCGCAACTAATGGTGCATCAATCGGAGGTCTGTTGCCCATGTTATGGGTGTTTGAACGGTTTTGTCAGAAAATAGGGGGTTTGGGCCTGGTCCGACCCGGCCTGATACCCCCCGGGTTGGCCCGAACCGGGTCGACCCGACCCGGGTCCGGGTCCGGCCCATTAGGGCGTGGCCCGGCGTGGCCTGGGTGGCCTGGCGGCTCGGCCGAAACGGCCGAGTGGAAGGGGGGGGGGGGGGGGGCTCGCTGCCCCCTATTTATGTAACCGTGACCCCCACGTGTGGGGCCGCTCCTTCGGCTAGCCGGGGGTTACGACCCCCGGTTCCTCGATCATCCGGCCCAGCTGGCCAGCCGTGCTACTGCCGCAGGACCCCGCGGTCCTGCCCCTCCGACGCCGGCGGCCAGAAGCTGACCGCTGCTTCCTGCTCTTCCACGACCAAAGGCCGAGGCCTTGGTCCGACCGGCGCGGCGCGATGGTGCTGCGCCCCTCCACCGTGGCCCTGCTCCAGCTGTGGTGTCTTCGTGGTTCTCCGGTGTGGCACGATGGCACCTAGGCTTTGATTGACCTCATCGGCGTGGCGCGATGGCGCCACGCTCCTTTTTCGCGGTTCCCTCGTTTCCGCACGGTGTGACGACACAACGCCATCTCCGTTCCAAACCACAACGAAGGACAATAATAATAAGGGAGGAGGGTTAGCCGTGTTTGTGCGGTCCGGCCCCCTCTCGCTAATCTATATCATGCAGCTAAAAGATTATCTATGAACGCCTAAATATTCACGACATAAAATCAAACCCCTACCTCAAGCATTGTTGATTCGTCGCAGGATGTCGCGGAAGACGACGTCGCGAAAGGAGGATCGTTGGCGTCACAGAGAAAAGATTCGTCGGTGTCGCATCGTCGATCTCCGAGGATGGCGTCTCTCACTGGCTACGGAGAGGGAAGAAGACGGTACGACGAACTCCCCTTTGCGGTGACAGAGTTCTTCATCGAAGTCTCGACGTTCTTCGCGTTCTTTGTCGAGGAAGAATAAACTGAAGACTTAGAGCAAATCCTCTCCAAAATCCTCTCGCACAACCAAACAATAATAATAAAATAAGCGTTGCCTTATTTTATTACTCGTGCCAAAAGTTTTTAAATTTCAAATTGAAATCAAGAATTAATTAAATTGAATAACTCAATCAATCAATTAATTAAATATTTGACTTCATTTAAAGGGGGGTTGCGGGTGAGTTACAAACTAAATGGGAGTTAAGAAATATGAAAGGGTCTGGCTCGTGTGGGCCCCACCCCTCTAATATACTACCTAGTGAGGTAGGATATAGTGGGTCCCACTCTAACCACTTATCTTTGGTTAAACTACTTTAAACAAAAATAAAATTGGTTGCACTATTATTTTTTCATTCTCTACTTAACCCAAGATTTTAATAACCACACCCGAGCAAACACAACTCCAGAAAAGGTGTTCCTAAGAAATTATCAGTGCTGCGGTTTCATCGGTGCCCTCGGATTTCTATTCCAAGCATTGGTTCAAAAGTTAAGAAATCCCGCTCGTTCGTTCACTGAATGTACCCAAGCTAAACTTCAGAAAATTATTCCGAGCTCACTGGGCCTCGGAATCAGGTGCCGTCAGAAACTGCATTCTTGTAAAATCCCAAAGAAAATTAAGAAAAAATTTCCCTTTAATTTTACGGGTCTTTACATTACTCCCACCTTAGGGGTTTAGGTCCCCGTAAAGATACATCATAAATATGGAAACAAATGTGGGTACTGTGCACGCATCTGAGCCTCCCGCTCCCAAGTACTCTACTGGAGGTTCCCGTGATGCCACCTGATGCGCACAAGAGGAATCCACCATCCATGTAGGACACGATCCTATCGATCCTCGATCTCCATCGGGACCTCCACAAAAGTCATACCATCATTAATGTCCAGCTCCCCATGGTTGATGATATGCATCGGGTCGTGCACGTATCTCCTCAGCTGAGATACGTGAAAGATGTCGTGCACCCGGTGCAACTGAGGTGGTAGAGCCAGGTGATAAGACACCTCTCCAATCCTGCTGAGGACCTAGAATGGTGCGATGAAGCATGTAGACAACTTACCACCTCGGCAAAATCTCTGTAATCCACGTCGAGGTGAGACCCGCAAGAAGACATGGTCACCATCCTTGAACTCTAATGGCCTCCGCCTCCTATCAGTATAAGACTTCTGCCGGCTCTGAGCTATCCTCATCTACTCCTGGATGACCTGGACCTTCTCTGTCATGGCCTGGAACATCTCTGGTCCCACAAGTGCTGACTCCCCAGGGTCTGTCCAGCACAACAGTGATCTGAAAGGTCGGCTGTACAACGCCTCGTATAGTGCCATCCCGATGGTGGAGTGGTAGCTGTTGTTGTACGCAAACTCCGCCAATGGTAGGTGATCCTCCCAGCTATGACCAAAGCTGAGGACACATGCACGGAGCATGTCCTAGAGAGTCTGAATGGTCCTCTCCGTCTGACCATCCGTCTGAGGGTTAAAGGCGGTGCTTAGACGTAGCTGCGTCCCGAAATCCTCGTGCAACCCATTCAAAAGACGGGAAGTAAAGCGAGCATCTCGATCTGAGATGATAGATGATGGCACACTATGAAGCCGTACAATCTCTTGAACGTAGAGACGTCCCAAGCTCTCCACTGAGCCCTGCTCTCTGATGGGTAAGAAGTGGGCCTACTTGGTGAGTTGGTCAACTATCACCTAAATGGAGTCGTAACCTCTGGAAGTGCGTGGAAGTCCAGTCACGAAATCCATAGATATCCCATCACACTTCCACTCTGGGACCTCCAAGGGCTGTACCAAGCCTGCTGGTACCTGATGCTCCACCTTCACCTGCTGGCAGGTGAGGCATCAAGAAACAAACTCTGTTACAGCCTTCTTCATACCTATCCACCAATGTTATCGCCTGAGATCCTGGTACATCTTCACCACTCCTGGATGTACCACTAAAGGGGAAGTGTGAAACTCTCTCAGAACCTCCTCCTATAAAGAAACTAGTACCATGGTACGTCCTCCGAAAAGGATGATGTGCTCTCCTCCCATAGAGAATCCATCAGGTGCCTGTCCTAAGGATATCTATGCACGCCGCGTCTCACAGTCAACGTCCCCACGCTGTGCCTCTATGACCCGCTGTAGAAGTGGAGGAGTGACTATGAGTGACTGCAGAAAGGCTGCTCCATCTATATCCAAGAAGGATATCTACAAAGCGGCTAGCTGCTCTGTCGCCTCCCCAAGTAGCTGAATGCCCGTCCTCCTGCTGAGAGAATTGACTACTACGTTCCCCTTTCTAGGAGTATAGATTATCTCAAAGTCATAGTCCTGGAGTAACTCAAGCCATCACCACTGTCTCATGTTCAGGTACTTCTGCAAGAAGATATACCTAAGACTCTGGTTGTCAGAATAGACTAAAAAGAGCTCGCCCATCCGATAGTGTCACCACATATTCAGAGCGAAGACCACTGCTGCTAACTCTAGGTCATGGGTAGCATAGTTCTGCTCATGCTGCCTCAAATGACATGATCCATAGGCGATCACGGCCTGCTCCTACATCAGGACACATCCGAGTCTGGTCCCTGATGCATCGCAGTAGACTACGTACCCTACCCCCTCCTCTGGTAGCCTCAAGATAGGCGCGCTGGTCAATCTCTGTCTCAGCTTCTGGAAGCTCTGCTGACATCTGTCTGACCACACGAAGGGTTTCCCCTTCTTCGTCAAATCTAAGAGTGGTGCCGCAACTCTGGAAAAGTCTGGCACAAATCTCCAATAGTACCCAGCTAGCCCCAAAAAACTCCGCACCTTCGTCACGCTCCTGGGTGGCTCCCAATCTAACACTACCTCGATCTTCACAGGATCCACCACAACTCTCGCCTCAGATACGACGTGTCCTAAGAAGTAGACCTCACATATCTAGAACTGACACTTCAAGAGCTTACCATAAAGCTGGTGATCTCGGAGTGTGTCCAGTACAACCCGCAAGTGGTAGGCGTGCTCCTCCTCAGTTGTCAAGTATATCAATATGTCGTCGATGAAGACTACGAAAAATCAATCTAGGTAAGGCTGAAAGATCTTGTTCATGAGGCCCATGAACACTGCTGGAGCATTGGTTATGACGAATGTCATAACCACGATCTCATAATGGCCATACCGACATCTAATGGCCCTCTTCTGCACGTCCTCATCCCGAACTCTGAGCTGATGATAACCTGACCTAAGGTCTATCTTTGAGAACCACCATGATCCCTTGACCTGATCAAAGAGGTCATCAATCCTCGGTAGCGAATACTTGTTCCTCACGGTCACCTGGTTCAGGCGAAGATAGTTGACACAAAGTCACAAGCTCCCGTCTGCCTTCTTGGCGACCAATATCGGGGAAGCCAGGGTGAAACACTAGGTCGTATGAATCCCTTGCCCTGCAAGCCCTCCAGCTGTACCCGTAGCTCTCGAAGCTCGGTGGGAGCCATCTGATATGATGGGGTGGATATCGGGGCTGTCCCGGGGTACATGTCAATATAAAATTCTACCTCTCTGCGAGGAGGTAGTCTTAGAACATCATTGGGAAAAACGTCCGCATACTGATCCACTACTGTAGGTAAGCTCAGACTCCACACGTCAACTTCTCCTAGGATGAGGCTAGCCAACTGATGAGTGATGGGCTGTCCTATCATCTGCGTGAGTCCATCCTACGCTGCAAAGGTTCCCTTCTCACCGGTGAAGGTGAACCTACTCCCATCGGTGCAAACACATCAAACCTTGCGCCTAATGCAGTCGATCTGAGCATGGACTATAGATAACCAATCTATGCCCAAGATGACGTCGTAAGGCCTCGACACTGCTACAAGAAGATCCCAGCTGAAGCTCTCGCCTCCTAGAGTAATATCACACTGCCGACACCAGTGCGTAATCGTCGAGTCTGCTCCCGTAGGAGTCTCTAGCCATAAGGATCGAGCCAACGACTCTGTCGGAATCTCCAAGCTCCAAACAAGGGCAGCGACAATGAATGAATGACTCGCTCATGTGTCTATAATAACTGTAGAAATGGTGGAATAGACACAGATAGTACCTTGAATCATCTCGGGCGTGCCGTGGTCGTAGGCCTCCGCTACCTGAAGCTATGCCTGTCTTTGCCCGCCAGCTCCCTGTGGTCGGGGTGGACCTCCTGGTGGTGGTAGAGCCTCAAAGCATCTCCCACCACCTGCTGCTCGGCTAGATCCTCTTCCTTGTCCACCTGATCCATGCAGACCCCCACGGTCGACCCTCTTCCTCTGCCTCGGTGGTCCCTCAATCGTCTACTGCTCCTCGGCATGGCGGGTCGGGTAGTCACGAGCCATGTGGCCCTACCCGCCGCATGCGTAGCACTGTCTGCCTCTCGAAAGACTGGCTCTGCAATGTGTGCCCCACACCTCTGAGCCAGTGTCCTGAGGTCATCTGCCTGAGGGTCTGGTCTTCCTGGACCCATGTGTCATCCATCAACTGCCTACTGCAGAAGACTCTTCTACGTGCCGCCCTGCGGTAGGTCTCGCTGCTGGTGTAGGCTCAGCAAGAAATCTCTCAATGAGAATAGCTCACTCCAGTACCCATGCCTATGTCGAAATGATGAGGGAGATCAGTGATGCCCTGATCTCATTCCTCAATCCCTGCTCGAAGGTCCAGGCCCGGAAGAATGAGTCCCATACCATGTCCGTAGAATGGTGGAAGAGATCGGTAAATCTCGCCGAGTACTGGGCGACTGTCAAGCTGCCCAGCCGTAGCTGTAGTAGCTCCTGGATGTGCACCGTATGGAGGGTGGCTGGGATGAACTGTGAGCGGAAGAGGCTCTCAAAGTCCATCTAGGGGAGTGATGCCTCGTCATGCACCTGGAGCATCAAGCTCCACCATCTTCCTGCTGCCTCGTGCAGGAGACTTGCTGCAAGGATCACTATGAGGTCTACTAGTGTTCCTACCAATTGAAAAACTCGTACAACTGCCTCTAGCCAATCCTCGGCTTCCTAAGGGTCCGTCTCCCTACGGATCCTGGGTGGTCTCTGACACTGAAACTCATGCAGTGCACCAAGGAGACGTGCACTCTTAGCGGCTGGGGCTGGTAGCATCGGTGGCTCGGCGGGTAGTGGTACTGTCGGTGCCTCCGCAGTAATAGGGCCCTGCACCGAGGCCTCGTCGCTCGGTGGGCTGTCATCACGTACAAAACTCGGAACCCTAGCTAGATGCCATCATGGGGCCATCCTAAAAAGAAACAGGTGGGCCACGGTTAATACAGTATACCTGGTGAGCTGACACAAAGTAATCACAAAGAAAACTTGAAACACACATTCAATCAATGTTTTCATGCACTAAGTCGGAAATCAGAAGTCAGGGTCCTGGTGTACGGATACGTCAGCCACTGCACCAACACTGGGCTCCCTGGACTGATAACCACAATCAATACTCTTAACACTATTGCTTCACATAGAAAAATATCAGAGTCCTTAGTTCTGCGGTAGAACCGAACTCCTTTGATACCAATTTTTCACGACCTGTCCTCGGGACCCGTGCCGTGACTACCCCAACCCCGCCTCCCATAGGCCAGGGGCCGGAAAATAGAACCAAGGCGTATATCCCAACAAAAAGGGGAAGACATTGCCTTTATAAGTAAACAAACACCACAGAGTAAGCCAGCAGAAGTAAACACTAAGTAAACTGAGTACAAGTAAGTGCAAAAAGTAAATAGGCCAGAATACAAACCCAAACTGAAAGTAAAGTACAACTGGAAAGAAAGTACAACAACTGAAAGTAAAGCAGCAACGTTGAGCCGTCCACTGGTAGTCCCAGATAAAGGGTGGGTATAGATAGCCACCTCAACTCCTTGGGTCCAGCCGTCCGCTCTGTGCACGTCCCGCCCATTGGTCCACCTCTAGGTACCGACTGCTCCACTAGCCTCTACCACGATCAGCACTGCCCGTCGTCTGCATCCAACACAACGTAGTGCGGGCATATCCCATGCAGGGGTGAGTATAAGCTACTCAGTAGGGACCCCGAGACCCCCGAAGGTATCCTAGAATCGACAAAGGATAATCCACAAAAGAAAGATACAATCACAAAGTAACAACCAACACTACTTAGGTATATTCCCATACATATACCTAAGTCATCAATTCCAGTTCGGCTCCAGCATCCGAGCCCAAGTTCGATCACGTCCACATAGGATAGCACAACACAATCCACATAGGAAAGCAAGTCAATCATATCGAAGATAATGATTGAAAGTCAAGACTCATCTCAAACAGTTAAACTTCTTCGTAAGAGAATAGAGATGATCAGATGTAGCCACTGATTCATCTAAGTAGTCGGACCCACACATGATCGATAGGTACTAACCCCCGCAATGACCCGCACAGGATCGATAGGTACTGACCCCCGCAATGACCCACACAGGATCTGACCCACATAGGATCGGTATGAGCTAGCCCACATAGGATCGTTGAGCGCTAACCCACAAAGGATCTGACCCACATAGGATTGGTAGCACTAATCCACTGAGGATCACTGAGTGCTGTAGTCGTCGCTGTCGAACCCATGCAGGATTTCTGTACAGTCGTCATCGTCGTTGCAGTCGCAGCCAGCTCTAGGGTTTCCGTACACAACAAGCTCATTTCAGGAGGGTCCGCTCCACGAGCCGAGGGGATGATACATCAACTAACACTAATTCCAGAGTTTATGTATCCCTAAGTTCTGTACCGTCAAAAGGAACTCAACGTGACAGACGACGCGTCAATCGGACGCCCGGTCGGAGAGTTATTGGCTTCTTCGTTCCGGGGGCCCGGTTGGTTTTTAAGTCAAAACCAACCTGAACGCACTCCAACTACATCCAGACCTCAATAAGAGTAAGCCAAAAGGTCCGTATCACTAAGAGGAATCCAACAAAGTCGATGTCACACCAATCGGACGTCCGGAGCTCAAGTTATAAGCGTTTCCGCTCCGAGGGCCCGGTTGGTTTCGTATTCGAACCAACCCGGCTGAACCCAAAGTTCTCCAAAACCTTGAGTGTAATATACTGAAATGACCGTCTCAATCTAAGGATTTCATCTTAACTGATAGTGCGTCAATCAAAGGTCCGTAGCCCAAGTTATGGGCATTTGAACGGTTCTGTCCGAAAATAGGGGGTTCGGGCCCGATCCGACTCGGCCTGATACCCCCTGGGTCGGCCCGAACCAGGTCGACCCGACCAGGGTCCGGGTCTGGCCCATTAGGGTGCGGCCCAGCCCAGCCTGGGGGTGGCCCGGCCTGGCCTGGGCAGCCCGTGTGGCCAGGCGCCTCGGCCGAAACGGCCGAGAAGAGGGGGGGGGGCTCGCTGCCCCCCTGTTTATGTAACCACGGCCCCCACGTGGGGGCCGCTCCTTCGGCCAGCCGGGGGTTACGACCCCCGGTTCCTCGATCATCCGGCCCAGCTGGCCAGCCATGCTACTGCTGCAGGACCCCGCAGTCCCGCCCCTCCGACGCCGGTGGCCGGAAGCCGGTTGCCGCTTCCTGCTCCGCCGCGGCCAAAGGCCGCGGCCTTGGTCTGACCAGCGTGGCGCACCACCGTGGCCCCGCTCCGGCCGTGATGTCTTCTTGGTTCTTCGGTGCGGCGCGATGGCACCTCGACTTTGATTGACCTCATCAGCGTGGCGCGATGGCGCCACACTCCTTTGCTGCGGTTCCCTCGTTTCCGCGCGGTGCGATGACACCGCGCTATCTCCGTTCCAAACCACAACGAAGGACAACAATAATAAGGGAGGAGGGTCGACCGTGTTTCTGAGGTCCAGCCCCCTCCCATTAATCGATAGCATGCGGCTAAAATATTATCGATGAACGCCCAAATATTCACGACATAAAATCAAACCCCTACCTCAAGCGTTGTTGATTCGTCGCGGGGAAGGGACGTCGCGGAAGACAACGTCGCGGAAGGAGGATCGTCGGTGTCACGGAGAAAATATTCGTCGGCGTCGCGTCGTCGATCTCTGAGTATGGTGTCTCTCACTGGCTATGGAGATGGAAGAAGACGGTACGACGAAATCCCCTTTGTGGTGACAGAGTTCTTCATCGAAGGCTCGACGTTCTTCGCGTTCTTCGTCGAGGAAGAAGAACTTCAAGACTTAGATTAACTCCTCTCCAAAATCCTCTCGCACAACCAAACAACAATAATAAAATAATCTTTTCCTTATTTTATTACTCGTGCCAAAAGTCTTGAAATTTCAATTTGAAATCAAGAATTAATTAAATTGAATGACTCAATCAATCAATTAATTAAAGACTTGACTTCATTTAAAGGGGGGTTGTGGGTGAGTTACAAACTAAATGGGAGTTAAGGAATATGAAAGGGTGGGGCTCGTGTGGGCCCCAACCCAATAATATCCTACCTAGTGAAGTAGGTTATAGTGGGTCCCACTCCAACCACTTAGATTAGGTTAAACTACTTAAAAAAAATAAAATTGGTTGCACTATTTTTATTTTATTCTCTACTTAACCCAAGATTTTAATAACCACACCCGAGCAAACGCAACTCTGGAAAATGTTTTCCTAAGCAATTACCAGCACTGCGGTTTCATCGGTGCCCTCAGATTTTGATTCCGAGCACCGATTCAAAATTTAGGAAATCCCGCTCGTTCGTTCACTAAACATTCCCGAGCTAAACTTCAGAAAATTATTTTGGGCTCACTGGGCCTCGGAATCAGGTGCCGTCAAAAACTGCGTTCTTGTAAAATCTCAAAGAAAATTAAGAAAAAATTTCCCTTGAATTTTACCAGTATTTATAACTACCTTCATATCCCATAACTCTGGATACACTAGATGACTCTCCTTGACCCTAATCAAAAGCACAAACTCAACTTCTATGGATGCAAGGGTCATCTGCTCATTCCCATCTTGAACCTACATATGCATCTCAACAAATAAGGCCACCATTCTCCACTCATAGTTAGATTCCCAAACAACCTGATTCTAATTCTTCCAACTCAAAGAATCTGCAACACTATTACCTTTTACTAGTGTATGAACTATCTTGAAATAAAAGTATTTCATCTACTCAACCCACCTTCATTGTTGAAGATTAAAATCCCTCTGAGAGAAGATGTATTTAATAATTTTATGATCAGTAAACATCTTGAACCGCTCTCCTAGAAATTAGTGCCTCCAACACTTTAAGGCATAAACCAAAACAACTAGCTCAAGTTCACGATTATTGTAATTTATTTCATGTGGTCTCAACTATCATGACCCATATGACACAACCCGATCATCTTACCTCAAAACTGCCCCAATTCTAACACTGGATACATCACATAACGTGTTTTTCCTCTTACCTTGTTCGGGTATGACTAGAATCAGTGTGGTATTCAAACACTTCTTTATCTCTTGAAAATAATTCTTGAATGCCATCGAACACTCAAAATTAACCCCTTTCTTAGTTAATCCTGATATAGGCTCTTCCAAATGAGGGAAATACCCAACAAACCTTTATTAATATCCATCCAAACCCTAAAAACTTTGAAGATTAAAAAAATTCTTGGACTGATCCCAATACACCACAACCTTCACTTTCTCTGGATCCACCAACACACATGACTTGAACATGATGTTTTTCTAATAAATGAACTTTATCAACATAGAACTAACATATTGATAACTTGGAATAAATCCTATTATTTCTTAGTGTACTTGGGATGTTTTCAAGATGTTTGGAATGATCATCCTGAGTTTGTGAGTACACCAAGATGTCTTTAAAAAAATACAACCACAAATTGATCTAGGTTTTGGTGAAATTTTTAGTTCATTAAAACCATGAACACATCCAATGTGTTGGTCAATCCAAATGGCATCACCATAAAATCATACAACCCATACCTGCTCCAGAAATATGTTTGCGGTATGTCAGAAGGCCTCAACCTCATATGGTGATACCCCTATCTCAGGAAAATCCTAGAAAATACTGAAGGACCTTTTAGCTGTTCAAACAGATCATCAATTATGGGAAGTGGGTATTGGTTCTTAACCATTATTTGATTTCATTTCCTGTAATAAACACATAACCTTAATAAACCTTCATCCTTCTCAATAAATATCATGAGTGATCTCCATGGCAATGAACAAGGGTGGATATACCCATTTCTCTCTAACTCTTCCATCTCAACTATAATTTCCTAGAGTTCTTCCATCACCATTCGATATGAAGGAATGAACATCAGTTATTCCCTTGACAGAAAATTGATCGTAAACTCAACATACCTATTGTGTGGTATCCATGAGAATTCCTTAGGAAACACATCCTATAATTGATCCAAAATGGGAGGGAAATTGGTTTCTCCCTTCCTCCATCATCTAGCACAAGGAAATCCACTTGGGATGTAAATTATCTCAACTGATAAAAAATTAGCCCTATGTAGCCTGCTCAAACATCCCAATCAAAATAAAGGACATAAGTGTCTCCATCGAGAGATGTGGAAATTAACTAATGTTGGTAATAATCGATATGGGCCTGATACAACACTACACAGTCCATTCCAAAAACCATTTCAAAACCTTACACATCAATTATAAGCAGATTCCATAGGAAATCATATTCACTAACCTCCAAAGAACAACCCTTACACTCTCTGATATCCCCAACTCACACCCCCAATGGAGTATCAACTGACATAACCCCATAAGAACTTTCAATGGTTAGGCCAATACAAATTCAAACTATGTTGAAATAAACTAATTCATAGAACCTTTATCAAATAACGCACTAAAGAGTGTGGAAGATATAAAAATCATTCCTCAAATGGTAGATAACCTAGCCTCACCACCTCTAAGTGTATAATAAAATGCGTGAAGAGGGCCTGCCCTTCTACCTTGGGATCTGGCCAGAGTACCCTACACAAAACTTCCTTGCTGTTACAGATGGTCTCACCCCAAAGTTCCACCTCAACCACCCCTAATATTATGACTTATAGAGCTTAAAATACCTACCTGAGATGGGGTGATTGACCCATTTTAACACTTGAAATATACCTTTTACCTCCATCTGTGTCCTATTGTCGAGGGTTCTTGCAAAACCTCTTGATATTTCAAAACCTACACCATGATTGGAACTCAACTAGTGGTCAGGAATACTAAGACTTCATGTGCCCCAGCCTACCACACTCATAACAGAATACCTGATCACCAACCTAAGAGACTGGGCCTCTCTTCTGACAACTCTTCAAACTTTTTCCATGTTGGAAATTCCCAAAACCATGCTTCCCACACTCAGAATTTGTACCACTAGTTCACCCAGTTGGCACTATAAGTCCACCTCATGAATCCCCCATTCGGTCCCCTTATGAGATAAGGACATTTTCCACTACCTCTACAAACATTTTAATATGGAAGATATTCACCTATGACCTAATATAATGCCTAATCCCATCCTGGAATCATTTCTCCATAGTCACCTCACCTCTATCCAACATCAGAATTAAACGGAACAAGTTTGTGAAATGACTAGAATAATCAATCACTGATGCAACCACCTGATTAAAACTTATAAACTACAAAGTATTATGTTTCCTCAAGGTTTCTACTTAGTAATGTTTCATAAACATTTCTAGAAAATCCTTCCACACTATAAGAACCCGAGTTTTCAGAATGGGTCAAATCCCGACCCTGTTTGTACTTTTTGACTGGTTTCTGAGAAGTCTAGAATATCTGGGTAGTTTCTGGAAATTTCCAGACTACACATCGTGTACTTTAAGTACACGCCATGTATGTGCTAACCGAGTGACCGAACTTGTTCTCACCGAGTACATGCCGTGTGGTGCATAGGTTCAAATTTCCATCTACACGGCGTGCAGTCTTCCTCAACACATCGTGTAACTATGTTCCGTGTAGTGGCTGAGTCCCTGGCCATGTGTTGACCGTGTACACGGTCCAATCCATGTGCTATAATCCGCTTAATTTGGTGTACAACAACCCATCTACATGGTGTGTACTTTGAAAATACACGTCATGTACTTTTATTTTTACTTGATCGTCCGAGGCGCCATCACGTCTTATTTCGGAAAACGTCTTCTTCTTCCCAGTTGGACAAACGGTTCGTCTGAGAACCTCTGAAAAATAGAAACCCACCCAGAATTGTCATACGTTGTCCATTCTTCGGTCCGTTTCTGGCTACGGGACTGCATTGGAGAGGCTAACCCCGCACACCCTTCTTCGTCCTTGATTCCTCACCTGTTTCTCCGCAGATTCCGTCCGAACGGAATTGCCGAGATTTGACGGAAACGAAGATCTACCACGATTTAGACCGATTCAGAGGTTGATATCAAGGGAGTGTCATCGTACGAGTATGAGGTGGGTGGTGCATACCTTCTTTCGTGTTTTTATAGACAATTGGGGGTTGCAACCTTCGGGTGCGACATTGAGTATTGAGTGAAACCCTATTTAATTGTTTTTTATTTAATTATCTGCATGGTGGGATGCCTCTAGGTGTTCCCTGACCCTTTTTGTGCTTGAGCTAGGCCGGGTGAGAGGTCCTAGCTCGTTTGGGGCAATTCGTCCGGGGGTGCCGAAATGTGTATATTTGGACCAATATTTAAATTACTGAATTTAGAATGCTTTTGATGCAATTGGATTAAACTGCAGATTTTTATTTGTTAAAGCAAGTTAGTAATCTGTTTAAGGAATTTAAGACCTTAGGTGCTGGTATTGATTAGCACAAGTTAGTGTGATTTGACTGTTTAGTAATTTCATATTTAAAGTGATGCTTCCAAGTATGAATATGCAATGTGTGATATTGCCTGTGTTTAACTTATTTTTGTGTTGGGCGTGGGCCAGATATATTATTGAGTGACAGGGATCATAGGTTGGGGCTTTGTCTCGAGTTACTTGGGTGGTTGCTACCACAGGATTGGGCGTCATGGACATCGGTTGAGGCAGTTGGACTGTCGGGTTGGGATTGGCCTGGGTTACTTGGATGGTGAGGCCATCAGACTTGAGAGACAGGTTTGCGGGGACACGAGGTGTTAGAGGTGTTGTGGATTGGGGAACATACTGAGGTGATTACTGCTCACCGGGTACTTTTGAGTGGTGTGCACACATATAGACTCCGAGATGAGGTGGTACAACCACTCGCTGGGTAGAGGCCCCCAGTAGATGTGGTTAGGTATTTTTGGTCTAGGGGTGATTTCCATAGGAAGCCACGTGGAAGTTGAGGAGCCTTCGAGAGACAACTTTGAGGCAGTCTGGTTGGGGGCAGAGGCTCGCCGTGATTTGAGGGCATACATCGCTGTCCCTTCGGTTATTATT
Source organism: Viscum album (assembly GCA_963277665.1). Classification (NCBI taxonomy): domain Eukaryota; kingdom Viridiplantae; phylum Streptophyta; class Magnoliopsida; order Santalales; family Viscaceae; genus Viscum; species Viscum album. Next base: position 902,320,786 of record OY728166.1, on the reverse strand, counting down.
TGAGGACAGGCATCACTGTTTCTCCGGATGTTGTGCCATGGTCAGGTTGAGATTCCGAGCTAGGTTACAATCGTTGGGCATGCCTTCGGGATGTCAATACTTGAGACACATGGTGTCAGGTGGCACGAGGTGCCGGGCTACAGACCAGAGATTCCGACGTTGGCCAAAGCAGGTGACACTTCCTGGTGGCTGCTGAGTGCCAGTGAAGTTCGTGTTTTCTTTTGGGCATTGTACTGTTTACTGATTTCCTTATATAATCATGTCTGCTTAAACACTTATATTAGGTACGCACCCTTGGGTTATATTATACTGAGACTTGTATCACACCCTACATGGGCCCTTCGAGAGGCATGTAGATTTTATGAAATTCCATGCAGGTAAAGGGTCAGCCTCAGAAGCTGGACTTTAGTGTGGTTGGCATGGAGACTGGTATGGACCTTGAGGTCGTGCCTTGCTGGAGTTACTTTGTTTAGTTTTCCCTTTCGTATCAGCATTCTAACCTTATTATGTAGCAACTGTTGGTTAGCCATTGGCGCCATTATATATATTGAGATATATGACTTGCTTTCGATGCATGCCTTGTTTGTTTACAGTAGTAGTTTCTTGTATTCTTCAGCATGTTTTTTTGTTTATTTTTCACTGTTGTTGTTTCTATATTGCTTTCGCTGGTTTATTGATATTTGATATGCTTCCGCTATGCGGGTATGGTTCGAGTCTACTGAGTCATTTATTTCTGCTGCACTTTTAGCTTCATACTCGGACCAGTACCATTTTATTCCTCCAAGAGGGTATAGCCTCCCCCCTATACCTATTCAGACCCTCACTGCTAGTCGGCAGCCTTTGGCGTTCAGGGGAGGTGCGCCTAAGGTAGTAACACCCGACCCGTTCGGCACTGTTCGGGTGGCTGGCCGGGTCCGAGTCGTTACAAAGTGGTATCAGAGGGAGGTTCTTGACAGGGATTTAGTAGTAGTGTTTTTCTGGCTACTAATGAGTTTGAGACTTCTTTTTTTTTTTCTATTTCTGCTGGTTTTACTATTTGGGATATGGTAGAATAGAGATAGGTGGTTGATGGAACTGGATTTTGAACTCGTGCTTGGGTGCCTGTAGCCCCATGTACGAGGTATGGATTGAGTTGTCGTGGGAGGGAATTTCTATTTGTTTTTTCTTAGATTACGGTTTATATGATTTCCACCTCGGTGGCTCACTTGTTGTGTGATGTTATTGATTATGATATGAAAACCTTGGACGGTATGGCAGGGCTTGTTTGTTTGGATTTTGATAGGCACATTTTAGGGTATTTCAATTTCATGACTGCACGTATGCTTTGTGATGTGATAATACCATGTGAATATAATCAATTGCCATGCTTTGTATGCTTATGAAATATGAATAGGTGAAATTCCTAATAGAATTGCCTTGTTAGTTGCAATGTGATATGCCATGCTTGTATATTTGTAGAATTTCATGTTGTAGGATATTTGGGTCTGGCTCTTATGAGAGTAGGCAGGTACTATGGGTGAGGTAGTGTAACTGGCAGGATTGGGCGACTCAGTCGTTGGGTTTGAGGCAATATTGGTTGTCAGGACGGGCTTGGTCTGAGGTACTATTGATACCTGGCTCTGTTGAGGGCAGGTAAGGAGGCCATGAGGTCGGGATGCCGAGGGCATGGGTTGCGATAGGGGAGAGTAAGGGTAGTTGTTATACACTACCTCTTTACTGATTTCCTTATCTGTGTAGAATATATTGTTATATATATATATATATTGGCTGTCTGACCATTTATGGTATTCAGTGGGTCACTTATTCATGACTTGATGGAGCGCCAGGCAGGAGATGATACGGTACCGCAGGATCAGGTTCAGAATCTGGTGTAGGTAGAGCATGAGCCGCAGGTACAGGGTCATGGATAGGAGTAGGTTCAGGATCCAGTGCAAGCATGGCCGTAGCTGGGTTTGGCAGCGTTTGGACTGTGGCTTGATGAGCAGCTCCGAGCTAGCCTGGTACATGTCTTGCAGGGGATTGACTGAGGCGCGCAGGGTGCAGAGCCTTCTATGGAATATCTGATGCGGGAATTCCAGTCACAGCACCCACCTCTTTTTCAGGGTGAGGGTGGTCCAAAGGCGGTGGAGAACTGGATAGAGAGTATGCAGATGATCTTTGAGTAGCTTGAGATGTCTCCAGGGCGGAGGGTGAAGTTGGCGACGTACATGCTGAGAGGACCGGCGAAGCGTTGGAGGGACGTACAGGTTCAGGCCCATAGGCATGAGGGACTGACATTGAAGGACTTCGAGCACAGGTTCTTTGAGAACTTTTATCTAGAGATGCTGAGGGAAGAGAGAGCTCGAGAGTTCTTAAGTTTTCAGCAGGGAGATATGTCCGTCATGGACTACGCAGCTACCTTCACAGAGTTGTCTCATTTTTCACCTGGTATGGTAAGCGATGACACAACTAGGGTGAGGCGCTTCGAGGATGTATTATGAAACATCATTCGGGTTCAGGTAAACATCTTCAGGCTAGGTTCCTTCTCCGAGGCGGTGAATCAGGCGCTTATAGCAGAGAGAAACTAGAGGAATAGGCCCTAGAGTGGCAGGGTGACAGTTCCAGGTGATGGTTTGGACAGCAGGAAGTGAGGCAGAGATGAGTTTCAGCAGGGCAGGCAGGACAAGGTCCTAGCTAGACCACCTCGTGGTAGTTCAGTGGTGGTTTGCTTTTAGTGTGGGCAGCCGGGACATGTTCGGGCTCAGTGTGATAGGCCTTCGAAGGAGTGCCGGGCATGTGGACAGGTTGGGCATCTGGAGAGGTTTTGCAGGCAGCCTTCTCAGACAGTCGGTAGGCAGGGACCAGGACAGAATGTGACGTTAGGTGTTGGATCAGGTTCGGTACCAGTAGAGGGTAGTCGAGGTTTAGCTGCACGTGGAGGACGTGACAGGGATAATGGGATCCAGCTGAGGGGTCAGTGGCCAGTGACTGGAGAAACATCATAGAGATGTTAGGCATCGGGTAGCCGTGCTTCAGGCCAGGTGCATGTTGTAGAGCTGCCAGGGATTGAGCAGGCTGGTGAGCCAACGATAGTGGCAGGTACACCACGGGTGTGGCTGTGATTTTCCTTACTTTTTTTGGCATGGCCTCTTGAGGCATGTCTGGTTGAGTGCGCGGGCTGCACATGATACTTGTGGACTGACTAGATGCTAGTTAGTGGGATTTTCATCATATCAGATGCATGATATATTTTATTTATATATTTGAGATGTGTGGCATCAGGAGCATCAAGGATGTAGGTTACATGAGGTGCTGTGGGAATCGGGGCATCGTAGATGCGGATTACTCGTGGTGCAAGGCACCTAGTTTTTATTGGAGCATCTATGAGATGCAGGACCTCTTGGAGGTGGACACCGATGCGGTGAGGGTTACGTTGGGTGTCAGAAGTGACGTGTGAGCACCGAGGAGGTGCAGGGGTGACGATGCATCATAGGAGGACCATGGGTCTGGGAAATAGGTCATTGGGCCTTGATTGATTGTTTATTTTGATTTGTTTGAGCTTTGTCCAGGTAGGCAATTCCTAAGGTTGGGAGCCCTTTTAGGAATTTAGCCAGGACCTTGAGACCGGTGTAGTCCAGGCTGTTTAACCGGGATAGGTGTGTTCGATGCCATCTCTTGGTTTCGTTCGGTAGCTCGGGGACGAGCTACATTAAGGTGGGGAGTTTGTAAGAACTTGGGTTTTTAGAATGGGTCAAATCCCAACCCTGTTTGTACTTTTTTACTGGTTTCTAAGAAGTCTGGAAAATCTGGGAAGTTTTTGGAAATTTCCAGACTACACGCCGTGTAATTTAAGTACACACCGTGTATGTGCTAACTGAGTGACTGGCCGTGTGCTCAGCGAGTACATGCCGTGTGGTGCCTAGGTGAAAATTTCCATCTACACGGCCTGTAGTCTTCCTCGACATGCCGTGTAACCGTGTTCCGTGTAGTTGCCGAGTCCCTAGCCGTATGTTGACCGTGTACACGGTCCAAGCCATGTGTTGGACTCCGCTTAATTCAGAGTATGGAAACCCATCTACACGGCCTGTACTTTGAAAATACACACCGTGTACTTTTATTTTTATTTGATCATCCGAGGCGTCATCGCGTCGTATTTTGGAAAACGTCTTCTTCTTCCCCGTTGGATGAAAGGTTCATCTGAGAACCTCCGAAAAGCAGAAACCCACATAGAATCGTCTTACGTTGTCCGTTCTTCGATCTGTTGGTGGCTACGGTACTGAATTAGAGAGGCTAACCCTAGGTAATATTCTTTATCCTTGATTCCTCACCTGTTTCTTCGCAGATTCCATCCGAATGGAATTGCAGGGATTTGACCAAAACATAGATCTACTGTGATTTAGACCTATTCAGAGGCTGATATCAAGGGAGTGTCATCATATGAGTACATGGTGGGTGGTGCATACATTATTTCATGTATTCGTAGACAATTGGGGGTTACGACCTTTGGGTGCGATGTTGGGTATTGAGCAAAACCCTGTTTAATTTTTTTTATTTAATTATCTCCATGGTGGGATGCCTCTGGGTGTTCCCTGACCCTTGTTGTGCTTAAGCAAGGCCGGGTGAGAGGTCATAGCTCATTTGGGGCAATTCAGTCGGGGGTGCCGAAATGCGTATGTTTGGACCAGTATTTAAATTGCTGAATTTAGACTGCTTTTTATGCTGTTGGATTAAACTGTGGAGTTTGATTTGTTAAAGCAAGTAAGTAATCTGTTTAAGGCATTTAAGAACTTAGGTGCTGGTATTGATTAGCACAAGTTAGTGCAATTTGAGTGTTTAGTAATTGCCTGTTTAAAGTGATGCTTCCAAGTATGAATATGCAATGTATGATATTGCCTGTGTTGAACTGCTTGTTGTGTTGGGCGTGACCTGGATATATTGTTGAGTGACGGGGATCACAGGTTGGGGCTTCGGCTCAGGTTACTTGGGTGGTTGCTACCATGGGATTGGGCGTCATGGACGTCGGTTGAGGTAGTTGGACTGTCGGGTTGGGATTGGACCGGGTTACATGGATGACGAGGCCATCGGACTTGAGCGATAGGTTCGCGGGGAAATGAGGTGTCAGAGGTTTTGTGGCTTGGGGAACATAATGAGGTGATTACCGCTCACCGGGTACTTTTGAGTAGTGTGCACACAGATAGACTCCGAGATGAGGTGGTACGGCCACTCGCTGGGTAGAGGCCCCTGATAGATGCAGTTAGGTATTTTTGGTATGGGGGTGCTTGACATAGGAAGCCACGTGTAAGGTGAGGAGCCTCCAGGAGACAACTTTGAGGCGGTCAGGTTGGGGGCATAGGCTCGCCGTGATTTGAGGGCAGACATCGTTGTCCCTCCGATTATTATTTGAGGATAGGTATCGCAGTTTCTCCGGATGTTGTGCCATGGGTAGGTTGAGCTTCCGAACTGGGTTACAATCGTTGGGCGTGCCTTCAGGACGTCGGTACTTGAGACACATGGTTTCAGGTGGCACGAGGTGTCGGGCTACAGACCAGAGATTTCGGCGTTGGCCAAAGCAGGTGACACTTCCTGGTGGCTACTGAGTGCCGGTGAAGTTCATGTTTGCTTTTGGGCATTGCACTGTTTACTGCTTTCCTTATATAATCATTTTTTCCTAAACACTTATATTAGGTACGCACCCTTGGGTGGTATCCTACTAAGACTTGTCTCACACCCTACACGGGCCCTTCGAGACGCGTATAGACTTTATGAAATTGCGTGCAGGTAAAGGGTCGGCCTCAGAAGCAAGACTTTAGTTCGGTTGGCATGGAGACTGGTATAGACCTTGAGGTCGTGCCTTGTTGGAGTTACTTTGTTCAGTTTTCCCTTTCGTATGAGCATGATTACCATATTATGTAGCAACTGTTGGTTAGATATTGGCACCATTATATATATTGAGCTGTATGACTTGCTTTTGATGCATGCCTTGTTTGTTTACAGTAGTAGTTGCTTGTATTATTCAGCATGTTGTTCTGTTTACTTTTCACTTCTATTGTTTCAATATTGCTTCCGCTGGTTTATTGATATTTGATATGCTTTCGCTCTACGGGTCTGGTTTGAGTTTGCTGAGTCATTTATTTCCACTGCACTTTTAGCTTCATACTCGGACCAGTACCATTTTATTCTTCCAAGAGGGTATAGCCTCCCCACTATACCTATTCAGACCCTCGTTGCTAGTTGGCAGCCTTTGGCATTCAGGGGAGGTGCGCCTAAGGTAGTAACACCCGACCTGTTTGGAACTGTTCGGGTGGCTGGCTGGGTCTGGGTCATTACACAAGCCATTTCTTTAGCCGGTGATTTTTTCACCATAATATCCCACCAATTCTTTGCCTATCCTCACAACATATATGTCGCTATCTTGACTCACTTCTGAGAAGAATTCACCCAAATGATCTAGAATTTCTTGGATAGACTATATCCAAAACTCGGATACCTCTATCCCACCCTCTTTGGTAAAGGTCAGAGGGTGCTGCAACTAAAACTCCCTAGTTTGCTCAAACATACTTAGTTCAACCCATCCTAGATCCCATTCTATCCATTGTATAAAATGAAAAAGGTTCTCATGAAAATATTATTCTCTATTATCTTGAACCATTGGATCTTCTTTATCAACTACTGGGGGAGAATTCTCGGCAATGTCCTCTTGTCACCCAACCAGCACACATCTTCATGGTGGCATTCCTCTACAATGTCAAACACGAGCTTTAGAACACAACCATAAAGCTTTCAAAAAATATAATGGAAGGCTCATAACTATACATAAACAAACAATTTGGAATACACTACCCAAATAAGACTTTTCATACACAAACCACTACCCTCGACCATCCCTACCGGGGCCATGGCTAATACTGGGTAACTAACTTACACAGTCATAAGCCTTGCATTCTACACCATTTTTAAAACTATTATCATGTCACAAATTATTTTAATAACATTTTAATTAACTTAATACCCTTTATCAACCATAATCCCTTAATTATTATTTAAAAATTTACCCCCTTATACCCATTTGTATCACTTCATATGACACCATTTTCATTATTTTCAAGAAATCAAATGCATCATCCCCCTCTTATGTCTCACACACTCATCTCATGTGTGTTACTACCCTGATGCATGTCACTTATATACTTATGTTCCTATAATTATGTATGAATGAATAAACTTTTTCCATTTCTACCACAAGAAAAATATCATAAAACTATCACATTACATAACAATTTCATCACCTGAGGGTGAAATATCATCAAATATAACAACACACCATAAGAAAAACAATTCCAACCTTTGGTGACTAGGGTTTTCCATCATACATGGGTTAGATACTACAAATCACGAGGTCATTACCAAGTCCCGACACCTTTGTAACCTCTTGTCTACTATTCCCAAATAGTATGTCATAGAAAATATTGCTCTGATACCACTTTGTAACATCTCTAACTTGAGTGCCACTAAACTGGTGCCCTGATCTGGGTTTTCACAAGACCTCAAGCATGCCTCCCTGTATGGCAGAGGTTGCCGACTTGTAGCAAGGGTCCAAATGTCATGTGGGGAGAGTATAACCTCTTTACTAGAGTAATCCACAATAGAAAACATAGAGAACTGGGGAATCGATATAGAATAATAAATAAACATGCATAAATAACCATGTCCCATGACTGGGTATATACCACAACCAATAGAAAAAATTCCATTTCATGCTATAATTCCTAGTGAAGAAAACCCAAAATAACGACAAATAGCAGAATTCCAAAAATGGTCCTAACTCCACGTTTAGAACTTCATCTAATAACATCCTAAAATTGACTCACTTTACAAGAATGGGTCCCTTTCCCTTTTCCTAACATGCAACCATTAAATTTTCTCAGGTACCCCATGACGACTTGAGCAAGGTGTTATTACAACTCTGTAGGCCACCACCAACTATGTCTACAAAATAACTAGTGTAAAAAGATAGTGAATGTAAGTATAAATAAATGACAAGTAAATAAAAGAAAATTAGAGGGTCCAATAGTTAACAATATTTACTTAAATATTAATAACCAAAGTTCCAAATTCATTATGTGAATCCTATTATTTACTTAGTTCATCATAAACATGTAATCCATAGGTTATGCATTTACATCATTCATAAAAGTTTCATGGAATTTATCATTCTTCACAAGGGAATAAGTCAAGTCCCTATCTTACTAGGGTTAAGACATCAGAACATCATAATATCCTCACCTCGAAGCCTCAGTTAGGGTGGAATTCAATTGTTATAGGAATATAACTTCACACCCTTCCCTAATCCTTAAATTGTGGATTGAGTTAGAGCATCAGTCCAACTCGACCTATGGGAGGAGCCTCAATCCTTTTACCACACCTCAAGACATGTGAACACGCATATTCATCCATTCACCACACATAAACCATATCACAACAAACATAACCAATATATATAAGTCATAGTTCATAACAATCAATATGAAAATTAATATTATTCCATAACCCATTAACACATATTCCATTTACATTACTTAACCCATTTAGCCAAAATTTAATTCCCATGCCTAGCTCCCTATGCATATCGAGTAATAACCTTATTACCACCCCATTTCACATATTCATCAATTCCCATGTAAAATCCCATTTAACACATTCATTATCTCATATGCACTAACTTCCTTATGAATTTCTATTATAGTTCATAATCCATATATCACAATCTCAATTAACCAATTTAACCCATTATCGTGCCATGCCAAACAACCCCTTAAGCCATTATCAAACTAGAAACATAACCAATATCCCATTTTCACTTCTATCAAACATATCAATATACTCAACAAGGTATCTATGTTATCACACAACTAAATTGCACTTACTTAACTATTTCATAGGTCCAGGAATATCAGTGCGCCCCATGGGTGGCCCTAAATAGGTCAAATAATCCTCGATGCATCCCATGGGGACATAGAGGGATTTTATTCATCATTTAGACACCCATTTTTACAAACTTAACCAAATAAATAAAAAAATAATAATAGGTGACCTATAACAAAACCAAACATGCATAAATATAAAATAAAACTATGGGGTATAACTTGTAGACCACCTACCTCGAATATTTTGATGAACACACTTTCAATCATGGACTTAGATCCCGATTCAACCATGATTTGAATCCTAAACCTATATATCATAAGAAAAGGGGGTTTTATATCTCCTAATAGAGATAATAGATAGATGAAAACACTAAACCCAAGAGAGAAGTAAGAGAGGGATTAGACTTACCCCAGAGCTTCGATCTAAAACCAATGACACTCTAAAATGATTAGGATCGAAAGAGAATTTCCTCTTGGGAGATTATATTTCTAGGGTTTTTCTCTAGAGTTACAGGAAATGAAATTTAAGATAATACCAAGTTGTAATATAAAAACATGAGGTGGGAATTTTTAAATTTTTTCCAACATTATGGGGCCGCACAGTTTAATCGTACAGTTTGAAAAATTGTTCACAAACCATGCACGAGCCACTGTCCAAGGGAAGTTGGATCACAAGGTTACCTGGGATGCTCCACATGGTTTAAAAACAGTTTTCCAACCCTATGAGATTCTACTATCCCAAAATTGATTCAACCTTTCACGGTTTACTTAACCATACCCTAGCCATGTGCCAACTGTGTTCCCAACACAGTCTGACCCAATTTTCCTTTCTTCCATATCCTGAACCCTTGGAACTCCCTCGAGGTCCCTTATTCTCTCGAAAAACATCTCATTAATCCCAAAAAAGAGATTGAAACCAAAATTTAAACAAATACATAACTCAAAAAAGTCTGAGATCTTATAGGAAAACATGGAAAATGTAGTAATGCTGGAAATAAAAAATTATATAGGAATTATTTTTTTCCTTGTTCAAATAGAAAAATTGTGTCAACTTTTAAATTTCATTATTGTGTTATTAATTGACATTATTTAAATTAATGTTCCTTTAGAAAACCTAATTTTTTTTATTAAACAACTATATTGTTCAAAAGAATTATCGATCCTTAATAGTAAAATATCTACTAAAAATAAACAAATTTTGTTACCCAAAACATTAATTTAAAACACGGCTAGACCCAAAGAAATATGGGTACTAAAATGTAATTTTATTTTATGTTTTTCAGGAATACACCATTGAACGATATCAATAAATTATTAAGTGTTTGTATGAAATGTTTATAGAAATTTGTATTTTACCAAAGGAGTGATCAAGCAATGAAGTATTTCATTAAAAAAACCTTATAACTAGAACAAATGATATAAGAGATATTTCATTAATATCATCATATATATGTTTTTATTACATTATTTTTTAGTGTGTAGGGGATAAATGATATTTTACACTTTATTTTTAAATACTTTTTTACTTTTTGAGTCAAGATATTAAATATTTGTTTATATAACATCATATTAAAGAATATAACTAAATTTATAATATATGAAAAAAATTTATAATTGTTTTCCTAAGAATAAATATGGTCTTTAGAAAATATAGAAATATTTAAACCTAATGTTATTTTTAAATTTCTAGTTTTATTCATTTATGTGACTATTTATTTTAGAATGTATATCTTACATAAATTTTCTGTTCGAAAATTTCAACTCTTAAAAGATTTATCGGTATTTTCGGCTCGATATTGTGAAGCGTAGTCTAAAAATTGTTCAAAAAAAAACATATTGTCATATAATTTATGACCATAGAGTCATCTTCTAAATTATTATTGAATTTTTATCCACTTTATTTCAAATATAAATTTTAAATACTTCTAAAGAAACCATTCTGATAAAAATAAAGTGATCAATAAATTCAAGTTCAAAGGAAATTATTTCTCAAAACAGAAAAATATAATCCTTTTTCAGATATTATTGGAGAACATTCAGTTTTCTATGTTAAGGATTCATTTGAATATTCTTTGAAAAAATATAATGAAGTTCATGATTTTGAAGAAACATATGTTCCATAATTTTAAATGATTAAAGTTGGAATTTCTTTCAAATAGATTCTATTTAATGTTAATACTTTAAATGAAGAAATTGTGAAGCTGCATGATGATATGAATGGGTCTAAAAAGTCATATGAATAACTACATAAATTGTTAGTTTTAAAAACACTTTTTGAGAAACTATAAAGGGAGAACCAAAATGAAAAGAATTTTGATTTAAAAAGAAGACGTTGAAGTGTTTAAAGAGGAAATGATAATTTAGATAGAGTCACTCAGAAAATAAGATGTTGTTGGGTTTGATATTGATAAGTTAAAAGCGTTTTTTGGTTAAACAATTTCATTCCTATTCACTATATTAAAGACATACAGATGTCCAAATAAGAATGTAACAACTGGAAATAGTTTTAGCTAATTTAAGTGAAAATTTTAAATGTTTTGGAAGTTTATATAAGTTGTATAATTCTTCATAACACCCCAAATATTCTTTATATTTTTAGTTTGTTTAAAGTAATATATATATATATATATATATATATATTTAAAATATCACGACTAGTAAAAAATGTGTGTTATAAATATTTTATTAATTTATTTTTGAATTTTAATACTCATAATATTTTTTATAAAATTTTAACTTATAATAAAACATGTGTTTAATGTCTGACTAATTAAATTAGTTGCATGAGAAAAAATATCCTATTACTATAAGTGTTAAATTTTTTAATTTTTTGATTTTTTTATAACATGAGAAAAATATTTTATTCCTATTTAGGAAATAATTGAACAGATTTTTTACATTTATTATTATAAAAAATCTCTTAGGGAGTTATTTTAAAAACTTTATCATATGTTTAAGTATTTTATAAAAAACTCAATGATTTAAATGATTTAATACATTCATTACAAAACCTTATTATTCGATGAATAATATTTTATATGTTTTCATATATTCTGGAATATATATATATATATATATAAACACATATATTTTCATGGATTTAGGGGGAGTTTGTATTACTAGGTTTTTATTATCATCTTTTGGTTTTCACAAAAATGGGGAAAATTTTATAACAATTTACATTATGAGAAATTTGTGAGAATATTTTTATTTATTTGTTAAAATTTAATCTATTAGTTTTTAAAATTTTAATAATTTTGAGGGTTTTTTATTATAAAAATAGAGGATATTCTTGAGTATGTGTTCATTCAATAACATCAATAATCTATTTTTTGATTTTGACGATAAAAAACACCCAAATTATTGTTACTAATGAAGTCTCATTTAAGTGAATTTCATGAATACAATATTAGTTAAAATATTTTTTATTTTTTATTTTGGAAGAATACAAAAGTCTTTAATTATTAATAAGATATTTTATTAAGTATTATCTACATGTTTGAAAATAATTCTGAAGGACTCTTCATACCCTACATCTGTAAGCATAACATTTAGTTTAGGAACCCTACATTTGGAATAAAATATATAGATCTCATACACTAAATTGTTGTAAAATTATTGATAAAAAACCTTACATTTTGAAGAAACCCTACATTTGAGTAATAAACATATTTTTCATCAAATATACTTTTATAATCAATTGTACACTGTAAACCCTAATTTTTGTGTTTTTGGTTATATAACGGAACCCTATGTTAGACTTGGGAGACAATCGAGTTTTAAATTTAAGATATTATCTATGATTTTTGCAAGAGACTCACCAGAAAAATATATATATTTAACACTGCTTTTACGATTAATTCAAAGGCACATAATCAACTGATTAAATCATTCTTATTTCTAAGGGAAGCTATGAGTCTATTTGAATGGTTTTAATTAAAATGTGTTTGATTTATTATGTAGTATTCCTATATTTGTTCGAACATCAAGATAAATAATGAAATATTCATCTTTCAAATATAAATATAAGCATATAAAAGAAATATCTGTGTGCTTAAAAAAATAACAGTGTGTCACTGCTTTCAAAGAAACACATTGGAGACATACATGATTTGATCTAGTTGATCAACTGTCTTTTATTTTTGTATCTACTACAATAACATATTGTTAAACTTTCTTCTTAATGTTTGATAAAACATTTTTAGAGTTACACTTTGGATATATACATGTTTAATAATTTTTATGGTGTATTATTTATCATTGTTTAATGGAATTTAAAAAGAAATTGTTTAATGGAATTTGGTCTGAAATTAAATACCTATTTGTTATTACTATTATCTATTGAAGATAAAAATATTTTTTAGTGGCTGTTGGACCAATAAAAAAACCTGTTTTTCTCAATCAAATTTATATCTATTGATTTATTGGAGTTTCAGCTTCTTGGACTCAGTCGTGGTAGTAATAAAGTATCATCTTCCCAAACTAATAATTGGATATTTTAGTTCCCTAAAAAATAAATAGAAGTCCTTTTAAAACACTTATTCTAAATGTATAAAATTATTTTACATAGCTATTTAAGTCCCAATTAAAATTACTTACTATTGAAAATTACCAAGCTTGATGAAAGAGCATTGGTGGACTGGACTATGGGATCTTTGTGCCCTGATCTACTATACATCACTGTAACATCCCAGGTAAATAAAGAATATAAAATTTTCATATTTATTAAAATTTGTGAATTAAATATTAATTTTACTTTAAAAGGGATGCTATGTTTGATGGTCCACCCAGTACGTAACAACAGGTTTCTTTGCAATCTTATGTTGCACACAATGCTGATTCATACTAAAAAATAATAATATAATATTATTTTAAATGTTAGTTAACATGTAGAAATTGTATTGGAGGGAATGGACAGAACTAACTACAATATGAATATAAATGTTTGTTAAATGTTTTTATATTTACCCAATAAAATATTATAGGATTAAAAAAAGAAAGAATCTGATTTTAAGCATAAATACTCTAATATTCATTAAATGGTCAATTTACCACCTTTTAAAGGAAAACCCTATTTAAATATAGTTTTGGTCACTTTTATATGTTATATTTGAAAACAATAAAATTATTCTTTAGAATTAGGACATCAAAATTTACTTTGGGAAAATTTTTAGTATTTTTCTGATAAAATTCATTTTTTAATGAATAGTGAAAAATACTGTATTTTAAATCAAAAATACCTTTTAATATAATTTATTGATAAGGTTATATTATCTTTTTAATTGGTTTTAAAGTGTAATTATATTATTTTTTTACCATTTAATCTAATTTTGGTCATTGGAAGTAATTTTACTTTGAAATTGGACATAAACAACTATCAATCTTTTGATAGTTATTATTTCATAAAAAATGCTTTTTGTTTTAACAATGGGAATTAATTTTAAATTAATTTCCGCCACTTATGTGTTTTGAATTTGGAAAAATGGATTCCATATTTATAATCAATAGGTCCAAATTATATAAATAGGTAACTTTTTTTTTAGAAATTATGAATATTTACTTCAGCAAATATTTTATTTACTATGGATAAAGGGTAAATCTGGTAAATAAGGGTAAACAAATATTATTATAATAATATTAAATTACCCTAACTTGTGTCCTAATCCTATTGGTTGATACATTTCCAACAATGGGCATCCTTGGGTCGATTTTAGGACCCCATGGAGCCACTTGAGAGTGATAATGACACTTTATATTAATTAATTTAAAGACAAAAATGATACAAACATATATCTTTTAGTAAATAAATTATTACATGCAGTTATATAAGTTATCTCTTCGACTATAAATATTCATTTTAAAGATAAAAATATTTCATACATAATGATATTTTTTTTATAATTTTTATGCATCAAATAAATAAAAATATTTATGACACAATAATGATGCTATGTTTACCTCATTAATGAATGGTTTAAATAAATAAGATTATAAAGATTAAAAAAATATCCAAAACTTATCCAATTATTATTGGATAATTTTATTTAGAACATGAGTCATCTTATCTTCGACTTTAATAATTTTTGGACCATTAGAAATCGAAAATAATTATATAATAAAATAATATTTTTAAACATTTCTAAAGAGCCCCTCCTCTCCCTTATAAAAGACCTCACATCTAACCTATTACTCACACTTCTCAAGCCCCTTGGCTCATCCAACCTCTACCCAATTAAGCTCCCTACATCCCTATCCTCATCTTAGAATCCTTACCCTAGGTATAAGGCAATTCAATTAAACCTTTTGGTTCAAACCAAAGGGAGATACTTGATTTTAAGGAGATTAAAGAACGATCGAGTCAAGTTAGACATGAGGTAAGGGGTTTCTTATCCCAATTTTAATTTTGTGAGATTTACATTGTTCGCAACTTATTTATTTCATGTGGTGTATTGTGTACTTCCATTTGATATATATTATCATGATTCCCTTTATAGTATTCTGTGATTCATTTGATGGTTATTAACTTTTGGTCTTACGACTCGATTTATTACAATGTGGTAAGGGGTTTTCATCTCACTTCTTATTCCCATGAGATTCGTGCTATATTTGCCACTATTTCTTTTTGTGTGGTGTAGTTACTACCCATGATTTTATTATGTGTAATAAACTTTAATTTATGGGTATTTACAACTTAATTGTATGGTCCTTCTTTCATGGGGTGTATGTTTCGTAAGATACCAAATCGATAAGGGAATTTATAATTTCAATTTCCAATCATTGGGGTTTATGCAAACTTAATTGATTATTTTACTCCAAGATTATATGTGAAATCACTATTTATTTACTTATGTAGTAATTTATAATCCCCTTTGTGTTGATATACTTTTTATACACATAATCACTCCATTTATAAATTCTAAAGTCAGCGATATGAACTTGATAAGAGTAATTTAACTCAATTTCCATTCATTGAGTTAAATATCCAAGTAATTGGTGTTGTTTTTACAAGAATATGTGTAAATGTACTCTGTTTTGTTTACACTGAAAATCCAATCACATTGAGTGTATTTATATTTTTTAGACATAATTATGTCATTGATTTATCCTTAACCTAAGGATATGGTCTTTATAAGGGATTTCATCACAACTTACATTCCATTAAGACTTCTTTGTTGTTATGCACCAATTCACTTTTATTTGGTGTATGTACTGTACTTTGACATATTATATCATGAATCCATTTATTCTCATGATAATATAAAGTTCTGATTAAATGTTATTTCTCAATTACTTGTATTTAATCATCTCTCATTTTATTAAAAACTATTTAACTAAAATATCATTTTAAATGATTTAAAGATTTATTCTTCTAAATATTCTCATTAAAGTCCATGTTTTCAAAATGGTTTTTATGATTTATTTATGTGGACATTAATGTTTTCAAATGATAATTCATTTAAAATTATCAAAGTGGTATGGGACACTTTGATTAAAAAATCTCTTTATTAAATGTTTTAAATGGTTTTTGAAAATGGTTTGATAAAGAATTTATTATGTCAATATCTTGAAATAATATATTGTGATAGAAATTTGGAGATGTTATCTTTCATTTATGATTTTTTATGTGTTGTGAATATGTTATATTTATTGGAAATTGTTTACGTATATGGGTGGTTCCATGATAAACCTACAGTGTGTGAGCTCGAGATAACTCTCCAATACATTGGGTAATGTGATAGAGGTAAATGTTAATGTTTCTCCTAAGAGATTTAGGGAATATACTGTGATAGATATTCCAACGTAACTCCCTATGTAGCTGTGATAGCTAAAATGTAAGTATGATATAGATTCCATAAGTTACCTTTATGTTTTATGATTTCTGCGAGTTATTCATAAATCTAATGATTTCATAAGGTATATTATGATTGAAAAGTATGGTTTCATTGATTTGTATTTATTGATGGACTAATTTTTTCTTTCCTTATTTTATAACCCTTACTAAGATTTTTCTTCTCATCCCATGTTTTTTTTGAAATGTTTTCCAGAGGAATTAAAGATGAATAAGGTCAAGGATGATATCAAGGAAAAGTTATTCTGTTTAATACTTGGAACTAGACATGTTTATTTTTAAGAATTTTTATTTTATGAAAAAAATGGATACTAAGTAGTAGTGTCTACTTGTAATTTTCAAGATGATATATAATAGTTATGGCCTAATTCTCTAAAACTATAAACCTGAAAAGATCCTCAATGTGAATTATTCATTTAATTCAAGATTATGTAATGTTTTAAGGCTGGGTCCTTATAATTGGTATTAGAGGTTGGTTTAGAAAACTTTAGGGATTAGGAGTTTTTGTTAAACACATGGTTAGTCCCTATGTCTATTATTTTAGTTAAATCCTTGTTTAATAAATTTTTCAAATCATAGACAACCAGTTACAAATGGAAGGAGGAGGATCACGATCAAGATTCCTATATCTTCCTGATGACATGCTTGTAATAATTATTACAAAATCATGTTCAAATGATGGTAAATTTTTTTCTAGAATACAACTTACTTACAAGCAGTTGTTTGAGACATCAAAAACCTCCACTATACATCGATATCATTGTGGATCATGGGCTGTATTTAATCAAATCATATTTTCTCAATATTATCATATTTTCAAGAAAGGTAAATATTATCAAGGCATTTTCAAATATTTTACCTTATCACAATATTTTGATGCATATTATGATTTTAAAAAAGGTTTTGAAGAAGGAGACCCTTGAAAAGCTATTTATATATACTTTTACAATATTTTCTCTCAGCACATACTTATGGTATTTTAAAAGGACCATTGATTGAAAGTTTAAACTCAAATTCAGTCCGGCTATTTTATAAAAATCATGTTTTATCAGATGTTTTGAAATTACATGTCATACATGATTACTTTCCAAAACTGTTTTTCTGTGAACACCCATATGACCCAAGTTGTACAAGGTGTATTTGGATGAAGGAAGCAAATGATTTTGAAGGATCTCTAAATCATTGTTGCAATGCATGGACCTTCTACATACGTGAAAAAGATGATGATGAAACCATATATACACCATGATCAAGGTATGATGTTATTTTTATTGGAAATAGTTTTATTTTATTATATGGAGGTGAAAAAAATGACAATATATAAGATGTTGATGTCTTAATATATTGGGATGAAAATTAAAGGTATAATAAAACCTTTGAGGTTAAAACATGTTAGGGTTATTTTTGAGTTTTATAAAAAGGACAACTAGTAAGATTGGTGACAACCCATCAAATCTGGAATGGCTATAGGAATCAATCCCACAAACGAAGGGCGACAAAGGAACATTGCCTACCACTATCCTATGTGAATTACCTGGTTAGTATGACTTATTTTTTAAGTTAAATGATTTTATGGATCAATAATAAGTTGATTTTGGGAACTTATGTTTTATCAAATGGATATCCTTAATATAGGAAAATGATTTGGTGATTAAGTGATAAAGGTTATTTTATAAGATGTTTTCTCTTTTGGAAGAATTATATGCTTAAGGGAAATAGAATATTATGGGATCTAATTTGTGGATTAATGGTTGAAAATTTATTTTTGAAGAATATTTATTTTTATTATAGAAATATGACGATTTAGTTTATTTATGGAAATGATTAACCTATCATGGATAATATGTGATTAGGTTAATTACTTTTCATTATGAGACTTTAAGAGAAACTAATGTTATTTGGAGATATATGTTAAGATTTATCTTGGAAGATTATGTGATTATATCCTTCTGAGATTTGGGTTTCAATATTAGTTTGGATTACATTGAATAATTTTATGGACAATTGTTTATGGAATGGTAGTTGTTGAACTTTGGGTATTTTTTGAAAAATTTTGAAGATTAAGAGTAGTTTTTCTTTTTGTAAAAGATTATCCTTTTGGGGGATTATCTGATCTTGTACTAACCATTTTGATTTTGGTTAATGTCTAAAGACATGGGGAAAATATAGTTCATCTTTTTTGAATTATGTGATTCTCTATAAGTTGATTATAGCACTTTAAATGTGAATAAGTCATCTTGAATACTCATCGTTTGGAGAAAAGATGAGTTTGTGGTAGAAATATAGTAAAGGATGAATGTTTACATGATAAGTAAGTATGTTTCCTTATGTTCTTAGTCAATATCTTAAGTAAATTCCTAAAATTTATGAAAATTAACTTAAAACAAAAACTTTATCCATTAACTTTTTCTATTGGGGAATCAAAGGCTGTTTAACCCATTAAAAGTTTGTGATTTTCTGATGGTTAAATTTCTCCTAATCATGTTTTATACCACTCTACATCAAACCTTGATGGTTTATTTCTCTTACATATCCATGTTTTCCATTATGGAATCCTAGTATTAGCTATCTTGGGTAACCTTTTTATTTCTATTTCTTTCTTTTGAATTGATATTTTTATGGACTATTTTTCCGATATGGGACTTTCAATGAAGTTTTGAAGCCCAATTTTAAAATTGCGAGGATGAAATTCCCAAAAGGGGGAATGATGTAACATCCTAGGTAAATAAAGAATATAACCTTTTCATATTTACTAAAATTTGTGAATTAAATATTAATTTTACTTTAAAAGGGATTCTATGTTTGATGGATTACCCGATACACAACAATTAGTTTCTTTAAAATCTTATGTTTCACACAATGCTGAGTCATACTGAAAAATAATAGTATAATATTATTTTAAATGGTAGTTAATGCCTAGACTTTGTTTCGGTGGTAATGGACAGAACTAACAACAATATTAATATAAATGTTTGTTAACTATTTTTACTTTTACCCAATAAAATTTTAGAGGATTAAAATAAGAAAGAATTTGATTCTAAGAAAAAATACTCTAATATTCATTAAAAGGTTGATTTTCCACCTTTTAATGCCGAACTCTCTTTAAATATAGTTTTGGTCACTTTTATATATTATATTTGAAAAAATAAAATTCTTCTTTAGAATCGGGACATCAAAATTTACTTTGGGTAAATTTTTGGTATTTTTCTGATAAAATTCATTTTTTAATGAATAATGAAAAATACTGTATTTTAATTCAAAACTACCTTTTAATCTAATTTATTTATAAGGATAGATTATATTTTTAATTGGTTTTAAAGTGTAATTATATTATGTTTTTACCATTTAATCCAATTTTTGTCATTGGAAGTAATTTCACTTTGAAATTGGATATAAACAAGTGTCAATCTTTTGATAGTTATTATTTCTTAAACAAACTCTTTTTGTTTTGACAATGGAAATTGATTTTAAATTAATTTCTGCCACTTATGTGTTTTGAATTTAGAAAAATGGATTCTATATTTGGAATTAGGTGGTCCAAATTTCATAAATAGGTAACTTATATTTTTAGACATTATAAATATTTACTTCAGTTAATATTTTATTTACCGTGGTTAAAGGGTTAATATGGTAAATAAGGGTAACAAAATATTATTATAATAATTTTAAATTACCCTAACATGTTTCATAATACTATTTTTTGATACATTTCTGACCATGGGAATCCTTGGGTCAATTTTGGGACCCCATGGAGCCACTTGAGAGTGATAATGACACTTTATATTAATTAATTTAAAGTAAAGACAAAAATGACACAAATATATATCTTTTAGTAATTCATTTATTACATGAGGTTATATAAGTTATCTATTCGACTATAAAAATTAATTTTAAAGATAAAAATATTTCCTAAATCATTATATTTTTTTTGTAATTTTTAGAAATCATATAAATAAAAATATTTATGACATAATAATGATGTAGTGTTTACATCATTAATGAATGATTTAAATAAATAAGATTATAAATATTAAAACAATATCCAAAACCTGTTCAATTCTTGTTGGATGATTTTATTTCAAACATGGTTCATCTTATATTAATCTTTAATAATTTTTGTACCTTTAGAAACTGAAAATAATTATATAATAAAATAATATTTTTAAACATTCCTAAATAGACCCTCCTCTCCATTATAAAAAGCCATCACTTCTAACCCATTCCTCACACTTCTAAAGCCCCTTGGCTGATCCAAACTCTTCCCAATTAAGATCCCTATATTCCTATCCTCCTAAAATAAGCCTTCCCCTAGGTATAAGAAAATTAAATTAAACCTTTTGGTTCAAAACAAAAGGAGATAACCTATTTAAAAGAGATTAAAGAACGATCGAGTCAAGTCAGACAAGAGGTAAGAGTTTTTTTATCTCACTTTTAATTACATGAGATTTAAATTGTTCTACACTTATTTATTTTATGTGGTGTATTGTGTACTAACATTTAATATATATTATCATGATTATATTTATGGTATTCTGTGATTCATTTGTTGGTTATTAACTCTTGGTCTTACGACTCGATTGATTACAACGTGGTAAGGGGTTTTCATCTCACTTCTTATTACCATGAGATTCATGTTATATTTTACACTATTTCCATTTGTGTGGTATATTTACTGCCCATGATTTTACTCTTTTTTTAATATAATTTAATTTATGGGTATTTAAAAATTAATTGTATGATCCTTATTTCATGGGGTGTATGTTTCGTAAGTTACCAAATCGGTAAGGGAATTTCTAATTTCAATTTCCACTCATTGGGTTTTATGAAAAATTTATTGATTAATTTACTCCAAGATTATGTGTGAAATCAATATTTATTTTTATATATTAATTTCCACTCCCCTTTGTGTGTATATCCTTTTTATACACATAATCACTCCATTGATAAATTCTAAAGTCATCGATATGAACTTGATAAGAGTAATTTTAACTCAATTTCCATTCATTGAGTTAAACATCCAAGTCATTGGTGTTGTTTTTACAAGAATATGTGTGAATGTAATCTGATTGATTTACACTGAATATTCAATCATATTGAGTGTATTTATATTTTTCACACAAAATTACGTCATTAATTTATCCTTAACCTAAGGATATGGTCTTTATAAGAGATTTCATTTCAACATACATTCCATTGAGACATATTTGTTGTTATACACCAATTCACTTTAATTTGGTGTATATATTTTACTTTGACATAGTATATCATGAATCCATTTATTCTCATGATATTATAAAGTTCTGATAAAATTTTATTCCTTAATTATTTGTATTCAAGCGTCTCTCATTTGGTTAAAAATCTTTAACAAAAATATCATTTCAAATGTTTTAAAGATTTATTCTTCTAAATATTCTCATTAATGTTTATGTTTTCCAAATGAGTTTTATGATTTCTTTATATGGACATTAATGTTTTCAAATTATAATTCATTTAAATGTTTTAAAGTGGTATGGGACACTTTGATTCAAAAATCTATTTATAAAATGTTTTAAATGGTTTTTGAAAATGGTTTGATAAAGAATTGATTATGTCAATATCTTGAAATAATATATTGTGATAGAAATTTGGAAATGTTATCTTTTCTTTTATGATTTTTTTTATGTGTTATGACTATGTTATAGTTATTGGGCATTACTTACTTATACGGGTGGTTCCATGATAAACCTAGGGCAGGTGAGCCTAAGATATCTCTCTAATGCATTGAGTAACATAACGATGGTAAACTTTAATGTTTCTCTTAAGAGATTTAGGGAATATATTGTGATGGGTATTCCAACATAACTCCCTATGTTGTTGTGATTTTTACAATGTAAGTATGATATGAATGCAATAAGTTACATTTATGATTTATGATTTCTATGAGTTATTCATAATTCTTATGATTTCATAAGGTATGTTATGATTGAAAAGTATGGTTTCATTGATTTTTATTTATTTGTGGACTAATATTTTCCTTTCTTATTTTATAACCCTTACTGAGATTTTTATGCTCATCCCAAGTTTTTTTTCGAAATGTTTTCCATAGGAATAAAAGCTGAATAGGGTCAAGAATGAGATCAAGGAAAAGTCATGCTGTCTAAAACTTGGATCTAGACATGTTTCTTTTTAAGAGTTTTTATTTTATGAAAAAATGGATAATGAGTAGTAGTGTCTACACATAATTTTCATGTTGATATGTAATAGTTATGACATAATTCTTTGAAACTCTAAACCTGAAAAGATCCTCAATACGAATTATTCATTTAATTCAAGATTATGTAATGTTTTAAGGCCAGGTCCTTATAATCCTTATATTACTTTCTTTATTTATATCTTCCACTTACTCAATTTAAGAGGTAAAGAAGGAATTGTTGTATATCGAGAGGGAAATTTCAAAAAATTTTGAAGTTTTTAAAGGATCAAAATTTACTCCCATCTTGTGTTTTCATCATATTCAATCCATCTTAAAAATTTCAATATATTATAGACTTGTGTGTGATATCAGTTACAATTATAATTTTTTAAGAAAATTTATATATTTATTTTACACACTATGTGTTATATTTATAGTTAAACTCTAGATATTGTATTTTTATAACTATTTATATATTTTTTCTTATAAAATTATTATTTTAAATAATATAAAATTGTATAGTCCCTCAACTACCACCTTCGAGATCCTTAGTTCTAGTCAGCATCCTTTTGCACATGGGGATATGCGCCTATTCTTCTTGACAAATTGGATTGATTATTGTGTGGGTGATGTGGGTCAAGGATACTAAAATTAACCTCCAAAATCACCCCATACATTTTAAGTACATAAAAATCACAATGAATAGGAATTGAAAAATACAAACCATTAAATATACAAGGTGAAGATTAAATCAATTAATGGAATGAACAATTATGAATACAACTACCATCATCAATAACTTCTCACTCATAAATGAAAATATAAATCACACGACCTAACCTAAAATTAGACTCCATAGATATATATTTGGTATGATTGAAGGGATTTATTAATTACTACGGGGATAATAAATTTGATTATTTATATTTACTCTCAAACTAATAAAATTAACAAATAAAATATAAAATGTGGAAAGCCTAAGGTCAAACCCAAGAGTTGGTTTTATGGAAAAATTGTAAAATTTAAGATGATTGAATTATATTGAACAAGAATTAGAGGGATGGAAGTGATTTAGTTTGTCATCAATTAGATAAAATGTTCCATGTTCAATATTTTTTATGTTAATCTTCTAGGGGAATAATAATTAAGTTATATTAGTTATTTTTTTTTCAAAATTAAATCTAAGTATAACCTCGATCTTGGTGTTTACATTGAAATTTATTAACTCACCCTTTTCACCCTATCAATTACATGATATGGGTTAATGAATTAAGTGATTCAAGACAATTATTAAGCATAATAATCCTTAGAATCCATTTTTATTTTGATGACTATTTATTTATAAAATATTTGGAAATAAATTTTAATTAAAAAACAATAGAAATTTTTAAAAGAAGATTCAATGGAATGGTAGTTCGCAATGGTGGGAAATTCCATCTATTCCATGTATATTAAAAAAAAATTTCGTTCACATTTTTTTGCAATAAGTCAAAAGTTCCTCTTTCTAAAAATGTAAATATGATTCATTTTAAACTATTTTTTTTAAAATTAAATCATAAGAATAAATTACATTAAAAAATAATTGGATAATTATAAAAAAGTATTTATTATTTTTAGAAAACATGGATATGGAAGAAAAATTATTTTCGATCGAAATTAAAAATAATTTCTACTTTTATTTAAAAAAATTATATTTTATTTTATTTTCAAATGAGAAGATAATTTTACTAAATTTAAATTTCATGAATAACCAGAGGATAATAAATTTAAATGGGTGTTTTATTCAATGATTAAATAACTTCCTTTAATACAAATTCAAGTAGAAATAATCCTGATTAAAATGAGATTATGAAATAAACCCTTACCACTTTGGTAACTTTTGAATCATAACTCAGATGAAATAAATAACATCAAACTAAACTTTAAATAAAATTAATATAATTTGAATAGTGATATATTATATCACATGTCTAGTATATAAACCAAATGAAATAATTAATTGTTTAATATGGTATATGTCTCATGGAATCAAAAGTGAGATGAGAAAACATCAAAACAATATTATTTTTGAAGTGAGAATTAATAAATTTAATGATTATGTGTATAAAATTTAAATCCACACAAACCAAGTGGAAATAAAATATAATAAAATTATATGTCATTTCAAACATAATTGTGGAATAATATAGTCAATGAAGTTGAAGTATATCCCAATAAACAAGAATTGAGATAACAAACCCCATACCACTTAGTAACTTTAATGCCACACTCTTGGATGAAATAATTAAAATTAAAACATAAAATTAAATTAAATCTGAAATATTCAGAATATAATATGTAAAAAAGAAATTATGCATAACATATAAAATAAAATTGGTCTATAACATTAAAATATGCCTTAAAGAAATGACATTGAGTTTAATTACCTTACCTTACACATCCACTTCCACATTATTGAAAAATACTTAACCTCATGTGTGATAAATTTAATTTTTTTAAGATTATATAATATAATAATTTTCATACATATAATGTAATATATGATCTACTCATAACACTTTAACACTTATTTAGTAATAATTATTTATTAAAATCTCCATTTCCAAGTGTTAACTTCCTCTTTTTTCACATGAGTCGCAATTTTTTCTGTTTTGATGCTTTTATATTCATCATGGATACATAATATATATAATTATATTAGTTTTATAAATGTATTTTTTATTTTTTATATACATTTTTTTAATCATTCATGAAATTTTTAGATAGAAAAATGAATTACACCATTCATAAGGATAATAGGCCGTACGTATGCATGAATACTATTTTAAATTTTCAATGGATGTAAATAAAGGTAAATAATAATTAAAATTTAAATAATAATTATTATATCTTATATTTCATATATATATATTCATTAAATAAATCCTTATTATTATCAATTTAAAACATAAATTAAAAACAGATCACATCATATCTTAGAGGTGGTAATCCACACTTACGCACGAGCGACATTATAATTTTTCAACGGATTGGAAGGTAAAATGGTGGATATGATATTATAATTCAAGAAGAATATTTTTGTGATAAATATCATACATAAAAATTAAATTCATTACAATTTCTATATATAAAATATGCTGATTAAAATAACTTGTATCACTATGTGGAGATGGTAAGCTTTATGTACGCACAAGTGATAATTTCACTTTCCATTTGATGAGAAATATAGAGAATAATGAATATTTCATAATAATAATATTTCAGTATATTTAGGTAATTAATTAATTATTTTATTTTAAATAATGAATATTTATAGGTGGTAAAATAATAAGTAATAATAATGTCACTGGTTAAGGCGATTACTTTTTTCCTTGAAAGAACTTCTTTAGATATCCTCTTAAGGATCATAGGGTTAGCCTTTTGGGAATAAAATAAACACTAATATGTATCTAAGAATTTTGAAAAGATAATTATTCAGGTTTTTTGAGATAGACGGATCAATTTGGTGTAATAAAAAGAGGGAAGGGGTATCCATTTATAAGTGAGGGGAGGGGTATTTGTGTAATTTCATAAAATATAAAATTAATATAAATTATTTTTTATGTGAAAATGAATACAAATTGATATGATTTTAATATAACATGCGGATGTAGGAGTCCTTTCATCTAATAAAAAGGTCCATGTTTAGGTTATGTTTTCACAATTATCTTTTTGTTTTAACCTTTGTTAACACTTTTACCACGATAACAATGTTTTCGTTATTTATGGGGCAATATAGTTACTATAAAAGAAAAATTTTTTCCACAAATTGACCATGTTATATATTTTAAACCTTATCCCAATTGATTTACTAAAGATATTATTCTTATGAATTTTAAACTATTTTATTAAATATTATTTTTTTATAATAGCATTAATGTCATTTTTGAACTATTCATTCAATTTGACTTTGAAAATATCATAAAAGAAAAGAAATTAAAATATAATACAATAATATATCCATAACATGTTATATTTATCTATAAAATTAGTATAAGTCAATAATTCAATCCAATTATTTTACTTTTAATATTTTTAAAATTATCTATTTTATTTTCATTTTAATTAACTAAATATTATGGCAGGTTTTCATAAGAATTTAAAATAATTATTTTCCAACTAAAAAATAGAAATAAATTACCATGATGAATAAAAATCCTATAAATTTCAAATTAATTTTTATAACTAAATATACTTTATTTTATCCTTATGTTAAAATTTAATGATAATAAAACAACATGATTGATATTTAGGAATTTTCTTTACATAAAATATTATAAAGAAAAAAATCATAAAAAACTGGAGAAAAATGTATATTAAATGTCTGGAAGATTATTGAGGAAATAAAATCATCGAATAAAATTAATTAAAGCATTATGGTAACTTTTTTTCTTTATCATATTATTTTTACCCTTAAATAACCTATTTTACCATTACTGTGGTAACAAAATTTACTCTGATTTTAATTCATAAAGAATAAAAATAAATGAGAAATATTTAGCACATTTGGATCTACTCATTAGAAATATGGAATCCATTTTCCAAGATTCAATTTATATAAGTGGAGGAAATAAATATAATATTAAAATAAAAAATGTTAAGAAAACCCATTTTTTAGAAAAATACCATGTAAGTATAAAAATGTTTTATACCAAATTCAAGAATAAAATAAATTATAATGATTATAATTAGATTATTAATAATATAAATGAATTAATTAAATTTTTATACTATTAATATATTTAATTTTACTTTATAAATAGTTAAAATGAAAAAAACAATATAAATCGGTATTATTAGGTAATCATTGAAAAATAAAGGTTTAAAAAAAAACCTAATTTTTTTACCATAAGAAAATTTTGATATTATGATTTAAAATTTTTTATCCTTTATTTACCAAATTAAATTTTTAAAATTTATAAAAATTAATTATAACATTCTCTCATAATAATTGAAATCAACTATTTTTTAATAAAATGTATTTTTTGAAGAATAAAATGACTTTACATTAAATTGAACGATTATTTACAAAATATTTATAAATAAATTTATATCTATTAGGTCCCTTATATATATACCCTAAATAAGTTAATCCTATTCATACCCTCAAATTTAATGGCTAGGTTATAATGATCATATTTAAATTGTAATATTTTTTCATAGTTCATTTACGCTCATTATTGCATATCGTATATGCTATCGAACATAATATTCTTATTTTAAAATATCATGGTGTTACATTCAATCCAAATTATTAAATTTCATCCTATTGACTTGAACTTGAACCTGATAATTATAGGTTTGACATTTAAAAATACCTTTGTTTAAATCTCACATCATAAAAAGGGTTAATAAAACATCCACTTGAAAAGAGATAGATTGAAGTGTGAATGTCATATGGAATAAAAAATAAAATGTTTTAAAATATGACAACATTAGTGGGAAGTGAAAATATGTACATGGATAAAAATATTTATGTCCAAATAGTGATGGAGACTAACATAGATCATTGATCACAAGATGTGAATGATATTGAAAAAGTTAATGACCAAAAAACACTAAACCATTGTGTTATGAAATATACCATCAGTTCATCTAAAATAAATAAAATAGGATAATATTTTTGTTTCAATATCCTTTTTCATTAATAAAGAACTATAATATAATTATAATGGATGAAATAATTACAAAGTGGATAAAAATATACTCTTATTTTCATTATGAATTAATAAAAACCTTTATATTTAGCCCAATTTAAGATAATTAAAAAATGAATACACTTTAATATTAATCTCCAAATATTAATTTTAATATAACAAATTTCATAAATAATTAACCCATTATCCTAAAAAACCTTAAAAACCAAAATTTTAGTTGAATTATTCCCAAACAATCAATCATTTTAAATAACATATTAGACCTATAATTCATCCCAATGAAGAATCTCCCAAAATATCATTAATAACTAAAAAATAATAAAAATAAAAAATGTTTGATCCTATAATATTTTTCCCAAAATAAACTTAATATTTTATCATCAAATCATTTAATTACTCTAATGTTAGACTAACTAGGACATCACATGTGCCATTGGTAAGATCTTACACCATATTTCCATTATTTGTAGGTTTAATCATTGTGGTGTTTTCATATATAATGGGTTGTATCCTGGCCAGTGGGTTATCATTTCTCTAAAAAAAATACAATTCATATATTATTCCCAAATAAGATGTTGAACATTCTTAAAAACAATGTTAATCCTCAAATCAATTTTTAACCACTATGGTTTTCTATAAGACATTTTTCCCCACAAAATCCTAATTTAATATTATTATCTTAACACCATTTATCATATTAGCCTTAAATTTTATCAATAAAATCAAACTTAGGTTCACCAAATTTAAATCCATTCTTCCTCAAATAACATTTCACATGTAAAATAAAATGGGTAATATATTTCTCAAATATCTATCAAAATAAATAAATTTCTCCAAAAATGATATTAATCATAAAACTAAAAAGGGGTATCAATGAATTTAAACATATGATCAACCTTATACATATAAAAAAATGACACATTAGGTTTAACCCCATATCACTATCGAATATCCATTGATTCTATAGGTTCAATCCTCTCAACCATAAAAATGGTTTATAATGAAAATTTGAATTTACCTTAGACTATCCCCCAATAATTTAAAACCACATGTGAAATAAGGGAACCCTCATTATGAACTAGAATGATGGTGGAAATATTGTCGACCAACTCTTTTTTTGTGTTAATACCCTTATATAAATCTATGACGGAACTAAGACCACTTTTATAATCCATGTAATGATGTATTTCTGGGAAAATATTTACCATAATAAAAATATTATGATATTGTCATACAATTAATCATATCCTCAAGGATAGTCATAGGTTTGTGTTAATAATTTTTTTTCTTCTAAAATCTAGTTCTTATGATTTCTACTAAACTTTCTCTCATACCAACTATAATGACCCTGACCCTAGTATCCCAGAGTCAATGATTAATTTATTACATTGGAACTAAATACAATAAATCACATCTCGAAACACTAAATATTTTAGTATTCATGGAAAACTAGAAACATACTTGAACCTTACATATATTTGAAAATATAAATAAAATAATGTATTTTCTTTGAGAGAATCATTGTTATCTCTATAACATCTATGCATAGAAATCATATTAAAATTCTTGGTATCCTTATAAATGAAAAGAAAATAAAATGGTGAACTTATTTTCTTAGTTTGGGTTATATAAAGATGAAGGAATCATGAGTAAATAAAGAATAATCAAAATGGAAAGGTAAATAACTGAAAAAAATATTTCATTTAATAAATAACTTGAGCATAATGAAAAATATAGAATGAGATAATGAAGATCAAATTATTCCTTATAAATAGTCACATGAGCTTAAATCATATCCATGGATATTATTAAATATAATTTCTTGTACATTAATAACTGATTTCATAATTATGTAATTCATATTACTAGATATATGAAACTTACAGTTGGGGCCTTGTTATAAGAAACTTTATACTATGGAAAGGCATACACAAAAAAATCATTTAAATAAGCCTAGAAAACTTGTTTGTCTCATGATACCTATCGATGTATTGATGGTATATGTTATTCAAGGCCCCACAAGTCACTAAAATAGTCTAATGCATTCATCATATGAACAAATGATACAACTTATTCAATATTCCTTATTCAAAAACTATATGTATATGAAGAAATAACATAAATAATTTCAATTTTTTCTTTATTAAAACTAATCATAAACCATCTAGAGAAAGAATAAGTATGTTATCATTATGACATATCCCCAATTAGTATTAAAAGTATTATTATTGTTGATGAATATAAATACATAAAAATGTTATTAAAATCATTTTTGAGGAAAATACCATTTTCACTTTGAAGTCTACTTTTTAAAAAATAGAATAATAAAAAATGTTAGAAAATTTATTTTCATTGAAAATAACAATTGAAACATGTAAATTAATCTTCAATAAAATGGCCGGTCATGATATTATGAAATTTTTTTCATTACATTTATGTTTAAACAAATATTCCTATCACAATTTCATTAAAAATTC
Organism: Viscum album; assembly: GCA_963277665.1. Classification (NCBI taxonomy): domain Eukaryota; kingdom Viridiplantae; phylum Streptophyta; class Magnoliopsida; order Santalales; family Viscaceae; genus Viscum; species Viscum album. The sequence goes on along the minus strand of OY728166.1, from coordinate 902,289,689 downwards.
AAAAGTAACACTTTCAAAAAAATGAAAAGAAGATTATTTAAAAAAAATAAAAAAATTAAACCATGGTTAAAAATTGATTGAAATAATCATTGTATAATATTAAAAATATTCTTTAAAACATTTTTTGAAATCATGGATATGGGAGAATATTTGTTTTCAACTAAAAAGGGAAACAATATCTGTTTTTATAAAGAAATATTTTTATCAATTATTTTAAGTAAAAAAGAGAGGAGAATAATAATATTATATAAAAATTTCATGAATAACTAGAGGAGAGTAAAATCAAAGGGTTTTATTAGAAAATGATAAAAAAATTTCATTCAGTGGAAAATCATGCATAAATAATCTTGACTAAAATGAGATTGTGAAACAAACCCTTATCACTTTGGAAACATTTGAATCATAACCCTCATGAAATAAATAACTTTATAAGAACATTAAATACCATGAATATAAATGGAATCATGATATTTCATATAAAATTGAAAATATATACACCACATTAAATAAATAAGTGGTGAATATTACAAATGTATCATGAAAACAAAAGTGATAAGAGAAACCCTTATAAAGATCGTATCATTGAAATAGGAATTAATCAAAGAAGTGATTAAGTGTACAAAAATAAAATACACAAAAAAATAAGTGTAAATAAAACATAATAAAGTAATATGTCCTTTCACACATAACAACGAAATAACATAGATAATGATGTTGAAAAATAATCTAAAAAACTGAAGTTAAGTTAATGAACCTCTTACCACTTATCATCTTCAAGAAAAATTACCTTGGATGAAATAATTCAAATTGAAGCAAAAAATTCCCTAAAGTATTCATTATTCGAGACATAACATCTAAAATGGGTTCTATATACACCATATAAAAATATTATGTGTAAAACATTAAAATATTCCTAAAATAAAATATATTGAGATGAAATCCCATTCCCTACAGTTCTACTTAGTTAAACAGAAGTTAACATACAGTAAAATAAATTTAAATTTATTATAATTATATATAAAAATAATTTTATTGATTATAATATCATATATTATCTAATTATAATATTTTAACACTTATTTATTAATAATTATTTATTAAAATATCCATTTTGATCGTTCAACTTAGACAATTTTATTCAAGGAACCTATTCTCAAGGGGTCAAAAATGTTATATCTCAAGGGAATCACCAAAGAAAACTGAAAAACACTTTTGAGGTAAATACATGATACATTTTGAAATAATAATAGTTTCACTTAGAATTCCTTTTCTAGATAGAATATCAACCAAAAAATTCCCTTCCCTCTAAATGTGACTAACCTCCGTACGCTATCCAATGAGCATCTATAATTTTTTAATGAAGTAGACCAGGTCCCATGGTATACTCTTATTTTATCCAAGGAATCAAACTAGATTCTTGGAGTATGAATCCACCATAGGGAGACAAATATTATATAGTTTTCACAAAGAATATCTCTATGGAGTTCCCTTGTCTCTTCCCCAATAGAGTTTCCCAGACCATAGAAGGCACAAAAATTGATAAACATTGAACCCATTCTATCACACACTAGGACCCCCCCAATTTGACCATGAACAAAAGAACCATGAACATTCATTTTCATGCTCAATCTGAGAGGTTTACACAAAGACCAATACTCAAAAATAGTTGTGCCACATCCCTCAATGAGAATTGAACTTCTTGGAATGATCCCCTAATGGAATCCGAAAATCTCCCTTCAAGGATGAGGTAACTGAGGTCCGACACTAGATATTCCTCTTATAATTGAATTCAATAATGGTAGGAGTGAAAAACATACATTTCTTTATTCCTTTCCACCCAAAGTAACTATTAAACCACTGAAAACCTCATTCCACACACTTTGGGTTTTTACTATGTTGATCATCCCCTTGAAAACAATAATTGAAAATAGCCTGTGGAATCTCCCTTTGCACTGATATCCCCATATATAAGAGAATACGGTGCCAAATAATTCTATAATAACCTCTCTTGATGAAGAGAATCAATTTTTATTCTGAGATAAATTTTTCATAGAACTAGTACCACAAATCTAGAATGATTACTTTCCTATGAACATTATCATATGTGGGAATGGATTTCTTTCTCACCCGCTAGACCAAAACATTCATTTTTCACTGGGATCTCATTACAAAAAATCATACTCTTTCATTAACAAATATCACAGTCTTATTATATGAAAACATTGAATGAATTGGAACTAAATGATCCTATTGTAATCTCTAAAAAACACACATATTGGGATTATCCATCAGGATTATGTTACTATGTATCATATTTTTCTCAATAATGATAACTGTGTTGATAAATCATGGGTGCATTCTTGCCTCTCTCAAGGTAATATAATGGGATATAAACCCCAAGAATAATTGGGGATATCCTACCTATTTCTCATTATAATAAATAATATAAATGCATCCAACCACCCATAAATACTCATATTTTAGGATGTCCAACTGCTAGATCATGAAATGTGTTGCTTGAGGTCTACCTGTTTCACAAACGGATCCCAGTTAGACCCTAAACCATTCACCCAAGCTAGTATCTGACATGTCCTGAGGGGCATTCATAATCCTCCTAGGATAGAAACCAGTGATGGGCATCAAAATTTAACCATTGGGGATGACTTGTCCCATGAACAAATATAAACAAAAAATTAAAGACCGAGGATAAAAATAAAAAATAGTAGTGGAAAGAAAATATACCAAACATACCTATATGTGACCATCTAGGTCACCACCAAACTAATGAAAAACCTTGCTCTAATAATTAGTAACTCATCTAAGAGAACATGAGAAAATGGAACCTGCAACTGAAATGATAAAATAGGCGTGGGCATTAAAATGCATAATAGGGTTTCCAAAATATACCATTGAATCCAAGAATCTTCCTTCCCAAAAAAATCCAATGACACAAGTTTGAAATACAAAAGGAAAATCAGGGTTTTCACATTTTAAAATAAGAAACATGTTTTTTCGATTTAAAAATCCCACACATACCACATACCATTTCCAAAACAATTTTCCAATTTATAAAAAAACAAAAAACAAAAGATACCAATGCTGGGGTATAGTAGAATAGATAAACAGTGCAAGATGGAAATAAAATAGTACAACAGAAAGTAAACAAGTAATATAAATGATTAAGTAACCAGTGGTGATCCTAAACATCCTTAGAAGACCCCCAGATCTACTCGGTTTGGAGCCATCTACTGGTGTATGGTGAAGCTCCTAAGTCTATAACAAACTGGCCTCCCAAAAATGACAAAATCCAGTGTCAAATACCACCTGACCTAACAGAAAATCCAGGGGGTACCAACCCATCTAATTGAGATTGATCACCAACTATAACTCGATCATCTAAAAAATACCCACGAACCCATGGTGGTTATAATAATAATGTGTAAATGGGAGGCCCTCACATGCATGAATCACCTTACCCGCCACCACTGAACTTTCCTACCCCAAACACAGACACTCTATAAGATAACCCATAAAGGGATATCCCTCTATAGAGGTTCTCTATAAACATGTACATACATACTTGAATCTCATGTTCACATTATACCATCAAAGGCGCTAACCAGTCCTTCACTCCATACAAACATCAAAACCATTTTTAGTAAAAACAATTAATTCACTGACCGGGCACTCACCTTTACAAATTATTTTCTATAATCAACACAAACATAAATTTTACCAAAAAAAATTCTTTCCAAATAAGATTTCCCATATTTTAGGAATAACATGCATTGAATAAAATATTCCAAACATGCCTTTAGATTTACACATATAAAAACATTACCCAAAACATCACCCAAATACCAATTTTACATTTTCAATTCTAAATGGGCCCTTAAGTTCCAAAAACACACCCAAATAATTCAAAACCATGAGACATTCCATTACCCCTTTTTTAAAATCACACCAAAACATGTTCCAAGTCCAAATGGAATACTCTTTTTATATTTCATGTAAACCCACGTTCTTGACATTACACAAGGGAAAAAATAATATTTAGAAACCAAAAAAACATTTAAGAAACCAATTCCATCTTTATTTCACAACCAATACCAAAAATTCATAATGAAATCAAAATGCCAAATGGGTCCCTAGATTTACACACCCAATTCATTTACCAAAACATCTATAACTATTTTCAAAAGAAACATCAAATACCAAATCTGCATTATCACATTCAATAATGCAATGCCAAACAAGCCTTTACTACAAATCCAAATATATTTTCCAAAATATTTTCAAACCATTTCATAAAATAATTTAAAATGCCACTTTCACCCAAATATGCTTTAATAGACAAACGGACACCTAAACCACTAATAAATGTTTAAAAACAAAAAGTAACTTTCCAAAAACTTTTAAAAGTCCAATTAAACAACCAATGCACCATGACTTAAAAAACTACCTTGAAACCATGTCTAATACAAAGAAATCCTTTTAATAAAAACAACTATTATTTTAATCAAAAAACTCGTGTACATCACTATACAACATAGAGGAACAAACCCTTTGAAAAAAACACTTCCACCAATTTTTTCCATCATAAAAACTTCAAACGAACCTAAGTAGATATGAAACAAGTATGTGAATCACATTTTCATATTAATTAAAAATACACAAGGGGGGAAATCATGTTTGAAAATTTAAAAACAATAACCAAACATCATTTTGTGTATAACTAATTAGGAATAACAAATAATTTCTTTAAAACTAAATTTTAACAAAATATATCAATTCTAGAACATCATAAGAAGTTAGGAAAAGGAAACCTAAACACATGATTCATGAAATAAAAATTATTTAGAAGAATTAAAGTATCAATACAGTTCTTTATAAAGGGAATAAGTGAATTTAAATACCTCAAGAACTTGAAAATGCGACTAAACTTCAAGGAGAGGGTGATCATGACCTCGTAAACCAACCACACAACCTAAATAGCTAGAAAAAAATCAAAAATTACACGCCAACTATTAGGGTTAGGAAAAAGTGGAATAAACACACAATCTCAGAGAAAGAATGCACCATAAGGGAGGATTCCCTGTGTTAGAGGGGAGGTGGAGGTGTTGCAAAAGGGGTTTGGGTTCACGCTGGAAGACTGCTAGACTGGGGGGTTTTGAGTTTTCTGAAAAGACCGCGGCTATCTAGAGAAGGAGAATGAGTAGGGGCTACCACCACCTCTATTGGTTACCAGAGACGAGGGCCGGAGAGGGGAGGTCGGTAAGCCAGAGCGCAAGCACTGGGAGGCTGCACTATTGGCTGGAGCAGCGAGGGTGCAAAGAGGCGAGGCTGGGAGCACGAAGGGTGAGTCCGAGAGTGGCTACTAGACAGATTAAAGGGGTATGGGAGGTTGGCTGGAGAAGAGGCGAGGGCTAGAGGAGGAGTGAGAGAGGGAGTGAGGGTGTGGTTGTGGGCTGTTGCGCAGTGGTAGGGGGGGGGGGGGGTCGAGGCGCACCTTGTGCTTGGAAGCAGAAGGGGGTGACACCCCCTAGGGTTTCATATTCTTTATATATAAATATATATCTTATAATAATAATGATAATACAATAACAACAACAACAACAACAATGATAATAATAATAATAATAATAAGAGTAATTTTAATTATATTAATAATTGTACCATGATAATAATAATAATAAAACCAATAATATAAAAATAATAATAATACCATTAATAAAATAGTAAAAAAATTTAATTTCTTATAATAATAATATTACACTATTAATAAAAATAGTAATCTGAGTAATAATAATAATATAAAAAAATAATAATTAATTTAATAATAATAATTATAACATCATAATTATTTTTAAAACAGTCTATTAATTTTTATTTCATCTTTATTATTTTATTTTTTTTTACCATTTTTTTCATCAAGATTTACTTATTTCAAGTGGTGGGAAACCACACGGTCACCTGGGCTGACTGTGTGATACCGCCAAATGTTCGGTGCTCACACACTGGTATAAAACCCACCAAAATAACCAACCTCAAAAATTTTAACCCCACATTCTACTCGATCCCTGACGAGAGAACCTGTAGCTGAGAAATAATAAAATAAAAATAAATTTAAAAGTTAGGGTGTGAAAATTATCCCCACCAAAGACACATTCTACCCCCAGAAATTCATCTAGATGAACGATAGATAGAACTTGAATCCATACCCGATTGAGACTGAAAGAAACCACAACACAAGAGAACATGAGAACACGAGAGGGTTCTCCCCACCACAATAACTCAACTAGAATGATAATTTAACATGAAAACGTGGTACCTTGGGAGGGGGGGGGGGAGATACAGGAACTCCCAACTGACCTAAACTAACTTTTATAGTATGAGTGAAGCAATACATCCACTAAAACTTGGAAGTCTCAACATAGAACAAAAACCCCCAACACTAGAGAAAAACCTTTAAGAAAAAACATATCCCTATAGTGAACCCAATCATAAATACAAACATCGATTATTCCATAGGAACTAACATATCCAAACAAACAAAGCTAAACCGAGATCAACCCATACAAGGACCGAACACACTTTAAGAAAAAGCAGGATTCAGAAATCCATAATCAGACAAACAGAACTATTGGGTTAAAATAAAACAAGTTCATCACATTCCCCTATAGAAATGATAAACTTAAAATATCAATAAAACTTTAACAGTAGAGCACCAAGAACAAAATGTCATTAATTTTCCCAATCCTAACATGGAACACAAAACCTGAACTAATGCTTCACACCCCCTCAGAAACTCCTAACTGTGTGAGAGCTTCACCCCAAGGCCTATGGTTGGGGATTTTTTGGCTAAAGAATCTCCTACCTCATAGTCAGTCACTAAAAAACCTCTGGTCACATCATATTTTTTATTTGACGCTTCTTGCAGAACTTCTCTAGATGACCCAGACACCCGCAATGATGGAACGTCTTCGTAGAGATACGACATGATGGCTTCATGTTCCCTAAAAATCCACACCGATAGAACACCATTGAATGGTCCAATGAACTGGGAGCCATAACCACTATAGAGGAATCTTTAGAAACAGGTCCCTCTGGTACACTATGCTCTCCAGAGGGGGAACCTTCACGATCAACTGGATACGCTTGATTACCAGCCATCTTCCCTTTAGAGACCAACTCAGTTAGGAACTCCTCATCCACCAGCTTCTCAAAATGATGGTATTTATGAGGGAGGAACCAATCCTTGATCTTTGGATGAATACCCTAATTGAAGATAGAAGTATTTATCAAATCCTAAGATGCTACCTTTGGAGAAAAGGGCACAAGTTTGCTGAAATAGTTAATATATTTCTTCACCGCCCATTAGCCTTGTTGAATGCACACAAGTTCTTCCATTTTATTAGTCTTAAACTCTTTAGGTATGAACCATCTGATGAAGATGGATTTAAATAAATCCCAACTTGTATTGACTGTGGGGAGAACAACACTCATTCGTCCAGAGTTGGACTTTCAAACAGACCCAAAACGACACACACCCTGACAACTTTGGGAGTTCATAATACTCTGAAGACACCCTATAATTCTTCGAGCCACTCCTCTACCACCAATAGACCCCGATCACCATGAAGATCAACCGACATCAAAGAACGACCAAAAAATGGGCATGACTTATTAGAAACCTTGAGGACCTTTCTGGGTGGAATTTTCTGAACAACATATAAAACACAGAGCCAATACCAATATAAATCTGAAACAACATTAATGAAAGTGCCTTAATCTGAAAACAACTAACTCAAAAACTAAACAAATATATAAACATCCAAAATCATCCCTTTCAAAAACCACTTTTAGAAAACAATTTCAAGCCTTTAATTTTAAAGAAAGACCCATAAAATCCAAAGGACTTTCACATATGTGTCCATACATTCCATTTCATCACTAATTTCAAAAAATTACCAAGATATCATCCCAAGAAATGTTTCCTTTAAAAACAATTTTACCAATCCCAAAACCATTTAAAATAAATCATCATCACTTCAAAAATCCTTTTTAAATTTCAAAAACACAATTACACCAATGAGAGCCAAGACAAAACACCACTTACATAAAAAAAACTGAGAAAGGGACTAGTGTCTATACCCAAATTGGTGACATGGTAGTGATCCATACCCGAGGTAGGAAATAAAACTAAGAGGAACTTGAACCAGACACTTGGATATCACATGGGTCACTACTCTAGGCAAAATCACAACATGACACCAGCTCACCTCCATTTTCATCCCTCAATATAAAAAAACTAGAACAAAATAGATACTCAATTCCTGGAATACCCCTAGAGAATCAAGGTTTTGATTGAGTGAGGGTTCATGACACCCTTCCTGTACCTACCTCCCATGTCCTAACATTCTTAATCTCCATCTATACCGGCCACCCTAAATAACAAGGGCCTCCTATGATACCATTTTGTCACGAACCAATCTCAGGTAAACCCTGAATCGGTCACCTAAGCTGGTCTGCGACATGTCTCAAGGAGAATTCCTGATCCCTTGAAGATGGAAACCAGTGCCAGTCATCAAAATTTAATTGTTGGGAATTATTTGGCCCATGAACAATGTCACACCCAGTTTTTTTTCATGTCTTGGTTTTGATCTGATTCATTGGAAATAATGATCCTTTTCTTAGGTTATGGGTGATATTAATATTGATTTTTGAACTTCCATCTATTTATAATCATCCTACCATGGTTTCCCCATATCTTGTTTGGATGTTTTTGGAGAAAAGGGTGGTTATTTCAAGATTTAGGCCAACTGTGAGAACATTTCTGGATTTAAAAAACAAAATTTACTTCTTTTATAAATCCTTAATTTTTCAACATTTTTCACTCATTAATCTTTATAATTTCCCTCCAATGACCTATTAAAACCATCATATCCATTTTTACCCCCTTAGGAATTCATAATCATGGTGTATTCAGGTTATTTATTTAGGTATTGGGCAATCCCATAATCCCATTTCCATTTTTAAAAATGAAATTTGTTTCATTTATATATTTTCTATTTTTTAATATTTTTTAGTGATTCTACCTCTCACTAGAGACCAAGAATCCTCAGAGGACCAATATGTTCCATTTCCCCTCTTTTGAGTTCATCTTAGTCTCAGAGTAGGGCTAATTTTCTCAAGTATTCTCAAATCATCCAGATTTGGTAAGGTAATTTGTTTCTTTCATGAATCATTCATTTTTTTTCTATTTTCCACAAAATTATTCTTTCCCTAGTTCTTCCATACCTATTTATCCTATACAATAAGTTCTAAGCCATTATCTTTCCTCTAATGCTGTATATCTAAGGGAATATGAAGCGTTCTCTAGTTTCTAAGGTGAGATTCCTTCTCCTTTCTCCTCCATATTCCTTCTACTTCCACATTATTTTGGTTTTCCCTTATTCTATGGTCATTACAGACATATTTTTATATTATAACATGATTTTTTATGGGGTTTTGGTTTGTTTAGGTATGGTCTTTATAGATCTAGAGAGTTGGGAACCACGATGGGTGATATCGGGTGTGCGGTTCTTTTTCGCCATGGTTTTGAGGTAAGATATCCCTTGAACATGACTTTATCATTAATTTTCATCATTATATTTCTATTAGAACCTTATATATATATGTTTTTTATTGTTTTTCATCCTTTTTATAATTTTCTTGGCGTGCTAAATGATTGTGTAAGCCTTGTTTTGTGAAAAGTAGTGTTGTTTTGTTATAAACATGTACACTGCTTGTTTAGTTAAATCGCCTATTAGCATACACACCTGGTTTATGGTATTTTTAAAATTTTTATTTATATTTAATAAATTAATGACATGAAAATTGTATTTTATCCCTTTTTAAGTGCTTAAAATAAGTTGTTTGTTTAAAAGTGCATGCCATGCGTTTGGTAAGTTTCCCGATTGGCTTTTATGTTTTTGTGTGATTTAAAATTATTTGTTTAGATTTATGAATACATTGGAAGAATGAAAATGGTATTTTTGGGTCCTTTTATATCTATCAAAATTAGTTTTGGTTTTATAAACAAATGTTTTTTTTGGGGTAAACATGTTTTGGCCTGAGTTGCCGAAAAATGGCAAGTTTGGAATCTTTATCAAAATGGTCATGCTTTGGATGTGTAACCTGAATGTTTTAAGGGATTTATGAAAATGGTTTTACAATTTAAATTATGTGTTTACACATCTTTATTAAAATTGAAATTTTTACCTTTTGAAAATGTTAGTTTTGAGAAATTCTTAAAAGTCTATTTGGCATTTTTCTAATAAAAATGGTTTCTATGTGTATTTCATGTTGTATAATTTGGGGCCATTTTATGGTCCATGAAATTGATTTATTAAATGGGTTTTATGTTTAAAAATATTGTTTCATATGTTATTGGTGGGTGGTTTTCCTTAAAATATTATTTTTGAATAGATTTTATGTGTAAGGCTTCATTACTATTCTTGAAATTGTTTTATGAAAATTTAGGTGGTTTATTGATCTGTGAAAGAATTGTGAGACATTTGTCTGGTATGTTTAATATATGTATGATTTTAAATGGAATATTTATTATAAAATGGTATTTTATAGATGTTTAACTTGTTTGATCACAAAAAAAAAAGAAAACCTAGGTATCTAAGTGGGTGGATGTGTAATAGTATGCCAGTGATACAGAGGGATTTTTTCTCTATTTCACATAGCATATTTGACAATGAAAAAACTAAATAAAATATAATGATGATGATTTTGGGGACCACTAGGTTATAGATGATTCTACTACTAGTGGCTCGTGTGCTTGAGAAAGTATATTTTTTATAGTTACTTTTCACAGAGATATGAGGTACCTGTGGCCCACGATGAACTAGTGCCTAGTGCTGTTCCTGTGATTTGTACTCATTGAATATTTTGAACTCACCATCATCATATGGTGTGTTTGGTTGGTAAAATCAGAAGCATGTGTGTTTTATTTAAAAGTGTACATTTTTTAAATAATCCATCTTGAAAACTTTTTTCATTTTGAGGTTGCACCTCTTTGAAAAATTGTTACTAACTTTCTTGTTTATAAAACTTGCAAGTTTTTTTCTGATAATTTTTATATCATTGAACCATGTTTGGAAAATATACTTTTATATATTTTATTTAAAACTTGTAATTGATGTTTCTTTTATTTTAAATAAAGTTTATTGGGAACATATTATCAGGCTAGCCTATTGAGTTTTAATAATCACACCTATAGTTTTCTTCTATTTTTAGCCATTGTGTAGGTTTTGGATTTAGTTCGATCGCCTTGGGTGAAGTGTGATCATCATGTTGGAGAGTGGCCAGCAGGGACACATGGAGTTAGTTGGTTGTTAGGTTTGGTTATTTGAGTTGTTGGTTTAGTTTTATTTTCACTTTCATGTACAAATAAGTTTTAGTTTAATTTTAATATGAATGTATATTCATCTATCCATTATTTCCACTATTTCTTTTATTGGTTATATTTTTGAGAAATAATTCTTTTGTGTACTCTATTAATTCTCTTGGTTCTTGTCTCTATCCTAGGAGGATCGGGAATGCCTCTCGAGACTTTTCGCAGGCTGGTCTGGGTGACCAGTTCAAGGTCAACTTGGGCTGGTTCGTGACAAAATAGTATCAGAGGAAGGATGGCTCATAGCAGACCTTTATTTATAGAGTGCCCTTTGTTATTTTGGAATTTCAAGGTTGATAGAGTAGGATTGTCAGGACTTGAGGTGTAGGTTCTAGAAGAGCGTTGTGAACTCTTGCTCATTCCGACCCTCAGGTGTCCATGAGAAGTCCGATTTTATTTGTTTCTATGGTTATTATTGATTATTTGGTGTTGGGATACAATAAGGGGAGTTGGACTAATGGTCTCTATGAGCTCACTAGAATTGAAAAGCCATGTAGAGCCAGGGCATGGTCTTAAGAAGGTTCTATGTGTTGGTAGTGTGTTTGAAATATGGCCTCCAACCATATGGTCAAGTCACCCACCAACACTAGTTCCCTTTTGTGGGTCTCTTGGACTCTTCTTGAATTAGGAATTTTGTTTTGAAAATCTTTGTGTGAGAATTGTGAAAATTTATTTTAAAGGAATGGTTTGTTGTTTAAAATTAGAAAATGAGTTTTCAAAATTTAATATGATAAAGGTTTTAAAATGTTGGGTTTTGTGAAACAAATCTTGGGGATAAAGAGGAAATGCTTTAATAAGATTGAATTTCCTTAATCAAAACTCATGGTTTCTTGAAATGAAATGTTTGGAAAGCTTGGATTAATTTAAAGTGATTTTGAGATTATTTTAAATGGGGGTGGTTTTTTCTATTGAAAAGTGTTTTAATATGATGAATTGGTTTTGGAAATTTGGTTTTGAGTGGCTGGTGTTTTTATGGAAAAGGGTTTTAGCCTTTTTGGTTATCAGATTATGAAAAGAGACCTTACTGTTTTTTTGAAAATGGGAAAGGGCTGTTTGGAATACAATGGTTGTTTTTTTAAGTTCTATTAAATTAAATGTATTGAATTTTTAATCAAATGGTTCTTGATGATGTGTATTTTGTTTTTTGAATTCAGAAAATGGTTTTTGATTTGGTGGTTAATGTGCCTTTGGAAGGTACATGATTATTTTTGGAGTTATGATTGTTTTATTTTAGCCTTTGGTGGGTGCTCACATGCATGGTTTTATGGATATATGGATGAATGTAAAGTATAGCTTGGTGGTTGGGTACTGGGGTGTCACAAAAACGTTCATATGAGTGAGACTTGATGAAAAACATTGGTAAATGCGAAAATCCACCAAGTTGGTTTGTTTATCAAAAGTGTTTAAATCTGAAAAATTGTGGTGTTTGTTATAAACTAATGGTTATGTGGATGGTTTTTTCTATATATTAGAAGTGTTTTTTATTCGATATTCTTCCTTGAGATATGGAAGTCATACTATTGTTGTGTCTTAATATGGGATCTCATTGGTGGCTTTGTTTTGGAGCAATGTTCAGTGGGTTTCTGAGGTTTCTTGGATGTTGTGATGTGGCCACAATTGTTTCTCCATTGGCAAGATTTCTAGTTGAACAACCTAAGGATTCATTCCAAATTTTAAATCTACCTCTTCCAATGATGCCTCATCCTATTTGTTGGAATATATTTCTTTGGTCTCAATTTAAAGTTCCTTTCCATTATGGTGTCCATTTTGTTGGGGTAGTTGTTCTCAGTGAGTTTGATATGTTTCTCTATGTACCTTTTCCATTCTGCTCTTCATTCAGAGTGAGAGAAAATAATGTTGTGTATATCTAAGTTCTCGTTTGGGTAAAAGTGTGTTGTTTGAGGAAGAGAGTTTTATGGTGTCCCTTAATCCGTTGTTTCATCCTGGGAGTGTTATGTGTCGTTGTGTGGAACTAAGGGGAAGATTTCAATTTAGGGATTATCCAAGCCTAACTGCAAGGCAGGATATGCTTCATCCATCAGAGATCTAGCCATAGGTCTCAGAGTGAAGTTGGAACATAGTCAGGAGTCCCAAGACCATGGGTAGTATTTCTATGCTCCTTACTATACTGTTTAAGTGAGGTAGTTCCTTTATTTATTTTGTAGTTTTAGTGGCCTAAGGATTAGGTCCCCTTCCCTCCCCACCCCAAGTGGTGGGGGTTTGGATCCGTGTAGAGAGTGCTGGCCTAGTTCTTTTACCCTTTATTCGAGAGTGGGGGGTTTAAATGTTCATGTTTTTTTTTATTAAAATGGGTTTTTAGGTTGTTGTGGGAGAGTTTTGGTGGGCAAGTGTGGGAGAGACATGTTCTTTAGTTCATTTTTAATTCTAGTTTGGTCATTTATCATTGGTTCTTAATGGTGGGGAAAACTACAATAGGTCTTGTAGTGTTTCCTCCTTTGATTTTTTTTACTGATGGTTGTTTCTTAAAGGTGGGTAGTCCATTTAGGACTCCACTAGAATATTTTGTTTTTGTGAGTTCTCTTTGGTTTGGGTGATCATTGGTTTCATTGGGAGTAGTCCCAATAATCTAGTTCTTAGTTTGGTTGTGGAGGTAATGACTCGATCTTTCAGTTGATTCTCAGGAAGTGGTTTGGAGTTGGTGTTTTGGTTGAGGTAAGAAGCTTAAGTTCCATTAATTATGGATGAGGTTTCATTGGATTTAGAGGATATACCATATCTATTATGAATAATTAGGTTTTGATGAATCAGTTGGAATGTGTTGTAGTTTTTCAGGGGTGGAAATTCTTAATGGTGGGGAGAATTGTCACACATGGTTTTTTTCATGTCTTTGTTTTGATCCGGTTATTTGGAAACCCTGATCCTTTTATTGGGTTATAGGGAGATTAATGTTGAGTTTTTAACTTCCATCTATGTCTAATCATCTTACCATGGGTTCCCCATATCTTTTTTGAGAGTTTTTGGAAAAAAGGGAGGTTACTTCAAGATTTGGACCAACCGTGAGCCCATTTACATATTTAATTTTTTTCTTTTATAAATTATTAATTTTTAAGAATTTTTTACCCATTATACATCCCAATTGGCCTCCACTTACCTATTCCAACCACCATATGCTTTTTACCCCCTTATAAATTCATAATCATGGTGGATTTGTGTTATTTATTCAGGTACTGATCCAGCCTGTGATCCCATTTCCAATTTTGAAAAAATTATTTGTTTTATTTATATCTTATTTTTTTTAATATTTTAGGTGATTCCATATCTCAATCGATACCAAGAACCCTTGGGTAACCCCCATGTTCTATTTCCCTCTTTGGAGCTCATTTTGTCATGGATTAGGGCTAAATTTCTGAAGTCTTTTCAAATTATCCATATTTGGTAAGGTAATTTGTTTTTTTCATGAATCATTCATTTTTTATATTTTCCACAAAATATTATTTCCATAGTTATTCGTGACCAAATTATACTCTCCAAGAAGTTATAATCCATTAAATTTCCTCTAATGGTGTAGATTTAATGGAAGTTGAAGGGTTCTCAAGTTTCCAAGGTGAGATTCCTTCTCCTTTCTCCTCCCACTTTCTTCTCCTTCCACTTTATTTTGGTTTCCTCTTCTCCCATGGTTATGAAAGAACTAGGGTTATGTTATAACATGATTTTTATGGGATTTTGGTTCGTTTAGTTTGGGTCTTCATAGATCTAGAGTGCTGGGAACCGTGACGGGTGATATCAGGTGTGTGGTTCCTTTCCGCCATGGTGTTGAGGTAAGATATCCATTTTAGATAAATTTATCATTTCAGTTTCGTAATTTTCTTGATATTATCACCTAATATATATTTTTTTTTATTGTTTTTCATCCGTTGTATAATTTTCTTGGTGGGAAAAATATTTTTTTAAACATTTGTTTGTGAAAATTAGTGTTGTTTTGTTATAAAAATGTACACTACTTGATTAAATAAATGTTCTGTTAGATTACACACCTGGTTTATGGTATTTTGAAAATGGTTCAATAGATTGAATAAATGTTTGGAATAAAAATGGAATTTTATCCATTTTCAAGTGATTAAAAAAATTTGTTTGTTTATAAGTGCATGCCATGTGTTCAGTAAATTTCCCAATTGGATTTTATGTTCTTAGTGCGATTTAAAATGATTTTTTTGGATTTAATAATATATTGGAAGCATGAAAATGGTATTTTGGGGTTATTTTAGTTCTGTACAATGTATTTTTGGTTTTATAAAAAAATATTTTTTTGGTGGTAAACATGTTTTGGCCCGAGTTACCAGAAAATGGCCCATTCGGCATCTTTAAAAAAAATATTAGTGATTTAGACGTGTAACCTAAATGTTTTAAGGGATTTATTAAAATTGTTTTCTGATGTAAGTAGTGTATATACACCTCTTTATTAAAATTGAAAATTTTACCTTTGGAAAATGTTAGTTTTGATAAATGCTTAGAGGCCCGTTTGACATTTTTCTTATAAAAATTGTTTCCATGTGTATTTCAAGTTGTATCATTTGGGGCCATTTTATGGCTAATGAAATTGTTTTATTAAATGTATTTGGGGCTTAAAATCAGTTTTTATATTGTATTGTTGTTTTTTTGGCCTTAAAATATAAATTTTTAATGTATTTTGTGTGCAAGGACTCATTATAGTTTTTGAAATTATTTTCTGAAAATTTAGGTGGTTTATTGATCTGTTTAAGAAATGCGAGACATGTGTGTTGGATGTTTCATGTGTGTATGATT
Source organism: Viscum album (assembly GCA_963277665.1). Taxonomy (NCBI): domain Eukaryota; kingdom Viridiplantae; phylum Streptophyta; class Magnoliopsida; order Santalales; family Viscaceae; genus Viscum; species Viscum album. The sequence continues at coordinate 902,273,479 of OY728166.1, read as the reverse complement.
TTTAAATGGAATATTCATGATAAAATTGTATTTTATATATGTGAAACTTTTTTGGGAAGAAAAAAGGGAAAGCCTTTGTATCTAGGTGGGCGGACGTGTACTAGTATGCTAGTGATCGAGAGGGGTTTTATCGCTGTTTCACGTAGCAATTTTGATTATGAGAACACTAACTAAACAATGATGATGATTTGGGGATTACTAGGTTATGGATTATTCTCTTAATAATGGATCATGTTCACAGGAACATATATTTTTTATGTTTACTTTTCACCAAGATATGAGGTACCTGGGGCCCACAATGAACTAGTGCATAGGGGTGTTCCTGTGACTTGTTCTCATTGGATATTTTTTACTCATCATAGGAATAAGGCGTGTTTGGTTGGTAAACTAAGAAGTATGTGTGTTTTATTTATAAATTTTACATCATTTAAATCATCTCTCTTGAAAACTATTTTCGTTTTGAAGTTGCACCTCTTTGAAAAAATGTTATTACATTTCTTATTTATAAAACTTGCTAGTTTTTGTATGGTAATTTTCATAGAATTGAACTATGTTTAGAAAGCATAATTTTATATATTTTATCTAAAACATGGAATTTATGTTTATTTTATTTTAAAGGAAGTGCAGTGGGAATAGATTATCAGGCTATCCTATTGAGTTTTAATAATCACGCCTATATTTTTGTTCTGTTTTTATCCCTTGTACATGTTTTAGCTTGAGTTCGATCACCTTGGGTGATGTGTGATCATTGTGTTGGAGTGTGACCAATGGGGACACATAGAGTTATCTGGTTGTTAGGTTTGGTCAGTTTAGTTTTTTGTTTAGTTTTATTTTCACTTTCATGTACAAATAATGTTCGGTTCAATTTTTATAAGAATGTATATTGGGCTATCCATTATTTACGCTCTTTGTTTTATTGGTTATATTTGGGAGAAATGTTACCTTGTGTACTATATTGATGACCTTAGTGTTTGTCATTATCCTGGGAGGATCAAAAATTCCTCTCGGGACTTGTCACAAACTGGCCTGAGTGACCGGTTCAGGGTTGACTTAGACTGGTTCGTCATAAACAAAGATAACCAAACTAATAAAGACTAACGATAAAAATAAAAACTAGTAGAGGAAAGAAAATAAAACTATACATAACTCCATGTGACCTTCCAGGTTACCACCCAACTAATGAACAACCTTGCTCCAATAATGAGAAACTCATCCAGGAGAACCTGAGAAAAGGGAACCTGCAACTAAAATGATAAATAGGCCTGATCATTATAATGCTAAGTAGGGTTTCAAAGATAAAACACAAAATTCAGGAATATCCCATCCCAAAACAATCCAATGACACAAGTTTGAAATAAAAATAGAAAATTAGGGTCTTCACATTTTAAAATAAGAAACATTTTTTTCCATTTAAAAATCAAACACACACTACATACAATTTTAAAAACCATTTTTCATTTTATAAACAAAAATCAAAACAAAAGATAACAAAGATGGGAAAAAATAGAACTGGTAAATAGTGAAATATGAAAATAAATTAGTACAATAGAATGTAAAAAATAAATATAAATGATTAAGTAACCATGGGTGATCTTAAACATCTCTAGAAGACCCCTGGACATACTCGATTCAGAACCACTTATCAACATATGGTGAAGCTCTTAAGTCTATAACCAACTGGCCGCCCAAAACTAACCAAATATAATGGAAAATCCCACCTGGCCTAATAAAAAATCCAGGGGGTACCAACCTGTCTTATCCAGGTTGATCAGAAACCATCACTCGATCATCTAAAAGACGCCCATGAACCCATAGTGGTTGTAATAATAATGTGTAAGTGGGAGGCCCTCTCACACGTGACTCACCTTACCTTCCACCATCAAACTTTCTTACCCAAAATAAATAAACTCTGTATGATAACCCATAAAGGTATATCCCCATATAGAGGTGCCCCCTAAATATGTTCATACAAACTTGTATAGCATGTTTATATTATATCATCGAAGGTTCCAACTGGGACATCACACCATACAAAAATTGAAACCATTTTTAGTAAACATTTTTAAATAATTGGCTGGGCAGTCACCTTTACTGAAAAAAATTCTTTTTGATAATAAACACAATTTAAACTTTTAACAAAACACATTCTAACCAAAAATGCTTTCCCACATTTTAGGGAAACAATGCGTTTAATAAAATATTCCAAATGGGCCTTTAGTTTTACACATATAAAAACATTACCCAAAACATAACCCAAATACCAATTTTACATTTTCAATGAAAAATGGGACCTTATGTTCCAAACACACAACCAAAAATTTTTAAAAGGAATTACACGCCTTTACCCATTTTTAAAATCATGAAAAAACATGTTTGAAGGCTAAATGGCATAGTCATTTTATATTTCGTTTAAACCCAGGTTTTTTAAATTACACAAGGGAACCAATATAATTTATAAACCAAAAAACCATTCAAGAAAAAAAGTATATATTTATTTTGAAACTAGGAAAAAAATGCACAATGCACTCAAAATTTCAAATGGGCCCATATATTTACACACCCAATGCATTTACCAAAACTTCTACAACTATTTTCAAAATAAACATCAAATACTACATATTCATTTTCACATTCAAGAGTGCGACTCCAAACATGACTTTAGTCCAAATACACATATATTTACCAAAAAATTTGGAAACCATTTCAAAAAAAAATTAAAATTCCACTTTCACCAAATACGCCTTAATAAATGAACATACACCTAAACCACTAATAAATGTTTAAAACCCAAAATAACAATTCTAAAAACTTTTAAAATTACAATTAAACAACCAATGAACCACACCTTCAAAAACTAGATTGAAACCATGACTAATGAAAAGAAAACCTATGAACAAAAAAAACTGTCATTTTAATCAAATGCCTCAGGTTTAACACTATATAGAATATAGGCATAAGACCTTTGAAAAAAACACTTCCACCAATGTTTTACATGATAAAAACTTCACATGAACCTAGGTAGATACACAACAAGTATGCAAATCAAACTTTATATTAATTAAAAATACACAAGGGGCACAAATCATGTTTAAAATTTAAAAACATTACCCAAAAATAATTTGGTGTACAACTAAATAGGCATAACAAATAATTTCTTTAAAAATCAATTTTAACAAAATATATCAATTTTAAAACATCATAATAAGTTAGAAAAATGTATCCTAAACACATGATTCATGAAATAAAAATTATTTATAAGAATTCATATATCAATGAAGTGATTCAGAATGGTAATACGTGAATTCACCTACCTCAATCACATGTGAATGCAACAAAACTTCAAGGAGAGGGAGATCACAACCTTATGGACCAACTGCAAACCTAGATAACTAGAAAAAATCACAAATTACACCCCATCTATTATAGTTAGGCCCAAAATGGATAAAAAACAATCTCAGAGGAAGAATACACCAGATGGGAAAATTATGTGCATCGGAGGGGAGGCGAAGTCATTGTGAAAGGTGTTTGGGTTCATGATAGAAGAATTCCAAACTAGGGGGTTTGGGGTTTTCTAGAAAGGCTATAGTCGACCGAAGAAGGATAAGGAGCATGGGGAGTACCACCTCTACTGGATGTTGGAGACAATGACCAGCGAGGGGAGGTCGACAGGCCATAATGCTTGCACTGGGAGGCTACTCTGTTGCTGGAGTGGTGAGGGCCCGAAGGGGTGAGGTTGAGAGCATGAAGGGTAAGGCCGAGAGCAGCTATGAGCCAGAGCAGAAGAGTGAGGGAGGTTGGTTGGTGAAGGAGAGAGGGAGGGAGTGAGGGTGTATATGTGGGCTGCTGCGCAGTGGTAAGGGGGTTGAGGTGTGCCTGGTTCCTGAAAGTAGAAGGGGGGACTCCCCCTAGGGTTCCATCTTCTTCTTTATATATATATATATAATAATACACTACTACTAATAATAACAATAATAATAATAACAACAATAACAACAAAAATAACAACAAATGTAATTTTAATAATATTAATAACAATACCCTGATAATAATAATAATAATAATAATAATAATAATAATACAACTAAAACAATAGTAAAAATTTCAATTTCTTATAATAATAATATTACACTATTAATAATAATAGTAATCTTAGTAATAATAATGATATAATAACATAATAATAAATATAATAATAATAATGATAAAATATTTTTTATTATTTAAATAGTATTTTAATTTTTATTTCACATTTATTATTTTATTTAATTTCCATTTTGTTTTTATCAAGATTTATGTATTTCCAATGGTGGGCAACGACACAGTCACCTAGGCTGACCGCGTGGTACCGCCAACCGTGTAGTGCCCGCACAGCAGTTTGAAACCCACCAAAAATAAAAAACCTAAAATATGTTAACCCCATATTCAACTAGATCCTCGATGAGATAACCCAGAGTTGAGAAATAATAAAATAAAAAATAAATTTAAATGTTGGGGTGTGACAACCTGGATTCTTCAAACCATCATCTCTATTCTTCCCCATATAAATCCTTTATACACCTCACCCAAAGATTATTCCCATCTATAATTTCCTTTGAAATCCCTTCCTTTATTATTTTAATAGAATCTAATATACTATATAGGTTAATTACCCCTTTCTCTATCGGCTTCACCATCCTATTCTGGGGAACACAATGGAATTTTTCTCCTTGGTTGGCATCCCAAGTAAAAATAATAATCATTTTTATTCATACTAATGGTTCTTTCAGACACCCTAGTATCTAATAAAATATGAAGTGGGTTGGATGTGAGAATGATGTTCCCTTATGATATTCTCCCACCAAATGATAGGAATCTATTTTTTCAATTGCATATGTGGCCTGTCATTTGATTAATGATTCCTTCAGTGAAAACATTACTGAAATTTCTATCCAAAAATGTAGCTTCTAGATAATCCATTAGAAGTTATTGTATTTTAATACCTATCTTTTCATTTATAGGGTTACATAGACTTGGAGAACATAATTTTTAAATAAAAATGTAGTGATTTTTTTGGTTGGTCTTCTTTCCACTCCATCTTCCATAGATCCCCATTGAACTATTGATACCACTGATATATTTTTCCCACCGCTAATAAAAATTAACATGCCATCAGTGAATATGATATGATAAATATTTTCATACCCATATATATTTTTATAAGGAATAATCTTCCCATCAACTATGTCGCGATTCATATTTCTAGTAAGGGACTCTTTGGCAATGATAAAGAGGCTTAGTGACAGAAAATCTCCCTAGATTAATCCACACACTAACATGAAAAACCCAAAATTATCCACATGATTTAAATGTGTATACATGGTTAATAATTTAATTTGATGAATAAGTCATAAACCCATTTCTGGAAACCAAACTATCTCATAACCTTTAAAATGAATCCCCACCCCATCTGATCATAATAATTATCTATATCAAACATGATCATGATTCTAGAACTGAGAGTATTCATATAAATTTCATCCACCAAATTCTTGAAATTATAATATCCTATGTATTATTATACCTCTAATAAAACCTTATACCCCTCAGAAATGATTTTGGGCATGATCTGTCCAAGTCTCATATTCACGAGGCATGTAATGATCTTGTATGAAATGTTTCAAAGACATATAGACCTTTATCGATTGATTTATATGGTATTGTTTAACTTTATATTCAAAACCTCTATAGATCAAAAGTAATCCTTGTAAGTGATAAACCTTTGTAAAAGTCTTGAATCGACTAAACAACACGATCCTTGTGAATGTACCACACATCCATGTAAAATGAACTGGGAAAGCCATCAGGACCTAGTGTACATTCCAAATCCAAGACGAGTAAGACATATTTGATATCATTATCACCTAAGATGTCCTCTATAACATTATTTTCCATAAAAAAAAATAAAAATTGGATTTTTTAAGAAACTTATCACCTCTTATCACCCCTGATAACCCCCCTTCATCCATGCTAAGAGTCCATAATAAAACACTTTCAAAGTATTCCTTGGTGATCCTCCATATAACCTCCTCATCCCTGATGAAAATTTAATCCTTGAGATGAAGATTAATTATTATTTTATAATTCATTTCTTTCATTAAATTATGAAAGTTTGAAATAATTTTTATCCTCTTTACCATGGCAAAGAACCCATGATTTTTACCTCACAATCCTCTAAATTTCAAGAAGATTCTAAAAAAAGGTATCTTATTCACCATGATAATGAATATTTCATCATCACAACCCTCATAAAGCTTCACATAAATCTTCTCAATATATTTATTAATTTTTTCCAAAGTAGAATAACTACTTTATATCTTGGAGTATGACTCTAAAATATCTTTCATGGATATGGTTGACCATTCATATACATAAATGTAGTTTTTACTCTTTGAAAAATGGAAATAAATAAATCTAAATAATAATTAACCTAAAAACAATAATTATTATATCATATATACTATTTATATTCATTAAATATATCCATTTTACTATCCATGTAAAATAGAATTGAAAAATGAATCACATCACTTCATGGATAGGGAAATCCACATGTATACATGAGAGAGGATATCAGTTTCCAATGAATTTGAAGCTAATAAGGTCGATATGATATAATAATTCAAGAACAATATTTATATAAACAATAATATATATATATAGACACACACATTAAACCCATAATAATACCCATCAATAAAATATGTTGATGAAAAATGAATTGTATCACTATGTAGAGATAGTGATCTGTACGTACTCATGAATGATACCTTTACATTATATTTGATGGTAAAGAAAGTGGATAATGGTGATTTCGTAGTCATAGAAAATTTTTAATATATTAAGGATGAAGAATTTAAAATTTGAAGATAAATACCACATATTTTGTTTAGGTAAAAGAAGTAAAAAATAAAGTGATATGTTATAAAAATAACTACTTCTTTGAAAGAACACCTTTAGATATCCTCTTAAGTTTTGTTGGATGGTCTTTTGGGAAGAAAATGGACTCTAAAATGTGTATTATAATATTGGGAAGATAGTTTTTAGTATTTTTTTGATCTATAAGACTCAATGTGGTGTAAATAAAAGAGATAAGTGGTGTCCTTTTATAAGTGAGGGAAAGAGAATTCTTGTAATTTTTAAAGCATTAAATTAATATAAATTATTTTTTATGCCCAAGTGGTTAAAAATTAATATTATTAGAATATAATTTAATGTTTAGTCTAATTAGTCACATATATTAAAAAATGGGGATGTTTTGGTGGTGTTTTTACCCATATCTTTTTGTTTTAACCCATGTTAACCCATTTAATGATTATCATGATAAAAATGTTTTCTACACTTTACGGGTCAATATATTAAATATAAAAGGAAAATTATCTCATAAATGGAACATGGATTGTATTTAAAACCTTATAACAATATTTTTTAATATAGATTATTTAGGAATTATAAATTAATTAATAAAATATTATTTACTGTAAAATAACATTGATGTCATTTTTGAACTAATTATTTAATTTTAATTTGAAAATATCATTAAAGGAAAGGAATTAGAATATAATAATTTAATACATCCATGACATGTTATATTTTTTTAATAAAATTTATATAACACAAAAATTAGATTAGATTATTTTATTTTTAATATTTTTAAATTCATTTATTTTATTTTCCTTTTAATTTAATAAATACCATATAGTCATTGTGTATGAATTTAAGGAAATTATTCCCTAAAAAATTTATATAAATTAAATGATATTTAGAAATAATATATATTTAAAATTAATATTTATAACATAACATACCTTATTTCTATCACTATGTCAAAAATTTAATGATAATAAAAAATAGAGAATAAAATTTTTAAATTTTATTTAAATTAAATATTATAAAATAAAAATCATTAAAAAATGTACAAAAGTCGTATTTTTATTGTTTTTATTATTATGGAATAAATATAATCACAAAATAATATTTAGACATGTTTCAGGGTTACATTTTAGTCTTTATCATCTTATTTTTACCCTTAATTAAAACATTTTCTATTTACCATGGTAATCAAATTTACTATGCTTACTTTTCATAAGGACTGAGAATATAAGGGGACTAGTTAATATTTTTTTACCTCTAAATTAGAAATATGGAATCAATTTTTCCTCAATAATGTTCTAGAAGTGGAAAATTTTAATTTAATATTAAAACACATAATGCATAGAAAAACAAATTTTCAGAAAAATGCATTTTTATTTATAATGATGTTTTTATATCAATTTTGAATATAAAATTCATTCCAAATACTATAATTGGATAATTTGTAATAAAAATAAACTAATTATATTTCAAGAAAAATCCAAAAAAATTATTTTAAAAGGAAACTATTATATTCAATAAAAATTAATATTTTTCACTATTCATTGAAAAATCAAAATTTTTAGAAAAATCTCAAAATTCCACTATAAGATATATTTTATATGAAGATTTAAAAAATAAAATCAGTTTTTTATAAAATAAAATCATTTTTTATAAAATAAAATCTATAATAATTTCATTAATTTATTATAATATTATCTCACTAAAAGTAATAAATACCTTTATTAAAGAAAACATAATTTTTGAACAATAAAATGAATTTACCTTAAATTGAGTGATTATTTACTAAAAATTTAACAATAAATTTATATTCCTAAGGAAATATATAAATATTTCATAAACTATTTAAACCTATCCATACACAAAAATTTAATGGCTTGGTTAAAATAGTCATATTTAAAGAATAATAACATTTCATGGTTTATTTTGGATCAGTGTTGCATATTGTATGCTCTATCAAATATAATATCATTATTTTAAAATATTAGGGTGATAAATTCAACCAATCAATATTTAAATATCATTTGAAAAAATTAAGTGATTAAATGGGGAATTAAATATTCGATCATTAAATTGGAAAATTTCATCTAATCCTCATTTTTTAAAGATGAAAGTAAATTATTTATTTTAATCATTATATTTTTAATTAAGGATGATTATCCTTTATTCCATTCATATTTCTCAACTCATTATGAATATGCATTCCACATTTAATTTACCCTATTTTAATTACTCCCACTCATTATTTAGGGTACAAATGTAAATGTATTTTTCACATAATCCTCAAGTCACACTCTTTACCATAAGTTTGCAATGTATTTACATTATCCACCCCATGGAGAAAAAATATCAATTAATCATTAGTTATTTAAATTTAGGATAAAATTTGTCCAAGGATTTATAGTAGGTGGGTAATGATATAAAATATTTAACGATAAAATAAGAGGTTATCCAAAAAGTATGATTAATGATAATATAGGGTGAAGCTCAATGAAAACACACCATTTAAAAATGACATCTCCTATTTTTCATAAAATCAAATAAAAAGTCATGAATAAATAATTTAATTTTAAAGATGCACTATATATTTTTAACTTTTAATTTTTATAAGTCTCACATCCACTACCTAACCAAAAATGATAATTTGTTTTTTCAGAAAATGGTTATTTTTTTCCCCACATAATAGAACACTTTTTTTTTTATTTTTTATTATATTTTTTCAAGAGGGTGTGAAATTAAGAAATAAAAAATCATGAAAATTTCCCCAAATTACCTTTAAAAAACCCACATGTATTTTTTTGTATGAATTTATATTATACTAATTCATTGTCTCCCCCACACTCATTTCTTTATAATCATGATAAATAGTCAGACCATTGTAAGAAATGATAAGATATTATTTTAATATGGATCCTCTATAACATGAATATTAATGAATTCTATAGGATTATAAAGTATTAATGTAATGGTTGGTCCATAATAATATATTTTTTTAAATACCACTCGATCATATTAAAAGTGAATTTCTACAATCAAATCTTTGAAAAAATACAATGAATGTTCTAGGAGAAAACATGGTCAAGTATTTAGAGAAATTCTAAAGAGAAGACTAGATGTATTAGGATTAGAAAATTTCTTAAGAATGAGAACATGTTATTGGGAAAATACCACATAACAATTCATATTAACAATAAAATCAATTCATACCTATTTCAGAAATTTAAAGCAAGGACAATTTAAAAAACATTTCATTTGTAAAAATTAACTAATCTATAAAATCATGATTATTTAAATAAAAATACCCATGTTTATCTTTACTCATTAATTCTCCCATGTTTATCAGTAAATTTAATGAAAAATAAATATTAAGCATGGCACAATGATTGTCCTCAATTTTTTGTCTCATTGATCAATGATTAAAGAAAAAAAATATATGGGGCATGGATATTCAATTTAAATATCCTAAGAAAATATGAAGGGGACTAGTAGAAAATATAAAAACTAAAACTCATACTCCTATTTTTATCTAATTTTCTTATATATATCCTCTATGGTTTTATTTCTTCCACTTATTTGTTCTATAATTCGAATATAAAATTAAAAAAACACATGTGAAAGTGTAAAACCTTTTTCAATGAAAGTCAATATATTTTTGGAAGAGTAAAAACTCCTATCATTGAAAAAAAAACAAAAAAATATTTATTCCTCTTAAAATCTATTTTTTAACTTCATCATCTCGACCTTACCTATTTATCACAAGTGAGAGAGGGTTGGAATGAATGTACCTAGTCTAGATCTATAAATGAACTCAATTGTGACCTATACATGTATTGATCCTCATTCCTTCATCCAAAAACAAATTCATTATTCATCAGGTTAAGACATTATAGACCTCTATCAGGCATGTCTATTAATTAATAATTAGACAAGAAAATAAAAATTCCATGTTTTACACCATCCAATCCTGCTAACCTTCATCATTATTTTTTATTCTATGTATTCTTACATTATTATGGATTGTATCTCTTAGATTTCCACTTTTCTTCTTTATTTTCTTATTTTCACCACTCTATATATAAGGAATCTTTTTTATTTATTTATAAGATAAAAACCAATTTAACGTTAAACCTATCAACATCATTAAATTATTCCTCTTTAACATAATAGTTCTTCAATATTTTGTGTACGTTAAAACTGACTTTCTCACACCCTGCTCCTTAACACTTATCACCACTTTTTATATCAATAATTTCTATTCCATTCAAATAAAATTGTCTATCAAGAATAATATGTTTCTTCTACTCATCCATATATAGCACCAAAAAGTCACTAAGGAAGATAAATATGTCCAAATAAATCAAAATATATTTGATCAGTCTCCATGGGTATTTAAGTATTGAATCTTATAATTGATATAAGAAACTTGTGTGATTACTCATGAAATAGTCATTTGAAGTTGGTGTACGACATGATATTGACTCACACACCTAAATCAATTAAGAATTAAAAATTTATTAGACCCTAAATAATTAGGAACGTAAAACCCACAAGTTTTCTATTGCTTCTTTGGAAGATCCATTGAAACTATAGTATATAATTCTATCATGAGTTGTATCATTAATATTTTTTATATATTTACCTTTCTCTCCACCATTTATTTCATGTACTTTTATTACACATGAATGCTGGATAATACTTTTATAAAAGGAATATTAATTTGAATCTTTTTAAACTAGAAAATAAACATACCTATTTTTGCTTCAATAATGTCCTTATTTCACCTCTATGGAAATGGTAGGCATGGATTGAATATTGTTGGTGGTGCCTCCTATGTTTATTCCTTACCTTTTCATTATTTTGTAATTGATTAATCCTTATCGATTATGGAGGATCTTGAGTGATCTTCCTACTTCATATGGTTATTTACTTATATTTTCCATGTGGGTGGTCTTATGGGAATCCTGGTATCACCCATCTTAGACTTTCCCATAACTAATTCATGATATCCCTAACATGGAACTCCATTTTCCCCATAAAATATTTTTTATTACATAAATAAACTTTTTAATCATTGATAGATTCTCATGTGGTGGTCATGAAGTTGGATAATGTCTCCTCTAATTAGAGGATTCAGATTGTGAGTGACAGATTATGTGGTGATTTTTTATACTATCCATGTCGTTATAGCTGGAAGCCTCGAGATTTCAGTTCCTATAGCCTACACCAATGAAAATTATTTTAGTTATTATAATACACATAATTTACAACTTCAGTTTACAAAAATTTGGGGTCTAGTGGCCCATCATTTCATCTAATTTCATTTTTATAAACACCATAAGGGGTCCATCCATTATTAGTTGTCTACCATATTCACCCCTCACCATTATGTTCATTCTGTTTTCCAATCAAAACCATTATTTACCATCTCATCCAAATACTTCTAGCTCTCCTTAAGTTATATTCTAATTAATTATATTTCTTCGATGGAATATTTGGTAGACCTATTTTCCAATGATATAAAAATATAAAATGATTGAATTAATACCCATATTTTTATACCATGGTAAGGTAAATTTTGAATTTAACCATTAAATAATTTTAAGGAACTAAAAAGTGATTCATCCTTGAATTAGTTAAAATTTAAAATATCAACTTTGATGTTCATAGATTTTGAAGGGGTGGGGGGTTAAGTGAAGATGTTTATGACTAACCCATCCCATCTAGAAATAGAATTAAAAGGAAGGATTTGAATCCATTCCATATATTTAACATTTAATGAAAACATAAAAAAATAGACTTACTACATCCATTGAAATATTATTTAATTGAAAAGTGTCATATAGTTCAAGGAAACACCCTATATGCACAATCTAGTCTATATATGGTATCTAAAAAATGGACTAAATTAAAGATAAACTAAATTGTATTTATCTTTATTTCTAATATATGTACAATGACTAGTGGAACCAGAATACTAGGCTGAACTAGATGGTCATTTTTAGCTTGTGAGTATACACAACTCTATTGGTTTGTGTGGTACTCATCCATCCATGTCATGCCATTATTTCCCAACCATACATTCTTATTGGTTATTTTCAACTTTAATAAGGTTCATTCCAAATCAGTATCATATGTGTGTTCATCCTATATTCATTTACCATGAGTGGAGTAGTCATGTATTGGAGTATTATCTAACACAATGACATTAAAATATCAAGTATAAAATAGTGGAAAAAATAAAAACAATTAGACTATTTCTAATTACCATTGGAATAATAAAAAACATCCCCATTTAGAGTTCTATAAATTTAGAAGGCTGAAAGGGAGTTTTTAATTCATATGGGGATCCTCAAATTTAATAATTTATATTTACTCTCAAAATAATTTGACTGAGTAGTAAAATGTATAAATTTATGAGTCTGAGGTCAAACCCAATAGATGGTTTTATGAAAGCATTAAAAAATTTAATATTATTGAATAATATTGAATGAGAAAGAGAGTGATGAAGGAGATTCAATTTGAAATAAATTATAGAAAATATTCAAAGTTCATTAGCTTTTAGTTTCATGTTTTAGTTGATTATCAATTAATTCCTCTTATTAACATTGTTCTATAATTGAATCTATTGAATCCCTTATTATTGTTATTTTCACTCCAATTAATCAATTCTCCTATTTCATATTGTTAATTAATTCAATTTGATTAATGTAATAGGTTATTCAATACTATGTTGAATCATAATCATCTCGATCCACCCAATGTTCATGTACAATTAGAATGATTATTCATATATTAAATGATACTTCTCAATTCAATTAATAATGGTCATGGTAAAAGAAAAGGGTGGAGATATAATTCAAGAATGAGCATACAACCAAACATAATCCAAAAATAATTGAAAAAAATCCATTATAAAAATCCATGTATGACTACATCAATCGACCATTGAGATAATTATCACCTCATAATAGTCATGAGAGGGTGAGATAAGGAGAAAAAGAAAATAATTCCCATGAGAATTTTGGAGTATCCTATAAAACGAATATGTGATATAGCATTTTGTACCTAGGGTTAGCATCCATTCTACATTTTCTTTTAAGAACCAAATTTTCCTTGTATTTTTATGTGAAAATGAATCCCTATAGTGTTATAAATTCTGAAAATTCATCCTTTTAATATGTCCAAGTAAATCCTAGGGGTCCCCAAATGATTAAATGTGGACCCTTGTGAAAATCATAAAAATTCATAGCTTTACAACCCCTTTTATTGAGTTTTATAGTGTGAAAGTGGGTGTCACAACATGAAAAATCACACTCCTTCACCTTTACTAGTGTTTCACATATTGGATCATGTGGTGATAATTTGAACATTCACATCAAGAAAAGATTATTCACACCATGAATCCTCACCATCCATCTTTGTTTTATTTGTTTTTCTTATAACCACCAAATCAAGCCATTAAATCAAGTCGTGAATATCTCATGATCTAAATTCCACTTTCACGATGCAAATCTAGAACCTATTTTTTATTTTTCAATTATATCCATTTTAAATGGAACCTACCAAAAAAAATAAAAAAATTCAATTAGTTAGGAATAAAAAAATTTAAATCCAAAATCAATTTATTTTATATTCAAAATACATGCATAAAATTTATATATCATTATTTTAACTATCCTATATAATCCTTTTATTCTTGACCATCTACATGGTCATTATTTTATAGAGTAAAAAAAACTTTATCCTATGCAGGGAATGTGTCTCTTTTATTCACTAATATAAATCTATATTTTTAATCCCTTACAACTGAAAATAATAAAAAATAGAAAAAAATAAATTAATTAAAAATGAATTTCATATTTCTTTATTAAAAATATTTAAATCATGAAACTTTAACTATCGGAAACAACTTTTATTAGTATTAAAAATATTTAATGAACTAATTTTATTATCTAAATATATAGAATATAAAAGAAAAAAAGCAAAACATTTTCTTATGAGGTAAAAAATGAATATTCAATTATTTATTATAAAATTAAAATTCATAAAATATTGTCAAATAAAAATGATATTATTCATAAATAGTGAAGAAATAAAGAAAATATTTATTGATTTATTTTAAATCTATGAAACATTTTATTTATTTATAACCCTATACAATTTATTATTTATATGCATTGAACATTCTAAGAACAAAGAAAACAATGTATAATATATTTCAGAAAATAAAAAAAATCAGTTGAATAAAAAATAATAAAAAATAATAAAAAAGAACATTATATCACAAAGAAAAATAACAAAAAATTTATAAAAATAAAGCATTTTCTCTTCTGTCTATTTAGAAAAATAAAAATAAAAATGAAAATTAAATTATAAATCATGAAAAATAGGTATATAACTATTTTTTCTATACGATTATATATATTCAAAAAATAAATTAATAAAAATTAATAACTATATAAAATATAATAGTATATAATATAAGTGATCGTCATAAAAAATTAGAAAATTAAAAAAAAATCTCACAAAGAATTTTATTATTTGATCTGTAAAGTTTGAGTGTTAAAAAATAAAATATAGAGTTAACTAAAAAAAGTGAATATAAAAAAATTATTATACATAGATACTATTAAAATAAAATAGACGACTATATAAAATTAAAAACACTTTAAATAACAAAGTAATAAAATATGGATTTATACAATGCTTCCACAAAAAATGTTTTACATAAAAAAAGCATAAAACATGTTCTACCGAAACATAGAAATTTAAATAAATATAACTCCCAATAAAACCTCAATAAAAATTAAAACATATTTTAACTAAATCATAAATAAATCAAATTCAAAATGTTAAAATAAAAAATTCAAAACCAAATTAAAATTACCATAGAACATGGATGAATTAAATAAAACACTTACTGAATGATAAATAAATAATAATGCATAAACATAACATTTATCACAACTAAACATGTAACTTTAATTGGTTATAAAAAATAAACTATAATTCATCAAATAAACACATTTAAAATTATAAAAATTCCACAGAATATTTTTTAAATTAAAATAATTTGTTTTTTAAGGTAAAAATAATCCTTATATATTAATAATTTACTTCACATGAATATAATTTGAAATAATCACTCATAAAATAAATTCATGTCATAAAAAGTGAAAAAAATAAAAAAATCTAAAAAAATATTAATTTTTAGATTTTTAAATTTAATTTATAATATATATATATGTATGTATGTATGAAAAAATAGTGTATAATAGATAAATATGTGGTTTTTTATACAAAAATGTAGGTGATTAGTGTTTAAATATGGGATTATCTAAAGTGAAGGATAAAAACATAAAGTATAATGATACAAGGATTTGGAGATTGAAGAATTGAATGGTTATATTAGAGAGATTAAATTTCAAACATCTACGCAATTGAGCATTTTAATTATATTATTCAAAGATTGAATCATAGAGATCTTAACATGTATAGATCAACATGACCAATAATACACATAAATTTTGATTATATTATGATCATTAGATAATTTAGTAAAGAACGACGATCATCACTCCTTGAAGGGTAAGAAAAAATAATAGACTATATAATGTTTCAGACTAGAATATCAAAGATTAGAATACCTAAAGACTTTAAAACTAATATGCCTAACATTTAAAGTATGAAAAAGGAATTGAGGTATATTAAAAAATAAAACATTAAAACTATAATGGGTATATTTTTATACCCTTGAATAATCTTTAATAACAATATTTTCTTATGTTTGAGAAGTTAAATATCCATGTCAAAATATGGTAAGTGAAATAAAGGTTTTGGATAATAGATTTAACACTAACAATGAAAAATGTTTGTCAAAAACTAAATATATTTTCAAACTATTGAATTAATTAATGAATAAAACATTCTCACACTCATATTAATAATTATAATTTAAAGAGAACATTGGAAATTGTTTTAATTACAAATTAACTTTTATTGAAAAAATATATATTACACTAAAAAGGAGAAAAATTTATTATACTTAGACAACTTTCTCTAGATCTCCAACACAACCTACGATTTTCTCTTGATATATGCTACATTTATTATCAGTAAGATGGAACAATTGTTTTATTTTTTTCATCTTATAATTTATTCATTACAACTTTTATTTTGTACATACAAATGAATAATTGTTGGTTATAAGAAATTATATATCCTTTAATTGTTTTATTAAATAAATTTTTGGTACAAGGACATAACTTTGAATTTTATAGATTAAGTGGGAAATTCATGCACTCCATATTAAACTTATAGGGTTTGAGTATTATATCCTTCTACCATATTCATATTTCTCAGGCCTTACAAGGCCTAACAAGTGGTATAACATCCTAACCCAATTTCATATAACTCTATTAACTATAGTGGCAAAAACCCATGACATATATCGATTAGTTTCCAATGAACAACCTTTAAATCATATATTGTTTTGATTTTACCTTCAAAAAATATTTTATGAGAATATATATATCAATAACTAATCTATCTATATCTGTTTTATTTTTAAATCCTTATCATATATCAATGAATAATTACATGGTTATGCAGCTTCATTTATCACTGAATGTTTTTAAATTAATAATTTTAAAATAAATATTTATTTCAAACTAAATTCAAAATGTATAGTATACCAAACATTTTAATATGAAACATGCATATAATATGAATTTAACCATATAATTATACTTTGATATAAATGTTAATATGATTCATTATGAATTATTTTTTTCTAGTTTTTTATTGTGCTATCTAAATTAGAAAAATAAAATTAAAATCCTTATAGCTATTTTATTACTAGGGCTATAATTTTTACAATCATGAATATGAAAATATAAAATATTTCAATGAATAATTAAATATACCAAGAATTAAGAAAAAACAATATCATTGTTTTTCAATTGTAATCATTAAAAATAATTCCTTGATATGATAATATATCAATTTAATAATCGATTTATTTTAGTAGTATTTCAGCATAGATAATTTCAATATATTAAATGATCATGAATTAACTTGGATAATCAAATTTATAAATTTAATTATAATTAATAAATACATATCCCATGATCATGAGAATAAATAAAATAATTATATAGAATGAACAATGAATAAGAAAAAAATAGAAAAATTTATTAAAATAAATACAATACTGTTAAGTCAACTACCCTTGTATTACATACTTATAACAAGAGAATTATGTACAAATTACTAGTAATCTAATCTTGAAAAATAGAAAATATTACCTAAGATAATGAAGAAAATACATTACCATTAAAATACATTAAATGGTCTAAACTAACCTAATGGATCTCCTCAATAATTAAATAAAAATTGATCCTAGATGTTCCTCATTAACCCAATACAAGTCCTTTAATTTATAATAGTTTTTTATTTAGTAAAAGACATTGTGGGATAAAAATTAACATGATGTGTTTTTATATATTTATAATTTCCTTAGACTTTTTCTTAGATCCACGACCTATTTCCTATTATTTTCCAAATTTTATCTTTGTTCAAAATATGGATATAAAAGAAACCCTATGTGTTAGATATTTATATAGTGTAACTTTAAATACCAATGTATATCCTATTAAGAACATATATATGAAATGAAAACATTACATACTCATAGTAATTTGAATTTTCTAATTATTTATTAACATGACGTGTTGAAAATAAATATGGGTTTTTTCTTTCATCACTACAACTTTAAATGCATACTATATATAACTGAACATTGGTATGTAACATGGGATACCAACATAGTGTGGTGTTAAATATATTATGTCCAATAAATGATATTTAACTTTTTATTACATGGCTTGTAAGTTTCTTTATATATAATTTATTCATTTTAGTGTAGCTATATTTTGACATGAACTGTAAAAACTTCATTGAACAAATCTTCTTTTAAAGTATTATAACTTCTCTAAAATATTTAATATAATTTAAATCCATGTTTTATCTTATATGAAACAAAATAAATAGCCAATTTATTTATAAACTATGTGATAGATAAATTAAAATAAATATTTAAAATACATATCATTTTTACATATCATATTCACATAAACTTTAATCTTTATCTATCCTTAAGAAAAATTAACATCATCCCAAAAGAAAACCATTCATAATTAATATTAAGTATCATATCCATTTTTCTTAATAACTATCAATAATAAGTTAAGATTTATGCATCACATGATAATATCATATTAGCTCACTATTTTCACAAAAAAAATCAATAATGTAACCTACATTTTATTATATTTTCAAATTAAATTTGAAATTTATACATGAAAATCAATTCATAAAAAAATAAATTTATGACTTATTAAATGGATTACACTTAATCTCTTGAGAATTCTCCCTATGTGCTCCCGATTTTTTAAAATTCATGATCATTGTTATGATAGATGATCCTTCCTCTTGGGATTTGGGGACTTCCTCCACTTCCCTACTTAGTCTTCCATAATTGTTTCCATATCTGACTGATGGATCTCTCCACTACCCTACCTTCAGAGTCCTTCTTTATGAACCCTATCTACTATAGGCCCCCCTTTATCCTTCATCCTCTTTGTCTTATTCTCCCTTGAATTTACCAAATAGCTCTTTGGAGAAAATCCATCTATCTTTCATAGAGGGTTTCCTATCTATTGACTTCACCATAAAGGCCATTATATAAGCTTCTTCCTTACATTAGTTGATCATAGTGGGTAGATTCACCTTATAATGTTCTCCCCTTTCGGTGTTCTAAGATCTCATGGGGTCATGGGGTCTGGTTTGGCCTGTGCAGGACTCCATCATCAACTGAAAAGACTTTTACATAGTATTAACCTCTTGGGAATTATTTGTCAATTCATATCCCTTAAGCACAATATCATGAAGAAATTGGTTGTTTAATATATTCATATGGTCAATGGATATGCATTACATTCATTAATATCCCAATAAATCCCTCAGGATTAACTTTCTTGGGCTTCCCTTCCCCTTACAGAATGTTATATTCCTTTAGAATATAAGTGACACCACAATTTCTTTTGGATGATAACACCCTTCCAAATATGGATTCCTTGGCGGTTTTTATGTTCTTAGAGTTGGATCTCAATAACCCTCTCTCAGAGAACATTGTTCTCCAAGATGATGATTCTATTTCCTGGCGGTAGTAGATATTTTATCATTATCCAGTCCATTTTTTCTCAGTTTTCCATCTCCATGTCCATTTGACCTTATCTTATAGGAATAAGTGACCCCATCTACTAGACATTACCTCCACTCCTTGAACTCTTACCTCCCCCTAGATGAAATATTATCTGAATAATTCACCATTTTCTGACCTATCCCATCCTCCAGGGGGGAAACCTCTCTTCCTTTCACCTCCCTCCCTCTTGTTTCCTTACCTTTTCCCAAAATACTCCCATACCCTTCCCCCCATATCCTCACATTTTATTTCTCTAGTGGTTTTTAGAATAAATTCATTGTCTCAATCCATGAATTTTTATATTATGTTACATCTTTCTTCTCATTGAAATGAGATGGTGTTTCCTTTGGCCTCCACTCCTGATTCTTCATTTAGGAGTCCAAGCTCCACTGATGGTTTAACAAACCCCTTCAAAATGGTTTTTAGTGATAGCCTCACTTTTCAAAAGGTATGAAAAGTGTTATTTAATATTAATATTCTCTTTATTCCCCATATATTTTTGTTCACACCAGATCTCAGGTCAAGTATGATTTATCTTGTTTCCCCTCCAGTATAAATCATCATCAGTATCTAGGAAAAAATCCATAAGATCTATAATTTTATGATTTCTGTCACTATATGAAATGATAGGGGCTTGGGTTCTGATTTGAAGACATATTTCTTTTCCTATGAGTTCAGAAATATCCAAATTTCTCTAATAATAGTGCTTAAACCCAAGAGAAATCCCTCTTGGATTAGAAAGTGTTCTCAAAAAATGGGGCTGTGTGATTTAATCCATGAAAACCCCACCAACCATCATATTTGGGTATTCTGGAAGTCCATTATTTACATTGAGATGATTGAGGTTTCTAATTAATTCATCAGATTCAATGTTGAAAAATGGAGTGTCTAGACAATACATCACCATTGTCTATGAAAAATATGATTCTAATGTGAGGGATTCATTATGGAAATAGCTTGGTTCCTTTAACCCATGAGATTCCACATGGATTGTAGGAGGTGATTTCAAAATCATTTTGTAATTCTATGAAAATAAAGAAGGATGTTTTTACCCCAAGGAATATATAAATGATTTTCCACATATATTTCCTAGAAAAAACTCTTGAATATGTTTTTATGGAAAAATATTCTCGTTTTTTAGTAATCTAAAGGGAAGAAACTTTACATGGTGTCTTCTGGATTGTTTCTTATCCAACCTTCATGAAATTTCATCCTACCCTGACACTAAGGTTTTTCATATTTTTGAGATATCTTAGATCACTATCAAATCCTTGTGTCCTTGGTAGGAGGAAGGGAAATAAATGGCTGTTTATTCTTCTCAAAGAACCGGTCTTCTGATCATGGATACTATGAAGTGGTTAGTGCATCATAGAACAAACCATTTCTGGGCTGTATCTTGATGGTCCTCGACAATAAACTCAAATCCATTAAGTGTGACCTACTTTAATATATCAATAGATAAATTCCCCTTGTTAATGAACTATCCAATATCAAATCAAAAATTGAATAGATAGAAAATTCCCTAGAATTTCCATGCGACGATGAGCTCTTTAAATCTCTTGTTCAAAAATTATGCTATCTAGATGAGATACTCCTAAACAAGAGTTAATATGTTAGGATCTCTCCAACAAAATATGGATGAAAGAATGCGACATGAAGACAACATACTTCATGGAATTTATCAAGGATAAGAAGAAGTTATATTATCCAAATAATCCGTTGGATGATGTTTAATTCACTAATGACATCAAGGTGTTTGTAGGTATGGATGAAACTGATGTTAAATCCATAATTGTTGATCTTAATCCCCACATGTTCAAATAGTAACTAATGGGTAAAGAGAACATCTTCGATTCCATCATCTATATCATATCCGATCATGATAACATTTTGTTTGAATCTATACCAGTGGAGGAAGAGATTAGAGAGGTAATTTATACTATCAATATAGAAATCCATCCCGACCTAGATGGATTCCCATGATCATTTTATGAGGCTTCTTAGGATATAATTATGGATAGAGAATGTGTAAGACTTATTCTACAGTGTCAGTATCTCATGTGTTTCCTATGATACCACAAATACCTTTATTCCAAAAGAGAGAGATCCTTCCTCACTAAGTCAGTATAGTCTAATAATAATTTGAAACTTCTCATACAAGGTACTCATGATTGTCATTAGTAGAAGTTTTTTCCTACATCATCAATCCAAGATTTTTAGAGAGAAACACAAATTTTTCATGCATAGGTCCATACAAGTCACCATCTACATTGATAAAGTATTCATTTTTTATATCAAAAAGAAAACACAAATCTCAAACATATATTTCAATGTGTAATTGGATAAGGATTATGATAGGTCAGAATAGAATCTCGTCTATAAGCTCAAGGATTTTATATAACTATCTTCTTATACTTCTAAATTATCATTTAAATACTTCACCTCCCCATGGATTTATATATAGTTTATGGACTGGAGGTGCGGTTTATTCAAATTCATCCAGGGTCTTTAGTAGGGGGATCCATTGCCTCCAATCATGTTTATCATGAAATAAGATGCTCTCGGTAGGCTAACAAATAAAAATTTATAGAATGGTTATGTCATCTAATTCTAGTGGAGTTCCCTTTCTCAAGGTGTCTCTAACTCATATTCATGGATGATATTATTGTTTTTTCTAATAGAGATATTAAGTCCATAAGGGATATTAATAGGACCCTAGAAGAGTACTTCAAATGGAGTAGGTAATTAATTAACTGTAAAATGTGTAGAATTTATATTTCAAAGTATTTTTTAGAAAGGGGATCTTACACTTTGAAAACCACCTTGGGAATCTATAAGAGGAATTTTCCCAAGGAATACCTAGGTACACCCATTTATTCAACTATATTGAATGTTCATCATTCTTATAAGTTCATGGATAAAATTTTGAGCCCCATTAATAATTTTAAGAACCAATTTTTTTCATTCATTGGTATAATTACCCTTGTTAAGTGTGTCCTGTCATCAATACAAATACACATTATCTCTGTATTTGTGGTGTTGAGGGATGTTATTAATGATATCTAATGTCTATTCTACTCCTTCATAAGGGACATTCAGTCATATAGTATGTTCCATTGGGAATCATGCTATAAGTCTTCCAATATGTTAATTATAGATGCATCAATCTCAAGAGCATTATTGAAGTGATAAAAATTTTGCATTCAAGGATGGATTGAAAGGTTTTATAAGGCATAACTATCTAGGACCACATAATTTTGGATATAAATGGTACTAACCTTGATATTATGACTGGGAAATTTTCATCACTTTTGTGGATTCTCCAAATCTACATCTCGATGGTTCAGAGCCATGCACATTGGATTATCAGATAGAAAGGTATAAACCTTTGAGATAATAACTGGGTGTGAATCAAGATTGGATTCCTAGAATTCTATGCATTGAACATGGAATTCAAGAAATCATGTGATCATCCCAATTTTATCCTAGATATCCTTAACAATAATCTAGAAGATTTGTTCAAACTTATTTCTACGTCATAAGATTAGGATAAATGCATACTTATAGGATCCTCTTCTAGAAATTTTTCTACTAGGTCATACCACTGGTTTCCACATGCATAAAGTTATCATAAAAACTATGGTGATCTTCTATGGTGAAAACATATTCAGTGAGATTCAACTTTCTATTCTAGAATGTTCATAACCATGATCGTCCCAATGATGATGGTATTCAATATAAAGGAATTAATTTATCATCCATGTATTTTTTTTATAAAATCCACAAATAATAATCAGCTACACATTTATTCTTCTAAGGAGAGTGGGCCTTGTTAGTGTGTTGTTAGGTTGGTGAGTTTCTAGGTCCATTGAATTGGGCTCATACTAGTGGAATTTTTCTCTATCATTGGTTCCAGAGAGATATAAAAACCCCTACTAATGGAAAGTTTATTGAAATCCTAATGGAGATAGAGTGGCGGTACATTTTGAATTCTAAGAATATTGTGAATCTTCAAGGTAACCCATGATTTATGATGGATTTATTATAGAGTACAATAATCATCCCATTAGCTTAGCCATATTTCTAAGAAAATGGGATCTCAGTCCATCCCTCAATTCCATATTGGTGAATAGGTCTTCATTCTTATTCACCTACATGTCTCTTTCTCAGGGCTAGTGAATTTTCTAGAATCCACCGATATCAGGCTTAAAACAAAAATTGGATGGCTCTTATAGTCTAAGAGATATTTGGGGAGATGGAATGTTCCATGACCCAAGAGGTTTCATTGCCATACCCTTAACTGATTCTTTTGAGAGTGGTGACTCTGTTATGATAGAGTGTATGGTCCTGTAGTTATGAATCCCAAAGAATATTAAGCTGGAGGATATTGTAACTAATTATATTTTTATTCATAAATCCATTCTAATGCTAATATACATTCCATGATCCATTAAATACCATATATGGAGATGTAAGTTTTAAATTTATGGCTATATAGATATTCTTTATACAAGGAGAGACAGGAATTAGGAAGTAGGTTTTCTCATCTCTAGAGCTTCCCATGATCTCTTATTCTATACCGATACTAGTGTGGGTTTCCCTCCTCAAGAGTGTGTGAATTTTTTAAAGATATGATTATATCAAACTTATTTCTTTAAACCCACATGATCCTCCAAGGTCCCTTTTAGGGCTTTTCTCATATTTCCAATACAATTGTTATTATTTTATTGACTTCCAATTCATTATATTAAATAAGTACTCCATTCAATTTATAGTATGCATTAAAATTAAGCATAAAATTCCTAATAACTCTTTGAATATTTATTTTCATTCCTAAGAGATTTTTAAGATAACATGAACCTATCGTACATAGATTTAATTCCAAACTAGAACCTTTATCTCCACCATAAATCAACTTATGTTGCTATTTTTTATATTTAGTACATAAATCAGGGAATTTACTATCCATGGGTAGATTTATTTTTATGAACTATTTTTCAACCCATTATTATTATTATTTTCAATTTTTTTTCAAAAAACATTTTCAAAAAACATTTTCAAAAATATATTCACATGTGATAAAAAATAATTGGAAATTTCAAAATCTATTCATCACATTTCCAAAGGATATTATGAAATTATCACATAAAAAATTATTTAAAATTAAAATTCAAAAAAACTTACACAAATCAACCACTTCATCAAAATATTGACTTATAAATAAAATATTTTATTGTTATATATACACATATACACATTATATTACTAATTTAAATTCATTAAATATAATATATATAGAAATAAAAGACCATGTTCCTGGTGTTTGATGTCATTAGAATACATTATCTATTTTGATATTTATACAACCATACACTTCTATATATGGTAGTATATTTGGATTTTGGGGTCAAACTACAAGGAATGGTTTTTATAGAGTGAATGTGTAACGACCGACATCATTAGGTGTTGAAAATTTAGAAGAAATTTGAATTGTATGATTAAGAGGGCTAGTTTTGTAAATTTCATTTAATATAAATATTTCATAAGTTTGAACATCTCAAGGAGGTGTTTTTAGATGAGGTCTAGGGTTTTGGTGTTGTATTAGTTTCTTGGGTGAAGGCTGAAATATGTGTTGAAATTTATAATTTGATGCAGTTACAACTGAGTAACTACTATGGATACACCAAGTACTTGGTAGTTCTGAAAAAGAATAAGTATCCTCAAAAGGTCCCCCATGTGGTTTATAGAACTCTAATGGGTGATCAGTAGGGTACCAGGTAATCTGTATAGTTTTACTGGGTACCCAATAGTATTTTAGGTCCTTTTTTTAATGGGAAACCTTTTATTTAAGGGTTATCCTTCCTTCTTCTTCAATCAAGAAACAACTCATAAGAGGACATTGGTCATCCTCTTCACCACCTTTTCTACTATTTGAATCCCCCAATAATCAATCTAGATTTTTATGATGATTGGGATATATTTATCCATATCAGAGTTAGGTAAACACTAACCTCCCTCTCCCCACTTTTTTGGTTATTGTTTTAATTTTGGATCATTATATTTAGGTTTTTAATAATGATTCTAACAAAGCATGGTTGAATTATACTGAATTTATTGGGATTCATGGTTCAGTGACACAAGGATAACTAAGGTGTATGAACACCTCCCATTGATCTTTATTATGATAATAGTGTGTTTCCTATCGATATATTCTTGTTATTTCACCAGTTTTATGTAAAATAAAATATTTATTTGATTTCAATCAATTTATGTCTGTAGGATTGATAAAAGAATTACATAGGTTATTAGGGTACCATTTCTTGATATTATGTTTATGGAATACCACTTGGTGAGATTTTAGTGATTATTTCTTGAGGTATTTAATTTTCTTATTAATTATAAACTTATATAATCAATTTTATAATCTTTGGGGAGTGATATAGTAGTTTTAAAGCATGGGGAGGCTTAAGTGAGCATGGATTGTGGGTAAAAACTCCATTTTAGAGGTAGCTAGTACTTTTAATAGTTATGAAAATGCATTCTGGAATGTGAATTTAATATGTATATCTTGGTTTAGGGTTCATAATATCTATAAAAGAGAATGAGTGGGTCTAATATTGTGTAATAAAAGATTATTTTGATGTACTAAGTGTGAAACACAAATGTATAACATTTGATAGATTCTTGGTGTATATTACACTACGGGGAGTGATATATTGAACTAGATAAGAGAACCCAAAGTGGTATTGGCATGTCATGTAAATTATGAGGGACTTAGGTTGATCCAGAGTGAGTTTCTTTAGGAAAATTTTGATGAAAAGGGCCATAATTGAAGGTATAAATTGATTATGGACCATGGGAATTGTATTCTAAGGGAAATAGAATAAAATTTTGGCTATAAAACTCTTTTAGATGAGAGAATGGGATATTGGGGATAGGTCTAGTAAAATATTGTAACTTATTAGATTTTGGAAATCAATGTTGTTGGATCCTAAGAGAGGGTATTTACTCTATTTCAGAATTCATTATGGCACTTGACGATTTTAAATTAGGGGAATAGTTTCCATTGTACATGGGGACCCTGATATATAAGGACAATATTGTGATATGTGAATTTATGGTTAGAGATAATCTAAGAATGGATTTCATTGTTTTGTATGGGTTATAATTATGGGAAGACCAAACAGCCCTAGTTAGTTCACATGTGGTATTAGTGCATGAGAAATGATGAAATGGGGATGATAATTTAATGAGACACCTCAAGGTGGTTGATTATTAATAACATGAAATAATTGAAGTTATGGTTGACATGTGTGTTGCTGCGAGGAACTTCAGGGTATTGTATGACATGATTGAGAGGCATAATATTCAATGTGGATAATCATGACCTATTGGTCAGGAATATGAGATAGGTTTTTTCTAATGTCTTATAATAATAATGATTTATTATATCTATAGATGGGGAAAGGTATTTTTATAACAAGTATGGTTATGGTCTGTGATACTAAGATGTATGTTACTTCCTCCAAATGAGTTTAGAGTGTGGATTAATGGAATGATAGGAGCTAGGGTTTGATATATACCATCCACCTATTCGTTATGTGATATAGACGTGATACTTGTATGAGATCTCACCATGAGTGATATTATGTCAGTATAAATCTGGTGTAATAATTCACCTTGAATGGGATGATGAAAGTATGTGAATTTTATGAGACCTCACCCTAAGTGAGAGGGAGATGATGTGAGATGTAGGGATGATGTTGAAAATTTTATCTTGTCTCATCAAATTTATTAGGTTTTTAGGATAATTTTAAACTCTATGGTAGAACCTATGAAATCTGTTATGGAGTGTTAGTGGTTCATAGTTTGTATTTCAAATATTTTTTTAAAAAACATTATAGAAAATAGGGTGATGTTAAATGATGTTTCAAAATGAAATAACTCAATTAAATAGTTATATGGTTGAAAAAATAATGTGGGTTTTGATAAAAATAGAAGGATTTTACTATTTCAATATTACAATACATAATGGATAGTTCATAGGTCTAAAAATAGTTTTCAATGAATTATTTTTGAGGGTAACCAAGATCATAGTTCCCCTCTTTTCCAATTAGAGTGGTGAATCATTATCCAAAAATTTACACAAAAAAAACATATTCATGTTTTGGGACTTATGTATGGAATAGGTTTTTCCAAATTATATTTAGATCTCTTGTATGTGTAGTAGAAAAAAGAAACCTTATATTTTCCGATTAGAACAATACAATATTATGACTTGAAATCTCACCCCAATTGATTTCAAATAAATTTTATCCCTTAAATCATATCAGTACATTGAAATAAAATAAACAATATGTTAATATACGGCTATAAAAAATAATTTCAATCATAATGTACACCGAAAGAGTAAAAATACAAGTATAGAAACTCCCATTCCAAGTGTGTATCTCCCATATGATAATTTCCCACTAATTTACTTTCCATTGAGAGGAGGATGGAGATCATGTAGAGATCCACCATAATTCTTGCTCTCCCTATGTGTATTGGGAGCTCTAGAACCTCCAAGGTGATTAAAGGAATCCATTTTTATAATAGAACATTATTTAAAAACATTAATATCATATATAGATGAATATTAATTACATAAAATATTGATGCATGTCAGAATCATATAGTTCTAGTTCCTTTGAAAACATGGAAACATAAAAAAATGGTTCATAAAATACTGACATCTTCTCCTACTAAGTTCATCATAACTAAAACCGTACTAAGAAATATCTTACTTAGTACCTTTATCTAAAACCTATAAAAACTAAACATAAGAAAGCATGAGCTTGAATTCCCAGTAAGGGAAAATAAGGGAGATATATATGATCATATAAGCATAACATAAGAATAAAGGTATGATAACATGATCATATATTTTGAAAATTATACCCTACATAGAATAGATCATAATATTGAGTCACAGAATAAAGCATGAAATTTCATCAGAGATGAATCATAAAGAAATCTAAGAACACAAGCCCTGAGAGAATAACATTAGTATAAGGCCCGTAACTTTGGTGTACACATAAGAATAGAAAAATTTATACTAATTATACCCAACAAGAAATTATTAACAAGTTAATCTTGGGATAACCATCCATGTGCCTATTTTAGACTTAGGATAACATCTAATGTACCCCTATTTGGGATTTGGATAACCTCCCTTGTACCCTCTTTTGGGAATGATATAACCCCCTTTGTACCCTTTGAGCTTGTAGAACATTAATCATTACCCAGTACATTGTATGGTGATTTAGGCCCCACCCAAAACTTAATTAAAATCATACAGATGTGTTCCATGATATAAAAAAATAGTCATCATATCAGAACACATGAAATTAAATGGGTTTCATAATCATTTTATCATTTCACCATAGCCTAACACATGGGAAAAGAATGGTTTTCATAAACCCCATGTCATCATATTCCATCCATATGAAGATTAAGCATGATATACTTGGGTAATATTCCCATTAAATCATTATCTACATTGAAGGTTGTTGTCATTGGAGAATTAAAATATATTAAAAACTTTCTTGAGGAAAATAACCTTTTCATTTTTAAATCACTTATTTAAGATAAAAAAATTTAGAAAATATTATGGAAAATATTTTATTTTAAATTAAACATGGAAACATGTAATGGAAGATTCTAAGTATTAGGAAGTCTTGGTGGTGGGAAATTTCTTCCATGCCATATAAGTTAAAAACCATTCCTTCCATACTTTTGTCAGAAAAGTCATCAAGACCCATATTTGGGAAACAATAAGAAGATTAATTTTATTTTATTTTTGATATTTTAAACATGGTTAAAATTTTAATTAATTAATCTTTGGAGAATATAAAAATATATTTTTGAAAAAATATTTAGAAAACATGGATATAGAAGAGAAAGTAATTCTGACTGAAAGGAGAAATAAAACCATTTTTCCTTGTAAACATTATTTTAGTGTCTTGAGTACTTAAAGTTAGGGAAATGAAAAAAAGAAAGTATTATCCATAAATAAATAGATTATAAAAAAATCATGAGTTTATTGAGAGGTATATCATAATATTTCATCATCAGAATCTTAATCATAAAAAATTATATAGTATCATAGAACCCTTATCGCTTTGGTAACTTTTGAATAATAAGCCCCATGAAAGAAATAACCCTAGGTGGATTTTTAAATAGAATAATTTCTATAATAATAATCATAATGAAATTCACTATCAGTATATATAATAAATAAAATAAAAAATCATTTAATATGGTATGTGTCCTACATAAATAAAAGTTAGACTAAAACCCCTTACCTTGAGTACCGTTTGCTTCAAAAGAATTATAACCTCATATATAATAAATTTTAATTTGTTATAATTATATTCAAGAACCATGTGAATTATTTTTATATCATATATATTCATTAGATACAAGTATTTAGATTCATCCATAATGGTATATATATAAAATTAATTACACCATTCATGTAGATGGTAGGTCATACATATGCATCAACACTATATTCATTTTTCAAAAGATAGAACCAATGAAAGTTAAATAATAATTCACCTATATAGAATCATTATTATATCATATATATTAATCAAACTAACCCTCCTTACATTCCATGTAAAATATAAACAGAAAACAAAATCCCATTGCTTTCTCGAGGTGGTTGTCTACACGTACACACAAGAGAAGTTATCATTTTCCAACAGTTTGGAATTTCAAAAGGTAGATATGGTTTTATAATTAAAAAATAACAATTATATCAATAATATATATATATATATATATATATATATATTAAAACTGTCATAATAATCATCCATAAAAAATGGCAATGGAAGATGAATTGTATATCTACGTGAAGACAGTAAGTCGTATGTACACACATACGATACTTTCACTTCCCATTTGATGGGAATAAGGTAATAATGGTATTTCTATAACAATAATAATATTTCAGAATATTTATGATACTTATTTTTTAGTTAAATTATAAATACTACATATTTTGAGCTAAAAAAGTAAAAAAGAAAGTGATCAGTTAGGTCGTTTACCTCTTCTTTGAACAAACTCCACTAGAACTCCCCTTAAGAATCCTAATGACGGTATTTTGAGAAGAACATAACCTATATAATGTGAATATAAGATTTTATAAGAGAATTAATTTGGTTATGGTCGAGCTGGAATGATCAAAGTAGTGTAAAGTAGTGAATGAATGAGTGTCCTTTTATAATTAAGGGGAAGAAAACTTATGAAATATCATAGAATATTAAATTAATATAAATTAATTTTGATGTCAAAATGGATCTAAATCGATAATTTTATAATATTAGATAATTATAAGTCTAAATCCTCTCATAAAATAAATCTTGGACAAGGTTTTATCACATTTTACCTATATCATTTTTTTAACCCTTCGTCAACCCTTTTGACAATTACAATAATATTAAAATTTTCTACCATTTAAAGTTTATTATTGTTACTATAAAATTCCAAAAACACATAAATCAACCATGAATTAGTTTTATATCCCTATAAAATTCATTTGTCTAAATACATGATTTAAATGAATTTTATATCATTTAATATAATATTTTTTATTATAAAATATCATTAATGTGAATTTTTAGAAATATTCATTATGTTATCTTTAATAACATCATGAAGATAATGAAAATTTAAAACAGTTAATAAACATATATATAATTTAATATTAATCAACAAAATTATTGTCTTACTTTAATTATATTATAATATATTACTTTTAAAAAATTTAATACCATTTATTTGGTTTTTCAATTTATTGAATAATTACTGCATCGGTATTGTGTAAGTTTTTAATGTGTTTATTTCTTAAAAAAATCAAAAATAAAATAACATGATGAAGATAAATCAATAATATTTAAAAATTATATTTATAAAAAAACACATCCTTAGTTTATCTCAATGTTAAAAATATTATATTTATTAAAAATAAGAGTATGACATTTTTGACTTTTCTTTACATAAAATATTATAAAGTTCATAATCACATCCAAAATGGAGAAATACAATATATTTATATTTCTGATAAATATATAAACTAATAAAATAATATTTAGGAAAGTTTTAATTAAAATTTTAAGTCCTTATAATATTTTTTTAACCCAAATTACCAAATTCACCCCTTGTCGTAAAAAATTACTAAAGTTACTATTTATAATGTCTAAAAAAGCGACCTATTTACAAAATTTTAACCCCCTAATTCCAAATACAGATTAATTTTTCAATATATAATTTACATAAGTGAGATAAATTAATTTTAATATAAATGCGTAAAATGAAACGATAAACTGTTTTTAGAAGAACGTGTTTTATGCCCATATATGTACTTATACCAAAATCTTGTATAATGACGATTAAAAGGAAGTTAATTTAATTATATATAATTAAATAATACTTATGTTATGTTTATTTCAAATTTAAATCATAATAATACTTTTAAATAAAAATAATATAGTTTTACAAAAATCAGCATTTTTCACTATTAACTGAAAAATCATTTTTTAAGAAAAATACCAAAATATTACCCCTAATTTCAAAAATTAACCTAATTTAATAAAATATAGTTTCTAAAATTTTAAAAAATTATTTATAATATTTTTTTTCAAAATGAAATTAAAATAATTGTTGAGGAAAATGTATTTTTTAATAATAAATTTCATTACTAAAAATTGAATGACTAATTACTAAGAATTTATATCAGGTAAAAACATTGTATATAATTAAAAAATTATTTAATCCTATCCATACCCTCCAATTTATTATCTCTATTATGAAATTAAATAATAACATAATTAAAATTATATCGTTTTTCTCTTAAACTCTCTGTTGTGTGTAATATAAGCTATCAGAAAAAATTAAATATATTTAAAAGAAGAATTTCATAAAATCAATGGTGTTAAATTCTACACCCATTAATAAAATATGTCTTCTAAATTTGAACTTGTTATCGGTAATCAAGGATTTAAAATTTGAAAATTTCTCTATGGAAAGCTAAATTGTAAAAAGGGATAATAAAACTTCATACTTAAAAGAGCGAAAGAGAAATATGAAGTTCATCTAGAATAACACATATCATGGTTTCCAGATTGGAGAATATTAATGGGAAGTGAAAATATGTACATGGAAGGAAAACTAATTCCCAAGGATTGATAGAGAGTGAGAGATAACATGGTTTGGATAAAATTAACAACCACAAAACAATAAATTAGTGAGGAGTTAAAAGAGAATCAATTCATCAGAATTTAAGTTTATAGGAATATTTTTTGTATTAATATATTTTTTTAGCATTTAGGAATTCCTATAACATAGGACATATACTTACTTGACATGTATAATTTAATAATATAATCAATTTCAACCACGACCTCATATTTTCTCTAAATGATGAGTTATAAAGAAGAATTTTTCATGCTTGAATCACTAAGACTAACTTCTAATAGATCACATAATCAAGATCTTCCTCTTATCATTATACATTAACCAAAACCAAAATGGTTAGCACAATTTAATATATTTACCAAAAATAATAAACCTTCATATGATGAAAACAAACTTAATCTCTAAAATTCAATAGTAATACACAATGTTTAATGTAGATCATTCAGTAAATAAATATCTATAAATTTAATCAAAATATTCATGACCAAGTACATAACCCAAAAATTGATTACAGATTCTTCCAAGATTAATTCAACCTTTTCCTCCAAATAACATCAATCACTCTTAATGTATCATACCAAAATTTATATTCTCTAACTATATAATATCCAAGATATGAAAATCAATTTTATGAATAACCATAAAGACAAAATAAAATATTTCATTCTTACAAAAGATAATTTAACCATTATTTATCCAATAAAATCCCATAATATTATGTTTAACATATTCATTTACGGTTCAAAAAATAATTTTATTCTTCTGAAATAACATAATTTACCTAATCAACAAATAATATTTCAATTCATGGTCTATTATATGATAAAAAATATGTTCCTAAAATGAATGTATTCTTCATTCATCAAATAATTTGAAAAACATCATTGTAATTGGGGAATTACATAGACAAGTGGTAGGTGTTACACTCTTGTCACCCTTCAGTTGTGGGTTCAAGCCCCACGGTGTTTTCGGACACAACGAGTTGTCACCCAACATACAAGTTGTCCTTTTACTAAAACTATAATAATATAACTCTCATAATGTTACCAAAAATATATAGAACATCCAAAAAAGTACTTCAATTTTTTTATTGTTTTAACATCAAAGTTTATCTCATACCATTCAGAAATCATACAAAAATTATAATATCACATAATTACCTCAACATTAATGATAATATAAACTCAAAAAGTTTTTAATTCCATTAAATATATGAACACATAATGTAAAAGGAATTCTTCCTCAAAATTTTTTTTCACTAAAACCTATAAAAATCCCAACTATTGTAATACCATAAATGTTTATAAAAATAATTTTAATCATCTTAGTCTTTCACCACATAAAACCTTAAAAGGGGGTGTCTATACCTTTGAACTTATTATCATCATTTGACTTATAATCTCATGATGATATTTTTAATTCTTTTATTAATATTACGTATAAACTTATATACTTCCAAAAAATAACACAATACTTATTCCTCAAATAAGTTCATAGGCTATTGATTGTATTTAATAAATAAAAAAATGTAACAAACTTCATCATATATAATGTAAATCACTTTAAGATCAAGTCACTAACCAATTTCATGGTCACCAATATTATCCAATTTAATTCAAATATCTCATATTCCAAACTAAACATTATAACTTTTCTCGGTTATTGGTATAATTTACATATGTTTTTAATTCCATAAATAAAACTACTATATAACAATACTTATATGTCTTATGATTATTATATTCAAAATATACTTGAAATAATTATTTAATCCAAATAAATAAACACTTCAATATTTTCACTTAAAATATTTGATTTGCATAGGTCATTATGTGGTCTATGAGTTAACCCTTGGATTAGGATATTGGCTTAGTTAATGCCCATATTCTCCACACAAGATACATTGAACTATAAATGGTACCTTAGGATATAATTCATTTCCCTCCATAAAAATATTCATTTTTCCTTAGAATCACTTTCTCTATGCCCATAATTTCTAAATAGAAAATACCTTCTCATTAACTTAAGACATTCCCATGAGTGATTCTTCTCACATTCTCGACATCTAGGAAACTGAATCCTCTTTCCTACAGGGTCATCATGAAAATATATCTTTCTAATATTTTGTGTCTCATGAATATTATTTATTTATTGGATATTAATTATATTATTGGATAGTTATTTATGCATAAACATAAGGATTCACATTTCAGATCCCATTTGAATTGTTTTCTCATGAGAAAAATCATTCCATTACCTATCAATGATAACATTAATACACTTGGATCTAACAATTGACTAAAAAATTACAGTTTTAGAAACAACAGTCATATTTTGGAATCATTAAAAATTATTTATAAGATATATAAATTACAAAACATTCATTCCATCTTAGGACACCTTAGGTTTAAAATTGTTCATCCATGGTCAACCCTAAAATTGTAGGATGTTATCCTATAATTTAAATTTTCTAATGGGTTCTCACTAAAGTTTTCTTTTCCCAATGTCCAAAGGTTAACTAAATGTTTCTATAATACCAACTATAATGGACCATATATTTCATATATTAATATCACATCTTAATATAATAATATTCATTACATAACATATCATTCCATACCAAAATTGTATAGGTCTAGTTTCTTTAGATGTTTGTAAACAGGAAAAATTTGTTCATAATAGATATAAAACATATTAATCTAAGTTATTTATAACTATAATCCTTATTAGACATATTATACTTAGTACCATACTTTATATCCCAGGGAAAGGAAGTATAAGAAAGGGTGAGATCTAATACCCAACAAGGGTAAAAAAGGGAGATATCTATGATCACATAAGTATAATATGAGAATTATGGTATGAGAATATTAGAATAACTTTAAAAAACCTTCATATCATTGATCATAATATTGATTCATGGAATAAATATTTTCATTTCATAATAATTGAAATGTGTATGAATCAAAGAATATGATCCATGAGATAATAACAATTATACAAGTCCTTGAATTGTGGAATACAAATAAGCATAGAAAAACATATGTCAAATCTACCCAATAAGACATTACTAACATGTTAGGATTGGGATAACTACCAATGTACCTTCTTCAGGCTTGGGATGTACCCTTATTTGTGTTTGGGATAACCTTGTGTGTACCTACTTTTGGGTTTAGGATAACCTCCCATGTGCTATTTGAGATCATAGAACAATAATAATTACCCAATTCAATGGAGGAAGATATAGGTGATACCTATCACATAATGAAAATCATAAAAATGTGTGCCATGAGATCACAAATAATTTATTATATCAGAACACATGAAAATAAAAGAGTTTCATAAATATTTTATCATTGCATCATTGCATAACCTATAGAAAATGAATGATTTTAATAATCTCCATATCATTATAAACCATTCATAGGATGAGTGATTATGGAATCCTTGTATCATATTCCTAATAAATCAATAGAAATATTGAAGATTATTTTCATTGGTGATTTAAAATATTACTAAAAACATTATTGAGGAAAATAACCTTGTCATTTTGAAATATGTTATTTAAAACCCAAAAATTACCAAAATATTATTAAACAAATATGAGAAACTCAAAGTGTATATTCAACCATATTTTATTCCCTATAAATATGAGAGACATTAATGTAAATCCATGAAATATGATCCAATAATTGCCTTCAATAAGAGTAAAGCTTCAATTGTACATTGTACAATATTTTATTGACCAAGTTGACCAACAAATAAGTGTTTATATCAATTCATATATGCTACCATTTAAATTTACATGCATGTTTAACAACGTAAATGATAACACAAATTACATCCTAAAACATAATGATATAACCAAGAAAATAAGATGAGATACCCTTGATAAATCACATGTCATTCCTACAAATTCCCCCACAACCAATAGGTTTATTACTACCCATAGTAGCACTATCCATATTCACATTGATATATGGAGAGATTAGTGAGATCCACCTAATATACATGAAATGTGTTGGTTTAATTAGGGTATAAGACACACTAAGTATTCATGAGATAAGAATACCATTAAATCAATTATTCATAATATCAGTTTTAATTATATATTTCATCTACAAGTCCATACAAATATAGGAATAAACCTCCTAGACATTTAACAGATTTTCATAAAAGAAAACAACTTTCCTTGCTTTCTAAATATAAAAAATACCATGGAAAGAGAAACATGAAGAATTTTATTCATTTTTAGATCATGTTAAGATCCATAATATCCTTTGTAAAGGTATTGAGATCTATTCCATTATATATACCATATAAGAAATGGCTAAATAAAATGATCCAAACATGATTAAGAAATACACATTGAATAAAATAGAATGCACAATTATAAGGTGGCCTTGTATTAAGAATGAAAATAGAAGGATGGTTCATACCTAAAAAACCAAGGCAATAATCAGTTGGTAACCTATTATACCATGCATTCCATATAATATAAAATCATGCAGGCTGTATAATAATGTTATTTAGTGATTTCAACGAACCTTGATATGGTTTAGGTTTTACAAAAAAGAAAAGCATAGTAAAATTTATCTTTGAGAATTCTCATACTAGTCGACATCTATATGCAGTGGTATTTATCACTAAAGATATAATTATGTATGTAGTTTTCAAATTATACTGGTTTATGAGGCTCAACCATATCAAAGTGAGAAATATATTTCCTAATTAAGATATCATCCAAACCTAAATGAATGTTATAACTTCTCACAATAGAAGTTGATGTCCAATTAATGATCCAAAAATATAGATCAGAATATATTCAAGGAACCTGTTAATATGTGGAATTATACCTTAAAAGTAGTCCCTCTAAGATTTTTGGACACAAGATCCCATATAAAAATTGTTTCCCCCAAACATTTTATTTACAAATCTGTTTTGAGGAAGTCATGATACTTACCTGACCATTGATGGGGTTTCAAAATAAAAAAATCAATGAGAGATTCATTGAAGAGACCAAGATTCATAATATTCATCCAACAAAAATAAGATAGTTAACACATTTCTTCTAAACCATAGAAACAATACTCATTTCATAATTACTTCCAATTTAAATGAAATTAATTGTTGATGATTAATTAATAATTTGCAATTAATTATTAATAAATTAATAATAATTCTACGGTGAATAATTATTAATTAATATATATTGATTAAATGATTAATTACTTTATAAATAATATAAAAAGTAATTAATAAGTACTATTTAATATTAAAAATTCTTAATAAGAAATTATTAATATAAAAAATTACAATTCATTAAAAATAAAATATTACTAATTAATACATTATAAATATTTAATAAGTAATGAAAACTAATAAATAATAAATAAAAAATAATCATTATTAATTATAAATGAATAATAATAAATAATTAACATTATAAAATCATATAATTTTAATTATTTAATGATAAATGCTTATTAATAATTAAAAAATAAAAATAAATTAAGATTTTATAAATAATAAAAAAAATTAAATATTAAAAATAATTTAAATAGTCAATATATATATATATATATTTAATATTTCCAATTATTACCATAAGCGGCCAAAACCTGGGATGACGGTCTACATATTTCCACAGCCAGCCAAACTATGGCAATGGGTGGTGTTTTTTATGATAGTCAGTAAAAACTATGAGAATAGGTTTTTATAAAAATATATATTTCCATGGTTCTTACTTATTGCGAAACCAATTTCCATTATTTGGATGATAGTGGAAATATGTGGATTTAGTACCATGATATTGGGTAGTCTTGAAAAAAGATTGAGATAGTAGGTTTAAAGGAATGTGAAAAATGTTTTTTAATTTTGATTTATTAAAAAAATTTAAATAGATTTGATATGAATTGAAAATCATTTATTAAGGTAATACAAATGTTATAGAAAGTAAACATCAATTATAACGGTGAGTAAAATTTGATGAAGTGCACATAAATGATGATTGTTGGCACTCTGTTTTTTGCATGGGGATGAAAAGTCAAAATGTAAATTTCCTCAAATAAATTAAAGAGTAAAGGGAATTAAGGAGAATCAAGGGGTTTTCCCTGTCCAACATGCGACCATACATCTTTCCTACCAAGAGTATCAGGCATTATATGCCTATATTTCTCTGAAGGGGTGTCCTAACATGAACATGTCACCTATACTCTCCACCTGTGTGATGGAACTGCATAGACAACCACCATCACCCAAGGTCGCATGTTTTCCTATAAATATGAACTTTGAGATTATTATTTTAAACAACGAAAAAACCTGGAGAATCCTTGAATCACTAACCTCCCTAGTTCTTCACCCAAGCCCTCAAAACCACTAAGTTATCTCTCCAAAAACTGAGAGAAGAGGGAGTTAAGGGGAATAGTGGGGTAAAATTCCCTCTAGTTTATGAAATAAAAAAACACATGTATGAAGAACCACTTCCCACCTAGTTGAGAAATACTAGCACGAAGGTCCCCTTATAAATCTAAGACCTATGCAAGACCACTCTAGGGACACCTGAGGAGACCCATGGATCCTAAATCATGGAATATTCTAATTGTTATTTCCTAGTTATTCTATCATCCAAAAGTCAATTCTAGATCACACAAGCATATCCGACGTGTAACACTTCTAGTACATGTATTCATAACCTAAAAGATACCCCATTTAGCTCACCCATTCTTCACCTACTTGAGAATTGTTTGTGTCCTCTTCATGTCACCAATGGCAAAGAACCTAATTCCATGAAACTCTTATATAAGGATCACCAAATCAAATCATCCAATGAAGACTTTAGACTTTAAAATCCATGAAAAGAGACAAACCAATGTGTCTCCCATTCACTTATGCATTCCTTTGGTTAGGGGTGTCCCTCACTTGTCCTACCTGATGGGTATAGTTCTCTGGGTGTGTGCAGTTATGCATACCTTTGGTCAAAAATACCAAAACCTTGAGGCTATTTCAATGGAATTTCTAGTCTTAGACACAAAATTTAGGGCCTTGTACTTCCATCATCATCTCTATGACTAGGTACATCGAGTTTCAAAAAATGAGATGGGGGATCATGCTTTAATTTTCCGTTGAGGATTACTGTCTTAAGCTACTATCTTCTCTATAACTAGGAGCATGAAATCCCTCCTTGAGTAAGATACTAGAATTTATTATGCACTATTTCTAAATGAGTAGTCAGATATGACTATATTGGTTATGAAAATGGGAGAGGAGATGAACACAATAGATCCATTTTTTCTTCTCCCATAGCCCTGGAAACTTCCTTTAATAGAAGAAGGACTGTGCAGTTTTCCAGATCTTCTTCTCCATATTTTTTTCTCAAAACCAATAATGAATCATGCGTGATTAGAGGTTTGTGATGATCATGAAATCCACACGGTCAGATGTATGTCCCAGCAGAGAATCCCTTTCCAAATCTTCCCCTCAACTTATTTCAGAATCACTACTGGAAATTCAGGCTATAACCATGATTTAAAATCGTGGATATAGGTCCTCAAACCATGGCTATAGGTAATAGACATGGTTTGAGAAACCATGTCTAAGTTTGGTGTGGCTATAGGCCTAGACTTATAACCACGGTTTGGAACCATAGCTATACGTCTACAGCCACAGTTCAAATCTTGTCTATAGGTATACAACCACGGTTCAAACTATGGTAATATCTCTATAGCCACGTTTTAGAACCGTGGCTATACTAGAGGAGGGATACAATTTATTGCCTCAGTTAGAAACCATGGAATTAGACCTTTATCTACGGTTTGTAACCGTGGAAATAGACTTATATCCACGATTAAAAACTGTGGCTATAGTGTCTGGAAACCCATAAAAAATAGCCCCCACCCCAGCACCCCCCCGTAGTAGCCCACCCCCTGTAGACCCCTTTCTCCTGGACACTGGACACCCCCACCCTACATAAACCCTTCCTGGACAACCCCCTGCAAAGCCCCCCTCCTGGACAGACCCTAGACACCCCCCAGACAGACACTAGACACCTCCCCCCAAACCCTGGACCCCCCCAGACAGACCCTGGACACCCCCTGGACAGACCCTGGACACCCCCCAGACAGACCCTGGACACCCCCCGGACAGACCCTGGACACCCCCCAGATAGACCAAAGACACCCCAAGACCTTGGACACCCCCCAGACCCTAGACAGATCCCCCCTGGACAGACCAAACCTCCACTCCCCTGGATAGCCACCCCCTAGAACCTGGACACCCCCAGACCCCCTACTCCCCTGGACAAACCCCCAGAACCTGGACACCCCACCCCTTTCACACCCCTTTCCAATTACCCCCTCCCCCTGCCAGTCCCCCTACCAGCCCCTGCTAGTTTCCCCCCTCCCCCTGCTAGTTCTCCCTCCCCCTGCCAGTCCTGCCCCCCCCCCCCAAAAAAACCTAGACACCCCCAGACCCCCTGGACAAATCCCCCCCAGATAGACCATAGACAGACCCCCCAAGACCCTGGACACCCCCTCGATATCCCCCCCAGAACCTAGAAACCCCCTCCTGGTATATACTTTCTAGATGCCCGGGGGATCTCTTGGCCTATCACTCTCCCTGTTTAGAAGACCAGTCTTGCCTGTAAGACTGAAGGAAGGGAATTGATTTCGAAGAAGGTTGTTGTGATCCCATGTTGCTTCATCCACTGGGTGCCCCTTCCATTTGATCAACCATTGGGGGACCACCAAACTATCATGTAGAATCGTGTGTTTGGAGAGCTCTTCCTCAGGCTCAATTGCTTCTGTAGAGTACATGTATAAGTTGTTGGGTAGGTTGGACTGTAAAGCCCGAGTGATAATAACTTTCTTAAGTTGGGAGATGTGAAAAACTAGATGATGTGTGTTTCAGGAGGTAATTCCAGCTTATAGGCTACAAGACCAACCTTTTAAAGTATGGTAAAAGGACCATATGGAAAAAAATCTGGTTTATGTGGTGAGAGGCTGATTGTTCGTGGTAGAGGTGAAGTTTCAAATAAACATGGTCCCCAACTTGGAAATAAAGGTCACAAAGTTTATTTGTGTGCCGCTGCCTGTAATTCTGGGCTTGGGATCGGTGATGCTTGAGTTACTTTTGGGTATCATCACCATCTAGTAATGCCTACGCGAAGGCCTCGACCTGTACCTCACTGGGTATGAATGTAAAGATGCTTGGGGGTTTCCAGCCATAGACCACCTCAAAAGAGTGGAATTGATGGTTACATTCCAAGTAGTGTTGTAGGTGAGTTCTGCCCAAGGTAGCCATAAGGACCACCCTTTTGGTTGCTCACTAGCAAAGCTTTGGAGATAGGTTTCTAAGCACCAGTTGATTTCGTCCGGCCATCCATTTGTGGATGGTAAAAGAAACTCATCTTAAGCTTAATGTCATGTATCTGAAATAGTTCTGCCCAGAAATGGCTTAGAAATAGTGGATCGCGGTCCCTAAAAATTGATTTGGGAATGCCATGAATCCGGACAACCTCCCCCCATGAAAAGTTTAGCTATTGCCTTTTCTATAAAGGGATTCTTCAAGTAAACAAAGTGGGCATATTTATAGTCTGTCCATGACCACAAGGATCACGTCACATCCCTTATATTTGGAAAAACCTATAATAAAATCAATTGAAATATCCTCCCACACTGCATCAGGAATCTCCAAGGGATGTAATAGCCCTACTGGTGATGAGGTAGAATAATTACATTGTTGACACATATTGCACTACTGAATATAATTCAAAACTTGCCACATGCCCACCCTGTAAGTTCTGTGGTAACCTAAATGAACCCCTTGGGGGGAGGCATGAAATTATTCTATCAGCATTGTAATCCTATGGGAGGTAGTCAATATCACTAATCGTCCCTTAAACCGAAGCGTTCCATGCGAATAAGTGAATCCTTTAGGGGACTCTCCACTGGACTATAAATGATGTATAATATTTCCGAGGTAAGGATATTTGTGGACACCAACCAAAAGGTCATTTTCTTTAGGCCACATCGGAAACGATTGGCTTAGGTGGAGTTCGTATTGGGCTTCCTCCTTCCAAGAGAGAGCATCAATGGTTGAGTTGTATCTTACAAGATTATATTTGACTTCAAAGAGATACCCAAACTATTTTTCAATCCAACATTGCTAATACTCTGTAGTTATGCATTGTTGTAATATTAATTTTAGGCTCCGCTGGTTAGAAAACAATGTAAAAGGCCTGCCCAATAGATAGAGTCTCTAGTGTTGGATGGCTTAGATCTAACACTGTGATATCATTTTCATAGGTAGATTTAGATAGATTCTTCTCGGACAAGGCTTTGTTGAAGTAAGCAACAGGTTTTCGGTCTTGCATGAGCACTGAACCCATGTCGTGGCTAGACTTAATACACTGGACCTCAAAAATTTTAGAGAAGTTGGGTAAAGCAAGAACTGGGGCAATTGTAATAGCACACTGCAAGTGCTCAAAGCCTTGTCACGTTTCCTCAATCCAATGGAACTTTTCCTTTCGAGTCAACGTCGAAAGGGGTTGATTAGTGGTTCTATAACCCCAGATGAACATTCTGTAAAACCCACTGAGGCCTAGAAACCTACAAGAACCCTTAACAAAAGTAGGCATCTTCCAGTTAAAAACCTTTGGAATTTTAGAGGGGTCCATGGAAACCCCTGCCGGTGAAATAATGTAACCCATATAGGCAACCCCATACTGTGAAAATGAACATTTATTTTTATTGAGAAAAATATGGAGATCCTAAAAAATCTGTAATATGACTTCCCAATGTTGTAAATGGGATTTCCACTCCCAACTATAAATTAAAATATCATCAAAAAATATAAGAACAAACTTATGGAGTAGGGGCCAGAATAGTTCGTTCATAGTGGCATGGAAAGTTCATGGGACATTAGTGAGTCCAA
Source organism: Viscum album (assembly GCA_963277665.1). Taxonomy (NCBI): domain Eukaryota; kingdom Viridiplantae; phylum Streptophyta; class Magnoliopsida; order Santalales; family Viscaceae; genus Viscum; species Viscum album. Next base: position 902,229,129 of record OY728166.1, on the reverse strand, counting down.
ATGGCATTACCAAGTATTCATGGTGGCCATTGTGCATATGGAAAACTATCTTTTACACATCTTCATCATGGATCTGGATCTAATGGTAGCTGAATTTATGGTCTAGTTTAGATAAATAAGTTGCCCCATGCAATTCATCCAATAATTCTTTGACAATTGGTATTGGGAACTTGTCAAGGATTCTTACCTTATTTAGGGCCCAGTAGTCCATGAACACCCTCCATGAACCATCTTGTTTTTTTGACTAATAAGACCAAACTAGAATAAACACTTGTGATAGTTCGGATGGTTCCTAATTGAAGCAGTTCTTGAACTTTCCTTTCAATCTTGTTCTTTTGAGAGTGTGGGTATCGATAGGGTCTAACTGATACCAGGCCAAGCCCCCAAACCAAATTGATTTTATGGTCACTTTTTCATCATAGAGGGAGGCCTCGGGGTTCACTGAACACTATTTGTAGTTTCCTAAACAGATTCTATAGCTGAAGCTGCTGAACATTGTTGAGTGAGGTTTCCATGACATGCGGTTGCTTCCATAGAAGTTTGTTCCTATAGAGTTCATATTTTCCTGCTGCCTTTGAATATTGCCTCCCCCCCATTGCGATGACTGGTTAGAACATGTAAGGAGACTACCTGCTATTCCCGAAGAACTTCTTGAAGAGTATACACTTGTCCCCCATCACTAAATTCCATGTTCATTGTCTTCCAATTAATTTGGACGTCACCCAAAGTTCGCAACCAGGAAATTACTAGAATTAAATCCAGTCCTCCTAAATCCAAGACTTGGGCATCACAAAATTGTTAGCATAGACCATGGGACCACATTCTATGCCCATCCCCGAGTTTGACACATTGTAGGTTTGTGTTGAGGACGACAAAGCCTAGAAGTTTATCTAACATAGGTGAAATGAAATTGTGAGTTGCGCCGCTATCCACTAGGATTAAAATTCGGATGTCAGACATACAACCCTCCAATTTCATTGAGTATAAGTCTTATCCATGTTGGGCTTTATATTAGGTGCTTATCCCATGATTCTCCAAAACTTGGCATTCTGCCTCATCCTAGGACACCCCTTCGTCTGGTGCAATGACCCCAGTCGTCACTTATGATTTCTTGTCCCGACGTACTTTATATTTACCCAAGAGTAGCACTCTCATATTTAAATCTGGGAATTTGTGCATTTAACTATAAGGTTTTCCACACCAGAAATGTAACCCCTTGTTTCTTCTTTTCTCCCATTCACGGTTCGACAGATGCTGTAGGGTCTTCCTATGATTCCTTTCCGCGGTGCCCCCAGGCTCGATCCTGCTATATTATCCCCCACTTGCCTGTCTTGTCAAAATGAGTGTAGACTACGCAATTGTATACCTTGGTGTAGTGACTATGGCCACAAACTTCCCTCACGTCCATGTTGCATGCTGTTGTGGAATCATCGAAAGTCACAATGATAGAAACGAGAAACGAAACGAAATGCAGAAAAAAGAAAACAATGAGAACACAATGATTTATGTGGTTCGGGAATAATCCCTACGTCCACAGGAGAGACAGAATTTCACTATTTAGGAGCACAAAATTACAGAGGATTTTTCAGTCGTAACCATATCCAATAAATGGGCTATAAAACAATGGAGAAGACGACCACTTTTCAAAAAGAGAGCCTGCGTCGCTACAGTGAATGGCGGCCAGCTTTATCAAAAGTGCTATAATGGATGCCTGCTAGAAGTCAAAAGCATTACAGTAAATTTGAATCTGAAGTCCTCACTACTACAGTGCCTTTTGGTGTCGGTCGGTCAACTTCACTACAGTAGTTAGAGATGCTACAGTGAGCTCGACCCATGACAGTTATGGGACATAGGCATTCATCCCAACCAGATCGGGCTACATCAATCCAACAATCTCTCTTGTTGCATCCCTTGATGAGAAGAAGGTTAAGAGTGCCCTTTTTTCTCTAAATCTTGAGAGTTTGGCTGGTCTTGATGGGTTCACAAATTAATTATTTATGTTCTACTAGGACATAGTTCGTGATGAGCTCCTTAACGCTATGAGGGGGTTCTTTAACCATGAATCAATTCTCTATGGAATCAACTCCAATTTTATTGCTCTGATCCCAAAGAAGGAAAATGTTGTAGATGTAAAGGATTTCAGACCTATTTCTATTGGAAATACCTTTCCAAAAATCATTAGAAAAATTATTTCTATGAGGTTAGGTCCCATTTCTCATGGGTTTATCTCTTCAAATCATCCCCCTAAACATCCCTTGGACACCCCCCTAGACAGCCCCCCTAGACACCCCACCTGCACCCTGCCCCTACCTTACAGACCCCCCCAAACCCCCCTGAGACAGCCCTTGGGAACCCCCCTAGACAGCCCCTCCTAGATACCCCACCTACACCCCCTGCCCTGCAGACCCCCCGACACCCCCCCGAGACATCCCTTGGACACCCCACATACACCCTACCCTAAAGAGCCCCCCAGACATCCCTTAGACACCCCCCTGGACAACCCCTCCTAGAGACCTTACCTGCACCCTCCCCCTACCCTGCAGACCCCCCGACACCCCCCTGGACAACCCTTGGACACCCCACCTAGACAACCCCTCCTAGAAAATTCTATAGCCATCAGTACTTTCACTTCATTATGAAATAATTATAAATGAACAATGACTTGAAACTTTTCCAAGAATAGTCTTTGTCTGGCTTAGTCTGAATAATAGACTTCCACCACTTATAACTCAGACCCTCTAGTAGGATGGTTACAAAAATAATCTTAAGAGACTCATAAATCTAAAGCTGGATAAAAATATCCTCAACCTTCAGTACCAAAACCAATTCATCCAAAGAATCTTGTTACCTAGGAATTATTGTGGGGCTTCCATCTTGATTCTGGGGTTTCTAGGTGTGCATTCAGGATCGATTTATTCAAGGCTTTTGATTCAGTCAGGTGGGAATTCTTATGGGATGCTTTGGATCTACTCAGATATTCAGCTAGGTTCTCGTCTTGGGTTAAAAGATGCGTCTCTATGCCAATGTTCTTAGTGAACATTAATGGCAGTTTACATGGCTACTTTTCGAGGAAAAGAGGGATCAGGCAAGGGGATCCACTTTCACCTTTCCTTTTTCTGATTTGCATGGAGTTTTTTTTCACTTATCCTGGAATTCATGAGGCTGGGGGCTAGGGGCTGGGGGCTGGTGCGGTGGCTGGTGCGGGCTGGAGTGGCTGGTGTGGGCGGGAAGGTAGGCAGCAAGGGGATGGAAGGGGGCTGGTGTGGGATGGAATAGGTGACAGAGGACTGGTGTGGGTTGGATTACAGGTGGCTGGGGGCTGTTGGGCATGTGGTAGGGGCTGGTGCAGGCTGGGATGTAAGAAGTCGGGGGCTGGTGAGGGCGGGAACTAGTGGCTGGGGCTGTCTTTCAGGTGGAAGAGGGCTGGCATGAGTGTTTTGTAGGAGGCTGGGGGTGGTGGCTTTTGTGGTGGCTGGTGCAGACTAGATTGCAGGTGGCTAAGGGCTGGTGCAGGCTCGAATGAAGGTGGAAGGGGGATGAAATGCTTGTGGAAGGGGGATAGTTACAGGTGCTGGGGGGATGGTGGGGGATGATTTGAAGGTGGCAAGGGGGGGTTGTTGCGGGCTGGAATGCTGGTGGCAGTGGGCTGAAATGAAGGTGGAAGGGGGCTGGTGTGGGATGGATATGGCTGGAGCAGGACCGAATCACGACATTACTGCGATGTGACCACGACGTGACCGTAGCATGTTGGCCCGGTCCAGCAACATCTGCAGGGGAGCATCATCCAGCCAGGAGCAAAGAGAGCGGGAGGAGGCGGGGCAACATTCTGGTCGTCGCCCTGCAGGAAGAAATTCCGATTAGTCAGTCTCAACATTAATCACAAGATTCAGGGAATACTATCACTGCGAACCGCCGCGGGGTGTCTTCCTGGAGCAGGGTGAAATCACGACATTACCACGACGTGACCGCGGAGTGAACGCAGCGTGACCGCGGTGTGACCACGGCATGACCGCGGCGTGACCGTGGCATGACCGTGGCATGACCGCAGTGTGTTGGCCCGGTCCAGTGACATCCGCAGGGCAACATCTTCCGGCAAGGAGTGAAGGGAAGGGAGGAGGTGGGGAAACATTCCGGCCATCTCCCCACCAGCAGAAATTTTGATTAGTTAGTCTCAACATTGATCACAAGACTCATGGAATATTATAACTACGAACTGCTTCGGGGTGTCATCCTGGAGCAGGGCCAAATCATGGCGTGACTGCGGTGTGACCGCGGCATGTTGGCCCAGTCTAGTGACATCTGCGTGGCAGCATCTTCCAGCCAGGAGCGAAGAGAGTAAGAGGAGGTGGGGCAACATTCCGGTCATCGCCCCACCAACAGAAATTGTGATTATTAAGTCTCAACATTGATCACAAGACTCATGGAATACTACCACTACGAACCACCGCAGGGTGTCGTCCTGGAGCAGGGCCAAATCACGGCGTGACCCAGGCATGACTACATCGTGATCGTGGTATGACCACAACATAACCGCGGCGTGACCGTGGTGTGACTGTGGCGTGACTGTGGCGTGTTGGCCCGATCCAGCGACATCCGCGTGGCAGCATCTTCCGGCCAGGAGCGAAGAGAGAGGGAGGAGGCAGGGCAACATTCCAACTGTCCCCCTCCCCTTCCACCCTACCCTGCAGATATCCCCCCTACACCCTGCCCCCTGCCCCCTCCACCCTGCCCCCTACCCCCCTCCACCCACCCCCTACCCCCTTCCCCTGCCCCCTGCCCTGCAGACCTCCCTCGTTCCCTATGCCCCCACCACCCTGCCCCTGCCACTACCCCCCTCCACCCACCCCCTACCCCCTGCCCCCCTACCCCTACCCCCTGCCCCCTCCACCCACCCCTTTCCCCCTTCCCCCCGCACATGATTATATTGCAGACTATGAGCTCCTAAACACACATGGGATTCTTCCTTTATAGGTTCCATAGTCTTCATGGCCAGATAATCCTCACCTTCTTTGGATTTTATCTCATATGTTTCAAAATTATTTCTTACAACCCTTGAAAATATCTTAGGTACAATGGCGCTTGATTTCTAAATAGAAAAAGAAGTAGGAGACACTCGTCCCTCTTTAGTCTTAGTTTTATCTGAAGCACAGGGGTGTTGTACTTGATGATCCCCAAAACCTTCTGAGAATTATACCCTTATTGAGTTTAAAGTACACTGTGACTAGATGATTCTCCTCACCTCCCCTTCATGTTTCAAAGGACCCTTGGTATCCAGTGACTCAGTAGCTAGAGAATCATAAAACACATGTTCCCCATCAAGATGAGTGCTAGATTAAGCCTTGAATATACCTTTGGATCGAGACTCTAGCGGTTCAATATAAAATTTCCTTAAAGTAAATAGGAAGAAAAGTACTCCTATTATGTTTACTAGACAATGTTTTGTTTAAATTTGAATTTTTTTTCAGCAGAGAACCAAATAAACTCTAGATGTTTCTTAGACAGGTCAAGCTCTACAAACAAAAAAGAATTAATGAGATGTTTCCCTTTAAGAATATTCTGATCAACGTAAAATATTTCCAAGAATGTTGCTGCAAATAGTATGAAAAGAAGGATTTTAAAAAGGAAGATGCAATCTAATAATCTAAATCCATTGGGATGAAAACTGAGAGTCTCTCCTAGAGTGAACAATTAGGTTCCACTGGTAGAGGAAACATGGTTAATAGTTGAAAGAACATGAATATTTGGACAAAGACAAAGCTATATCCACCACTTCATGCAACCTGAGAAAGAATTAATGAGAACTCATTTCAGTACACCTATGGTGGATCAATTATTCTATTAGGAAAGTAAAGAATTAGAAAATTTGAGGGAATAATGTTCGACTGCTGGAAAACATTTGAAAAATACTGAAACATTCTGTTTAACCTAAATACTAGTGATCTATCTTGAAAGAAGTGATTTCAAAATTGATACATGTCGAACCCCAAGAAAAAAGATGTAGAAGAAAAAGGTAAATGAGACTTTAAGGTACCGAATAATAGATAAAGTGAAGGATGGGAAACTATGAAGGGAAGGAGTAGGCCCAAAGGCAGTTCCAAGCCCATAAAACCTCAAGTCACCAGTGATGCTTAGTAATGTTTCTCATAGACGAGAAATCGTATAGTGGATAATTTGTAATTAATATGGATTTCTTTTTTGGGTTCTTAAAATTTAATTTTGGTGATTTATAATTAAAATGATTAAGTTTTAATTGAAATTTTTTGTTTCGGGTGGATGGATTTAGTAAAGGAGGGAAGAAGTATGTGGTGTTCCTAAAAAGAAGTACATGGGGCCACCAGTTAGCTATTATAAAGCACCATGAACATATTAATAGTGATAGTGGGGGAGGGTTGGCTCTAGACTAACTACTGGATTGTTGATGGTTGGAACCAAAAAGTTTGTGGCCATTAGTCGGTTGGTGGTTTTCCATTGGGTAATCAGTGCCTTCCTTGACCTTGTTTTTCATAAGGGCAATTTATGTCATTTTTATCATGGATTTTGGATGTGGATTAGAATGGAATTAGAGTATCTGTTCCACTTAGTTTCAAATAGGATGATGTGGATGGCATGAGAGGATGTTTTCTTAGAAGATTTAAATAAATGAATGCAAATCTGTGATGACTAGAGGATTGGATGACCCCTGATATACCTAATTCGGTAAGGTTTGGAGATCTAGCAATGTGTAGGAATACCTAGTGGAATACCCCATGGGATCAGGAAAATCACAGGTTAAATAACATGTAATCTGATATTATTGGTACTATGGGACCCCTGGGCTGTGGAACTGTGCTTTTGGTTGGATTTATATATCACAAGTCATGTGACATGGTCACACAACATGGGAACCATCTTAAAAGTCTATCGGCACTTAAAGAGTGTCTTGGTTCAAACAACCATTTTAATAAAAAGAGGGAAACCCCCTACATGGATATAAAAAGGGTCAAGTATGATGTGTGCTTTATGACTAACAAAGACATCAAGTATAAGAAAAACATCAATGCAATAATGTTAAGCAAGGTATACCACTGCGAGTTTTCACAGACAGCGCACCTCTGTTAGAGGGGTTTTATTATAAAACCATGACTTATTTATCAAACGAAACAATTATCTTAACTAACACTTATTCAAGAATTTCAATTTAATACAAACATGCAGAATTAAGAAGGCAACTAAATGCAATTTAAAACATTCTTGAATTAAATAGGCTAGGAGAGGGACCCTACCTCAACCTCAAGGTGAGTTTTCTTTTGACGACAACAACTCGAATCTTCCTTTTTTCCGCTTGCACACATATGCAACTTAACATATATATAAGGACACATAGCCCCTATGTACATATTTTCATGGCCAAATATGCACAAGGGGGTCCTTAGATATATTTTTATACTTTCATATACCCTTTTACACTTACACGTGTATGCATTTTTCATATCTATAAGCACACCTAGCCCCAATATATATATTCATACTACCATGAGTGAGTATATATAAAGGGGGAACTTATATATGCATATGCCTACCTATGCATACACATGTAAGCCTTCGTCAACGGTGACTCGAATCCACCTCAACGAAATCCAAAACACACAACAAAAATATAAGGAACCCAAAAATAAAAAAAGCCCTAATTAAAATTTGGCCAAAGAATAAAAATGGAATAAACCTTACCCAAATCTTGAACTCATTGTCTTTGATGGTGGTTGATAAAACCGGTCTTATCATAAGAAACCACCTATAAGAAAATAGTGGGAAAAGAAATGAGATATATCAAATTCTTATATATATGTGATCAGTGTGTCAACTGTGCATGATAAATGATACATGAATCCATAACCAACAATGAAAAAATAATATTCAAATTGATATGTACATCCCAATACTAAATAACATGATCATTAATAAAGATATTTATTTTTCAAACATCACCTCCAATTTCCTATTCAAAAATAAAAAATCACCAAAATATGAGAATAAAGTAAACCTCCATCATCACATAAAAGTAAGAAATGAGGATTAAACATTGTTCTTAACCTAGAAAATCCATTCTTTGAATGTATAAAATACCTAAAACTCTTCATGCCTATATCCTTCTTAATTTTCTAGATTGAAACCTCATTTTTAGCATTTTCTTCTTCTAGAATTCACCTTTATTCTTAGTTTATATAGGTTTATCAATTTTATAAAGTAGAGAATTTTCCTTCTTTTATTATTAATCAATCTGCTTGGATTTTTCAAACCAGTTAGATAATATGATTGAAAAATATTTTGGTGCATGATCTTACTTCTTCTTGATTGTATATTCCTTCTTTGTAGAAACTATTTCCGAACATGAAATAATTGGTTCTTTCCTTTTATCTTTCAACAATTATTATTGTTATGGAATCTATGTCATAAATTCTTAACAATTTGTACTACTTGGTTTCCCTTCCACACACACTTTCAACAGCCTTTAGAGTACCCTTTTTAGGCTCCCTTTCAAACTCCACACTAGAATTGTCAAGCACTAGACCACTACAATATCAAATATTGATACTTGACCCAAAAAATTGATCTGAATGACATCTTAGAAATATAGAATTAAGGTCTAAATAGAATATTTACCAATATAAACTCCTCATAATTAACTGAACACACTGACTATACCAACCACTATAGGTAAATCATTAATTTTGGTGTAGTCTTGGAACCAAATATGGTTAATCTAATATCCAACTACAGACACTAAATTCATCCATTTACTATCTAAGTTCATACATTTCACAACCTTGATAATGATCACCATCCCTTGATATATATTTCACTCAAAAAAGACGAGTATGAATCTACCCACTATAGTATTATCGATACCATCATCAATCCTACAAACACATGTCTAGTTTCTAATATCACATTATGATCACTATAGAAGATCCTGGCCCAAAATTGATATAGCTCCATGAATTCCCAAAACATGCTCTTATTCTATAAATCTACCATAGCCTCTCAAAGAAGAGGGACTAAAACTCAATCCATAAAACCTCCTCATTCCTTCTTTTATGATCAAATGTATTTATCCATTCTGATTCATCTCCTTTGAATTTAGAAACTTCTAGTTTCACACATATATCTTCTAGAGTTCCAATCCTTTCAAATAGGAACTAATCTTTCTTCAACATATTCTAAACATTCTACGATCCCATGTCACTACTTAAAATTAGATACTCCTACTCCTAGAACTCATGGATAACTTAGAAAACCATTGTTTTTCCTTTTCAAAGGCCTTGGTCAATGGATCAAAGTTGTTTTAACATAATATGAGGGAAATAACCACTTGATCATATTTACCATGAGAACACAATGCCATACTAATTAGATGCTTTGTTGATGAATTTTGACTCAACATTATTCGGTAATAACAACATTTCTAATTAGAAACCCATCGCGCCACAATCCTAAGCATGCATTATTACCACAAAATCATGAAACTACCTTTAATCCATACTTCATAAAAAAATATCATTTCCAAAACACCAAACCCTAAGGTTTATCATAATAATATAAGGGTTACTCTCTTACACACCAAGCATAACAACCAAACCCCACACATTCACCCCTGATAATAAGAAACCAGCCACCCCTTAAATGATCTAACAAGAAACATCCTAACAAAAATACACAATCAAATCACCCAGAAATCACCAAAATTCCCTATATCGAGAGTTTACATCAAAACATCAAGAAAACCCCCAACAAGATCCACAAACTTGAGGGATTACCTCCAACCCAAACCCCAAAGACAAATCCAAACCATACCCAATACATAACCATCATACTCCAAACTACTAGGAATCTAATATCCTAACAAACCAACTAAAGTTTTTAATCTACCATATAAACATGATTAAGATATCATAAATCAAACAAAAACACGTGAAAACCACTATTTTAGATTCTATTAATTAATACATCGTCAATAGGTTATTCTAGAAAACACCAATTCATATATTATTGACGCTTTAATTAAAAAACCACTTTCAAATTAATTTTCCAAAAAAATGACCACAAATATTACTTTCTCAAACAAAATTTCTAAACAGACTTTCATTTTTAAAACTATTTTTCATAGACAAGTATTCAGGAACATGTAAAAAAATACCTATATTGGAAGTACGATTCATGAAATCGAATTCTATTTCCACCCCATGCCAAGAGTCAAACAAAAAATAACATTCTGAACACAAAAATAATACTTGAATAAATATCTCAATGATAACAGTGTAAATCTATAATGGAAGAAAACACCCTTGGTGACTTGGGTTTCCACCGTATAGGTGTTCTTGATGCATAAAAATGGTGTACATCCTAATATACAACCATTGGAGAGAATACACATGAGTGAAATTTGAGGGGTTAAAACCCTAAATACCTTCGGTGGGTAATTAGGAGGTTTGACCGGCCGAGGAGGAGGATGATCTGCGAAGGTGGGGTAGCCACATCAGAGGCGCGCCCAAGGAGGAGGTGGGGTGGCTGTTTCAGGGTAGTGTCTGTGGGGTGGTAGCGTTGGGTGGATGAGTCAGGGGAGGATGCCGCGATAAGTATTCCGCCGTGAACAACATGGGAGGTTGATGGTTCAGAAAGGAGGGTCATGGTGAGAGAGGTTGACGAAAGCGTAGAGGGCATTGATAGAAAGCGTCTGGAGGAGGGCGCCATAGTGAGAGATGTAGACAGAGAGGAAAAGAGGGTTGCAGTGGATCAGGGGAGGAGGATAGGAGAGAGCGATGCGGATCACAAAAAAAAAGGAGAGGAGAACCTGATACGGATCGAAAAAAAGAACCGAGATGTTTATCCATAGATGGGTAAATAAATCGTGGCTATAAACAACCTATAGCTATAGGCATATATAACCGTGGCTATAGGTCTGTGGCTATAGATTAAATTTCTAGTAGTGAAGGGCCTCGATGGGAATGGGTCCAAAATTCCATGTATCCATCTCAAAGGAACACGTTACCAACATGAAAAAGGGCCTCCTATTTGTTATAATCCCCAAATCAGTTATCTCAAAGAGACACATTACCACTAAGAGAAACATTCAAAAGACCTCTATAGGCATGAGTCATTAACCCGATCCAAACTATGTGGTCTTTGATTCTCATTTCAATCAGATACATGGTAAGCCTCCTAGAGGTTAAAACCCAAAACTCCAATTCAAGCCTAATTAAATATAGGCCATATTCCTTATATGTTCATATCTAACGGGAGACCACATCCCTTCCCTGTTCCTTGGACCGATTCAGTATAAGTCCCACACCAAAAAATAATTATAGACCATTTTCCTTGACATCCTTGTTGCATGACGTTAAACTACAAGGTTTGGTCCTCATCACATGACCTTATAAGGTATGATGTGTCATATTCAGTGGATCTGAACTATATGGTTTCATATTCCTTTCATGAGGATACATAGGAATCTCATCCAATGGGAATGATCCTAACATCAAAACAACTCCCCTCTCCCTAGACGATGATAAATTATAGAGTGTACCACTATATGGATTAAACCCATCATCATAATAATGAATGCCCAAAGTATTTATAACACGTGTTGAAAAGTATAAAATCAATGGAGAGCCTCAGATACATAATATTTCCCGATTGATGATGAACCTCAGATATATATAGATGATTCTAAATTTATTAATGTTAATAACTGATTGATAATCCAATGGAAACATGTTTCATACTTGGGAACTGATTAAGTATTAACGAATATGTGTTATATCATTAATAGAGTCATAGAGTAGGCAATAACTCCCCCAAAGGGTGTGATGAGTCTGACCTCCCATCCCCTCAACAAATTCAAGTCCCTAAGCATCATTGGGTCTATTTACTAGTGATCACATATCTTTGGAAAGAAGGTTCATGAAACACTCTAAATAATGGAACTATTGGGTGTTTCCGGCTCCGTAAACAAAACCCGTAGGAAGCTGTTTCGAAAATAGTGAATCTGAAATGAACAATTGTATAACTATTCAAACCCCCAAAATTGAACCTTAAAAACACATAATCATTTATATAAGAAACAAAAATGGTGAACATGATGTGAATCCTAAACCAATATGACTATGTCACCCAAATGTTAGGCCCCTTTTTTACCCAAAATGAAATATGAACAAAATAGAACAATCCATTATGTATGTGTTCATTTATTGAGATTCTTATTTGATGGAGTTTTATTGTTTTTTTGTTGAATATAATTTTATAAATTTAAAATAGATCTCCCATCGATCCAAATTGAACCACACAAGTTCCTATAGACATATGCTTCGGTCACAGCACCACCTAGATCCTCAACCAAATAGAGGATTCCATCACTAACCTAGCATATCTAATGTTGGGTTTCAAATTAATAGGTAAATGAGTGCCACCTAAATTGTATTTTCATATACTTGTAGGAAGCTAAATTGGACCTCCATATTATGAATCCCTACCATCCATCACATCAATGATAGTTAGCAGCCTAGAAGTAAACAACACCAACTGTCGTCTCGAACCGTTTTGGGAGACTATCCCTAGAATTCGAAAACTATCTCCTCCCATATATTAGGTATATGGATTAAGATTCCACTAAAATCCATATCTAGATATCACAAGGGTCCCTATAAAGGGATTTATCAAGCAGCTACCAATTTTAACATCTCATGGCGACAAGCCCTCAACATGATGGGGGTGTTTTCCTAGGACGTTTAGCCTAGGTCACTCAGACCTGGGCACACAAGATGACCCGTCGAGGGATAAAATCAAACAATAGGGAGCTGGTTCACACCTCTATTCCCATTCTATAAATATGAAAATAAAATTTTATGGAAAACTGTGAGCAGGAACAAACACCTTCCCTCACTATCAAATCATGCTAGTATAGTTTGATAGTATCAAGAAAATCCCTCTAGTAAAATTTAATGAAAAATTATGAGCGGGAACAAAAACTTTCCAACTTCAACTAATCATTTCAATCAAATATAGTGGAAATCCATGATCAATAGAACACACTTACATTCATTTATCATGAATGTCATCCTAACCTGGTAGTAGTTGGAGAAATCATATAAAAAGTCCCAAAAACAAATAGAGGGATGACCCATACCTCTTTCCCTACACCTGAGTACTATTAGCACATACTGATGGGAAATGGATTACATGAGAAGTCACACACCCTTTCTCCATCCATTAAATTAAAATATTTCTCCATTTTAGCTGATGAAGTTACTTAAAAAAATCCAAAAAATAGTGAAAGGGAAAACAAATATTCTTGACCACATACTACAAAACTTCCTTGATATAATAAAGGTAGTTATTGTGGTAGAGGAGTGGACACACAACTCCATCCACACAAGTGGGGTAGATCATCATCACAGAAATATGGTTATTGTGGAGAGGACATCCACATATGTTCCTATCTAGGAGGTTTGTGGTCCAAATTCACCCAAAATATATGGACAATGAGAGTGGGTCCATACCGTCTTTCCAAATGGAGGTGATCGACATATTCCTATGGAAACTCTAAAAAAAGCACAAACCCCTACCAAAATTCTAGAAACCTATCAGTAAATTTCTTCATCAACACTAGATATAACCAAACAAGATTATGTATATGAAAACTACCTTCCCCAGAAATCATCCCAAGTTATCCAAAAGAATTCATCAAAAAATAAGCCTCACCAATGGTGATTGGAAAATAAAATATGTAATATTATCTTGATATACATAATGATGGAGTTCTCAAATCCCTCAGAAGTTTATTTATGGAATCCAAGGATCATACTATCCCATTACCAAATTATAGAAATAGTAGCTACAGTTCGGAATTTCTTATACAATCATCTTACCCTAAAGGATTTATTTCTACTGATAATATGATTTATCTTGAGAGCCCATCTCTTGATTATAACTACAACATCACTCTATGTGACCAGAAGATCAAACAGTAAGGAGATAATACACCATGAAGTTCCTCCCCTTGGTATACATTATGGGAAATCTTGTCGTAGGGGGACGTCAATACGTGATGGTAGTCCTACCCATAATGGAATTTTAATTAGTTTTGCAGATACTCCCATTGATGATTTAAGAATGATAATTCCCTCCTACTATGAGGCATGTAGGACATTGAGGCTAGTCATACCCGATGCCTCTTCATTGACAAGTGACATACTTTCTCAGTCCGAAGGCAGCCAAAGGAAATGGTAATTATCTAAACCTCCCCTAGATCTCCTCCATTCCAATATAATAGAGGAACTCCATACAAATATTAATATTTATAATAAATTGGTAGGGAATCAATTTATTTTATCAGACCAATTTTATGAGCCTCAAGAGAAATATAAAGAAGAAATGTTGAACATGAGAAGATTGTTGGCTAGCGATGGAATATGAGTCATGTTATGGCCTTTAACCAATCCTTAATAAAGCATTCCATAGTAATTTTCAGAATATTGAGTGCATGACACCCACCTCAATATTTGGAACACTCTTCAAAACTTAATCAAAAAATGGTCATCTTATGATGAATATTTAGGCCACATCAAGGTAATATGAGGGATACACTGCCAAATTGACTTGGTGGATCTACTTGTCACACGACATCTAAAATTTATAAAATAATATGGATCAAATCAGCATGCATGTATCAATGTGTTGAAATAATTTTATCAATTTATTATAGATTCCATATTCAATTTTTATATTAGAGTATGTGGTGAACACAGAGAATTCCATTCCACTATAACCCCCAATCAACATAGCCTTCCAAAGGTGACATCTTGCAATGTCATAGCATTAGGATGGATTAAAAAAAACTTAGTTCAAAATAGATGGTGCACTCATAAAAAACCATCCCTTACCAACTCTCACAAATATCGGTAAATTATAGAGTATTCCATCAAAAGAATTTTGCATCATGCATATGAAAATATAGGTTATCCCACCCAATTAAGAGAATTGAACCTTCTGATAATTTAGATTTCTTAGATATCATAAATACCTCAAAATATGGTAGATCAGGTGCTGTTCATACCACGAATCCAACTAATGTTTGAACAAGGATCTATAAAATCAAGAAATTAGTTGTGGAAATCGAATCCATGAAAATCTAGGGGAACCCCTAGCCCACTAGTATGGGGTATTTTTTAACACAACCGTTGTGTTCAGAAAAACAGGCTCAAAAGGTTGTGTAACGGTAATAAGAACATCCCCATCACTCAAGGATGGTGGCCTTAACATTTCAATAGTACCCTCCTTAATGGAATTCGGTCTCCTCTTGATTAGAAGGAATGCCACATAATGAATCCTTAAGGTTCCTCCCATACTGTGATCATGTGTCCTTATTGGGAACATGAACAATAAAATTTTCCAAACATTCCCCTCATATTACCATCCACAAAATAGTTTTAAGAGGACTAGTAGAGGATAGGATGGGGCCTTGAGGATGTGGAAAATAAATACAGTCTCTCAAGAGACTAATGAAATGCCTTCCATGTGTTACACATCAGTGAATAACATTAACACCACCCCTAAATAACCTATAAAAAATGAGGCTAATATATAGGATTATAAGGAGGAATTTTTGGTTCACAATATGATCCACACCGAAATTATTGAGGGAGGTGTGTGTACCCAAAACCATAGTATTGCTCTAAAATTTGGGATTCCATCAACCAATCCATTAGTACCTACTTAGTGATAATCTACCAAATAAAAGAGTAAAGTTAAGGTTGTTCCTCAACCCTTTCATAAAGAGGTTGAGCCCCTCACACTCGATGAAAAAATCACTCAGTGGGAGGAGGATAAAAAATAATTGAGAAGACTCAATGTATAATTACTCCAAGGAAATGTTCTTAATAGATATGTTCTACAAGAAGATCATCAACTTGCAATCCTAGTTCACGAACATAAACAAAGAGGGCACTTCCTAATAGATAAAATGGACCTAAATCATCTTTTTAATGTGTGGTACCAATAACAAATATAATTGGACACCACTATAGTAATATATCAGGAGTTCCCTCTCTTTGGTACACAGCCAAGGCCAGGTCAGACACATCCTCATTGACCATCAACTGAGGGATACCCACTGTGGGTATGCTTAGAGCTACCACATAACATAAGACCATATTCAACCAAACATCCATCAAGGGCTCATCAATACTATTGAGTCATTGGTAGTTTGATTAGAAACTATAAAATAATTATTTGGACTAGTACATCCATAAAATAGGCCTTACCATGAATGGGTGGATCCAAACCCTCCCCCACCAAATATTTGGAACCCAAAATTTATAATATCTAATGACTTAAGGAATCTAGAGGAGAATTTAAATCATTTATTGTACCCTTTTAATCCCATGATGGGGTACCATACAAAATAAGAATCCATGAAACATGGATGCTCTATAGAAACATTGAAAGGGATATCCTTTATATGGTACACCGATTCTCCAGTTGAATCAGTCATGGGTTGGGAGGATCTCTGTAAATGGTTTCTCTTTAAATTTAGCATAATGCAACCTAAGAAAATAGTCCCTGACCTCTAAAAATGAAAGTAATGGGAGAATGAGAGGGTCTTGGATATCATTTCTTAATGTAATGTTTTGAACTACTCCATGAACCTACAGCTTCCCTAGGGAGATTCTTCATCTATCTGTAAAGTGAATCTCCACAATGAGTTTTATACATCACTTATTCATATGAAATATATAAGAGGGTTTCTAGATATATCCATAATAGCTCAAAAAATAAAGATTCCATCTTGTGAACCAATTCCAAGTCTCGATTGACTTCACCAACTCAGGGGAAGAGAATAGGGAAGGCAGAGGCTTCCATGGTCACACTTAACCCAACCCCTGTACCATCTCTAGATCTAAAAATTGTGAAATATCACGTTGAACCCCCTCCTAGTAATTATCAACAACTCCCGCCTCATCAGGATTTTCAAAAGAAGTAAAGGTGAATCCTATTTGTGGGGATAAAGAATAAGATTTATTATTTTCATGATGAATAATTACTTGGATACTTCATTGTGGCCTTGTAAAAACAACTTGATCATGTTGCCAAATCCCAAGAGGCCTAATTAGGATAGTATTAAAGATATACCAATCTATTTACCCTTCTACCAAACATTAGAGAACACCATTCATGTATGGTTTTGTTTCAAAGATATCCTTAAAAAATAGTGGACTCTTGGTAGGTAAATATCGGAACACCAATACATGTAGAGTGTGTTCCTAACACCAATACAAAGGAACATGGTGAATGAAAAAAAGTTACTAATAGTCATACACATAAGTTTAGTGTCTAGATGATTATCAAAATGGTCATCCAGAATCAGGATATCCTCTAAGAATAATTGGAATAGAAAAATATATACCCCTATCCTCTCTCAATATGGAAAAACCAACTCCATTGGAACCATAGTCCTCCAAAAGTTATTCTTCTAAGAAATGACATGTCTGGAAGGGTATAAGGAAAAAACAGAAATATTTACATATAAAAATGGTAAATTTTTATTTGAATCTCAAGGACTTCATGCCTTTAGAACTATAATCATAGGATCTAACCCACACAATGGTACAATAAGGGTTGACCCTCCAGACTAAGTCCACATCAGACGAGGAGTTAATATTTATTTCCATTAATGTGATTCACTTAACGGACCTATTATCTAATGATGAGAATGGATATGAAACCGAGTTCCCTATATTTTAATGAGGAACATGGGGAAAATTCCACTTGGTCCAAGGATATAGGGAAATATGCAGTCATAACAGAAGGTAACAATCCACCATGTATAGACCTTCTATATAACCAAAACCCATGGGAGAGCCCTCTAGTGGATCTAGTAGAAGAAGTAAGGTTCCCCCACAAGTTTAAGAGAATTAATTGACCCACTATTTTGGGAAGATCAACTATAGGGGCCATTTTCATGAAATCAACCACAACACGTAAGGAAATCATGTCGACCTAACCCACTATGGACAGAAGTGACTTCAACTCCTATTCTGGAGGCTTCCCTTCTTACATCAACTACCTCAATCCCTAGAGAACCAAAAAATGAGAATCTTAATGTTGGGGATTGTATAATGTTATCCTAGAAAGAATTAAATTTTAAATATATTGGTCATGGTTCCATCCATGCTGTCAATCCTAGATGCTATAAGTATATCTAAAGACCTTTGGGAAGCACTCATTGAGGGTTTTATAATACTTGTGGAATTTGAAGCAAAAGTTGGTACTTCTAAAGTGGATTAAGTTGATATAGATATTGTGGAATGAAACTCGACCATATATTTCATAGAGTAGGACAAATATTCCATTATACATTGACACATCATACCCTTGTATGTGTATGGAAGGATAAATGACATTGATATTTGAAATGAATTCATTAACAAAAACTCAAGAGTCAACCTCAGTATTATCTGAACACTTCGTCAATTAGGTTAAAAAGAGTCTCACTTTTCTCCTTCCTTTATATAAAATAGTTATTATAACGATGATAAAAATCATCTTAGTCAGATCAAGCTCATATTCTAGTTTGGGGACCTTGTATCTGACTCAGAATTCTTGGATTTTGGAAGGACACAACTTTCAACATTCTTCTATGATGGTATTGCTTGCATAATCATGTGGAAATACCCTCATTATACCCCCAATGCCTCAAATACATAATTATTGTTCAAATTGGGATGTTTTATGGTAATAATGACCCATTTAAACCTTGTAAAAATTAGTATATTGATGCATGATTCTACTAGAGGGAAGGGAAATAACCCATGACCAATGGTGTTGATCGGTCCATGACCCATAATTATCTAGAAACTACCATCTCCAATCCCTTAAAACTTATCATTGAATAATATATAATACCTATAAATTAGGTCAAATTAATGGGCCTATATTCAAATACATATTCAAAAATCTTTATGATATGATTCATGGAAAGTGATCCTGGTAGTGCTGAAGAGGTTACTGATTCTACAGATAGTGGAAAAATATCATATGAAAATTATTTCATTAAATTTCATGGACTTAAATAGGTTACATCCTCATCTGTTTATTTAGAATAGGATTTCATGTCATTAATAGAGAGTATATATACTAACTCTTTTTTCCTTCATTTTCCCTCCACAAATTAGAAGAGACCCCACATCATTTGTCAGGTCGAAGAAAACCACTACATCTTCAGGAAATCTTTACTCTTCTAAAAAATTTCCTTTACCACCTACTTACCCCAAGTGTGAAGATGAAATGGAAGGGGAAGTGGCTGAGGATGAGGTAGAGGAGGAAGAGGAGGTCCTCATGGATTACCTTTCAATATTAGAGGAAGGTGTTTCTACCATAATTTATGAACTCATATAAATAAATCTTGGTATATAAGAGGAACCACAACCCAATTTAATCTGAGAGGCCATGTATTTAAAAGAAAAAGTATAATAGACCTCCTTTATGAAGAAACGTCAAGAAATATTCCCATATAATTTCATTAAGATGCCGGGATTTGATCTTGAGGTGTCCACTCACCATCTGGTCTTCCAAAAAAAACACTAGGGACACAAATATGAACACATAAGGATATAACTGACAGAAAAAACCAAAATTGTGGCCAAATTTGACAAGATTATTAGAGCCAATTTTATTTAGGAGGCCCAATATCTAAAATAGTTATCCAATATAGTCCTAGTAAAGAAGTATAATGGAGAAATCATGGTCTAAATCAACTTCGTAGATCCCAAACCGCACTATCCAAAAGATGATTTCTCAATTCCAATTATAGAACTTTGGATTGATGCAATGGATATATAACAAGCCCTCTCCTTCATAGATAGATATTAGGGGTATAATCAAATTAAAATTGAACAAGAAGATTAATAATTCACCATATTTAGGTCCCTTCAATGAGTATTTTTCAAATAGGTAATCCCATTTTTCACGAGGAATGTGAGCACTACATACCAATATGCCATGAAATACATCTTCAAGCCATTATTAGGGAGTTTTTCCATATGTTATGTTGATGACTAGGTAGTTTTGTACTGACAAAATTTAAACCACCTACATGATCATGATACCTTCTTCAACAAATTTTGATATCATAGAATGAAGATGAACCCATTTAAATGCACTTTTAGGGTTACCTTAGGTAAATTTCTCATCATCATCGTATGATATTGAATAATCGATTTCATCCATGAGAAGATAAAAGATATCCTCAATATGTCACCTCCTAGAAACTCAAAAGAGTTTAGGGGTCTATAGAGAACCCTTTACAACATTCAGATTTATATATCCATATTTGTTGGAAAGTGTTTTCCCATAACTAGGTTAATGAATAAGGGGGTAAGATATCATGTACCAATGACTTCCATTAATCATTTGACTGCCTCAAGAAATATCTCTTCAGTTCACCAGTGTTAATTCCACCTGTTGAGGGGAAACTATTCATTTTTTTATGTTACATCCATGAAATCATTAATGGGTGCTTTCCTTACAAGATAATGATCATGGGAATTAAAAAATATCTTATTATCTCAGTTGAACTATGATCAACACATGGACTCATAATTAAGATATAAAGGAGAGCTATTTGGCATTAATCTTCATGGTTCAGAAACTGGGATAATAACTACAACATCATGAGGTATATTTGGCCTCTCACAACAACTTTCTCATGTATATCCCCATAATTCCTATGTTTATTGGACATTTATCATGGTGGGAGGTTATCTTATATTTGGAATATAATATCAAGTCCGGCCATTGATCCTGATGTCATGTAATAACCAATGAATAGATAGAGGTCTTAAAAAAGACCCTATATAAAATACTCCAAATGACGGTGGATATGGATAAAAATTATTGTCCTAAAAATCTCTGGAATTATTGTTGGTCTTACAAAACCACCACCTTCACCGACATGAGAGAAACCCTGTATTAAATTGTATATGGGACAGAAGCATCCCTACCCACTGGGGTTCAATTACCCTCACCCCACATTTCCATCTGTGATTAATGATCCATACTTAATAAATTCTAAAAATAGATGAATTTATTGGAACAACTAGATGATAAATGACTTCATAACTTTCATCACATGGAGGTCTATCAAAATATGATAGCATAATATTTTAACAAGAAAGTCGTCCTCCACTTGTTCCTCAAATGTGAAATGGTACTAGTCCTCCAAAATATAATAAAACCAAGAAAGAAACATCCAAAACTAGATCCAAAATGTGAGGGACCTTATTCCATACACAAGTCACACTCTAATAGAGAATATTACTTGATCTCAATGGATGAAGGGATAATTATGGCCCCTACCAATGCATGATTTCTCAATAAATACATTGTGTGATGGAGACCATCTCATTCACATTTCAAGACACTAAACTACATGGCACACAATTCTTTTTTGTATGATGTTAAACTATATAACATCATTTTCCTATATTCATAACCTTAAAAGGTACACTATATGGTTAAAGTTGTATGACAAAAAACTATAATACATCATAGCTCGATTTGTAAGACTTCAAAATACATATCCTAACATCCTAGTCCAAAGATGTTAATGTTTATGACAAAATCCTTCCCACATGACGTAAAACTGCATGGTTCATGTCCTCAATTCATGATGTAAAACTACATAAAATTTTTCTTTGGGCTTTAGTGGATCATTTCCTTTGGTGATAGTCTTCCTCCACACCTTTTTCATGAACTACATGAAGCTTGATTCCTACCATCACAAGATACATAGTAATTTATAGATCTCTAATACTAAATCTAGCTATAGAATAAAAAATCCCCGCTCCCTATGTATGAGTCTAGCTTACATAGGGAGCCTTAATAGAACTACATGTGGATTGATTCCCATTACAATGAGATATTTATTGACACCTAGAACCTATTTTCTGATCCCAACCATAAAGAAAATGAAATTCTTCCTCTATTATAGACAAACATAAATATATGCAAGAGAACTTAACCTAGGTTACCTAATCTGAGATCCCATCATGGAAATATTAAGATCCCTCTCCCGCATATAAATAAAAAAAATTTGTGCGGAGAACTCCATAATATATGGAAAATGCCTTTATAAATACTTCCTTTGTGTTTTGACACATTCATTCAACACATCATAGTCTTTTTCTTGGTAAATATAATATCATTATAATAATTCCTTGTCTATCAGTGCTAGGATGTTCGATTCTTAAGGAAACCATTTTCTAATTATGTAATAATAAACCCTAGTCGAATTTTCCTATTTCTCCAACTAAAAGGGCATATCAGTCATAGATTTACATTGTTTGACTATGAATTGATAAACCACATTCATCTTTTCCTAAGTAACCCAACAATAAACCTTTCAAATAGATTCATATTCATTCCCAAGAGAAACCTATTCTATCTCTATAATCCCCAACAACATTATACAAGGATCCCACCTTCGGAAAATTAATCCACAATCATTCCTTTTGTTTTTTCCCGTATCACCCTCCTACTCCAAGAACCCCAAAAATCATTGTTTACAATTTACTTCTTCACATCTGAAGTACGTTGGGTCATCCCTAGCCTAGTAAGCCTCATAATCTTCATTGTTTTCAAAACTTATGGTCCAAGATGTATGACTAAAATTTTTTCATCAACATTTCATCCTAGTAATATGATGCTAAACTATATGAAAAAGTCTTTAACACATGATGTTAGAATATAGTCTTTCCCTATTTACCTAGAATGGGATACCCTGGTAAAGAATCTCAAGAAGCCTTATATCATAAATACAAGATGCCTCTCTCATCCTTAACACATGAAACTAAACTAAATGGTTAACATAAATTTTATTCATATTTAAAATTATTGAACTAGTGTTGGATTCCTTTCTATCATTACAATATTTGTAGTGACAACTAGATCTCAATTCTTTAGGTCCAACTACAATATTTTAATTTTCATGTAGAATAAAATTATTCCTTACCGTGAGATGTTAAACTACATGGATGATGTAATCTCTTCAAGACACTAAAATTTATGGTTATCCAAAATTATATATGGCTTGATTCTCATTGTTATGAGATATGTAACGATTCCTAGACCATATATCCTGGCCTTCCACTAGAAAATCAAAAATTCCCATGTCATTTATTTTAATATTCATTTTTTGGTGGAAGAAACCATTTGTAATCCTTATTTCTCAATCATTAAAAATATCTCATGTTGTATTAGGAGTGTTGGTAAAGGATTTTGTGTATGATCAAGGAATATCAGTTTGTGTTAGGGGTAACATGGTCCTAGATATAAGACCATGAAGGCACACTAAAAATACTTAATGTATAATTTTAAACTGCATAATTGAAATCTCTTTCATGATGAAAAATAAATAACTACATGTGGCTTGATTCTAAATTTAATTAGATACATAGTCACACCTAGGTCCTACATCCTAGTCCATCCGCATAATGGGAAATCTCCCATGTCTTCTATGTATGGGTTGGATTTTTATAATAGGATCCAATATAGGATATCACTCCATTAATGAGACCATATTAAAAATAATAGTACCATTATCAACACAATAATTATAATACAATGAGGTAATATTTTCTAGAACTATACGTAGATTTATTCTCACCATGATGAGATAAGTAGTAATTACCAAGTGCTATCACCTAGTCTGGTCACAATGTAAAAAGTAAATACTCTATTTCTGAGTATGAGTCAGACCTATGTACTTATAGAATTTCTTCCCATTGTAAAGTAACTTTGATATGAAATTATCCTTCCATATCCAAGAACATTTCCTCCACAAAACAAAACATGTGTTTGGGAAAATTAGGATCTCCATAAGCCTTCCCCTTCCATTGGTGATAGGATTAAAGATTCCTGAAGACACATTTTTCTCACTATGATGTAATATGCCCCATTTTTATGTGAATAAGTTTCCCACCTAAAAGGTTATGTCATCCAAATGATTACCTTTTTTAAATATTCATTAACATGCCCTGATTGAATTTTCATAAGTCTCCCTCCAAAAGGGAATGTCAACCACATGTAAATCCATAATTGGGAGAGACCTATTCTACCCCTATAAAACCCAACAAATTTTTCCATTCATATCACTATTCTGATATAGAAACCCCTATATTACAAGATACAACCCTTTCCCATTCTTTCTTAGAGATGATAGAACATTATTAGATAGATTTCCATGAAATAATTTTTTTTAATCTATTGGTAAAAGTTAAATGGCCTTAAACAACATCCCCCATGGTTCTTACCATAATATGTTAAACTTCATGGTCCATGTCCTGGTCAAAGGACATTAAATTTCATGATGCTATAAACCATTTCATGGGGGGGCCTTCTTCCTAGTGGCAGTCATATAATAAAATGATTAATCAATTACATAATACAAATTCATTTAGGGGAGTTTTCCCTTTCATGGGAATTTCCAGTAAAGATTATCTTTTAATTCTCATATACCTTCCCTTGATAAAACACCCTTTATGGTTTTGAGAAATTAGGATCATCACAAACTACCTAGCCACCAGTAATGTAATATAATATTTCTGAAGACACCATTATCTAACAGTGCAGTAACACGTCCTAATAAGATTTTCATATGTTGGTTCCAAAATATTCTATTAGTCAGAGAATGTCATTTTTTTAATATGCACTGACATTCCGTAGTTTTATTTTAATAAGGCTCCCACCAAAAGGGCCTATCAACCAGATACACATTTTTACTTATGAAAGAACTATTCTATCTCTATAATCCACAACAACAAAATCATGCTGGAATCCACTTTTGATTATGGTCTGTGGTATTTAGTTTTATGTTTGTATCAAATAATGCTGCAGATCCAGAAATCAAAAAATGGTGATTCAAAATTCCCCTTTGGGTATCTGAATAATGTTGAAGCATTCTCAGCCAATAATCCATTATTGGTTCGTTATTCCATAACTCATTATCAAATACGTTCAACCTAATAATAAAGTCACATTATTCTAGCTTGTAAAAATATAATTCTCTGCCAAAAGAAGAACGTTACTCACCTGGTTGAAACCCCAAAAAAGGTTACCCTAGGTAAAATTTGAGTCTAAATTTTCTAGACTTTCACTCCATGTGTTTTAAGAAAAAATAGAGCAATTAAATAAAAAGGAAAAATATGTTAAGATAAAAACAAATAGATGGAGGCCTAATCAAAATCCAATTACATCCAACTAACTCATTATCATTTTTAAGTAGAAAAATATTAGGGAGATGGAAAAAAGGAAACAAGTTAATAGGTTCTGTTATGTGACACTAGAAATAACAAAACCATGCTCTCTAGGCCAATATAAAAAATTAGGGAAAATATAGATTTCTACAATCTTTTTCATTGTAATCGTAGCACTTAAAAATAATAACAATCAATCAAGTCAGTCATTTTCATTATTTCTTTATGATTATGATGAATATGGAAACATAGAATTATATTATCATAGAAAAAAATACTTTTAATTTATGTTTATAAATAAAGAGGACCATCCATAGGCTAGAGTCCCTCTATCAAAGTATATAGGTGTTCCCTAACATAGTCTTTGAGATGTTGGATATTGGATCAATCATTCATTACATCTTTATAAAGCCTATCTTGTTTTGTGGTAGTGGACTCTTTAGTGTGGTGGTATTTATACTTCTCTACATCTATAGAACCCTTACCTTGTATTGAGACCCTCTTCCTGAAATGGTTTATTTGGACAATCTCTTCCATTATGTAATTTAGATCTTTTTGAATATGTACCATATGATGAGGTTTCTTGTCAAGAAGGTGCCGATACACCTCCAAATCTATGGAATGGATGAGCTCCACTTGAAATAAATCATATTTTGGATCATTAATCTGGAATTCCAAATGAACCTTAGCCTAATGTAATCTTTTCCCATCTTCCCTTTTCTAAATGATTTATTTCAAAACATGTTGGATCTTGGGGTAATACAACCCACCCTACCACAAAAATGTGAATAGGTTCGGAAGTCAGAGAAATCAAATTTGAAGGTCTTCAGGAGGAATCTTTAAGCATATCTTCCATATGTATCTCCATATGATATTTTGTGTGGTTCAAAGTGTGTCATGTTTCTCCAATTCTAACTTAGAACTTCTTTCGTAGGGGTAGATTTATCCTAGGATTAGCTCAATTAAAGAGACACCATTATCATCTCCCTTTGAAACCATATCAACCTATCCTTCCACTGTTGGCTTATTTGGGATGGAGGATTCCCCATCAGGATGGGATATCAAGGTATATGGAACTATATATAAAATGATACCCCTAATTAGCATCTAGACGTTAATAAAATTAAAGGGTAGTGAAAAAACTAAAACTGTTAACAACACTCAACCATTGGTGGGTCAATAGATGGGATTGATGCCTCCTTGACATCCCCAGTCACAATGCTTTGAGTAGGGACCCCCATATAAGGAATATCCTCTTGATTTTTCTCATCAACTGGGATAGGGTTCACTCATAATTCACCCACTTTGGAGTCATCATCCCTCCCTCACTCATAAATTGAGGTAGAATGGACTTGGAGGCCTTGGTCATGAATTTCCTTCATAATTATATATGAAGACAAAGTTTCACAAGTCAAGATCTGGTGTAAGAAATCAAATTAAAGGAGTCATACTGTATTGAAAATTCAATAAAGTTAAAACTAATGTCCATCCAAATCAAAACTAAAGTCCCAAAACTCCTCCATAGAGGTATTAATATCAATATGTTCAACCTATACTTATGTTATTTTATTGAATTATATATCACGATAAGTCTCGCGTCATCATCACCAGTAGGGTTATCAAAGATGCATGGATTATGAACCAAATTAGATCGACTATTGATTTTGTGTGAAAAACACCCATAAGGAACAACATCTTAAAACTCAATAGGGCTTGTATCAACATCGACACCTTTATTAAGTCACATAGGATCCCTTTAAACCCATTCTAGAATAGTGATAGAGCCAGTGGTGGTTATTATGGGGTCCTCCAATTTGTATGATGGTTTTGAAATATAATGAGGAAAAAAATTAGTTATCTTAACATGATACCTTATGTTATGAATATGATATTATTGGGTCCCTTTTCCCTCTGTGTAATAATTAGGACTAATATGGCTTCATCACATGGGGCTTCATCCATCAAGGGGATGGATTCATCAGATCAAGTATGCACCTCATTTGAAATGTCCCCATAGACCTTGACGGATCTGTACCAGACCCTTTAAGTGAGGAGAGTAAATAAAACCCTATAAAAAGAAGGAATGGTTAAAATTTTACTCAAGAGAGTCATAAAATAAAATGAAATATAAAAGACTTCATGCGACACACACACAAGGCCAACTTATTTTCCCTCTTTTTCTACTTCCCCTAATATGGTGAGGGGACCATATCAGTCCTCTCAGTTATAGATACTTGAGGTGGAAGTCAAGAAGACCCTCTCACCATTTCTTGAACCACCATACTCTAACACAAGGATACATTTGAAGGACAAGGAGACTCAACCCCTAATTTAACAGGGGTGCTGGTCAGCCCATATTTTTGTGACTCAAGCACCACCCTCAGTGCATCATCTTATGCCATCTACTGCAAGGTGAATCCCCTAAAAATTAACAATTTTATATGAGTTATAATGAGGAAAAGGAAAAGATAGAGATATAAACCTATATTATAGATGTAGTCATCCAATTCTTCATCAGATTGACCATATATCCCCTTAGTCACAGCTCAGGTCATCATGTCAGTTACCCACCTCGTAGAAGAGATCCAATCAAGTAATGCCCCAACCCTAGTTACCCATAATTGGTGCATTATTACATAACATTAGAATGATATAAGTAACCATGTCCCGAAAGACTGATCAGTTTGTATCCTTGGAAGTACTAGATACATACATATGTTTTACATTACATCATAAACTATAATAAAAACATTGTGTCCCCTTTTAACACTCTTATATACTTTAGCCTATTCTTGTAGGTTAATTATAATATAATTCTTTGCAT
Organism: Viscum album; assembly: GCA_963277665.1. Taxonomy (NCBI): domain Eukaryota; kingdom Viridiplantae; phylum Streptophyta; class Magnoliopsida; order Santalales; family Viscaceae; genus Viscum; species Viscum album. The sequence continues at coordinate 902,201,022 of OY728166.1, read as the reverse complement.
CCTGGGAAAAATAAAACATAATAAAGGGGTGAGATTAGATGCTCAGTAAGGATAACAATATAGAAGAAAATTTCATAAATAAGAATAAATATTTAAGGAAATGTATAAGACTAGAACACAAGCCTTTTAAACTTAAACTTCAGCATAATATGGAAAAGTTAAATCAAATAATTCCATTTACTTATTCTCATGGATATTCTACTAGTCGAATAATCACATGTAATATCAATACCAAATTTCATAATGATATAATTCATAATGTCGGACATCATAACCACATAGTCAAGGCCTCATGCCAAGACTACAAATAAGATTTTTCCAAGGCCATGTGTCAAAACACTAGTTTGTCTCAGGAGACATACCCACGCATAGAGGAGCTATAGCGGGCTCCACCCGTCACTTACTAAGTAAAATTAATTCTCCATATGAAAAGGTTGAAACATAATATAAAAATTTGTATTAAAACTAGCATACAAAATGTCAATATTTTAACCACAAACCATGAATGGCATAAAAATATCACATCCATAGTAAAAAATTACTCATTCAATACAATATGGATGATTGTATTATAATAAATCAACCTCAATCAAGAATAAAATACACTTAATTATATTGACACAGGTGAAAATATTTAATAAAACTATTTGAGAGAAATATACCTTTTTCTTGAAAACATTTAGATATCACACTATTTTTCAAAGAAGTCATTTAAAAGAGATTTTTGAATCAAAGTGTCTCATACCACTTTGAAACTTTTAAAAGGAATTTTTATTTCAAAAAATTCATGTCCACATAAATTAATACTTACAACCATTTTTAAAACATGGACATTAATGATAAATATTTAGAAGAATAGGTATTTAAAAAATTTAAAACAATATTTTAGTTAAAGAGTTCCTAACCAAATAAGAGATTCTTGAATACAAGTAATTGATGAATAAAATTAATAAAAACATTATAATATCATGAGAATAAATATATTCATGATATAATATGTCAAAGGGAAGTATATACACCATATAAAAGTGAATTGGTGCATAATGACAAAGAGGTCTCAAAGGAAAGTAAATTGAGACAAAATACCTTATAAAGACCGTATCCCTTGATTAAGGATAAATAAATGAAATAATTATGTGTGAAAAATATAAATACACTCAATATAAATGGATATTCAGTGTAAATCAATCAGGTTACAATCACACATATTCTTGTAAAAATAAAACCAATGACTTGGATGTTTAACTCAATGAATGGAAATTGAGTTAAGATTAGACTTAAACAGTTCATATCAATGGAATGTGAATTTATAAATGGAGTGATTATGTGTTTAAAAGTTATATCCATAGAAAGGGGAGTGGATATTACTATATAAATAATAAATATTTATTCCACAGATAATATTGGAGTAAAATAATCAATTAAGTATGCGTAAATCCCAATGAGTAGAAATTGAAATTTGAAATTCCATTACCAATTTGGTAACTTAAAAAACATACACACCATGAAAGAAGTATGATACAATAAAGATGTAAATACCCATAAATTAAAGTATATTATACAAATAATACAATCATGGGCAGTACATACACCACACAAAAGGAAATAGTGGCAATATAGCATGAATCTCATGGGAATAAGAAGTGAGATGAAAACCCCTTACCTTGTACATTACCTTAGTATAGGGTTGGTTAAACTCATGTATAATGGTGAAATAATTGTTATTAAATTATACAAGAACCAAATACATAAATATTATATCATATATTATCTTCTAATATTTCTTTGTTAATGATATTTTAGTAGTATCATTGTTTTGGTTGTTAACTGATTTGTTTTCCTATATATGTTTTGTTACATACGTCATGTTTGTTATGTATAGGATGAATTTTATTCATATATAGAATGATATTAAGTTCTTAAACATTATTTTTAATCATAAAATGAAAATTATTCTTGAATTATTACGATGGGGAATGAATCTCATCGTGTTTGCGGAGACGGTAAGTCATACATACGCACGAGCGACAATATCATTATTTTGATGATGAAATAATATATAATTTGATGGTAAATCATATATAAAGAATCATTAAAATTTTATATTTATTATTTAAATTAGTTACACTCATTATTATACCCATAAAAATAGTGATGTTTTTGAATAACAAACTACACCATGATGTGGAGACGAAAAGCCATACGTACGCACGTGTGATGACTTTGTCATTTATAAGATGGGTAGAATAACGAATATGGTTGTACCAAATTTATAATAACATCAAAGTATTTAGGAGTTACTAGAGTTATTGTTTTGGTATGAAAACAACAAATAAAGAGGAAGTGTAAGAAGAAAAGAACTTGAAAGAGGGTGGTGAAATTATCACCTCTTCTTTGGGTGTTTCCTTTTTGAGTTGATCAAAATGGCTCCTTAGGTTGTAATTTTGATCAAAATAAGTTCTCTATGTTTATGTTAGGGAAGTTATGAGGTTATTTGGGTAGGGGTTTTCTGAGACAAATGGCTTTGGAGGTGTGATTTTGAGAGAAGGGGAAGTACTCTTTTATAAGAGAGGTGAGGGTCACTTTAAGAAAACCTTGCAATATTATTTTATTATAAATCATAATCGGTTTCTTATGGATCCAAATTGATTTATTTAAAAGATAATGTGGGTATGGGTATAAATAATCTCAACCAATAGGTTTTAGTCAAGTTTAGGTTACCATATTAACCTTATCTTTTAGAATTAACTATTAGTTAAATAGTATAACTTTTACCGTGTCTTCTTGTATTCTTACACTCTATGCTTAATAAAATTACTCTAAAATTATAATAGAACCTCAAGTATTTAATTAATGACATATATAATATTATTTAAGCCCTTTTTCAGAACCTTATATTTTTATTAATGTTATATCAACAAATAATATATTATTTTTTTAAAAAACAATTTTATGTCAATTTTGACATTATTTAGTATTTGGTTTTTCTGAAAATCATAATAGCATGATTACATGGGAAAAAATTATTTAATAAACCCTAACATGTCATATTAACCTATAAATTTAGTTTAATTCATCAAAATTCTCAAATTCCATTTATTTGGATATTTATAATATCAATTATTTTAATCTTTCATTAATAAGTTAATTTCTGCATCATCATTATGTCATAAATAAATTTAATTATATATGGTATAAAAATTATAAATAAAATAAAATTATTTAGTAAATATTTTTATCTTTATAATTAATATTTATAGTCGAATTTATCTTATGTATAACCCTATATTAAAATGGTTTAGTTATTAAATAATGAATTTATCACTTTTAACTCTTCTTTAAATAAAATAATAATAAATGTCCCAATCTAATCCACATGGACCAAAAGGATAATATTTTATTCATAAGGTTGTTTTTGGTAGAATTATACTTATAAAATAGAATTAGAACATGTTTTAAGGTAATTATAATATCATTTTTACCTTTAATTACCCTATTTACTTTTAACTATGGTAAATAAAAGTCAAAAGTTAGTATTCACAAAAAATTATTATCATCTTATTGAACCACATTTTACTTACTGATGTCAACCATATCTCTTGGATTTATGAAATTCAACTCATAGAAGTGGTAAAATTATGTTTTATGCAAATTTGTAAATGCTCCTAGAAGGTGGGTAAAAGACAGTAAAAAGTTCAATAAACTTTTATACATCTAATTTTATTATAAAAATGAATCCAATGAATAAAATTGAACTAATATAGGTATTATGTTTCTATATTGGCTTAAATTAATAAAATAAATAATTATTTAAATTAAAAGTTTGTTTTTAAACAATAACGCAATGTTTTTTACTATTCATCAAAAATTGAATGTTTTTAGAAAAATTCCAAAAAAATCACCCTAAGATAAGTTTGATATTAAAAATTCAAAAATGAATTCTATTTTACCAAATTAAATACATATAAGTATAATTAATTAATTTAAAATCAATCCCCATTTTCAAAACCAAAAAGCTGGTTTTTAAGAAATAAAAACTATTAAAAGATTGACACGTCTTTATGTCAAATTTAAATGTGAAATTACTTATAATGACCTGCATTGTATTAAATGATAAAAATATAATCTGATTAAAATTCCAAACCATTTAAATGAATAATTTAACACTATAAATTATTTCGATTAAAAAAGTTTTTTTCAATTAAAATTTACTATTTTTCATTATTCATCAAAATATGAATGTTATCAAAAAAGCACAAAAAATTTATCCAAAATAAATTATCATATCAAAATTCTAAAGAAGAATTTAATTTCATTAAATTGAATATATAAAATTGTCAAATATTGGTTTTAAAAAGGGGTTTCCTTTAAAAAGTGGAAAAATTTCCTTTTCTAAAAAATACTTCTTTTATCTGAAAAAATGAATTTATTCTTATATTATGTATAAGAAATAGATAATATGGATTCTAAAATTATATGTAGTATATAAAATTAAAAATTCATTTAATACTATTCATAACCCCTTTTTGAATGACAAGTTTGGTAAGTTGTGGTGCGCTCCAACTCGGTGTTGTGTGTAGCGCAAGATATTTAATCATTTTAAAAAAAATATCTTACTATGAAATCCTGGGGTGTTACATTCTTCCTACTTTTGGAACTTTCATCATAAAAATTTTAAAATTGGGCTTGGGAACTTCATTTAATGTCCCACATTGGAAAAAGATTCAATAAAACTATCACATTAAAAGAAAGAAAGAGAAGTACAAAGGTCACCCGAGATAACCCATACTAGGCTTCCATGTAGGAAAACATGGATATGGAAGATAAAATAAGTGTCAAGTTCTGTTAGAGAGTAATATAAAGCATGATCAGGAAAAGGATAATAACAATAAAACCACAAACGTGTGATGGGATAAACTGTCATTAGTTTCCTAGTTGGAAAAGTAAACATACAATGTTTTTTGTTTTATGTTCCATTTCATAAAGTTGAGAAATTTATTTATGATATTGACTAAGAACATAAAAATATATACTTAATTTTTAAGTAGAGTTCCATCCTTTAATAAATTTCTACCACTAACTCGTATTTTTTTAAACAATGAATATTCAAGATGACTTGGTCACACCTGAAGTGCTTGAATCAACTTCTAGAGAATCACAAGATCCACAATAGATAAAATATATATTTACATTATCCTTAGAGATTAACCAAATCCAAAATGGTTAGTACATGATCAGATGATCCCCCAAAAGGACAATCCTTTATAGAAATAAATACTAATCTTAATTTCTTTAATTAAACCAACAATACCCAAAGTTCAATAAATATCATTTAATAAAAAATTGTCCTTAAAATCCATAAATATAATCCAAACTAATATTAAAACCCAAAACTTAGAAGAATTTGATTACGTAGTCTTCCATGTTAAATTGTATCTCTAAATAACATTGACTACTCTTAAAGTCATATACTTAAAAGTAATTGAACTAATCATATATTCTCTATGATAGGTTAATCATTTCCATATATAACTCAAATCGCTATAAATACACAATAAAATCATAGATAATAATCCACCATTACTCCTCAAATAAAATCCCATATTATTCTATTATCCTTAGGCATATAGTGTTCCCAACAGAGTGAATGTCTTCCAAAATAACATTTATCAGTTAATCACCAAATCATTTTCCTATACTAAGGATATCCATTTTATAATACATAAGACCCCTTATCAACTTATTATTGATCCATAAAATCATTTAACTAAAAATAATTACTCACAATAACCAGGAACTTCATGTAATCCAGTGGTAGAAGATAAATCCCAATCTCACTCTAGTTGAGGGGTTAATTCCCGCAGCTTTTTCTGACATGATGGGCTCTCACACAGTCTGCGTGTTATCTATTTTCAAAAACTATATTTTATAACATTCCCAAAATTATATAAATTCATCAAAATAACCACAACATAATTTCACCACAAATGTTATCTCATACTTCACATTTTCATCCCAAAATTTAATACCTAGTAATTTCCTAAAATTCAAGGATCATACAATCCCAAATGGTTATTTATAACTATATCAACAATGGAAAAGATAATTATTCCTAAAATATAATTTTCAAAGAACAAACTACAGGGTTACACATACAGGAGAAAAGTCTTCCAATGTAATCCCAACAACAAAGATCACTAATACTTTTAAACATTTCACCATCCATTTATTTCCACATAGGTTCTTCCTTGACTAAGAGGTTATCCTATAGAATATGGAATTCACTCGGATAATGTCTAGGTCCCCTACATTTACTAAAAATGATTGTAAATGGATTTTTTTGATCATTTTTATTTTCTTCCACAGTAATCTTCATTTTTCTTTAGCAATTCTTTACTTTATGTCCTTCTTTACCACACATAAAGCATTTCTTTGTTCCATTGAGACACTTTCCTAGGTGTCTCCTTCCACATTTCCTACATGATGGAAATTGATATTTCTTTTTTCTATGGTCTCCATTACTAGAACTCTTATCATTCACTACCTTTCTATTCTTTGTTGAGTTCGGGAGTTGGTTAATATATATGTTGTTGATCATATTTTTGGAAAAATAATTCGGCTTGAACACAATATATTTTACACCTACCATCATTCCATTTCTTTGCTCATTTCCAACACCGTTCCCACCTTGTACATCATGTTCAATGTTACTATGACTTCCTCAGAATCCAACTATTTACTAACACAAGAAATCATAGCGTGAGTCATAAAATCATTTAGAGAATATCATAACTCCATATTTTTAATCTAAAACACCTTAGGATTAACAAAAGATATTTATTCTCATCTTATATTTAAATCCTTAAATTTTTTTATAAAGAAAATGTTAATTATCCTAAGCTTATCCCATGGGAGTGTTGTAACCAAGAGTGCATCAAGGCCCGTTTTCATGTACTAGGATGCCCTGGGTTAAGCCCGAAACTCCTTATCAGAGTTTTCATTCCAAGGAACATCTGTTCCAGAGCCGCCTCTACCTGCTCGTATCTAGATAGGGATTTATTTCTTGGAAAACCCACATAATATTTACATTACCAAATTTTTTGTATGTTCTTTTATACTAACCCTCAATGTCTATCTTAGGGTAGTGTTTTTTAATGATTGTTTTTTTCTAAATCTAGCTTCCAAGGTTGGTACTAAACTTCCTCTGATACCAACTGTAATGCCCCGACCCCAGTTACCCAAAATTGGTGCATTATTACATAAAATTGGCATGATATAAGGAATCATGTCCTGAAAGACCGACCAGTTTAGTAACCTTGGAAGTACTAGATACATACACATGTTTTACATTACACCATGAAATATAAAAAAATTATGTCCCCTTTGAACAATATTATATCCATTAGCCTATTCCTGAAGGTTAATCGTAATATAATTCTTTGCATACTAGAAAAAACAAAACATAAAAAGGGGGTGATATCAGATTCTCAGTAAGGATAAAAATATAGTAGAAACTAATATAAATAAGAATAAACATTTAAGGCAATGTATAAGACTAGAACACAAGTCTTTTAAACTTAAACTTCAGAATAATATGACAAAGATAAATCAAATAATTCCATTTACTTATTCAAATGGATATTCTACTAGTAGAATAATCACATGTAATATCAATAGCCAATTTCATAATGATGGAATGCATAATGTCGGACATCATAACCACATAGACACTACCTCGTTCCAAGACTGCAATTAAGATTTTGTCAAGGCCTTGTGCCAAGACACTAGTTTGTCTCATGATACCTACCGATGCATCGAGGAGCTATAGAGGGCTCCACCCATCACTTACTAATTCCAATGAATTCCTCATATAGAAATATTGAAACATAATCTAAACATTCGTATTAAAACTTGCATACAAAATGTCAATATTTTAACCACAAACCATGAATGGCATAAAAATAGCACATCCACAGTCAAACATAACTCATTAAATACAATAAAGATGATTAAATTATAATAAATCAACCTCAATCAAGAATTAAATACACTGAAAGATGTTGAAATAGGTGAAAATAGTCATTAAAACTATTTGAGAGAAATATACCCTTTTTCTTAAAAACATTTAAATGTCGCACTATTTATCAAAGAAGTTGTTTAAAAGAGATTTTTGAATCAAAGTGTCCCATACCACTTTGAAACATTTTAAAGGAATTTTGATTTCAAAACATTCATGTCCATATAAATAAATACTTAAAACCATTTTTAAAACATGGACATTAATGAGAAATATTTAGAAGAATAAATATTTAAAACACTTAAAACAATATTTTAGTTAAATATTTCTTAAACAAATAAAAGATGCTTGAATAAAAATAATTGAGAAATAGCATTAATAAAAATATTATAATACCATGAGAATAAATGGATTCATGATATAATACATCAAAGGACAGTATATACACCATATTAAAGTGAATTGGTGTATAACGACAAAGAGGTCTCAAAGGAATGTAAATTGAGACAAAATACCTTATAAAGAATGTTTCCCAAGATTAAGGATAAATAAATGAAATAATTATGTGTGAAAAATATAAATACACTCAATATAATTGGATACTCAGAGTAAATCAATTAGGTTATATTTACACACATTCTTGTAAAAATAAAAACAATGACTTGGATGTTTAACTCAATGAATGGAAATTGAGTTAAGATTACCCTTAAAATGTTCATATCAATGGAATGTGAATTTATAAATGGAGTGATTATGTGTTTCAAAGGTATATCCAAAGAAAGAGAAGTGGATATTACAACATAAATAATAAATAGTGACACCACACATAATCTTGGTGTAAAATAATCAATGAAGTATGCGTAAAGCCCAATGAGTGGAAATTGAAATTTGAAATTCCCTTACCGATTTGGTAAGTTACAAAACTTACACCCCATTAAAGAAGTATAATAAAATTAAAATTCAAATACCCATAAATTAAATTACATTATACAAATAATACAATCATGGGCAGTACATACACCACACAAAAGGAAATACTGGAAATATAGCATGAATCTCCCAGGAATAAGAAGTGAGATAAAAACCCCTTACCTTGTACTTTTCATTAGTATAGGGTTGGTTAAACTCCTATATAATGGTGAAATAATTTTTATTAAATTATAAAATAACCAAATACATAAATATGATATCATATATGATCTTATAATATTGATTTGTTAATGATATTTCAGTAGTATCATTGTTTTGGTTGTTAATTGATTCGTCTTCATTTATATGTTTTGTTAAGTAAGTCAGATTTGTTATGTATAGGCTATATATTATTCATATCCAGAATGATATTAAGTTCTTAAACATATTTTTTAATCATAAAATGAAAATTATTCTTGAATGATTAAGATGGGGAATGAATCTCATCGCGTTCGTGGAGATGGTAAGCCGTACGTATGCAGGAGCAAAAATTTCATTCTTTTGATGGGGAAATCGTGTATAATTTGATGGTATATCATATATAAAGAATATTAAACATGTTATATTTATTATTTTAATTAGTTATACTGATTATTATACCCATCCAAATAATGATGTTTTTGAATAAAAAACTACCCCACGACGTGGAGACGGTAAGCTGTACGTATGCACGTATGGTGAATTTGTCATTTATAAGATGGGTATAATAACGAATATGGTTGTACCATGTTTATAATAACATCAAAGTATTTGAGAGGTACTGGAGTTATTTTTTTGGTATGAAAACAACAAAGAAAGAGGAAGTGGAAGAAGAAAACAATTTGAAAGAGTGTGGTGAAATTATTATCTATTATTTGGGTGTTTCCTTTTGAGTTGATCAAAAGTGATCCTTAGGTTGGATTTTGGATCAAAGTAAGGACTCTAGGTTGATGTGAGGGAAGTTGAGAGGATATTTGGGAGGGTTTTTCCAAGCCAAATGGCTTTGGATGTGTGATTTTGAGAGAAGGGGAAGTACCCTTTTATAAGAGAGGTGTGGGTCACTTTAGGAAAACCTTGAAATATTATTTTATTATAAATCATTTTTGGTTTATAGTGGATAAAAATTGATTTATTTTAAATATAAGATGGGTATGGGTCTAAATAATCTCAACCAATAGGTTTTAGACAAGTTTAGGTCACCATATTAACCTTATCTTTTTTATTTAACTATTAGTTAAATAGTTTAACTTTTACCGTGTCTTCTTGTATCCTTACACTATATGGTTAATAAAATTACTCTAAACTTCCAAGAAAACCTCAAGTAGTTAATTAATGACATATATAATATTATTTAATCCCTTTGTATGAACCTTATATTTTAAGTAAAATTATATCAACCAATAATATAGTATTTGTTTTAAAAACTCATTTATGTCAATTTTGACATTATTTAGTATTTGGTTTTTGTGAAAATCATAAAAGCATGATTAATTAGGAAAAAAATTATTTAATCAATTATAAAATGTCATATTAACCTATAAAATTAGTGTAATTCATCAAAAATCTAAAGTTACATTTATTTGGATATTTATAATATCAATTATTTTAATCTTTCATTAATAAGGTAATTTATGCATCATCATTATGTCATAAATAAATTTAATTATTTAATGTCTAAAAGTTATAAATAACATACCATAAAGTAGGAAATATTTTTATCTTTCTAATGAATATTTATAGTCAAATTTATATTACATATAACCCTATATTAAAATGGTTTAGTTATTAAACTTTGAATTTAACACCTTTAACTCTTCTTTAAATAAAATAACAATAAATGTACTAATCGAATCCAAGTGGGCCAAAAGAATAATATTTTATTCATAATATTGTTTTTGGTCGAATTATACTTATCCAATAGAATTAGGACATGTGTTAGGGTAATTATAATATCATTTTACCTTTAATTACTCTATTTACTTTTAACCGTGGAAAATAAAAGTCAAAAGTTACTATTAAAAAAAAATTATATTCATCTTATTGAAACAAATTTTACCTAATTATGTCAACCGTGTCTCTTAGATTTTTGAAATTCAACTCACAAAAGTAGTAAAGTTATGTTTTATGAAAATTTTCAAATGCTCCTAGAAGGTGAGTAAAAGACGGTAAAAAGTTCAATAAAATTTTATACATCTAATTTTATTATAAAAATGACTCCAATGAATCATATTAAACTAATATAGGCATTATGTATTCATATTGAGTTAAATAAATAAAATAAATATTTTTTAAAATAAAAAGTCGGTTTTTAAACAATAACGCAGTGTTTTTCACTATTCATCAAAAAATTTAACGTTTTTAAAAAAATACAAAGAATTCACCAAAAGATAATTTTGATATTCCAAAATCAAAAATGACTTTTATTTTACCAAATTAAAAACATAGAAGTATCATTAATTAATTTAAAATTAATTCCTGTTGTCAAAACCAAAAAGCTGATTTTAAGAAAATAAAAACTATTAAAAGATTGACATGTGTTTATGTCAAATTTAAATGTGAAATTACTTATAATGACCTAAATTGTACTAAATGATAAAAATATAATCTTATTACACTTCCAAATCATTCAAATTCAAAATTTAACACTATAAATTATTTCAATTAAAAACGTTATTTTCAATTAAAATTTAGTATTTTTTACTATTCATCAAAATATGAATGTTATGAGAAAAGTACCAAAAATATATCCAAAATAAGTTTTTATATCCCGATTCTAAAGAAGAATTTAATTTCATTAAATTTAATATATAAAAGTGTCAAATATTGGTTTTAAGAAGGGTTTTCCATTAAAAGGTGGTAAAATTTCATTTTTTTGAAAAATACGTCTTTTATCTGAAAAAATGAATTTGTTCTTATATTATGTATAAGAAACACATAATATGGATTCTAAAATTATATGGAGTATATAAAATTTAAAATAAATTTAATCTATTCATAACCACTTTTGGAATGGCTAGTTTGGTATGTCGTGGTTCGCTCAAACTCGGTGTTGCGTGTAACACAAGCTATTGAATTACTTTAAAGAAAATAATTTACTATGAAATCATGGGGTGTTAAATTATTCCCCCCTTTTTGAAATTGCATACTCAAAATTTTGAAATTGGTATTGGCAACTTCATTGAAAGTCCCACATCAGAAAAATATTCAATAAAACTATCACCCTAAAAAAATTAAAGAGAAGTACAAAGGTCACCCAAGATAACCCATACTAGGATTCCATGTAAAAAAAACTGGATCTAGAAGATAAACTAAGTGTCACATTCTGATGGAGAGTGATATAAAACATGATCAGGAGAAAGTTAACAACCAGAAAACTACAAAATTATGATGGGATAAATGGTAATTAGCTTCCGAGTTGGAAAAGTAAAAAAACAATGTTTTTTGTTTTAAGTTCCATTTCATAAAGTTGAGAAATTTATTTTTGATATTGACTAAGAACATAAAGAGATATACATACTTTTTAAGTATAGTTTCATCCTTTAATAAATTTTTACCATTAACTCATGTTTGTTTAAAATAATGAGTATTCAAGATGACTTGGTCACACCTGAAGCACTAGAATCAACTTCTAGAGAATCACATGATCTAGAATGGATAAACTATATAGTTCCCTTGCCTTTAGATATTAACCAAAACCAAAATGGTCTGTATAAGATCATATGATCCCCAAAAAGTACAATCCTTTAGAGATAGAAATACTAATATTAATTTCAAAAATTAAACTAACAATACCCAAAGTTTAATAAATACCATTTAATAAGAAATTGTCCTTAAAATCCTTCAATATAATCCAAACTAATATTGAAACCCAAAACATAGAATAATTTGATTACATAGTCTTCCACGTTAAATTGTATCTTTAATTAACATCAACTAGTCTTAAAGTCACATACTTAAAAGTAATTGTCATAATCACATATTCTATATGATAGGTTAATCATTTCCATAAATAACCCAAATTGCTATAAATCCACAATAAAAAACAGATAAAAATACACCATTAATCCTCAAATGAAATCCCATAGTATTCTATTTTCCTTAGGCATATATTGTTCACAACAGAACAAACGTCTTCCAAAATAAAATTTATCACTTAATCACCAAATCATTTTCCTATACTAAGGATATTAATTTGATAAGACATATGATCCTAAATCATCTTATTATTGATCAATAAAATCATTTAACTAAAAATAATTAGTCACACTAACCAGGGACTTCACGTAGTCTAGTGGTAAGAGATAAATCTCAATCGCACTCTGGTTGTGGGTTCAATTCCCGCAGCTTTGTCCAACGTGACGGGTTGTCACATGGTCTGTGTGTTTTCACTTTTCAAAAACTTTATTTTATAACATTTAAAAAATGAGATAGATTCCTCAAAATAACCATAACATAATTTCACCACAAATGTTATCTCATACCTCGTATTTTATCCCAAAATTTAATAACTTGTAATTGCCTCAAATTCAAAGATTATATAAACCCAAATGGTTATTTATAACTATATCAACAATAGAAAAGACAATTCTTCCTAAAATTTCATTTTTCACATAACAAACTACAGGGTTACACATATAAGATAAAAGTCTTCCAAAGTAATCCCATCAACCAAGGTCACTAATAATTTTAAAATTTTTTCCATTCATTTCATTCCCCATAGGTTCTTCCTTGACGAAGAGGTTATCCCATAGAATAGGGAATTCACTCAGGTAATGTCTATGTCCTCTAAATTTATAGAAAATTACTATAAATGTAGTCTTGGGATCATTTTTATTTTCTTCCACAGTAATATTAATTTTTCCTCAGAAATTATTTACTTTGTGTCCTTCTTTCCCACACCTAAAGAATTTCTTTGTTCCATTGAGACACTTTATTAGGTGTCTCCTTCCACATTTCCTGCATGATGGAAATTTAGATTTCTTTTTTCTATGGTCTCCATTGCTGGAGCTCTTATCATTCACTAACTTTCTCTTCTTTGTTGAGTCTGGGAGTTGGTTAATATATATGTTGTTGACAATATTTTTGGAAAAATGATTCAGCATAAACACAATATCTTTTACACCAACCAACATTCCATTTCATTGCTCATTTCCACCATCATTCCCACCTTGTACATCATGTTCAATTTTAATATGACTTCCTTGGAATCCATCCATTAACTAACACAAGAAAGCATAGAGTGAGTCATAAAATCATTTAGAGAATATTATATCAACTTATTTTCAATCTAAAACACCTTAGTATTAACCAAGGTTATTTATTCTCATCTTATATTAAAATCTTTCAAATTGGTTTGTAAAGAAAATTTGAATTATCCTAAGCATATCTATCAGGAGTGTCGTAACAAAGAGTGCAGCGAGGCCCGTTTTCATGTACCAAGATGCCCCAGGTCAAGCCCGAAACTCCTTGTCGGAGTTTTCACTCCTAGGTAAATTTGTTCCAGAGCCGCCTCTACCTGCTCATATCCAGAAATGTATGTATTTCTTGAAAAACCCTCATAATATTTACATTACCAAATGTTTTGGATGTTCTTCTATACTAATCCTCAATGTCTATCTTAGGGCAGTGTTTTCTAATCATAGTTTTTTTTTCTAAATCTAGCTTCCAAGGTTTGTACTAAATTTCCTCTGATACCAACTGTAACGACCCAACCCCAATTACCTAGAATCTGTGCATTATTAAATAACATTGGCATGATACAAGGAATCATGTCCCGAAAGACCGATCAGTTTATTTTCCTTGGAAGTAGTAGATACATACATAAGTTTTAAATTACATCATAAAATATAAAGAAAGCATTGTGCCCCATTTGAACACTCTTATACCCCTTAGCCTATTTATACAGGTTCATTGTAATATACTTATTTTCATCCTAAGAAAAATAAAACATAAGAAAGGGTTGATCTCAGATACTCAGTAAGGATAACAATATAGCAGAAACTATCATAAATATGAATAAACATTTAAGGCAATGTATAATACTAGAACACAAGCCTTTTAAACATAAACTTCAGCATAATATAGAAAAGACAAATCAAATATTTCGATTTACTTATTCACATGGATAATCTACTATTCGAATAATCACATGTAATATCAATATCTAATTTAATAATGATGTAATGCCTAATGTCGGACATCATAACCATATAGTCAAGGCCTTGTGTCAAGAATACAAATAAGATTTTGTCAAAGCCTTGTGCCAAGACACTAGTTTGTCTCATGAGACCTACTGATGCATCAAAGAGCTATAGCGGGCTCCACCCATCACTTACTAAGTCCAATGAATTTCTCATATGAAAAGGTTGAAACATAATCTAAACATTCGTATTAAAACTACCATACAAAATGTCAATATTTCAACCAAAAACCATGAATGGCATAAAAATATCACATGCACAGTCAAACATAACTTATTAAACACAATATGAATGATTTTATTATACTAAATCAACCTCAATCAGGAATGATATAAATTGAAGGATATTTACATAGGTGAAAATAGTCATTAAAACTATTTGAGATAAATATCCCATTTTTCTTGAAAACATTTAAATGTCCTACTATTTAACAATAAAGTCATTCAAAAGAGATTTTTGAATCAATGTGTCCCATAACACTTTGAAACTTTTAAAAGGAATTTTGATTTCAAAACATTCATGTCCATATAAATAATTACTTAAAACCATTTTAAAAAAATGGAAATTAATGAGAAAGATTTAGAAAAATAAATATTTAAAACATTTAAAACAATATTTTAGTTAAAGAGTTCCTGACCAAAACAGATATGCCTGAATAGAATTAATTGAGGAATAACATTAATCAAAACATCATAATATCATGAGAATAATGGGATTCATGATATAATATGTCAAAGGACAGTATATACACCAAAAAAAATGTGAATTGGTGCATAATGACAAAGAGGTATCAAAGGAATGTAAATTGAGACGAAATACCTTATAAAGACCATATCCTTAGATTAAGGATAAATCAAAGAAATAATTATTTATGAAAAATATTAATACACTCAATATAATTGGATATTTATTGTAAATTTATCTGGTTACATTCACATATATTCTTGTAAAAATAAAACCAATTACTTGTATGTTTAACTCAATGAATGGAAATTGAGTTAAGATTACCCTTAAAAAGTTCATATCAATGGAATGTGAATTTATCAATGGACTGATTATGTGTATAAAAGGTATATCCATATAAAGGGGAATTGTTATTACTATATAAATAATAAATAGTTATTCCACACATTATCTTGGAGTAAAATAATCAATGAAGTATGCATAAATCCCAACAAGTGGAAATTGAAATTTGAAATTCCCTTACCGATTTGGTAACTTACGAAACATACACCCCATGAAAGAAGTATGATAAAATGAAGATATAAATACCCATAAATTAAAGTATATTACACAAGAATACAATCAGGGTAGTACACACACCACCTAAAAGGAAATAGTGGCAATGTAGTATAAATCTCATGGGAATAAGAAGTGAGATAAAAACCCCTTACTCTATACTTTTACTTAGTATAGGGTAGGTTAAACTCTTTTATAATGGTGAAATCATTTTTATTAAATTATTCAATAACCAAATACATAAATATGATATCATATATGATCTTCTAATATTGCTTTGTTAATGATATTTCAATAGTATAATTGTTTTGGTTGTTAACTAATTCATTTTACTTTATATATTTTGTTACATAAGTCATGTTTGTATTGTATAGGATTTATATGATTAATATCAAAAATTATATTAAGTTCTTAAAAATTATTTTTAATCATAAAATGAAAATTATTCTTCAATGATTACTATGTGGAATGAATCTCATCGTGTTCGTGGAGATGGTAAGACGTACGTATGCACGCGTGACAATATGATTCTTTTGATGGTGAAATAATATATAATTAGATGGTATATAATATATAAAAAATCATTGAAATTTTATATTTATTATTTAAATGAGTTATACTCATTATTATACACTTCCAAATAATGATGTTTTTGAATAACAAACTACACCATGACGTGGAGATGGTAATCCGTACGTACGAACGTATGGTGACTTTGTCATTTATTGATGCGTAGAATAATGAATACGGTTGTAACATATTTATAATAACATAACCGTATGTAGGAGGTACTGGAGTTATTGTTTTGGTATGAAAACAACAAAGAAATAGGAAGTGGAAGAAGAAAATAACTTGAAAGAGGTGGTGAAATTATTACCTCTTATTCGGGTGTTTCCTATCAAGTTGATAAAAATGGACCCTTAGGTTGAATTTATGATAAAAGTAATGAATCTATGATTATTTGAGGGAAGTTTGGAGGATATTTGGGTAGGGTTTGGATTATCCAAATGGATTTGGAGGTGTTATTTTGAGACAATGGGAAGTACCCTTTTATAAGAGTGGCGAGGGTCACTTTAGGAAAACCATGAAATATTATTTTATTAAAAAATATTTTTGGTTTATAATGGATCCAAATTGAATTATTTCAAATATAAGGTGGGAATGGGTCTAAATACTATTAACCAATAGGTTTTAGGCAATTTTAAGTCACCATATTAACCTTATCTTTTAGATTTATATATTAGTTAAATAGTTTAACTTTTACCATGTCTTGTTGTATTCTTACAATATATGGTTAATAAACTTACTGTAAACTTCTAATAGAACCTCAAGTAGTTAGTTAATGACATATATAATATTATTTAATCCCTTTGGCAGAACCTTATATTTTTAGGAATATTATAGAAACCAATAATATAGTATTTGTTTTAAAAACTCATTTATGTCAATTTTGACATTATTTAGTATTTGGTTTTTTGAAAATCATAAAGGCATGATTACTTCGAAAAAAATTATTTAATAAACCCTAAAATTTAATTTTAACCTAGAAAATCAGTGGAATTTATCAAAAGTCTCAAATTACATTTATTTGGATATTTATAATATCTATTATTTCAATCTTTCATTAATAAGGTAATTACTACCTCATCATTATGTCATAAATAAATTTAATTATTTAATGTCTAAAAATTATAAGTAAAATACCATTATTTATTAAATCATTTTATGTTTCTATAGAATATTTATAGTCGAATATATCTTATGTATAACCCTATATTAAAATGGTTTAGTTATTAAACTATGAATTTAACACTTTTAACTATTCTTTGAATAAAATAATAATAAATTTCCTAATATAATCCAAATGGACCAAAAGGATCATATTTTATTCCTAAGGTTGTTTTTGGTTGAATTATACTTATACAATAGAATTAGGACATGTGTTAGGGTAATTATAATATCATTTTTACCTTTAATTACCCTTTTTACTTTTAACTATGGTAAATAAAATTCAAAAGCTACTATTCACCAAAAATTATTTTCATCTTATTGAACCACATTTCAATTTATTATATCATCCGTGTCTATTAGATTTTGAAAATTCAACTCACCAAAGCGGTAAAATTAAGTTTTATGCAAATTTGCAAATACTCTTAGAAGGTGGGTAAAAGACGGTAAAAAGATCAATAAAATTTTATACATCTAATTTTATTATAAAAATGATTCCAATGAATCACATTGAACTAATATAGTTATAATGTATCCATATTGACTTAAATAAATAAAATAAATATTATTTAAATAAAAAGTCGGTTTTTAAACAATAACGCAGTATTTTTCACTATTCATCAAAAATTGAAAGTTTTCAAACAAATACCTAAAATTAACCCTAAGATAATTTTGATATTAAAAATTAAAAAATGAATTCTATTTTAAAAAATTCAAAACATAGAATTAGAATTAATTTATTTAAAATTAATTCCCATTCGGAAAACCAAAAAGCGTGTTTTTGAGAAATAAAACTATCAAAAGATTGGCTTGTATTTGTGTCAAATTTAAATATTAAATTACTTATAATTACATACACTGTATTAAATGATAAAAATATAATTTTATTATACTTCCAAACCATTCAAATTCATAATTTAATGCTATAAATTATTTCTATTAAAAAAGTTTCTTTCAATTAAAATTTAGTATTTTTCACTATTCATCAAAATATGAATGTTATCAGAAAAGTACAAAAAATTTATCCAAAATAAATTTTTATTTCATGATTCTAAAGAAAAATTTAATTTCATTAAATGGAATATATAAAACTTCTAAATATTGGTTTTAAAATTGGGTTTTCCATTAAAAGGTGGTAAAATTGCATTTTTTGAAAAATACTTCCTTTATCTGAAAAAATGATTTTTTCTTATCTTATGTATAAGAAACACATAATATGGATTCTAAAATTATACGGAGTATATAAAATTAAAAATTCATTTAATACTATTAACAACTACTTTTTGAACGGCTAGTTTGGTAAGTGGTGGTGCGCTCAAACTCGGTGTTGCGTGTATCGCAAACTATTAAATTACTTTAATGAAAATAACTTACTATGAAATCTTGGGATGTTTTAAATCATCAGTGGGATATATTAACATCTACTTCTCCAAAAATTATTACATGACATTAGTAAAATTTCAGTTTGGATGAAGATCTAGGGGTTCTCAAATATCATCTTGATCGTGAATACAATGGCCAACATGAAGAAATATCCATAAATTTCTGATATACCAGGTCACAAAATGCCAACATCGGATCTCCAAAGGTCGCACATACTCAGATTCTAATGCAGTCGATTAAGAAGAAGACCCAAAATACATAGACATTGAATAACTTTGATGCAACCCATTAGTGTATACATTTTCATATACTCCATTGAAAAAATAAGAACAAGTTTTCAAAAATTACCTATTGGTTAGGGAACAAATACTTTGATTTTGGTGATCTTGTTCATTTATAGCAGGTTTATGACCAAATACACAAAACAGGGAAGAACTAAGAAAAAATTTACAACTACACGGCGAGTACTTATATACACGCCCTCTACATTCAAGCCCAGACACAGGTTGACCGGGACAAGTACATGCCCAAGTAACCAGAAGCTGGTACACATCGTGTTAAAAATATACACGCCTTGTACACCATTCTAGAAGTAGTTGGTGGATGAGAAGAGTCTACCCTCCCATGTGGCCGGATGAAGGGAAAACACCGTTTTCTATAAATACACTCCGTATATACATTTCTAGAAGCGGTTGGTGACCGAAAGAAGAGACTACATGTCGTGTATAGCAGCACCACATGCTTTGTACATTCACATACCAGGCAGCGCTGTGTTCTAAGTCAATGACGGCATGTTAGGCCACCTACGAGCAGAGAAAACGGAGGCAAAAACGCGTTAACAAAAGTACATGGCGTGTACTTTGTCCACACGCCGTGTACTTATTTTTTCTATAAAAGGAGGCCTTAGCCTCCGAAACAAGGGGGGTTTGTTGTTATTATTGTGTGGAGAAAAGGGATGAAGTTCCGAAAGAGAGATGCCCTGCCATCATAATACAGTCATTCCATCGTCTACCGAAGAATCATTTCCACCTTGAAGTTCCAAGCATGATCAAATCAGGTATCAAGAGTCTTGTGATTAACTTTACCTTCATGTATAACTAAACACCCAGTGTGTTGGTGTTGTGGGAAATGATGAGTTGTAATTTATATTAGTTGTTATGAATGTGTTTGTTCTAATAATATCTTCTTATTCTTGTTAAATCACTTCATATAATCACTGAAAATTTTGTACTAGACCAAGGGCATAATTTTTAAGGATTCAAAAGAAGAATACCAATGAATAATTTCATGACCATTGGAAGTATTTGTCGACTGAAAATGGACTAAGCCAAATAAAGATCTGTTAAACACTAACTACCGGACCATGGAGTTAGTTATTTCAGCTCTAAATATAATGTTTACCGGACCAAGGAGACTTTATTACAAATTGAACCCAGAGTGTTGGGTTATTATGAACAACACAACCTCACAAGAAATTTTATTTAATAATCAAACTTCACATAAATCCATAACTCCAACAAATTTCTTCCTTTATTTACATCAAAACCAATTTTCCCATATTTTAGTTTTATTCTCTTAAGAAATTTGTTAAATGAAACTTAAAACCTATTATTCTTTTTGTATAAGAAAAAATAAACAAAAATCGACTCTAAATTTTGCAGGCTTTGCTAAAAAAAATAAAAACTAAGTTAAGAAAGATAAAATAACTTCTTAATTACCTATGTATTGAACCCTTATTGGTGCTACACTTGTTAGGGTAAAAACAATTCTGTACACTGAAAACATACCTTCAGTGAAATGACTTTCCAAATTTTGGCGCCGTTATCGAGGAACTTAGAGTTAATTTTATTCTTGTTTTCATTAAATTTGTATCAAATTTTAGTGAAAATAAAAGTCATAAATTCACAAAAATTTATTTTCTATTCTCATTTCTATTTATATTTCTTTTTCTTTGTTTACACTTTGTGTTTTGTTTTGTTTTTTGCACGACTTTAGGCATATGAGCGGTCACCTCACGCGTTCCACGAACACTGAGTCATCAAGGTTTTTCCCAACTGACCTAGAGATCGAACATACATTTTTGAGGTGCCAACGAGCACTAATGGCTGAACAAAACCAATCCACTCCACTGGCACAGAATGAGGAAGGAAATCCAGTTGTTAACCAAAGAGCTGGACAACAATTAGGACCAGATGACAACCGGAACCAGCACGCTCCACTTTCTCCAGAATACCATCCACAACCGCTTCAAAAATTCCAACCAGAGTGGATGCTGTATTTTAACCAAGGACAGGGGCAGTTATACGCCCATTAGGACCAACAATTCATGCGAGTTCCCCTTCCTCAGCAACCACCTCCACGCCGTACTCTCATGGAGTACGACCTGCCATCAATCTATGGAGCTGATATGGGTATCGTCCATCCACTGGTGCATGACCAACACTTCAAGATCAAAACCGCTATCATGTAGTTGATCCAGAACACCGTTCAATTTGGTGGCCTGCCCAACAAGGATCCCAATGCCCATCTATCCAATTTTTTGGAGGTTTGTGACATGTTCCGCTACGACAAAGTGTCCACTGACACCATCTATCTTCGCCTTTTCCACTTATCTTTAAGGGATAAGGCAAAATACTGGATTAAAGGCTTACCGCAATGAACCGTCCTCACCTGGAAGGATCTAGCCCAGGCGTTCCTATCCAAATATTTCCCACCCCCGAAGACGGTGATGTTGCGGAACGAGATCCAAAACTTCCAGCAGCATGATGCAGAATCACTATACGAATCATGGGAGCGCTTCAAGGAGATGTTATGAAAATGACCACACCACGAACTTCCACATTGAATGCAAGTAGAAACCTTCTACGGAGGTCTAACGACTAATACCAAGTCCGTGGTATATGCCGCTGTTGGTGGTATGGTAATGAGGAAGTCCCTCGAAGAACTCTTCGAACTACTGGAAGACATATATGCTAACAGCTTCTGGTGGCATTTCAAGAAGGGCACACAGAAACAAGATATGCATAACATTGATGCAACTACCATGCTAGCAGCCTAGTTGGATGCTGTTTCCATGAAGATCGACGTGCTGAATCTGAAGGGCACGTCCCATGTACATGCGGAAAATCATCCAGCGTGTAGAGAATTTGGTGATAACCACATCATGGGAGACTTCCCAAGTTATACTAGAGGCCCATTGATAAGCGAGGTACGTTATGTTGCCCAAAATCGAGGGCCAAACCTGTACCAGCAGTACCAGAACCCGGTATGGCATGAGCAAAAAAATACAAGCTGAGGCCAACAATAACCGAATCCACCACCCATCTACAACCAACCTCTTTATCAGAACCAATATCAGTGGCAGAAACAACCCCAACATGGCCCTTATCAGCACCAAGGGTATCAAAACCATCTCCCACAACAACTACGACATCCACCACCTCCACCAGCTCAACAACCACCTTAGGAGGAGAACACCTCAAGGTTAGAGGATCTCATTACCAAATTTATATCTACTACTGAGACTCTGTTCCAAAATAAAGAGGCTTTAAATTAGAGGCCTAGAGAACCAAATTCGCCAATTGGAAAACCAACTCTCAAGAAGGAAACCCGTTACTCTACCGGGCGACACAGAGAAGAACCCAAGGGAGGAAGCCTATACTGTCATGCTCGAGAGTGGAAAAGACCTCCAACAGAACCAACCATCACAGTAAGGTGCATCCACACCCCCTATTGATGAAGAAGGTACTAATACCGATCCATCCTCATCCAAAATCCCATAGAAGGAGGCTTCACAGAATTAATGGAAGGAGGTTGTCAAACCCTTTGAAACTGCCTTACCCTTCACATAGAGATTGAAGATGAGAAAACTAGACCACCAGTTCCAAAAATTACGGGACGTGTTCAAAAAGCTGCATATAAATATTCCATTTGTAGAGACAATGATGCAGATGCCCACTTATTCCAAATTCATGAAGGAAATACTTTCCAATAGAAGAAAGATGGAGGATATGGGTACCATTGGCATAACCAAAGAGTGTTCTACCATCTTCCAACACTCAATTCCTCCAAAACTCCAGGATCCAGGTAGTTTCACTATTCCCTGTACCATTAGACCATGTGAGTTTGGGAAGGCCCTCTGTGACTTAGGGGCCCGCGTGAACCTCATGCCCCTTGGAGTTTTCTAGAAGCTAGGGCTCAATGACTTGAAGCCTACCCGAGTAGCCCTTCAACTTGCGGATCGATCCCTCAAACATTCGAAGGGACTACTGGAGGACGTATTGGTCAAAGTGGGTAGGTTAATCCTCCCTGCTTATTTCTTCATTCTTGACATGTAGGATGACCAGGAGGCACCTCTAATACTTGGAAGACCTTTCTTGGAAATTGGGAAGGTACTAATCGATGTGCACCAAGGAGAGATGATTTTTCGGGTAGGAGACGAAAGAGTCTCCTACAATGTCCTCAAGGATTTCAAACATGCATCAATGTCTGGACATGAGTATTGTTATACTATAACCACCATGGATGATCATTTGATTGAAAAAGGGGATGATCTGGTATGTTATTTTACTTCAGATAACTTTATTATTCCAGAAATTCTAGATAAAGGAGTGCCGAGAGATTTGCAATTCCTAGAAGGCCAGGGCAACCACTATGGGAAATGTATGGGTTTTCCTGATATTCTGGAATGGGAAAAGGTGAAAACACTTATAACTTAGATTTTTAAGGCATCTGAACTCGAATTGAAGCCTCTTCCATATTCTCTAAAGTATGGGTATTTGGGATCCAATAAAACTTTGCTTATCATACATAACAAAAAATTGTCAAAGGAGAAAGAAGATGCACTTACTCAAGTTCTGAAATAACGACAAAAAACTATTGGGTGGACAATTTCTTATTTAAAGGGCATCAATCCTACCATTTTCACCCATAAGGTGTTACTTCAAGAAGGTGCCAATCAATCTTGGCAACCACAATGGCGCCTGAATCCCCCCATGAAAGAAGTTGTAAAAAATGAGGTGATAAAATTGTTGGATACATGCATTATCTCTCTTATCTTAGATAGTCCATGGGTGAGTCCCCTCCAAGTGGTACCCAATAAGGGGTTATCACTATGATTTCAAATGAAAAGAACGAGCTCATCCCTACACGCACTTTCAAGGGTTGGCGAGTGTGTGTGGATTACCGAAAGCTAAACGATGACACAAGGAAGGATCATTTCTACCTTCTATTCATGGATCAAATGATAGAGAGACTAGTAGGGCACACATTCTATTGCTTTATCGATGGTTATTCAGGCTATAACCATATTTCCATTGCTCCATAAGATCAGGAAAAAGAACAATCACTTGCCCCTAAGGTACATTTTCTTACTGAAGGATGTCTTTTGGAATAGGAAATGCCCCTGCCACCTTCCAGCACTGTATGCTGGGCATCTTCCATGACATGGTGGAATAGATCCTGGAGGTATTCAGGGATGATTTTTCTATTTACGAGAAATCATTCACCACTTGTTTACGACACCTGGAGCTAGTTTTGGAATGACGCGAGAACACTAACCTAGTTTTGAACTGGGAAAAGTGTCATTTCATGGTGTGAAGTGGCATCATCCTTGGCCACAAAATCTTAGCAAAGGGGATAGA
Organism: Viscum album; assembly: GCA_963277665.1. Taxonomy (NCBI): domain Eukaryota; kingdom Viridiplantae; phylum Streptophyta; class Magnoliopsida; order Santalales; family Viscaceae; genus Viscum; species Viscum album. The sequence continues at coordinate 902,175,865 of OY728166.1, read as the reverse complement.
GGTGGACTCAGTGAAGATAGAAGAAATTTGATGACTACCTATTCCGACTTCTGTCAGAGCCATCCATAGCTTCCTGGGGTATGCAGGTTTTTAGAGGCGGTTTGTCCGCGACTTCTCCAAAATATCCCAGCCCCTCACCAATCTTCTAACCAAGGATGCCATATTTGAGTTCTATGAGACATATTCTAGATCTTTTGATCATCTGAAGCAGTTCCTAGTGTAATCTCTAGTAATTATTTCTCCCAACTAGGAGGAACAATTTGATGTGATGTGCGATGCCAGTGACTACGCAGTAGGAGCAATCTTGGGCCATCAGCTTGATCGGATCTTACGACCTATATATTATGCCAGAAGAACACTTAAAGAGGATCATATCAACTACACCACCATAGAGAAGAATATTCTTGTAGTGGTTTTTACATTTGACAGGTTCCATTCCTACTTAGTGTTTTCTAAAGTTATTGTTTACACTGACCATGCACCACTAAAGTAACTTCTAAAAAAGAAAGATACGAAGACCCGATTGATATGCTAGGTACACCTCTTAGAATAATTTGATCTAGAGATCTGAGATAAGAAGGGGAGTGAGAACGTTGTTGCTGACCATCTCTCCTGCCTCGAGCTACCTCATTTAGAGAATGAGGAAGATTGAGAGATCAAAGAGGATTTCCCTAATGAGAACCTCTTTTAAGTTAACGAAACACCTAGAATATGGTACACTGATATTGTAAATTTTCTGGTTACAGGTGTCATTCACCCTGAAATCTCCTTCTAGCAAAGGAAGAGATTTATCTATGATGTGAAAAGGTACTTCTAGGAGGATCCTCTGCTATTACGATCATGTGCAGATGGAGTGATCCGTCGTTGCATCTCGGAGAATGAAGTTCATGGGGTCCTGGAGTTCTATCACACCTCACCAGTTTTAGGACATCATGGACCTAACCTTATGATAGCGAAGATCCTGTAGTCTGGGTTTTTCTGCCCCACCATGCATAAAGATGCTCGAGCATTTGTTTCCTGTTGCGATTGATGCCAGCAGACCGGTAATGTGGGATGTATAGCTGATATACCCCAACAACCAATCTTGGAGGTCGAGATTTTCAACTTCTAGGGCATAGATTTCTTGGGCCCCTTTCCCCTATCTTTTGGGAACACTTAAATCTTGGTCTGCGTTGACTACATCTCCAAATTGGTGGAATCCACTGATACAACACAAGACATAGCCAAGGTAGTAATGATCTTTTTAAAGAAAAATATTTTTAGAAGGTTTGGAGTTCCTCGAGTACTGATCAGTGATAGAGGGACCCACTTTGACATCACACTGATGAGAGGAATACTGTCAAAGTATGGAGTAAAGCATCAGATGGGGACACCATATCATCCTCAGTATAGTGGACAAGTGGAACTCTCCAACCGTGAACTCAAGAAGATCCTAGAGAAATAGTGAATACTTCAAGGAAAGACTGGTCCAAGAAGATAGATGATGCTTTGTGGGAAAATTAGACTGGTTTCAAAACAGCACTGGGAATGTCCCCATTCTGCCTCATCTATGGAAAGCCCTACCATCTGCCAGTGGAATTGGAACACAAAGCCTACTGGGCCATCAAGGCCTTAAACTTTGATTTAAAGACACCTGAAGAAAAGAAGAATTTCCAACTATCGGAACTTGATGAAATCAAATTAGAGGCGTATGGGAACTCCAAGCTGTACAAGGAGAAGAAAAGAGAAATTCATGACTGGATCATTTCACGAAAATCATTCCAAACCAGTGATTAGGTACTTCTGTTTAACTCTTGTCTTCCCTTATTCCCAGGGAAGTTAAAGTCACGATGGTCGGGACCATTCCAAGTTATATGAGTATTCCCTCATGGAGCAGTTGAAATTTCTGGAGAGGATGGTCATCCATTCAAGGTGAACAGAAAACAGTTGAAGGCTTACCATCACATAGACAACATGGTGGGAATATTACCCACCATCTATCTCAGGTAAGAAAAGGTAAGTAGGTTGAGCCAACGACCTAAAACAAAGGTGCTTCCTGGGAGGAAAACTAGAGGACACACGCCCTGTACCACCTATATACACGACATGTACTTTTACCTTTTCATTTTTCTAACTATTATAAATATATATATTAACAAAGTAATAAATGGTGATGATGCCGGTACCGATGGTAAGGTCACTGGAATTTATCTGATCTGACCCCTGTTTGAATCCTCCCGGCCTACCTTCAGCACTGGGTTCCTCCTTTTTATATTTTTATATACACGATGTGTGTGATATTTATTTTTCACACACACACATATATATATATATTTAATTATAAGAAAACCCATGATGGGGATGGATCAGTTGTCTAGAATCGTGACCCAATTCCAAAAGACCCGGGTTCGAATCCTGACAACTGCCCCATTTCCATCATATTTCCTTTTAAAATACCCACACGGTGTGTCTTTTGATATACATCGTGTGTGCAATATTTTTCCTTACTAAATTAAAAACCTTTTCATATAAAGTAATTCATGTGGTTGAATTTGGTAGATTGGAAAAGTCTCGGCCTTGGATCACAAAGACCCGGGTTCGACCTCGGCTAATCTCCATGCTTTATCCCCTACTTATATAATTAAAAAACACATGCCTTTCATTTATTTATTCCTGTGTAGTATAAGATGTATAAATTAAATATATTTATCTGATAAATATGTGTAGTAGTACAACCTTCGCTTCAGTGGTTGAGGGTTTCCGTTCCGAACGGCCGATCGCCGGTTCGAAACTCGCCCAAAGAACCAGACCAAAGGTTGTACATCTCTTTTTCCAATTTTTAAACACACGCTGTGTGTTTTCCCACCACATTACATGTGTAGTTTTTTTAAATTATGTATATATATATATATATCCAATTTTATGATTTTTAATTAATATTAATTATTATATAGTTTACTATAATAATTATATATATATATTCTAGAAAAAATAATTTTTTTGAGATACACAGCGTGTAGTCTGTATGTACATGCCGTGTACGTTGGCTATATAATCCACAACCACCTGGTTTTAGGCCGCATCGTGCGAAGTCCCCTTCTTCCTATTTTATTCCCCCATACGATACTCAAAACCCCTTAGCTCAAATCCGTCAATTCTGGGCGTTACTGGTTTTGATTCCTCCTGAATTGTGATCCTCGGTCCAGGTACGCCCTTATACACCCTCACTTTCAAGTTATTAGAACCATTTAGGGTGACTTTGGGATCATCCAACCATTCTTCTTCTGTGGTACACGACCATGATATAAAGAACACATGCTGTGTGTTTTTGTACATGACCACAAACTAAAATGCTTCGTAATTTCAATATATATGATGTGTATGTTTGGTACACACCATGTACCTTTTCCCATCGTGCTCGAGTATCTTTTTACACACATACTCACACACCATTTTCATCAACACGACATGTGTGTGCGGTACACTCCATGTAAGAAATTTCTTTTGGCCCATCCGTGTGTAGCAATTCACACGGCTTCTCACCCCACGTTCACATAAACGTCATGTGTGTTCGGTACACACAGTGTATTACATTTATTTCTGATAGCCCGTGTCTAGATCCCCCCACCCGGCCATGTTCCTATGGTAAAGAACACGCCGTGTTCTACTGAAGTACAGTGTGTACTTTATTATTAGAACTGTTAAAAACGTGGCTGCGTCTTTACTAATACACGAACATGTCCACTTTTCATGCCCACACTGTGTATGTTCGGTACAAGATGTGTACCCTTTCCTGGTCTATCTAATGCTCCCTCAGTGTGTTTATCCAGAGAACACGAGATGCTACTCAACTTTCACTACATGCCGTGTACTCTGGATGTACACGTCGTGTACTTTTATTATTCGCTTTTATCACCTTTTCTTTGTTTCTTTTTCTTTTCTTTGGGTTTTCTTTCTCTTTCAGGTTATGGTATATTGATATCCTTCCCATAGGAAGTGACCCGCCTCTACCACTGAGGGCGAGAGGCCCATTTATCGTCAGATACGACTCCGACCTGTGACGCAGTGCGACCCAGACGCTCCAGTCTACGAGCTACCTCCGTTGGCCACCATTCCACCCCTCACTCCCTCCACTGAGTCTGGTCTGAGCACTATTATTCCTTCCCTCCCAACTACCACTCCACCTGAGGTCTCCTCCTTCACAGTTGTCCCCTCTTCGACAGCTTCATCTAGCGGGTCTTCGCATACTGCAACCGATCCACCCCCAGAGCCAGCTTCTGCTACTGCACCTCCACCTAGACCGGGACCTACAGGTGTTCCCTACCTGTGCATGGTGTTCCCAGTCACCTAATTGTCACATGACAGGATCCAGCGCTTCTCTCGCCGTCTGATTCCATTGAGTGGCTGCTACCTTGACAGTAGATTTCCTTAATAGCTAGGCATCTGGGGAGTGTTAGAGGATATCCTTGGACACACTCCACTACTCTCTATTTTCCAGGTCAGCACTTGTATATGCCGCAATTTATTTTTGGAGTTCGCTTCCTCGTTTGAGTTCGACGGAGTTGAGTACCATGAGACACTTGGTGATGCGGTACTGTGGTTCGGTTCCGACTGGCTGGCCGACGTTTTTACCTTACCATGATCGAGTTCGGCCGAGGTTGTGGTTTCTACCCTCATCCCATCACCCCACCCCATGTTTCTACCCTGACCAGGCCTGAGTGCTCTGAGGTCATTGCTATGTGGTGGGAGATTGCTAGGCCTGACCACCGCTACACCTCTACCTTGAAGAAGAGTACCCTTATCACTAAACCCATCCTCCATTTTACCCACCGATTCTTTTACACCATCATTTTTTCCTGCCATGAGGATATGAGGGTCATGACCAGTCATGAAATTGATCTCCTTACCTGTGTCATCTAGAAGGACTACCCAGACCTCCCTTACCTTGCCGCATCCTACTTCCATGCCATGTTTACCGGCTATCAGGGAAACCTGAGCGACAGGTTTTACACCACTCACCTTTCCCACCACCTCCGGGTCTTTGAGCCTTCTATACCCCATGACCCGTTAGGTTCACCCCAAAAGATGGACTATCTTATGTTTATTCGCATGGGATTGGTTCGAAAGTAGGGGGTGCCTATTTCCTTTCCCATGCCCCACCCCGCCCACCTGCTGACCCTCCTGAACCCGCTGATTCACCACCTCCTCCTTCCCCACACCCTCCAGCTCCCCCACCCCACCCCCTTTTATTAACCCCACTTCTTCTAGCCTTCCTTCTTCTTTACCACCACCAGCCCCAACTACCCTCGCACCCTCAGTCAGTCTCGCCCTTTCCCTCTACCTCGATACAATGGAGCAACACTTGGTTCGTATCGATATCTGCCAAGACCACCTGGAGCAGATGATAAGGATTATTATTTAGCATATTGGTATTCCACGGTCCCAACTACCTTCCTTTTCCTTGGTTCATGGACCTTCTTCTGCAGCTCCATCACCCTTTCCTACTGTGGCCATAGATTCTGTTCTCCTATCTACAGTGGGCCCAGCTACTGCTACTACTGCTGCCACCGCTGCTTCCAATCCAGGGGGGATGCTGAGCTTCCTTTACCGAGTCCATCACCTATGTCTCCCACTTCTACAACTTCTCTTCAGGGTGAAAATTTTGAACCTAAAATTTCCACAGCTCCTGAGCCTTCTCTCCCAGCTGGTTCTGTACTGGTTGATGCCTCTTCTAAGGCGACCCCCTGACTAGTTTTTAGACATATGATTTTTATTGTATATATATTTTTGTGCTATCCTGTGCCTGTGTCTATTATGTTTTCTTGCAGTGTTCTCTTTCTTCCCCACTCATAGGTAATCTGGCACGTTTTGGGTTTCAGTTTTACATCCCATTCCATTTTTCTACACCTATACACGAGGGGAGCATTATTTTTACATTGTTTACTTTTCTTTCTTAGTTTACTTTTTTCCTTACTTCCCCTCGTTCTAGTCCAGTATTGTGTCCCTACCATTCCTTGTTCCTCTTTTTTGGTACTTGGTGGACCATGTGTGGTATTTAGTACGAGGGGGGGGGTGTCTTTTGACCACTTTAGTCTTTTACCTTTTCACCATTCTAGGAGTTATCATTATTAGAAGATATATTTGATAATGTGGATAAATTTTTGGTTAATAATATTTGTAAATAAGGAAACTGAAATGGGAAATTTTTATCCATTGCATGTTTATTTTGGTCTTTAAAGTATTCTAAAATGATTACTGATATAATTTAAATTTCAACTTGTAATCATTGGATAATTATATCGATTAGACTAATCAATTATTTTCAAGTCATGACATGATTATCTCTTTATTTGTTTTTCCCACTTCTAAGAGGTATTCTAAACCCTTTTTCATATTCTTTATAATACCATCTTTCTTGAGAGATTCTTAAAATATACATAACTACTAGAATTTGGATGTTTTCTTTTCAAAACATGAGGAATTTTTGAGTCACATTAAAATGATTAAGGCATTATATTGTTTAAACCATTTTATCTTGGGACCTACCCTATATTTTATCTTTGTAAAGCCCTTAGAGACCATGAATATCCTTTTCTAAGAAGCCATAATACAATCCTATTTCCATTCCTACCCTAATTATTTTATGATTTTGCACGATTATTTATTTGATCTCAAAAGAAGGGATTGGAAACACATGGCATAATTTCATGAATTGTCAAAAAATTAAGTATGGGGGAAAGCCTCTTGACTGTTTGGGGAAAAAGGGTTCTAAACCTCTATTCATGGAAATTATGAGAGGTCTCCTTTATTATAAAAAAAGGTACAAAAAAGGGACCTTATACTCACTTGTTGGTTTGTGAACCCTACCTACTCAACTAAAGAAGATGGTGGTGATGAGATTATATGATAAAGCTTGTTGAGAATGTTTTTACATTGAGCTTAATTTTGAATATCATGCGTTATTATTTAAAGAATTTAGCCTCCTATTTCCAGCCTCAGAGTTATTTTCACCTCTTTACCTACCAACCGTTAGCCATAGAAACATCTGATCCTTATTGAAAATCCCTCATGATTTTTGTAAGTCAATTTTTCTGAAGTAGAGAACTAGATTTCTTGCAAACCTATGGATAAAGTGTATATATCTTTAATTGAGCATAAATTTGATTAAAAACATCTTGAGTGTTGAGTATATTTTTGGTGAGTTAAATCATCAAATGGCTTGATTATTTTTGAAAGGTTGAAACATGTGTTAAAATAGGATGAAAGTAGTTAATTGAATTATATACGAGGCATGATTTGAATACCTCATGGATTGAAACTTTTTTGTATTATTTTTGAAAATTTATCCTGTAACTTATTATTTACATTTATGATTAACTAAATTACTTCCTTTTAAAATATATACTCCTTTAATTAGATGTTGATATTTTCTTGAGGGAAAGAAAATGGCTAAATATGGGGGAGTTTGATGCACCTAATTTTTGTATACATTTTCATATACTCTATTGAAAAATAAGAACAAGTTTTCAGAAATTACATACTTATTAGGGAACAAATACTTTGTTTTTGGTAATCTTGTTCATTTCTAGGAGGATTATGGACAAATACACAAAACGGGGAAGAACTATGCAAAAATTTACAACTACATGGCGTGTACTTATATACATGCCGTGTACATTCAAGTTCAAACACGGGTTAACCAAGACAAGTACATGCCTAAGTAACTAGAAGCCAGTACATGTCGTGTTCATAATATACACACCGTGTATACCATTCTAGATGCAGTTGGTGGACGAGAAGAGTCTACATGCCCATGTGGCCAGCTGAAGGGTACATGATGTGTTCTACTGATACACGCTGTGTATACATTTCCAGAAGTGGTTGGTGACTAAAAGAAAAGACTACAAACTGTGTATGGCAGCACTACATGCCGTGTACATTCACCTACCAAGTGGCGCCATGTTCCAAGTCAATGACGGCATGTTAGGACGACTACCAGCGGAAAAAAACAGAGGAAAAAACGCATTGAAAAAAGTACATGGTGTGTACTTTGTCTGCACGCCATGTACTTATTTTTTGTATAAAAAGAGGCCTTGGCCTCCAGACTAAGGGGGGTGTGTTATTATTATTGTGTGGAGAAAAGGGTTGAATTTATGAAAGAGATACGCACTGCCTTCATACTACCATTATTCCTCCATCTACCGAAGAATCATTTCCACCTTGAATTGACAAGCATGATCACATATGGTATCAAGAGTCTTGTGACTATCTTTACATTCATGTGTAACTAAACACCCAGTGTGTTGGGGTTGTGGGAAATTATGAGTTGTAATTTAAATTATTTTCTATGAATCTATTTATTCTAATATTATCTTATTATTCTTCTTAAATCACTTCATATTATCACTGAAAATTCTATACCAGACTAAGGAAACAATTTTCCAGGATTCAAAAGAAGAATACCAATGAATAATTTCTTGGTTATTAGAAGTATTCATAAACTCAAAATGGACTAATCCAAATAAAGATCTGTTAAACACTAACTACCGGACCAAGGAGTTAGTTCCTTTAGCTCTAAATATAATGTTTACGAGACCAAGGATACTTATTACAAATTGAACTCAGAGTGTTGTGTTATTATGAACAACACAACCTCATAATCAATTTGATTTAATAATCAAACTTCTCCTAAATCCATAACCCCAACGCATTTATTCCTTTATTTACATCAATACCAATTTTCCCATATTTTAATTTTATTTTGTTAATAAATTTGTTAAAATAAACTTAAAACAAATTATTCCTTTTGTATCCAAAACAATAAAAAAAATCGACTCTAAATTCAGCAGCCTTCTCTAAAACAAAAATAGAAACTAAGTTAAGCAAGATAAAATAACTTCTTAATTCCCTTTGGATCGTCCCCTTACTGGTACTATACTTGTTAGGGTAAAAATAATTTGGGACACTGAAAACATACCTTCGGTGAAATGACTCACCAACCTTCTAGGCCTATCTAATATAATAGGAGACTAGATAGTTGGGCCTTGTGTATCCTCTCAATATTGATGACTAGACCTGATTGTCCTGAAATATGTGGTCATTTCAACCATAGGATTCTTTAGGGATCATGCTCGAGACTACTTTGATGAATTTGTATCTTTAGCATTGTAACCTTCCGAATAAACATTCCTTCCATCCTTTCCATATATAGAATAATAATTTCCATGAATAGTGGGATGCTTTCTTTAGTTACCCTTGGTGGTAGGAAGAAATCTATGCACTAGCATACCCATATTCTAGCCTGGTTGATGCAACCAATGGGGGAAATTTGATAGATAGTTTGGATGCCTCCAAATCCATGAGGAACCAAATTTGTTGATCACCCATTAGATTATTATCTAACCAAATATGAATGGAGGAGATACATTTGGTTGATGCATACACATAAAATGGAATGAAAATTGAAATGAAGTATATGCCTTACATATAATCTCACTTTCAATGTGGGATTCATGTACGTTGTCTCTAAATCCAATCATACATGACCTTGGATCTTTACTAGTTTTTCCATTTTAAATTAGTTTCCAATTAGTTAGATCACTATATGGGGAGAAGTTTTACTATCTTAGTATGTTCATTGTCTTTAGGGCCTCTTCATGCTTCTAGGATAAAGAATGGATACTAGAAACAACCTGAATGAATGGGAGAAACAAAAATTTAGGGATGTGACCTCCACTCAGCATGGAATGAGAGCTGAATTTTACTAAAATCCACCCCAAAAATAACTAAAATATGAAATGGGGCCTCCCTAGTGTACACATACAGTACACGCTGGTAGATCTACACCAAAATAGAAGTAACCAACCCTATATAGATCCCTTATAATAATTTATCTACTATAAAGAATATCCCTAGCCTTACACAACCATTATATTTTTGTACCAATGGTAGTTAATTAGTCAACCACATCGCAATGAAGTTATCTAGATGATTCTTTATAATAACCATAGTATTAACCTTATAGCCTCACTGGTTACACTGGCCTTGTTCATAGGTGGCCCATAATTTTTCATGAATGTTATGGTTCCCGGATAAAGGGAAACCCTTTGGATTCTGTCATATAGTACTTTCTATTTTTGGATTTAGGAATACCTTTGTCATGTCCCCTGAATAGATATCACCCCAAGGGTGGTGGTACTTCTTCTACACCTTCTAAACCAACTTTAATAGCTCATGGACCAAATCTATCATCCATTCAACATCATCCCACATCATCTCTGGTGGAATGGACCCATCATAACTATACACGATGATAGGAGATCTTGAGATCTTGAAAACATCCCAAAGGATGATTCAAAATTCTCTAGGAATTAGATGGAAGGTGTTTTTTAAGGGTTCTATCATCTTAATAACATAGGGAAAATTTATGGTTTCTTCTAAACATATGTCCATAACACCCAAACAATCTCATAAATGTCAACATTATATAAATCAACCTTAAATTATGTATAAGTATAGAATACCCAGTATGCCCACATCTATTCCTGTCTAAATCCCCCTTTAGAGAATATGTCCCAATACTCTTCCATCCTTGTGATTTTTCTACATTGGAATAACATAATATTGATGGGTAATAGTTTGGTTTCAATTCATCTGTATGATGATTCGGTTTGGGAAAAAATATAAAGTTCATGATGCATGCTATGGGAACCATTCCTGTATTAATGAATACAAATTTAGAGAATATTTTATGGGTGGGTTAGTTGGTACATTTCACAAAATAGTACTTTGGAAAGTAAATCTGGACCTTTAGTGTAAAAATGTCTTAAAGAATCCGATGGTTGTATAATAGTAGAAAATCACTCTGTGGGTATTCCTACTGACACTTATTTAAGTGATTTACTAAGTCTATAAGGGTGGGTTCATACATATCATAGTAATCATATCTGATGTTTTAAATCATCTTTGAAACATGGGAAATAACTTTTTTGTTTGAATTCATCTGAGAATCTATTGGGAACCTGAAACGAGACATCGATTTTTTCTTTAAATTAAGAAAATTTTAAAATTATGGCAAAGGAAAGATCACATGCATGCCACTATACCTGGATACTAATTCATGAAACTCAACCAAGAGCTTCATGTAATCCACTTGACAAAGTTATTCTATGTAGACTAGTCACTCACATTTTTATACCATGTTCTTGCATAAGGAAATTCTTTAGAAGGCAATGTGGACGATTTTTTTTATGAGAGAAGAAGAAAAAAATGAATGGTGGAAATAAATTTTTATAGTTAAACAATATTTATAGACTAGGATAATCTTTATGGCTTACCTCTATATATAGTAGGCACATATGACCTACCTGGAAGACCTGTATAGCCTTCTAGATCTTTTTATCCCATTACCTTAGTATTAGACCCTCTTATTCTGATAGGATCTAGTCGTGATGGTGGGATTTTATGGCCCTCCATTATGTCACACATGGGTGAAATTATTTAATGGAAATTTAATCAATGAAATAAATGAGGGAAGTTCACCTAGTAGAATCAAGGGGTTTACCCATGCCAACTTGTGTGCACACATCCTGTATACCAAGGGGCTCGCATAGGCCCTGACTGTACAACCTAGAATGGGAAACCACAACTATATACAACTCCTATGATCTCCACCTATTTTATGGACCTACACAGACAACCTCCCTCACATATGGTACCATGTTTTCTTATAAATAATACCCTATGGATTGGCATTTCAGACAATGAAAACCCCTAGAGAAACTGTAAAGCACTTCTCTCCCTAGTCCCTAATCCAGGCCCTCAAAACCACCAAGGATGCTCTCAAAAACATGGGAGAAGATGGAATTAAAGGAAATATTTGTATATAAGTCCATCCAGTGTGTTAAATAACAAAAAAATTCTTGAGGAACCACACCCCCTAGTTGAAAAGTACTAGCATGAAGGTCCCATCATAAATTCAAGACCTACGTGGGACCACTCCAGGGAAACATGAGAATACATTGGATCCTAAATCAATGTATCACCCAAGTGTTATTTACCAAAGTTTATATCATCAAAAATTCACTTCAATCTCATGTCGACCTACCCAGTGAATAACACTACTAGTTCTTATAGTCCTTACCTACATGAGACCCCATTTTCCTACCCAGCCTTTACCTTCGTGATCTTATTTGGAGCCCACTTCCTATCACAAATGGAAGTTCTCCTCCTTCCATGGGACTCCCATTTGATGGAAATTAAATAAAAGAATACAAAAAATTCTCTAGTATTTTATATACATGGATAGATATACACCAGAATGTATCCCATTCATTTATGCATTCCTTCTACCAGAGGTGTCCCAAGCTTCTCCAACCATTTATTTAGGATCTTCGAAGTGTGTGAAGAAATGCATCCCTTTGGTCACGAGGACCCTAAGCATGGGGAAGTTAAATGGACTTCTCATACCATACATTAGGGTTAGGGACTTTTTTCCCTCATCATCTCTATGAACATGGACCTCCAATTTAAGCTATTAATGGGGGTGGATCATGCTTGCTTTTTCTTTTTAATAGTAGTGGTTAATCTCCCTCACTTATCAAGAATAGGGATTAGGGAATCCCAATTGAAGTAAGAACATGTAATTTCTTATGGATTTTATCTAGATGAGTATTCAGATGTGACTATCTTGGTTTCAAAAATGGGAGAGGATACAAGCACATCATAGCCTTTTATTCTTCTCCCATCGCCTCGACCTCTTCCACCAAGGGATGGATTACTATTCAATTTTCCATATATTTTGCTACCTATTATTTCTCACATCCAATAATGAATCATGTGGAATTATAGATTTGTGATTATTATAAAATCTACATAGTTAAATTCATGCTTCTATAGAGAATCCTTTTTCATATCATCATATCACCATCCATCAAAGGGCCTCCATATGTCTACATCCTCAAATCCATGTATCCATATAAAAGGACAACATTAATTATGAGATAAAGGGATTACTATTTGGTATAATCTCTAACTCAATAATTTCAATAGTCCATATTACCTATGATAAAAAACATCAAATGACTTCCATAGGTGTGGGTCCTCAACCTTATATGACTATGCGGGCTTTGATTCCCATCCAAATGGTAAACATAGGATGCCTCCATGATCTTCAAACCCAACACCCAATTCAACCCTAATTATATCTAGACCACATTAATAGTAGTTTAATATATAAACCTGGATCCTACATCCCTTTCAGGTTCCTTGGTCCACATCAGTGTAAGTCCCAAACCAAACTTTTACAAGGAAGCATTCACCTAGACCTCTTATCCACATGTTGTTAAACTGCACAATTTATTCCTCATCACATGAACTTAAAAAGGTATGATTCTTTCCATTAAGTGGCACCAAAATACTTGGATTACAATTCATTTCATGAGGAAATATAGGAATCATGTCTCTTGGGCCTGATCTGGGAATCAATACAACTCATATATCACTATACCACAGTAAATTCTAGCGCACCACACTGCGTGGCTTAAAACCAGAATCATAATAATGAAAAACCAAATAATATATAAAATTTATAAAAAATGTAACATTGATGGAGATACTCATATAAACATATATATGTATTTTTCGATGTAGATACTCAGATAAATAGAGATGATTCTATATTCATGCATGTTAATAATTGATTGTTATCCCATGGGAGACACACGTCATACTTGGGAATTAATGAAAGATTCTTAAATATGTCTTAAATATTTATGAGAGTCTTATAGAAGGAAAAAATCCCCCCCAAAGGTTGTGATATGCCCAAAATCCAATATCCTTGACCAATGAGAGTCCCTAAGTAGCATCAGATCCACTTCCCAATGGCCAACTACCTTTAGAATGAAGGTTTGTGAAATTCTATGGATAAGGTAACTATTGGGTGTTTCCAGCTCCATGAAGAAAACCAATTTGAATATGATCAAAAATAATGAATTTGGTGTGATTTATTATGAAAAAATTCAAACTCCCACAATCAAACAGTAAAAAAACATGAAAACAATTTTATATGAAATAATGATAATTCAAATAATGATTTATTTACATGATTGAATGAAATTGTGAGTTATATTAGAGGTTTTTAATTGAATATTTAAAAATATTATATTATGTTTAAAATTATATAAATAACCCATTATAGGTATGATGAGAAAATGTTCACACATTTGAGGACATATATTTGGATTAATTTTCTCTGAACAATTTGAACAATGTTTTTATTACTTATGAAATGGGGAAAGGAACATTGATGAAACAAAAGAGTAATATTGGGAAGTAAATTAATTATATGGAATTCAATAATTTGTTTATATAGTAAGATGAAGGAAAATTAAATTATAATGGTTAATTGACCAATTAATAATTAATTTTTTCTCTAATATTCAAAAAGTATTAAAAAATGAAAAGGAAAATATAAGGAAAGCCCTCCCATTAAATGATTTAATTTTGGAGTCATTTTACATTTTTTTATTAACTATAAAAAATCAAGATTATGAAAATGAATAAGTGGATAATATTAATATTATATTTAGTAAATTTATAATTGATTATAGTATTCTAACGTAAGAGATAAAAAATCTTCTAAAATAAAAATAAAGAATTTATTTTCTATGAAATATTGTAATTCTTGTGATGATAATAAATATTAGGTAAAATATTCTAATGATAAACATTAAAAAAATTTATTTGATAATATTTATGATAATATTTTATTTTTATGTGATGATTATTAATATATAAATGAAGAAAAAAATATAATATTGTTTATATACCAAAATGCAGGCTTCCATTTTCAAATTATCATAGTTATAAAAAGTAAATGAAGTCTTAATTAAGTCTCCCCGAAATTAAAATTTGAATGAATATGATATTAGAGAAAATTATATTTTTTGGATAATGAAGTTATAAAGTTGGATATTTTCATTATTTAAGAATTAAAAAATACAATTAATTCTCAATTTTTTTATGTAGAAAAATCAAAATAAATAGATATTTTTAAAATAAAATTTTTGGATGAAAGAAATAATATAAAGAAGTTTATGTTTTATTATGAAACCCTAATGAATATTATTTGTGTAAGTACAAAGAAATTAGATTCTATACAAGGATAAAAAATATTGATATTATTACAAATCAATTAAAAACTTATATGTATGGAAATAAGGGTCTTGATTTTAAAAATGATAATGTTTTTATTTAATATAAAATGGTAGTATTAAAATTTCTAACATAAAATAGTGATGTTCATAAATTACTTTATATTATAAAATAAGAAAAAAATAAATTGATGTTTTAAAAGAAAAATTATTAAAAATATCTATATTAAAGGAGAAAAATTATATTATTTATTAAATTTATATATTTTTTGGAATGGATAAACAAATAATATAATATATTAAAATTTTGATTTATTAATAGGTGGGAAAAATAAGAATTATTCGAACATATTCTCTTTTTTTGGTTATTATTGAAGTTTTCATGGTTATGTGTATGTGGATAGAAACTATTGATTTAGTTGAAAGATTACAAAAAAACCTATCAAAGGTAAATATAATTTCTTAATAGGGATACAATTAGAATGGTGGAATAAAATTCATAAGTGAATTATTTAATATAATATTTATATGAGGAATGAATTTCATTTAGTAAACCTTGTATATGGAAAGCTGAATAAGATAATTTACGATATTGAAAATTTATATATTCTTTTTACAAAAAAATGAATATTTCAAATAGCACATCAACATTTCAATGATAAAGAAATATAAATGAAAAATATATTATTGTTAAATTTGATTTTAAGGCCTCATGGAAGGAAAATACTTGAATTTTAGAGAGTGAGTGTTTATCTCATTAAAATATAGATTCAAAGGATATAAATTATCATGAAAAATATGATAAAGGTTTAGTTATATAATTTTTATATCATTCTACATGATTAAAAATTATATGTCACAAAAAAGCACACTCTCAAAACCTAATGTTCTAGTATGTTTAGTGGTTAATTACATGTTGAAAATAATTTCAAATATTTAATTTAATAATAAAACACCTCACTAATGGACAATTAAAAACAAATGAAGTAAATTTATATAAAACTTGTAGAGGAAAATTAGAAATGGTATGGAAGTTGAATGTGTAATTTTAGACCTTTTTACAGTCCGTGGTATATGATATAAATGAAAGGGATACAAAAATTGATTTTAAATATAAGTAATGGAAAATATGAGAGGTGTATTGATAAATATATATTTAATATTAAATTAATAATTTATACTATATATTTACAGAATATATGTTTCTATATTCATTCGTGAAGAAACATTTATAGAATTTTTCTTCTGGGTGGCCAAACAGACCAAGCCAATAAAATATTAAAACTGATATTTGATAAAAAAATAATGTTATTTTGTATAATAATTTTATTAAAAATATATAATTATATATTTATAATATATTATGTATTATTTAGTGTGATTTAATTAATATTGGTGGAAAATTAATTGGAAAAAAATAGGAAAATTTATTAGAGTCACAAAATATAATCAAGTTTGGGTATGGGAGGAAATTTTATGATTTAATTAAAAGATAAATATTTGAAAATAAAAAAATTACCATCATATTTATTAATTACATATAGACTTCCCTATAGTATCTTACCTCCCACCATCTCTTAGTATCTCCCATCACATAACAATTTTCTCCCATTGCTGCCATGATCTATCTCCTTAACTTTATTTCCCAGTATTAATCTCCCCTAATGCCCATATCTAATGCTAAAATTAAATTTAACCATTGTATAACAAATATCATAGACATTATGTCCCACATCCCCATAATTTTATTTCCACCACATCCAACCATACATCTAGTGATGGATCAAAAAATGTTGGTTGTTACAAAAGTCATATATGCTTGTGAAACATGAAAATCACCTTCCAAAACGTTTTTGTTTATACATACTTAATATTTAATAAATAATTATTCAACACTTTAAATAATGTATTGAGGTAACTTTGTGGGATAAGATGTGTGGTTTTCTGGTATTATGGTCAGTGTGGGTCTGGTGTGGGTAGTCAACATAGAGTTACTATAAAGTGTTCAGTCAGGGTACTCATGGTAAGAAGATGGATTTAGGGATGTTTTTATCAAAATTATTGGATTCCTTTTACATCAAATATTTTCCACCCATTTCATAAGGGAAGATATATTATATCATTTAATGGAAAACGTTTTTCTATCCTATTATACCAAACCATTATTTTTTAGGTTTTATTTTCCATTTATGTGTCTTTTCCCTTTTTTACCAAACTAAATGTTACATTAAATTGGTAATAAATGTACAATAATGTTTGGATGATAAAATAAAAAATAATATGATTTATTATTATATATGAAGAATAAATTGAGTTATATAAGAGTATAACTTAATTTTGGCAGGTTTTGGGGTTTCTTCTTTTAGGTAGGGGATTATATACATAATATAGGCTTATTACAGGGGGAACTTGGGAAGATTAAGGCAAGATATATGAACATTATGTGTGTTTTTAATGGGTGGAATAAGTCTAATTTTAAATATGACAAGGTGTGAATTTTTTTGAAATATCCTTTCCGTAATGTATATAGAGTTTAATTTCACATATATAGTGGCTAAAAAGAAAAAGAAAATAAGAGTATAATGATAAGACCATGTGAGAGTTATCCACCAATGAGAGTGGGAGGATGTCAAATTGATGGTTTTTAAAACAAAAAATCACAATATATTTTTTCTCATTATTAATTATTTCATATAATCATGAATGGAAAAAATGGTTATGTGACATAATGAGATATATTGGGCATGAATAAATATATTTTATAGGTTTTACACACTGTTTTTATTGAGTACTTAATCCTTATCATCTAATGGTTTCAATATCAATATTGGTGTTCTTATATTATTATTAAAAAACAAGGAATTCCATATAAATATAGTCATAAATTCCAAGTACATGAATTATCTAGATGTGCATCATAAGTCAATAAATCTACCACTTCCCTTATAAAGTTTATATGTGATTGAATCACTTACACCTTCATTATTATCTTGAAATCTGTATGAATATGGACTATAATACAAAATTTAATGTTTTTTTTGAATTTATAAATGTTTCATTTTCCCAATATAAGTGAAAAACATCATTTATTTATAATTATAAATTCACCTTGGTGTATAGGTATCAACCATAGTGTGATCTAGCTTGCATCATACAAATATGATATGTGTTTCCATACATTCCTCTATATATATTAATTACTATTTAAATTCTATAGATATATATTCCAATAGTCATTATGATATAGTGAAACTAACCTCCCCATAGTGATCTCTCAATTCAATATAAAATGTTTTGGGTTGTGGGAAATTTCTCTTTAAAAGCGTCTTATAGATATTTTTCATTTCACAATGTAATATTCTATCCTTATTTATATCTCATCTTCTTATGGCCAATCTCAAACATCATCACATAAAATTTCTAGAACCATAATAATCCTTATTATGGGAATTTATAACTTTATCATTGATATAGGGGTGAACCACCACACATGTTTTAGGCCTCCCTATGGTCTATGAAAAGACATTAAGGAGATTCTTGATTTTTTAAAAATAATTCCCTTTTATTTATTTTCAAGACATTTTTATTCTTCATATCTCATTTTTTGGTGTCACAATGACATAAAATATTCTTCTTCATAATTCATTAATTATTTTTATTCCCACTCAACATAAAAAACCCTCTATATATATCTCCTTCTTATATATGATCATGTTGTTAATAAATAAAACATGGAATAAACTTATATACTAATAAATTATCCCAATTAACAAATCAAAGTAACATTCCAAAATAAAAGTTATTGAAACAAAAAATCATAGGATATAATATTGTTTTTATAGCTCTCATACAATTGGTGTAATGATAAATTAATTAACATAAAATCACATCATTCCATTATTAATTAAAATTATTAAGAATCATAAACTTATAGACTCATCACCCCATCACCAAGACTCATTAATCACCTCCTTATTATTTTTTGGAAATATACAAAAACATGTGATCTCTTCTATAAGAATAATATACCAACACATAATTTCTACCCCTATATAAAAAACTAAATCAATTCTCCCCATTATTCATTTCATATAAAAATAATAGTCTCCTCCATTGAAAGGAGATAATCTTTTACATTCGCCTCCTTTGTGCACAAATTCAATGAAATTGAAGAGGAAAAATAAAACAATTGAATGAAAATTATTTTGGGAGATAATTGACTTTTAATAACACTCACAAGTTCTAGAAAAGATCCATTTTTTAGAAATTTGTTATGATATCCACAACATTTTCCTTTTTTAAAACATATTCCAATTTAGTGGTTATATTTTTCTCCTTCTCTTTGATGAATTCATACATGATATCAAGATATTTTAACCTAAAATGTATCACTATATTCTTTGATATATTTATTTCATATTGATTATAAAAACAAATCAAAATGGGTAGGGTACTTCTAACCTCATATATTTAATCTATGACTTTATCCACATCATTTGTGTTATGTCTTGAAATTCAAAAATAAACTCAACTTATGTTATTGTTAATGTGATTAAATTTTTATTTTTATAGTTTCACACAACACTTATTCCTCAAATAACTGCAAAATATGACTTTTTATAACTAATTTCACCTTCAAAATACACATATTAATTACTATAATGATATTTAATTAATATTTTTCTGATGTCAATATATATTGAAGAGTTACTTTTATATAACACAAGATCTATTTCACTTACATATGATATGAAATCCTAGAATTTCTTTGGAACCATGCACAATGAGTAACCAAAAACAAGATATATCATCTTCAAACTATCAAATAAAATAGAATTGAAATGATTCTTTACAAATCATTTTTTTATTAAAACTCATTCTATATTCATATATAATAAATTTGTCCCCAAGTACTATATGAGTTGATACATCTCTATATTTTCTCATTCCAAGCATCCTTAATGAATGATAAATATAATTTTATTATGAGAGAAAATTGTTAACTATTTTATTCATGAGTTTTAATCCCAAATGTAATTATATCTCAGTGATCATCGATTTCTTAAAAAGTGTATTCACATTTAGATAGAAAAATACTCAAATGTTTCTCTATATTTTCTTGAAAACAAATTAATCAACACACACAATCATAATAAGTGATCTTGTTTCATTTTCACTTATATTGATATTAGAATCCTCATTATATTTTCTAAAATTAATACTCATTAAGATGATTTAAATCATTTAATACTTTTCTCAGGGTAATTTCTCAAGATTATATAAACCATTATTTATCTTACTAACTCATGAACCATCAATATCAAGGATAAATCTTTTTTATTATTAAATGTATTTCTCTTCCTACAGTTCATCATTAAAGAAAAATAAATTTAAACCCATTAGGAAAACTTTATAAAACTTTTGATTATATATCATAAAACTATTTGAATAGTTTCAAGCATTTTGACTGGTGTAAATTTTTTTGAAAAATCTATACACAAAATTTGAAAATATCCCTTTAATATGAGATAATCATCCCTCTATGATACCTCTCTAATCCAATTATGATCATTTGTAAATTTTTTCCCAATAATATTATTATAATTGGGAAGTGAAAATAACTCCCAGTTGGCATTATTCAGATTCATATTCAGATCTTCTTCCATGAAACATCCTGAAATTTTATTAAATATTTTTAATTTCTTCGATAGAAAGTGTTAAAAGAAACACCAAGTCTAAATGAGAAATGAAATATTTTTATATAACCATTATATCCTAGTAGTTAAATTGGTGGGAATAAAAAGTATTAAATAATTAATGAAATATATTTATAAAGTGATCACTCATTATAAATTTATTGATAAATTCATAGTAAACAAACTCTCAATTTTTAATTAAGTTATTGTATACTTCAAAAATATATTTTATTTATATAGTTAATGTTTTTTTGTGAAACAATATTATAATAAATTTCTATAAATTTTATAAATTTAAATTAATAAAAATGACATCAATTTTTAAATAAACATATCAAAATTACCTTTTGGTGAGTTTTTTATATTTTTCTAGAAAATATGATTTTTAATGAATAATTAAAATATTGATTTTATTTTTATTTTAATGTATTTACAAATTAAATTTTAATATTTTATTAGTTTAAAAATTCATTATTTTCTTTTGGTTAAATTTTAATTCAATTATAGTCTTTTAAATGAAATTTATACTTGAATTTGGTTTAAAACATTTTTATACTTAAAATTTCAATTTCTAAATAATTTTTTTAATGAATGAAATGTGTTTTTATATAAATAAAATAAATTTATTTATATTTTTGAATTATTTTAATTAAATTTATATGTTATATATTCATTAAAATATTTTCTCCTTCAACTAATATTTCTCTATGAATGAGATTAGAAAAAAAGAATTATGTTTAAAAAATGTATTCATCTAAAACATGATTTTAATAGATTTTTTCACCATTATTTTTAAAATAATTTATTCCACTTATAGGTATTGAATCATGAATAATTGATTCCATATTTTTAATTAGGTGGTTAAAATTATCCCCCTTTTATTTTTGGTCAACATGAATAAAAACTGTGGAAAAAATTTTCACATCAATAAAGTGTAAATCCGGTTAATCTTGGTTAAAACTAAGAGATAAGGATATATTATTTATCAAAATTATTAATTTATGAATTTTATTTTACCTCTTTCAATTTATTTTGGAAAATTAATTTTTTATGGGACACGTTTCTATAAAAATTACCTATATAGTATTTAAATTAAATAAAGTTACAGAATGTCACTCTTAGTTTTAAATATCTGTTATGTGTTCAGAAAAGGGAAAAATAAAGTGGTGTATGGATATTAAGGATAATTTTGTGAATAATGAAATTATATTAATTATTTTACTATTTTATAATTTTTAGTGATTAAATAATTGCCTTAAATTATTGCGCAATGCTAATACAATATTTATTTAATTAGTAGAAAAATAAAATAAATGATTTTTAATATATTATATGTACTATAATTTGAGTGATTTATAGTATTCCATAAATTATGTAGATATATATAACATATAAGTTATGTTTAAAAGTATTATTTTTTAATTTAAGAATTTATTTTATTCTTTTTAATCCAAATTAAATGAATAGTGATAAAATTGACATTAATTACATTTTATCAAAATAATACTTTATTAAAATATTTAAATTTTTTAATTATATTTAAATAATAAAATTAGGATATTAAATGGTCTAAAATTTCCAACTTTTCAATTTATGTTTCAATATCTACATTATAAGTAAAATTATAACACATTAAGAGTTAAAAAGTTGTTACTATGGTTAATATTAAAATGAGTTAGCTGAGGGGTTAAACCAAAAGATAAGATTTAAGACACCACATACACTTATAAAAATTTAATTGGATGATGATATTGAAACTATATAATTTAATATTTTGAAATATATGTGAATTTGGAAGTATTTATTTCTAATGACTTTGTTATAGTAAGATATTTTATGAGATTCCATGTGTGTTCTCTACCTCATTTATAAATGAACACCCCTCATTTATCTTCTTTAAACCACATTGAGTGTTCTATCTTGACCTAAACATGAAAAAATATCATCCAAAATACAATAAACACACTATATACATGTTTTTCTTCCCAAAATTTCAACCCTAGGATCCTTTAGAAGAGATCTAAAGGAGTTGTTTCAAAGAACACGTAATCACCTTAAATGATCACTCTCTTTTTAATTCTTATTTTCCTATAATAAATCTATGATATTTATCATAAAAATAAATAAATTATAATAAGTATACTATAATTTTATTGTTATTATTAAATACCCATTATAAACCATATTTCTCATAAAATTTAATGTGAATGTATCACTCATGAGTATATAAGGCTTACCATCTCCATGAAGTTATACAATTCATTTTTCTTCACCGTATTTTATTGATGGATTTTATGATGGTTTTAATGTTTATATAGGATATTTGTGACATAATAACAATTTTTTAATGATAATATCGTATCTACCATCATACCTTCTTATCTTTTGGGAAACAATAACGCTGGTCATGTGTTCATGTGGACTACCACGTCCATGAATCGATGTGACATGTTTTTTAGTTATATTTTCACTTAGATGGTAATCAGGTATTATTTTATAAGTAAAAATGATTTATATGATATAATATTTATTCTTTAAAGGTGAATTATTATTTTTCATTCATCGATTCCATTCATTTCAATCAAAAAATGGTGTTCATGTATACTTATTACCTATCATCACCAGGAATGGGGTAATTAATTTTTCTAAAACTAAACTTATTGATGAATATATATATATATATATATAATTAATATATATATATATATGATATAATAATCATCTAAATGACTATGGTATAAAATTATTGTAAATTAAAATTTATTATACCAGATTTTAAATTAATTTGGAATGAAGTCGAACACAAGATAAGGGTTTATCATCCCAAATTGTATTATTTGGATCATATCATATGTTATGAAACTTTAGTTTTTTATTATTGTTTCATTTATCCCATTTTAAAATTTATATCTTGAGTATTTTTACCTTTATGATATTTAAATTTCATCTTAAATTTTTATTTCCTAGAGCTTATGATTAAAAAGTTACCAAATCATTAAAGGATTTATGTTTAAATAATATCTTTAATTAGGATTGTTTATTCTTGAATTTAAATTCTGTAAATTATATGATATTTATAAAATAAACCCTAATTTATTTTATTATACTCTATTTATTTTAATATAATAAATTTTTTCCATTATTTGTTTCTCACTTTATGTAATCAATATACCGAAAGAACGTTTTAATGAAATCCGATGACGTTTTACTATTATTTTGAGAATTGATCTATTTTATGTCAATGTTTTGTAAATTTTTTTCAATAATTATTTTAAAATTATCATGTTATTGTTTAGATTCATTTTACAAATGTTTTTATTTTACAAAATGGTTAAATAGGAATCTTGTTGTCATTTTTAGAATGAAGAACTTTTTGACTTAAAAAAATGGAAAATGAATGTTTTCTAAACTTATACAATATGCAAGAAATTTATAGTAATGATGACCAATAAATATTTGAAACATTCCTTTTCAATTATCCAAGGTTATTTTCAAAGAAAATATTTTCTATAATATTTTGGAAATTTGTAGATTTTAATTAATAAATTTTAAAATGAAAAGTGTATTTTCCTCAAGAAATAATCTAAGTTATATTTTAATGAAATTTTTATTTATGGGAACATATTTTAATATAAATTATGATTTAATGGGGATATTATCCAAAGGTACAATACTTATTATTTCCCTATATGGTTTATAATTATGATGATTAGATATTTTTGAATCCCATTTATTTTGCATGGTTTATTCTATGATGGATTATTGAAATATTTATGAAACTATTTTTCTTTTCAATTTCCATGATGGGATGTTGTGGTAAAATATTTGTGATCCTATGTCACAAATAAGAATGGTTATAATAATGTGATGGGTAGGCCCAGAATAATCGATACATCAATTTATTAGGTAAATTTTTACATCTCATGAGATTATTATGAGAAACATGTTGATATGCATGATCAGTTATGTTATACCGGTCTTTTTTATTGATACACTCGAGGAAAAAATCTGTGTGCTTGATCTATAATGGGAAAAATTAAATTTTCTTGATCTATTATGGGAAATATCTATTGATTCACAATCTATTATGATTTTATGGTATTGGTAGTTAACTATTCTATATGAAATTGTTTCTATATTTAATATTGTTCCTCACTTTTATGATATAAACATATGGTTCATGGTTTATATACAATCATTTATCACTCTTGTGATTAATTTATTTAGAAATGATAAATTGTTATCAATGAATCATGTCTAAAATGTATGAATGATTAGTTATGATGTTTTTATGTTATATTCATTATATCATGACTTTATGTTTATATTATGATTTTATATGATCACCGATTAATATCTCTCATATTAACCCTTACTGGGAATCTGATCTCACCATTTCTTATGTTTTCTTTACTCAAGTTATGAAGAAAGGTTTAATTAGGGAATATTTATAAAGATTAATAAATGGGAAGATCATTATAGGATATGTGGAAGAACATTAATTATATAATAATATTGTGTATATAGTTTCCAAATACACTAAACCTTTACAATACCATACCATGTTTTTCTGAAATGAATTGAATATTCATCTAAAAATGTTTAATATTTATATATAAACATAAAGAGTCATTATAACTAGTATTGGATTAGGGGTTAGTCAATATTTAGATATTAGGGTAATATATAATTAGAAAAAACCCTAGGGATAACTCCACGTGAAGGATAACATCAGAAATTTTCTTTAATGTCTATAAATAAACTAATTTAAAAAAAATGACTATATATTGAAAAGAACACATCATGAATTAGACATTTTATGTGTGATATTTCATTATTTAATGATAGGTTCATTTTGATTATTATACTCTGATTTTTTGTTTTAGTGAATGGTTGGAACTAGAAGGAATCATTATGACAACAAATATAATGGAAAATGAAATGATTATCCTCCTTAGAAACTAAAAGATATGGAAAATGGAGGAAAAACACTTGTAAATATGCCTCATTCACTATCATGGTATCTGATTAATGATATAAAAGTATATGATGTTCATAAAAAGTCAAATAATTGGAAAATTGGATTTTATTGAAGTTCAGGTGGAAACGATCATGGAGGTAAGAAGATTCAATTTCTTTCATATGAATAATTTTTGAAGAAGCTCTTATATGAATATCTCAACTAGATGGGAACATTTTTTATTTGTGGAAATAAAGGGCATAGATCAAGGAATTTATAATGAAATTAATGTCTTATATATGGGGAACCTGAGAATTATCTAAGTCAATCCCCTCTTATAAACATTAAATATTAGATCAAGGAATAAATTATTATATTCCAGTAGATCATAGTGAAATAAATCATGTTTTTATATATTAATATTAAAAAATTATGTTGTAAAAGTGTCATATCAATGATATTTTGGATATAAGGATCAAGAAACATCTAATGATTGATCCAAATTAGGATTCTAAAACATAAATTAAATGTTAAAAACAAAAAAATAAATAAATTTAGTTTTGATAAAGATATTAATTCTATTTATGGGATAATATTAGTGACCGTGAAATTGGTTTGTGATTTGAAAATAAATTTATTTAGATCATTTTTGATGAATTTTATTACATATTTGGATATATGAAACATATTCAATGGTATATGGTTTTATTTAAGGAATATGGATTGTGTTAATGTTTGGAATATTATAAGTTTTCATGTGAGGTCAGATTAATTGTTGTGGATAACATCATTAGAATATAGGTTTATGGTTGATCATAATTTCAAAGGCTTGAAAACTCCTACTGAGCTTTTAAGTGATGGGATTTTGAGTGAATTTGAATATTTTACTAGGTTTTAGGAATAAAACTCTCTTGATTATTATGTAAAAATTTTGGGTTAGTATTTTATTTGATGTTATGTTAATTATGGTCAAATGAATGGTGGAATATAGATAATATTGATGGTAAAAAATTGATTCATTGTCAAGGAGGTATTTCATAATATATGTTTCTTCAATTTAATGATTAACTTTCATGTTAGTATCTAAATTTTATTCATGATAGTTTGGTGGAATTCACTACATTATTAAATTATATAGTGATTTATCATGATGATTAATGATATTTTTAGAAATGATTCATTGGGTTGAGGGTTTTGAAACATTTAGGTTTAACATATGATTTGAAATGAAATATCACATGGGAATAATCAATTTAAATTTAAGTGATGTATTATGAGGTTATGAGATAACCATTTATGTTAAAACATTATTTAATATAGATTTTATTGAGTTTATTTTGGATGTAGGGTTATTTATGAAATTATTTATGTATAAGTTTTTTTTATTATAAAAATTTCAGAGATAAATATTTTTTAAGGTTTATTAATTTTGGAAATTATATTACCTTGATCTAACAATTTCTTGTTCAGTTAATTCCAATAATTGGAATAATATCTTGATATACTTTTTGATCTTCTAGAAGATGATCTCAAGGATTAAATCATAAAAAATCATTTCTAATACTTATTGTTTAGAGAGAAATAATTCATTATAGTGGAAATTAATTAAAATATGAAATTAAAATTTTAATGTAAGAATATTTCTATATATTCATAGTCCATATAGTAAAGTAATTCCTTAACTCTAGAAAAAGAATATTAAGGCTAAAATTTTGTCTTATAACATTTAGACTTAGTTGAAATGATGGACTTCTAACACCTCCAGGATTCATGGTTTAGGTTTTGTTAAATTTATCCTGACCATGTTCTCTATCACTTTTTATAAGTCCATGAGTGTTAGTTTTCTATTCCATATCCATATTTTTACTTCCCCCACTAGTGTACCAATATCTGGAAACCTAGTTTTTTCTATTTCAAAATACTGTTTTATTTCACTATTATTTTTAATTTTTCAATTTTAGTAACCATTGTCATGATATGGGTTTCTAAAAAAGAATTTCCAAATTTCATGCCTTTGATTATGAAGGAAAAGTTAAAATTTTAAGGATGAAATTTGTTAAAGGGGGGAGAATTTAACACCCTGGTAATTTATGAAATATTTTTAATTTCTTAGATTGCTTGGGTTATACATGACACAAAGCCTAAATGAACAATGAAATATTTATATATGGACATTATAACCTAAATATTAAATTGGAGATAATAAATAGGATTAAAAACTTTATGAAATATATATATATATATATATGTAAAGGTCCTATTTAATATAAATTTACTAATAAATTCTTATTAAATAGTGACATAGTTTTTATTAAATCCATTTTAGCCTTCAAAAATATGTTTTCTTAAAATAGTTCATTTTTTGTGAAACAATATTGTAAAAAATTTATGTAACATTTAAAATTTGTTATTTATAAAAATTATATCATTTTTTAAAGAACCATACCAAAAATACCTTATGATGAAATTTATGGATTTTTTTGAGAAGTTTTATTTTTCAATGAATAACGAAAAACAATGAATTTTCTTTTATCTTAATGTATTTACAACATAAAATTATATTTTAGATCGGTTTTCAGAAAGTAATTTATATGTTTTTGTCAAAATATAATACAAATAAAGTGTTTGGAATGTAATTTATAATTTAATTTGGTATAAAACATTTTTATACCTAGAATGGAATTTTTGAAAAAAAATATTTTTATGTAAGCAATTGATTATTATATTAATATATTAAATTGATCACTATTGATGAATGATATTAATTAAATTTATATATTATATATTTAAAAAAAATTATCTTTTATTTAATATTTTTTAGGCGTGGATAAGAATACATCCGGGTTTGTGCTTAAAAATGTTTTTTTCGAAAAAGAGTTTTCATTATGTTTTTAATAATTATTTTCAAATTAATTTATTACACTTATATAAATTTAATCTTTAAAAATGGATTCCATATTTTTAATCAGTGAGTTCTAATTTTGTAAATAGTTCCCTTTTATGTTTAGTCAATATGTATAGTAACTGTGGTAAGATTTATCACATCAATAAAGTGTAAATTTGGTAAATATTTGTTAAAACAAACTGAAAATGTCATAATATTTCATCACACTTATTATTGGATGAATTTTATTTTACCAAAATCAATTTAGGATTGTAATTTAATTGTTTAATGGAAATATTTTCATGAAAATGACCTATACAATATTTACATCATAAAATGTTTCAAAATATCACTTTATTAGTTTTAAATATCACTTATATGTTCATATTGGAAAAAAATCAAGCGGAGAACGAATATTACTTGAAATTTTGATAATAATAAAATTATATTCATTATGTTAATTTATTTCTAATTTTTTGTTATTAAATAATTACCTTAAATTCTTGTAGAACACCAATACACTTTCAAATCAAGTAATTGAAAAATATAATAATTGATTTCAAAAACATTAAAAGTTATATTATTTGAGTGAGTTATAGTGTTAAATGAATTTATTAGATACACATAACATTTTAGTGATGTTTAATGTTATTATATTCTAATTTCAACTTTTTTATTTATGTCTTTTATATCAATTTAAATGAATAGAGTCAAAATTGACAATAATTATATTTTATCAACATAATTTTTTTTATATTATTTAAAAAAGTTAATATTATCAAGAGGAAAATTATATTTTAATATGCTAAAAAATTTATTTATTTTCCATTTATTATTCAATAGTAACCTTATAAGAAAAATTATAATCCTTTTAGAGTGAAAATGGTGTTACTGTGGTTTATGATAAAATGGGTTAACATAGGGTCATACCAAAAGATAAGATTTAAAAAACCACTTAAACCTACAAAAAAACATATTTTTATTTGATATTTAAAACTCCTACTATATTTAATTAGAATATATGTACATTTGGAATCATTTTATTTAAAATAAATTTATTATAATTTAATCTTCTATGAAACTGAAAGTGTGTTATATCCCTCTTTTATAAAATGGAACCCCTCATTTATCTTCTTCACACCACATTGATACTTTTATCTAAAAAAAATCTACAAAATTATTTTTTAAAATAAAATATAAACATTGTAGATGTTTTTTATTTCTAAAAATTCCAACCCTAGGTCCTTAAGAGGAAATATAATGGAGTTGTTTCCAAGTAACAAATAATCACCTTGACCAATCACTTTCTTTTTTAATTATTATTTTATCTTCTATAAATATATGATATTTATTATAAAATTGTAAATTATTTATTCTGAACATACTGAAATGTTATTATGATTTTTGAACCACCATTATACACAATATTTATCTTTAAATGGAAAAATGAAAGTATCGCTCATGCGTATGTATGACTTACTATCTCTACGAAGCGATATAACACATTTTTCATCACCATAATTTATGTATGAATATTATGATGGGTTTAATGTTTTTATATAATATTTAAGACATATAGTTCTTCAATTATAATTCTATGTCTACATTCTTACATTCAAACCTATTGGGAATCAATAATGTCTCTCATGCATACGTTTGGACAACCAACTCTAGGATGCGATGTGATTTGTTTTTCATTTATATTTATTACTTTTAAAATAATGTAGATGTATTTTAAGAATATATATGATTTATATGATATAATATTTATTCTATAAAGTTCAATTATTATTTACATTTCTTTCAATGTTTTTTGAAAACTGAAAATAGTGTTTAGGCCTATGCACAACCTACCATCATTATGAATAGTGTAATTCACACATATATATAACTACCTTTATGGATGAATATAAATATATATAGAATGAATATAAATGATATAACAATAATTTTAATAACTTATTTTATATAATTATAATAAATTAAAAATTATTATACAGGATTTTAATGAACATTCGATGGAAGTCAAACTCAAGTTAAGGGTTAATCATATAAAATTTTCTTCTTTCATACATAAGTTATGTTATACACATTTCTTATTTTATTATGTGTAAATAAATCCCATTTAAAAAATTATATTTTTAATATCCTTATTTTCATGATAATTAATGTTTATTTGAATTTATTTCTTCATGGGTCCTATGATTCAAAAGTTACCAAAGCGTTAAGGGATTTATGTTTTAATCCTATAATTAATCAAGATTGTTTATGATTTATTTTCCATTAAGGTTTTATATGATATTTTTCTAATAAATATATTTCCATTTTCTTCTCATATTTGTTTTTATATAGAATACATTTTTTCTATTCACTTCTCTCACTTTATGAACTCAATAGAACGAATAAATGCTTTTACGGAAAACTGACTATGTTTTACTATTAGATCGAGAATATTTCAC
This sequence comes from Viscum album, assembly GCA_963277665.1. Classification (NCBI taxonomy): domain Eukaryota; kingdom Viridiplantae; phylum Streptophyta; class Magnoliopsida; order Santalales; family Viscaceae; genus Viscum; species Viscum album. The sequence goes on along the minus strand of OY728166.1, from coordinate 902,144,735 downwards.
TTATATGTCCATGGTTTCTAAAAATATTTTCAGATATGATTTTACTATTGTCATATTTTTATTTAAATTAAGTTAAATTAAGTTTTAAATTATACACATTTTTTTTAAAGGATTCTTCATTTCAGTTCTCAAATGATAACCTTATTAAATTTTTTTCAAAAATTTGAGAGGAATGTTTCCTTTTAAAATATATGGAATGAATGAGATATCCCATCATCCAGAATAATAATTATTTTAAATATTCATTTATATGTTTTCAATTTTATATTAAACTAATTTTATTTACATAATATTTTGGATATTTTTTTGATTTCAATGACGTGATTTCAAAATGAAAAGGTTATTTTACTAAAGGAATATTTCAAGTTATCTTTGAAAGAAATTTTTATCTATGATAAATTCATTTAATATAAATTATGATTTACTATAGATATAATCCAATGGTATAATCCTTATTCTTTATCTAGATGCTTAATGATTATGATGATCATATGTTTATGAAACTAATTTATTTTATGTGGTTTATGCTATGATGTATTGATGAAATGATTAGAAAACCTATTTTCTTTTCACAATCCATGATTTGACAATATGATGAATGTTTTTTGATATTGTGTCATGCATATGTATGGTATTAATTATGTGATGGGTGGGATCGGAATTATATATCCATCCAATAAATTTTTTAAAGATTTATATCTCATGAGATAATTATGGGAAGCAATTCTATGTTCTTAATAATTTATGGTAAACATATTGATGTGCATGATCCACTATGGTAAATAATTGATGTACTTAATCTATTACAGGAAATTATTTTATGTTATTAATAATCAATGGATTTTTTTTTATTTATGATCCATTATTATTTGATGGTCTTTGTAGTTAACAATGAATATGAAACAGTTTCCATACTTATGATGGCGCCACACTTTTATAACATGAAAGTTTGTTTCATGATTGATTAAGGACGATTTATCACTATAATGATCCATTCAATTTAAAATGATAAATTTTTATGAAAAAAATAATTGTTATTATCTATGATAGATTGTGTATAATCTTTTTACATTATGTACATGATATAATACCCTTATTCTTATCCTATTCTTTCATATGACCATTGATTGTTATCTCACATGTTTTCTCTTATTATCAATCTTAACTCACTATTTCTTATGTTTTATTTCCCCTAGTTACGAATAAGGGTTTATGTACTATATGTCTATGAATATTAATAAATGATAAGATATTTATGGGAAATATTGAATTTATTTTATGAAATAAGAATATTTTTTATGTTGAATTTATATTCCTCAGGAATGTATATGTGAAATTTATATAATTTTAATAAAAAAGATTTAATATTTATATATGAAATGCCTGGGTAGTTATATTCCCTCGATACCATCTAATCCATGTGTAATAATTCTTTTTAAACACACTTCAGTTCAACTTGTGAAGGAAATATTGCATGATAAAAAATTATAAAAATTATCCAGGTTCTCACACCATTTTTATTGTCTCTAAGAATTATTTTTTATTAAAAACGATTTATTATCCTTTCAAATTTTGTTCAACCTTGATCTAGGCCTTCCTCATTGTTTGTGATTTTAGAATTGTCATGAGAATTTAGAAAATATACTATAATATTAAAGGTTTTCACATGTTTTCCAATATTTTAACATGTAGATCCTTGAATATCATTATAAATAGGACTTCATATTTGTAATAGATTTTTATTTTATAAAATATTAACAAAAAACTATAAAAAATATTCATCATATTATTTTTTTAACACTGAAAAATCCTTCCACCAAGTGTATATCTAAGAAATATTCCCCCATCATCTCACTCAAAAAAATTCATAAACTCTTTATTTTCTCCAAATATAAAATTATATAGAACAAACATCATAATCTATTATCCATTTTATATAATTCAATTTATAAATATTTTAAAATCAACTTTTAAATTGAAAAATTTAATTTAAAAAAAGGTTTTGTAAAAAAATTTCGTTTAAACATTATGTTTTATTTAATATTAATTAGTATGGATAAATAATTAAACAAGTGTTAAAATAGTTATATATATATATAAATAATATTGTATTAAAAATTTACAATATATAAATTTTATTAATTAAATAAAAAATTACATGATATTAGTAAAATATTTTTTATAAAACTATTTTACCATTATCTGAGTAATTTACACTAATGATACTAATATTATCTTTATTCCTAAAAAGGTAATTGAATATTTTTTATAATATTTTCATGTTAAAATAAAATAGTAAATTTATTTTGTTATATTTAATATTAAAAGGTGATAAATTCAAATTTTTATTATAAGGGTGTAAAAATAGTTTCTAGTGTGAAATATTACGTGAGTTTGAAAAATGTTAAACCTATGTTTTGTATATTAAACGTATTTGTTAAACTGATTTATATTACTTATTAAAGAAAAATTTTCTTATATGAGAAGGGTTTTTAAACATTTAATTCATTCTTGTGTTACAAAAGTGATAATTTTTAGGAAGTCTATATATTTACTATTCACTAAGAAATTTATTATATTAAAAAAGAATAAAAAATTCATTTTAGGATGACACTGATATAATTAATTCATAAATTTATTTTGTTTTAAAATTAAAAAATATAATATTTATATATATATGTATTTACCATGTAAATATAAAAAACGATACTATAAATAAAACTATTTTTATTCAAAAAAATCATTTCAAGCAGTTTGTGTTCTTAGTATTTTTTCATATGAATTTATAATTTTAGTGATGTTAATAAATTATTTCAAAAATAATAATATTTTAATGTTTCAATTTATTTAGTTAGGAAAAATATAAAAAACTTATTAAATCATTTCATTGAAAATAAATATTATTTTTGCACTTAATATGCTTTAACCAATACCCTTGATTATTTCTTTATATTCTAAAATTTACTTTTAATACACCATTCATATAAAAATGTTTATTTAAATTTTTTAGATACAATAAATCATATTTTAATAATAATAATCATATTTATATGTAATTATATATATATATATATATATAATATTCTAATGTCATATTTTTATTTCATTGGGAGTCATATTATTTTAAATTTACTATTTAACAATACCTGAATTCATTATACCTATAGGATATATGGCCATGATCATAATTATAATAAAAATATTTACAACAACCATAATTTCCAAGACCAATTTTGAAACATCCATATATCATTGTTGCTTCACAAGACTTACTAAAACATTCATTCATTCCATTATTACTTCACACGACATATTTCATATTTCATATTTTGTATAATTATTTATCCTTTCTTGGTGACATTTCTCATTATAGGTTTTTTAGATGTTTTTTATCATTAATATTTAGTATTATCTGGAAGTTCTTATACTTGTGATAATTTTATTATTTTATATATGTTGTCCCTTATAGATTTTTTTCTTGTAATGGTTGTATTTCATCCCTGATGAGTAATAGTTCAAGGTGTGCAGTACTTAGTTTCATGTGATTTTATTCTATTGCACCACTTATGAATGAATAAAGTGTATTTAGTTTGGGTCATATATTATAGGAAAAACTGTATGATCTTGCTTCAAACCTTTTTAAATAATAGACAAAATTACTTAAATAATAGGCATAAATAATAATTATGATGATAGTAATAATGGATATTAAAACCTGGTGTATTACATTACCCCCCACCTTAAATCAATTACTCCCAAACAATTTAAATTGTTACTTACCAATGAAGATAGATGAGGGTATATATAAGGTGACATGATATTTAATTTCTTAAGTGATATCAACATTACAAACTTAGGAAACATATATTTTTCCCTTAGAATAGAATTATCCTTGATATTGAGTTTTCTCCAAATGTTTGAGCCAAGGGTATATCATTATTTTTTATTGTGACTCATGTTGTATAATTTTATTATAAAGGGTTTTTATAATCATCCTTATATAGAATATCATTAGTTGATATAAAATTTGGTCTCCTTATTAAATTTTTTTTCCCTATAAGTGAAAATAACCTGTCAATTTATAAACCAAATATGTTTATCTATAAAGAAAAATAATATTTTTATAAGAACCATTACCATTAACTTAACCTTGGGGTACAATAAACATACTATTCAATTTGTTTATTAATATTTCAACATTTATACATTGGGGTAATGATTTTATATTATTATAAATCATTCTATGTATATATGAATGGTCCAAAAAGTATATAAATATAAAATTATAGTTATTTATTTTATGATCAACGTTTCTCACTCTACATCATTTTGTCAGTCACATCTATACTTTCCATTGAATAGGCTCTATATTATTCCATTTTCCTTGGGATTTATTTATTTTTTTCATCCTTATTAGACTCTACATTAAGACATTGACTTAGACAATGCATACTGTTTTCTCACTTAAGGAATTAGACTACTAGTGGTGCTTTTGGATGCACACATTAAACTCACATCATGAAAAATGACCTCTTTATATTCCTATATAATTTTGATGTTTGATGACTACCTATTCAGTAATTAAATCATTACCCAGTCACCATTAGGAAAATCTTTTGGTTATTATTCCAACATTTTTAACATGAATAAACTTTAGTCTTTTTTCTTCCATCACCCTCATTTCCTAAATTTTTATGAGCCTCCATCCTTTTCTACTTTGGTGCAATCAAGTTTAAAACTATAATTATATTGTTAATCATGTTTTATGATATTATATTATGAAAAAACACATTATTTCATAGTCCATATCCAATTATAACTAGTTGATTATTGAGGTAATCATCTCACTGTCCCTCTCACCCAATGATAACTTGGTTCCTTATGGTTCTATCCCTCACTAAAACAAAAAGGTTTAATATGAGTGAAAAAAATTTAAAGGTATTCAACCATAAAACCATTTACCATTTTTCATCATCATGTTAGATGGTTATTACTTTAGTTTAACTTGTATAAATATTATTTTATCCAATATTACCTGAAGTCGGGTTATATTATACTTCTCAACCATATCCCTCAAAGTAACTAGAAAATCAATCCTTCAAAGCTATTTATAAAAAGTATATTTCAACCAAAGAATTTTCCAAGGGACTATCTAGCTAGGTGTGAAGTCTTAGGCCCCCTAATCATGCGTCAGGGTGATGATCATAGAAATGATCAACAACCCTTTTTGGTTTGATTACCCATAAGTTCATTTGTTATATATCCTCATCCACATTACAATTTATATATAGGAATTTATTTTATAGAAAATAAAATTCAATATACTTAAAAAATATATTATTATGTTATAATATGATTAGTCTTATAAATTATACTTTTACCCAGGGTTATCTTTAAGGTTATTCCATCCTAATCTCCAAAAAATAACTGAGATTTTCTCTTATACCAACTACATAAACCCAACACTTAATTATACTTTATTTCATGATTTATAACATACTTCCACAACAATACAAGCCATGGATCTAGAGTTTCAGAATTTCTAAAACATTATAAGAAAAAGTATATCATATTAAAACTAATTTTTTAAAACTCCACATCGTGATCCTAAATCCCATAGATCTTCAAAAAACATTATAGGATATTCTAGGGAAAATACATAAGGAAAAGGGTGAGATAGAAATCATAATAAGGGAGTAACCACGAAAAGAAATAATAACATAAGATTCAAAAGAAATAACATGGTATCATTAATGGAATGATAATAATAATTGAAACATATAATAAGTAATATATTTCATAAGATCATGTGATCATAAATATATTTCAAAAATATAAAACATCATGTCATAAAAAAAATTCAATGGTTACATCCAAGGTAATAATCATAAAGTGGAGAAAGTACCAAATTTGATTATGTTCACTCTATAATTCCTTATACTGCATCTCATGAGAGATAATGATTTACCTAATGAATTGGAGTTCTGCATAAATCTCATCCCACAAAAAATTAAAATCATACATATGAATTCCACATGATAAAAATAAACCATATATGAAAATTAATAATGATCAAACCAATGAAATGAAAATGGGTTTCATAATTCTGATTCATAGTATATTCCATGGTTAAATCATATAGAATCTAAATATAATAAGTAATTATATCATTAAGATGTTAATATTTTAAAATGAAGCATATTTCTTGATCATTGTGTTCCAATATAGATATTTTATGAAAATAATCTAGGATAAGAATGAATAAAAAATTAACACTTAGGTGAAGCATGAAAAACTAAGTAAATGATATTTTTAAAGATGGAATGAACTTATTATTTTCTATAAAAAAAATTGAACAAAGAGGGTTCCTTATTAAATAATTATGGGTTTTGAAATATATTAATGGTTTAAAATAATTTTATAGGGATGATACTAAACATGAGTCCAAAAATAGAATTTCTCCCTCAAATTGGATTTACTTAAATATGGGAATTTTGAAGGGAACTAAAATATTTATAACCTCTGAAATTAAAAGGGTATTAACTAGTAATACATTTAAAAGGGAATATATAAAATATTTAACAGTTACATGATAAGTTAATTTTATAATGGGGATAAAAAATAGAAAGAATAACCTAAAAGTCACAAAGGTGATATAAAAAATAAATTTTTAGGTTTTAAAATAACTTATTCAAACCCCAAATCATAAAATAAAATACTAAAGATTTAATTTTAAAATAGGGGAATGTAAATATTATTATTTTTTCATTAGATAACACTTAAATAGGTTTCAAATTAAAAATTATAACATTGATGGGAAGGGAAATTATGGAAAAAGAGGAGGAAACTGTCATTTAAATTAATGGGAATTATTTTTAACATTTATAATTTTTTAAAAAGGATTATAAATCACCGGTAATGGAGAATTGATTAAAAAATGTTCTTATGAACCATCCTAGAGGGACCCATGGCATGAGTACCCCAATACCACTTCAATAGGCTAGGGGCTTGTGACTAGCACCAAGTATGCATATCTCACAAATAGGAGGCATTATCCTAAATTAACTGCACAGATATAAACATATCTAAGACTAAAATTATGAAATATACAAATACTAAGTAAACAATGCATGAAAACCACTATATCCCACAACCAGAGTAAAAGAGAAAGTAAAGTAAAATGAAGTAAATAGGGCCAAAAACACTCCCACAAAAAATAGATTGTAATGACTCATATAACCTGTAATAAAAGTGGTATTGAGATTGTCGTCTGAAAACTGCAACAACACACCTCGGTCTTTCTGATCTCACAAAGCACTGCCTGGTCCTAGCCTTCCTGTAACTCCATCAAAAGGTCGATTGTCTGCACAAGACATAAAACATGTTGGAAAAACCTATACAGGGTTGAGTATTACAATAATCAATAGTACACACCTAAACCACAAAAAATACCGCAAATGAATACCCAAAAGTCATAAAACAAAGGAATACCACAAAGTAATACCATTAAGGAATACCCCAAAGGAATACCAAATAAGATTACCATGGAAGAATACCACAAAGTAATAACACAAAAGAATAAAATAGAGGAAGACCATAGAGGATTACAATGATAGAATACCACACAGGAATACCAACAAGATTACCACAAAGGAATACCACATAAGAATACCAAATAGGATTACCCTGAAGGAATACCACACAATATTTCCATGAAGGAATACCACAAAGGAATACCAGATAACAATACCACAAAGGAATACCATGAATCCATAAATTAGAGGAATATCATACATGATTACCACAATGGAACACCAAAAAATAATACAACACAAGATTACCAAAAAGGAATACCACACAGGATAACCATAAAAGAATTAACACAAGGGAATACCATACAAGATTACCACAATCGAAAATATAGTGAGATCCACATGTCTAATTCCCATATATCAAGGATATCCAAATATAATCAATAAATGATACATGATCTATAGGCAAGACATAACTAATTACAAGCCACATGATTCTGCTCGAAGCCTGGTCATTTCTGGATAACTCACTCCTCGATCCAGGATATCATCAGAGAAACTCATGAAGAGGTCTAGCTGATTTGGGCCACGCCCAAAGAGAACACATTGTTCAAGGAAGAATATGATGCACAGATAAGGGATCCTACCCATAAACACCACAGAATACCATATACCCAATTTGGATCAACTTGCAACATAGAGGATTCTACCTAGACACACTGGTGAATACCACTGACCCTAATGATGTGGCCCGCTAGATGGAAGACCAACACCCTAGTCTAGGTGGTTACACCAATTCCATATAACTCCACAAGTGGTGATATAGGATCACACTCTAGAACCATGGCGAGATACCATCCTCTATTTGGGACTTGACCTTTAGAGGGGATTACAATCCAATGATGTGGACAAAATGTTATACTAAACCCTCGAGGAAAGGACCAAGGGAACACTCTAAACCTATACTATTTTAAACTAAAAACTCATTACATGTCTTAATAAGATAGTCTCAATGTTAGGGTATCAAAATCATTGATATATCATTGATTAGAGAATCCTTTTAGGAGATATGATCGTTTGAGCCAAACTACCTGCAGGCCTACCGGGGCCTACGGACCCACTGTCGCAGTCGACCGCCACACTTAGTATACTGACCACGTGGTCAGTCATGTGGTTGTGGTACCCAATGTACACAATATTGGTAGGTGCACAAATGACATCTAGGGATTCTATTACCCCATGGTTGACCATCATGGTATAACGTTATGGTCAACCGCAACCAGTCTTTTCCTCGACCGCCTCAGATCCGAACCGGGTCCAAACTAGATCCAACCCAGGTCTACTACCTCTAACCCGACAAAATATTCCGACCCATATCATTCTATCACCACCACATCTACCTTCACAGGTTCCTCCACGTCCTCTACCCATGGCATGTCACTATTGTCACGTCTCTTCACCACTGAATGGCCACCATCTTAGTCATCTCTTGCAGTCGCTACAACTAGCCTCACCCACTACACGCTTCTCAGCTTCCGCGTGCCACCACCTTTCATAGGTGTCACATTAGTAGTATCTTCCTCATACCACCACACCCCCTTAGATTCATAAAAAACCAAACAGTCACATATCTATGCTTGTCGAGTCATTCCATCACTAGATCAACACATTTTGTCTTCCGATCTGCTCACTAAATTGATCAAATCATTGTTATTTGTTGTGTGAAAAATAATTATTAAGAACAAGAATTTGGGAATCATACATTCTCCTAATATATCCATATCTATTGTGGTACCTCTATTGTGTTGTGTCGATCCTATATCTACGATATTGGAAAATTGAGTCATGAATCGAGTGTGCAATGATCGATTGACCAGGATGTGTCGAGTCACAGGCCAAACAAAGAATAATCGCGAAGAATGATGAATTATGGGAGAAAAGTACAAGAACCAAAGAAAGGAATGAAAATTTATCGATGTTCGTATTGATATCGATCCATATCCATTGGAATGAAAATCTAATAAACAAATAATCACAAATATTAATCTCTCGTTAACACCCCACAAAGATAATTCACTTATTGTAATAAACACGATCCATGAATCAATCTGTTTGTATATTGATTCAATTTAATTGTAAAAATTATGATTGGGGAAATAAAAATTGAAACACATGCCCTACCTCGATTCAGATCTCTCATTGATGAAGAAAGGTCGTCACGTCATAGCCACATGCAAGTTCATTCAAATCTGAGGTGTGTCAGTCGTCGATCCACGATCCTTCACCATCTCTTGAGAGACAATACTAAAATATCCTCTAAAGGTTCAACAAGGTCTCCAAGGTTATGTAACTAAACCTATATATTCTACTTAACTATGTTTTTAAATATTATCAGCCACTGCATCAAAAAATTTTTTTTATTAAATTATTTTATTCTCATTATGTCTGATGATGAAGTTTTTACAAATGACCTATGTTGACTAATGTTAAGTTTCCCATAGAGGAAAAACACATTACAAACTCAACGATGGTATTATATTTCCATCATGATTTATCATTCATGAGTTATTAGTATTTGAAAAATAGAATAATTTTTTTAATAAATTTTTTTGTGGATTCATCCTTGGTGATTTTTTCTACAGATGACCCACGCCAAAAAATGTTTGGTCACACCTAGGGTAAATCTTCCATTATGAGAACAATGGTACCCTCATATTTATGATATGGGAAGATTTTTAAGAGTTATTAAACATTTTTTGAAAACGATTGGTGTATGATATTAAAAAGAATAATATTTTTCAAACAATTCTTTCGGGAACACCAGGCCTTGAAATCACACGTTGTCTCAGTGCTTGGTCTCAAAATCAATCCATATAATATCTAAAAATTTTACATGGAAAATATGAGACCTTAAATTCTCCCCACCTTGGGGATTTATGCCCCAAAAATCCAAAACAAGGGCTACTCAAATAGATGAGGGTACTGAGGAAGAATCTAAGACCCCCACTACCATGTACTCTCCTAGAGATTCCTGTGATATTACTGGAAACTCACCAAGGTAATAGATCATCCTTAATTGATCCTATCCTACCAATAATTTATCTCCTCAGTTACTTATCAAAATTTACACCATCCTTGATGTCTAGTTGACCCCATATGATGATGTGTGATGGGTCATGCACGTATCTCCACAGTTGCGACATGTAGAAAACCTCATGTACCTGATATTGCTATGATGGTAGAGACAAGTGGTACACCACCTCACCAACTCTACATAGAATCTGGAAAGGGCCAATGAATCTCAGAGATATATGGGATGTGGGAAGAATTGGTGACTCAGACAATGATCACCCATATTGAATCATGTCCCCTGGATTTATGTTGTAAACCCATCATGAATTCTATTGATATCCCATCCCACTACGATTCTGACACCTCAAGGGGTTGAGTGAAACCTGCTAGAAATTGGTTCTCAACCTTCACCTACTGACAAGTAAGGCATCGAGGGAGAAAATAAGAAACTCCATTCTTCATCCTTGGAAACTAAAACTGACGTTAAAGGTATTAGTACATCCACACCACACATAGATGTACCATCAAAGAGGATTTATGAAACTCCCTCCGAACCTCCACCCGCAACACCACTGTCACTACTGTGCATCCTATGAAAAGAACAATGTGATACCCACCATTCAAATATCCATCAGGAGAATTCCTTATGGATATATTAGTATGTAAGTTCATTCAGTTAGTATCCCCAAGTTGTGCCTCCCTAACTCACTATAAATTTGGAAGGGTGACAACTATCGATTGGAGGTAAGCTACTCCATCTCCATCCATAAAGGATTACTACAATGAGGAAAACTACTCTAAGACCTCGTTCAATAAATGAAAACATGATATCCTGATGAGATAATATTCCACCGCGTTCCTCTTACCAGGATTATATAACATCTCAAAGTCATAATATTGGAGAAACTCTAGCCAACACCTCTGTCTCAACCATCGCTATATACACTGCAACTCCATCACCACTTCATGAAACTAAGAACTCGCAACATCTACTACACCAACGGTTAGGCTATCCAATTGATGAGTATTCGTATTCACCCTCCTATGTGTTATTCAATCCTATGATTCTTAGGTTTCATTTTAACCAATAAGGAAAATCTCATTCCACCATTGTGGACACACTACACTCTTCACCTAAAATAATCAATCTGATCATGAACTGTTGATAACCAGTCTACACCAAGAATGATGTCGTAAGGCCAAGACACAGTTACCAAGAGATCCCAGCCAAAACTCTCACTTCTAAGATTTGGTTCACACTATCGGCACCAACACTTGATCATTTGGTCTCATCTAGTAAGAGTCTTCAAGTGTGAGGGTAAAATCAATGGTTCAAATGGAATCTCCAAGTGTCTAGAAAGATCCATGGAAAGAAAAGAATGAGTAGCACCTAGGTCTATCAATACCACAACTAAATTAGAAAAGACATAGATCATACCTCAAATAATTCCTAGAGTCCATGGGTTATATTCCTAAACCACATGAAGTTATCCCATCCCCTATCCTCTATTTCCCTGAGCATTTTGTGGACCACTGGAGGTGGTGGTGGTAACATGTTGAAATATCGACCCCATCACACTGCTCTCCCAACTCCTCTTCCATATCTGCCGCCCTACTGATCTGTCTGCTCCTATCATTATCTCTCTCTCAATGGCCCATCCATAGTCTCCGTATCAAAAGTATGATGGGTTGGACAATATTAGGAGATATTTCCCCTACCATCACGTTAATAACACTACATCTCTCTTGGTTGACTGGACCCACCCTATGAGCCCTGAACTGTATATCCTCTATCCTAGGCACTCCTCTTGAAACATATCATACATCTATGTATTTGTGACCGTGGTCGGATACCTGCTGCCATGTTCTCTACTACTACATTCCAATTATTGATAATCACTAGCTTTATCCACTTATAAAATAAAATTTTGATCACCAAATCTTTCTCAAGTTCTCCAGCATAAGTTGGAATGCTCAGAAGGATAACACAAGCTTAGATGTCCCTATGTATACCTCACTTGAAAGTAAAATCCCTAATGTAAGGATCATGTATCATATCCATCGAGTACCTGGAGAGTAGGTACTCTTATTTGAATACTCATATACCAACATGTTGTTCTTATAGAGCTGAATAAGCTCCTTGATACAAATATCCCTTATCTTATAAGGTGAAAACCCCTCTCTAATAAGGTTCTCAATCATTGTCCTTGGAAGAGTCATCTCATCATAATATTGGGTAACCAAACCCCACCATCACCCTACTAATCCGTGTATAAGGCTCGATGCCAGGACCACCATTTGATATGATGGCATCTTGACTAGATGGAAAACTTAGGTTACGGCCTCAAACTAGTCCCTAGATGCTTAGGTGTCAAAACCTGGGGGGTCTCTACTGTTGAAACTCATGAAGTGAACTCAGCTAGTGCACCTCACTTAATGATACTGTGGGTACCATGTGGTTATCAATAGGTGGTGGTATGACTATTACACCACCTGGAGGTTCTATATTTTATAAAAATCCCTATACCGATGCCTCTTCACCTAGAGGACCAACTTCGTGATAATACAGTGGAATCTGAGTTAACTGTCTAAATGGAGAAATCATGAAATTTAACAATATATACCACTGTCAACTAAGTATATATGGAGAGATGACTTAAGAAGAACATGGAAACCACAAACATTCATATATGATGCATGAACCATTGTTTTCCCTAAAAAAATGTCCTCATATACTGAGTTAAAAAGTAGATTATTAGAGTCCTAGTGTATAGATATATCAACCACTGCACCAACACTAGATTCCCTGACCTGAAATTTGAACTTAAAACACTTAACACTATTTCCCCAAACTAATCTCACAGAATACTAGTCCTAAAGTATATCTAACATTCCTCTGATACAACTCTGTCACGACCCATCCCATAGGGGACCATGTAGTGACTACCCTAAGCCTGCCTCCAATAGGCTAGGGGATGGTGACTCACACAGAGTAGAAATATCTCAAAAAATGGGAGGAATGAGCCTAAATTACTTGCACACACACACACACACACATATCCAATACATAAATTCTGAAATGAAAAAACAATAAGTAAAAATTGAATGAAATCGACTATGTCCCACAAACAGAGTATGACTGGATGTAAAGTACAGTAAAGTAAACATGTCTAGAAACAATCCCACCAAAAAGAGTCTATAACCACAGGTCCAACTTGTAATAAAAATAGTTTTGGGACTATCACCTAAAAGTTGTAGTAAAACACATCGGTTTTTCCGGTCTCATAATGCACCACCTGGTCCAGGCCTACCTAGAACCCCGTCAAAATGTCGATCGTCTACACAAGACATGGCACATGTGGGAAAATACCATGTAGGGGTGAGTATAACAATACTAAAAATTATACCCCAAAACCATAAAGCAATAAAACAGAGGAATACCATAAATGAATGACCTAAATGAATACAACAAAGGACTATAGTAATGGAATACCAAAAAAGAATACCCTAAGGAATACCAAAAAGGAATACCATGAAGGAATACAACAGAGGCATACCATGAAGGAGTACCATAAAGGAATACAACACAAGATTACCATGAAGAAATACCATAATGGAATAATATAGATGAATACCATAAAGGATTTCCATGAAGGAATACCACACAAGATTACAAAAAAGGAATACCACAAAGGAATGCAATATAGGATTATAATGAAGGAATACCAAAGAGGACAACCACACAATATTTCCACGAAAGAATACCACAATGGAATACCACATAGAATTATTACAAAATAATACCATCAATGAATACCATAGATAAATACCACACATGATTACCATAAAAGAATACCACAAAGAAATACTACATATAATTACCTAGAAGGAATACCACACGGGATTACCATGAAGGGATTACTGTAATGGAATAACACATAGGATTACCAAAAAGGAATATATATTAAGCTCTATACATGTATATATTTAAAGTACGTATAACAAAGATATCCAGATATACTTAATCCAAGACAGATATTCTAGAGGAAATCCAAAACCAATTACTAGTCCGAAGATTCTTCTTGAAGAATTTTCTTTCCGGGAGAACTCACCCCTCAATCGATGATAAAATTATAGACACTCATGAAGAGGTGTATCTCATTTGGACCCCACCCAAATAGAAAACATTTTTCAAGGAAGAATATGATACAAATATATTGGATCCAACCTAAAAATAATGTGGAATACCACATACCCAATATGGATCAACTCACAACATAAAGGATCCTACCCAGACACACTGAGGAATACCGCTGACCCTATTGATGTAGACTAATAGATAGAGGACCAATGCATGGATCTTGGTGGTTACATTGATTACATAAAACTACACTATGGGTTGATATAGGATCACACTATATTCCCACATAGGGATACCATACTATATCTGGGACTCATCCCCTTTAGGGGATTATAATCCCTTGATGCATATGTAATTTGATAATGAACCCTCAATGAATGGACCAAGGGAACACTATCATCCTATATTTTACCAATATAAAACCCACTAATTTTCTCAAAAGTACCATCTCAATGTTAGTGTCTAAACACTATAGACATCTCATCGATTGGATGCTTCTTTTAGGTTATATGCTCGTTTGAGTGAAAACTCCTGCAGGCCTACCAGGGCCTGTAGACCTACCGCCGCGGTATGTCCAACCTACCACCACTTTTGACCATTGTGGTCAACCACCATGGTCAGTGACATGGTTTATGCAACCACGATTGACTGTTGTGGGTGACTGTGACTAGTCTCCACCCCAGATCTGACCCAAGTCCACTACATCTGACTTGGCTCGCTGGTCCTACCCAGCCCGGCCCATTCCATCGCTACCATGTCTGCCTCTTCCTACCCCACTGATGCCTCTATGTATGCCACCAAAAACCTTAAACTATCACTATGTCCCACTACTGCCACTCGTTTTCCCCCACCATTGCCTCCAGTGGCTGCATCCGTCGTGTTCCATCGTTGTTGTTTGTCAGTGTCGGGCCAATGGTCCCTTCTACAGACCACTGCGTCTCCTCTAATGCCCAAAAATATGAATGGTAGTAGATCTGATCTCTTCGAGTCATTCCATTACTAGATAAACCTATTTTTTCTTATGATATGCTCTCAAAATGGATAAAATCTTCGTTCTTTGTTATGTTCATCCTAGAACATGAATTTGGGAATCATCCGTCATCCAAATCTCTTTGTCTCCATCATCAAAACTCAATAATTCCTTTCTGATCCAAGATCAATGATATCATATAGTTTGACCAAGAATAAGTTGTACAACGATTGATTGATCGTGATGTGTCGATTCATGGGCCAAATGATGAACACCGATGATGAATGATGAATTATGGGGGAAAGCACAAGAACCAATGAGAGGAATAATCCTCGATCGATTATCATGTCAATATTAATACATCACCATTAGAAAAAAATAAAATAAAAAAATAATCACTAATATTAATCTCCAATTAAAGCACCACAATTATAATTTCCTTCCCGCAATACACACAACCTGTGAATCAATCCTTTTGTCTATTTATTCACATTAATTGTAGAAATTAAGAATGGAGAAATAAAATATTAAAACACACACCCTACCTCGATTAATATTTATTGATGATGAATAACGATCACCCTATTGTTTTCATAGGCACGATCCTTGTAATAGGAGGTGCGTCGGTCATCTATCCATGCTCTTTCATCGTCTCATAAGAGAGATTCATAAAATCTCTCTCCAACGGTTATCTAAGGTTTCTAGGGTTATACAAATAACCCTATAAATTCTACTAAACAATATTTTTAAATATTGCAAGTTACTACATCAAAAATTATATTTTTTTAAATTATTTTATTCCGGTTATGGTCTACGACTGTTTTTTCAAAAATTATCCACGCCGACTAAAGTTAAGTCGCACCTAGGGAAAACACCACATTACGAACTAAATAATGTTCTCAAATTTCCAATCTGAATCACCATTCATGAGTTATTAGGATCTAAAAAATAAAATAATTTTATTTAATTATATTATCTATGGTTACATCCTTGGTGAATTTTTCTACAGATGACCCACTTCAACCAGTGTTTGGTCATGATTATGGTAAAATATTCATTAAGAGATCAACAGTTCCCTTAGATTTTTGATTTGATCACCCATTTAACAGTTATTACATTTTTTCAGGAAAACCATGTTCCCATGCTATTAAAAAGTTTAATATTTTTCAAACACTTTTCTTGGGCACACCGACCCTCTGAATCACACCTCGTCTCAATACCTAGTCTCGAAATCATTCCATATAATATCTACAAATAGTACATGGAAAATCATAAGCATTAGAAAGGTTTTATACCAAGATAATCATAGCTTATTATATATGTAAAGAATGATTAAATTCAAGAAAAAACATTACAACTAATGAAATCATATTAAATTATAAAATATCCTTTTATTTTATGGAAGACATCAGTCACAGTCCACAAAAAGGAATTTATTGATTGAAATGAAGGTTTAAAAGTCCAATAATAATTTATTATATTTTAATTTATGGGGGCTTATAGAAAACATAAAAATCAATATCGACGTGTAATATCAAATCATACCTCAATGAAGGGTGATTGAGAAAGATCCCATAACTCTTGTAAAATAGATTTATAATATCAAAAATATTAAAAAAAATATGTAGATAATTTCTATATATTTACTATACTTTTAATTCCAACCATGATGGGTGATGACTACAAATGAACCTCATTTCTCATGGGGGTAATAGTTTTCATGTATGCATTACTAATGTTTCAATTTCACAATGATTATGATGGAATGAAGGTAAATGATAAATTAAAATTTAAGAAAAATAATTATATTATAGATATAATATTTATTTATACATTAAATATTTTCATTAGTCATGAATTTTGGTGATGAAAAACGAAATATGTCGCTTTGTAGAGGTGGTAGACCATGCAACACACTTACGATGCTTTTATTTTTCTTAGCTAATAAAGTGGAATGGATAATGGAAATTATATTAATATAATAGAATATATTTATAATAATGATTCTTATTTATTTATATTTAAATGGATATAAGATATTTATATGAGAAATATTGACAAAAATTTATAAAGAAGTTAATTCTTATGTTGGATATTTTATTTTCTCTTAGAGATTTTCTTGGGCGTAAAGGACTTAAGATAACATGTAGATACCAAGGGATTAAATATGTGAAATAATTTTTAGGAGATATTATTTTGGATATATTTTAAAGGGAAATAATAATTTTAAGTTTCACCATGAAGGTGTTTAAGTAATCCCCATTTATAAGTGAAGAAAAGGGAACTTTAGGAGATACACTTTACCCTTCCAAGATATCATTACGACATTCCATTGTAAAAGGAAAAAATCATTTAATAATGGTTTTTGTGGTGGGATCGGGTTGTTAAATCATTAAACTATACTTTAAAAACACATTTTATAAATTTTTCACATATTTTACCCTAGGATTTGACATTTTCACATTTAGAATTTTACCTTAGGAACTAGTTTTTAACTATGTGGTTTATATTTTACAAAATGTATAAGGTAACCCCTATAACCAAATTGTAATTTTTTGAACCCAAATTTAATCTCAATTTAATATATTTTAATTCATAAATATGAATAAATCAACTTCTAAAAAAATATATAATATAAAAAACAGCTTGTGTAGTTAATTACTTTTAACCATTATGCGTTCTTTAATATTTTTGTATTATTGATTAAAAATAGAATTATTTTTAATATAACTATATATAGTTTTACACATAATATTAGTTTTATAATTTATATTATATCAATATTATTAATTAAATAAAAAATTAAATGGTATTTATAAAATAATTCTTTAAAAACTGTTATACCATTATCCTGGTAATTTACTCTAATCATGATAGTATTATCTTTATGACTAAAAAATAAATAAAAAATTTTATATAATATTGAAATTTTGAAAAAATAGGAAATAAATTCATTTATATTTAATTTCTAAAATTTATAATATCTAACATTTATTATAATAATATATAATATTTTTTAATGTGAAATATTACTTGAATTTTAAAAATGTTAATTTTTTTTATAAATCCATCATAATATTTTTTATATATACATTATATTACTTATTAAATATATATATTTTTTATATAAAAATATTTTCTTAAACTTTTAATTCATTATTTTATTATAAAATTTATATGTATTAGTAAAAGTTAGTATTTTTACTATTAACGTAAAATAGATCATTTTATAAAAGACTCAAAAATTAGTTATAGGATAATGTTGATATAATGAATTTGAAAATAACATTTTTTTAGAGAATCCATGTTTTAAAATTTATATATCAATATTATAAATATAGAAAAACTAAATTATAAAACAACAACTATTATTGAAAATGGAAATTTTAAGAATTGTATATTATTAATATTATTTCATAAAGATTTATAATTTAATTCAAGTAAATATATATTAGTTCAAATATATAATATTTTATAGATTTAATTTAATTAATTAGAAAAAAAGATAAAAAATTTCATTAAACCGATAGGGGGAAAGCCCACATTTTTTATTAATCTAAAAAAACCACTATAAATTTTCTGAACATAGGGATCTCATTACATGGACCATAGTTTGAGTGGGAATTAAAATCTTGTAGAACATGACCCCAAGGCCCACATCATGGAAATAAGACCAACCAATATGAATTACCATGCCTCTTCAGCCCCTCCATAGCTCTATCATTTACACCTAAACACATCGTCGGGACCCTCACCAGTGTCAAATATCGATGCTCACCCTTCACCATCCCATTTTCATCTGGTTTAACAAATACCATTAATTATGTACTTCTATTCTAAAATTTACATTTTTTATGATCCATTAGTATTGAAATGTATATCTTAATTTAATATGTACAATATATCATATTTTAATAATTTTAATAACATTTATATGAAATCCTTAAATATATATATATATAATATTTGAAAATCATATTTTTCTTTATTATGAGTTATATTATTTTAAATTTACCACTTCACAATACATGAAGTCAATATACCTATATTATATATAACTAACAACAAAAATTCTAATGACTATATTTACAATGATCATAATCATACTAAACATATATAAAGCTGACATATTTTATTCTAATATTTAAAATTTATAAATCACTTTTTCCATTTCACTCTCACTTCACAAGAAAAGTTATTATTTAATATTTTTCATAATATTTCCCCTTCATGTTTCCTTTCCTCAATATATATATTTTTTGGCTATTGTTGATCCTCAATGATGAAGATGATGTAAAAGATTTCACAGTCATGAATATTTTATTCCTTTTTATCTATTTCCCCTATTGATTTTTTTCCTTTCAATGGATTTACTTTATCTATGGTGAGTAATAATCCATGGGTTTCAATACTTAGTTTTACGTTGTTTTATTTTAATATACCCATTATGAAAGAATGAATTATATTTAGTATAGTTAATATCATTTAGGGTTCATTTTCTAGTCATGTTTGAATCCATTAGAAAGAATATAATAACATTCTTAAAATTATAGACATAAATAATAATATAATTATTCTTGTTGAGAATATTATAAATAATGGATCCTAAAATATGAAGTGTTATAGTAAATTCTCATCTGAATAAAATAATGAGAAGAAATGAGTAATATAACATTAATAATAGATCTAAAGGTTGATAATATACCATATATAGTAGTATATTTTCACAACCCCTACTTCCAAATTTACCTCTCCCAGGTCAAAAATGATGGAAGATAGACAACGACCCTAGATTCCCACCCCCAGTAGGCCTTGAGTTGGTGAAAATAACCAAGGGTATAAAAATCTCACATATGTAAGGAATTACACTAAATATTAATACATTATAAGGATATAGGATAAAAAAATTTAGTCTAGAACATAATATAAATATACATCTAATCCATACCATAATTCATGAAAATTATAAAATAATACAAATAAAATTATACATGTTAATACCAAAAGATAATCACATGGAAATGAATAAATAGAAGCTTCAAAACTCAAGCTAATAAAGTCTAACATGGCCCCTAAAGTCCTCCTGGAAACAGGGAAGAAAATTTATATACCTAGCGTGAGTGTAACATGTATAGTCAATAGGATTATACCCAAGGTCTCAAGTGAACATGTGAAAAGTGGAAACTAATGTTCTAATAAAAAAATAGTATAACCAACATGAACCAAAATAGGTAAACTTACCCTTTACATCCTTACCATAGTGCGCTCAACAAATCCCAAAACCAATATAGTATCATAGTATTAAAAGAACACAAATCAAGGCTCCCCACAATCACTTCCCCATTGATTTTTTTATCCTACACACCATTATCAAACATATAATTCTTCCATCCTGTATATGCATATAACATCACATAATCATCAATCTCAGATATAGGATGTGACACATCCCAACCTATCCCAAACTCCCAAAATGTCTAAAATTAGGTGCTAGAATAATTTATTATCATGTCACAACATCATCAAATATCAACTGAAATAAGGAATCTTGAATGTGAAGGACATCAACAACATTCCTTCCATCCAATATGCATAACCCTCACCAGATATCATATCATCAACAACACTGAGTAATATCCATAACCAACCTACATCATCACTAGTTAATCTTTAATACCAACTCACACTATCACTAGGTAATCTCAAAAACCATCCTGTATAATGACTACTGATGAAAGAGAAGCGAATATGTGGTTTCCAACTATTTGTATCACCTCAACCTGGATGTTGGGGAAATCATCTAGAATGGAAATAATTGGTTAATATAATGGTTATCCAACTTTTATTGGGTTCTTATTGAAATAATATAAAATGAATGATACAAATATAAGAAAAACTACCCAATGTATGGGTTTAAAATAATTTCAATAGCATAATCCTCATTACTCCCATTATGACACATGCCATATGTAACAACCTCTTTCATCACATAATGAATCACACCACACAACTAGAAAACATAACCACACAATTATACTTTTAATTATAGTTTCAACCATTTACTAGATTTAATGAGTTCCCACTAACTTCTATTTACTAATCCATTTCATTTAATATTAAAATAATTATTTCATTAATAATTTAGTTTATTTAATACATTTACCGAAAATCAACTCTAGACTATTCATATTAACTTACACACCCTGGTCATTTATAATTTTTACCATTACAATTTATTCCATAACTAACTAGGATAACAACACAACCACACTAGATAAAATCTCACCCATCTCATATCAATCACTACCACAACACAATGTATTCCAATCTATCTTTCCATAACCCAACCATCTCACTAGTACCACCATACACCATTACCATCATAAATATCAAAAACCACACATTATCACACACCACATCTCACTCCAAATAACTATCACATCACAACCCAACACATTCTTCATCCCTTATAGTCACCACTTTCATAGTGGAATAAGCCATATCACACAAGGAATCACAACAATAAAACATGCATAAAGAAACACATCATGAATTACACATTTAACAAAAGTTAGTTTCGATGGGTCACATTACATTACTTCCACATTTAGCATGGGTATTATAAAAAATTCTCCATTTCCATGGGTAACCAATTCATTATCTAGATATGTGTTCTTATCCTTTTATTTAGGGTGACATCAAACAGTCACACAATTGTTTTCCATAATCATAAAAACTATATCACAAGAAATGATTTTAACAACCATTATTTTTAATAATGGAAAAAATCATGAACAATCCCATGATAAATAACATCAAAGAAGAAAAAAAGTTATTTTTATATATTCACTTCAATTCTAGATTAATCCAATTCATTACCTTTTTTAATTTCAACCTTAATATAAAAAAAAGAAGAAAATAGCATAAAATTCTCACATATTCATATAAATAAGGATAGAATGAGGATTACCTTCATCAAAGAAGCTTTCAAAATCACCACGAACTTCAAGACAAATGAAAAATGATTAGAAGAGTACCAACACACAAGGAACCTCAAATCGACTTGAACCACACCATGGGATCATAAAAAATGAATCATAAATGCACCAAAAATAATAAAAACAACACCATCATAAAATACTAAATTGGAATAGAATAAAAAGAGGGAGAATAAGGAATTTACAATCCACATATGTCTAGATGTCAAAATATAAGAGCTAAGGATCAAAGTAAGAGTAAAGGGGTTGGAAGATCTTCCAAAATCACATTGGTTTTTCCCAAGGTTTGAGGTAAATGAGAGATTAATGAAAGAATTTGAGATTGATATGAATTTTATAAATAATATGGACCTATGAAAAATCATAAAAGAAATCTAGATTCATGTAGTGAATTTTTATGGGGCCATATAATTCAATCTGTGAAACAGATTCAAGCTATTAATCTCTCAGAATCTAAACTCAACAATCATCCACAAATTTTTATGGTCCCTTAAGCATTAATTTATAAATATTGTGAAACATTACTTCAAATAATGAGTTTATTAAACATAAAACTCCCACAAAATATTTGATTCATAGATCACCACCCTCTAAGAATTTAATAAAAAACTCATGATGTGAATACATATTCATGCACTGAACCACCTATGATAAAATAATTACAAAACCAACATCGATGAATGCTCCTCAATCCTCCTATGAGGAAATCCTTCTACAAAACTAGTAATTAAATGGACCTAGAAGGTATGGACCATTAAATTAGATGAATATGAAATGATTCTTCTCCTAAAGAATCAAAAATGACCCCAAAAAGTAAAGGGAGGTTCTGAAGAACCATCTCATGAGATGATTCTCGGGGTTATAATTACACTATAACCACTATCACCAACCAAAAACATCAAGGAAATCCCAAAAATCCACTAAAAATCCCAAAAAACAACATCACCATCTCCCATCCAGCATAAGACCAGACCACCTCATACCGGCCACAGGAAACCTCCCTTCAATATAAACATATTCACTACCATTTTAACCTCAAAATAACCAAATCCAACTACCCCTAAACTATCACACAACACTGCTAAAAGAACAAAAATCAATGAAAACATACCTCTATATCAATATATTTTTTTTCTTTGGGAGTCACTGAATCACCCACATGGTTTTAAATTGTGCCGTAATAAAACATGTGTTGATTAGTAAGAGAATTTACTCTCTTCATACACTTGATGTCATGGCACACATCATTGTCACAGAAAAAAGGTAAATATATTAAATCATTAGTATTAAAGAATATAATAATCAATGAAAAAAAGACAAGTAAATGTTCAAAACATATTAGGGTACTGGTCATGAATTTGAATCTCACACATCCATGTACTTTCCTCCAAAGCACTATTCCACCACAACACAAAAACCAAGGAGATGATTCATCCATACATCACCTTCTATCAATGATAATGGATATATTTTTATTTCTCTATGAAGTGTGTGTCATCCTCAATACCTGGATCTCCCTATTGAATGATGTGGGAGTCATTGTGAAGATTCCAATTAATTCAAGACATGTGGAAGATTACCCCTTACCCCAATAACATGTCCCAAGACCTAAATAGTCTTAATGAACTAGGGAAAAATATTACCCCCTACCAAAAATATTTTTCCCTAGATAAAAAGAAACCTTAAATAACATGTGGTATTTGGACTAAAAATCTATGGGCCTCCACCTATTATCATAATTGGCCTTCTAATGGTCATGACCCACATTCATAATCTCTCAAACCAAATATATAATCTTAGTCATGCTATGAACCACATCAGATCTAAGAAATGATGAACCCCTAAACTCCACCAAGTATAATAGAGAATGAAATAACCACCCATACAGTTCCTCAATTAGATATAATCTAATTGAGAAGTGGTAGTTGTTGTAATAGGAATACTAAACCTAAGGAAATTTATTATCCCAGGGTCTACCTAAATCCAAGTTTCAATATCAAAACATATCATCCAATATCTAGATGGTATACTCTATTTGGAAATAAATATGTGGGGTGGAAAGAAGTGTTAAGGTAAAATTGTGAGCCAAACGCATGATTCAATATTCTTTATAACCATAATGAAAAATGAAAAAACTTATAAGAGATAATTTTCCTCTATACCTCATCAGTCACAACCACATCATGTATATTCTTCCTCCCTAAAACATCAATGATACTCAATTCAAAAATCTCTATAAAATTAGATGACCTAAAGAGTTTTTATACTTTCACTCACATCATACCAAATCATACCTAATACTAGGGTAATTGGGTGATGAAATCCATCCACATGTCTACCCATTTCCACTCAGGAAAATTTATGAGCTTCAATAAACCTCTTGGAACTCAGTGTTTTTCTTTCACTTGCAAGAAACCTATACACTTTTACACAAACTCTAACACTAAATATTTCATCCCAAGTCACAAAAGTTATCTCCTAAAGCCTTGATGCATCTTAGTCACATCCAAAAATACCACAAAGTGTGCGTTTTGAATCCCATGGGAACTCCCTCACACATTTCCAACAAAATAAACACCTTCCCTAGAAACCATATCTGGTTTTGATTATCCTCCAACCATCACTCTATAGTATAACCATAGCTAACATAGTCACACGTCACCTATTCCACTATGTCTCCACACTAATACTCCTCCACATATAGTATCAAGGATTACTCCATTGTCATTTGATATAGAAAACCTCAACCACTTCTTTCCTCCACATCAAGATGAATATTTGGAGGCACCACCATCCCTTTCCAAACTTCTATAGACTATAACACCACATCCCTTAGGACTTGTAACTCAATGCATCAACAAAAAAATCCCCTTCCCTAGGGCTTTATCGATCTAGATATCATATTACAAGATAAACAACATCTACCTCCACTGGAATAGAATTAAATATTATTAATAGAAGAAATATTTTAGGATGTTATAGTATATAGAAACCCAAATCACTCACTAATGAGGTAATTTCACCACAAAATATGTAGAAATACAACTACTTTTAACTCTAGATCATGGGTATTCTAGTTATCCTCATGTGGATGTAACTACCTAAACCCATACGAGATCAACATTCCATTCTTTATAAAGATGAATTCCAAGTTCCGAATGGAAGTGTCACATAATACCTCAAACATCACACCCTCCTCAGGAAACTAAAGCACTAGAGTATTGGTCAACTTTTCATTTGGGTAACAAAATTTTTCCTACCACTAATCAGTCAAAATATAATTCTAGTGCTTCTTTTTCAACAATATCAACATGGTCATAATTTAAGAGAAATCACCCACAAATCATCAAAATTATCTTTTAATACCAAGGAAAATGTGAACATATACCATTTTCTTAGTTGATTCCAAAGATACAACTACCTTTATATTTTAGGAGTCCATAACCACACCTTGACGAGACACCGAAAATCGAAGGAAATGAACCTCTTGCATCTGAAACATGTACTGAAAAAAATTCATCTAGATTGTAGCATCAAATACCTACAAATAAACTATGTGATGGTCTAAAAAATCCTCAAATAAATTAAATTATATCAAGATATCATCAATGAACATGATGATAAACTAGTATAAAAACTCATAAAATTAGGAGTTCATGATCCTCATGAACATAGCTGCTAGATTTGTGATAGAAAATGGCATGACAATGAACTTGATGCATGTATACCTGTATATAGAGGTAGTATTTGGGATATGATCATATTTTACCCACATATGGTGATATCCAAACTATAAATAAATCTTTAAAAACCAACTATATCTCTTCATCCAGTCAAAAAGATCATTGATACATTAAAGAGGGTAGTTGGTTTTTCCGATATCTCGATTCAACCTCATATACTCTACACACAAACATATAATACCATATTAATTCCACAAAAATACTAAAGCCAACTAAGGAGATACACTCGGTCATATGAAACCCCCAACATCATATCATCCACCAGTAGTCTCAAACAACATTGATTTTTAGGTATAATTTTTTATTGATACATATAAATTGGAGATACATCATATTGTAACTATTGTAGGTTCTAGGAATAGGGGAAGTATGTGATGGGCAGTTCCCAACATGGATTTTTGTCCTGATCTATGATCATTCCAAGATCTACATGATGATAAATATTGTGATAAATCAAAAAAGAGTAATAATGCTAAAACTAGAGGGAGGATCATCCCATATTAATTTATAATTAATTTAATTAATTAAATAATTACCCTTTTTGGAATTATTTCTTCGTTGAAGAAACAATTGTCATATCTTTATTACACCAACACTTCATTTTAGGAATAAAGTGAAAATTCCTTCTAGTGGTGATTCACATGTGTTTTGAGAATCTCTAGACATTGCCGATGGAATATCTAGGTGCTAGCATGGAATATCCTAAAGCCTGCGTTGTCTGACTTTGATCTATATGAGAACCAATTACAAATAATTCTCTATGATATTCTAGAGGAAGATTTATCTCTGTTATTAAGAGCATTATTATAGAATAGAGCTCTCTATGTTTGAGAGGATTATCCAAATCTGTTGTGAAAAACCAAAAAAATGAATTGGATCATTGAGAAAATAATATAAATTGTTTTATATATTTCTAGGGATAAAATAAAATAATAGTACAAGTGTACTTCATTACTTATTTAATTCATATAGAACCCATGTCAAATAATAATAATAATATTATTATTTATTAACATTCAATTAACTTTAAAATTATATTAAATGTTATTTAATTGAATAATATCTAATTTTTATTATTTCTCATGAGAACTAAAACCTCGGTATGCCATTCCTCCAGAGTTATTGGGCCTTTAAATGGCAATTTTTTTATTAAATAAATATAATTTCATTATTCTATAATAAGTAAATAAATATTATATTAACTAAATAGAAAATAAATATTTATTAAATATTCCACTCACATTATATTCTTATGAATATCTGGTGAAAAAATATATGCGATCAATCATACATGAATAATAGTTAAACCACATTTGGTAATAATATGTATTCAAATTGTTAAATAATAATATATTATTTAACTGAGATTATTGATACACTTAGTGTGTGAACCTTTAGGCCTCTTTCTCTGTGGAATTTTTTGAAGTAATATAAAGTCCAAGGGAAGCATCTAGAAACATTCCAAGGCACCCATATTGGAAGAATTTAATTCCACAATGAAATGATTCCTCATACAAATGATTACTATGTAATATAATCCATTTATCATGATATCTCACATCAAGAAGGATTCATGCTGGTGGCATCAACATATGTGCTCAATGTCTCTTTAACTTTATGGAAATAGAACTTACCTAGAGAACACCATGGACATGGATTTATTTAGTATATATCATTTTCATAAAAGGGAATGAGATATTAAATTACATTAAAGATAGAAGGGATAAATATTTCTTGCATTATTCATTAATGAAATATTACTTATGACACACCCAACATATCCTACCTCACTGTGACCACATATCGAAAACGTTTTCATCAATACATCAAGGTAAATGACTCATAATAAAAATTAATCTTAATATTAAAGTATAAAGACCAGTAAAAACAACTTCAGATAGTAACATCCAATTACACATATAAATTTGGATTTCCTACTAGTAGGTATCATTCTTATAATTTTCTACTCAATATTACCAAGGGTGTACACTATGAGAAGGTTTTTCAAAGTCCTATAAGAAACCAACCTTGATAGAATGTATCATCTATGTCCCTTAAATTATATCATCCAACTATAAAACATATATTAAATAATTCTATCATAGCACTTTTGGGTTCTCATCATAGCGGGGAACTGCTATGACCTTTTAGTGCAACAACTACTTTTAAGAAATTATCACATTATATGTCATGAAAATGAACAATCACAATGTGATAAGTTGTTTATTAATAGTCAACACCATGAATAAAAGTTATTATAAAGTACATAGAATTTGGTTCTAGGGAACCAACTCCAATAGACTCCCAATTGCACTATATTCAACTACAAACACCCTTTAGTCCGCTATCTCTCACATGATTATCATGCTTCTTCTAGAAATGAACTCTAGTCAAGGGGCCTAATAATTTATCTTCTGTGGGTACTATTATTACTACATCTTCACCCCTATAATTAAAATCCCCCAAGAGTTGATAGTTTTGAAGTATGTTCTTTGTCCGTTGATGTGACCTTGGATCTTTTGCAAGAGACACCACTGCATTATTATCAAAATAAAATGTGAAAGGGTATTTACATCTAGGTACCATACCAAGATCTTGGAAATTTTTTTGAAACCAAAATGGCTTCCTTGGATGCATCAGAAGCCACTGTATACTCAGTCTTCATTGTAGAATCAATGAAAACTGGTTACTTTAAACTCTTCTATCACATATCTCCTCTGTTGAGATAGAAAATATATAATTATTGTGACTTTAGATCATTTTTATCTGTCTAAATACTAGAATTAGTATACACCCTGATGAACAGATCTTTATATCCTCCATACACCAGGAAAATAATCTAATTTCTTCTCAGATACTTAAGGACAACCTTAACAATATTCCAATATTGTTCTCCTAGATTTTATTTATATCTTCCTACCATGCTCAATGAATACAAAACATGAAGTCGAGTAAATAACTTGTCATACATGAGTGATCATATCGCTGAAGCGTATGGGGTATTTTTCATTTTCTATTTCTCTTATTGTGTTTAAGAACACATTTTCGTAGAAAGATGTAAACCATGTGACACTAGAATTAATCTCATCTTGGATTGTTCCATACTAGATCTATTTAGTATTTGGTCAACATATGTACCTTGACATAGTGGATGAAGCTTCTTGGATCTATCACAAATGATCTTGATCCCATGAATATATGCTGCTTCCCTTTAGTTATTAATAGAGAAATATTTGTTTAACCAGTCCTTAACAGAATGTAAGTCTAGTATGTAGTTTCTAATAAGTAATATGTAATCACCATATACAACTAGGACAATGACCTCATTTCCCCTAAAACTTTTGTAAACACATGAATCATGTTCACTCTTAAAGAAACTAAATTATTTTATAGATTCATCGAATCAAATTTTCCCTAACCAGGATGTTTCATTCAATCCATAAATGGATCTATACAACTTGAAAATACTTTTGTCATCACATGGAGTCACAAACATTTTTGGTCATGTCATATAGACATCTTCTTGATGTTTCCTATTAAGGAATGATTTTTTGACATCTATATGACAAATATCATAGTCAAGGTAAGATTCTATAGAAAGTATAATTCAAATGGTTTTAAATATGAAAATTGGTGAAAATGTTTCATCATAGTAAATTCTTCGATGTTAATTAAACCCTACAGCAATTATCCTTGCATTATAGTTATTTAATTTAACTTTAATGTCCAGTTTCCTCTTGAATATCCATTTTCAACCAAAAGGATTTACATCAACTAGCACGTAGACCAAAACACAAACATGGTTCACATAAATGGAATCCATTTCAATGTTTATGGATTCTTTCCATCATTACAACTTCTATGATGTCTACTACATCCTTGTAGAAGAGAGGTTAATAATTTTTAACCAATATTGATTCACCATCATCGGTGACTATAAAACAATTT
The DNA here is from genome assembly GCA_963277665.1 of Viscum album. Taxonomy (NCBI): domain Eukaryota; kingdom Viridiplantae; phylum Streptophyta; class Magnoliopsida; order Santalales; family Viscaceae; genus Viscum; species Viscum album. The sequence goes on along the minus strand of OY728166.1, from coordinate 902,114,331 downwards.
TTCTCTTGTTCTCTTACCTATCTTAAGCTTCTAAAAAATAATTGAGATTTAGGAACTACTTCTTCCACAGGGACATTTGAAACTTGTTCCTGATCCAACTATTGTGCATATTGAGCATCGAATTCATTGATGTAAATCTAGATCGAACTATTATTTTTTAGGATTTTATCCCTCTCAATAATGATGTTGTGTCTGACGATAGTCACTTTCATATATGAGAGGTTGTATAGGCATTAAATCTTTTTTTTCCATAGGATATACTATAAAGATAAAATTTGTTCCATGGGGTGCTAGTTGGTTATCTAATAAGGCCTTAAAAAATTCCTCACAACCCCATATATGTGTATACAATAAAAAATGTTTATGTCCACTCTCAGATCTACCTATCATATGGAAGTCATTAGTAATCTACTTGGTTCCTATATGTGGATATATACGTGAGCTTGAAAAGATGTATATAATACCCAATGTATAGATATTGAATGATTACACTCGATAACGAATGCATCTTTAGCTTCCCCTTTCTTCTGGGTGTAGCTCTGCTTTCAGTGTCCTGACAAACCACAAGAAAAGCATACTGCCTTTTTTTCCTACCCTGCCTCTGGATATTATTATTCTTCAAAGAATGATGATCGAGAGATTTAGACTATTTATAAGTCTTGGGTATCTTTTCATTGTTCTTACTTTTCTTATTCAACATAATGGATATAAGTTTATCATTAGACATGTCCATATCCACTTGTTGGATGGAACTAAGAAGTTCTGAAAGAACATTCTCATTATTGATCAAATTTTAATTAATGATAAAATTGGAGAAGATATTAGGAAGTGATGAATGTATGAGATCTGTATGCAACTCATCTGGGAATTTAACCCCTAAGATGTCCAGGAATTTAATGTAGATGACAAGGTTGAATATATGAGGCCTAGATGGAGTAGACTCTCCATGTTTATTTTTGATCAAAGCATTGGAGATCTTATACCTCTCTTATCTCTCCTCTTGATAGATATACTGAAGGTGATACATCATGATATAGGAATCCATATCCCCATGTTGCTTAAAAATCTAATTGGACATTGATTATATCATGAAACATTGAACATTTGTAGCATCATTCTGATGTTTCTCATAGAGAGATAGATCTTCATCACTTGCCTCATTACCAGGAACAACTATAAAAGGTTCTTTTATCACATATAATTTAATTTCAAGTTAAAGGATGACATGTAGGCACCTTTTCCACACTTCAAGATTTTCTCTAGTGAGAAGGTTTTCATTATCATGTATGGATCATAATGATATGTTTGATGTAATTTTATTTTCATTTATATAAATAATATGAGCAGTGTTTTAGTACTTTATCTGATAATTTTTTTATAAATAAATAAATATTATATTTATTAATCTCCCACTATTTTATAGAAACCTAATAGACCTCACCATTGACATTAGAATATCCTATTACATGGAAATTATAATGGAAAGGATCCATATTCCCATTCTCATTACCCCAACTTTGGTTGGTCAAGAAAATTGAATAGTTTTATGTTGAAATTACAAATACCAACTGTAATAACTCACAGTTCCTTGATCTGTTCAGTAGACACCCCAATATTGAAATCACTAATTTAGATTTCCTCAAACGTTTCCTCTCAATTACACCAATTTCTTCTTTGGTAGTCAACCCTTGATGTTAACTAAGTTAGGTCAACCCAAAAAATAAAGTTATAATTCCTTGATAATTAAAAGTACCCCAACATTGTCTGGATGAGCACATTGATCTATGGTTCAATTTTAACTAAGGTAGTGGGAGGCTATACCGATGTAATATATATAATTGAGGTGCTTTATCCTTTTATGCATAGATTTACCATCATTATCTTTAACACATGCTTGTTTATATTATATTCATTTACTTATGTGATTAACCATGTATTTGAAAATATTTATGCATATGACAAATTATTTTAGTTCTATATTGAATGATCATTAATTTCATTAAATTATGTGATCATAGAAAAACATCCACAATGAAATAACTAAGAAATGTGGTATAAATAAAATAATAAAGTGGTATGATCATGTGATTATACTAATGGATAGTTTATCTAGCATTTGGCAATCTAACTATTGAAATAGGGATGAAACATCTTGAACTGATTATGGTTCATGTTATAGCCTTCCACTTGTCCACCTATTTATCTCCTTGGATTGGATTTTATTGTAGGGACGAACTTGAACCAATTCCACTATATTGTAATCTCCAACAATTATATATGAATTTTACTCACATATAGGTGAAGGGGAAAAATTTTAAATAAAATAAACCATGGGAACGTAGACCCTACCTAATAATATGAGAGGAGGATGGAGGCCAAAAATTTAATTTAATAATAAATTAAATGAAACCAATCACAAACAAAGGTCTTTTCTAGATCACGATCATCCACATTCTAGAAATTAATTACACATTTAACAAAAATATAATTCAATTTTTAATTATTATTATATAAGATAAATTGTGCTCAAATAAATTAATTATTATCTTTAATTAATTAATTATTTTATCTTAATTCATATATTAATTTCTTTTATATTATTATCCATTATAATTTTTAAAAAAATTAAGTAAATTAATTTTAAATTAACTATGTACATAAATGTACCTTGGAAGAAAAATAGTGAATACCCATCCAAAACTACCCAATATATATTACAGTTATATATAGTATTAATTTTGTGACATATGAAATACATGAATTATCACATACTTTCACGATGTATACAGTTATAAGAATTCTATGAATTTTCAGTCATGTGTTATGATTTAATGTATGTAGAGTAACAACTCTAATACAAATCGTACATGATATAAGTATATGAACATTATGAAGATATTAATTAAACATATATATTTATATAAATATTAAAACCCATCACTTGGTGTTTCCTATCAACTTAATGAACATAGACAAGAAAATGTCTCAGGGTTTACATAATATAATAAATATATTATAAATATGTGTAATTTTGTATAAGTACATGATTTGTACATTTCACTACACTTCGTGTATGTATATCATCGTCTATCCGAGACACATGATTAGGGTATCAGTGTGTAAATATTGCCCTGTAAAATGGAGTATATGGCATGTAAAATGGATTATACTATGTGTTTTCTCCGAGTTACATGACCAATAGTCTGATAGGTTGTGCACAGTAACAAATATCCCTTATGTGACTTAAAGGGACTACACACCTTGTTTGTGGGCTAAACGATGTGTAATCTGGTTGAAAATGTGCTACCCTAGATGGGTCAACATGTAGTGTAAATAATTTACTAAATCTTGTGTAATCAATTCACCCAATTTAAATTAATTTCTGAATTAATTCTCAATGAATTTACCATAAGTACATGATGTGTAATTCCGATTATACGATATGTGAAGGACCCCGGGACCCCTAAGAGGGGAGGGGTGAATCAGGGTGACAACTTTTTCTTTTAAAGTGATGGATCTTGTTCCCACGTTGGTAGGAATTTTTTGAACCTGTATGATGAATATGATTAGAAAGTAAAAATTCACATGAACAGAGAAGACACAACTCTTTTTACTTGGTTCACCACTAAGGGCTACGTCCAAGGAGCATACGCCAAAAGGTTATCGGTCATACCTAATTCCACTAAATTTTACTAGATGTGGATTACAAAGGTTCGGGAATAGTCACTCTATCCCAGGCTTACTACCTTTACAATTGTTTGGGGATAGCTTACTGCTTCCCTCAGGTCACTCCCATTGACTCCCCCTGGCTCACTGCTCTTGGTGAAGTCACACTCAGTTTATAGATGTGAAGGTCTCTTAAATAGATTCATATTGAAGTCTTTATCTCTTCTTAGTACGAGACTCTGCTTGCATTAATATCCGGAAATGATGCACTAGAATGCACAGAACCACTGAACTGGATAACCAGAACGTTCAAACAAGCTTCAATGATATTCGGGCGCAACACCAACCCTTTGCGCACAAAACCTTCCTATTGCGTGCAAAATTTACTTTTTCATGTGGAAATATATTTCGCTTCACAACACCCTTTTTCTCAGAACCAAATATTTTATGTGCAACCCCATTTTTTATGCACAGTTCTACCATTTTTGCGCATACCGGAATTTTTCTACGTAACCTAGAATATTTCGCGCAAATACCTTTATGCGATCCTTTTTTGCGCATCAGACCTCGGACATTCCCTAATTCTTCAACCGTACCAAATGAGGGGGGGGGGGGTCACCTATTATTTATAGGCGTCTGAGACCCCCGCACACAAAACCACATGTGGCGCATAAAACATCTCATCTGGTGCGTAATATTTCGTTCCGGTATCGTTTTTCATGCACATCTCTAGATTTTTCATGCATCCCATGCCTTTTCTACTTTTCCACATTATGATTTTGAAACATTATTTGTGCAAAAAAACCTTGATCCTTGATTTCGCACACCACGCTGTTTTGCGTGCAAACCAGCTGTTTTGCGTGCAAACCCGCTGTTTTTCGCACACAACTCAAATATTTCACGCAAAGCCTTTATTTTTCATGCACCACTTCCTCATTTCACCTGCCGGCTTTAACCAACAACCCATGTCTTCATTTTTCGATTTTGAGGCCCAAATATTTGGCAAACACTGGGAAACGGTGCCACGTTCAATACTGTTGTCTGTTGGAACTGTATGATCACTTTGCTGGAACACATTCTAAACATCCACTGAGGATTGAAAACAAACAAAAATCATACTCCAATTCATGCCTAGAATAGAAATGGTTCCAAAAATATCTACTCTTGTGTTATCTGGCCCGAATCCTTTACACATCTGGATGTGATCTTTGATTTTATTTCGTTCATTAAATCAATTGATTTGATTAGATCTATGAGAAGATAATGAGGAAAAATAATATATCCCAATTCGGATTAAAAGTATGATTAAACTTGAATTGAAAAATTAATTATTTTTTTAAATCACTAGTGATATTTAAATATGAAATCACTCTATATGACCACTCTAATACCACTTGAAGGTTCCGGAAGCAGCATAATTTTGTGATGGGTGGTTCCCAACACAGCTTCTTTCATGATCTATGATCAATATGAGATATACACAATGATATACATTGTGATCTACAGAATTAGATCAACAAAATTAGAAAATATTAATGCTATTACCAGAGGTAGGATCATCACATATTAATTTATAAGTAATTTAATTATTTAAAGAATTACCTTTGTTTGAATTCCTTCTTCATCAATGAATCTGATGATAGATTTGCATTGCACCATCGTTGTGATATAAGAATCAAGTGAATATTCCCTCTAGAGGATATCCACATGTGTTTCATGAATCTCCATATTTTGGTGAAGGAATCATCAAGTGCTATCATGGAAAATCCTTGTTCTTTTGTTATCTTCCTTTGATCACTATGAGAACAGCTTCCAAAGCATTCTCCTTGATCTGGTGGAGGAAGACTGGTCTCCATTCTTGGGAGTGTTCTTAGGGAAGGGTTATTTAAATACTTGATATGATTCTACAAATCAATTATGCACAACCAACAAAATGGATTGGATCAATAAAAAAATATTATTAATGTTTTTCTATATTACTAGTTCTAAAATAAAATAATATCACAAATTCACTTCATTATTTATTTAATCCCCGTAAGACCCCATGTAAAATAATAATAATAATAATAATATTTCAAAAAATGGACATAACTTTTGAATTATATTAAATATTATTTAATTAAATATTATTCAATATGTATTATTTTTCATTAGACCTGAAATATCGGTCCACCATTCCTCTATATTTATCAGGTCTTGATTTATGTTTATTTATTTTTTAAAAATTATCACTACATTATTAACCAATAAATAAATAAATATTATATTCAATAAATAGAAAATAAATATTTAATAAATATTCCACTTATAATATATTCACTCGAATAACTGGTTTCAGAATATACGTGACCAAGAATACATGAATAATTATTAAACCATATATGGGAATAATATTTGTTCACCTTGTTAAATAATAATATATTATTTAACTGTGAATATGGATACACTCGGTGGGTGAACCTCTGTGCCTCTTTATCAGTGGCGTTGGGTGAAGTAGTCTAAAGTCCAAAGATAGAATCTAGAAACATGACAATGAATCCATATGGAAATAAGTTAATACCACAATGAAATGATACCTCATACAGATTCTTATTATGTAATATAGTCCCTTTATCATGATATCTCAAATCAAGCAGGTTGCATGAGGATACCATCAACCTACGTGCTTGATATATCTTTCTTTGGCTTTCTGTAAATTTATCTTTCCTAAATAACTCTATGTACATGGATTTATTTACTCTATATCAAATCCATCAAAGTTCATGAGATATCAACTTCTATAAAAAATAGATGGGATAAGTCTTTTATCACATTATTCATTAATGTAATATTACTCGTGACACACCTAATGTATCCTACATCACCGCGAATATATGTCATCACAATTTTATTCAATACATAAAATTATGTAACTCATAATACTCATTAATAATAATATTAAAGTTCAATGACCGATACACACATCTGCATATAGGAACATTTAATGACACATATAAATGTCGATTTCCTACTAGAAGGAACCGTTCTCATAATATCCTATTGGATATTACTAAGGGAGTACATCATGAAATGGTTCGGAAATTACTATGAGTCTCTAACCCTAATAGTCTATATAATTTTTCCCTCAAATGATATCATCTGACTATAGAATATATATTCAAGAATAGTATCCTAGAACATTCAGTTTCTCATCATAGTGGGGAAATTATATGACCATTCAGTGAAATAGCTACTCATAAGAGATTGTCGCTTAATATGTCACATAGAAGAACAATCATGACGTGATAAGTAGTTTATTAATATTCAAACCCATCAATAAAAGATATTTTAATGTACACATAATTTGGTTTTAGGGCACCAACTCCAACAACTATATCCCAAAATTGAAACTATATTGTGGGGGTAGTGTCATGACCATAACCAGGAACACATCTAGAAACTCCTCCAAAACTATGGGAATATATTATTTTCAATATTCTACTAATATCTCTTCAAAATACAACAGACTTCACTTTTTGACCACCCATTAGATAACTCCGCTCACCAAAAAACACCACTCACTAGACCTCCACATCAAAGAGAGAAACTATACACTATAAAAAAATAAATGAATTAATTCATGAAATATATACATTACATGACAATGATAAAATAACATGGTTGTATCTGTATCAATATGAAATCCCCCTATGGTAGGTGTTTCCCCATAACTAGCTTACATCCTCAGTACACATCAACTAAATTAGCCTAACCTTATATTTTCATGGATAACACCAAGGGAAATGGAAGTGACTCTTGATTTAGTAGTAATGAATGTAAAATATTCAAATAAACGAAGTATTGATATCTTCCCAAATAAAACAAGGTATAAACAAGGGTATACGATAAATATATTGTAACTCATACAACATCTAGACATACTAGGACAACTTCCTCCACCACATTTATGTGATAACATACATCTCTAATTTCTCTCAGCTATTGGCCTCCATTAACACTCTCTTGACTAGTTCCTTGAGTATCTAGACCATATAATTACATAAAATTTTCAAACACAAATATTACATATTTTTAGATGAATATTTAATACATTTCACAAATACATGCATGGTGATGATAATGGGTTAGTAAATTTAGATAATAAACGCACAATCTTATTATTTACTGAACTATATTCAATATACCCCATAAATATCATACCAAATTGTACTATTATATGACACAACCTACATGAAACCTTTATTCATGACATAGGTAAATAAAAAATAATAAAGTTTGAACTCAAATTCTCAGTAAGGGTAATCGAGGGAGATATCAATTTATGATCATATGATATTATAAGTCATGAATACGTGTGTGCTATCATGAGTATAAATTAAAATGTTCATACCCAATCTATCAAATATCATAAACTTTAGTCAAGGAATAAGTATTTATAATTTAACAATACATGAATTAAAAGAGTAATGAATCATCAAAAATAAATCATGAACCATAAGTTCATGTCATTGAATTATGGAACTTTCATCTGAAAAGAAACCATCGCATATGTCAAGTATAACAACAGAGACCATATAATCATAGAGGATTGATAATCCCTACCTATTTACAATATCATTATGGATCAAGAATCACCACCTTTATTCCACATCAGATCAAGAACATCGACTTGTTTCCCATAGTGAATTAATAAGATCAAATTTCATCCCATAATTGTCTCATGAGAAGTAAAGAATTACCCAATATATTAAAGGAATATATAATTTCGTTCCCACCCATAACATAATGAAAAATATACATATGTAATCTACATGACAATAACTTAACCATCGTATCATCATTTTATAACCCATTAAATGGGAATGGGTTTTATAAAAATTTAATCATAACATAAACCATTTATAGGAAATGTGTTTCATAAAAATATCACCATAATAATTATAAATAATAAAAATAAAAAATAAATATGGAACCATTGTATCATGTCCACTATAAAAAATAATTAACATCAAATAATGTTATCATATATGGAAATTTCTTTAAAATTTCACTAAAATAATACTTGAGAAAGTAAAATTTTTTATTTTAAAATACCAAATAATTCAAAATAATATAGATGCAATTTTCTTTGAAATTAACCTTTAGATATAACGCCCTGACCCCAGTTACCTAGAGTCAGTGAATTATTACATAACATTGGCATGATCACAAGAAAGATCAAATCTCGAAAGACCGATTGGTTTAGTAGCCTTGGAAACACTAGATATATTCATAAAGTTTTACATTACATCATAATGTGAAAAACTACTACAACAACATATTTTCTCTATATTCCACACTCATATACCCACATAATATCCCTGCAGGTCATTCATAATTTATTTCTTCACTTCCTGGAAAAAATAAAACATAGAAAAGGGGTGAGCTCAAATGCCCAGAAAGGATAAAAATATAGCGGAAACTTTCACAAATAAGAATAAACATTTAAGGCAATGTAAAACTAAAACAAAAGCCTTTTAAAAATGAAATTAAACATAGTATGGAAAAAATAAAATGAAATAATGCCATTTACTTATTCACATGGATATTATACTAATCGAATAATCACATGCAATATCAATAACCACTTTCATAATGATGAAATGCATAATGCCAAACTATCATAACCACATAGCCAAGGCCTCGTGCCAAGACTACAAATAAGATTTTGTCAAGGACTTGTGACAAGACACTAGTTTGTCTCATGAGACCTACCAATGCATCGAGGAGCTATAGTGGGCTCCACATGTCACATATTAAGTCCAATGCATTCCCATATGAAAATGTTTAAACATAACACACACATTCGTATTAAAACTAGCATACGAAATGTCAATACTTTAACCATAAACTATAAATGGTATAAAAATAGCACAACAACAGTCAAACATATCACAAAACCTTCAATACAATATAGAAGTTTTGTATCATAATAAATCAACTACAAATAAGCATAAAATCCATCAAAGGATGTTGACATAGATGAAATCAAAACTCTTTTTAGAGAAATATCTCTTTCTATTTTTGAAATCATTTAAGAGTCATATATTTATAAAATAAAACATTTTTCTTTGAAAATATTCTTATAAGATTTTAAGGGAAGCTTCGACGATTTTATAACGGTGGAAAATAGCCGCACCCACCATATAAGTTAAAAAAAACATTCTTACCTTAATTTTGTCGAAAATGTTAAAAGGCACCTTGTTTGGAAAACGACGGAAAGATTCCTTTATAAACCTCTTATAAAAAGTCGAACAAGGGTATAAATGAATTTAACCCATATTCTTGAAAATAGTAAAAATGTTTTGAAATATATTTTTAAGAAACATGGATGTGGATGATAAAGTGATCCCAGTAGATTATTACGTATAAACAACCTCAGATAATGAAGAGATTGTGAAATAACCCTTACCTTGTACTTTTCCTTCGTTGGGGTAGGTTAACCTCCTGTATAATGGTGAAATAATTGTTACTAAATTTTACAAGAATCATATATACAAATATGATATCATATATGATCTTTTAACATTGATTTGTTAATAATATCTTAGAATTATCGTCGTTTCGGGTGTTAACTTACTCATTTTGTTTTATATGTTTTGTTACATAAGCCGTGTTTGTTATGGATAGGTTGTATCTTATTCATATCCAGAATGATATCAAGTCCTTAAACATCATTTTTAAATCATCAAATGATAATTATACTTGAATGGATATGATGGAGAATGAATCTCATCGCGTTCGTGGAGACGGTAGTCCGTACGTACGCACGAGCGACAATATCATTCTTTTCATATTAAAATAATATACAAATGGATGGTATATAATATATAAAGAATCATTAACATGTTATATTTATTATTTACATGAGTTACAGATCATTATTATACCCATCCAAATAATAATATATTGAATAACAATTACACCACGACGTGGGGACGATAAGCCGTACGTACGCACGTATGGTGACAGGTTATTAAAAAGGTGGATAGAATAATGAATATGGTTGTACCATATTTATAATAACATCACAGTATATATAAGATACTGGAGTTATTATTTTATAATGGTAATAACAAAGAAAGAAGAAGTGGAAGAAGAAAGGAACTTGGAAAAGGGTGGTGAAATCATTACCTCTTCTTCGGGTTCTTCCTTTTGATTTGACAAAAGGGCTCCTTAGGTTGGCTTTCTGATCAAACTAATGACTCTAGGTTGTATTTAGGGAAGTTGGGAGAGTATTTGGGCAATGTTTGGCCGAACCAAAAGGCTTTGACGGTGTGAAGAAATGAGAAGGAGGAGTGCCCTTTTATAAGAGGGGTGAGAGGCACCTTTGGAAAAGCTAGAAATATTAATTTATAATAAATTCATATTCGGTTTATAATGGCTCAAAAGTTGATTATTCAAAGTTTAAAGTTGGTATAGGTCTAAAAACATTCAACCAATATAATTTAGACAGGTTTGGGTTACTATATTAACCTTATCTTTTAGTTTTAACTCTTAGTTAATTAGTTTGACATTTACCATGTCACTTTGTATTTTTATAATATATAGTTAATAAACTTACTATATACATCCAAGAGACCCCCATGTGGTACCTTAATCATGAAACTATCATGATATATGTCTCTTGAACGAACCTTAGATTTTTAGAAATTTAATATCAATTAATAATATAATATTTGTTTTAAAAACTCTTTTATGTCAATTTTGACACTATTCAATAATTGATTTTTGTGAATTCATAACAGAATTATTACTTCGAAAAAAGTTTATTAAATAAATCCTAACATGTCATATTATCCTATAAAATTATTTTAATTTATTAAATTTCTCAAATTATATTTATTTGGGAATTTATAATATCAATTATTTTAATTTTTAACAATTATGGTACTTACTGCATCATCATTGTGTCATAAATAAATTAAATTATCTAAAGTAGAAAAATTATAAATAAAATATCATTATGTAGGAAATCTTATTATCTTTCTAATGAATATTTAAAATCGAATTTATCTTATGTATAACCCTATATTAAAAATGGTTTAGTAAATAAACTTTGATTTTAACTCTTTTAACTCTTCTTTGAATTAAATAATAATAAATGTCCTAATCTAATCCAAGTGGACCTAAATGATAATATTTTATTCCTAAGGTTGTTTTTGGTCGAGATACACTTGTCCAATAGAATTAGGACATGTGTTAGGATAATATTAATATCATATTTACCCTTAATTACCCTATTTTACTTTTAACTGTGGTAAATAAAAGTAAAAAGTTACTATTCACCAAAAATTATTTTCATCTCATTGAACCACATTTTACTTCTTGATATTAACTGTGTCTCTTGGATTTTCGAAATTCCATTCACAGAAGCGGTAAAATTAAGTTTTATGAAAAATTTAGTTTTTTAACTACCACTTAGTAGTTTCACTATTCATCAAAAATTGAAGTTTTTCAGAACAATGCCAAAATTTCACCCTAAGCTATAATTGATATTCCGAATTCAAAAATGTTTTCTATTTTACAAAATTCCAAACATATAAGTGGAATTAATTAATTTTATAATTAATTCCCACCGTCACAACAAATAGCGTGTTTTTAAGAAACAATATATATCAAAAGATTGATAATTGTTTATGTCCAATTTCAAAGTGAAATTAATTCTAATGAACACCATTGGATAAAATGGTAAAACAATATTCTAATTATGCTTTAAAACCACTCAATAATATAATTTATCACTAAAAATTATTTTGATTAAAAAAGTTGTCATTAAGTATTTTTCACTCTTCATAAAAATTGGAAGTTCTCAAAAAAAATACCAAAAATTCAACTTAGGATAATTTTGATATTCTGAATCGAAAAGTGAAGTCCATTTTGACATATAAAATATATATAATTTCAAAAAGTAGGTATTACTATTCATAACGATTAGTTTGATTGGTTGTGGTGTGTTAGAACTCGATGTTGCGTACAACACACGCTATCGCATTATTCAAAGAGAAGCGTACCTTAGAAGCTTGGGGTGTTACATTCTCCCCTCCTTTAAATAATTTCATCCTCGAAATTTCTAGAATACTTATCACATGAAACTACTCGGGTGGTTCTTCATCATAAGTTCCTCAGGTTCCCACGTTGCCTCTTCCATCTTATGGTTTCTCCACAAAACTTTTACCAGACGCGTTGTCCGTTTTCTCAGTACTTGTTCTCTCGTATCAAGAATCCTGAAAGGCTCTTCACAATAGGACAGATCGGATTCCAGCTCTAATTCTACATAGGTGAGTACATGCATTTGGTCAGGCATGTATTTCCTCAATAGAGATACGTGGAACACATCGTGAAATTTGGAGAGAGTTGGCGGCATTTCCAATCAGTAAGCTATAACCCCAATTCGTTCTAGAATTTCGAAAGGTCCGATGTACCTGAGACTAAATTTACCTTTCTTACCAAAACATATGACTCCATTCCATGGAGATACCTTTAAGAAAACATGATCACCGACTTGAAATTCCAAATCCTTCCTTCGATTATCGGCACAGCTCTTCTACCTACTTTGAGCTGCTTTGATGTGATTTTGAATTACCTTCACCTTTTCCATTGTTTCCTCCACCAGTTCTGGGCCTACAAGTTTTCTTTCACCAACGTCATCCCAACAGGTTGGTGTACGACATCTATTTCCGTATAACGCTTCATATGGTGCCATATGAATACTCGAATGGAAGCTATTATTATAGGAAAATTCTACCAGAGGTAAATATTGATCCCATATACCCTGAAAGTCAAGTGAGTAGGATCTCAACATGTCTTCTAAGGTTTGAATAGTTCGTTCTGATTGTCCATCTATTCGAGGGTGGTAGGCAGTGCCCAAATGAAGTTCAGTATCCATGGATTTCTGAAGACTCTTTGAAAATCTTGAAGTAAAACAGGGATCACGATCAGAAACAATCAATAGGGGTACTCCATGAAGTCTCACAACTTCATTAATATATAGTTTTGCTAGATGTTCCAGTGGTAGATCTTCTCTTATAGTAAGAAAATGTGCTGACTTGGTAAGACGATCAACAATAAACCATATTGCATCATTCCTTCCAGGAGTCTTTGGTAGTCCCATGACAAAGTCCATCGTAATATTGTCCCATTTCCACTCTGGTATGGGAAGAGGTTTCATGACTCCTGCAGGCTGTTGCCTCCCAGCTTTCACTTGTTGACAAACCATACATCTTGACACAAAATCAGAAATCTCCATCTTCATGTTGTCCCACCAAAAATGTTCCTTCAAATCTCTATACATTTTGGTGCTCCCAGTATGTATAGAGAAATTGGAACTATGAGCATCATCCAATAATTCCCTTTCTAGATCAGGTAAATCGGGAACACAAAGTCTCTTCCCGAATTTCAAAATTCCATCTTCATACACAAAGTCTCTCAATCTCCCATCATTCACAGCTTTAATCTTCTTTTTAAATTCTTCATCATCGGTCTGAGAACTCTTAATATTTTCTAGTAAAGATGGTTTAGCAACCATTTGAAAAAGAATTGATGTTTCTCATTCCTTGGTTATTCCCATGTCCATCTTCACTAGATCCATGAAAATTGGTTCCCTTTCAATTATCATATTGTTCAAAACTCCATGGTCTTTTCTGCTCAAAGCATCTGCCACCCTGTTTGCCTTCCCCAGGTGGTAGTGTATCGTGCAATCATAATCCTTGAGTAATTCAAGCCATCTCCTTTTCCTTATGTTGAGTTCTTTTTGTGAGAAAATATACTTTAAACTCTTGTGATCAGTATAAATCTCACATTTTTCACCATAGAGGTAGTGCCTCCATATCTTCAAATCAAAGATCACAACTTCTAACTCGTGATCATGAGTAGGATAGTTTTGTTCATGAATTTTCAACTGTCGTGATACATATGCAATAACCCTATCATTCTGCATAAGGACACAACCAAGTCCTTTCTTCGATGCATCACTATAAATAACGAACCCATCATTCCCCGATGGTAGAGTCAATATAGTAGCATTGATTAATCTTATCTTCAGTTCTTTGAAACATTCTTCACACTCTTTTGTCCAAACAAATTTAACCCCTTTATGTGTGAGCTTCGTTAATGGGTTAGCCAATCGGGCAAAATTCTAGACGAAACGTCGATAATAACCTGCTAAACCAATAAAACTATGTACCTCAGTTATACTCGTAGGAGTTGGACATTATTGGATTGCCTTGGTCTTAGAAGGATCAACAGATATTCCATCTTTAGAGACAATATGGCCAAGAAAAGAAATCTCCTGAAGCCAGAATTCACACTTGCTAAACTTCCCATATAATTCATGTCTTCTCAGAGTCTTCAGGATAATGCGCAAGTGATTTTCATGATCTTCGTATATTTTGGAGTATACCAAGATATCATCAACAAATACCACAAAAAATTCATCGAGATACTCCTTGAAAACTCTATTCATCAGATCCATGAATACAGCGGGTGAATTATTCAATCCAAAAGGCATTACAGTAAACTCGTAATGCCCATACCTGGTTCGAAATGCTGTCTTCGGAATGTCTTCCTTCTTCACACACAACTGATGGTATCCAGATCGAAGGTCAATCTTTGAAAAGTATTGAGCTCCATACAGTTGGTCAAATAAATCATCAATGCGAGGTAGGGGATACTTGTTCTTTATTGTTATAGCATTGATCTCCCTGTAGTCGATACATAACCTCATAGATCCGTCTTTCTTTTTATAAAAAAGAACAGGGGCTCCCCATGGAGAAACACTAGGGAGAATAAATCCCTTATTACTCAATTCCTCTAGTTTTTTCTTTAGTTCAACTAATTCTACAGTGGCCATTCTATAAGGGGTCTTTGATATAGGCCTTGATCCAGGAATTAAATCAATGGAAAACTCAACTTCTCGTTCTGGAGGATGTCCAGGTAA
Source organism: Viscum album (assembly GCA_963277665.1). Classification (NCBI taxonomy): domain Eukaryota; kingdom Viridiplantae; phylum Streptophyta; class Magnoliopsida; order Santalales; family Viscaceae; genus Viscum; species Viscum album. Next base: position 902,098,688 of record OY728166.1, on the reverse strand, counting down.
ATCTTCCGGAAATACATCTACAAATTCTTTTACAATAGGTACATCCTCTATTTGAACATTCCTTTCCTCACCCACAGTTATTTCATTCTCTTCCTACACAATAATTGAATTTAGTTGAGCTACTGGGGGTGGATCTAAATAAGAATTAGGTGGTGATGATTCTGCTCTAAAGATAAGGTGTTCCTTATCATTATCATCAAGAATCATAACCTCTTTATTCTTACAATAAATCTTCGCATCATAGTCCAAAATCCAGTCCATACCGATGATTATATCAAACTCAATCATAGGTATGATGATGAGATCAACAGATAAAGAACATTTATGTGCTCTAATGGGGACTGATTCACAAAAAATTGTTGCAATGATACTTCCCTTAGGAGTTTTAACTGACAACTCCCTTGTTAAATCAAATTGGAAATATCTAATTTTCTTAACAAACTGGGAAGATATGAAACAATGCGATGATCCAGAATCAAATAATGCATTTGATAAACTTGAGGAAACCATTAAATTACCTGCCACCACGTCTTTCGGAGCTTCTACCTCAGCAGTAGTGATAGCATAAGCTTAGCCTTGATCCCTTGGCCTTTTATGAGGTAAGTTCTCTTGACGCTTAGGAAATTCATTTGCATAATGCCCCATCTCCCTGCAATTGTAGCACTGAACATTGGTAGCTTCCTTCTTCCCCTTGCAATCACGAGCTTGGTGACCTTTTTCACCACACTTGTAATAGACTCCCATTCCCTTCAAGCACGTACCAGGGTGTTTCTTCCCACATTTACCACAGGATGGATATTCAACCTTTCCATTATTCCCCTTATTTCCATTCCCAGATTGATCAACAAGTCTCTTCTTGTCTTTCTTTTCTTTAAAGTCATAAGACTTATAGAATTCTTTTTCGGTCTTGATAGCACATGAGACAATTTCTTCGTACGATGAAAAGTATTGTGAGACTAATACTCGATGGAGAAATGGTTTTAACCCATCAAAGAAATGATCAATCTTACTTCTTGGGTTATGTATATAATCTCCTGCATACCTTTCTAACCTTGTAAAGTTAGCCTCACACTTTGCGACATTCTCATCCTCCTTCTGTCTCAGACTCAGAAACTGCCTTTCCATATCTGCTCGGTGGTCGCGAGGAAATTATTTTTCTAAAAATATATCTTTGAACTCTCTCCATTCCATATTTGATAATTCATCATCTTCCTTCGTGTTTTGAATCAATGACCACCATTGATCAGCATCTCCAGTGAGTCGGTAAACTGCCATGATAACTTTTTCCCTTTCACCACTCCCCAAAGCCTGAAATATTTTCTCTAGGGAAAATATCCATTGCTCAGATACTAAGGGACTTGTACTCCCATTGAACGTTGGTGGTTTTTGCCTCATGAATCGATCTAACATTGATCCTCCACACTGCAGATCAGGGTGCTCCATACGGGTAAGGTTATTATTCATAACCTGAGTGAGTTGTCCCAGTATGGTGATTAGCTGATCGGCACCAATTGCATCACCAGCTCCACTATAATTATCTTGAGCAGGAGGGCAATCCCTACATGGAGTGCATGCATTGATTCGGTTTCCATTTCTTCCACTAGGCACCATTTCAAAACAATGGCATAAACTAGATCAGTTTATAAATCAAAATGCATAATCCCATACTTATAAAACACTTAACATAAATTGAACTATTTATGGATATAATCCATAATCATAAAAATGTTTTCTTTGAGGAAGTATATACTCATAAACCCTTCATAATGATTTGTAAATATAATGAGAGTTATCCTAAGCATATCCCCCGGGAGTGTCATAACCAAGAGTACAGCAAGGCTTGTTGTTGTGCACTAGTTCCCGTTCGAGTCTAGCTCAAAGCGGTGTTTTCGGGTTTTACCCCTAGGTACATCTGTGCCAGATCCACCTCTACCTGCTCGTATCTAAACAGGGATGTATTGCTCGGAAAACTCACAAAATCTCTACAATACCAAAATTCTAGGAAGTTCTTCTATACTAATCCTTAAAGTTCATCTTAGGTATACGTGCTCTAATCAGAGTTTATCTAAATATAGCTTCCAAGGTTTGTACTAAACTTCCTCTGATACCAACTGTAACGCCCCAACACCAGTTACCTAGAGTCGGTGCATTATTACATAACATTGGCATGATCACAAGAAAGATCAAATCTCGAAAGACCGATTGGTTTAGTAGCCTTGTAAACACTAGATATATTCATAAAGTTTTACATTACATCATAAAGTGGAAAACTACTACAACAACATATTTTATCCATATTCCACACTCATATCCCCACATAATATCCCTGCAGGTCATTCATAATTTATTTCTTCACTTCTTGGGAAAAATAAAACATAGAAAAGCGGTGAGCTCAAATGCTCAGTAAGGATAACAATATTGCGAAAACTTTCACAAATAAGAATAAACATTTAAGGCAATGTATAACTAAAACAAAAGCCTTTTAAACTTGAACTTAAACATAGTATTGCAAAAATAAAATGAAATAATTCCATTTACTTATTCACATGGATATTCTACTAATCTAATAATCACATGCAATATCAATAACCACTTTCATAATGATGGAATGCATAATGCCAGACTATCATAACCACATAGCCAAGGCCTCGTGCCAAGACTACAAATAAAATTTGTCAAGGCCTTGGGCCAAGACACTAGTTTGTATCATGAGACCTACCGATGCATCGAGGAGCTATAGCGGGCTCCACCCGTCACATATTAAGTCCAATGCATTCCCATATGAAAAGGTTTAAACATAACATACACATTCGTATTAAAAATAGCATAAGAAATGTCAATACTTTCACCATAAACTATGAATGGTATAAAAATAGCACATCCACAGTCAAACATATCACAAAACCTTAAATACAATATAGATGTTTTGTATCATAATAAATCAACTACAAATAAGCATAATATCCATAAAATGATGTTGACATAGATGAAATCAAAACTCTTTTTAGAGAAATATCTCTTTTTATTTTTGAAATCATTTAAGAGTCATATATTTATAAAATAAAACATTTTTCTTTGAAAATATTCTTTTAAGCTTGTAAGTGAAGCTTCGACGATTTTATTACGGTGGAAAATAGCCGCACCCACGGTATAAGTTAAAAAAACATTCTTACCTTAATTTTGTCGAAAAGGTTAAAAAGAACCTTGTTTGGAAAACGACGGAAAGATTCTTTTATAAACCTCTTATAAAAAGTCAAACAAGGGTATAAATGACTTTAAACCATATTCTTGTAAATAGTAAATTTTTTTTGAGATACATTTTTAAGAAACATGGATGTGGATGATAAAGTGATCCCAGTAGATTATTACGTATAAACAACCTCAGATAATGAAGAGATTGTGAAATAACCCTTACCTTGTACTTTTCCTTGGTTGGGTTAGGTTAACCTCCTGTATAATGGTGAAATAATTGTTACTAAATTATACAAGAATCATATATACTAATATGATATCATATATGATCTTTTAACATTGATTTGTTAATAATATCTTAGAATTATCGTCGTTTCAGGTGTTAACTTACTCGTTTTCTTTTATATGTCTTGTTACATAAGCCTTGTTTCTTATGGATAGGTTGTATCTTATTCATATCCAGAATGATATCAAGTCCTTAAACATCATTTTTAAATCATCAAATTATAATTATACTTTAATGGATACGATGGAGAATGAATCTCATCGCGTTCGTGGAGACGGTAGTCCGTACGTACGCACGAGCGGCAATATCATTTTCTTGATATTAAAATAATATATAAATGGATGGTATATAATATATAAAGAATCATTAACATGTTATATTTATTATTTACATGAGTTACACATCATTATTATACCCATCCAAATAATAATATATTGAATAACAATTACACCACGACGTGGAGACGGTAAGCCGTACGTACGCACGTATGGTGACATGTTATTCAAAGGGTGGATAGAATACTGAATATGGTTGTACCATATTTATAATAACATCATAGTATATATAATATATTGGATTTTTTATTTTATAATGGTAATAACAAAGAAAGAAGAAGTGGAAGAATAAAGAAACTTGGAAAAGGGTGGTGAAATCATTACCTCTTCTTCGGGTTCTTCCTTTTGATTTGACAAAAGGTCTCCTTAGGGTGGCTTTCTGATCAAACTAAGGCCTCTAGGTTGTAGTGAGGGAAGTTGGGAGAGTATTTGGGCAGAGTTTGGCCGAACCAAAAGGCTTTTATGGTGTGAAGAAATGAGAAGGATGAGTGCCCTTTTATAAGAGGGGTGAGAGGCACCTTTGGAAAAGCTAGAAATATTAATTTATAATAAATTCATATTCGGTTTCTAATGGCTCAAAAGTTGATTATTGAAAGGTTAAGGTGGGTATAGTTCGAAAACCATTCAACCAATATAATTTAGACAGGTTTGGGTTACTATATTAACCTTATCTTTTAGTTTTAACTCTTAGTTAATTAGTTTGACATTTACATTGTCACTTTGTATTTTTATAATATATAGTTAATAAACATAATATATACATCCAAGCTACCCCCAAGTGGTCCATTAATGATGAACCTATCATGATATAAGTCTCTTGGCCGAACCTTAGATTTTTAGTAATTTAATATCAATTAATAATATAATATTTGTTTTAAAAACTCTTTTATGTCAATTTTGACACTATTCAATAATTTATTTTTTTGAAACTCATAACAGAATGATTACTTCGACCAAAGTTAATTAAAACAATCCTAACATGTCATATTAGCCTATAAAATTATTTTAATTCATTAAAAGTCTCAAATTATATTTATTTGGGAATTTATAATATCAATTATTTTAATTTTTCACAATTATGGTACTTACTGCATCATCATTGTGTCATAAATAAATTAAATTATTTAAAGTATAAAAATTATAAATAAAATATCATTATGTAGGAAATATTATTATATTTCTAATTAATATTTACAATCTAATTTATCTTATGTATAACACTCTATTAAAAATGTTTTAGTAAATAAACTTTGATTTTAACTCTTTTAACTCTTCTTTGAATTAAATAATAATAAATGTCCTAATCTAATCCAAGTGGACCTAAATGATAATATTTTATTCCTAAGGTTGGTTTTGGTCGAGATACACTTTTCCAATAGAATTAGGACATGTGTTAGGGTAATATTACTTTCATTTTTACCCTTAATTACCCTATTTTACTTTTAACCGTGGTAAATAAAAGTAAAAAAGTTACTAATCACCAAAAATTATTTTCATCACATTGAACCACATTTTACTTATTGATATTAACCGTGTCTCTCGGAGTTTCGAAATTCCATTCACAGAAGCGGTAAAATTAAGTTTTATGAAAAATTCTGTTTTTTAACTACCATTTAGTAGTTTCACGATTCATCAAAAATTGAAGTTTTTCAGAACAATACCAAAATTTCACCCTAAGATATAATTGATATTATGAATTCAAAAATGTTGTCTATTTTAAAAAATTAAAAACATATAAGTTGCATTAATTAATTTTATAATTAATTCCCACTGTCACAACAAATAGCGTGTTTTTAAGAAACAATATATATCAAAAGATTGATAATTGTTTATGTCCAATTTCAAAGTGAAATTAATTCTAATGAACACCATTGGATAAAATGGTAAAAAAATATTCTAATTATGCATTAAAACCACTCAATAATATAATTTATCACTATAAATTATTTTGATTAAAAAAGTTGTTTTTAATTATTTTTCACTATTCATAAAAATTGGAAGTTCTCAGAAAAAATACCAAAAATTCAACTTAGGATAATTTCGATATTCCGAATCGAAAAATGAAGTACATTTTGAAATATAAAATATATATAATTTCTAAAGTAGGTATTACTATTCATAATGACTAGTTTGATTGGTTGTGGTTTGTTAGAACTCGATGTTGCGTACAACACACGCTATCGCATTATTCAAAGAAAAGCGTATTGTAGAAGCTTGGGGTGTTACATTAGAACTTCTAAAAGAAGATTAATTGAATTTAGAAGGCATTTATAGAACCATTATAAATATTTTTTAATATAAAATAATTATTTCACATTAATTGATTATTACTTATGGTATTTTATTGATTTTTTATATTATGGTATGATATAGTGATTGATAAAAAATGAGCGAAAATATAAGGATTCATGTTGCATTCAATATCTTGTGATGTACTATATGAAAAGGTTAAACTCTAAAGCTTAAAAGAAAATAATTAGAAGAAAAAAGATTTAAAAATAAATTAAAAAAACAAATTTATACCATAAATAGTGAATTTATAACGTTACATTCAAGGAATTAAAAACGTAAGTCAATGTGTGAAGAGTAAAGGACACCCTGGATAATAATTCCATGTTTTATGGTGTGACACATATACATCATATCATAAAACTCCATAAAATGATTCAATATATAAGTTCAAGTACCAAAAAATCATTTCACATGATTCCTTGAACATTTTAAGACATAAAAACAATTTTCATAACATTATAGTGTTTTTAAAGATTGAAAAATAACCAGTTTTTATGAGTTTAAAGTCAGTAACACTTTTAGTATATGATTAATGTTCCTTGAGTTTCTTATGGGGCCTATTAATTGTTGGATGGTGGGATCTAAAGGGGGACACTCAGTGAGGGTAAGCTCTTCTTGATGGCTAGTTGCTACATTATTTTTCCTATTTTATTTCATTTCTTTTATTTTCATCCAATACTATTATGCATTTTTTCTCTCGGTTCAACTCATTTATCCTTCACATGTAGGGTTAAATTATTTGATTGATAGGGAAATAAGGATGCTTGAAAGTTTGTGATATGTTTGAGATTTTTTCCCTTAATCAATAAAAATAATTTCTTTATAATTATTTTTGGGTTCATTTATAATTTGAGTTTCTAATACCAAAGATGATTATATAAAGGTTGGAATATATTAATTTCAGTTTCCATTTTCAAATAACTATATCTCTATATACACATATTTGGTCTTTATATGATGGAATATGTTAGGGTTAGGTATCAAGTTCTCGAAAATTGTCATTACATGTGTCAAATTAGAAGTTGAAACTATTTGTTAACTAAGAAATATAATACTCGATCTGGGAATTCCCTAAAAAATAAAGAGGTCCCACTACAATTCCATAGGGATAAGAAGGAGGGTAAGAAAACATGAGATTTTAAATAGGAATATACTCTACATCACCAACTAGGAAAGAGAGATAGCTGAATATCTCTTAGTATCCAATAGAAAAAGAATTCTTAATAATGGAAAACAATGATTACATTTCACTAAGTCTATAAATTCTATACCTAGAAACTATTTTCAATCAATTATTTTAAATCATGAAATTCAAACTTATTTCTACATCTAAATTCTCAAATTCATATTATAATCAATTTTTTAAAAAAAAGCAAAAAACAATTTTTTTCCACACACCTATTAGGAAGGACAACTAAGATGACTATTATACAATTCATTGGTAACAATGTTTTTTGATCCCTAATGGCACACCATGTGTCAAAATTAGCATTGTTTCCGTGGTGGTAGTTCTATTAAACGAATAATTAATTTTTAATTAACAAAATATTAAATGATAAATTAATATAATTTGTCCCTAAAGTTGAATGAACCCTAGTCTAATTAAGGAAAACAAATCACAAGAGGATTTTCAAGAAATAAAATTTTTAGAGTGAAGTGAAAATTTTAGTGTTATCTCTGAAACTTATGTAATGGATAGAAATCCCAAATAATCCATGAAATAAATATGTGCTCCTCAATTCAATAATCAAAAAATCCTATACATTTTTTCTGATTTAGATTGTTATTTTGATCGATTTGTGAGTCAATATGATTATATCAATCCCAAAATTTCATGTTTATATATGAGATGTCCCAATTAAATATTTAAAAAAATTAAGCTATGTATTTTCAAGATTTTGGCTTAGGGGAGAACCTAAATATCAATTCCATTGGAGAGAATTACCCTTTTCACTTTATGAAACAATAAATATTTCTCATAAAATGTAAATAAGTGGATTCAATGGTTAGGCATACCTCAAACAAGCCATGGTTTTTAGCACCTATTAGAGAATATAAAGTATATAATTAATCTATATGATCTGAAATATTATATAAGAAATACTCTATGTGTATGGAGAACACTTTAGGAGACTCTATTCAATATTTTAACATCAATACCAGGAGAAATATAAATTATAAATTTTCTTATACCGGGAAATTATTTAAAATGATCAGAACCTACTCGATGCATCATATGAATGATCCATAATAGACAAATCACCAGTAGAATACATATGTATAATTGAAAATAATTCTCATAACATAGATAAATCCAATACAAAAGGTATAATAATTTTATGAATCCATGATATATGAACATATGATTCATCAGGTTTAATTGAAAACATGATTAACAACCTCACCATGTTAGTGATAAAATAGATTTCAATCATGCATGTGGAAAATATATTCTACCCTAGGTATTTGTTTTATGCTCTTCAACTAATCATTACAGTTATCATTGTACATATATATAGGGAATATAATGTTTCACTTTTTCCATTAAGCTAAGAAAATTCTATAAGAATTTTTTTCCATAACCCTAGGCCCAACCACGATATGGAAACCAACAACACCTAGTGAGATCATTCTATGCAGACCAATTACCCAATAAACCTACCTTATATCCACAACAATACCAACATAGACTACCATTTCAATAATCATACAAATAACCCTTTTAGTAAAAATCCTTTTCACAATACCTATTCCAATAGAAACCATATAAAAAACCATTCATAAGTTCTAACAAAAAATAATATGGAGCCTAGGTTAAAGAGATGAAGAACATCGAAAATATTTGAATAAAAATTTTAACAATTTTATAGACATGTTGTACAAAAATATGGTAAGACTACCAATTAAAACAATACCTATAAAAAAGGATAGATTAAGAAAGATTAGAAACAATGTTTAAATGAAATTAATCCTCCTAAAGAGAATAAATTTGATAGAGTACCAAGGGAAATAAATGATAAAAATACATCCCAAATTTATGAACAAAAAACCATCCTACTAAGAGAAGATAATAAGAAATGATAATAAGTATGAAAAAGGTTTTGGAGGTCGAGAATTGAGACACCTTGTCAAAGAAAAAATTAATAATAATAATATTTATACACCATTCCCTTATTTCCTTATTCAATTAAATAAATTTGAATAGGATATGTTTCAAAAAGAGACTCATAAGACCTTTAAAAATATTGATATAAATATATCAAAATTGAATGATACCTATAAAATCCAAATATATTTTATTTTTCTAAAGAAACTATGAATCAAGAGAAGAAAACATAATTTAAATGAATGAACCAGCTTAGGGATGATCAACTCATCCCTGATCACACCAACTATACCATAAAAATGTCAACATATAAGAAATTTCACTATTCCATTACGAATTGGATCTATAAATTTTTATGATTCTTTATGTGATCTAGAAAATTATATAAATTTCATGTCTTACTACATATTTATACCTTTTTTGATTTTATAATTAAAGGCCACTAGAGTGGCAGTTTATCTTGCAAACAGATCCACTATTTTTCCGGCATGAGTTTTAGAAGAAATACTTGTGAAAGTTAAAGATTTACATTTCCCAACTGACTACTACGTACTAAACAAGGAATAAGGTAGGATTTAATTATACTTACACATAATTTTTGGAAGTCTATTACTAAAAATAAAATAAAATATCATTATCAATGTCCATAAATGAATACTCACATCAGAACATGGTGATTGTAAAGTACACTTAAAAATTATTGATGCAATGAAGCATATATCCATAAATCATTCAATCTATACTGTCTTCAATGTAGAAGTTAAAAAACTAATTAAATATTTAGTTATGCATCATGAATTATTAATTTTAGGATAGGAACACTCATTTGAATGTACCAGTAACTAGAAATATAAACATTAAAAATTTTAGTTAGAATATGAGGTGAAATATGATTTCTTTTATGCCTTACTAAATGATGAATTAGAAAATTTTATTTCTCTCAATTAAAAGATCCAATAATTAGAAATAGGAAACCTTATTTCAATATCTTTTATTGAAATACATTTAAAACAATTTACATATGATTTTAAGTATGTATACCTTATGGAAGGAGAGATATGGACCACTATTATTTCCAATAATTTATATAAACCCAAGAATAAAATATAATTAGCCTTCTAAAAAGAAACATTTTAGAAAAAGGATGTACTTTAAGTGATTTACCTAGAATCAAGCCCAAAGTACAATCCAATAAAATATTATTAGAATGATATTTTAAACTAGTGAGAAACCCATAAAAATAACTTAATCCCAAAACTATAGAGGTAGTCATGAAATCCATATAAAAATTTATGGTTGGAAATATCATTTACCTAATATATGATTCACTCTACAGAATCCCAATCCATTTCATATCATGGAAAACCATCATTACCGCTATCAAGAATGAACAAAATGAACTGATTCCCATGGGAGTGAAAATAGTTGGAGAGTGTATATAGATTACAAAGAGAAGAATTAAGTTTCCTAAAAATAATACTTTCCCATCCCATTCATTGATCAAAATATTGAAATTATGGTAGGGAAAACTCATTATATCTTTTTATATTTTTTCAGGATACTTTTAGGTACTAATTGCTCATGATGACCAGGAGAAGATGACCCTCGCCTATCCATTTAGTGCCATTATATAATTGAAAATTCCATTTGGTCTATGAAATTCCCAAGGTACATTTTAGTGATGTATGGTATGAATTTTATCATATATTATTATAGTCTTCCTGTAGTTATTCCTCAATTATTTCACTATTTCGGTTATTCATTCAATCATTTATTAGAAAATCTGAAAAAATAGGAGATCATGCATTGAAAAAAATGTTTTATATTTTGAAAAGAATCATTTCAATGCCAAAAAAGGAATTTTATTAGGGGACATAATTTAATATATAGAAATTGAGGTGGAAAATTCAAGGTTTCAAGTATTAAATTCATTTCCATATCCATCTTTTTTTAAACATGTTAGATATATTTTTTAATGATATACAAGATTTTAAATAAGATTTATCAAATAATTTATCTATATTTCTCTACCCATATCAATATTTCTATTAAAAGTAGATGAATTCAAATTTTATTATTATTTTAGGAATTTTTTTTTGAATTTAAGTAATGGTTGGTTAAATTATTGATAATGTAACCACCAAATTGGGACTATCCTTTTCTGATTCTTTAAAATGCATCAAATTATTATATAGGAGATAACCTATATAGATGAATTTATGGGACACCATAAGTCATAGATTATGCATCGATAACATTGGATTCCAAATACCTCAACTACACAGACACTTTGAATGAGTTTCTTATAGTTATTTTCGAACTTGATAAATTCAAATATTTCCTAAATGAAACAAAAGTTACAGTTTTTTATCATTTTTTCCTTCGTGACTAATAAATAAAGATAATGGTAATACCACACTAGTGAGATATATATTTCTCTAAAAAGAGTTCAATTTTTAAATTAAAGACAAAAAGTGGACTGAAAATTAGTTGGATGATCATCTGAGCTGATTTCCCCCACCATTGAAGAAGAAATTACAAATCTAGACCCACACAATGATGATCATATTGGATAAATAATTTAAATCATGGATGGTGAAGCACATTGGTGTGCCAAAGATTTTAATTATTTGGTCTCATATCAGGTACCATTTTTTCTAAAATCTCATCGACATAAAAAATGTAAATGTGACTTTAGATTTTATATTTGAGAAGACCCATTCATCTAGAATATAAGAACTGATCAAGTAATTATAAGTTGACTACCAGAAAGCAAAATTTAATTAGTTATTAATTTTATTTCAAATATTACCCTTTTGAGGGATTTTTTTATTCAAATAGATAGCCATGAATGTCTTAGAATATAGAATTTATTGGACCATGTTATGTAAAGATTCACATGAATTTTGTATGAAATGAAAAAAATAGAGTTTTCTCAAAATATCACAAATAGAAAATAAATAAACTGAAAACCAATTACCTTTTGTAAAAATTTTGAAGTGTGGGGCATAAAAATTATAGGAAAAATTCTCATTTTCATTTTCTAATTCAAATAATGTACTAGATATATATCATATTTCAAAATTGGTGGAATCAGAAGATAGCATGACTGATGATGAAAATTTTGACATATATTTGGTAAGAACTAACATATTTTTTAGTTTTGGATTACCATGATCCATCATTAGTGATCAAGGTACTCATTTATAAAATAGTAAAATATAGGAATTAAGTAAAAAATATGGTGTGTTTCATAAAATTTCAACCCCATACCACTCATAAATAATAGTCAATAAAGAGTTTCTAATAGAAAAATTAAATGAATTCAGTAAAAGATGATCAAATCAAATATGAAAAATTAGATAAAGGATTGTAAGATACCATATGGGCCTATATAAATGCCAATGAGACACTCATAGGAATGATTCTCTATCAATTAATTTATGAGAAGGGATACCATCTCCCTATGGAATTAGAAACAAAGCCTATTGGGATATGATAAATATAAATCCTAACTATATAAAATCTAGTAAGGAGAAAATATTATAGTTTTAAGAGATATAATAATTCAAGATAAATTATTTTAAAAATTAAATGAATTACAAAGATATAAAAAATATACCCATGAAATTATAATTAAATCAATAAACTTAATCCATGGAGATCAAGTGCTATTATTAAACTCTAGACTCAAATAAATGTTTTGTAATCTTTGATATATATTAGAATGATATTTTACTATTATTCATGTATAACATTTTTGTGATATGAACTTTGGAAAGAATAAGGAGGAAACCTATTTATTATAAGTGGTAATCGATTAAAGAAATACCATGAGACCCTACCTCAAGAACTAGTGGGTGAGATTACACTACTTTGGCATAATTATTAATAAAGACACACTAGTCTCTTCATATACTATACATTTGAATGAATATCGTAGTTCCATTTTAAATATTAGAACCTGAATTATAAATTTTAATTCATGGATGAAACATCAAAAATTTATCGTGGGGTGATAATATTATAGTCTAGGATTTCATTTAAAATTTTCATTTTTATTTTTTCTTTTTGAGTTTTACCAATGATGTTAAAAATCCTATTTTGGGAGTTTACCCATGGTTTTTCTATAGTATATTCTTATCATGAGTTCAATTTATTAACAATTTTAAGTGCCCAGATCAGTGTGAATCACTGAGAGGGGGAGGGGGTGAATCAGTGATCCTTTAAAACTTTTTACTAATTGATTCTTAATCAATTAAACCTCTATGGCTTGTTAAGGCCTCGATCCACTCTTCTTATGTATCTCAACCTTTCTCGGATAATGCAGTAATGAAAAGGCACAGGACACAAGGATTTACAAGGTTCGACACCAAAGGCCTACATCCTTGCCATGCTCTCCCAGCATGGATTCTCCCATTATAACTTGTTAGAATTACAATGGTCGATACAGCTTCCCACCGTATCTCTCCTGAGTCCCACAGGAGGATCTTTATACTGCGTCCCACAGTGTTACCAGAGTCCCACTGGCCTGCTCCAGAATCCCACTGAAGACTTCTTCTCCCTGAGTCCCACAGGGTCTTCTCTTGGCTGCTCGAGTCACACGAGTAGCTCTTCTCCTCTTTAACTTCTTCAAGTAACTTCAGCAGCCTGGGATAAAGGCTACTGGCCTTTCCTTGTACCTCTGCTCACTTGTGGTGAACAAGTCTTCTCATCTTGCTCGGGCTTTATCACCATCTTCTAAGGATGACCCGACCTCTCTCCAAGAATCTTCAACAGCCTCGGAAAGGTCTGTTGGTCTTGCTCAACAACTTCTGATCACTTCTGTTGATCAGGCTCTTCTCAATTACTGAATACTCAGACAACTGATATCTTTAACTTCAGTCTGGTCCAGTCTCACTTCTCATCAACTTCATGCACTGAGTGCATGGAAACTCTGAATCTTTATGCACTGATAGCATGGGTTCTCAAATTCTTCAAGAACTGTTGTTCCTGGACTTCTCAAAATATTCTTCAAGAACTTTCAGTCTTGGTCAACTCAAACGCACACCACTGATTTAAGCTTGTTTAGTGTGCGCGTGCATGCATGCATGCATGCACTTTCCCTTTCCTCTTCTTGGTGCAATAGACCAACAAAGGGTGTAACACTTTAAGCACACACCAACTCCTTGAACATCATACACTTTATTCTCTTTTGATTACACACATAAATGTGTGTTATACACTAGTGTGGATGTCTTCTCTTCTTCTTAGTGTGTACACACTTTGGTTTGCACACGCACTAAGGTTCGGCCACTTCTTTTAATTTTCACACACACACAACATAGGTTGAGTTGTGGTCTTCACTTGTTGCACACACATGACTTGGCCTCCTCTCTTGTGTTTAACACCCACAGCCCATTTTGTTTTACTTCATTTAGGTGTAAGCCTTGGCCTTCTTGTTTTGCACATACACCACTAGGGTGTGTTCTTTCACTTCACACAAGGCACTAAGACCTCGGGTCTTCTTCTCCACTTGGCACACACACTGCCGCGCAAGTGTCTTGAGCCGCGGGGTGCACAAGTACTCGGGTGTGCAAGATGCAACACCACGAGGCACGCAAGCCACAAGGGTGAGGACACCTTGGGCGCGCAAGCTACTCCTGCCGCGCAAGTATGCGGGAAGAGAGAGCTCTTCCTGATGCGCAAGTGAGGCGCACAGGGGACTCCTCTTCTTGTCGCGCAAAGGTGTTGCACGCAAGGGACTCCAGCCGTGCAAGTAAACTTGCACAGGGCTTCTTCTTCGTGAGGCAGTGGGCTCTCACGGATCAACAGATCTTTAACAAAGGATCAGCAAGCATTCTTTGGAGCCTTGGGCTCTTCTTTTATAGGCGAGGCAGAGGCGGTTCATCCGCGTGATCCAACTCAAAATCCCAAGATCTTCGGATCTTCAAAAATATTTCCAAATCTTGATTTTTATTCTCGGTTTGACGCGGGCTCCCTTATTTTTCTTCCTCCTCCACGTTCATGCTTTGCCGAACGTGTGCATGGCTCTCTTAAGTCGAATCATGCACAGCTATAATCCTCATGGCCTTCGGCAGCTTCGCATGCCTCGGCCGAACTCCAATTTCCCATACATCGTGTGCATTCTCCTTTTTTATGCATGGAAATTTTCAGTAGGATCATACGAGCACGATGGTGCCTTCGGCTTCGAAAGAGACAGCCGGGAACTCGAAATCCGATGCTCGGAGGGCTCTGGTTCAGGCGGCGGCTCGCGGGTGGCTTCGGGCGAGCTCGAGGAAGGAGACGAGCCGGGAGCCGTCGGATCAAGCATTTGAGATACATCGGACGGCCGGATTAAATCGCGGCGCGCGGCAGATGAGATGAGCGGCTGCGATCCAGCGCGCGATGAGACGGACGACTCAGATCCGTCCTGGGTGAAATTTCCGCGTCCCACATCGAATCGGCGCACTGTTTTTCCGCGCTTTATCACCCTAGCGCCGCCTCAACCCCTCAGTTGAACTTCTCCCTCCACGGTGCCGCCCCGCACCATGTTCTCCCTGCGGGCGCGCTCTGCGCCCACTCTGGTCCCTGCGGGCGCGCTCCTAGCGACCACTATGCACCTCGGGCGCGCGGGTTTCACCACCGCGTGTCCTCGGGGGCTTACACACGGCCCCCTGCCGCCTTGTGCTTGCACCATGGGATCCCCCATGGGCGTGGCGCCTTCGGCCCACAAGTGCCTTGGGGTTGAACCCGTGGGCTGGCCTTGGCTGGCCTAATTTTTGGCTAAGGCATGAATAAACACTTTGTTAAAAAACAAAGTATCCCATATGTAAAATTCCAAATTCCAAGCCACTTCTCCCTTCTTAATTTCTTTTCCTCTCTTATTCTTCTTGAGAATTCAAACATTAATCTACTTGATTAGAAACAACTCCTCAATTTATGATTCTTCTTCATCATCTCATTTTCTACTTAGGAGAGAATTCTCAAGGATCTTCATCAACCGAACTCCTGAATCACATAACATCTTCAATGGGCTTCGTTGATCAAATCAGAGATCAATTGGATCTTCTTCTGATTCACCTGCACTGAGTAATAGTGCATGGACTTCATAAACACCACTTCATCCACTTAGAAGTTGTGGATGGATCTCTTTCTTCTCCTCATGCATTGTCAATACAATGCATGGTCTTCTAACATTGTTGTGACATTGTATCTACTTGATACAAGTTCTTGGAACTAAAAGAACAGCTCAACAATCGTCTGATTTACATGGAGAATGTTTCAACCACAATTTCCAATACCACTTAGTGAATCTCCTAAGTGACATGCATCTTAGTACCATGGCCATTCTCCTTCATCACCATCACCATCACATCCTTTGACATTCACATCTTGACTCCTTGACATCCATTCATTCCAAGACAACTTCATGCCTCATTGACAACAAATGCAACACAATGCACTTCACAATTGAACAAGTTTATACTATAAATTATTTCTATTCTTATTTATAGGTCCAAAAAAATTAAATATGAAATAACTCTCTATAATTCATATCATGAAAATGCTGCAGATTAGAAATCTGAAAATAAAATCTACAAAACATAACTTGAAGAATCACTATAATGGGATTGTGTGTTTAAATGATTTATTTAAATTGAAAACTATAGTTTTAAAATATATTTTTCTCTTTAAATGACAATTTAATTTCAAAAATTATCCCTTTTATTTTATTTTACTGATCTAAGAGACATGAATTTATTAGGAATTGAATGATTCCATATTTTAGATTTTAATGCTAATGTAATAAAATAATTAAAATGGTAAATTTAATAATCAAACAAAATATTAGGATGGTAATTATAATCTATCACAATTTAATGGAATTAGATAATTTTTGTAAATGAAATCTCCCTAACATTTTCAAACAATGAATTTATAAAATATTTATTAATTGATTGGTTATTTTTATTAAATTATATGATTGATTTCCCCAAAATTAGTATGTTTCATTCTTTATAGTATTTATAGAAGAAATAATTTCTATTTAAATCTTGTTGATATGCCTTATGTGATTGTGGGTTATTCCACCTATTGGAACTTGCAATGGAACTTATCAAAGTTCTAACTGAAAAAAATAAATTTAATATGATTGATGCCTTTTCATTGTTTAAAACATTTCATTTAGTCCCACTATGAAATCAATACTTGTCTATGATATAAAATATATGAAATAACTTGGTATTAATAAGCCAAATTATATTCCATTTATATCTATTCCTACCCTTCTAAAATTATATTGCATGATATATTAAAGTTAAAAAGTGTGGGGGTGTGGATGTCTTGGCAGAGGGGATGTATTACATTGTAATGGAAAAGTGTGAGGTTCTATTTTTTGGTACTAGGATGGGATCATGTTACATTATTATACTTATATTTTTTATGTTTTTTTAAATAATGGATTGTATTTTAGGAAAATAGAAAATCGTCATTACTTGACCGATGATTTTTTTATATGGGGTTATGTGGTGGATTTGAGATATTTTCAAAGCATAATTTATTAAAAACAAAACAAAAATAATATAAGAGGGAAAAAATAGAAGAATAAAATAAAGAATTTTTAAATACTTTAATGTAGTTTCATCGATCATGACCTTACATTTAGTTATATGAAGTAGGAGATTTCATTTTACAATATAGATCTTTAGTGTACTTTTATTTGGATATCATGATGTATGATTATAAATTAACTTAATTTTTGATCCTAAATGTGGTGTACATTAATTAAAACCAATAATACTTCTCAAAATCATCATAAGAATCATTTTAAAGTATTCATTATTTTATGTGAATTTTTTTATAATGTTTCAAATGTTAATCCTTTTCAATCCTATAGAAATGGATCCTGTAATCAGGGTAACAACAAAACTCTACATGAATTTGTTTTAGGAGTGATGAGATAAAAGAGTCAATTGTTTTGGTAAATCATGAGTTTTTATGTATTATGATGATGAATTATGATATATGAATAAAGGAAAGGAGTAGATTCATCATTTCTCAATATAATAAAGTAAAATACTTGGGTTGATTAGTTTATTTCAGGATTTTTTAGTTTAATTGGTGTTTTTATGTGAAAAATTAATGTTTATTCCTACTTTGATAGTCTATTTATTTTATTTCTTGAAAATTTAATATTTTGTAACATAACATTATACTTTAATTTATGTTGAGATTCCATGCTTGAGGAAAATAAAGTTCAATGTGTGGTGTAAATTACATAACCATTTTATACATGCATATTTTAATATGAAATACTTTTTTACAATATAATGGATTGTTCCTAATGATATTAAATTTATTTTTTTAAATGTTGGTATGATATAGCGATAATTTAAAAACAAGGCAATAAAAGATAATGGATTATGATGAAATTAACATCCCATGGTGTCCCATTGGTAATGTATAAACTCAAAGGATTAAAAATGAATAATAGGATGAAAAATGTTGTGAAATAGCCACAAAACACCAATTTACATCATAAATAGTGGATTTACAATGTATAATTTTATGAATTATATATTTAAATAAAATGTGAAGAGAAAACATAACCCATGAGCAGAAGACCATTTATCACAGTTTGACATATATATGTTACATCATGATGCTCCATTGAATGTTTTAATATGTCAATCAAAGATATAATTTTTTTTTCAGGTGATTCCTTGAATAGTTTATAATGTAGAAATACTATTCACATCATAAAAGTGACCGCTCGAACACCACACATCATGTTTTGATGAATTTAATACCCAAACCACTTTTAATGACCCCTTGATGAATCTATTTGACTAGAGACCCATTTATAAGGTGGAAAATGGATATTGGAGGAGGATCACTTGACAAGGGGAATCTTTGGATAATGGTTTTTTTGCTTCATTATTTTCCCAAATATATTTATTTTCTTTTATTTTCTTCTAATCTTGTGATGGGTACCTTATATTGCTTCAACTCATTTAGAATTCACAGGGAGGCGTAATGTATTTTAGTGTTCAGGAAAAGAGGAGGCTAGACCAATTGTGCTATCATTTATTTTTTATACCTTAATAAATAAAAATAATTTCTTTCTTCTCCTTTCTAGTTTCAATTATAATTTTAGTTTCTAATACTTGATAAAATTGAATTAGGGTTATATTATATTAATTTTAATTTCCCTAGTCAGTGATGCATATATCCCTATACAAATCTATTTTAGGTATATATTAGAAAAAACTAGGGTTATAAATTGATTGATCAACGATCGTTAGCATGTGTGGCATTATAAGTTGAAAAAATTGGTTAATTAGAATAATAATACCATATCAGAGAGTGCCATAATAAATCAAGATTACTCAATATAACACCATTATGATAGGAAGGAATGTATTATAACTACATATTTCAATTAAGGATATCCTCAACACCACTAAATGGCCAAGGGAGAGAGAGGAGTTGATAGAGGACTATCGCTCTTACCAGCCACAAAAAACAATTTGTAAAAATTTAAAAACACAATAACATTAAACTTTTTCTATCAAAGACATACCCTTTCACCATTTTAACTATATTATTTTAAATAATTAAATTTAAAATTTTTCTACTTCCAATTTCTAACAATAAAATTAAAATAAATTCTCAAAAAACTCAAAAGTGACAAACCATTTTATGTGCACTCATCTTAAAGGGAATATTTTCTTAAATATTATTCTATAAATAGAACATAAAATTATTATTCCATGTCCCAGAACATGGTATGTGTTAATAATTATGGTGGTATGTTTTGTTTATGTTGAATAAGTTAAAAAACACTCCTTTCACACTTTGGTAAAAAGTCAAAATATACCATATTTAGAAAAACACAAGAAGATTACTGTAAAACCATTTTTAAAAAATTCACTCTTGGAAAAAATGTTTTTATACACTAATAGAATAATATTAAAAAAATTATAGAATTTATTTTAAAAAATATGGACATAGAAGAGAAAATATCTCTGAATGAAAATAAAAATAATGGATTTTTCTTTTTAAAATATTATTTCCATCTCATGATTATATAAAGTGAGAAAAATGAATGTAAAAAAATTAATTATCAATAAATAACCATAGAATAATAAAAATGAAAAGGAATTATTATATATTTGAAAAATAATTTCCTCAAATTAAATTCAAGCATAAATAATCTTGATAAAAATTATTATTAAAACATAATTACATTACATTGAGATTGATTTGGTTTGAATGTTATTTAAAATCCTATATATTAAATTTAAATTTATTATTATACTATAAAAAAATTTATATGATCATTTTATAATTTATATTATATATATATTTATTTATTTATATTCATACAAAAATGTGGAAATAGAGAAATAAATTACATCATTTATAGAGACAGTAAGCTATACGTACACATGAATACTTTCTCCACTCATCGAATAACAGAATAAAAGAAATTTAAATAACAATTCACATCTATAGAAACATTATTATGTTATATTCATAATAAAAATACATTAATTCCATACTTTTTATAGTCTAATTAAGATGGAAATGAAGAAAAAAAATCAAATCTCTTCGTGGAGTTGGTATTCCACACGTACGCCCGAGCGACATTAACATTTTCTAACAGAT
Source organism: Viscum album (assembly GCA_963277665.1). NCBI lineage: Eukaryota > Viridiplantae > Streptophyta > Magnoliopsida > Santalales > Viscaceae > Viscum > Viscum album. The sequence goes on along the minus strand of OY728166.1, from coordinate 902,077,825 downwards.
TTAAATATAATAAGGTTTATGTAATATTATAATTATATAGGTATTATTATTTCACAAATATCATACATTAAACTTATACCGATAATAATACCCATACAAAAAATATTGGGATGAAAAATGAATTGTATCACTATTTGGGGACGGTATGTTATACGTAAAGATGAGAAATACTTTCACTTTACATATGATGGGAAAAAGGGAGGATAATGTTTTTTAACAACAATAATAATAATATTTCAGTATATTTAGGGTACTAAAGTTAATATTTTATGATAAATAGCATATATTCATAGAACATTAAAAAAACTAGTAAAAAATTTATCAGCTAAGAGACTACATCTTCTTTTAAGGAACTCCTTTTGATATCCAATTAAGAATGCTATGGTTGGTATTTTGGGGAGTCTATAAATTCTAGAACATATCTAATGAAATTTAGAAGATAATTGGACATTTTTTTTCAATATAAAAATTCTCAAATTTGGGAAAAGAAGAGAAAGGAGGGGTGTCATTTTCTGAGGGAGGGAGAGGACACACTTTGGGATTTATTAAAATTTAAAAATATAAAAAATTCTTTATCAAGACAATTTATGTCAAATGGATAGATATTTGAAGTTGGAATAGGATAAGTCCAAAATCATATCAACATATAAAAATTTAATCGATATTGGTGTCATTTTAAACCTTATGTTTATTATTAACTACCTCATTAATGATTTTTTACCTTAACTACTATACAGTACAAATTATTTCAATCTTAATGGTTTAATAATGTTACTATAAATAAAAAAATACTTATAAATAGACCATGGTTGATAGTTTAATAATTATTCCATTCACATCAATGAATATTATATTTTTATTAAATTTAAATAACTTGAAAAAATACTATTTATTATAAAATACCATTAATATCATTTTTGAAACTATTATTTTAATTAGACTTTAAAGACACCATTAAAAGTTTGGAATTAAAATATAATCATTTAAAACATCCATAATATGTCATATGTATCTAAAAAATTTATGTAACACAATAAATAACAAAATTATAATACTTTTATATTTATAAAATCATTTGATATATTTTTCTATTAATTGAATAAATATTATATAGGCATTTTGTAAACTTTTATGGTTTTTATATAATTACTAAAAAATTCAAAAAATTACCATCCTGAAAAAATCTCATTATTTTTAAAATAAAAATTAATTGTTATTAACATAATTCATTTTTCTCTATGTGAATAGATTAGAGATACTTAAAAGTAAAGAAAAAATCATGTATTTTTCATTTAATAAAATAATATAAAGGTCATATTAAAATAAATATGGAACATAAACATAAACAATATATTAAATAATTGTTTTTAAAATAAAAATTTCTACTCATCCAATATTATAAATTCATGTTTTAGAAAAATTTTAAAGCCTTATCCCAAAATTATAACCCTATTTTACACTTTTTAGCTGTACAAAGGTGACAAAAATCTATTATTATTTTTTATATTGAAAAAAGGTAAATATTTTAAAAAAATAATCTCATAATTCGAAATATGGAATCCATTATTGGAGATTCAACTTTTATAAGTGTGATAAATCTAGTTTTAATTTAGTGTGCAAAATGCGATGAAAACCACTTTTTAGAAAAATACATTTTAATCATAACACTAGGTTTATTATTATCCCATTCCTAATTTAATTGTTAGATGAAAGTTATAATGTTTTATAAAATATATAATATATAAATTAAAATAAAATTTTTCCCTAATATTGATTTTTTTAATTTATTATGATGAAAATACACTGTGTGAATAAATGATTTTTCAGAAAAACAACCCCTTTAATTTTAAATGATGTGTATTTTTATTTATAATTATTTGATAACTAGTGAATTAATTTTCTAAATACATAAATAAAATTATAATAATTTAATTTTCCATATTTCTACCCACCAATCCAATGGAAGGTAAATAAATGTCAAATTAAATAATAATATTTTAATCATATATCGCGGTTTGTTTTAACATGGTGTTTCATGGAACATAAGCTATAAAAGTAATATAATTTACTCAAAGATAAATATATTTTAAAATATTATTTTTTTTATAAAATATAATGTATATTTCCTCTTCCAACTCTATATTCCCTCAGATACTAAACATGCACTGATAGTCCTTATTATCGAGATTACCTTAGTAAAAATTCTACTACGGCCAGAAAGGGGATTGACCATGCATATAAATCTATCCTCTTGAGGATTTTTGACACTAATAATGGTGGGTTAAATGTAAAATATAGACATATCATGAAAACAAGAATCCCCTAGATAGTGTACAGAAATAACCATTCCCAAAAGGATGTGAAGGGATCTTCTATGGTCGACTCCCCACAAGTCAGAACCCTGACTACCTAAACCTCTATGACTAAATAAAGCTCTAACCCACAAGATTCTGTATTTTAAACTCTCTATAGGCTCTCCTATTAGAGAATTCATCCACCATATAACCTTCACCTTCTTCTACACCTCCATATGTATAGAAATCGTAAGCAGGGTGACCATATACCTGATCATTGTGCACAATGCCTCCTCCATATGTTGTGCTCTAAACTCATCATATGGAAATGAATCCGGACTAAGGTGAAGGCGTTTATATAATCCAATCCAAAGCTTCAACACACTCAAGATTCCATTATTAATGAAGAGAAAATCTTGTCTCTTTTCCACCTTTATTTTTGATGACATAAATTAAAAATAGAATTCATTCTGAATGTCGGGATATAAAACATCTACCTCATTTTAATCACTAACATACAATATCCACCAATCACCCACATATCCGGACATCTTACTAACATCTAAAGGCACAAAAAACTCACCATGATCGTGAATTTGGATGAATGTGATCTTGAGAACCTCTGACCAATACTTTATCTCCATATTATATATAATCCTCTCATACATTCCTTTGAAATATCACTGAATGGCATGGAAGTCCATATATTATGCCTAATCCCCCTTTTTGGGTATTTCCTCTAATTATCAACCATCTCATCTAGATTAACCTCTACTAACTGAGCTACTTGTAGATGATGAACATGTCCCATTCATGAAATTAAAGGAGAAATCTTAATCTTGGTAACATGGAATTTTATAAAATTTTACTTAATTAGTAATTTAAATTTCACAATCTCACCCAATTCATACATAAATATAATCAATAATGATGTATATACCTATCCTAAGTCTTTACCATCAAACAATGTCTAACTACCTTAGTCATTTTACAATATTAGTGTCCTTGAATCAGATCACAAGGAGTCCTAAAATCACATTTCCTAACTAGAATCCCTAGACTAATTCATGCACCAAGATCAAATTGAACCATTTAATTACTACCCCATGAAATCCTCACAATTCATTACTTAATACTTTATCATATCTCTCAGAAAAAAAGCCTTTACACCATTTTATCAAAAACCCCTCCCTCCAAAGTTACTCATCCTAGTATTGTAATGAAAGAAGTGAGATAATACCCCCTAAGGCTTGCCTCTACAAATAGCTGAGTTGTATATGATTACTGATAGTATAAAAATCACACATATGGAAGGAATTATCCTTTATAGTAATTTAAAATTAATATATAGGAAACAAACAACTATGAAACAACATCTCATAATAAAAATAAAAACCAAAAACCATCCCATAGGTCATAAACAAGGGAAAAATAAAAAACAATATGAACATAAATTTAAAAAGATATTATTAATAAAGTAAATAAATAGAAGCACAAAAACCCTTACTTGTAATGTCCAGTTCATTCCCTCACATCCTCCTAGAAACCTAAAACAGATTTTATAATTGTTGCAAGCGCATAACATGTATAAATAATATGATCATTCCCAATGTCTCTAGTGCACACAAGAAAAGATAGTACCAATGTTCCACTGAATAAATAAAAAAACAACATGGATATAAACTAGTGAACTAATCAATCCCATTCATACCATTGAATTATCACCAAATCACACAACCAATATAGAAACATAGTATCAAAAGAAAAAAAAATATTACTAATAAATAATTCCAGACTATTTTTCTTCTCTCACATCCCAAAATCCAAAATCTTGTGGTATCATCCCTTCCATATATATCAGGTCACATAACCATCCATCTTTTATGTGGGTCGGGATGCATACCTATCTATCCCAACCCCACACGGGGTCTATAATTTGATGTTGGCATCATTCATCATCTCATTAATATCATATCATATATAGTAGGAACTGGGCTATAATTCGATGTTGGTATCATTATCTCCACCCACCATGCATTACCCTCACCACATATCACATCATCAACACCACTGGGTAATCTCAAACACCTAACCGTATAATCACTGAGTAATATCCATAACCAAACCATATCATCACCTGATAATCTCCAATACCAACATGTATCGTCATTTCTGAATGAAGAATTGAGAATAGGGGTTAACAAAAAAATCCATACCACCACTAACAATGAAATTTGGAAAACACATAGAACCCGAAGGATTTTAGGGTTGGTAATGTTATCCAACTCATGTGGAGTGTGTATAAAAATAACATAAAATTCATGATATATAGATAGCACAAAAATACCAAAATTATGGTTTTACAAAAACTACACTAGAATAACACATAACCACCACTACAAAACTTTCCATCTATAACAACTACTACCACCATTAACTGTATCACACTATAGAACCTCCGCACATATCTGCAAAATTTCACTTTCAATTATATGTTCCACTATTTTCTTAATTTAATGAGTTCCCACTAACTCCCATATACTAAGACATTTCATTTTACATTAACAAATCCACTTAATTAATTATTCAGTTCATTTAATCTATTTACTACACCTCAACTATATCCCATTCTTATTTATTTACTAACCCTAGTTATTTAATTTTTTTAGAATTATAGTTTACTCCACAACTAATTGGGAAACTACTCCTAACACACCACAAAAAAAACTCACCCATATCAGATCTACTGCAACCATAAAATAATGCATACCAATATATCTCACCAAAACCCATCCATCTCACTACTAAAACCACACACAATGACCATTTAACATCACAAAAACCACAAAACTCAACCCAAAAACGTCCCAAACACCATATATCCCAAAAACCAGACATCAAAACCATATCACATCATCCAATTCCACATTCCATTCCAAATCACCATCGCATTACTTTCCAACACATTATGTATCCCATCTGATCACCACCATCACTACATGATGGCCCACATTTTTTTAAGGTTGGGGACAAAGTGTCATTTTATTATTAAATAAAGGACCTCTTTTGAAAAGGTAGAGGGAGATCCATTACATAGCCAGAAGTCCCAATGACAAGTGTCCTGAATACAAGGATTGAAAGCCCATTTTGACAGAAAGGGCCCCTTAGGGAAAATTACTACTACAGTACCCGAAATGATACAGTACCTGCTATAGTACCGCCGACACTACAGTCCCTGCTATAGTGCCTCTACTACTATAGTGTCACTACTGCTATAGTTCCTCCAATTCCACAGCACTGCTATAGTGCCCTGCTACAATACTGTTATAGTACCCCTAGAAATTCGTCCATGCCCGGATTTGATCTTGGGACTTTTGGATGCTAAAAATGAGCCTATACCACTTGATTATAGGCACGTTGGCCCACATCACACAAGGAATAATAGAAATGAAAACCACAAAAGAAAAAATATCTCATCTTAAACATTTACCAAAATTCATGTTTAAAATATTAAATTACAATAATTTATCATTTAGAATTATTATTCTTACACTAATTAAAATTTTACATAGGAAACCAATTCATTACACAAAATTCATTCTTAGACTTTTACTCAAGGTGATATCAAATTATCATAAAAAAATCATCCAAAATTGTAATAAAAATAGTGAATTAAAGGCCCCTAAACAAAAATAATTTTAAAAAATGGAAAAAATCCTCAAAAATATCATCATAAATTATATCAAAGCATAAAAATTGTGATTTATCTCTATTCATAGTTATTTATAATTAATCCAATTCATTTTCATTATTAAGAAAAACCTTTATTTATATCAAATTAAAGGAAAAAATCTTTAATTCCCAACATATATGCATAAATAAGATGAGAACAAGGATTACCATCCTACAAGAAGATTTATAAATCACAATGAAAAACATGGTGAATGATAAATGTTTAGAAGATGATCGCTACATATGGAACCTTGAATCAACCTAAAACATTATAAGAGATCATAAAAAATGCATCTAAAACACTCTAAAAACATGAAAAACACATCCACCAGTAATTTCCAAATATGAAGCATATAAAATGGGGGGGGGGAATGGGACTTACTCACCAGAAATTCTAAGGATCAACCTTAGGAAACCAAAGATTAATAGAGGAAAGGGGATGGAATATATCCCAACATTACCTAGGGTTTGACAAAGGTTGATGTAAATGGGATAGAAATGATATAATTAATTAGTTATAAATTTTTTATAAAAATGATATACCTCATCACATTAACAACATGAAATCCCTATTCACAATGTGAGTTTTTTGTGACCATATAATTCAGGCCGTGAAATAGATCCAGGATGTGAGTCTCTTAAACTCCAAAATCAATGAACGTCTAATGATTTCCATGTCTCCATAAGCTTGAATTTATTCACATCATGAATAGTTATTTAATTATCAGGGCTTCATTAAGAAAAAACTCTCACCAAATGTATGAGATATGAATCACTAGCCTCTAATCCATGAATCAACCTCTTATAGTATTAATACATATTCAAATCTTGAACTACCTCATTCCACAAAATTGTAGATCCAACTATGTAGAAACCTCATCAAACCTCTTCCAAACACCTATAACTCAAAAATAGAGAATTAAAAATCTAATAAAGTATGAACTAACACATACAAAATTATATAAAATTATGTTTTGAAAATTTTTTAAACTAAAGAATTTCATATGAAATAAAAGAAAAATAAAACAAAACTTTTAAATTTTAAATTACATATTTAAAAATGGTTATAAGGATAGAAATTGGATCATATATAAATGGATAAAATGTTGAATTGAAGATAATACCATAGGAAAATAATCATGGAATAATTTGGATAATGAATTCAGAACAGTCTTAAATGAAAAGTTGTTATTTTCAAATGAAATGAAGAAAGAACAATGAGAGTGGATGGATAATATATCATGAAATGTAAATCGATGTAATTTTAACCTATAGTTTTATTATTATTGAATAATCAAAAATGTAAATTTAATATTTACTAAAATAAAAGAATCATGGTTGGAAAAATAATTGAGATGAATATGAACATTTACTTTGACATGTTAAAGACTTATCAACAAGGTAAAATGAGAGTGGGTTAATATTATATAATGAACCATATATCAATAGGATTATAACATAATATAAATATAAAAATATAATTACATATTGTATAATTTTAAAGTATAATATTACAAAATAATCACAATTGGAAGGGAATGGTGAAGGGGTGGAGACCCTTACTCTACTTAAAAACCATCACTTATAACCAACCATTAATATTACAAAATCACATCAATATTTTTAGAATATATATAAGAGAGACAAATTGATATAACTATGAATATATGTCATGAATGTTTTCTATTAAAACAATATAAGAGCACGTGGGTATTTATAGGCATGGCGAGTTCAATATTATGGGATAAAGTATTCAATATTTTATTTTTCATTATCTCAAGTGCTTCACTACACCAATAATGTACCAACACCTCCATTAATGATTCACTATAATTTTAAGATAAAAAATTATACTACGAGAACAATCATGGTTGGGTTTAGTAATGCTTACACATATATGATTTCATATTTAACATATCTTATTGTATATAACATTTTTTTTAAATTTTTTATTATTTTAAGAAAAAATTACCAAATATGATTTGATGAATAATTTAAAAATCCTTATTATAAATATTAAATTCATTTTATAATTTTAATATTATAATTATTTAAAATCGGTATTTTAAATATATAAATGTGAAAATTGTTTTTGTGTGACAAATTATAACATCCCCACCTGACTTACCATCAAACCGGTAGCTTGACCGGTCGCCACATAACCTCAAGCACACCTCCCCATATGCTAGAGGCAACCATATAGAAATAAGGGTGTAAGGATAGTTAGTAAGGAGACTATACCCATATATCATATTCTTCACAACATTATAACAATATATAAATAGATTACAACAACAGAAGAAATTTCAATATCAACTGAATAAGGAAGATGAACAACATTTGTTTATATAGTGTATTCATGTCATGAAGAAACATTTTTGAAATCCTAAAAAAATAAACATTATTTACATATTAATAGAACAATAAATAATATACTCAAAGCCCAAAGGGAAATCTCCACAGGCATCCAGAGGTTCTGCTCGGTCCTTTTCTCCTAACTCTTAGGTACAACAAATAGTAACAGAAATGTCCGAGGTCCCAAGAACAATAATGTCTATTCAGGTGCTAGTGCATTGGTGGCCCAAATAGGGTGTGATATATAAATCTCAGTAGGTCGAGACCACTAATTTTCGAGATAAATATATAAAATGAAATATAACAAAACAATGTGCAGGTATATCAAAGTAATAAGAAAATTGAATAAACAACAAACAACCCATCCATGTTCCAATGGGACACATGATGACGATACCTACATCAACTCATAGCCAGAATAAGTGTTTGAACATGTAATATATATATATATATAATATAATGAAATATTTATTACATTACTTAATGTTCTCTATTTACTCATTACTTAACTCCAGGTTTTCTATGGAAACCTATACCACAATACTAACTTTTTCTCATACCAAAGCCTAAATCATTCCCTAGGAAATATGATATCTTAATACCTGCTCTGACTCATGAAAGAGTCCAAAATATTGATAGTGATATCCTAATTCAACACCTTCTTCAGCTCATGCTTGATTCAGAAGGGGGTAAAGATGACATTATATCTTAATTCCTTCTTCAACTCATGTTAGAGTCTAAATTATTCAACATTGATATCATATCTCAGTACCTATTTCCACTCTTGCTAGAGATAAAAATATTTTCAAGTGAGTCTATATCTTGGAGTTCCATTATTTCTATTCTTTAGTATTTCATTTATAATCCACAATTCCAAAGATACGATAATCACAAACATATGTAAGATGGTCATGTTACCAAGCTTACTCCTCAATAGAATGACCATGTTTCTATTCTCTTTACTCATAAGCATAATGACTATGTTACCATGTATAATTCTTAATTTATAATGACCATGTTCCCATTATATTTACTCATAAGTAATATGACCATGTTACCATTTGTACATCTTAATTTAGAATAACAATGTTCCCATTCTTTATCACATTATTAATTTTACCAATTAATTATCCAACCCAATCCCATTACTAATTCAGTAATTAGTTAAACACATCCACTCCATTAGTTAACACAAAAATTAACTAAGATCATTAAACCATTAATTAATTCATTAATTAAATAATCAATATCACAATTCATATTCCATAATTAATTTTCTAGAATTCATTATCTCATTATAATCTCAAATTTCTATAATTAATCCCATAATTAATTATCTAGATCCTATTTTCAAAGACACAAAAATAATTTAAAATTAATTAACTCAACATATACATTTAAATATATAATAATTAATCCCCAAATTAATAATCTATATTACAATATCAATGCACATAATTAATGCACAATTAATTATATCAACTTATCCCACTGAATAACTCATAATTAATCCCATAATTAATTATCCAAATTTCCCATTCAAGGTCTGAAAATACAAACACAATTAATTAATAATAATCATTTCAACTTTTCCCATTCAAAATTTCATAATTTATACCCCGATTAATTATTTATATTACAATATTATAGAATACAATTACCTCAAAATTAATTATCTCAACATATCCTACTCAATAACTCATAATTACCAATTAAACTAGGTGTGTCAACATGTTAAGGAGGAAATATATATCCTTACTAAAAAAAACATATTACCAAAATTTAAACAACTTCCTCTAACTAAGAAAGAATAGGAAAACACATATCAACAAGATAATAAAACATATCAGTCTAATCACTATGTTTTTGGATTGAAGGCAACACACCTCTATTGGAGGGGTTTTATTACAAAAACATGATTTTGTAATCTAAAAAACCATTTAACATATTTATCAATTCATTCCAGAAATTGTAGTCAAAATTTTCAACAGGGATCAATAAATAACAACTACACTTATCAATTAAGAAATGTTGAGAACCCTACCTCAATGAATTTGTCAAGACAATGATTTATAACTGAAACCACTATCTTCTTAAACACAAACACTTCAAAAGATGAATGTGCAGACATGAAATTGATCATAACACCTTATAACAATAATTAGAACCCAAAATATATTTTGTGAGGACCAATGCATACCCAATTAATTAACCGAAACTCAAACAAACCATACTAACCTAATTCAAGTGTAGTGAAACCAATTAATGGGTATATTTCCTTACCCAAAAATGATGGTGGTTAAATAAATCAAGACAAACTACCTCACCTATGGATACAATCATCATCATATGAACCAATGGGTCACAATACGTCTTTCCCACCACCTAGAATTGAAAGAATCGATGAAACCTAATTGATCCCAAATCTAGGGTTTTGGTCTAACAGAAACCGGGTGACAGAGAGCCGAAATGGTCGATGTGAAGAATGAAATGCATGGATAAGGCCTTACATTATCAAGATAGAAAAGATCCATGAAGTAACCACCATGATTTAGTATGGGGAGAGGGAGTCCGGGAGGTGGCTCGTGTGTCACAGTATAGGTGGAGGGGGGGGGGGGTCGCGCTCTCCCGGTAGGGAGGAAGAGGGGTGCACATCCCTCTTGTGTCCTCTCAAATAATAATAAAACCCTAATTAATTATAATAATTAATATAATAATAATAATAATAATATTATTATTATTATTATTATTCTTATCATTTAATTAAAACACCTCTTTGAAAAACCACAAACTCCCCATTCATACATCATATAATAAAATCATTTTCAACTGAATTTAATTAAATAAATTCTCCAAGTCATCATCATTTAATTAAATTCTCTCAAACTCAAATTAATTAAATAAAACCACTAATTCTTCTCACTTAATTAAATTCCTCTCAACTCAATTAAATTAAATAAATCCTCCATTTAATCATCATTTAAATTAAATTTATCTCTTTAAACATAATTCTCCACAAAATTTAACCAACACAGTTTAGTAAACCATGCACTAACTATGAAGAACCCTATGTATAAGAAACACACATCATAGGGTCTGTGCCACATGGTTTTTCTAACCGTGCACAGAATGTGTGAGTGCCTATATCCCCTATAATTAACTTAGAAAATTAACTACCACAAGATACACATTTTAAAAAGATGTTTTCCAATAGTGATCCCTCTATAGGTTGCAAAAAACATGACTTTGTCCCAATCCAACACTCCCAAAATCCATCAAACCACTTGGTAAAATCCTAGAGCCTTTAGTCAATCCCGACATCAACACATTAAATAGTCCCAACACGTAGATCATCAACCCAAATCTTGGTTTTAAAACAAACCCATCCATTAAAATGAAAAAGTTAAAAAACTTTCATATTTTAGCCCGGTTAAAAAACATAAGACATTACTATCTACCCACCTTAAAACATCTCATCCCCAAAAGCCATCATGAACTATTACAACACCGACCAACCCACTATGTCAATGAAGTCTTGTTTGAATGACCGCATTGAATTACCAAAGTCCAAACTCACCTTTAATCATTTCACAATCCCAAAGGATTATGCCTTTAAAAACCCAAGTCAATGCCCAAAATCCAACCCAAAATATCAAAAATTCACATAACTAAGCCCCTGCAACCAAAGACATGATCTTGCCGTCATCGCTTCAACCACCCTCTCATTGGCGTCTTTTACAAATGGTCTTAGAATTTACTGTCAAACTCAAAACCACCACCCTTTCTTTAAAAGACATCACTAACCCAAAAACCCAAACTCTCTCTTAAACCGATGACATGCCATTAAAATTATTCCATCACCAACCACAGTACAATAAAGTCCTTACATGACCTTCAGTGACATTACTATGTCAAGCCATCACATAGGCTATTTTAAACCTGTTGTTCCACATCAAAAATAAAGGATTAACCCAAAGAATCATGAATCCCACATAAAACCCAGATAACAACCACTTATACAACCAAACTACTTCTAAAAATTTAGCATGACATAAGACTGATTCCATCATAGTGTCTCCAAGATGAGGCTGAGACAGGGGACATGCTTGTTTCATTAGAAAGAGCACTCTAAGAGTAAACCCAAGTCAGCAAAAAAAATACCAATCAAACTATTATCAGAATACTCTTAACATAACTCTTAGGTTTACTTATCAACATTCCATCAACCAAACCTCAATTCCTATATCACCCAAGGCATATATGTTCTTTTAAAGCATACCACTGAAACGTTTCCAAAAAAATGATGTTTTCAAAGGGTTGTGCATACCACCAATGTAATCAAAGTAGTTCTTCCAAGAAATCCAAAACATGTATACTAGAACTGATGTAACACTACCCACCATAGGGTTTTCCATGTCATTTAATGGAAAGTCTAGCTTCTCTCAGGAGAACAGTTTCAGAAACACCTTAAATTTATGTGTGACATTTCACAAACCACAATCACCACTTCATAATCTTGCATGATGGCCTAAATTAAACTGACCAGCATGTAAAAACACCTAAGTCCAAAAAATTTCTCTTAAGTAGGGGAAAAAATTACCTTAACACCCCAATTACTGTACTCCTGATTTAACCTGAAAACGTCATTAACATCAGAAGCTTCCACGATCACACAGAACTCAACCGATTCATTACATCACTAAATACTCGATGATACTCTATATATCACCACATACTACTTCAAGTTCACAAAAACCAATGGCAGATTATATCATAAAACAATAACTTAGATGACTACATACCAATCCATCTAACCTACTAGAACAATCATTACTCAATGCTTAATCCCATAACAAGAGTCAAAGATACAATGAACACCCATAAGAACAAGGGTGTATTTTAAAACCCAAAAGTATTAATAGATACAACAACACCCAAATGGAAAAGAATAAAAAATTAAAAGTATAACTAAGGTATCTATAGCATCCCGCCTTTTTATCACATAAACTCTCATTACATTTTACAAAACCGAGGATCTTTAAGGTTTAGTGTCTTGGAAACCAGGAAAATAATAAATGAAACAAAAAAAAAACATTCTTCTTAAACACTTGCAAGGCTTCTCCTCAAGTTCATCCTATGTTCATTACTGCATCTCATAACCTGGGAACATACATCAAAAGAAAGGATGAGCAAAAAGCCCAGTAAGGGAACAAGAGAAACATTTTATATGTGAACTTGAGATACTTCAATAAGGTCATGAAAAGAACTTTAAGGCATGAGAATGAAATCACGAGGCATATCATAATAAAAATAAATTTTCATAACTTGAAGATGTGGCTGCAACATTTAATATTGACAATCGTTTCGTTTCACCAAGGTCCATCCCCAAGGTGTCGTTAAAAATTACCAAGGTTATTCACCAAGTCATCGTTAAAATGGTCATCTCTAGAGATTAAGTCTTTACCCAATGCATTGGAGCGCTATCAGGGCGCACCCTTAAATTTGCCTTTATTATCATGTCAGCCACATATATCATCATCAAAAATTTCATAAATAACCCATATAGCATAAAATAAATGGGTTTCATTTCATAATCATAACGTTTTAAAAACTGCTTTAAAGACATGATCTTTACGTCACTTTAAAACCCACAGAAAGGGAAGGTGGGTCTCATGTATGTAAATACCAGAATTTAAAATAGAACATTTGGGTATATATGTGAATACCCTTGTAGAAATAAGAGCTTTTAGTATTCACTTTATAACATAAAATAATTTTGAGAAAAGAGAGATAGGCACTTTGAGACGAAAATTCTGCAGCATAACGGCTATGTTACAAGGTTTTAGAAAACATTGAGAAGAGAGGGGACATGGGTAAAACATTCATAAATGACCCATAAAAACGTAGAGGGACAAAATATAAGGGATTTAAGAACATGGTAATGAAATTTGAAAATATACCATATGAAATGAATAACATGAAAGGAAGAAAAAAACAAGATTTCTCTTGTGAAAATTCGGCAGCCTAACGGCGTCACTTAAACTTCAACAAAATTGAATTGACAAGGTCAAATAGGGTCTCTCATAATATGAACATAAGAGTCCAGTATGATAGATATAGAGATAATACCCTAACATAATATAAAGGAACTTGAAAGAATTGACATGAAAGTAGAACTTCAAAACGAGAAGGGTGAAGAACCACTTAAAAATTCGGCAGCCTAACGGCGCCACTTAAAACTTCAAAATACTGAATTGAAAAGATCAAATGGGGTATCTCATCATATGATCATAAAAGATCAGTATGATAAATATAGAGATCATACCCCAACATAATTAAAATGAACTTGAAAGACTTGACATGAAAGTAGAACTTTGAAAAAGAGAAAGGTGAATGAATCCCTTGAAAATTCGGCAGCCTAACGGCGCCACTTAAACTTCAACAAAATTGAATTGACAAGGTAAAATAGGGTCCCTCATCATATGAACATAAGAGTCCAGTATGATAGATATAGAGATCATACCCTAACATAATATAAAGGAACTTGAAAGAATTGACATGAAAGTAGAACTTCAAAACGAGAAGGGTGAAGAACCACTTAAAAATTCGGCAGCCTAACGACGCCACTTAAAACTTCAAAATACTGAATTGAAAAGATCAAATGGGGTCTCTCATCATATGATCATAAAATATCATTATGATAAATATAGATATCATACCCCAACATAATTAAAATGAACTTGAAAGACTTGACATGAAAGTAGAACTTTGAAAAAGAGAAAGGTGAATGAATCCCTTGAAAATTCGGCAGCCTAACGGCGCCACTTAAACATTCTTAAAACGAAATGATGAGAGTAAGAGGGGGTATCTCATCATATGAACATAAAAATGGCAGTAAGAGGAGTATAAAAGAACATCCTCCAACATAAGAACATGGAGCATAAAAGGATTGACATAAAAGAGATCACTTGAAAAGAAAGAGAGGGTTCAGATCCCTTACCTTAAAATGTAACTCTTAAACCTCAAAGGTTGGGACCTTGAGGGCTTGGGGGCACCTTGGGTGGACTCCTTGGGAGGTAATGAGACCCGAAATTCGTTGGGAATGAGTGGGGAGTCGAATGGATGAGAGGAGGGCTTGGTATTTATAGGGAAAGTGAGGGGACAAGGCATTAATGGCCAAGGGACACCTCACTAGTGGTTTTGGCAAAACCATGGGCTTGCCCATGGTATTTGCCCATGGTATTGGCCACTTGGGACACCTCACACCTTATCTTACTATTCATAATTCGACCATATTGAATATATACTTAATACATCATTTAATGATGTCATTAAAAACCTGTAACTTAAAAACTATACTTTCACTATTCACCGAAAATTCAACTTTCTCAGAATAATCCCAAAATTTCACCTTAACCAAATATCAATTCTATGATTTCAAAAATGAACTCCATTTTATAAAAATAATTTTCTAAATATTTTTAATTTTATTTTTAAATAAATACACTATTCATCGAAAATTCATTTTTTTCAGAAAAATCCCCAAAAATTACCATAACATAATATCAATGCTCTGAGTTCAAAAATAAAGTCATTTTTATAAAAATAATTTTCTTATTATTTTTAATTAAATTTTTAATTAAAAAACACTATTCATCCAAAAAAACTAATACTTGAATAATAATTTATGAAACCGTTATTTAACCATTTTATTGAATCAGATTACTTAATCAAGGTGCCTAGATTATTTTAAAACTTTATTTAAGGGAGATTACTAATCCATTTGGTCATATTACTAATCCTAATCATAAAATCACTATTCATAATTTACTATTCATCAAAAATCATGTTGATCTTATTAGACTCTAAATTTCGTACTGAACATAATTGTAGAAGACCATTTTTTGAGAATCATTACACATTTTAAATTATTTAAGGTTTACACAAACATTTTTTTAAAATATCCTTTTGAAAATTCATCAAAAATATGCATACTATTTTTGTCCAGTCATTTGAAAATTCATAAACTTCATCATAAGAAGAAATCCCAATTTTTATTTAAAACAATTATTACACAAGGCAATTACGGTCTCGTTACATAACCCCTTATAATACCAGCATAGGACCTAAGAGTAAGGTGTGCTAGGGTGATAGAATCTTGGGGCGGCTCGGTCAACATTGCCCGAGTAGTAATTTCTATCAGTTTGAACTTCTCGCGAAGGCGATTCCGTTCTAGCTTCACATGATGAAGTTCGGCTTGGGTTTGGTCCAGAGCAAAGGCCAATGGTGCTACCTCCTTCCCAAGCTCTGTTAGATGGGCTTCGATCGGTCCATGACTACTAGGTGAGGCCATCAAATCTTCTTTCTATAATAATTAACCAAGATTACTTATATTTAGAGACAATAATCAAAACATTTTTTTCACGGTAGTCATATTGACCGATGGTAATATAACACTCAAAAACCAATGGTATTATTTTAATTATAATCATGTTTATCAAATATAACATTTTTGTTGAGTATATAAAAATAAAATAAAATAACACATGAAATCAGGAAACAAGATTTATTCAAAAATTTCGGGCTGTTACAATCTTCCCCCCTTAAGAAATTGCGTCCTCGCAATTTTTTTTTAAAATTGGTTTTTGAAATTTTATTGAAAGTCCCACATCGGAAAAAGAGTCAGTAACACCATTACTTTAAAAGAAATAAAAGGAAGTACAAAGGCCACCCGAGTTTACTCATACTAGGATTCCATGTAGGAAACATGGACATGGAGGAGAAAACAAAGGGTAACGTTCTAAAGGAGAGTGATAGAAAACATGATTAGGAGGAATTTAACAACCAGAAAATCCCAAAATTATGATGTGTGTAAGCGGTCTTTGATTACCCAGTAGGAAACGTAAACCAACAACGTTTTTGTTTTACGTTCCTTTTTATAACTTTGAGGAATTCATTTACAACATAGATAAAAAACATAAGGAAATATATCTACCTTCATGTAGAGTTTCATACTTTAATAAGTTTCTACCAAAACTAATATTTTCTCCAAACGATGAGCATTCAAAACTACTTGGTCTCATCAAAACACAAGAATCATCTTCTAGAGAATCACATAATCCACAAAAGATCAACTATCTATTTCTTCTATCTTTAAACATTATCCCAAAATTAGAAAGGGTAAGGTAAAACAACTCTTCAAAAAGAATCCCATAGGAATGGAAACTACTTTTAAATCTTCAAAGTTCCATGGTAATACCCAAGGTTCATCATAGACCATTCCATAAATAACAGTCCTTAAAATTTCTCAAAGTAAACCAAACTAAGATTGAAACCCAAATACAAGAAGGACTTGATAACATAGTCTTCCAAAATAAATTTCATTGTTCATCTCCAAACAACATCAACCACTCCTAACATCTTATAACAAAAGTAGCTAACCTAAACATATTTTACCCAAGATAGGTTAATCATTCCCGTAAGTAACCTAAATTACTATAAGTCCACCTTAAATTCATTGATTCTTCAAAATATAAGTCAACCTTACTCCTCAATGAAAATATTGTAGTAATCTATCATATATGGTCCTCAAAATAGTGAACGTCTTCCAAAATAATAATCATCTTTTAATCCCCTAATCATCTCTGTCGTATTAATATGGCAATCGTAGCATTTACTATCACATTGGTTGTTGGGACATGTTCTTCCATTTCCAGCCATTAACTAAGAAAAGAAGCTATAGTTAGGGGATTAAATAATTAGCCAATAATCATGAAAAGAAACTTAATGCATCTAAGGATAACATGTAGAAGTAAAGTATACCCTAACTTGTGATCCCCTAGGTTCCCTTCTAGGTTATCCATGATCATATATTCTTATGTGAACCATTATTTTATTTTATCTTTGTTCCTTTAACAATGGTTCATACTAAGCTTATGAATTTACCAAAGCATATCCCCCGGGAGTGTCGTAACCAAGAGTGCAGCAAGGCCCGTTGTCGTGTACCAGTTCCCATTCGAGTCTAGCTCAAAGCAGTGTTTTCGGGTTTTACCCCTATGTACATCTGTGCCAGAGCCACCTCTACCTGCTCGTATCCAGACAGGGATGTATTTGCTTGGAAACCCCTTACTCAATACTCACCAAAATACCAGGAAGACTTCCTATATTTAAACTCTTCTATAGGGTTTTTCCTAAAGTTTTTATATCCTAATTTCCACAAATAACTAAACCATCCTTTGATACCAACTATAGCATCCCGCCTTTTTATCACATAAACTCTCATTACATTTTACAAAACCGAGGATCTTTAAGGTTTAGTGTCTTGGAAACCAGGAACATAATAAATGAAACAAAAAAAAAACATTCTTCTTAAACACTTGCAAGGCTTCTCCTCAAGTTCATCCTATGTTCATTACTGCATCTCATAACCTGGGAACATACATCAAAAGAAAGGATGAGCAAAAATCCCAGTAAGGGAACAAGAGAAACATTTTATATGTGAACTTGAGATACTTCAATAAGGTCATGAAAAGAACTTTAAGGCATGAGAATGAAATCACGAGGCATATCATAATAAAAATAATTTTTCATAACTTGAAGATGTGGCTGCAACATTTAATATTGACAATCGTTTCGTTTCACCAAGGTCCATCCCCAAGGTGTCGTTAAAAATTACCAAGGTTATTCACCAAGGCGTCGTTAAAATGGTCATCTCTAGAGATTAAGTCTTTACCCAATGCATTGGAGCACTATCAGGGCGCACCCGTAAATTTGCCTTTATTATCATGTCAGCCACATATATCATCATCAAACATTTCATAAATAACCCATATAGCATAAAATAAATGGGTTTCATTTCATAATCATAACGTTTTAAAAACTGCTTTAAAGACATGATCTTTACGTCACTTTAAAACCCACAGAAAAGGAAGGTGGGTCTCATGTATGTAAATCCCAGAATTTAAAATAGAACATTTTGGTATATATGTGAATAACCTTGTAGAAATAAGAGCTTTGAGTATTCACTTTATAACATAAAATAATT
This sequence comes from Viscum album, assembly GCA_963277665.1. Lineage (NCBI taxonomy): Eukaryota > Viridiplantae > Streptophyta > Magnoliopsida > Santalales > Viscaceae > Viscum > Viscum album. The sequence continues at coordinate 902,058,400 of OY728166.1, read as the reverse complement.
TTGAGAAAAGAGAGATATGCACTTTGAGACGAAAATTCTGTAGCGTAACGGCTATGTTACAAGGTTTTAGAAAACATTGAGAAGAGAGGGGACATGAGTAAAACATTCATAAATGACCCATCAAACCGTAGAGGGACAAAATATAAGGGATTTAAGAACATGGTAATGAAATTTGAAAATATACCATATGAAATGAATAACATGAAAGGAAGAAAAAAAAACAAGATTTCTCTTGTGAAAATTCGGCAGCCTAACGGCGTCACTTAAACTTCAACAAAATTGAATTGACAAGGTCAAATAGGGTCTCTCATCATATGAACATAAGAGTCCAGTATGATAGATATAGAGATCATACCCTAACATAATATAAAGGAACTTGAAATAATTGACATGAAAGTAGAACTTCCAAACGAGAAGGGTGAAGAACCACTTAAAAATTCGGCAGCCTAACGGCGCCACTTAAAACTTCAAAATACTGAATTGAAAAGATCAAATGGGGTCTCTCATCATATGATCATAAAAGATCAGTATGATAAATATAGAGATCATACCCCAAAATAATTAAAATGAACTTTAAAGACTTGACATTAAAGTAGAACTTTGAAAAAGAGAAAGGTGAATGAATCCCTTGAAAATTCGGTAGCCTAACGGCGCCACTTAAACTTCAACAAAATTGAATTGACAAGGTCAAATAGGGTCTCTCATCATATGAACATAAGAGTCCAGTATGATAGATATAGAGATCATACCCTAACATAATATAAAGGAACTTGAAAGAATTGACATGAAAGTAGAACTTCAAAACGAGAAGGGTGAAGAACCACTTAAAAATTCGGCAGCCTAACGACGCCACTTAAAACTTCAAAATACTGAATTGAAAAGATCAAATGGGGTCTCTCATCATATGATCATAAAAGATCAGTATGATAAATATAGAGATCATACCCCAACATAATTAAAATGAACTTGAAAGACTTGACATGAAAGTAGAACTTTGAAAAAGAGAAAGGTGAATGAATCCCTTGAAAATTCGGCAGCCTAACGGCGCCACTTAAACATTCTTAAAACGAAATGATGAGAGTAAGAGGGGATATCTCATCATATGAACATAAAAATGTCAGTAAGAGGAGTATAAAAGAACATCCTCCAACATAATAACATGGAGCATAAAAGGATTGACATAAAAGAGATCACTTGAAAAGAAAGAGAGGGTTCGGATCCCTTACCTTAAAATGTAACTCTTAAACCTCAAAGGTTGGGACCTTGAGGGCTTGGGGGAACCTTGGGAGGACTCCTTGGGAGGTAATGAGACCAGAAATTCGTTGGGAATGAGTGGGGAGTCGAATGGATGAGAGGAGGGCTTGGTATTTATAGGGAAAGTGAGGGGACAAGGCATTAATGGCCAAGGGACACCTCACTAGTGGTTTTGGCAAAACCATGGGCTTGCCCATGGTATTTGCCCATGGTATTGGCCACTTGGGACACCTCACACCTTATCTTACTATTCATAATTCGACCATATTGAATATATACTTAATACATCATTTAATGATGTCATTAAAAACCCGTAACTTAAAAACTATACTTTCACTATTCACCGAAAATTCAACTTTCTCAGAATAATCCCAAAATTTCACCTTAACCAAATATCAATGCTATGATTTCAAAAATGAACTCCATTTTATAAAAATAATTTTCTAAATATTTTTAATTTTATTTTTAAATAAATACACTATTCATCGAAAATTCATTTTTTTCAGAAAAATCCCCAAAAATTGCCATAACATAATATCAATGCTCTGAGTTCAAAAATAAAGTCATTTTTATAAAAATAATTTTCTAATTATTTTTAATTAAATTTTTAATTAAAAAACACTATTCATCCAAAAAAACTAATACTTGAATAATAATTTATGAAACCGTTATTTAACCATTTTATTGAATCACATTACTTAATCAAGGTGCCTAGATTATTTTAAAACTTTATTTAAGTGAGATTACTAATCCATTTGGTCATATTACTAATCCTAATCATAAAATAACTATTCATAATTTACTATTCATCAAAAATCATGTTGATCTTATTAGACTCTAAATTTCGTACTGAACATAATTGTAGAAGACCATTTTTTGAGAATCATTACACATTTTAAATTATTTAAGGTTTACACAAACATTTTTTTAAAATATCCTTTTGAAAATTCATCAAAAATATGCATACTATTTTTGTCCAGTCATTTGAAAATTCATAAACTTCATCATAAGAAGAAATCCCAATTTTTATTTAAAACAAGGATTACACAAGGCAATTACGGTCTCGTTACATAACCCCTTATAATACCAGCATAGGACCTAAGAGTAAGGTGTGCTAGGGTGATAGAATCTTGGGGCGGCTCGGTCAACATTGCCCGAGTAGTAATTTCTATCAGTTTGAACTTCTCACGAAGGCGATTCCGTTCTAGCTTCACATGATGAAGTTCGGCTTGGGTTTGGTCCAGAGCAAAGGCCAATGGTGCTACCTCCTTCCCAAGCTCTGTTAGATGGGCTTCGATCGGTCCATGACTACTAGGTGAGGCCATCAAATCTTCTTTCTATAATAATTAACCAAGATTACTTATATTTAGAGACAATAATCAAAACATTTTGTTCACGGCAGTCATATTGACCGATGGTAATATAACACTCAAAAACCAATGGTATTATTTTAATTATAATCATGTTTATCAAATAAAACATTTTTGTTGAGTATATAAAAATAAAATAAAATAACACATGAAATCAGGAAACAAGATTTATTCAAAAATTTCGGGCTGTTACAATCTTCCCCCTTAAGAAATTGCGTCCTCGCAATTTTTTTTTAAAATTGGGTTTTGAAATTTCATTGAAAGTCCCACATCGGAAAAAGAGTCAGTAACACCATTACTTTAAAAGAAATAAAAGGAACTACAAAGGCCACCCGAGTTTACTCATACTAGGATTCCATGTAGGAAACATGGACATGGAGGAGAAAACAAAGGGTAACGTTCTAAAGGAGAGTGATAGAAAACATGATTAGGAGGAATTTAACCACCAGAAAATCCCAAAATTATGATGTGTGTAAGCGGTCTTTGATTACCCAGTAGGAAACGTAAACCAACAACGTTTTTGTTTTACGTTCCTTTTTATAACTTTGAGGAATTCATTTACAACATAGATAAAAAACATTAGGAAATATATCTACCTTCATGTAGAGTTTCATACTTTAATAAGTTTCTACCAAAACTAATCTTTTCTCCAAACGATGAGCATTCAAAACTACTTGGTCTCATCAAAACACAAGAATCATCTTCTAGAGAATCACATAATCCACAAAAGATCAACTATCTATTTCTTCTATCTTTAAACATTATCCCAAAATTAGAAAGGGTAAGGTAAAACAACTCTTCAAAAAGAATCCCATAGGAATGGAAACTACTTTTAAATCTTCAAAGTTCCATGGTAATACCCAAGGTTCATCATAGACCATTCCATAAATAACAGTCCTTAAAATTCCTCAAAGTAAACCAAACTAAGATTGAAACCCAAATACAAGAAGGACTTGATAACATAGTCTTCCAAAATAAATTTCATTGTTCATCTCCAAACAACATCAACCACTCCTAACATCTTATAACAAAAGTAGCTAACCTAAACATATTTTACCCAAGATAGGTTAATCATTCCCGTAAGTAACCTAAATTACTATAAGTCCACCTTAAATTCATTGATTCTTCAAAATATAAGTCAACCTTACTCCTCAATGAAAATATTGTAGTAATCTATCATATATGGTCCTCAAAATAGTGAACGTCTTCCAAAATAATAATCATCTTTTAATCCCCTAATCATCTCTGTCGTATTAATACGGCAATCGTAGCATTTACTATCACATTGGTTGTTGGGACATGTTCTTCCATTTCCAGCCATTAACTAAGAAAAGAAGCTATAGTTAGGGGCTTAAATAATTAGCCAATAATCATGAAAAGAAACTTAATGCATCTAAGGATAACATGTAGAAGTAAAGTATACCCTAACTTGAGATCCCCTAGGTTCCCTTCTAGGTTATCCATGATCATATATTCTTATGTGAACCATTATTTTATTTTATCTTTGTTCCTTTAACAATGGTTCATACTAAGCTTATGAATTTACCAAAGCATATCCCCCGGGAGTGTCGTAACCAAGAGTGCAGCAAGGCCCGTTGTCGGGTACCAGTTCCCATTCGAGTCTAGCTCAAAGCAGTGTTTTCGGGTTTTACCCCTATGTACATCTGTGCCAGAGCCACCTCTACCTGCTCGTATCCAGACATGGATGTATTTGCTTGGAAACCCCTTACTCAATACTCACCAAAATACCAGGAAGACTTCCTATATTTAAACTCTTCTATAGGGTTTTTCCTAAAGTTTTTATATCCTAATTTCCACAAATAACTAAACCATCCTTTGATACCAACTATAGCATCCCGCCTTTTTATCACATAAACTCTCATTACATTTTACAAAACGGAGGATCTTTAAGGTTTAGTGTCTTGGAAACCAGGAACATAATAAATGAAACAAAAAAAACATTCTTCTTAAACACTTGCAAGGCTTCTCCTCAAGTTCATCCTATGTTCATTACTGCATCTCATAACCTGGGAACATACATCAAAAGAAAGGATGAGAAAAAAGCCCAGTAAGGGAACAAGAGAAACATTTTATATGTGAACTTGAGATACTTCAATAAGGTCATGAAAAGAACTTTAAGGCATGAGAATGAAATCACGAGGCATATCATAATAAAAATAAATTTTCATAACTTGAAGATGTGGCTGCAACATTTAATATTGAAAATCGTTTCGTTTCACCAAGGTCCATCCCCAAGGTGTCGTTAAAAATTACCAAGGTTATTCACCAAGGCGTCGTTAAAATGGTCATCTCTAGAGATTAAGTCTTTACCCAATGCATTGGAGCGCTATCAGGGCGCACCCTTAAATTTGCCTTTATTATCATGTCAGCCACATATATCATCATCAAACATTTCATAAATAACCCATATAGCATAAAATAAATGGGTTTCATTTCATAATCATAACGTTTTAAAAACTGCTTTAAAGACATGATCTTTACGTCACTTTAAAACCCACAGAAAAGGAAGGTGGGTCTCATGTATGTAAATCCCAGAATTTAAAATAGAACATTTTGGTATACATGTGAATACCCTTGTAGAAATAAGAGCTTTGAGTATTCACTTTATAACATAAAATAATTTTGAGAAAAGAGAGATAGGCACTTTGAGACGAAAATTATGCAGCATAACGGCTATGTTACAAGGTTTTAGAAAACACTGAGAAGAGAGGGGACATGGTTCAAACATTCATAAATGACCCATAAAACCATATAGGGACAAAATATAAGGGATTTAAGAACATGGTAATGAAATTTGAAAATATACCATTTGAAATGAATAACATGAAAGGAAGAAAAAAACCAAGATTTATCTTGTGAAAATTCGGCAGCCTAACGGCGTCACTTAAACTTCAACAAAATTGAATTGAAAAGGTCAAATAGGGTCTCTCATCATATGAACATAAGAGTCCAGTATGATAGATATAGAGATCATACCCTAACATAATATAAAGGAACTTGAAAGAATTGACATGAAAGTAGAACTTCAAAACGAGAAGGGTGAAGAACCACTTAAAAATTCGGCAGCCTAACGGCGCCACTTAAAACATCAAAATACTGAATTGAAAAGATCCAATGGGGTCTCTCATCATATGATCATAAAATATCAGTATGATAAATATAGAGATCATACCCCAACATAATTAAAATGAACTTGAAAGACTTGACATGAAAGTAGAACTTTGAAAAAGAGAAAGGTGAATGAATCCCTTGAAAATTCGGCAGCCTAACGGCGCCACTTAAACTTCAACAAAATTGAATTGACAAGGTCAAATAGGGTCTCTCATCATATGAACATAAGATTCCAGTATGATAGATATAGATATCATACCATAACATAATATAAAGGAACTTGAAAGAATTGACATGAAAGTAGAACTTCAAAACGAGAAGGGTGAAGAACCACTTAAAAATTCGGCAGCCTAACGACGCCACTTAAAACTTCAAAATACTGAATTGAAAAGATCAAATGGGTTCTCTCATCATATGATCATAAAAGATCAGTATGATAAATATATAGATCATACCCCAACATAATTAAATTGAACTTGAAAGACTTGACATGAAAGTAGAACTTTGAAAAAGAGAAAGGTGAATGAATCCCTTGAAAATTCGGCAGCCTAACGGCGCCACTTAAACATTCTTAAAACGAAATGATGAGAGTAAGAGGGGGTATCTCATCATATGAACATAAAAATGGAAGTAAGAGGAGTATAAAAGAACATCCTCCAACATAAGAACATGGAGCATAAAAGGATTGACATAAAAGAGATCACTTGAAAAGAAAGAGAGGGTTCGGATCCCTTACCTTAAAATGTAACTCTTAAACCTCAAAGGTTGGGACCTTGAGGGCTTGGGGGCACCTTGGGAGGACTCCTTGGGAGGTAATGAGACCGGAAATTCGTTGGGAATGAGTGGGGAGTCGAATGGATGAGAGGAGGGCTTGGTATTTATAGGGAAAGTGAGGGGACAAGGCATTAATGGCCAAGGGACACCTCACTAGTGGTTTTGGCAAAACCATGGGCTTGCCCATGGTATTTGCCCATGGTATTGGCCACTTGGGACACCTCACACCTTATCTTACTATTCATAATTCGACCATATTGAATATATACTTAATACATCATTTAATGATGTCATTAAAAACCCGTAACTTAAAAACTATACTTTCACTATTCACCGAAAATTCAACTTTCTCAGAATAATCCCAAAATTTCACCTTAACCAAATATCAATGCTATGATTTCAAAAATGAACTCCATTTTATAAAAATAATTTTCTAAATATTTTTAATTTTATTTTTAAATAAATACACTATTCATCGAAAATTCATTTTTTTCAGAAAAATCCCCAAAAATTACCATAACATAATATCAATGCTCTGAGTTCAAAAATAAAGTCATTTTTATAAAAATAATTTTCTAATTATTTTTAATTAAATTTTTAATTAAAAAACACTATTCATCCAAAAAAACTAATACTTGAATAATAATTTATGAAACCGTTATTTAACCATTTTATTGAATCACATTACTTAATCAAGGTGCCTAGATTATTTTAAAACTTTATTTAAGTGAGATTACTAATCCATTTGGTCATATTACTAATCCAAATCATTAAATCACTATTCATAAATTACTATTCATCAAAAATCATGTTGATCTTATTAGACTCTAAATTTCGTACTGAACATAATTGTAGAAGACCTTTTTTTGAGAATCATTACACATTTTAAATTATTTAAGGTTTACACAAACATTTTTTTAAAATATCCTTTTGAAAATTCATCAAAAATATGCATACTATTTTTGTCCAGTCATTTGAAAATTCATAAACTTCATCATAAGAAAAAATCCCAATTTTTTTTTAAAACAAGGATTACACAAGGCAATTACGGTCTCATTACATAACCCCTTATAATACCAGCATAGGACCTAAGAGTAAGGTGTGCTAGGGTGATAGAATCTTGGGGCGGCTCGGTCAACATTGCCCGAGTAGTAATTTCTATCAGTTTGAACTTCTCGCGAAGGCGATTCCGTTCTAGCTTCACATGATGAAGTTCGGCTTGGGTTTGGTCCAGAGCAAAGGCCAATGGTGCTACCTCCTTCCCAAGCTCTGTTAGATGGGCTTCGATCGGTCCATGACTACTAGGTGAGGCCATCAAATCTTCTTTCTATAATAATTAACCAAGATTACTTATATTTAGAGACAATAATCAAAACATTTTGTTCACGGCAGTCATATTGACCGATGGTAATATAACACTCAAAAACCAATGGTATTATTTTAATTATAATCATGTTTATCAAATAAAACATTTTTGTTGAGTATATAAAAATAAAATAAAATAACACATGAAATCAGGAAACAAGATTTATTCAAAAATTTCGGGCTGTTACAATCTTCACCCCTTAAGAAATTGCGTCCTCGCAATTTTTTTTTAAAATTGGGTTTTGAAATTTCATTGAAAGTCCCACATCGGAAAAAGAGTCAGTAACACCATTACTTTAAAAGAAATAAAAGGAAGTACAAAGGCCACCCGAGTTTACTCATACTAGGATTCCATGTAGGAAACATGGACATGGAGGAGAAAACAAAGGGTAACGTTCTAAAGGAGAGTGATAGAAAACATGATTAGGAGGAATTTAACCCCCAGAAAATCCCAAAATTATGATGTGTGTAAGCGGTCTTTGATTACCCAGTAGGAAACGTAAACCAACAACGTTTTTGTTTTACGTTCCTTTTTATAACTTTGAGGAATTCATTTACAACATAGATAAAAAACATAAGGAAATATATCTACCTTCATGTAGAGTTTCATACTTTAATAAGTTTCTACCAAAACTAATCTTTTCTCCAAACGATGAGCATTCAAAACTACTTGGTCTCATCAAAACACAAGAATCATCTTCTAGAGAATCACATAATCCACAAAAGATCAACTATCTATTTCTTCTATATTTAAACATTATCCCAAAATTAGAAAGGGTAAGGTAAAACAACTCTTCAAAAAGAATCCCATAGGAATGGAAACTACTTTTAAATCTTCAAAGTTCCATGGTAATACCCAAGGTTCATCATAGACCATTCCATAAATAACAGTCCTTAAAATTCCTCAAAGTAAACCAAACTAAGATTGAAACCCAAATACAAGAAGGACTTGATAACATAGTCTTCCAAAATAAATTTCATTGTTCATCTCCAAACAACATCAAACACTCCTAACATCTTATAACAAAAGTAGCTAACCTAAACATATTTTACCCAAGATAGGTTAATCATTCCCGTAAGTAACCTAAATTACTATAAGTCCACCTTAAATTCATTGATTCTTCAAAATATAAATCAACCTTACTCCTCAATGAAAATATTGTAGTAATCTATCATATATGGTCCTCAAAATAGTGAACGTCTTCCAAAATAATAATCATCTTTTAATCCCCTAATCATCTCTGTCGTATTAATACGGCAATCGTAGCATTTACTATCACATTGGTTGTTGGGACATGTTCTTCCATTTCCAGCCATTAACTAAGAAAAGAAGCTATAGTTAGGGGATTAAATAATTAGCCAATAATCATGAAAAGAAACTTAATGCATCTAAGGATAACATGTAGAAGTAAAGTATACCCTAACTTGTGATCCCCTAGGTTCCCTTCTAGGTTATCCATGATCATATATTCTTATGTGAACCATTATTTTATTTTATCTTTGTTCCTTTAACAATGGTTCATACTAAGCTTATGAATTTACCAAAGCATATCCCCCGGGAGTGTCGTAACCAAGAGTGAAGCAAGGCCCGTTGTCGTGTACCAGTTCCCATTTGAGTCTAGCTCAAAGCAGTGTTTTCGGGTTTTACCCCTATGTACATCTGTGCCAGAGCCACCTCTACCTGCTCGTATCCAGACAGGGATGTATTTGCTTGGAAACCCCTTACTCAATACTCACCAAAATACCAGGAAGACTTCCTATATTTAAACTCTTCTATAGGGTTTTTCCTAAAGTTTTTATATCCTAATTTCCACAAATAACTAAACCATCCTTTGATACCAACTATAGCATCCCGCCTTTTTATCACATAAACTCTCATTACATTTTACAAAACCGAGGATCTTTAAGGTTTAGTGTCTTGGAAACCAGGAACATAATAAATGAAACAAAAAAAAAACATTCTTCTTAAACACTTGCAAGGCTTCTCCTCAAGTTCATCCTATGTTCATTACTGCATCTCATAACCTGGGAACATACATCAAAAGAAAGGATGAGCAAAAAGCCCAGTAAGGGAACAAGAGAAATATTTTATATGTGAACTTGAGATACTTCAATAAGGTCATGAAAAGAACTTTAAGGCATGAGAATGAAATCACGAGGCATATCATAATAAAAATAAATTTTAATAACTTGAAGATGTGGCTGCAACATTTAATATTGACAATAGTTTCGTTTCACCAAGGTCCATCCCCAAGGTGTCGTTAAAAATTACCAAGGTTATTCACCAAGGCGTCGTTAAAATGGTCATCTCTAGAGATTAAGTCGTTACCCAATGCATTGGAGCGCTATCAGGGCGCACCCTTAAATTTGCCTTTATTATCATGTCAGCCACATATATCATCATCAAACATTTCATAAATAACCCATATAGCATAAAATAAATGGGTTTCATTTCATAATCATAACGTTTTAAAAACTGCTTTAAAGACATGATCTTTACGTCACTTTAAAACCCACAGAAAAGGAAGGTGGGTCTCATGTATGTAAATCCCAGAATTTAAAATAGAACATTTTGGTATATATGTGAATACCCTTGTAGAAATAAGAGCTTTGAGTATTCACTTTATAACATAAAATAATTTTGAGAAAAGAGAGATAGGCACTTTGAGACGAAAATTCTGCAGCATAACGGCTATGTTACAAGGTTTTAGAAAACATTGAGAAGAGAGGGGACATGGGTCAAACATTCATAAATCACCCATCAAACCGTAGAGGGACAAAATATAAGGGATTTAAGAACATGGTAATGAAATTTGAAAATATACCATATGAAATGAATAACATGAAAGGAAGAAAAAAAAAACAAGATTTCTCTTGTGAAAATTCGGCAGCCTAACGGCATCACTTAAACTTCAACAAAATTGAATTGACAAGGTCAAATAGGGTCTCTCATCATATGAACATAAGAGTCCAGTATGATAGATATAGAGATCATACCCTAACATAATATAAAGGAACTTGAAAGAATTGACATGAAAGTAGAACTTCAAAACGAGAAGGGTGAAGAACCACTTAAAAATTCGGCAGCCTAACGGCGCCACTTAAAACTTCAAAATACTGAATTGAAAAGATCAAATGGGGTATCTCATCATATGATCATAAAAGATCAGTATGATAAATATAGAGATCATACCCCAACATAATTAAAATGAACTTGAAGACTTGACATGAAAGTAGAACTTTGAAAAAGAGAAAGGTGAATGAATCCCTTGAAAATTCGGCAGCCTAACGGTGCCACTTAAACTTCCACAAAATTGAATTGACAAGGTCAAATAGGGTCTCTCATCATATGAACATAAGAGTCCAGTATGATATATATAGAGATCATACCCTAACATAATATAAAGGAACTTGAAATAATTGACATGAAAGTAGAACTTCAAAACGAGAAGGGTGAAGAACCACTTAAAAATTCGGCAGCTTAACGGCGCCACTTAAAACTTCAAAATACTGAATTGAAAAGATCAAATGGGGTATCTCATCATATGATCATAAAAGATCAGTATGATAAATATAGAGATCATACCCCAACATAATTAAAATGAACTTGAAGACTTGACATGAAAGTAGAACTTTGAAAAAGAGAAAGGTGAATGAATCCCTTGAAAATTCGGCAGCCTAACGGCGCCACTTAAACTTCAACAAAATTGAATTGACAAGGTCAAATAGGGTCTCTCATCATATGAACATAAGAGTCCAGTATGATATATATAGAGATCATACCCTAACATAATATAAAGGAACTTGAAAGAATTGACATGAAAGTAGAACTTCAAAACGAGAAGGGTGAAGAACCACTTAAAAATTCGGCAGCCTAACGACGCCACTTAAAACTTCAAAATACTGAATTGAAAAGATAAAATGGGGTCTCTCATCATATGATCATAAAATATCAGTATGATAAATATAGAGATCATACCCCAACATAATTAAAATGAACTTGAAAGACTTGACATGAAAGTAGAACTTTGAAAAAGAGAAAGGTGAATGAATCCCTTGAAAATTCGGCAGCCTAACGACGCCACTTAAACATTCTTAAAAAGAAATGATGAGAGTAAGAGGGGGTATCTCATCATATGAACATAAAAATGGCAGTAAGAGGAGTATAAAAGAACATCCTCCAACAAAAGAACATAGAGCATAAAAGGATTGACATAAAAGAGATCACTTGAAAAGAAAGAGAGGGTTCAGATCCCTTACCTTAAAATGTAACTCTTAAACCTCAAAGGTTGGGACCTTGAGGGCATGGGGGCACCTTTGGAGGACTCCTTGGGAGGTAATGAGACCAGAAATTCGTTGGGAATGAGTGGGGAGTCTAATGGATGAGAGGAGGGCTTGGTATTTATAGGGAAAGTGAGGGGACAAGGCATTAATTGCCAAGGGACACCTCACTAGTGGTTTTGGCAAAACCATGGGCTTGCCCATGGTATTTGCCCATGGTATTGGCCACATGGGACACCTCACACCTTATCTTACTATTCATAATTCGACCATATTGAATATATACTTAATACATCATTTAATGATGTCATTAAAAACCCGTAACTTAAAAACTATACTTTCACTATTCACCGAAAATTCAACTTTCTCAGAATAATCCCAAAATTTCACCTTAACCAAATATCAATGCTATGATTTCAAAAATGAACTCCATTTTATAAAAATAATTTTCTAAATATTTTTAATTTTATTTTTAAATAAATACACTATTCATCGAAAATTCATTTTTTTCAGAAAAATCCCCAAAAATTACCATAAGATAATATCAATGCTCTGAGTTCAAAAATAAAGTCATTTTTATAAAAATAATTTTCTAATTATTTTTAATTAAATTTTTAATTAAAAAACACTATTCATCCAAAAAAACTAATACTTGAATAATAATTTATGAAACCGTTATTTAACCATTTTATTGAATCACATTACTTAATCAAGGTGCCTAGATTATTTTAAAACTTTATTTAAGTGAGATTACTAATCCATTTGGTCATATTACTAATCCTAATCATAAAATCACTATTCATAATTTACTATTCATCAAAAATCATGTTGATCTTATTAGACTCTAAATTTCGTACTGAACATAATTGTAGAAGACCATTTTTTGAGAATCATTACACATTTTAAATTATTTAAGGTTTACACAAACATTTTTTTAAAATATCCTTTTGAAAATTCATCAAAAATATGCATACTATTTTTGTCCAGTCATTTGAAAATTCATAAACTTCATCATAAGAAGAAATCCCAATTTTTATTTAAAACAAGGATTACACAAGGCAATTACGGTCTCGTTACATAACCCCTTATAATACCAGCATAGGACCTAAGAGTAAGGTGTGTTAGGGTGATAGAATCTTGGGGCGGCTCGGTCAACATTGCCCGAGTAGTAATTTCTATCAGTTTGAACTTCTCGCGAAGGCGATTCCGTTCTAGCTTCACATGATGAAGTTCGGCTTGGGTTTGGTCCAGAGCAAAGGCCAATGGTGCTACCTCTTTCCCAAGCTCTGTTAGATGGGCTTCGATCGGTCCATGACTACTAGGTGAGGCCATCAAATCTTCTTTCTATAATAATTAACCAAGATTACTTATATTTAGAGACAATAATCAAAACATTTTGTTCACGGCAGTCATATTGACCGATGGTAATATAACACTCAAAAACCAATGGTATTATTTTAATTATAATCTTGTTTATCAAATAAAACATTTTTGTTGAGTATATAAAAATAAAATAAAATAACACATGAAATCAGGAAACAAGATTTATTCAAAAATTTCGGGCTGTTACAATCTTCCCCCCTTAAGAAATTGCGTCCTCGCAATTTTTTTTTAAAATTGGGTTTTGAAATTTCATTGAAAGTCCCACATCGGAAAAAGAGTCAGTAACACCATTACTTTAAAAGAAATAAAAGGAAGTACAAGGGCCACCCGAGTTTACTCATACTAGGATTCCATGTAGGAAACATGGACATGGAGGAGAAAACAAAGGGTAACGTTCTAAAGGAGAGTGATAGAAAACATGATTAGGAGGAATTTAACCACCAGAAAATCCCAAAATTATGATGTGTGTAAGAGGTCTTTGATTACCCAGTAGGAAATGTAAACCAACAACGTTTTTGTTTTACGTTCCTTTTTATAACTTTGAGGAATTCATTTACAACATAGATCAAAAACATAAGGAAATATATCTACCTTCATGTAGAGTTTCATACTTTAATAAGTTTCTACCAAAACTAATCTTTTCTCCAAACGATGAGCATTCAAAACTACTTGGTCTCATCAAAACACAAGAATCATCTTCTAGAGAATCACATAATCCACAAAAGATCAACTATCTATTTCTTCTATCTTTAAACATTATCCCAAAATTAGAAAGGGTAAGGTAAAACAACTCTTCAAAAAGAATCCCATAGGAATGGAAACTACTTTTAAATCTTCAAAGTTCCATGGTAATACCCAAGGTTCATCATAGACCATTCCATAAATAACAGTCCTTAAAATTCCTCAAAGTAAACCAAACTAAGATTTAAACCCAAATACAAGAAGGACTTGATAACATAGTCTTCCAAAATAAATTTCATTGTTCATCTCCAAACAACATCAACCACTCTTAACATCTTATAACAAAAGTAGCTAACCTAAACATATTTTACCCAAGATAGGTTAATCATTCCCGTAAGTAACCTAAATTACTATAAGTCCACCTTAAATTCATTGATTCTTCAAAATATAAGTCAACCTTACTCCTCAATGAAAATATTGTAGTAATCTATCATATATGGTCCTCAAAATAGTGAACTTCTTCCAAAATAATAATCATCTTTTAATCCCCTAATCATCTCTGTCGTATTAATATGGCAATCGTAGCATTTACTATCACATTGGTTGTTGGGACATGTTCTTCCATTTCCAGCCATTAACTAAGAAAAGAAGCTATAGTTAGGGGCTTAAATAATTAGCCAATAATCATGAAAAGAAACTTAATGCATCTAAGGATAACATGTAGAAGTAAAGTATACCCTAACTTGTGATCCCCTAGGTTCCCTTCTAGGTTATCCATGATCATATATTCTTATGTGAACCATTATTTTATTTTATCTTTGTTCCTTTAACAATGGTTCATACTAAGCTTATGAATTTACCAAAGCATATCCCCCGGGAGTGTCGTAACCAAGAGTGCAGCAAGGCCCGTTGTCGTGTACCAGTTCCCATTCGAGTCTAGCTCAAAGCAGTGTTTTCGGGTTTTACCCCTATGTACATCTGTGCCAGAGCCACCTCTACCTGCTCGTATCCAGACAGGGATGTATTTGATTGGAAACCCCTTACTCAATACTCACCAAAATACCAGGAAGACTTCCTATATTTAAACTCTTCTATAGGGTTTTTCCTAAAGTTTTTATATCCTAATTTCCACAAATAACTAAACCATCCTTTGATACCAACTATAGCATCCCGCCTTTTTATCACATAAACTCTCATTACATTTTACAAAACCGAGGATCTTTAAGGTTTAATGTCTTGGAAACCAGGAATATAATAAATGAAACAAAAAAAACATTCTTCTTAAACACTTGCAAGGCTTCTCCTCAAGTTCATCCTATGTTCATTACTACATCTCATAACCTGGGAACATACATCAAAAGAAAGGATGAGCAAAAAGCCCAGTAAGGGAACAAGAGAAACATTTTATATGTGAACTTGAGATACTTCAATAAGGTCATGAAAAGAACTTTAAGGCATGAGAATGAAATCACGAGGCATATCATAATAAAAATAAATTTTCATAACTTGAAGATGTGGCTGCAACATTTAATATTGACAATCGTTTCGTTTCACCAAGGTCCATCCCCAAGGTGTCGTTAAAAATTACCAAGGTTATTCACCAAGGAGTCGTTAAAATGGTCATCTCTAGAGATTAAGTCTTTACCCAATGCATTGGAGAGCTATCAGGGCACACCCTTAAATTTTCCTTTATTATCATGTCAGCCACATATATCATCATCAATCATTTCATAAATAACCCATATAGCATAAAATAAATGGGTTTCATTTCATAATCATAACGTTTTAAAAACTGCTTTAAAGACATGATCTTTACGTCACTTTAAAACCCACAGAAAAGGAAGGTGGGTCTCATGTATGTAAATCCCAAAATTTAAAATAGAACATTTTGGTATATATGTGAATACCCTTGTAGAAATAAGATCTTTGAGTATTCACTTTATAACATAAAATAATTTTTGAGAAAAGAGAGATAGGCACTTTGAGACGAAAATTCTGCAGCATAACGGCTATGTTACAAGGTTTTAGAAAACATTGAGAAGAGAGGGGACATGGGTCAAACATTCATAAATGACCCATCAAACCGTAGAGGGACAAATTATAAGGGATTTAAGAACATGGTAATGAAATTTGAAAATATACCATATGAAATGAATAACATGAAAGGAAGAAAAAAAAACAAGATTTCTCTTGTGAAAATTCGGCAGCCTAACGACGTCACTTAAACTTCAACAAAATTGAATTGACAAGGTCAAATAGGGTCTCTCATCATATGAACATAAGAGTCCAGTATGATAGATATAGATATCATACCCTAACATAATATAAAAGAATTTGAATGAATTGACATGAAAGTAGAACTTCAAAACGAGAAGGGTGAAGAACCACTTAAAAATTCGGCAGCCTAACGACGCCAATTAAAACTTCAAAATACTGAATTGAAAAGATGAAATGGGGTATCTCATCATATGATCATAAAAGATCAGTATGATAAATATAGAGATCATAACCCAAAATAATTAAAATGAACTTGAAAGACTTGACATGAAAGTAGAACTTTGAAAAAGAGAAAGGTGAATGAATCCCTTGAAAATTCGGCAGCCTAACGGCGCCACTTAAACTTCAACAAAATTGAATTGACAAGGTCAAATAGGGTCTCTCATCACATTAACATAATAGTACAGTATGATAGATATAAAGATCATACCCTAACATAATATAAAGGAACTTGAAAGAATTGACATGAAAGTAGAACTTCAAAACGAGAAGGGTGAAGAACCACTTAAAAATTCGGCAGCCTAACGACGCCACTTAAAACTTCAAAATACTGAATTTAAAAGATCAAATGGGGTCTCTCATCATATTATCATAAAATATCAGTATGATAAATATAGAGATCATACCCCAACATAATTAAAATGAACTTGAAATACTTGACATGAAAGTAGAACTTTGAAAAAGAGAAAGGTGAATGAATCCCTTGAAAATTCGGCAGCCTAACAGCGCCACTTAAACATTCTTAAAACGAAATGATGAGAGTAAGAGGGGGTATCTCATCATATGAACATAAAAATGGCAGTAAGAGGAGTATAAAAGAACATCCTCCAACATAAGAACATGGAGCATAAAAGGATTGACATAAAAGAGATCACTTGAAAAGAAAGAGAGGGTTCGGATCCCTTACCTTAAAATGTAACTCTTAAACCTCAAAGGTTGGGACCTTGAGGGCTTGAGGGCACCTTGGGAGGACTCCTTGGGAGGTAATGAGACCAGAAATTCGTTGGGAATGAGTGGGGAGTCGAATGGATGAGAGGAGGGCTTGGTATTTATAGGGAAAGTGAGGGGACAATGCATTAATGGCCAAGGGACACCTCACTAGTGGTTTTGGCAAAACCATGGGCTTGCCCATGGTATTTGCCCATGGTATTGGCCACTTGGGACACCTCACACCTTATATTACTATTCATAATTCGACCATATTGAATATATACTTAATACATCATTTAATGATGTCATTAAAAACCCGTAACTTAAAAACTATAATTTCACTATTCACCGAAAATTCAAATTTCTCAGAATAATCCCAAAATTTCACCTTAACCAAATATCAATGCTATGATTTCAAAAATGAACTCCATTTTATAAAAATAATTTTCTAAATATTTTTAATTTTATTTTTAAATAAATACACTATTCATCGAAAATTCATTTTTTTTCAGAAAAATCCCCAAAAATTACCATAACATAATATCAATGCTCTGAGTTCAAAAATAAAGTCATTTTTATAAAAATAATTTTCTAATTATTTTTAATTAAATTTTTAATTAAAAAACACTATTCATCCAAAAAAACTAATACTTGAATAATAATTTATGAAACCGTTATTTAACCATTTTATTGAATCACATTACTTAATCAAGGTGCCTAGATTATTTTAAAACTTTATTTAAGTGAGATTACTAATCCATTTGGTCATATTACTAATCCTAATCATAAAATCACTATTCATAATTTACTATTAATCAAAAATCATGTTGATCTTATTAGACTCTAAATTTCGTACTGAACATAATTGTAGAAGACCATTTTTTGAGAATCATTACACATTTTAAATTATTTAAGGTTTACACAAACATTTTTTTAAAATATCCTTTTGAAAATTCATCAAAAATATGCATACTATTTTTGTCCAGTCATTTGAAAATTCATAAACTTCATCATAAGAAGAAATCCCAATTTTTATTTAAAATAAGGATTACACAAGGCAATTACGGTCTCGTTACATAACCCCTTATAATACCAGCATAGGACCTAAGAGTAAGGTGTGCTAGGGTGATAGAATCTTGGGGCGGCTCGGTCAACATTGCCCGAGTAGTAATTTCTATCAGTTTGAACTTCTCACGAATGCGATTCCATTCTAGCTTCACATGATGAAGTTCGGCTTGGGTTTGGTCCAGAGCAAAGGCCAATGGTGCTACCTCCTTCCCAAGCTCTGTTAGATGGGCTTCGATCGGTCCATGACTACTAGGTGAGGCCATCAAATCTTCTTTCTATAATAATTAACCAAGATTACTTATATTTAGAGACAATAAGCAAAACATTTTGTTCATGGCAGTCATATTGACCGATGGTAATATAACACTCAAAAACCAATGGTATTATTTTAATTATAATCATGTTTATCAAATAAAACATTTTTGTTGAGTATATAAAAATAAAATAAAATAACACATGAAATCAGGAAACAAGATTTATTCAAAAATTTCGGGCTGTTACAATCTTCCCCCCTTAAGAAATTGCGTCCTCGCAATTTTTTTTTAAAATTGGGTTTTTAAATTTCATTGAAAGTCCCACATCGGAAAAAGATTCAGTAACACCATTACTTTAAAAGAAATAAAAGGAAGTACAAAGGCCACCCGAGTTTACTCATACTAGGATTCCATGTAGGAAACATGGACATGGAGGAGAAAACAAAGGGTAACGTTCTAAAGGAGAGTGATAGAAAACATGATTAGGAGGAATTTAACCACTAGAAAATCCCAAAATTATGATGTGTGTAAGCGGTCTTTGATTACCCAGTAGGAAACGTAAACCAACAACGTTTTTGTTTTACGTTCCTTTTTATAACTTTGAGGAATTCATTTACAACATAGATAAAAAACATAAGGAAATATATCTACCTTCATGTAGAGTTTCATACTTTAATAAGTTTCTACCAAAACTAATCTTTTCTCCAAATGATGAGCATTCAAAACTACTTGGTCTCATCAAAACACAAGAATCATCTTCTAGAGAATCACACAATCCACAAAAGATCAACTATATATTTCTTTTATCTTTAAACATTATCCCAAAATTAGAAAGGGTAAGGTAAAACAACTCTTCAAAAAGAATCCCATAGGAATGGAAACTACTTTTAAATCTTCAAAGTTCCATGGTAATACCCAAGGTTCATCATAGACCATTCCATAAATAACAGTCCTTAAAATTCCTCAAAGTAAACCAAACTAAGATTGAAACCCAAATACAAGAAGGACTTGATAACATAGTCTTCCAAAATAAATTTCATTGTTCATCTCCAAACAACATCAACCACTGCTAACATCTTATAACAAAAGTAGCTAACCTAAACATATTTTACCCAAGATAGGTTAATCATTCCCGTAAGTAACCTAAATTACTATAAGTCCACCTTAAATTCATTGATTCTTCAAAATATAAGTCAACCTTACTCCTCAATGAAAATATAGTAGTAATCTATCATATATGGTCCTCAAAATAGTGAACGTCTTCCAAAATAATAATCATCTTTTAATCCCCTAATCATCTCTGTCGTATTAATACGGCAATCGTAGCATTTACTATCACATTGGTTGTTGGGACATGTTCTTCCATTTCCAGCCATTAACTAAGAAAAGAAGCTATAGTTAGGGGCTTAAATAATTAGCCAATAATCATGACAAGAAACTTAATGCATCTAAGGATAACATGTAGAAGTAAAGTATACCCTAACTTGTGATCCCCTAGGTTCCCTTCTAGGTTATCCATGATCATATATTCTTATGTGAACCATTATTTTATTTTATCTTTGTTCCTTTAACAATGGTTCATACTAAGCTTATGAATTTACCAAAGCATATCCCCCGAGAGTGTCGTAACCAAGAGTGAAACAAGGCCCGTTGTCGTGTACCAGTTCCCATTCGAGTCTAGCTCAAAGCAGTGTTTTCGGGTTTTACCCCTATGTACATCTGTGCCAGAGCCACCTCTACCTGCTCGTATCCAGACAGGGATGTATTTGCTTGGAAACCCCTTACTCAATACTCACCAAAATACCAGGAAGACTTCCTATATTTAAACTCTTCTATAGGGTTTTTCCTAAAGTTTTTATATCCTAATTTCCACAAATAACTAAACCATCCTTTGATACCAACTATAGCATCCCGCCTTTTTATCACATAAACTCTCATTACATTTTACAAAACCGAGGATCTTTAAGGTTTAGTGTCTTGGAAACCAGGAACATAATAAATGAAACAAAAAAAACATTCTTCTTAAACACTTGCAAGGCTTCTCCTCAAGTTCATCCTATGTTCATTACTGCATCTCATAACCTGGGAACATACATCAATAGAAAGGATGAGCAAAAAGCCCAGTAAGGGAACAAGAGAAACATTTTATATGTGAACTTGAGATACTTCAATAAGGTCATGAAAAGAACTTTGAGGCGTGAGAATGAAATCACGAGGCATATCATAATAAAAATAAATTTTCATAACTTGAAGATGTGGCTGCAACATTTAATATTGACAATCGTTTCGTTTCACCAAGGTCCATCCCCAAGGTGTCGTTAAAAATTACCAAGGTTATTCACCAAGGCGTCGTTAAAATGGTCATCTCTAGAGATTAAGTCTTTACCCAATGCATTGGAGCGCTATCAGGGCGCACCCTTAAATTTGCCTTTATTATCATGTCAGCCACATATATCATCATCAAACATTTCATAAATAACCCATATAGCATAAAATAAATGGGTTTCATTTCATAATCATAACGTTTTAAAAACTGCTTTAAAGACATGATCTTTACGTCACTTTAAAACCCACAGAAAAGGAAGGTGGGTCTCACGTATGTAAATCCCAGAATTTAAAATAGAACATTTTGGTATATATGTGAATACCCTTGTAGAAATAAGAGCTTTGAGTATTCACTTTATAACATAAAATAATTTTGAGAAAAGAGAGATAGGCACTTTGAGACGAAAATTCTGCAGCATAACGGCTATGTTACAAGGTTTTAGAAAACATTGAGAAGAGAGGGGACATGGGTCAAACATTCATAAATGACCCATCAAACCGTAGAGGGAAAAAATATAAGGGATTTAAGAACATGGTAATGAAATTTGAAAATATACCATATGAAATGAATAACATGAAAGGAAGAAAAAAAAACAAGATTTCTCTTGTGAAAATTCGGCAGCCTAACGGCATCACTTAAACTTCAACAAAATTGAATTGACAAGGTCAAATAGGGTCTCTCATCATATGAACATAAGAGTCCAGTATGATAGATATAGAGATCATACCCTAACATAATATAAAGGAACTTGAAATAATTGACATGAAAGTAGAACTTCAAAACGAGAAGGGTGAAGAACCACTTAAAAATTCGGCAGCCTAACGGCGCCACTTAAAACTTCAAAATACTGAATTGAAAAGATCAAATGGGGTCTCTCATAATATGATCATAAAATATCAGTATGATAAATATAGAGATCATACCCCAACATAATTAAAATGAACTTGAAAGACTTGACATGAAAGTAGAACTTTGAAAAAGAGAAAGGTGAATGAATCCCTTGAAAATTCGGCAGCCTAACGGCGCCACTTAAACTTCAACAAAATTGAATTGACAAGGTCAAATAGGGTCTCTCATCATATGAACATAAGAGTCCAGTATGATATATATAGAGATCATACCCTAACATAATATAAAGGAACTTGAAAGAATTGACATGAAAGTAGAACTTTAAAACGAGAAGGGTGAAGAACCACTTAAAAATTCGGCAGCCTAACGACGCCACTTAAAACTTCAAAATACTGAATTGAAAAGATCAAATGGGGTCTCTCATCATATGATCATAAAAGATCAGTATGATAAATATAGAGATCATACCCCAACATAATTAAAATGAACTTGAAAGACTTGACATGAAAGTAGAACTTTGAAAAAGAGAAAGGTGAAAGAATCCCTTGAAAATTCGGCAGCCTAACGGTGCCACTTAAACATTCTTAAAACGAAATGATGAGAGTAAGAGGGGGTATCTCATCATATGAACATAAAAATGGCAGTAAGAGGAGTATAAAAGAACATCCTCCAACATAAGAACATGGAGCATAAAAGGATTGACATAAAAGAGATCACTTGAAAAGAAAGAGAGGGTTCGGATCCCTTACCTTAAAATGTAACTCTTAAACCTCAAAGGTTGGGACCTTGAGGGCTTGGGGGCACCTTGGGAGGACTCCTTGGGAGGTAATGAGACCAGAAATTCGTTGGGAATGAGTGGGGAGTCGAATGGATGAGAGGAGGGCTTAGTATTTATAGGGAAAGTGAGGGGACAAGGCATTAATGACCAAGGGACACCTCACTAGTGGTTTTGGCAAAACCATGGGCTTGCCCATGGTATTTGCCCATGGTATTGGCCACTTGGGACACCTCACACCTTATCGTACTATTCATAATTCAAACATATTGAATATATACTTAATACATCATTTAATGATGTCATTAAAAACCCGTAACTTAAAAACTATACTTTCACTATTCACCGAAATTCAACTTTCTCAGAATAATCCCAAAATTTCACCTTAACCAAATATCAATGCTATGATTTCAAAAATGAACTCCATTTTATAAAAATAATTTTCTAAATATTTTTAATTTTATTTTTAAATAAATACACTATTCATCGAAAATTCATTTTTTTCAGAAAAATCCCCAAAAATTACCATAACATAATATCAATGCTCTGAGTTCAAAAATAAAGTCATTTTTATAAAAATAATTTTCTAATTATTTTTAATTAAATTTTTAATTAAAAAACACTATTCATCCAAAAAAACTAATACTTGAATAATAATTTATGAAACCGTTATTTAACCATTTTATTGAATCACATTACTTAATCAAGGTGCCTAGATTATTTTAAAACTTTATTTAAGTGAGATTACTAATCCATTTGGTCATATTACTAATCCTAATCATAAAATCACTATTCATAATTTACTATTCATCAAAAATCATGTTGATCTTATTAGACTCTAAATTTCGTACTGAACATAATTGTAGAAGACCATTTTTTGAGAATCATTACACATTTTAAATTATTTAAGGTTTACACAAACATTTTTTTAAAATAACCTTTTGAAAATTCATCAAAAATATGCATACTATTTTTGTCCAGTCATTTGAAAATTCATAAACTTCATCATAAGAAGAAATCCCAATTTTTATTTAAAACAAGGATTACACAAGGCAATTACGGTCTCGTTACATAACCCCTTATAATACCAGCATAGGACCTAAGAGTAAGGTGTGCTAGGGTGATAGAATCTTGGGGCGGCTCGGTCAACATTGCCCGAGTAGTAATTTCTATCAGTTTGAACTTCTCGCGAAGGCGATTCCATTCTAGCTTCACATGATGAAGTTCGGCTTGGGTTTGGTCCAGAGCAAAGGCCAATGGTGCTACCTCCTTCCCAAGCTCTGTTAGATGGGCTTCGATCGGTCCATGACTACTAGGTGAGGCCATCAAATCTTCTTTCTATAATAATTAACCAAGATTACTTATATTTAGAGACAATAATCAAAAAAATTTGTTCACGGCAGTCATATTGACCGATGGTAATATAACACTCAAAAACCAATGGTATTATTTTAATTATAATCATGTTTATCAAATAAAACATTTTTGTTGAGTATATAAAAATAAAATAAAATAACACATGAAATCAGGAAACAAGATTTATTCAAAAATTTCGGGCTGTTACAGTATCTCAATCTATAAGGGTTCTACCTACCATGGTATTGTCCCTTATGAAGCATATGACTCGACCCTATCCCTAGGTCACAAAAAACAGGGTTTACTAGGCTCAAAGCCCCTTTTTTTAGTTTATCTATTTTATTAATTTATTTGAACATATAAATATTTGAAATAATATTAACCACCCACAATAACCATTTCAAAACAAAGCACTTGGTTTTCAAACAACGCCCCACGACCAAACATACAAGCTATAACAAACATCCTCTTTAACATTTAACATTTACTATCAATTCATAGTAAAAATGTAAATTTAGCAACTATAGTCCTTTTAATTAGAAGGTGACCTTTCAGGGCCCCATTTACTCAAAAACATATTATTCATAAATCAAAACTATAAGTGATATGAGTGGCCATCTACCAAACAATAAAGTGCCCATACACTTTACAAGTTTTATTTGTCTCCCATTTGATCAAATCAATATCCATTTAACTTTTTAACATTTGTAGCCACAATTTTAATGGTTTGAATAATCGGGTTACCCTTTTTCCAATTATAAGGTGCACATACACCTTATAACTGAAACTCGATCCCATCATAAATAAAGTCAACAATTTTCAATGCATGCAGTGTTTTACACATAAATAAAATTTCTAGCTTGTTATCTTAAGCAGTAACAAAGAAACATACTATAGCACAAAAGAATTTCATAAAATTAAAACATGCTAATAACAGAGCCAATATGGAATATAATCATCTAAACATGTTATAAAATAAATCATGCTAAATAAGATCAAAACATGGCATTCCACCCACAGCTCATAATCAAAATTAGCAGGCATCCTACTAATGAAACTAGATGGAATGTCTCATGAATTTCATGTTAATTATATGACCCTATATGATGCATGTAATGAAAATTCCTTGACATATCATGCCATAGAAATTTTAAAAAATTCCATCATCAGTAAGAAGGGGAAAATACACCAGTCACCCAATGTGAAATTACATCAATTGTAATAAAAATAGCATAAACAACAGTTCCTAACCCTGACCACTTAATCATTTCACATATGTGAGGTGATAAGTCCCTAGAATGTCTATTAAATGAGTCAAGAAACTTTTCTAGTCTCCTGTATACCAACCAAAAATAGAAATACAAAGTAAAAAAGAAAGAATATAGAACCACTGATGCCACTTTGTAATGTTTTGACCCAGATTACCATTGAACCAGTAGCCGGACCGGTCGCCCCATGACCTCATGCATGCCTCCCCATACACCAGAGGCTACTGACTAGTAGAAAGGGTTTAAAAATATTATATGGGAAGATTATACCTTCATATCAGAGTCTAAACAGTAGTATAACAATATATAAATAGATGATAACAACTAAAGACAATTGCAATATCAACTCAATAAGGAATATGAACAACGCCAATTTATACAATTCATGAATGTCATGGTGATACATATATGAAAACAGTAAAAAAATCCAAATTCATTACATATATATATAAAACTATAGAAAATACCTAAATCCATAAGGCCAATCTCCAAAAGTATCCTGACCTTCCGCTTGGTCCATTTCTCCTAACTCTCAGGTACAACAAACAACAACAACAAAGTACAAGGTCATAAGAACAAGAATATCTATTCGGGTACCCCAATGTAACAATGGTCTGAATAAGGTTTGAGATATAAATCTTAGTAGGTCAGGACCACCGGTTTTCTAGCTCAATCTATACAACGAAATATAACAAAACAGTGTTCAGGTATATCAAAGCAATAAAGAAATTGAATAAACAACCAACAACCTATCCAGGTTCCAAAGGGAGACCTGACGACGATACCTTCCTCATCTTATAGCTTAAATAAGAGTCTAAACATAGATTATATATATAAATAATGCATAACGAACTATTTATCACATTATTTAAAAGTCTTTATTTACCCATTTCTTAACTCCACAATTTCTATGGATATCCATACGTCAATAATTACTTCTGCTCATATCGGAACCCGATGTATTCTCTAAGTAATATGATATCTTACTACCTACTTTGGATCATGCAAGAGTTTGAAATATTTAAGCTCATATCATACCTCAAAACCTACTTTATCTCATGCATGAGTCCTGAGTGTGTAAGGATGATATCACATCTTAATGCCTTATTTAGATCATGTTAGATTTTAAAGTATTAAAATGTGATATCATATCTTAATACCTATTTTGACTCATGCTAGAGATCAAAATATGACCAAGTTAGGACATATCTCTGCATTCCATTATTTCCATTATTTAATTTCACATTTATAATACACATTTCCAAAGATACCAAAATCACAAACATAAGTAAGATGAATATGTTACCATGCTTACTCTTTAATAGAATGAACAAATTCCCATTATCTTTACTTGTATTCATAATGACCATGTTTCCATGTATACTTCTCAATTTTGAATGATCATGTTCCCATTATCTTTACTCATGAGTATGATGACCATGTTACCATTTTTACTTCTCAATTTAGAATGACTATGTTACCATTCTTTATTACATAATTAATTTTAGAAATTAATTACCCACCCCATTACCATTACTAATTTTACAATTAGCTAAACACATCAATTCCATTGGTTAACTCAATAATTAACATGGTTCTTTAAACCATTAATTAATTCATCAATTGACTAATCAATATTAAAATTCATATTCTATATTTATTTTTTCAAGAATTAATTATCTCATTCAAATATCTACTTTCCAAAATTAATTCCATTATTAATTATCTAGATCCTAATATCAATGGAACATACTTAATCTAAAATTAATTATCTCACCTTATCAATTTCAATATCTCATAATTAATCCCCTGATAAATTGTCTATATTTTAATCTCAAATCCCATAATTAATGCACAATTTATTATCTCATCTTGTCCCACTCAATGACTCATAATTAATCCCCAAATTAATTACCCCAATTTCCCAATCAAGTTATCAAAATAAAATCATAATTAATTCATAATAGTTATCTCAACTTCTACAATTCAAAATCTCATAATTAATCCCATGATTAATAATCTATATTACAATCTCAAAGCACATATTTAATTCACAATTAATTATCTCAACTTATCCTACTCAATAACTCATAATTAACAATTCAACCATGTTAGTGAACATGTAAAAGAGGAAATACATCTCTTATATATGAAAATGATATTACCATAATTTAAAAAGATTCCTCTAACAGGGTAAGAATAGGAAAACACATCAGTATGCTAAGAAAAAATATTAATCTAATCACTATGTTTTTATCTTGAAGGCAGTGCACCTCCATTAGAGGGGTTTTATTTCAAAAATGTGATTTTATAATCTACCAAACCATTTAACACAACTATAAAATCATTCTATAAATTGAATATAAATTTATCAACAATAATAAATAAACAAATACTATATTTTATCAATTAAGAAAAGTTAAGAACCCTACCTCAAGGAATTGGATAATCCAATTATTTCAAACTCAATCCACTCCCTGATTACATAAACACACTTCAATAAAAGCAGACACACACTTGGAATTGATAGGAACACATTATAATAATAATTGGAACCAAAAATTAGTGCGATGAGGACTAATGCACACCCAATTAATTAACCACAAATCAAATAAACCATAATCACCTAATTCAAGGGGTATGAAACCAATTAAATGGTATATTGACTTACCTGAAAATGAATGTGGTGATCCAAATTGATCTAAAACTCCTCACCTTTGGTAGTTGTTGTTAGAATACCGAATAATGGGTCACGAGGCATCTTCCACACCACCTAGAATTGGAAGAATCAAAGAAACTAAATTAAACCAAAATCTAGGGTTTCTGCCTAATGGAAACCAAGGGATGGAGAGAAAAAAAGTTGATGTGAAAAATAAAACATATGTAGAATTATTTACCTTGCCATTCCGGACAAGATCCGTGAATGAAATACCACGATCTGACACATGGAGAGGGATCAAGGGAGGAGGCTAGTGTGTCGCACCATGGGAGGAGGGGGGGGGTCGCGCTTTCCTGGTAGGGAGGAAGAGGGGTGTGCCTCCCTCTTATGAACTCTTTAATAATAATAAAACCCTAATTAATTATAATAATTAATATAATAATAATAATAGTAATCACAATTATATTATTATTATTATCAGTTAATTAAAACACCTCTTTGAAAACCCCCAAACCCCCCTTTACACAATATATAATTAAATTATTTTAAAAAGAATTTTATTAAATAAATTATCTAACTCAATATCATTAATTATATACTATTGACCTCAAATTTATTAAATAAGACCCCCAATTCAAATTATTTAATTAAATTCCTCTCAACTCAATTTAATTAAATAAATCCTCTATTTAATCATCATTTAAAATAAATTTAATTATTGAAATAGACTTGTCTCCATAGTTTAACCTATATAGTTTAGAAAATCATGCACCTACCATGTAGAGCCCTCTATCTGAGAAAACCACTTTGCATGGTCTGTACCACATGATTTTCCTAAATGTGTGAAAATCGTGTGAGCACCTCTATCCCCCATAATTAAGTTATATGATTACCTATAGTAGGCTGCACATTTTAATAGGTCGTGCGCTAACTGTAGGTCCTTAAAAACCAACTTTTTCCATATCCGATGATCCTGAAATTCATCGAACCACCCGAGAAACTCTTCTAGACTTTAGCCAAGCCCGATATCAACACATCAAATTGTCCCAAATTGCGTATCATCAACCCAAATCTTTTTTTTCTAACCAAACCATCCTGTAAAATAAAAATGTTAAAAAACATTCATATTTTATCCCGGTTAAAAAACATGAGACTTTAAACAAATGTTATTTTAAATAGTTACATTTCTATTCCAACAGCTATAATATTTTTCTAATGACTACCTTACTAAAATTGGATATCTATTTTATGATAATAATCCTCATAATATGAAAAAAATTCCTAAATAAAAATAATAAATAATATATAGAATATTATTCCAGTTAAAAATATGTTACTCAAAATATAAATGAGATTTTTAGTGTATCAAAACCTGTACTTATAATGGTGTATCGGTTTATAAATATGTAAAAAATCATTTATAGATTAAATAAATTAGTTTTTTAAAATTATAAATTCATCCAAAAATATTATTCTAGAGTAAATTTTTTTAACCATTTATTTCATCTTAATATGTATATGAAGTGTCATTTGGCAATACAAATATATATAAAAGTTTATTATTTTCAATGTTTACATGTTACACATATAGTAATAAAAGTAAAATTAGATTATGATTTCCAGAATTAAATTATAATGCCTAAATTGAAATAAAACATTAAATATTAGGAATATAGATATAATAGTAACATAAAGGCAGTAAATTATTTTTTAAATCATATTTAGAAATAAATATTATTTTAAGAAATATACCGAAAATTAAATTGTGATACCTGGAATGATATTCTAAATTATTTAATATTAGATTAAACATTAAAAATTCATATATATATATATACACTATTCAATTTATGAAAACATATTTAATATGATAAATATGGAATTATAAAACAATTTTTTTACGATGTGATATATTTTATTATCATTAAAATAATTATTTATTATTTCATAAAATTTAGTTATTACCTTTCATTTATAATTATTTATATCTAAAAATATATAATTTTAAAGGAATCAATATTTCTAACATGTAAAAAATTACTCCACTTAATAATGCAATAACCATTATTTTAAATAATTTATACCCAATGGACATGAGTTTAATATAGAACTCACATACCTCCCTATTTTCATTATTATAATGATAAAAACATAAATATTTATATATTTTTTAATTTATTTCATTGATTCAGGTTTCATTTAAATATAATGTTTTTTGTATTTTATGAGTTATGATACATTTACATGAATTCATTACCCATTTTCACATATAATATCTTTCATAAAATTGTAACATTATGCTATAAAATAAAAAACAACTTTATTATTGTGATTCATATGAATAAATTCATATTTAAAGGATACTAATTTTATCATTTATAATAATTATCATATTCATGATGTTTATGGAAATCATAATATTTACATCCCTTAATCATTGATATATATATATATATTATCCTATATTAGATATGGTGAGTGTTTATCATTTATGTTTAACTATAAAATAATAATAAAATAATGTTTAACTTATCAAATTCATTTATTTTTCTATGGAATTAATTTATTATAAATTTTATTACATTACCATGAAAAGTAAAATAATTTTTTATGGCATCCATAATGATACTGTAAAGTCAAATGAGAAAAATATACACATTGAAAATCTGGTTTTTCACATTCGTTCCACCTAAAATAATCTATGTCATCTAAATTTTTGGTCAATTAAAAATAATTTGATCAAATATTATTCATCCCTTAAAAAAATGACAATCATTAGGATCCTTCACATTATTGTTTATAAGGGTTTCTTAATTTTCCCACTTATTGAGTAAAAGACACTGTGGAAAATTTATTGAAGCCCTAAAGATATTTTCCCATATAATAAAGAAATAAATATTGATTCAATAAAATATGAAAATAAATATATTATGTTCAAAGAAAATTTGGATGTCTTAAAGAAGAGTTGGATATGAGAAAAGGTTCTTTAGAAGTAATTTGAGTATTGGAAAAATTATTGAAATATATTAAACTATCCCTTGAAATGATAATTAAAACAAGTTCATCCAGAAGAGTTCGATGGGTGATGGCATATGTTCTCCCATCCATCTTAAAAAATTATTTATTTTTTTGAATTATAAATATATTAATAATAACATATAACTTACAAAAATAATTACTTAATCATTTTATCATAGAGAGTCCTACTAATTGTTTCATAAATCTTTCATGGTGAATCTAAGTATTAGCTTCCCTTATGGGTATTGGTGAGGTCACATGTTTGAGAATCCCTATGTTTATCCTAGTATTTGTGTGTTTGAAATATCCATACCTTTAACAAATTCATCTGCAACCTATTTTTAGGTTCTGTTTTTCTTTTCTTAAGTGCCTTTATTTTTGAGTTGTGGTTTGAGCTGTGTTTGGGTGAGTTTTTAAGAATAATTAATGGATAGAGGGTTGTTTATGGTTTGCAAACATCTTGAAAAATCATTCACCTAAACCCAGGTTACCATGTGAACCTGGATAGGAAGGTCCCCATAGTTGGCGCATGGTTTACCATAACTATGAGCCTCTACCTAGGAAACCATGCATGTGGGTTTTTATTAACCAAACATTAGTTATTAAATAACCTGAAACCCTAAAACCCATCTATACAGACATACGCTCAGGCTTTGAAAAATTCTAGGTGACCCCAGAGCCTTCAGGGGGGATTCCAAGGAGATTAGAACATCATTATCGGAGATCTAATTCCAAAATTGAAGATCCCCTCTCTTCTCAGTAAGTGGATTTCATCCCGTTGCTTCTTCTTTTATTTTCTCTATCTTTCTTTAACATTTTCATGGAAGATCTCCACAATTTTTGTGTATGTAAACCTATAATGTGAGATCTAGATCTAGTATTATGGATCCAGATCTATATTTGAATGATCTTAAGACTTTTGATCTTAAATTTGGGTTTAGGGAATTAGATCTAGATCTTGATCGACGTCATTTCGCCACTTGGATTGTGGAGATTTTTGTTGGACTATAATATATCAATAAACTGAGCTAGGTGGTATAAATCAAACTCCTATAGTTTTGGATTTGATAGGTGTATGTGAGATTGATGAATTTATAGAATCCCTTAGTAATTGATTTCCTAAATTGGGATACTTAGTAATGTGCTTTGACTTGTTGATTCTTTGGAGATATAGATTTTTAATTGATGATTTAATCATGGAACTATGGGGTTGCAAAAACAGTAAATTTATTTAGTGAATTTTTTTATGATTTGAGATATTGTAATTTAGATATTGACTCAGTTGAGTTTGAGATAATTAATTAGGGAATTAATTATGAAAAAAATTATTTTTCTATGTTGAGATAATTAATTGTGATGTTAATTAAGACAAGTTGAGATCTGGACTGGATAATTAATTTTGAATAATTATGTATGGAATAAGATTTTTGTTGATTAATTAATTAATTAATGGGTTGTGTACTTTGTTAATTATTGGGTTAACTAATAGACTTTGATATGTTTAACTAATCGTTGTATTAGTAATGGAATGATGTGGTTAATTATTGTGAATTAATTAATGGTTTAAATGATTGAGAATGTGGGTGCTAGACATGATATTCTAGACCAATTGAGAAGTCGATACTTGAACATGGTGTTCCTCCCCAATAGTTATCCAAGCAGTTGTGTTGTGGGGTGCTATAGATCACAATCTGCACTGAATGTGATGAGGGATGTTAGGCATGGATATCTAAACCAAATGAGATTTGGGGTCCTAGACAAGGTTTTTAGCACCAAATGAATGATAATAATGAATTATGATTTAAATGGGAGACATGAATTAAATCCTTGTATAATGTGATGATTAAAGAATAAATTACAAAGTGATAACTATTTAATTATTCATTGTATCTATTGATTTATATAATATCATACACTATACTATGATTGGACTTGTTTTAGATATCATTGGTGGTGGCCAAATGAGTTTTACTCACACCTTATTTGGGCCTCCTGATCAGCACCTGGGCAGACTTTGTTATTGCAGGATAGGACAAGGGAAATGACCTAGGATAGGTTGCTGTTAGGGAATGAGTCATGGGTGAGGGAACCATATGTGGTTCAGGAAATGAATGAGAGTCATTGTGTCTTCATTTTCAGTTTCATTGTAGACACTTGAAACTTTCATTGTCATATCATGCTTTCCAGTTAATTTGAGTATTGTATTTCTTATTTTTACGATCGTGTGACTTGTTATTGTTCTAGTTATTTATATGCTTACACACTTGTTTATTGCTATTTTATTTCGTTGGTGTTTTATTCTGATAAAAGAGGGTATAGTGTCCCCATGAATAACTTACCAGACCCATGATACTAGTTATCACCCTCTAGAATATGGGGAGGTGTACTGAGCATGTGAGGAACCATCTCGGGGAACCATTTAGTGGCACCTGGGTTGAGAAGTTACAATGTGGTATCAAAGGGGTTTTCTTTCCTTCTTCTTTTGTTTTACTATTTTGGGAAGGTATATAGGAGACTAGGAAGAGTCAGGGCTTGGTAATGAGCTCGTGCAAGAGCATTGCAGACCCTTGTATGGGGGTAATCCGGGTACTCAGGGTGGGGGTTTTTTGTGATTGATGTTTGTTGCTATAGTCAGATATTATTTTACCTTGGGTGACAAACTTGTGGGATGATGTGATATTTGTTTTGAAAATTGTTGAACTTTGATTTGTGGCCTAAAGAGGCACGAGATTTGAGTCTGCATGCATCATTCTAGGTACTCAAGGATAGTGTGACTTGAATCATTCTAGTCACTCATAGGAAAACGGGTTATGGATAAGTTGATGAACTTGAACTATTTTTCATTGTTGTGTGATTGAAATAATGATGAAAAATGAGAATAAATGGATTTCTAATGAGAAACCTAAATAATTAAATGGTTTTGATTAATTAATTGTTGAATTAATTAATTTTAAATTATATAATTAATTAATTCTGGGAATTAATTAATGAGAATGTGTGTTCCACTGTTAACCAAAACCTAGGAGTTGGATGGTTAAGGGTAGTGATATGGCCTAAGTGTTGACTGTATGGAGATAAAGGGAGAAAGGACATGTTGAAACTTGTTTTGTTTCTTTCTACTATTCTTTAAATGTTATAAGGTTTTACTATGAGACCTAATACATGTTTTTGGGTTTTTATAGATATTCTTCCATGATGCTTGTTGAGAGGGATACTTAGGGGTATGGATCAGAACGAACTTCAAAAAAAAGAACCTAAGGAATCGTTGGTGCAAGTAGAGGAGGTAGGGAAGAATTTCCAAGAGAACATTGGTCATTTCATGCAATTTATGGAGAGAGACCTAGGGAGGGTTCTAAAAAGCATGTCTAAGTTGACAAGGGATTTTCAGCTGCAACACCCTCTGAATTTTACTAGGGACAGTGGACCTAAGGGAGTTTAATCATTGATTAAATCCAAAAATATGATACATGAACATTTATAGACTCCAGCTAATATGTGGTTCAAGTTGGCTTTTAATATTATATGATGTTAGTGAAGCACTAGTGGGAAATTCATGTACAATTTGGACAAACAGATGATATATTATTGACGTAATTTCTAGGGAATTCATGGAACACTTCTATCTAGGGACACTAAGATAGTAGAAGGCTTCATAGTTTGTGCATATGACTTAGGGAAGGATTTCCATAATGGATTATGCTGAAAGATTCATTGATGTACAACTTT
The DNA here is from genome assembly GCA_963277665.1 of Viscum album. Taxonomy (NCBI): domain Eukaryota; kingdom Viridiplantae; phylum Streptophyta; class Magnoliopsida; order Santalales; family Viscaceae; genus Viscum; species Viscum album. The sequence continues at coordinate 902,023,654 of OY728166.1, read as the reverse complement.
TTTCTCCATCATTTGCGGCATATGAGGCTAAATCATAAAAATAATATTAAGATGGAATTAATTGTGAGAATAAGTATTATGTTAATATATTTAGGCTGAAAAAAGTTCTCATATGTGATGAATCAGGCTCTCAATTTCGAGGGAAACTTGAAGGAGGCATCCAGTATTGGATATGTAGCTGTCACTGGAGGATTTGGGAGTGTTTGTTCCTAGATAAGGAAGCACCATTATGAGAACCTTAATAAAGATAATGGAAATTATTGTGGAAATCAAGAGGAATAACTTCACATGATCATACTCTTGTGATTTTCGACCAATCTGGTAGGCCGGGACACTATCTCACACATTTTTCTTAACCACTAGTGGAGTTCTAGTTTCTGGAAATATAAAGAACCTACTGAAGTTTTGTAGGAAGCAGTGACAGGCCAGTGGTGAGGGATTAGCTACACATTGTAAGAGTCTGGGAAGGGGTCTTCTACACCTTATAGGCCTGGAAATTGGATTTCAACCAGTAAAGGTAGTAGAGGTAGTAGACATGGTGAATCAGGGTATGAGACCCGTATTAGTAAAGTGGTACTACTGAAGAGATTCAATCAATGCCATAGAGAATAGGGTGATTAGAGTTACATGTAGTGAAGCCTACTCTTTTGGAAAGCATGGCTAGGCCATCGACGATGAGAGGTACTATTCTAGTGGCTTCTACATTAGATATATCCTTGCTTGACACTAGTTCCTCTCAATCCTTTAAATTTGAAAATCTTGTTAATGGTTTGAGACTAGAGGTGGAGTCTGTAAGAGGAGTGATCAATATTGTTACACCATTGGGAACGTGCTACAGATACAACTTTTTTATGAAATGGATTTTCACTACAAATCAAAGAGTATCATTTTCTTTAGGATCTATATGTCCTTGATTTGATTTGATTCAACCTGATTATGGGTATGGACTGGTTAGTCACATACTGACCCCACATTGATTATTACTGCTAGAGAGTGAACTTTGTGTCTCCTATGGGTGACTAGTATGTTCATCATAGAGAGTGGGATATGCTGGTGAGCCAAGATGGTCCAATTACTCAGTAATTGGGGGATCTCACAACCCAATTTTCTAGTATTTTGATGGATGGTGGGAGTGGTAGGAAATATATCCTTCCATGAAGTGTAGAATAGTCCCAAGATGTCTTTTTCGAATACTTCATAGTATTTCCACTTGAGAGTGATGTGGAAATCACTATTCAAATCATGATGGGGGCTGAGCCAGTGTCTATTCCACTTTAAAAAATGGCATTGACTAAGCTTCAAGAGCTCAAGATGCAGTTGGAGGAGTTAGAGGATAAAGGGTTTATTCGTCCAAGTACGTATACTTGGGGATCACCTATCTTGTTTTCAAAGAAGTTTGATGGGGGTTTATGCTTGTTTTTTAATTACCAGAGGTAGAATAAAATGGCTGTGAAGAACCGATATCCTCTTCTATGCATCGATGATTAGTTTGACCAGTTGAAGGGGGCTTGTGTGTTCTCAAAGATCTATTTGAGATTAGGGTATCATAAGGTTAATGTCCGGACTTCTGATATACATAGAACTAGTTTGAAAGCATGAATGACCATTATGAGTTTTTCATAATGCTTTTTGTGTTGAAAAATCACCTAGTAGTGTTTATGGCCTTGGTGAATAGTATATTTCATCAATACCCTGATCAGTTTGTGGTTGTGTTTGTTGAAGACATCATGGTGTATTACAAGTCTCAGGAAGATCATTCACAATATATTAACACCATTCTGAGTACACTGAGAGTGAATCAATTATACACCAAGATATCTATGTTTTAGTTCTAGAATAACATGGTACACTTTTTTGGGAACATACTCTCACAAGAAGGTGTGGTAGTGGTCCCAGAGAAAGTTCAAGAAGTTTTTTCTTGGGAGAATCCCATGATTTTTTTGGAAATCTAAATCTTTTTGGGATTAGCTGGATATAACAAGAGGTTCATCTAGTACTTTTCCTGATTAAAAGCACCAATTTTATGTTTTACAAAGAAAGGGGTAAAGTTATATTTTATGAAAATATGTGATAATCCATTCCAAAAGTTGAATAATTTCTTGACGTTAGCACCAATTTTGATCTTACCTGAGTTAGTTGAGGAGTACATGGTGTATTGTATTACTTTTGGGATTATAATCGTACTTGTGTTAATGCAAGGGGATTGAGTCATAGCTTATGGATCTCAACAGTTGAGGTAATATGAACATAATTACTCTACAGACAACCTTGAGTTAGCGGCTGTGGTTTATGCTCTTAAGTGTTTGAGACACTATCTTTTGGGTTAAAAGTTTACTATTATTAAAGATCAAAAAGTCTTCGACTACATCTTTTCATAATGCGACTTGAATCTTCATCATCGAAGGTAGGTAGAGTATATGAAGTCCATTGATTTTAAACTATCATATACTCCCAGAAATGTGAATAGTTTGGTTGATTCCTTGAGTAGGAAAACTCAAACATAGTTGGTACATGAGTCGAGTGAATATTGGAAGACTATAAGTTTCCTGGATGAAATTAATGTGGTGGTTTAGAAGATTTAGGAGGAGATGACTCCAGTTTCAGTAACACTAGAGTCTACACTCTTGAGATGGATTAAGGAAAGGTAGTAAGATATATGGAGTGATTAGCCTTAAGGTAAGGCCTTGAAGGTGGGAATACACTTTCATATTGGTTTATATATGACGATGAGGTCATCTATGTCATGAATTGGGGTTTAGTTCTTATGAGTATGTGAGAAGAACTCATGGGTGAATTTTATGCCTCGAAGTGGGAGGTACATCCAGGGGTGAAAAAATGTATCATAACCTACGATCATAGTTTTAGTGGAAATGAATGAAAAAAGAGATTGTAGGGTTCATAAAAGGGTGTTTCACCTATCAGTAGATGAAAGAAAATCATCAACGACCTGGAGGCCTATTGTAGTTGTCGCCTATTCCGTAATGGAAGTGGGATGCCATAACTATAGTTTTTTTGGTAGGTCTTCCAAATATTCCTAGGAAGAATGATGTTATTTGGTTCATTTTGGAGCGAATAAAGAAGGTTGAACATTTATTTTCTATTAGGGAAACCTTCATAGTAGAACATTTGGGATAATTATATGTTCAAGAGATAGTTTGTTTACACAGGATTCCACGAACTATAGTTTCATATCGTAACTCATTCTTCATTTCATGATTTTGGAAGGTCTCTTATAAAGTGCTTGGAACACAGGTTTTTTTTAGTATGAATTTCCACCCACAGACTGATGAGTAATTGAAGTGTACCATACCGGTATTATAGGATATGTTGTGGGCATGTGTGATTGACTTTGGTGGTTATTGGGAGAAGCACTAGGATTTAGTGATGTTCTCATATAACAATAGTTATCATGAAACTATATATATGGAACCCTATGAGGAAATTTATGGTAGAAATGTTAGATCACCACTATGTTGGATAGAGGTAGGTGAGTTAGATCTATTGGGATTGAGTCTTGTATAGGAGAGGATGGAGCTGGTGCAATTGATTCAAAAAAATATGGCTACAGCTCAGAGTAGACAGAAGTTGTATTCTAATAGACATAGAAGACCCTTAGAGTTTACATATGGTGATCATGTATTCCTTCGGGTGTCGCCTATGTTGGTTCACCATAGTATATGGAGGCATGGAAAGTTGGCGCACAGGTTTTTACGACCATTTGTGGTAGTGGAAAGAATCAGGCCGGTGGAATTCCGATTGGATATTCCATAGAGATACGGTGCTTTGCATGATGTTTCCCTAGTTACAATAATATGGGGGTATCACCCATACCCTTATCATGTGATTTATGTGGATGAGTTTGACCTTGATATAGATTCATCCTTTGAGGATCATCTACAATGTGTGCTCTATTGCAATGAAAAAGTGTTGTAGGAAAAGATGGTGTCGATAGTTTGGGTGTTATGCTAACATGAACATGTTCAAGGGGAAACATGGTAACTATAAGCATATATGAGGGATCAATGGCCCAATATTTTTGGCTCATAATATTAGTGATGTTCAGAAGTGCTGCTCAAGGATGAACTATTATAAGGTGGGAAGATATTAAGATCCCAACCTTTTAAAGAAGTCAACTCTATCCCGATTTTAGGTAATTTTTCATGTTCTTATGTACATTTATTTTCGAGCTGTGGTTTTTGGTGTATTTAGGATAGTTTTTGAGAAACATTAATGGATATAAGGATTTAAATGGTTTTCTTATAGTTTGAAAAACCATGCACCAAAACCTAGGTAATAGTGTGAACCTGTACAGAGAGGTCCACATGGTTGGTGCACAGTTTAACCTAACTCTGCTCCCCTACCCTTCAAATTGTGCACACAGGTTTATATTATTTGAAAATTAGTTTGGAAATCTTTTGAACCCTAAAAAACCCTCTATTTTGACCATTTCCTAGTATTGATTAAATTTAGGTGATCTCGAAGCCTTCTGAAGGGATTCCAAGGTGATTCGAACACCGTTCTTCAAGATCTAAAGCCTGGATTAGAGATCTACTCTCTTATTAGTAAGTGGATTTCATACCGTTGCATCTTCCATTATTTCCTCAATATTTATTTTATCTATTCACAAACAATCGCCACCTTTTCCCTAGATCCAAACCTAAGATTTGAGATCTATATCTTGGATTGTCGATTTCGATCCAGATTTGCAAGATCAGGATACTTTTGATCTTAATTTTGGGATTAAGGATTTAGATTAGGATCTCGATCGATGTCATTGTGATTCTTGGATTTTGTAGATTTTTGTTGGAATGGTATCCATCAAAAAACCAAGGTAGGTGGTCTAAATCGAACTCCCATATTCGTGGATTTGATATGTGTAAGGGATATTAATGAATTTATAGAATCCCACAGTAATTGATTTCCTAAATAGGGATAATTAGGAATGTTCTTTGACTTGTTGATGCTTTGGATATATAGATAATTAATTTATGATTAAATGATATAACTAAGGGGTTTCTCAAATAGATAATATATTTGGTGAATTTGTTTATGATTTGAGATATTTTAATTGAGATATTAAACTTGTTTTATTTGAGATAATTAATTGGGGAATTAATTATGAGAAAAATATTTAGCTATATTGAGAAAATTAATTGTGAAATTAATTATGAAAAGATGAGATTTTTTCTGGATAATTAATTGTGAAGATTTAATTATGGTATAAGATTTTTATTGGTTGATTAATTAATTGATGAATTAATTAATGGGTTGTGTACTTAGTTAATTGTTTGGTCAACTAGTAGACTATGATAAGTTTAACTAATCATTCTATTAGAAATGGAATGATATAGTTAATTCTCTTGAATTAATGAATGATTTAAATTATTGAGAATTTTGGTGCTAGACATGGAGTCCTAGACTTATTGAGAAGTTGTACTTGGATATAGAATTCCTCCCCAGTATTTAACCAAGTACTTGTGATGTGGCATTCTAGACATGGAGATATGCAACAAATGTGTTGAGGGGTCTTAGACATGGAAATTTACACTGAATGAGATTTGGGGTGATTGACATGGAATTAAACCCCAAATGAATGAAACTAAAGAATTACTATTTAAATGAGAGACAAGAATTGAAACTGGTTCTAATGTGATTATTAATGAATAAATTACAATGTGATAAATATTTAATTATGCATTTTATTTATTGCATTATATATTTTCATACATTTTATTATTACTAGACATGTTTTAGACATTGTTTGTGGTGGCCTATGGAGTTATACTCACACCCTATTTGGGCGGCCTGATCGGCACCCATGTGAACATTTTTGTTACTGGACAGGATAAGAGTAAGGCCACAGGATAAATTGCTGTTTGGGAATGGGGCATGGGTGAGGGAACTAGATGTGGTTTGGGACCCTCTTTGGAGTCTTTGTGTCTTTATTTTATATTTCATTGTACACACTCGACACTTAAATTTTCATAGCATGATTACGCTTTTTTGTGTATTGTATTTCCTATTTTAACTATCATGTGACTTGGTATTGTTTTTCTTATTTATATGCTTCCACACTTGTTTATTATTTTTTGCTTTCATTGGTGTTTTTTCTAATGAAATAGGGTATATTCTCCTCATGGATGACTTAACAAACCCTCCCATCTTGTAGGCATCCTCTAGAGTACATGGAGACATGCTTGAGGGCATGCGACCAACCGACTCAGGGCACCGTTCAGTGGAACCTAGTTCAGGACGTTACAATGTTGGATTCCTTTCTTTATAATGTAGTCCCATTCCCCCACATTAATGTAAATGTTTTCATCAATATTTAACAACCAAAATCAAAACCATTGAACTAAATATTATCAATAAATAATATGAACAATCATAAATCGAGAAAAATGTTTACCCTATAGGTATATAATATTTATACATGAACTGGTTCTGAAAAATAACGGTTTTATATCCAAATATTTCCATTCATGATTATAAAATATAAAAAAACTCTGCTCTGATACCAATTGATGAAACCTACCACGACACTCCCAAATAAAGTGATATATATATATACAACTATATATTTTAATTTTATAAGATACAATTTATTAAATTTTCATGATTTTTAGAGTCATTACACATAATGATTTTTGGAACTAAGATGTAAAACATTAAATAATAAATAAATAGTTATTTAAAATAGTTTTAAGATATATATATGAAAATATTATTTGTCTATCCTCCATAATACTCTTTTTATCCTTGGGTTTTGAAAAAAAATAAGGAAATGGGTAATGTCAAATTCTTCGCAATGGAAATGATAATCAAAGTAGTGTGTCAAGGAAGATATAGAAAAATTTGTGTCACTATAATACATTTAAAATAGAATGATACATATATAAATCATGATACATAAGTAATTCATGTATACATGAATGTAATAAACTTGTCGTTGAAGACCTATGATGACAAGTAATTCAACTGATGTTTTAGTGTTTTAATGGGTCTGATGGAAATAATACCTACCAATACTATGGTATCATAATCATTCCAAATATATTGTATCAATTGAGATAAAACATTACCCAATGAAGTAATTATATTTATAACCACTCTCTTCATCTATAAAAATGACTAATACATTTTATATAACCAAAAAATATATATTCATGAGATCCTAAATGTAAAAAAAGTTAAATTTATATCCACATTAAACATTAACCCATGAGTAAGGAATTTAGGTTTAAATCTAGTAAATCAATGGTAAAATGATGAAAATAGATCCTAAATGAGTAACCATTAATGAAAATATAGGAATATAGGTCATTCTAGTTTAGTGTATATAATAAATGTAACATATGAATAATGGTTTTAAAAGGGTCATATAAATGGATTTTTAATGTAACTTATATGTGTACCACTATAGGAGGAGAATCAAATATCATGATTTTATTAAGGCTAAAGGGTAAAATAAACTTACTTGTTTTATTTATATAAAAATCCATAATGTTCCATTAACCCCCAAATTACCCATAATTATCCACTTTAATAATGAAACCTTAACATTATTTCATTGGGAGACAAATATATTTTTATTGAAAAGTTTTTTATTTGGATTGAATTTGATCGCAAAGAATTGGTAAAAATATGTATAATCATGAATGTATGATAATAAGGTAATAAAAATTTAGCCACATATTAATCCATTAAAATATATTCCTTTTCCACATCGTCAAAAATGTATAGGAATGTGAGTAATCAATCTTGGTACATTAGAGAATTTCTGCATAGTAATGACTTACTCGAGGTGAATAATAAAATGAAATGGGTAAAATGGTAGTAAAAATTGGTCAAAATAGTTCTAAATAACAATATAAAAATTATATAATCATATTAAATGAATAATTAAAATTATTATAAAAAATAATTAAAATATTAAAAGAAAGAGAATTGAATAGGAATATTTCACTTTGACATTGAATAACTTTTTAAATGTGTATAAATAGAGGTATTGAATGATATATAATTTTAAAAATATTGAAGGGATTATAATAAATAGGAAAAAAATAATTCTATGAATAAAAAAAATGATTTTAGAAAATTGTAAACAAAAAAATCATTTTTAGAAGAAATGAACTGAATTGGAAACTCTAACTTTAGAATGGTATCATCTTCTAAAAAGTTGTCAATGAGAATTGATGGATAATATCTCATAATTTTTTTTCAAAGGAATAGGAATATACTAAATTATAAGTATATAATAATATTAAATTATAATTTAAATGTGGTCATAAATAATTAATCATGAAAGGAAATGATGAAGGGAGAAGAATATGAATCCATGCTTTATCAAGGTAACGAGTTATGAGAAAGGTAAAATAATTTTGATTGAGTAATATATCATGAAATATAAACCATAGAGATGGTAATATACTATAAATATATGTAAATAATTAAATGTAAATGAAGTTTAATAGAGAATATAACAGATGAATTATAATTTGTTATGAACGTGGAAGGAGTTGGAACCCTTACCTCACTCAAACATAATAACTTAGTACCTGAAACTCCATACAATATAAATATTAAACATTAAATATTGAAATATGGTAGATAATCTTTGATATAAATATGAAAATAGATCCCATTTTTTTAAGAAAATTAATGATAATTGGGGTGGGAATTTATAAGTGTGCTCAATGGAATCCCATGGAATAAAGTATTCAATATTTTATTTTTTTCCATTATCTCAACTTATACACTAAACCCATACTGTCCCATTATCTCCTTAATGATCTAATATGACATAGATTTTTTTAATATCACAGTATTGTTTATTTTTTGAAATGATGACATATATATGATGATATATTTAACTTACTTTACCATATTTCAAATTTTTACCGTATATTAATATTTTTAAATTTTTTTACCAAATTGTACCCCATACCTAATTTAAGAATATTGGTTCCCATTATTTATTACATTTTATCATATTGAAATTATTATTATGCAATATTTTTACTTTAAATAAATAATTGTGATAATAGTATATGTGCAATAAATGTTTTTTAAACACTCACATTACTATTACAATGACCACATTATTTTAATAAGGACTACATTATTTAAATTTTAAATCAATTTTAGGAAAATAATTATTTTAAAAATATAAATTTATCCCCAAATTAATATAATTAATACATAAAAAAAATTCTTTTAGTGAAACAAATGTTACTTTATCATTAAATGGGTTTTTTGGAGTATCAAAACATGCATATATAATGGTATATTAGTTTCTAAATATTTTGAAGTTAATTTATATATTAAATTAATTTTTGTTCCAAAATTATAAATGAAAAATAAAATAATATTTTACACTAAAAACAATAATTAACTATTTATTTCTTATTATTAAGTAAACAAAAATTAAATTTACACTAAAAATGTATATAAAAAATTGTAATTTAAAATGTTTACATCTTACACTAATAATTCTAAAATTAAACATAGATTAAAATCACTGAATTTATTTTATAAAGAAAATATAGAAATGATGAAATATATATAAATAATATATATGTCAACAAACCATGAAGTTTCTAAAAATAATATTATAGAACCATTTTATGAAATAAATACTATTATAATAAATATATATGACATACAATTATTTTACATAAAATAATAATCATTATGTATTAATAATAAATAAAATAGTACTAATGAATATAATAGTATATTTTTTTATGAAAAAATATACAAATATGATAAATAGGGAATTTTAGAGTCACGATTTCAAGATGTGAGATATATTATTATAGTTAAACTAATTAATTGTTATTTCATACAATTTACTTATGAATTCTTATTTATAATTTTTATTTCAGGTATAAAAACATATCATTTATAATGAATTAGTAACTCAAAAATTTACACTATTATTTCAAATAGTATTTAATTAAATTTCATTTCAAAATAATAGAAAAATAGTGGTTATGAAAGTAAAATATAACACATATACGTCCCTATTTTCCTTATTCTAATATTAAAAACATATATACTAATGTATTTTTATTTTTTATTTATATATAACATTTATCTTATAACTATACGAATTCTATGAGTTATGATATTTTTATATGAATCTATTACTCTCTATTATGTTTCAAATCCCCCTTCGATTGTTGACACTATAATGTAATAAGATAATGATGATTTGATTATATAATACGTATGATGAAATTTATATTTCTTGGGTAAAAGATTAAAAATTTATCATAATTATTACATTAATGATTTTTATGGAAACCATGATGATGAAGTCCCTCAATCATAATATTTACTTTTATTAATTATTTCTCCCAAATTGAATATAGTGAGTGTATATCGTTTAGTTTTTTTACATTATTTTAACAAAATAAAGGATTTTTTATCTAATTATGATGATTTTTTATCTCTATGATTAATAATTCATAAATTTTATTACACTATACTGAAAATTATAGTAAAATTTATCCTGACACAAATAAATTCTAAAGGAGTAAAATTTAGGAAAATATTAACATTTAATATATGGGTCAATACATAAAAATTCTCAATGAAACCTTTGGAAATCATTCAAGTGCTTCTAATTTTTTTCATACATGATGAGAAAACACTATTATGCATTCAAGTATTTCCACATTTTAGATGCATTTCAAGGTACCTCACTGTAAAATACTATAAATTAGTAATGTTTTTTAGTAGTGTTTTTCAAAAAATATCACTAAATTAGCAACCGTTTTTTATCCATGTTTAAAATGTGGATATTTTTAAATGATGCAAAGTTTTCATTAAATGTAGGTAAACTAGACAGAATTTTTAATAAGCAAAATAATTTTAAATTTAGGTATGTTCTTAATAAAATGTGGAAAATTTAGTGAATTTTTTACCTCTATTTTAAAACATTGCTAATTTTTTAAGTATAGTTTTATTAATTTGTATATATATAATTATATAATTATTTATATATATTAATATAAAAATTAATTATAATATATTTAAATATCATAATATTTATATTTATATAAACACACACACACACACACATATATATCCCTCATGGCGCAGATCAATGATACCTTCCACATGGGACTTAGTAAGGTCTCAAGTTCGAGCCTCGTCGAGTTCTTACTTGACTTTGTGAGTTTCATGTTTTAATGGTAATATAGCTCATGTCCCCAAATTGACATAAATATATATTTATAAAAACGTATCGAATATATTTTAACACACACTCAAATATAAATATATATATCTATATATATCAATATATAAAAACACACAAACACACACATATATAAATATATAAATTTTTTTATATACACATATATTTATATATAAAAACATAGATATATTTGGAATTTAGTCACATTTTTATGAAAATGTAGCTATTTTAGTGAAACATTACCAATTTCTTAAAACATTGCTAATTATATATATATATATATAATTTTTATAATTTACATATATATAAAAACAATAATTTATAATTCTCATTATATATATGTATATTTACACATATATATTTCTACACACCCACACACATATAAATACACACACACACACACACATATATATACATATATATATATAAATACATACACACATATATATAATATAAACATATATATACTAATATAATCTTATATATATAATATAAAATATAAACATATATTTCCACAACATAAACATTTACATACAAAATAAAAACTTATATATATATATATATAAATACATATAGATATATATATTAATATATTTAAACTAATATATAATATATACATATATTATTATTATTTTTTAATAAGAATTTATTAATTTAGAATTTTTTAAGAAAATATGGAAATTTTTTAATTTTGCAATGTTTTTAATAAAATGATGCTATTATAGTGATAATTTTTACCACTATTTTAGAACATGGATAATTATATATAATTATAATTCTATTAATTTATACACACAAACATGCACAAACACAAATACACACACACATCAATATATATATATATATACATATATAATTTTTTAATTACATTTATATATTTATATATATAAACACACACACACATATATAAACACATAATATATATATATATACATGTATATAAATAAATAAATATATATACATATATACATATATTTATATATAAAAACCAAATATACATTTTAAGTTTAGTAACATTTTTAAGAAAACATGGCTATTTTAGTGACATTATTGCTCACGTTTAAACATGTGGATATTTATAAACATACATAATTATAATTCTATTAGTTTATATAAATATATATAAATAAAAATTTATATTTATAATTATATATACATATATATATATATATAATTTTATTAACATATAATATAATAACATAATATATATACACATAAGCAGCCATATAAATAATAATATATATACACATACATATTTTAATGATTTTAATACTGATATATATATATATTTATATATATATAAATGTTTATTTATATAATGAAAATTAATTTTTATTAGTTGTCCAAGTTGTGGAGTGGGAGTGGACTGGTTCTGGCTTGGGGGTGGGAGAGATCTTTTTAAAAGAATAAATTCACACACACACACACACACATATATATATAGAATATCCGAAAAAAGTCATTTTTACAGAAACTGTTTTTTTAATGACTAATTTAAAAAATTTTCTAAAAAAAATAAATAAATTATTTTTCTCTAATTAGAGACATTATAAACATCTCTAATTAGTGGAACCACATTTCTTAGTGTTTTTCAAGAATGTCGGTAAATGAATTATCTATCTTTTAAAACTTTGGTAATGCAGAAAAATGTCTCTATTTTTTTCATATAGTTTTTCAACCACCATTATTTTATTACTACTCATATTTATAGATTTGAAGTTATTATCCCCTTAAATTTATTTAATAATACCATATAATACTTTTTTTGTTGCATTTCTTGGATAATCAAATCACTAATAAGTTAGTTTAAGGGAATCCAAAGTGTTATGAATATTTTCCTCCACTTTCGAATGTTTTCTCAACTATCTTCTAGGAAACTCTGATTGAATTTCACTCAATTCATAGGCTCTCTTCTTTTTAGGTAGTGAAAAATTATACCAACACATTTTGTATTTGTATTCATAAACTCTACATTTCAAACACCTTCATTAAAAATAAAAGTTTCTTGGTTGGAAATTTATTTCATCAAATTATACTCATTGAAATTACATAAAATTATTAATATACTAATATCATTTGACATCGTCATACTTAGGAACATTTTTCTTTATATTTTCATCCACATTAGTCTTATATGTGATTAGTTTATTTTTAAATATCTCATTTATTTTATAATTATCATCACCATCACTTGAATTTATAATGGAATTTTTACCTTATTTGGTGATTCAATCTCTTTATTATAATTATTATCTCTATTTACATCATTTTAATGGATGATAACTATCTTAGAAAATATTTATAGGAACCACTGTGAAATTAAAATGTTTTTTAACATCAACATATTTCTCATTTATTAAAAATATTCTTTAACTTCATTGAAAAAATTCTTAAACTCAATTTTCTATAATTCTGTCATGGAATCTTCAACATCTTTCAACTTCACCTCAATATCTTTAAAAACCTTGTTTCTAGAAAAACAAAATTCTGAATAAATTCATGAATTGTACTGAGATGACCCAAATTCCATGTAAACTATTTTGCAATGTCAGTAATATCCTTAAGATTTTATTCGTAAAGAGAATTATTTTAAAAATTATTGTCATTTATCAATGCTTTCATTTCTCTCTTAAGACTCCTTTTTTCCCTTCAAATACACTATCAACTCTATCGAAAATAAAAATTTCTTTCGTTTATCAACACAAATTATTTCCTCATCACTAATACTATATTGAATCATACCTTACATAAATTATTATTACATCATTTTTAGATCAAGAAAAATAATATTACTCTGCTAACAATTCGATAAATATAATTTCTTAATAAATTTAAGTTCATAAAACCTTAATAAACATGAAAATTTAATCCTTATTTAAATTATTATACAAAATCTTCCATTTTATATTTCACAATATCTATCAAATATATGATTAAAAAATGATATACATCAAATAAATTGTGATCCGAATAGTATAATAATAAGAGGAATAATATAAAATGATATGATACATTAATCAACATAAGTACATGGGTGAGAATAATAATAATCTTAAAATCACAATCATATGATCATAATAATATGAATAAATATATAATTTCACAGAGATATAGAATGTGCAAAAATTAATTCCATTATAACATTATAACTCAAGGATACTTCCATGATATCAAAACAATATGGAATAATCTAAAAGTTTTAGGTCCATTCACAATATTATTGGAAACATCAAGAGCACCATTATTATGCATATTGATATATTGAGATACAATAATTTACACAATTAATTTAAAGGAAATATAATTTTGGGCCCACTCATCACATCATAATATGTTCATAATCATGCATGACACATAGAAATGATATGTATATCAATAATAAATATGAAATAAATCCATGATAAAATAATGAGTTTCATTATGAGTTCATAAATCATATCATAGATTATAAAAATAATATTTCTAAAAATAAGAGGGAAATTATTTATTTTGGACCTTGAATTAGAGTATATAAAAATAATAGTATATATTTTTATGAGAATAAGAAACATTATAGGAATAATAAATGAGAGAAATTGAAAATGAAGACTTGACATTGTTGGAGGTGACAATAATTCATCCTAAAGATATAAAAACATTCATATCTATATAAAATATAAAGAAATAGTAAAAAGGCATTTAAAAAGGATTTATGGAATATTTAGAAGAGGCATAGTAAAAATAATGAAAGAAAGGGAGGGTAAACATAATTGAAAAGGGAAGTCTTGAGTGTCCCCTTACCAGAGCTAGTTTTTTTATCATATTTATAACTTACATATAAAAAAAATTATGCGAATTAAAAATTTTATATATAAGTTTATTACATTAATTTATGTTATTATTAATCAATTATAATAATTGGAATCAATTTATTAAAATTTCATTGGAGAAATAATTATTCATTTAATTATCCTGTATTATTTTACAATTTTTTATTAATTTTTATTCATAAATTAGTTAAATTATATACAAATTCCTTATAATAAATAAAATTAATTATTTATATATTATATATATGATAAAATAAATATTATTGTAGTTGGTGATAATTAAGTACTTGAAAATGTTTCCACAAGTTGCTAAAATAATCATTAAGGATTTTTAAAGGAAAAGCAATATGTATATGTTTTGAATAGTTTATAATAATTATAGAGTATAATGATAAAAACGCACACACATACACACAAACACACACATATATATATAATTATATATTTATACAATTTATCTCTAAATGTATTGATATATAATGAATTGAAAATATCATCATAGGTTGGAAAAAATGACAATTAAAGGGATATTTCAAAGAGAGGGAGAGAATACATACATATATAAATACATACATATATATTATTAATACATTATAATAATTTTATGGTATAATAACATTATGATCATGTTAATACATTAATTAATTAATTTATTGGGGATTTATTTATGGATTAATTGGAAAATAAAATAACTGAACAATAAAAATAAAAGGAAAAAATGAAGGAATTTTACCATATCCTTGGTGTTTACTCCATTGATAAGGTTTATTATCATGAAGGACTAGACCATGATCAGACCAGAATGTCCTTAAGGATTTAATTTGGATATAGATAATGGATTTTAATCGATATATGAAAAATTATTGATTTGGTAAATAGTTTTTATTAGGGTGGTATGGGATAGTTATATTGAATGGGGATGAGTATTTGGGGATAAATAAATCATTAATATATTATTCTAAGACAAATAATATCAATAGTGGTCTTACTCAAGTCTAAAAGTATTATATAATTAAAATAATATGTTTTAGGAATTTAAAAACCATCCATAATTTAATTTATTAGCTCATACAAGATAAAGGAAGAAAAATAATTAAATATATTTTATCACTGATTACTTCACCGTTTTATAATTTATAAATTAATTTTTATATTTTTAAAATAAATAAATTATTTTTTCATACAGTATTTATCTTGTGAGACATATTCTATGTCTTGAAAACCATTTAGGATTTCCCATTCAATTCAATTTTAAGGAGGATGAGGATTTTCCAATGTAATCATATTTAGAACAAACATATTTTTTATTTATGAGAAAGTACATTTATCTCAAATGATTGTATCAAAAGAGAGTAAAAATCTTAAGGAAATTCCCATTAAAAGGGTTTATAATTATGTATTACCTAAACAATTATGTGCTCTTACTCAATATTTAGTGTTTTAGTTCTCAATTGAAATTATACAGGAATCCCTACTAATATTCAAGACTCCACCACGAATAACCCCAATTGAACTGGTTGAATTAAAGTACTTATTATATTAATATATAGACATAATTTTCATACTAAGGGTTTTACCAATCATCTTTCTTAAGAATAAGGGCTGGTCAATGAATCCCTGAATTGATTATCAATAACTCAAAATAGATTATAATAATGAATAAGGATCATATTCCACATATTTATGTCATGTTTGATTGGTTACAAAGATCTCAATATTTCTCTAAAATATACTTTTAGTTGAGTTATAATCAGTGGTATTTGATGAAATATGATATTCCTGTGAATAAATTTTTTACTAGGTACAAACACTACATGTTTATATCCATTCCATTTGGACTCATGAATTCGCCATCGATATTCATAAAAATACCCAATAGAGACTTAATAGATTATTTCAATAAAAATTTTATAGTCTTAATAAAATATATTCTTATATATTCCATAATTTATGATGAATTGGAGGATCATTAGAATGTTGTGTTTAAGTCTTTGAGTAAGGATAAGTTACATAAATTTTATAGTAAATTTGAGTTTTGGATTGAGAAAGTAGCATTATTAGGGGATATTATCACAAGAATTTATAAAATTATGAACCCTTTGGAGACTAAGGTGATTAATTATTGGACTAGAACATCATCCATGATGAATATATATATTATTATTGGACTATTTGGGTGGTTTTAGAGTATTTAGAGAAAATCATAAATATTTTAAAACCTAATAACCAAGACTACTCATAAGATAGTGTAGTATATGTGGGAAGATGAGTGTGAAGAGTGATTCAAGTGGTTAAAGAAGAGGCTAAATACAACAACTATACTCCCCATACCAATATGTGGGAAAGGAATTGTGAAATAAATTGATGAATCAAAAAATTTATTAGACTGTATACTTGTGGATAATGATAAAGTGATATCTTATACCTCATTATAGTCAATGGTTCATGAATAACGCTATTCGAAACTTGATCAAGGGTTGGATAAAATAATATTTCCATATAAGATTTGGAGTAATTGTATATATGGATGTGTGTGTGATATATATATATGTACCACAACATATAGAAACATATATTCACATATAATGAGTTTAATATGATCCAATGAATATGGTTAGAGCTGGTCAGAGATTATAATTTAAAAATATACTATTATCCCGTGAAGATGAATGAAGGGTCAGACACCCTAATTAGAAAAGATATTGTAACCTTATATATGATTAGGATTACTAATGATATGAAATTATTATACTTGAAAAGGATGAACATGTTAATCATGAAAAAATGAACGTCATCCTACCTTTCTAAATTAATTTTTACACCATCACCACATGATAGTATTATGAAATATCAAAGTGATGGTGTGGTTACATGAGACGGTATATTCCAAGATAAAGAGAAATCCCCATGTGTTCAATGTTGATGATAAATTTGTTATGAGTTTTGGGAAATGAATTTTTATTACATATGATCTGGAGATAAAAAAGGATCTACTGAATGATACTCATAACTTGAAATTATCTATCCACATAGGAAACATGAAAATGTAAAGTGATATTTGAGAGAACTATTGGAGGGAAAATATAAAGAATAAAATTATTGAGTATAAATCAATGTTATTGGTTATTTAGTAGTTAAAGGATGATAGAAAAAAGTAAAAATGGACGTTTCAACCATTTCTCATACATACATGGAACTATGAAAACATCACTATGGTATTTTTCAGGGGTCTTCTAGGGACATGAAAATGGAAAAAAATTATATGTTTTTTGGTGGACAATTTTTCAAACACTGATCATATAATTTCCATTCAATAAGGATTATAGCTTAATAAACATTCAAATATATAAATTAGATAAATGTTGAGGCTACATGGAACACCACGATTGGTTGTATCTTAATGAGATCTAAGGTTCACCTCAATGTTTTGGAAGAGTCTTAAACATTCTGAAAACACATATTCAAAATTTAGGATGGCCTATCATCACTATAATTATTCCCAATATGAATGAAATATCTAGGAAAATAAGGATATGTTGAAATATTTATTTATAGATTTCAGGGAAGGTTGGGTGAAACATATTCTTCTATTCAGTTATCTTATAAAAATAGTTACCACTCAATCATCCAAATAGTCCCATAAGAATCCATATATACAAAGTGATGTTGAACACATGTGTTTTGAGGTGAGATAAGAAAATGAATATTTCCATGAAATAAGAAGGTTGATGAAATGGTAGAAACGTTAAAGATAATTCAATATAACATCATATAAGTCTAGAGTCAATACATGAGTTATGTTAATAACTCCTGTGGTAACCAGAAGTTTGAGGTTGTTGATAGGTTTTCCTATGTATATCTCCATGGATTAGAGTTATAAGACTAATGAAGGAGTGTAAGAATAGTCTATGTTATATTATAATGTTTGAGATGCTTTATCATATCAATTATCTGGTGAATTAATTACAACTCCCACCAAATATATCAAATACTAATGATGTGTTACCTATATCCCTCTTGAGGAAGTATATACCAGATCACACAAATGTATTGACTTCATATTTAATATAGTTGTAGAATGTTATATCTTAGAAATACCAACCTATAATGTTCATGGACCATATAGAAAATGTTTTGTGAAATAAGAGAACTTGCCTCTTTAATGTACTTTTGATAAACCATATGTATATAGAGGTAATGTGGGAACTTGAAGAGAACATGAAATAAAAGTACTGTTATTTATCATCACCTAAGCGTATGAAATCAAACTTCGAGATAGAAATTTATAAAGAGGTGATGAATATAATGACCTGAGACATTAATGATTATATCCCCTAAATAAATATTATAATAATTATATTATGTTACATGAAATAATAGAAAAAACCCAGAAATGATTTTTTTAATAAAATTAAGTTATTCAAGAAAACTATTTTAATTATTAAACTTCTGGGAAGAGAAAGTATTAAATATATTATGAATTACTAAATTTATTGAAAACCAATAATTATAATTTTTTAAAAGTAACATCATTTTTTTTATTTATTATATCAATATTATCTTAGGATAAATTTTAATGATTTATGAAAAAAGAATTTTTTGGTGAATAATAAAAATCTCAAATAAACTGAAAAAATAAATTTTATAATATAAGAACAATATAAATGTTTAAGAAAATATTTTTATTAAAAATATATATTTTTAATATGTAATATAAATAATTTACAAAATATATTTGGAATTTATAGAATAATTTTTTTTTATTTTGAAGCACAAGTAATATTTAACACTAAAAACTATTTTTACATGCATATATAAAAAATAATTCATTATCACTATTAGAAATTTAATATAAATATATGATTTTAGATTTTAGTTCATAATACAAATATTAGTTAAAACTGTCAATTTTATTTTTTTGGCATAAAGATAATAAATATAAGGTTAATGGTAATTATCTAGAGAATAGTACAAAAAAATGAAAGAATTTCTTTACAAATATCATTTAATTTTTTTATTGAATAAAATTGATATAAATTAAATTACGAAACTGATATAATTTAAATTACGAAACTGATATTATGTCTAAACCTATATATAATTATATTATCACTAATTTAATTGGTAATCCATACTAAATAATATTAAGAACACATAACATTTAAAAGTCATTTTTCTACAAAAATGTTATATATATATTATATTTTAATATAAATTGGATTTTATGATATTGATGAATTGAATAATAATTAATGTAGATTAAATTTTGGTATAAAACATAAAAAAATTTCAAATTTTGGTTACCAAATGTTTTTAAATAAAATATAAGTTACTTAAAAACTAGTTACCAAGGTAAAAAGTGAAAGGATAAGATGTAAACACCAATGTTAAAGGAAAAACAATTTCTAAAAAATGATTTAAACTATTGGATTATAATTTGATGACCCAATTCCACCCCACACTCTATTATTATGTTATTTTATAGACATTGAATAAGAAATAATGTAATGATATCATGGAATTGTAAAGTGTATTCCCAAAAGTTCACTTTTATTCACGTATAAAAGAGATCACTTTCAACCCACCATGGTTACACATGCCAATACTTTTTCACTTTAAAATATAATAAAAATACATCTATAATAATAAAGTTTCTCATCCATAGTCCATTTATCTCTATAATTTATGTTATAATCATCAAATCCATGGATATCTCTATGAGGAGATGAATTCGCCAACGTAATTATTACATTCTTTATTATCGTTTCTTTTAAATATTAATCATAAAATCATATTATATTTATAAAAATATTGTCACATATGTATCATTATCATTTTATTAATTTAATATAATAATGTAAAAACCATTACTTATTCCAATCCATTAGTTAAATCCACAAAATCATCCTTAGTGTGATGTAAGAACTACCACATCCACAAATAGATATCTTTTATTTTTCACATCCCTCATTTTTTCATGGTAAATTAATTTTAAAGGATTAATAAGTAAATTATATATAATATAAATAAGATTATTATATTTAAAAATTATCATTTACCCTCATCCCTACTCATTCATTAAGAAATTGAAACTTTAGACATGAATAACTGCTAACTTTCGCCTCCCAGAATAATGAATATAATTTTTCATTACAATCCATTATTGATGAATTTAAAAAAATAATTACAAAAAAAAAATCATTTTTATAACACAATTAATTTTATGGTTATTATGAAATTATTTTTACAACACTTTTTACAATGTTTAATATACATAAGAAGTTACAGAAAAATTGACTGAACAACCTCAAGTCACCAATATAAGAAAGAAAACTATATTATATATAAATAAAATATTATATTTTATGTATCATTAAATATATATTATATTTTAGTAAGGAATTTATGTAATTAATAAACTTAATTTGGTTTTTTAGAATTTTACATGAAAGTACAAAGCATTTTCAAACATGAGGTAAGGGATCTTCCGTACCACCCTCGTTTCCTATGAGTTACACATTATATTTCTATTTATCATTTTTAAGGAATATTATTATAATTAATGTATTCTAATTTTTTAATATATTTACCTATATATATTATTATTTAAATATAGTTTTAAAATATGGGGTTATAATTGTTTTTGTTTCTCTTAAATATTCATTCTTTTAAATAAACCAGATTTAAGGGGACATTCATATTTATTATCTCATGTCAAGATTCACCCCCATACTTTTTTTAAACCATAAATATATTATAAAACATAGTTATTTTATATATATCACTCTTTTATCAATTATGGTTTTTTAGAAAATTAAATTCTATTTCCATATTTAAAAATATCTTTTATTTATTTCAGAAAGCATTACATAAGCAGTTAATTTTTATTGATTCTTATCCTAGGTAATTATAGTTAATTTTATATACTGAAGCTCCAAGTTAAATAAATATTCTTATATTCTTGTAATAGAAATTCAAATTGATTTAAATCCTTCTTCTCTTGGGAAAATATTTGATTTATCCTTCAGTGATGTCTTAAATAAAAATTATGAAATCCACTTTGTTCTCAAAGGTTTGATCATGATTATGATTTATGTATGATTTATTTTACTCATTTGGAACTAATATGTATGATCATAAATAATGTGATAGGTGGGAATAAAATTATATAACTCTCCAATTTATTGGGTAAACATTTATATCTCATGAGATACTATATAAGGGATTACTGTGTAAACCTAATCAACCATGAGACTTTTCCCAATTTATGATGATGGTCATGAGAGAGAATCATGACTTATGTATTTGATATCATGTTTTATTTTTTCCCTCATGTTTATGATTCCATGATCTTATGATATCAATTCATTATTCCATCATTCCATTCTTGTGATCATTCTCTTTATGATTTCATTTTATAACTCTTAACTCTCATGTTATGACTCATTGCTACATTTTATTCTATACCAATATGCATAGATAAGTGTTTTATTTATATAATTTTTCTAGGTTATCCTATGATGTGTTATAAGATATATTAGAGTTATGATAAAAGTATGGATTTTTAAACAATGAGTATTTTTTTATTTTTATGTTTGTGTATTTTTTACCCATAATCATTTAGATACAGTATATCTATATATATTTGGTTTGATTTTGTTCAAACATTATGTGAAAATTTAGAAAATAAATTGTGTTTAAGGCTTGGGTTGTTATTAATATATTTTATTTCAAAAAAATTATATGACTGTTTTAATCACTACCAATAATAAGTCTTTATGGTTATTCCAAGTAAACATATTCATCAAGATAATTGTTCAATAAATTTTATGTGATATATATTCTAGAAATATTATATTTTTATTAGGATAAATATTCCAAACTATCCTAATAAATTAAATCTATAAAACTTAATTAAATTTCTCATCAGTATGTATACATTCAAATAGAGAGTAACCATTATAAACAAAAAGTAAATTTTTCAATGTTACTATAAAATTTATTAGTTTTTTACTTCTAAAAATCAATTTTTTTCACTAAAATATTTATATTTGGTAAATTACACAAGCTCCAAAGTATTTTTTTATCAATTTCAATCATGGAATCAATTCACTTTTCATAATATGAAATTTCGATAGTAAATATTCACTCAAAATGAGAGAGTGGAATTTTATAAGTGGTAATTTTCACAGTTATCCACATTTAAATTTCTTGGATAAAATTAAAAATGATTAATTTTAGGATCAATTTTTTTAATATTTATTGCTTCATATTATTTTGTTCAATATCCACTTAATCACCTGAAATGTTTAAACCTACATGTTCAAAATTAATTTTAGTACCTAATATATTTTGGATGCCTTGTTTTTCTAAACATACACCATGAGTATCTTCATTATCATGTTAAAAATTAAATGATTATATATATAAAACATCAACCTAGAAAACATAAATATCATATTTTATCATATTTGTTTTATGAAATTATTTTTATAACACCTAAAACTAATTTTATTTAGTGTATACACAAGAAACATACCCTTATAATAAATTTCACCAAAATTTCATAAACATAATCTTTTAAGTTTCATTATGAATGGATTTTCAAACACCTTTAAATATCCACATTGGTATTTTTACCATAAAATTACTCATAAATGTAATTTGACAGTTTTTTCCATGTAAACTTCTATTTTGGGAATGTAACTTTATTTATGCAGCTTATATGTAAAAATATTTTTAATTATCACGCACTGGAAAAATTATTATTCCCAGGTCAACCAAAATTTAATTCTCTCTCTACGTTACTATATTTTGTTTAGAATATATATATATATCTTAATTCATTATTCCTTTTCTATAAGGATATGGGTCAAACTAATTATTTGTGTATTTGGGCCCATTATCGTATTTTATATTTGTAATAGCAGGAATTATTTTCCCATCCTCTTACCTATGATAAATTTTAAAACATTCAATGTATATTTATTAAAATGAGATAATGTCAAAATAAATCATAATATTATAATTATCAATAAATGTAGTGAAATATTTATCTCTATTGGTTTTTTTATTTTTCATCGATCCACACACACCCAAATTAAAATGCTTATGTGGTGGTATTATATTTATCTTAAAAAATATGTGTCTTAAATTCACCATCACTCCATTATTATATATCCCCGATGAAGTGTATCAATGAATATTGAATTTAAGATATATTTATCAGAATATCATTTAGAAAAATTCTTTACATATTATCTTAAACCAAATTTTCAAGTCTTTGATAACAATATTTTTTTTTCATTCATTGTCCGGAAGAAAGAATTATTGTCAAAATTTATTTTGACTCATTTTCCATTTTTCCTCCACTATAGAATCAAGATGATTAAATACTTTAATATTAAAATTCACTATCCATTATTTTGATATATAAATTCATTTAAATTATAACAAAATTATGAAAATTTGAAAAAATTATATCACAATCTATTAAAGAATTTAACATATTTTGAAATGAATATTTATTATTAATTTTTGTTGTCCCAATACAATTTATTTTTTATTAGAAATCACAAAAAAATGTTATGGGTCTTACATTATAATATATAATAAATTAAGTTTCTTCCCATATATGATATGAATCCACCACCTAATATCAAATTAGTCTTATTCATTGATGGTTTTAATTCAACCTCACCTACCATTGGATTTTATTTGTTACACATATTATTTTGATAGTATTCATACTTTTCACTTTCTTCAAGATTCTCTATTATAATGGTATGGAATTGATTATTTCTTTACCCTTTTTGATCACATCACAAACCTGAATCTTTAGGAAAATTAATGTTTTTTTAATATAAATCCCTTTATTCCCTCATTTTATTGGAGTATTCTTATGCATTGTTGGTTTAGAGGACACTATAACCAATTTTGTGCAGTACTATAGTGAATATTCACTTAGTGGGGGTAAATTAGTGAATATTGTCTTTCCACAAATCAACCTTCATTTCTCATTGGAATCACTAAAACATAAGTATATAGAAACACACATATATGAATAGATTAGATAATTGTTTTTATAAATGACAAATACCAACAATTTTAATGACCCTTTGGTATAGAGTTTTTATAGGTTTAGCGAATACCAATGGTTATTTAAATTTTTTTTTATAGTTTCACTATATTATCAGTTTTAAAAATGTTTTTTTATAATATTATCATATACCATTAGTTTTATATAAATTGTTATTATGGGATTTCATCATATAACAGAAACACTACACTACCTTTTTATTTTGATTTTTTATTTTCTTATCATTGGTTTTTCTGTACCCTACTATCCATAACAACATTACCATATTATTTATCATTTTTACTATAATTGTTCTTTGTAATTGTAACAACCCAAACATCTATCAATGAAAATTATTTTTGATCTTATTAAATGTCTTATTATGTAAAATTTTTATATAACATTTTCACTTCATTGGTTTATGTATTTGGATTTTAAAATACCATTACAAATTGTGAAAATTGATAATATATCCATTAAACAGTGATCACATGATTATTATAAATATAGGGCTTTAAAATATCCAATTTACATAGACAAAGGAAGCGATGGCCTCATCTGGTAGAATTTCTCCATACGAAGCCCATTTATCATAGCTCAGAAAGGAGGTCAAATCATTGGGCTTCCTCTAGACCAATCCCAAGATGAGCTTCAACACGTTAAGCTTGAATGGAACCTCCTACGAGAGAATTAGAAGTTGATAGAGATTACCACCCAAGTGATGTTATCCGTGCCACCCCAAGAGTCTGTCACCATCACACACCTTACCCTTCAGTCTTATGTGGGTGTTATAAGGGGTTATGTTATAAGACCACAACACTATGACTATGTACATTATTTTTATAGAGAATTTACATTCTACTTCTTACTGTTACATGGTAAATAGTTTTTAAAGCAAAAAATAGTATTTTTAGTTAATATTCAATTAACATATATATTTTGATGAATTAATTGTTTTTTTGAAATAAATAATATTTTAATGAAATATTATTAATAAATTAATTTTTATAAAAAATAAATGATCGTATAATTTCTATGAATACAATTGTGATTTTTATTATGGTTTGAAAGACGTTTATGTAAAAACCCATGAATTTTTTATAAATGTTGGCTTTTTATTTTAAGTAAAAATTTACATATTTAGAAAATTATTTAGATAAAATGAATATTATTTTTGGAATTAGGACATTGAAATTATCTAATGGAGAACTTTTCATAATTTTCCGAGACAGTCGAATTTGTGGGGAAACAATTAAATACCATTTAATTATATAATGTGTTTTATAGCATCATAATGACCCAATAGAAATGTAATAAAATACTATAAGTGTAATTTTCAGACAATATATGTTTTACCATTAAAATAATGTGAATTTAGGTTAGTTTGATTTATTTTACAAAGCTTTATTGGACCCTCCAAGACCTATAAACCATTTAATCTTTTTAAATTGATTTCGTTGATAGTGTGACTCACCTCCACATAAGAAAGCCTAATATTTTTTATAAGTTTAGACATTATCCTAATAAAATAATGTTTTACACTCTCCTTTGGCAAAAACTATGGGAAAAAAACATTTTTTGGTTTATGATTTGGATTAGTTTAATATGTGGTGTCTAAAACCTAAAAAACAAGGAATTCCCTCTCTTTTCCTATATAAACCCACTAAATCTCCCACTTTCTCATCACTAAAAGCCACTGTATCTCTACCAAACTCTGCCATCCATTCCTTATAATTCTCCCAAGACTCCCTAAGCTCCCAAGAATCCTCTCTCAAGACTCTCCCAATCCTTTGGGATCACACTTCCAAGTAAGGGATTTCTTCCTTTATCATTTTATCCAAGTTTCATAATATTGTTAGGACCTTTTATTTTAAACTATAAATGTTGGAGTATGATTTATAAACTCCCCCATATTTGTAGGATTGAAATAATGATGTAGATTCTCAATATACAAGAAGGGGGGGGGGTGAATTGTACACTTTAAAAATTTCCTTAAACAAGAAAAGATCTAAGTTTAAAAAAATTAAACTACAAAAATTCACAACACCTGTAAAACCAATTAAAAGATTGGGAAAAAGTATGAAGTTACAGACTTCTAGTTCTATACACTTAATTAAATCTGGAAAGTGATTCCGAAAAACAGGTTCCGGAAATATGGATCCGGAAAATGAAACTTAACCAAAGTTTACAATATGAGATTCTACCTTAAAGAGTATAGAATCTAACTAAATCAGAGTAAAATTGTAAGGAAATATAACAAGGTTATACTTTATTTACAATACAAAATTCAGCGGAAAAACAAGTAGTAAAACTACAAGTAACAAGCAATAACACTTTTAACCCAAAGAGAAGGGTATCCAACAACCTTGGATAAAGGTCCCTTGATTTATACTTTCAAGTAAGTATGTATTACCCACACTAGGGTAATCCCTTGATATGAATATTAAAGTCTCTGTCTTGCTATCCCCGCAAGCCCTCAACTTCAAGGTAGTTGGAACCTCTATCTTCCTCAACAAGGAAGCCCTCAAACTTCAAGGTAGTCGACACCTCTGTCTTCCTATCCCTAGAAGCTCTCAACTTTAGGGTGTTGGAACCTCTATCTTCATATCCCTGGAAGCCCTCGATTGTAATCACAAACAATTGGAGTCGCACAAAGAAAGTCTGCACAAGGAAATGTTTTAACATGTCATTCAAACTTTTTGCACGAAGCTTTGAGAGTTGATAAGAGACTCTCTCTAGAAATCACTTCAAGAAAATCTGATCATTAAAATTCTAAAAGTTGTCACTTCTTTTCAAATGAGATCATATTTATAGGTGAAGATTCAACGGTCAGATCCCTCTAACAGTCATATTTTCATTAAATTTCGAAGGGACCTGTATATGTGTCACTTAACTAACGGTTTGTTAGAAACAGAATGGACAAAATAATTTTATAACAAAACATGTGTAACTGAAAGCACATCATCTTTTTGTAATGAAACAAGTGTAAGAATAATTAAAACTGAAGTTCATAATGTAAGTAAATAAAATTTTAGAGTCTAACCAAAATGGAATCCAGAGTCTTATAATAAAGAGATATTCGTATTCTGTTTTATAGGAATTCAGAACTTGAATTCTGTGGAAATTCAGAGTCTGAATTTCTAAGGAAATTCAAATTCTGGTTTCACTTTAATTCAGAATCTGAACTTACAGTGTTTAGAGTCAAACTGATAGAATTTCAGAGTCTAACTCATAGAAGTTCAGATTCGAACTAGTAAAAGTTCAGAGTCAAACTAGTAAAAGTTCGTAGTCGAACTAATAAGAGTTCGGAGTCAAACTTGTAAGAGTTCAGAGTACAGAATTCGGAGTGGAACTATATGGGAGTTCGTATCCAGAATTCGAACTCGAACTATATGAGAGTTCGTATCTAGAATTCGGAATGGAACTTCATCAGAGTTAATATCTAGAATTTGTAATGAAACTTCATTAGAGTTCGTATCTAGAATTCAGAATGCAACTTCATTAGAGTTCGTATCCAAAATTCGGAATGAAACTTCATTACAGTTCAAATCTGGAATTCAGAGTGGAACTTCATTATAGTTCATATCCAGAATTCGGATCCTAAAATAGAATGCTTCATATCTAAGTATTATATGATTCCAAGGTTCTAGGTATGAATTCCAGTTTTATACTTAAAAAAAATATTGATATATATAAGGAAATCTAGGTTTGGGTAAATTTCTTTAAGGAAAGAAATTTTCCTTAGAGAAGTAAAATATCGATTTGCTTAAGTATAATGGGTTTGTTATTTTTAAAATAAGAAGGAATAGAAAAGTAAAAAGGAAAACCTTATTGACTCAATAATCTCTCCCTTTTTGGAAAGCACAAACAACCTTTTGAAAAAGAATATAAGGACTTTGAAAAATTTCATTAGACTTTGAAATTTAAACTTATCTCCCTTTGTTCATGGATGATAGTGAATACAAACTAAACCCCCCTTAGGCTTTGGAACTATAAGGATTGTATTCTGAATTTCCAGAATGAAATTTACATTAGAATGAAGGAATATTAATGAGAACTCCCCCTTACTTAAGGATAGTTCTTCTTAGTTTAGAAATTTTTCTTCTCTCCCTTAGGAGTAGTTCTTTTTCCTTCTTCCCCTTTGCGATTTTCAAAAATAATTGTGGGAATGGAAACAAATAATGTACCTAAAACATTAGTATATAAAAACACAAGATACAACCAACCACAGATTTCATTAGAGTTGAAATAATTTTTACAAGGAAAATCAAATGAAAAAAAAGATTGGATTTGTATATTTGTCCTCCTTTTCCTTGGAAATTAACTTCTTCAAACATGTTTTCAACTTATTCACATCTTTTTGGTCCTCCTCAACTTGCTTCTCCAAATATTTTATCCTCTAATATTGAGCTTTCAGGACCTCAGATTGTACCTTAAAAACATCATCTTGCTTTACAAGCTTTTATTCGAGCTTAATCTAGAGATCTCTATCTCTTTTAAAATTCTGAGCAAGAGAATTAACCTTCCCATTCAAGTCTTTCACTTGTTGATTCTGAGAATTTTGCTCAAGGTTCAGTTTCTATTTAAGATCCTTCACTTTGGCATACTCGGTGTCAAAAGCATATTTAACATCATTTTGAAAACGGTCAAACTATGCAAAGTCTTTATCAGTTTTCTTAGACCACAAATTGATTTTGGTGCATGACTTCCTATGGTAAACATAATTGATAATGAAATTTCTATGATCTTCTTCAATCTTCACACACTTATCCATCACCATGTATAAGGATTATGACTTCTGATTCAGACTTTGTTGCATCATCTGGCATATGGAGTCTATGGTGGGAAAAATCAGAATGGTTTCCACCAACTTCTTCGAAGATTAAAAAAAAAAGTCATGACCCAATACTAATGACTCTAAATTTGATACCTTACTAGGTGAATTCTCTTCTTTAACCTCCACTATCTTTCTTCTAGAAGAACCACCAAATTATTTCTTCTTGATGGTATATTTTTTTGGTGCATCCATGAGAAATTTCTTACCATTATCGGTTTTCGGAATGGGTTGATCATCTGGAGATTCTTCCTCAATCTATGATAGTTGAAAAATATTGTCTTCATCTATTTTCTCCTTTTCTTCTCCTTACTCAAGAAAATTTTTCTCATAGGTCTCTTCCTCATACAATTCATACTCTTTCTCTTCTTCTTTATCGTCATCTTGGTTACCTTCTTTCTCAACTCCCTTTCCTGAAGTGACAAGTTTTGCAGATTCATACTTTTATTGATAATCCTCAACTTGTTTAATTAGGTCATCTGGATCAGCACTTCCTTCTTCTACTTCTTCTTCTTCCTCTACTAAATCTTCTTATTTTTAAACAACTTCTTCTTCTACTCTCTCAACAACTTCTTCTTCTGATATTTTAACAACTTCTTTCTCTTTAAGTTTTTCCTGAGTGATGTAATTTTTCCTAGGGTCTCTGGTAAAGGTTCAGTAAGGAATGTTTCCGAAACCAGAATCTGATCAGAAGCCATCTATGTTGCTTTCAAAAGAGATTGAACAATATCTTATTCTGACATCTTCTTCTTCAGTTTCTTTTATTTTACTTTTCTTTCCAACTCATCAGAAGCTTTCTCTTTTAAGGCCTTAGCCTCAGCAATATTTAATCTGAATTGAGTGTCCCCTTCTTTTATTTTATCCTTGTCTTCCCTCCACTTAGTAGGCACTTCATCTGGGTAGGAATTTTGTTCCATTGGCTTGGGTGGTGCAGATTGAGTTTCCTCAGCTTTCTAGGTCTTGTCTTCAGCCCCCACTCCTTTCAACTCTCTTTTCTTACCTGCCTTTTTAGATGGTTCTGGAGTTTTTTATCTTTCTGAGCAACCTCAGCCTCTTCCTCTGGTAAAGGGTAGAATTCTACAGATTCAACAGAAAAACCCATCTTCATCCTCTTTAATGTATCATCACTTATCAGCATCATCTTACAAAGTCTTTTCTTGGAAGTGCAAGAAACGTTAAACGAATCAAGACATCTGCTAATAATCATAGAAAGAAACTCCGAATACATTATGATCTGATCTTTTAGATTCTCTTCTTTAATATTCTTAACTATAATCAAAATATGCCTCATCAAATTCAACTTCCTTAGATTTACCAAAAAATCTAAGATGTATATATCAGTCTTCTTGAGATTATCCTTGTCACCCCTTCTCAGTACTAAAAATCCTTGTACCCACAGATATAGAATCCGACTATTCGAAGAGAGATGGGCAATCTTAGTGGACATGACATCTTTAAGTCCAAGTCATTTCAATGCCTTCACTTTGTTGAAACTTCCTTGCTCATCCGGAAGCTTATGTGAACAAAAATCAGCTTCACCTTCATAATATAGACCCACCAAGCTTGCATCCTTGGTGTAAGAAAGCATATAAGTCTTCCCATAAGATTTGAACGAAGTCTTCTCTCTGCCACATTCCTTACGAAAGGAAACATACTCGTAAAACTGAACAAGAAAATCTGTATAAGCCAGGTCCTGACTCGCTGGCTTTGATAAGCAAACATCCACCCAACCATTCAATATGATATTCTTTGATATAAAAGAATAATACTTGTAGAAACTTGGATGCACTAACCTATCCCTGTAAACTAACCATTTTGAGACTGGCTTCATAGTTGAAATATCTTGAGATGTAGCTTCAGTAGACATTCAGAATGAAGAGCTCTGGAAGATTCGGAATGGGCTTTAAGAAGGGAGGCAGAACATCAACACGTGAGAGCTAGAAGATCGATGTGGGACAACCATTGGGGGTCCCCGTTATAAAGGCAATGGATGTGACCTTTGAGCTTCCAAAAGCAATGTAACGGTTGAAAAACTCTCTAATATGATCTGACGGTTGAAAACATACCCACAAGTAAATCATGAATCCAATATTTTTAGGTTTTAACAAAAACATTCATCTTTAAGAAGAAAAACGAATCTGAGAAATTTTAAAAGGAAAAGAAACTGCCTGCAACTAAAAAATTACTACAAAAGACATAAGTAAGGAAATCATACCTTTTTTATTGTCTAAAAAGTTTATTCATAAAAGGTAATAATCTTCTTGAAGAAAAATTTGACTATGGAAAACTAACTATGAAAAACATAAAGTTGAAAAGACTTTGAGTACCAAAACTCTAGTATGAAAGGTATGAGTACGAAAATCCTAGTTCAAAAAGTTTAAGTATGAAAAATTTTCAATACAAAAATTCCGAGTATGAAAATTCTCACTATGAAAGTTCCAGTTTCGAAAATTTCCATTACGAAAATTTCAGTTCCAAAAACATCATTATAAAAATTTTAGTTACAAATGTTTGAAAAACTAACTACGAAAATTTTGATTACAAAATCCTTTTTTTTTAAAAAACTGACTATAAAAATTTTGATTACAAATGCATTTAAAAAAAACTGACTACAAAAATTTTGATTACAAAAGATTTAAAAAAATCTCACTATGAAAATTTTGATTACAAAAGACCAAAAAAAACTGACTATGAAAATTTTGATTATGATAACAAGCAAAAGTACTCCCCCTATGAAAATGAGTTTATTACTGTAAGGAAAATTGTTCAACAAGATGTTAACGAAGAAATATTTCCTCATGGTTATCATTCCTAACTTCTGTTTAATGTATTGAAATCTATCAGAAGGTATGGATTTTGTGAAAATATCAGAAAGTTGATCTTGAATTTTGATAAATTGAAAAATAATATATCATTTTAGTGTGTGATCCCTAAGAAAGTGATGCCTAATATCTATGTGTTTTTCACAAGACTGATTTGCATGATTTTTACTAAGGGAAATGGCACATGTGTTATCACCCAAAATTTGAGTCTTAGTAAAACTCAAGCCATAGTCTGTGAGTGTGTGTTTCATCCACAACACTTGAGCACAACAACATCCAGCTGCTACATATTCAGCTTCAGCAGTGGAGAGTGATACTGAGTTTTTCTTCTTGCAAGAACAATAAACTAATAAATCTCCTAAGAAATGACAAGTTCTGGATGTACTTTTTCTATCCATTCTAATTCAACCAAAGTCAGCATCTAAAAAAATATATAAAACAAAATCATTTCCAAAAGTATAAAATAGTCCTAGATCCATGGTTCCCTTTAAGTAGTGAAAACTTCTTTTCACTCCCTTTAAATGAGACTCCTTAGGATTGTATTGATATCCGGAACATAAGCATACTAAAAACATTATGTTAGTTCAACTAGCTGTCAAGTAAGCTAGACATCCTATCATACCTCTAAAAGATGTTTGATCTACTGGTTTCCCAGCTTCATCAAGATCAAGTGTGTTTGAGGTACCAATAGGAGTACTTATACTATTAGGGTTGTCAAATCCATACTTTTTAAGAAGATCTTTAATATACTTATGTTGAGATAGATAGGTTCCTTATGGTTTTTGAGAAATTTTTAAACCAAAGAAAAATGTTAACTCAACCCTCATACTCATTTCAAACACAGACTTCATTAGATCTGCAAAGGAATCAGTTAAATATTGCTGACTTGAACCAAATAAAATGTCATCAACATAATTTTGAAAAATGAAAACATTTTTCTTATCTTTATTTATAAAAAGGTATGGATCTACATTTCCCTTAACATAGTTATTTTGAATCAAAAATATTGTAAGTCTATCATACCAAGATCGTGGGGCTTGTTTAAGAGCATAAAATGCTTTGGTTAGTCTAAAAACATGATCAAGATATTTTTTGTCTTCAAATCATGGAGGTTGTTCAACAAAAACTTCCTCTTAAACAAAACCATTAAGAAAAGCACATTTCACATCCATTTGAAAAAGTTTAAAATTGAAGAATGCTGAAAAGGCAAGTAGGATACGAATAGATTCAAATCTAGCAACTGGAGCATAGGTTTCTTTATAGTCTATTCCATCTTGTTGATTATAGCCTTCAAGAACTAGTCTATCTTTATTTCTAACAATGAATCCATTTTCATCACACTTATTTCTAAAGACCCATTTTACTCCAATAACAGAAGCTTCCTTAGGTCTTTCAACCAAGGTCTAGACTTTATTCCTTTCAAATTCATTTAGTTCATCCTACATGGATTTTATCCAGTCATTATCACCTAAAGCTTCATCAATTATTTTTGGTTTAAATTGGGAAAGGAATGCTAGATGTTATACTTCATTTCTTAAGGAACTTCTAGTCCTTACAGGTTGATTGATATCACCAATGATACTATCACTGAGATGATTCTTAAGAAACAACTGACTTGGGTTTTTTAAAGCATGTTCATCAACATAGGGTAAGAAATATTCTGGGGTAAATGTTTTAGAAGCATCTTCTTGAAAATTTTCCTTATCAGAAGGATCTTCTAACAAAGGTTGATAATCATTTTTTGAAAACAGATCCAAGGATGTTGGTTGGGACGGTTTAAAAACAAAAGGTTCAGACTCATCAAATTTTACATGTACTGTTTTCCCAGCAGTACAGGTGTTTTTATTGAAAACTCTATAAGCCTTAGAAGTTTTGGAGTAGCATAAGAAACTTCCTTCATTAGATTTTGGTGTGAATTTGTGTAAGTTATATTTAGTATTCAAGATGAATACCTTGCAACCAAAAACCTTGAAGTAGGAAAGTATATGTTTTCTACCTTTCAATAACTCATAAGGAGTTTTATTATGAAAAGGTCTAATCAAAACTTGATTTATAGTATAACAAGTAGTACTTACAGCTTCAGGCCAAAAATGTTTGGAAATAGAATACTCACTCAACATGGTTCTAGTTATCTCTTGAAGAATTCTATTTCTTCTTTCAACAACAAAATTTTGTTGAGGTGTTATGGGTGATGAAAAGTTGTGAGTAATACCTTTTCTACTATAAAATGTTTCAAAATCACAATTTTGAAATTCTCCTCCATGATCACTATGAATATTTTTCAATGGAAGGGTTTTTCTCATTTTTAACTTGGGATCTAAAACTTTTGAAAGAAGAAAAATCTTCAGACTTCATTACTAAAAAATAGAACCATATAAATCTAGTGTAATCATCAACTAGAACAAACACATAGTATTTTCCTCGAATGCTTCCAGTTTTTATTGGACCAAAAATATCCATGTACATTAACTGTAACACATCAGTTGTTGAGACTTCACTGATTGATTTAAAACTTGATTTATGTTGCTTTCCATATTGACAAGGATCGTAGACTTTAGAAGAATCAAATCTATGCTCCAGTATATCCTTAACTAGTTTCTTCATAGAGAGTTTACATAAGATACAGTGACCTAGTATTCTATTCCATAACAAAGAATGATCTGCCATTGCACTTAGTCAAGGTATGTCTTGGCTCCTAAGGTATTTTAAGTTCAAAGTGTAAAAATTATCTTGCTATGGGTAGAGAGAATAAACTCTTCCTTGGAATTGTGTAATAAGCACTTGTCATTCCTAAAATTCACAATGTATCCTTCATCACACAATTGACTTATACTAATGAGGTTGTGCTTAAGACCCTTAACAAACAAAACATTTGAAATCAAAGTTTTTCCAAGAGGAAAAATGTTACCTATACCAAAAATTTCTCCCTGAGAATTTTCTCTGAAAGTTACTTTTCCTCCTTTCATCTTGATAATCTTTTCGAAATAGTTTTTGTTACCTGTCATATGTTGGGAACAACCACTATCCATGTACAAAGTATTACTGTTGGTACTTTCCCTATTTTCCTAAAAATGAGAAACAAGTTAGGTTTTTGGAATCCAGACTTGCTTGGATCTAGAATTGTTAGACAAAAAATTTTTGGGTATCCACATTTGTTTAGAAAAATATTCTTTATGAAACCCAAGAGATTTATCTTTATTCAAAGAACAGTTTTTCTTCCAATGCCCACCACCTTGACACTTAGTTCAAAAAGGGGATCTAGAAGGAATAAAATAGTTGTTTTTGAAAACTGGTTTTTGGTGAGTATAACCTACTCTAGTATTGTTTCCTTGAGGTTTAATTTGAGAATACATCTTGTCAAAATTTTCCTTCCTAGAGGTAAATTTTGCAGGAATCTTCTTAAGAGAAAATATTTCAAATTTTAGTTTGATGACTGTATTCCTATCCTCAGGAATCATTTCCTTAGAGTTAGATTTTTCCTCAAAAACATTCATCTTTAAAATAGCATTCTTAAGATCTTTAGAAATTTTATCCTTATCAAAATTTTCTTTCTCAAGGTGTTTAGAAAGTTTTTCTAAAATATCATCATTATCTCTAAGATTTGTAGAAAGATCTGAAATATCTTTTGTAAGAATTTCTTCCCTCGTATTTTCCTTGTCTAATTTCTTAGAAATATTACAATTTTTTTCTTCACATAACTTGGAAAATCTAGATACTTTTTCATATGCAAGTTCTTCATTTTCTGAGGATGAAGTATCCTCATTAGAAGTACTATTTTCAGAATAGTAATTCTTTTCAAGAGATAAATTTGTTAAAGCCTCGGCAGAGCGTACCTTGCCCATAAGACATGTATATGGAAAAGAAGTAGTAGCAATGAATCCCATATTCTTCTGAGCTGATGAATCATATTTTGAAGATTCGCTTTCTGAAGAGTCTCCACAGCTAGCACTCCAAGTAGTATTAGCTTTCAAGCTTTTCTTAGCTTTAGCTTTGTGAAACTTCTTCCTGTTCCTTTTAGAATGCCTCTATTTTCTTTCCTTCTTTTTTAAGCATAGGGAAATCAGGTCTAATGTGTCCACTTATCTTGAATTCATAGCTTGTGACCTCTGATTATTTCTTACCTTTTCTTTCCTTCTTCTTATACTTGGATTGGAAATTCCTTGGTCCAGCTATCTTGTTCATCCTTTGAGCAAGATTTGCTAACTCATTCTTTGATACTACACTTTCACTAGATTCAGATTGGATAATAAATTTCTTAGACTTTGATCTAGTTACTCTCTCAGTAGTCTTAGCTTTCATGTGATTTGATGTTGTAGTAAAAGAAAGAGTACCATTCCCATTCTTTTTTTATATTGTCAGCATCTCTCTTCATCCTTGTTTCATATTGAAAAAGAGTTCCAAACAGCTCATCTAAGGAAATTTGAGTGACCTTCCTGTTCTCATAAATATCTGTCCTCTTTGATTCCCACTCATTGGTCATAATATCAATGATCTTGTCCACAAGAGCTTCATCATCCAAAACTTTTTCTCCCATAGATTGTAAGCTATTCATGATAGTCATAAATCTCTGTTGTACTTTGCATATGGGTTCACCATAAAGAAAGTTAACACCATGATACTCAGCTCTAAGAATAGCTCTTCTAGTCTCAATCAATATAGATGTACCAAAATGAGTAACTTCAAATTTCGTCCATATACAGTTAGCTGTTTCACAAGAAGAAATTTGGCTATATATGTTCCTAGTCATTGAACAAAGTAAAGTGTTGCGTACCTTATAGTTAAGTTGGTATTCATGATTTTCTTGATTAGTAAAATTAGTTACCTCCTTATCAAGAATTTTGTATCCACCGGTAAGCATAAAAAAATTATCTACCCCAGTATTGATAACGAAATTATTCATTCAATCTCTCCATTACTCATAATAACTACCATAAAAAATTGGTGGTCTTGTAGGATTTAAGTTGTCGATGGAACCAACATTGATTACTACAATTTTAAAAATCTGTCAACACAAAAACTTGTTAATAAAAAAAGTTCAGATTCAAGGAAAATATTCCTATGAAACAAGAAATATAGAACAATGAAAAACTAAGCAAGAAAAACTTATATGTGAGTATAAGTATTTCAGATACCTTATCTGATACCAATTTTAGGATCGAAATAACGATCTAGATGCTCAATATACAAGAGGGGGGGGGGGTGAATTGTACAATTTAAAAATATCCTTAAATAAGGAACTATCTATGTTTAATAAAGATAATATAAGAAAATTCACAACACAT
This sequence comes from Viscum album, assembly GCA_963277665.1. Classification (NCBI taxonomy): domain Eukaryota; kingdom Viridiplantae; phylum Streptophyta; class Magnoliopsida; order Santalales; family Viscaceae; genus Viscum; species Viscum album. The sequence goes on along the minus strand of OY728166.1, from coordinate 901,985,623 downwards.
ATAACACCAATTAAAAGATTGGGACAAAGTATGAAGTTACAAAATTCTAGTTATATACACTTGCTTAAATCTGTAAAGTGATTCCGAAAAACAGGTTCGAGAAATATGGATCCGGAAAATGAAACTTAACCAAAGTTTACAATATGATATTCTACCTTAAATCATATAGAATCTAACTAAATCAGAGTACATGTGTAAGGAAATATAGGAGGGTTATACTTTCCTTACAGTACAAACTGTAGTGGAAAAACAAGTAGTAAAACTACAAGTAACAAACAATAACTCTTTTAACCCAAAGAGAAGGGTATCCAACAACCTTGGATAAAGGTCCCTTGATTTATACTTTCATGAAAGTCTGTCTTACCCACACCAGGGTAAGCCTTCAATATGAATATCAGAGTCTCTATCTTGCTATCCCCGCAATCCCTCAACTTCAAGGTAGTTGGAACCTCTGTCTTCCTCAACAAGGAAGACCAAAAACTTCAAGTTAGTCGACACCTCTATCTTCCTATCCCTAGAAGCCCTCAAAATCAAGGTGTTGGAACCTCTGTCTTCCTATCTCCGGAAGCTCTCAATTGCAATCACCAACAATCGGAGTCGCACGAAGTAAGTCTGCACGAGGCAAAGTTTGAAAAAGTTGTTCAAACTTTCTACATAAATCTTTGAAGGTTGTTAAGAGCCACTCTCTCTAGAAATCACTTCAGGAAATTCTGATCATCAAAATTCCAAAAGTTGTCACTTCTTTTCAAATGAGCTCCTATTTATAGGAGAAGCTCAAACGGTCAGCTCGCTCCTCCGACGATCATATTTTCATTAAATTTCAGAGGGACCTGTACACGTGTCACTTAACCAACAGTTAGTTAGAAACAGAATAGATGAAATCATTTTATAACAAAACATTTGTAACTAAATGCACAACATCGTTTTGTAATGAAACAGGTGTAAGAATAATTGAAACTGAAGTTCAGAATGTGAGTAAATAAAAGTTCAGAGTCTAAAAAAAATAGAATTTGGAGTCTTATAATAAAAAGATATTTGGATTCTATTTTATGGGAATTCAGAACATGAATTCTGTGGAAATTCAGAGTCTGAATTTCTAAGAAAATTCAGATTTTGGTTTCAATAAAATTCAGATTCTGAACTTACAAATTTTAGAGTCGATTTGATAGATGTTCGGAGTCGAACTCATAGAATTTGGGAGTCAAACTAGTAAAAGTTTGGAGTCAAACTAGTAGAAGTTAGGAGTCAAACTAGTAAGAGTTCAGAGTCAAACTAGTAAGAGTTTGGAGTCAAGAATTCGAAGTGGAACAATATGAGAGTTCATATCCAGAATTCGGTGTCGAACTATATGAGAGTTCGTATCCATAATTCTGCATGGAACTTCATTAGAGTCCGTATCTAAAATTTTGAATGGAAATTCATTAGAGTTCGTATCTAGAATTTGGAATGGAACTTCAATAGACTTCGTATCTAGAATTCAGAATGGAACATCATTACAGTTCATATCCGGAATTCGGAGTGGAACTTCATTACAGTTCATATCCAGAATTCAGATCCTAAAACAGAATGCTTCATATATTAGTATTATATGATTCCTAGGTTTTAGGTATGAATCCAATTTTTATACTTAAGAAAAATATTGATATATATAAGGAAATCTAGGTTAGGGTAAATTTCCTTAAGGAAGGAAATTTTCCTTAGAGAAGTAAAATATCGATTTTCTTAAGTATAAGGTGTTTATGATTTTCAAAACAAGAAGGAATGGAAAAGTCATAAGGAAAACATTATTGACACAACAATATTGACCTCCTTATTTTTTAATGATAAGATACCCCATTATCTTTTATTAATTCCACCCATGTACACCTATTACCATGCAGAAATTACGTAAGGAATTTCTCTCTTCTCATTTAAATTCATGAAATTTATTTGTATTATGAATCTAAATTAGATTACATATGTTGGGACATGTTTCTATATGAATCCCTTACTGTCCATTTCATTTACGTAGTATGAGACACCCCTTTTTTATTCATTAACCATTTTTATGTATTCTTTCATCACGTCGTTATGCTGCCGAAATTGCACTGCAATTTTTTCTAAGCCAAAGTCATTTTGTAGTGAATACCATGCACATTTCTCAATCAAGGTTATTAACATTTATTCAAATTTACTTATTGATTATGGATTTTTATGTATTAATTCCACATTCCTTTATCATGGAATAAAATGATGATGTTTAATGAATCCATGTTATATGATCCATATGGCACACTTATGCATGAAATGAAATGATTAAGAAGGGCGCACCCTGATAGCGCTCCAATGCATTGGGTAAAGATTAGTATCAATATATGTCAAGTGAAATGAGGGTTTACTCATGATAATTCAATTGAAATGAGGTTTTACTCATGTTCCATGTGCAATTAGCCTTGGATCATCCTAAAATAATGTTAAATGTTGTTGACACATTTCTACATTATGATCATGCCTTTCTGTTTATGTTTCTCTTATACTCCATTGATATTTCAATTGAATAACATATATTTCATTCTTTATGTTATTCCTTTTTACTACTTTACTGGGCTTTATAGATCTCCCTTTTCTTATGCATGTCCTCAGGTTATCCCATGCAATGCTAAGTGTGAATGAATTTTGCGGTCATGTAAAAGAAGTTTTCAATAAATATATTTTGTTTTATGTTTTAAGTTGTTATGTAATGTTCCTATTCCACAAAGACACTAGAGATATCTAAATTTTATCTTGTATGGAGTAAATATTTAATATATTAAATCATGTTTAAGTGTGTAATAAAGATCATGGTTGATATAGTTGGTATAAGAGGATTGGTTTAGTTATTTTTTGGGATTAGGATTAGAAAACCCTAGTGAAAGCCTCAGGGATAAGACTAAGAATAATAAAAACATCCCTGAATTTTAGTGAGTATTTATTAAGTGGTATATCAAACAAATACATCCCTATCTAGATATGAGCAAGTAGTGGAATCTTTGAAACAGATGTATTAAGAGGTAAACCCGAAAACACCTCTTTCAGCCAAACTCAAACGAGAATTGGTGCATGACAATATGCCTTGCTGCACTCTTGATTACAACACTCCCGAGGGATATGATTTGGTAAATTCATAATCTTAGTATGAACCATTATTAAGGGAATAGTAAAATTTCCTAAGAATATGTTTTGGGAAGCATATCATGGATAATATAGATTGAAACATATAAATTCTTAAGTTAAGGAAATAAAATTAATTTATTATTTACCCATTTTTGTATTTGGATTACCCTTTATTTGTTAACCCTAAATTTCCTTCCAACCAATGGATGGTAATAGGATTTATCAGGCTAACAATTGATGTAAATATCAATGTGATGAATATTCTAATGAGATACCCAATCTTATGGGAGTAGGAATCACGAACTTTGTCATGATACTCTCTTAGTTAAATCAAGATTCAAATAGAAACATGGGTCAAGAGGAATGTTCAACCCCCCCCCCCCCAATAAAGAGCAAGTTTCAATCAATAGCTTCATGAGACCAAGGTCTCCTACCTTTAATAGATCATCTGATCCCTCAATTGCCAAACAATAGATCAACTCCATTGAAAAGATCTTTTCAATCCTTCAATGTTATGAACAAGAGAAGGTTCTTATGACTACTTATCGTTTAAATGGTAATGCCGTTCAATGGTGGACATTGATAAATAATATGAATCGTGAGGAAGAGATTGAGGAGTTGTAATTGAATGATTTCCAGAAAATGTTTTTCAACAATTATTTTCCGTGTACCCTCCGACTTAAGATGGAAAGGGACTTTCTTTACACTAAGAAAAAAGATCAGGAATCCATCAGAGCGTACAAGTCAAAAATCACAAGGCTTGAATGATACGCCTCTAGCTCTATCCTTACCCCCCGAATGCATGGTTGACTGCTTCTTTGGTGGGATAAAATCTAGACTATGGAAAGCCTTGGGGATCCTTGACTTGGATTGCTACAAAGAAATTATCTGATGTGCCCTCAAGGATGAAATGGAGATCGATGAATCCTAGGGGTATAATGGGGATGAAAAGCCTAAGGTGGACTTTAATTTTGGAAGTCTGATGGATAAATACAACGGTGCTAAAAAAATCCACCACCCACATACCAAATGAGGGGAAAGAAGTACCCCAGAAATTGCATGAAGGGGATGAGGAAATGTTTTAGGTGTAGAAGAGAAGGGAAACTAGCCATTAGCTGCCGACAAGAAAAACCCACAGCTGCGATAGGGGAGATAAACAATACATTCGACCCTAAACACGTTTTTCATTGTTTCAACTAGAAATAACCAGGACACCTTGAAAATATGTTCCCTAAGCCAATGGTTTTCATAGGTAACCAAAAACCTCTGACGCAGCAAGGGAAATCTTTTTCCATCACTACCACTGAAGTGAACCCTGACAACGAAGTGGTAATATGTATGCTAGTTATTAATTAAATAATAGTGAATTTAATTTTTGATTCTGGTTCTATGCATTATTTTTTATCCCGAAAGTTTAGTAGAACATTACCAACACCACCAAAAATAAAGGATTTAAAGATGTTGGTGAGTACGGAAAATGGAGCAATCATTACATCCCATGAATATAACTCCTCCCCTGTCATAATTTGTTGATTGAGATTTCTGGATAACCTCTTCATACTACTATTGGTGGTATTTGATGCAATTCTCAGCATCGATTGGATTTCCATATATAGAGCCAACATAAATTTCCATGAGGGGGAAATAACTCTCCATATAGAGAATTGACCCCCAATTCTGTACAAGTTCAAGGAGGAAGATGAATATATTTTAGCACCATCATCTCAAGCATGGATATTACTGCCCTATGAGAATGTGTATCTGGATCAAGTGATTGAGTCTAAGGAAGCAACCATCCTTGAAGAAATACCTATTGTAAGGGAATTCACTGAAGTGCTTCCCAAGGAATTTCCTAGTCTTCCTCCTAGAAGACATGTAGAATTCTCAATTGAACATACACAAGGGGAGTTTCCAATATCCATAAATCTGTATAGAATAGAAGTTGTAGAGTTTGAGGAGCTGGAGAAACAGCTACAAGAGAATCTGGATAAAGGGTTTATACACCCAAGCGCTACACCATGGGGTTCACCAGTCCTCTTCATCAAGAAGAAAGATGGGTCAATACGCCTTTGCATTGACTATCGCGAGCTCAACAAAATCACGATAAAGAACAAGTATCCTCTTTCCTGAATTTATGACTTGTTCGATCAGTTATGTGGATAACAATACCTTTCTAAGGTGGATTTGTGGTCTGGATATTACCAAGTAATGGTGAAGGAGGAGGATATCCCCAAGATTAATTTTCGTACAAGGTACATACATTATGAATTCATAGTAATGACTTTTAGACTCACTAATGATACAACAATATTCATGGAATTGATGAATATAGTCTTTAGAGATTACCTCAACAAATATGTGGTAGTTTTTATAGATGATATTTTAATATACTCCAAAACCAAGGAGGATCATGAGGATCATCTAAGAACTGTACTAGAGACCTTGTGAAATGAGAAGCTCTATGAAAAGTATACATGTGTGAGATATGGTTGAAGTATGTCTCATTCTTGGTTCATATCATCTCAATAAATGGGATATCTATGGATCCCTCCAAGATAGCTGCAATTGAGGGATGGCTGAGGCCAACATCGATAACGGATATCTGAATCTTCCTATGGTTAGCTGGAAATTATTGCAGATTTTTGAGAAATTTATCATGATTATCAAACCCTCTTACCAAGCTAACCCAGAAAGGAGTAAAGTTTGCTTGGAGTGATGAATTTGAAGAGAGCTTCAAGGAGTTGAAAAGGAGACTTATCACTACACTCATGCTTATATTTTCCACAAGTGGAGTAATTTTTGTGGTATTTAGTGATGCTTCGAAGAAGGGCTTGTGCTGTGTGTTGATGAAAAATGAGAAATTCATTGCCTATGATTTAAGGAAATTGAAAGTTCATGAGAATAACTATACAATAGATGATATGGAGTTGGCTTTGTTGATTTAAATTTTAAAATTTAGCGATATTAACTCTTTGAGGAGAAGTGTGAAATATATACGGACCATAAAATCCTGAAGTATATAATCACACAGAAAGTGTTAAGTATATCCCAATGAAGATGGTTAGATATGATCAAAGACCATGACTACTCAATATATTACCACCCTGAGAAAGAGAACAAGGTGGTAGATGATCTATGTATAAAGGACCCATCAATTATATCATTGATGAAAATTGAAAATGATCTAATCTTATTAGATTTGATGAAGATAGACATGGGAATCATAATGAAGGGAACATCATAAATAATTTCACAATTTATTGCTCAACTGTGTCTTTTAAAAAGGTAAAAGGATGATCAAAAGGATGATTTGGGAATTAAGAAGAAGGTGGAAACTATTTGAAAAGGTAAATCCTCGGAGTTCAGTGTCAATGAAGATAGAATTGTGATATTTGGGTCAAGACTATGTGTTCCATCGAATCCAGAGTTAAAGAAGGATCTTTTGTATGATTCACATGGTTCATATTTATCTATTTACCTAGGAAACACAAATATGTATTGAGATCTCCAAGAGATTTATTTATGGGAAAACATGAAGAAGGTGATCACTGAGTATACAAAAAAGTTCCTCGTATGTTAGCAAGTGATGTATGAGAGGAAAAAGTCTAAGGGGATGATGCAACCATTACCCATACCAGCATGTAAATGGGAGAACATCACCATGGAATTAGTCATAGGACTTCTGAATCAATCAAAATGAAACAATGCTATCTGGGATGTTATAGATCGTCTTACTAAGACTACACACTTCATTGAAATTTTGGAGGATTTATCATTGGATCAACTGGAAGAGATATATATCAGATACTTGATAAGGATTTATGGGGTACCACTACTTATTGTATCCGATCAAGATACAATATTCACCTCTATGTTCTGGAAGAGTCTCCGACATGCTCCAAATACTGATTTGAAATTCAATATGGCTTATCACCCTCAAATATGTGGTTAATCTAAGTGGACTATCCAAAAACTCAAGAAAATTTTGAGAGCATGCTCAATGGACTTTAAAGGCATATGGGATCAACATATTCCTCTAGTTGAGTTCTCTTGCAACAAAAGTTTCCACTCAAGCAACCAAATGGATCCTTATGAATCCCTATATGAGAAGAGGTGTAGAACACCAACATGTTGGGATGAAGTTGGGGAGAGAAAAATCCTAGGTATAGAAATGGTCAAAGAAATGGTGGACAAGGTTAAGACCATATAGAAGCACATTAAAGCTACTTAGAGTCAACACAAGAGCTATACTGATAATCATTGACAAGACCTAGAGTTTTATTTCAGTGACATGGTATTCCTCTTCATATCACCATAGAGGAGAGTTATAATATTTGGTAAGAATGGAAAGCTTAGTTCAATGTACATCGGCCCTTCTGAGATCCTAGATTGCATTGGAGTATTGGCCTATATAGTAGCAATCCCACCGAGCCTATCTCAAGTGCATAACGTATTTCATGTATCACTATTGAGGAAGTACATACCTGAACCATCACATGTACTCAATCCAAAGGTGGTACCATTTGTGAATGACCTCTCCTATGAAGAGAAGCTGGTGAAGATCTTAAATTGTAAGGAAAAAGTTCTATGAAATAAGACAATTCCCCTCATCAAGGTGTTGTGGCGAAACAACATGTTTGAAGAAGAAATATGAGAATCAGAGGAAGTAATGAAGCAGAGTTTCCCACACTTGTTTTAGTGTGGGAAAAGGAAATTTCAAGGTCAAAATTTCTTAAAGGGGGAATATTGTAACGAACCAAACTTCTATTAATGGAAATTACACTTTATCTAATTAAATATCATATTATGTAAAATGTTTATATAATATATGAAGTTACTTGGTTTATGTTTTTGTATTTTAAAATACCATTAAGTATTTTTACCGTTGCTAATATATACATTAAATAGTGATCACATGTTTAGTATAAATATAGGGCTTCAAAAAATCCAATTTAATCAGACAAAGGAAGCGATGACCTCATCCAGTAGAATTGCTACATACGAAACCCATTAGTCAGAGATTAGAAAGGAGGTGGTGTCATTGGGTTTCTCTCTTGACTAAGCCCGAGATAATCTTCAACATATTAAGCTCGAACAAAACCACTTACAGGAGAAGTGGAAGTTGAGAGAGATAACCACATGAGCAACGTTATCCGAGCCACCCCAAGAGTTTGTCACTATCACAGACCTTACCCTTCAGTCTTATGTAAGTGTTATGAGAGTTTATGTAACAAGACCCTTTCACTATGATTATGTATATTATTTTTATAGAGAATATACATTCTTCTTATTCTTGTAACTTTGTAAATAATTTTTAAATAAAAAATAGTGTTTTTAGTTAATATTCAATTAAGATATATATTTTCATGAATTAATGGATTTTGTGGAATTAAATAATATTTTAATGAAATATTATTACTCAATTAATTTTTATTAAATATAAATGATAGTATAATTTTTATGAATACATTTTTCATTTTTATTAAGGTTTGAAAACCATTTTTGTAAAAACCCCTGAATTTTTGACCAATGTCAGTTTTTAGTTTAACTAAAAAATAACATATTTAGAAAATTATTTAGATAAAATGAATATTATATTTGGAATCAGTATGTTGAAATTATCCAATGGTGAATTTTTTATAATTTTATGAGGCAATCGATTTTTTGGGTAAAAAATTATATATTGTTTAATTATATAATGTGTTTTATGACATCATAAAGACCCAATAGTGATGTAATAAAATACTCTAAGTGGGATGTTCATACAAAATATGTTTTTCCTTAAAATAATGTTATTTTAGTTTTATTTGATTTATTTTACAAATATTTAGTGGACCCTCAAATACTTATAAAACATTTTAACTTTTTAAATTGATTTCCTTGAGAGTGTGACTCACCTCCACATAAGCAAGCCTAGTATTTTAAGAATTTAGGCCAATGGAATTACATTTTTTTTCTACTATCCTTTCGAAATAACAATGGGGAAGAACCTTGGGTTGGTTTGTGGTATTTATTAGTTTAATATGTGGTGTCCAAAACCGAAATACTAAGATATTCCCTCTATTTGCCTATATAAACCTACTCAAGCTCCCACTTAATATTCACTAAAATAAATTGGAACTTGACCAAAATATTATCTAATCTCTATAGAATCCTCTCAAAGATCCCCAAGCCTCTATCAATCCTCTCTCAAGCCTATGGGATCACACTTCCATGTAAAGGATTCCTTCCTTTCTCATTTTATCCTAGTTTCTTAATATTGTTATGCCCTTTTATTTTCAATTATAAATGTTGGGTTATGATTTTTCACCTCCCCCAAAATTCAATAATTATTTTTGAATAATGATAGACCCATTTCTATTTCATTAATGCCTCCCATGTACACCTGTTATAATGAAGAAATTTTGTAAGGAATTTCTCTATTGTCATTTACATTAACACAAATATTTTATATTATAAATCTGTATTACATTAAATATGTTGGTACATGTTTCTATATGACCCCCTTGATATATATTTAATGTAAATATGATGATACACCCATTTCTCTCTCATCAACCATTTTTATGAATTCTTATGTCACATCATTATGCTGCTGAAATTGCATCACAATTTTTTTCCAAGCCAAGGTCATTGTGTAGTAAACACCATGCCCATTTCTCTATCAAGGGTATACACCTTTATGACAATTTACTTAATGAATATGGATTTTCATGAATGAATTCCACATTCCTTTATCATGGAATAAATGATTATGTTTAATGAATCCATGTTATATGATCCATGTGGCACACTTACGCAAGAAATGAAACGATTAAGAAGGGTGGGCCCTGATAGTGCTCCAATGAATTGGGTAAAGATTAGTATCATGATATGTCAAGTTAAATTAGGGTTTACTCATGATAATTAAAGTGAAATGAGGGTTTACTCATTCCCCATGTAAAATGATCATTGGATTGTGCTAAAATCATGTCAAATGTTGTTGCCACATTTCCATGTTATGATTATTCCTTTATGTTCATGTTTCTCTTACGCTCCATTGATATTCCTATTTCCTAACATATATTTCATTATTCAGGTTATGCATTTGTACTCCCTTACTAGTCTTTATAGCTCACCATTTTCTTATGCATTTCTTGAGGTTATCTAATGCAATGCTAAGTACGAAGGAATTTTGTGGTCATGTAAACGAAGTTTTCAATAAAGATGTTGTGTTTTATGTTTTATGTTATTATGTAGTATTACTAAGCCATAAATACACTAGAACTCTAGATCTTATATCTTGAATCAAGTGAATATTTTATGTAATAAATCATGTTTAAGTGTGTAATAAAGGGTAGGGTTGTTATAATAATTGTGAGGAATGTTATTTTTCTTCACCTCATCAATTATTGTATCCTATTAATTATGAAATATCATTCCATATTTTGTAATGGTGGTCTATAGTTTTAGGATACATTATTTTTATTGTGTTTAGAGATTTTAAATTTCAAATAAGTAACTTTAATTATTTCTCTTAGTGAAATTACACAATGTATACTTTTATACACTCTGGTTTCCAAAACAATAAATTGTTGAATTATTTTAATATCATTTTTTCATTTATATTAAATAATTTTTACTAATTTTGTACAAGAATGGTATCATGTATGATTTAATATCATTCCAGTATGGTTATGTGTTTTATAAAACTAACCTATTTTTACATTTTTATTATTTCTTTATGAATAATAATTATATAATATTGTTTTATGAAATATGAATTGGATTTATAAAATTTTAAAAAAGGTATGATGTTAAGGATATTATACTATAAAAAATGTGAAATAATGTTTTAAAAAATTATTAATAGTTTAATTTATTAATTTTTAAAATTTTGATTCAATTTAGTATCATTTTATTCTAATATTGGATGCATGAAATGTTATACATAAAATTATCTTTAATTTAGTAGAACTAAACTTAATGAAATATATTTGATGAAATGTTTAATTGTTACACATAATGATTTGATGTAATGATTTTATTTTATGAAAAGAATAATTTGTAATGAAAAATTATTTACCCTATGATTGTTCCTCATTAAGAAAAATACACCATCATGACACACGATGGATGCATAATTGACCTTTCAGAATTTCTAGGTGTGGTACTCGCCATTGGACAATATTTTTTCACACTATAATGTTTTCCAAAAGGTCATATTTATTCCCAAATGGTAAAATTTTAACATTATCAACCCAAAACAATTTACCATTATTTTTAGTAATACATATACTTGGAAGGTTGAACCTATGAACAAAAACCTCCATCCCCATAACAAGTCCTTAAAAGTGTCATGCTTTTATATTTTTCTTCCTTTTTAATTTATGAGTTATATTACTGAATTTATTTTTACTAGTGTAAAAATTTAAAAACATTTAAATGATAATTTATATTTTTTATGTTTCTTCAATGTTATAGTTTGATTTATTTTATCGTTATTTTTCTATTTTTTACCATTGATCAATATTACCACATTTCATGTTCTGTGCAATGTGATTTTTTTACATGAGGCCTTGGTCATTAATGTTTTTCAGGGTACTTTGTTAACTATGAACAAAAAAATGATTTATGTTTTTGGGAAGTATTCAATGAAACATAAAATGAAATATAGTTTAGAAGTTTTCTATGATTTAATTTTATCATGTTGGTAGTGTTGGTATATATTTAGTTTTCTAATTATTATGTTATCCTAACATGTATTCAAAAGAATCTTTCTTTTCATGAATTATATTTTTATATTTGACTATGAAGATTTTAATAAAATCATAAATTTTTACACATAATGAATATAATTTGGATGGATGGTACTGATCTAATATATAAAATCTTTTTAAATAATTATAACTTTTTGTATATTTTCTATTTAATTGGATATAGGGCTTATACAATTTCATTATTATAATTATGTTGGAAGTTCATGGTTAATATAATAATAAGTTAGATAAAATATATAAAAAATGTTTTTTCAACCAAATTATTATTTTTTGTATGATAATGGAGAGAAAAATATATTCTAGAATATTCATAACCAAACACAAAATGTGTGGAATATGTAATTTGATATGTGATATATTTATCAATTATTAAAAAATTTATAATATTACAATACACAGAGAGATTGGTATGTGTATACATGATGAAACTAATAAAAATTATGATATTGAGAGTGTGATAAAAATAATATATATTCTATGTACTCTTGTATATACAACATATAGAAAAATAAAAAATAGATAATTTTTAATGTTATTGTATAATGAGGAATTAATTTATTGATTTTATATTATAAGTATCAATTATCTTATTACCTTTGTTAGGGCCATACATCCTAATGATTTATATATTTACTAAAATGATTATTGTTCATGGATTTCAATTAATCAACATAGAATTTCAATAAATAAAATTCAAGATTATCTAAAAGATTTTTTTTTTTGGGAGGAAATCATGAGACTAAATGATTATAGTGAGTTTGGTGTATCTAGAATGATGAAAAATATAGATATAATACCTTCTTGTGTGCCTAAAATTTAACAAGGAAGATTCCACTAATTCCTATTCTATAAATTATTTTTTTCTCTGATAAAATCTCACTAATTACCTAATGAAAATATATTATGATAATTATGGATAATATTGAGTTATATCATCTTATAGTTAAAATTGCATGGAAAATATATAATGCATGATATATATATTTTGTAGTTGTGTTATATAATCCATGGTCGGATCGATTATGTGACTATTTTAATCCATTTGGTTAGATGCTTAATTCAAAAAACACATGGGAAATATTCATTCATATTTATAACTCTCTATTATGTATATGTATACTTTTGTTTACATTCCTGAGTACACTTATATATGGCTATTTTGATCCTAGAAATGATATATTTTTGTCCATGAAAACATTAATAAATGATCTTAGTCATCAAAGAAATGTAGTTGTGTAGACATATGATACTTCTTCAATAGTTATATTTTAGATTCATGTAACACAAACGTGAATGATAAATGATTTTCCATCTTATGTAATAAATTTTTGTGGGAGCATGGAAGGTAAAATATTGATTCCCATTATTTGGTAGAGTACAAGTTCTAGAAGTCTCAATTATCATTATAGTTTCAGTTTTTTGATACATTGATAATTATCTCCAATGTATCATCGATATAGGATAAAGCATCAAAGATTTGAAAATACTATTATGATTAAGAATCCTCTTTGGTGTATCTATAGAGTTATGTGATTAATTAATGTAAAGATTTAATTTTTTTCATATGGTATATGTAATATGAAATTTATAATGATGAAGAATGTTTCTACTAAACTCAATTAAAATTGGATATTCTTAATTATCCAATTTTATTTTCCTATTGGTCAAAACAATTTTACATAATTGATTTAATATAATAATCATTGTGGTAAATATATGGTTTATTTTTATTTTTTTCATTTAAAATATAATGGAAATTAAAAATATGATTTAGGATCTCAACATGACATACTTGATTGGGTCATTAGGCCATAACTACATACTAAGTGTATTAGTGAAAATAACAATAAACTTCCAAGATCTTCTTACATGATTAATACATTAGATAAAAATAATTTATGTACATACTAAAGAATTTTAAGTTTCTTGAAAGTTATTTATGAAACATATCAAAGTAGGTCAAGTAATGATATGTGAAACTGAAATACATGGAAACTTATGACTATCAAATCCTTATTCATGTATTAATTCAAAATTGAGTCTCTCATTTACTTTTGATTAATCTAAGGGTGATGGTGGTCAAATTGTTTTATTTTAATTTATATCATTATGATAAAATATTTTATAAGTGTTTGTTAAAGAAAATATATGATGATTCACCATTAATTATGTGTTAGTTAAAAGAAATTTTCACTCTAATTTTTTCATTGTAATACTGTATGTAACTATCGATCTTCGAATAGAAATAATTTTTTGTGGAACCATTATATTTTATTGGATTTATCCAACCCAAAAAATATGTAATAATTAATGTCTTATATAAGGACCATCAATCATCCCAAGGGTTCCACTAGGAATGTTATTTGGCTCAAGAATATTTTTATATCTATTCAATTTTTTTATTGATTAGCTTGAGATGAAACTAACCAATGAGAATTGAAGATGATTAGTGTGAGAAATTTATTCCATAATCCATAGTATCCGTAAATGTAGTGAACTTTTGGAACATTTAAATTAGATAAATCGGACCTTGAATAGTGGGTAATGAAACACCATGAAATTTTATTTAAATATTATTTTGTGAATGAGTGAATCATGTATGTAATTTTAAAATTTTATTATCCCATCATTCATAATTGTAAATATATTTTAATTATTTAATATAATTTTATCTGAGTAACATAAAAAAATTATATATACAATTAAGAATTTAATTCTTTTAAGAGGGGGAGTCATGTTGTATAGTGAAGAGTTTCATTCTTGTTGAAATCAAAAGTATTACTATTACCTTTTTAAAGTAAAATTTAATAATTATTTTATTTTAATATTTTCTATACACATGTTTGTTGTTCATTTTACAATATTCTTGTGTATATCAATAAATTAGAGTGGTGGAATATGGTCTGAGTAACTTAGTTCATGAATGTAAATCCCTGGGAATTAATTACTTTTTTATACATTTCCAAGGATTGAACATAAGAATAGAAAATGATGGTGCTATGTTAACTACAATATAAACCATTTATTCTTGTGAATTTGTGAACTTAACTTGATATTATAATGCATATTATTATTCAGTTGTTGAGAAAATACTAATATTGCATTATTACTCCCATGGTCTAATTACTAGGATTAAATTCAAGTAGTTATTTTTAATAACATTACATAAAAAATTAATTAATGATATTTAATATATATTTATTGACATGAATCACTTTCTAGAAAGAGATGAGACATGTTTTTTGGAATCAAGGGGAAAACAAGTGTTTTATGTGAATGATCCTCTAAAATATGAATTTGGTTACATTAAAAAGGTGATCCCATGGTATATTATATGTTTAAATTGGAGATAAATTTAAAACCATTACCCTCATTGTAATTATTCAATATGATACATGTGATGAATTAAATTACATGATTTGTCAGATTTGATAGTGAACTAGAATTAGTGGTCGGTAATAAATAAAAGAAATTATTTATAGTCTTAGTACATTCTATTTATCTCAACTTGTGTATTTTTTCTTGGATCAATTAAAATTAATTTAATTTTTTTATTTTAGGAAGGTTATCATTTTTCATGTTGGATTCAGTTTGTAAGTGTAAGTTTGGTTTAGTTTTCTTTATTTTTGTTATATTTTAATTATATTATCATATAGTCTATTCAATTTGGTTTTATTTGTTTCATTTAAATTCATTGAATTTAATATCATTTCTCTAATTCATATTTTATTTGGTTATTTTGAGTTTATATTGGTTTATCCTGTATTAGATCAAGATGACCTGACACAAATGTAAATAAAAATAAACAAAACGAAGTGTGTTAAAAATAGATTATCACAAATGACCTTACCCAAGTTTAAAACAAATGTGATTGAACCAAAATGAACCAAATAACCAATACCAAAGTTTTCCACATGAACTAATCTAAAAATATTACCAAATGGTTAAATGAAAAAATAAACAAATTGAGATATGTATATATAACTAAATTCTCAACTAAAAAAATTAATGAATAAATGACCGAAGGACCAAATGACTCAATAAAAAATTACTAAATGGTTGGGTAACCAAATTACTAATTGACCAAGTGACTGTGTGACCAAATGGTGAAATGAAAAAATGACCAATTAAAAAATGAACTAATGACCAAATGACTAAATAACCAAATAAATAAATGAAAAAAAATCACCAAATGAACAAATCAACAAATAAAAAAATAAAAAAAATACCAAATGATGAAATTGAAAAATAAAAAAAATCATCAAATAAAAAAATGATCTAATAAAAATAAAATATTGATTGAATAAATGATATTATGGAAGAATAAATAGATGAACCAATGGTAAATGAATTAATTAAGAAATGACTAAATTCTATAATCACCAGATGTCTAAATAACCACAAGGGAAAAAGATTAAATGACCAAATAAACAAATAACCAAATGAATAAATTCTTAAATAAAGAAATGACATAATGAAAAGATGAAAAAAGTATGAAATGAAGAAATGATTTTTTAACGAAATGACTAAATATATAAATGCACATGTTCATTAAAAAATGGGAAAATAGAAAAATGAAAAAATGACCAAATGACCAATTGGCTAAATGATAAAATAAAAATATGACTTACAAAATAAATGAAAAATGATAAAGTCACTAAATAGAAAAAATCAAAAACTCTCAATTGAAAAATTGGGAAAATGAAAATATGACCAAATTATTAATTGAAAATATGATCAAATTACCAAATTAATAAAAGAAAAAATGACCACATGAGAAAATTACCAAATGACCATACGAAAATATGAAAACAATGAATAAATGAATAAACAATAAAACAACCTAGTGACCAAATTAAATAAAATATGTAAATGAAATAAACAAATAAAATCCCCCCAAAACATTTATCCCATGTGAAAAATGAACCACATTTAACTAAAATGACATAAGAATGTTCAAATAAATAAATCAATGTGAAATGATCTGATATAAATAAACTATCCCAAAACCATCACAATAAAAAACTTATTAAACAAACCTAAATAGTATGAACTTGAACTAACCATAATATAAAAGATTTTATTCAACCAAATTTAATCAAAATGAATCTAGAATTGAAAAAACATAACTAAACCATTTAAAAAAACCTAACTCAAATTTATCATACCCAAAGGGAATGAAACTAAAAGAACTAAAAGACTAAAATAAAAACCATTTAAAATGTAAATAATTTATAACTAAATTAAAACACCATGAACTAAATCATACTAACCCAAAAAATCAATAAAAAATACAATCTAATAAAAAATGACATGTTTTTTTGGATAAATATATTTATTAACTCTATTTATGACTTTATATTACTAATAAACATAGTATTGGTGGTCTTGAAAATGATTGTTTAGAATGAGATATTTTTTAGATCTATTTTTGATATTATATCCATGAAACTTTAAACAATTTGTATGCTGAATTTTAAAACGTTTAACTTGTTGATTTTTATTCATTATTTTTTTATTACATATGTTATTAATTTTTTCCACTCCAATTAGCATGATTTGGTTATGTTATTTTCTGAACTAAAAAATTTGGTAAAGATGATTCATGGTTGACGTTTGGTCAGGATAGTATAATAATTTCTCTGAGAAGAAAAAATGTTAGATAAAGAAGTATTTTCACACAAATTAAAAAATTTGTGAACTCAGAGAACTATATAATCCTAAGAGTTTTATCAAAAATATTTTTCATAATATCCAAACTACCCTATTCTAAATTCCTATAAGTACCCCTTACCTAACAATTTCAAGGGATTAAAATTTTTAATATCAAATTTCATTGAAGTTTAATATTTCAACTCATGAAACCATGTTTTGTGACTATCAAAACCCAAAACAAATTCCATGGACTCCTACTAGTGAGAAAAAAATATGAATTACCACCAACAATACCTTCAATTTATTGAAATATTTTTGAGAAAAGATTAAAAAATATCCCTTCTACGAAGAACGATGGTATTCACATGATGAAAATGCCTCATAGGACTCTTTTTTAATGAAAATGGCCATGGTTACGTGAAATAGTGATATTGATACCCAAATTATACCTCCAATACCTCAATAAACATTTATGAATATTTAAGACCCATGGGTATCCCATCCACCCAATCTAGATTCATTTATTCTAAATAAGTACACACAACCAAGATTACGGACATTTAGCTCTATTCCCTTTATAGTTTTCATAGTTTGAGAAATATCTAACCTCATTCTTTGGGAATTATAAATAGGATGACAAAAATCAATTCATGTAGTTCCCAAAACACAGTCATTATAGTCAACACTAGTGTTTTCCTATAAAAAATCCTTCTTATTCTCAAAAAATATATGAACCTCCTACTATGTGTAATCCTAAACCATGCACCCATTAATGGTTTGGACCATATTTATCCAAATTCTCCAAGGAAATACACTATGAATAAAATTTTATAATCCCCACTCGATTCCCTGTTATTTTTTACTTTTTTGTTAAAGGCATCGTTAATGCATGAAATTAAACTACATCCTGACTTATTTTTTGAGCATAGTAATCCTAGGATGATGAGCCAAGGATATCTTGTTTTTTGACAGTGTGACTTATTATTTGTTAATAATAAGATGCCTAATGTGATGAGAATGTGATTAAACAAACCATCTTGGTAGCCAATATATGTTTCATATGTACAGGAATACTCGTTTCGTTCTAGTTTAATCTGGGAAACGTGATGTGCAATCCCAACCTCATCACTTGTTTTATCCCATTTTAAGATGTATGCATCATTACCACATTATGTTAAACTACATGTATCTATCCTAGCACATAAAAATATACATTCACTTATAATTAAATGGGTTTTTATTAATTATGTAACAATATATGTTGGAAATATCTTCGGCGTTCAATCTTGACTTCCCAATACCGTCATTGTCTATCTCCCCTAAGATATGGTATTCTAGGAGTCTAATCAACTCCAGGGAAAGTGGGTGAGTATAAATTATTCAACTTTACCCATGTAAATGTTAAACTATTTTGAACACCAAAAACATCATAAAAATATGATTACCTTTATGTGATTACTGTAAAATGTTTTCTATTTCCCCACAAGTTGTTAATTTTTTTTACCACATCAGGTGAAGAGATAATGATTCCCTCATGTGATGAACATGAGGAATACATAGCTTCTTATTATGTAAAAATAATAATAAATCCATTTAATTAGCATGGGGAAGCCCAAACCATCATCAAAATATGACCTTGAGGTGATCATGATCATTTCCTATGTGATGAGAAACTGATGCCTCATCTGACAAGCATGAGATTCCTTATGTGATGAGTATTAGAATAATATTTGTTGAGAATAGATTATTTTCTTCCATTTCTTATGTGACAATCCGAATATCATTTTCAGGATTTATAGAGCTTGATATGCCTTATTTCATGAGCCTCTGAAGCTTTTGTTATAAGATAAGGGTCCCTTATTCTATTTTACTGTGGATGACCTTGAGATTCCTTCCCTCATGTAAAAAGAATAAGAATTATTATTTGAAAATAATAAGAAGACTATCAAACAATAATTTTATATTTTATTCCTTTACCTAGGGGATGCGCCTTATATTATCTTCTTTATGTGAGGTGAATGAGATAAATTAAGTGATAAGAATAAGAAGCCTATTTAATGGGGAATTCACCCTTATCTTTTACCCTCAGGTAATGAGAATGATATTCTCTCTTCTTCCCCTACATGAGATGAATATGATTCCCCATGTGACAAGATCATGATGACTTATTACCATTATTTTAGGATGATCATTTTATCTTCTCCTATATCTTCACTTTTTTAGTGATAATGATATTTTGTCATCACTTAGCCTAAGGAAGTAATAATATCATAGCCCGATATGTCCAATATTTCCTTCCAGGTTCCTTGTTGATACACATCCTATATGACCTCAAGGTTTCAACGTTATAACGAAAAATATAATGTAATTAACCAATTTCTATAATAATTTATTGTCGAGAAAGGGTTCATTAAAATGTCTAAAATCATTTATAAAGATCCAGAGTATGAAATATACTTTTTAGTAAGAAACCAAAAACCCATTATACCATTCTCATCATAGCTTCCAGGACTATCATTGAGATGGTAAAAAGTATCCCATATTTGGAAATAAGTAATGAAAGAACAATATATTATCCTACTAAAAATGGATTACATATTAGAAAATCATTAATGTCCATATTTTAATGCATAAAAAATATAAGTGGTGACCCCGAAGTGAATCACTTTGCCTCTAACAGGGAGATAATTTATGAAACTAGTGAATCATAAGAAGACATATCGAGAATCGTCACTATTGTGATTCTCTAATAGAATGGTGTACTAAGAAATAATCCCTTATCTTATAACCATTATACTGTGAATAATGTTGGTGTAACTAAAAATTTCATGGTTTCTACTCATAGTTGTTTCCAATTATCCATAAGTTTCCAACTGTAGGACTTGTTGGACATTATACCACTTCAACTATAAATAGGTGTGACGGTAAAAAAAAACATCAATGCTACTACCTCCCATGGATTCCCACACAAGATAATACAACACACCTAATACCAAGTGTAAATTCCTACATTATCCATGAATTCATTATTCCATTGTAACATCCCCAACCCGGTAGCCACTAAACTAGTTCCCTAAGTCGAGTAGTCACATGACCATAGGAGAGCCACCCCGTATTCTAGAGGATACCAAATACTACTTCTGGTCTATGGAGAAATGTTGTGGATACTATAACCACTTATCAGAGTAATCACACAAAAAAAAATTAACATAAAAAATGCACTTAAAAATGGAAATAAATAAATGGAAAACAAGCTGTGAATGCTAACAAGTAACCATGTAGCACATGCTATAACAATATTATGATTAAACTACATGTCATACAATCATACAAATAATGTCTAAAACCCAAACATCCAAAGAATACTAAACATTTAACCAAGTCCAAGCCTTGTCCCAACATCCCATGCTCCGACTAAACAACCCACAAAAGAAACACACACCAGGTCCCTACCTTGAACCTATACATAAAAACAGAAATCTGCTTTATTAGGTACCCAAGTGCCATGGAGGCTCGAGTAGGGTGTGGATACAACTCATTTTTCCACCACTATTGATGGCTAAAAAAATATCCAATCTTTACAATATATAGTGTATATTGGTATAAAATGAATAGCATGATAAACAAAAAATAAACTAGGTGCCCCTCATTAATAGGGGTCCCATTAGTCACGTTCATTATTATTTGCTAGGGGAATACATATTCACCAAACACACTACAACTTATTCCAGTAATATAAATTATATATAAGGGCTCAAGTTCTCTATCTCATAAGGAAAATAATTACACAAAACAATATTCAATAAATTACTTTAGAGGCTTATTCTAGGGACATTACCTTACCTTAGAGCCTCAGTCTAGGTTCATTACCTCACCTTGGAGCCTCATTCAAGGTTCATTATCTCAAATTGGATCCACATTCCAGGTACATCACAACATTCATTAATAAGGGAGATAAATCCATAGTATTACTCCTTAACCCATACAATATATTGTTGGGACTAGATAATGAATTTGGATGAACCATGGGAGGATCCTTAGTCCAATACCCCATAGTACCATTTAGCCATGTGCACATGCTTACTTACAAATATCACATTTACCAACACAACCATAACTATTAAACACATATATCCTTGGCTTTCACAAATCACTATCCATATCCTGATTACAAGACATAACCCCTTAACATGTAAATCATTATTCCAAACACCTCCTTATGATATGTCATACACTATGCAAATTCATCATTTAGTTCATTTCATAACCATGTTAACATGCCAACATAATCATCATGGGTCTTATCTCACAAATGTGTACATCAATTCAATTATTATTGTCCCAAAATACCTTTAAAACCAATCATTGTATGAAACAAAATTCAATATGTTCATTTGAAATCATGTAGATGCCACCTGTTAAAACAAGGGTCTTCCTCTTTAGAAACTAAAACATTCCCCCGATGCCTTCATTTCCATTTCATCTATTCAAAACAACCATCAAGAATTTTTTCAAGAAAGGGTCCACACCCCCATTTCAAATAATCATTTAAAATATCATAGGAATACCCTTCACACTGTGGTCAATACTTCCTTTTGTAATATTACCAACTTCCAAAGCATCATTTTGCCCTCACTGAAATAACATAATCAGATTGAAATAAAAAAACATATTATTTAAACAATTTTAAAGGACCCTTAGGCATTTCACAATATATTACATATAATTAATTCAATTTACCCTTTACCAAATTATGCATTCCCTATTATTATTTATCACCCATTTTCTCTCACATTTAACACAGTTCAATATTGACCAATTTATTTCCCCATTTTTTTGGTTTTGGAATACTCCATGGGTAGCCCAATGTATGATCTCACATCATTAAAAAACCTAAAGGGGTTTTTGTAGGGTCTCACATATCAATTTATGGACCAAATAAATTTCCATATACAAGGATATTGAAACAGAACAAGAAACACATTGGCATAAACCTATAAACTTATAAAACATCCAGACTATGGGAAAATGGTTTTAGACCACCTAACTCATATCAATTGATGGCCGCTTGCTTAACCTTCACCCTTGACTTGAAATCCAACACCCATTTCACCCCTAACATAGAATATATTAAAAAGTGAAAGTTTCAGGGATACATAAGAAGTATAAAGATTCTACAAGCCCTAATCAAGAAAAATTTAATGGAGAGGAGTGTTATACTCACTTAGATCATTTAGTTTCATTGAAATTCACTCTAAATTTCTAATAATCAAAGTAAAATCACCTCTTGGATGTAATGGATGGATTAATTCATCTCCCAAGCTAATGGAGGAGGAATAAGTGAAATTGTTTTGTTATAAACCATAAAGTTCGAGAAGGGAAAACTAGAATTTTCTACTTTTAATGGTAGAATAGTTTTATCACATGGTTTTCCAAACCATGTGGTTCCATCAATCCAAGAGGGGAAAAGCTGCATAGTTTCTTGGAACCACCTACACAGTTTTAAAAACCGTGTGGTGACTATGCACCATCCTCTATTTGAAATGGAGGTTTGTCCACATGGTTTCCCCTGAATAGGTGCATAGTTTGTACTAACCATGCATCAACCATGAATTTCACACTGGGTTTCTTCTTTTCTCCACCTTCCATGTCCTTTATCCACAAAACACCCCTAACACTTCTCATACACCAAATAACATTTTCATTAGCCACAATGAGGAAAGTGTAACCATAGTTTAAAAATGATCTCTCCTTCATGAAAGGTCATAGTCATAAAACCTCCCCACCTTATAATGAATCATCCTTAATATGCACTCCCAACACTTACTGAGCGTCCAAGACCAATGGGTCGGGCCATTGTCCCACCTATCAACCTTTGTTTCCCAAGATTCCTCCTAGACCCAACCCTTACATCACCACACTTGGAACAAGGAAATAGTATTACCCCAAATAAACTTTCCCCATCCAAATTACACAACCAAAAACCAATTCTACTTAAGAATTCATCCACATCAACACATCATCACCAAAATCAAACAAAATAAAATGTTTTGGGTAACACCATCAAACCACTGCACAATCAAATACCGAAAAGAAACTATATTACCCAAGGAGATACACCTAGAAAAACCTTTGTCTGATCCTCTCCAAAACTTATTACCCAAGTGTATTGGAGCCATCTCACCCAAATATTTTAAGGATATAAAAGTGATCAATTCCTGGCATTACTTGAGGAAAAATCTTGATTCTAACCACATCTCGTGACATACCCTGGTCCACAACTTGGGGCCCAACAACCATAATCCATATCTGAACTTACACAACAACTCAAACATGACCTTCACCTCAAGGAACTAAACCATTAAAGGCTCGGGCTGATGATTATTAACAATACTAAATCCCCAAAACAATGCTCATATGAGACCATCCAACCCATATTATTGCCGAAATTTTCATCCAAACAGTAGCCAACTATGATGCTACCCACTATACACTTTGGTTTTACACCACCATTTTATGGTGTTAAGCACTACCATCATCAAAAATAATACTATCATAACCTCAAATAATATTTCACAACATAAATGGTGTATTTTCTAATTCACAATTATCAAAAATCCATGAAAAATCCACCCAACACTGATTTTCATTCATTCCTGCAAAACTACCCGAAGTGGTCACACTTCTGTCATCCATATCTCAAATATGGAAAACTTGTTACTTAATCAAAAAACATTAAAATTTCTAGAGAACACATAAAATCTCAACATTAACTGGAGGTGTCTTCCATCCCATCACATCTATCCCCTATTATCCAACTTCGTTAGGGCATCCTAGATGACCAACTTGGTTGGGGACCATCTTCCACCAGTGGCATGTCACCCATCAACATGAACATGATTATTTCTTACTGAAGGTGTAACCAAACATCTATGCACACTACTAAAATCTATTACCAAACCTATAGTGAAACATCTCTACCATAGCATCCATGACTCAATAGACCACTGTCGAAGTCTAAAACACCCACCAACATGACTCTAATGAAAACATTGAGATTAATTCGATAACCATCCCAATCTTGAATCCATCTCTCAGATAGATCTACCAACCCATCCAAGGACTACCTATTCTTCACCAAGAAACCCAAACATGGACGGTATAGGTTTATCATTGGAATATCGATGACACTATAACTATTTCACAGTCTCCTCAATACATCCATGAAAAACATACAACTCTCAACCTTAGGTGTATCATTATTAAAACTTTCTCTATGAAATATCGACCACCCTGACTCTATCATCAATCATGAGTTGAGCCTCAAAACACGTACATGTCCATATTTCCTTTCCCAATACAATAAAACATCACCTACCCATTCCTATATTTTGAGAACGACACCCATGACATTCTTCAACATTCGACCCACCTTGAGGACCCTTCTCGCAATCGGTCTATGATGTACTCTCCCACCACAAAAATCCCACAAAAAACACAACTCAATTAGGGTATCCTCAAGGTGGTTCCTTTTTTATTCAAAATGCACTTAGAAAGCTAGGTGTAAATCCATCACACTCAAAGCGTACCTAGGATTATGTCAAGATATTGAACATGATATTCACTGACTAAAATTATACTAAGAGGTTGTCAAAGAATGGCAACACAAATTATCCATCACCAATGTCACCTCCCACTATGGATAAACCATAAAATTTTATTATGCCTTGAGATTCCTTTAAGAAAAAGTCCCACCAAATATAAATCACAAAAACTCAAATGGGATTTCTATCCAAAAATCATAACCACATCATGATCCTCTATGAAGTGGTCATGTCCCCTAATTTTCTTTGTCTCTAAAAACCTTACCCCACTTGAGTCATTTGAAAACCACTTTTATTATATACATGGAAACACAATGTCAACTACACTGATCCACAACCCAACTGTCTCTCACATAACCTTTGGTTCCCTTTGTGATCAAAATGAATGAAAACATGCCCTTATATCAAGACACATATTCATCCATCCAAAACAACATTGTTTTTTCTAGAACATCCCCCCATTTCGACCATCTTAAGGCCAATGGGATATTGTAATTTCTTAAAAACACATTGAACCTGACTATAGATCAGAGGATCCATACATTAAAAGAGCTGGGCCCAACTTCCCACCCACAAAACTGACCATGACACCTACTTTTTCAGCCTCATTGGACTCAATCCATTCTCAACATTCTCATCCAAAAAATAGACCACTCATGAAAAAAATCCCAAAAACATGACCACCACCTCCCTGAGTGTCACCTCCATAACAAAAGTTTTCAACGATGCTTTTGTTACCCTTATAATTTTTGAAAAAAAAAACACTGATTTCCACTTCAAACACCATCAAGAAAAATAAAAAATGCTCCAAATGAATTTTCCTCTTCCAAAACCATACTTAAAACCAACCAAAAGTACTAAAACATCTCTATGATAATGAAAACAAGGCATAAATATAAACTTTTAAAAAATTTGATTATGCATACCATGAATTTATTCCATGTTTGAGCAACCATCAGAGTTTCACATTCCAAGGAAACTTCTAATGTGGGATAATGTCTCTAGGGCCACCCTCAATTTCTAAATCTATCAATGCCTGACCCCGACTCAAGTACCACCTCAGGAACCATTGAATACCCCCTTATCCCTATAGGCCAAACTCATAGTAGGAAACCCTATCCATGTTACACTGCCCAAGTCCAAAACATCCACATGTCCCAAACACACCCAAATGTTTTAGAAATCCTAACCAACCAGCCACCCCTCCCAAGTCACTGTGAAGGTCAAACAGTTCAAACTCTATATATTAGAGTAATTTCTAATAAAGGTCTTTGGATATTCCTTTAATCTATACACATCAAACCTGAAACAACATGTTGTTCATGGGGGAAATCCTACCCTCATTCCAAACACACCATTTCTAATGCACCAAGCAACAATTTACACTAGGTTTCACACCAAATATACTCCCACATGTACATCAACACCGCATACAGAACACCCACTCCAGGGTCTAAACAAAACTCACCAGGTATCAAAATACAATAGTCTCTAAATACTAGTTAACAAATGTCATTTCACAAATCTAATGTTATAACCTAACCAAGGACATGACATAAAATATTTTATTAATGGGAATATCCAAACCATCAAGGCCTCACATACCATAACACATGGTTTAAAAACTAAGGAACTATCATTACCCAAACCACCCATACATAGGGTCAACATCTTACATAAGGGATATCCACCACTAATTTCCATCAAAAGTTTCATCATTTTCCCATTATACTTCAAACTTTAAACCTTACCATTTAAAACCCAAGGTTTTACTCTTCAAAACATTTTGAAACATTCCATTCCAAAACCCAAGCATTTACACTTTAAAAAACCTTTTTTTTCTTAACCCAGCATTTCAAAAATCCAAGATTTATTCAAATTAAAATTTCAAGAATTTTTTATTAATGGCCATTTCAAGGAAGTATCAATAAGATAAAATAATAGGGTGAAACTACACTACTAACATGTGGGTCCCAATGAACTATCAATCACATGAAACATACATATGACCTATCAATCATATCTTCCTAGCATGATGCATAAACTCACACACCATTTCATTAAACACAAGGACAAGAGATAAAACCTCATAAATCAATAACATCTCTTCTATGTTCAAAACTAGAGATGAGAATGTAAATCAATCATAAGAGAATATAATGAAACATCAATTCCCAGCCCTTGAGAGTTGGATTTCCTCTCATATGTTGGGTTGTAAGCACCCAGGAAAGAGCTCATTACTAATACTGATAAGACCCTTGTCTCATGTATTCCATGTCTTGAATACAAAGAAAAAAGAAAACCTCCTTTGATACAAATTTTTAACATCCCCAATGTTGTAGCCACTAAATCAGTACCTATATTTGGGTCATCACATGACCTCAGGCACACCTCCCTATAGGCTAAAGGCTATCGACTAGCAGTGTGGGTATATGGAGAAATTTTGGGTATACTATACCCAATTATGAGATTAATTACACAATAGAAACTAAAAATAATATATACAATAATTTATAGAAATAAATAAAAGGATAAGAAGCTACTAATGAAGACAAGTAACCAAGTAGCACATGTTATTGAAATACAATTATTACACTACATCTTAGATAGTCATACAAATAATTTACCAAATCCAAACTAACAAACGATTAGAAACACGAACCCAAGCCCAAACCCAATCCTTACATCCCATCCTCTAACAAAATAGCCCCTAGAAGAAACATACACCAAATCCCTATCCTAAACCTATTCCTAAAAACAAAAAGCATCTACTTGGGTACCCAAATTCCTTGATGGATATAAAAGGGTGTGATTAAAAATAAGTAGTCCACCACCAATGGTCTCTAAAAAACATAAATTATATAAAATAGATAGTTTATGTAGGTAAAAAATTAATAACTACATAACAGAAAATAAACTAGGTTCCGGTCATTAATATGGGTCCCATTAGTCACTTTAATCAATAGTTCCATGGGGTATCCATATTCACAAAACTCACTATTGATTATGTCAGAAATATAAATTATCCATAAGGTTTCAAGTTCAGAAAATCAAAATATCAACAATTACACAAAAAATATTCATTAAATTACCTTGGAGCCTCAGTCAAGGAACATTACCTCACCTTGGGGCCTCAGTCCAGTTGAATTACCTCACTATGGAGCCTCAGTCATGGTGAATTACCTCACCTTAGAGCACTTTCTAGGTGCACCATAACTTACATTATTTTGAGAGATTCATTCTGACTCCCTAACCTTTGGAATACATTAGTTTTCCTATATAATCAGTATGGTTAAACCAAGGGAGGAGCCTCAGTCCAATTCCCCGACACTACTATTGAGCCATGTGAACATGCATCATTAATCATACCACATTTACTAACACAATGAATACTATTAATAACATTTATCATTTTCAATCCTCACTCATTATTAATACCCCTCTTAGAAGACATAAACCATTAACACATATATCATTAATCCAAACACCCCCTTATGGTATGTCATCAATGATGAACATTCATTATTTAGTTCATTTTATACCATGTTAACATTTCATCATAACCTTCATGGGTCATATCTCACCAACCCATACTTCAATTCAATGACTATGGTCCTAATGGTCCTTTAAAACCAATCATAGTAAAAATTGTATTTATAATGATCATTTGAAACCATCTTGAAGCCACCCTTCAAGACATGGGTCTTCTTCTTTAAAAACTAAATCATACCCCTAAATATTTCATTAATATTTCAACAAATCTAAAATACCATAATAAATTTTCACAAGAATGTTTCCACACCGCCATTTCAAATCCTCCTTCTAAATCTCATATGAGAACCCCTTTCAAATCACATTGAGTTCACCATATTCTTTTGTGACATTATCCACTTTCAAACACCCATTTTACCCTTACATAAAAACCATAACTAGATTAAAATCCAAAAAGTATTACTTAAACCATTATAAATACACCTTATTAATTTCCAAAAATGTGATATATAGTCAATTTAATTTACAATTTAACCAATCCCACATTATCAATTATGATTTATGACCCATTTTTTCTCATATTTCACCCATTTCAACATTCACCAATTTATTTCACCAATTTAAAGGGTTAAACATTCTCCATGGGTAGCCCTAGGTTTTGTGTCACCTCATCAATGAACCCAAACGGGTCCATGAAGGGTCCCAAATATCGATATAAGGTCTAAATCACTCTTTATATCCAAGGATATTGAAATGAAACAAGAAGCACATTAGAACAGTCACATACACTTATAAAACAGGAACACCATGGGAAAAATATTTTAGAACACATTCCTCATGTCTTTTAATGAACGAATGCTTAACCTCCACCATTATTCAAAATCCCACACCCATTTTATCCCCAATATATAATCTTCTAGAAAAGTGAATGTTTTAGTTCCTCAAGAGAAGTATAATGATTCTATAATCCCTAATAAAAAATAAGGATGGGGGTGGAGTATTAGACTCACCCAGATCTTCTATTGTCTTCTAAGCACACACCAAATCCCTATGAATCAAAGGAGAATAACCTCTTATAAGTATTGAGGGGTTGGTTCATCACTCAAGCTAGTGGAGGATAGATATATGTGAAATTATGGAGAGAAACATTAGATACTGATTCGAAAAAGGGGAATTTCAAAAAATTTAATGTTCGTGCAGTTTGGCCGCATGGTTTTCCAAACCATGTGCCAATCATGCAGATCCCTATATCCATGATGAGATAGGACACTTGGTTTCTTAGAATCACCCAGATGATTTTGAAAAATGTGTGCTGATTGTGCACTAGCCAATGTCTAAAGTGAGGTTTTACCACACAGTTTCCCCTGGATAGGCACACAGTGTAATGGTTTGTGCCTTCTTGGTCTATTTATTTTCGTGTTTTTTATCGTTGGGATGTTTTGAGGAGGCTCAGAAAGAGTCTAGATAGGTTTGATTGTTAAATACTTGAAGAAGTGTGATTACACATCATATAACTATATTTCACGACATTAAAGTAGGTTTCCTAGATTTTCTAGGATGTTTCATAGTGTATAGATATTATACAAAGCATGAATAAGGGTTACATGGAATGAAATATTTTGGTGTTAGAAAAATAAAATAAATAGAATAGGCCATGTGTTTTTCAGTGAAAATAGAACCCCTGGTATTACTCAATGTGAAAAGGGATTACACGTCATGTAATTCCCCGATCATGTGTAGTTTTACAATTCTATTTGGTTGAACCATCACTCATCTGGATAAGATTTCTTTTTTTTTCTTTTTCCAAATGAACGATAGGCACCCTGAGAAGTCCTTCAAAACCCACTCCTCCCTCCTTGACCTACCAATATTAGTGGTTGTTCTTTGGTGATCCATGATCAGTTCAAGGTGATTTTTCTCCAGTTTCTCATCATTTTCCTCTTTTTCTTTCCTTGGGTTTCATTTTCATGATATGGGTTTTCTTGAGTTTGATGTTTGGGAAGCGTTTTGGTAATCTTCTAGTTCCAAATAGGTTGATCCGCATTTCTAGCAGTGTAATTGTGACCTGTAGGAATTCTTCTTTACCCTACGATGAACAAATGAGTTGAAAAACTTCGTCGAGGTAGGATTTCCCTTGATTCTATTCAATTTTGAATCATGTAGAAGGGATATAATTTTGTTCACCTATGGATCATTGTTCTTACTAGATTATAATAGATAATAATCATGGAAATGAAATTGAAAGGGGTAGGGGGAATGGTTTTTCATGCCTTTGTAGTTTTGATATTATGCTTCAGATATTTTGATTATACAAGCTTGATGCCCTGCTAAAAATGTCAGTCATTGGTGGATTTTTTTCTCTATTTACATTAATTGTGTTATCTTATTTGTTTGTGGTTGTTTTGGTATTACCCTAAAATAAAATTGGTTAATCTTATAAATCAGGATAATGAATGGATGCCCTAAGACATGGTCTTTGTGATAATGACCTTGAATAATGGCATGGGATTAAATAAGAGTCCCCTTTGATAGATATGAAAATGTGTTATGTCATGTTCTATGATGTTGTGTATGGAATAGATGTGGCAGCATGTGTGGGACAAATTTAATGTGAGGTGGCTATTTTGTTATGAGTGGGTTTGCTCTGGTTTGTGCTATGAAATGTATGTGAGCATGTATTTGTGCTCTAGGTTGTCCTGGGAGGTGTCATGGATAAACATGTAGATGATATATCAACCTGTCTATGCAAAGGAATCATAGGTCGAGTGATTTATATATTGTGGAAAGGATTAGAAGTGTTGCGTAGAGAGGATTCAATTGATCTATGCAGTGATGTTTTGTTGTGTTGTTTTTTGTGTATTGTTATTGGTAGTTGATTGAATATTAATTAAAGAAATGAATAATTAATTAGATAATAAATTTTGGAACTATATTGGGTTGTTTTGGTTAATGGAATGAATAATTTTTTTTTTATCAAATGATGGTTATTGTTAATTATGTTGGTCGGAAATTGAAAGGAGGTTATTTCTTGATGTGTGGTGTCATGCACTTATAGGTATCATCAAAGATGGAAGTGTTTTTAACTATTTTTTGTTTTGATAACCCAATGGTTGGGTATGAGTGTTTGGTATCATATATGTATATACATGTATTCCCATTGTGATTTCTATACACACACCACCCTAGTTGAACACTACGTGACGAACACCCCTATTGTCATGGGGGAAGATGTCTTTCCCAAATATCCCGGTGGGAGGATGGATGGATGGACACCTGCTCTTCCATGCTCCCTTTTCCTGGAATTGATATCCTATGATTCATGGGGTAGGTTCTAGTTTGTGAGGTCAAGGTTTGTGCTAGCGATTTGTGCTTTCCCATGTGTCTTCGGGTGAGGTGAGTTGTGTTTTCCTATGTCTCTTCTAGATGAGATGAGTTGTGCTTTTCCAGGTGTCTTCAGGATAGGATGTGATGTAGTATGTGGCTGAGGAGTTTATAGGCATGATGTGATATAGTGTATAGCCTATGTTTTTGCGGGCGAGATATGATGTTGTATGTGGCCAAGATTTCTATGGGTGGGATGTGATGGGGTTTGTGAGGCCTAGGTGTGTTTGGGAAGGTTGTGACATGGTACTTTCAGAAGAGGTGGGATAACGAGGATGTTTTCCTTTAGGAAATACTGGATAATTATTGGGAAGTGGTATAGGGTACAATATCATTTATGTGAATTATATTAAATTACTTAACTTGTGTTGTTTTTTGTTTTTTCCTTGGTGGGGATGGGAGGGTTGATATACCTGTTAGGTGCTATTTAGTTATGCTTTTTTCTCATGGGAGAATTAATATTTTTCCCTCACATAGGAGTGAGAGACTTTGGTTTTCCTACTGAGTATACATGTATGCTCACCCTACGTATAAAAAAATTATTTCCGGTTTCCATGAGGTTTACGTAGACAGTTCTGGGCTTTATGAGATCAGGAATTTGGATAGTTGTTGAGTCACTACTTTAGCATACTTTTAGGTACATTACTTTGGAGTTTTATTGTAATTGTACTAGTTTTATTTTATGAATTTATATGGGAATGTTTTTGGATTTCTTTAATATATGTCTTGGAGTAGTGTTTTGGATGATCCATCGTATCTCTCAATATTTTTTTAAAACAAGTGTAATTACTTTAATTATTTGTGACTTTTAGACCCTGGGTTTGAGTCACAAACTAGGGGACTACTGGAGGTAGGAATTAGGGGGTTTTATATCCCTTTATATATTTTCATCCAATGAAGGGTATACTAAGAGGGAGGGGTCATGAGATAATGGTGTCATAGGTGATGTTTGAGAGATAGGATGGAGTTTTTAGTTTGTAACCATGATAATTTCATTGGTTGGTAGGGAAATAGGGTCAGGTGATCTTGGTGTGTAACATAGGCTAGGGAAGACAGGCTAGGAGACAACATTTTAGAGCTCCCCATGATCTGGTGCAAGGACTTTGAGACTACCGAATGACCAAGTGATGCCACACTTTCTTGTCAGGTAGAAATCTAGGAAAGGTACATGCATCATAATGAATTACTTTCTTGTTTAAATTGAGAATATATGGGAAGGTTAAAATGTGTAAAAATTAACAAAATTAATTAAACAAGTTAAAATGAATCTTAAATTCCATACTACTCAGGATTATGAAATCTTTGTTTTCGTTTTCAGTTATGGATCCTGGTTATCATCCATGTGTGGATCATGTTGTAGAGGTACAACATGTGGATTTTTTTGATCGATGGAGGGTTGATACAGTTGATAAGGATGACCAGTGGCAGAGGACATTGAGTGATATCCAGCGATAGGCTTTGGGAAAGTACAAGTGCAGTTTTTCAGACATGGATATAAAGAGCTAGGTCAAGGAGATTGATATCACCATTATATTGATATGTTCTTCGATAGAGTATTATGTTCCTTTGTAAATTAGTCATATGCATGGATTTGTTCATTAGTGGTGGATTTTTTAACTAGGGTAGATGAAGAAATTATATGTTTTATGGGTCAAATTTTAGAAGCAGTTCTGAAAAAAGTTCCCTTACTCGACCATGAAGGCTGAGACGAGGTAAGATATACTCTCCATTTGGAAAGGGAGTATATCAGTATGAGATTTAGGGATCATTTTTAAGGATCTGCTTCATTTTTCCCAGATCTTTTACTAGATGAGGAGCCTCGTGCAAGGCGTCTTGAGGAGGAACTCCATCCATCATTCAAGTATGTTGTTACTCCCTTTTTTTCTATTTCCAACGTATCTGAAGGTACCAAAAAAGGAATAGGTGATTAATCAGATGCAATCACAAGGAGGTTTATCATGATAGTGGATCCAACATGGTTCCTAAAGAGGTAGTGTTACCAGTGAAATTTCACAGGCACCAGGACCTTCGAGGTTTTGACCAGTAGGGAGTCAACCTCTATAACTTCCTTTTTGACCATCTGGTCCTTATGAATTTATTATGAACATGGAACCAAAGTGTTTATTTTTTGGGTTTCACCATCATATTCAGAATTAGTGTCCATCAATTGTTTAAGCTCAATTTGGTGTTGGAGGATATGTTCAGACCTAGCCTCAGAAACAGCTTCCATCCATGCCATTTCAACAGAAGGGGTAGTTGGTTTTTGTTCCACTGATGGGGGATGAAGTAGGTATAGTCCAACCTCAGGATGTACCTCATGCTCAGGGACCCGAACCTTGAAATGGTTGTGGAGGTAGTCATTAAAAGATAGGTAGTGGATTTGGGCATGGTCAGTTACATGTAGACAAGGTGACAGTTCCAACAGGGCCATAGATCATCAGAGGTATGATCAGTTTGTTCAGTACAATTTTTTTGTGACTTGTTTGATTCAGGATATTTTCACTCCTTCGTTTCAACCACTATATCTTATGGTCTATGAATAAATGTAAAAATTCTTCCCATACCCCTATTGTTGAGTGCTCTAGTTGAAGGCAAGACCAACTTGTTTGTTGTGTGTTGGGGATGTACACGGAATATGGGACCACATCAGTCCGATATGGATCTCTTCTTTCTACAGATGCAACAATAAGATGTCATCCTTGTTATTGATTTTTTGTATTAAGTACTTTCCATTATCTACTAATTATGGAGGAGAGTTGTGTTTTTAGAAGTTTATGGGAAACATGTTGTTTTTATAGAAGGTGGGGTTTCATGTGTGTTTTTGGTGTGTGGAGCCTCTACCTTTTTTTTGGGTGAGGTGTTAGTGGAATCAATGGATGCTGAAATGGTAGAGGTTTTTTGGGTTGTTGGGGATTTCCTAGATGTTTTCCCTAAGGATTTCATGATGCTACCCCCTCAACGTGATGTCTAGTTTGGGATAGATTTGCAGCCTAGTGCTTCTCATAATTCATTGGATCCTTATGAGATAGAAACTTATGAGTTATGGGAGTTGAGGATTCAGATAGATGGTCAGACTCAAAAGGGTTTTATTTGGACTAGTGTGTCATAATGTGGTGATCTAGTGATGTTATAAAATAAGGTGTATAGTCGTCTGAGGCTGTGCATAGACTATCAGAGGGTGGATCGGGTGATGGTCAAGAAATGTTACCCTCTTCCAAGGATAGACAAGATTTTCAACCAGATGAGAGGGAAAAGTTAGTTTTCTAAGATCAATCTATAGTTTGGATATCACTAATTGAGGTTAAATGATGTTATTAATATTTTCAGGACTTATTATATACTCTATTTACTGCTTTTATATGAAATGTGCATAATTTGTGTGAAATGTTAATGTTTTAATACTATTTATAAATTTTGAGCATTTTTAGAAGTAGTCCAATTGAGTTAGTTTACTATTATATGTATAACTCACACCCTACTAATACCAATTGTTAGGTTATTGTTTTTTAGGACTCCTTATTCAATTTACCACATATCATTAGAAATAATCATTGGAAAATTCTATCATTTGGAGGTTCATATGGATCACACAAGAAGGCCCAAATAATATGTGATGAAAATGGACAATCCATGAAGATTTAATTACTAAGCTCACTCCAGAAGTCCAAATATTTTAATTATCCTCCAAAGGCCGGGGGACAATTAAATCCATCTTGGATAAATGTTTCAAGGCCCAAACCTAAATAAAAGGGGCTCAACTGATTCATTTAAACTCATCCCACCATTCTGGCTGGGAAATAAAATTAGTACATTATGCATGACATATCTCTTGATTTAATCATCAAATCAAGATGATAATTTTAATTGTGAAAGATGATATATAGGTAAAAAAAATTATTTGAGTAAGTGATCATATTTTAAGGAATCTTCCAATTGGTAAACCCATTTATATTTCAGCCATTGAAAAAGAATGTATAGAAATGGACAATTTAACTTTGTTTAATCAAACCTCCTTAAATTTGGATCTATAAGTCCAAATGACTCCAAATTTTTAGAGAGGTCATCCAAAATTATGATATAAAACTTTTAAGAAGGAGATATCTCTAGAATCGACTGTCTGAATAGCCAAATTGGTGATTCATGTAGAGGGACAAATTGGGAATGCAAAAAATCCACTTCCTTGGGCTATAAATACATCCCCCTCTTATCCTTCAAAGGGGTTGGGATTTCAGAAGAGAAGAACACATATTGGAATAACCAATTCCTTTCCAAAGGCTTGGGAGGACCTTCCATACTCATGTTTTCAATTGATAAACCCTTCCACCTCTCTTTATTTCCTTTTACTTTTGTGTTCTTCATTATTGTAATCCTGTAAGTCTTTTTTTGTCATTCTGTTTATGCAAGTTTCTTATTCAATATCTCTTATACTCATCCACAATCTATAGTTTAATATTTATTTTATTAAAATGGATTAAATACAGTTGAATCCCCTCAACTTATTTTTCTTTCTCATTCAATCTAAAGTTCATTCTTAATTATCATCGTCGTTTGTGTGTGTGTTCGACAGACCACTCTTTTCTTATCACTTTCTTTTTCATATATTCTTAATTTATCATCATAATCTTTATATCCCAATTACTAATCATTTAAATGGATGAGTAAATATCTCATTGGGGTGAGTTATAATTTAGGGTTGTTAAGGGATTGATAGCTTTTTCTCTATGAGTATTCTTTGAATTAACATTGTATATGTTAGACTTAACATGTCACATATTAATGACATATTTTGTTTAACGTATAGATTCCATGGATTATTGGAACCATAAATACACTATCACAATAAATTAATGATTTATATTAGTATCCTAATTAATTTAAGGATTGGATTAAAGCCTTAACACATGGGAATTCCAATCAATGTCAACTTGTGACATGGATGTAAATTTAATGCAATACAAAGCAAGGATCATGGATATCGAAATCTTAACTACCTATTGATGAAATCCCCCCAATATTTATCAATTTTTTAAATAAAACCCCATCCCTAAATTATTTCATAAGTTCTACAAACACCCCCCCCCCCAATTAGAATATAATCAACTAAAATCATCCGACTATTAAAAAGTATCATTGCCGAGGATTCAACCCGAGTGCTGCTATACACATTAGCAGAGCACTGGAACCTTGAAAAGTTGATAGGAAACAATCAGATGTGCTTTCAAATGGTTATGTTGTTGGGGATATTACTTTATATATTCATTAGTTTTTGGTTATTGTAAAAAACCCAAAAAACAAAATTTAAAAAAATTGAAAAAAACACAAAGGAAAACCTGACTTCTCATAACAATTATAAACTGAAAAAAAACACAAAGAAAAACCCATATTCCTTTTTCTTCCGACATCTCTCTAAATGACTCATAGCCTCCCAAAAAATCCCTCGTATTGATTTGACCCTGCAATTGAGATAACACTTCACCAACTTAGGAGGAACATAAGAGATAATCAACTCATTCAAGAACCTATCTTTGTCCAACCGGTTGAATTAAAAATGGCCAATCCTAGGGAACAAACACTTTAAGAACTTGATTACCCTAATATGAATTAATAACCAATTGGTTTTCAATATCCAAACATAGAGGTAGACTTCAAACTCAAATCAGGTTTGATTCATCTTCTTCCTCTTTTCAACGGGCTAATTGGTGCGGATCTTCATATCCACTTTAAAGAGTTCCATGTGGTGTGCTCTACCATGAAGCCTCAAGGAGTTTATGAGGAACAAATAAAACTTTTATAATTCCCTTTATCCCTATACAAATCCACCAATTCATGGCTCTACTACCTTCCTCCTGGTTCTATAACCACATGGAATGACATGAAGGGACTCTTCTTACAGAAATTATTTCTTGCTTCTCGTACTGCTTCTATAGGAAAGAAAATATGTGGTATTCATCAATTCCCAAGTGAATCGCTCCATGAGTACTAGGAGAGGTTCAAAAATCTTGTTTCAACCTGCCCAAATCACCAAATACTTGACCAATAATAGATCCAATACTTCTATGAGGGGTTATTGGCATTAGAGAGAAATCTCACTAATACCGTAAGTGGTGGTGCTCTTGTTGATAAAACTCCTACAGTTGCAAGAGATCTCATAAGAAACATGGTTGCATACACACAATAATTACATACTCAAGCACATGCTCATGTAAAATAATTCCAAGATAATAAATCTATAGATCTTAAAAATATGACCGAGTGGATGAGTGAAGTTACTGGTCTTGTGAGACAACTAGTTGTGGCAACCAAAGCCCCAACATCATCTTCTCCACAATCATTGTTTCCTGGACCTATCAAGAACTATTTACTCTCTAGATCCCCATCTCATATAACTGAAATATGTCCAAAAATTCAATAGGATAAATCCGATTCATCCGGAATAATGGAGCTTAATGCAACATATGCTCAGAGAAACCCCAACCCTCAAAAATCAGGTTAGTTTGTCAGAAACTTCAACCAACCCCACTCTGAGGCCTTATCTTCTTCCTATAACCAAGGACTGAGGTATAGTAATCCCATCTCTCATCCCCCTCAATACCCTCATCAAAACCCAAACCAATTCCAACATGGTCAAAGTGTTGGTAACTTCCACCAACCTTATCCCTTTGTTCTTCAACCTCAAAGGAACTATCCTCCTCCTCTTCCTCCAGGATTCCACTATCCTAGTGAGCCTTCACAATTCCCAACCCAATACAATATCTTTTCCAAGAACCAAAATCAAGGTAATACCAATTCAGGACAAGACTCTTCATCCATGAAACTGTGGGAAAGTGCAGTGGAAGATCTTGCCTCTTTCACCAGTTCCAGCCTCAAAAACATTGAAACCCAAATTGGTCAACTTGCATCCCACCTGATCCAACAACAACAACCAAATTCTTCTCAAATACTAGCTCAATCAATACCCCACCCCAAGGGTAATTTAATTGAAATTTCACTAGATCAAGAACGAAAATTGATATTCCTCAAGATAAGTCCTCCCACTCCCCTTTGCATGTTGACCTAAAAATGGAAAGAAAAAGAAACTTCCAAAGGAATTTGAATACATTCCCTCACCTACTTCCATTCCACTTAGGAATCTAATTCCTTTTCATCAAGTTGTTTCTAAACTTAGTTATTCCTCTGAACCCAATCCTAAAATGCTTGATATGTTTAGACATGTTGAAGTCAACATTCCCCTCTAAGATTCCATAAAACAAATCTATAAGTTTGCTATGTTTCTTAAGGAATTGTTCTGTCAAAAGAGGTAACTTAGGACCTTAGAAAATGTTCCACCTAGTAGTCTATTCCCATAAAGTGAAAATATCCAGGGACCTTTACAGTTTCATGCCAAATTGGAAGTTACAACTTTGATGATGCACTCATAGACCTAGGAGCCTCAATTAATGTCATCCCCAAATCCATCTTATCCAACCCTGGTCTAGGTCCCTTACATCCAATGGGTGATATCATTTAGTTAGCCAATTGAATCACTGCTAGTCCTGAGGGTATAATCAAGGATCTCCTTGTTCATGTCAATGATCTTATATTCCCTACTGATTTCAATGTCCTTGACATGGAAGGTAAGACGAACTCTTCTCGATCTACCCTAATTCTAGGAATACCATTCCTCATGACTACTAGAACCAAGATGGATATCCATTGAGGCATCTTATCCATGGAATTTGGTAACCAATTGGTCAATTTAAACATTTTCCAACCCATGAGATACCCATCAGAGGATCACTCTACATTCTCAATCAATGCTTCTGAGGAACCTTTTGATAGTTAATTGATCTGTTTTCCATCATTTTCATCATGTT
This sequence comes from Viscum album, assembly GCA_963277665.1. NCBI lineage: Eukaryota > Viridiplantae > Streptophyta > Magnoliopsida > Santalales > Viscaceae > Viscum > Viscum album. The sequence continues at coordinate 901,945,747 of OY728166.1, read as the reverse complement.
TTGAAGATATATGATCTTGTGAAATCTATACAATGATTAACTATGTTATAAATTATGATGTTGATATGGACCTCTCATCATAGACTCCATTAATCTAGGGAATCTTCAAAACTCTCTTGAATCCCACACAAACTCTGATATCTACTGCTCCACCTTGGATGATATTAAGGAAAATTAATCTGAAGCAACTGAAGTCCCTTCCTCCATTCCTAAGTTGTCTAACCCAAAAATGAGAGATGATAATGATCTAAAAACTCTTCCTGAACACCTAATTTATGCATTCCTTCTCCATGATCACTCTTATCCTATCATTATCTTTGCTTCACTTACCCAAACTGAGGAGTCCAAAATTATTCAAGTGTTAGAGGAAAAAAGGACTTAGGTTGGACCCTAGATGACATACAAGGAATTAGCCATTCTCTTTGAATGCATCACATCCATCGTGAGGAATCATTCAAACCAATTAGACAACCACAAAGAAGAATCAATCAGCTCATACTTGAGGTTGTTAGGGAAGAGAACACCAAGCTTCTTCAAGATGGTATTATCTACCTAATTTATGATAGTGAAAGGGTTTGTCCAATTCAAGTTTTACCTCAAAAGGATGGGATAACTACTATCACAAATGAACATGGAGAGGTTGTCATAGCTTGAGTGAAGAAAAAATGGAATGTGGGAATCGACTATATGAAATTGAATGTTGACCCAAGAAAATATCTCTACCATCTTCCATTCCTTGATCAGATGATATAATGATTAGCCAGAAAGTCGCACTATTGATTTCTTGATGGATACACTGGCTACTTCCAAATCCCAATCACACCTCATGACCATGAAAAGACTAATTTCACATGCCCCTTTGTAACAGATTCATATACGAGAATTCCTTTTGTCTTGTCAATGCCCCTGAAACATTTTAGAGGTGTATGATGAGTATATTTTCTATATTCATTGAACATTACATGGAAGTACTCGTGGATGACTTTTCCTTTTATGGTGAGTCATTTGAATCTTTCTTGAATTCACTCTCTCTAGTCCCCCAAAAGTGTGTCAAGTGTAACCTTTTGTTAAATTTTGAAAAATGTCACTTCATGGTTTCAAATTGGATTGTTCTAGAGCACATAATATCAAAATAGGGTATTGAAGTTGGTCCTACCCAAATTGAAGTGATCCAATCACTTCATGAACCCACTTCTATTCAATACATCCATTAATTTCTCACTCATGCAAGTTTCTATCATCGATTCGTCCATAACTTCAGAAGGATTTCCCTCCCACTCACTCGGTTGCTCCAAAATGATATCACTTTCCATTTCGATGAGGATTTCAATAGAGCCTTCATTGAAATAAAAATTTCTCTTACATATGCCCTGATAATCCAACACCTAGATTAGACCATACCCTTAGAGTTGATGTGTGATTCTTTTGATAGGGCCATTGGGGCCGTTCTTGGTCAAAGAAGAGAAAAAATTCCTCATGTCATCTATTATGCCTAAAAACATTGGATGAAACTCAATCTCACTACACTGTGTCTGAAAAAGAGATTTTTTTCAGTGGTTTTTTCCATAGATAAATTTCAGCCCAATCTCTTAGGTGCCAAAATCATCATCTTCACATACCATTCTGCTATAAAGTTCATACTCAATAAAAATGATTCCAAACCGAGTCAAATAAGATGGATCCTAATGCTCCAAGATTATGACCTTGAAATCAAAGATATACCATAAAAATAAAACCTTGTGGCTGATCACTTGATTAGAATTTTTTATTCTTCTCATTCTGAAATAATTAATCTGGAATTTCCAACTAAGCACATTTCATCTCTCACTCCAAAAATTCCATGGTATGTCCCAATTGTAAATTACTTGGTTTCTAGTGTTTTTCTCAAAAAGTTTTCAAAAGAATGAAAAATTAAGTTGAAAAGTTATTCAACATTCTATTTTTGGGAAGAAAATAAACATTGGAAAATTGGGGTTGACATGGTAATTAGGATATGTTTTGATGAAAATGAACATTCTTCCATATTATTATTCTATCACTCAATGTATGGTGGTTGCCATTTTGGACTACAAAGGACCTCTTGAAAGGTCTTAGAATATGGATTCCTCTGGACTTCACTCTTCAAGGACTCACATGAGTTCTGTGAATCATGTCCCAATTGCCAAAACTTTGGCACAATTTCTAGAAGAAATGAAATTCACCAAAATACTTTAATCATCTGTGAGATCTTTGATGTTTGGGGAATTGATTTCATGGGACCATTCCCCCCATACAATGGATTCTCATACATTCTTCTTATGGTTGATTATGTTTCTAGGTGGGTCAAGTCCAAACCCACTAGAAAGGATGATTCACATACTATTACCGAGTTCCTAAAGACACACATCTTCCACCGATTTGGAACACCACATCCATTGATAAGTGACTTAAGAACCCATTTTTGTAATAGAACCATAGAATCTCTTTTGAAAATGAATGGTGTTGTATATAAAACATCAACTGCATATCACCCCCAAACAAATGGCAGGGATGAAATTTCAAATAGAGAAGTGAAAAGAGTGTTTGAGAAAATTGTAAAACCCTCCAGAAAAGACTTGCCTGAAAGAATTGGTGGATAACTTTGGGCTTATCAGGATGCCTATAAAACACCCATTGGGACATCTCCTTTCAAGATAGTTTTTATTAAAGAATGTAATATACCAGTTGAAATCCAACATAAGTCTTTTTGGGATGTGAAAACCTGTAATTTTGATTGTGAAAAATATGGTGAAGAAAGATTGATGCAATTGGATGAACTGGAGGAGCTTTGACTTGATTCATATGAGAAGTCCAATATGTACAAAGGAAAGGCTAAGGTACTCCATGATAAAAACATCCTGATAAAGGTATTACATGAAGGTGAAAAGGTATTGCTTTTCAATTCTTGATTTTGGATTCACCCAGGTATGCTTAATTCTCATTTGGAAGGTCCTTTTGTTATTACTAATTTTTATCCATTTGGTGATGTGAAAGTACAAGACCCCATTTCAAAAAGGACATTCACAGTTAATGGACATCGATTAAAGAATCATCATGATAGGGAACACAATCCTAGAACAACATCAACTTTCATCAGATCCACATCAGACCCAGCAATGGATGGAGATGGAAACCCACCATATCCAAACCCAGGGGCACCTTTTTCCATTTAACTCATCTTCTCTCTCTCTCTCTCCTTCCTCCCTTATTCTCATTTTGTTTTTTTACTACTTTCCTCATCACATTTTTATTTACTCTTCCTCTTTTGTGTGGGTGTGTCTTTATTTAAAACTAAAAAAAACCTAAAAAAAATAATAAACAAAAAAATAACAATAATATGAAAAATCATGAGTCATGCTTACTCACCTTCCAATTTTCAATTTTTTCCAACCATTTTGGGGAGTTAAAATACATGATTTCATCTCAAAAAAATTTTGGTTTCATTATAAATTTGGATAAAGAATATTGTGTCAAAACAAAAAAATTTTGAATGCTCAATTTTGGATTAGAAAATGATTTTCTTCAGTCATGACAAAAAACATTTTCTTTCATAACAATGCTACCTATGACCATATTTTCAAAATGTGTGGTTTCACCCCCATTTGTGAGTCTTGAGTTTGTAGACCTTCGAGTTTAATTTACTACTTTAGTGTTCATTAATATGATATAGGCATTTTCTAAACCACATGAGTATCACAATATCCAAATATCCTCCCATTTAACTTACATTAATCCTAATTTTGAAAGCCCCTTAAAGCCTATTAAAAACTTTTATTTCGTAGCCACATTACAGGAAAAATACCGTTTCCCACCCAATATCAACATGGATTTTCATTGAATAATTTTTTGAAATTTATGTGTGGGGGGGGATGGATTTCATTTTGGGTACACTTTATTGGTTCCACCATGTTATCATATTCTTGAGGGAAACCATCCATTTTATTTTGGGGGAGAGGTTTTCATTCAGTTTGTTTTGGGGAATGTAATGTACTTTCATTTATGTAATTTTTTCAATGTTATTGAAAAGTGTTCAAAAAATCAAAAAAAATAAAAAATAAAAAAAAGAACAAAAAAAATGGGTTGTGTCTTGGGTAGGCAAAAAATCACTCTTCTTCAACCTTTGATCTTTTTATAACTGTAACAATTAGTGTCGTGAAGAGATCAATCATGGGTTGGGAGATGAGTGTGATATCTATTTCATGTTCATATTTCAAAAAAAATACAAAAAAAAGAAAAAGGAAAAAAGAACACTTATGTCATTGAGAGAAGTTTTGTGATTTGTAAATATTTCATCTTATTATCCCCTTAAAATTGTCTTCTTCTCTTGTTTATTTCTTCACAAAATCATTCCCTTGTAAATATGTGTTTTCATTTCATTCCATGGTTCATTTAAAAAAAAATTTCATAGCTTTTTCTATGTTGGTGTTTTACCCCCTTTTTCTTATTTTTTGGATATCATCTTCTTACTGTCCCATAGCCAAAAAAACCCCCTATAAATACCTCTTTATTTTTGAGCACTTTAGGATAGGTAGTGGAAGATATGATCTCTTACAAACTCTAAGATTTTCACTTTTGGTTGGTGAATGAGTGAAGCTCCATAAATTAATTTTATCATCTTGAGAGGAGTATGTTTTGTGTGTCACCATTTTCCATTTCTAAATTTGAGAATGATAAAATGAATTATTTTTGGAACATTTTTTTATGTAACAAATTGTGGTGGAATTCAATATGGATGAGTGATATTGTCTAAACCTCCACTGATTGGGGGATTTTTTTTTAATATTTGTTGTTGAGTGAAAATGATTTTGTCATGTTTTTATATTTGTTGCACATGGGGACATGAACAAGGCTAACTGTGTGGGATTTGATGTTATTAATATTTTCATGACTTATTATATACTCCCCTTACTTATTTTATATGAAATGTGCATAATTTGTTTGAAATATTAATTTTTTAATACTAAGAATGAATTTTGAGCATTTTTAGAAGTAGTCCAATTGAGTCAGTTTACATTTTTATTTATAAATATCACACTACTGATACAAATTGTGTGGTTATTGTTTTTAATAATTAAATATTAAATTTCCCACATATCATTAGAAGGAATCATTTTCCAATTCTGCCATTTGAAGGGTAATATAGATCACACAAAAAGGCCCAAATAATCTGTGAAGAAACTGGACAATCCATGAAGATAGAATTACTGGACTCACTCTAGATGTCCAAATCATTTAATTCTCTTCCAATGGTTGGGGAAAAATACAATCCATCTTGGATAAATGTTTCAAGTCCCAAATAAAAATAAAATAGGCCCAAATAATTCATTTAAAGTCATCCCACCATTATGGACAGGAAATAAAATCAGTAAATTATTCATGACATTTCTCATGATTTAATAATCAAATCATGCTGAGAATTGGTAGTGTGAAAGAGGAAATATAGGTACCAGATTTTGTTGAAGAAAGTGTTCGGATTTGAAGGCATATTCCTATTGGTAAACCCATTCACATTTAGGCCATTGAAAATTCATGGATAGAAATGGACAGTTAAAATTTTTATAATCAAACTGCCATAACGTTGGCTCCATAAGTCTAACTGACTCCAACTTTTGCCATAGGTTGGTCAAAATTATTATATAAATATTTTAAGAAGAATATATCCCCATATTCAGCTGTCTGAATAGCTAAATTGGTGATGAAAGTGGAGGGACAGATTGGGAATTCAAACAATTCACTTCCATGGGCTATATATACATCCCCCTTCAATCCTTCAAAGGGGTTGGCATTTTAGAAAAGAGGAGAACATATTGGAATGAAAAAATCCTTCAAAAGGTCTTTGTAGGACCTTCTATACTCAAGTTTTCTCTTGAGATAACCTTCCTCTTCTCTTTGCTTCCTTTTACTTTTGTGTTATTCGTTATTGTAATCTTGTAATTATTTTTTTTGTAATTCTTTTGGGTGATAGTTTATTATTTAATATCTCTAATTATCATCTAACTTCTGTATTTTAATATTTATATTATTAAAAAAGTTTAAATACATTTGAATCCCTTTCCATTATTTTTATTTCTCATTTAATCTAATGTTTGTTTTTAATTATCATCATCGTTTGTGTGTGTGTTCGATGCACCACTCTTTTCTTATCCCTTTCTTTTTATTATCACTTTAATTTATTATCATAATCATTATAACCAGATTACTAATCATTTAAATGGCTGAGTAAATCTATCATTGGGGTGAGTTATTATTTAGGGATGTTAAGCGATTGAGAGCTTTTGCTCGATGAGTTTTATTTGAATTATCATTATGTATGTTGGAATTAACATGTCATGGATTAATGACATATTTTGTTTAACTCATGGATTACATGGATTATTGGAACCATAAATACACTACCACAATCATGTAATGATGGAGATTAGAATCCTAATTAAGTTATGGCTTGGATTAAAGCCTTAACACTTAGGAATTCCAATCAATGTCAACTTGTGACATTGGTGTTAATTTAATGCAAAACAAAGCAAGGATCAAGGTTATAATAAGTTTAAATACATATTCATGAACTCAACCCAATATTTATAAATTTGTTAAATAAAAAACAATCCATAAATTATTTCATAATCTCACCAAAAACCCCCCCAATCAGAATATAATCAAATAAAAACAATCGACTATTAAAAACTATCATCACTGAGGGTTCAACCTGAGTGCTACTATACACATTAGCAGAGCACCGGAACCCTGACCAGCCGATTGGTGAGTATAGCATCCCAAATTATTATAACATAAACTTTCATTACATTATACAAAACTGAGGATCTTTAAGGTTTAGTGTCTTGGAAACCAGGAACTTAATACATGAAACAAAAAAAAAGATTCTTTTTAAACACTTGAAAGGCTTCTCCTTATGTTCATCCTAGGTTCATTACGAAATCTCACAACCTGGGTACATACATCAAAAGAAAGGGTGAGCAGAAGGCCCAATAAGGGAAACAAGAGAAACATTTAACATGTGAACTTGAGATACATCAACTGTGTCATGAAAAAAAAACTTTAAGGCATGAGAAAGAAATCATGTGTCATATCATAATAAAAATAACATTTTTCATAACTTTAAGATGTGGCTACATCATTTAACATAGAAAATCATGAAAATATCACCAAGGTCCATCCCCAAGGTGTCATTTGAAAATTACCAAGGTTATTCACCAAGATATCGTGAAAATTGTAATCTCTAGTGGTTACATCATTACCCAATGCATTGGAGCGCTATCAGGGCGCACCCTTAAATTTTCCGTTGTTATCATGTGAGCCACATATATCATCATCAAACATTTCATAAATAACCCATATAGCATTAAATAAATGGGTTCCATTTCATAATCATAACATTTATAAAACTGCTTTAAAGACATGATCTTTACGTCACTTTAAAAACCACAGAAAAGAAAGGTGGGTCTCATGTATGTAAATCCCAGAATTTAAAATAGAACATTTTGGTATATATGTGAATACCCCTTTAGAAGAAATATCTTTGATTATTCACTTAATAATATAAAAGATCTTTATAAAAAGAGAGAGACATTTTGAGACGAAAATTCTGCAGCATAACGGCTATGTTGCGAGGTTTTAGAAGACATTAAAAAGAGAGAGGAAATGGGTCACCCACTCATAAATGATCCATAAAACAGCAGAGTGATATAATATGAAGGATATATGAACATGATAATGAAATTTTAAAGATGTACCATATGAAATGAAGATCCTGAAAGGAAGACAAAAATAAGATTTCTCTTATGAAAACTCGGCAGCCTAATGGCGTCACATAAACTTCAACCAAAAATTAATTGATGAGATAAAATAGGGTCTCTCATCATGTGAACATAAAATGTCAGCATGATAGATATAGAGATCATACGCCAAAATAATACAAAAGGAACTTGAAATACTTGACATGAATGTTGATCTTTGAAAAACGAGAAGGGCGAACGAATCCCTTAAAAATTCGGCAGCCTAATGGCATCACTTAAGCTTCAACCAAAAATGAATTAACAAGATCAAAATAGGGTCTCTCATCATATGAAAATAAGGGTTCATTATTATAGATATAGATATCATACCCCAACATAATAAAAAGGATCTTGAATGACTTGACATGAAAATAGATCTTGAAAACGAGAAGGGTGAAAGAATCCCTTAAATATTTGGCAGCCTAACGACGCCACTTAAAACATCAAAATACTGAATTGAAGAGATCAAATGGGGTCTCTCATCATATGATCATAAAATATAAGTATGATAGATATAGAGATCATACCCCAACATAATAAAAAAATAACTTGAAAGACATGACAAGAAAATAGAACTTGAAAATGAGAAGGGTGAAATAATCCGTTACAAAAATTTCGGTAGCCTAACGGCGCCACTTAAACTTTCATAAAACGAAATGATGAGGGTAAGAGGGGGCCTCTCATCATATGAACATAAAAAGGACAGTATAATGAATATAAAAGAACATCCTACAACATAAGAACATGGAGCATAAAAGTAATGACATAAAAGAGATTACTTGAAAAGAAAGAGAGAGGTCAGATCCCTTACCTTTAAAACGTAACTCTTAAAACTCAATGGTTGGGACCTTGAGGGCTTGGGGGCACCTTGGGAGGACTCCTTGGGAGGAAATAAGACCAGAACATCGTTGGGGGAGAGTTGGGAGTGAAAACTAAAGGAGTAAGGGTGGGTATTTATAGGGAAAGTGAGGGGACAAGGCATTAATGGCAAAGGGACACCTGAAAAGTGCTTTTCTCAAAACCATGTGCTCTCCCGTGGCATTTACCATGGAGTTAGGCCACATGGGGCCCACAATACAATAATTCTTCACCTTTGTCCAGCCAACCCTTAAAATATCTCATGACATCATCATGACACAGTTATGATGTCATTAAACATACCGAAACCCTCTAACTGTATTTTTACTATTCACTGAAAATTCAACTTTCTCAGAAAAATCCCAAAACATCACCTTAACAAAATATCGATGCTATAATTACAAAAATGAACTCAATTTTCTAAAATAAATTTTTTAAATATTTTTAATTTAATTTTTAAATAAATACACTATTCACCAAAAATTTATTTTTTCAGAAAAATCCCCAAAAATTACCTTAACATAATATCGATGCTCTGAGTTCAAAAAAAAGTCCATTTTATAAAAATAATTTTATATTTATTTTTAATTAAATTTTTAATTAAAAAACACTATTCACCTGAAAAAACTAATACTTGAATAATAATTTATGAAACCATTATTTAACCATTTTATTGAATCAAATTACTTAATCAAGGTGCCTAGATTATTTTAATACTTTCATTAAGTGAGATTAATAATCCATTTGGACACATTACTAATCCTAATCATAATATCACTATTCATAATTTACTATTCATCAAAAATCAAGTTGATCTTATTAGACTCTAAATTTCGCACTGAACATAATTGTAGAAGAATATTTTTTGAAAATCATTACACATTTTTAATTATTTAAGGTTTACCTAAACATTTTTAAAATATCCTTTTTCTAAATTTCATCAAAAATATGCATACTATATTTATCCGGACATTTGAAAATTCATAAACTTCATCATAAGAAGAAATCAAAATTTTTATTTAAAACAATGGATTACACAAGGCAGTTACGGTCTCCTTACATAGCCCCTTATTACACCAGTATAGGACCTATGTGTAAGGTGTGCTAAGGTGAGAGAATCTGAGGGAGGCTCAGCCAACATCGCATGAGTAGTAATTTCTATCAGTTTGAACTTCTCGCAAAGGCGATTCCGTTCTAGCTTCACACGATGAAGTTCGGCTTGGGTTTGATCCAGAGAAAAGCCCAGTGGTGCTACCCCCTTCCAAAGTTCTGTTAGATGGGCTTCGATCGGTCCAAGACTACTGGGTGAGGCCATCAAATCTTCTTTATAGATTAATTAATGATGATTACTTGTATTTAGAGACAATAATCAAAACTTTTAGTTTCCTGCGGTCATATTGACCAATGGTAATATAACAGTCAAAACCCAACGGTCTCATTTTAATTATACTCATGTTATCAAATGAAACATTTTTGTTGAGTATCAAAAATAAAATAACACACAAAATTAGGAAATAAGATTTATTCAAAATTTCGGGTCGTTACAATCTTCACCCTTGAGAAATTGCGTCCTCGCAAATTTTTTTTAAAATTGGGTTTTGAAATTTCATTGAATGTCCCACATCGGAAAAAGAGTCAGTAACACTATTACTTTAAAAGAAAGAAAAGGAAGTACAAAGGTCACCCGAGTTAACCCATACTAGGATTCCATGGAGGAAAACATAGACATGGAAGAAAAAACAAAGGGTCAAGTTCTGGGGGAGAGTGATAGAAAACATGATTAGGAGAAAGTTAACCATAAGAAAATCCCAAACATATGATGTGTGTAAACGGTCTTTGATTACCTAGTAGGAAACGTAAACCAACAAAGTTTTTGTTTTACGTTCCTTTTCATAATTTTGAGGAATTAATTTACTACATAGAACAAAAACATAAGAAAATATACCTACCTTCAAGTAGAGTTTCATCCTTTAATAACTCTCTACCAAAACTAATCTTTTCTCCAAATGATGAGAATTCAAAAACACTTGGTCCCATCAAAAACATTAGAATCATCTTCTAGAGATTCACATAATCCACCAAAGATTAACTATCTATTTCTTCTATTATCCCAAAAATAGAAAGGGTAAGATAAAACAACTCTTCAAAAAGTAAGAATCCCATAGGAAGGGAAAATTATTTAAATCTTCAAAATTCCACGGTACTACCCAAAGTTCATCATAGACCATTCCATAAAAAACTGTCCTTAAAATTCCTCAAAATAACCGAAACTAAGATTGAAACCCAAATACTTGATAACATAGTCTTCCAAAATAAACTTCATCATTCATCTACAAACAACATAAACCACTCTTAACATCTTATAACAAAAGTAGCTAAACTAAACATATTTTACCAAAGATAGGTTAATCATTCCCATAAGTAACCTATAATACCATAAGTTCACCTTAAATTCATCGATTCTTCAAAATATAATTCAACCTTACCCCTCAATGAAAATAACGTAGTAATCTGTTTAACTCGATCATATAGGGTCCCCAAAATAGGGAACGTCTTCCAAAATAATAATCATCTTTTAATCCCATAATCATCTCTGTCATATTAATATGGAAATCGTCTCATTTCCTATCACATTGGTTGTTGGTACATGTTCTTCCATTTCCCACCATTAACTAAGAAGAGAATGTATAATTAGGGGCTTAAATACTTATCCAATAATCAAGAAAAGGAACTTAAAGCATATAAAGATAACTTGTAGAAGAAAAGTATACCCTAACTTGTGATCCCCTAGGTTTCAAACTAGGTTATCCATGATCATATATTCTTATGTGAATATTTATTTTATTTTATCTTTGTTCCTTTAAAAATGGTTCATAATAAGCTTATGAATTTACCAAAGCATATCCTCCGGAAGTGTCGTAACCAAGAGTGCAGCAAGGCCCATTGTCGTGTACCAGTTCCCATTCGAGTCTGGCTCAAAGTGGTGTTTTCGTGTTTTACCCCTATGTACATCTGTGCCAGAGCCACCTCTACCTGCTCGTATCTAGACATGGATGTATTTTCTTGGCAACCCATTACTCAATACTCACCAAAATACCAGGATGATTTCCTATATTTAAACGTTTTTATAGGGTTCTTCCTAAAATTTTCACATCCTAATTTCCACAAATAACTAAACCATCATTTGATACCAAATATAGCATCCTGCCTTATTATAACATAAACTTTCATTACATTATACAAAATTGAGGATCTTTAAGGTTTAGTGTCTTGGAAACAAGGAACATAATACATGAAACAAAAAAAAAGATTCTTCTTAAACACTTGAAAGGCTTCTCCTTTTGTTCATCCTAGGTTCATTACGGAATCTCACAACCTGGGTACATACATCAAAAGAAAGGGTGAACAGAAGTCCCAGTAAGGGAAACAAGAGGAACATTTAACATGTGAACTTGAGATACATCAACTGTGTCATGAAAAAGAATTTTAAGGCATGAGAAAGAAATCATGTGGCATATCATAATAAAAATAACATTTTTCGTAACTTTAAGATGTGGCTACATCATTTAACATAGACAATCATGAACATATCACCAAGGTCCATCCCTAAGGTGTCATTTCAAAATTACCAAGGTTATTCACCAAGATATCGTGAAAATTGTAATCTCTAGTGGTTACATCATTACCCAATGCATTGGAGTGCTATTAGGGTGCACCCTTAAATTTGCCTTTGTTATCATGTGAGCCACATATATAATCATAAAAAAGTTCATAAGTAACCCATATAGCATAAAATAAATGGGTTCTATTTCATAATCATAACGTTTATAAAACTGCTTTAAAGACATGATCTTTACGTCACTTTAAAACCCACAGAAAAGGAAGGTGGGTCTCATGTATGTCAATCCTAGAATTTAAAATAGAACATTTTGGTATATATGTGAATACCCCTTTAGACAAAAGAGATTTGAGTTTTCACTTAATAATATAAAAGAACTTTAGAAAAAGAGAGAGACATTTTGAGACAGAAATTCTGCATCATAACGGCTATGTTACGAGGTTTTAGAAGACATTAAAAAGAGAGGGGAAATGGGTCACCCACTCATAAATGATCCATAAAACAGTATAGGGACAGAATATGAAGGATATATGAACATGGTAATGAAATTTTAAATATGTACCATATGAAATGAAGATCATGAAAGGAAGACAAAAATAAGATTTCTCTTATGAAAACTCGGCAGCCTAATGGCGTCACATAAAATTCAACCAAAAATGAATTGATGAGATAAAATTGGGTCTCTAATCATGTGAACATAAAAGGTCAGTATGATAGATATAGAGATCATACCCCAACATAATACAAAAGGAACTTGAAACACTTGACATGAAAGTTGATCTTTGAAAAATGAGAAGGGAGAACGAATCCCTTAAAAATTCGGCAGCCTAACGACGTCACTTAAACTTCAACCAAAAATGAATTGACAAGATAAAAATAGGGTCTCTCATCATATGGACATAAGGGTTAAGTATGATAGATATATAGATCATACCCCAACATATTAAAAAGAAGCTTGAAAGACTTGACATGAAAATAGATCTTGAAAACGAGAAGGGTGAAAGAATCCCTTAAAAATTTGGCAGCCTAACGGCGCCACTTAAAACATCAAAATACTGAATTGAAGAGATCAAATGGGGTCTCTCATCATATGATCATAAAAGATCAGTATGATAGATATAGAGACCATACCCCAACATAATAAAAAAAGAACTTGAAAGACTTGACAAGAAAATAGATCTTGAAAATGAGAAAGGTGAAAGAATCCGTTACAAAAATTTCTGCAGCCTAACAACGCCACTTAAACTTTCATAAAATGAAATGATGAGAGTAAGAGGGGGTCTCTCATCATATGAACATAAAAAGGGCAGTATAATGAATATAAAAGAACATCCCACAACATAAGAACATTTAGCATAAAAGGAATGATATAAAAGAGATTACTTGAAAAGAAAGAGAGAGGTCGGATCCCTTACCTTTAAAACGTAACTCTTAATACTCAATGGTTGGGACCTTGAGGGCTTGGGGGCACCTTGGGAGGACTCCTTGGGAGGTAGGGAGACCAGAACTTCATCGGGGGAGAGTTGGGAGTGATTACTAAAGGAGTAAAGGGTGGGTATTTATTGGGAAAGTTAGTGGACAAGGCATTAATGGCCAAGGGACACCTCGAAAGTGCTTTTCTCAAAACCATGTGCTCTCCCATGGCATTTACCATGGAGTTAGTCCACATGGGGCCCAAAATACAATAATTCTTCACCTTTGGCCTTTCAAACCTTAAAATATCTCATGACATCATCAGGACACAGTTATGATGTCATTACACATACCGAAACCCTATAACTGTATTTTTACTATTCACTGAAAATTCATCTTTCTCAGAAAAATCTCAAAACTTCACCTTAACCAAATATCGATGATATAATTAAAAAACGAACTCCATATTATGAAATAAATTTTCTAAATATTTCTAATTAAATTTTTAAATAAATACACTATTCACGGAAAATTCTTTTTTTTTTCAGAAAAATCCCCAAAAATTACCTTAACATAATATCGATTCTCTGAGTTCAAAAATAAAGTCCATTTTATAAAAATAATTTTATAATTATTTTTAATTAAATTTTTAATTAAAAAACACTATTCACCTGAAAAAACTAATACTTGAATAATAATTTATGAAACCGTTATTTAACCATTTTATTGAATCACATTACTTAATCAAGGTGCCTAGATTATTTTAATACTTTAATTAAGTGAGATTACTAATCCATTTCGACACATTACTAATCCTAATCATAAAATCACTATTCATAATTTACTATTCTTCAAAAATCAAGTTGATCTTATTATACTCTAAATATCGCATTGAACATAATTGTAGAAGAATATTTTTTGAAAATCATTACAAATTTTTAATTATTTAAGTTTTACCTAAACAGTTTTAAAATATCCTTTTTCTAAATTTCATAAAAAATATGCATACTATATTTATCCGGACATTTGAAAATTCATAAACTTCATCATAAGAAGAAATCAAAATTTTTATTTAAAAAAAAGGATTACACAAGGAAGTTACGGTCTCCTTACATAGCCCCTTATCACACCAGCATAGGACCTAAGTGTAAGGTGTGCTAATGTGAGAGAATCCGAGGGAGGCTCGGTCAACATCGCACGAGTAGTAATTTCTATCAGTTTGAACTTCTCGCAAAGGTGATTTTGTTCTAGCTTCACACGATGAAGTTCGGATTGGGTTTGGTCCAGAACAAAGCCTAGTGGTGCTACCTCCTTCCCAAGTTCTGTTAGATGGTCTTCGATCGGTCCAAGGCTACTGGGTGAGGCCATAAAATCTTCTTTCTAAATTAATTAACCAAGATTACTTGTATTTAGAGACAATAATCAAAACTTGTAGTTTCCAGCAGCCATATTGACCAATGGTCATATAACAGTCAAAACCCAACTCTCTCATTTTAATTATACTCATGTTATCAAATGAAACATTTTTGTTGAGTATCAAAAATAAAATAACACACAAAATTAGGAAATAAGATTTATTCAAAATTTCAGGTCGTTACAAAGAGAATTTTCCGCGCTTGTAGTGAAAAAGGGTGATATCCATAAGAATGTTTTCAGGTGAAGGTATGGTAACTTTGAGTTCACAGTCACGCCATTCGGTGTTTCAAATTCACCAGCCATGTTCATGGGGATTATGAACTCCATTTTCTATGATTTCATGGATTTTTTCTTCATCATGTTCTTCAATGAAATTGTGATCTACTCGATTTCATAGGAGGAACATGACAAGCATCTCAGAACTATCTTGGAGGTTCTTCGACTCCACAATCTCCATATAAATATTTTCAAGTGTATGTTCTAGACATGAGGGGTTAATTTCACTAGTCATGTGGTGTCACAACATAGTGTGGAAGTGGACCCATAAAAGGTTGAACAAGTTTATTCTTGGGAATCACCCAAGAATGTGGTGGAAGTTTATAGTTTTCATGGTCTCACAATCAATTATTGGAGGTTTTTAACCAATTTCTCTCAAGTTGTAACTCTATTGAAAACTCTGACTAGGAATAAATAATATTTTGTGTGGACTGATCAGTTCCAGGGATAAATCAAATATCTGAAGAAGATTTCGGTTAGTGCTATAGTGCTTTGGTTTCTAGAGGATGGGGGTATTCTTGAGGTGTTGTGTGATGCTTCCTGCCTACACATGGGATGTTTCCTGATTAAGTAATAAGTAGTAATATCTTATTGGTCAAGGAAGATACATCCCCATGTGCCAAACTATGACACCAATTATATAGAGTTGGTAGCATTATTTTTGCACTGAAGTTGTGGTGTCATTACATTATAGGGGAGTGTATTGCGGTCTTTACAGATCACATGATCTTGAGGTACATCTTTTCCCAGAGAGATTTGAACTTGTTGAATTGAAGGTGGAATTATATTCTTCAGGGATATGATTTTGAGATATTATAAATCTCAGGAAAGGAAAATTTCATGGATAATTATTTGAGTAGGAAGTCACAAAAGGATGTATTTTTAATAGATTGTGCATGCTTGGAAGGTGATTGAGGAGTTAGTATCCTTTCACTTATATATACAAGTGGAAGGTGTAATAAGATATTTTTTTTCATATGATATAGTAGTTTTCTCTAATTCAACAGATGGAGGAGTCTTATTTGGGATACTCAGAGGAATAGGTGTTTCACGATTGTGTTATTTATGGTGATGCTCTGAAGGGATGGCTGAAGGATTGTTGAAACCAGATTTTGTTACATGAATTTTTTTATTCTAGAAGCAATTCATGATCTGGTAGTTCATGAGATACATAGATCACCATTAGTAGTACACCCAATATTTTTTAAGATGTACCATGTCTTTAGGATGCAGTTTTAGTGGATCAGGATGAAACAGGAAGTGTCAGAATTTGTGGAAAGGTTATTGGTTTTATAGGAGGTAAAGATTGAGCACTATGTCCCTGGTAGTTTCATGTATCCCTTAAATGTCCTTGAGTTAAAGTGGTATGAAATATCAATGGATTTTATAACTAGGTTATGTATATCTTAGTGAGGATATGATGCTATCTGGGTGATAGTGGATCATTTGATGAAATCATCCCACTCCTTAGTAATCAAGGATTTCAGCACAATGAATTCCTTGGCGAAGAGGTATGTGGATGATGTGGTGCAGTTTCATGGTGTTCTCAGATAAATATTATCATATCAGGACACATGTTTCACATCATGAGTCTACAGGGGATTTATGAATGCTTTTGGCACTCAGTTAAGCCTCAACACTACTTTCCTACCATAGATAGATGGGTAGATAAAGTAGACTATTCAGGCATGGGAAGATATGTTGAGGGCATGTGTCTTGGACTATAGAAGATCTTGGGTATGAAAACTACCTTTGGTAGAGTTCTCTTATAATACTATCTATCACTCTTCAATCAATATGGCTCTATTTGAGGTGTAGTATGGAATACTGTTTTCTTCTCTATTGTGATGGACAGAGGTTAGGGAGACAAATGTTCTTAGTCCCCACGTGGTGCAATGAATGATAGATAAAGTTTAGCTCATTCGTGAGAGGATGAAAATAGTGCAGGACTAGTGTAATTATAATACTGATCATATGAGGAGGCCCTTGGAGTTAGAGGTTGGGGACTATGTATTCTTGAAGGATTCCACTCGATATGGGCATAAGAGATTCAGTAGAGGGATTAATCTTTCCCCCATGTTAATTAGAACCTTTGAGGTGTTGGAGAGAGTTTGTGAGGTGGAGTATTGTTTGGCATTACCCACACAGTTGTAGATGATCCATGATGTCTTCCACATGTCACAAAGATTTCAATATCTACATGATGAGTCCCATGTCATTAATTGGGGAGAGTTTGATATTTAGGATGACAATAAATATGTGGAGCGACCAGTGGAGATCCAGGATCATCAAGAGAAGGTTCTGCATGGAAAACCATTCTTTTGGTTCATGTGTTGAAGAGGCATGGTGGCCATGAGGAGTGTACATGGGAGTAATAAACGCAGATGTGTGTCTTGTACCAGGAGTGGTTTTGAGTTTTTAATTTTCTGGTTTTGTTTTATGATGTAATGAATGAACCTTGTTTTATATGAGATGAGTTTTTTTCACTTGGAAGTGTTATTTATAGTGTGTTGTGTGATAAAGTTATGACATGTGAAAAAGGGGAGGACCTAACTCCTAATCAAGAAGGATTAATTATGATGTGATTAAACCTGTGTAGGTGTTTCAGTTATTCCCAGAGCAAATAGTACCTTGATATGGAAGAAATAATTATCTGATTCAGATGTTTATACCATGTGGTTGTTTTTATTGAGTGGTGTGATATGTGGTTTTTGATTTGACATGATAAGATCAAGTTGATGATGCTAGAGGAGGTTTTCATGGAGGTGGGGGTTTACACTCTATATTTTAAAAAACAGAGGATGGTGTATCATTAAATGTTAATGTGTTTGGTTGTTTGCAGTTTTTCAAGTGTAGCAAGCTACTTGAGAGGTATCTCATGGGATGGTTGTTTGAAACACACTTTCTTATGGGCTTGGTTTTGGCTTCTAGAGGGTGAGAATCAAATAAGAGCTATCTAATGTAATGGTCTACACATCCCCAATCTATTACTTTTCATGTTTTTGGTTTTTGGAGTGTTCAAGGAGGCTTAGAAGGAGTCTTGAGAAGTTTAGTTGCTAAATTCTAGAAGAATGGGGATTACACGATGTGAAAGTTTTTTTCAAGGCTTGTCTAGTATGTTTTATGTTTTGTAAATATTTTATTCGGTGAGAATAAGTGTTTCATGTCATGTAATATTCAAGGGTAATTAAAATAAAATAAAATGAATAGGGGATGTGTTTTTTAGTGAAAACTAAACCTTTGGCATTACATGACAAGAAATGGTATTACATATCATGTAATACCCAAATCATGTGTAGTTTTAAAACAATTTATATTTTAAACCCAATTCATTTGACCATGATTTATTTTTTTCTCTCATTCTAGACAAACCCTAGGTTCCATGAGGAGTACCTCTAATCCCACTCCTCCCTCCTTGACCTTTCAACTCTATTGGTTGTTCATTGGTGATTTGTGATCAGTCCATAGTGAGTTTTCTCCTCTTTATAATCCTTTTACTATTTTTCATTACATGGGATTAAATTATTTGATATAGTTTTGACTGTGTTGAATGTGTGGAAATCATTTTGATAACATTCTGGTGTCGAATAGGTTGATCCTCATTTCTAGCTGTGTAGTTGTCACTTTTGGTCATTCTTCTTCACCTTGTGGTGAATGGACGAGTTGAAAAGATTCTTTGAGTTAGGATTTAGCTTATTTATCTTCAATTGTAAATCATGTGAGAGGGATTTACTTTTATTCACCTATGGATCAGGATCATTCCAGGATAATCTATTATAAGAATTGGTTAAATAAAATTGAAAAGGATAGGATGATTCTTTTTTCAGCCTTTAAAGTTTTGATATTATGATTGTGATGTTCTAATTGTATAGGCTTGATGCCCCGCAAAAAATGGTGGCTGTAAGTGGCATTTCTTCACAGGTTACATCGGTTGTCTTGGATGCTTTAGTTGTGGTTTTTTTGGTATTACCCTAAACAAAAATTGGTTAATCAAGTAAATCCGGCATATGAATGGATTCCACAAGACATGGTTTGGGTGAAAATTATTATGAATAATGAAGTTGGTTTGAATAAGTGTCCCCTTTTCTAAATCTAAAAATATATTACTTCATTGACTATGATGAGATGTGTGGAATAGTTGTGGTATCATGTGTGGGACGAATGAATGTGAGGTGGCTATGTTTTGATGTGTTTGTTTTATTGAGATTGTGTTTCATTATATGTTTGAGAATAGTTTTCTGTTTTTGGCTAGCGTGGGTTGTGTCATGGATGAACATGTAGATAATATATCAACCAGGATAGGTAATGGAATCTAAGGTGAGAGATTTATTATGGAATTGATGAGAAGTGCAGCGTAGCAATGCTGCGATCGGGTTGTGCATTGATGTGATATTTTGTTTCTTATTTTTTCTATGCTTGGTAGTTACCTAGATAGTAGTGGAATAAATGAATAAATACCTGGTTAATAAAGTTTTGAACTGTCTTGTTTGGGTTTTGTTAATAAAATGAATAAATTAGTTCTGAATAATGAATTTTAATGGTTAATTAATTTGGTTTAAAATTGAAAGGAGGTTGCGGCTTCATGTGTGGTGTTGTGCATTTAGAGGTAGAAAGAAAGTTAGAGGTGTTGTGAGATGTTTATTTTTGGGATAACCAATTTATTAGGCTTGAGTGTTTGGTATCATATATGTATATACTTTAATTTCCCTTGTGTTTTCTATTCTCACCCCACCCTAGTTGAGCACTACGTGCCGAACACCCCCATCATTATAGAGGAGGGTGTCTTTAACAAACATCCCTATTCAATAATGGATGGAGGGACACCCACTCTTACCTACTCCCTATTACAAGTGGTGATAACCCAATATTCTTTAGGTAGGTTGTGTTTTGTAAGGCCTAGGTGTGTTTGGGTGAGTTTTTCCTTCCCAGGTGTCTTTGTGATGAGGTGATTTGTTCCTTCCTAAGTGTATTTGGGATGATATGAGTTTTTCTTTTCAAGGTGTCTTTGGGATGGGATGGGTTGTGGTATGTGTCCCATGTGTCTATGGGAAGGATGTGACATAGTATGTGGCATAGGTGTCTATGGGAGAGATTCCATGTCATATGTGTCCTAGGTGTCTATGGGTAGGATGTAATGTGGTATGTGTCTTAGGTGTCTATGGGTGACATGTGGTGGGGTTTGTGGGGCCTAGGTGAGTGAGGGCCGGCTGTGCTATGGTACTTTTAGAAGAGGTGGGAGTGTAAGGATATTTTCTATTAAGAAAGTGCTTTTAATTAGTGGGAATTAGTGCAGGGTACCCTATCATTGATGGGAATTATATTATATTACCTCACATGAGTTATTTGGTGAGCGTACTTTGGTGAGGTTGGGATGGTTATTATACATGTTCTGTGCTATTTGGTTCTACTATTTTCTTACAGGATCATTAGTATGTTTCCCACACATGTGCATGAGAGACTTTTGTTTTTTTACTGAGTATACCAATATGACCACCCTATGTATATAAATCTTCTTTCTGGTTTCAAGGAGGATTACATGGACCTTGCTGGGAATTATTAGCTCGGGTTTTGGGAGAGTTTTGGAGTAACTACATTACCTTACTTTTGGGTACATTACATTGGAGTTTTACAATACATGTACATGTTCTATTTTATGCATGCATATGGGGTGACATTTAGATTTATTTTATATTTGTATTGGAGTTTTTTGTGGATGATCTATCATATCTATCAATATTTTTTATTTTTATAGGGTAATTCCTTCCATATTGTGTGACCTGTATACCCTTGGTTCTAGTTAGAAACCTGAGTTCTATGGGAGGTGGTGCTTGGTGTAATTATCTCCCTTTATTTCTATCCCAAGAGGGATATATTTATAGTGAGGGGTGATGAAACACATTTTTTACTAATAGTTCACGAAATGTGTGCTGCACACTGGTTGGCCTATTTCTTCATCCTTTTGTGTCTCGTACCCCTGGAAAACCCCCAAAACATATCATACACCCAAGAACCAAATAATTAACCCTAAAAATGGATACTCAACCAATATATATACAAAGTATAAACTTCATGAAAGGTGAGGATCTTAAATCCCTCACCCTATCTCTTATGTGAAACATGCTACTTTAGATTTTAGGAACCCATGCACTATATCCCTTGGGAAATAGGATTACACATATACTAGGCTCCAATGCCCCATTCCTTGATTGAGGATATCCAAAGTAGTGTAAACAACACCCTAATCTATCCTTACATGAATGAAGTCATCATTACCACCCCAGATATGACTTGGGTGGATCTTGATTCCATGGATACCAATAATAATCTCTAAAAGAAAAGGCCCTATAGGTGGAATAAAACTCTTTTCAATTCCACCAACAACTTTTTGAGACTTTATCAGTATTTAATTAATGTTTACTTCCACTATGTGGAGGAGGTGGAGGTGTACCATGGTTCACCAACAACATCTTCTACCTAGGAGTCACCTAAGAGGTATCCCACCAAGTTATGGTGACACCATCATAGAGAAATGTTACCAGAATACAAATAGGTTTAGATCACTCCCATCATTAAAACACTAGTTTTGGATCTAGGAAACCAATTCTAGGGGTAAAACACAATCTCTATAAACTTACCCATGTTTTCACCCATTCCTTAGCTAAAACATTTCTACCAATTTTTTCAAACTATTATGTATGGGAAATATATCACCATGATGGGATTCAGACCTTAGATATCCATTAATATTTATGGGTTAACTCTCCTACTCAATTATTCCACCAGTAACCACCATGAAGGTCCTCCCATTTCAAGAGAATAAAAGCACATTGATTATTCATTTATGGGTGAGCCAATAATCAACAGTCATAGAGGAAGATTCAAAAAATTTCAAGTGGAATTCTTGTGTAAAGGATCCCCATAACTCCTAGAAGAACATGTCTAAAGAACATCCCCACTAGCTCAAGAGGTCTCACCGGGTCACTAAAAATAGATTAGCCCCAATCTTTCAGGATACCATACAACAGAGGATTTTGAGATGATAATTATGCATCCACTGCTACAATACCATGGATAGGTACCCAATGAATCTGGAAATTTATCCTAGAGGCATAGGTTCATGGAGTCCCAATATCACTCCATATGTACCTTTGAATGGAAGATGTGATAACCTAAATTCATGGAATATCCATGATGTCATCCACAATACCCTTATCCTCACCACCAGCTTCATCTATTTTTATGATATGAGAAACATTATGAACCATATTGGTTATTTTTGATGGATAGAAACACCCAATATGTAATTATGTATCGATAAATATTCCATAAGTTTTAATCTAAATTCCGTAACATATTTGGATATGTTACTAAAATTGAAGTCAAATCATAAGGTTGTATCTCCACTTGGGGGAAGACCATCCCTAGCGGTGAATCCTTATTATAGATACATATAGTCAAAGATGTTTTTATCACCCCATCATATGGATTTTCATAAACATCATAAATATAATTAGTGTGAATATCATAAATACTTTCACTTTAAAAAGGGTTATGCTAACAATAAAAATCAGTTTGGATCTATAGAAACTAACCAATTATTGATTATGTTCAGAAGACATTGTACCACATATTCCCTTATCATAGAGTTTCTTGTTGAGAAAGTGTTGTTTCCAACAATACATAATGTTTTTATTTAAATGGGGAGATTGTTGAGAAAAATACTCTATCTATTTATGATAATTTTGATGCTCACAAATACCCTTAATTATTTTTCTACTGATTTTATTTTTTAAGAATATTTCAGGAATTTATTATTCATTATATTTTTATTTATGGACAAAATATTTAGATTCTTAAACAATGAGAAATAATTTCTAAGGTATTCGCATTTAGCGCGTTCTGGAAACACAATTCCTGCTATACATATTCAGGATCAACTTTAGTGTGTTCTGGAAACACTGTTCATACCCTATGTAGAGAAACGTAGTGTAAGGATGAAATATGTTGTATAATTTATGAGATAAGAGAAAATTATGGTTAATCAACCATATGTTATCAGAAAAGTCTGAAAAAGAACCCTATGTTAGGAAGGAACCCTATGTTTGAGATACTAGAAAAGTTTGGATGGAGAACCGTACGTAAGTGTTAAATGTTACATTAGTTTCTCAAAAGTATCATTCATCAACCTTACTTTTGTGAACAACCACACGTTCTTAGAAAAGTATGGATCAAGTATCATTCATTTGGACGATTATAAAAGTATGGATCTTTTATCAACCTTACATTTGAATAAAGTGACATAAACCTTACGTTTGTGATCAACCATATATTGAAAACCATACGTGTGAAGGCTACGTCATCAACCTTACATTTATGATCTACATTATGTTCAGAGAATGCATACTATAAAACTCAACCTTACGTTTGGTGTCAGAGAGTTTAAAGTCAATATTATTTTGCAACGATCAGCAAAATGATTATTAGGATGATTTCATGATGGATTTTAAGCTATTTTTTAAGTGTGACATTGACTGATTCAAGGCCTTTTTATCAATGGTTTAAGGATTGAATTAAAAGGATCTTTTTATGATGAGTCTTCAGGGAAGTTATGGCTACTCTGTAAATTCAAATGTTTGAATATCGCGAGTCAAAAGGTGACTTTTTGGATCTAAATTTGTAGGAGAGGTGATCGTCATTATTATATATGAGATTTTTTTAACAGAAAAAAAGTTGTGATGTTTTGAAAGAAATCAATAATTCATAAAAAGGAATAAAAATAGAGACTATAAAAAACATAGACCTGCTGATTCAAAGGAGAAACAAAGCACTGTTTATTGAAGAAGAAGAATCACGATAGAAGATTCACTTATTCTACTTCAAAGATCTACTTTGAATCTTCTACTGTTGATTTTGTGAATTATATTTCTATATTTAGTGCAATATGATCAATGTAGAATGACTATTTTGTGAAGATCATCATTTTTTAAGGTGACGATCCATCTACTGTCAGTTGAATGCTGTTGCAATTATGAAGAACATCTAGAATGTATTTTCAATGTACAAAAATCATTCTTTTCTATTATTGATTGACCAGATTCTCGTAGTAAGATGTGTATGTTCTGTGAGTCAACCAGAAGGCTTTGCTTTGCCTTAGATTGTAAAGGTGTCAACTGCCTGTACTTAGTTGTTGAAAGGTCTATTTAAACGAGGACAAGATAGTGAAAGTCACCAACCTCATGGAGCAGAGAGTTGGTGGAGTGGACCAGGGGCCTTCTGTTCCTCGAACCACTATAAATTGTGTGTCTATGCACATTATATTTCTGCTGCATTAATCTATCTGATTAAACATAAAGGACAGAACATGATCTCAGGAATATTTTTGAAAAGACACAATTCACCCCCTCTTGTGTATATTTAGTATAATCTGATCCAACAATTGGTATCAGAGGTTGAGCTTTCTGATAAAGCCTTAAAAATATGAAAGTGATTATACGCATAGCAAGATGACTAATACAAGAGAGGTAATGTCTATGGTCAGAGAATCGTACTTAAATGGAGAAAAATATGGATGTTGGATGTCGGGATTTATTATCTATCTAAAAAACCTTGGATACAGAGTATATTTTAAGATTCTGACTCTATATGAAATACCAGAAAAACCTGAAACATGGAGTGAAACTACGGAAATAGAATATGATATGAACTCAAAGTAAATGAATGCTATTATATGTAGTCTAGGACCTAATTAATTCAACAGAGTATCTGAATGCCTGACAACATATGAGAGGTGGAAAACTATTTCTGTTTCTTATGAAGGAACTAATAATATCAGGGAAATGAGATATGCTACTACTAAGCTTAAATTTGATACATTCAGAATGGTTGAATGTGAAAGTATGACTCAAATGAATGGAAAATTGACAGATAACATAACCATGTTGGGAGATCCCATTAAACAAGCTGATCAACCTTTAAAAGTAATGAGGGTACTACCTACAAGATGGAATGGAATCTCTGTTGCAATATGATAGTCGACACCTGTCGAAGACATAACCATGAGAAAACTGATTGGAACACTAATGATGTATGAAGATGAGATACAAGATGGAGCTAATGAGTATAAAGTGTTTATCAGGAGAGATGACACTGCCTTGAAAGTGTCATCACAGAGAAAAAATAGAATGATGAAGAAGAGTGTAAAAGTGAAATCAGAAAGTTCTGATTTATCAAATTCTGATGTGGAATTGGCTCATCTAGCCATAAAATTCACAAAATTCTACACAAAGAAGAAGGGTTCAGAAAAACCTTTAAAAAGGATGATAAGGAAGTCAGATGTTATGAATGCATGAAAATGGGGCACATCAGACCTGACAGTCGCCAACTAAAAGAAGAAAAGAAAAATAAATTATTCAAAAGAAATAATTAGGAGTATAAGGACAAGAAAGCAATGAATGATACGTGGAGTGTATCTAAAGACTCCAGTAGCACATATGAATCAGACTCAGAGAAGGAAGAAGTAAATCTGAAAGCCAACATGTGTTTAATGGAAGAAACAGATGAGGTATAATTTTACTACTCTTCTAACTCTATTTATGAATCTAGTTACTTTAATGAAAAACTTGCAGCTTACTGCAACATTCCAGATGAAAAATATGATTCTCTATCTAAGAAGAATATGTGTTTAAAGATCATTCATAAGGCTATCTGTGATGAAAGAGATACAATGATGAAACAATATAAGGATTTAACTGAAAATTTTGACTCAGTTAACACTAATAATACAGATTATGAATGAAAGATAAAATCACTGCAAATTGAAGTGGAAACTTATAAAAATCCAGCCACTTTTTTTACCAAATGAGAAAATACTTTAAATGAGATTCTTGTGAAAAATTTCATTAAAAAAGAAAGATTTGGAATTGGGAGTAAAGGTAAAAAACCCAAGCTGTACAAGAATTATTTTATTCCAAGTGCAAAAAGACTATATTGTAATTACTGTGGAACAAGGGGACATATTTTTAAAAACTATTTCTTAAAAAAACTCAAATAAGTGGAATTAGGAAGGATTTTATATCAAATGATTTATTTGAATCTTGTGAAATTTTAAAAACAAATCAAGTCTGGAATCCTAGATCTCTGTTGGCTAACACCCATGTACCCAATAGAATATGGGTACCAAAGCAAATTGTGTAAATGCCTTTGCAGGAAGCAGGTCACAAAAACAAAAATAACATATGGTATATGGACAGTGACTGCTCAAGATATATGAGTGGAAACTCATTGAACATCACTAAACTGACACAAAAAGATGGTGGACTAGTTCCATTTTGTGACAATGCCAAAGGGAAGATCACTGGTATTAGAACAGTTGGATATCTAGAAGCTGTCTCAGTCAACAAAGTACATTATATACAAGGATTGAAACACAATATGAGAAGTATCTCTCATCTATGTGATGATGGTTTTGATATTGTTTTTTCTATCAATTGTTGTTCTATTTTCAAAAATAAACTGCTTAAATTTAGAGCACCTAGAACATAAAATGTGTATACCCTGGATTTAAATTCCTTGTGTAAACAATAGGTAAACTGCTTAACTACTAAAGTTAATGAATCTTGGATATGGCATAAGAGACTTGGACATTGTAATGTATATGTGTTACATAAATTATCTAAGAATCAATTAGTTTCTGATTTTCCTAGTCTCATATTTGAAAGTAACAGATTCTGTGATGCATGTCATCGTGGCAAGAAACACAAATCATCCTTCAAATCCGTTAATAGAATTTCTATATCTAAACCTCTAGAACATATCCATATGGATTTGTTTGGACCCTCAAGAGTAGAAATCTTGTCTGGCAAATTATATGTATATGTTTTAGTTGATGACTATTCTATATTTACAAGGATTTTATTTTTAAAATTTTAAAATGATGCTTTTACATTATTTGAATGTTTTTTAAAACTATTCAAAATGAAAAAGGTTTTAAAATAATTTTATTAAAAAGTGATCATGGTGGAGAATTTTAGAATCAATAATGTAATTCCTTCTGCTTATATATGGGGATTAAACACACCTTCTCTGCACCAAGAACACCTCAACAAAATGGAATTGTTCAAAGAATAAATAGGACTATACTAAATGAATATAGTCTTCCTAAATATTTTTGGGTAGAAGCTGTAAGAACAACCTGCTATATAATCAATAGAGTTTTAATTAGACCTCTTTTGAAAAATACAACCTATAAACTTTGGAATAACAGAAAACCTAAAGTAAATTACTTTAATGTTTTTGGATGCAAGGTTTACATCTTGAACACCAAGGAAAATATTGCTAAGTTCGATCCAAAATCTAATAAAAGCATTTTATTAGGATATTCAGCTACCTCCAAAGCTTATAGAGTCTACAATAAGAAGTCAAGGATTTTTGAAGAATCAGTTCATGTGAAATTTGATGAATCTGATCCCTTTGAGAAAAGGACAAATCAAATGGATGAATCTGAATCTAATGATAACATGAGACTTGAGAACTTGAAAAATGATTTTGAAAAAGATATAAATGAAATTTAGTTCAGTTTAGAAGAACATGATACTGAAGAACCTATGAGTCTACTATCTAGAAAGACTATAACCATAAAGAATCACCCTTTAGAAACCATATTAGGTGACTTAGACACATGAATACAAACTTGATGAAATATAGGTAATATTGTATAATTCTATGCCTTTCTATCCTAATTAGAACCCATGTCTATAGAAGAAGATTTAGATTATGAAAGCTAGATGATAGCAATGTAAGAAGAATTAAACCAGTTCAAAAGAAATGATGTCTGGGAATTAGTTGAAAGACCACAAAATTATCGAGTGATAGGAACCAAATGGGTCTTTAGAAATAAGAAAGATGATCAAAGAATAATAACTAAAAATAAAGAAAGACTTGTAGAAAAAGGACATAATAAGGAAGAAGGTATAGATTGTGATGAGACCTTTGAACATGTAGCTAGATTAGAAGCCATTAGAATCGTTTTAGCCTATGCATCTCATACGAACATTAAATTATTTCAGATGGATGTTAATTCTGCCTTTGTAAATGGTTATTTAATGGAGGAATTTTATGTTGAGAAACCTCCTGGTTTTGAAAATTCTCAAAAACCAGATTCTGTTTTTAAACTTACTAAATCTCTTTATGGCCTTAAACAAGCACCTAATGCTTGGTATGAAATATTAAGCACTTTTTTATTGAGAAATGATTTTACTATTGGAATGGTGGATCCAACACTTTTTAAGAAAACTGTAAATACTAACATTTTGTTAGTTCAAATTTATGTTGATGATGTAATTTTTGGATCAACTAATAAATCACTTTGTCATGAGTTTTCAAAGTTAATTCAAAAAAGAATTTGAAATGAGCATGATGGGAGAATTAAATTTCTTTTTAGGACTATAAATTTATCAAAAAGATTTTGGAAATGTTTTCAATCAAAGAAAATACATTACTTATTTATTAAAGAAATTTGGACTTGAAAACATCAAAACATATACAACTCCTATATGTACTAATATAAAACTTGATTTGGATGAAACTAGAAAATCAGTTGACACAAGTTATAAAGATGTATGATTGGTATTTTATTGTATCTTTCTGCTAGTATGCCAGATATAATGTATTCAGTATGTCTTTCTGCAAAATTTCAGTCAACACCTAAAGAATATCATTTAACTACTATTAAAAAAATAGATATGTGAAAGGATATATTTTTCAATCTTTTATCTATCCCAAAACTTATGATTTTAATTTTATTTCATATTCAGATACAAACATTGGGAGTTTTAGATTAGATAGGAAAATCACTTCGGGTACTTTTCACATTTTAGGGAAATCCTTAGTGTCATGGTCAAGTAAGAAACAACATTCTATTTCCTTTTCAATAGCTGAGGCAGAATATGTTTCTGCAGGCAGTTGATGTGCACAATTGTTGTGGATGAAAAACACTCTTATGGACTTAGGACTAAATTTTAATAATACGCCTATTTTATGTGATAATACCAGTGCTATAAATATTTCAAAAAATCATATTAATCATTCTAGAACTAATCACATAGATATTTGACATTATTTTCTAAGAGATTATGTTCATAAAAAGGATATATCTTTAGAATTTGTAAGTACTGAAATTCACTTAGCTAATATTTTTACTAAACCACTTCCCACTGAAAGGTTTGATTTTATTAAGGGGGAGATAGGTTTATTTAATTATAAATATAATTTTATTTTACAATCAGGTTTCATTATTTTAATAATGTTTAAAATAATTTAGTTATTTGTTTTTCAAACAAAATAAGTTTTTTTTCTCTTTCTTCTTTTTCCTACGTAATAAATTTTATTTATATTTAAAATCTATGTAATGATTAATGAAAACACAGGAATCAAGGCTATCAAAAACCTTTAGAATTCTGAACTATTTCATTTCCACCAAAATGATTTCAAACTCGCAAAACCACACCACTACTTGTGAACCCTAATCTTTGAACTTTTGAAACCCTGAACTTAAAACCTTCAGAGATTCTTGCAGAAATGGAAAAGAATAAGAGAGCTGATGAGGCTGAGACCAGAAATTCCAAGAAATAATGCTCAGAAGGAAGGAAAATCTTATAGGGAAAGGTGATAGATCTAGAATGGCTATATTAGATGAACTTGTTATTAAAACAGGAACTGTCATTTTATAATCTCGAACAAACCTTTAATAGTGATAATACAAAATTTTTGTATGAGGTAGAACATTGATATTTCTTTAAAACTATTCAATTCAGTTTGGGAGATCATTCTAACACCATGCTGGCTAAGATAGAGGATAAAGATTTTTTGATCTCTTTAGTTGAAATTAGTTAGATACTGAACTACCCTCATGAGGGAGTGTTTCATTTTGATTTGAAAAATATAAGAGATTATGTGCATAAATCTGAAGACATTATGTCATTTCTGTATGAATCGACTAACGTAAGGAAAATGTTTGTTAAGGATTTGGAACGAGATCAGAAGATTCTTGTGAAATTTTTACAAATAGGGATATCATCAAGAATGTCAGAGATGAAGAATATATTGTATCTGAACATGTACATAATGTATCTTCTTATCAGTGATATAAAATTAAATTTTCCTAGGTACATGGTGAGGTACCTAAGTTACTGCTATCATAGTGAAGCGAGAATGAATTTCTACCCTTTTGGTAGATTCATTTCAAAACTTTTGGTAAAAAGGATATGGTGAGACTGGTGGATGCCAGAGTAAGATGTCATCACAAAAATGTTTTCATTACTGAAACTTTATGAAAAATTGGCTATTTCTGGAGCACATTAAAATGAAAACTTTTTCTAGTAGGAGATGAGGAAGAAGAAGATAGTGCTCAAGCTCAGTCTGCTATGTCCAAAGAGGGACAAGGTGAATCGAGAATAAGCACTGCTGTAAGAAGAATAAGATTTGAAACTGGAGAAACTCAAGAAGAAAGAAGTTTGGAGGGCCTTCAGACTCAAAGAAAAAGAATTGTTAATGAGGAACTTGTTTCCCCTGTACTAACAACAAGAGATTTACTCTCTTACAATTTTTTAAGAGAAGCTGCTGTTGAAAAAGCAATAGAAGATATTATTGAGAGGTCAAAACCAATTGAAGGACCTCATATTCAATCTTGAATTCAAGAATAATCTATAGGAGAGACTTAGAAACATGATGTGGCTATTACAGAAGATGACCCTAAAAGAATTGAAGTTGTAAGAACAACACCAGAAGCTGAAGCTGACATTGAACAGGAGGTAGTGCATAGTGTAGAAGTAGCCAGTCCACAATTTGATAAAGGTGAAATTATTCAAGTGATTCAAATAGAAGAAGTGATTGCTGATATACATGATGAAAATAATTCAGAAGTACAAACAAAAGTTCTTGAAGAGGATTTTTCTATGGAAGAGTCTGGAAAAGACTTAGAGGAAAAATCTGTGGACCAACTGGTTAGAGAAGCTGAAGAGAAAGAAGATGTTGTATCCTTACCCCTAGTGTTGGTACATCCATTTCATTCTAAAAAGGGGAATCAAGCACAAAGTACTATTGAAATAGAAACTGAGGAAGTTGAAGAAATTTACACGAAATTAAAAAGGGTGGAGAAAGAGAATGCTGCTCTGAGGAGAGAATTACAAAAGGAACAACTAAAATTCCAGCGGCTACAAAATAGTACAATTTCCAAGCAAGAATATGAAAATTTTAAGAATGATATGCTGAATGCGGTTGAAAAATTAATGTCTGAAATGGTTATGAAGTCAGATTTGTCAGATCTAAAATTATTTATGGAGACAAAATTTTCATCTTTCAAGACTAGTGAAGCTAGGGAATCAGTTACTTCTCCTGATTTAATCAGAACTTTTCAGGCTATCATATCTGCAATGAGCAACATGAATGACATATTCTAAGATCATAAATGAAACAATGCTCCTTTATCAGTATTTTTAGACAATTAGAAAATTTTGGTTGATCAACTCACTACAAATCAACCATGAATCACTATCTTCAATAAATTCACCAAGAAGTTGTCTTTATTTTTGGAGAAGGAAGAAAGACTACATGAGTTTTTAAGAGTCAGCCTCATAGAACACATTCATAAGACTCAAGAGAACAGGGATCTTATTGTTAGTCTTGGTGATGGAATGATGAGAAGAATCAGGGAGAAGCTATCAGAAATCAAGGAAGTCATTCGAATTAGATAGACTGTATCTGAACCCTAACCGAAACATGATTCCAGTATTTATCAAATTTTACATTTAATAAAAATAATTTTCATTATTTTTTTTTACTATCTTTGTTTAGCTATGCTAGTAATCCAGATTCACTAATTGATAAACATTTTCTTATAGCATTTACTTATGTTCAGTGCTACATTAATCTGTGTTATATTCCATATTTTGTCATTATTTTTGATATCACAAAGGGGATGAAATTTGGATAAACACGACATTTTTTTCTATTTCATTTTTTTATTGGGGAAGAAATTAAAATGGATAAATTTAAGGGATAAATTAAGTTAAATCTAATATTGTATTTATCTTTTCAAAATTCAAAATGATATGTAATTAATTTTTGAAAGTTAACTTCATTGGTAATTTTATGGGTTTTGTGATCATCAAAAAGGGGGATATTTTTGAGCAAGTGTTTTTTTCAAAAATATATAATGTTGTTATTTAAAGGGGGAGATTGTTGAGAACAATACTCTATCTATTTATGATAATTTTGATGCCCAAAAGTACCCTTAATTATTTATCTAATGATTTAATTTTTTAAGAATGTTGCAGGAATTTATTATTTATTATATTTTTATTTCTGGATGAAATATTTAGATTCTTGAACAATGAAAATTAATTTCTAAGGTATTCTAATTTAGAACATTCTGGAAACACTATTCCAGCTCTATATATTTAGGGTCTTCTTTAGCATGTTCTGGAAACACTTTTCATACCCTATGTGGAGAAACTTAGTGTAAGGATGAAATGCGGTGTATAAATTATGATATAAGAGAAAAGTATGGATAATAAACCATATGTTATTAGGAAAGTAGGAAAAATAACCCTATGTTAAGAAGGAACACTACATTTTTGATATTATAAAAATATGGAAGGAGAACCATATGTAAGTGTTAAACGTTACGTTTGTTTCTCAAAAGTATGGTTCATCAAACTTACTTTTGTGAACAACCATACGTTCTTAGAAAAGTATGGATCAAGTATATTTCATTTGGAAGCTTATAAAATTATGGATCTTTTACCAACCTTACTTTTGAAGAATGTTTCATGAACCTTATATTTGTGATCAAACATATGTTGACAACCTTACGTGTAAAGGCTACATCATCAACCTTACGTTTATGATCTACGTTACATTCAGAGGATTCATACTGTACAACTCAACCTTACGTTTGGTGTCAGAGATTTTAAAGTCGATATTATTTTTCAAGGATCAACAAGATAATTATTAGGATGATTTCAATCCTGATTTAAAGCTATTTTTACGTGCGACTTTGACTAATTGAAAGTTGTTTTATCAATGTATTAAGGATTGGATTAAAATGATCTTTTTATGACGAGTCTTCAGGGAAGTTAAGACTACTCTGTATATTCAAATGTTTGAATATCGTGAGTCAAAAGACAACTTTTGTGGATCCAAATTTACTGGAGAAGTTCTTGTCATTATTATATATGAGCTTTTCTAATCTGAAAAAAAGGTGTGAAGGTTTGTAAAAAATTGATCATTCATAAAAAGGAAGAAAAAAAGAGACTATCAAAAACATAGACCTGCTAATTAAAAGGAGAAACAAAGCTCTGTTTATTGAAGAAGAAGAATCACGATAGAAGATTCACTCGTTCTACATTGAAGATATACTGTGAATCTTCTACTGCTGAAGTTGTGAATTATATTTCTATATTTACTGCAACATGATTGACTCAGAATGACTCTTTTGTGATGATCATTATTTATGAAGGTGATGATCCATCTACTGTCAATTGCATGCATTTGAAATTGTGAAGAACATCTGGAATGTATTTTCAATGTACATGTATCTTTCTTTTCTATTCTTGAGTGACCAGCTTCTCATATTAAGCTGTGTAGGTTCTGTGAGTGAACTAGATGGATTAGTTTTGCCTTAGATTGTAAATGTGTCAACTGCCTGTACTCAGTTGTTGAAAGGTCTATTGAAATGAGGACCAGATAGTGAAAGTCACCAAACTCGTGGAGTAGAGCATTGGTGGAGTGGAATAGGGGCCTTCTGTTCCCCAAAACACTATACATCGTGTGTCTCTGCACTTTATATTTTGGCTGAATTAATCTATCTGATTAAAGATAAATGAAAAAACACGATCTCATGAAGATTTTTGAAAATACTCAATTCACCCCCTCTTGTGTATATTTAGTATAATCCGATCCAACATTTCTCATATATAATTAGATAGTGAAATTATGCTATAACATGTGGGAGTTGATTCATCACATCAGTAACTGATAGTTGGATTGTCCTTGGATCTCATAGAATCATCTGTTCCTCAATAAATAATAGTGAAATGTTGGTCTCAAAATGATCATGGTATCCAGAAACCCTAACTCTGGATATGGACTTAAAGGTTTTCGGAGTATATATATAGAGATATTTATATATCTCTTCCATTTTATTTTGGAGGAATATCTATATATATTTTTAGAGGATATGGATAATATTCCACCCCATAATTCACTCCTCTTATATGTTGATAAAAGGATCTTGAAGCTTCTCAATTTGATTATTCCAAGTAATCTCCATTATTGGACACCACCATTGTAAATACCACCAATATTAGTACCCCTAATGATCAATAGGAAGACGTTGGTGATGAGTTAGGTGTGTATGATTCACCACCAGAGGACTCTCAATAATAGGAAATCCATCTTATAGGGTTTTCACCCTTCAACAATGATGATACATGGGTTTTTTGACCCTTCCAACCATATATCTCTCAAATAAGAGATAGAACATTGAATAGGGAAAAAAGAATATTTGATACTTTTGATGTATCAAAATAATTTGAATTTATTTATAAAATTCAATAATGTTTTTTCTACCAAGAACACGAGTTCTGTCGATTTATCAATGTCATGAATGATTTCATTTTGAGCATGTAGATATTCCAAATGATAACTTTATGCATCTTGTAGAGCTACACTAACTAGTGATTCATGGATAAACATTAGTATCTAAGGTATAAGGTTCTATTAACCCAATAAAGGGTACACAAATCCTTATAAATTATTGATAGTGGATTATCATGAATTTCATCTTATGGTAAATGTATACCCAACCTCATGAGAAAGAATATCGACCTAAGTGTAGACTTATGACGTTGCATATAAAAATGAGTTCAACAGTTCCATGTTGATTGCCTCCAATCTATAGAGATTAAATGAGCCTCAATACAACTGGAATTAAATCTATTCTCTGAGAGCATGTTCCATCACTATATAACTTTTCCAATCCATTTTTGGGAACTTTTATGTAATCTGTGATTCATATCATAACATTGAGAATTTTTCTTATCAATGTTTTTCTATATAGGGACCCCTAGATTAGTAGTGAAGAATATTTTGTTTTTCATGATTCTAGAAGGACCCACCTTCATCTGGTACAAAAACCAAGACCTTAGTTTCATCACCATTTTGTAGGATATTTGTCCCTACTTTATCTACATGGTTAACTCTACATTGTACAAGAAGAATTTCGTATACATATTTATGTGTGACCAAGGGGTAAAACCCATTTCATTGAAATCATATATTTATGGAATGGACATTCATACTTTCTTAGAATTTTTCTCCCCCAATAAACTTTGTTGGGTTTCTGCTTTAAGAAATCAGGGGATGAGCTCACATTGACTCTCCTCTCCCTGTAACACTAAGGTGGATTCAAATATTTTACTAAGAGAGTAAAATGTTTGGGATATGAAATGAAATAGAACAACAAATAGTCTTTTACTCAAAATTATATGCTCATATAAAATCCAAAAATAGTTGTATTTTTCACTATGATTAAGTCTCCATCCCTAAATGATTTCTCATAAAAAAATCCTGTGAAATAAGCTTAATATAGAATAGGACCACACAGAGTACATCACTCATGGACCTCTCTAGAATCATATTCCCAGGACCTTCATTAAATTAAGAAAAAGGTCTAATATTTCAAGGATGATCAGGTCCTTGGTTTATTTCTATATTATCTAGATAAAATGTTTCTCAATATTAAGGAAATTTTGAATCCATAACAAGTTAAGTCAAAATATTTCATTAAATACTTCATCAAATATAGATTAAATTAACACACCATCCAAGAAATATTTTTCCTCAACTATTATATCCAATGTATAGAATATAGTGTTTGAGTTGAGATGGGTGAACCTCCTATAATATTCCCATGATTTTTTCTACTCTAGGGAAAGTCAAATGCACCCATGATTAGAAATAAGTGTCAGACTATGTTGAAGAAAAGTTTAAAGATTGGTTATCCCAAGATTTGATCACTCAAGACCATAGATTTATCTGTGAACAAATGAACTTTCCTTTTCCATATATATATTTTAACCCTATATAGAAATAACATATTTTTTACCGCCCTCCATAAATGTAAAGTCTTTATAAAGTCACTATAAAGATGACAAGGAACCCTTACCAGTTCCAAAACTCGTTTTTGACCTCATGGATTTCATGACACTCAAATTTGGGGATATTTCAAAATATTGACAGTGTTATAGAGAAATATTTTAATGTATATAAGCAATATACCTCCATTAGTTTAATTTTACCAGTTATCCACCGCATTGAACTCAAGGAAGAAGTGCACTCTGAAACTCCTCTTAATGTATCTTGTAGACATCTTAAATCTCAAGAGAATACCTTCTTAGGATAATATAACTACTAGGGTTATATACTTAAATATTATGTCTATGATACATAGATAATAAGAATTTTTTTATCTATTATCAACAAGATTAACCTTCTACTATAGGCACCTATAACTATAATCCACAATCCATTTGGTTGATTGATATCACGATCGAGTCATAACCGGATAACCGACATAAATTATTTGTGAGATCCAATTGAGCACTATGGAATCTGCAATCTAGTCCCTCTACACTCTCAGTTTAGGATTTACTCCTTAAGAGTAGAATTATTCTAATGGATTGAAATTATTATTTTTATATGAATCCCACTAGAATATTATATTAGATTTCAATTCTGGACGCACTCCACTTGTCAGAGGATCTTCATGGGAATTTCATCAAGTCTATAAAGATCTGTATGGATTCTAAGACTAAGGTGGATTTTATCAACGTATATCATGTATAAGAAATACATAATTACGAGTGTTAATCCATTGTCTCTCTCTAGATAAGTATAAGTAATTCTTATACAATTCCATACATATCACCTCTACATGTTAGTAGAGCTCAATAGTTTTTATATCTTTTTATTGCAGGTCGATAATGGTTTATGATCATCCTTATCCCATGATTTATGCTCCATAAATTGGTATTAACCATGTATGATATTTCTATATCTATTATAACATTTCAAGTGTATTATAGAAACAAGTAGAAACTAGTGTGAAATGTTTTATTGATTAAATAGTTATTAAATCTGGTTTACAACACTGAGTTTATGGCCATCTTGAAAGACGCCACCTTCAATGCCTTACTAGGGAGTCCATGAATATACATGTGTGCATTCAACCCTAAATCCAATAACCAAATCCTTAAATACTCCCAAAATGTTCATGTATGGGTACTCATGGTTGATTATTCACTATTTAACTGAAGTACGACCAGTTACATTGATGGAGGGTACTATTAAAGGGAAAAAAGAAACCGTGAGATAGAAAATTAAAAAATTTCAATAGTTTTAATGAATTGATATCCACCTTGAAAACTACCAAAGATTACATGAAGGATAGTTTCATATTGATTATCCACTATGAATAGGCAATAAACCATGGCCTGACGAATCACAACACTATTCCAATGAAAATGGATTTCTCTAAATTCTATTATTACTCCTATGAAGGGTATATAATTTCAATACTAGTGAGACATATTCCTGAAACACATTGGAAAATTATACCTAAAACTTTTAAACAAAATATCTGATGACTATATAAAAATTTAGAAGTAAAAAATGGAATTCTACCAATTCCCAATGCTTTTAAATGGTTTTTATTTTTAAAAAAGAAGAATATAATGAATAAAGTCCAAAACATCCATATAGATGGTGTTAGTAGAACCAAGAGTTTTGAAGAATACTTCCATGAATCCATCCAAAACATGGGAAGGTTATTTCCCCCCTATAAAGTATTAATTAGTTAAAATTACCATATTCCCCTCATGGTTTTAATGAAGATGATCTGAAAAAATCTCCCCAGAATTGGAGGAGTATCCACCACCATCGATTCCATGGTAAAGATAAACCTTACCATCGATGAAGATATGTTGAAAAATGTATCAATGATGTGATAAATTCCAAATATTAGTAATAGTATTCCAAATTTTTAAAAAAGAACCATGATTCATTCACTTAGAACTATATATAGAAGCTAATACTTGATCCTCAGGTTTCCATCGCTGTTCTAGACCTCCCTGATGGTCATTGTGGACAAAAATAGGTTCCTAGAATAATATACCTCCCTATATTTTTGTGTTCACGATTGAAGTAATCAATATAATCAATTGAAAATTCAACATGTATAGTCTTTATCAAAAATAACATATCATCATCATCTCAATCAGAAAAAGGAACGAATTGATCATATTTTTGATTAGATTTTGGGAGCTAAACCACCGACACTGAAATGATAAATTCCTTATCTAAATAACTAAGTTAATGATTTATACAACCAAAAACTTCTAGGATCTCTT
Source organism: Viscum album (assembly GCA_963277665.1). NCBI lineage: Eukaryota > Viridiplantae > Streptophyta > Magnoliopsida > Santalales > Viscaceae > Viscum > Viscum album. The sequence continues at coordinate 901,906,892 of OY728166.1, read as the reverse complement.
TATTTTTAATGAATACTATAGGTATAACCAAATACAAATATCAAAATTGAATTAAGAAGCCAGTACCTTTAGGTAACTTTAGGTAGCATACTACTATTATGTGATTTCTAATAGCTTCAAAAAACATTGGATAAATATATCAGCGGTCCATGAATCATATATTGAATGAACTACTAGGAATGAATTCGGGGTGTTATGTGGTTGACTTGGACGTCAAATCCCATTAATTCTAAGACTATATTAATGATATTGAGAATATTTTCATTATTTTACATTCCTAATTTAAGAAGATAAACCCCTTGAATTGTGTATTTGGGGTTACCTCAATAAAATTCCATAGATTTATCATTAGATATAGATGAATAGATATTTAGTTTAATATGATAAAATCCATCATTGAAATTCCATTAATATTAAATTTATGTGAGTTAAATATATTTAAATGATGTATATCTTATATCATCATTTTTATCACTAACATGGTTAAAAAATATAAGTCCATTTCCAAGAAGATGAATAAATGTTCCATATAACGAAGGGATAATAAGTGATTGAGAGAATTTGAAGACATCAATAAGTATTTAATATATCCAGCAGTTATAATGGATACTATTTCGAGGAATCATTAAATCCTTTATATAAAATCTTTATAAAGATCTCTCAGTACCTTCCTAGATATGAAAAATAGAGAAGGCAGATAGAATAAACTATACCATCTCAACCAAATGTTGATCAATGTTTACCTAAAATATACTCCCATCAATAAGAAGTGCATCACCTTACTATTTTTTTCGTAGAGGTTACACCATCAATTGTAGCATCATGGGGTCCGACTAATCTCTTACATGGAATCATTAGAGTAGTTTCCCAATTTTACCATATTCATTGGAAAATTGGCATAGTGGATAGTGATACTTTAAAATATCAATATCTGGTTAATTCTATAGATGGAAAATAAAGGAATATAACTAGTGACTTTTATCAATAACACCTAACCATTGAGAAATTTAGCTGGTATTTTTTGTTCCTAATAGATTCCATCCTCTATTTCAATCATTCAACATCATTTTGGGAAATTAATTTCAAACACACCTCTTGAATCCTGACTGAGAATAGGTCAAACAAACCTATGCTCAATACATTGGCATTAGATTTGTTTTTTTACTATATATAAGTCTATAAAATCTTAATATTTAAACATTTAAAAAGGGTGAACAAAATGAGTTTGAATAAAAATCCCTCGTTATTTTATTCAAGTTATACCTTCAAATCCATGTTCACCACATATTTGTGAAGGGTTATTTTGATTTGGTCATCAAGAAAATCAATGGTGTCTATGCTGTCGTGATATAGGAGCTCTTCCCATTACTCAAGAGAACCCATGAGATAATAGTGAAAATTCACTTAGATATAAAGGTACCTATTACCCCATAAACATAGAATAATTTAGAGAACACTTTATATAAATTAGCTACATCACTTTTTGATATTCATTGATATTATATAACCATCCCTATGGTGCATTTGAGAGTATTCACCCCAAGTGTACAAGATTTGGAGGACTCGGGAATGAACCACCTCAATGCGGGTTCTTCCTAAGAATGACCATAAATCCCCAAGAATTAGAATAGGGGACAAAATTTATTTCTCCCATTCCTAAGGATATCAAACATGGGATTTTTTCATTATTCCAAACCTATAATGAGTATACATGTTGCTAAGTAGTTAATTACACCCCCTATGAGGGACACAACTCAGAGAAGACCATCTATAAGTGTAACTTTTATGGTATTCTTCTTGTATAGGAAAAATGGACTCATCATGTATTTTGGGAGGTTCATACCAGGGAATTAATAGATCATTATATATTATTTAATCTCCCCCACCAGATCCACATGATAGAAAAATATGAGAACAATATGGTTCGTAAATGTATAATATTTTAAAAGTAGTGTCACAAATTCCACTTTTATAACAAATTCATGCATCGTACTTTATATTTTATCCTCACTACCAATTAACCATGAATCGTTTTATGGGGGTTGTTGACATTATTAGTACATACTCTCTAATAATAGACCAGTTGTTAATGTTCTTCTTTATTTACATGGACTTCTTATCAATGTGGGTTGATGAAATCTCACTGAAGGATGTAATGAACAAATATATGATTTAATTAATGAAATAAAATATTATCTATTAGATTAGGATCACATACACTATTCTAAGGGAAATCAAAACCAACTTTTAATCCTCTTATATGAAGAATTATTATTTCAAGTATTCCATTTACTCAAAACATACTTCCCACTACTATGCATCAGAAAATGGAATGATTGAGCATTACCTAATTTCCACTCTAACATTTTATATAATAAAGTTGATTAGAATAATAATTTATGGCTTGAAATTAAACCCAATATGTTTCGGTCATATTCGATAATATCTCAAACCTCTAACCAAGAGACATTATATTCCCGAGTGTATTGAAAAGAGGAATCATGAACCATTGAGGTCTGATTACCACCAATCTAGATTTATATTTATCACAAATTGATTCTAGATAATAAGTTTCATTAATATTTGGATGAATTGGATACTCTTGATGAGAAAATACTATAGGAATTCCATAACCTCAGGGTCCATTATAACTATCTAGCTCATGTGTTCAACTTATTTTTTTTCCTATACTAATTCTACTATCATGATATGGTGTTATCACTAAGATCCTCCTTGATACCTAATAAACAAACATAAAAATATAGATCTCAAATGGGAGTTACCCTTCATAATTTAAAATGTTTATTCCAATGGTGAATACTCATCAATCACTTTGAATAGGTAGTTCATGAAGCCTCCGACCAATGAAAATTTCCCAAAGAAGTAATTTTTATTATTTCACATTGGGTTCAATAAGTATAGTTTTCATGAATTTAGAATACATAGAATAATTATTCCCTATATATAATTAAACATATTGGAATACTTTCTTATCATATGACCATAAATATCATAATATATTGGTCTTATTTTCTAGACCATAGACTAAATGGAAACCCCATCCATTCCAAATGATGTTAACTTATTTTTAATGGGTCCTCATCATATAACCTTAAACATAAAGGGAAATTTATCCTAGAAACATGACATTAAACATTAATCCATATCATCCTCATGAAAGGAAATTAAATTGCATGTTCAATGTCAACATTATATGTCATTAAAATACATATCTATCTACATCACCCAATCAGAAAACCCCTTTATAGTTGTGTTTCTATCCCACCTCAAAAGTTTATAAAACTACGTGTGATTGATTATCATTTCTTGGGATATTTAGTCACATTTGAATATCCTATATGAAATCAAATCCTATCCCTAGATCACCTCATCCTAGTTATTGTACATACTCATTCATTTAATGTTTTATCAATGAACCTCTGATAGAATAACTTCATCATAATTTCTAAATGATTTTAAATAGTATAGTAAAAATCCCTATCAAATTCTATAAACAACATCATGGTTACGATCCTCGCATGAGAGGACAACCCCCTTGTTTGGTGGTTCTAATATCCGACGACACCACCATTTTGTAGAACTATATGCGAATGATTAATATCCCATGAGATACATAGTGACATTTTCACCTCTAATATTGGTTCTATATACAACATCTAATCCCATAATCTTGTTTTGGTGAATAGTTATCCTATATATCAGTCCATTCATGCACAAGTCATAGGTAACCCTTTAAGGAGGCAGTCAGAGAGCTATAACCTTAAACCACATACACCTACCCATGAGATCATTTATATTAGTGTTAAAATATCTATTCACATCGATTTTAATTTACCCAAGATGTATAAAACATCTCATATCTTGGAAAAATATGTATGACCATAAATCCTTGTTAGTTATGGTCCAATAAACATGAACATAAAATGTGTTCCCCATCGTATAAGAATTACTACCTTCAACTTCATGCTTCTTTGGACCAATCTATATGAAAAAAATAATATATCCCCCCAGACACACATTATTACACCCTGTTTAGGCAAATATTACACATTAATGTGCCTAAAACATGATAATTTATAATTAGAGAAATAATGTTCTCTTTGAACCCTTAACATAACCATCTAACATTATTCCCTCATAGTTTTGAATAATTGTCAATATTACATTTTAAATGGTCTATACAAGGTATGTTTTAAATAATAACATGCCTATAATGTCTCACCTATAATACATGGTACAAAATCTCTTGGAATATAAATATTGCGATGCATTCCTTGTTTTAACTGTTGTCAAATGCCATTCCAAACATGTTCACAACCCAATTTTGGACGTGCAGTATTAGAATCTAAATTTAAAAAATGATCAATAGTCATCATCAACCAATCTTGAATGTTTCACTGTGTTTCAAACTCACGAGACCATAATTTTACTTTATATCATTATATTAGTTTAAAGAGTCGTTCTAATACTCTAGGTGTTTCATCTCTTGAAATTATGGACATTAATATGACATATCAATATATTGGAGTAATGCTCATTCCATCCTACCCATCTTTATTTGTCCCCATTATATGTTTGATGCAACATTAAAACCTCAACCAATCCACCACTATTGTGTGTCTCTTGTAGTTTGAGTAATCTTTCTTAGACCATGGTTTCTAAATCGTAGAATGACTCATTTGGTACAATGGGTTTCAGTTGGTTTATTTGATTTAAATGACTAAGATGTTTCATTTTAGAAACATAGTGGGTACTTTTTTTCACCATATGTATCGAATATATGTGTTCAATGTAATATCATTAGGATGTTAAACCAAATCATCATCTCACCCTCTTAGATAATAATTTCCCCTACTTGGTTATGGTATCTTATGATGCCAAAATCAAGAAATAAGTTTGTATTGATTTGTATTATGTAGGATACATAGTCATTTATAAATCTTCAATATTTTTTCTAGTGAAAAATATTAATTTCAATTAATCCTAGTGTTTGAGACATCCCAACAACATTGGGTTTTCTCAATAGAACCACACATGGATGAAGATATAGTCATCTTTACTATACATGTGATAATGAACCATGGAATTCTCCCACATTCTAAAAAACTATTCATGTATTGATTCCTTATCCACAAAACATATAGTGATGCTTAGGCATTTCATTATAGGACTACATGAATGTTCCCAACACATTGTATTTCGATTTGCAGGATTCCTCTTCTATATATTAAAATCTATCTATTCATTTTCCCACACTATGATGATACCCATCACCTTCAGAACATGAAATTAAATTTGATGGTCCCTTTTTTTTGAAAAAGGTAGGAGGTAGTGCCTCTTTTATTGAAAATAAGCAAGCAAAAACATAGAAACTAGATAGGGAGTAGCAGTACAAAGAAAAGTGCTCAAATCCAAACTATTTACCTAACATTTTCAACAATCTTTCACTTAGTCTTCTTTCCTCCGCACAAAGTGCATTTAATTCAACAACAGTTCTTCCACGCCTGCACCCCCGACCTCTAGATCTTCCTCCACATGGTGGAAGATCTTTAATCCTTTCATATATAGTCTCAACATTAGTGCTGTCTGAGTCAGATCTTTCTGACAGCTTCTCAAAATTCTTTTCAGGACAGGTGTCCCTCATCCCCTCAACCTCTAGTGAGCCAGTCTAAGGAGGAGTCTCCTGATGGTTAATCTCTTCAGTTTTCTGCTCAATCTCTACTTGGGGGGTCACTTGAAGACCATTTCTTCTTATAAGAAACAAGTTGAAATACCTCATTATCCATGGGGGGTTTCAATTTAAACTATATATCTTTTTTCCTTGATCTAGAAGAGGTTTCTCACATTTAGTGTTGGTCTTCAACCAAAACACTCTCTAGGTTTTTCTAAATCATCCGCAATCAAGTGTTGGAGATTTCTTATTCATCCTATGTTTTTTAATAATCAATTCACAATGTTGATAGTCATAAAATATCTCATATGATGTGAAAAATCACGTTCATGGTCCTAAATCGAGTGTAAAAACCCATTTCCCATGATGTGGGTCCCTAACCACACCATTTTACAGAACTACATGTGTCATGGTTCCAATTTTGTTAATGTAAATTCTATCCAGTGTGTAGTATAAATAACTCCTCCTCCCCCATGTTGTATTAATGACCAGTTACCATCATCACTTAGACTCTCTTGTATAATAAGAACTTATGTCATGTTTTCATTCATGTTTATGGTCTAATCTATTTTGACTATAAAATGTTATCCCCTGAAATTGAATATTTTTTACATTAAACGGAAATATCCTTTGGTTATAGAACCATGACTAAAAACTATGTGCAATCTCTCATTAGACTACCATTATTCACATTTAGACCACAACTCACACTGGATTTATCTCACCTAAATTTCAATGTAGATGGTATCATCCCCTTAAATTACATTCTCTATGACCTTATAATATGAACGACTCCCATGGTCTAAGAATAATGACCTTAACTATTCAACACCATGGCCTATGAAGCACGAACTTAAACTATATGCCCATATTATCCAAGCTATATGAAATTACAACTTGAAGAACATAATACATAATATAAAATGAAAAAAATATATGATCAATGTGTTAGTTACATAGAATTTAAAGGAAACATCTTGGTTATAGTTTCAGGACCTCAAAAGGTCCAACCTCCTGTATGGTCCAAATTTCAAGACATTAAACACATAACTTCATTCCAAGCATCATCACCTTAAACCAATTTTTTTTATCCCAGTGGTTTTATATAGATTTATATATATGTTGATTTATTTCATGTTTCCTAATACCTTTATTTACCTATACTTCCTCACCCATGTTGGTCATGAATTCTCAACCATAAAAGGAAGCTATCATGGTCTAAGAATCAAGAACCTTCACTATATGAACCAATCTTATAAGCCATCTATATTTGAATCAAAATTTCTATTCATAATGAGTTAAAATATCCCATGTCTATGTCAATGACATCACCTATGAGTTATATGAACAATGCCCATAAATTGACAGCTTCTAAACTATATTTTTCTATGTTATCTTGTGACTATTAATATATATGGAGTTTACCTAGCCCCCACTACTATATATAATAACGATAGCTAGTATAATTTGTATTACCATAAAATAGAAAGAATATTGGGAGCCACATTGGTCACCTATTATTAAATTGATACACAATGCTAACATATGCAATGAGAAACAACATAACATCATTATGTCCAAACTGTCCTCGATCCATTTTTTTACCAACCAAATTTGTTCATTTAAAGAGAGCCTCCATCAATATTCTATTCCAAATAGACACCCCTTATTTCCAATATCTATGAAACCATGACTATGGTTTCCAACCTCTTGTATATAGTTCCTTTTTAGTATGGTTTGGTGATAGTATAAAACATACAATGTTCAAAATGCATTAGGTGGTTATTCATAACTCTTTCACCCCATATCTTGTAATATAACAGTGGAACCCATGTTTAAAATGAGGTCAAAGGTCCTCCTAAAACTATTTGCCCCTATCCAAAAATCTTTAAATCATGAAGCTATGTTTTACCTTCCTTTAATTACCCATTATCTAAGTTCCATTTCAACAGTATTCCAGTTACACTTCATGCACTTATACACATTGACATAATATAAAAAATCCATGGAGTATTATTTGAATGGTTACCTCATTTTCCAAGGACCCCCTATGATGTTCAGTGTTATTATTAAACCTGAACCTTTATTCATTGTTCTGATTTCTCATGTGGCATGAGTAAAATTCCATTTCCCCTTGTCTCTCATAGTGATATTGGCTCACACGAGATTATAGGTTTTGGTTGAATATTTTAGTTGGCTTCATTGAAATGCATTATTATTCAAAATACAGAACCCATTTTTTTTCCAAACCACATGAAGGTAAACTATATCGTTTATTCTTGACTAAATTATTTTAAAATAAATGGTTATCATTCTCACCACATGATTTTTATCTACATAGTTATCATCTGGGATACATTATGTTATAATTTAGAGTAATCAATATCACAATATTTTGTTAAAGTATGTGGTCAATGTATATACATAATGATTTGAAACAATTTAGGAACATCCCTAAAACAATAATTAAGACTTCATTATTACTTGGTCCTCCCGCAAGATGATACCCTCTTAGTGGTGGAATTGGTCTTACAAAATACCCTTTTTATAGTCTTCTACTATACCATTTTTGTGAACTACATGTGGATTTTTTCATACACCATAAAATATGTAGTTACATCCAAAAAATTTATCCTAGACCCAAGAAATAATTCTTCTCCTTTCCTATCATGGTATTAGTTATTTAAATATTATAATGTGAATCCACCCCCTCATCGTCTCACACTCGGGTGATTTCCCCATTTGGATATCTTCCAGGTATAAGATGGATACATACAGATGACATGACATTATCTCTCTATACAACATCAGTTCATCACCACATCATAGTGCCTTGAATTTATTCTCTTTCTCATGTATATAATGGATACCTATTCAAATTAAGTCCAAATTAATTATGAGAACTATGTTTGAATTTATTTCTACATTATAGGATATTTGGAAACATTCAAATATAATATAATTGGTCTATTTTCATGCTTTTGACCAAATATACTCTCTCATAATACATTGATATTGTATCATGTTAATAATTTTGACTCACAACCCATGTTGGGATGGGAATTACCCCTTAAAACATCATATTTGTGATATTGTAAGTTAGAAAACCCAGTGGTTTGAGTTGTACCACCCTAAATTAAGTGATTCTCTTTAGTTTGTGATATATGTTCTCAAAAAATAAATGAATAGAAATGTATTTCTCCTGTTTATTCGGTCACAATCATGCTGGGCGGAGAGAGATGGCAAGAGGGGGGGGGGGGGTGAATTGCCTTTTTAAGAAAGTTTAACAATTTAAAATCAATGTAAAAAGTGCAGCGGAAATAAAAAGGGGAAATACACAATTTAATAACGGAGTTCGGCTTAAACCAAAGCCTACGTCTCCGCTCCCAACTCAACCGTTGAGAGATTTATACTTCAGCTTGCTTTTTAATGGTTGTAGCAAGAAACCCACTAGCCGTTTTAAGGTAGGCTAGATCACCTTCGTACAGCTTGCTTTTTTATTATGGTTGTAGCAAGAAACCCAAAATGAAAGTGAGGAAGAAAAGGATGGTTTGTTTTAATACAAACCCAATGAAGAACTAAACAATTGAAATAAATAAATTAAAACAAACTAGAGGAATCCTTGAGTGCCAAGAGTGTGAGAGTAGTTGATGTAGAGGCAGCCCATGCTTCAAGGATGGAAATGGATCACAAGTTGCCTTAGAGATTTGTTGTTAGAGCTTCAAGGGATCAAAATATCATTCCAATGTTTCGTAGTGTTCCCGGCATCCATCCTCGTCTATTTATAGGAGAAATATCCCCAAATACTTCAATATGGCCGTTGGAGGGCTTTCGGAGCCGTTGGGGGTCAAGTGGGCAAGTCTGGTCAAAGCCCAACGGCTAGTTTGACTGGGCTTACCGGCTGACCGGTGCTTGGCCACCGGCTGGCCGGTGCTCCAGACAAAAGGCAGAGCTTTCTGTCTGGGTTCCACCGGCTGGCCGGTGATTCAGACACCGGTTGGTCGGTGGCACCTGGCAGTGGGAAAGGCCTACTGTCTGGTTCCACCGGCTGGCCGGTGGTCAGGCACCGGCTGACCGGTGGAACCTGGTAGAGAGCATTGCTTCTGCCAGAGACCACCGGCTGGCCGGTGGTAATACACCGGTTGGCCGGTGGACTTAGAGAGTCCTTTTCCAGTCTTCTTGGCCCAACTCTTTGGCAACCTTTTTCCTATCATCAAAAAACTTGAAAACAAGTTAGAACACGATGAGAGTGATTGTGATCATTAAAATCCAAGAGAGAGGGGTACAACAATCTCCCCCTATTTTGATGATCACAATCACAAATGAGAAAGCTTTTAAAAAGGATATGCCACGTAAAAAAGAAATAAGAAACTTGGACATGGAAAATTTTAGAGATCATTTTAATACAAGAAATTAATAGATGTATCATGTATTGAAAATGATATTAATCTTGAAAGGATTGAAATAAAGAGGATGGTTCATTTTGAAATTGTAACCATAGGTCATTTAAAAGAAACAACTTAAATCAATAACTTAACCATTTAAAAACAGATTTTGATGAAAGTACTAACTTAAAATTGAACTTTTAAAAAGAGAACTTAATTAAATGAAATAAGTAACTATGTAATAGAGAGTTTTTCTCCCCCTTTGGGATTATCAAAATAGGAGGAAAAGTATGAAAGAAAATTAGAAAAACAATAATAAGAAAGTAAGAAATGACAAAAAGGATTGATAGATAAGACAACTTTAATTGTATAAAAGACGAACCGTTACATAGAAAGTTCAAAATACAAATACAAAGACAAGTCAAAAAAACAGGAAAGGCTCTATTCACTCCTAGAAGGCCGAGAGTGACGACGACGCCTGAAGGTCGGAGGAGCTGGAGGAGCCTGGACCGCCTCAAAGCGACGATCAAGAGAATAGATCCGAGATTGGAGTTGATCAAACTGAGAGCTGAAGTAAGAAAACTGCAAGTCGAGCCGGGTCTTAATTTGATCCTGGAAGCGAAGGAATTGATCAGCCGTCACCGACAAGCCACCAGTAACAGCGGGAGGGGGCACAACCTCAGCAGGCTCCGGTGCATCATCACCCGCTCCATCTTCCTCATGAGCAGCAGCAGCAGCCTCACCTTCGCTGTCACCACTCCCTTCCTCTTCAACAGCACCACTGTCCTCACTATCCGAAAGAGGATAGGCAGTGGCAATAGCAGGAGGCATGGAATGGGAAGGAGGGTGTGAATGTGTCTGAGGGGAGTAAGCCTTGAGAAGGCCATCCTTGTCAGTAATCCACTCCTGATGCCAAGGATGCCAACGAATGTTCATCCATTGCACCATCATAAAATTGATGATGCTATCCTTCTTTGGCTGCTCGAAGGAGGTAGCATGGAGAGTGACATCAATAAAGATAAATATTTTGGTCAACAAGTGCCCGTGAGGTAGAGTTTTGGACCGGTGCGGGTGCTCAGTCGAATAAGACATGGCCCGGAACAGGAACCAGACCAAATTGAAATGAATGCCTCTGGTGATATAAGAGAGAAGATAAATATCAATAAATTTCACCGTATCGTGATCACCGATACGGGGTGCAAGGGTGGTCTGAATGAGGCGCTCAATGATGCGATGGTTAGGGGTGAGCTGGGAGAGCTTGACAATTGGATCGTTGGGCTGCCCTGTGAGATGCTCAAGAGCGACAACAAGATCAAAATCAGGGTCCCGAGGAAACTCCCCCTGAGAAAATACATGAGGTCCAACATGAGGAACTCCTAGCATCCTGGAAATCTCCAAAGAAGTGAAAGTGATGGGTTGCCCAAGAGCGGTGGTGGAAATTGTATCGACGTCGTCAGAAACCGACCACGTCAGGTGAGCATAAAATTCTTTGATTAGAAGGGGATAAATAACATCCTTCTGAGGAGGTTCAAAAATAGAATGCCAGTGTTGATATTCAATAATGGAGAAAAGCTCGAGACGAGTAGAAGACAGCCAAGAATAGTCAATTACTCTACCAGGAAGAATGACTTTGTCATGCCAAATGTCCGGAAGTTGAGGGATTAAAGGAGGAGGAGGTGCTTCTTGAGCGATACCCTTTCCTTTGCGTGTAGAGCGAGGACCCATGATGGAAAAAGGAAAAAAAGAGAGAGATTGAGAGAAGAAGGAGTTTGAGAGTGCATGGAGGAAGAAGGGAGGCTAGGGCAAGGAGGAGGCGCGAGTCTGGTGGAGGTGCACAAGTGAGAGAGAAAAAAAGAAGGGAAGGGTTTAATTTTAACCCTTCCTCCTGCCGTCCCAAAAAAGAAAAACCCGACAGCACCGGTTAACCGGTGATATACCACCGGTTGACCGGTGGTATTAAAAATCATAAAAAATATAAAAAATTTAAAAAGAGTTAAAATAATTAAAAAAAAACAAAAAAATATAGGCAAGCCAAAAGAGTCAAATATTTAACAGTGCTCATTGACGAATCATGCCTAACTCCCCCTTAATAAAATCAAAACGTTCAACCGGGAGCGGTTTGGTAAAAATATCAGCTAATTGGAAATCAATAGAAATGAAGTCCAAAGTGATATCCCCTTTTTGAAAATGGTCACGAAGGAAATGATGCCTTAAATCTATATGCTTTGTTCTAGAGTGTTGTATTGGATTCTTAGAAATACTAATGGCACTAGTGTTGTCACACCGTATAGGGACATGATCGTAGGAAAGGCCATAATCCAAGAGAGTGTGCTACATCCAAATAATTTGGGCACAAAAATTACCAGCTGCTACGTACTCGGCCTCGGCAGTAGAAAGAGCAACACAGTTTTGCTTTTTGCTACTCCATGAAACAAGGGACTTGCCTAGCAGATGACAGGTTCCACTAGTACTCTTATGATCTAATTGACATCCGCCAAAATCAGCATCCGAATATGAAGAAAGTTCGAAAGAAGTATTAGAGGGATAAAACAAACCAATGTTTTTGGATCCTTTTAAATACTTAAAAATTCTTTTGACCGATTTAAAATGATATTCTTTGGGATTGGCTTGAAAACTAGCACAAAGGCAAACACTGAACATGATGTCAGGACGAGTCGCAGTTAGGTAAAGTAGACTCCTGATCATACTCCTATAAAGCTTGTTATCCACCGGTTTCCTGGCTTCATCTAACGTAAGTTTACAAGAAGTACTCATGGGGGTACTAATTTCCTTTACTTGATCCATACCAAAACGACTTAAAAGTTCGTTTGTGAATTTGTCTTGGCTTAGAAAAATACCATTTGAATTTTGAAAGATTTGAAAACCAAGAAAAAATTTTAATTCCCCCATAAAGCTCATTTCAAATTCTTTTCTCATTAAATCTGAAAAATCAGTACAAAGTGATTCTTTGGTAGAACCAAAGATAACGTCATCAACGTAAATTTGGACAATTAAAAGATCTTTGGAAGTGTGTTTTAAAAATAGGGTACAATCAGCTTGACCCATTTTAAAATCATTTTTTAAAATAAATTTTGTTAACCGCTCATACCAAGCCCGAGGGGCTTGTTTTAAGCCATATAGAGCCTTGGTTAACTTAAAAACATGATTTGGAAATTTTGGATCTTCAAAACCGGGGGGTTGTTCAACAAAGATTTTTTCTAAAATAAAACCATTTAAAAATGCACTTTTAACATCCATTTGAAAAAAGTTTGAAATTTAAGTGAGCGGCGAATGCCAACAAGATCCTAATGGATTCCAATCTAGCAACGGGCGAAAAGGTTTCACCATAATCAATTCCTTCTTCTTGAGTATAGCCCTTAGCTACTAGGCGAGCCTTGTTCTGGGTTATATTTCCTTGATCATCAAGTTTGTTCCTAAAAACCCATTTAGTGCCAATAATTGGATGATCATTGGGTCTTTCAACAAGAGTCCAAACATCATTTCTAGAGAATTGATTTAGTTCCTCTTGCATTGCACGAACCCAATTCTCATCATTAATGGCATCATTAATGGTTTGAGGCTCTAGTTGAGAAAGAAAGGCTTGATGTTTAACCTCGTTGAGGATTGATCTTCTAGTTTTAGTACCTGCTTGAAGATCACCAATAACATTTTCTAAAGGATGGTCTCTAGAAGGTTTCCAAACCTTAGGCAAGGTGGAAGATGAAGAAGGTGAATAGGGTTCTTGATGGTCATCCTCCTTGGGAGGAGAAGAGGAATCATTCAAATGAAGCTTATCAAGCTTATCTTCAACATCTTCAATGACCAGGTGAGGTTTTGGAAGAGTTTCATCAAATTTGACATGAGATGATTCTTCGATGGTTTTTAAACGTTTATTAAAGACACGATAGGCTTTGCTTGAGTTGGAGTACCCAATAAAAATACCTTCATCGGATTTGGCATCAAATTTCCCTAGGTTATATTTTGTGTTAAGGATAAAGCATTTACAACCAAACACTTTAAAATAACAAACTTTGGGCAATTTTCCTTTCCAAAGATCATAGGGGGTTTTCTTAAGAAGGTGTCTTAAAAGGACTCTATTAATAGTATAACAAGCAGTGTTAACTGCCTCAGCCCAGAAATATTGATGGAGGTTGAATTCACTAAGGAGGGTTCGAGCAATTTCATGGAGAGTTCGGTTCCTCCTTTCAACCACTCCATTTTGTTGTGGAGTCCTAGGGGCAGAGAAGGTATGATTGTATCCTTGAGAGGAACACAATTCATCGAATTCTTTGTTCTCGAATTCACCTCCATGGTCACTATGGAGCAATATAATTTTATATCCTTTTTCGTTTTCTACTTTCCTAGATAATTTCAAAAAGGTTCTACAAGCATCATTTTTATGAGCTAAAAAGAAAACCAAAGTGAAACGAGAAAAGTCATCTACTAGGACAAAGGTATAGAATTTTCCACCTAGACTTGCTACAAGGGTAGGACCAAAAAGATCAAGATGAAGGAGCTCAAGAGATTTTGAATTGGACACTTCCTTCTTAGATTTGAAAGAATATTTTTGTTGCTTGCCAAGTTGGCATGGCTCACAAATCAAATCTTTCTTAAATTTAAGTTTAAGAAGGTCACAGATGAGCTTGTTCTTATTAAGCTTTAGAAGTGAATGAGAACTACAATGCCCCAACCTTCTATGCCAAATCCAAGACTCATTGTCAAGATCACTTAAACATTTTACATTTTGGCTTACTAAAGACTTTAAATCAATAATGTAAACATTTTGAAAACGGGAAGCAGAAAATATCAATTTGTTTTGAAAATCAAACACATTGCATAAATTCTTTTGAAAATTCACTGAAAAACCACTATCACAAAGTTGACTAATGCTAATTAAATTATGTTTTAAACCTTTAACAAATAAAACATCTTTAATTAAGGAGGTGTTACCAAAACCAATGGTACCTATTCCGATGATCTTTCTTTTTGAATTGTCACCGAAGGTGACGTATCCTCCATCGAATTCTTTAAGGGAGTTGAACTCGGAGGGATCGCCACACATGTGCCTCGAGCATCCGTTGTCGAGATACCACGAGACTTTCGAAGTCCTACTTCTTTGGTGTTTATCCTCATCAAATGCCATTAGGCATTTTCCACCTTCATCGCTTGAGTCGCTTGAAGACATGGAGTCATCGCTTGCACTCCATGTTGACGCTTTGAAAGACTTCTTGTTTTTCTTTTCCTTTAACCTTTTCTTGAAAAGAGAGCACTCCGTTTTGATGTGGCCTTTCTTTCCACATTCAAAGCATGTAACTTCTTTTTCTGCTTTTGGCTCTTCCTTTCGTGCCCTTTGAAAATTCTTCTTTTTCTTCATGAACTTGCTCATTTTTCTTGCAAGTTGAGCAATCTCGGATTCGCTATCATCGGAGGAGCTTTCTTGATTTGCTTTGAATGCTATGTTCTTTTTCTCCTTGAAGATTTTACCTTCTTTATCGGCTTGCCTCTTCATGGTAATCTCATAGGTCATAAGTGATCCAATGAGTTCTTCAACCGGCATTTTCTTGACATATTTCGCTTCTTGGATTGCCATCACCTTTGGAGCCCATGAGCTTGGTAGGACCCAAAGAATCTTCTTGACCATCGTCTCTGCAGAAACATCATCTCCAAGAGACTTTCTCCCATTACACACATCAGTAAAGCGAGTAAACATTTCCGTAATAGATTCGTGTGGGTGCATGGTGAAACTTTCAAAGTCTTGACGATACATATCTAATCTAGTGTCTTTGACTTTGTTAGTGCCCTCATGGGTCACTTCCAAAAGCATTCAAATTTCATGAGAAGAGGAGAAAGTAGAAACACGGTTGAATTCATTACGGTCTACCCCAAAATGAAGAGCATTTATGGCTTTGCCATCAAGCTCAAAATTAGCAATGTCTTCGGGGGTCCATTTAGACTCATCTTTGCTAGAGAGAGTGTAGCCTTGCATAAAAATTCTATATATAGGATAGCCAATACTTCTAAGAAATGTAATCATGCGAGTTTTCCAATAAGTGTAGTCGGTTCCATCAAAGAATGGAGCCCGAGTCATAGAATACCCTTCGGGTGCTTGTGAGGAAGAAGCCATCACTATGGATTTTAAGTTTGTAACCGGTTAAGGTATTACACAAACTTTCCTCTGATACCAAATGTTGGGCGGAGAGTGATGGCAAGAGGGGGGGTGAATTGACTTTTTAAAAAAGTTTAACAATTTAAAATCAAAGTAAAAAGTGCAGAGGAAATAAAAAGGGGAAAGACACAATTTGATAACGGAGTTCGGCTTAAACCAAAGACTACGTCTCCTCTCCCAAGTCAACCGTTGAGAGATTTATACTTCAACTTGATTTTTAATGGTTGTAGCAAGAAACCCACTAGCCGTTTTAAGGTAGGCTAGATCACCTTCGTACATCTTGCTTTTTTATTATGGTTGTAGCAAGAAACCCAAAATGAAAGTGAGGAAGAAAAGGATGGTTTGTTTTAATACAAACCCAATGAGGAACTAAACAATTGAAATAAATAAATTAAAACAAACTAGAGGAAGCCTTGAGCACCAAGAGTGTGAGAGTAGTTGATGTAGAGGCAGCCCAAGCTTCAAGGATGGAAATGGATCACAAGTAGCCTTAGAGATTTGTCGTTAGAGCTTCAAGGGATCAAAATATCATTCCAATGTTTCGTAGTGTTCCTGGCATCCATCCTCGTCTATTTATAGGAGACATATCCCCAAATACTTCAATATGGCCTTTAGAGGGCTTTCGGAGCCGTTGGGGGTCAAGTGGGCAAGTCTGGTCAAAGCCCAACGGCTAGTTTGACTGGGCTTACCAGCTGACCGGTGCTTGGCCACCGGCTGGCCGGTGCTCCAGACAGAAGGCAGAGCTTTCTGTCTGGGTTCCACCGGCGGGCCGATGCTGGGACACCGGCTGGCCGGTGGTTTAGACAGAGATCAAGCTCTCTGTCTGGTTCCACCGGCTGGCCGGTGATTCAGACACCGGTTGGCCGGTGGCACCTGGCAGTGGGCAAGGACTACTGTCTGGTTCCACCGGCAGGCCGGTGGTCAGGCACCAGCTGACCGGTGGAACCTGGCAGAGAGCATTGCTTCTGCCAGAGACCACCGGCTGGCCGGTGGTAATCCACCGGTTGGCCGGTGGACTCAGAGAGCCGTTTTCCAGTCTTCTTGGTCCAACTCTTTGGCAACCTTTTTCCTATCATCAAAAAGCTTGAAAAAAAGTTAGAACACGATGAGAGTGATTGTGATCATTAAAATCCAAGAGAGAGGGGTACAACAAATCACACTCCATTGTTCTATGCATCATCATGATGGAATTCATGTTTCCCCTAGAACCATATTATCTTGCAATCCCGGTATCCATTTTAATGCACACCACCGATATTCTAGATGCATGAAATCACAACCATGTAACGATAAGATCATTTTTGAGCACCACCCTTCTCTTTTAAAAGACCATTTCTCTCTAAAACATGAATGACCATAATTTAATTATTTCCCAATATACTCCCCATTATCTATAATGAATATATAGGCCCCAGTCTTAGTTTACTTCGTGTACAAGGTATAGACCTTGAAGGCTGCACTTTTCATTTTTACAGGACTCCCCATAGTCTATGGTTATGGAGAATAACGTAGTATTATCTTTTATTATGTTTGGGTTTTACATCTCAATGGATTTATCCTTGGTGGAAACATCATAGTGGAAGCCATGTTTTTAATTTAGTCAACAATCATTTGTAGATTTTTTTGTAAACTATATTTTTTATTCAAACTATCAGAGATAAAATTTACCTTTCCTTCATTCCTTATTTCGCATATTAAATTCTACCATCCCTGAATTTGTTCCCCCATGTGTTTTCATATGTTGAAAATAAAAATAATTCACTTTGGGGAACATATATTTGGTTCCTCATCCCTTTAAATTTATTTACAATGGTTGATGTCAAATTTCTTTTGTTGACCCTCTTTCCCCTATTACACACTCTCATGTAATATGTATGATATTATATTATATCTTATTTATCAAACTGATCATGACTCATGTGGTATTAGATATTTTAGTTGGTTTTTCTAATATTATTGATATTGATAATTTTTCTAAAAAATAGGGAAATTCAATGTGTAGTATTTTTAATGCTTATAAAAAAATAAGGAGGGTTAGACATCATTTAGAGGATCTTGTTTGATAAAAATGTGGCTCACAACAATGCCTGAGCCATTTATTATTTTTTATCCATTCAATTATAGGAGGTTCTCATGGCCTTCCCCTACATTTAAAAATCTTCCATCTACTCCTATCCTTGTGGATGCGCCAATGCAAACAGAACTTAAAGCCTTCCTTTCTCAGACCTACACTCCATCACTCATGACATTTAATTTGAACAGACAACTTCATATACTACTAATTTCACCATTATGTGTCAGATTTTATTATATTAAGAAGAGATGATGGCCTTAAACTAGTTCTCCAACACTTATAGTTAGATGATCTCCTATATTAATACCTGAATAGATGCCCAAACATAAAAAATAGACTCTTAACCTAAGAAGTCAGTCATCCACCAATGCAGATGGTCTTGTTCATATAATATATCCATATAATGTGAATAGAGTTAATGGTAATTAATTTTTTGGTACATAATATGAACATCAAAGGATAATGTTACATCATCTGGTCATTCATCGCACACAGTGTTCTATGGGTTATGACTTTATGATTATGGATCCACACCTTGAGAAGGTTACATGGTTCACCATGTCCATAAAAAACATCAAATCATTAATATATTTGATAGAATACACATTTTTAGGGATGTATGTGATAAGTTCATATATATATATATATATATTTTATTTCGTTAAAATCATTTTATATGGTTTTTGATCCATGTTGAGGGGGATAAATGAAACAAAAGCCTTTTCTTATTCAAGAAATGGCTCTATAACTACATCCTCTATTGGGGGTGGTGCCACTATAGAAGTGATCATGGATTTTTCATAGATGAATAATGTCTCATAGTCCTGACCCACAAAAAAACATTAATAGTTTAAAAAACATGAGTGGTTAATTATTCATCTGCTTTCACTTCCACCTCATTCATTATATGGGTGATGGTTGTTGCATGACCTGAAAATGCACAACATTTAGTCCCCCTTAGATAATATACTTATAAAAAACGTTTTTTAGTATATGCTATATAGGTAGTTAATTAAAGTTTAAATTATAGAATAATGAAAAACATCCAAATAAAGGGTTATGAAATCCACTTTTTGTGGGTTTTAGGAATACAAAAGTCATAACCTTCCCTATATATCATTCTATATGGTATAATGGGATATTTAGAACATGGGATAAGATCTGTTACCCACAAGATCTAATCATCAACAAGATTTTCATATACCCTAATGACAAGATAATCATATTGATATACTTACTCAATAGAGAATAGATATGAATTTTTATTTTATATCAAAAAATACATAGGAAAAAGGAGACAGTTAAAGTATACTTACAAGTACATAAAGCTAATGGATTATAGGATATTTGGGTACTGTACCTCATTTATAGATTAAGAAATACCAATAGCATCAAGTAGAAATGGTACTCTTTCTTCATATGAAACCATGGGTTTTTTTCACCCTTTCATAGTGAATGCCCTACACGATTTTACAATAAAACTCATTACACATAAATTATCATTTCATGAATAATCTAGTAAGTGAAAATTAGTATTTCTAAAAGTATTTTAATAGTGATATGAAGGTCACATTTTTAGTATCTAATATATTAGGATTCTAAAACTCATAATTTTTTCTTTTTTTGAGACTTAGAGGTTTCTAGAGGGTACTCATGGCCAATTTACCCTATAAAATTAGTATGTTTGTTATCATAATTGTTTCATTGATGATTTGGTAACATATTCCTTCATGTGAATAGTGATATTATTTGTATAGTTTTTCTTACTTTAATTGGTTTCTTATATCCATATGTATTCACTTATTTCTATATGTGGTTATTTATTTCTTTGTGTAGTCACATATTTTGGCCATACGGTCGGTCGGGGTTCTCCTATGGTAGGCCATTGTTTATTATAGTTATTTGGGTCCTTTATTCAGTTGAATAAATCCTTAATTTTCTTGATCTATTTCTTCAGGTGGTTAGTCTGTGAAAATTTTTAAACCCTTCTTGCTGTTTCCCAAGCACTTAATAAAAATCCCATATTTCAAAAATGCCTAGATATTACCAGAATGATATGAAATGACTTTTTAATTTAAATAATTTATAAAATTCATAAATAATTTTTTTTAAATGAATTATCTGGGTATTAAATATGTATATTTTAATTTCATGAATCATATTATTACTAAGTAGTTTTATTGGGTTATTTCATGGATTTTGAAAGAAAATAATTATTCATAGAAGAAATGTAAATTGCAACATGTTAATATTTTAGAGATCCTTATGTTTCTAGATCTAGGATTTTAAAGTATGAGATTTGTTCTCAATTGAGACATTCTTGTTTCTATAAAGTTTTTATGTTTCATATACTTGTTCTTAAGCCTTGAGAGTCATATTCCTTGAACATAACCATTCCATATTGTGATTTTAGGAATTTTCAACAACCCACTTCTCACTTTGGTATTTTGATATAGTGTGATCTAGAGATTTTTTATTGGTAGGGGATCATTATTCTACCTTTAATTTTTATATCTATGAAATTAATATGATTTTTTTTCTTTTGGGTTTGTGGAAATACTAACTGAGAAGTTATTTAATTAATTATAAATTTAATTGAAAGGAATGGGTGTACTTATATATGATTTACTAGTTTTATTTTTATTTATAAATGATAATTATTATAAAAATATGGAAATATTTTCTTATATGAATGTTGTGTCTATTATGAATTACAAAACCATAGTATATATTGATAACCCTTAGTATGTTTTTTTGAAATCACTACTTTTAAAAGTGTATGTACCTATATATGAATAGTTTAATAGTTTTGTGTGAACCCATACATTGTGTGAATATAATTGTGATGGAAATGATGGAATATTTGGGAAGTCCATTATTAATAAAAGTTTCAATTTTTGAAATTTATTATATTGTTCTGCTAGTATGTTTGTTGTTTCTGTTTTTATTTTGTGTTTTAATTATGGGGTATATATTATGGAGGTGATTTCTAGTTTAATTTTTGGATATATTGAGGGATGTAATCCTGATGAGTATTTCATGGTTTGAGTGGGATCCGTATTTCATGATACATTGTTGAAGTGGTTGTGAGAGGTAGTGTGGTGGTAGATTCTTATTTTAGTGGTAGTGATGTGGATATTGTGTTGATTTTGTGTGAAATTATAGTTTCAATTAATGGGAGAATGTGTTTCTATGTAGTTCCATAGTTTTAGTATCCTAGTGGTGATGGAATGTGAAATTTTAAATGTTGATATTAGAATGGCATTGGCTAGAAATTACTGTACGCGGGATGGAAATCCATTGGTGGTAAGTGATTTAATGAACCAAATATTGGTTTGACTTTATGTATGGGATTAAATGGTCCATTAAAAAAATAAATCTTGGTAATATGATAAATTTTTAAAATTATGAATATATAAAATAAATGAGGGTAAATATGGGATATGTGTGTGTGGATGTTTCATGGAGTGATGTTTTATTTATTTTCACTATCTTACGGTGAAAATTGAATGTTGTTGATGGTATAAGAAGATGATGATGTATTAATGTGAACCCATTAGGTAGAGCTTGTGTTTGGATATGCATATTTAATATTTTCCATGTGACTTCAATAATAATACCATTCCTACCAAGTACTATGTATTGATTTTTAAATTTTTGGGGGTTGTTTTCCCTGACATCCAGGATGGTGAGGGAACAGATAAATGATTACCCCCTCTTCCACACTCTTTTGTTGGTTATAGTACATTGCGAAGGTGCTATTATTATAAAAACCCAAGTAAATTTATTATTAAATAAATTTCATGCCGTATTAGTATGCATGAATCCTATTTTATATAGTTATTATAAGAACAATTAATAAAATTTCTATCGAAAAGGAAATAGTTTTATTATTATTAAACATGTATAATTATAATATAATGGATCATTTTAAAGATTAATTTCAAAATTTTATAATTATAATATGATAAAATTGGAATTATTTTTAAATAAAAATATAAAAAATCACAAAGGATGAAATTCTGAGAATTTTTTGAAACTATTTATTTTTCAATTAATTTCTAAAAAATAAAGATTTATAATGGAAACATTATTTTCATTTCAAATATTTTAAAAAAAATCTTATATCCTATATTATTTTTCAATTTTAAATTTTTTATTTGGATTAATAATATCCAATTATTGTTATTGGAATGAATTTTATCTTTAGATTTGTTGAAAAAAATATTTTATAATTAAAAAGGCATTGTTCTGAAATACTATTTTCATCATGTTTTTTAGAGTATAATTTTAAATTAAATTTTGTAACTTATACAAATTTTATATTGAATTAAAGGATTCCATATTTGAAATAACGATGTTGTAAAATTTTCAAGTAGTCCTCTATTTTGGTTAATATGAATATTTAGCATAGCACATTTTTATAACCTCAGTATGGGTACAACATGTAATTAATGTTAAAAATAATATGTTAAGGCCTTAAAATGTTCCTAAAACTTGTATTTAATTCATTATATTTTTTTTTCCAACCATGACCATAAAATTCAGGAAAAAGTTTAATTCCTTTATAATTTCTATTGATAATGAACTTATTATAATTTTAAATGAAGAATCAAATTAAAATCCCCCCTATTTATTATAATATCTATAAATATTCTTCATAGATATAAAAAGATTTTATGTTTAGTTCTATTATTTTATTTGAAAGATAAATTATTTTTTGATCATGTTAATTTAATTTTATTTTTTTAAAAGATATCATTTCCTTAAAATCTTACACAACACTCGCATAATGCTTTCTCAAGTAATAGAAAAATCAAGTAAATTAATTTAAGGATTGGAAAATTAATATATTTTTGGTGACTTATAGTGTCTCATGAATTTTATAGTTAAATATAAAATATTAGGGATTTCTTAAAGGGATAATTTAAAATTTCTTATTGTTTCATGTTATTTTCACCTTCAAATTAAATGAATAATGAAAGAAATGCAATTAATGATATTCTATAATAAAAAATATATTATTAAATGAATTAAAATTTAAACAAATTGTACATCCATGTGAATGCGATATGGTTAAAAATATCAACAATGTTATATTAGTTGTTAACATTTCCTTTTATGGTAAATTTCACTACCCCCAAATAGTAACAATCATTTATATTGTAGTAATTCTCAAAAGGGTTAACAAGGGTTAAAACAAAGAGATAAGGGTGAAAAATCAACTAAAATTATAAAATTATTATTTTAAGATATTATTTAGACCAATATTAAACCTAAATTATAAATATATACTTTTGGATCCATTTTTCAAAATAATTAATATATATTAATTTTATACCTTTAGTAAATCCAAGAGTGCCCCTCCCCTCAGTTATAAAATGGAATTTCCACTCCTCTCTTATACACACATTTTGAGAACACTAGTTTTAAAAATATCTACCAATACATCTACCCAACTTCACTACCCAAATACTATATGTATTTTCTCACCCAAATATAAACTTTTTAGGATTATGATTTAAGCTAAAGAAGTTGTCTAAAAAAGAGGTATAATTTTTAACCAATCATTTTAATTTTATTCCTTCTTCTAAAACATTAAAATCTTCTGCAAAATCGTTAAAATAAAAAATAATTATATTTAATTAAATTATAATTGATTATCTTAATCTCATAACCTATAACAATATCTGATTCCTTCAAATGGGAAATAAACCCATCGTTCTTATGTATGGTGGACTACAACCTCAAGAACATATGTAATTCATTATGAATCACCACCTCTCAATGATAGTTATAATGATGTATTATTATATATATATATATTATATTAATTAAACAATTTAAATCATTAAAATTAAATCTATAATATAATTTCTTACCCTTTTATGCATTAAAAATGATAATTTCCTTCAAGTGTATATGTAGACTATAACCTCAATGAAGTAATTTAATGGATTTCTTATATTCATGTCATATATATGATAAATATAAGTTAATTTAAAAAGTTAAAAATATATTTATGATATAATAATAATTAAGGAAATATAAAATAATATGAAACTTCTTTTGATTATGATCATTGAAATATGGAAATGTTTCTCATGCATTACTACATCCTACAGTCTATATGATTTCAATGTAGTTCTTTTTTCATAACCATATTTCATGGTGGATGTATAAATATAATTAATATATAGAAATGATAATTATTTCATGATTATTATTCTAGATATATTATAATAATTACTGATTTCTGTATAGTCAACCTACAGAAGTCATTATGGACATATGAACCAAATATTTTCAAAATATATGATGTGAAATTAATTTATTATGTAATTGATTATAGCAAGATAAAAAAAAGGAATAAAAAATAAATTATTTTCATAAGAAATTAAATAACTAAAATAATTTTATTATTCATAAAGATAAATAATGCACGTATTGAGTCATAATAGAGGTAAGGGACACTTTGGCATTGAAAATTCATTTAAAATGTTTTAAATATTTATTTTCTAAATCTATATCTTCAATTTAAAGTTTATTAAAATAACTTTATTGGTGTATTTATATATAAATAAATGAAATATAAATAATATTTTATTTGTATTTTAAAATTTTTAAATGTTTTCAAAAGGAAACATTTAACATATTTTGTATGGAACTTTTTTATATCCCTTAAAAAATGAAAAAATGATTGTTATATTTTAATATATATGATGTAAATGGAAATTTATACCTCCATAACCATTATTTTTTATATGTATTACTTTACAATCATTCATGTTTTCTTTAATGAAAAACCATCATTCCCTTTGTTATGGGTGTTTTAGTTTTAAAAATTAGTATTTAAAAGAAAAGGAATTCTGATATCAATTTTTTTTATATATGGCTTCAAAAGTGTTTTTGTGGGTTTAAATGAAAATGGGAAATCATATAATTTTATATCATGATATGGTATATGATCATTATAGACGAGGATAGGTGATATCAATATATATTATACAATGGGTGTGTCTAGTACAACATATATGATCGGTGATCCCACTAAAACATATATGATAAGTGAGCTCAATAACGTTTATACAAATGGTGATACTGATATACCTATCAAATTTATTGTGTAATATTTTGTATCATCAAATTAAATATGGATAGAGTAAAGTAAGGTGGTTTCTTCTATTAATTTTATTAGGGTTTTATTATTTATAAAACTAGTTATGAATAAAATGTGATAAATTTCCTAAAATATATTTTAATTTCTTTTTATGGGTTTTAATGTTTTTCATTGGGAAATATTTTTTTCACGATTTTAAAATTTTTTTCATACGAGGAAATAGTTTTTTTACAATGGAAATATAATATTTTTTCACATTATTCAATGGACTAAATAATTTCATACTTTTATATACCTTACTTATCTTTTTGTTTTTATCCATTTTTTTAAAAAGTTTAATAAATTTTTTAAGGAGGACTATTAAAAAATAAGTTTTCATGGTGATTTTCATGAATAATTATAATGAAAATATTTTTTTTTTCATTTTAAATAGTTTATATTTTGAAATAATTAAATCTAAGTATTATTTTCCATGTTTTAATATGAGGGATTTTTATGTAAAAGTTATGAACAAATTAGGTATAACTCTATACCTAAATGATCTTTAAGAATGATATAAAGTGAATTTTATTATACAAACACTATATTATGTAATATTAATATTATGGTTCTTATAATTGGTATTAGGGTGAATTATTATATAAATAAAGTGGTTTTTATAATTTTAAGATAATACCCTTTAGATATTTTAATATATGGTTATGTTGAAATGATATATCATTTTAATATTTCCATTTTACTTATTCTTATTTATTTATATTTAGAATGGTTTTTTATAGTGGAAATTGGGAATCTAATATAGTAACATGTCTAGAAAAAAATATCATTCCAAATCAATATCACGAAATGGTTGGAAATGGAACTATTCCATTTTTTGTAGTGATGTATCAGTTGACCTGGTCTATTAATGGTTGTGGTATTCATGTTAGAGATAAAATATATTTAACTCATAATAACATGTTGATAATTTATTATTTTATAAAATAGTACCCTTGCAACATTCTATAGAATATTAGATATAGTGGTAGATTAAGAATATATCAATGATCTTGAGAAAATATTTGATGTCATGGGGTGTTCATAATGTCAAAAGGTAATTATTTCCAATTTTCATTTTGAAGTTGATGTTGATCGATGGTGATATTTGGTTGTGAATACATTATAGATTAAAGATATTTTTTCTATGAAATAGGAATATTCAAGTATCATTTTTTAGAGGAATATTTTTATATGAGTTTTTGACTCATGATGGAGAAATTGTTTTTATAGATTTAAGGAAGGTAGAATATTTTGTAGTCATGTATGAAGAATATTTTATAACAATATCCAGGTATAAAATAAATTTTATTTAGGACCATGTTAGTAAAATTAATAAATTTTTCTCAGGATTTGAATCCTATATATAAAGAGAATTGGCCTCCTGAGAATTCAAAATTTTTGAGAATGTTTTTTATTGACATAATAAATTTGAGATAGAGTTTACTTATGTTTATATTCCATGATATAAAAAGGGTAAGGAGAAGTTAAGTTAGATATCAATGGATAATACTTTATATAAAAAACATGGGGGTATTCGCCAAACATGTTCTAAGTGTGGTGAAAAAAATATCTGGGAATATGCCGTATGACCTTAAAAATCTAACTGATGATATGAGTTCAGCCACAAGTCTAGTGAATTTAATGAAATGAGTCTTGATTAATCAAATAATGGAATAATAGATATAAATACATTAATGCTATGATTTAATTTAACTGAATTAGGGAATTATTCTAATTTGTGTGTGAAGTTAGCTACTCAAGGTGGAAATAAGCAAGATCGATAGAAAAAAATGGTGTGGTAAAATGATTTTATAATACTATTTTCAATTATAGTCTATCTAATAAGGTAGTGATAGGAATGTTACATATTTACTCAAATTATTCTAGTTCCCTATTTGACTTTTGATCACTGTATTCCTTCATTTATAAGATATTTTCATTTAAAATGGGGACACTACAACATAAAAATAAGATAGTCATTTTGGAGAAAACATTGGGTGGCGATAATAAATCTTCTGAGATTTATTGGAATATTTATATTATATAAGTGGAATAGAATATCCTATAAATATTTTTGAACTAGCCATAATAGATTTTGATATTATTCTTGGTATAAATTTGGTTTTAGTTTATCATGATAAGATAGATTTCAGTTTGGTAAAAGTTTTATTTGATAATTACATACCATTGAAAATATATTAAGAATAAGGGAAATTGATTATATATGGAAGTGGATGTTAAATATATAGTTTTTTTGGAAATAATAAAACTATTCAAATTAGGGATGCACAAGTAGTGAATAAATTTATTAATGTATTTCATGTTAATTTT
Source organism: Viscum album (assembly GCA_963277665.1). Lineage (NCBI taxonomy): Eukaryota > Viridiplantae > Streptophyta > Magnoliopsida > Santalales > Viscaceae > Viscum > Viscum album. The sequence continues at coordinate 901,879,085 of OY728166.1, read as the reverse complement.
ACTTTTTTTAATAAATATATGAAGGTTGAGTTTAATATTAACTTAATGGATGATGATAATGGAAATTAAAAACACCCTTATTGAATTAATAAAGTAAAAAATTTTGAATTGAGAAATTAGTTGGTGGAGTGAAAATATAAAGGTTTGATTTTTCATATTAATTAACTGTGGGGTGATCCTATTTTATTTTTCAAAAATAAATATGGTTCAATGATACTTTTCATTTATTATATAACTTTATATAACATCACTATCAAGAACATATACAATTTTACACGTATTAATGATTTGTTTGATCATAAATTAGGAGCATATTATTTTTCAATGATTTATCTCAGTTCAGGGTTCCATCAGTTAAAGGTGAAAAGGAATGGTTTTCTAAGATAGTGTTATAAATAAAATACATGTATTATGAGTTTGTAGTTGTTCCCTTTGGGATGTCTAATGCACCAAATTTATCCATGGATATTATGAATAGAGTTTTTAATGATCATTTATATACTCTTTTGGTTATGTTAATCAATGATATAATGGTATATTTTAAAATTCTTGAGAATCATAAAAAACAACAAAGGATTGATTGAAAAACCATGAAAGAAAAAAATTTGTTTGAAGAATATAGTAAGTATGAAATTTTTATTGCAATAAATTTTATTCCTTATAAATATTGTTTCTATAGGATTGGTGAATGCTCTAATTTTGACCATTACCTTGACAAATAATGAATATTTCACTTTCAAGGACTATTAATTAAAGGGACTTGGTTGTTTTCTAATGTATAATGATTAAGTAATTTATTATTTTTCATGTTAACTAGAACCACGAGAGTAATATTATATTACACATTATCTAGAATTATCTATTATGGTTTTGATGTAAATATTATGTGGCGTCATTTAATTTGAGTAAAGTGTGAAATATTTTACTAATTATAGAAGAATAAAGTATATACTCACTCATAATGTGTATAACATGATACACAGAAGGTGAATATAATCGATTATGGATTATGACTGCACAATTCTATAGCATCCTGGAAAAAGTAGAAAAAGGAGTTGGTGATTTCAGTCAAAAAGATAATGTTGTGCTAAAAATTATTTGATTGGTACATGATCCTTTGGTAAAGGATTTAATGATTGATTTACTATAAATTATTCTTGTAGAAACTTACTATTTTTAGTTTCAGTTTTTAAACAATATTGTATGATAGAATTGAAATATCTTAGAAGTTATAGAACAATTTACACGGAAAGGTAAAACTAATTATGAGAGGTATGTTACCTAAATTTTACATTAAAATGGAAGCTATATTGATATTTGGAAAAATATTGTGTATTCTAGTTATCTCTCATTTAGAAAAGAAGTTATTTAGATATTTTTATAGATCTCTATTTTTTATTCATCTAATTAATATTGAAATGTGAAAATTATTTAAAGAGTATCATCAGAGGGATGGAATGAAGTATGATATTATATATTTTACAATGAAATATTTGAATTTTCACCATGTTAATATAGAACAACAGTTACCAAATGGATTTTTTAATCCATTTATAGTTCCAAGGTTGAAATGTGAAATATGACCTATGATTTTATGGTGTGATTACCAAATAAATCTCATGGTAGAAATAAAATTTTCATTATTATTTATTGAATAAATAAATCATTTCAGTTATTTACCATTCAAGATAATATTCCTTCAAAAATTATTTATTGACTGCTCCTCAATGTGATATTTAGGCCACACATTGTTACTCTCTTCTTTTTATCTATATATGATCCTAGGATCTCTTCTAATTTTTATAAAATCATTATAAAGTGATTGGGCACTATATTAAATTTTACTAAACCTTTTCATCCTAAATATAATGAAAAAATGAGTGAAAGATTTCGGACATAGAAAAATTATTCTTTCTTGGTAAATGAATTACTAAGTATGTTGGGATCAACAAATTTTTCTAGTTGAATATTCTTATAATAATAGTTTTTACACTATTACTAAAATGATAACGTTTTATACATTATATGAAATGTGGTATCTAAATATGGATTACTAGTGTAAAGTTAAAAAATGTTGGTTTTGGGAGTGAGTATTTTGAAGAAATGGTTTACAATAAAAATATTATACAAATACACATGGGAATGACTTAGATTAGGGAGAACTGATTAGAATATAAAAGGAAGAAATAAATTTCTCTCTAGGTAGGTGATCGTGTTTTTCTTAAATTATCTCAATAGAGAACTGTTATAAATTTTATTAATAAGGGGATTCTAAGTACTTGTTTCATAAGAAAACATTAAATACCACATAAATTTAGATTAGTTTCCAAATAATTGGTGTTACCAATTTGTTTATATATATTACATTGAATATTTCATGTTTCATTATGAATAAAGTATTTTTTTAAATGAATCTCATGTGTTGATCCAGGAAATAGTTTACATAGAAGAGAAGAATTATTATGAGAGAGAAATATTATATATTCCTCAGTATGTATAGAACGTGTTTTAGAATATTTTAACTAATCAATTTAAGGAATTTTATAAAAACCAGATGGTTTAAGAAGCAATAGGGTAACGTGAAAATTTTATGAATGAAAAATATCCTAACTTATTTATGGAATGAATATAATTGTAAAGGGATGATTTTTAAAATAGGGAAGAATGTAACAACATATCTAAATATACTATTTAATAAATTTCATTCCCTAATAGTATTCATGAATTTTATTTTATACAATTATTATAAGAATAATTAGTAAATATTAAAATAAAATGGAAATAGTTTTATTCTTACAAAACTCATTGTATTAAGTTATAAGGTTTTATTTAAAAGATAAAATTATAAATATAAGAATTTTAATTTGAATGAATGAAAATAATTTTTGAAATTAACATATCATAATAAGATTAGTATGATTTTTTTAGAATTTTTTGTAGAATTGTTTTCAATGAATAGTGAAAAAATGCTAATTTTTATTAATATCTATATTTTATTTTAATGTATTTACTTTTTAAAATTATATAATTCATTACATATATTATTTATTTTTTAAATATTTATAGGAAAATCATATATGTTTTTTAATTAATTTTATACTTGACTTTTTTATAAAAACATTTTATACTTAAGAAGTTATTTTTATGAAAAATTGTCTTTTATCAAGCTCTGTATGTTTAATTTCAAATTTAGTTATACCACATAAATAAATTGAATCCTTAAAATATATTATATATTTTTAATCATGGGGTCAAAATTTTGAAAATATGTCCCTTTTATTTTGATCAAAATGAATAGTGACAATGATAAGTATTTGTCACCTTAGAAAGGGTAAATCTAGTAATTAAGGGTAAAAATTATGATATAAGTCTTAAAAATATCAAAATAAAAAACATGTATTTATTTCATTATATAAGTTTTTAGGACCATTAACATGAAATTCTAAAAACTTTGGAAATTATTTTCCACTTTCCTTTGATAATGATAATAATAAAATACTAAATTAAGAAAAAAAATCATATTTTTTGTTTTAAATTCTATAATTTTTTTCCATATGGAAAAAGTGGTTATGTTCTTTTTTAAAGGTTTATATGGATGATAATTAATTTTTTTATGATTATAATTTTTTTATTTTTTTATGGGATATAATTTACATATATGCTTACACTATTTAAACACAGTTCTTGTGCAAGCAGTATAAAAATAAAGTAAAATTTTTAATTCTAAAAAAGTAATATTTTTTGGGTGATTTATAGTGTACCATAATTTTTATAGGTAAATTTTAGATTATAGGTAAGTTTTAAACATTAATATTATAATTTTTTTACTTTCGTTTTGTTTTCATGGTCAAATTAAATGAATAGCCCTAAAAATGTCATTAATTATATTTTATAATAAAAAATATTTCATTATACGATTAAAAATTAAAAAAGCATATCCTCGTATAATTTAAGGAGATATGTATTTAAATATCATTAATGTTTCATTTATTGATCAATTTTCCTTTTGTTGTAAATTTACTAACACATAAAGAGTAAGACAAAATTGATATTGTTGTAGGTGTCAAATGGTTTAAATAGGGTTAAAACAAAGTGATAGGGTTTAAAACATCACCTCAAAATCTAAAAAAGTTATATGAGATTATTTGGACAAATAATAATTTTTTATTCCAATTATTTTAGTTTGAATCCATTTTCAAATGAAAAATAATTTATATTAATTTAATACTTTAGTAATTCGTATACCGCCGTACCTCTCACTTATAAATGGGAAGCACCTATCTTATATCTCTCGCACCTTTTGAGAAGTCTATTTTAGAAAATATCTACCCAATTATATCCATAAAATCACTCAACATAACCTAAAGGTATTGGTCTCATCGAAATACCAAACCTAGGGGTCTTAACTTGTATCTTAATGTGGTTGTGTATAGGAGAGGTATAGTTCATAACCAAGCATCTTCATTTTATTTATTATTATGTCTATCTCACATATTATTAAACCATTATAATATAATAAAATAATTATATTTCATATAAATATATGTTATTATGATAATGAAATAATCTATAACCATATCTTCTTCCATAACATTGAAAACAAAATCATTGGTCGTGTGTATAGCTAACTACCAGCTCACTAACCAATGTAATTCATTTTCCACCACCACTTCTCACATTTAGTTATAATGATGGTTTTAATATATATATATATATGTGTGTGTGTGTGTGTGATATTAATGATATAACTCAAAATTTTAAAATACAACATACCATTAAATTTTTTACAGATCCCTCCATTAAAAAATGATAATGTTGTTTGGGGTTTTGTGTAGACTACCACCTCCACAAAGCCATGTGATTAATTATCCATATCCCTATTACATGGATGATTAGTATATTTTTATTTAAAAATTTAAAATGGGTTTTAAAATATAATAATAATTATTTAAATATAAAATAATAAATTCCTTTTTCTATTCGAATCTTTAAGAAATGTAAATTGTACTCGTGTGTCTATATGGCCTACCGTATTCATTATTATAACATACTTAATTTAATATATCCATATTTCATGTTTGGTTTTAAACATATAATTGATATATGCAAATGTTAATTATTTAAGGATTATTATTCTGGATATTTTTTAATAATGACCTCTTTGACGATAGTGAACCCTCAAAAGTCATCTAGGACATATGAGTTGGATTTCATAAAAACATCATATGGGAAAATAATTCATTAATTAATCAATTATAACATTATTATAAAATAAATGTAGTAATAAATATGAAAATTCTTCCTAATAAATAAAATAATTTATATAAATTTAAGATTCATTATGATAAATAATGTACATGATGATTCATACTCAAGGTAATTGACACTTTACCTTAAAACTGTCATTTTAAAGGTTTTAATGATTTATTTATTAAATATTTTAATTCCATATTGATATTCATGAAATTATTTTATGGATTTATTTATATTGAAATAAATTAATTATAAGATAAATTTTATGTCTCTTTTTGATTTCATTAGAAGGTTTTCAAAGGGAATTTTTATGTTTTTTTGTGAAAAACATTTTGGTTTTTTTATAAAAGGAAACAATGAATGTTCTATTTTAATGTAAATAGAATCTACCACTTTTAGCATCACCAAAACCATTATTTGATATATGAATTCCTTTATAATATTCATTTTCTAATTCAAATAAAAATCATTTTTTCTCATTGGTGTGGTTATTTTAGTTTTAAAAATGGGTTTTAAAAAAGAAGGGGTCTTTCAATATCGTAATGTATTTGGCACATTGTTTCAAAAGACTTTTTATGGGTTTTAAAATGAAAAGTGAAATAATAATTTTTTTCTCATGATATAGTTCTTGAGCATCATAGGTGATGATAGCTGAGCCTGATATAGTTAACATAAAGGGAAGGCCAAATATATCTTATATAACAAGTGATCTTAATACAAAATATACAATGTCTGACCCCAATACTTATTATATGATGGATAAGAAAAATATACCTCTCCAATACATTAGATAATATTCATTTTCTTCAAAGGGAAGATGGATGGAGTTTACTATGAGGTTCCTCCTTTAGATTTAATTGGGGTCTATTTTTTTGACACGAGTTAAGAATTTAATGCTTTATGTTTCTTAAAAGGTTTTCTAATTTCATTATATTAGTTTTATCTATTTTATTTCAGTAAATAGTGTTAGTATTTCATTAGGATAGTACTTATTTTATATGTTGAAAAATCTTTATAATAATTCTAAACATTTTATGGGCATTGATTTTTTTCATTAGATTAATATATTTCTTACTTTTATGACATTTATAGAGAATTTTTTCTTATTCCACATTTTTAATTATTTTTCATATGTTTTAAGGATTTGTAAGAACAAAAAATAATTCAATTTGAAATTCTTGAATATTTTTCCTGAAAGGTAAACATGTATCATTCTAAAAATTTTATATTGTAAAAAAATAGATACTGCATAGAAGTGAACACTTTGAAACATTTGTGTCTATTAGGTAAGGTTCATGCCATCATTATATTAAAATATAAACTTAAAATATATTTTTGAATTAAGGAAAATTAATTCAATTATAAATACAAAATATTATATAATTTTAATGGATGAGTAATTATATTTGTTGGTAAAGTAAATATTTAGATAATATTAGATGTTAGGATAATGTTAATATAATAACCTTGAGAGATTATAATTATGGTTAAGTTGGAAATATTTATCATTTCATAAAAACCATTTTTCTTCAGCTAATCTATATTGGTTCAAAATGTTTTCCCATAGATATATATCAAGTAATATATAGCAGGAAGGCATGAAAAAACGAAATATCCTTCAAAATTTGTATCCTTTAATGGTTGGAATTGGAACAAATAATGTTTTTCGAATGATGGCTCATTTGAAGCATGATATGAATGGTGGTGGCATGTGTATTAGTGAGTAACTAGATTTACCATAAAGGAACATGTATATAGTTGATTATTTTATGAAACAACACCCACCATCTCTTGGTGGAACCATAGACTACTTCTAGCTGAAGGAATGATCAATTCTCTTGAAAATATATTATAATTCATGGGGTGTTTAGAATTTAAGAAGGTAATTATTTTCATTTATTATTTTAAAGGTGAAGATGAACACTATTGGTATTTAGTGAAGAATACAAGAGTGATAGAATACCTTGATTTCAAATAATGAATTACATTTAAGATTTATCTAATGAAGAAATATTATCCTAATGTTTTTTAACTCAGGTTGGATAAAAAATTCACAAAGATAAGGGATGAAGCCGATTAAGTTGCCATGCATATAGAAAATTGTACAAGATCTTCTAGGTACACATTGAATTTTATTTAGGGATTTTATAGTAAAATTAATATATTTAATAGCAGATTGAAATAATGTTAACAAATATATTTGTTCTCATGATAATTTAAATGTTATGACCAATTTTCACTTCGTGATGAGAATTTTAAGATGAAGTTTACTGACACTTATATTCCTCAAAATTACAAAAGCAATAAGCAGTTGTGGTGGAAGGAAATAGGGAAGTGGTTAACTAAAAGTCTCTTGGTTAGACCCCAAAATATTTCAAGTGATGAAACATTTTAGATAATGTTTTAAATAATATAGAAAGTGTTACTGGTGATGTAGATTTTTCCATCAGGCTCGTGACTGCAAAGAATAGATTCTGGAACAATCTAATAATGGGGGGAAATTTATCAAGACAATGGTGATATGTTTTAATTTCATTGAATTAATGAATTATGGTATTTTGTGTCCCAATTTAGATATATTGTGTTGAAATATACAATATCAAAAAAGTTCTGGAAAATCATTTGATACTTCTATGGTTGATGTTGCTCTATTTAATGATGTTGTCAGATGTACATTAATTTTTTTATCAATCTTATGTTGATTCCCTATTAGACTCTAGATCATCAGATTATTTTATTTTTGATAAAATTTTAAGTAGTATGGGAATATCACCTCCTTAAAATTAAATATAAATTTCAGTGAAAAAATATGGTTGGAGATATTAATTTATCTATGATTTATAAGAATCGCTAAACTATTTTAAATGGTATGGTATTTCCTAAATAAATTTATGTGATACCCATATTATATTTTGATTTTATTCTTGGCATGGATTGGATTTTAGTTTATTAATATAATATTTATTATAAATATATTAAAGCTGTATTAATTGATTTTATACCTTTGAAAAATTTCAATAATCTAATAAATTGATTAGAGATAGAAATCCAGGTTACCTAGATCATGTTTATGAGAATATATAAACTATTAAAATTGGTGATATTCCATTAGTTAATGATTATATGGATGTACTTACTAGTGATTCTCATTATGTTATTTCCAATTCGGTTGTTGATTTAACTATTGACTTAGTACCAGATACTAAGCCAATTTCAATACCCCCTTTTCAAATAGCTCAATTAAAACTTTTGGAATTGGAAAATCAATTTATGTAGTTTCTAGATAAAGTTTTTATTCTTCCAAGTACTTCACCATGGAGAGATATTATCTTAATTTTTAAAAATAATGATTGATTAATAAGAATTTATATTGATTATATATCCTATAATAACATCACTATTAATAATATGCTCCCTTTTCCTCACATTGATGATTTGTTTGCTTATCTCCAAGGTGTGTAGTATTTTTCAAGGATTTATTTCATGTTAGGGTACCATTAATAAAAGGATAATTATGAATATATTCTATAGAATTTTTTTTGGATAAGACACATGCATTATCAGTTACTTTGTATTCCAGTTGGGTTTCCTAATGCACCAACTGTATTCACGGATCATATTAATGGATACTTCCATGAATATTTAAATTTTTTTTTATTTTTTTTTAAAATTATATATTATTATATTCTAAAAATAAATTATATCATATAAGATACAAAATGGTTTTTTAATAAACCCTAAATTAGAAAACTTATATGAAACATATTGTAAGTGTGAATTTTGGTAAAAATTGATTTTCCCCCAAGAATGTGTTGTCTAAATACAGAATCACAACTGAAATTTTTAAAAATAAATTTGTCTAAGAACATCCAATACCTAAAATTTCAAAGAGTTTCATAGTTTAATTTGATTATTGGGTTAAAAATACTGATTTGTTAAAAAAAATCTCTATTTTCTATCCCATTAAAAATTTTTAATCTAAAAGGAGTTAAATTCATAATAATGATGGAGTGTGATAACTATTTCTGGTAACTGGATTAAATATTGGTGAATAATCCCATCTTATCCCTTACCTTTTTGAATATCGTAATTTTCAACTACAATAATTCTTCATTGAATTGAATTCATTGTGTTTTGATGAAAAATTATCTGGTAAATTCTTATGATTCACACTAACTAGAACATCATTAGTTACATTATCCTATGGATGAATTAGAATTATATGATTTGGTTTAATATTTAATACATTAGTGGATTAATTTATATTGATAAATGTGTGAAATATATAATGTTTATAAATGTTTAATGTATATTTCACTCAGAAATAGTTTAACATGAGGAAAAGAGGATAGTTGGAATTCATTAATGATTATAAAAATATGAACATTACCAACCAGGAAAATAAGATAGAGTATTAAATTATATGGGTCACAAAGATAATTCAACATTAACCATTATTGGTTGGGAACATGATCCTATGGTAAATTATTTAATTAATCATGGCCTAAAAATTATTCATGTAGGATATTCCCCTATAATGTTTTAGGTTTCAGAGTACTCTTCATTGATAGAAAGAATTAAAAAAGAATATAAGGTAGACAAAAATTCAATAGGAAAGATATAAATGGTAATGAATGTGAAGTTACTATAATTAAACAAACATTTATTATGAAATTTCCCATTTGAATGAACAAAAGTGTTACTAATAAATTTTGTTATAGAAAATTATTTCACAACATCAGTTAATTTAGATAGTTTTAAGTTATAGTCTATCAGATTTAAAATACTATTAATAATCATAATCATTGGTATTTTAGATATTATAAGGTGATGGTATGACTAGTACATATATAGGGTCATGATATCTCATATTGTCTTAGAAAAAAGAATTAGTGGAATAATCCATTAGTATCGCACCATATTATGCCAATTTATTAATTTGTATGATCGAGATATGGTCATTGAGATTTTACATTGATGAATCCCAAGACAATATTCAATAAATAAATCCTAAATGAAACTATTTATGGGAGAATAAGAAGCTTATTAAGAATGTTTTCCAAACCATGGTCTCTAAACCACCCTAAACATTATCACCATCAAACACCTTATCCTTAGGGAATTCCCTAGTGTAATAATTGGTTATATATCCAGAACCTTTCATTATGAATTTTTTTATTTTTTATTGTTTATTTTATAAAATAATTATTTTATTTATATGTCGTTATGTTACAATGATTATATAAAAAGTTTGATAAAAACTATATTTTGATATGATGAAACACAAAATTGTATTTTTATGAAATATATAGTTTCAATCATGAATTTTTTTTGTATGGACATAGGAATAAACTAAATAAATGATCTTTTAGTAAAATATTTCTTTTAAATAATACAATTTTAAATATAAATGACAATATAATTTCACAAAGTCAAATTTAATTGATATAAGGGTTCGGGAACTATTATTAACAAAAAAATCTTTTCTCAATAGATGGTTTTGTAAAATTTAAAATTATTTTTTTATAGAACTATTTTGATAAAATAAATATTGTTTTGGATATCATCGCATTGAAATTATCCAGTTTTAATTTTTTATAATGTTTTTGAGACATTCAAACTCTTGGGTTAAAAATAAATATGGTATAAATATATTGTATGTTTTAATGACATCATAAAAGATAAAAAGTTATATAATAAATACTATAAATTTTATCCATGACCAAAATTATGTTTCCCTTTCAAAATAATGGGTTTTAAGGTAATTTGACTGATATTATAAACCCTTAATGAATTATCCAAAACCTGTGTATTATTTTAAGGTGTTTGAAATAAATTTGTTAGAAACATGACCCATTAAAGCATCACCACTGGAGTTATTTTAATTATTTAGGTTCCTGGAGATATATAATAATTAAAGACACACCTCTTTGAATGAAACCATTGGTAAATATAGAGTCCAAAACCTATGTTTATAAATTAATGATGAATTCTCTTCTTTTTTCAATATAAACCCACCCAAAATCCCATTCTCTTCACATAAACCCCTTTGATCAATAATTAACATTCACTTTCCCTCTATAAATCCCATATAAAGTTTCTCATGCACTTAATAATCCCATCACAAGTGCATAGATGTTCTCCCTCAAGTTAATAGATGTTGTCCTTCTCTTTATTCAAGAATCTTCTATATATTATTCAATGTTTTCAATTTTTATTGTTTCAATGTGTTTTAATACACATATATTACGTCACATATGATTTTTATTTAATTATATACCCCATTAAATATCATTAATCACTACCATGAACTGATATGTACCCCAGTTATACTGCCAAAACAATCCTTTGAATTTCCCTGATAAACAATTGTATAGTGAATACCCATCCCTATTTCCACTCAAGAATATTAACCTATATAATCCAACCCTTAATTTATCTTGGTATTACATGTATTTTACCCAAAATACATTATCTTGGGATTAAATTGATGAAATAAACTCATTTATGTTGTATGGTCTATGTGTCACACTCATGTATGTACACGATATGAACGGGATGAGTTGGACTAGAATTATATATCCCACTAATTCATTGGGTAAAGTTCTTATCTCAACATATTCGTTGTATGGTTCATAGAAGGTTATCATAAGAACATTATTTTATCTTTTCATGGGGTATATCCTTTAATTTATGTTTATTTCTTGTTTTACAATATTTCCATATTTCTATGATTTTTTCATGATTATAATTTTATATCCAACTTCAATGTTCTTGTTTAGGATTCTCACCCATCATGTGTTACCTGTCTACACCTATTAACTCACATGTATTACATTCATCTAGAAATTATTTTTTTACTCCATTATATGGATTTCTAAATCACCCATTTATTATTCACATCGTCCAGTGATCCGATGCAGTTTTAGAAGAATAATGGAGTTTAAGTTCATATAAAGGAAGATTTTATTAAAGTTCATGTATTCATATTTCACAATATTATATCTTGTACCAAATTACCCAAATACACAAGGAATCATGATCTTATACAGTTTTATTAAATGTTTATCAATGTAATAAATCATTAAATAAGATTCATTAAGTGTTTGGGTTTTCATAGTTGGTAAAAAACAAAATTCTAGTTATTTTGAGGATTAATTTTATAAACATTCATCAAAAATATTATAGATAATAGTAAATATAGGAAAATATAGCTAAATTTTGGTAAAGTATATAGTAAGTGTTTTCAATGAAAATACATCCATTTTTGGATATTATATAGTGGTTGTGGAATTAGAAAAATTTTACATAGGGGTAATATCCTTGAACAAAATGTATTGATCTTTACCCAATCGTCACCTTGTCAATAAAAATGGGACATAATTCCCACCTGTATTAATACACCCATGAGATATTATTTGGTAAAATTACATTCTTCTTAAAAACAATTATTATGGAAAGAAATTCCCATAGTATGTTATATTTGAAATTAGATAGTAGACAAGATGTAGTTAAACCTAGATATTCATAGGTTAAGGAATATATGTCATTTATAATTTATCCCTTTAATTTTCATGGTTTTTTATTAATTTTTTTATTATATTAAAAATTCTCATCTCTGATTTTCCATTTATTTTATTCAATGGATGAAAATATGAGGAACCAAGTAAACAACTAATGTGAGTTGTATTGTGATTACTTCCTAGAAGTGATGTCCAACATGAAGGGAGTAGGAATCCTAAACTCTGGGATAATAAATTATCATTTGAATTAGGTTTTTAATAAAAAACTTCATCATGAAGAATTACAGAATAACTATGTGGATGAATAATTTACAATTGAGACCTTTATATGTCCATGTCCACTATCATTTAGTGATTTTTATGATCCCTTAATCGTGGAACAATAGAACAACTCCATTGAAAAGATATTATCTCTTTTAAATTCATATTGTAATAGAAGGTCATGTTGGTTATTTATCATATTGAAGGATAAAATAATAAATGGTGGAATTTTTTGAAAATATAAATCTCATTGATGATATCAATACAATGGAGTGGAAATAATTCTAGAAAATTATGTTCAATAAATTTATTACTCTCACTCCTTGACATAATATAGAAAGGTATTTCCATTACCTCAATGAAAAGGATAACGAATTCATTGGGTTGTCTGAGGTGAACATCACAAGACTTGAATGATATTCCTTTTTATTTTTCATTACCCCATAATGTGAAGTTAACCTATTCTTTGGTGCTTTGAATATAAGTCTAAGAAATTCCTTAGCGATTTAAGAGATTTAAAACCATGACATAATTTCATGGTGTGGCATCATGTTTAATACTGACATTAATGAATCTCAAAGGTTTCACGATGATAAGAATATGAAAATGGAGATTAATTATGGTTATATGTATAAATATATTGGATTTAAGAACATCCAACATCCCACTTTTTAAAATTTTTGGAAGAAGAATCCAAAAAAATCGTGAAGGTGATGAGAAAATTCTTTATGTATGAAAAATAAGGGAACCTCTCTACTTCTTATTGAATGAAAAAACCACTAATGTGATGGATGATAGGAATACTCTAGTTAAACCATAATATATTTTCCAATGTTTTAATATCAAATATTGAGGGCACTATATGAATCAATTCATTAATATAAGGGTCTTTGATGACAATTTATGCCAATAACATCCAATTCATAGAGATAAATAGAGTTCTAATTGCATCAAAACTAGTAAGGTGGACCTCGACAATAAAGTAGCGATAGGTATTCTATTTATTCACTCAATTAGAGAATATTTATTTTTTATTTTTTAAAATAAATTATTTCATATAACAAATCTTTAATAGAACTATTAAAATTCTACCATAATGCATGGATGTAGATAAATTAGTGAAAATTAGAAATTAAGAAATTATTTCATCCTTTGTATATAACTCCAACCCTATTTAAATTTGTTGTAATAATTTCTCAAAAAAGATTTTGATACACCCTTTAGTGTATTTTGATGTAATTATTATTATGAATTATATTTCCTTACAAAATTCCAACATAAATTTCTGAAGAAAGGAAATCAACCTATGTATTGCAAATCTACCTCTAATTCTATGCTATTCCAAGAGCAAGATTAATATCCTTCAGTATCATCAACTCATGCATAGATATTATATATCTATGAGAAAGTGTATCTTTCTCAAATGATTAATACTACAAAAAATATCATCTTTGAAGAAATTACCCTTGTGATGCAATATGCTAAGGTGTTTCCAGAATAATTTTATGGTCTTCCCCCTATCTAAGAGGTTGATTTAGAAATTGATTTTATACCTAGATATTTTCCAATATCCATGATTCTATATATAATATATACTATTTCACATGAGGATCTGAAGATGAAATTACCAAATAATTTGGATAAAGAGTTAACACAACAATGTGAATTATTGTGGGGTACATCAGTCTTTGTCATCAAGAATAAACATCGATCAATGTGCCTCTTCATTTATTATCATGAGATTAACAAGATTAAGATGAATATAAAATATTATATTCCATTGATGGAATAAATTTTCAACTAGAAATGCGAAGCCTGATTCTTCTATATGATGGATCTATAACCGGGATATTATCATGTAAGGATGACGGTTGAGGATATCCCCAATACTAATTATCATACAAGGTATGAGAACTATGATTTAATAGTTATCCCATTTGGAATCAATAATCCTATATAAATATTCAGGTACTTTATGAATATCATATTTAGAGAGTACCTTGTAATTGTTTATCCTTTCTAGATAATTTTCTTAAATATCCCAAACAAAAGGAGAATAATTTGGAGTATATAGATACAGTATTAAGACCTTTTAAAAATAAAATATATATAAAATATATTGTTAACGAAATTTATGGTTGGAGAACCTAATATTCATGGGGAATGATATCACCAAAAATATGATATGTGTGGATCCTTCAATAACCTTGAAAATTTAAGTATATCCTACACAAACCGTTATGATGTAAATATTATGTATTTTATATTTTTAGGTACTATCATCGATTTTTGTGAGACTTTACACAATTTTCATACCAACTAACAAAGCTAACATGGAAGGGGATGAAGTTTTTATGGAATATTACATGTGAAGAGAGCATTAAAAATTATAAGAAAAGGATAATAACTAAACTTTTTTCACACATTACACACCAGTGGGGAATGATTTTTAATATATAATGTTACATATAAGAAGGGAATGGGTCGTATGCTCATGCAGGATGAAAAAGTTATCTACTCTCTCTCCCTCTAATTAAAGATCCATGTGAAGAAGTAGAAAACCACATACATATAATTAGCTACAGTGACCTTCAAATTAAATATTCAATGGACCATTCTCAACTAGAATAATAGTGAGATATATAGGGATAATAAAATCCTCAAGTATATATTCACACATAATGTTCCCAATATGTTCTAGTAATGGATATTAGAGATGATCAAGAACTCTGATTATTTTATCAATTAACATCATGGGATGGAGAATATAGTGGATGATGTTGTTACTAGAAAGGATCCCACAACCCGATTAATGATGAGGATTAAAGTGGATCAAATATTCATGGACATTCAAAAGGAGGGAAAATGGATTAATAAGAGTAACTTCATATTACCTTGATCAAATAACTATTCAACCACCCATTCTTTAGAGGATCAAGTAGGCAGATAAGGATGATGAGGTGATACAGAAAAAGGAATTTAATATTCTAGATTTAAACATTACTAAAAAAACGAATTATAAGATTTAGAACTCGGATATGTGTGCAATAAAAACTATAACTACGGAGGGAATTCTATATGATTTGTATAGCTCCTTCTTCTCTTTTCATCAGTGAAGCACTAAGATATATTGAAATATGAAGAAATTATTTTGGTGAAATGACATATAAAAACAGATAGAAATATTTATATCTCCATTCCTAGTATGCCAGCAAGTCATGGATGAACAATATAAGTCTAAGTTCATTATGATACCATTTACTATACAAAAATAGAAATGGGAAACAACAACCATGATTTCACTATTGGACTCCCCTAGACAACGAAATGAAATAATTTCATATAGGTTGTATTTTATGTCTTCATAAATCTAGTTAATTACATTTATATCAGAGATAATTTATCTACTTACCAACCTTCCAAGATATACATTGGGGAATTGGTGATACATCAAGGAGTTATGGACTCTATTATATCTGATTGATATTTTAGGATTACCTAGAGGTTTTGGATAAATCCATCATCCAAAATTTGAAACATAATTGAGATTGAATACTCTTTGTCACCCTTAAATGGATGGTAATTATGAAATGACTATTCAAAAGTAGGAAGAAATTATGAGATCATGTTTAATGGATTTCTAATGATGTTGGGATCAGTACCTTCCCCAAGTATAGTTCTCATAAAAAGATCTCATTCTAGAATTTAAATGGAACCTTATGAGGATCTCTACAAGAATAGGTTTTGATCTATAATATTTAGGAATGGAGTTGGAGAGAAGAAACTTATGGGACCAGATAATATCTAATAAATGAAAAATAATGGTCAAACCATACACCATAATATGAAATAAACACAAAATTAATATAAATGCCATGCATAAAATAATCGATGTGACCTGGAGATAGAGGTTAGAGAATAGTGTTCCTTTGTATATCAATGTGGAAGAAATCTATGAGGTTTGGGAAGAACAAAAATCCTATTACTAGATACATTGGCCACATTGAGATACACGAGAAAATTAGCGCGAAGGCTTATCTACTTGCAGTCACAAATAACTTATCTTAGGTACATAATATGTTTCACGTATTTTTTCAGAGGAATTATATATCAGACCCCACACATGTACTGAATCCTAAGGTGGTACCATTGGATATTGATATTTCATACAAGGATCATCTAATGAATATCTTGGATCGTGGAGAGAGAGTTTTATGAGACATGACAACACATTTGGTCCAAGTGCTTTGTTAGAACCACATGTTTTAAGAATTGATATGGAAACTATAGGTGGTGATGAAACAAAAGTACCCTCATCTATTTTAGTGTATGAAATGAAAATTTCAGTTATGAAATTTATGATGAGGGAATATTTTAAATCCCCAATCATTTATTAATAAATTATTTATTTTTATGTATAAAACACTTCATAATTAATTATATTATAGGAAATGTATATATATATATATATTAGTTTATGATAAAACTAATTAGCACATAAAAAATATTAAATGGTCTAATCCAGTAAAATTATATCCTAAAAACCCAATTTATCAGAGCATTCAAAGAAGATAAAATCCTTGGAATTTTACCTAGAATAAGTGAAATTTGAGATTAAATAACTAATTTATTAATTTACTTTTTTTACAATAGATGTTCAAGCTTGTCAATATCATGTCTTAAACCATGTTCACCAAACCAGCCCAAGAAAATATTATAATTTCACACCATACCCTTTGATAATTAATTGGTGTTATAGAGGAAGATATAACTAACCCATAAGAGTATCTGATTGTATATTATTGTATTTATATTTAATAATATAATTATTTTTTATATTTTATTACTTTATAATGATTAAATAAATATTTGATAAAAACTAGATTTTGATGCGATGAAAGAAACCATATATTTTCTTGAAATATATTGTTTTAATCAAGAAAAGATTTCAAATGAATTCATGAATTTTTATGGAAATGATATTTTTAAAAAATATTATTGTTGAATAATATTTATTAAATATATACGATAATATAATTTAATGAAGTAAAAAGCAATTGTTATAAGGGCTTGAGAATTGTAATTATAAAAAATAATCATTTCTCAATAAATCCATATTTTTTAATCAAATCTATTAATTCACATATTTATATAATTATCATAATAATATAAATATTATTATAGAAATTTTTATGTAATAATTATCCCATGGTGAATTTTTCATAATTTTCTAAGACAACCAAATTTTTGGGTAAAAAGTAAAAACAGTATAAATATACTATGTGTATTATGACATCATAAAATCATAAAATATATTTAATAAATAATATAAAGAATATCCATGGCCTAAATTAGGTTTCCCCCTTATATTAATCTGTTTTTATGTAATTTTATTAATTCTATAAACCCTCAATGAATTCTACAAAACCTATATTGTATTTTATGTTTTTGAAATAAATTCTTTATAAACATGACTCAAATATGCATCACCAATGGTTTCATTTTAATGAGATCATTTATTGTACATATAAAATAATTAAATCCACCCCTATTTTTTTAAAACAATGGGAAAAACCATGTGATTGTTTCTATTCTGTATTAAATTATTATAGAGTCTAAAACCTATGTATAGAAATTAATAATGAATTATTTTCTCTTTTTCTATATAATGTCACCTAAACTCCCTTTACTCACCACTCAATACTCTTTTTGAATGAATTAAATCTCCCCTTTATTCTTTATATACCTCTTATCATGGCTTAATTATCATTAGAAGATCCTCCTAATCTCTTATAAGTAACCTCTCAAGGTAAGAGATCCCCACCTTCTCCTATTTATTCAAGCATATCTTTTATGTTATAGCTACTATGTTCCAAATTTTCATGTTGATATTTGTTAAAAAAACATATTTATTACTTCAATTATGATTTCAAAATGACGAGAGACCCCTCTCAGTCTCATCAATCCCTCCCATTAACCTTTATATATCATTGTTATGCTGCTAAATTGTTCTACTAATTTCTGTGACAATCACTTTTACAGTGAATACCCATCCTCATTTACACCGAAGGGTATTCACATAGTTGTAACTATATTTAATTAATTGGTTCCTTCCATATGTGTTACCCATACACCTTATTAAATGGATTAAATTGAATAAAGAAACCCCTTATATGTTGTATGATTTATGAGGCACACATATGCATGTATATGATATTAATTTAACAGGCATGCCAAAAATTATATTCCACTCCAATAAAATGATTAATGATTTAATATCATAATATTACATGTATGGTTTGTGGGAAGCTGTCCAAATATCATCATTTTAATTTATTTTTTTGTTATCCTCAAATTTTTTTTATAATCTCATAATCTACATTGTTTCTTCATTCCAATGTTTCCTTCTGGATTATTATCATATATCAAGATTTGATATTCATGTTTATTATTCAAACCCCTCTTATGTTACCATTATATTCATATTGACTCACATGAAATACATTCATCAAGGTATGATTTCATTTTCCCATTAATGGAAGTTAAATATCACACCTTTCTCTTTTACATCCCCAAGTTATCCAACACATTTATAGAAGAATGATGGAATTTTATGATATTACTAAATTAGTTTTCAATAATATCATTGAATTAGCATTTTATGTTGTCATATTCTGTACCTAATAACCCAAATACTCTAGCTATCATGATCATCTAGGGTTTTATTATGTATATATTTGTGAAATAAATCATAAAATAATGTTTTTAATGATATGGGTTTTCATAATTACCTAAATTTAACATTGATATATAATGTATTTTTAGATTTGGGAAAATATTATGTCAACCAGATATCTCTAATTTGAAAATGGTATCATTGAGTTATTATCATAGAACTACCTTTTATGTTCATATCATTAGTACTAAAATGTATAGTGGACTTTGAAAGTATTACTTGTGTGATGGAAAGAAGATACATATTTCATAATTTATAATGAAATGTTTGACATGTCAATTATTTACATAAAATTAACAATTACCACAATATATTCTTCATCCATGTCAGTTATAAAGTGGATATGAAAAAATATATCCATGAATATTTTAGTGGGATTAAAAATTCTATATCCATGTAATAATGAATATTTGGTTATTATTGTATGACTCACTAAATAATATCATTTCCTTCTTATTTGAGATACTATATCTCCAGATTAGAATGTTTAACTATAACTCCTGGAGATAAATTTGTTATATGGAGTTCCTCTCTCTGGTATATCTAACAGTGATATTAGTATCAGTTATAATTCTTAGAAAGGTAGTTAGAAGTCATTGGGTACTAAATTTAATTTTTTTATATATTTTCATCCACAATTTGATCGATAGTATGAGAAAATTACTTAAAACTTTTAATATATTCTTTAGGATATTTAAATGATTTAACAAGGTTTATGGGAACACCCTAATTGATTATTTTATTTTTCTCACAATAAAAGTTTTCATTCTAGTATATTGATGGAACCCTTTGAGAAATTCTATAGATAGTTAAATTTGCCTACAACTTGTTGGGATACATTAGGTGATTGGTTGATATTGTGATCCTTGTTGGTAAAATAATTGTTTTATATGGTAAAGATGGTTGAACAACATTTTTGGGTATTTTAGATTAGGTACAACAGTTATATAGATAACTAGAGGAAATATATTTCTTTTTTGGATGGTTATCATGATTTTTAATGTATCTACTTGGAAAAGTGTTTTTAATATTGATAAAAGTGGGAAGTTTAGTATATGGTCCATTGAACCATATAAAATCTTGCAGAATGTCGAATAATTTACTCACTGAATTATCTAGACTCTGATTTTATCAAAGGTAGATGATGTATTTCATGATTCATTATTAAGAATATATGTTCTAGATGCATGTCATGTTTTGAGCCCACAATGAATTCTGTTGGAGGTGAAAAATAATGATTGAGAATAAATAGCATTGATTCTTTACCATACATAGTATGTTTTTTGTAATTAGGTAATTAATCATGTTAATGTTTTCAGGAAAAACAATATGATTGAAGAAGTATCATGGGAATTTAAAAATAATATGAAGGAAACAATATCCCCACATAATTAATTAATTAATAAAATTTAGAGGAATCAATTTAAAAAATGAGGGAATAATGTAACAACACATGTAAATATAATAGTAAATCAATATAATTTCTTATTACTATTCAAAAATTATATCTTATATAATTTTTAATAAAATAGTAATTAATTTTAAAATAAAAAATGATATAGGTTAATACATATTAAAATCATTTTCTTATATTAGAAGGCTTTGCATAAAATTTTTAATTTTTAATTTTATGATTTAAATTTGAAAAAATTAACATAATTATTGAAATCGTGATGTGAAAATTATCTTAGGATGAATTTTTCAAATTTTTTTGAAAAATATAATTTTTCAATGAACAGTTAAAAATACGGATTTTTATTAAATATTTTCTTTTAATTTCAGGTATTTAATGATTCAAAATATATATTGGATTAGTTTTAAAAATTTATTATTTAAGATTTATAAAAGAAATTATGGTTTTTGAACAAATTTTATGCTTTAATTTGGTATAAAAATATTTTATACTTAAATTAATGTTTATTATGAAAACAATTTTTTTCAACATGTTTTACGTGTTGAATTTTAAAGTAAATTCAAACACCAATATAAATTAAACCATGAAAATATTCCATATTTAGAATAATGGGGTCTATATTTATAAAATTTGAGCCTTTTATTTTTGGTCAATATGAATAAAAAGGATATTAATTTTTTGTCACCTCGTAAGTGTAAATTGGGAAATTAACGTTAAACATAATGTAATAAGGCCTAAAAATATTTCTAACACGTGTATTTAGTTCAATTTATTAGTGTGGTTAGACTATAACAATAAAAGGCTAAAATATATAGAGATTTCTTAACACATTCCTTTGATAATGACAATAATATTATTTCAATTAAAGAATAAAATATGCCAATCTCTTTGTTTTAATATATATAATTTTTTTCAAAGGGATAAAAAGATTTTATTTTTAGTTATAAAGTATTATTTTAAATATAAATTATTTTCTTTACCATTTTTATTTATTTTTAATTTTTATAAATGACATAATTACATTAAATTATTATGCATTGTCAACACAATTCTTATCCAAGTTGTAGAAAAATCTAGTAAATAATTTCAAAAATGCAAGAAGTAATATTTTTTCTGTGAATTATAGTGTCTCAAATATTTTATAGGCAAATAAAAAATATTAATTATGTGTTAAAGGTTTGTATTTCAATTCTTTTTCTCTCATATTTTTTCAAAATTCAAATAAAATTAATAGTATAATAATGACATTAATGCTATTTTATAATAAACAATATTTTATTATTTGATTTAAAATTCCTAAAAATAATAAATTCATCAATGTGAATGGGATATTGTTCTACATATCATATAATATCCAATTATTTTCCAATGTTCCCTTTTTAGCAACTTTAATGTCCCCAATATGTTAAAAAACATTGATATCATGGTAAATTTCAAAATGGTTAACATTGGTTAAAACAAATTGATAAGGGTGAAAAATGTTATAAAATTATACAAATTTTATTTTGAGAGAGTATTTAGACCCATAAAAATCCTAAATTCTTAATAAATCTTGTTGGTTCTATTTTCTCTTGAAATTAATGTATATTAATTTAATAATTTACATAATTCTATGAGTGGACCTCCCCTCACTTATAAAAGGGAACCACCTATCCTCTCTTCATATGATATTTTAATCACTCTAGTTTTTTCCAATTATGACCAATTGTATCTTGAAAAAAATACCCACATCCTAGAGGTCCATATACAAAAACCTAAGAGGATTATGTTGCAACCTAATGGGATTTTTTGAAGAAGATATATACTTCTTAACATTGTTTTATTTCTTCTTTTATAAGCATGAAATACTATTTAAACATTCTGAAATAATAATATATGTATCTTCAATATATTAAGATAGAATTATGTTAATGACAAACTCTATATCAATATCCTATTCTGTCAAATTTAATACAAAAATTTTGTTCATGTGTATGGTAGACTGCCGCATCACGAATTGATGTAATTAATTCTCCATTACCACCTATCATGGCTAGTTATAGTGATTGATTCAATGCATATAAAGTAAATTCAAGAAATAATTAAAATTATTAAAACCTAATATATATTATAATTTCTTTCCCTTCCATATATTGAAACATGATAACGTTATTCATGTGTATATTTTGACAACCACCTCTGTGAAGCGATGTGGTTCATTTTTCATCTCTAGATCACATTAATGATAAATATTAGTCAATTTAAAAATATAATGTGATATTTATTATTATATAACAATTATTAAAATATTAATTAATAATTACCTTCATTCCACCCTAACTATTGAAAAATAAAAATGTTACTCACGCATACTTACAACCTACCATCTCCATGATTACAAATATGTTCATATTTCTTTACAATATTTCATTTTTTGTTTTCAAAATATAATTGACATATAAAATTGATAATTATTCAATTATTATCAATATAAATATTTTTGTATATTCACCACAATTACCATAGTCATCATACTAAATTTATTTTTGGACATACAACCTGAAGATCATCAAAATAGGAAACATGAACATATTTCATTAATTAGTTGATTATATAATGATAATAATTTAAAATAAAGAAAATAAAAATGTTATTAATAAAATTAAAAAAATTATGTTATTTTATTATCCAAGAATAAAAATAATTTATTTGATGATTCATCCTTGAGGTAAGGGTCACATTACCATAACTACCACATTTGAAATGTTTTAAAGATTTATTTTCTATGTTATTTTCTTCGAGGTACAAATATTTAAATTTATGTATTTATGTTATCATAAATGAATTATAAAATAAATTTTTATCTTTTTTGAATTTATATCAATTGATTTCAAAATAAATACATTCTATATATTTTATATGGTTCATTTTTTGTTTCTCTAGAAAAGGAAAAAGGAATATTTCATTTCAACATACACATCATTAGTGAAATTTCCAAAAAACATAAGAATTAGTTGATATATGTATTCCATTATAATATTACATGTTTTTATCAAATAAAGAAAATCCACTTTTCCTATGTTTTGTGTATTTTTTAATTAGTTTTCATGAGTAAAGTGTGGTTTGATATCTGAAAGTATTTTTCAGATGGATTAAAAAGTGTTTTATGGTTTTAAGCTAACAAAGTTCTAGATATAAAACATTTCTTTATGATATGGTAATTTAGAATTATATATGATGAATGGTGAGCCATATACAACCTATACACTTTTTTATCTCAATACATATCATAATATTGGCGAGCCTAATTCAACTTCAATGATAGGTGAGTCAGACATGTCATGTATTTTGAGTGTGCCCGATATAGCTCCCTAATAAAATGGGGGATGTTCCATGTCTTCAAAGAAAAGGAATGGGAGTTAACTGGTGAGCTTTATCTTATAGATTTTACTAGATTATAATTATTTCTGAAATGGGTAATTAATTTATAAATATAAGTTACCAAAAATAGTTTCTCATTGCTTGTTAGTTTTGTTGGTTTTATTTGAGAAAGGTTTGAGACATTTCTTAATTTTATGATTTATTTTAGATTCTAAAATAATTTTTTAATAAAAATAATCATTTTACGGTTTTTCATGTTTTTCAATAGAAAAATGGATTTCTTAGTTGTTTTCTTTTTATTGAGATTTTTGTGATCAACATATATTTTAAATTGTTTTCATATGTTTAAGGATGTGTAAAAAATATAAGAATTACTGTTGAACGTAATTAAAGTTTTTTTCAAAAAAAAAATTATTTTTATTTGAAAACTTTTATATTATGAAAAGAGTGGATACTATTTAGATGTTCCAAATTTGTAACATATGGGTTTTATGTAAGAGTTATGAATTAATTCTAATAAAATATAAACATAAAAGACAATTTTTATTGAAATAATGTGAATTATTTTCTAAATAAAATAGATTATTTAATTTTAAGGGATGGTTATTTATACAGTTTATGGAAGGTACCAAATGAGGATGGTGAAACCCATATGAGAGGATGAGATATTTGGAAGGGGCCATGCATTGTAGGTGGAGGGAATGAAGTTGTTTTCTTTATGATAAAGAAACCTCACCACCATGTTTATGAGTTTTTTGTTGTAGGTGCAATGATTTAGAATATGATGTGGTAGTGTAGTGTGATATGTGGAGACTAACCGATGCCAACACTGGATGTTGGGTCCCGCATGGGGCTGGGGTATGTAGGCTTCTAACTAGACACAAATTTTATATGATTGGTATGAGATAACTGGTATAAATAAAAGTGATGGTAGCATCAGAAATTTAATGTTGAGGCATGATAGATGTAACAACCCCAAATTTTATAAGAGAACGTTATGTTGAATTTCATATGTGACATGCAACATCGAACCTCAAAAACCATGAAATATTATTTTTTTAAACTTAATGTTATAACATAGATATTAAATCAATGGGTATGAATAGGATAATTTTTTTTTGAAACATAAATAAATTTCATAATAAATATAAATTTATTTATAAAACCTGATTATATTATCACACAATTGTTAGTAAATCCATATTATTTTTCAAAATAAATGGTATCATTAGAAATGATTCCTATTTGTTTTTTGTGAGAAAATATTATAACTAATTTTCATATAATTAGGAATACAATTTTATAAAATGAAATTAATTTTTCAAAACATCATATAATGATTATCTGAAGATGAAATTTTGAGTTTTTTTTGTAAAATATTCAATTCAAAGTGAATATGGAAAAATACCAATTTTTACAAAACTATCAATTATTTTTAATACATAAAGTAATATAAAAGTATCCTTATGAATTAAATATGATTTAAAATAACCTTATTTTTTATATTTAATCAAATTAATTAAATTTTAATTATCCATATACCTAATTTTAGTTTAAGTCTATTTATAAACATAAAAACACATTTTTTTGGAAATTTTATTAATGTGAATAATGTTTCTCTATGTTAATTAAATAATATAACTCTTAATTATTGATGATTTAAATGAAATTTATATATAATTTATCTAAAAATATAAATTTAAATTCAGGTAACTATTATTACTAGTCAAAGATATAATATAATGTCATCTAATACATGAAAAATACATTTCTTAAAAAACTGATTTTTATCATTATTGTAGGTTTTATTTTAATTTTAATTTTTTCACTTATTTTAATTTAATATTATTAATATATTTTAATATTATAAATAATCATAATATTTTTTATATAATAATTACAACTAAATTATTTTTCAAAACGAATAATGAATAAAAGATAAATTAATTAATACTATTCAGGTTAAAATGGGTTTATCGAGGGGTTAAAAAAAGATATATGGGTTACAATTTACTAAAATAATTTCCAAATTATATTTTATATAAATATTTTTACCTTATATCATCTATGTTTTTATAAAAATACATTTTTTCACCTTTTTAATGTCTAAAATATCTATATAGCTTTTTGTTTAAAAACATTTCATGTGCATCCTCTCCACCACTTACTAAAGGTCACCCACTCTGCTATCCTTAAAATAATAACAAAGAAACATGGTTGGGATAAACCTATACCAAATAATAAAATTAAATCACTCCCCATATTCTATAATACTTATTGTTTTTAGAAAGATAATCTATGAATTATTTAGTTATAATCCTAAAGAGGTTATGTGAAGAAGAAGTATGTTTTTTAACCTAGAGTGCTTCTTTTACAAATTCTTCCAACACATTAAGTTCCTATTAATTAAATTTTTTATAATAAAATAATTATCTTTAATATAATAATATGTTATTTTGTTAATTTAATAACCTATATCTGTCTTATCTTCCAGGAAATAAGAAATTAAACTATCTTTCGTGTGTAGGATGAACTACCACTATTTGAACCAATATAATTTTTTTTCCATCATCACATATCATTGATGTTATAGATGATGGATTTTATGTTTATATATGATATTTATGACATATTAATAGGTTTTGGAAATTAATATATCATATCCCTTTATACCCTCCAAAAATTATAAAATTGTATCGTTATTCATGTGTACAGCAGTCTACCGCCTCACGAAGTGATGCTATTATTTTTTATTACCACATAAAATAGAGGGTAAGTTTATTTAAATAAAAAAATTTATATTTATTATATATTAATAATTATTTAATGATAAAATAACACTTTAAAAATTTCTATAATGATAATTCAAAAATGGAAACATTACTGTTGCGTACGTGTTATGTATTGTCTCAATGATTGTAATGTAGTTCATTTTTTATAACCATCATGTCTGGTTGGTTGTGAAAATATAATTTATGTATAGGATTTATAATTATATATTTACTATTATTCTATATATTAGGTAAAATGACTTATTTTACTATAATCAACATACCACATGCATTTTGCATACAATAACTGAGAATCATGAAAACAACTGAGATAAAATTAATTTTTTTTATATAAAATTATATAACATGGTAATATATAAATTAAATGGAATAATAAAAAATGGAAATTTTTATTAATAATTTAAATAATTAAGACATGTTTACTAATGTAGATGATATAAACATACCTTATGATTCAAACATAAGTTAAATGATTTCATAACTCAATTCCATTCACTGGGTTAAATTACTTCTTCATTGTCTTTGATAATATAAGATTATTTGTGTAATTAACACTAATTATTTTATATTATATTTAAACTTTTTGTGTGGAATTAATTTTATAAACATAATAAATTCATTTATCAATTGTTTCTTGATCATTGTAGTGGTTTCATATAAAAACAGTCTTCTTGAGGTACATGTTCATTTGTGAGCCAATATTATTTTAAATGGTATACATACTACTAATTTAAATATTATATCATGAATCCTAAATAATTCAAGGAATTTTATGTTACAATTAATTAACTTCATTCATGGGTGTTATGATTCAAAAAGTACCAATGCAATATGTTTTATGTTTCAATCCCATTTTATATGGATTGTTTTTGACTGAATTTTCATTGTTGTAAATCAGTATATCATTGTCAATTAAAAAGTTGAATTTTATTATACACTATTTAATGATGAAATTTTAATGTTAATTTCCCTATTTCAACTCTATGTTACAAAAATTTATTAAGAACATATTTTTAATGTTTTTTTGTTTCTCTTTTTAGTAAAACACAATTTAACTTCCATTTTCATATTTCCTTTAATTTTTTTAAAATTATTTAATAATAATAATATTTAATGTAATTTTTACCAATTTTCCCCTTTTTACAAATTTTTTTAAATAGAATATTTTTCTTATTTTGTAAATGAGTTCCATTTTTACTTTTTAACAAAGTATCAAATAAATCTTAGTTTGATCATGTATTGATTCAACAAAATTTCCAACCATCATGACCCTTATTTTCTTTGGAGATTAATTTAAATTTTTCAAAGATTATTTTAAAGAGAAAGGATATCGAATATTTTTTTTAAAATTTTATATTTTTTAAAATTATTTTAAAAGTGTATTTTATATTTTCATTATGTATTCTTTTAATATTTTAAAAAGTATTTATATTCATAATCAAATACATCCTTTAATGTTATGGATTTATTATTAAATATATATATTTCTCTAAAATTTATACCTGGATTATTATCCCTTAATCTAAGTGGGTAATACATTATTTATGTCCACATCTCAAATGCCTTCATTGAAATTTTTCATTTTATTATGATATGTGACAAGATTATGCAATCCAACTCATTACATGGGTAATTCCTATGTTTATGCCTTATGATTGGTTTTTTGTGGTATATATAAATAATAAAGATATTATGAAGGATACACTCAAATAGTGCACTAATGAATTGGTTAAATCATTTGTCTTATAAAGAATAATGTATGAGAATAATTATAAAAGCTAATCCATTATGGGACTCTCTGTACCATGTGAGTTTTCAAGGTAGTGAGGCGAACTCATCCTTCTATCATGTTTTATGTTATTTTACAATTCCTATAATTCCATGATCTTATGATATCATTTACCATATGTTATACTCCCATTTGATTTCTTTTGTTTATTATATATTATGATATCATGTTATTCCTTTGAATGATATGTTATGTTTTATAATCAAGTCTATTCCCTCACATGGGATTTTAAAACATCCTTTTTTCTATGATTTTCCCTGGTTATCCCAAATAGTTCTATGAACTATAATGGATTTATGAGATCATTATGGAAAATTAAATATAATTTTTTAATTCTCACTTTGGTTTATTATTTACATTGGTTTCCAATGACACCAGGAATTTTTATCCATATTTTTATTAACAGATATTTATGTTAAATATTGTGTAATAATTTGTTTCAAAAGTAGGTCATTATTGTTGGTATAAAGGAAGATATTATTATTTTTAGGGATTAAGAATGGAATAATTTAGTGATAACCGTAAGGATATGTATAAGAATAATTATAAGTATATAAGATGTCCTGGAATACTGATAGTGTATAGTGCGAGTGGTTTCTATGAAATTACATTATTGTGTAGATACTTCATGTGGATGTAGATCTGACACAATTGAAACTAAGGGTAATATTAATAAGAATTTTCCACTAATGTGGTATTAATCATCACCTATTTAATTCCAATGATCATTATTTGACACCTGGTTTGACACTCTAGAGATATAAGTTTTAAAAATTTAAAAAATATTTATGAATCTTCATAAAGTAAATCAACATATGATATGTTTGGTTAAAACTACTGTTTTATAGATTGAAAAGAATTTTTCATTGATTATACATCCTAATTTTTTTTGTTTCTCAACCCATGTATTTTGGTTTTACTCAATAGAAAGAACCATGAGAAATAATATTAATGTTGAATGTGGATGACAATATGGTGATTTTGAGAAACCCAATGGGATGACGAATGAATTAATAGATATTGTGATTATTCCTAATCAATTATCATGATGTATTATTAACATCATGTACCATAACCAACTCTTTTACTTATAAAAGAAGATAATTATGGAGTTTGATGAGAGATTTGGTGGAGGATACTTTAGTGTAAAGAATGCTCAATTTTTATTTTTCCAGAATTATAGAAAGAGGAACCTAAGGGAATGTGGCATTAGAATATAATTTTTTTTCTGTTGGGACTAGTGGTGAATTTGTAAATGAACTTCCTAGTAATACTGAGTACTTAAATGGAATGAAATAAATTCTACCTTAGAGATCCCATTATAGATCATTGTGTTAAATGTGGGCATCCTATGCGTTATAAAAGTAATGTTCCTCTTCTAAATGATTAATCATGAGGCACAAAATAACCCATATTATAAAAATAATTTATATAAAAGGGTTTAAGTATTTATTTATTTTAATTAAATAGTTACATTTTAGTAGTATTTTTATCTATGTTATTTTCATTATAATAACTATAAAAAATATATGGATTATGTAATTTTTTGGAAGAATATATGTCTTTATGTTTTATTAACATTAGAGTTTTGTATACCATAATGGTTTGATGATTCTGAGGTTGATAATATGTTCAAAGTCTTATATTACCTTTTGTGGTCATATGTAATTGAATTTTGAGGTTACATTTTGGGGGAAGTCTTATTGGGTTGATTTATATATAACCCATGTGTTTAATGTGAGGTAATATTTAGGAATAATGCTATTAAACTAATATAAAATGTAATAAGAATGAAATAAAATAATATTTTAAGTTCAACCACTACTTAATTATAAGTTTATTGTGGTTATTTTTGATATAGGGTTATTTATTTATGGAAACTATTATCATAGATTGTGGTTTATGTGATTATAGTGTATAAATATTTGTTATGAAACTTTAAAAATGATTAATTTATTTGGTGATAAATGTTAAATTTATATTAGAAGAATATGTGCTTAAATAATTATAATTATTAGGTTTAAATTTTATTCTAAACACTTTTGATGAATTATAATGACATTTATTTATATAATGATCTTTATTGATACTTTTGTGTTATTATTTAAATTTGAAGATTAAGGTATTATTTTTCATTAGATAGTTTAATAATATTTTGAATTTACTTTCCTTGTGCTATCCATTTTTGTTTTTATTAATTTTAAGATATATAAGTAATAAATTTTTATCATTATTTTATTTATGTTATTTGTTATAGGTTTATTCTAGTTCTTCAAGAAATAAAATTTCCCATTGAATACTCATCATTTGGATATAAGAAGATATTGGAGTAGCAATTAATTAGAGTATGAAATTAAACTTCTCACATAATTATATTTCTTTATTTCATTAGTATGTATGGTAATGTAATTCCTTAACTCTAGTAAATGAATCCTGGAACAAAAAAGAAACTATCCTAGTACCTTCATTTCTAATGAAATTATGGTCATTTCACATCACTTCGGTTTACAGTGGGGTGGTTTTTTTACTTTGTTATGATCATTCACTTTATTATAATTGATGACCCCTTTAACTACCAATATTTATTTAATTATTAATATTTTCATATATTTATATATATTTAATTCCCACTAATTTTCTCTTTTTTGGAAACAAATTTTCGAGATGACCTTTGTATTTCTTTTCTATCTTTTCAAGAGGATATTTTATTAACCCGTTTTAAGATGAGAATTTTCAATAATGAAATTGTCAAATGTTATGAAATTTATTACCATGTTCAAGTTTAAATTTAAAAGAAGAAATTTATTTAAGGGGTGAAAGAATGTAACAACTTTATATTTTAAAGAATAAAATTATGTTCGATAGCTTATGTGACATACAACACCAAGACTAAACAAACAATAAAATATTATTATTTAAATATAATAATTATAACCAAGATGTTAAATTAGTGGGTATGAATAGGATTAACTAATTTATGAAATATAAATAAATATCCTACCAAATATAAATTTATTGATAAATTGTTAATAAAAAACCACACAATTTGTAGTAAATCCATTATATTTCTAAAAAAAATTCTCATAAAAAATGATGATGATTATTTTTTTGAGAAAATATTATAAATTTTTTTTGGGAAATTTAAAAATATTAATTTATAAAATGAGAAAAATAATTATATAAAAAATAATTTAGAGTGATTTTTTTTAATTTCAGAAAATATTGATTTCTTAATTAACCATGAAATACAAATTTTTATTGAACTATCATTTATTTTTAACAAATTAATTAATATAAATTACCTATAATTATATGAATATTATTTAAAATAATTATAGTATACTACAGTTATATTTAATCTAATTAATGACATTTTAACCATCTTTATATATGATTTTATTATAAGTTTACTTTTTTGCGTAAAAATGAATTTTTTGGAAACTATTTAAAAGTGAATTGTGGCTATCAATTTTAATTAAATAAATTAACCAATAATTAGGAAATATTTAAATGAAATTTATAGATTATAAATTGAAAAATATGAATTTAAATTATTATTATGAGGAATACTCATCATATATTTATTATTATATCATCTTTGGATTCCAAAAATATATTTCCTGTAAAACATCTTTATCATCGTGTTTGCAGGTTCTAGTTAAAATTAAAATTTTCCACTTATATAAATTGAATTAGAAAAAATTAATTCCATATTTTTAAACACTATAATTTTTATCACATAACTATTTCAACTTAATTTTCGGTCAAAATCAATATTGAAAACTGTAAAAATTAATTATCACTGTTAAGGTTAAAACAGGTTTACTAGGGATTATACTAAATAGATAAGTGTTAAAATGAAATAAATTTTCCTAACATTCACATTTTATGTACATATTCAGAGCTTATATCATCTAAAATTACAAAATTATTCATTTTATATCTTTCTGGAATGCTTAAAACATGGGTATATATTTTCATTTTCAAAATTTTTAAATACTTCCTCTCCCATACTTATAAAAGGAAACCCACACTCCTATGATTTAAACACATAAATGTAATTTTATATCAGCCTATAACTACCAAAATTACTTCATTACCATCCTTTACACATCTTATAATCCTTATTTTAATCATAAATCTAATCTTGGAATCCCTTATGTGTAATCTGAAAGAGGTGGTCTGTAGAAGTATTGTTCTTAACCAACCATTTTTCTTTTACTTACTCTTCCTCAAACATCAAATAATATCATTTACTAATTATTTAATAACATTGGTATAAAACATATAGTGACATGTTTTTGTGTTAATGGAATAACCCACATCCACGTCCTCTTCTATAAAATGAGAAATGAAACCATCGTTCATGTGTACCATGCACTACAACTTCGAGAACCTATGTAATTCATTTTTTTCATATCCTCTAAATAAAATTGATGATGATGGGTTTAATGTTAATATATGATATTAATTTAATATTTATCATTCTAAAAAATTATTATATCATATACCTTCTAAAATTACTATCAATTGAATAATGATATCATCGTTCGTGTGTACGATAAATTAACACCTCACGAAACAATTTGAATCTTTTTTCATTACCATGTAACATGGATGTTATATATTATTGTATTTAAAGAATTAATATTATATTTATTATACAATTATAATTATGTAAATATAATATAACACTTACCATATTTCTATTTTGATTATTGATAATGGAAACATTACTCATGCATACGTATGACCTACTGTCACCATGATTGTAATACATTTCATTATTCATGATCATATTTAATGGTTGGTTTTAATAAAAAAATATTTGTATAAAATATATAATTATATCATTTTTGTTATTCTGGTGATGATTTAATAATGACTTATTTTACCATAATCAACAATCGAAATTCATTTTTAACACAAGAAACGAATACCATAAAATCATTGAGATAAAATTAAATGATTAAGTAAAAGTATATTTCATGGTAAAAGGAAAAAATAAAAGTAATAATAAAAATTAAAAGGTATATTATGTAGGTAAATAAATTAAATAATTTTACGACTGGTGATGATACCTTACGTACATGACGAGTCAAACTTGTGTTTAGAGATTTTATAACTCAATTCCATTCATTAGGTTAGAATTATTCTTCATTGTCTTTAATATGATAATATTAAGTATATAAGTTCCATTGATTAATTTATATTAAATATATACTTTTTCTTATTTGTATATACATTTTATGAACATAATAACTTCATTTATTAATTCTCACATTAATGGCATAGTCTTTGTCAGGGTATCATCTCAGAACATCGTTACCTCATAAACATGTTCTTTTATGAACCTAATTTATTTTAAATGATGAATATACTTCCCATTTAAATATTATATCAAAAATATTTAATAAATCATGATATTTTATGTATTAATTAAATTACTTCAATTATCGTAGTTATGATTAAAAAATTACAAATCCAGCAAGGGTTTATTTTTCAATCTCATTTTCACTGAGATTTTTTATGCTTAAACTTACTTTTTAATATTTTATTCATTAATTGTATAATTAATCCCAGTAATTTATATATCTATTGGTTATTCATGAAATTTAAAATTTATATTCCAATTATTCACTCTATGTCACTATAAATTATTAATAAAATATTTTAAAGTAATATTGACATTATTTCAATATTCAATCAGAAACCCTTTCTCTTCCACATATACAATTTCATTAATTGTTTTTATAAAATGTTATAAAATTATTCTATTATATTTTAAATTCATTTTTACCCATTTTTACATTTAATAAAATATTAAAATAATCTTGTTGTAATTTTTTTAAAGGATGTACCTTTTGAAATTTTACTAAAGTATGTAAGTAATATATATTTTATCTTATATATAATGAATGGAATTTAATATAGTCATGATCATTATCTTCTTTGAATATTAATTTATATTTTACCCATGATGTATTCCATGAACATTATTTCAAAAATATTTTTTAATGTTTTAGTTTTTCAAAAGTGATTTTTAAAATGGAAAGTTTATTTTCATCAAAGAACATTTTTAATATTCTTAAATGTGTTTATATTCATCAATTATAACATCATATGATATTATGGACTACTTATAAATTATATATATATATGTATTTAACATATATACATAGCTTATAATCCTTTTTATTGATGGTATAATACATTCCTTATGTTCATCTCTCGAATTCATTCATTAGGAATTTTTCATTGATTTTGATGTCTAACAAGATTATGAAACCTTTTTATTTACATGGGAAATTCTAAAGTCTATACTTTATGATTGATTTATTTTTTTCAGAATAAATATATTATTAACATGTTATGAATTGAATACCCTTATATTTCTCAAATTAATTAGTTAAAAATTTGTTCTAAATAGGAATCATGTATGGGAGTTGGGAGTAAATAAATAAATTATCAGACTTTACCCACCATGTTATATTTTCTAGGCAGTTATCCTTGACTCATGTTTATGTCATGTTTTATGTTAATACCACAATTCATATATTTCCCTGATCTTATGATTCCATGTTTTTATGTTATTATCCCTTGTGTTTACTAACATGAATCCTCTTTTATGATATGATGTTATACCTTTGAATCACATAATTTGATTACGTATCATATTTATTACCTTCTTAAAAATTTTAGATCACCCTTTTTTATGTACTCCCTAGGTTATCCCATCTAGTTATAAGATGTTGAACGAGTTTAGGATCACATGACTAAGAATTAAATGTTAAAAAACCATTTTATTCTAACACTAATGTATTATAAACCTTATATTTCAAATACATTATTCCTTTTCAATACATGTTTTTTATTAACAAATATTTAATTTAATAATAATGTAATAATATGAATAAATGTCTTGGATCTCTACCGTAAAATATAATGAGTAGGGAAGTGGATGAAGGGTGTCTTTATATATATTCTATTTTGATACTATAATAATACTTTGGATGAATGTTTTTGGTGAGTGTGCATTGGTAAGTATGGGATGGATAACTGATATATTTAGGCGATGTTGGTTGTATTGTTTGATAATTGGGTCATTACTATGCTCTTTTCAAATTTTCATGAGATATATTATGTATGATCTGAGTGAGTATACTTGTTTTTATCATGATATATATATATATATATATATATTATTTTTCATATTTCCAAGAGGGTTTTAGAGATATAGTTGGTTATTAAATTCTTGGAGGTTAGAGCTACTGTGGAGTCACTACCTTAGGATTTTCATTGGGTAGTTAATTTGGATATTTTTGTTTATACTATTTAACAAGAATTTATGGGATGATTTGGATTCTTTAATATTATATGATGGATTTTTTTGTTATTTTCATTCTTATATATCAATATATTTCTTTATAATGTGAGTGATACATCCCATTTGGGGGTTATATATTGTCGATGGTAGTTTCCAACATGGGGCTTACTGGATGTGGGACTCAAGGGGAACTCTTTCTCTTCACCAACATCTTAAGCAGGGTACAAGTGGAGGGGTAGGGTTTTGACATAGTGGAAAAAAATATTTTGGTTGAGAGATAACATGAAGTTTGGAGTAAGGTATAAAAAAGGGTTTCATTATAATGGTCGAGAAAAAGTCTTTATTTTACTTAGTGTATGATATGGAACGAAAGACCAGCTGAGGTATAGTTGTTTTTGTACACCTATAATCTGATGGAATGACCATAATATTATTGATCACCCTAGGTGAAATTATAAATATTGTGTAGTAACCACCAAGTAATTGAACACTCTTCATTCTTAATTGAATCTATGATTAAATTAAGTGATTAGAAAAAAATTAAAATGAATTTAATTAAATATACCATGGTAAAATTCATAGTAATAGTATTATGTTTCTTCCATTTTATTTTAATATAAGGATGATGTCTATTTTTCATGAGATATTCTGGATGTATTGATTTAATCATCTAATTAATTTATTATCAGTGGGAAAATATGTAAGAGGAGGAAAGGACATGAAAGTGGATATTGTGTGCTCTCTAGAATCACATTCAAGAGAAGTATGAGGTAAAAATATTTGATAAAGAGATATAGAATTAGTTAGAGGGGACTCATATCTCAATCAGTGAAATTCTAGGTTGAGATTAGTAGATGGGTCTATTTATAATTAGTTAAATTGGAGGAGTGGATAATCAATGGTGGACGTTATATCATAGAGAGTATTAGGACAAGGATGTTCCATAAGATTAACTTTATAAGAGATTTAATCTGAAGTAACTATCCAATATAATAAAGGAAAAAATGGATAGTTTTTTCCCACCATTAAATAAGGGAGCCCAAACACTTGAGAAGTTGGGATCATGTCCATATATCTCATGTTTTTTAACTAATTTATTTCAAGATGGGTATTCTAGAGCATGCTATCTTGAGGAGGTGGTGTGTAATGTGATAAAAAACAATTCCATCCCATTTACACATCCTATATATCTGGTAGTGAAAAAGAAGGTGAAAATGATCGATTATACATACTCATAGGGAGGAGTTTCTCTATATGGAGGTTAACAGAGATTCTAAAAGAGAATAACATTAAGTGGGGTTTCATATAGGGAATGTTTTTTGTGGTTCTGATTTTGAAGGAGTTGATCATAGTTATCTTCTTTTCACTTTCCTTGGTCTCATATTTAATGAGAATTTATTGGTGAATTCATGTTTGTGTTCAATATACATAGAGTTGTTTTTTAATATTGATCTCAGTTCCTAAATTCTCTGAGATAGAACTACAGAATAGACACTGAATCCCCTTTCTATCCATGTAAATAATAGAGGCCTCCAACATTTTTTCAATAGTGGATACAACATAATTTTTCTCATCCAAGGGGAGATGGAGCTTGTATATTTCATCCCTATAATATTCATTATCCTATAATAAATTAAATAAAGATTATTTATGGAGGTAAAAATGAGTAAGGAAAAATAAGTAAGCATGAAAAATGAATGGAATTGAGATTCTAGTTCCGGAGGGAATTGAGGTTGTTTGAGGTACAGTCAATTTATCATCTTCATTATTTTCCTTCTTTTCTGACTATGTAGCATCACTGTGATTTATTTTTTCCACCATGGTTTGTACATTAGGATAAAATGTGGGGAGGATTACAGTGAACCGAGTATTATCCACGTTAGTTAGAATCCATAAATTCCTCTTTTATGTATTGTTATGATGTAGAACAATGATACGGAAATAGAAATATATGGATGAATTATTTTTATAATATATAAAACCAAATTATATCATCCTTGGCATGTGATGGATTCATTAAATACATATTTTAATTTTTTTTAATTAGAGGAGATTAATGTTTTCTGATGTGATAGGACAATGCAGAGTGTTTTTCTATGATTGAAGTCATCTAATGGTTGGTAAGAATATGAAGACTCTTATATATAATTAGGAGGCACTTTCATAGGATATAGGAGTGGTGGAAGTTCCCATAGTCAAATAGTGATTCCAAGATGTCTTTCCAAATGAGGTTTTCACACATCCCGTTGAATAAAATTTTGAGTTTGGGATAGAGTTACACCAACGTTCCTATCCAGTTTTTAGGGTCCCTTATCCAATTAAATCAATTGAGATACATGAGTTGGGACATTATAATGAAAATTTTAAATATAAGGTAGTAATTTTTTCTAGTGTATCTCTTTTGAGTGATCCCATGTTGCTCACCAAGGAGGTTCAGTATAGTATATGGTCAAGCATATACAACTCAAAATATAATTGGTTAATAGTCAAGAATGGTTACCCTCTTATAAGGATAGTTGATCTATTAAACAAGCTAAAGGGAGCCCATTGGGGTTTTATGATCAGTCTGTATTATAGAAATCACTATATGAGGGTGAAGGAGATGGATATATAACAAAATACCTCTGAAAGAAGGTATGGGTACTTCAATTTATTATTCATTATTTTCAATATTTTAAATGAATTTCCTATGTTCATAGTTCTCATGAACTCTATGTTCAACTAGATCATAAAACATTTAATAGTTTTTTTCATCAACAACATCTACATATAATCTAGATTATATGAGGTATATATTGAGAATATCATAGTTTTAATGCATGTTATTAAACATCATCAACAATATAGGAAGTTATCTAGGTTAAACTTTTGGATAAATGAATTGGATTTCCCTATACATGTTGTGTCTCAATAGTTTTTATGGGTTTGTCAAAGGATGATGTATTTGTTTCTTGGGTATCATTCAAGAACATGGTAAAAGTTTATACCATTTCTGTAATTGTAGGATATTACTAGAGGTTTGGGATTTATTCCAATCATGTTGAAACCCCATTAATAGATTTAACTAGGAAAGAATATTATTTATTCTAGATTTATTAGTTTCATGATGCTTTTGACTACCTAAAAAAGTGATTGATTAATTCTAACGTTATTTTGTTTCTTGAAGGAGGGGTTTTGTCTAAATTCAATTCTAAAAACACCTATCTTGGATTAGGATACATCTTGATTTATAAAAAGTTAGTGATATGTTATTGGATTAGGTAGTTATTTACATATAATAATAACTATGCCATTTATGATTTAGATATAATGGTATAATGATTTTCCATGAAGATATATATACATTACCTCTTCAGTGAGTGCATTGTGGTCTTTATATAACATAATAGATTGAGGTATAATTTCTATATGAGGGATGTAAACCTATATCTGTGGAGGTGGATGATGTTTCTCTTGGATTATGATTTTGATTGTCCTATACCATAGTATAGGGGAATGTTGATGATTATGCGATCAACTCAAATTCATGGGGAGATGTTTCTAATGATTTGAAGAATGTTTGGAGTGCGATGAAAGATCTTTTAGTTATTCAAGTTTAAGTAGATGATGTTAATGGAATAGAATATATCTATTAGATGACAATGGAGGCACCTCTTATGAGTAACTTAGAAGTGACTTAGTTGGGAGACTCATAGGTGTACGTGATGTGAGATCAAGTTGTAGAGACCCGAAGCCTGGCGTACATTGGCCTTACATTACATTTGCGGAATACTTAGTACATAACAAAAACACACACACAAGGATCGTAATAGTTTAGTGTCTTTGGAAACTCGGAACGTAATCTTCTAATCGTGGTGAAAGATCTTCAATATATCCCCTAAAGATCTTCCCTTTTTTTACCTAAAACCTTTCTTTATATCCTGGGGAAAAGAAAACATAAAAGGGTGAGCTCAAATGCTCAGTAAGGGTATACAAAAGAAAAATCAATCACATCATATTCATAAGAACATAACTTTTGGAAATCTTAACCTGCAAAAGAGAGCATAATTTCATAACATGGGATAAATCATAGTAGTGAAATGAAATCCCAATAATCATAACTTAAAACATGAAACATTGTGTCATACACACATAATCATAGAGAATCCTTTATTATTAGTCAAGACTCATTGCCAAGACTATCTTAGTGGACAAAGTCCCTTTCTGAATCGAGTAACCCTCGTTTCAGTCCTATTTCACTGAATCGGTATAACCTACCATTTCAGCCATGTCTATCTCATGAGATATAAAATCTTTACCCAATGCATTGGAGGGAGATATAGGTCCCACCCATCTTATAATGAATCCTTTCTTATGTGTGCCACATAATCATAAACCATACGTCATAGCGTAACTCATGTAATAAAAATGGGATTCTTAAACAACATGACATCATAAAACAATTCATATAAGATAAAGGAATTCATAAAAATATTTCCATCACAACATAATCAAATCCATGTAATAATAGGGATAAAAACAGAACCCTTTTATTATCTTAGATGGAAAATAATTTTGATAAAATACTTTAACTCCATTCTTGAGGAAAATATCCTTTCTACTTCAAAAACACTTTTCCTTTCTTAACATGTCATACAATTTTAAACTAAAAGAAGTTGATTAAAAATAAACTAGGATACTCGTAAAGGAAGCTTCTTGGAGATAATTTTTTAGAAATCCATTCATGCCGTATAAGTTAAAAAAACATTCTTTGTACTTTTGTCGGAAAAGTCAAAAAGCACCTCGTACGAAAAACGACAAAAGATTCCTTTCATACATATTACTAAAAATTCACCGAAGGGTAAAAATGGATTTAAACAATTGTAGGAGGATGGAAATAATATTACATATTGATGAAACATGGATGTGGATGATAAAATACACCCCAGTAAATACTTACGAATAAACAATCTCGGATAAAAAATGAGATTGTGATATTTCCCTTACCTTAGGTCCGATTTGCTTCATATGTGTCCGAACCTCCTGTATAATGATTTAAATAATGTCATTGACTTATTACAGAATCATATTCATTGTTATGATATCATATATGGTTCACTTATGACATTATATTACCCGTTCTTTTGTAAATTCCATGTTAAAGAAGCGTTTTGGGTAAAATCGTTTCATTTATCGTAGGCGTTTTGACTTGTTGTTCTTGATATTATTATTACTTATATCATGATTTACTTACTTCCAGAATATAAAATATGATTTATATATCATATATATTCAGTATATATATATATAATAGATAGATAAATGAAATGAAAAACACCGTTCATGGAGACGGTAGTCTGTACGTACGCATGAACGCTGTTTTCCTTTCCTTATTGTCTTGAATGGAAGTAAGTAGATGACATACATATATATATATATAAATAAATCCAGTAGCTTTATAATGTCATATATTTCATTATTATTTCTTATATATACTTTATAATCATTCTTAAATGGTTAACATGGATAATGAATCTCATCGCGTCGAGGAGACGGTAGTCCGTACGTACGCACGAGCGATGATATCATTTACATAAATATTGAATTGAATTGGAGTGGATTATACAATATATCATAATAAATATTATGTTGTAATAACTATGTATAGTTATTCTTTACACCCTTATACCCATCCATGTAAGGTGGTGGTGGAAAATAGATTACACCACGGCGTGGAGACGGTATTCCGTACGTACGCACGCGCGGTGATTTCTTTTCCCGTAGGATGGATAGATGGTGAAATAGGGTTGTTTAATACTTATAATAACATATCAGTATATTAGTGATACTGATGTTATTACTTCATAATGAAACAACCTAAGAAGAAGAAGTGGAAGAAGAAATAAA
Source organism: Viscum album (assembly GCA_963277665.1). Lineage (NCBI taxonomy): Eukaryota > Viridiplantae > Streptophyta > Magnoliopsida > Santalales > Viscaceae > Viscum > Viscum album. The sequence goes on along the minus strand of OY728166.1, from coordinate 901,836,744 downwards.
GATGAAAGAATTGGTAACGGTAATTACCTCTTCTCTGAAGCGCCTCTTTGAGACCTCCTCTTAGGGAACTAAAATTGGTCTTTGAGGAAGACAAGAACCTCTAGGATGTTTCTAGGGAAGTGGATAAGGGATTTTGGCAGGGGTTGGACGAGCTTGAAGGCTCAATGTTGTGTGAGGAAGAGAGGGAGGAGGTGCCCTTTTATAAGGGAGGAGAGGGGCACCTTAGGAATATCTCAAAATATTATTTTATATTAAAGTCAAAATCGGTTTATAATGGTTCCAAAGGGTCTTATTTAGAAGCTAAAGTGGGGATGGGTCGAAATCCTATCAACCAATAAGATTTAGACAAGTTTAGGGTATTATTTTAACCCTATCAATTAGATTTAACTCTAAGTTAAATAATTTAACTTTTACCGTGTCTTTTTGTTTTCTTTCACTATATGGTTAATACACTTATTATAACATGCCAAAAGAACCCCAAATTGTATATTATTAATACATATATCCTTATCTAAGTCATTTGGCCGAAACTTAGATTTTTAGGAATAAAATAACAATTAATAATATAATATTTGATTTAAAAACTATTTTGTGTCAATTTTGACACTATTTGATATATGATTTTTGTGAAAGTCATAACAGAATTATATGTTCAAAACAAGTTGATTAAAGCAACACTAATATATCATAGTAACCTAGAAAATTAGTGTAATTCATAAAAAGTCTCAAATTACATTTAGTTTGGTGTTTATAACATCAATTATGTCAATATTTCATTAATAAGATAATTACTGCATCATCATTGTGTCATAAATAAGTTAAATTATTTAATGTCTAAAATTACAAATAAAATACCATTATGTAGGAAATCGTTTTAGATTTCTAATGAATATTTACAATCGAATTTATCTTATGTATAACCCTATATTAAAAATGTTTTAGTAAATATACTTTGATTTTAACTCTTTTAACTCTTCTTTAAATTAAATAATAATAAATGTCCTAATCTAATCCAAGTGGGCCTAAATGATATTATTTTACACTTAAGGTTGTTTTTGGTCGAGATACACTTGTCCAATAGAATTAGAACATGTTTTAGGGTAATATTAATATCATTCTTACCCTTAATTACCCTATTTACTTTTAACCGTGGTAAATAAAAGTAAAAAGTTACTATTCACCAAAAATTATTTTCATCTCATTGAACCACATTTTACTTACTGACATCAACCGTGTCTCTCGGATTTTTGAAATTCCATTCACAGAAGCGGTAAAATTATGTTTTATGAAAAATTCAGTTTTTTAACTACCACTTAGTAGTTTCACTATTCATCAAAAATTGATGTTTTTCAGAACAATGCCAAAATTTCATCCTAAGCTATATTTCGTATTCTGAATTCAAAAATGAAGTCTATTTTACCAAATTCATAACATAGAAGTTTCATTAATAAATTTTATAATTAAATCCCGCTGTTAAAACAAATAGCGTGTTTTTAAGAAACAATATCTATCAAAAGATTGACACTTGTTTATGTCTGGTTTAAATTTGAAATTACATCCAATGACCAACATTGTGTTAAATTTTAAAAAATATTTTAAATATACTTTAAAACCACTCAAATTAATAATTTATCACTATTAATTATTTCTATTAAAAAAGTTGTTTTTAATTATAATTTAGTAATTTTCACTATTCATCAGAATATGAAAGTTATCTGAAAAGTACCAAAATTTCACCTTAGGCTAAATTCGATACTCCGAATCCAAAAATGAAGTCCATTTTGAAAAATAGAATTTACAAAATTTCAAAAAGTGGTTATTACTATTCATAACGGCTAGTTTTAATAATATTTTAATAGCATATCGTTGTTTAGTAAAACTCGGTATTGCGTACTACACACACTATCAAGGAAGGTCGTGATTGCGTGTAATGAAAGGCAAGTCAAGGATGCGTGTTGTGCAAGCTCCTTTTGGTGTAGCGTACAACACAAGACATTAATGAAATTAAAAAGAATATTTTTCATAAAATCTCGGGGTGTTACATTCTACCCCCCTTAAAATGAATTTCGCCCTCGAAATTCGTCAGGGTTATAAATGGTTTACTATTCAAAAGTTTCTTTAATAGAAACCCACATCGTAAAAAGGAATACCAAAACCAATCTTTAAAAATGAATGTATGAAACGTAACGGTTTCCCAAATAAACTAATCACTGGGTTTCCACATAGGTGAAAATATGGATATGGAAGAAAAATCTAACCATCATGTTCTGATGGAGAGTGGTTGAGAACATGGCTATGGAAAATCCAGTAATCACAAATCCATAGATTTGTGATGATATAAGGTATCATCTGATTCATCAGGTATAAGATCACTAGGACAACATTTTTGGTTTTCAAGATCATTTCCCTAATGATGAAGAATTTGAATTAGAATAAATACTTACTTTATTTTGGTACAATCTCACTATTGTTTGTGACTTGAACAATTTCCACTTCATCTCTTAAATAAATAGAGTTGAATTTGTTATTCGTGAAGTGTTAGCAGATCATGTGATAGAATGACGGGTCATTCCATATGTCTCAAACAAATGGTTAGCAAAAATTATATACATAAGTCGATCTATAGTGAGATTAATCATATATGGTTCTTAAAATGGACTTTATACTTCATATATCATACTGCTTAATATAATAAAACTAGTTTCTAATAAACAGGGACTTCCTGTAGGCCAGTGGTTGGTGATAAAGGCCAGTCGCACTTCGGTTGTGGGTTCGATTCCCACAGCCTTGTCTGACGCAATGGGCTGTCGCCCGTCCTACAGGTTGTCCTTTTTCTAAAACTACATTACTATAACATCCCAAAAACTTCTATCCTTAAACAATACTAACTTATGTCCAACATAATCTATTCCAATCTTTAGGCTTATCCATAATACTGCAGTCCACTCTCATAACATAGTGAAAACGATTACCAGAGATTTAACACCATTGTCGATCCCCATATATCATAAGATATGTTTTGTTGGTCACATTCCAAACATTCAAAGTCCTTAATCATGTATTCTCTTGAATACCTTAGTGAAAACATGAATGCAGTTAAAAGTTAACACCTTCCACATACCAAGATCCTCAAAATTCTATATACTCAAACCATGATATCACTTAGTCCTTATATCAATCATGAGCTCATGAATACTGTTAAACATTTCATTTTCTCCTTATCCCTTCATTATGGGAATATTATCTACTTTCCAAAATATTTTAATCACTTTTCATGGTTACCAGTACCTTAAAATTATTGAAGACCACAATAGACCAATACATAAATATTTCAATACACCATAAAAGTATCTCAACAACATTATTCTTGAATACCAATACATAAACACTTCAGTCCATCCACTTCAATGATTGTCCTGGAAGAAGTCCTTCCTTGATTTAGAAGTAACTTTTTAGGTCAGGGCATTGAGTTGGGTAATGCCCATGTTCTCCACAAATAAGACATTGAACTCCATAACAGTCTGTCACTCTATGACCCTTTTTTCCACACAGATAACATCGGTCCTTCCATTTGAGGTATTCCTCAAGGTTCTTCTTCCCTTCTTTAGAAATCTCAATCTTCCTTTCTTTATGCTCCTCAACATGAGAACATGCATAATAGTTTATCTTCCTCTTCTTTGATGAATTAGTCATACCACTAAATTTCACCTTGTTAATCATATATCGCGATGACTGATTTGGCATAATCACAAGATCTTTCTCTCTTGGAATTACACAATTTTTTTGCTCATAGTCACCAATTTGTCCATTGGATTCAATGTTAACCGAATTCCTTCGGGTTCCCTTCATTAACTAAAACACAAAAAGAATATTGTGAGAGGCAAAAATCATGCTAGAGAAAACAACATAATAAAGGGGGAGTATCCTCAATATCTAACATCTTAGGTTAAATTCTAAGATCGTTACCGTAGTTCTAGGACTATATCCTATACGTATACTTATCCTTAGGGACATCCCTAGACATACCTTATAAATATCTCTAGGGATCTCACTAAAGTTCTCACATCCTAGTTTCCAAAGGTTGACTAAACCTTTCCTCTAATACCAACTGTAACGACCCGAAACTTGACGTACATTGACCTTACATTACTTTTGCGGAATACTTAGTACATAACAAAAACACACACACAAGGATCGTAATAGTTTAGTGTCTTTGGAAACTCGGAACGTAATCTTCTAATCGTGGTGAAAGATCTTCAATATCTCCCCTAAAGATCTTCCTTTTTTTTTACCTAAAACCTTTCTTTATATCCTGGGGAAAAGAAAACATAAAAGGGTGAGCTCAAATGCTCAGTAAGGGTATACAAAAGAAAAATCAATCACATCATATTTATAAGAACATAACTTTTGGAAATCTTAACCTGCAAAAGAGAGCATAATTTCATAACATGGGATAAATCATAGTAGTGAAATGAAATCCCAATAATCATAACATAAAACATGAAACATTGTGTCATACACACATAATCATAGACAATCATTTCTTATTAGTCAAGACTCATTGCCAAGACTATCTTAGTGGACAAAGTCCCTTTCTGAATCGAGTAACCCTCGTTTTAGTCATGTTTCACTGAACCGGTATAACCTACCATTTTAGCCATCTCTATCTCATGAGATATAAAATCTTTACCCAATGCATTGGAGGAAGATATAGGTCCCACCCATCTTATAATGAATCCTTTCTTATGTGTGCCACATAATCATAAACCATACGTCATAGCGTAACTCATGTAATAAAAATGGGATTCTTAAACAACATGACATCATAAAACAATTCATATAAGATAAAGGAATTCATAAAAATATTTCCATCACAACATAATCAAATCCATGTAATAATAGGGATAAAAATATAACCCTTTTATTATCTTAGGTGGAAAATAATTTTGATAAAATACTTGAACTCCATTCTTGAGGAAAATATCCTTTCTACTTCAAAAACACTTTTCCTTTCTTAACATGTCATACAATTTTAAACTAAAAGAAGTTGATTTAAAATAAACTTGAATACTTTTAAAGGAATCTTCTTGGAGATAATTTTTTAGAAATCCATTCATGTCGTATAAGTTAAAAAAACATTCTTTGTACTTTTGTCGGAAAAGTCAAAAAGCACCTCGTACGAAAAACGACAAAAGATTCCTTTCATACATATTACTAAAAATTCACAGAAGGGTAAAAATGGATTTAAACAATTGTAGGTGGATGGAAATAATATTACATATTGATGAAACATGGATGTGGATGATAAAATACACCCCAGTAAATACTTACGAATAAACAATCTCGGATAAAAAATGAGATTGTGATATTTCCCTTACCTTAGGTCCGATTTGCTTCGTATGTGTCCGAACCTCCTGTATAATGATTTAAATAATGTCATTGACTTATTACAGAATCATATTCATTGTTATGATATCATATATGGTTCACTTATGACATTATATTACCCGTTCTTTTGTAAATTCCATGTTAAAGAAGCGTTTTGGGTAAAATCGTTTCATTTATCGTAGGCGTTTTGACTTGTTGTTCTTGATATTATTATTACTTATATCATGATTTACTTACTTCCAGAATATAAAATATGATTTATGTATCATATATATTCAGTATATATATATATATAATAGATAGATAAATGAAATGAAAAACACCATTCATGGAGACGGTAGTCCGTACGTACGCATGAACGCTGTTTTCCTTTCCTTATTGTCTTGAATGGAAGTAAGTAGATGAAATACATATATATATATACATAAATCTAGTAGCTTTATAATTTCATATATTTCATTATTATTTCTTATATATACTTTATAATCATTCTTAAATGGTTAACATGGAGAATGAATCTCATCGCGTCGTGGAGACGGTAGTCCGTACGTACGCACGAGCGATGATATCATTTACATAAATATTGAATTGAATTGGAGTGGATTATACAATATATCAGAATCAATATGATGTTTTAATAACTATTTATAGTTATTCTTTACACCCTTATACCCATCCATGTAAGGTGGTGGTGGAAAATAGATTACACCACGGCGTGGAGACGGTATTCCGTACGTACGCACGCGCGGTGATTTCTTTTCCCGTAGGATGGATAGATGGTGAAATAGGGTTGTTTCATACTTATAATAACATATCAGTATATGAGTGATACTGATGTTATTACTTCATAATGAAACAACCTAAGAAGAAGAAGTGGAAGAAGAAATAAAGATGAAAGAATTGGTAACGGTAATTACCTCTTCTTTGAAGCGCCTCTTTGAGACCTCCACTTAGGGCACTAAAATTGGTCTTTGAGGAAGACCAGAACCTCTAGGATGTTTCTAGGGAAGTGGAGAAGGGATTTTGGCATGGGTTGGACGAGCTTGAAGGCTCAAAGTTTTGTGAGGAAGAGAGGGAGGAGGTGCCCTTTTATAAGGGAGGAGAGGGGCACCTTAGGAATATCTCAAAATATTATTTTATATTAAAATAAAAATCGCTTTATAATGGTTCCAAAGGGTATTATTTCGAAGATAAGGTGGGGATGGGTCCAAATACTATCAACCAATAATATTTAGACAAGTTTAGGGTATTATTTTAACCTTATCAATTAGATTTAACTCTAAGTTAAATAATTAACTTTTACCGTGTCTTTTTGTTTTCTTTCACTATATGGTTAATAAACTTATTATAACATGACAAAAGAACCCCAAATTGTATATTATTAATAAATATATCCTTATCTAAGTCATTTGGCCGAACCTTAGATTTTTAGGAATAAAATAACAATTAATAATATAATATTTGATTTCAAAACTATTTTGTGTCAATTTTGACACTATTTGATATATGATTTTTGTGAAAGTCATAACAGAATTATATGTTCAAACCAAGTTTATTAAAGCAACACTAATATATCATAGTAACCTAGAAAATTAGTGTAATGCATAAAAAGTCTCAAATTACATTTAGTTTGGTGTTTATAACATCAATTATGTCAATATTTCATTAATAAGATAATTACTGCATCATCATTGTGTCATAAATAAATTAAATTATTTAATGTCTAAAAATTACAAATAAAATAAAATTATGTAGGAAATCTTTTTAGATTTCTAATTAATATTTACAATCGAATTTATCTTATGTATAACCCTATATTAAAAATGTTTTAGTAAATATACTTTGATTTTCACTCTTTTAACTCTTCTTTAAATTAAATAATAATAAATGTCCTAATCTAATCCAAGTGGGCCTAAATGATAATATTTTACACTTAAGGTTGTTTTTGGTCGAGATACACTTGTCCAATAGAATTAGAACATGTGTTAGGGTAATATTAATATCATTATTACCCTTAATTACCCTATTTACTTTTAACCGTGGTAAATAAAAGTAAAAAGTTATTATTCCCCAAAAATTATTTTCATCTCATTGAACCACATTTTACTTACTGACATCAACCATGTATCTCGGATTTTTGAAATTCCATTCACATAAGTGGTAAAATTAAGTTTTATGAAAAATTCAGTTTTTTAACTACCACTTAGTAGTTTCACTATTCATCAAAAATTGATGCTTTTCAGAACAATGCCAAAATTTCAACCTAAGCTATATTTCATATTCCGAATTCAAAAATGAAGTCTATTTTACCAAATTCATAACATAGAAGTTGCATTAATAAATTTTATAATTAAATCCCACTGTTAAAACAAATAGCGTGTTTTTAAGAAACAATATCTATCAAAAGATTGACACATGTTTATGTCTGGTTTAAATGTGAAATTACATCCAATGACCAACATTGTGTTAAATTTTAAAAATATATTCTAAATATACTTTAAAACCACTCAAATTAATAATTTATCACTATTAATTATTTCGATTAAAAAAGTTGTTTTTAATTATAATTTAGTAATTTTCACTATTCATCAGAATATGAAAGTTATCTGAAAAGTACCAAAATTTAACCTTAGGCTAAATTCGATACTCCGAATCCAAAAATGAAGTCCATTTTGAAAAATAGAATTTACAAAATTTCAAAAAAGTGGTTATTACTATTCATAAAGGCTAGTTTTAATAATATTTTAATAGCATATCGTTGTTTAGTAAAACTCGGTATTGCGTACTACACACGCTATCAAGGAAGGTCGTGATTGCGTGTAATGAAAGGCAAGTCAAGGATGCGTGTTGTGGAAGCTCCTTTTGGTGTAGCGTACAACACAATACATTAATGAAATTAAAAAGAATATTTTTCATAAAATCTCGGGGTGTTACACAAGTCATCTATGGTGATTCCCAAAAGGCGTGTTTATAAGAATGTCAAAATTGAATGTATTTTAGTGGTATATGGTTCATTTTGTTGTATACACATGATGTATTTTTCCATGAGTATCATATATCACACTTATCAATGTATATAGAAGTTTCTAAATGTAATGTGGTTTGAGGAGGCATATTTGGTGTCCTAAGTTGAAGTGGATAGTAAAGATTCTTTGCAACAATGTTTAGTGTTTTAGTAGGTGAAAATAATGAAACATGTTCTAATAGGTTTATGATAGATATTGGATGTCCTCAAGAGGAATTGGTAGGATATATATATATATATATATATATATATATTATCTTCACCAACATACCTTGACATTAGGGAGGTTATGATGTCATTTGGGAGCTCATGTATTGACTAAATAAGGCTCACAATTTCATAGAAATTTTGTAGTTTAGTGAAATGTATTAATAAGAAAGACATTACATGGATGATGTGGTGACACTATATGGGGTTCCAAATACCATTCTATTTTTCTATTATGCACATTTCACCCTACGATTCTAGAAATTATTGTAGTATACCATGGTCTCTCAATTATTCCTTATCACTATTTCCACCCCCAAAGATACAAGTAGTCAATGTGGACCAACCAGATAGTAGAAGGTGTGTTGTAGAAATTGGTATTCTATTTTTATTGATCATGGTTGAAATATCTATTTTTTTAGATTTTCTACAAGAATATTTGTCACTCATCCATTGGTATGGACCTATTCAAAGCTTTTTATAGATTATCATTATGTTCTTTATTATACTGGACTACAGTGTTGGAATCTATAGTCCATGTCCTAGATTTGGTGAAAAGAACAATAAATAAGGATCAAATGGTTCAAGGTCTGATATAGGTATCATAGGAGAACCTAAAGTCATATGAATATCATATGTTTAAGCCAATGTAATGTTACATTAAAGAATATGTGTTCTTTGGGGTTTACCCTCATAGGGGTAATAGTGATTTCTTCATTGGAGTAATATTTATTCCTTTTTTTCTGGACTTTCAAGGTGTTAGTGAACATTAGAGAGGTTTCATATTGTATAGTCCTCCAACTATGTTTATATAGGGTTAATGATGTTTTTCACATGACTTTATTTCATTGGTATCATCATGATGAATCCCATGTCATTTACTAGTCCGAGTTGGATATCAAGGATGACATGAAATTCCTGGTAAAATATGTTGTGAACTAGATTATTTGAGAACATTTACTAGTTAAAATTTTTATACCTTTGGTTCATGTGTTACAAAGGTATAATGGTTTGGAGAAAAACACTTCGGAACCCGAGTTTTTGAACTAGTATCAACACCCATATTTATTTTATATATGATTTTGTTTCATTCCTTATGAGATGATGTGTCTAATATTATAACTAATATTTTTGTTTTTATATCATTCTTGTTGATGTGGTTGTGTGGTTATGGGTTTTTCCATAAGGTAGTTTGCATTATTTCTTTTTATAGTGGTATCCTAGGGGATGATTGTTTGGAACCATTTTCAAATATTTTCGTGTTATTCTTTTAATCTTAAGGGTGATAATCGTTTTAGAGGTATTTGATGTAATGTTATGGGTTTCCATAACTTTTAATTTGTTTTTTTGCAAACAATTAGGTGTCCATAGCTTTCTAAGGTTTTTTTCCCCTTTAAAATTTTCATGTCTTTTAACAAAGTCTTTTGACTAACTATGTGATAGATGGCTCCTCCATGTGGTTAGTTATCTTCTTCTTATAGTATCTTGTCCTATCATTATGTTTTTTTCTCTATGTAGTCCATTATTTAATTATATTTTTTCTTGATTCTTTATGCATTATTTTATTTAGTTGTAAAGACTGTATTTTATTTCTATGGTAATTCTGTTCCTCATATTGTTGATTGATTCCTTTATATGGTCAATCAAATCTGTCTTTTGTTTGATTGGGTTCATTACCCATTTTGTTTGTACAATCACTTAACATCTTTTTCTGTTAAATCTTGTAGTTTACAATAATCTTAAATTTTTCAAAATAGAAATATATTTTTTAGAATGATGTGAAGTTAATTCTAGTATAAAATATGTAATTTAATGCATAAATAGATGTTTTTAAATATGTTCAACATTTATTTTATTTGTATCTTCGAATTCCATGACACTCCTTTATATAAGGTAGTTTTAATGGGTCATTCCATAGGTTTTTAATGAAACTAAATCATTGATTTATGAAAAGAAATGTTGACCATGTTAATATTTTTAAGATCCCGATGGGTTTTTATCTGGTATATTAGTGTACTAGACATCCTCCATTTCAGGCCATTCTTGTTTTCTTTTATTTTGAAGGATTCATTACATTTTTATTGAGCCTTTGGATTATTATTACTTGACCAAAACCATTTTATCTCATGATCCCAAGAATGTTCATCAATGCCTTTCTCCCTCTATTTTAGGTGTAGTGTGGTTTGATGCTTCATTCCAGGTTGTGAATAATTTGTCTCTCCTTAGTTTATGCATCTATACCTTTAATATAATATTTTACTTTTGTTGAATTATATAATTAAATAATAAATAAAATTAATTGCAATTAAATTGAATTGAAGGGGATTGGGTGTATTCGAAAATGCTTTACCATATTTTTTATTATTGCTAAGGGATGATTCATTCCCCAAGATTGAAAGTAGTTTTTATGTGAATATTTTTACTCTTATGAATTATAAACCCCAAATCTATATTGAGAGCCCATTCAATGCTTTTTTAAACAACAACATAAAATAGGTTATGTACATACATATATATATCTAATGCATCATTTTTTTGTAAACATGGAAATTATTTTTAAATAGGTATACTAGGGATAATGTAATGTTTTGTAAGACATTTTTTATTTTTTTTGGAAATTATGGTTTTTATTGTTCATTTATTCAAGTATTTTTGTTGTTTTTCATGTGGTTATATATAGGGTATTTTGGGGTTGTAATATTGTGTTCATAATAGGTTTGGATTTGGGATATTCTGAGGGATGTCAGTGTTGTTGTTATTTCCGGACTATTATGGGATTATTTTTTCCTATTGTGGTGCAGAAATTATTGTGAGAGGTGCTATTATAGTGGATGGTTTTTGTAGTGTAACTGATGTGGATTGAATGCGTGGGTTATGTGGCATGAAATTAGTTATTATGGGTAGAATTAGTTTCTCTACAGTGGATTTTTAGTAGTATCCTATTTGAAATTGAATGTGAAATAGTAAATTCTGAAATATGAAAGGCTTGGCCGTGAGATTATTCAATGTGGAATGTAAATTCTCACATGGTGAGTTAATCAATCAAATTAATAATTACAAAGGGGATACACATATATGGACATTCATGCTGATTTTTTCTAATAGTGTTTTGTCATTTATTATGTATTTAGATAGCCTACCGATTGATTGTGTGGTGGTAATATGTCAAATATGAAAAATAATTCGATATATATAAAAAGAGAAATTTGGGATGTGTTTCAGGATGTTTCATGTTTTCAAACTTCATTTAGATGTGGAATAATGTGGTAATTATGGTTTGGTGACGAGGGTAGACATGGATGATAATGTACTAATGTGTAAACTTTTTGGAAAGACTTGTGTATGGTATATATATATATATATCTGTGTGTGTTTGTTTATTTTTCATTTATTTATATATCCACCCCACCGCATGGAGTTCCACATATCGATATTGAAATGTTTTATAGGCTATTTTTCATAAAATCCAAGACAATGAGGAAATAAATGATAAGCTACCCCTCATACCTACTATTCCTTTGATAGTTATACATAGATATAGTGGCTATTTGGTGGATAAAAATGAAAAAGGTTTAAAATGTTAGTGGAAATTCATGGTGATGGGATGATGGGATATGATGTGGGGGTCTTTCATGGTATGAGGCTTATATCCTTTACATTTTTGATACCCTACTACATTGGTTATAAGATTTTAGGTTGATCTATGATGATTATGTGGAACCACCAAACGATATGTTGAAACTGATTGGTTAAAACACATGATACTAGGACCTATTTGATGTTTGGGAAGATAAGGATGAGACATGAACCATATCTGAATGTTTGTGATATGTGATGACTAGTATACATGGTTGGGATGAGAGGATAAGAAAATTTACCTTGAGGCATGAGATAGGATAATCACCGCGGAAGTTGATTTGAGTTTCCTTTATCTGTGTTATTTTGAACATATCTTACTAATTTGGATGTCTTATTTAGTGAGTGAGACTTGGTTAGGCAGCGATGGATATATGAACAATTTAGGTGCAATTGGTTTTATGGTTTTTTATGTAATTAGTATGCACTTTAATCATTTTGAAAGGAGACCATGGGTATGATCCTACCGAGTAAACAAAATATTCTAATCCTTTGTATATATAGGCTTTTTTTAATATTCTAATAGTGGTTTATAGAGAAATATGAGAATTTATAGCTTATATTTTGGAGTTTTGTATAGTTTTTTACTCAGGTTTTTCTTTTCAAATGTCATTTTGGGGATTTTTATTTTTATTTTTTAACATAAACTATTGGACGGTTTTGGTTATTTTATATTATATAATTTATTTTTGGGTATTTCAACAAATATCAAGATATATTTCTTTATATTGAAGGTAATTCCTCCCATTCTAGTATTTAGCACCCTTCATGTCAGTCTCCATCCCAGGGACTACTAGAGGTGGGACACAGGGGTCACTAATTTTCTTCACTACTCTCCAATGAGGGGGTGTAATTATGTGGTATATTTTAGGTTATGGTGACTTCTCTCAATGATATATGTATGACTATGTCATAATTATTTCATTAAAATCCTCCAACAACCTTGAATTACATCACTATGAATTCATATCAATGATCTGACTCATCTCTACATTCTCAGGTAGTGGCACCCTCCTTGGAGATTCAAGGGGTTCCATCGTTGACATTTACAGTACATGGTTAGTCTAGACACCTTCCCAACCATGTGATTTAAATATTTCCTATGACATGATGATTTGATCTATCATGTCAATCTAGGGAACCATTGATGTGACTTTGGATAATTTGATTCTAAGGAGATATATCCTATCATTATGAAAAAACCCCTATAACTATTTTTATGATGGATATGTAAATTCAATCCCCAAATCCACCAAGGATTTAGGAAAGGGTTATATTCTAGGAGAACCATAGCTTCCTATAAGAATTTTCATGGGGAAATTCTTGGAATAGACATCGAGTCCCTAGAGGTTCTATAGAGTTATCAAATCCACTTTCTATGAATCCCATTCCCATAGGGATCAATAGTATGAGAGAACTCTCTATGAAAATAAAAATAGAACCTTATAAGTTCATTGATAGTAGGTTCTACAACATCATGACCCCTCATTGGATGATGTGTCCCTTTGGTAGTTGTGTGTACACCACCTTGTCATCTCTGGATTGGTGTTCGCTCATCCAACCTCGGTAACCACAACCTTAATATTTCTCTAGGGAATAACAAGAACCATATATGGGATCTATATTGAAGTAGAATAGTTAGGGAACTATATTTTCATTGAAATATTGCTTCATTGGTGTCTTTACAAGAAAATATCAACACGAAGAATTGAAGAACTATCAGGTGGAATTCCCAAGAACCCTTGATATATAATCACATTATCATTCATTGATGAAAATAAAACATCCATGTGAATCTATAATAAGTATACAGATTAGTTGTTTTCCCCAAAAATATATTCAACCAATAACCTTATCTTAAATGAATAAAAATATTCTATCTCTTTAATAGATTCACATCCATCATCAATAATCACCCCGTTCAGATCAATCGAAAAGGGATGCACACCAGTAACTTTGAGTAGTGATATCTTGAATTTTATCATTAGGGGGGATGATAGGGAATTAAATTTCATACCAATTAAGTTTATAATAAACTAATAATAAAATAACCACAATATATCATAAATTAACTTTAGTACCACCCTATGGTCAATATTCCCCATAGAACTATATATAATTTCCAAAATAAAAAAATGAGACTTATCTAATGTAATCTTGTTGTCCATGATTTCACAATTAGGTTTTTCACTCTCAGAACTATGATATAATTCTTATATGGTGGAATCCATCCAATTTAGTGGTCTATTAGGGATCCTAAAATCCTTTACTTTGGGGTTACCCATGCCTTCACGATGAATCCCCATGTAATGTGCTAGCCCTGTTTTAAGAAATTGTTGTATAATATATAATTCCCACTTGTTTAAGTTACTCATAATTTAGTCAATAATCCCATAATTTATATGTATATAATATTCATTAATATATAGAACCACATCATAAATTTTATTTCAACATAAAGGAAATAGTTCTTCACAAATCCCCTTATAGTGATCTCAATATCACCGATGACAAAATTGGGGATCTCTCATTGTTCCCCATGGAATTTTCAGTACGTAAAAATTCATTATATATCCCAATTAGTATTTGAATCCCTATTATCTTATAGAGATCCCATAGACTGATCCTCACCTCCTCATGTAAAGGTGGAATGTTCTGGTGTCTAGTGACTATCTACACAAAATCATTGGGATAGAATTCATATGGTGGTAAGAATGGAATTCTTATATCTAAATCACACAATATAGCACAATACAACATTAAAGATCCCAAAAAACCCACCCATGTTCTAAAATTAGTAGGCCCACACCTAATCATCCACGAAATTTACACTTGGGTATAAATTCTATTCCCTCAACAAACCGTTTTGGTTATATGAAATACTAGATTGAGAAATACCAATATATTGTGGGGGAGAATCATCAATACTAGGTTCTTTTACTTCAATCTTTTAAGTTTAGTGCCACAGGGTGAAATCCAAAATTGAACTATTATCTCTTATTTGGTGACAATTTTTGGAGATTTTCCATTAGATAAGACTTTTTGAACTCCAAAACTAATGTATGGTGGAATCAATGTTGGCGTTTTTCAATCATGGGGTCATCGCTCAACCCCTATACAAAAAATTGAATCATTTAATATCAAGATTTCTCCCTTGGTACAAGAGATATGAAATCCTCATGCACACTACATCAAGGATGGATATATTAACTGGACCTTGCCCCTAGACTCACCTCTCTATATATCTTATACATGATGAAAAATCCCAAGCATCTTGGGTTTTCATTGTTAATTTTTTATGATGGATGAAGAAATCATCCAAACCCTAATCTCACATTTCTCTTTAACTCACGCGAGACAACCTTTTCAGGAAAGGATCTTCAAAATAATTTTTATCGGGTATGTGGAAGTTTTTTTCACATAATTATGACCACATTATATTCATGGAACTTATTTTATAGAAATACTATTGCTAATATTTAATTATCATTAAACAATTTCTCATATGAAAGCCATGGGGTTAATCTGGGCTCTCATTAATATATCGATATCTATAAAAAATAGAGCACTAATAAATTAAAATGGAGACTCATTGGTCCCTTATATAGATCATCCCCATATTTAAAGGGAATATGTGGTTACCAATTAGTTTTAATAATATAAATATAAATACAAACTAAAAATTTTATTCATACTTTTATCTTTATCATCCCATATCAGATGAGATGCTTTATACACTCCCTCCTAGATCTAGTGATAAATACACATACTTAATATACTATATTTTTTACCAACTGATAACTAAAATAAAACTTACATCATTTTACATGTCATATAAATATTTAAATTATATATCACATGATTAAAAACACAATCCTAGAACCCCAATTTATATTGTACTTGAATATTACCTATATCAATTCCATAGTTTACTTTATTCAACAAACATATCCTATAAAATTAGCCACATCTGCCTACCTTATAGACATACATGTCTATATAATTACTTATGGAAATGGGAAGCATTAAAAATGTTAGTTCCAAAAGGGGATAGATACCCCAAGAGTGGGGTGAATTAGAGAATGGATATTTTTTTCGAAATTCTTTCTACCCCACTGGATCTTGACTTATATATTATAAGGGTCACTTAATTTCCCCTTTAGTGTTTTTATTTATATTATACTTATAACTATATCAAATTATCATGCAAAGAATTTAAAGCAGGAAAGAAAACAAATTAACTCAATGATTTCTACTTGGTTCACCCTTACTAGGATATGTTCAAGGAGAATACAATGTTAATGTTCCGTTGTTCAAAATCCAAAAAGGCTCACAAAAAAATTACAAGGTTTAGGCTATATCACTTATATTCCTAGACTAACTTCCTTTACAAAGTTTATGGTTAGCTCACTAATTTCTTAAGGTTCACTCCCTATGTCTCTTTATCTGGCTCACTACTGGTGGAATCAATCACCATTTTCTTCTTATTTTTATCACTTCTCTTGAAGGGATTAAACCAATGTTTAGGTAAATGTAGGTCACTTATATATCAATAATTAATTCAGCATGAATTTTTGGTAGATTCTCTATTGAATATATTTTTGGGATTCTCGTACAATTCTTTAAAAACACCTGGATACAACCCTTCCACTTTCCAGTCAACTAGAAAGGACTTATCTTTATTATAGACATTGAAATTAAATCCACATGCTTTAGCATGATATATAATAGATTCCATGTCATTATTTCACTAACTTGAAGGTAGTAGTGAATGAACTCCTTCAATAAATATAATCTGATGATACCGATCTACTATCCTCTTCTTCTTTTTCATTATGATTCAGATATGATAATGATACTATTCACGAGGTAATCCTTCAAACTATATATTTGCATGATATCATCTAAATAACTTTACATGTTAGTGTGCCATGAATTATTTTTTTCACCTTATAGATGAAATACCATTTTTTAATAACTATTAGTTTAATGAAATACCTTTCAATAATTTTTTTTATTCTTTTCATGTGCTTCCCTACACCCTCTAATAACTATTTTAAACTATTCATTAAAAACATTGAACCAAATGGAGTGAGTGAATCATGGAAATAAGTTTCTTTACAAACTATATATTATTAACATAAATATTCTCTTTTTGGACGATAGTGTCCTAAAAACAACTTCTGCAAACTAATCTTGATTTTTGGGCTATTTTCACTTCACAGACAGATAATTATCCATGAAAAACTTTTCCCTCTGAAAGAGAAAGTGCTCAAAAATATAACTTATATGAACTATATTCATGTCACTCTTCTCCTTCAATTAATCCTCCCTCGTGACCCTCTTCTCCATTGTGGAATCCTCCCTCGTGAAGTACTTCATACTTCGTTGAATTATTCCCAGAGTAATGATATTTTCTAATTAAAATATTTATACTTAATGATCTAATTATTAATATTTATATAGAAAAACATATCAAAAAAACCCACTAATCTGAATTATTAAAATCATTGATATAGATATACTTTACCGAAAACTAATATACGGTCCCGATATAGACTTTCTCTTTTGTGGAGGTCGATGACTTCCACAAACAAAAAAACCTTTGCGGAATCCATAATCACCACCTCAATTCGAAAATGACACAACTGCCATGAAATTTTTACCTCCAATGAACTAAGATACTCCCATGAATGATTTTTACCTATGCGGTCTATATAGAACGCTTCACAGATATCGTTCAATTTCTAATTTTCTATCACTCTTCTGTGTACTTACTTTGTAGTCCATGAACTATGATTTGTGGAATCCTTTGCAGAAAAATTTCATTTTCTATAAAACAAAATCCACAATTTGGGGCCCAAAAATATTGAAAACATCGGAAATTTCCACACCATAAACCCCTTTCTCAGCAATACCAACCATACTGATTTGTATTCATCTTGATTTTTTAACAAACCTAATCACCCAAAAAACACAATAATTTAATCTTAAGGGATTTTCCTGTCATTCTCTCTCTTTGGTTTTGTTGAAAAATCTTCTGATTTTGATACCTCATTGAGGATTCTTCAATCATATACCATTATTCACATCTTAATATTAAGATAATAATCAATGGTTTAAGAAACACACACTCTAAGACCATATACTCCATGATTGGCATGATAAAGAAGAGTATCATGTAAAGGGCATCAATGAAACACTTCATTTAAAAACCACACAATTTTGTTCATCATTCACCTCTTATGTCATGATATATAATCTTTCATTGATTAAAATTATTATTTTTAGATTTAAAACTCCCACTTCCTCACTGATCCCCCTATTAGCTTCTCCCCCTATCTTGATTGAGATTTTTTCTCTTCTTTAATATTCAGAATTTCTCCCCCTTTGACAAAAAACCCAATGGTTACTTCGTTGTGGTCTGCAATATGGAAAATAACACATATTAACACATTAGGGAAAAACAAATCATAACTTGGGGAGTGGGAGTCCCAAAATTACACATTTTCAAGAGCAGGAGATGGATTAACTTTATGATCCAGGAGATGACATTCAAATGATTCATTGGTTAAGGCCTTTGTCAGAATATCTAAAACATGTAGCTTTGTAGGCACATTCTCCAACTTCAAAAGCCTATGATACAACTTCTCCTTGATAAAATGATAATTTATTTCAATGTTCTTTTTCATTGATTGATGGAATAGTTTTCTTTATAATATTTAGTGCACTTAAATTATATAAATTCATTTCAATCATGGATTTGACTTCAAGTCCCATATCGTCAAGCTATTGCTTCATCCACAAAAACCATGTTCACACTTGAGTAACCACAATACAATCATCTAATGTGGTGCCCAAAGAAGTGGAATATTTTCTTTCTTAGCCTAGAAATACACATTATTCGAATATATAATGGAAAACCTGATGCTGATTTTCTACCATCTGCTAAACCGACCCATATTTCAACTGTATATCCCAATAACTCTTACTGATATTTTATGTTGTACATAAAACTGAAATCCACCATTCCCTTGATATACAAAAATATAATTTTCCCTGAAATCAAGTGTCTTTCCACTATATTTAATTGATACCATGATACTTACCATGTGTAAAAAATCATACTAGGTCTTATCACTAACAATTACAAAAGGATTCTAATGATTTACTTATATTCTGTTAAATTAACTACATTTCTTCATCATCCCCTAAGAGTTTCAATTGGGTTGCCACTAGGGACTTCATATCCTTGAAATTATCCATTAAAAATCTTATCAGAAACTCCTTGTAATATTTATATTAAGAGATAAGTTTTCCATTCATTCTTTGTGTCAACTATAAACCATGGAAAAACTTCAGTTCACCAATCCTTGATATTTCAAATTCAAATTTCATGAATTTGGTGAGTTTAGTGCATTGTGATTCATCTAATTCAAAAAATATTATGTCATCATAATATAACAACACCATAATCATTAAATTACTATAACTATTGACATATAGGTTGTAATAAACTCAACCAAATTGAAAACTAATCATCTTCACAAACAGATCTATATGTGAATATCATTCTCTTATTGACTTATTTACCCTATAAAGCGCCTTATTCAGCTATGAAAATCTATTCTCGTCTTCATGAATTATAAAACCATCTAGGATCTCACTAAGATATTAAATATAACCATTGTAACAACTTCATTATCTATGTTTTAACTAATACTTCATGATCACCATGGAGGTTATGCCTATGTATTTTTACTCATATATTTGTATTTAATGATGATATAGATTTGGAATCCTCTTATTAATCATCATTGTATTATTATGAATCATCATCTTGCACTTCTAATACTTCTGATTCTATGACCTCATCATCACATTAATCAGTCAACTGTTCATTGTTTTATTGATGATTCTATTTATTCTCTACTATAGGGACATCATTGCATTAAATTACTTTTCTTGTCTTCTTACTATAACATTTTTTATATTCTCTCGCAGCTTCTAGGTATCCTAAAAGTATTCAATGGATACCATATTTTTTTTGAACAAAATAAACTATCATAAAATAAATAAATGTTTCTTCTTTTCTTTCAATATGTCTTCTCTTAGTGAAAAAAATACATGAACTGGGGAATGATACCAATGGTTATATATTTAATGCAACATAGGACCATAGGAACATCCACGTATAGAATTGACATATCATTAGTTTCCAATCAGTATCTTTATCATATCATCTCCTTTCTCCACAACACACAACTTTCATATATATATTTGAGAAATATAATTTTTGTGTTGACCCATGGATTGAATTTGAAATCATATGTGAATTTAAATTATTCATATTGTTCACATTGCATGTATCTCTATTCTACTTATGAACTCGTGTACTTTCATTACACATAGCCCACAGATTTTATCTCTTCCTTAGTCCATCAAAAAATCAAATAGATACTAGAAAAGTTTAATGCATGTGGATTGGGGTACCTAAAGAATCCTTAAAAATAGGATTATGGTTGATCACTAATGGATCAACCCTTTGATACATTCTTGAAAATAACTATAATATTTGTTTGCTTATTTTAACTACCTATCCAACTTCAACATTTATGGAAACATGACTAGGAATTATTTTCGACATGTTGAGTCTTCTTCTCGTATATAGTTTTTATTGGCTTGGAATTTTTCAAGATTTGTAGTTTACACCCTTTAGTATAAATTTCTTTTTTTGATGATCCACCAATATTGTATTTTTAATGACCCATTCTTCTAGTTTCATTCTCTTAATTCTTCCTTCATTGGAGAGATATTTCATTTTCCTTCACTTCTCACCATGTATCATGTAATTTAAAATTTTCAAGGAATTATTTATTAATTTTTCTTTTTTTTGTTATCTAAGTAATATCACCCTTTCTTGTTAGGGTTTATTCTTCGACAGAATTTACCTTCTTCAAAATCAGAACTGAATCATCTCCTACTGTTTTTATACAAGTTTGTTCACATTATTTCCAAGAGATATTATTCGACTGTAATGGATAAAGTTATTGATATACCTTTCATTGAGATCCTTGTGGTTCTCCTGAGGATTCAAACCTATTTTTCATCTATCATGTTGTCTTCCTATATAAGCCTTTTATTTATACACAAGAAGAGTTAGAAATATCCTTCGGGGTTTCTTTTCCTTCCCTTGTTCACTCTAACTACAATGTATTTCCAAATTCATATTGATTAGCACAAATAAAACATCTTCCATTAAATACATAACTGATGTCATCATTTTTAGTATTATATGTGGACAGATATATAGTTTTATTTTTACATTTATCTCATGAGATACTTGAAACATATTTATGGTGTGTCCCAATATTCCTTAATAGTAAAATTTCAAGCTTACCTTCTTCTGAGAGACACTTATTTTGGATTTCTGAATATGTTTCTTACTTATTCTTAGATTTAGAGTTATTTATATCTTCAAATCTTGAAATATATTCCAAATCATAATCACAAAATCTTGATATATGATCATGTATACCACCAAAGTATCACATGTTTTCATTGCTTCCTTCAAAAATCCTTTTTTGGTATATCTTTAGTGACAACATGATTTTTCCTACATCTAGAACTATTCACAACTCTCTTAACTTCTTTCAAGGGATACAATTCATCATATCCAATATTGATATTTACCTAAGATACACAACCTTTGGGATGATACAATCCTTTCATGTTTTTACTCTCAATTAGCATAACTAATTTTCACTTCATTACCACCTGCCACAGGATAATCAAATAGTAAGTTCCAAGAATCGATTAATTTAGGATTATTGTTGGAATTATATTTCTTCGCTTCATTATTGACCAATTATTTCTCTTCACCCAATTTTTGTGTATTCTTATCCCTTGATTAAAGTATCTCATTATGTTCTCTCTTGAGATTATTCCCTCTAATAATCTCATCTTCCAATTCACGGGAGATATTATCAATCATATCAGATTTCTTATTTATTTTATAATTAATATAAGAAAAATAATCATTACCTCATGCATTTTCTATTGTAACCATAGTTTCTCTTAAAAAAGTTTGGATATATGTGTAGGAAGATAATAATTTCTATATTTCAAATTCTGAATTTAATCTTAGTTCAGATTCATTCCCCTGTCATAATATTTGATTTTTTTCTATATTTATAAACATCTTTTCTAGTTATTCATCTTGGGGATGATTATTCTCTCTAAGATCTATGGACACTTCATCAATACTTTTATTCAATCCTCTTTTATATTTGACTTTAATTAACTACACTTATATTCAAATATCTTTAGATATAATTTCATCATCCAATTTTTGAACGAATTACATTGTTTCATGAAAAAATTTCACTTTTTTTCTTTTTGAAACATGATCATCATCAAAAGATTCATCATCACATGGAATATAAGGTTCATCAATCATTACTACAACATCAATGGGTGAATATATTTTTTCATTTCATGATTAATATAAACCATTATTCAGTGCATTATTTCCTTATTTAATTTTAATCACACCTTCCCATAGACACTTCCACATATAGGAATACCAATTTAATTCTTATTCTTATTTTATGTTATTACATTTTATATGGAATAATGAGATAAAATCACACCGAATATTTAATTTTAATATCCAACTGAACTGATTCATACAAATCTAATATGATAAAATAAACGAATCCTCTAATAATAATTGTTAGGTCCAAAAGGGGAATATATACCCTGATAGGGGGTGAATAAGGTTATAGTTATTATTTTTGAAATTATTCTTTTCCCAATATATATTGACCTTTTAATTATAAGGGAAACGTAATTTTATATTAAGATTTTATATTTATCTTATCCTTTCCAACTATATCTGATGAATATTCATAGAAAATAAATAAGGAACGAAAACACAAGGACAAAAATATTTTTACATAGTTTAGACACAATGGGATACATCATAGGAGCATATAATAACAATGTGACAATGTTCCAAATCTACTAAGGCTCACTTCCAAATTACAAATTTTAAGGTAGATCACTTCTATGCCCAACCATAATGCATTTACAACATTTTGGGTAAAATGACTCCTTTCCAAAGGGTCACTCCCTATGACTTTTTCTCTTGATCACTATCGGTGGGAAGGATCATCATATTCCTATTTATTTTTTCAATACTCGGGAAGGGATTCACCTAATGTTTATGGACTTGTAGGTCCCTCAATTATCACTAATGAATGCATCCTCAATTTTATGTAGATTCTCTATTGATTTTTTTTTCTAGGATGCTGCATCACTTATGTGAAAACACCTAGATAAAACACTTCAAATTTCCGTCCAACTAGAATGGATTTCTGTTTTCTATAGTCTTAGTAATTACATCATTATTCTTTGCTAGTATCTCAAAGATATTTCAAGTATTACTTTCACTTCTTTGAATGTAGCAATGAATAAAATACTTTTAGAAATATATGATAATGTATATCCTATATCTTATTCTTATTCTTAGGATTCATATATGGAAGTGATATTGTTCACTAAGTAATCTTGGAACCTATCTCCTTGTGTGGGTCATCAAAATAGTTTCACATGTAACTATTCCATGAATTCTAGTTTTCACCTTATAAATGAAATACTATTTTCTGTGAAATATTAGATTGCAAAAATTCCTTTCAAAATCTAATTTTAGTCACTTTTTGAAATTCCTTACGTCCTCCATGGACTACATTGAATCCTCTATGAACATCCTTACACCGTTTGGCATGAGTGCTTCACAAAAAAACATTACATCAAAAACTATCTAAACATCACAGATATGTTCTACTTTGAATACTACAGTGCCCCATACCAAACATTAATGAACTAATCATTATTTGAATACTACTTTCTCTTACCAGATGAGTCATACTTCATGTAATCCTTTTTTCCTTTGCAATCTATAGTGGTTTGAAAAACCCCTTCTGGAAACAATCTATACAGAACTCTTCTCTTTCATAAAATTCTCCCTCACAAACCTATTATCCTTCATATAATTCTCCCCCTCGAACTACATCAAAATTTTCTAATTTCTTCACAAAGAAATGATATTTTATAATGAAATAATCTCTAATTAAATATATAATTATGTGTCATTATAGAGTCAAATTGATCCGAAAAATCCACTAATATGAATTATCCAAAACTTTGATGTGGTACATCATTCACCATGAACTACTGTGTGAACCACAAAATTTATTCTTCCTTTCTGGTGTTCGACGAATTTAGAAAATGAGAAAACCTTTGTAGAATCTATAATCACCACCTTAATTTGAAAAAATCATGACTCCCAAAAATATTTATCCTCCTACGAATTGATATCCATCTGCAAACTATTTTTCCCCACGCAGTCTTCATAGCAAGTTTCACAGTGTGCATAGCATTGCTATGTGAAAGTCATTCCTTTTTTTATTTTCCATAATTGTTAAACATAAATTCATTTTTGGTCCATGAACTATGCCTCATAGAATCTTTTGTATAAAACTATACCTTTCTATAAAAAAATTCCTCATTTTGAGGCCCAAAAAATTGGAAAACATTGGGAAACTACCGAACTGTAATCATCTGCTTCAGCAACACCAACCACAATGATTCACGATCCTCTTACATTCAAAAAAAAATTACAGCAAAACAACCAAATTTTTTCATGATTGATTTGTTCCTAGTAATAAATATTGATATCATGTGATCAATAAGGTATCATCATAAGTGTTAATAAAATGAACTTGAGGGCATGAAAAATTACTCAATTCTCATCACCGTAACAAATGAAAATAATACTCAATAAAATAATTTATCATAAATATTTAATAATGATATAATTCATTGGATATAATATAATACATGAGTCATAAGTGTGTGGATATAAGGGTCTATAATCACATACTTGGAACATGAGAATGAGAGAAATATATGATTAAAAAGAACATATAATCATAAGAGTTACACATAAGGTATGATTTGACAAAATATATCCCCAAAATATTAATCACATATCACCATTTAATAATGTATAAAAATGATAGAATAATCATTATATATGGATCATTATATATGAATGTAACATACAACTGTAATATGGAATAAGAATGTGACATAAAAGTATACAAATAAAAACATTAGATATCACAAATCTAAATGTTAAGACCATCATAAATTAATTTTCATAGAACCTTCAAGGATTGGGTTTACACCCCAATCTGTGATATTTCATCTCTAGTGATATAAGGCATTACCCAATTCATTTGAGGGCTATAATAGAACAAGTGTTAAATAGTGTATAAATCCCTTTAGGGGTTGATTTAACTCCCTATTCTAAGTAATCTCATGAAGTAATGATATAAATAATATATTATAGGTATATAATATTCACAACTATCAAATAATTATTATATATTGAATTTTGTGGCACATGAAAACATTTATAACATCGTTATAGCATAATTAATCCATGTGGAAGAAACTAGTTCCATTATAATTTCCATAAAAAATAATTGTTATTAGGAAAAATAATTATGATTGATTTTATCATTATATAATATTTCCAGTGAAGTATAATATTCATTAAATTATTTTTGAATATTTGAAAGAAATTAGATTTTTCTAATATAATAATAAATACCCATTCTATTTCTAAAAACTTATTTTAAATTGAAATAATATAAAAAATGTGAATATGATCTACTTTCTAAAACAAGGAATACATAGAAACGAAATTTTTTTCAATAAAAGTAACATGGATGATGGGAATGTATGATAATTTAAAAATAATTAAAAATCATTATTTCCACACCTTAATAAATTAATAATATTTATTAGAAAACCAAGTAACAAGTCGTATTAAAAAATAAAATCTTGGAATATAACAAGAATTACTTTTATAGTATTATTAAAAATATATATATTATATTAGTGGGTAAAAAATAAAAAATAATGTTAAATAGGTTAAAAATATGAGTTAAAAATAAAATAAAGAAAAGTGAAAAATAACTCATTTTGGATATTTTCTAAAGAATCCTGTTCCAAAATAAGAATAAAAAAAATCCTTAACAAAATATATAATGAAAAATTAGAAGGGTATATATTTTAGAACATGTTTATCTTACTTATAATAAGATAATTTTTTAAATTAATTTTTATATACATCGATAGAAATATTTATTAAAGGGTATAAAAATAATTCTACACAATGTCATATTATGATGAAGAAACTATTCTCCTAAGGAAGAATTATTTCCAATATTAATGAATTTTACTTAAATATAAACTTTTATTATCATATGAAGTATATATGTGGTAAATTATATCAATCATAATATAATATGGCTCTATAAAGATAAATTAATCCATGGAAAACCCTTATGACTTTGGAAAAATTGAATCAAAATACATAAAATGACAAAACATTAAATGAACATTAAAACCCACCACTAGATTTTTAATTATGTCAAAATATTTCAGATAGTTAGTATAAACACCATATAAAATAAAATAGGTGGATAACATGAAACATGTACCGTGGAAGAATAATTAAGACCATAAAACCTATACCTTGAATTCCTGCTTGGTCGGATATACTCTAACATCATGTATAATGAATTTATATTTATCATTAATATAATGAATAACATTGTTAAATTTTTTTAATATTAATTTATAGATACTATCTCTTTACATAAATTCATATTACATTAATTTTTGTGAATACTTAAAATATTATAAAAACAGATTCCCAATGGTTGTACAAGTATTGTTCCTTTGGAAACATAGATACATAAACATTGGTATATAAATAAGCTACCTCATCTCCCAATAATTTCTCGTTGACAAGAACCCTTCTTAGAAACATCAAAAAAAAATATCTTTACAACCTGGGGGAAGGGAAAATAAAAATTAGTGATCTCAAATTCTTATTAAGGGTAAACAAGAGAGATATGTAATAAAAATCATGAGCATAAGGGTATGATAACATAATCATGAAAATATAAGATCATACCCTTCATATCAAAGATCATAAACATGAATCATGGAAAAAATCATGGTAGTTTATAAGACAGAAATTATAAGGAAATAACGAACATAATACATGAAAGCATAACATTGGAATAAATATGGAAATATGGTAGACACATAAGATTATTTAATGGTTTTCATAGTAGTCAAGGCAGTGCTTCCAATGCTATATTAGTAAAAACAATTCTTTATTGAACCTACATCACTCCACATTCCATCCCTATAATACTAAACTAAGTTAATTCCTCATTCCAGTCATGTATTTCTGAATCAAGATCAATTCTCATTCTATCCATGTCTACCACATGAGATATAAATCATTACCCAATTAATTAGAGGGAGATATTGGTCTCACCCGTGTCATAATGAAATCATACAGACATGTGCGAAAAATTAATAAAAAATCCTATCATAACCAATGAAATGAAATGATTATTTTAAACTTGTAATCATTTCATAACCTATGGGAAAATATTAGATTTATAATCATTTCATCATAAACATAACCCATGAAATGAAGTGGGTTTAAAAATCATAAAACCTATAAAAGATAAACAGGTTTCATAAACAACATGCCACCAAAACATAATCCATTTTGAGAATGAATATGAATGGAAAAATCAAATAATTTTCCTAGAAATGTATGAGTAACACCAAATTTTGTTATCTTAGATAGGAAATAATTTTTAAATATCTTTTAAAAACATTTCTTGATGTAAATTGCTTTTCTTCTTTGAAAAATCTTTTTTAAAACATAAAAAATTTTGAAAACCATTTTCTTTGAAAATAGATTTCAAAACATATATATGAATGTTTTAAAACACTAAAAAATTATAAACCATTTTCTTTGAAAATTATCTTCAAGTATCATTTTAAAACATTTTTAAATCATTATTTAAAACATGTTTTTTTTGAAATAAAACAAATTTTGACTGAATAAAGAAATATGGTCATATTTTCTAAAAAACATTTTCGAAATTGTATTAAGTACCAAAGAGTGAAAAAATGGCACTAATAAATGGATATATATTGAATAAAAAATGATAAGTAATCTCATGATTGTTATTGAGATATGGATTATAATATTTCATCAAATAATCAAAATAATTGACAATCTTGAAAAGAGATGATACTGTTTCAATAAACTCTTATCACTTGGTTACATGGGATCATACTCTCTATATAGAACAATGAAATGAAATTATTCTTAAAATATTATTAAAATAATTAAATTCATGGTATTACATTTAAAATGGAATTATATACACCTCAAAAATGAATTTATGTGTATAACATAACATTAGTCTTAAAGAAGAAAAATTGAGAGAAAACTATTTTACCGATTTGGAAACTTTTGAAACATAAAACCAATGAAATAAATATCATAAAATTGATATTTAAATACCTATTAATTAATGTATAGTAATAATTTAATACATCGAGGGAAAGTATATACACCAAAATAAGAAATCGGTGGGGAATAAAGCATGTATCTCACCGAAATAAAAAGTGAGATGAAATCCCCTTACCTTGTGTCTTGAATCTCTTTGAAATCATAAAAGATTCCTATATAATAAATTTAATTTTATTATATAGATTTTATAAGATCATATTATAATATATAATAGTAGATATGGTTTTATTATAACCTTATATTATTATCTTGTTAACAATCCTATGTTAAGGTTTCACATCATGAAATATTCTCTTTGTTCTTTACATGTGTCTTTATTTGTTATATCTATGGTCCTAATACATATATCATGATTTAAAAAATTTAAATTATGTTATAAATACAATTTATATTTTTTATAATAATATATATATTATATATTTATGAAATAGAATAGATAATTCATGGAGATGGTAAGTTGTACGTACGTATGAATGTTTTTTCATTTTTATTTTCGTATGGAATGATTTAATGAAAATGACATATATGTAAACTTATATATATATATATATTATAATTATGGTAGGATTATTATTTCATGTATATCATATAACTTAACTAAACTCATCATTGATACATTTCATGTAGTGTGTGGATGAATCATATCACTTGTAATGGGTGGTAGTCCACACTTCCTCAAACGAAATTATTGTATTTACACCAAGTTGAATGTATAAGAATATTTGTATATATTAAATAAGAATAAAGACATAATATATATCATATATATAATAAATTAACATATTTTCCATCATAATCTAAACCATGAGAGGCGGTAAATGAAAAAGGAAAAATCATCATTTCATGAGGTCGTAGTTCACCATACATGTAAATAGTATGTTCATTACCCAGTAGAAGGAGGTTGGTTTATGTGTAGGTAAAAAACTTATCACAAAAACATACTATTATATAGAATATAAATATTTATACAATCATGGAATAAATATAGTGTAGGGTATGGAGAAAGAAAATAAATGAAATGAGCTTGAGAGGAGACGGTACCTCTCAATCAGATAACTTCTTTGGGTTTGTTCGAAAACGATTCATTGGATTGATTTAATCCCAAAGGGAGGCTTCTATTATGAAGGGAGGAATTTTTGGAAGTTTATTTATATGATAATTTCCAAGCCAATGTGTCTTGAGATGTGTGATGAAGTGGGAGGAGATGAGACCTTTTTATAGTGGAGGAGGAGTGACACTCTTGTAAATATTTGAAGAGAGAATTACACCCACATTTTTCATATTTCCAGTGGATCTACTAATGGAAAAGAGTAAATAAAAGGGATTATATGGTCTAAATATGTCCATTAAATGGATTTTTGAGATGTTTCTAGGCCGTTTTGAGTCTTAAATTTACGATTTAGTATTCTGTTAACCAATTTTTTATCTTAATCATGGTAATTAATTTTAACAAATTTCACTAAATATTTTGGTCAAAAACTGAGTTAAAATTATAATAAATTATAAATTTTGATGATTCTAAATATGGAATAACTTTTTTAAAATTCTAGTCACATATGTGGAATAAAATAATTTAAAAAATAATTCTACGAATGAGACAAGACTACGAGTTTTAAAGTAAAAACATCCAAAAGATTGCTATGTTTTTATACCCCATTTCAAATTTAATTTGATTCCAATGAACTAAATTTAATTAATTTATATAAATATTATCTAATTAACGTTTAAAAAAAAATTAAAATATAATTTTACTTTATAAATAAATTATATGAAAAGGAAGTTCTTATTTATAAACTAGTATTTTCACTATTCATCCAAAAAATGTAGTTTAGCAGAAAAATCCCAAAAATTACCCCTAATATAATTTCAACATTATAAATTAAAAATAAAGTTTAATTTAAAAAATTAAATTTGTAAATGTGTCTAATTTTTTTTCATAGATGGACATGAAAAGCAGTTCATTTGAGAAAATAGTATTTTTAAATAGATTTGGACTTTACCAAAAATTATATCATTCATTATAAACATATTTTATTTATAAAAAAATTATAATTTTTTTTTTAAAATTAGTGATTACTATTCATGTAACTATGTTTAATGAATATGTTATAATTATATCATTTAAATTATTATAAGAAAAAAATAATGTTTTGTAGAAACATCAATGTTGTGTGTAATGTACTCCAAGTCGGTGTTGTATGTAACATTATCAAAGTTGATGTTCCATGAAATATATTACATGTTGATGTTACATGTAATGTATTCTGAGTTTGTTTCATCTTAAAGGAATGTTTGACTTAGTGTATTGCAATATATAATTTAAAATTTTATTTATTCAAGAAAAAAGGTCTACAAAAACTCAAGGTGTCACATTCTACACCCATTAAAAAGAATGTTTCCCAAGAAATTTGTCACTGGGGTAAAAAATGAGGATAATTATTCTTCATCATATACTCATGTTTCAACATAGCTTCCTCTAACTGGATATTTATCCACAAAACATTGACCATGTGAGTGGTCTTGTTTCATAGAGCTTTCTCTGATTTATCCATAATACCAACTAGATGTTATTCATAAGAAAGATCCTCCTCCAACAGTATGAGATCTGAGATCAGTACATGTGAAGGATCAGGTATATATATCCTCGGGAGAGATACATGGAACATATCATGAACTTAAAAGAGATTTGAAGGATGCTCCAAATGACAGGTTGTCATCCTAAAACGATTAAGAATCTAAAAGGGAATGATATACATATGTATTAGTTTCCCTTTCATTCCAAACCTCATAAATATCTTTCAGGGTGATATCCATAGAAAACCCTTTTCATCAACATAAAATTATAGATCATTCCATTAGTTATAATCATTACTTTTCTTCCAACTATGAGATGCTAAATGGTTATAACTTTATCAACCATTTCTTAAGTGATCTCAGGTCCCAATATCTTTCTTTCTACAAACTCACCTAAAACATTAGAGATCTACATTTCTTACCATAAATGACATCATATGGTGCAATGTTAATTATTGAGTTTAAAATATTATTTTAAGAAAACTAATATAGAGTTAGGTGATAATACCAACCACCTTTTAAATCCATAGAAAAGGATCCCAATATATCCTATAGTATTTGAATATTTCTTAT
This sequence comes from Viscum album, assembly GCA_963277665.1. Taxonomy (NCBI): domain Eukaryota; kingdom Viridiplantae; phylum Streptophyta; class Magnoliopsida; order Santalales; family Viscaceae; genus Viscum; species Viscum album. Next base: position 901,804,855 of record OY728166.1, on the reverse strand, counting down.
AGGTTGAACATCCATAAATGGATTACAAGCAATGCTGAAAATCATTTTTGTATCATGTTCTTGCTTAAGGATTTTCTATAAAATTGAGTTGAAACTTAGATCCTGGTCTGATACAATGTAATGTGTTACTCCATGTAGCCTTACCAATTCCTTAATGTATATCCTAGCATGATTATCCAATGATAAGTCATCTTTGATAGAGATAAAGTGTGATGACTATGTAAGGTGATTGACTACCACCCATATATAATTAAAATATTTAGAGGTTTTGGGTAGTCCAGTGACAAACTCCATAGTGATGTTCTTCTATTTACATTTCAGTATTGGTAATGGATGAAACATACCCTTGGAATTTTGTATTTCAACCTTAACTTGTTGGTATACCAACCATTGAGATACAAACATAGTGATATCCCTCTTCATTAAATCCCAAAAAAAGTATTCATTCAAGTCCCTAGACATCTTTGTACTTCTAGGATGAATAGATAATGAATAACGATGAGTTTCCTCTAATAAATCCTTCTTTAAACATGGTATTCAAGGAACAAGAACATTGTTCATAAACATTATCTTTCTATCCTGATCAAGGTAAAACATAGGAACATTTCTAAATTTCTTTTATAGTTATATATATTCCTTCTACATATCCTTAATCAATACTTGGATAGAGGGTTGAACATTAATTTGAGAAAGATAATATTTTCTATTTCCTTAAGGATATATAGATCCATTCATTTTATATTCAGAAATATGGGATCTTTTTCATCCACATTATGGATAATATAACAAGATCCTTCTAAATCAAAGCATTGGAAACCTTGTAATCTTTCCTATGGTGGTAGTTTATAAACAAATCACAATATTTTATAATATATAACCATCTTCCCCAGATCATGTTAAACTCCTTCTGCGTGAATATATATTTTTGAAATTTATGATTAGTATATATATATATGTCACTTTTCTTTATAATGATAATTCATCCGTATCATTAATGCAAAAAATAATCATTTCTAACTCTAATTCGTGATTTGGGAAATTTTTCTTCGGAATCTTCAAATTCTACGAGGTATTAGTGATGAACATGTTCTTATTCACAAGAAAACATCCCAAACCCTTCATTGATTCACTGTTATAGACTACAAATCCTTTTCCACTATAGGGTAATGTAATCAAAGTGCATTGACTTATATTCTCTTCATTTACTTGAAATTTTCCTCACATTCATCTATCCAGAGGAACTTGACCCCCTTATGAGTTAACATATTTATAAGATTAGATATTCATGATAAATTCTCCAAAAATAGTGGATAATATCCCACTAAACCAAGAAATATATAGATCTTAGTCACTATTTTTGGTCTAGTCTTGTATTCTATAGCCTCCGTCTTTAATGGATCTACTACTATACCATCTCTTGAGATTATGGGACCCAAAAATGAAACCATTTGCAGCCAAAATACACAATTAGAAAAATTTTCATACAATTTCTCCTTCCTTAGGGTCATTAGTGAAATTCTAAAGTTATCTTCATTATATTAATTACCCTTTTAATAGATAATACTATCATATTTATATACTACAACAAACATATTAAGGTAGTCTCTAAATAATCTATTCATAAAATCCATGATGATTGTTGAGGAATTAGTAATACCAAAAAGAATCAATATATATTCAAAACATCCATACCTTATATAAAATTACATCAAGGGTATATCCTTCTTATTGACCCTCAATTTATGATATCTCAAATATGGTTCAATATTGGAAATGTGTTGAGGTTTGTGCAGTTGATCAAAAAATTCATCAATATGATGATGATGATACTGGTCATTTATTGTGATTTTTTCATGTCCTAATAATTAATTTATTGTCACATTGATCTATCTTTTTTTTCATAAAAAGAACTAGTGCACCTCATGGTGACACACTTGACTGAATGAATCAATTATCAATGTTTTATTGGTGTTTATTCTATAATTCTTACAGCTTAATCAGCTCTATTCTATATGAGTCATTGAATTTTTTGGGGCACCATATATGGGTCTTATTGAGAACACAACATTGTGTTTTTATGGAAGGCTAGAAATACATCCATGAAATCATGAACAGTAAGAATATCATCAATTTTTATTTTCTCCACAACAATTTGAGATAAGCAACCCTTATGAATGGGAATTAAGAACCTTGAATTGGATATAATCTTTGTAGGAAGTTCATACATATCGTCACATGTATGGATGATCATAGGATGTTTAGAAATATTACACATAACTTCATTTCCACATAAATTGATGTGGGCCTTATGCATAGAAATAAAACCCATTCATATAATTACTTCAAATTCATCCAAATGAAGAATGAAAAGATTTATAGGAAACACATTCCATAAAACATTAACCAAAGTGTAATCATAGGCATGGGATGAAATAACCATACCATTATGGGTTTTCACTTGTAATTACACATTTATTCATTATGTTGGAATACTAACACCCATAGAAAAATATTTTATATGAAAGTGTGCATAGATCTAGAATCACATATGACATTATCAGTTATAGAGTGGATGGTAAGTGTACTGTTCATCATGTTTTTATCGCAAACCTCATCAAAAGTAGTGATTGAATGATATTTTCCTTTTTTCCTTCAGCGTAATAGATTGTTGAAATTGATCATCATCACCATCCCTTTGGTTTGGGAAGTGGTTAGAATAATTCCTCTTCTCCTTACACTTGTAGAACTGAATCAAGGGATGTGTATTCTATGCAAGTTTCTCTCCATTATAATTTTGAGATAACTTATTCCCATGATTTCAACAATAAATTTACCAGTAACCTTCCATTACACACATAAACCATTTACCGATACCATTAAGATGAAATCCACCATGATTATTCCTATATTTAGATCTTAAATAAAGCTCATCATCTTTTCTCCATTGTTATTAGAGTTTCCTATGAACTCTATACTTCTTTCCTTGTCAAAATAATGAGGCTGATACGTGACTCCAACCTCCATTTCAACCATGATTTCATAGTATGAAATGTCTTTGTAGCTAATAATGTATCTTATCAACATCAACCTTATGACACTTTTCCATATTCCACTAAATAACTTATCCACATTACTTTTGGGTTGGAAGATAATTACTGCATACCTTTAAGTCTAATGAAATTAGCCTCATAGGTAGCATTAGATTACTCATCCTATTTCTTCCATTCAAGGAATTTTTTATCCATCTTTGTTTGGATAATATGAAGAAAGTAATTATTGAGAAATGAGTTTTTAAACAATTCCAAATCTATGGATTCAATCTAATATTATGATCTTATATTATTTGAACACTAGAGAACGGATAATATATTTTCAGTAGTTTCGATCCATTGTTTACTAACAAGTGGATGATACAAACCTCTGAAAGAAGGTGGATACCACCTCATGAATGACTAAACAGAATGTTGTTCCCTCCTTTACTCATTTTGAAGTCCACCATGATTCATATCTTGAGAAATTTGTGTGAGCAATGCAAAAAAAATTCATTTCAAGGCTAATAGAATTTAATTTCTCAGGAGTATAATCATTTCATTTTCCTTCATAATCACCATTAACATTGTTCCATTCGGTTCAATCCAATGTCTAAAACCAAAAATCATAGAGTAAGAAACAATTATCATAATGATGAACCACATAATCATGAATATTAACTTATAAGATGGTTAAATTAAGTAAACTTCCTTAATGTATGACACCTTTGGTTTATCCTAGTTTTTATAGCTAAATTCTATTTAAATCCTTCATGACTGTTCAGGTAGAGTATTTTAATTTCAAAAGCATATACATTGATAGTGTCTACTAGGTGTGCATCAAGTCTTGTTGTCATGTACCAAATTACCTCGTGTCAGGGACCGAACATCTTGTATGAGTTGTAACCCCTTATTACATCTATTTTAGATCCACATTCACTTTTGGTATCCAGACATGGATATATTTCACGAGAAACACTCAATTTAGCCTTTACCAAAATTCCATGTCTTGTTTCTATGCTTTTACTTATCCTTATACTTATCCTTTGACATCTCCTTATGGTTATCGCTAAGGTTTTCTGCATCATATATTCTAGATGATAACTAAACTTTTCTATGATACCAAAATTAGAAACCCTCACTTTTAATTCATTAACATTACATCACTTTTATAGAATACATAAAACATTATACAAACAGATTCCATAAAAACCAGCCTCGAAGCCGCATCGGGACTCTCCTCACGAAACCTAGGGTTTTCTCCCATTTATATCTTGCTTCCACCTTCGGGCCAGGTTTTGCTCGTGGCAGTGGCAGTTTCGACTCGACGTGGGATCCATTGCTGGACGATGGTGTCCCTTCTCAGAGGAGGTTTGACGGCTAGCTCGACTCGGTTCTTCTGGCAATGACATCAACATTTTGGCATCTCTTTCTCTCAGTAGAGCTTTGGCAGTCAACTCAGTGGTTCTTCTTTCGGTGGCGTTGAGACTTGGGGTGGCCCGTTCTTGTTTCAGGTGGTTGGATCGTCCAGCGCACAGGCGATGGAGAGGGCTGGGCATTCGGCTGTCTGGCGTGACTAGGGTTATTTTCCATCTTCCACTTGGCTAGTTTCTCGGATGTCCGATTTTCTGGTGGGATCAGGGTTTGCTTCCAGCATTTTCGGCGCAGCTTGGGGTCAGATCTACAGTGCTCCGGATAGGGGATGTCTTCGGTCTCTGTGAGTTCTTTTAAGATTTTAATTTTTACAAGTTATGGATTTGTTATCTGGTTGTATTTGGTTGGATTTCCCTGATTCTCCGAGTTGTGGATTTATTATCTGGTTGAATTTGGTTGGGTTGTCCTCCTTCGACATCGATGGTATTTCGTTCTTTTCATCATGTGGCTTGTGCCAGAACTAGGTGAGGGTTCATCTGCAGTTCTGATATGAATAGTTCCATTCCAAGAGAGACATTTCTGTTTTAGGAAGACCTCGATCTCCTCATTGGTGGCGGTCCCTTGGCGTAGGGTTGGGCTTTCCAGTCGTGGTGATGACGGTTTAACTCGTGCTCTTTGGATTTTCTTCTAGGTTTCTGTGGCAACGTTGGAGGGGTGGAGGATCACGGGGTTGGTTCAGGATGATTTCTTATTGATGGTTTTTTGGTTTTGTCTTCTCGGAATGGTGAAACGATTTATGAGGTTTGTTGGCATGGTGATTCACTCAGATGTGACCATGCAGATTTGGACCTAGAAGAGGTTTTAGAGCGAGCTACTCATCATTGCAGAGCTTTATAGATTTGGATGTTTGAGAGGGTATGGTGTGTGCCATCGGATCGGGCTTATGATTTGACATATGACACTTGCTATCTGTTTAGATTTGCATTGATGGAGAATTTTTTCACGATTAATTGCTGGGGAGGGGTTTCTCCATATTGTCAGTTTGGTTTGTCTCACTATACCTTTAGGGCGTGTTATCTATTTTAAGTCAATGATGTATGTTAGGGTTTCCCCCTTCCTCCCTTAAAAGGGGGTCACTTTTAATAATAATAAAAATTTGTAGGCCTTCGGGCCATTGGATGAGATGCCAAAAGAACGTACTTGTCTAGTGCCTTTGGAATGATGGAAACATAAACAATAGTAAATAAATGACTTACATTATCTCCTAATAGGTTCTTCTTGACTAAAACCGTTCTTATACAAATCAAACATAATACATATCTTCATAAACTATGGTAAGGAAACATAAAAAGGGGTGAGATTAGATTCATAGTAGGAGTAAAAAATGGAGATAAATAAGCATAATCATGATATTAAGGGCATGTGAACATGATCACGAAAGTATAAGATTATACCATGCATATCAAAGATCATAAACACGAACCATGGAAAAAAAATATTGGTAGTTCATAAGACATGAATCATATTGAAATAAATAACATAAGACATGAAATCATAACATAGGAATAAAACATGGAATTTTGGTAGACACATAAGAATATATAATGATTTCTGTATTAGTCAAGGCATTGATTCCATGGACATCTTACTTGAAAAGTGATTTAATGAACCAAGTTCAATCTCGGTTCCATCCTTGTATTACTGAACTAAGTTCACTCCTAATTCTATCCTTGTATTACTAAACCGATTTCAATAATCATACCATCCATATATATATTAGGAGATATAACTCTTTACCCAATGAATTCAAGGGAGATATAAGTCCCACCAATCTCATAATTAAATCATACATACAAGTTCCAAAAATTCCTAAACAATCATATCATAAACCATTAAATAAAATGGGTAATATAAACACGTAATAATATCATAACCTATGAAAACAATATGTTTCATAATAATTTTATCATAACCATAACCCATGAAAAGAAGTGGCATTCAAAATCATATAACCCATGAAATAGAAATGATTTCCATAAACATCATTCAATTAAAAACATAATACATTATGGGAAAGAATATAAATGAAAAAATATTAACGTTTTCCTAAAGAGGAATGAGTAACAACAATAAATGTTATCTTATATAGGAAATAATTTTGAATGATCTTTTAAAAAAATTTCTTGAGAAAAATATCCTTTCTTTATTGAAATATTCTTTTCAAAGCATAAAAATTTTTGGAAACATTTTTCTTAGAAAATAGAATTGAAAAAATATAAAGGAAATATTTAAAATAAATTAAAATCATTTTTCCTTTAATATGATATTAAATGATCATGTGAGGATTTTTTTTTGAAAACATGATTTTTGAAATAAAATAGATTTTCAACTGAAGGGGGAAATAATTTCAGATTTTATGAAAAACATTTTCTTAATAATCATAAGTACCAAAGAGTCGTAAAATAGTAATAATACATAGATATATTTTTAATAAATATAGGATAAGGAAACTCCAGAGTATTATTTATATATGGGTCATAATATTTCATCAAAGAATCATAATTATTGACAATCTCAGAAAGTGATAGTATTGCATCAATAAGCACTTATCACTTGGTAACTTGGGATTATACTCTACATATAAGAAAATGAAATTAAAATAAGAATAAATTACCATTAAATGAATAAGGTTCATGATATAACATGTAAAATTTAAATATATACTCATTAAAAATTAATTTAGGAGCATATCAAAACATGAGTCTCAAAGAAAGAAAATTTAGAAAAAACTATTTTACCGATTTGGTAACTTTTTGAACTTAAACCCCATGAAATAAAGATCATAAAATTTATATTTAAATAAAAATATATTTAATTATAAAAATAATTTAATAAATCAATGGGTATTATACACACCACACAGAAGGAATGTGTGGTGAATAAAGCATGTATCTAATCGAAATAAAACGTGAGATAAGATCCACTTACATTGTGTCTTGAATATCCCCATACTCATACAAGATTTTTATATAATTGTTGATGCTCATTTTCCTCACATAGTGCAATGAATGTAAAATGGGAATAACTTAAGCACAAAAGGGTCACCGTTTGAATAACATCAAAAAATTGACGAAGGCATGATGTACGAGCCCATTTGGAGTAATTTGTACAATTTACTTTCTTGCCACGCAAGTCACTTGTGCGCCACCTATGGGTGGCAAATCTCACTTGCGCGCCCTATTTAGTTTTTCTCCCAAGGTGAAAGGTGGAATATAAAAAACCCCTGTGGGCCCCCATTTGATGGACGGATTTTCCAAAAGTCGAATTCAAGCTCTAGATGCCCAAGTCTTTAACTCAACTCTTCCGAAAGCTTCTAAGGTATCTTATTACCTAGAATGGAAGACTTGAAGAAGTAGAATGAGGAATAAGTGTTTAGAATTCATCAATACTTTCACACCTATGTTTCTAGACCTCTTTAAAATTGAAACACATGCACGCCACCCTACCCTTTTGATGAAACTTGCGTGCCAACATTTTGGAAATATCTTATGATAATACTAAAGGCCTGAGTTAAGTCTCGCCCAAGTATTACCCTACGGATTATTCGTCACCCAGGTGAACCTATGCCATTCAAGTACACTAGTGTGACTAAGACTTGAACACCAAATTACTTGCACGAACTACACTCGCATGGCAAATTCATTTGTGTGCCTCTCTCTCATTCACCTCTCCTATTAAAGATATTGACCCTCAAACCCCTTTTCAAAACCATTTATGGAATGGTTCCTTTGTTGGCTTCCTTATCTGAAAGGACTTCTGTGAGAACCTCTCCCAAAACCTCGCAACTTACAAATTTTATGTCACTACGATTAGAGGTTTTCATCCATATAACCTCATCCTTTAAGATGAGAAGATATTTTGATTTAGGGAATCTTCCTCAAGAGTAAGCACCAAGTCCCCTTAACATGGGCCTCCTTCTCAGAAGTAATCCCCAATCATAATTTCTTTTAACATTGGGCCTCATTCTCAAGAGTAAGCCCCAGTCATAATTTCTTTTAACATTGGTCCTCCATCTCTAGAATAAGCCCCAATAATAATTCCTTTAATTCGGGCCACCTTATTAGGAGTAAGCCCCAAGTTATATGTCCCCTTTAATTTGGGCATCCTACTTAGGAGTACACTCTTGGGTTTAAACTACAAATCTCCATAAAGTACCAATACCTTTATGGACCATGCTCTTGGGATTCTTTCCTGATGTATGTCCTGGTCTTCATCTACTTGGAAGTCATACATACTTAATCCCCATATCATTTCTTGTGACTGCATCTTTCATGGCACAATCGTCACGTTTATTGATACCTCTTGCTTCTCACACCGAGCATGACTCACGTGAGCTTAGAGTTTAAAAGTTATCATGACATATCTTTTTGGGCCATTAACCATGCTTAAGACCCATATTTCTTAACCCAAACTACGTGGAATTTGATCTCTGCATTAAAATTAGAGTACGTAGGAAGACTTTCTAAGGTTCAAGACCATATTTCATTAATTCTTTTCCGTCCCATATGAAGTTAAACAATATCCTTATTATTGAAATATGTGGGATATGATTCCTTTTTAACGAGGATACGTAGGTAGCCCATCTGCAGGTACGATCCCAAATCTAAAATAATCCCTATCTTGTGGAATGACAACAAATTTCAAGTGCCCCACTGAGTGTCTTCAAAACTAGTATGGTCATCAAAATGATCAAGATATTTTTATATAATGTATTGAAGGATACCATTTACTAAGAATCTCTAATACATACGGATGATTCTCCATCGATGAAGAACCTAAAATACATATAACATATTCTCTAAATCCCATACATATCAATTGTAGATTTCCAAACCTAAAGGAAAACTCAATTTCATGCTTGGTGAATTAATAAGGATTCGTGAACATAACTTAAATCTATAAGAGAGTCCCGGAGTAGGCAATAATTCCCCCAAAAAAGGTGTGATGAGCCTGACCTCCCATCCTCTTGTCCAATGGAAATTCATAAGCCTCATCAGTTCACAACTAATGAGAACCTAGCTTTGGAAAGTTGGTGCAAATAGATATAGAATCATTGGGTGTTTCTGGTTCTATGAGTAAACCCGTTAGAAACCTATTGGAATGTTTGAACCTTAAACAAACAGGGCCATCCCCATTTCCAGATGAAACAATAATAGATGTAAGTTTGTTATACATATTCGAAAGTATAATATTATTATATCTAATATCATATATTTTTTATTATGAACTTATATTATCCACTTTTTAACAATCCAATGTTAAGGTTTCACTTTGGGTAATATTTTATTTGTTCTTTCCATGTGTCTTAATTTGTTATATTATTGGACCTTATAAAAAAAATAATGATTTAAAGTATTTAAATCATGATATAAATATCATTTATATTCAGTATATGTGTGTTATAATAATATATATAATATATAATTATTAAATGGAATTCACCATTTATGAAGATGGTAAGTTTTACGTACTCATGAATGTTGTTTTCTGTTCTTATTGTTGTATTGAAATAAATAAAGAAAATAAAATATATGTATAAATATATATATAAATTAAAATTATAGTGTAAATATTATTTAATATATATAATATAATTTCACTAAACAAATCTTTAATACATTCAATGTAGCATGTGAACAAATAAAATCACTTTGAGGAGGCATTAGTCCACAATTCTCAAACAAAATTATCATATTTACACCAAGTGGAATGTATAAAGAGATTTTTTGTAATAGAATTATAGAAACCTAAAGAGATAATAAATATAATATAATACATTTATAAAAATTTTTCCATCATAATTTCCACCAAGATAGGTGGTAAAGTAAAAATGAAAAATCATTAAGTCGTGAGGTGATAGTTCGCCATACAATTAAACAGTATGTTCGTTACCCATTATTTGAGTTGTGTGTAATTTTAGGTAGAAACCTTATCATAAACTTAATCCTAGTATATTTAATATAATGGTTATGTTATATAATAATGTAATTAATATAGTGGATGGGTGTAAAATGAAAATTAAACAAAGGGTCTTGAGAGAAGACGTTACCTCTTAAACGGATAACTCCTTTTGGAATATTCCAAAAGGCTTCCAGGGATTTATCTCTACCCAAGGGGAATATTGTAGGAATAAGGGAGGGATTTTTGGAAGTATATTGGTCAGATATTGTCTTGAGATGTGTGATGAAGTGGAAGGAGAGGGGACATTTTTATAGTTGGGGAAGAGTGGCACTCTTGTAAATATTTAAAGGGTCAATTCCACCCACATTTTTGATGTTGAAAGTGGATAAAATAATGGGAAAAAGTAGATAAAAGGGATGATAGGGTCTAAATATACTAATACAAGGATTTTAGGACAAGTGTCTAAGGTCTTTTGGGTCTTAAATTTGAGGTTATAATATTTGTTAACCAAATATTTCTCTTAATCATTGTAATTAATTTTAACAACTTTCACTAAAATATTTATTAAAAAAAAGTTGAAATTATTATAGAGTATAAATTATTATGATTCCAAATATGTAATCCATTTTTTCAAATTATAATCACATAATATTTAGAAGTTAAATTAAAAAATAATCCCGAAAATGGGACGACACTACGAGTTTTAAAGTAAAAACATCCAAAGGTTTGCTATGTTTTTATACCAAATTTGATAGTGAAATTGATTCACATGAACTTGTATTAATTTATAAAATTATGATCCAAATAAAATTTTTATCCAAATTAAAATCTAATTTATCCTTATAAATAAATTAGATCAAAAGGAAATTTTGAATTACAATCTGGAATTTTCATTATTAATCCAAAATGACGTTTTTACAAAAATCGCAATAAAACCCTAAGATAATTTTGACATAATAAATTCAAAAATGAAGATTATTTCATCAAATTAAATTTATATATTTTTTAAATTTTTTTTCAATGAAAGACATTTAAAGCAGCTCATTTGAATAAATATTATTTTTAAACATATGAGGACTTTACCAAAATATATATCTTTCATTATCCAAATTATTTAATTCTATAAAAAAAGATAAAAAATATTTTTAAAGAAGTTATTACTATTTATATAACTAGGTTTAATGTCTAGGTTATAATTTTATCATTTAAATTATTATAACAATGGAATGATGTTTTGTAGAACCATCGATGTTTTATGTAACGTATGCCAAGTCAGTGTTGTGTGAAGCATATCCCAAGTCAATGTTCTATGTAACGTACACCAAGTATATGATCCATGTAACATATGCTGAGTTGGTTCCCTATATAAGGAATGTTTGACTTTGTGTATTATAATATATAAGTGAAATTTTAATTTATTCTAGAAAAGAAAGATCTATAAATTTCCAAGGTATTACATTATACAACCCATTTTTATTCTTCAGTACACACAGACACACAGATATATATATATATATATATATATATATATATATATAATTTTTATTGTTCAAATTTACCTTTTGAGTACTAACTGCTATGTTTTCTGTGAATTTTTTTATTTATATGTTCTATTTCATACTCTTTGATAACAAGTTCTTCATATTTAGAATGTTCATGAAGGTTTGTAATATTATTTTTAAACATTTATTAAGTCACATGGTGATTTCATGGAACATATGATGACAGTTTTTAGGGAACACTTGAAACTATTTTATTTTTAGATATTTTGATTTCAAAAAAAGAATTGTTTTTTATTAATTGTAAATATATATATATATATATATAACCAATATTGAATATCTAAACATTATAAAATAATAAAATTATATATAATATAACCTGTATATATCATTCTCTATTCATTAAAGACATAAATATTATGTCATCATTCATATAGGTGGTAAAACAGAAAAAAACAAAAACACATTATAATAACATAATGAGTTAGAAAATTCTAGTGAGTAATAATAATATATTATTTAAATATTAATAACGATTAAAAAAATTGTTAATAAAGTGTTAAATTAAATTTAACATGATGTGGATGAAGAGTATATAGATAAATGATTATGAAGAAACTAACACAAATGTTTTAGTATTGAGTCTTTTCATAAGAAGCTTCTTGGAAATGAGGGATTTGGGAATCCATATTAATAGGATGAAAACTGGCATAGGGTTTTTTTATAATAATATAGATCATAATATTGCTAATCAAAAGGAAAGTACAAGATCATGGAAAAAAGGTGCCATGTCGAAAAAAATAAAGGGGGTCTAAAGAAGTGAAGACTGAGACTATCCTCAAAATCAACATCAACACCGCCCGGTGGGAGGGAACCAAGGGTGTTAAAATAAAAGGGTAAGGGTCAAGAGATTCCCTAGAGACCAAGAATGCAGCTAGATGGTTACCCTCACACCACATGGGGAGAATCAAGGTTTCATTAGAGAAGAGAGACTTGAATTTGTGAAGAAGATAATTAATATGACACGAACGATAAGCATCCCCCATAATAGAAATCAAAATATTCTTTGAGTCTATTTACATCATATTTAGTGGAAAATCCCTTGAGTTTTAAATCTCTAAAACACTGAGTATGGCCTTTTCCTTCACCACCAGAGAGTCACCATCCCCATATTGAGTGTTGAAAGCATTGAGAACTGATCCAGATGAATTATGAACAACCTCTACACCCATAATTCCTCCCTTTCCACAAGCCCCATCGATATTGAGTTTGAGCCCATGAGAAGGAGGGTTCCATTTCTCCCAAAAGCCATAATGTATAGGGTCTGGTGGTCCAGGAGAATCCAAGATGCTAGTGAAGCATCTATGGGAAAGTGCAACCTCACGATGCTTATGAAGATGTGCAAGATCGATGATAAGGATTATAGTTCTATGAATAAAAAATAGAGGGAGGTATGATACCTGTGGTGTCTTGCATGGTTTCACTCATGCCAACTGAACTAGAAACTTGCAATGAGAAGAATTGATCGACCATCCTCATCATATCTGTTCGAGGATCCATTGTTCCATTTTTGAATGAAATCTGCATGATAGGAAGAGACCCCTAAATGCTCATGAACTTCCTAAGTGAATTCCATAAGGGGTCTTCCCAATAACTTTAGAGGAATAGGTGAACTGAGGAATCCTTTTTTTGAGCCGAGCAATAGAAACATGTCAACACTAGTGGAATTCCTTTTGATTTGATGGCCATCTACATCGATATATCATTGGATCAGGATCTCCAGATAAAAAAATAAAATTGTCTGGGATATATTTACACCAAATAATTATTCCCCAGGGGTCACAAACTAGTTTCTTATGCATTGTCTTCCTGTAGTCTATGCCTTAGAACCTACCTGAAGGAGAGCACGCGATGATGCGCCTATCCACAGAACTGTCCAGGCAGATGTCAGGGGATTATTCTCTATGAAGGGGTTGAGAACTGACTTGAAGAATTATGGATGGAGGGAGGCCTCTCTGACTGATAGGTCAAGAGATGGTCAGCCCAAGAAACCAAAGAAGCGACTACTGTAGTTGAATTCCAATAAATTTGTATCACACTACCCAATGATCCACTTTGAGAGATGTCGATGTGTAGGAACACGGATGTGTAGGGAACTCCTAATGATGAATGGATTCCTACTATTTACCCTTATTATAAATCCATAATTCTCTCAGAAAAAATGGCTCCACAATGTCTGGCCCTCAATAAACTCTTAAACCTGTTTACCCTGCATAAATAACATGGACTCACTTGAGCTTCTCACATTTATTCCAAACCACTCTAAAGGCTTCACAAGTATGTTCCATGAGTCACATATTCATCTACCCACACCAAGGGAATACCATAAGAAGTAATTAATAATATACACCAATCAATTGATTATTGTCCTTGGAACCTTAAGGGTTAAAAGTATATGCATGGAGACTGAAGACAACACACTGTTAATGAGATTAATCCTCCATCTGAATGAGAGGAAGTGCCTTTTTAAGTTAATTGATGGGGTTAATGATACTATTATTCAAGTACTCAAAATGATGATCCTAGATCCTCCCAAGATAAATAGATTCCCCCAAATAATTAATTGGAATTCTATTTTCATGAATGGAAATACTAGCTTCTATGATGCCCTTGCACCATGCCGAGCATCTTGAAGGAATGAAGACTCCACTATTTTCCCAGTTTATCATTTTCCCATTCAACATAGAAACGTTTTCCATAATATGAACATATATTCTATTGGAGGGACTTCTCTTATTTATAATGAACATAAGATCATTTTCAAATAAGAGGTGTGATACACTAGAGAAATGGTAGCCGCAATGGAAGAGGTGAATACTTCCATGGTGCATGGTCAAGGAGAAGTATCCTATTAGAGAATCTTGGTCCAGAATAATAAATCTCTGGGAAAGGGGGTATCCCTACCGTAAGCCTATAACAAGATTGATAAACCCAAATTTCCTCCCTAAAAAAGGATGTTGAACCAAAGTGTTCTATAGTATCTGAAGAATACATCGATGAAAACCTCAGAAAAAACCCATGTATCACATGGTTCAGATAATGAAAATCCACTCCAAGCGGTCGCATGTTTTCTCGATGTCAATTTCAATAACCACATTCAATAAAAAAAACCTTCCCATTAATATCCCAAAACATCTCCTGGGAAACCCCAACAGACCCTGAAATAGATCTCCCATTAATAAAGGCATGTTTCTCATCTGAAATCCACTGATGAGTGAAGCCAACGAGCCTACTATTAATGATCATGGCTAAACAATTGAATGGAATGTTTTTTAGGATGATGAGTAGATATTGAAAGATATAAGAGGGGGGAAGAGACCTTTTGAATCAAGATCTTGATAGTTGCACTGGAAATGTGAGGAAGATATAGGCCTTTGAGGATGTCTTGGATGACCTTGATGAGATCTATCATGATGATACACAAAGAAAAGTCGAAGAAGGATCCCAGAAAACCATCCAGACTTGGAGTGATGTTAGGGTTGAGATAGTTCACTACCTCCAAGATTTCCTTCTCATTAGTAGCACTACTTAAGAGATAATTTTCTATGTTTGGGATGCTGTATGGGATCGAGTTGAAGAGCTTCGCCTATCATGGGGGATATCCATCATGAAAGCGGGGATCATGGTCACATAACAATGTTTTAAGGAATGAGAAGACTATAACACCAATTATATTTAGATCACAGGAAAACGATCCATAATCAAGCCCACTATTGGGAATATGAGCCTATTACTCCTCCTTCAGAAAGGTGTAAACAAAAGAGGTGTTGTGATCCCCCTATCTAAGCCAAGAGATGCAGGTACGATCTTGAATGTGATGTTCCTGTCCAAGAAGAATCTCATTCAAGCGTTGTTTCATAAGAAATATGGTGGGGAATACCCCATCATCCCACACATACTCCAAGGAAACTTTTAAATTCTCAACATCTATCATAATATCCCCCATGACTAGATGGTCAGGTTCTTGAAAAATGTGCCAATCTTGGAGATCATGTTTCAATTGTTGAATATTAATGTAGAGATATGCCTGATTACCTTACAAGAAAGGTGAGTTCAAGGAGCTATACACTGCCTCTAAGAACCTTGGGGATTGAATCTAGAGCTTGGAGAAGAATAAGTATCCATAACTCAGGGAACCATTACTTAGATGAATCAGGAGGGGGAGTGGTCCGACAAATCCCAAACCAAATGGGAAACCACGAGGTTATGAAATGACATGATTGTATAATGATTGCCCATATAGTGGTCTATTCTGCACCGGGTTCTCTTATTTCCCCTATGATTATAACACCACGTAAAACTATCACATGTGAATCCAAGATCAAGGAGCCCCTCCTGTTTAGCGAAGGAGGAGAAATTCAGTTTGTCATTACGTGGAAAAGGAATACCATTATTCTCCTTGAAGGGTTGCATGATAGTGTTGATGTATCCTCCAACGATACACATCACCTCTCTATGGTTGTAGTTTCTCAGATCCATTAATAGGTGATATCGTAGGTTAGCTTCTCACATAGCATAAAAAAAGGAGCAGAATAAATGCTAGTTCACCTCCATCACTTTGATCGAATGTTGTTGATATTGGGACAGAAGCATATCAATATTAAAATTAGATCTCCATAAAATCCAAACATGGGACTTAACAGGGTCTTCATGAATGAAATAATTCATGTTGATCCATTTATAAAACACATGGATCATGTAAGGGAACTGTTTCAGCCCCAACACCAATACAACTGAAGTCTTGTGTTTAGTCACCTCAAAGAAAGTTTGTCTTCACCCTAGCCCCGTGGCTACGACCATTCCATATTATTAGAAATATCATTGGAATAGATTTCTCCTAGGCACTATCCCCATGTGATAAAGGCTATTGGATTGGCTCTATTGGAGAAGTAAGAATGTTTTTGTCTTGCGATCTGGTGAAAATTTTGTTTGAAGAATATCCATGAGGAGAGGGTGGCCTCAGAATCCCATATAATGACGGATTGTTGGGGAAACCTCTCCTTATAAATGGAAAACTCTATAAAGAAATGTCTTTCATATGTGATAAAGCATCAAATGAGTTGTCAGTAGGGATTGGGGACAACACCTGTCCAGAGCCACTAAAGATAGCCAAGGCTATGAGGATATCTAAAATAATAGAGGTATACAAGAAAGAAGCGAAGGAAATGAAAGGAGTCCAAAATATATCAACTGTTGGTATTTTTTATTGATATCCCAAACATTATTCATCCATCCACCCCCCATTCATGAACAAAAGACTATAAAATACCCAATAGAGTCTTGGAAAACCCAAAGCATGCGATGAGGGACCATCAGAGAAATGAAGGAGCTTCATCCAAAGACACTACTAGAAAAGATATCACAGGGACATGATTCCTAAAATACACCATTGGAGGATCCATAAAAATCATCATGAAATGAAAAGGAGGCTGATGTGGAAATGATCTAAGAATAATATCCTTTTTTGAGGGTTTTGGAGGCATGTCAGCCTCAATATATGCTGAGGAGGGAGGCCGATCCGTCATCTCTGGTGGAGCAGTCACCGCCGCAATGATAAAAAAAGAGGGGGTAGGGGAGGCACATGTTGTGTGTTCAAATGTAATTTAAAATCCATTTATTCATGATATATATGGGTTTTAATGGTAGTAATTTGTGCCAGTTTTATGGTAAATTTTATGGAATGTTGTGTGTTTACATTGGGAGGAAGGGGTAATTTTACAAGTGATAGGGTTGGTCTTTTTGTAAACACTAAAAACATAACATAAAAGGAATTTTATTTTCAAAGTAAAGTGGACCCAAATTTATCAAATATTGAAGATAAGATAGGTTGGTTCAATGATTCTATTATCCACTTATTTAATGATAAATGTTTTAGATATTTAATGCCATTACCTCTTGATTTAATACTTTTACTTATTTTAGGATTTACCATGGAGACTTACATTAACATTGGTAACATTTTTTTATAACTAAAAATATGTGCCTTATTAAAAAACATGAATATGATTATTAAAAAACAATAAATTCAATTTTTCAGATTCAATTTTTAAATTCGATAAAATTTATTTTTATTTTAAAAAGGCGTAATGCCGAAAACTAAAAGTCTATAGAAATAATTTATTTTTATCCATAAAATATGTTTATTATTATAACATTCCTAGTAATAAGTGTTATATTAATTATAATTTATTTGAATATATATTTAGATTAAATTTAATTAAAATAATTCTTGAATAATGACCAATTTAATTTATAAAAATAAATATACATTACACACACAAAAATTCTTTGAAAAACATCTATTTTTTCGATCAAGTGATTTTATCTTTACTTATAAATAATTAATAATAATTGAATTTTTTTATTAATATATATTTATATCATAAATGTATTTAATATTCATACTTAAAATACAATAAATATAGATTATATATAATAAATAAAATTTAAGAAAAATATATTTTTATCCATGAATATTTAAATTAATATTTTTGTAGTTACATGATTATTTATTATCAATGATAAATTCATTTTTATTATCATTCCTTTAATTTCATAAATACATTTTATTGAAAATATTCTTTGAAAGTAATAAATTTAATAATAACATCAAATTAATGAAAGCAATTACTTTAGAATCAAGGGAATTTTTAAAATTGAATTAATTTATTTTTATTATATTAGAATATAATTTATTTTATTTCATGTAATTTATTTATAATACAAATATATATGTATTTAACACCTAAATAATATTTATTTATATTCACATCACTCTAGTAATTTAAAAATGATCGCAAATTTACTAGTATTATACTGAATAACTATATACCTCTTTATAATAGTCATATTACCACAATTATATCTTGTAAATTAATTCTATTTTGACATTTCAAATCTTAATTATCATTAATTTATTTTATTTTAAGATTTTTTATAGTCATTTCTCTTATCATGATGTTTTTTTTATTATTGTAGTTTGAAGTCTATTAATTTTGATTCATATCGGTGATGATGGTCCAGGGGATTTCCTAGTTGTAAAGATATCATTATTTTCTATTGGTTGTGTCATTTTATTGTATTAAATCTTAAGGTAGGTAATCATAAATATTATTTAATAATCCATTTTATTTTATTTATGTTTTCATGTACCAGTATTATAATATTCAATGATTAATGAATTAACGATTTCTAATTTGATTCACATCTTGTATGACTTTTTTCTACTAAAGTTGAATTATTTCAAAATAATTGAAAACAATATTTAATAATTATAAAAATATATTTTAAGGAATGAAAATTATTCAGAACAACTATTGTGTTACATTCTATCCCCTAAACTAAATCTCGTCAACACAATTAAATTATTCTCATTGATGACAATAGATAATGGTATTCATAAAATAATCATGAATAAAGACATAATTTATAATGAGATTAGTTCGTTAATATATTTTAAAAGAGTAAGAAAATCATATTTTATATAAATACTTAAAAAAACCCTCATGACTTGGGTATTAATACCCATATAATTTTAGAAATTACAATTGGAAGTTTATCGCCATTCTTGTATCGATAGATAACCATGGGTTAATTTAAAATATGAAATCTGTTTCTTGAATCATATAAATGTATATGATATATATATATATATATATTCAATCCATGCCTAAAATCACATCAAATATGAATAAAGACAGAATACTCTGATTTATGATAATTGTATTCCCATAAATTCCTATCAAAGTGGAGTTATAGACATGTGATTTAATCATTGTACCACAAAAAATTTACACAAAAAATTAAATACATGACAATTGAGGTTGTTATTTTATTCCCTATGTAATATTTGGAGTTATAAATTAGTGGGAAGAACCATAATCAAACATTACTTTTGAAGTTATTGAGTGTCTGAGGATGGTACCTTAAATCACTTTGTTTTTTTGACCCACTTAATCCATTTTTATTGGATAATCCATCCCCCAATCCATTGCATTAAAAGAATATATGAGTTAATTATTCTCATTAAACCTTGGTTTTGTTCATTGGTTTTCATAATGTCCAAATCAGTCATATTTTAATCATTGAATTAATAGTATAAGCTTAGAAATATATATACTTTCTGAAATTATGTTAAGTAAACTATATAATTTTTCTTCAGTTTTAGATGCTCAGTGAACTCTTTTACCTCACATGAAGTATTTTTAGTTCTTCTAAGACACTTCCTTGGATCTTTATTACTGCATTCCTGACACAAAGAAAGATGAATATTCTTTCCTTCATTGTCTATATCAGCCGATGTTCCATGAAATACAAATTTTTCTTATTTAGTTAATTCGAAATATTAAAATGATTTATGTTTTTAATCATGCAATGAGATGGTTGGTTAACCATTAAAAAAATTTTCTATACCAACACCCATTCCATTTAATATATCATTGAGAAACCATTACATTTTCCATCATACATGTTTTCTACTCTATTCATCATAGTTCAAACTATTAAATACAACAAAAAATGATATTATGTGTATAATTCAATAATAATCACAGTAATCAATTGACTTATAGTAATAATAAATTATAAGATATCAAAATTATGAGGCATACTTTTCAACCTAATATATTTTAGTTTCCTCTTACACCTCTTTTTTAGGGGTTCAAACTTTTTAATTAATGTTTTCCATTGAATCCAAAGCTCTCGGTCCATATGACATCATTATGAAACTCAAGAGATCATACCAAACTTCCATGAACTCCAATAGAGGATAAATTTATGAAATTTAAATCATGTGATCCATTCAATGTATCAAAACGTTTTTGAGAACTATTTCACAAAAACTCCCTTATATGAAATCCACTATTTAATGAATGACAGAAACTCATTATGCTACCCAACGTTTTTCAAAATTGTCTAAAGTTGTTTGAAATAATTTTTTTGATACAAAAAATATACCTCAATTTCTAAAAAAACATTTAAAAATGTTTATGGCCATGGATATCACATCCTCTCAATATTGATTCATTTTTTAGTTCATATGAACTACATGGATTTTGGTCCTTCTCCTATAATCCTTTCACATAATACATGAAAAAATAGGTATTTATTCCTCTTTAACATGACATCATGTGTGGGCTAGGCAACATCAATTCAGAATTATCTCAAACTATTGGAAATTTTTTTGCAACTGATGTAATAATCACCATAAACCCTTTATTATCATGATCAATACACAATCATCCTAATAGATTTAACAATATACTATACTTCCATTAATTTATTACACGAATTCCACCTAATGATTCATGAACAATGTAATAAACCAAAAATTTATTAATGATTTTTTTTAATCTAATTAAATGTCTTATTATATAAAATGGTTATATAAAACATATTCACTTAATTTTATATTTTCAGATTTTAAAATACCATTTAATATTTTTACCATTGCTACAATAGTTGTTGAACAATGATCACATGATTAGTTTAAATATAGGGCATTAACAAATCCATTTTACTTAGAAAAATGATGTGATGGCATCATCTAGTAGAATTGGTCCATATGAATCCCATTTTTCAAAGCTTGGGATGGATGTAGCATCATTGGAATTCGCTCTGGACCAAGCCCAAGCCGAGCTTCAAAGTTTTATGCTTAAACAAAATCACCTACGGGAGAAGTGAAATTTAATATAGATTACCCCTAGAGCGATGTTATTTGAGCCATCCCAAGAGTCTATCACCATCACACACCTTAACCATAGATATTATACATCTGTTATAAGGGGTTACGTAAAAAGACCCTAGCACAGTGATTATGTGTATTACTTTTGTATAAAGAGTATACATTCATTTTATTATTGTTACTTTGAAAATGGTTTTTAAAGAAAAAATAGTATTTTTAGTTAATATTCAATTGAGAAATATTATTTTATGAATTAATGGATTATTTAATTAAATAATATTTTAACAAAATATTATTACTAATTTAATTTTTATTAAATATAAATGATCGTATAACTTTTTATGAATAAATTTGTGTGTTTTATTAAGGTTTTAAAGCTGTTTTTTTAAAATCCATTAATTTTTTATAAATAAATGTTTTTATATTAAAATTAATAATTCACATATTTTGAAATATTATTCAGATAAAATGAATATCGTTTTTAGATTCAGGACATCGAAATTATCCAATGGTGAATGTTTAATAATTTTCGGAGACAGTGGATTTTTTGAGTAATAATTAAATACTTTTTAAATATATAATTTGTTTTATGACATCATAATGAACCAATAGTGATGTAATAAAATTCTATAAAAGGTATATTAAGAAAATATATGTTTTAAATTGAAAATAATGTAATTTTATATTTGTTTTATTAATTTTATGGTACCTTAGTGGACCGTCCAAAACATATATAATATTTTCAAATTTTATAAATATTTCCTTGAGTGTTTGAATCACCTCCACATAAGATAGACAAATATTTTACTAGTTTCATCCATTGGCCTTATAAAATAATGTTCTCTACTCCACTTCAAAAAAAACCATTGGATGATTTGTGGTTTTTTTAGTTTAATACGTAGTGTCCAAAACCTAAAGAATTAAGAATTCCCTCTCCATTTCTATATACACCCACTCAATCTCCTATTCCTATTCACTCGAACCATTTTTAGCTAGACCAAAATCTGCCCTCATCTCTCGATAATTATCCCAAGGTACCCCACACACCCAATAATTCTCTCCCAAGCCTCTCCCAAGCCTTTGGGATCACACATCTATGTAAGAGGTCCTTAATTTCCTTCGTTATTTATGTCCAAGTTTCCTTATATTGTAATTCTCTCTTAATTTCAATTATAAATTTTGGTGTATGATTTCACCCACATATACTACCTTATTTATGATTGAATGATTATAGACCCCTTCCTCTGTCATTAATTCTTTCCATGTAAACTTGTTACCATGACACAATTCCGTAGGGTATTTCTTTCTCCTCATTTACATTCATCAAATTATTTTATGTTATGCATCTAAATTCCATAAAATATGTTGGGATATTATGTTATAGGACCCCATTACTGTCTATTTCATTTATATATGATGATATACCCCTTTATCGCTCATCCAACCATTTTACGATTTCTATTTGACATCATTATGCTATCAAAGTTACACCAAAATTTCACATGCCAAAATCATCATGTAAGTAGATACCATTCCCATTTCCATATTAAGGGTATTCACCATTATGAACATGTACTTGTAGATTGAGGAATTACATTTATGTATTCCACATCTCCTATTTAGGGAATAAATTATAATGTTTATTGAATCCATGTTGTATGATCTTTGTGGCACACTTATTCATGAAAAGAAATGATTAAGAAGGGTGTGCTTTAATAGTGCTCCAATTCATTGGGTAAAGAATAGTATCATGATACTCCATGTAAAATTAGGGTTTAAAAATGTTATTTTAAGTGTAATGAGGTTTTAATCATGCTAATTCAAGTGAAACGAGGTCTTACTCATGCTCCATGTTCAATACGCTTTGGCTCTTACTAATAGCATGTTAAATGTTGTTACCACATTTCCATGTTATGATAATTATGCTATATTATGCCTTTATGTTAATGTTTCTCTTATTATCCATTAATATTACTATTTCCTTACATGTATTATATTTTTCATGTTATACTTTATTTACTCCCTTACTAGGCATTATAGCTCACTATTTTATTATGCATGGCCTCAGGTTATCTCATGCAATGCTAAGTATGAAAAAAATTTGTGGTCTTGTAAAGAAGTGTTCAATAAATATGTTGTATTTTTTATGCCTTAAGTTTTTATATAATGTTCATACGACCCAAAAAAAATAGACCTCTCGATCTTCTAGGTTGTATTAAGTGAACGTTTATGTAATAAAGCTTTTTTAAATGTGTAATAAAGAGAACATCTATTTTAGTTGGTATCAAAGGAATGGTTTAGTTAGTTTTGGGATTATGATTATAAAAAACTAGTGGAATTAATAGGGATAAGACTAAGTATAATTAAAACAGCCCTAAAATTTGGTGCGTATAGATTAAGTGATTTATCAAGAAAATGGATCCCTTTCTGGATACAAACAAGTAGAGGAGGCTCTGGCACATATGTATCTTAGGGTAAAACTCAAAAACACCGCTTTGAGCTAGAATCGAACAAGAATCGGTGCACAATAATAGGCCTCGATGCACTCTTGGTTCGACACTACTGGGGGATATACTTTGGAAAATTCATAATCTTATAACGAACCACTATTAAGGGAATAAAAAAATCCCCTAAGAATATATGTTTGAAGAAGATCAGGTATAACATAGATTGAAGCCTATAAATACATAAGTTAATGATACAAATGTAATTTATAAGCTATCCCTTTTCTTATTTGTATTCCCATTATGAGTTAACCATAAATTTCCTTTTATTCCAGTCAATGACCGGTAATAGGAGGACTTGATATAACAACCAATGCGAGGATCAATGTGATGAATTCTCAAATGAGATGCCCAATCTGATGGGAGTGGGAATCAAAAACTTTGTCATGATACTAAATCAGTTAACTCACGTTTTTAATTGAAACATGGGTCAAGAAGATCATCCACCCCCCCCCCCCAAGAAATAACAATCCGAAATAAAGAGTTTCGTTAGACTTAGGCCTCATACTTATAATAGATCATCTGATCCCTTAACTACCTAACAATGGATCAACTCCATTGAAAATATCATCTGCATCCTTTAATGTTCTGATCAAGAGAAACTTCTTCTGGCTTCTTATTGTATAGATGGTGAACCTGATCAATGGTTGAAATTGATAAAAAATATTAACCTGGGGAAGATATCACAACGTTGGAATGGAAGTATTTCCTAAATATTTTTTTGAGAAATATATTCCTCGCACCCTGCAACATAAGATGGGAAGGGACTTCCTTTCCATTAAAAAAACAAGATGACAAATCCATAAAAGCATACGAGAAAAAAATTACAAGGAATGAATAATACACCTTTACCATTGTCGTTACCCCTGAATGCAAGGTTGACCGCTTTCTTGGTGGGATAAAACCTAGACTACAAAAATCCCCATCGATCTGTGACTTTGATAGCTATGATGAAATTTCTGATGTGCCCTGAATGTTGAAATGGAGGTCAGCAAATCTCATGGGTTTCACAAGGATAAGAAGTGGAAAGTGGACTTTAATTTTGGTGTCCAGATGGATAAATACAATAGTGCAAATAAATTCAAGCACCCCACTTTCCAAAGCTGCGAAAAAAGAACCCTAGAAATTCCCTGAGGCAGATGAGGAAATTCATTAGGTGTAGAAGAGAAGGGAACCTGGATATTAAATGTCGACAAAGAAAAACCCACTGCTATGATAGAGGAGAGGAATTCTCCGTTCGACCCTCATCTCATTGTTCATTGCTTCAATTAAAGATAACCTTGGCACTTCACAAACTAGTTCCCTAAGCTAATGGTTTTTGGAGGTAACCAACAACCTCCAAGGAATAAAGCGAGAGATTTTTTCATCACTACCACTGAAGAGAACCCTGATAATGAATTGGTGATAGGTATTCTAGTTATTCATTCAAGAATAACAAAAATACTTTTTGATTCTTTTTCAACACCTTATTTTATATCCTGAAATATTAGTATAACAATACCAACACCATAAAAAATCATGAAAGTAGAGATGTTGGTGAGAATGGAAAATGGGGAAATCATTACATCCCATGAATATAAATCCTCCCTTATCACAATTTGTGTATTGAACTTCCTGATGAACCTTTTCATACTCTCCATGGTGGAATTTGATGCAATTCTTAGCATGGATTATCTTTCCCTATATATAGACAACATAAATTTCTCTGAGAGGAAAATCACTCTCCATATGGTAAATCGACCCCCGATTCTATACAAGTGAAAAGAGGAGAATGAATATTATATAGAACCATCATATCAAGCATCAATATTACTACCATATGATAAGTTGTATCCTTATTAGATGATTGTGTCTAAGGAAGAAACCATCCTTGAATATGTGCCTATTATGAGGAAATTTGCTGATGTGTTTCTCAAGAAATTGCATGGTAATCCTCCAAGAAGAGATGTAGAATTCTCGATTGATCTTATACCTAGGGTGTTTCTAATATCCAAGAATCTATAGAATGGATGTTTGGGAGCATAAGGAGATAAGGAAAAAATTACAGGAGAATCAGGATAAATGGTTTATACACCCAAGTGCTTCACCATGGGGTGCACCAGTGGTCTTTTTCAAGAAGATGGATGGGTCAATGTGATTTTGAATTGATTATCATGAACTCAAAAAATCACGATAAAGAACAAGTATCCACTGCCAAAAATTGATGACTTGTTCGATCATCTATTTGGAGCACAATACTTCTCCTAGGTGGATCTGCATTCGGGATATTACAATGTAAGGGTAAAGAAAGAGGATATCCCTAAGACTACTTTTCGTACATTGTATGAGCACTACAAATGTACAGTAATGCCTTTCAAACTCACTAATGCTACCATAATCTTTATGTACTTTATGAATAGAGTATTTGAATATTGACTTGAAAGAATTTTGTTAGTATTTATAGATGATATTCTAATATACTCTAAGACCAAGGAGGATCATGAGGAGTATCTAAGAATTTTACTATAGACCTTGAGAAGTGATAAGATCTATGAAAAGTATAGAAAGTGTGAGTTATTGTTGAAGGAAGTCTCATTGTTGGGTCATATCATCATAATAACTGGGATATATGTGGATCCCTCCAAGACAAATTCAATTGAAGGATAGCCAAGGACAACATCTGTGATGGATATTTATAGAATCTTTGGGATAGTGGGATATTGTCGTTGATTTGTGATAAATTTATCAGGATTTTCAAACCCTCTTGCCAAGATAACATAGAAGTGAGTCAAGTTTTCTTGGAGTGATATATTTGAAGAGAGCTTCAAGGAGTTGAAAATGATGCTTATCACCACGCCCTTTCTCACACTACCCACAAGTGGAGAACATTTTGTGGTATGTAGTGATGCTTCGATGAAGGTCATGGGATGTTTTTGATGAAAAATGACAATGTCATGGCCTATGAATCAAGGAAATTGAATGTTCATGAGAAAAAATATCCAAAAAATGATATGAAGTTGGAGGTAGTAATATTTTCTTTAACATTTTTTTTGAAAATAACTCTTTGGAGAGAAGTTTAAAATATATAGGGATCATAAAACCCTCAAGTATATATTCCCACACAAAGAGCTGAATATGCACCAATGAAGATGGTTAGAGCTGACCAAAGACTATGATTTCTCAATCCATTACCACCTTGGAAAAGAAAAAAAAGTGGAATATGATCAATGTAAAAATGAAAAAATAATTCTATCATTAATGAGAATTAAAAATGATCCAATATTCTAATATTTGATAAAGATGGACATGGAAATAATAAAGAATAGAAAATCATCAGTCCTTTCACAAATGAATGTAAAACCATATCTTTTGGAAAGGCTAAAGGATGCTAAAAAAGGATGATGTGGGAATTCATAGGAAATTGGAAACTATTAGAAAAGGAAAATCTTTAGAGTTCAATGTTAATGAATAAGTAATTGTGAGATTTGGGTCAAGACTATGTTTTCCCTCAAATCTGGAGTTAAAGAATGAACTTTTAGTTCATGAACATTGTTCAAATTTCTCCATTCACCCAAGAAACATGAAGATATATAGAGATATCCAAAGGAATTATTTGCGGGATAACATGTATAAGGAGATCACTGAGTATACATAAATGTGCGTAGTATGTAATCAAGTGAAGGATGAGAGGAAAAATTCTAAGGGGATAATGCAACCATTACCCATACCAATATGGAAACAGGAGAACATCACCATGAACTTTTTCACCTCAAATACAAAGAAATCCAATGGAAACAATGCTATCTGGGTTATTGTGGATCATCTTAAAAAGACTGCAAAATTCATTGCAATTTGAGAGGATTTCTCATTTGATTAACATGAATGAATATACATCCGAAAATTGGTATGGATTCATGGAGTTCCATTATCGATTGTATCTGAATGAGATCCAAGATTCACCTCAAAATTATGGAAGAGGCTACAACATACTCGGAATACTGATATGAACTTCAGTATGTCTTATCATCCTCAAAATGATGGCCAATATGAGCAGACCATCCAAAAACATGAGGATATGTTGAGAGAATGCTCAATGGACTTCAAAGAGGGATGGGATCAACATCTTCCTTTGGTTGAGATATCTTATAATAACAGTTTCCACTCAAGAATTCAAATGGATCCTTATAAAGACCTTTATAAGAAGAGGTGCAGAACACCAACATATAGGGATGATGTCGGGGAGTAAAAACTCAAAGATCCAAAGTGGTCAAAGAAATGGTGGAGAAGGTTATGACTATACAACGATAGATTAAAGCTACTCATAGTTGACAAAAGAGCAATGCTGTTAATTATTGATGAGACCTAGAGTTTGATGTTGGAGATATATTATTCTTCCACATATCACTATGGAAGAGATTTATGATATTTTAGAAGAAGGTAAAGCTTATTCCATGGTATTTTGACCCTTTTGAGATCCTTAATCACCTTGGAATAGTGGCCTATCGACTTGCACTACCACCGAACCTATCTCAAGTACATGATGTGTTCCATGTATCACTCTTGAGGAAGTACATACCTGACCCATCACTCATACTCAATCCAAAGGTGGTACCATTGGATAATGACCTATCCTATGAAGAGAAGCCGGTAAAGATATTAGATCATGGGGAAAAATTTCTACGAAATAAGAAAAATCCCCTCATCAAAGTGCTGTAGAGAAACCACATGCTTGAAGAAGTAGTGTGGGAATCAGATGAAGTGATGAAGTAGAGTTACCCTCATAAGTTTTATTTTGGGAAAATGAACATTTGATGGTGAAATTTTCTAAGGGGGAAGACTCTAAGGACCCAAACATTTATTAATAAAAATTCATGTTGATCTAAATAGATGTCTTATTGTGTAAAATAGTTATATAAAACATATACACTTAATTAGTTTTAGGTTTATGGATTTTAAAATACAGTTAGGAATTGTTACAATAGCTAATATAGCAATTTAACAGTGATCACATTATTAGTATAAATATAGGGCTTTAATAAATCTGATTTTCTTAGACAAAGGAAGTGATGGCCTCATCCAGTATAATTGGTCCATATGAAGCCCATTCTTCATAGCTTGGGATGGAGGTAACATCATTGTGCTTTTCTCTAGACTAAGCCCATGCCAAGCCTCAAAACGTTAAGCTTGAATGGAATCGCCTACGGGATAAATGGAAGCTAATGTAGATTACCACATGAGCAGTGATATCCTAGCTACCCCAAGAGTCTGTTATCATTACACACCTTACCCTTAGGTCTTATGCGAGTGTCATAAGGGGTTATATAACAAGACCCTAGCACTATGATTATGTTCGTTATATTTGTATAAAGTGTATACATTCATTTTATGATAGTTACTTTAAAAATGATTTTTAAAGCACCAATTATATTTTTAGTTAATATTCAATTAAGAAATCTATTTTTGATAAATTAAAGTATTTTTGAATTAAATTAAATTATAATAAAATATTATTACTAAATTAGTTTTTATTAAATATAAATGATCGTATAATTTTTTAGGAATACAATTGTAATTTTTTTAAGGTTTGAAAGCAGTTTTGTCAAAACACGTGAAAATTTGAGAAATGTTTGTTTTTATTTCAAAAGTGAAAATTCACATATTTATAAAATTATTCAAATAAAATTAATATCATTTTTGGATTCAGGACATCAAAATTATCTAATAGTGAATTTATGATAATTTTATCAGACAGTCTAATTTTTGGGTAACAATTAAACACTGTTTAAATATATCATGTGTTTTATGACATCATAATATACCAATAGTGATTTAATAAAATATTATAAAAGGAATATTTGGCTAATATATGTTTTACAATTAAAATAATTTGATTTTAGATTTGTTTGATAAATTTTATGGTAACTTATTGGACCCTCAAAGACATATAAAATATTTTATCTTTTTAAAATTATTTCCTTGAGAGTGTGACTCACCTCCATATAACAAAGCACAATATTTTAATAATTTCGTCCATTTGACTTATAAAATAATGTTTTTACTCCAATTTGTAAAACACCATGGACAAAAACCATAGGATGGTTTGTGGTTTAGTTTTTTTTAATGTGAAGTGTCAGAAAGGTAAATAATAAATAATTTTCTCTTCTTTCCTACATAAACCCACTCAATCTCCCATTAATCTTCACTCAAACCATTTCAAGCATGACAATCCTCTACCCTCCTCTCTATAGAATCCTCCCAAGGATCCCAAATCTTCCAAGAATCCCCTCTCAAGACTTTGGGATCACACTTCCAAGAAAGGGATCCTCACTTTCCTTCCTTTCTCATTTATGTCCAAGTTTCCTTATATTGTTATACTCTTTTATTTTAAATTAAAAATGTTTGTGTATGATTTTTCTCCTCCCATATACTGCTGTACTTATTTTAATGATGGTAGACCCTTTATCTCTCATTAATTCTCCCATGTACACCCGTTACCATACTGAAATTTCGTAGGGGATTTCTCTCTCCTCATTTACATTCATCATCATCAACATTATTATTTTTATTATAGGAAAAGAGAGCTATAGGGAAAAAAAATAACCAAGTGTTCCCATTTTATATTATGCATCTAAATTCCATTACATATGTTGGGACATTTTATTCCATGACACCCTTACAATCCATTTCATGTATAAATAATGGGAAACCCATTTCACTCTCATCAACCCATTTTACGATTGTTATTTGATGTCATTATGTTGTTGAAGTTACACCACAATTTCCCATTCCAAAATCATTGTGTTAGTGAATACCATACCCTTTTCTTTATCAAGGTTATTCACATTTATGAACATGAACATGTTGATTGGGGACTTAAATTTAGGTATTCCATATATATTATTCATGGAATAAATTATGATATTTAATAAATCCATGTTATATGATCTATGTGGAACACTTAAGCATGAAATAAAATGAGTAAGAAGGGTATTACCTGATAGTGATCTAATGCATGGGGTAAATAATAGTATCATGATACGCCATGTTTAATGAGTGTTTACACATGCTAATTCAAGTTAAATGAGATTTTAATCATGCTAATTCATGTGCAATAATGGTTTACTCATGCTCCATGTGAAATGAACCTTCTCTCATGCTAATATCATGTTAAATGTTGTTGCCAAATTCCCATATTATGATAATTCGGATACATCATGCCTTCATTTTCATGTTTCATATTTTCTCCATTGATATACCTATGTTCTAAAACGTATTGTATTCGTCATGTTATGCCTTGTTTACTCATTTACTGGGATTTATAGGTCACCCTTTTTTTATTAATGTCCATAGGTTATCCCATGCAATGTACTAAGGAATATTATGGTCTTGTAAAAGTATTTTTCAATAAAGGAGTTGTATTTTTTATTTCTTAAGTTGTCATGTTATGTTTCTAAACCCCAAAGACAATAAAATTATCAATATTCTAGGTTGTATCAAGTGCCTGTATATGTAATAAAGACTATTTAAATGGTTAATAAACAGTAGGGTTGTTATACCCAACTACTAGGAAATTTAATTCATAATCCAAACTTAATACCTTGTTTTCACCCAATTCCTAATAATATCATCCATATCCCATGATTTTAAATATTATCCTATCCTACGTGACATGAATATTATACATTGGGTGATGAGGATAAGATTCCCCATGTGGCGGGCATGTGATACCTTATTTGAAAAGAATAATATACCTCATGTGATGATTTTAGGATGATCACCTCCTTCTAAAAAGTCAACATTAGTGGAGACTCACAAATATATTTTCTTCCTCATCAAATAATCTAAGCAACATAATGTGTATCTAACAATTTTTCCATTAATATCAGAAATTTTTTCATGCAGATGTTCTTTTTTCATAAATATTATTAAAATACATGGAGTGGTCCCTCCATACAACCTTGAAATTTGAACCATGAACTAAGTGAGTTCAGATTCCTACTCTAATAAGATACATTTTATGCCTCTATGAGTTAAATCTTAAAAGGCCAACACTCTTATCCCATCAGTATCCACCATATCTTAGACGAGTTATTATACTAGCTTCATCAACTTCCATGATGGTACTAAATCTTATATCATACTCACATGAATGTTGAACCATGAATCATTCCCACTAGATGTAAAAAAATATCATTCCATTTTATATGATAGTAAATTGAATTATTCACCACAAATTGATATTAAAAATGTTCCAAAATTAGGTAACAAACCTCATATTCCATTATGTGATGAGTAAGGGGGAGAGTTAGTATATTTTTATGTGAATCTCATAAGAAACCCATGTGATGGGAATGAGATAACGCTAAACATTTTTAAGTGATGGGTTTGAGGAAATCATAGTCTTTCCTTATGTGAGAAGCATAGGATTCCATGTCTGATGATCATATTATACCTAATGGGATGAGAATGAGATTCTTTTTGTGATTATAAGAAAAATGTTTTGGGAGAAGGATAGGTAATTTTCATCCCTTTCTTAGGATATGATCCTAATAACCCTTTACTTATATTAAAATTATGAAATTCCTTATGTTAAAAGTGTAATAATCCTATGCAATGACCATATATTCGCTTTTATATTTTATTAGGCATTGATCCTAATATTACTATCCTCATGTGAAAAAATGAGACGCCTTATAGGACAAGAATAAGAAGCCTATATAAAAATATATGATACTTTCTTTATTTCCATAGGTGATCAGAATAATATTATCTTCCTTATATAGTGTGAATTATATTCCTTATATTATTAGAATAAGAAGACTATATGATGTCACTTTGATCCCTCATTTCATTCCTTAGGTGATGATCCTGAGTGTCTTACTCCTTCCCCATGTGATGAGCTTAGGATACCCCATGAGATGAGAATAGGATGTCCTTATTCCCTTGTGTTAGTATTATTAATACTTATTCACTTATATATTTTGTTATAAATAAATCATGAGAATACCTTGTGACTCAACATAAGGGAAAAAATATCATACCCTAATATGTCCAATGTTGTCATTTGGGGTCGATAACAATACACATCCACTCCAAATGTATGGTTGTTACCCAACCTAGAAAAGGTGATATAATTAACTGGTTTCCATATAAAGATGGGGTAAAGAAGGGATTAATTTTAAAGTACTAAATCTAATAGTAACACCCAGAATATGAAATTAACTCATTAACATGGTGAAAAAGTCTTATCATTCCATTTAATTCATTGGTTGCATGAACATCACCCACATGGTATCAGGTTTCCTAACACTAGGTTGTGGAAATATGGGACCCAAATTCTGGCCACCCTATGATTGAGAAACAATACATAGATCATCAATAATTCTTGTATTAAATTGTAAAAAATATTTTATGGAACATATTTTTTATTATTTGGATTACTACCCTCACATAGTTTTTTCCTTCCATCTTTTATTGCCTTATTTTTCATTCCTATCAATTGTTGAAATATGAAAAAAGTAATATTTTATTCTTATGAATAATATTGAAAATATTTAAGAAATACATTAGAAGATAATTTTTTTGAATGATTGATTAATTAAATAAATGATATTTCTTTCCTTGGTGTCTTAATTGAGTTTTGAAATTTTAATATATATCAATTAAAATACATTTAAAAGTCATTTTCGTTTTCATTTTTAATATTATTGGGAAAGATTAATTAGGACACAAGTGTACACTAGTTAGAATATAAACATTCATAAGAGTAATAACCATTCATGTTGGGGTGGTACTAGAGGTACTTAGAGAACCATCAATACCCAATGCACCCATTCCACCCACCACATATCTCATCTACCCCAATTTCTCATCCATCTACTCCACATGATGTTTCATAGATGTTTCCACATATATTTTTTTCATCATTTCATATAAGATATATTTCTCATATACCCTTTCCATATGTCATGATGGATCCTCACTCGTTATATTTCTCTTCAGTGAATCCGTGATATAACATTACTAATTCCCAAGCTATATATGTGGTACGATTGGTTGTATTATGGGAACTATAGAGAAAATATTAGAATGAGTTATATTATTAATGAACTAGTATACTCAACATTGATTTCAAGAGAATAAACACCCTCACTTATTTTTTTATTTTCCTAATACCAATAAATAGTTTCTTATGGAAAAGTAACGAGTTTAATGTATTATACATATTTCATAATTTTTTATTAAAAATCCTTATGTTTTGTTTTAAAACATTATTTCATATTATTTAATTTTCTTTTTTAAAGTTATCCTTAATTAAAAAAAACTTCAATAAAGTATGTGCACACTTAGTGGTAGGATACTATTCATAACCATGGCTAGGTATTGTTCATATAAACCTGATTTAGATTTTTCTTCTTCTAATTTTTTGGTTAAATAATAAATAATATTTGTGCTCAATTGTAGTTGAATTTGATTAGTTTTAGTTCATAAAAAAAACATTATTATATAATATCTTCTTACATTAAATTTCATTTGCTGTAGGAAAAATATAACATCGGAGGGAATGTGACTTTATAAAAATTATATTTCTTGAGAAGAAATAAGAAATATTGGAGTATCATAATAAATAGATACATGAAAAGATAATAACTATTTACCTAATGTTTTAAATTTTCAATATATATTTTATAAAAAAAATATATCATTTATATTTTGAAAATCCTATGTTATAGTCATATTATGAGAATAAATATGACATATTTCGGCCAAATATTCATTTAAGATAAATATTATATGATCAGAAATGAGGAGAGATAAATGTAAAAGGGGAATAATTTCCCCTAGGTAATGTCCCATTTTAGGATACTCAAATACCTCTAATAATACTAATTTTCATGCTTCCAATTAAAATGTGTCCAATGATAAAAAAATTCATGAAGAAGTGTAAAATAAGTAAAATTTTCACTAATAAATTCATGAAATCTATGATAACATTATTTATATCACATATAAAAAATACTGCAATGGTTATTGAAATATACATGTTAACTATGTGCTATTTATGTAATTCAATAGATGATGTTGAGGATATTCCTAGTTGAGATCAATGTGAAGACCTTCATAGTGGCCATAGAGGTAAATATGTTGAAGGTAATGATGATAGTGTGGATTTTCATGATGAGGGTGATAGTATTAATAACTATTATTGTATTGGTAGCCATGATGATTATTATTTTGTTGTATATATTTATCCACCCCATTTATTACATGATACATATAACATCTAACCATGAGAATGGTGGCTTATGACTGAAACTGATTTTATATATTTGTTTTCATTTTTTCTTTATGTTATAAAATAATTAAATATAAAATATATGATATTTATCATACTTGGAATGTCTATTATGTTAAGTTGTGTATATTTTTTCATTATTTTTATTTCTTAGTAAGTTTGATGGTAGGTGTTGGATTGTGAATTTACTATACTAACAGATTCCTTAAATATTTGGTATAGTATAACAGTGTGATTATATAAAAGGATCCATAGAAATATTGGTATAATCCTATACCAATTTTTCAATATATTTTTATATGGAACCTTCGGTATAGACCAATACCAAAAATTATTTTTAAAAATGTTGGGAAACCATTTTTATATGCTATAACTAAGGTTCCCCAAACTATATATGTAGTTTAATATAGTTAGAATATATGGGTTTCTAGTAGTGTAGGATTAAGTAAAAAAATTTCCACAATTTTTATTGACATTACACTAAACCAATTTATTTTTATGAAGTTTGTTCAGTGATTTCATTTACACATCCATATAAAAAAATATAAACCTAGAAATGTACATGAATTACCCTCCAAAATGGAAGACTGTATGTTTATCATGACATTAAAGTATCCATTATCAAATTACAAACTAATATAAAACAAGATATTACAATAATTAGTGGTTATACATAAAATATATGATTAAAAATTTATACCACCAATTATATTTTTACCCATACAATTTTGTATAACTTTTAAAAGAAAAAACATCAAGAGTCTTTTCAAGTCAGTAATAGTCTCAAAAATCTCTATAAAAAGAATATCTCCCCATATTATCTTCTTTGACCACTAGAACTCTAGAATTATTGAATTATACACGTCCTATAAAAAATTACAACATCTACATTATTTAATTATGATTTAGCAAAGTGTCTATGAACCTCTAATCATCAAAATCCATGAAGAAAAAAAATTGGAAATCAGCATAAAAAATCTAATGTTCATTTTCTAAATTAAAGCCTTATATCATCACTATTAATGTATTTTTCTTGAATGATGTATAATAATTAGTTTCTAGACTTATTCATGTATTTATCTAATTCTTCTATATCAGTTCAACTTAAAAAATTTTGCACCGCTTTATACCTTTCTAATTTTATATCACTATGGTTGTACAGTAGAAATATTCTTTTTCCAAATTTAAAGTTCATTTATAATTTAAAATTCCAATTACATATTTATCTTCTACCAGTATAATTAGATTAGTTGTATCAATCCATACCTTTTAGTCACCCTTGTATTTTTTATGGAGTTTATAGATCATGTGGGAACATCCATATGATAATCCAATAATACAAAAATGAAAAAAAAACCAAACTACATTTCTCTAATATCTTGTAATGGACATGAAATTTATGGCATAAATACGATAATCATAGTGAAACTATATATCTCATAATGAAATTTGGCATCCAAGAATGTGGATAAAATCTAGCTACTAAGAATTTTTACACAAATTACGGAATGATTTTTTAATTATAACATGTCCTAAGAATGGATCTATAAATATAGGATCACTTATTCTTCATATATATAAACATTTCTGTAAGGTATTTGGATTCTTGTTGGGATGTAATACCTCATAGAACTATTAAATCAACTCATATACCTACTATTTCATCATCTATGCTAAATTTAATGATAGAATTTTTTTTTATGATGTAATTTCTTCCAACACAATTAAACATCCTTACCCAAACCAAATTAAAATATTTGAAAAAATCATGGCACACTAATTATGGCATAACATTCATGTCATTATTGGATCGGTTAAAAAACTCCTAATTCTGAACCAAATCATTGTCTTAACCTCAATATTGAATATTAATTGGATCTGATATTACAAAACAAACCATGTTATATTGGATTATAATGGTGTGTGCCAAAAAAATTGGGATATTATTACCTCATAAATGCCAAAAATACTTCAAAATATCATACATTATCTTCATCCATGATCATCCATACATCCAAAGGTATTATCCTCATTTTAATCATCTAAATTCATCTTTTTTTGAATATGATTTATGTTTAAATGACTATATTGATGTGATAAAAAAAATACAACACCAAATCACATAATATCCACTTCTCTATCTACAATAATCTCCCCTTTGACATTGACACCATCATGGGAACCCTCAACCTCAAATCACTTCCTAGTCAAAAAAACCCGCCCTTTGAATTTTTTTTCCACCTTCGAACATAAATCACCCTTCAAACAAATTAATGAATCATTATTCAATATTTATAAGTATAAATGAGAAAACATATTGTATGAAACATGAATAATTTATAATAATAGAAAATTTATCCACTAGGTTAACTCGCATTCACTTAAAAATATATTTTTCAACTTTTATTCTCAACAAATCTAATAAAAAATTGTTTTTGTACATGTGAAAAGAAAAACCCCATATAAAAATAATCATTATACAAATAATTACTATTAATACATCGGAAAAAACACATTCTTAATTAACAACTCAAAACTTGTAAAAAATCTGTTAAATATTATTCCACCTTTTAGAAAAAAAAATTCTTTGAATGATTTTTTTCTATCTCACTCATTAAAAAAATTGAATTATAATAATATATGGGATTAAATTTCATAAAATATCTTTTAAATATTTATGGATTAGTTTAGTTATTGAACCTATATAGATTGGTAAATAACTTTTTCATTTTTTAATATGGTATTTGATTACCCAAATATTTTTTGAATTCTTAATTCATGTTAGGATAACATTCCTTCAATTTAAATTAAATGAGGTAACATGTTAAATAATACTTATTCTAGTTTCAATTCACTTTTTCATCATTGTTATTACATTGATATTACCATCATAAGATTATATAAAACTTTTAAAATAATTTATTTCAAAAACATTATAACATCCATTGGATGAATCAAGACTCCAGGATGCTCTGCGCACATTTCACTACATTTATATATTTTCCGTAGCTATTTTCTTCAAAATTAATGGATAATTTACTTTAAATTCATATTTTACAAAAGAGAATGATTTTTGAGTAGCATTATTTTATATGTATTTCATCACTTTATACTTATCATACGGGGGTCTATCCATTTGTTTAACAGGTCAGCATCATTATTGACCATTGAATGTGATATTTTTGATTTAAACAATCTCCAAGTCAAACTTTAACCAAAAAACCACATTTTATACTTCATTCTAATGTGATAATAATTTTAAATGTCTCTAACATGAAATCAATTTTACTCTATTCAATTCTCAAGACTCATGAAATATTATTCATTACATAAATCAACAATAATTTATATTTTTGATATATCCCTTCATTTACATCATCACATAGATTATGGACACTTATTATGTTGTGTTGAAATCCACATATAAAGAGATTACTCTGAGATGTAAACATATATTTCACAATATTTATTGGGATAACTTTTTATTTTATGTGCTCAACCATTTACTAACATGTATAATATTTATATATAATTAAAAAATACATAGTAAAACCTCTTGTCACATGTTACATGTGATGACCACCTACAATGAAATATCTATGATTTATTCTATTGTGATGATTATAATTAAGATACCACCTTAAGATATTTTTTCTTTCCTTATAAGTTATTATAATAAAATCCTTGACCATTATTTTTACTACATTGAATTGTCAAATGACTAGTAATTCTTTATATTGGTGTTCCATTTGATCACATATCACATAAATATCATTCATATCTTGAAACATGTTATTTATAGAAAAACTAATTCCCATCTTTTTTTTTGGAATTTATCTTCTTTTATTTGTTTGGAAACCCATTAAATTCATTATTTAATCAAATATAAAATCGTTCTATCTTAAAACATAGAACAAAAAATCCCTTAACATATTCCTATTATTATTATATTACTAAAAATTCATGAATAATGATGAAATTATAGTATAAGAAAACAATTTCAAGACTATGTGACATTTTCATTTCTTTAACTTTAAAACCATTTATTTTAAGACCTTTTGTCAGAAAAAATTACTATTATAGATATATTTCCAATCTGGAAATAATATTATTTAAATTATTAACTTTTACATTTTTTTAAAATTTTACTATTTATTTTACAGTATTTTTTTACAATCATGGTATTCACTCTATAAGGAAATTTTCTTCCTACTTATCTTTATCTTCACCTTGTAATTATTATTGTCCATGAAATTTTGATGTTTTTGAATATATAGTGTTATGTTTATAAGGGTTTGGGTGATCAATAATGAACTCATTGGTTTAAATAGTCTTCTAATTCATCTTTGAAATTTCATTGACTTTATAAATTTATTTTTGATCATGTAAATTGATATCATTCAATTAATACTATCCCTCAAACAATTTATTTTGAAAATAAAAATGTTCTATTTTATTTTCATTAATATATCATTTTAGTGCATAATTTAATTTTTTATTATTAATAAATGATACACTGATATATTCCATTTTTTTCAAAATCTAAAACAATGTTTTTTCATGGGATTTGTCTTACTCATTTGACATATGAGGAAATTTAATGAACTTATTTTCCTTCTTATAAATATCATAGATATTAATAATAAATTCATTTGACTCATGATTTGAAATAAACTATATGTCTACATTTTAATCATCCTTTTTACTAGAAAACTCTTATTCATTCAACTTTTCAACTGGAAACATCTCACCATAACCCCTAGATGATGAATCAGATTTTCATTATCTATCATAAAATTACTCTTCCTCCATATTCAAAAACGAAGTCTTCCTTTTGAATTAATAATGTTTTTTACATTTCCCAAATAAAATAAATTCTTCTCACTGGGGTTTGGAATCTTATTTATAGATAACTTCCCTAATTGAACATCTTTATCTTCACTCACATAATACTTTATATTGGGATATTTGGTAAATAATGTGTAATTTATTATCATCTAAAAAAATCAACAGTTTATTACCAGGAAACTTAATATTACATTTTAAAACATTCTATATTATTAGTTACATTTTCATGTTAAAATTACCATTAAATCATCATCAAAAATTGTTATTCACTTTCTCCCTCGAACTCCATATAATTATTTCTATTCATCATGGATTTAAAATAAATTCATTTCTATAATTTAATTTTCTTATTTGATGAAGTACCATTACTCATATAATATAGCATCATCATATTCAGTAATTTATAAAGTGTACATTTATTCAAGTTGTGATAATCAAGAAAAGAATCTCGGGCATCAAACATGTGAGGAAATTGATAATGATACTTCTTACCTATCATTTATTCCTAGATAATTTTTCTATAACCACTATATGTGATGATTATCTCATTTAATATAGTGAATAAATCATTCATGACATCTCTATAAAGAATATGAATTAATTAAAATTAAGAAAGATAGATTTTTTGTTTTAATTTTCTTACATTATAATTCCATTCATGAATATTTCATATAAGCTTCAAAATTTCATTTAATTTTTTTGTACCATTACCTTAAGAAACACTTTCTTTAAATATGAGACTATGAAAACTATTCTTTTTTTCTATAAATTTAAATCTTTTTTTCAACTGGTAATATTAAAACACCATCAACAACAAGAGAGAAAACATCAATTATAATATAAAAAACTTTTATAAATAGTTGGAGTAAGTATGAAAATATACTTTATTTCAAAATATTTTAACATTTCCAATGAAATGTGTAAAATAATTTTATAATGAACAAATTAATGTAATATATGATAATAACATAAATATATAATCAACAATAATTAACATATGTAACTTCTATCAATAATATAAAATTGATTCAATATCTTCAAAGGGAAACCATTTCTCGTATACTAATTTTTTGAGTACACTAAAAGAAATTTAATTTTGTTTTATTGTGACTAATAAAAATTAGGGTGAATCAATTAATAAAAATATTTTGAAATTCTACCAATAATCAACAATCCTTACTTATTAAGATTAAATCAACATACCCTCACCAATATTCTCTATTCATCATAATATTTTTACTTTATTTAGGTTAGTTTAGTGATTTCATTCAAACATCCACACAATCCATGATTAAAATAGTGATCTACAAAGATTTCCATTTAAAAATGAATGAAAACATCCTTAATATGATATGTTATCATAAATCACAATATAATCTACTATAATTGCTAAATGTGTTAATATGAGTAAGAACTATACTTTAAATAATGGGTATATAAATATATCCTTTCATATTTAATGTGATATTAGAAGTATTTTATAAAAAATCTAATAAATAGAACCAAGGCCTTCAACACTCAACATGAGTTTCAAAATCCAAATTCAGTAAAGAATCACCTTATTTTAACTTCTATAAACTCTAAAACTCCTAAAGAAAATATTTGGAAATAAAATATAATGAGTCCAACATTATATTTATTCATAAAATAAGATTTATAAAATATTAGAAAAATATCTTATCATCAAAGTGTATAAAAAATAATCAAGAGCTCATAAAAAAACATCAATATTGTACATTCTTAAAAATTAAGCTATACATAATCTGTTTCAAAAGATTAGTCTTTAATAAAATGTTATTATTAGTAGTGATATATCATATTGGTTTACTATCATTCATATATATAACTTATATATAAAAAATTAATATTCTCTATATACACCACTATCATTCATTATAATCATGTTCCACATTAAAACCATTTTCTATCCAAATCATGATTTATAATAAGAATTCAAATGAATACATCATATAAAACATCTCATATGTCAATTAGAGTTATTATCTTAATCCAAACCTTCAATAAAACCATATTTTGTGCTAGAAACATGATATATTTAGTAGGATAAGCCTTCAAATCATTCAAAAACAAACATCAATAATATTCTTTAAACACTATTGTTCCCATTATCATTATATTAAAATGAAAGTTGTGACATGACCATGATAATCATGGAAACCCAAGTATCTCCTCATTAAAAAATTCTATATCAAAATTTTTTATCTCTGAAATACTCAAAAAAATCCAATAATATTGTGTGGTGATCTCTAAATTATGGTGTGTGCTCATAATGTTTCCATAAAAAGATAATCCCCAATTATCCATGGCCTTAAACATTTAATCATGGTATTTTAACACAATTAATGATATAATCTATAATGATATAATTAAATATTTTCTTCATCCAACAATTTCATAATCTATATACTATTACAACATGGCCCAACACATCGATATGTGGTCTATTTCTTAATGAATTATTTGATTACCTCATGAAACAACCAACTTTCCCAAAAAACATTAGAAGAAAAAAACATTGCATACCAATTGTTGAATTTTTTTTATTGTATAACAAAAAAACATAATCATATTCAAAATTCATAACCAAATCATGAAATTGATTTTTTATTAATTGAATGATTTGTTCTAAGCATTATGATATGAACCAAACCCTTAAAAAATTTTATTATATATTTTAAAATGTTTTTAACATAAAAAATTTATTTTCCATAATAAAATACATTTGAGGTAAATATTGTCATATCATTTCACATCACCTATATCATCCGAAGAATTATCATTGAGTTAATTTTTTTTTCATCAATTTTATGACCTTTAATATCGTTAAATGTGATTCTATTATCATAATTGACCTTCCAACATCAAAATCAGACCTCTTATGATCACATAATTTATTATATTATTATGTAATTTACTAATATCTATTATTAAAACATATCATAATAATTTATTTCTAAGGTATTTAGATTCACATTATTTATATGAAATATTATTTTTCACTATATTTGACATATCAAGAACATTATAATATATATTAATTTTTATAATAATTAAATTTACACATATAAAACAAATATTTCAATATTTAATAATTTTCCATTTTATTATATTAAAATTGAGAAGGATATTATTTTCAGTGATACTTTTTTTATATTTTTTAACCAGATTGAAAAATAATTTGATTGTTATTCGATGTAGATTTGGTTTTTTAACCCCTTATCCCTAGTGAATTAATTCTCTAATACAGATAATTTAAATTCATTGTAAGATCATCTGTTATCTTCTATATTCCTTATATCAATTAATTAATAAGTTTTAATTAACATAGTTAGAGTAAATACATCACTAATGACATCAATAATGACATAGGCCATAGAATACAATAAAGAACCATTGAATATTATAAATGAAATCACTTTCTATCAAACATCAGGACACCATTATTGTTGATATGATTAATATTCCCCAATAATATAAATATCAATTTGTGAAATCATCATGGTTGTATATGTACTAAAGATACATGATATTGAACCTATGATCTAGTACTAATTGATGTTCCCATATAAAGAATTAGGATCACTGTGTTTGGGGTAATTTAATTCTCTATAAACATTAAAAATATTAAAAAATAATTTATATTATTACTATAAAATGAATAAAATATTATATAAACCTATTCATTTGAATTGAGTATTTATCTAATAAATAACTAACACACCAAACCCAAAATTATTATTATGAAAATAATATCTTTAAAGTTTGTATTCTTTATCAAGGAGTGTGTGGTATCATATATATCATCGTCCTTTTCTTTTTATTAATTAAAAATAAATGGGATATACATTATGCCTATACAAATAATGAATCAGGGAAATAAAAACATATAT
This sequence comes from Viscum album, assembly GCA_963277665.1. Lineage (NCBI taxonomy): Eukaryota > Viridiplantae > Streptophyta > Magnoliopsida > Santalales > Viscaceae > Viscum > Viscum album. Next base: position 901,760,709 of record OY728166.1, on the reverse strand, counting down.
TTTATATATTTTGCAGGATAACCAGAAATATTTCACACAAAAATTAATAATATGAAAATATTTCACTAATAATGTTCTTCATACCCCTTTAAAAGTTATTTTTATGAAATAATGATTCTCTTCAGATTATGTATCATTCCAAAACATCTTAATTCTATCCAAGACTGCCAACAAAAAAACTATTTATCTTCTATATATTTCTATAATTATTCTCATATAATTTTAAGATAATTTTTATAATAAATACAATATGAAAAAAATTATGAATCATTAATATTTATATCAATAAATAATTGTATGGTATTCTATCAATGTAAGAGATTATATAAACCATGCTACTTGTTAAAATAATGTTATGTATGAACTCTATCTTTAAATTAAATTAAAAACTCTACCATTAGAACTTGTATCATTAATATAATTAAAGATTTCATTAAACTTCTCCTTAATTATTTAATCTCCCTAGAATGAATTTCAATCATGCACTACACAATATTTTAATATGGGTTCATAATTTTACATAAACCACATGTTATGTTGATCATGTTCTTAAATGTTTAAGGATTACATAAAATTTAACTACATGACATTCATTGAACTAATATTAATTTTTTAATATATTTTATACTATTCAAATAATTTTTTATCACCTCATTTTTATTATTAAATTTTTTTATAGGTGTCCATAATTTTAATGATCTAATTTAAATTTATCTTCTATATCTAACAAACATGATATGTATAAAATAGATATTAATGTAAATCCCTAGTAAAACATAAGATTTTTTTCACACATCATCACTAATATATATTATTGTAGACACCGAAAAAAGGTCCGTAACTCCTAGAGGAGGTTTTGAACTGGCAAAGCGAAGTCATATTCGGAATCAGTGTCCCGGTGCAGAGGCCCAGGAGGTGGTGCACCAAATAAAGGTAGACTTGCGCGAAATAAAATTGATCGCGCGAAGTACCCCTGGGATGCGCGTAATCGAGCTGGTGAGGCGTGCAATTTTTGCGTTCCTCGGTTCCTCATGACAAGGTTTTGTGCGCTGACGGTTCCTGGTGGGGAAGATTTCATGCGCTGCCTGGATTCCGCGCCTCGCGAGGCCTATAAATGGAAGGAGAACCCAAACTGTTTGGGGGTTGTGGAATTCGGATCAGCTCTCGTGCAAGCAATTCAACTCCCCCCGCATGCAATATGACTTTCAGGTAATTCCCCTTTTCTCACAACCTTGCTCCGGGGTTCGCCTTTGTGCGCAACTCCACTGGCTTAAGTGAATTTTCCCCCTCCTCCTGGTTCCTTCCTTGCGCGCAATCAATTTCCCGTGCGCGCAATCCCCTTCCGTGCGCACAATCCCTTGCGTGTAGTTCCCTATATGCACGCGATCCCCTGGCTCCAATTGCGCACCATCCCGGTGTTTTGCGCGCAAACCTTTTCTTTGCTTGTAAAAACCTGGACCCTTCACCTTAACACCCCTTTCCTTCCTCTCTACACCGACACCGGATGTCTCCCCTTCCGGGCATGCGCGCCATGCGTTGTTTTCCCGTACGTCCTTCCAGGATCATACGAGGTAACCTCAAGGTCCCTTGGGTGGTGTTTCCCATTTTGTTTCTCTTCCTTATTCTTCTCCACATAGGCACGCTAACGACTATTGCTTCTTCGCGTAGCCACGCTAATGTGGACCCCTCAATGGTTTGCCCTGCGGACCCCCTTCACTACGGCCTTGTCGATGCATTCTCTCCCAGAAGGGGTAGAGGGAATTGGGCATATAATCCCTAGAGGCGTGGAGCGAACCCGCCTCGTCCAAGCTGCAGGACGTTAAACTGCTAAGCACCTCGTCCTTAACACATGACGTTAAATTGTGGTCCGACCCCGTGCTTCGCACGCAGGGTCTCCCCCGGCTCCGGCATTATTTATGCCCACTCATCTTAATGGGAATGGACTCTTCCTCACATGGAATGAGATCCTCCCTGTCATATTAGAGTTTTTCCATGGGGAAGGGCTCCGTCAGAGCGTAAGCCCCTAGCCTCTCTTGCGGAATGTTGCACCTGTCCATCTCCGTACTTCCCACTGCCAAGGCCGGTGTAGTCACTTTACCACTATGCTTTGTCACACCATTAGCCTCCACCCTGGAGTATGCCCTGGCACCAAGGGCTGCTAACCACACATAAGCCCATGTTTCCTCTTTGGGCTGCTCAACGAGTAAGCCCCTTTCCGCTTCTCATGGACGCACCCTTTGCGACGTGATCGTCTGGTCCCTACTGCCACTTGTTTCTAACATCGAGCATGACTCACAGGGGATTAGAGCACGCATCGATCATGACATCCTCTATGGGATTCCTCAGAGTGTAAGCCCCATCCCAGCGAACTACGTGGACATTGATTGGTGCTAACACACAGTACGTAGGAAGCCTCCATGAGGTTCAAGCCCACCGCCCGGTCGTTCCGAACTCTCCACGTCGGTTCCTCGACCACTCTGGGCCACCTCAAAGTGTAATCCCCAAAAGAACTCATCCCGCATGACGTTAAACTGTATCTCATCCGCATGTCGATAAACTGTATCTCGTCCCGCATGATGTTAAACTATATTCCCCCTCTTGGGCTGTCTTAGAGCGTAAGCCCCATGCCTCACACCCACGTCTCATCCTGACTTCCCCCTTGAGCCCACGTGCCTTGGGAAGCTCATGCCCTAGCCTGGGGGTCTTACTTCATCCAGGATCCAATCCATGTGTTCATTCTCATAGATCGTCTCTTCAGGTGTCCCACCGTACCACCGAACTATGCAGACTATGATTCCCTGCCATGGCGATACGTAGGAAGTCTCCACAAGGTTCAAGCCCGTCACTCCACCATCCATCCTGATCCTTACCCGGGCCACCACATCCCGGTGAGATCATGCCACCCCATCCCATTCCATGGTATTTGGGAAGCCACCCATGTCTTGGACCCAACATCGGTGTTCCCCCTAGGGGGCCCTTCATCCCGATCCATCTCCGCAGGACGTTAAACTCACGACATACCCCGTGATAAACATGGGAAGCTAAGGAAAAACTCCGATGGTACACAATCCCCGCATTCCATGTGGGATGCCTCGGGCTTCCGCGCCCTCTAGAAGCCCTGTGATAAGGGACAGAAGACAGACATGCCGATCCCCAGTATCAAGACATGCCTACGACACCCCAACGTGACCATTCTCCTCACCGAAAGTTGCTGCCCCGACAAGACCCCTTGGAGCATCTCGATGAAAGAAGCGTAACTAACTGGTGTCCATGTAGATACGGCGCCAGGAATGATCTTCATGAACCTGTCTTAAATCTATGAGGGAGACCCGAACTAGATGATGAGCTCCGAGGAGGAATCCACTGAAGGAAGAACCGACATCCCATCATCCTGGTTTCGATCAAGGAGAAGACGTCCCTGAATAAGGAATGGATGCTGCCCGCCTTTGGAAAGCAGGAATGCGGGGCAACAAGCTATGCATCTTCCCATGCGTGATGCACATGCGCATGCGCCCCGGCATAAAAGAATCATAAACAGAAAATGGTGAACCCGACGTGAAGCTCTTCTCCTCAATACGGAGAATGGTAGCAGTCGGGGTGTCAGAAGATTAGCATGTCACCAAGTCCGGGTACCCACCACTAGGACGTGAAACCCGCCAAGGGTCGAGTCCGTCAGGATGTTGACCACTCCGTTCTGTGACGTCGTCAGCGTGGATCCCTCTTGCGGACCACGGAAGACGGAATGACGCTGGTCTATGGTTGTGGATTTCTTTTCATGCTAGTACTAATGGGTTCATCTCCTTGCTTCCATGAATTAGATCACTGCATCTGGAGCTCGATCGGCACCTGCCCACCGGCGCAGGGGCAGGGGTAGTACCGACGCAGCCACCCCGCGCGGTCCTGCTTTTTCCACAGTCACTCCAACTCCGACCTCTGTAGCAGCCGGGCGCTCATGCCTTCCTACCCATCAGAAATCATCTAGGGAAGGGTGATCAATGACTTGGTTTGTAGGTATGACGAGGAAGGAATCATCCCCACCAGGAGCATGGCCCATTTGGATCTAAAAGCTGATGCGCCTCACCACCATCACTGCCCCTGACGGCCACGCAGGGAGCCGCCACTCCCCACTCTGACGTTCAACCACTTCGAGAGTCTATCCCCGGAGCGCCTTGACACATACCTCCCCTATGCCCATGAGGTGGGGGATGTCCGGGTTCACCCGATCGGAGACTCGTCCTAGGGGTTAACGGCAAGAACCCCCGCCAGACTGTGTTGATGCCACCGCCCGACTCCCCGGGCCGAGGAGGAGGTAATCTCCATGCCCGCACCATCGGTTCCGACCCATCTGACCCGACTTCAGCGTCGAGTGTGAGCGGAAGAGAATTCCCATCCAGAGGCACCAACATCAGCAACCAATGTGGCCAGAGCCACTGCTGACTCCTGTTACCAGACCCCCGCACACATTGAGTAGGGGTAGTCACATGCCTGACTGGGATCGAGGCCCCGACCGCCCTGCAGGTGGGTTGGGTCGACTCTCCTGGTCGCGGGCACAGGAAATGGCCACCACAGACCAATCCGTGGCAGTGCCACCCACCATGAAGGCTCATTTAGTGCCACTGATCTGGAAAGGCGAATGCTTCTTCGCGACATCTATGCTCCGGGTATGACTCTTTCCAGTGCCCACTGCACCAGGTATGAGGTAACTCCCCCTACTGCTGGTCACGAGTATGGATCCATTGCGTATCCAGTCATTCACTCACATGGAGGTGCTCCCCATGTCCCTTTCGACATCTGTCTCAGTGCTTCCCACACCTCGGACTTCAGTCCCCTCTGCCCAGAGCTATTGCGGCCAAGGGAATCCTTGATGGAAATCATCCTTACCCTGAAGAGCCACCCAGGGGCAGGAAGGCGGGGCATCGTCGCTGTAAGTGGAATGTCAGGGGAGTCCAGATGAAAATTAGACCAGTCCGTTTCTCGAACTCTGAGGCAGAATACGACTCGACGACAGAACCTGCCCCCCAACCCTTTGAGCTGAGGGCAGGGATGGGGACATGGCGCATCAGTCTCGTACTCCCTGAATGTGAGATCCGTATGATTCCCTCCTCCCTCCGAAGGTATATCCAGGAGGAAGAGGACTTGGCGTACCCCCAGGGGTCAAGCCCGCAGTTGTCACTGGCCTCCCCAGAAGCACCTTCCTCCTCAGTCATGGAGGCTGGGGAACTTTTCTGGGGACCGACGGAAGAGTCGCAAGGTGACACACCCTCGGCAAGCGCTGATGTTGTGACAGGAGGACCATTCTCCGGCCCATCCTATCACGATGTGGAAACCAGGGCACTATAACCCCCGGAGGACAACTCAGGGATCGGCGGCCAATCGGCCTGTTGCAGTATTCCCCGTCGGCCAACCCATCGGCCCGGTGGCCTGACACGGCGCTGTTTCCAGTTCCCCAACTACTCTCAGTTGATGAGTAGGGGCGCCAAGGTCCAGACCCCGAACTGGAGTCATGGAGCTTCTGGACCGTCCTCGCAGCGGGCCACTTCCCCATGATGTTTTGGCCGGTCGTAGGATCAGATTTTGATATGCTAGAGTCACTCACCTCGAGAGAGTTTGAATGCTTCCTCCAGACACTTCGGGTGACTCACTCCCGTCTTCGCCATCAGCTAGAACCTTATCCCGATATCCAAGCACATCTCGAGGATATCGGTGAGCAGTGCCGTCGGGTCGACCTGACAGCGCTCCCTACGGTTCGGCACCCCGTGTCACTAGGCCACCACGGGGCCCTCTAGCAACAATGCGTCTAGAGTTTTCATGTACTCCACAATGTTATTGAGGAATCCACCCCCCTCGCGGACGTCCGCCGATGGGGGCAGTACGCTGCCCTTCTTTTCTTTGTGATCCACCGACAGCCCGATTCACTGGGCCGCCCTGAGGGAACGTCGCCAAGGGCAGTGGCAGTCAACATGTATGACCTTTCAGATGAGGGAAATGGCGTGGAGCCCCTTGATGGGGACTCACACCCTAAGGAAAAGCTGCCACCGGACCCATCTGGAAGGATTAATCGCCAACATAGGAGCCTCCTATGTCTCCCTGTACCCACAGAGGAACTAACACTGAGCCGAAACATCGGCAAGGGTAAAGATCCCGTCGGGTCTGTAAAACTCGCTGACCCATCTGTCTCAGTGCAGAAGGTAGAGGAAGAGACTGAGTAGGCCACGCTACGCCAACATCTTGTTGAGCAAAAGAGGCTGGTTGATGAGCTCTTGGCCAAACGCATTGTAGAGCTGCGGCCTGACTACAGTAACCCTAGATCAGGACAGCAGGGGCAGGAGAATCCACCCCTTGCCGAGATTCCCCCAGGAAACTGCGACCATGTTGCATTCTCCGACAAGGGAGAGGCCGGATCCCATGGTAAGAGGGTGCGATATGTTTCACCGAACCCTCCCGAGCGGCGGGATCACCTGGGGGACCCTGCTTGGTTTCCTCCTGCCGCCCCGAGAGTCCCTCCGCCAGCCACCCCGTGATCTACTGAGATTGAATACCGTATTTAAGAGATTGGAAATGTTCTTGTGGTTATAGATCCCCGTCAGGAAAGGAATCCGTGTCCGGACGATCTGATGGAAGTACTCATCGCCTGCTTGGAGGCCCTGGAAACTCAGCAGGTGGCAATCCCACCAGACGACAAGCGATACCCAGCATGGGTGGATGATATTCCGACACCACTGAGATTTGGGAACCCCACTTTCGCCCCCTTTAACGGGACAGAAGACCTGCCACAAAAACTATCCCACTTCAACTCAATGTGCGAGCCTATGTTAGGGGCTCTGGTGCAGCAGGAGGCTGCCAAGATCCGTTGCTTTGTTCAGACACTGGAAGGACCGGCATTCGTCTGGTATAGCCAGCTCCCTGCTGGATATGTGACTACCTGGGAGGACCTTTGCCGAAAATTCCTGTACCAGTTCAGTTCCACAACCCGGAAGACAAACATTGCATACCTCTTCAGGTGCAAGCAAAGGCCCGACAAGCGAGTCGCGGACTTCGTCGCCCGGTGGAAGGGGCTCACGTACTCCCTTTACATGCCCCTAAATCAGGAGCAATTACTGACAATGTGTGTAGTGAACTTCAAGGCATAGCTAGTTACCTCTCTAATCACTCAAAATTACCTTAGAGGGTTCCGGAACTTCTTAGACAAGGCTCAGCACCTCGAAGAATCCCTCCAACAGGCCAGTCAGGCACGCCAGCTGCCTCCTGTAATCTCTACAAGGAGAGAGGCCAGAGCCGAGCCCGCTGCTGTAGCCAGATAGAGGCCCCCATACAGCTAGTGTTTCTACCAGTAAGGCTAGCTCAGTAGCCTTACAGGGGTCCACCCCCACGAGCACAGCCTCCGGCCCAGTAACGACTGCCTCAAAATCGGCAGACGCCTCCGCATAACGCACCACCACCACCTAGGCGAGATAATCAGGAACCGCCTCCTCGACATAATCCTCCGACCCCTAGTCATGGTCTGCCTCCAAGAGCCCCCTTTCCGTATAGAAGGATTCAGACTTACTCGTTTGGCGAGGCCCAGGTCCCCGGTTATTTCCGTAGCGCCTTGGAGCAGAGGATCGTGCAGCTGCCTGAGTGCCGGAAGCCAGAAGAGGCATGTCTGACTGACCACCCTAACTACTGCCCTTATCACCGGATCCTGGGACACACCATCCAGCGATTCTATGTGTTCAAAGACTGGATCCAATACCAGATTGACAACAACATAGTTAGGTTGGGACCAGCCCCGGCATAGGTGGAAGGTGTCTTCGTGAGATCATATGGCAGCAGTGACAACGAGGATGAGTGGGAACAGGTTTCCGACCGTGGGTCCCAGAAGTATAATGACTGGATGGCTCGTCGGATGGTCGCCCGTGCCCATGGAATCATCCGTGCCCGCCTGAGTCACCTAGAGCCCTCAGAGTCTGCGAACGCCACTTTGGCATCATCATCCCAGCCTGCCTCTTCCTAGAAGAGAAAGTGGCAGCGCCAGAAGAAATAACGCGCCCTGCCAGTGTCGTCATCTTCCCGCACGCTTGGGTATTTTATGCCCCCAGAGATGGGGATCTCTCCGAGACTCCGTCTGGTAGTGGATGACTCCTCGGGTGAATGCCCTGGGTACGCTTCGGTTAACATCGTAGAGTTGGTAAATCCCTTTTCGACTCCCGATGATGAGGAACGCCAGGTAGACCTCCCCAATGCCCCCAACCGTCACCAACGTCGGCGGAGCCGTGGATACATGAATCGGTGGGGAACGATAGTCATCACCTCCAGTTAGGCCGTGCACGCTACCGAGACCATAAAAAAGTCCCGGTATAGAGAGCAGCACACGCGGCTCCCTCACCCGGTGTCAACAGGTTCGCCTCCACCACCGTTTGTGTTGCTGGATCAGGCGGAACCACCTCGGCCGTGTCGCAACCAGCCCTGCCCTGCCATTGGCCGACTACAGCCTTTTGGTCCTAACACGACATCCACCTCTCGGGCTTCAGCTAGTGAACAACGAGATGTGCCTAGTACCAGTCAGTCACCGGTCCTGCCAGTAGGGCCCGTCATGCCTCCAATCTCAGAGCGGTCTCCTATAAGCAGAATCTCACATTTGGTTCAAAAGTATGATGTTCTGAAGCACCTGGCCGACATTCCGGCAGGGCTTTCAATCCTTGAGGCCCTTCTCCTGTCATCTGAAATGCGTGAGCCACTCGCCGAGGCTCTAAGGAGCCCCCTCCAATTTGAAACGGAGGTAGCGGCCGCAGAAGCCTTTCACACCAAGGTGATTTAGGACGCCGAATGTCAGGCGATTATCTCATTTTCCGGTGAAGATGAAGAACTTCCCATACAGGGGCACATCCGCCCACTGTACATCACCGGCCAGTTCAATGGCATGGAAGTCCGCTGTTGTCTTGTCGACACGGGTTCTGGGATTAGCCTAATCCCAACTTGGACACTGCGGAAAATGGGGTTGTCTGAGGATGATTTAACTCCCTCCGACCTCAGGATCTAGGGGTATGACAAGACTGAGAAAACTCCACCAGGAAAGATTCGTCTGAAGACCCAGTTCAGCGGCCTAATTGCCAATACCGAATTCATGGTTATCTCTCAGGACACCGCCTACAACACATTTATGGGCAGCCCATGGCTCCACCTTCACACAGTGGTCCCCTAATCGTATCACCAGTGCCTCAAATACTCCCTTAAGGGTCGAGTGGGAGTGATCCATGGATATGCGTCTTCGTTTTCCTCTTGTGAAGCCCGTTACCTGGACGCCGACTATTACAAGAGCAAGGACAAGCAGATCTTGGCAGGTGAGGTCGAGCCTGCCACTTTCACGAGTCATCCCTGGGCAGGTTTGGATGACGCATATGTTTTCTCAATCCATCGGTTGGAGGCCACGACCCCCGACATGGGGCAGTGAATTGTTGTTTTGGGTACCAGAGGAAGGCATATTTCCTGGTCTAAGAGATGGTGGGAAATCACCTCGTACTCTTACACTAACCAGGCTCAGGTGATCCCCGAGCCTCCTACCAATGTACGATATCGGGACGTTAGGCTCATGGCAACAGTATTACGTCATACGTGTTTGTTTTTCCGAGCTGTAATCGACCGGCTCAAGCCAACACGACACTGCTGCTTTTATATCGTAAAGCGTGTCCCCTTGGGCTGAAGGCCAGATGGGATTGGATCAACTTCTTTCGTCGCCATGGTCTCCGCGGTGCATGAGTCTCCTGACATGACGACCTCTAACGTCCAAGGCAGTGCTAGCTTCCCATCCGGGTCTGGCAGCCCCGAAACAGCTCCCCCCGTGGATGATCCTTCCACAAGCGGAGAGGAGGATGTGGAAGATGCTCCTCCTGCCTTTGAGGAGGGTGTCTCCACCACGGTCGACGAGTTAGTGCAGGTGAACCTCACTAGCGAGGCAGACCCAAGAACCACATTGGTCTACGCCGCTATGCCCCCATGGAATGACATCGATACATAGACTTCCTCAGACAGCACCGTGATGTGTTTTCCTGGAGTTATGACGAGATGCCGAGACTAGATCCCCAGGTAGTCGTCCACCGCCTTGGCCTCCCAGCAAACCATCGCGTGTTCAAGAAGCCTCCCAGAAAGATGCACCCCTCTCATGGTGCCATGGTTGAGGCCGAATTTGATAAGATAATAAAGGCCAACTTTGTCAAGTAAGTCTAGTACCCCAGGTGGGTAGCCACCATTGTGCCAGTCAGGATGAAGAACGGGCAGATCAGGGTCTGCATACACTTCCATGATCTCAATCGCCATTGTCCGAAGGATGATTTTCCCCTTCCCGTGACATAGTTGTTGGTCGATGCCATGTCCGGGTTCCAAGCCCTCTCCTTCATGGATGGGTACTCCAGGTACAACCAGATCCGGATTGCCCCTAACGATGAAGAGTTCACTGCCTTCAGGGCCCCCTAGGGTACTTTCTGCTACCAGGTTATTCCCTTCGGCCAGAAGAATGTGGGTGCCGCCTATCAACGGGCTATGCACCGCATATTCAAGCCAATCCTCGGGACGCTGGTGGAGTGTTACGTGGACGACCTGGTGGTTAAATCTCCTCAACGCTAGGACCACCTCAAATACCTTGAGAAAGTGTTTGACTTCCTCCGTTCTCGCCACTTGAAGATGAACCTGTTGAAGTGCGCCTTTGGGTTCACCTTCGGAAAGTTTCTTGTTTTCATTGTTAGGTATCGAGGCATCGAGATCGACCCAGAGAAGATCAAGGACATTAGTTAGATGCCTCCCCTGAATAATATTATGGAGCTTCGAGGCCTCCAATGACACTTAGCCTATATACGCTGATTCATTGCGAATCTGGCCGGCAAGTGTAAGTCCTTTTCTCAGCTCATGAAGAAAGGTGCCGCCTATGGATGGAACGAAGAGTGTCAGATTGCTTTTGAGGAAATCATGCAGTATCTACTTCAACCTCTACTCTTGATGCCACCCATTCCTGGAAAGCTGCTGGTCCTTTACATGACCGCCCTGGAGAGATCCCTCAGCGCAGTTCTCACCCAGAAGAACAATGAGGGAATAGAGAATAGCCTCTACTACCTTAGCCACATGCTCCTCATCGCAGAAATTAGATATTCTCCCATCGAGAAGAGATTCCTGGTGCTCGTATTTTCCATGCAGAAATTGCGGCAATATATGCAGCACCACGAGGTGCAACTGGTCTCTCGGGTAGACCCGTTGAAATACATCTTTAACCGACCTATGTTGACCGGCCGATTGGCGCGCTGGGCGGTGATCCTCCAGCAGTTCAACATCAGGTTCGTACATCAGAAGGCCGTCAATGGATAGGTGTTGGAAGACTTCTTAGCTACCCACCGAACCTCCGCAGACCAGCCACTGGATCTAGGCTTTCCTGATGAGGCAATCCTCTCAGTCGATCACGCCATCCCATGCTGGCAGATGCACTTTGACGGTGCCTTCTGGAGCCCTACCGGTAGAAGACTCAACGATACGAGGCTTAACAGAGTGAGCCTGGGTATCGTCTTCATTACCCCGGAGCAAGCTATTCTGCCATATTCATTCCTGTTGTCGAAAGGCTGCACCAACAATGAGGCTGAATATCATGCCCTCATCACTGGCCTCGAGTTGGCTCTTGAGGTTGACGTACCCCATCTGTATGTAAAAGGGGACTCGGAGCTAGTCATCAAGAAGGTAAATGGTGACTATGCTGTCAGAAATCCAGAACTCGTGCGATTTCTGGAGTGCACCATCCGTCTAATGGCTAAGTTCCCCTCCCGGCCAGAGGTCGTTCACATTCCCTGGTCATAGAACAGTCGAGCAGATGCTTTGGCCAGCCTGGCCGCATCACTTGCAGAGCCTGAATAGGATGACCTAATCATCCACGTGGCGCACCAGAGAGTCATTTCTCCTATTATTCCGGAGGGTGATCGGGGCCCACAAGTGAACCATCTCACCACTGGCGCCCCTACGTCAGGATCCTCGGGGGCTTCAGGCATGGTGATCGAGACAGTTCATGACAGTTGGACGCCCTTGGTTGAATATCTCAAGCACAGAAATCTTCCGTTGGACCGAGTGGAGTGAGAACGAATCCGACGCCACGCGCTGCAGTTCGCCCTTCAAAGCGGTCCCAGCCTTGAGCAGCTCCTTTAAAAGTGTGGGTTTGATGTTGTTCTCCTCCGTTGTCTTCAAGGAGTCAAGATTCCACAGGTCATGTAAGAAGTGCACGCTGGTTCCTTTGGCACCCACCATTCCAGGTCACAGTTGTCTCACCAGATTCAGAGGCTGGAATACTTCAGGCCCTCCATGATCTACGACTGCATCGAGTATGCCAAGAGGTGTCATGCGTTCCATGTTCATGATATCTTTGTAAATATTCCACCGGAGCCACTCCATACTACCAAGTATTCTTGGCCCTTTGCAATCTGTGGGTTGGATGTCATAGGGAATTACCCGCCAGTGACGGCCCGCCAGTGTCGGTTCATCTTAACCGCTACAGATTTCTTCTCGAAGTGGGTAGAGGAATTCCCACATAGGGAAGTCAAGGCATGTTCTATCACTGACTTCATGAGCTCTAATATCATCTATCAGTTTGGAGTACCTCATGCTATCCTCACGGATAACAGAACCAACTTCCGAGTAGCCAAGCTGAAGAAATTGTACGCTAAGTACAACATTCGCTCTAACCACACCTCCTGCTACCATGCGTAGGCGAATGGACAAATTGAGGGGTTCAGCAAAACCCTCTCTAATATTCTGCAAAAGATGGTTGGTCAGAACAAGAAACGTTGGCCGGACAAGCTCCCCAACGCCCTCTAGGCTTATAGGATGACGACTCTTAACTCCACCCAGGTGACTCCGTATTCCCTGGTAAACGGAGATGAGGCCGTCATGCCCATTGAGATCCAGTTGCCCTCATTGCGCACGACGGTCTACGACCAGCAAGTGCTGGATAGTTTTGCTGAAATAAATATAGACAAATTGGATGCTCTGGATGGAATTAAGATTTGTGCTTTACATAACTTGGAAAGGCATCAGAGCAGGATAGCTCGAGCTTTCAATAAGAAGGTTCACCTCCGCTCCTTCTTGCAAGGTGACCTGGTGCTGGATCTCAGAGCGCCAATGATTCCTGGCAAGAAACCACTCAAGTTAGAGCCCAAATGGGAGGGGCCATTTATTTTCCATAAGGTCTATCTCAATGGTGTGTATTCCCTGGAGACTATAGATGGTGAGCACATAACTCCTCCCACCAACACAAGGTTCCACAAGCCGTACTTTGCCTAAGCCTCCTGTTGGTCCTTCATAACCTTAAAATGTGTGGTCCCGCATGACCGTAAACTGCACCTGGTCCAACATGACCTTAAACTACATTTTCCCCTACATCTGGGCTCTTTTGTCCGTGTTCTAAGACCTAAAACTAAGATCCTTATTTCGTCCTACATGATTTTAAACTATTCTTTTAGAACCACGTGTGGCTTGATTCACATCATTACGGGATATGTAGGACTGCCTGAACACATAGATGTCAGGTCCAGACCCATCTCTTATGAGATCCCATGATCTGCTGGTTGCTAGGGTGTTTGGCATTACGCCCCCTTTTCCTAGGGATCCGCCATCTTTTGGCCGCTCTCAGACTGATCCCTCTGACCTTTTCCAGTGGTCTGCTAATGTGTTCATAGTACTCTGGTATAGGACTTGGAGTGTCATATTCGACTTAGGCATGTTCCGTCCACTTGACAAGCTTCATGTTCCCCTTCATTTGGGCCCCCATCATCCTTCACACCCAGAGGGACCCCCAAGAACGGCCTGGATACAACGCCTAAGGGCTCTCCTACCGTCACGGGCCAATGCCCCCGAGGGTTTCATACAACAAATTGATACAAATACCGCGTTGCGAATATGGTTAGTGGTTGAAGCTCATTTGTTTGTCCCCATGGCTAACACGACAGGATTCTATGTTGCGAATGTGGTCAGTAGTAATCCTCAGTCGTCACGTCGTCTTCCCCAGGCCCTGAATGTTGGTTGCATGATTCACATTATGTTCCGCCCCACCGCGTCAAGGTGGAATCTCGACACTCCTTGTACTAACTCTCGGTACACCCCCACACGTCAGACAGACCAAGCTGCATAACGGTGTCTCTCGGGCCTCCCGCAATCTTAGTGCTAGAGTATGTGCTTGGGTTTCTTCTTTATAGGTTGAGTGCAGCTTGACCCTCATCCCCATGGGAAACGAGGAGTCGCCCAGACATTGCGTTTTGGGCCCAGCACAGTTGGGAGCTAGCATATCCTATCCCCTCCTGATGGTTGGACCCTCACCGGCCCCTTGGCCCGATGCTCCTCTCTTGGAATCGCGCGCAGTGATGGTATGGGATTACGCCCTCACCCACATCAGGTATGCTTTATCGCATCATGCGTATTCCCCCAGGTCCATGCCATACGACCTTAAATTGTGCTGTCGGTCGAAGCCATATGACCTTAAACTGTGCTGTTGGTCCAACCATGAGACATTAAACTGTGATGATATCGTCCTGGCCGCATGACGAAAAATGACACTACATTGTGATGACCTCTCCATGGGGGACATAACGCCAGGAAATGGTCGATTACCATGCCACTTTTCAATGCCTGTTACGGCTTGATTATTGTGTAGACACCAAGAATTTCTACCCTAGGCCAGTCTCCCCACAAAAGAAAAACCATTTACCTTCAAGAGAAAACAAGATATATCGAATTCCACTTCTTTTGGTGCGAGGGCTAGAGCCGTACGAATCCTTCGTCCTTTGCGTAGGCACTACATCGCGCCATGCTGCCTTTCAAGAACTACATATGTATTGATTCTCATCCTTATGAGATATGTAGGAACACCAGGGTACTTCCCCACAGGCCCAGCCTAACTTTTCGCACTGGGTCTCTTGGCCTAAACGCGTCCCTGGGAGCACATAGTAAGCAGGGATTTGCCCCATTCACATTGGGTTTTGCAATCTCTTTACCATGTGTCTACCATTCCCCATCTCCTTTGGTCTGAGTTCTAAGACCTAAAACTATGATCCTTTCTTTGGCTGTCTACGACTCGCTCTCTCTTGTGGGATTGTACGGTGTGGTGTGGGATGATGTCCTCATTCACATCAGGTTACTCGCCATGCTGTGCCTATCCCCATATGTGATGTGTCCCTCATCCCGCATGATGTTAAACTTTATTTAGTCCAACTTGACGTTAAATTGTGCTTCTAGAACAACGTGTGGCTAGATTATCATCCTAATAAGATACATAGGAACTCCCGGAAATTTCGTTTTGGGTCCATCCCCAGGGATTAACAAACCTCGTCCCTCTTTATTGTCGGCCTCTTAGTCTGACTTCTTAGGAAGTGGTGTAATCGGGACATCTACCCCGAATATGTTCGGGATGACCCATGGTAATAATGGGAAGCAGCAGTTCTCTTTCCAAAGAGGTCCTGCCTGAATGTTCGGATGACCCGTGATCAGGTCAGTACGTCCGCCTAATGCGCCTCCGCCACGGTGGCACAATTTCAGGAGTGTTGGACACTGTTCAAACAAACCACCACTCCACCTTCCACACTTTTGTGCCCCTTTATTCGGATCCTCATTCCCTTTCATGTTTGATGTGACCCCCTAACAGTATGGTCCGCCTACTGTCCTCGGCCAACGTTCCAGAGAACTGGCCTTATTTGACGGGACCCCCTAACAATATGGATGATAGAATTTGGTCCGCCTGCAGCCACAATATGGATGATAGACCTTTGGTCCGCCTATTGTAGCAATATGGATGATAGAACTATGGTCCTCCTGCTGTCCTGGGCCAACGTTCCGGAAAACTAACCGACGATATTTGAGTTAGGCCCCGTGTTGCGAACATGGTCAGCGGATAGCCCTCATTTATTGTCCCCATTCCAGGCCAACATGATATGGATGCTGTGTTTCCGCCACGGTTAACAGTTATCCTCCATCATCGTGCCCCATAGTGTTCCAAATTTGGGCAGCGTGATTCACCTTTCCTCTCCATCTCCCTATGTTTGGATGGATTTCAATGCCCCCAGCATTGCCCCACTCGTGTGTCAGAGCACATTGAGAAGGTGATATATCAATCGGTCTGAGGTCTCCTAAGAAATCCAGGCCCAATTTCGGATGCCTGAAGCATGGTCAATGCCCCATAGTTGAAAGAAATTATAGCACGAGTATCCTTTGCTTCTCGCATTGGGTGTGACCCACAGGAGCTTAGGTATGAGTTGTTATTCGTTTCAAAATTATGGTTGAGCCTATTAGACAAAGGGTACAAATGAATGGATTTGGCCATGTATTGGATTAAGATGATGAGCAGTACAAGAAAGAAGTTCATGAGATGGACAAAACAAAGCCCTTAGGGATCAACGTGTTGAATCGATCTCTCCAGCACTGCTACCCTTTGGCTGGTAGCCTCCAGGACCGCTTCTCTCCCCTTGAAGACTCTCTCCTCATCATCCGCCACAGAGCGCAGCTATCCAAACCTAGCTTGTGCCTACGCACACTCGGTTCGAAGTAAAGTCATCTTGTGATTCGACTCCCTTAGTTGTTCCTGCGCGTCAGCCAGCTGGGCTGTCAGTTGCTCCACAAGCTTAGAGCATGTTGCAATGAAGGCCTCCTTATCTGCAGCCTGCCCTTCGAGGTGCCAGACTTCCCACTCCGCCCTCAGAAAGTCTTGGGCGCTCGCCGATCTTTCCTGACACTGGGCAACATTGGTGCGCCGACTGCTCTCACGTATCTTCTCGGCAATGTAATCACAGACCGTCAGATGAAGGCGCTGAGTGTCAGCCCCTCCGGCGCATAGGAAGCAAAGCTAGGCCTGGGGTGATCCCATCCGCCTCATCCAATCTAACTGGGGCTGTCTGAGAAAGCGTTGGATACACTTCCACCCTTTGCTCCATGTCATCTGGCTCTCCTCGGCTTCCACTGAGTCTGAGTCATCTATCTCCTCAGGGTCAGCGGGTCAGTACATAGGGAAGGTAGCCAGCAGATCGACAGCAGGATCTGCCCGAGGGATGCCTTTGTGAGGAATAGGATCCTCGATGTCTGGGAGACCTTTCTCTCTCGCCCCAGCAGCGACGATGCCTCCATCAGCTTCCGTCCTCGCCTCAAGAACAACATCGCTGATGTCAGCTTCCCCCTTCTCACCAATTTCCGGGGCCAACTCAGTGTAGGGAGCATGTTTTGAATGAGGTGGTATGTCTGCCACTAGTCCACTCATGGACGGCCCGGGCTCCGCAGCCTGACGAGCCTCCAATGTTAAGATCACTACACAAGGCGTACACTGATTAGTTGGGATCTTTTAATACCAAGAACTATTAGTGATGTGTGAGACTTACAAGAGTCCAAAGCATCGGTCTCCAGTGTTCCAGCCGCTATAGGAGCCACCGTAATGGGATACCCCTCTGCGCTTGTTAATTCAATGATGGGTGTCAGATCCCCATCATGTACCACTGGTTCCTCTCCTCCTTCCTCTAGTGGGGACACCCGTCCAACACTAATCCCCAACTGAGTGAGGTAGAGAGATGGTTGGGAAATTAAAAATGAGAATGGATGAAGAAGGAAAATAAATGACTATAGAGACAGGACTCGAGTATCTCAGTTATGTCGAGATCTGAGCTGACAATCTCACTGCTCTCTCGGAGACTCCCTTGGTAGTTCGCCCCTTGCGACCCCTCATCTTCAGGTTCTCCTTCTTCTTCATCTTCTCCATCACCTTCGTCTTCTCCGGTCTCCCCCTCCCCCTCCGACTCCTCGTCTCGCCTTCTCCCGACGACATCACTTCCGGATCATGCTTCTGGTCGAGCATCACTTTCACTATGAAAGGTGGCTCCGCACGCCGACCCCTTTGGAATGCATATGTGTCCATGGCCATCAGATAAGCATGCCGCCGATGGAAGTTCACTCGGTCGGTAACTCGAACGAGCCCGACCTCTGGCAGTTGGATCCCATTTTTCATGATCTTCTGTCAGACGACTTCAACGCTCAACGATTGCCACAGGGTCATCCAGGCCGACCACAGTGCCAGGAAAATTGCATCTTGGGAAGGTTCGAGCAGGTATATTATATGATTCCCAGGCAGTTCCCTGGCCACCTCATGTGACCCCCCCCATGGGAAACGAGGTCATGGAGGTGCTATGTGATGTTCCCACTATTGAAGTCTCGGCCTGCGTAGGCCTCGCTGTCGGACGCACCCTTGGTTCCCACCTTCTGGCAGCACCTTTCCTTCTTTCCCGTCGCCCAATTTTCGTGCGAGTAACCTCGAGTTGCCGAACTCTCTTGCGTAAAATCCCCTCAGGGTATGCGATAGTCCAGTGTTCAGCATACTCGGTTGCTAGGCCAGCATCAACCACGGTGGGAGGAAGAGTAACGACATCGCCAGAGCCGAAGGTGGTAAACATCAACCACATCTGGCACAGAACGCTGGGATTATTCTCCTGCCAAAAAGGTGTGAATACCTAATTTGGAATTTGTCAGAGGTGCCTAAACTGTTTGGAAAATCTAGATGGCATGTAAGGCTCGTAGATCACCTTACCGTCGATCCGATCCCTGAGCACCCCACCCCGAATGCTCTGGAAATACTCCTGCTATTCCAGAGAGCCTCTCCCGTTGTCCACCATCTGGCCGACCGGGGTGGGAAACGGGCTGAAGTGAAGGTTTTTGTGGTTGCCAATCCAGATTCTCATGCCCTCCTCATTGAGCATCATCAGTGCCACCCCTAT
This sequence comes from Viscum album, assembly GCA_963277665.1. Lineage (NCBI taxonomy): Eukaryota > Viridiplantae > Streptophyta > Magnoliopsida > Santalales > Viscaceae > Viscum > Viscum album. The sequence goes on along the minus strand of OY728166.1, from coordinate 901,741,969 downwards.
GATGTTCAACAAGGACGGTCGCAGGCCATTGCCCGAAGGACGGATGACATTTGGGAAAGTGTACCCGCCAAGGTGAGCCGCCACCCAGCCATGGAAGATCTGGAAGGGTCCACATACCCTCCGAGGCGACCCCCCTCATGAGATGCATCCCAGGATGGCATACAGCTTGGCCAGTAAAGGGATGCCCAAGTTGAACCGTTTGTTGGTGGCCATGGTACCCGCCATCACCAGTGTTGCTGGACAGACGCCCATCCTCGCATCCCTCACTGGCAGGAGCCACCCACTCAGGAAGGCGGCAAGGAACCCGACATACCAGACGTTTGGGTCCTGGTCATCGATGACATGATAGCCCCATGATTGGTATTTCCCCGCCTCCAGGTTCCTCTAGTATGACCCATCCCTACTCCTCTGAGTCGCAGTTGGGCACCATTTACCCCGTCCCAGCATCTTGACAGACATATCCTTCTCAAGGAACAGGCTGAACCAGCCCTTGTAGGTAATGTCTTTCATGAAGTCCTTGACCCCCAACCTATCTTTAGCTAGCTCCAGCAGGTGCCACATCAGCATAGGTGTCCGTGACCTGTCCTCCCAGGCGTTCTTTGGAAGAAAAAACTCGTCGTATTGGTAGCCCTCCAGTGGGATACCTACGATGCATTAAATGTCCCAAAGACTGATGCCGACTTCCCCATGATGAAGGTGGAAGATATTGGTATCAAAAGACTACCGGATGAATAGCTCTGGCCTGAGATCAGGTTGACGGTGGAAGTGGAACTATGATATCCATACCGCCTCGAACAGGCCGATATACCGCAGTTCATCCCCAAACTGGTCGCAGGTATGGTGAACCCAGAACGCCCAGGCCCACTAGCTGGTGAAGTTGCCCCAGGACCGTAGGTCCCAATCCTTCAGCCAGCCCTTCGTGTCATCCGTGACGCTCTGACGGAATGTACTCGCGTAGAGGGATGGAAAATTCTCTGCGAAGGCTTGTCCCCGGTAATGGTCCTGGTCCTCGGGTTCATGACATATACGTCTATATATCTGGTTTATCTGGAACGACGACCGTTGTTGGTGATGTTGTTGAGAGGAACCTTGTCCTCTCGGGTCACGCATGACCATGGCGTGTCCACCTCAAATCCCGGTAGAGGGACCTCCTCCAGGATGCCAATGTTCCAGAGCAGGAGGTTGTTAGATAGGGGATACGTCTTCTGGGCCGGAGTCAGCAGATTGAACAAGGTCAGGTTGTTGGAGATGATCAACTTGGCGCCATAAACCACCTCGTTCACTGCCATTTCTGTCCTACGAGTGGTGGGTTCCCCCTCATCAACTCGGTTTGCGGCCATCTCGAATATCTCGGGAGTTGAAGGAAATCAGGATGTTGTGAACAGAATCGGTGAGCACTGCGTGAAATCTGAAGTGGCGGTGTAAATTCCAGGAGATGGGTGCGCAATCGCACGCTAAGCACAAAATATCCTGAGCAGGCACACAAAGATGGCCAAAATTCGGAAGGAATTCCGCGCTGCCAGAGCGTTTTTACGCCCAGCTGTGGGAGTAATTTCGCGCATGAGAGCGATAAGCCTATCACGTGAAAAAAGCTAAAGTACGGATTTGGGACCCAACACCCCTTTTTATAGGCGAGGTCACAGTTCCGTGCCATGCGTAAGATAAATTCCGTGCCAACCCGTCATTTTGCGCGTCACATGGGTTGTTTGCATGCTAAGCACCCGGGAGTAACCCTGCTTCGGCATTTCGGAATTTACCTCGAAATCCGATCGTTGCGACCTCTCACCAATCCAATTCCGAGGGGGTGCATTTGTAGATGCCGAAAAAAGGTCCGTAACTCCTAGAGGATGTTTTGAACTGGTAAAGCGAAGTCATATTCAGAATCAGAGGCCCGGTCCGAAGGCCCGAGAAGTGGTGCACGAAATAAAGGAAGACTTGCGCGAAATAAAATAGTTCTCACGAAGTATCCCCAGGATGCGCGTAATAGAGCCGGTGAGGCATGCAATATTTGCACACCCTGGTTCCTCGCGGCAAGGTTTTTCCCGCTGATGGTTCCCAGGGTGGAATATTTCCCATGCCACCTGGATTCTGCGCCTCGCGAGGCCTATAAATAGAAGGAGACGCCAAATGGTTAGGGGGTTGCGGAATTCGAATCGGCTCTCGTGCGCGCAATTTGACTCCCCCCGCGCGGAATATGACTTCCAGGTAATTCCCATTTTCACGCAACCTTGCCCTAGGGTTCACCTTTGCACGCAACTCCACCGGATTAAGTGAATTTGACCCCTCCTGCAGATTCCTTCTTTGCATGCAATCCGTGTCCCATGCGTGCAATCCCCTTCCGTGCGCGCAATACCTTGCGTGCAATTACCTATCCGCGCACAATCCCCTGGCTCCAATTGCACTCCATTCCGGTGTTTTGCGCGCAAAAACTAGGACCCTTCACCTTGACGCCCTTGGCTTCCTCTCTGCACCGGCACCTGATGTCTCCCCTGCCGGGCATGTGCGCCATGCGTTTTTTTCCTGTACGGCCTTCCAGGCTTGTATGGGGTAACCTCAAGGTCCCTTGGGTGGTGTTTCCCATTGCGTTGCTCTACCTTATGCGTCTCCGCATAGGCACGCTAACAACTATTGCTTCTTCACATAGCCACGCTAACATAGACCCCTCAATGGTTCGCCATGTGACCCCTCTTCACTACGGCCTTGCCGATGCCTTCCCTCCCACAAGGGGTAGAGGGAATTGTGCATGTAATCCCTTGGGGTGTGAAGCGAACCCACCTCGTCCAAGCTGCAGGACGTTGAACTACTATGCACCTCGTCCTTAACACATGACGTTAAACTATGGTCCGACCCTGTGCTTGTCACGCAGGGTCCCCCCCGGCTCAGGAATTCTTTACACCCACTCGTCTCTATGGGAATGGACTCTTCCTCACATGGAATGAGATCCTCCTTATCGGAGTGGCGTTTGTCCACAGGGGAAGGGCTGCTTGACAACGTAATCCCCTAGCCTCTCTTGTGGAAGGTTATACCCGTGCATCTCGGTACTTCCCCCTGCCAAGGCCAGTGGAGTCCCTTTCTCACTACTCTTTGTCGCACCACGGGCCACCACCATGGAGTAAGCCCCGACACCAAGGGCCGCTAACCACGCTTAAGCCCCTGTTTTCTCTTTGGGCCGCTCAACGCTAAGCCCCTTTCAACTTCTCACGGACGCACCCTTTGCGACGTGATCGTCTTGTCCCTGCTGCCTCTTGTTTCTCACATCGAGCATGACTCACGTGGGCTTAGAGTGCGCATCGAGCATGAAATCCTCTATAGGCTGCCTTAGAGTGTAAGCCCCATCCCAGCGAACTACATGGACTTTGATCCATGATAACGCATGGTACGTAGGAAGCCTCCATGAGGTTCAAGCCCACCGCCCGGTCGTTCCAACCTCTTCAAGTCGGTTCCTCGACCACTCTGGGCCGCCTTAGAGCGTAAGCCCCAATGGAAATCGTCCCGCATGACGTTAAACTGTATCTCGTCCCGCGTGACGTTAAACTATATTCCCCCTCTTGGGCCATCTTAGAGCGTAAGCCCCATGCCTTACACCCACATCTCATCCTGACTTCTCCCATGAGCCCACGTGCCTTGGGAAGCTCATGCCCTAGCCTGGGTGTCTTACTTCCTCCAGGCTTCAATCCATGCATTCATTCTAACGGGTCATCTCTTCAGGTGTCCCACCATACCACTGAACTACGCGGACTTTGATTCCCTGCCATGGGGATACGTAGGAAGCCTCCATGAGGTTCAAGCCCATCACTCCACCATCCATCCTGATCCATACCCGGGCCGCCATATCCCGGTGAGATCATGCCACCCCATCCCATTCCATGGTATCTGGGAAGCCACCCACATGCTGGCCCCAACATCGGTGTTCCCCCTATGAGGTCCTTCAGCCTGATCCGTCTCTGCAAGACGTTAAACTCGCAGCATACCCCGTGTTAAACATGGGAAGCTAAGGAAAACCTCAGATGGTACACAATCCTCGCGTTCGATGTGGGATGCCTTGGGCTTCCGCGCCCTCGAGAAGCCCTGTGATAAGGGACAGAAGACAGACATGCCGATCCTCAATGTCAAGACAAGCCAACGACACCCCAACGTGACCATTCTCCTCACCGAAGGTTGCTGCCCCGATAAGACCCCTTGGAGCGTCTCAACGGATGCAGCGTAATTAACTGGCGTCCATGTAGATATGGCACCGGGAACGAGCTTCATGAACCCGTCTTAAATCTATGAGGGAGACCCGGACTAGGTGACAAGTTTCGAGGAGGAATCCACTGAAGTAAGAACCGACATCCCACCATCCCGGTTTTGATCAAGGAGAAGACATCCCTAAACAAGGAACGGATGATGCACGCCATTAGAAAGCGAGAATGTGGGGCAAAAAGCCGTGCGTCCTCCCATGCGTGACAGACATGCGCGCGCACCCCAGCATAAAAGCGTCCGAAACAGCTATCAAATTAGAAAACTTTCTCAAATTAACAACATAAAAATACTACACTAAATAACTATCATTTTATTTTATTAAAACCATATGAAATAAAAATCATTCACTTTCAGTAGAAAATATTTTTTCTTCAATATTCATGATATTTTTAAAGGATTTAAATTATCACATATTAATGATTAAAGTCATTTTACCCATATTTTACATTTTATTAAATTGTTTAAAAGGAATCTTCTTATTGTTTTCAAAATGATTTGCAATTTAATTTCTACTAAAAATATGGAAAAAGTATTTCTTTTAAAATATATGACATTAATGGAAGTACATACTATCATGACAGATCAATGGTATGAATATTCATATATAATTTTACACAGTTAATTTAAAATAAACTTTTTTACATAATATTTTGGGAATTTATATATTTTTAAAAATTTCTTCAAAAATGAAAAGGCTATTTTATTCAATAAATATTCTAAATGATCTTGTGAATTCAATTTCAATTATGATTACATTATTGTTTGTTACTTATGATTTATTAGGGATATATTTGAAGGATATAATCCATATTATTTCCTTAGATGAATTTTTATGATGACAATGATGATATGTTTACGAAACCTATAAATTTTTTCATGTGTTATTTTTTGATGATATGTTGACATGTTTATGAAACTTGTTCCCATTATTTATATTATGATATATGATGAATAATTTTTGATCATGTGGCATGCCTATGAATGGATTATTATTATGTGATAGTTGTCCCAAAATTATACATTCCTCTAATAAATTGGATAAATGTTGATATCTTGTGATATAATGAGTAATAAAATATGAAATAAACCCAATTGTTTGATGGATCATGTCAACTAAGATAGTATTGGGAGTGGACCTTAACTAATGATATGATGAAGTGAGTTGTGAACCCAATCTACAATTATAGTCTTCAATGTGTTCCATGACTAAGGAAATGAGTTTCTAAGAAGATGTGTACAACAAAAAAATATATATTATGCCACAATTTTTATCTCATGGATCATTTTATATTATTCATTTTTGATTGAAATATTATGAACATAAAATTATTATTACATGAACCGTGATTATGATCAATATTATGGTAGGTATTTATTTTCAAGTATTAAGATAATGGTCTCATACAATTATAATCATGGTATGGTTAAATGATCATTATTATCTCCATTTATCCCTTATTGAGCATCTGAGATAACCCTTTCTTATGGTTCCTTTCACCATGTTAGGATGAAAGGTTTTATGTAGTTTATTCTTAGAAGGATATTATGAGGGAAGATATTTATGGGTGATATTTTCATGAAATAAAAATATTGTGTATCTAGTATATAAGGACACTAACCCATTACTGTACTCGAGAATGTATTTGTTAAAAAATATTGAATTTTCATATATCAAGATGTAATATATATATATATATATATATATATGAAAATCATGAGTCTCTATAGTTGGTTTCATTGAAATTTTATTCAATCATTGGATATTAGGATTATATAATTTCTATAAAAACCCTATGGATAAGTATATGTGTGTAATAGAATAATAATGTTTTGTTAAGCTATGTATTATATGTTTTTACATAAAATACATCCATTTATAGATAATATATGTGGATATGGTTTTGGAATTGATGCATCTAGGGGTAACAACCCTAAAAATAGTTTTTTTAGTATATCTGAACTATAATTCTGTAAAATGGTGAGTCTGGCATTACTAAACACCTGACATGACACACTTGGGGGATATACTTGGGTTAAAACACATTTTCATTATGAACCATCATGAAGGATTTGAATATATTATGACTATGATGGACCTTGGATAAACCTAATGGGTTGTAGATTTGAAATAAGGTATTATGATATAGACATTGAATAAATTATTTTTCCGGATTATGTGGTTTCACACTATTATTATTGTTGTTCACCAAATTATTTTATGTTTTAGACAATGGATTTAACCCAAAGTAACTATATTAATATATAATATGAAGGATTAATCAATGATTTTATTCCAAAAAACAAATATTATAAGAGATATAATGAAAAATCATGTCACTATGCTTATCCAAATTTCCCAATATATGAATAATACATAGATTATAAATTAGAAAGGGTGGGAGCTATGATCCATCAAGTCCTTCCTGAGGAACTACTCGACTTCACTTAATGTGTCACCTAATCCAAGAGGTTTTGGGAAACTGATCAGTACCATTGGAATGATAATTTATATTTTCTATTGTTCAAAACATAAAGATTTTATTTTAGTTTTTTATCTTTTGGAAGGTGTAGAAAATAAATAGTGTAATATTTTCAAGATCATGATGCAACAAGAATAAATTTACACCAAGTAGTGGGATGAGTTTAAGATATATTTTTTCAATAATTATTTTCCTCATTTTATTCATATAAAAATAGAGATGTAATTCCTTGAGCTAGGGAATAATGATTGTGATTACATTAGTACCTATGAGGGAAATTTTACAAGGATTTCATGGAATGTAACATGTATTATCAAACATATAGAAATTTAAATTTATAAATTCATCAGTGGATTAAACCAAAGACTCCCAAGGTTGTTAGAATTAATACATTTCAATAGATATTAATAATTTTTTAGATGTTCTATCAGAGTGGGAATGGAAATTAGAGTTACCAATAAATCTGATTATTTTATTAAAAAAAGAAATACAGATTCGATGAAAATTTTTATAATAATGACCATGGATTAAAGAAGATGATATTTTCTTTATTATAAAATCATATAAGGAAACATGTATGATATTTTTTTAAGGGGATAATATAAATTTTTTAAGTGTGGAATGAAGGTCATTGAAAAATTTAATGTACAATTGATTAGAAGAAGAATATAGATAATGATGGATAGAATTTACAATAGAATTCACCACCAACATTCAAATGTTTCAAATTCGATGAGTATAATAATTATGAAACTAGTTTTCAAATGTGAATGCTAATGATGATAAGTGAATTCATCGACCTCTTAACACTAGAAACAAATAGTAATATCCCACGATCAATATTTTTGAGGTGGGATATGACAATGAAGTGGATAAATTTATTCTTATAATCTAATATATAACTTGTAATTTATTATTGTATTCCTGATATACTCTCTCTTTTATATTTAAATAATTTTATAATGGTATCAAAATATCACCGCAATGATTAGATGATGAATTAACAAAGAAAACTACCCGTGGTATAATGATCACATATCAATTATACGATTCTTATATAATTGATGTTATGGAAATGTAATTCCTATAAATATTATTAATATCTATCTATGTAAATTTTATACTACTTATGGGAAGGATTTTATTTCTTTATATAAAAAATATCAATATCTATGGAAGAGAAGTCATGTTTTAACTTTTGAACTATCATGAAATTTTATATTACTAAAATGATAGAAATGAACTTCTAATAGAAATTAACAACATTATACAGATCTTGATTTATATTCAAAAGGGTTTCTTTCATAGATAGTTAGAGAGGAAATCAACAGTGATGATATTCCTTTTATATGAGATTTTATTGATTCATTTTGGAAAAAATTTCTTTTCTTCCTATAAACGGTGAAGTTGATTTTTCAATAAAAATCATACTAGGAGATAATATTAATTAAAATAATTTTTATATAATAGTCCTTATTGTGTTACAACAGTTAAATTATAAGATCTTGTTCAATCTTGAAGAATGATTCATTCATCCATGTGCGTCACCCTGGGGTGAACCTGTTCATTTTTAAAAAAAAATGATGTTTCAATTAAACTTTACATCAACTACCAGGGTGATAAAAAGGATAATATCAATAATAATAATCTAATTCGCTTTTTTTTTCTCAATTTCAAGAATCTTGATAATTTCAATAATTATTATTTGATATAGATACTATCACTTGATGTTAAAAAGTAAATATGAACCCAATAACTCATTCTACAAAACATGTAAACATAATGGATTTGTTGTGATTTCATATGGTCTTACTAATTACCATGACACCATCAAGGATTTGTTACCTAGAGTGTCTAGGGAATACCATGATCAATTTTTTTATTCATTTTATATAATATTTATATATATTCCAAGAGTACAGAAGAGTATGTAGATCACATGAGGATTATATTGATGACACTATGGAAGGAGAATTTGTAAGAAACATTTTCCATGTTTGATTTCTCGATAAAAAATGAATCATTTTTTTCATATAATCTCATGTGAGGGTATATTAGTGGATCCATAAATGAAATATTTTGTTGAATTTTGGCTTAAACCAACCAACATGACTTGGATCAATGTTTTCTTCATTTGGATAGGTATTATCAATTCATTGCAGAAACATTGTTATGGTTATTTAATCAAATCAACAAATTAAATTTTAAGAGACCCAAGATCCTTTGGAAAGATTAATGTGAGAAGAAATTTAAAATAAATAAAGAGATAGTTAATATTTTAGTTATTATACTACCTTGTAGTGGAGGATTTATGATCTATAGTGATGCATCAAAGATGTGACTGTGATGCATACTCATTTATAATGATTTGGTTTTATGTTGTGCCTCATGAAAATTGATGGTTAATGAGATCAATTAACAATATACTTATTTGGAGTAAGTTATGTTAGATATTTAGATTTTGAAAAAAATATTATATTGGACAATGTATAAGATACACAACAATGAGTTTAAATGAACACATAAATATTATTATTTAAATTTGATCATTATAAGATAGAAATTAAATTAGATTGAATGAATATAAATAACTTTTTTAATAAATATAAATATAAATTCTATACTAAATAAATATTTATTGATTAATTCTTTGTAAACAATCGATTAATTTTCAGTAAAGTCATTTTATTCTTCAAAAATACAATTTCATTAAAAATAAGTTTTATTTATATTTATGAGTGAATATTAATATTAATTTATAGAAATTTTAAAATATTTATAAGATAAAATTAAATTCACTTTTTAAATCAGTGCACCAAAATTATTTTGGACTGAAATTTTGGAATTTTTTGAACAGATTTATTTTTTGGTGAATAGTGAAAATTATAAATCTTTGTAAAAATGACATTTTTTCATTAAATCATGAAATTTAATAAAATAATATATTTCTGGATTCAGTATTGATGATAAATGTGATAAATTATATATGTAATAATTTAATTAGATTCTTTCTAATAAGTAGTTTTAATGATTTTGGTAAAAATCAGTTTCTGTGCTAAAAAAAACGTTATAAATGTTCTTTTTAAGTGAATAATATTTTTAATTTTAAATTAGCTAAAAAACCCCTAATTATTTAGGGTTTAAATGTATTTTATATATTATATATCTATATATATTAACTTATGTTTATATAGTGAATATTAATAGTTGTAGAGTTAATGTTGAATCATCTTTTGGTTGAAAAATGGATTTTCCTAAAAACCCATTTTTCATTTCATTTTACTGATTGGATTTTAAATTTAATTATTACAATTATATATATTTAATTTTTTATAATCTATTAAATATTTTGAATTATTATTATTTATATTAGGTAATAATTTCAACATATCTTTATTCATAATGAATAGTAAAAACTAAAAATATATTTCACCACGTTTGATGTTAAAACATGTTTATCTGAGGGTTGAACAAAATATAAAAGGGATAAAACTACCTAAACACATTCATTAATACTATTGGCGTGGTTTTTATTCCATTTATCTATTTAAGGAGTGAAATTATTTTTGAAAAATATTACGTTGCATTATAGAATCCATGCTGTACTTTTGAGAAGATATGTTATATATTATTCAAATGAAAAACTATTTTTGGTTCTTTTCATTTAATAGATTAGTTGGAAGATTAAATTTAGATATAGATTTAAATAAAATTCTAAAATAATAATTTTTTTATAATTTTTTTATTTAAACCACTTTATTACCTTATTTTAATGTAAACTAATTTTTACAAATAAATATGGTATCTTCCTAAAAAACTGTTTTCATGCATTTTTTGTTGTTATATTATAATTAATTTATGAAACATATTGAAATTAAATATGATAAATCTTATTTCATATTTTTAATAATCATATAAAAAATGATGAAACATTTTATTTTTTGTCATATCACTATGTTATCATATCCAACACATTTCTAAATTTGATTGGATGCATTTATTTAGAACATATAAAATTTATTTTTTAATATCGGTTTCCTTGGTGCAAATTGACTTGATTATAAAAGAAACGCTCTTCTCTTATTTACTTCACACGCAAAAATAAATTTTCATCCATTAATTAGAAAAATACCATCATAAAATCCCTTACAATTTTATATATTTCTTATTTTTTACAGAATACCAACCTTAGAAGTCTTGATGTGTAAAGAAAAATGTCATATGGAGAAGAGGTATATTTCTTAACTGGCCATTTTAAACTCATTTCTTATTCCACCGATATCGAATATTCTTAATCCTTATGAAATAATAACATAAATATATTACATATATCTAGATGTAATTATGTTAATTATATTACCCATATACATCTCAAACCTTCATCATATTGGAAAGGAATACATCGTTTGTGTGTATGGAAAACTATCACCTCACGAACCGATGTACTTAATTTTACATAATATACTATAATGTATGGTTACAATTAAAGAATTATTGTTTAAATATGATATTCATGACATATTTATCATTATTAATAGATAATATATCTTATATTTTCTTACAATTCAATTCACTAAAAAATGATAATATCGTTTATGCACATGTAGACTACCACCTTCACAAAGCGATGTGATTTCTTATCCCCACATCACATGTAAGATATATATATAAGTGTATTTAAAAATAATATGGTATTGATGATATTATTACCTGTATGGGATGATAATATATTACATACCTTCTTTTCCGTAGATATCATTCAAAAATGGCAACGTTACCAATTTATATGTATAACCTAACATCTCCTTGATTATAAAACTTTTCAATATTCATAACCATCAATCACAATTGGTTTTAAAAATATAATTTATATATAGAAATGATAATTATTTATTGATAATTATTTTGATTATTACGGAACATCCTCCCCCTTTACCAATGTAAACACACTAAAACTTTTTTTTAAATTCGAAATATATCATTTTTTGAAAATAGATGATGTGGACTTAACTGAATGAGAATCTAAATATATAATTATAATAAATTAAATAAATTATTTAATGATAAGTTTCAAAACCAAGATAAGTTTACTTAAAAATAAAATAATTGATATTATTTTATTATAGAGGTGTTAAAGGAGACACCTGGAAATTCTCGACTATATGTAAGGAATTTTGTCCCAATTTTCCTTCATTAAGAAATATTTTATTATTATGTAAATATATTATTTATATGGAATATATATATTGAACCTATTACATGTTATATAATTAATCCTCACTAATCTGTCTTATTCTAAGATAAAATGTTATTTTTTTCCTCAAGGGGATTTGACCTGAACATTACCAAATGGAAAGGTGTTTCTTAACTCAATTTTCATTTTTTAGGTCATTAATCTTCTTCATTAATGTTTTTAGTCCTTATTTATGTGTTAATAGAACCACGTATTGTTTTATCCTATATTTACAATTATTTTGGATTTAAATTTATACATATAATCCCTCCTTTGATTAATTCTAAATTCAATGATATATTATTTAAGGGTAATTAATCTCTAATAATATTTATTTGGGATGTGCATTTATGACATCTACCTATATTATTTTATGTGGTGTATATACTGCCCAATTAACATAAATTATCATGAATATATATTTTTAATGATATTTGTATATTAATTTTATCTTATTATTTAATGTGTCTTATGATTTAATTATTACAAATTTGGTAAATAATTGATGTTACAATTTTTTTTATTTTTAGACTTTTTTATGTTTAAGTTTATTTTAGAGGAAATCATTTGATATATTATTATTAAAACAAATATATTTTCTTCTCTAATAATTCTGAATTTGTATTTAATGTTTAATTTTTAGTTCCTCCAATATTTATTAATGAAACATCAAAACATATGTTTGAAAGTGACATTAATCATGTATCTTCTATTAAATATTAAATTATTCTCTTCATATCCATGTTTTATTAAATTTTTTCTTAAATTTTCTTTTATAAAATTTATTATCTTCTAATTATATTATACACTATTCTTTCATTATATTAAAAAAAATTTAAAATTAAATTTATTAACATTTTTAAAATAGGGCACCTAGACTCCCTTAATTTTTTTAGAAGAATATTAATTTTTAACATTTTCAATGAGAATAGATTTTCCCACTGTTAAAACCATTATTTTATTTGAAGATTCATTTATAATTTTCCAAGTATGTTTTCAAATAAAGGGGTTTTAAAAATATTTTTTGAATTAATAGTTTTAAAATTTATTTTCAAAGTGAGAATTTTTTTTATGCATAATGTTTTTAGTTTTCCTTTTAATGATACTTCCCTTGATCAACGAAAAAAACCCTTGATGTTACTTTTTATCCATTGGGATTTTTTTAATGATATAATTATCACTCTTTTAGTATATGTATTATGAATTTTTCTAAATATTTTTTAGGGAACTTGTTTTTTTTCATGAGTAAATCATGTTATGAAAGGATCAGTGGAGGTTTCTATGAGTTTTATTAAGAGAAGAAAGATCTATGTACTTTATTCATTTCATAGTTATTGTACATATTTTATGAATTTCTGAGTCCCTTTATATATAATGAGAGATCATGATCAGCTTATATGAGGGTTTTATCCTCATTATAGCTCATAGGTGAGTCTGATATTTCTAATATGATGGGTATACCCATATAGCGATCCAATGCATTGGAAAATTAAATTAGAAGTTGAAGGCATGGTTATTCAAATTTATAATGGTTCTATAAATTTTATATCACATTACATTTCCATGTAACACCCAAATATATTAAAATATATTTATTTTAGTATAAATTCAACTTCCTCGATATAATATGATACACTCCACAATGAGTTTAAATGAAATGTGGTATTCTATTAAAATATTTTTAAACATTTACATTAATTCAAATCCATTAAATTAGTTTGTATAAATTGAAGTATCTAAATGATGTAAAAATATATTCTAAAAATAAACAATTTTTATCTATTTTATGTAAATAAAAATAAGAATCATCTAAAAGAAAATGAAATGTTTTCTAAAAAACTGTATTTGTTTTTGAAATGGCCACTTAGTCATACTTCGTGAAAATAAATTAAATTTATTTTTGAACACTTTTATATACATTATTTAAAAAAACCTTATTTTCTAAATCATAATATCATTATTATCTTATGGTGATGTTTTGGTAATTTTATGAAATGTTAGGTTTTTCGATGAATAGTGAAAAATACTATATTTTAATTAAAAATTGACTTTCATTTAAATTATTTATATTGTAAAATTATATTTTGATCTTGTTTTAAAGTAAAATTAGATCAATTATATATCAATTAATCATATTTAGTTTATTTTAATATTATTTGATATGTAATTTTGAAATAAAACCATTGTCAATTTTGAACATGTTATTTTTGAAAACCCATTTTCTCATTGCGTATGGATGATTAGTTCTTAATTAACTTTTTTAACTTCTATGAATTGAATTGGGAAAAAGTAATATATATTTATATCGTAATAGTTTATAATATCTAATATGGTCAATTGTTTTGGACTAAAATTAATAGTTAAATAGTTAAAGTTAATTATCGTGATTAAGGTAATAATGGATTTACATAGTTATGAAACTAAACATATAAGGATTTTAATTACCTAGAAACATGTATAAAATGTATTTTATGGACATATTTAGACCATATACCTTATTGTATTGAAAATGGTTCACTATTGGATCCATTTTTGAAGTAAAAATGGTAATAATTTATTCTTTTCAAGAATTACATGTGTGCCACTCACCTAAACTATAGAAGGCCATCTCTATCCTCTCTTATTCATACCATAAAACCAATTTTTATTAGAAAATAATAAAACAAATAACATCAGAAATTTACTAATCTAACCCTCTAATTTTTTTGTTTGGAATAAATCCATCCTTGGAAGGAATTGGTTCCAACCTATGGATGATTCCTAAAAATAGGTAATATTCTTCAACAAGTATTTTAATTTAATTTATATTCCTCATAAATTAATTATTACTAAACTATGATGATATAATAAAATAATTTTATTAAATATATAAAGATATTTTTTATTTTTTTCAATACCTATAACTAGAAAAACATCCATAAAATGTGTTACAAAATAATCATTTGTTTGTGCAGTGGGCTACCGCCTCACAAATCGATGTCATTAGTTTTTCCATTACCACCATTCATCGTTGTTATGATAGTTGATATAAAGAATTTATATATGATATTTATAAAATTATTATGCATCTAAAGTCTTTATATAATATATACCTTATTACTTTCCTTCTAGTAAGGGATATGATAAGGTCGTTCATGTGTATGGTAGACTATCATCTCACAAAGTAATGTGATTATTTTTTTCACTAATAATTTAAAAGAAAGATGATAAGGGAAATGTTAATGGTCGTATAAGACATAAATAAAATAATTATTATATTTATGAAAATGTAATCATTAGGAAAATATAATTTTTTTCATTTTATTTCATACCTTTTTACTCAATGAAATATGAAATCATCGGTCATGTGCGTGTGGACTACCACCTTCATGAAATGTTGTGACTCTATTTTAATCAACACACCACATGGATGATATATATAAGAATAATTAATGGAATAACATGGTGTATATAATAGTATAATAATTCTATAAATATAATATATTACTCAAATTCTTCCGATAACGATCATTAGAAAATGAAAATATCACTCATGCGTACATACAACCTACAATATCCATGGTTGTAACTAATTAGATTTCTCAACACAACTATTCATGATTATTCTTAAAATTATAATTTATTTTTAAATATGATAACAATTTAATTATATTTCGTATATAGTTAAACTATATAATATTTTCAATAAATGGATTTTTCATGACAATACATGGATGAGAAAATAAGGAAATTAACACCAAAAACATGGAAAATAATGATGGATTGTTAACAAACAGATGATAAGATATTATAAAAGGATCATATATAAGATTATAAATATTAATAATATTTTTTCATAAGTCAATTACATGTTTAAATCCACTATACATGATTTAAAATAATGTTCACCCAAGTCAAATCTTGAGGTAAGGGACATTTTTTCCATTTCCCATCATTGAGGAATATTGTAATGTTATGAACCTAATTTCTTTTATTTGGTTTATATAATTCCATTTTATGTGTAATATAATTATTCATTATAATTAATTTAATTTTCTATTCCATTTTGGATTATTTTATCAATTATTATTTTACATGAAATTTACCAATTTATAAAAGTTATTGTCAAATCTCACTTTATTTTGTGATTGTTAACTTTCTCTTGAAAAACTAACTTTATGGAGATCATTTCTTCATTTTAAATATAATTTATGTTAAATATTCATATTATTGAGGGATGGATATGATTATTTTATAAACCATATACCATTATTACATATGATATTTGATTTTAATGTTATTTGAATGACTATGGAAATATTAATAAATTTATATTTTTACTCAATATAGATACATGATGATAAGGTAGTTTTTTATGAATTAAAAATATAATTTGATATATGATGAATTATTTATACAATAAAGTCATGGGTGGGTCTATGTTATACATATCCCATCGATGCATTGGTAGTATCATGAGACGAATATGTTTTTCAAATTAGATGTGTGTTTACCCAGTAGATCCAATCTATCTTGAGGATAGATCTAGACAGTAAAGTATCATGTTCTTGGGAAAAATGACATACAATAATTAAGATTTTAATTCATTTATAATTTAGTTATAATTTTTATCCCTGATATTTTCCTAATGATATTTTCTATGGATCTATCTTATACTTTTTTTATTGATTAAACCGCATGTTTTTTAAGTTATTTATCTTTCTATATTGATTTTACCTTATCTTATCATGAATGGCCATGTATTTTAAATGGATTGTGTATTCAGTTATTTACCTTTCCATTTTTATTATTATTACTAATCCATGATATATTTTATTTTACATTACCCTAACATATCATTTTTGATCACCATTATTTTTTTCCCTTTCCCAAGCAACTGAAGAATAAATTATTGAATTAGTTTTCAAGGATGAAATTCACAATATTTTGTTATATATTATTGTTTATTTTATATTCATAAGGTAAAATGGGTATCATGTATGTATCCCATTCTCCCAAACTGAAAAATTAATTTGTATTTTGGGATTTCATTCCTTGTATATATTCCAATTTAATAAACTAAGGCCCTAAATCTGAGCTACTGGAGTAAGGTTCAATACAGTTGGTATCATTGAAATTTTTGTGTAATAGAATCCTAAAGATTAATTTGGGATGATATTATGTTGATTTTACTGGAAATTCATCCTAGAATGCATAATATATGGGGGTGTAGTTCTAACATAGAGGTACATAGGGGTAATTACTATGAAAAAGGTGAATTGGGATAGATGTGATCATCACATAGTGAATTAAAGTGGAACTTACTATGCACATAGTTTGACAATCCTAGTGGATATTCTTAGAATAATTCACATTTTCCTTATAAACCATTAAGAATGATTTTGAAAATAATGATATCTAAATATAAAATAAATTTATAACTATGATATTAATAATGAATAAATTTTAATTCATGCTAAGTGCTACATCATATTAATAATTATAAATTGTGATTTAAGAATTAAAATTTTATGAGAAAATATTGTATGTTAAATTTTTATCAATGGATTTTGAAAGGAATAAGGGTATAAATACACATGGATAATTTATATACATCCATATTTAGGAAAATAATACAATTGTTATTAGAATGGAAAATATTTTAGCTATATTAGGGAATCATAATTAGGTTTTGAAAAATAACCAATCTTATATGGGGAAAAATATTCCATTGTATAATTCATCTATGTTTAATAGCTTGATGAAGTAGAAAACTCCATCATTTTTAGGGATAGTAATCCAAATGTAGTAGAGAAATGGATCAATTCTATAGAGAAAATGCTTATGGACATAGGTTGGGATTAGAATGAAACGATTATAGTTGAAATGTATTGGATCAAAGGTGATTATGTCTAATTATGGTAGTTGATCTAGAATACCATAGAGGAAGTGTAAATATAACTCATGGAATGGAAAGAATTTAAGGAGGTATTCTTTGACAAATATTTATCTTGTGTGAAAAAAACTGAGATGAACATATATTTATTTAGGTTAATGTAAAAGGAAGAATATATTTTTGTGGAGTATGAAGATACCTTTATAAGGATAGATAAGTATTCTATAGATTATATAGGATACACAAAGTGAAATATTGACCACTTATTTGAATACATTAATCCAATACTATGAAGGGTGGTGGTCTCTGAAAATATTTCTACATATGATTAAATATTTTTTGTTACATGAAAATAGAGAAGTAATTGTTTATATCTTACATATTCAAGGGAATATAAGAGAAAAATAAGTCATATTAACATAAATAAAATGGAAATTCATCAAATAAAAGAAAAAGATGAAGCAATTTCTATAGTGTGATAACATTGGAAAGAACCACCCTAGGAAACACCAGAATGGTATAGTGTTTTTATAAGTGAGAAGAAACTTTTTATAGAGTTAATGAATTACTGGGGAAGAATGATTAAGTTTCTATTCATTATTTCAACTACATTGATTTAGGGAATTATAAATACAAATTCCTAAAGTTTTAATGGAATATACCATAGAAGAGGCCATGGTGAGGAGCTTGATATTTTTTATCACTTTAACTGAGGTCAAAGTAGTCAATGACGGGGTTCTAGGTAGATTAATCCTATATTATAATTTATATATTTCTTTATTATATTCAGGTTCCTCCAAATCTTCTATATCTACCCATGTTTCCAAGATAGTGAGACATTTCCCTTTTAATTGAAAGAGGGTGTTGTTAGTTAAAACTCCTAGAGTAATTTTCAGTACATTGAAGATTTGTAAATAAGGCCCTATTATGAAACATAATCACGATTTTTTCCTATCCTTATTATCATACATATGGATAAATTTGATATAATCATTGGTATTGAATGTCTATCAAAATATAATGGAAAACTTTATTTCATGATGAAGAAAATTTTTATTTTCAAGGAATATGTAGAATTCATTTCTTTAGAGAATAAACATCATCATTTGAATCATACCATGATACACCCCCCGGTTTCAAAACTAAATGATATTATTGGGGAAGAAGAGTATAAAAATCTAGGTATATGTTGTCTTGACATTGAGGATGTACCTATTATATAGGAATAAATTGATGTATTTCTTGAGGAATTATCTATACATCCCCCAAATCAAGATGTTTAGTTTTATATTAATTTAATTCCTAATTAATGAACAATATCAAAGACTCCATATAAAATATCAACTATGTAACAAGTGGAGATGTAGAAATAACTAAAGGAGTTGGGTGATAAGGGATTTATTTTATTTAATATTTCACTATGGGGAGACCCTATTTTCATCATTGAGAATAAATATAGATAAATGAGGATATTCAATGATTATTGGTAAATCAATAACATTAGGATAATGAAAAAGAGACTTTTTACTCTCATTGATGACTTATTCGATCAAATTCACTAATCCTAATATTTTTTAAAGATAAATATTCATTTTGGGCATCCCCAAATGTGGGTATAGTGGGAAGACATTCTGAAAAAATATTTTCAATTGATGGATGAACATTAAGAGTATATAGTAATTCCATTTTGATTGACTATTTTACCTTATATTATTATGGATACAGTGAACAAAAAAATGATTATTTCTACGATTTTATTATTTTATTCATTGAAAATATTTTTGGTGTATTCTAAGAGCTATGAGGGCCATGAGAATAATTTTTGTTTCATTCATTAAACTCTTATAAGGGATGAGTTATTAGATAAATTTATTAAGCGTGATTTCTTGATTTATGAAGTTTATTTTCATTTCTATACTATATTCGAGGATCAAATCTCAGTTGATCCTTTTAATATAACATCATTTTGATAATGCCCTATACCAATGCACATAACTGAGGTATGTATTTTCACTAGACTGGCTGATTATTATCAGTGGTTCATTCAGATATTTTCTCAACTAGATATGCTGTTAATAAGTCTTACACATAAAGGTGTTCCGTTTGATTGGAAAAAGTACTATGAATAATGTTTTTATGAACCAAATAGGATATTGATCAATTATTATATTTTTAATCAACCATATTCATGTGATTGGTTTTTGATATATATATATCCACCAAAGAACATACACGGTTGTGTCCTAATGAGAAATAAAAATGATGTTTCATATGAATCAGGGAAATTGATGAATTGTAATATCTTGGATTCTATATGTATTATTTTTAAATATTATATGGAATTATTATGAGACCATGCTTTCCAATGGCGTAAGATTTCAAGGCCTAGAGTGCTTGGAATAAATGTTTGAAATAAATTAAACTTTTCATTAGCGCGCTTGAGCACCTTTTCTAAAAAAAGGTGTAATAACATTTAAACACATGAATAGATTAGAAATCTGAGGGAATCATTATGTTCAGAGCATCAAATTTTTGTTAGGCGAGGCCTAACATCGACTGGAGTGGGTCAACTTCAATTATTAATTTTTTTAATTTTAGAGGAAATAAAATAAATTAATATTTTATTTTAATAATTTTGACAATTTAGTTTTTCATTTTATGGTTTTAGATAAAAAGGATCCTAGGGAATGACTTATAACCCAAGAAACATCGCTTAGATTCTTTATAGCATTGGAGAGGTGCCACCCTTGGAGAACTCTCGATGAACGACGATGAACGAAAATGCGTTGATTGTGGCATTAAAAGATTAGATATCACTGAAAATGGTTGAAAATCCAACCTTCATCGACGATCGATATAAGGGTTTAAATTTCGATTTTGTTTCCCCCCATTCTTGGATTTCAATGACAAATGTGAATCAACCCACAAACACATTGACCCTCAGATTATTCATTCTTACTTGAGGGTCTGATTATCAGGTTTTGTTCTAGGGAATCAATTTAATATTTTTATTTGGATTTATCCTTATAATGAGAGGAAATTAAATCCATCAAGAATAATGGATGTGGTTCGTTCCTCTATTTTTTAATCGATTTCTTCTCCCCTTTGATCTTGTGTGTTCTATGTGTTTTTAAAAGGGTTATGAACAATAGATCTTTGCGGATCCATATCACAATAAAATGTTCCAAAATTAAATATCCAATATCATGATGAACCGTGGAGCTATAATGATGATGGTAGAAGACAAATCTATATGGTTCATAAGAAATATTATTTCAACTATTCTTCATGTGGATGATTGAAACTAGTTTCTGGTGCTGATCAAATTCCTGAAACGTACCAAATTAGAATTTATATGACAGGACGTCCTAGAATCTTCAATTTGGATGAATTTGAACAAACATATTAAAGAACTGAAGATCACCTAAGATAGACCAGTATGGAACTATGATTCTAGAAAATTGCAAAAAACACGACATGTTCTCCAAAGAATATGACATGTGGGGCCAGACTGATGGTGTCTAGGGTTCCACTTTGCAGAAATTGATGACACGACATGTGACCCCTATCACATGGCATGTGAGTCTTTATGTTGTAAAAATTGTGTATCTTAAAAGATACACAGACATTGTGTATAGTGCACAGTATATACTCCACCATACGAACTGACCAGGCCGATTACACGGGTTACCCCATGTATTAGTACATGGGTCAGAAGACATAGGTAGAATCCATATACGGGAACATGGACAGTTTATCCGAAGTAACCCTCATATTGTAGGAAATGGTGGGTAACATGTCACGACCCTTCCTCGGGTCCCGTGACGTGACTACCCCTAGCCCGCCTTCCATAGGCCAGGGGCTGGAGACTAGCACTAAAGGTGTAAATCCCGATAACTGGGAAGGCATTTCCTTTATAAAAGTAAACAAAACACCACCGAGTACAAGCAGAAGTAATACACTAAGTACAAAAGAAGTGTTGAAAAGTAAATGGGCTAGAATAAGAACCCAACCGAAATTACAGCTACAACTGAAAGAAAGTACAATAGAAAAGACAAGCAGCTGGAAGAATAGAAGAAGATCCTGGATCGTCCACCTCAGATCCTACCTGAAGGGTAGGTTTAGATAGCGCAGCTCCTGGGTCGTCCACCTAGGATCCTACCTAAAGGGTAGGTAGAGATAGCGCGACTCCTGGATCGTCCACCACGAATCGTACCTAAAGGGTATGTATAGATAGCGCAGCTCCTGGATCTTCCACCACGGATCCTACCTGAAGGGTAGATATTGATAGCCTCTAATACGCTCTCGCCTGTCTACCTCCTCGGAGTATCGTCTCGTTGTGAAGTACACCTCTGGATACTGACTTGTCGTGAGGTCCACCTCCGGGTACCATCTAGTCCTTGAACACTCAGCCTCTGTCAGTGTTGCCCGTCGTCTGCATCCAACACAATGAGGTGGGGGCATAGCCCGTGCAGAGGTGAGTATACGATACTCAGTAGGGACCCCGAGACCCTCAATGTCTCACTAAATTCAATAAGGATAACCAGAAAGAAGGATCTCAATAGATAACCCCTACTTAGATATAAGCCCATACTTATACCTAAGTTATCAAGTAACTCATCTCAGTCATGAGGAAACACAAAGGCTATCAAATCAACGGATAACCACTACCTAGGTATATGCCCATACATATACCTATGTTATCAAGTGACCCATCTCAATCATGAGGTAAACACAAAGTTCATAGACTCAGCTCAAACTAGGATTTTCATTATCGAAACTGTAATGCTGAAGAGCCCCGTCTCTGATGAGTACAGTGATCCTGTCACGACTCCGAGGTACTGCTCACTAACCTAAGACTGCTGAGGTACTCCTCCCGTCGATTACCGCAGGTCAGCCACCCAAACACAGTAGTGCTTCCCGTCGGGGTCTGCCACCCAAACACAGTAGTGCACCACCCTAATAGCCTGCAGAGGTACTCCTTCTGTTGAGTACCACGGGTTTGCACCCAAACATAGTAGTGCCCCATCCTCCATGGGTCTGCACCCAAACATAGTAGTGCTTCGTCCATTGGGCTAGTCGACTCACTCCAAGTAGAGTCGGTCAAGCAGTCTTCAGGTCTTAGCCAGCTACACAGTCTCCGTACTCCGTACGCTCATCTCCGGGAGGGCCCGATCCACGAGCTACAGGTCAATACTCCTAGTATCGTAAGTCCCACGAAGAATTATCTCAAAGGGCCTCCTCATCATAGGGGTCTCAATGCAATAGACGGCATTTCAATCAGACGCCCGGTCTGCGAGTAATCAGCCTTTTCGTCCCAGGGGCTTGGTAGGTTTCGTGTGCGAACCAACCCGACCGTATCTCCACTGTACCCCAAACTCTCATAGGGTATACTCATAGGGACCGTTTCTCAACGTGATCACCAACACCGCTGATGGTTCGTGACATGGACGTCTGGTCTGAAAGTTATCAGCTTTTCCGTTCCAGGGGCCCGGTTGGATTTCGGGTACAATCCAACCCAGCCATACTCCAACTATGTCCAAACCTCAACCGAAGTATGCTAAAAGTAAAATATAATCAAAAGGAATCCAACTAAGTTGACGGAACGCTAATTGGACATCCAGAGCTCATGTTATAAGCATTTCCGCTCCGAAGGCCCGGTTGGTTTCGGGTTTGAACCAACCCGGCCATACCCAAAGTTCTTCGAAACATTGAGTGTAATATACTGAAATGACCGTCTCAATCTAGGGATCACATCGCAACTGACAGTGCATCGATCGAAGGTCCGTAACCCAAGTTATGGGCAAAAGACCAAAAGAGGTCCGAAAAAGGGGGTTTTGGGCCCGGATCGACCCGGCCCGAGACCCCCAGGGTCGGCCCGACCCGGGTCCAGGTCTGGCCCATTAGGGTAAGGCTCAGTCCGGCCTGGCGCGCTCGCGTGGCCTGCGTGGCCAGGCGGCTCGGCCGAAACTGCCAAGCAAAAAGGGGGGTGGGGGGCGCTGCCCCCTGATTAACGCCGCCCCCCCCCCCCCCCCTCATTGGGGCTGCTCTCTTTGACTGCCGGGGGTTACGACCCCCGAACTCCCCTTGGTCCTGCATGGCTGCGGGACCGCCGCTGGCCGCCGCAGAGGACCCTCCTGGCGGCGCGCCTCGTGCCGCCACCTCCTAGCGGCCGGCTGGTGTCGGCCACCGCCTCTGGCCACCAGCGTCGCCGTGCCGGTAGGCCCTTCTGCAGACCACCCGACGCGCTCCGGTGGTCCGTTTTTCTTGCGGTCTTCGCCAACGGTCCTCCCGAGATTGTATCTTCACTGCAAAGTCTTCAATACTCCCCTGCGGCCCGCTCCACCATCGCCTGTCGATCTGCACATCAAATAAACAAACTGCGGCATCTTCTTGGTTTCTGGCGCGGTGCGACAGCACCACAACTTTGTTTGTCCCCCATGGAACAGCGTGTCAGTGCCGCGCTTCTTTGCCGCATTCTTCTTATTTCCGCGCACTGTCGTTGCACTGTGTGACTTTGTTCATGCCGCGACAAACACAACATCGATGGGGGAGGAGAGTCGGTCATGTGCATGCGGTCCGACCTCCTCCAGTTTATCCAATACCATGCGGCTAAAGGAATTGATGTTGGAAGGAAAGAAATAATCAAGAACACAAATCCAAACCCCTACCTCAAAATTGATGTCGCACATCGTCGAGTCGCCGAAGAACGGCATCGATTCCGTCGATGTCAGAAGAAGTAGAAGAACGTTGTTGTTGGCGTCGGTCTCCATGGTCGGTGTCTCTTACCTTGTTGCGGAAGAGGAAGGTTGTCGTTTTTCGATAAGGAAGCACCGTTCTTCATTGAAGAGGTGTCGTTCTTCAACGTGGAGAAATTCTCTCCTCTTCCTTCTTCTTCTTCTTCTCACTGGGAGCTCCCTCTCTCCAAAATTCCTCCACATAAAGTGTGCCCCCCAAAATAAAATAAAATGGATCAACCAATTATTTTATTATCACATGCCCTTTGAAATTCAAACTCAAAACACATAATTAATTAATTGAGTAGGTTCAATTAATCAATTAGTGTGTGTTGGCAAGAGTCATGACAGGGGTTTTTCAGAGTTACAATATTAAAGAGGGAGGTGAGTTATGGGAGGTCAAGGGGGGTTATGGATTTAAGAAATATGAAGGGTTAGGCTCATGTGGGCCCCACCCCACCTTTATACTCTCATGGTTGGTTAACAACATGTGGGTCCAACCCCTAACTCCCTTACATAGGTTATAACTACCTAGAGGAAAATAAATAAAATTGTAATATAATTTTATTTATTCCTCACTAAAAACACAAAATAAACAACTCCTCCAGAGAAAACGCACCTTCAAAAAAGGTGATCCTAAGAAAATATCAACACTTCGGTTTCATCGGTGCCCTCAAATTTCAATTCCGAGCACTGGTTCAAAAGATAGGAAAACCCGCTCGTTCGTTCACTGAATGTAGCCGAACTAAACATTGGAACATGATTCCCGACACACTGGGTCTTGGAATTAGGTGCCGTTAGAAGCTGCAGGCTCGTAAAATTCCAAAGAAATGGAGAAAATTATTTTTTGGAAATTTCTGGGTCTTTACATTACTCCCACCTCAGGTCTTTACATCCTTGTAAAGCTATAACACAAACTAGAGAAACAAAATTGGTACTGAGCAAGCACCTGAGCCTTCCGCTCCCATGTGCTCTTCTGGAGGTTCCCGTGCTACCAGTGAATGCGCACCTGAGGAATCGACCCTTCACATAGGACCCGATCTTGTCGATCCTCGATCTCCACTGAAACCTCTATGCATGTCTCCCGGTCATCAACGTCCAACTCCCGAAGGTCGATGATGTGTGAAGGATCATGCACGTATCTCCCCAGCCATGGTACATGGATCATTTCATAAACCTGGTGCAAGTGAGGTGGAAAGGTCAAGCGGTAAACCACCTCGCCTACCTTGCTGAGGACCTAGAAAGGTCCGTTGAACCTCGTAGATAACTTTCCACCTCAGCCACATCTCCGTAAACCTCATCGAGGTGAGTCACGTATAAGGACATGATCGTCATCCTAGAACTATAGAGGTCTCCCTTTCTTGATTAGAACTAACAATCAATACTCCTACTGCCACATGGTTGAAGTTGGTCATCTCAAGAGTGATCGGCTACACCTTCCTATTCATGATTCCATCCTATGCTGCCTGGGTTTTCCTTTTCGCCGACCAAGGAAAACCCTAGCCCAATGCTCTAGATAATCCCCAACCTTTTTTCCTAATACAGTTAATCTGAGCGTTAACTGTGAATCCAATCCATACCGAGACCAACGTCCTAATGCCTCGACGCTACCACCAAGAGATTCAAACCGAAACTCTTGCTTCGTGGGTCAAACAACACTGTCGGCATAAGTGTGATTATCGAGTCTCCTCCCAAGGTATCTCCAGACGTGAGGGTCAAGTCTAGAGATTATCGGAAACTCCAGGCTTGGGACATGATTCATGGAAAGAAGGAATGATTCGTATCAATGTATTGTTGTTACGGAAGCTAGTAATGGACACATAATGTCCCTTGAATCATTCTTAGAGCCATTGGGTCACACTCCTTAACCGCATGAAGCTACTCTCTTCCCCTGCCCTCCAGCTCCCTGAGTCTGGCGGGGACTACAAATGTGGGTGATTTTTACATGTTGAAATGTACACCACCTCATGCTGATCTCCTAGATCTGTCTCCACATCTGCTACTTCATAGACTCGTCTGTACTTTTTTTACTTCCTCTACTTGAAATATTTTACACGCCAAAGTTTCTGAGACTGGCGCCAGTTTCCAGCTTTCCCACTGCTAACCTTCACTGACTGCATCCATCCAGCAAATGAATTATCAACCACAAAGGTTCTTTCTATCACCCTAGAATAAGTAGGAATGCATAGAGAAATGGTGGTGGCTCAGATGTCCTTAAACACACCACGATCAGAGGTCCGAGCTCTGTAGCACTAATCAAATAAAATTTATCGAGTACCAGGAATGGTTTGGTACGCCCCGATGAATTCTCAGCTACCGACATGTCAACCTGTCGAAGCTGTATAAGCTCTAGAAAAATCTCAGCCACCTCCTCAAGATAGTCTTTAGTTGCCTGTGAGTCGGGCTCGCCTCGAAACTTGAGGGTATATGATGTTGGAACATGTGTAACGCACTAAGAATACATGTGTCACCTACCGGTACCGCCGATTGTAACTACTGACGAAGAGGTAGTGATGTATAGCTGACACACTACCCGAAGGCACTATCTCAGGCATCAGTCCATGTACCGAAGCCTCATCACTATGCGGACCATCCTCATGGTCACTCACTGGAAAACACTAGTATCCAAGTCTACTATCCACTCTACTGGTGTCCCAGCTAGTCGGAAAACTCTAGAAATCGCTTCCAGCCAGTCCTCTGCTGTTTGGGAATCTGCCTCTCCTCGTAACCTCGGAGGCCTCTACTACTGGAACTCGTGCATCACGCTCTATTGGCGTCCACCATTTGCTAGTATAGAAAGTGGCATCTGCTTCCCAACAGGTGGTGGTGCTGCTGGTACACCACCCGAGGGTGCCAATATAGTAAAAGAGCCCTACCCCGGATCCTCGTCGCTTAGTGGGCCGTCATCGTGTACTATCTCAGAACTCCAACTTACTGTCAATGTGGAGAAATCCTAAATAGATGCGACATGGTCAAACGATTTATAATTGGTGAGCTGACATGGTTTTATATGACTTTAAAACTCTTGGAAACACACATGCAATCAGTGTTTTCGTGTACAAAGTCGGAAATTAGTAGTCAGGGTCCTAGTGTACGGATACGTCTGCCGCCGCACCAACACTGGACTCCCTGAACTGAAAACCACACTTAGTACCCTTAACACTGTTGCTTCACAGAAAGAAAATATCAGAGTCGTATGTTCTGCAATAGAACTGACTCTTATGATACCAATTTTTCATGACCCGTCCTCAGGGCCCGTGCTGGGACTACCCCAAGCCTGCCTTCCATAGGCCAGGGGCCGGTGACTAGCACCAAAGGTATAAATCGCGATAACTAGGAAGGAATTTCCTTTATAAAAGTAAAAAAAAGACCACAGAGTACAAGAGGAAGTAATACACTAAGTACAAAAGAAGTGATGAAAAGTAAATGGGCCAGAATACAAACCCAACCAAAAGTACAGCTATAACTGAAAGAAAGTACAACAGAAAAGACAAGTAGGTGGAAGAATAGAAGCAGCTCCTGGGTCAACCACCTCGGATACTACCTTAAGGGTAGGTACAGATAGTGCAGCTCCTAGTTCATCCACCTCAGATCCTACCCAAAGGGTAGGTACAGATAGCACAACTCATGGATCGTCCACCACAGATCCTACCTGAAGGGTAGGTACAGATAGAAAAGCTTCGGGATCATCCACCTCGGATCCTACCTAAAGGGTAGGTACAAATAGCCTCCACAATGCTCTCTCCTGTCTACCTCCTCTGAGTATCATCTGGTCGTGAAGTCCACCTTCGGATACTGACTCGTCCTGAGGTCCACCTCCGGATACCATCCAGTCCTCAAACACTCAGGCTCTGTCAGCGCTGCCCGTCGTCTGCTACCATCACAACGAGGTGCGAGCATAGCCCATGCAGGGGTGAGTATATGATACTCAGTAGGGACCCCGAGACCCTCAAGGTCTCACTAAATTCAACTAGGATAACCACAAAGAAGGATCTCAATAGATAACCTTTACCTAGGTATAAGCCCATACTTATACCTATGTTATCAAGTAACCCATCACCATAATGAGAAAACACAAAGGTTATGAAATAATTGGATAACGACTACCTAGTTATATACCCAGACATATTCCTAAGTTGTAAAGTGACCCATCTCAATCATGAGGTAAACACAAAGGTCATAGACTCAGCTCAAACACGGATTTTCATTATTGAAACTATAATGTTGAAGAACCACGTCTCTGACGAGTACAGTGATCCTGTCACAACTCTGAGGTAATACTCACTAACCTAAGACTGCTGAGTTACTCCTCCTTTCGAGTACCGCGGGTCAGCCACCCAAACACACTAGTGCTTCTCGCCGGGGTCTGCCACCCAAACACAGTAGTGCACCCCCCCTAATAGTCTGCAGAGAGACTCTTTCTGTTGAGTATCGCGGGTCTACACCCAAACACAGTAGTTCTCCATACTCCATGGGTCTTCACCCAAATATAGTAGTGCTCCATTCACTGGGTAGTCAACTCACTCCAAGTCTATTTGGTCAAGCAGCTATCAGGTCTCAGCCAGCTACAGGGTTTCCGTACTCCGTACGATCTTCTCCGGGAGGGTCCGCTCCACGAGCTACATGTCGATAATACAAGTATCACAAGTCCCATGAAGAAGTATCTCAAAGGACTGCATCATCATATGGGTCTCAATGCAACAGATGGCACGTCAATTGGACGCCCGGTCTGTGAGTTATGAGCCTTTTCATCACAGAGGGCCCGGTTGGTTTGGTTTCGTGTGAGAACCAACCTGGCTGTATCTCATCTGTACCCCGAAATTTCATAGGGTATACTCATAGGGACTATTTATCAACATGATCACCAACACCGCTGACAGTTCGTCAAACGGACGTACGGTCTGAAAGTTATCAGCTTTTCCATTCGAGGGGCCTGATTTGATTTCAGGTACAATCCAACCCGGCCATAATCCAACTGCATCCAAACCTCAGGAGAAGTATGCTAAAAGTTCCGCCTCATCAAGAGGAATCCAACTAAGTCGATGACATGTCAATCAGACGTCCAGAGCTCAAGTTATAAGCGTTTCCGCTCCGAGGGCCCAGTTGGTTTCGGGTTCGAACCAACCCAGCCGCACCCAATGTTCTCCAAAACCATGAGTGTAATATACCGAACTGACCGTATCGATCCAACGATCGCATCACAACTGACAGTGCGTCGATCAGTGGTTCGTAGCCAATGTTATGGGAAAAATACAAAAAGAGGTCTGAAAATGGGGGGTTTTGGGCCCGGACCGACTTGGCCCCAGACCCCCTGGGTCGGCCCGAATTGGGTCGACCCGAACCGAGTCCGGGTCCATCCCATTAGGGCGCGGCACAGCCCGGTGGGTGCGGCTCGGCCCAGCCGGCGTGGCCCGGCCCGGCCTGGTGGCCCGCGTGGCCAGGCGGCTCGGTCGAAACGGCCGAGTGGAAAGGGGGGGGGGGCTGCCCCCCTGATTGAAGTTGAGGCCCCCCCATGTGGGGGCCCCTCACTTTGACCACTGGGGGTTACGACCCCCAGTCTCCCCTTGGTACCGTATGGCCGCAGGACCGCCGCCTACCGCCGCAGCTGAAGCCGCAACGGAACCTCCTGGCGGCGCGCTGGGCGCCGGCAGGCCCTTCCACGGACCACCGGACGCGCTCCTGTGGTCCGTTTTGCCTATACTCTTCACCAGCGGTCCTCCCGGGACTGACTCTTCACTGGAAAGTCATCAAAACGCCCCTGTGGCACGCTCCGCCATCGTCCATCGATCCACACGTCAAATAAACAAACCACGGCCTGTTCATGGTTTTTCGGCGCGGCGCGACGACCCTGCGTCTTTGTTCAGCCTCCACAGCACGGCGCGTCAGTTCCGCGCTTCTTTGCCACATTCTTCTTGTTTCCACATGGTGTCGTTGCACTGCATGAATTTTTTCATGCCGCAACAAACACAACATCGAAGGGGGAGGAGAGTCAGCCGTGTTCATGCGGTCTGACCACCTCCCATTAATTTGATACCATGCGGCTAAAGGAATTGATGTTGGACAACAAGGAATAATCATGAACACAAATCCAAACCCCTACCTCAAAATTGACGTCACACGTCGTTGAGTCGCATAAGAACGACATCGATTCCATCGACGTCGAAAGAAGTAAAAGAACGTTTTTGTTGGCATCGGTCTCCAAGGTTGGCGTCTCCTACCTTGTCACGAAAGAGGAAGGTTGTCATTTTTCAATAAGGAAGCACTGTTCTTCATTGAAGAGTCATCATTATTCAATGAGGAGAAATTCTCTCCTCTTCCTTCTTCTTCTTCTTCTTCTTCTCACAGGGCTCTCTCTCTCTCTCCAAAATTCCTCTACATAATGTGTGACCCCCCAAAATAAAATAAAAGGGGTCAACCAATTATTTTATTATCACATGCCTTTTGAAATTCAAACTCAAAACACTGAATTAATTAATTGAGTAGGTTCAATTAATAAATTAGTGTATGTTGGCAAGAGTCATGATAGGGGTTTTTGAGAGTTACAAAATTAAAGAGGGAGGTGAGTTATGGGAGGTCATGGGGGGTTATGGAGTTAAGGAATTTGAGGGGTTGGGCTTGGGTGGGCCCCACCACACCTTTATCCTGTCATGGTTGGTTAACAACATGTGGGTCCCACCCCCCAACTCCCTTACTTAGGTTATAACTACCTAGTGGAAAATAAATATAATTTTAATATAATTTTATTTATTCCTCACTAAAAACACAAAATTAACAACTCCTCCAGAGCAAACGCACCTTCGACAAAGGAGCTCCTAAGCAAATACTGATGCTGCTGTTTCATCGGTGTCCTTATATTTCAATTTCGAGCACTGGTTCAAAATTTAGGAAAACCCGCTCATTCGTTCGCTGAACGTAACCGAGCTAAACTTCAGAAATTGATTCCAGGCACACCAGGCCTTGGAATCCGATGCTGTTAGAAGCCGAAGTCTTGTAAAATTCCAAAAAAATTAAGAAAAAAATTTTCCTTGAAATTTTCGGGTCTTTACATAACTTATCTACATGCAGTTTATATCTTATTCTATAATACATTCTCTATTTGACATGTGCCACTGTACAGGGGTAGTACCCGAGGTCAGACGATGCTGCGTGTGAAACTTCTACAGATCGTGCACTTTCTTGTACATGGATTGATATCATTATCCACCATATCTTAGACAAATTTTATGGGCTTAGTTATCCCATTCCTCATTCCCATGATGGTTGGGTATTGTTTCCATCCACAAGAGTACAATCCCTTCAACAAGACTTTCTGGATAAATTTGGATTCCCTCCGAGAGGCCCGGAGGGAGATCCTCTATCCATTCATGACCCTAGGTAGATTCAGGTATCAACAAGACCAATCTTATAGGGAATTGATCCTCTAATTAGGAGGTGAATCTTGATGAGTGGTTTTATATGCCAAGTCCCTAACAGTGATCCTCATTCGTGTATCATGATCCTTCCCCACTCAAGTATGAGTTATCCTAGAATGATTGTATCTATTATCTCTTCAGATCAATCAATGAATCTATCCTTCTTATGGAACTTCGTGATAAATAGTAAACCTCATAAGGACAGAATCAAAGCTATCATAGTAGTTGTGTGAGTCCTCCAGGTTGAATGCTTTGTGGAATATTCAAACTAAATCCCCGCCATGTGTATGTGGTTGTTGTGACATACCTATATGATACACGCCTGGGTTATAAATATATCTGGATATTTATCTTTTTATATGTTCTATATAAATATAATATATAGATCTGGCTGTTCCTTTACTTTGTGTATTTCATGGTTCTTTTTGGGGTCTCCTAATGAGTATTTGTTATACTCACCCCTGCATGAGCTTTGGCCACACGTGTCAAGTCTTGTACAGAAGATCAGCCTTTTAATAGAGTCCAGGGTGGAACAAGATCAGATCGAGCTTTGTGAGCTTCCTTACTAGATGAGGTGTTCCTCTAGCATCAAGCAATATTCCCAGAACCTTTCTTGTTTACAGGTTTGATATTTTAGTTTGAAAACTCTTTATTTTTGTGGGATTGTATTCTGAACCAAATACTTTTTTGTACTTTACATTCTATTGTATTTTGTTGGTTGGGTTTAGTTGTATGCATGAATTTTGTTCCTGAGTAGTTTTAATGTTTCAACATTTTCAGTATTGGAGATGTGTGTGTGTGTGTGTACAGGAACTTAGTCAATGCCTCCCATGTTAGTGATATGCCTAGTCGATTCTAGTCACTAGCCCCTGTCATATTAGAGGCGGTATTGGAGAGTTATGGTACAGAACCCACTAGGATGGGTCATGATAGAGTGGTATCAGAGGTGGACTGTTGTACCTTAAGGACCAAGAGTCTATGATCTTCATTTTGGGGAAACTATGTTAAGAATTCTGAGTTTATCTTTTAGGCCAGGGACTCCAGTGTTGGTACTGGTGGCCAACATATCCATACATCAGGAATCTGATGACCTACTTTTCAAGCTGGTAAATGAGAACACTAGTTGAAAGGAAATAAAAATAATGGTACATAAATTATATTTGAATGGGTTGTTGTTTCCATGTTCTTTTGTGTCAGCTATCCATATATACTCATTGATTTTGGTACATCTTATTTATTTACAAGATTCCTCAACAACACATACTAGTTAGGATTAAATAGATATATCATGAGGTTGACCACCTTAGTGATGAGGCTTAGATTCCAGGGCTAGTTTCCTAGGTGTTACCCTTAGGTTGTTTGCTAGTTGTGCCACCACGAGTAGAGAAGAATGTGGTACTTGCCGTACCAGAAGATGAAGAGTTCATACTGAGTTCACTCCCTGAGTTTTAGTGGCAAATACCCCTCATGATCTGAGGAAATCCAGACCCATAGAAAGATATGTATTGGTTTGTGGTGGTGAACATTGTTTTCTTTCTATTGATGATGCCTACGGTCCATATAGAGATCCTACGAGCAATCCTTCTTCAGGGCTTGGCAGTGTGATGGTTGAGTTTGACCCATAGTCTCACAACAAGGTGACTCTATCGTTGATAGTGTTTGAGGGTATTTTTATGATGAATTTCTCTCTAATTATACTAGGAAAATGCATATATAGATGCCTTTTTATCTCGAATAGGGAATTTTGATAGCAACTTACTATTCATCAAGATTTACCAAACTTTCTAGGTAATAAATGTATATGTTCAGGGATCATTACATGAGAGATCAAAACATTGAGCATAGATTATGATGGGAGATACTAGTTAGCATCATTCATCTATTCATTTTGACTTATAATGGAGTGATTGAGCAAGCTTTGGTGCTCAAGAACTTCTTGGATGAGCAGAGAAATCTACTGGAGGTTAGCAGCATGAAGACATGTGAAAATTCCTTGATAGTAGAGAGCTGATGTCAGGTATAGGGATCATGACATTGGAGATGTCTGAAGAGGACCCAGGGAAGGCTATCTATAGTCCATGGCTCTCAAGATGGATCTATTAAACCTTTGGATAGGTGATGCTACTCTTGTGATGGTAGAGGACATCTCTCTAGGGGATGTCTAACTTATAAGGATGCTAATAGGGAGGTGATGGATGGACCACCAAGGATAAGGTTGAGAGTGAAACAAATAGACCCGCAAGATGGATGATGTGAAAGAGGAGTAGGGAGAGCTGTGCATGGTGACACATGTTTTAACTTACTTCTACCAATTCCCCTAGGATGTATGCACCAGGATATGGGAGCTAGGGGATATGGGTGCGATCAGCTACATGAGGTTGAGGAGTTTGACCTAATCACTCCAAGGATGATCTGAGGTACCATATATGTCTTTTCTACTTTATCTACCATACTAATAAAAACAGATTCCAATCATTATTTCCACTCCAAATATCTTGTGTGAAACCTTGAGATTTTGGTACAGTCGTTGACTCAACCCTTACACTTTGAGATACCTATGGGGTGACACTATATTATCACACATATTTTCCGATAGTGTGATCATACCCTTAGAGGTGAGAGTTTCTGTTATAACCTTTGGGTGGCAGTGCCGAGGCCTTACGATGTTATTCTCAGTATGGATTGGTTATCTTCGGTCCATGCCCAGATTGGATGAATTAGGTGAAGGGTACAGTGTGTCCACAGTGATGAGTTGAAGTTTTCAATTTTAAGGGAAAATGAGACCCAGAAAACACCTAAGGGGATCATGAAATGGAGTGTGAATCCAATCCCTCATGTGTTGGCTATACAAAACCTCAGAGTAGAAAATGTTTTGAAATTTTAATTTCTAATAGTAGTGGCAGATTACAAGAACATATTTCTAGGAGATGTTATAGGATTAACACCCTATCAGAGATCACCTTCTGCATCGACATACACCTTGGGATCACACTGATATCCTCACCAGCGTATCAGATGGATCCCACATAGTGTTGTGAGGTGAGCGAGCAACTGAAGGATTTATAGAGGAATGTATTCGTAAGACCCAATGTTTCACCATGGGTGGGCCCAGTTTTCTATGACAAGAAGGAACAAAATAGTTCAATGTTGTGTGTGGATTACTAACACCTAAACTGGGTAATTTTGAAGAATAAGTATCTGCTTCGAAGGATTGATGAACTCTTTGATCTGTTGAGAGGGGAAGGGTGGTTCTTGATGGTTGACCTTCAATCAGGTTATAATCAACTTCGAGTATGAGTTGAGAATGTGTTTAAGAGGGATTTTAGATGCCTCTATAGTCACTATGAGTACTTGGTTACTCCCTTTGGTGTGACAAACCCCCCTGTAGTGATTAAGGGACTCCTGAATAGGATATTTTGGATGTAATTGGACCAGTTCATAGTATTATTAATCGATGAAATCCTTCTATACTCAACATCCAAGGAGGATCACATGATACACTAATATATGGTTCTAGACATACTCCAAGAGAAACAACTCTATTGGAAGCTCTAGAAGTGATAGTTATGGATAGAGGTGGTCCACTTTCTAGGATATATTATCTCAGTAGATGGAGTAGTAGTGGAACCATATATGGTTGATGTAGTGGTATCATAAGAGCCACCTAGGTTCAATACATAGGCGAGGAGGTTCCTTGTGCTAACAAGATATTACTATAGATTCATTCCTGACTTCTCCCAGATATCATCACTAATATCATCTTTGACCTAGAAGGGGTATCCGTTTTTATGGAAGGAGAAGTGCCAACAGTCTTTCCATTAGTTGAGGTAGAGTGTGATGAGCACACTGAACTTGAGATTTTGATAATAGGGTGTCATGTAGGTAGTTTTATACAACACATCAATGACCGATCATGGTTTTCTTATAATTTATTGAAAGACTGTGATTGTGTATGGTTCATTATAGCTGAGTCTGCATGATCAAAACTACATAACAAATTCTCCAGAGTTGGAAGTAGTAGTATTTACATTGAAGATGTGGAAACACTAC
Source organism: Viscum album (assembly GCA_963277665.1). NCBI lineage: Eukaryota > Viridiplantae > Streptophyta > Magnoliopsida > Santalales > Viscaceae > Viscum > Viscum album. Next base: position 901,705,940 of record OY728166.1, on the reverse strand, counting down.
CAGATGGGTGAATGATTTTCCATCTATTCTAACCAAATGAGCCTCAAGTAAATCTTCTTGCAGAAGGATCTGAATCTGATGCATAGACTATGGCTGGAGTTCCTCCAGGATTATGACTTTGATATCATCTATATTCATGGTAAGTGGAGTATAGTGGCTAATATTCTCAGTTTCAAATCATGTTCTCAGCTACTGAGCGAGGTGTTAGAGTAGTTGGACTCTCTATAGTTATCCTTAGTGGATGAAGATGATGTGGCTTAACTTTAGTCAATGATTTTCCCCTTAACTCTTGCATCTAGTCTAGGAGGTAGAACTAGTATATGTCCACTATGAGTATTTTCATTCTATATTATCCACATAACAGGCTCCATATGGATATTCATAAGATGAAAACAATGTTTTTCTTTTTAGAGGACACATAGATGTACCGATGGTGTTGCAGGAGGAGGTTATGAGTGAGTTTCATACATCCCCTTTGTAGGTATATTCTGGAGTGGAAAAAATGAACCACGACCACTGATGTTAGTTTTGGTTGAAAAAATGAATAATAAATTGGAAGATTTTGTTTCTCAATGGCTTACATGCCAATAGGTGAAAGTTGCGCACAAGGTTCCAGCGGGTTAAGCTCACCCCATTTATGTGACAGATTGGAAGTGGAATGGAATATCACTAGACTTCATGATGTGATTACGACGAATGGCTAGGGGGACACGATTACATCTGGGTGATCATTGACCAACTCACTAGGGTATCCCACTTCATAGATATTAAGGATAGGAGTTCTGGACAATTCAGGTTTTGAAGGATATGGTGTAGGACAATATCTTGGACTATGGTAACAGTTTAGAGACCCAACTTCTATTGGTGTAGTTTTCTTACAAAAAGAGCTACCACTCAACCATTAGTATGGAACCATTTGAGGATTTATATGGAAAACATTCCAATCACCACTTTTATAAACCGACCCGAGAGAGTTAGCACTCAGGGGTCTAAATTTGGTGATAGCTTCCTCCGAGAAGTTGCTAATCATCCAAGAGAATATTAATACTGCACAGAGCTAACAAAAGTATTATGCCGACAGATAAAAGAGTACTCTGGAGTTCAAGGAGGGATACCATGTCTTTCTTTGGGTTTATCCTTGATGAGGGTTTCTGAGATTTGGAAGGGGCAGAATGTTCTAACTGAGGATCATCATCCCTTTCCAGATACTATGTAGAGTTGGAGGGTGGAATAATGCCTAGCTCTACCATCATAGTAGCACAAGGTACATCATGTCTCTCATGTGTTATGGTTTAGGAGGACGTTCATGGTCTATCACATGTCATCTTCTAGGGAGAGCTGGAAATATGGGATGAAGCAACCTTCATAGAGTACCCAGTGTATATCAAGGATCGGTAAGGGATGACCCTTCATGGGAAAGAGATTCCATTGAAGTGTTTCCTTTAGTCGCACAGGAATATTTAGGAGAGAACGTGGGAGCGGGATTCTCAAATTATAGTACATTAAACACATCTTTTTTAGTAGCCTTTTGTTTTTTATTTTTGTGGATGTAAATCCCTAAGGTGGAGAATATGTAATGTCTCATATTTTATGTGTATTATTTTTAAATATTATATGGAATTATTTCGAGACTAGGATGTTCGACAGCATACGATTTCAAGGCTTGGAGTTCCAATAAATAATGTTTGAAATAAATTAAATATTTAAATAGCATGCATGAGTGGTTTTCCTGAATATGTGAAATAACATTTAAATAGGTACCTAGATAAAAAATATGAGGTAAGCATTTCATTCAATGTATTGAATTTACCTTTGGAGAGGCATGACATCGATTGTCATGTGTTGACTACAAAACATAATTTTTTTACATTATAATGGAAATAAAATAAAATAATAATTTATTTTATTTTAAATGCTTTAAGGATGCAATGAATTATTTTATGGGTTTAGATAGTCAAGAGAATAGGGTGAGGCTCGTAAACCTGGAAACCTCCCTTGGTTTCTCTAGAGCTTTAGAGAGGATCCCCCATTGGAGAACTCTCGACGAATGATGACGAATGACAACACGTGGATTGTTATGTAGTATGGTCATATGTCATCAATGATGGATGAAAATCCACCATTCATGAACTATTGAGGCAGGGGTTGTTATTTTTATGGTTTTCCCCGTTTATGGATTTAAATGATGAACATACATCAATCTATAAATGGGTTGACCCGTAGATCATTTGTTATTATGGGGGGGACTAATTATTGGGTTTTATTTTGGGGAATCAATTTCATATTTTTTTACATTCTGATTGATCCTTCTAATGAGAGTGGATCAATTCCATAACAAATAATGGAGGATCATCATTCCAAGATTTCTTATATGAATTTATTCTCCCATTTGAACTTGTGCATTCTTCACGTTCTTCATGAGGATATGAAAAAATATCATTATGCATCTGTCTCACAAAGAAACAATACCAAATAAAATATTTGACATCATGAAGACCCAACAGAGGTGTTAAAATGATGGCGCCAAATGAATCGACATAGTTTAGAACAAATTTTATTCGACCGTTATTCATGTGGATGATCAAAACTATTTTCCAGAGATCATCAGACACCCTAGACTTACCGAATCAATGCTTCTATAATGGGAAGAAGCAAGATTTTAAGTTTCGAGGTGTTTGAATGGATAGATAAAAGGATTTAAGATAACCTGAGGCATGCTGATGAAGAACTATGATTCTAGAAAATCATGAAGAATATGGTGGGTTCTCTGAAGAACACTGTGTGAGGGTCCGACTCAACGGCTGCTATGGTTATGGATTACAGAAATAGATGACACTATGTGCGACCCCTATCACATTATTTCTAGTCTCTTAAGTGGGACATGGATCATATATCCGACAATAAATGGACATGGGGTAGAGTACATTGAATGTACTCCACTACACTTACAAACCATGATGGTTACGTGGGTTACCAGATTTACTGGTACATGGGTTGGCAGAAAACAGTTGAATCCATTTGCAGGCACATGCATAGAATACATGAAGAAGCCCCCAGATATTAGGACACGGTGTGTTAATCATCTACACATCATGTTTAACTTCTTCTACACGACATGATCTTTTAAACATGGGTCATTGTACACGGGATATACCCGGGGTTAGAGGACATGGATTGTGACACTTTTACAATTCATGCACTATCATTGACATTGATTAACTTCCTTGTCCACTGTATCTTGGAAATATTTCGTTTGGGTTAGTTCCCCCTCTTCTCACTCCCCAGAAGGTTGGGTATTTTTTCCATTCAAAATAGTATGATCCCTTCTGTATGTCTTTATAGGTAGAGCCAAAGTCCCTCTAAGAGGCTTGGAGCGAGATCCTCAATCCATTATTGACCCTAGGTAGAGTTAGGTGTCGACATGATGAATCCTAAACGGAGTCCATCCTCTAATTAGCAGGTGAATCTGAATGAGTCATGGTATATGAAAAGGCCATAGAAGTGATCATAATCTGTGTATTGTGACCTTTCCCAACTCCAGAGTGAGTTCTCTCAGAATGAGTGTATCTATTCTATCTTTAGATCTATTAGTGTATCTATCCCACTCGTGAAGCTTCTTGATGAACAGTAAATCTCAGATGGACTTCATCAAGGATATCACACTTGTGGAGTGAGTTTTCTCGAGTGAGGGCTTCGTGGAATCTTCGAACCAATTCCTTTTCTTGGGTATATCGTCATTGTGACTTACCTCTAGACTATAGGTATGGGTTTTGAGTATATGTGGATATTTATCTTGTTATATTTTTTAGACATATACAATTTAGATATTACTATACATTTAATTTTTTTATTGCTTTGTGGTTTTTAGGGTTTCTTAATGAGTATTGTTATAGTCACTCAAGTAGGGATTTTTCCCACACGTTTCATGTCTTGTGTTGATGAGAAACCTTTTGACGGAGTCCAAGGTGATGTAAGACCGGATCGACCATTGTGAGCTTCTTTAAAGGATGAGGTGTTTCTTTAGTTCCAAGCTGTAGTCCCAGTACCATTCCCATTTATAGGTTTTACTTTATAATTTTAAAACTCTTTATTTTCGTGTGCTTATATTCAAGACCAATTAATTTTATGCACGTTACATTCTATTGTACTCAATTGGTTGGGTTTAGTAGTATGCATGCATTTGTTTCTTTAGTGGTTTTTACATTTCATCATTTGTGGGCTTGGAGATGTGTGTAGGTGTAAATTTACTTAGGAAATGACTCCCATGTTTATGATATGACTACTTAGTGCTAGTCACCATCCCCATCCTATTGGAGGTGGGATTGGGGAGTTAGGGTGTGGGCCCCACTAAGATGGGTCATGACAAGACTCGTTAAGAGAACTAATCAATCAATCATATTATGTTGGAAACTATAATATCTTCATTTATGGTATAGAGAAATTATCTATATGGTTAAATATAATAGATATGTGTGGATCATAAAATCCTAAAACACATGTTTTCAGAGAAATATCTCAATATAATACATACGAGAGAACTCTAGCTATGAAAGGATTATGATTTATCAATACACTACCAACCAGTGAAAGAAAATAAGGTAAAAAATGCATTGAGTAGGAAAGATCGTGGAATTTTTACCTAAATGAGGATTTATTGGGATCATATGATTATTGATATTATAAAGATAGATATTTGAGTCATTATGTTTAGGGATACATCATTCTTTTTTTCAAAAAATTTCAAAACCATATTTGTTAAAAAAGAAAAAAGTTCTCAATCTGATGAGGAGCAATTTTAGGTAAAAATTAATAATGGGAATGGTGGTAAATTAGTATTATTTGTATTTAAATATGGTTTTCTTAAAATATGGAAAGATTTTATGTGTACCGTCTATACTAAAGCTAACAATAGAATTATTGGACGACACTCATAGCTTGAATTTCTCTATAAAATGTAGATACACAAAGATTTATAAGGATTTAAGGGAAAATAGTTTGTGGGAAAACATGAAGTGATAAATTTCAGATTTTGTGTCTAGATTTTTGGTTTTACTATAAGTCAAATATGTGAGACAATATCCTATAGGATTCATGCATCCTATTATTATTCCTATAGAAAAATGGGATAAAAATACCTTAGTCATTGTTATTAGACTACCAAAACTCAAAGAATGAATTATGTGATATGGTTTATTGTTTATCACATAAAAGTATATGTAGATTTCATTTCTATAAGAGAAGACTTACCTCATCAGTGCCTCTCAAGCCTATGTATTTATTAATATATAATACTTTCTATGACACCACATTGAATTATGTTTGATAGAGATCACCATTTTACATCAAACTATATGAAAATTATTAAAAGGCTCTTGATACTGAAAATAATTTTAGAACATCCTGTCATCCGTTAATTGATAAACAATCTAAAATGACAACTTTAATATTTGAATACATGTTGAGGTTATGATCACTTATTATTTAATTTATGTAGGACTAGTATTTACCATTTATGTAGTTTTCCAATAATAATAGTTTCAATTCAAGTATTCAAATAGTGTAATATAAAACATTATAAGTAAAGAGTTATCATACTAAAACTTGTTGGGATGATATTGATGAAAATTAACTCTTAATGACAAAAAATTTTAAAGATATAATAGAACATGTAAATTCTATTCAATAAAACATTAAAGCATCTCAATGTAGGAAAAATATTTCTACAAATAATTGATATGATGACTTAGAATTATAAATGTAAGATCATTTTTTCCTCAAATTATGTCCTTGGAATAGTATTATATGGTTTAATAATAAAGGGAAACTAAGAACTAGGTATATCAAACCCTTTCAAATCCATGAAACTGTTGATGTTGTTTCTTATCATATGGAAATGACACCAAGTCTCTCAATGTTATATTTTCTGTTCAATATATAATTTTTAATTAAGTACATGATAGATATAATGAATGTTCTCACTGAAGATGATATATAATTCAAACAAACTCTATTTTACTATGATAAAACCATCTAGAACCATGATAATAGAGATATTGTGTTGAGAAATTAGTCGAATCACCTGGTAATTGTACTATGTAGAAATCAAAAAATGGGGGAAGTAATGCAGGAACCATATGTTGTTATAATGAAGAACCATCTCCATGTGTTTAGAAGGTAATATACACGAAATTTTGATGAATTTATATTTTTTATAGAAAAATGTAACACCCCAAGATATTAAAACACATTTCATTAAGAAAAAAATCTAAATTTCTTTGTATCTTTTGATTCACGCAACAATGAGACTAAACAAAACAAGTTATTCTATTAAAATATTATTTAAACATAGAAAATATGGACTAGAAATTAAATTAGTGGGTATGAAAATTTACAAACAATTTATATTGATTAATTAAAATTTTTATCTATTTATGATAAAGAAAAATAATAATCATTTAAATGAAATAGAAAAGTTTTTTAAAAAACCATGTATTTTTTCCTAAAAGATCATTTAGTCACGATTTTCATACACAATGTAAAATTATTTTTTCCACTATTATAAAATTTTTTTAAAAATAAATACATATTAAAATCATAATATCAAAATCAAATTAGGGTGGATATTTGGGATTTTTTTTGAAATGATTCATTTTTTGAAGAATGGTGAAAAATACTAATTTTCAATTGAAAACTATATTTCTAGATAAATTATTTATAAGGTTAAATTATATATTGGGCTGGTTTTAGACTGAAATTGGACTGAATTTATATCAATTAATTCAATTTTTGTATTTTTAATTATATATATACATATACATATATACACAAACATATATATATATTTATAATTTTTTTTAATATTTTGAACATTGTTTCATTAAAAACAAACATTATACTTTCGTATATAAAATTAAATTGAATTTAATTTCACTCACTTATGTGAATATATTTTGGGAAAATGGATTCCATATTTAGAATCATAATAATTTATAGGCTAGAACAAGTCTAAAATGATTTTTGACCAAAATCAATATTGAGAACGGTAAAAAATATTTATCATGTTTAAGGTAGTAATGAGTTTACTAGGTGTTGAACTAAAACCAAATGGTTAGAATAAACTAAAAACATGAATAAATTATATTAAATTTCTATATTTATAAATTATAACTTATATTATCTATAATTTTTGATTATCTGATCCCTCTGACCTAAAATAAAATATGGGTATAATTCATTCTATTGAAAAATTTAAAGTGTGCCACTCATCTAACTTATAAAAAGCCACCCCACAACTCTCTTATTTGCACCATAAACCCTTCTGGTTCAGCCAATACCTAATAAAATTACCTAAAAAGTTCCCTATTATCATCATATAATAATTATTTTGTTTATAAATACTACCTAGGAAGGCTTTGGTGAAAAATTAATGATGATAGCCAATGAATATGTAATGTTATCCAATGAGCATTTTTATTTTATTTATTCTTACACCTTAAATCATTATTACGCAATGATGATTCAATTAAATTTGTATATTAACTATAATAATATGTATTATATTAATTAAATAACCTACAACCACCCCAACATCCATCAAATGGGGTAGGAAATCATCATTCATGTGTACGAAAGACTACCGCCTCGTGAACAAATGTCATTCATTTTTCCATCACCACCTTTGATGGTTGGGTATGATGACTGATATGAAGTAAATATACTATACTTATAACATAATTATATATTTTTATTCATTAAATCATATATATATATTTTTTTTTTATTTTCTATGGGATACGCTAATGTCGATCATGTGTATGGTGGACTACTACCTCATGATGTCATGTGATTTTTTTCATTAATGCTTTACATGATAGATTATAATGATGGATTTAATGATTATAAGTGACCTAAATAAAATAATTAGATTTTTAATGAACAATATATCATTTTCATGATAATACATATCATTTTATTTCATACATTTTATCCTAATGAATGATTATAATGTGAATCATGTCTGTCTTGAGTACCACCTTCTTTAAGAGATTTGACTCTCTTTCCATCACCACAACACATGGATGATATATATAATAGTATTTAAAGAAATAATTTGGTATATATAATATTATGATAATTATTTAAATATAATATTTTAATTACCTTCTATCCATAACTATCACTAGAAAATGAAAACATTATAATGAGTACGTACAACATACACCTCCAAGATCATATCATAATTTATTTCCCAAAAATAACTTTCAAGAGTGGTAATAAATGTATAATTTATGCATAACTATGATAATTATTCCATTATTATTATTCTAGATATAATTAAACTATAAAATATGGTTAATAACTGGATTTTCATGATAAAATACATTTGAGAAAACAATGAAATTATCACCTGAAATAATAAAAATAATGAAATATTAACAATGAACTAGTGATAAGATATTATAAAACAATCATATATAATATTATAAAAAATAATATTTTTCTGATATATATTAATAAAATGTAAACAACCCCAATATAAGAGGATAAATCACACACACCCAAAAAGAACTGTTAGTTAAGGGACTTCAACTCAATCCCCCTTCATTGAAGAATATTGTAATTTTATGAACCAAATTTCTTTTATATAGTTTATATACATGTATTTTATTTTTAATACTATGATTAATTCATAAATAATTGTTTTTTAACTTTCAATAAGTATTATTTTATCCAAGTCGATTTGACATGAATTTTAGCATGTGGTTAAAGTTATTGTGCAATATCACTTTCTTTTGTGATTACCAATTTTATCTTGAAACAATCAAATTATTGTGATAAATTTTCATTTTAAATTACATTTATATTAAATTTATAAATTCTTCTGAGTTATATATAATTTTTTATTAATACTTATTGATTTTTTACATACAGTTTTTTCTTAGAAAGTAATTCTATTAAATGGTGAAATGTTTATAAATGTGCATCCTTTACTCAATACAAATAATTGATGATAAGGAAACTTATTTCCAAATTAATATATTATATAATATATGAAGAAGATTTAGAAACTAAATACACATGTGGGTTTAATTATATATACCCCCATGAAGCATCGGTGGTCTCATGAGATGAATCAACTGAAAAAATTAAATGAGTTTCTACCCAGTAGTTTTAAACTGTGTTGATTGTAGATCTTGATTAAAAAATTATCATGTTCATAGAAAAAATTAAATACATTGATTAAGAATTACATTCTATGATAACTCATTTATTATTATACAATAAATTGTTTTTATGACATTACCTATATATGAATTTCATTCTCAAGTTACCAATCAAATGAAATGTGATTTCAATTATTTACCATGACATATTTATTATATATTATTTTATCATGTTATTCAAGTTATAAAAATGCATTTTGTGTTCATTTATTTACCTTGAAATGTTTATTATTTATTTTTATTAATGATACCATTATCTATATATAACCATTATTTATAACTTGAGGTCACCCATATTTTATTGCTTTCCTTATAATATGAATAATAAATAATTTAATGATTTTTTAAAGATGTATTTTTGTTATTTTTATATTTATTTTATTTTACATTCTATTCACAATGTAAAATGGGTATCATTTATGCATTTGGTTTTCCAAAATTGAAAAATTTATTGGTACATAAAGAAATGATTCCATGCATCTATGCTAATTTAATAAATTATAATAGTTACTCTAGGATACTGGAGTAAGGGTCTCTACATTTCAAGAATCCAACACATTTTATTTTATCATTATATTAGTTTTTGAGGATTAATTTGACCATGAATGGATTAACATGGATAATTATCATTGATTACTACAAATATTTTTTTCCGTAGTCCTTTTGATATTTGTCAGGACTAATGATCTAGGTATTGATGGGTTTAAATTATCTGACATTGTGCTCCTATTGTTTGATATAGTAACCATGCACTTATATTAATATTATTCTCACTAATGAAATTAAAATTTTTATGATAATGTATACCATTACTGGTCATTTAATATAATCCATATTATGATTCATCTTCACCTAGTTGGGCAGAATGGTTTTTTGTATGTTATAACTAAGAAGGTTACTATATGTAAAACATTTAGTGGGAGGTGAGGTAGATATTTATGAACCCATTATTTACACATCTAATATTGTATAGGTATGTGATAAAATATTTCCTCTTCATTGTGATGTTTTGATCAAAATAACTGGGTCACATTTTTTAGTGTCAAATCCAAAAATTTCATGATTTTTTATCACTGAATCCCGGAGTGTGGGTAGAAGGCTATTATAGTTGGTATCCAAGAAGTGTTTGAACAAATTTTGTGATTATGATATTTTCTTCAAAGGTTATGTTATGATTTTTGGATACCATCAAGGGTTTATAAGATTAATATTGATCATATGTTCAATGTATTAAACATACCTTTTAAGTCATTATAGGTTGAAATTTTAATGTGGCTACTGATATTTTGGGAGTTGTTTTATTAGTTTGTGGTATATATATCTCTTAGGGTTAAGGAAATATATTATTTTTTTATAATTATATTTCTCTTCATGGTATGTAATCTAAATGATATGAGTTATCTGTTAAGATTATTTGGGATATGAGGTTATTTATTTATAGAGATTATTATAATATCTTGAATATTTTGTTATTAGAGAATATACATTTTTTGTATGAGACATTATGAATGATTGGTGCAATTTAGTGATACTGACTAAAAATTAATTTTTATTAAATGGTTTTCCAGTTGCCACAAAGTACCACCCGACCAAGAATTAAAGGAGGGAGAAAATGGTGTAAACCAAGGTCATCTCCTTGAACAAAAGACATATAATCCAAAGGAAGGGAGCCTACACTATCATAAACTACGAGCACATCCTCCTGCCTTCCAATTGGTGAGGGCGCATTAGTCGCAATGTTAGACTCCCTCTAACAGTGTTTAATAGTTCGCCCAGAATCTGTTGCAACAACACATTTGTGAATAACATATACCAGGTCCCAAGGTGGTTCATAACTACCTTTCACTTATCTGACCAGGACTTCCAAGTCCGAATCCACTCCATCCACTTGAAAACCCACCCTTTGACAAACAGTGATCCCTGTGAGAAGCGCCTATGCCTATGCCCCCAAGGAACTTCCAAGTCCAAAGTATGAACTGAAGGACACCAACACCGATCCACAAGAATCTCGTAGCACCCCACCAGCTCTCATAATCCCATTTATCGGGGAGCCATCCACATTCAGTTTGACACCACTCAGCAGTGGGTGCCATCTGATCCATCGGACTTCCAAGATGCCACACCTATTTGAAACATTTAGACAGGACTGGCCCAGTAGATGCTGGCCCCCTTTTAACAGAGGTCCTAGCTCAAAGAGAAGAGATTTCAATCCGATCAAGAGGTAAGTAGAAGGCCTCCCATCGCCCAGCCGAGATTGGTTCCAAGCCTCCCAGATGACCCAACATATGGATGAAAGAATGAAGCACCTTACCTTACATTCCAAGGACATTCTATCCAGACTGTAAAACCAAGCTTCCATGAAATCGTGTAGGGAGGGGTGAACCTGGTAAATGTGTGGAGGAGGATAGAAATGGGACCAAATAAATATCTACCAATCACTCTAACAAAAGGGGTGCCCCAAATATTCTGCCTAAAGATTCCTACAGAAAAAACAACAACAGGCTAGTTTAACTCCCTTCTTTTGGATGAAATCCTCTATAGGCAGCGCACTGTTAATGATGTGCCAAACTAGCAGGTTCATTTCCAGGGGAATATCTTTGCACCAACACTTCGACACCTAACCGTCGACTAACGGCTCTTACTGAACCATCTTTCTATTCTCCTAGACAGAGAAATTACCCGAACTCGACCCCACAAAATAGCACATATCCACTTCATCGGTCAAGGAAATCTCTTTGTAATTATTTATTTCTTCCCAATTTAGAATAGACTGAAGCAGAATCAGGTTCTCTAACGCTTCCGTGAAGGTAATATCTGGAGTCAGACACCCTGGGAAAAATAGTATTTCCCCTGACTAATTATCTTTTTAAAAATTGATGTCTCCATTCCCAATAATCTACCTAGAGGATCCTTATATTTCATCCATACATGAATACATTTTGTTTCCAGGGTTGTTAGTGGTGGATTGCGAGAATTGGAAGCCCCCCTTTCTCCCCATAAAAACTTCTGAAGAAAGAGGCCCAAAAAGAATTCTCAGAATTAATATCCCATGCAAGATTTTCTTGTAATCCCTACATGGTGACATTAATGTCACGTAACCCAGCTCCCCCTCTTCAATAGGCTTTGCAATGTGAGACCAAGCAGCCCAGTGATAGTGACCTATGTGATTAGCCTCCCAAAGAAAGGCATTAAGCATCTTCTCCAATATTGAAATGGTCCCTTTTGGGGGCCTAAGGGCCAATAAGATGTTCATAGGGATGGAGGAAAACACGTTGTTAATCAATGTTACCCTCCAACTGAAGGATATATCCTTATCGAATTATCTTTGTTGTACTTTCTGAATTACTGTTTAATGTTTGAGAATAATTATTTATATGAAGGTATATTCATTTTGAGAGTTATATTACCTTATGAAGAAATTGGTTTTTTAAATTTCTATAGACATGAGAAATATGTTTTTCTCATCTCTGTATTATGTGAACTATTAGAAGTATTTTTTTGTTCATATGGAATGAATAATTTATCATTAATACTCATCATTTGGATCAAAAGATGAGACCTTGGAGGAAATGGTTTAAATGATGAAATTATTTTTTTCATGTAAGTATATTTTATTAATGTATTAGCATATATGGTAATTGAATTACTGAATTATTATAATAGGTTCATGGAACAAAAAAATTTATCCTATTATATTATTTTCAAGATAATTTGGGGATTTTTTCACACCTTATCAATTTATAGTATTGTTTTCGTTGACTTTCATATGATTGATACCTTCCTTGTGATTGGTGTTCTTTATAAATCTCCATAATTATTGTGAAATTAATTTTTCTTCTATTTAAATATCATCTATTTTCACTAATGATGTCTTATTTGAAAACCTATTATGTGTAATTTCATTTGACTTACATAATCCACTTTCTCTCCCTTTAAGATGAAGTCTTATTAATCATTTTTATGATGCAGGATCTCAAAAAGGTACTTTTAATTGTCATACCCTTTACTAAAAATACCCAGATCGAATTGGGAGGATGTAATTTTTTAAATTGGGGAGAATTTAGTATTATTTAATTTTAATAGGAGATTAAGTTTGATATGATACAAGATACAAAACACATATTTCAAAAAAATTGAAATATTATTATTTAAATATGAACATTATAAAATTTCCATCAAATTGATGGGAATTAATAATATTAAATTATTTATTTAATATATAAAAGGGAATAATTAATATAAATTTATTTATTAAATATTTAAAAATAATCACTCTACTTTTTTGTAATTCCATTTTATTCCTAAAAATTTGGATTTCTTTGAAATTATAATAATTTCTAGAACATTTTGAAAAATAATTTACAAAAGGAACTGAATTTTTTAAATCATCATGCTAATATTATATTAGGGTGAATGTTTTGTATTTTTCTGAAAATATTTATTTTTCAGTAAATATAAAAAAATATTAATTTCTATAAAATTACTATTTGTTTTTATTAAATCACGTAAATTAAGATTTTATTATATTTTGGATTTTTTATTAATGATAAATATTATCCATTTGATTTATAATTATCTTATTAATTTTATTTTATTCATATTATTCAAGATTTTGTTAAAAATTTATTTTCATGCTTAAAACACATTATTATGGAAACTATTTCTATGTGAAAAATTTATTCCATTTTTAATTAATTAAAAAATATTTTAATGAGTAATTATTGAAATAAAATCTATATACTATAATTATTGAAATTAATAAAATTGTTATTACTATTAATTTATGTAATATATAATTAATTAACCTTGAAATGTTCATTTGTATGAAAACCCATTTTATTAAAAAATGGTTTAATTTACAATTAATTTCTTCCAATTCTGTGAATTTTATCTCCTAAAATTGATTTCATATTTGTAATTAGTATAAAAAATATTATTTAAGGTTGAAATAGTAATTCATGGATATACTTAATGGTAAAAAAGTAAAAAACTATTATTAGAGTTATGGTTAAAACAAGTTTACCAGAGGGTCAAACTAAAGAGATATGGGATGAAACTAACTAAATACTTCCTCTAATAATATTGGTGATTTTTTTTGAATAATTAATATTGAAAAGTTTAAAATAAAATATTATGAAAAGATAACATTAATTTTGTAACCCATGATTTACTTTTGGAAAGATATGTTATATTTTATCTAGATTAAAAACTATTTTTGGGTCATTACATTTGATGTCTTGTTTGAAAGATTTCATTATGTTATGGATTACTTAAAAATATTAAAATATTATTTTCATTATAATTTTACCTATAAAACTTGTTGAATAATATTTTTTTCCTTATTTTAAGGTAAAATAAATTCTTCACATAAATTTGGTATTTTCCTAAAAAAATGTTTTTCCATGAATTTGGTTTTCTTATATTAAAATTAATTTATATAACCCATATAAATTAAATATGAAAAAATCATTTAATATATTGAATTATAAATTAAAAAAAATTATAATTTACCTTTTTTTTGATCATACGATCATGTTATCATAGAGAAATATCATGTTATACAGGTTATGGTTAACGTGTGTTCAAAATCATTTAACTAGGAGATAAGGTTTAAAATGTAAAAAACATGTTTAAATGTTATTACATAAATTTATTTCGTCTGTATCACACATGAGTTTTGAATTTCTTACCCTAGTTCAAGTTGATATGATTATGACACATATATTAATTAATCTATTGATAAATAATAATAATAACCCTCCCCTCACTTATAGATGTCAACCTCCATTCCTTTATACATAGCACTTAAAAATCCTTGTTTTTCCAGTACCTACCCAAATAACTTTATATCATCCATACGAAAATTCCACGACCCTTATTTTTTGAATCATACTGACCTTATTAGTCTTATGTTTTGAGTCAATGAAGATCGTCTAACGATGTTGTACTGATCAGAATAGATTGTTTTCATATTATTTGACCCCCACCTCCATAAAATATCATTTAAAACTAAAAAAGTAATAAAATACTTATAATATATATAATTATATAATGTTTTGTTAATGAAATAACCCATATCCATCTTCGAACTATATCAAATGGGAATATAAACCAATGTTCATGTGTACAACAGATTACCACCTCACGAACTAATGTAATTCATTTTCCATAACAACCTCTCATAGATGGTTATAATTATTGAATTATATTATAAATATGATATTCATAAAATATTTATAATTTTTAAAAGATAATATATCATATATTTTCTTACTATTCAAATCATGGAAAATGATATCGTCATTCATGCGTACATGTAGACTGCCACAACCACGAAACGATATGTTCCATTTTTCATCACCACATCACATGTATGATGTATATAAGTGTATTTAAATATATAATTTGGTATTTATTATATTATTACCTTTATTTAATTATTAATTAATAATTACATTCTTTATATAGTGCTCTTTGAAAAAAGGAAATGCTACTCATGCAAACAGATAACCTAATATCTACATGATTGTAATATAGTTTATTTTTAATAACTTGTTTATATAGATTGTTTTAAAAGTATAATTTATGTATTAAAATGAAAACAATTCATGATAATTATTATGAAGATGATTTATCAATGAACTGTTTGACCATAGTCATCAAGCTAGAGTAGGTTTGAAATTTATGAACTAAACGTTCTCAAAATAACCTAATGTGGACTTAACAGATTGTGTATAAAAATATAAAATTAATAAAAATGAAATTAATTTTTTATGGATACTATTTTAATACTATAATTTTTTCTTATGAAATCATTTAATCATACTAATTTTAATATACAAGACTTAATTGACATACATTGAAATTATTGACTCTAGGTAATTAATTTCATCTCAATTTTACTTTATTGAGGTATATTTTATAATTATTCCCATAATTCCAATTATATGGTGTATATATATAACATTTTATATATTATTTAATGAATAATTAATAATTAGTTCTTTTTTATGTTTCTCAATGAATTATTTCATCCATGGGGATTTGACTTGAATGTTAGCAAATGAAAAATGGTTTCATAACTCAAATTTAAATCAGTTGTGTATAATTATTTTTTATTAACATATATATTAGATTATTATTATCTGAATTTATCTCAATTTTTTTTTAAATTTTTTTCCCGCATGTTCTTTATTTAAATTTATTAAACATAATCACTCCATTGATTAATTATAAACTCAATTATATGTTCTTTGTAAGGGTTATTCATCTAAAAGTATCATTCCTTGGGAAATGTGTTCATTATATGAACCAATATTCTTTTATGATGTGCATATAATACACCTTCTATAGGTTTTATCAGTAATATCATTTTTAATGATATTTTTAAATTAATTTCATGTTATTATTTCAAGGGGTTACGATTAAAATGTTTCCAAAGTGGTAAAAACTTGAATAAATAATCGTCTTTATTTTTCATATATTGTTTATATTGAAGGTTATTCTAAGGGAAATAATATTATCTTATTTTATTTTACAACATAATTTTTCATATCCAGTTTTTTGCATATGGTTTTTTTGTTTAATTTCAATTTCCACCAATATTGATTAAAGAAACATCAAGAATCTGGTTACACCTATAGATTTTATGAAAGAAAACATTGTTTGATAGAATATTTAAAATTCAACATTTAGCTTAGATAAGAAGGTAACATCCCATGATATAATTAGATATTTCTATTAAAATAAATTCTATTCTATTGATGTATTTCATATCATGTGACACCGAGTTTTAGAGAATCATTATATAATATTTATATTATAATTTTCAATATGACTATTATTACCTATCTGTTAAATTGGAAGGTATAAATATTTTTATCTAAATTATTAAATTTAAATATTTCATGATAATATATTTTTAATTCTTTGAAAATAATAGATCAATTTTTATTAAGATATATTAATCTCCAAAAATTTGTTTTCTCTAAATACGATTCTTATTCATTTTTATTTGAAAATATTATAATTAATTTATAGATAATTTATAATGAATATTTTTTGAAAATAAAATATTTTTTTACATCGTCATATAATATTTAACACAGGGTAATTTTTTTTGGAATTCTTGAAAATTAATGATGTTTCAGGGAATAGTGGGAAATACTGATATTTGTAAAAATTTCATTTCTTTGGAATATATTAATAAATATAATATTACTGTTAAATTATTAAAATTATTTAAAGTGAAATTATTTTCATTTATTTAAATTTAATACACTTAAATAAATTTTAATTATCTCTTTATTTTAGTATAACATTGTTTTTTGGTTTTAAAAATAGCTCCTTCAGAAAACTATTTTAGTGTGGAGAATATTTCTCCATTTGAATTAATTAAAACAAACTATACTGAAGAATTATAAAAATTAAATGTTCATATTATTAATTACCAAATATTAATTCAAATTAATTTAACTATTTTAGTTAAGAAAATTATTTTATATAAGTGCCTTTATCTAGAAAAATACACTTCTTGATAAACTTTTTTTCATCCCGTATATCGGTTCGATTTAAAATTAAATTATGTCACCTATAAGAATTAATTTTTTTAAAATAGATTAATTATATTTAATAATAATAATTTATATTTTATAATAATTTTAAATCAATATTTTACCATAATATATAGTGAAAATAGTAAAAATTATTTACCGTAGTTATGGTGAAAAAAGTTTTACTAGGGGTTAAACATAAAATAATAAGTGTTAAAATAACCTATAAAATCATCAAAAAACTATTTCGTTGCAATATTTAGACCATAAAACCTATAAGTTTCTATAATGGGAAATGTTATAGTCTTTTATCTTGTGAAAACCATGGGAACACCTTTTTTTCCAAAAACTTAAGGGCACCACAAACTTTGATTATAAAAAGAAACTATTTATTCTCTTATCTTCACACAACCAATTCCAATTGGTAAAAAATACCATTAAAAATCTTCCTCACATCCCATGTTATTAACATGATCATTTTTTCGGAAACCCATAATTATTATTATTTGGAGCTAATCAAAAAAAGTTTTTTGAAAAAGTGGTATTGTGGTTCACCGAGCATTTTTCTTTCATTTCTTATCCTCCACCAACAAATACTCTTAAATTATACTTATAAAATAAAATCAGTATTCAAAATATAATTCTATTTTATTTTACAATTTATTTATCGAAATATATCTCCACTTCCATCAAATGGGATACAAAAAACATCATTTGTGTGTACGACGGACTATCACCCGGCGAACTGAGGTCATTCATTTTCCATCATCGCCTATCATGTAATTATATAAAAATTGAATTAAAGAATATATATATTATTTTTTAAAAGTATTTATTCTTATTTATTTATGATATCACATATTCCATTTCATTTTCAGTTTTTTATTGGATATAATAACATGGCTTGTGTATATAGCGGACCACCACCTCATCAAGTGAAGTGATTCGTTTTTCACTAACGCTTAACATTGATGGTGATAAGGATAATTTTTATAAATAAATGTGATATAAATGAAATAATTAGGAAATTAATGTAAATTTTTTACTAATTAAAATATAATATATCAATTTAATTCATACCTTTCCACTCAATAAATAATGATAACATTGTTCTTGCTAACGTGTGGACTACTGCCTCCATAAAGTGATGCAATTATTTTTACATAACCACAACACATGGATGATATATAAAAATATATTTAATAAATTAAAACTATATTTATTATAATATTATCATCATGAATTGATAAAATATTACTTACCTTCTTTCCATAATGATCATTAAAAAATGGGAATGTTACTCATGCAGACGTATGACCTGTCATCTCTATGATAATAACATGGTTAATTTTTCATAAATAAATTTAATGATTTATTTTAAAATTATAATTTATGTGTTAACATGATATATATTTCATGATTATTATTATATATATGATGTGATGATGACCTCTTTTAGCAAATTCAACCTACAAAATTATTTTTGGGATAATGAAACAAATATTTTCAAAACAACTGAGGAAAACATAAATGATTATGTAATTGATTATAAAATTATATTAAATAAAATAAAATTAATAATTAACAAGATATGGGTTTTTGGGAAATAAAATAATTAACCTCTATCCATTATTTAGGATGATAAAGTACGTATGTTAAGACTCCTATTCAAGGTAAGAGATTTTGTCTCAATTTACTTTCATCGAGACATAATATATAGTGATGCACATAATATATTTTATAAGGTGTATGAAAACCCCATTTAAATTTAATATCATGATTAATTCATTCTTCATGGATTTTTATGTTTCAATTTTAATTATTTCATCCAATGGGATTTAAGTGAAAATTTATAAAGTTGTAAAGATTTTGGAACTCAATTTACATTTGATGGGTTATAAATCTTGTTAGTTGAATACACTATGAAATTATTATGTGTGAATTGATATATAAGTTAATTTTTTATATATTTAAACTTTTTTTATAATTACATATTTTTGCATAGAATATCTCAATTTATTAATTATCATTTCAAATAGATGAACTTTTTATTGGTTATTCACCTCAAATTATCTTTCTTTGGGAAATATGTTTTCGATATGAACATATATTAATTTATGAGGTGTATATACATTCCATTAACAGGTTATATAATGAATCTCATTATTATCATTATACTTAATTATTTATTTGATTTTATCATTTTATGGGGCTTACGATTTAATAGTTACAAAAGTGGAATATACTTTATGCTAAAATATAATTTTTAATCGAGATTTCTTATGATTGAAATTAAATTGAAGAAAATTATTTGATAATTGTCTAATAAACCATTTTCATGTTATTATAATTTGGTTATAAATGAAACTTTAATGTAATATTAACATTGTTATATCTTTAGTACTTAAAATTATATCGGGATTCTTTTAAGAAAATAAGAATTTATTTCTCTATTCTATTTCAAATTCCAGTTTTCTTAAAATGTTTTAGAAAATGTATTAAACTATTTTTAATGTATTTTTACATATAATTAGGGTTTAATATTTTTAAAAAAGAATCATCTTATAATTTTTTAAAAAATTTACTTTGAAATTTTTTTTACAAAAATTGGAATGTAATATTAATTTTAACAAATTTTTCATGAACATGAATTTATCTCCATAATAAAAACTCATTAATGTGAAAATAAATTTTAAATATTAAATGTTTATTTATTTTAAATAAAATATATTCATAATATTCTATAAATTCATAGTTTTTAAATTATATTTTAAATATTATCTTCAATGAAAATTGGTTTGTAATGTTTCCTTTTAAATTTGTTTTTTCAAAATTGAAAATGATATCTTCCCTAATAAATTTTCCATGTGATATTTCCAAATCAATTTCCATATAAGATGATATCCTATAAGATTAATAAATATTAAAATTTTATTTTCCTCAATAATTTTTATTATATTTTAATTTTATTTCCATTCATTAACTACATCCATCCTTGATGTTAATTATACTACACTAGGGATATGTTGTACTGATACCATCCTTGTTATTTCTTTGGACGGATTGTGATATGGGCGTAGAACAAATTTCTTTTCTATAGGTGAATCAAATAGTGAAATAATAATGATTATTTTTTCTCTAAATTCATTATTTATGAGCAGTACTTGGAAACTATGGGTAAGACCGATATAGATTTTATGAAGGGTTGATCCCTATTATAGTTCATTATTAACATTGGTATAGCTTATATTATAGGTGCTAATAGATTGAATTTGGTGAGACCAGTATTGATTATATAATGGGTGTGCCCAAATAGACCTCTAATGTGATGAGTAACGGTCATCATCTTAACAGAAAAGAATGAGGGAGTTAACAATTTTTTCCTCCTATAGATCTAAAAGGGATCTATTGTTTTTTCTAAAATGGGTTTAAAATGAATTATGAATTTAATGTACAAATATTCCATCAAATTTTCTTTATTCTTTCTATGAAATTTAGTGATTATATTGATGAATATTGACAGCATATGTCTCATTATTATTGAATATTATGACTCTTCTCTTTTTTAAATTTTTATGTCATGTTTTCATGTTTAATGATCCAAGTATTTTAAAAAATTGTGTTATTAAATGTATTATTTTTGGATATTGTATGTATTATTTTTGAGACTAGGCACTGGGAATAAGTGTGATTTTGAGGACTAGTGTTTCCAGAATAAATTTTTTAAATATATTAAATATATTAAAAAATGAGCACATAGTTTTACTATAAAAGTAAAATTAATTATAAATGATGGTATAGATTAAAAATATCATGTAATCATTGATTTAAGAGTGTAGGTTTTGACACTAAGCATGACATAACATTTTTTGGCGTAAGACATTTCTGGAAAAGTCATCACATGCCTAAAAATGAATAAAATAAATTTCATTATTTATTCATAGACATGGTGACCTAATTCCATCTGTAATTAAACATTTATGATGGAATTATAGGGTTATATTAATATCCCAAGATCGACAAGAGAACCATTCGAATGATATTTGTTGAATCTATCTCAATTGAACATTAATGGGATCATAGATCAGTGATCAAAATGAAAAAAGATTTAGAGATATCTCAAATGACAATTACCCAAAATTATTATTCACCAATGAATGATTCATATCAAGGTATGATGTTTTCTTTGGTTGGATTATTTCCAGGTTTTCATATTTATATGGTGAACGTGAATCAATCACCAATAGATTGATTCGTGGATCAGTTATTTTATGGGATGAAATATATGTGTGGTTTTTTGTAGAATTTAATTGTTATTGATTTTTTATATTTTTATTATCTTTTATAATGAAAATAAATTGTAAAAAATCACAAAATTATCCAAGGTTAATTTCTTATGTCTATGAATTTGCTTTTCTCCCCCATTTCTTACATCATTTCGGTAATTTTCATTTGGCTCATGGTATAACATACATCATATAAATAAAACTTTACAGACTTGTTTCGTGGGAAAATAGTTTGATAACATAGATATAAGATATGTATGGAAAGGGGATGGTGTGATGGTGGTAGATGTGAATGGATTAGACTGGATTTGAGACCTCTAGGTTTTTGCGGTGTGTGTAATAATGTTGGGATGAACGAATAATGGTTCTCATATAAATCGGATAATCAAAATTCTACAAGTGGCGATTTAAAGGGTCGTCTAGGTCATATCCAGCATCCCCAGCATGATTCATGGCTAGATTTTGTGCTAGAGTAATATACATATCTTCAGGTATAAGATCATCAAGATTATAGAAATATCTAACCACACGATGTGTAATTCATAATTACACAACATGTGGGACACTTGGGGTGGTGGTTGGGGTTTTCATATGAAGGTATGTATCACACGACATGTATCCCTAGTAACATAGTTTGTGACCCTTCTTGATTGGAATGGTGTATAATTATGAGTGTACACAGACACACCCAAGAGTAAATGAGAATAGAAAAGGCACATACCCCCAAATGTACAGGTATAGTCCAGATATACATCACATAGATAGGTTCTTGTATATTGTAACAACCCAAGATTTTTATGAGATAGTTTTTTAATTTATTTTTGGTCTTATGCTATATGCTACACCAAGATAAGCTTGAGCTATACGCAACATCGTCTTAGCTTGCGATATACACAACACCATGCTAAGGATTTATTACATAAAATTTCATGTTCTTTTGATATAATTAAATTCACCTAAGACCAATTATATGTTAACAACTAAATATTATAACATTGTCACTATAATGGTGGGTATGAATAGTATTAAATATTTTCCAAAAAACTATTTAAATGAATATAATTGAGTCTATAACATAATAAAATCACTCTAGATAGATTTTATATAATTTTTAAAATTCGTCTTATATGTTTTCTAGACATTATATATGAACAAATTCAATTTTGTTTGGATAAAAGAAGTAATTTTTAAAAAAGAGTTATTTTACCACCTTTTAAGGGTGCACCCAAAAATAAATAGTTTTTACAATTTTTTATATTCAATTTGACAAAATAAACTTCTTATTTTAATTCAGAATATAAAAATATCCATTTGTTGAATTTTTATAAATTTTTGGTATATTTTATTTATTTATGAATAATCAAAATACTAATTTTAATTAAAAATTTTATTTTCTTTTAAAGTCATTACATAATAACTTTTTTTGTTTATTTAAAATTTTAATTATTTTATTTTTATACAATTATGGATTTTAAAACACTTTTATACAATAATTTTTATAAAAACATTTCTTTTTTAAAAGAGGCATTTTTTCAAAAAACTTTTTTCGTGACATTTTACAGCATTTATTTTAATTTTAATTTTGAAAATTATGTATTTTGAATTTTGAAAAATCAATGTTTACATTGGATTATGAAGATACTTATTTGTTACGTAGGTTTCTTTTATTTTCGACCAATATGAATTGTAAGATTGGTAAATTTTTTTACCATGGTAATGGGTAAATTATGTAATTTAGGTTAAAAATAAAAATATAATGAAATTAAAATGACCAAAACAAATGAATAAAAATTATTTTTTGAATTTAATTTGACTCTTAACATGTCACGATCAAAATTATTTCATTTAATGGATACTTGTTTTTGAAAATAACTTAAATAATATTTAACTTAAAAAAGAAACAACTGTCATTTTCTTTGACTTTAATATCTATTATTTGTCCACATATGAAAAAATGGGTGGTATTAACCAATATAATTTGAAAATTTTAACTTAATAAATATATTTCTCTAAAATGAATTTTTTTAACATTTTGGGGCCATTTTAGAGATATTATTGTATTTATAAATTTTATTTAAAGAAAATTTAAATATATAACATTAATGTCTTAAATAAAAAGTCATTTTTAAAATAAGGTTATACAGAAGATATATTCAACTATAAATTCTAATTTGAAATATACAATATTTTTCATCTATCAAGGTAATTTAATTTTAATTTTTAAAAAATAAATTATTATTTAAAGGTTTATAAATTGATGTTGCAAAAATTATTTAATTGCTGAAAAATCAATAAAATAATTTTATTAAAATGATAATAAATATTAAAATACCAAAACACTTTAAAAATATTATTGGTCAATTATATCCCTAGATTAATCATTCATGGTTATATTTAGTGACCATTTGGAGACTTATTTAATAGATTGTGAAACTTATATTATTTTATTTTATTTAATGTAATGTCAATGTTATCACATTCATAATTTAATAAGTATAAAATTTTAAATGATGGATTTTCCCAAATATAAATTTGACTAAATATATTCCTATGAAATATAGTAGATTTATATTCATAATTATTTAAATTTTTAAATTTGTCTTAACATATATGTTTATTAAATAATTACACAATACTCATGTTGCAATTAATTTAATAATGGAAATATAAAATTAATATTATTAAAAATATTACAATAAATATAATTTTAGATAAATAATATGTCCATTAAATTTTATAGATGAAATAGAATCCATAAGAATATAATAAAATATTTTCTTCCAGGATAAAATCTAATCATTATATTTTTTAAAATCCAAGAGTTGAATAGTGTCAAAATTGACACTATTGTTGTTTTTTCAAAACAATGTTTTATTACATTATTAAAAAATCATAAAACATTTTTAAAATATTTAATAATTTTGATATGATCTAAAATGGTCTAAACTATTTATTTATGATTTAATATACCTTAAATACATAAATATTTCGCCCTTTTAATATTAAAATAATTTTTCCATTGTAAAAATGAAATATAATAACTAAGTGTTAAATTAAAATGATAATGATAAAATTTACTTAAAAACTTGTCCAAAATTTATTAGTTGATGATATTAAAACCATATATCATATATTATTATAATATATGAAATTTTGGAGAGTTTTATGTGGGTTTTTATTATAAATTAATATTTTTAGAGATTCCAAATTGGCCTCTCACCTCAATTATAAAAGGGTACATCCTCCCCCACAATTTCAATTCACATTAATCCTTCATGACTGACCATACCGTGAATATTTACCTCTTAAACTTATTTTTTCACATTCTATAGGTTTGGGTCTTCTCAAAAGACTAGCTCCATTACATTTAAGAGGAGATCTTGAGGGAGCTCGTCTAAGAAGAGGTAATATCCCCTACATATTCTTTAAAATCATTTCTTCTTCTACACCCTCTTTTTGAGTTATTTACATTATAAATTAATTACTCCTATACAAACTTTATACTGTAATTTTATTAAGATTATAGAACAACCATATTCCACCTTTTATCCATCCAACAAAAAATGTAATCACTATACGTGTGTACGTACGAATTACCGTCTCCACACCGGGGGGTAACCTGTCTCTCACCACCACGTGACATTTCTAGGTATAATTACGGAAATAATTACTATATATGAATATTATAACAAGTTAGTTATTTTATAATAATATGTATACCATCCACTTCGATAAAATCTCATAACTAATAGAATGATATCATCGCTCGTGTGTACGTCTGGCTTACCGTCTCTATGATGTGATGTCATTAATTCTACATGATATACATTATATAATAAATATATAAATGTAATATATAAATAAATATGATATTTATTATGTTAATATGATTTTTTAATGTTATGAACACAACCAAATAAAGTGATTCAGAACTTATTTGATGAAACATACATATGAAAATGAAGTTGTTAATACCTAAATAACGAGTAATAATGAAATGTTATTACCCAATGAATGTCAATATGATCATATATTACATCATATAAATGACTATGATTCTCGAATAAGTCAATGTCATCATTTATATCACTATATAGATGGGTAGGATACATACAAAGGATATGAGACCTAAGGTATGAGATAATTTTTCAATCTTATTAATTTCAGATATTTTGTATACGTAAGTATTTGGAGAGTGCTCTAGACTTTCTCTCTCTCACGATGATAGTGTAACCTTAATGTCATGAGGTTATTATACCCCTCCTAATCAGAGGGGGGAGGATCATGATCATATCTACATGAGAAGGGAAACTTCTTCTCACTGTTCTCAAAGTCTGAAACCCTTCAACTTTTCCCAATTTGTTTCTTATCCCTGAAAGTCATCAATTTATTTCAGGATGTGTCTCAGCTCCCCCTCTCCCCGGTGAAGTACATTTTCACTATGGATATATACAATCTCATTCTGGTTTCTAGGTTCCATCCTCATTGACCCTCGGTTGACGAATTTGATCGATTCATCTTTGGTTCCTGTGGGATACAAGAGCGTGTGGTGGTTGTCTTGCTTGATCGACATCACTGTATGAACCGATTTAGATCGGAGGAGGATATGGTTTCCACCTAGTCAAGGGCCCCCTGAAGATGCAATGGGGCCTCATTATTTCTATTTTCATGGTGTTTTGACATTCACATACGATGCAACCCATCTATAATCATGACTTGGGTTAGTCTTCCAAGTCTTCCACTATAACGACCCAATAATTTTTTTAAAAGGAAATTATTTTCTTTTAAATATGTCATATTCACATGAAATCACAACATAATTAACTACTAAGTGCTATGCGACCCTTAAAATTTTTTTGTCACTTCTGTGATGGGAATTTAAAAAATCGGGCATACATAGTTGCGGTCAGTATGTTATTTAGAGTCCAATAAGGAAAGCATAATTTTTGGTGAATAGTAACATACCATTATGAATACTAACATACCTTTATGAATAGTGATATACTCTAATGAATATTAATCTTACTTATTATAGTATATAAATAATATTCAAGTGTATGTACGATATATCTATGCTTTAGAATAAGTAAACAAATGTTTTAAAACTCTTGTTTTTAGAATAAAGTATGATTTTTGTTAAATATTAAATTAATAATATTTAAAAATTATTTTTGAAAAATGGACTTCATTTATGGATTCTACACATCAAAAAATCATTGGGGTAAATTTTTGTTATTTTTCTGAATTACAAGAATTTTTGATGAATATTGAAATACTGTAAAATACCGTATATGAAAATTATCAGTTAAATACACTATTAATGACATCACCAGTGATTCCATACAACTTGGTTAGAAATATCATGAAACAATTACTATTCATGGTCATAGAATACTCCCTATTCATTGTCTTGAGGAGATATAATAAATTAATGAATTTTATATTAAGAAATCTCCACTCTCCTCCACTATAAAAACCTCATCCCACTCCCCCTTCCATTCACTCCTCTCAAGCCTTATTCCTTGTCCAAATTCTGTCCAAACACCTTCCCAACCTTCTAACCCACGTCCAAAAAGCGTTGGTCTCATAAAAAGACCAAAAAAACTTTTTAAGTAGGTTCTCAAGGAATATTGGTTCAAGAAGTAAATTTATCTTTTCAATTCCTTGTCTGTCCTTTAAAAGTTTATTTGTTTTATTTTTTCTATTACCTATCCTTATCCAAATTTCATGGTGACTCCAATACCTTATATTTACTGTAATTTTGTCATTATAGTGAAATAATTTATCATTATATCCCCCTTTTTACATTCTTTTATACTAGTAGTAAGAACACAGTTCGAGATGTGTCAATTTTCCACATTCAAGGACGATGGACTTTTGATTTCTATTATCATTCTCAATTCTAGTCGAGAGACTATTATTTTTATGGTTGAACTATATTATAATATATAATATAACATATTAATGATTATTTAATCCCTTTTTACAAATAGTATTATGTTATAATGAAAAATGAGTTCTTTGTAATTAAAACCGACAAATTAACTGAAACAATTATCATTAAAGTTATATATAGAAATTCATCCTTTTTCCATATAACCAAGTTATATAAATGAACAATAACACCTATTTATGATCATAAATAATATATAATTTCAATTTTGGATATTTACATCCATTCCACATATTTAAAAACAAGTTAACCAAAGATAAAAATAAAGAAAATGAACACTCTGAAGCAAAGAAATTGAATACAATAACTTACCAATAAGAACATAAATGTACTAACCTGAAATATTATAAACTAAATAAATGTATAATAAGTTATTAAATAAGTTATTAATAAGTATAATTTCATATTCCAAGAGCTTAAGTCCGAGAGATGAACACGTTCGGAGTTAAGGTAAGGGTTTTTCCACCCGAACTTCTATTTTTCAGTCGGGATAATTTCATTTTCTAATTACCTCGAAGAAATTATTATTTATTGTTATCTAATCCTCATATATTCTGTGTGAGTATCATGTATATGTTTAAAAAACATAATCCTTTCTTATTTTATGGATATTTACATGTTTTAAATGGATCTTTCCAAATTGTTTCCAAAATACAAGCCCAATTCAAGGGAATTTATCATATTCTTACCTATTTTAAAGGGAACTCTATAATCTTTTTTTGGAAACCATTATCTTTATAAAATTACTCATTTTATTATGAAAATACTATCTTACTTAAATTCTAGTTTTGTGCAATTTTTTTCCAAAATAACTCTTCTTTTCAAAATAATAGTGTATTTATCTGAAGAATTGCTCAATGATTTTATAAATGTTTTCATCTAATTCAGCAGTCTTGTTGATTCGATGGTATTATTGGGTTTAATTATTTATGAAGTGATCTACCATATCTGATTTAATGGTTTATGAATAACTCTATTGTGGATTATCTATCCTAAAACCATTCACCATATTACTCGTAATGGTTAGTGTTTTATGTTTAATGACTGGGGAAAGATAGTAACATTTCATATGATAGTTTCAATATGAATGTCCATGTTGTTTATGTTTTTCCCCGCTCATGTGAGAAATTAATTGGACTTATTATGTGATGGGTGGGGCCCTCTATAGCCCCTCGATGCATTGGTAGGTCTTAGGAGACAACTAGATGATGAATCGACTACGTCCTTTCCCAATGTGATATGGATTTTGGTCAAAGCCTTAATCATTAGACTTCTTGGCCGAGGCCACAAAAAAATGTTTGAGAATGTTTGGAATATGAAGTAACCTCATTATGAATCTTGTAATTGAATGTTCATGTGGTTATTCTACTTGTAGAATACCCATGATTATGTTTTGTTATGGCATTATTTACTCATCTCATATTTCTTCCATAATGTGTTCATGTTTATTATTCAAGGCATGTGTTTAAAATTATGCACCATGTCTAATGTTTATATAATCTTACACTGTATTTCTCACTCTTACTGAGAGTTTGAGCTCACCCCTTTCTTATATTTTATTTTCTCACGACATGAAGAAGTTTATTATGGATGATATGTTGAAATAACCTAGGAGTTGTGGGTGTTGTATAAAGAGTTTCTATATTGTATTTCTCTTAACATTTTAATATTGAAATTTTCTATGTATCTTGTTTCCAATAATACTAAACTACTCGGTCCTTTAGGATTCATATACCTTGTATGCATTCCAACGTAATCAAATAAGGCATCAACTCTAGGAAACTGGGGACAGGTCTTTACATCCACTTCCATTCAAAAATTCTTTGATTTTGTGTGTTATTGGAAATATGATAGAATATATCTCTATAATTATTAGAGAACTAAGGTTCTTGTGTCAACCCATTTGTCCAAGAATATGTGTCAAGGATGATGTTGCAAGGCAACCCGTTAATTGGGTATGGATCACGGATGGGAAATAATTCCGGTGGAACCATGAGGGCATATTCGAGTATTGGATATGATATTTTGTAAATTGTCATTGTTTTGGTCATTTAGGTTCAGTATGTAGAAGCATGAATGAAATTCGGAATTCAAAGGTAGCGAAAATGGGGGGCACCAGCGGTTTTGTTGATAATGGACTAGAGTAGTTGCTGGGGGAGGTCCAGCCTGGGGCCTCTCTGCTTAAGCAATCTTCTGAAATACATCAAGAGGCCACAGGGAAGGATGGAGTGGTGATTTCAGAGTAGGGGGTGAGAGTGTTGGCATATCCAATGGGATATGCAGTGGTGGAAGAGTAGACTCATCCAATAGCAGAGTGTGAGGTTATACAGAATTTTCATGTAGGGTATCCTATGCATGCAGTTGTTATGAAGGAAGTGAGACCTTCTCTGAATCCATCGGTGAAGAAAGTAATCGATTGTCTGAACATAGATCATGGGAGATGGAAGTTGAATTTGGCGAATGATACTAGAATTGTCCTATTGAATATGGTCAATGTTCCCACTTGTATCCAATTTGAGGGACTGGATATTGATAATATTTCCCCTGTAAAGGAAGGCCCGCATGGGAATGACCCTGATAATTTGTAGCTTGAATCCTTTTCTAAGCATGTAGTGATTTAGGATGCACTGGGGAAGGAGACCCATGATGGTCTTAGAAATGATGTTCCACCTCAATTCCTCACTCCAATTGACACTAATAGGCAACTGAAGTAGTTGGGGGACAAATGTCTACCTGCCTCAATGGGTAATTTGATGGGGGGAACTGATGGCTGCAAAACGATTTACTATGTGAACATCAATGGAAAATGGTGAAATGTCTCTAATAGTGACAAAGAAAATGCTAATGATGTCACCAGACTGTCTTACAAGGATATTGTGCAAGGTGTAAAGAATATGTTGTCTACATGTGAGAGTGGTATGACTACTTCACCAAGGAGAAGGCCGAGGAAAGATTACTCTTACCTACCGAATCTAGGGTCTACCAGATCATCCTTTAAGAGGGAGAGTTGTTCTGGGGCTATCTGTAGTTTGAAAAAGGGAATGAAATATTCTATGGAGTTTATTTCATTGTAGATGTTGAATATGAGAAAGAAGTATACCCTAATTTTGAATCACTATGAAAGCTCAGAGTTGGAATGAGCTACTGTGGATGAAGTAGTCTATCTTAAAAATGGTGATGGGTATGATTTTTATGATCTATAGTTGTCTCTTTTTGTGTGTTGTATTTTCTTTCTTCACATTTTCTTTATTTTAATAAAGGTTCAGAGGTATTCCTCCGATTGAGCTTTCATGGTATATGTAATTATTTAATGGGCTATATTTATCATCCATGTCCATGTTTCCTAATTATGCATTCTATAATATTTTTTATTTTCATCTAAAATTTTTAATGTTAGTTTTACTAATTGTAGAATTTTTATTAATCCATATTAATGGAATATTTTTTAATTTTTTTGGTATGAGGTACTTTATGAATTTTTTTGAAAAATTACGAGAAGAATGTTTTTTAACTTATATGACATGAACAGATTTTTACATATTCAGAATGCCTTATTTCCCAAAATCTTCCTATACAAGACATCATGATTAATTTAAAATAAATTATTTTATTTTATAATTGGGTGGCATTTTTTAGAAAAGAAGATGTTTTTGAAGAACAAATGATATTTTCATCGACAATTAATTTCAACTGTTTTATCAAAATTATCTTCCATCTTAGATGAAATTATTTAATAGGTATATGTTTCATTTATAAAATCATTATTATTCCTATAAATTTATTATGTTTCTATGGAATTATATTTATGAAAACCATTTGCATTACATGGTTTATGTGAATATTGATTGATGTTTAAGAAACAAATTTTATTCCTTGGTTTATGTTATGATGAATGATTTATGTTTTTATGGAAAACATAAGTATGGTTTACATTATGTGATTGGTGAGACATATATAAACCTCCAATGCATTGGGTAAATATTTATATATCATGAGATAGAGATGAATGGAATAGAAAGTAAATATGGTTTAGTAATACAAGGATATAATTGAATGTAAATTTGGTTCAGTAATACAGGGCTGGAAGGATGATTGAACTCAGTTTTGCAATGGAATTTTTCATATATGATGGTCTTAGCAAAGAGAATTGGATAATATTGAAATGATTTTCTATGCATATGTGTTTTCCACACTCTATATTTTATTCCAATTCTATTTTATCCTGGTTATTGTTTATTTATGATTCATTCCTTATGAATTTCTAGGATTTATTTCATGACCCAAGATTTTTATATTCAAGATTTATGTTCTTATTTGTACTTTCTTACGTTATTTTTTTGTTTGATGTTATCCACGTTTACCCTTACTGAGAATTTGAGTAGACCATTTTTATGTTTTATTATATCTATATTATGAATAAAGGTTTTAGGTAGGAAAATTTTAGGGGAAGATCTTTATAGGAGATGTTGAAGATCTTTCACCAAGTTAGAAGAATGTGTTCCTTGATTCCAAAGACACTAAACCAATAAGTTCTATGGGAATATATTATTGTATTGTATAATGTTTTCAACAGAAGAAATTTATTGTCCATGTACATAATTCTTGGGTATTTTGGGGTGGTATCAGAGTGAAGGTCTATCCAACCTTTGAAAACTAATACATGAAATTATTAGTGAGATCCCTAAATATATTTATACGGTAGGTTTAAGGAAGTATTTAAGGATAAGTCTAATTATAAATTAAAATCATAGAATTTTGGTAAGGATCGTGGATAACATAAGATTAATCCTATGTTTTTATTGATTAAATGTATCTTCCCTTGATTATGTGGTTTTATTTTATGAGATGTGTTTCTCACCCCGTGCTTTCTGGTGTTATTTAATGGAGGAAACCATATGGAAATGGGTTAACATTGAGTTTGATGGAAAATCTGGTGATTATGAGCAAGATAATTAGATAATGACTGGAGAGAAATATATTGAGATTTTGCTGAATCAGTTATCATGATATATGATAAACAATGTGATCATTAGTGACTTTCCTAACACATCACATAAGAGGAAGATCAACATTTATAAATGTTCAAATTTTAAAAATCATAGAGGAAACAAGATCCAGCTTTCTACATGTCAAGAGGAAAGTAAGAAGAACCTCAAGTAATTCCTCAAATGTATTTTAAGATGTTATCTCAATAGAAAAAAGCGTCATAAAGTGGCAAATTGCTATAGAGTTCAATTTACCATATGTGTAAATCATGGTCATTACCCAAATCGATGCCCAAATATACGAATATACTACTAAACCAAGGAAGGTCCTATTCTATGCCAACCATTAAATTGTAAGTATTGAAGAATTTATGTATTTAGATCCAATAATTATGAATTGTTAATTATATAAGGATTATTCAATTATTGTTTTTTATCTAGGGATTTTAATGAGTTTGTTGAACAGTAACAATAGATAAGAAAATTAAATTAAGGGTAAGATTAAATTTTTAGATAAGATATGATTAATGAAAATATAAACATAAATATTTCCCTTATGTATAGATAATGATGTTAGGATAAAGATATGTTGGATATGAATTAGTAAATTTGATGATATTAGTTTCATGGGAACTAATTATGGATTTATTGTTATGAGGGTTATGATATCATGGATAAAGTATACAACTATTTGGGACTTAATGAATATATCCAATAAGTTTTGGAATAAGGAAACATGCATGCTCTCAATTAGGATATAGGATAATTCATGTTATTACTATCACCCAAGAGAAAACATGATGAAGGTGTTCACCTTTTGTTATAATGACCAATAAGAGATACCCTATGATATATGGGGGATAAATGTTAAGCTGAGTTTGTGATCCTTTTTATATAGTTTTGGATTTTATCTTTTAGACGAATTGTAAGGTTATAAATTTAAGGAATGTTTTTGTTAATCATTAAATGAAAATGTTTATAATAAAGTCTTATCTCACCATAGGGTGACTTCTGCATAATTTATTACTTGCGATATCCTTTTTTTGTAATAAATATAGACGGAATGGCCTATAATTCTTTTTATTAATCTCATGAAATATAAACAGTTACAGAATGAAAAATTCAATTTCATTTATTTTAATAAGATATGATGTAGAAATTGTTCAAGGAACGACCGACGTGTGATTGTACCAAAATCAAGTAAGTATATATTCTCATTAAAATTATTAAACATTATGAAAAGGGATCATAATATAAAAGAGTGTCATAATATCATCATTTTTAATGATATCAATAACCTCTTTCATGCCTCTTTAGTATAGGGTTTTGTGTTTGATATCTCTCTTTGGAAAACCCACTTCTTTGGGATCAATTATCTTTATCAATATCAAGGATTATTTATGTTTTTTCACAATGCCCAAATCTTCACCTATGTTCTTCTACAAAGAGATGTATTTATGATTTAATTTGGGTAACTATTATCTTCTAATTATTCTTTATTTTAAAGGTATTTTTAGACTTCTTTTTTATGATGTAGGATTCTTTGAAATAAATTCCTTCTTTTAATACATCTATAAACCATAAATATTTTGAGTATAAAATTTATTTATGGGGCCTAGAATTTTACACACTGATATTTTCATAAGATTGATTTTTTTTTTAATTTCATTGATGTCTTATGTTGTACGGTACACCAATATAATCTTCCACAATACGCATCATCATCATAGCATGCAGTGTTCAAAAAAATATTATTGGATTTTATTACACAAAATTTAAAGTTCTTTTGATATAATTCATTTCATGTATGACTATGTATAAGTGATGAACTAAATATTATAACCTTGTCATTATATGGGGGTATGAATAGTGTTAAAATTTTTCTAAAAACAATTTAAATGAAAATAAGTGATTCTATAACATAATATAATCACTTTATATGGATTTTATGTAATGTTTAAAATTCATCTTATATGTTTTATTGACGCGATATAAGGGAAAATTCAATTTTTTTGGATAAAAGAAGTATTTTTATAAAAAAACATAGTTTCCCTCCTTTGGATGGTGCACCCATTTTAAATATATTTTTTTGACACTTTTTTATATTCAATTTGAAAAAAAATATTTTTTAAACATGGAATATAAAAACACATTTGTTGTAATTTTCAGTTTTTTCTGATATAATTAAATTTTTGAAAAATAGTGAAAAAACAGATTTTTATAAAAACATTGTTTTCTTTTAAGTCTTTACAATGAAAAAATTTGTTTTGGTTTAGTTTTAAAGTTTAATTAGTTTTTTTCTTTTCCAATTATGGGTTTTGCAAATTATTTTATAAATAAATTTATTATAAAATCATTTTCTCTTTTAAAAGGGGCATTTTTTCAAACAATTATTTTTCGTAACATTTTACTAGTTTTATTTTATATTTTGTTACGATAATTGTGTGTTTTTAATTTTGAAAAATGGATGAAAAATTAGGATTCAGTAGGTTTAAATTTGTAAAGTTGGCCCATTTTATTTTCAACCAATATTAACAATAACCATGCAAAATTTCGTTACCATGGGAAAAGGTAAAGTAGATAATTTAGGTTAAAAAATATTATAGTGACTATAAAATGACCAAAACAAATGAAAAAAATTTAATTTATGAATGGAATTAGGAACATAACAAATAAGGATCAAAATTATGTCATTTAATGGGAACTTTACCGTCAAAATAAATTTTATAATATTTAAATCAAAGAAAGACATATGTGCCATTTTATTTATCACTAATATCTATTATGTCTCCACATATAAAAAAATGGGCGGTATCAATGAATACACGTGGTATTTTTTAAATTAATAATCCAATTTCACTAAAATAAATTTATTTTTGACCCTTGGGGCCATTTGGGAGATATTATGGTATTTATAATATTTTATTTAATGAAAATTTAATGATGTAACATTCATGTTTTAAATAATAAACCATTTTTAAAATAAAGTTATATAGAAGCTATATATGATTATAAATACTAATTTGAGATATAAAATGTGTTTTCATATAAATATAATTTATTTTTAATTTTTTAGAAAAATATTACTACCTTAACTCTTATAAATTGATGTTGCAAAAATTATTTAATTGATGAAAAATCAACAAAATAATTTTATTAAAATAATAATAAATATTAAAATACATAAACACTTTCCAAGATCTTATTGGCTGAGTATATCATGACCATAATCATAAAATGGTCGATTTAGTGACTATTTGGAGGGTTATAGAAGTGATTATGACACTTATAATATTTTATATTATTCAAAGTGATGTTAATGTTGTCAGATTAATTATTTAATAAGTATAACATTCTAAATGTTGGTTTTTAAAGAAGATATATTTGACTATTAATATTCATATGAAATATTTTATATTTATTGCTAAAAATAGTTTTTTTAATATTTACCAAAAAAAGTGTATTAAATAATTACAGAACACTGATATAATAATAATTAT
Organism: Viscum album; assembly: GCA_963277665.1. Taxonomy (NCBI): domain Eukaryota; kingdom Viridiplantae; phylum Streptophyta; class Magnoliopsida; order Santalales; family Viscaceae; genus Viscum; species Viscum album. Next base: position 901,669,440 of record OY728166.1, on the reverse strand, counting down.
ATTAATATAAATATCAAATTAATGTCTTTAAAAATATTAAATTAAATATAATTTGAGATAATTAATAAATAAATTTAATTTTGGAGATTAAATATACCCCTCAGGGACTTAAAAAAAATATTTTGTTCAAGGGTATTATCCTATCTTGATATTTTTAAAAATCCAAGAATTAAATAGTGTCAAAATTGACACTATTGTTGTTTTGTCAAAGCAATGATTTATTAAAATATTTTAAAATAATAAAACAATTTAAATATGTTTAATAATATTGATGTTTTCTAAAATGAAAAAATTATTTATTTATGATTTATTTTACATTAAATAAGTAAATATTTCACCCATTTAATATTGAAGTAATTGGTACCCATGTTAAAATGAAATTGAATAATTATGTGTTGAATTTAAATGATGAGGTTTAAATTTACCTAAAAACCACTAAAAAAATTATTGCATGATGATATTAAAACATTATCTCATATAATATTCTAAATTATTACATTTTTTCGTTTTTGGATGTGGTTCTATTTTATTATAAATTCATATTTTTGGATATTCCAATTGTGCCCCTCACATCAATTATAAAAGCGCACATCCTCCCTCACAATTTTAATACAATTTGATCCATAAAGCTAGACCATCCCCTACAAATTTACCTTATTAAATCTATTATTCATATTCTAGAGGTTTGGGTCATCTCAAAAGACCAACTCAAAGACATTTAGAGGAGATCTAGTGGGAGATCGTCGAAGAAGATGTAATCTCCTCAACTGATTCTTTAAAATTATTTCTTATTCTAATTCCTCTTCATGAATTGTTTACATTAAAATTACTGACTATTGTATCACAAGTATACTGAGAAGTTATTATTATTATTTAAATTCTATATTCAATCTTCTATCATCCATACAAAAATCGAAATCACCATGCATACGTACGTACAACATACCTCCTCCACATCGCGGTGTAATCTGTTTTTCACGACCACATAACATTTATGGGTATAGTGATGGAAATAATAACCATATATAATTATTTTTAGAAGTTATTTTTTCTTGAACAATATCTATACCATCATGTTCAACACCAATTCATAATTAATTGATTGATATCATCGCTCGTGCGTGTGTATGACCTACCTACTCTCCGATGTGATTCGATTCATTCCGCATGATATCCATTAAATCATGACTATATAAATGTAATGAATAAGTAAATATGATATTTATTATTTTAATATCATTTTTAAAGATATGTATATAATATAAGAAGGAGAACCAAAAATTATTCGATGAAACATATATTAGAAAATGATGTTGTTAACACAAGAATAACGAGTAATAATGTAATGTTTTTACCCAATAGATGATCATATGATCATATATGATATCATAAAAATGACTATGATTTTGTAATAAGTCAATGACATAATTAAAATAATTATACATGAGGTTCAGACACATACCAAAGATATTGGACCTATGGTATGTGATAATTTTTCAATCTCATTATTATCCATGATTGTTTATACATAAGTATTTACTAGGGTATATTTATCTTCTATGTCCATGTTTTATAATTATTCATTATATAATATTATTTCTATTCTATTACAATTGTTCAAATTAAATTTTACACATTTTTTAATTTTTATTAATTGCTATGAAAGAAATATTTTTTTGTTTTTAGTACGAGGTACTTTTTTACTTTTTCGTGGGAAGTACGAGGAGAATTTTTTCAACTTATAAAGAATGAATAGATTTTCATTTTTTATAAAAAATTATTTACATGATTCTTTCTATATAATATTTCGTGTTAAATTTCAAATAAATTCTTTTTTTAAAAAAAATTGTGCATCATTTTGTGAAAAGATGTTTTTGAAGAAGAAATGATATTTTCCTTAAGAATTATTTTCTAGTGTTTTATCAAAATTATTTTCCATCTAAGACGAAATTAGTTAATAGTTTTAGGTTTGAAGTATAATATACTTTTTGTTTCTATTATTTTATTATGTTTTTATGCAATTATATTTTTGAAATACATTTCTTTTAAATGGATCATGTTATGATGGAAGGAGTTTTACGTATCCCATTTTTTTCTTTCGGTTATGCTACGATGAATGATTTATGTTTTTATGGAACACATGTGTATATTTTTTTATGTGATGGGTGAGAACTATATCTAACCAAAATTAATTGGGTAAATATTTATATTTCATGAGATAGACATTATTGGAATTAAAAGTAAATGTGGTTCAATAATACATGGATGGAACAAAAATTAAATCTGGTTCAGTAATAACGGGATAAAATGACGGGGGAAATCAGTTCAATAATAGAATTTTTATGCTATGATGGTCTTGTAAATGATCCAAGGATAATATAGGGATTATTTTCATTTATAATGTGTTTTCTACTTTCCAAATTTTTTGAAAATTCTAATTTATCATGGTTCATGTTAATTTATGATTTATTCCTTACAAACTACCAATATTTATTTCATGTCTCTATATTTTGATATTCAAAATTTATGTTCATGTATTTAAATTCATATGTTTTTTTATTTTATGTTATCCATGTTTACAATTATTGAGAATTTGAGGTTACCCTTTCAATGTTTTCTTTCCCTAGGATACAAATATATGTTTTAGGTATGAGAAATAAATGGGATAATATTTATGAGATATGTTGAAGATCTTTCACAATGTCTGAAGAATGTGTTCTAATTTTCCAAATAAACTAAAATAATATGGTCTTTGGGCATCTATTTTTGTAACTTATTATATTTTCCTCTAAAAATGTATTTCCATGTATTTCAAGCATCAGCCATTAGATACTTGTGTAGAATTACATATGAAAGGGAACATCGTGTACTTCTACAAAGACATGGGAATGGGCTATTTACAAGGACAAAACATGGTATTAAGGGAAAATTTCATGTACTCCGAGTACATGTCATGTACTCCTTTGAAGTTGGATCTGATCCCTTGTCCTTTGAATTATGTAAATGTATCATTAGGTTGAGTTCCCTATATCCACTCCCTAAGGTTTATTATGAAATCACATCATATATATAGGTTAGTGATCCCTTTAACATAAATTCCTTAATATAGTTACTAAAATCACTTGTTAGGATGATAGTGATATCTTCAATCAGCTTCTTTCCCTTGGAGGATTTATTTGTATCATTGTGCGCAAAAGGACAAAGGAAATGATCCTTCACATAACATGCCTATCCAGATTGAGTTTTTGGTATACCCCATGGCATTGGGAGTGATTCTTATATGTGTACCGTATCTCTTCAGACATATAATTTTTAATTCTAATGGAGACACCCAATGAGAACTACCTCTTGGATGGATTTCACCAATGATATAAGTCCCATGGAGTGTGTTTTTCCAGAAAATTGATATGTGGAACCTTTAAGAAGTACTACTAAGACAAAATTATGATTTTAAATTTACCTTGAGATGTTTTATATTTGTTGAGTACATCTATATATTATTGTAATATGTTTTGAAGATATATAGCTATGCTAACCATCCTGTTATTTTTTTTGTTATATGATTTGTGGTTATAGGGAGTCCTAATGGGTATTTTTATAGTCATCACTCCACATGATTTTTCCACACATTTCATTTCTTATATAGATGATCTATCTTTTGATAGAACCCTAGAGGTACCAGGACATGGTAGTGGTTAGTTAGTCAGATAGACCACGGTGTGTTCCTACAATATCCTCTATCATAAACCCTCCAAATGGGGAACATAACAGGAATCCACAATCCCACATCCAATATCCTTGGGGTTTAAGAGTATAATAGTTTATACATATCACTAACATGGGGGGCCTTAGTCTCAGTACCTATAAACACACACAAATTCGAGTTAGTATAATGTAAAATGTAAAAAACTAAACAACCATGCATCAAAAAATCCAAATCCTAAAAAAATATTATGAAAATAAATAATGGAAAGTAAATAGTCCAAATAAAATCCAACCTCAAAGAGTATAAATACACATCTAAACTGAAAGTGTATATGTGTAATGCTATCTAGATACTGTAGGGACACACCTCAGTATGTCCATCTCATTAATCACTTCCTCGTCCTGGTCCCTCTAGGACTCTGTCCAAATATTGATCATCTACACAAGACACAACATGTGATAGAAAATCCCGTCGAGGGGTAAGTGAGACAATACCCAAAAGGGAACCCTCAAAACAAAAATAATATAAAAAATGATAATAGTTAGATATTCATAGGTTCATGTCTACAAAAAATATGAAAATTGTATTCAAATATTGTCAAAAAAGACTCAAAGTCTCAACATAATGTCACAACCGTGATTATTTTCTAGGATTTATACTTATATGTTCCATATAAAACTCATCTATGAGATCACATTCCTTGAGTTAGATGTCACTTATCACATCCATCCAATAGGTAGTGCTCCTTGGGTATTTACATTAAAAGTATATGCTAGAAGTCTGAAGAGATATGATACACATATGAGGATCACTCCCAAGGCTCTGGGGTATACCAGCAACTCAATCTTGATTAACCCACTATGTAGAGGATTATTTCCTCTATAATGTTGGTCACGATTATACCAGAAACTCCACATAAGGAAAGAAGATAATATCAGACATCACTTAGGGCATCAAAAAAGTATTCCAACAACTCTGTCTAAAAAAGTATTATTGAGGGGATCATTATCCTATGTGTAGGATGAGATTCCATAATAATCCCTATGAAATAGATATATAGATCACACCCTAACTACACATTTACTACATAAAGAGGACACGATATCGAAGATAACATTGAAGGAGTACATTATGTGTACTAGGAGTACATAGTTTGTCAAATTAGCATTAGGTCCTACCCAAGTAAATGTATTATGCCCATTTCCATGTGAATGTTCATGACATTACCTTTGATTTGTACTTATTATAGTGTCCATGTAAAAGTATATTCCCATGTACATTTGTAATGATCATGTCTTTGTGAAATTACACTATGTTCTCATTCCCATGTACTCCTTTTTGTGTTAGTGTACCCTCTATGGTACATTTCAAGTCAACCAGAAAGGGTCACACTCCATCTGATAGGGGTCACACATAGTGAGATCCTTAGCTTTGTACCGAAACCATAGCGACCACACCAGGGGTCCCACTCCCCATGTAATCTCGTATTACACACTGTGTAGATAAGGATTAACAAAATCTAAAATTTCATCCTCTTGTGGATTCATAGACTCCTTCATAATCATATATGACCATGAATTATAATGGAGATGGTTGATCTGTTCTAGCTGACCCTCGCCTTCACCACTCACCAGATTCCAATCATCCAATTCATAGGATAATCGGTGATCATTCATCCCATTTAACATGGTATAATTTAATATATGCTACCACTATCACATCATCCTCTAGACATACAAAGTATAGAACTATGATATTGAACCATTTCACCCAGAAAAGGGTGTTCAACATTTGTTTTTCTGGTATATGTCGAACATCAGTCCAACAAAAATTGGCTATGATGAATGATGAAATGGGTAAGAAAAGTATAATCACAATCATGAGTTATTGTCTTTATCCAATGTTTGTGTTTACCTCAATAATTTTCCATTATAATGAAGAATGTAGAGATAACAAATTAATCACAATGCAATTTCCCAAAAAGAATCCCTAGAGATAACCCAACCCAGAAAATGACCGTTATGTGAATCAATATATTGGTTGATTAATTATAGTTTAAAATAAAAATAGAGAAATGGGGGAAATATAATCTAAATAAAATTATTAACTTGATATGGATTTATTGATGGTAAATAATGAGTCTTGGTCATTGTTGTTGGGGAGATATTTGAATCTTATTGCACATAGATTGTCGATCTATGATCTGGTTGATGTTCATCTAAGAGATATCCTCCAACTCACTCTCTAATAGTTTACCAATAGATTGAGGATTTTGTGGGTAAACCTATAAGTCTATCATAAAACATTACCTATATTTTGAATTCGGTCACATTGACCATGAATAAATAAATCTATTTAATTTATTATTTTTATTCATTTTGACATCAATGATTACCTTCTTGAAAATATCCTCAACAAAAAAAGGTTATGTCATGCCTAGGGTAAAAATAATTATCTAAACACAATGGTTATCTCATATATTTGATCTTATACCCCAATTATATGCTATTCCAAATTTTAATGAAAATAGTGTGCTCGTAATTTTTAAAAAATTGAATATATTTGAAACATTTATTCTAGTCATATCAAGCCTTGGAATCAAACATTGTCTCAATGCTTGGTATCATAAATAATTCATGTAATATACAAAAATAATATATAGAAAATTTGAGTAATTACATTCATCCCACCATGGGGATTTACATTCTGAAAAGAGAAAATAAGTGGATATACAAGATGATGAGGGTATTGAGCATGCATCTATTCCTCCCACTCCCATGTATTCTCTAGAATATTCAAATTCTACCACGAGACAAACACTAAAGGAATATCTATCCCATGATGGATCCCTTCTTTCTGATCATTGATCTCTACCGGGTACTCAGAAAAGGTAGCTCCATCCTAGATGTCAAGCTCACTCCATTCAATAGCATATTATTGGTCATACACTTACTTCCATAGCTGTGACATGTTGATAAATTTGTGCAACCTATCTAATTAAGATGGTAGAGACATTAAGTATTATACATCACTAAATCTACACGACATCTAGAAAGGGTTAATGAATTTAAAACATATCTTAGTACCATGTAAAATTCTATATAATCCAGGTCAATGTGAAATGCATAGGAACACATTTTCTACATCCTTTAACTTTAAAGGACTTTATCTTCTCTTAAAATAATACTTCTCATAGACTTGTGTTGTCCACATTCATTCCTAGATGATATGATTTCTCTTTGTAGTGGCTCACAAAAACATTGGCCTTATATGTATTGAATCTCCTGTTTCATTCCATCAATGTGGTGACCTACTGGTTCATCAACGAAAGGATTTTAATGCCATACCAATAATGGAATGGTAGTTTTTGTAGTAAGAAAAATACACCAGTGCTAGGTGATCCTCCCAACTCTTTCCAATGTCACAGATGCATGCTCATATAATTTATTCCATAACCTGAATGGTTAATTCAGTATATCCCTCAGTATGGGGTTGAAATGTCAAGATCAAACATTGTTGACTTCTAAAATCCTCATACAGTCCCTTCCATAGCAGAGATGTGAAGCTATCATCATGGACATAAATTATTCATAATATAAATCCATGGAACTAAACTATCCAATTCATGTACAGGTGTCCCAATATCTCTAATAAACTATTCTCTTTCATAGATAGGAAATGGGATGACTTGGTGAGTCCATCTTCGATCAGCTAGATGGAATCATTTCCCATGGATGTTTGTGGTATTCCCTTCATGAAGTCCAAGGATATCTCATCCCACATCAACTCTCAAGACATAAAGGGTTGAGGTGAACCCACTAGAACATGTTTCTCAACCTTAACTTGCTGATATGTATGATATCAAGAAACAATCTATAAAAATCCATTATTCATCCCTAGAAACCATAACTGACATAAAATTTCCTTGTACATCTTTTTGAACCCTTGATGTACTACAAAATTAGATCTATAAAAGTCTCTCAGAACCTCCTCCTAGAATATACATGGTACCATATTGAATCCTCTAAAAATAAAAAACACCCTCCCCAAATTTATAATGTCCATATGGAGATTTTCTAATCGATATATGTGTGTGTAGGGATTCACAGTGATAATTACATGAGGATATTCCCTGGCTCACTATAAGTGTAGAGGTGTAATAACCATTTACAGGAGATAAGATACCCTATATCCATTAAAAAATTATAACTACAATGAGGATACATAATCTGACACCTCATTCTATTTCTATGATCAAGATTTCTTGATAGGAGAATCAGCTACCACATTCCCCTTCATTTGAGTATAGAAAATATATAAGTTATAATCTTGGACTAAATATAGACATTTCCTCTGACTGATGTTGTGATCCTTATGATAGAAGATACACTTGAGACTATTATGGGAAGAATATATGATAAACCACTCACCCATAACATAGTGTCACTATATCTCTAGTTTGAGGAATACCACTACTAACTAATAACTCAATATCCAGTGTCAATTAGTTCTTCCCATGTAGTCTCAACTGACATGATACATAGAAAATCACTGCTTGTCTCTACATTAGAATACAACCAAGAACACTTCATAATTCATCATTTAACAATATTTACTGGACACCCTCTTTTTTAAATCCCAGGATATGAGTTCTTGTCAAACTCTACCTCGACTTCTAAAAATCCTGTTGAAACCTCTCTACCCTCATGAAAGGATTTCCCTCTGGGATCAAAGAAGTTATGGGGGATGATATCATGGGAAAACAAGTTATGAATCTACATTGATATCCTTTCAACTCAAAGAATATACTCACCTCAATCACACTCTTGGGTGGATCCCAATCTGACACTTCCTTGAAATTCACTAGGTCTACTACATCATCATCTACTACGATAAAATCTCTAAGTAGGTGTCCATATAAATCTATAAAATTCACTTTGAGATATTACAATAAAAAAGGTTCTCTTAGTGTATGTAAAATACCATCATCATGTGTCTCATTTGCATCAACTTGGATGTCTAGAACATAAGGATATCGTCGATGAATAGTAACAAGGACTATTTTAAGAAGGGATAAAAATATGCTTCATGATTCCCATGAACACTGTTGGGGAGTTCTATATCTGAAATGAAATAAAAAATTATTCGTTTTCACTGTATCGACATCTAAATTTCATCTTTAGTATATCCTCATCTTACACACATAACTGGTAATAATTGATTTGAGGTCAACCTTTGAGAATCGTCATTCCCCTATCAACTATTGAAAAGAGGTCACTGATCCTTGATAGTGGATACCTATTCTTTATAGTTACCTAATTCAAGAGCTAATAGTACACATATAACCTGAAGCAATTATCCACTATCTTGGAAAACATAAGTGAGGATCCCTATAGTTAAACACTGGGTATAATAAAGACCTTCCTCTACAAGTCCTCTTACTATAGTATCAGCCTGCAAACCTCTAATGATTCCATATGATTTGTTGGAATAGATATCGAGGTCATCATAGAGTGTAGATCAATATTGAATTATGTCTCTTTGTGGGGAGGTATTCATAGAATGTCCTCATGAAATATTTCCTCATACTCTGCCCCCAATTCATGAGAATGAAAAATAAAAACATACACTTCACCAAGGGTAACACTATCAAATTGATGAATAATCAGCTTCACCATCTTATGCATGAGTAGATTCTGTGCTTCCTGGGATTCTTTTCAACCCAAAAAAGAGAAACTAGTCCCATAACTATGGACACACCACATCCTCCACCTGAATCAATCAGTCTTGGAATGAACATTGGATAACCAATCCATAATAATGGTGATTTCATATGGAATCATCTCTAATACAAATAGAAACCAATAGAAAATCTCACAACCAAGAGTTAGGTCACACTATTGGAACAAGTGTGTGAACATTGAGTCATATACAGCAGGAGTCTCCTAGATCAAGGGTCGTTCTCTGATCTCAATATGAATATATATGTATCAAACTATATAAATGTAAATAATGTAATGATTAGTACATGTTTATATTTGTACTACAAATAATATAGAATATATATAGATCATACATCGATTCATTCCAGTAACCTCTAGGTCATAAGTGTCAACCACCTATAGCTACCTTGCCTCTTTCCTCCAGCTCCCTGAGACTGGAATACACCACCTAGTGGTGGTGGTGGTGGTAAAAAGTAGAAGATCATACCACCTCCATCTACCCTAATAGATCATCTATCACATACTCTTCCCTATGGACCAGTATTCTTCAACTGCTACCTCAACCGTGGCGGACCATCCACTATGTCCCTTTCAGTCATACAGTGGGTCAAAAAATTCCATTCATGATGTCCCCTTCCATTACAAGAGTAGAAAAACCTATCCTTGGTCTAACTAGACCCATCCAACGATCCCTGGACCATATAACCTTTATCATGTGACATCCTTTTAAAACATATCGCACATATAGGTTCCTAAGATGGACATCAGCTCTCTTATTCCAAAGTCTCTACTCCTACATACCCACTACTAGCAAAAACTATCTTCCTTCTCTCTTCCAAGAAATTCTCAACCACCAAGGATTTATCTAGAATCCAAATATAGATATGAATGAACATAGTTATAAATTGTCTCATAATTCTTTATGTAGTCGCCACTTAATGGTCCAATTCTAGAAGAACTAGGTTATAACTATATCCATCAACTACCTGGAGTGGTTGGTGAGCATAGATGTATACTCAACTACTATCAAAATAACCTTATAGTCATATAAAATATCTTGGATATGTATATCCCTCAACATATCAGGATAGAACACCTCTCTGTAAAGGGTATCAAACTTTTACTATGGTATATTCATCTCATCATACTACTAGGTCGCAAAAAAGCACCAATGTCCTGTTGATCCAGGAAGAAGGCCCACTTACAGAACTGAAATACAATATAGTGGTTTTCTAAAAATTCATAAAACTCATGTCACTGCCCTAATAAAGTCCTTAACAACCTTTTAATCAGGCTCTCCATTGATCCTGAGGGGTAACATTTGTTGGAGCTCAGAAACTGTACTCAGCCTATTCACCACATATGCTAGTTCAACAGGTATGATCTGCTGCTCAATAAATGTGGGTATAGTTTGTGGACCACATTGAGGTAAGACATAGAGAAATAGTTATTTCAATGATGCCTAATCACTGAGCAGATCATTCTCATGATCTTGATTCTATATCCTAGCCTGCATAAATTTTGGAGGCATCTAGAAAGTAACCAAGATGTACCACGTTTAATGAGTATATTTATAGAGCTCACTCAAAAAGGACATGGAAACCACAAAACATTCCAATATGATTTATGTACAATTTTTTTCCCAAAAACCAGTTTTCTAATGTACTAATTCTAACGTTAAGAGACCATAGTCCTAGTGTATTGATATGTCGACTACCCCACAAACACTAGAGTCCTTGCCATGGAAATGGATCTCGAAACACTTAACATGGATTCCCGAAACCAACATCATAGAATGTTTTACTATATTAAAACTGATTGGTAAGATACCACTCTATCATGAACCATCACAGAGTGGCATGTTCCATGACACCCAAAACCTGCATCCAGTAGACTAGGGTTTTTGAGACTGACACTGAGTTGGCATATCACAAATATGGAATGCCTTAGCCTATACACCTATACATAGACACACAAATATCACATTCCATATAATTCCGAAATGTAAAAACTATTGAACAATCATGCATGAAAACATTTAAATACCAAAACCAGATTAAAAAAATATTTAATGGAAAGTAAACATGGAAAAATACAACCTAAAAAAAGAGTCTAAAAATATTTCCTATTTAAAAGTAAATATGGGGACTACTATCAAGATACTTTTGGAACACACCTTAGTCTGTTTGTCACACTAATCACCTCCTAGTCTTGGTCCCTCTAGGAATCCATAAAAAGTTTGATCATATAAACAATAAATGACAGGTGTGGGAAAATCCCTTACATGTGTGAGTATAACAACACCCATTAGGACACCCCAAAACCACAAATGATATAACAAAAAAATAACAGTCAGCTATACTCAGGTATATGTATAAAAAATATATAAATATAATATCCAAATATACCAAAAAATTACACTCAGTATTAAGCTGAATTCAAAACCATTATCCCATCCTAGGATTTATTCTTGAATGTTCCACATAACATTAATCTATAAGAACACGCTCCAAAAGTCAGATAGCACCGATGACGCCCATAAGAGGTGTAGTTCTCACCAGGTTACACCATTAGATGTATAAGCTTTAATTATTAAGAGATATCATACATTTATGTGGAAACCCCCCAAGGAAATGTGGTATACCAACAAATCAACTTGGAATGAACCTCTAAGTAGAGGATTAATGCTTTAGTATTGTTGGTCAAGATGATACTATGTAATCTACCAAAGGATAGAAGATGAAAGAGGATATCACTCTGAGCCTCATCGATGGATTACAATAACTATATCCACAATTTCCTACTAATGGGACCACCATACTCTTTGTAGGATGTTATCGTACACTAACCCTTTAGGAATGGATATAGGTAACTCACCATAAAAAACATTTCCAAGATATCGAGGAAAAGGGATCCAAAAAAACAATGGAGTACATGGTGTATCCCCTCGACATCTGGTACTTCCTATGTAATCATATTGTTCTATTTTCCATGTTGAGGTACACAACATTCCCTTTCTCACGTACTTCTTCCTATGTCTAAGTTCGCTATTATGAACTTCTACATCTAGCCTGGACTTATCCATGTGGGTGTAATAGGCATTCCTAGGACAGTGTAATCTTAGTCATATCTGTGTACCATATGTGGAATAAATCGATGTAACTAAGAATTTTCACACACTGTCATATCCCTAACATCATATTGAAACCCTATCTGCCACAACAGGAGTCTCACACTCCATGTTAGCCCAAAATATATGTCATATAGATTGATGTTTCCATAATCCCATTATTTTTCCTCCAATAGTGTCATCTAATCCCCTAACACCAAATCCGATCATGAATCACACTAGTGAGGGTGGATATATTCTCTATAACCTCTACATTCACTTATCATCAGATTCTTGTTATCTGATTCGTATGAGAATCAGTGTTCGTCCAACCCTATAATAATTGAACACACAAAATAGACCAGAAGTTCTCAAATATGATCTAATCCATTCAACTCTACCACTGCTGCATGGTACTCAAACTATAATGATTCTAAATCTATGATAATGAACCATTTTGTTAAGAAAATGGTGCTTAATGTATGATTTTCTAGTATATGTCGAACCCTGGGCCAAAAGAAATTGCCCACCACTAACAAAGAAATGGAGAATAAAAGATCAATAAAAAATAATGATCCTTGGCCAATTTCCTTTTTGGATGGAATAAATTTCTTTTAGATGGATGACCACAATTATTAATTATTAAACACAATTAAATTCACCAAAAATAATCACCAAAGATAACCGTCCCATAAAATCACCGATCAGTAAATCAATCCATTGGTTGACTGATTCACATTTTTCCTAGAAATATTAAATGGTGAAAGAATCAAATAAAAAAATGTACTTCCTAATGATGGATCGATCCCTAATAAATAATTCGTAGGGGGTATTTTTATTGGAAAGATCTCTGAATCTCATTGCACACTAATTAACGATCAATGATCAAGTTGTTGTTCTTCTGAGATAGATCCCCCAAAACATTCTCCAAAGGTTCTATTTTGGATATAATATTACGTGTATAACCCTAAAATTCTATCATAACAGTAGAGTTATTGATGAAATTGTGTCCCAATATCAAAAAATAAATAAATAAATTTATTTCATTTATTTTTACACCTGAAATGAACTTTCTACAAAAGTCCTGCATCGATAATGGTTATGGTGTACCTATGGTAAAACACACACTTTAAAATCAACATTTATCATGGATATATGATATGAGAACCCTTTTATATGTTATTACAATTTTTTAGCAATGTTGTGTGCCTGCTACTTAATATACTCACTATATTTAAAACATTTATTCTGGGCACACCTGGCATTGGAATATCACACCATCTTAGTTCCTAGTCTCCAATATAATCTATTCAATATAAAAAAATAGTAAATAAAAATTCTAAGTGTTTACATTGATTAACCCAGTACATAGAGTATTTTCTCCCGTTTATTTTCTATTAGGATGATGGAAAGAAATCTCCCTATAGAGTGATCCTCTTATATGTATCTTATCTATCAACACATACAATATATACTTCAAATGGTGAGATATAATGAGTTCTACCTCTAAGACAGACTTCATTGGTGCTATCTGACTCATGGTGTGTGCAATACTCGATGAGTGCTATGTCGAACCATCGAGTAAGAATACTAGGATATAATTACATTTGTGACATTACCTTATTACCTTTTGTCGGTGTAGAGTATATATAAATATACATGTAATATTTTTTTATAAATATAAATATCTGGAGATGATTGTTATTTTGTTATTGAATGAGGTTTCATGGTGTCCTATTATGTATTGTAATACTATCCCGTATATAGGATTTTCCAGCACCTGCCATGTTTTTTCTAGAAAATAAACCTTTTGATATATTCTTAGAAAGACTAGGACTAGATGGTGTATAGTGAGTTGGAAATAATGTGGTGGGTTCCTATGGTATTTTGACACTATTCCCCATCATTAAATTTATTATGGACTACTTTTTAGACTCTTTGTTGTGGGATTATATTTGTCCCTTTTAACATTCCATTTCTTCATATCATAATCTGGTTATGGGATTTTGATGTATGAATTCATTGTTGTTCAGTTGTTTTTACATTTTATCATTGTATTGAATTGGACATGTGTGTGTGCATGTGTACAAGTACTCAGCCTAAGTCCTTCCTTGTTTTTGATATGCCTACTTGACGCTAGTCTCTAGCCCCATGCCTATTGGAGGTGTGGATTTGGAGTGACGACATAGGACCCATTGGGATGGGTCTTGAATGATTCGTATCAGAGAATTCAGTTGAACTATTGGACCAAGATTTTGTGATATTGGTTTGGGGAAATAGAGTTATGTGTTTTGAGTTTCTATTTTAGGAAAGGGAATCTAGTGTTTGTGATGTTTTCAAATAATATATACATAAGTAATTTGATCACCTGTCATTTGAATCAGTACATGAGAAAACTGTTTATAGGTAAAAAATGGTACATGCATCATATATGAATGGGTTGCGGTTTCTATTCCATTCTTGATTTATATCTCCATATATACTCATTGACTATGGAACATATTGTTTACTTTTAGGTTGCCTCTGTGACATATTCTAATTAGGATTAATCATTAGTATCATGAGTATGATCCCCTCAAATATGAGGTATCAATACATGGACTTGTTCTAGATGTTTTACCTCCATTTGGTGCACTATCTATACCACCACCTACTGAGTAGCAGAGGGAACTTGTATTACCAGTTGGTGAGGCACACATGTTGAGCACAAATCATGAGTCCTAATAAAAACGACCCCTCAGTTTCCAATAAAAGCCTAATACATAGGTGTATGAGGTCTTTCTTGAGGTGTTGAAATGCGTTTATGGACTGGTCATGACTCAAAAAGCTCAAATGGTTGTTCTATAACTGATCCCTTTCCATGGATCAACAAGACGATTATGAGGTTTGGTGACCTAGTCATATAATGAGGTGACTCTAGAATGGTCAGTTTTTGAGAGCCTTTTCTTTAATAATTTCTTTATAGAAACAATGAGAGATTAACATGTCCAAGAAATTTTTCACCTCCAATATAGAATCATGAAAATAGAATATTATCCATCGAGGTTCAAAAACATCTCTAATTAATCGAAAGATATGGTTTGTGCATAGTTCATTTGGGATCAAGGCATTGAGTAATGACTACATTGTGACATCTAGGAAAGATATATAACTCTATCTATTCCTACTTATTATGGGGTTCAATAAATATCTTTGGTGGTTGACAACTTCCTCCTAGAGTAGATGAAAAGAGTGGTTATCAATAGTGTAGATATAGGAGCATAGACTTTGGTAGCAAGGAGTCGATGTCAGTGACACTAACCTGAATTTGAGAAATCTTTTAGGAGATGGTCCTGGGACCGATGGTCTATTTTTCATGGATCACAACATGGGTCTAGTTATCCATGATAGAGACAATGATACTCTTGTGATAGAAGGGTACATCTTTCATAAGATTGTGTGACCCACCGTACGGATAAATGAGAAACAATGTATGGGTTTTTGGGGAAGATGAATGAAAAAAATAAGATAGTTCTTTAGGGTGGTAGATTTGGAAGAGGATCGTTGAGGATAGTTAGAGGTAGTAGGATAATTGACATGTTTCCACCACCACCCTCAAGTGGTCAACACCGGGCTTAGGGAGTGAGGGGATAGGGGAGGGGAAGGTGGAGGCGGTCGAGGCTTATAACATAGAGGATTCAAGAATGATTTTAGGTATGATATTTGACTTCTCTACCTTATATTCATTATTAATAAACACAAGTGTTAGAAACTCATTTATTTCCACCTATCTAGTTCAAGGCCTAAAGATTTCAGTTGATCCCTCAGCTCAAACCCTATGCTTGGAGGCTCCTACTAGAGTTTACTCACTGATCAAACACTTGTGCCAACAATGTGACTTAAATCTTGGAGGTGATATTTCAGGTTGTAATAACTCTATAGAAGTGATTAGGCCTTGTGATGAAATCATAGGTACAGAATGATTATCCATATTTTAAGACCATGTTGACTGTTTAAGGAGGAGGGTATGGTTTTTCCACTATAACTGAATGCAGTTTTCCATTTTTGGGTAAAATGAAAATCCATTCAGTGCAGGATGAAATCAATTATCGGATGTTACTGACGATTACTCATATATTGGATAGTGAGACACTTGTTGCAGTGGGTGCCTTCATGTTTCAATTTTTGGTAGTGGCACCAGAGGGTGGGGATGTATTTATTAAAAATATTTCAAGACTACCTACCCACTGAGAGATAAGATTATAAATTAATATACACCTTGGTATGAACATAATAACATATCCAGCATATCGATTAGAACCCATAGAGTTTCACGAGATGAGGGTGTAGTTGGATGAGTTGCATAGGTAGAGCTGTGTTTTACCTCATGTTTCACCCTTGGAAGCCCTAATGTTTTCTGAAATAAACGCAGACAAGAGATTGAGGTTATGTTTTGTATATCAAAACTAGAACCAGGTGACCGTGAAGAACAATTATCCATGAAAAAGGATTTATAATCTCTTTGATCAGTTGAGGGGGAAAATGATTATCAATGATTGACATCAGATAAGGCTACCACCAGTTGTAGATGCAGGATAGGGATATATCGAAGACCAAATTAATATGTCACTATAGTAACTATGTGTACTTTTTGATTCCAAATTTCATGATCAAAACCCCATTATTTTTCATGGAAATCATGAATTAAATCTTTTATCCCTTTATAGACCAGTTCCTAGTAGTCCTCATCAATGATGTAATTCTATACTCAACATATTAAAAAGAGGATGTGAGACACTTGATGATGAAACAGAAAAAACTCTGAGAGAAAAAAATTAATGGGAAGCTCCTAGAGTTCCAGTTATCGATTCAGGAGGTCCACTCTCAGCAGATGGTATACCAGTTGACTCAATGAATGTTATGGCAGTGTTAGCTTCAGAACCACACAAGAGCGTGATAGATGTGCATAAATTCATTGGGTTTCCATTATATTACCAGCTATTCATACTTTATTTCTATAAGATATCATATCCCGTGAAATCTTTGACACAAAATGGGAAGCCTTACATGTGGATTGAGAGGTTACAATAGACATTTAAAGATCTAAGGTAGAGATTGGTGATCCCTCTCATATTTTTATTTCTAGAGGAGGGTGTCATGTATGTAGTTTTCTATGAAAATTCAGGAACTAGTCTTGGTTGTGTTATTAAGTTGAATTAGGGAGTGGTTTTTTGTGGTTTATTTCAATTGATACAACATAAGTAAAATTACACAACACATGATCTTGGGATAGTAGTTTCAATCTTATCATTGAACGTGTGGAAACACTACATGATGAGAGAGAAGTTTATTTTACTTTATGACTACAAGATTCTCAAGTAGGTCTTCTCATAGAATAATATCTACATGAGAAAGAGTTGATGAATAGATTTTATCCATGATTATGACTTTGAGATTGTCTATAATATTGAGAAGTGGAACATGGTAGCATATTCTCCCATATGGACATCTTCTCTGTAGTTACTGGATGAGGTGTCAAAGAAGTTGGAATCATTCCATATATATTTTATGTATGGAGATAGTGTATATTACCTTCATTATATGGTTATTCACTTTTATTGTTAGTTAGGGATGTTTATCTAGGGGAAACTTACTATGATACCCTACTAACTCACGTATCTTCCAGACATGCTCCCAATGGACATTATGATGTTGTGGAAAATGTCATTCTTTTTTGTGGATACATGATGGTACCCATGAAATTGTGAGAGGTGGTTTTGAGAGAGTTTGATAAATCTTCTTTTGGAGTACATCCATGTGTCGAAAAGAATTATCAGGTCATCTGATAATATTTTTGTGGCTTAGGATAAAGAAGAGGGTTGTAGTGTTTGTCTCTTGATTCCTCACTTATCAGTAAGTGAAGGTTGAGAACCATGTTATAACGTGTTTAACGAGAACTCTAAAGGTAATAAAGTGGAAGTGGGATGAGATTTCCATGGTATTCATGATGGGGTTATAGTGTACATCTAGGAAACATGACCCTATATTGGTGATCTTAGACCAACTCACCAAGTCATTAAACTTCCAAGAAATATTAGATCATATTTTAGTAAAAATATTCAGACCCATTTGTATGCATGAGATAGTCTGAGTCCATGTATTTCCATCAAATTTCATGTATGATTGTTATTATCAATCGAAATGTTTTTTATGGAAGTGATTGAAGTAGTATCTTTGAACTCAGCTGTGTTTGAGCATGTATTTTCATCATAGGTAGATGTCCATATAGTGAAAACAATTTATGTTATGGAGGACATTCTACAAACATTCATGTTGAACTATATCCATACTTTTTAGGATCACCTACCACTGATAGAGTTTCTGTACAAAAACCACTACAATTACACAATTAGTATCAAACCATTTGAGGCCTTCTATGAGTGAACTATAACGTTACCACATTGAAAGATTGAACCAAGAGAGTAAACTTTTAAGGTTACAGGGTTGTTGAAAGGCACTATAGAGAAGGTTCGGATAATATAGGAGTTGATGAGGACTTTACAGATCTATCATATTTCTTATACAGAAAGATGATTAAGGCATTTTTATTTTGTGGAGGGAGATCATGTATTCATATGAGTCATACCTAGATTCCTATTGTGGAGATTTTTCCATGGTAAAAAGTTATATATAAGACTGATTATCCCTTTATAGGTACTATTTATATTTTCCAAGGTGGTGTACTACCTAGATGTATAACCATATTTAGACCAGGTACAAAACTATTTACACATGTTGTTGCTAAAGAGGTACATCCATTACAGTCACATGTTATCGACTAGGGGTTACGAAACATAAAATATAAAGTAACCATTGATGAGTACTAAGTAAATATTCAGTATTTTCATTAGATAATCATCCATGGAAAATGAATTTTATTAGTGCATATATGGTGGTAGAATGAGAATCATTGTTAAAGAACCTAGGAATGTGAGGCTTATATGCTTGATAAATGCCCTCATCTTTTTATATAGACACTTGTTTTATCTATTCAAGATGTATATACCCAAGGTGTGGATAATGTAATGACTCCTATTTTTTCATGTATTATTTTTAGATATTGTATGGAATATTTTTGACAAAAGGTTCTGAGATGGAATGCCATTCTGAATACTGATGCACCCTGAATAAATTATTGCATTATACTAAATATGTTAAAAAGACTTAACACATAGTTTTCTAGAGAAATTTGTAAAACAAATAAAAGGGTTCCTGGATCAGAAATATGAGGGAACCATTGAGTTTAGAATGTTGGTTTTACCCAAGGAATGACACAATCTTTGTTGATTTGGGACATTTGTAGAAACTTCATTGCAGGTGTAAAAATGAAGAAAATAAACTAATTAAATTTACTTATTTATTCATGTATACAGTGACCTAATTACATATATAAGTAAACTATTATAATATGAATCTAGGATTAACCATGAAACCCTATATACACTAAAAAACCATTGAAAAAAGATTTGTAGGATCTCTCTCATACAAACATCAACCAAATCACAGATCGTCAATTGGTTTAAAACATGATTTATATATCTCTCAAATTAAAATTACCCATAATAATTATTAAAAAAAATCAATCAATATCAAGGTAGGAAATTTGTTTTTATGGGATTATTTCCTTTTTTCTATTTCTATAAAAAATGGGAATCAGTCGACCAACATATTGATTCTTTTATGAACCATTTTGCAGGATGAGTTATCTGTGGTGTTATTTTTGGGGGATTTACTTGTAATTAATTTTGTAAATTTTCATTAAAATTTAAAATGTAAATTGATTTACGAAATTTCAAACATTGGCTGAGGTTTATTCTTTTTGTCTATGATTATGATTTTTGTATCCATTTCTTCATTTATCACGATCAATTTTCTTTAAAGCATAGTTCGGCAAGAACTGGAAAATCAAACATTGTGCAACCATATTTTCCAAAATGGGTTGATATAAACGATCTAGACACTATATGAAATACGGATAATTAAGAGGTTGTAGTGGAAATCTTAACCTATTGGATTAGAGACATCTTGGTTCATGTGATTTGCAAAATGTTGATGGGGATGAACAGACACCATTCTCGTAGGAATAGGATGACTCAAATCCATTCAATTGTGTTAAAAAGTGTAACACCCGAGAATTTTATGTTATATAAATCATCAAAGGAATCTTTTTCTACACACAACACTTTCTTGTCTTTCTTTACACGAAATCGCAAACTTCCTCGATAGCTTGCGTCGTACGCAATACCGAGTTTCACTAAACAATGATATGCTAATAAAATATTATTAAAATTAGCTGTTATGAACAGTAATAACCACATTTTGAAATTTTAGAAATTTTATTTTTCAAAATGGACTACATTTTTGGACTCGGAATATCAAAATTATCCTAGGGTGAAATTTTGGTATTTTTCTGAAAACTTTCTATTTTTGATGAATAGTAAAACTACTAAGTGGCTGTTAAAAAAACTGAATTTTTCATAAAACTTAATTTTACCACTTCTGGGAGTGGAATTTCGAAAATCCGAGAGACACGGTTGATGTCAGTAAGTAAAATGTGTTTCAATGAGATGAAAATAATTTTTTTGGTGAATAGTAACTTTTTACTTTTTTTTACCACGGTTAAAAGTAAATAGGGTAATTAAGGGTAAAAATGATATTATTATTACCCTAACACATCTCCTAATTCTATTAGAAAAGTGTAATTCTACCAAAAATAACCTTAGGAATAACATATGACCATTTAGGCCCATTTGGATTAGATTAGGACATTTATTATTAATTTATTTAAAGAAGGGTTAAAATAGTGAAAATCAAAGTTTAATAAGTAAATAATTTTTAATATGGGGTTATACATAAGATAAATTCAACTATAAATATTCATTAGAAATATAAAAATATTTCTTACATAATTGTATTTTATTTGTAATTTTTACACTTTAAATAATTTAATTTATTTATGTCACAATGATGATGCAGTAATTAACATAACAGTGAACAATTAGAATAATTGATATTATAAATAACTAAATAAGTATAATTTGAGACCTTTTATGAATTAAACTAATTTTATAGGTTAATATGACATGTTATGATTGATTTAATTAACTTTGGTCAAATTAATAATTCTGTTATGAGTTTCAAAAAAAATCAACTATTGAATAGTGTCAAAATTGACATCAAATAGTTTTTAAACAAAATATTATATTATTAATTGTTATTTTATTCCTAAAAATCTAAGGTTCGGCCAAATGACTTAGATAAGGTTATATATATTAATAAAACACAACTTGGGGGTCTCTTGGATGTATATGGTATGTTTATTAACTATATAATATAAAAATACAAAGTGACATGGTAAATGTCAATCTAATTAACTAAGAGTTAAAACTAAAAGATAAGGTTAATATAATGACCTAAACTTGTCTAAATTCTATTGGATGAGAGGATTTCGACCCATCCCCACCTTATCTTCTAAATAACTCAATTTGGATCTATTTAAAACCGAACTTGACTTTATAATAAAATAATATTTTTAGTTATTCCAAAGGTGCCCCTCTCCTCCCTTATAAAAGGGCACCTCCTCCCCCTCTTCCTCACACCACATTGAGCCTTCAAGCTCGGCCGACCCCTGCCAATTTCTTCTCTCCACTTCCCTAGAAACATCCTAGAGGTTCTGGTCTTCTTAAAAGACCTATTTTAGTGCCCTAAATGGAGGTCTCAAAGAATCACTTCAAAGAAGAGGTAATATCCATTACCAATTCTTTCATCTTTATTTCTTCTTACACTTCTTCTTATTTAGTTGTTTAATTATGAAGTAATAACATCAGTATCATTCATATACTGATATGTTATTATATGTATGAAACAACCCTATTTAACCATCTATCCATCCTACGGAAAATAAAATCACCGCGTGTGCGTACGTACAGAATACTGTCTCCACGCTGTGAAGTAATCTATTTTCCACCACCACCTTACTTGGATGGGTATAATGGTGTAAATAATGACTATATATGACTATTAAAAAGTGATATTTATTCTTAAATAGTATACATACTGTAACACCCCAAGATTTCATAGTGTGTTATTTCTTTAAAATAATTCAATAACTTGCACTACACGCAACACTGAGTTAAATCACACCATGACTTAAAAAAAAAGCCATTCAAAAGAGGTTATGAATAGTATTATCTAAATTTTAAACTTTATATAATCCTTATAATTTTAGAATCCATATTAAGAGTTTCTTAGATATAATGCAAGAACAAATTCATTTTCAGTATTGCACTTTTATCAACTTTTAATAGTGAACCCTTTTTAAATACAATATTTTAAACTTTTTGACTAAATGGGGACATCAAAAATTTAAAATGAAACATCCCAAGCTTCCACGATACACTTTCTTTGAATAATACAGTAGCGTGTGTTGTACGCAACCTTGAGTTTTAACACACACCACAACCAATCAAACTAGCCGTTATGAATAGTAATACCTACTTTTTAAAATTATATATAATTTATATTTTAAAATGGACTTCATCTTTGGATTCGGAATATCGAATTTAGGCTAAGGTGAAATTTTGGTACATTTCGGATAACTTTCATATTTTGATGAATAGTGAAAATTACTAAATTTTAATTAAAAACAACTTTTTTAATCAAAATAATTAATAGTGATAAATTATGAATTTTAGTGGTTTTAAAGTATATTTAGAATATTTTTTTACCATTTAATATAATTTTGGTCATTGGACATAATTTTACAATTAAACCGAACATAAACAAGTGTCAATCTTTTGATAGTTATTATCTCTTAAAAACACGCTTTTTGTTTTGACAGCGGGAATTAATTTTAAATTATTTTCTGCCACTTCTGTGTTTAGAATTTAGGAAAATGGATTCCATATTTGGAATCAGGATGTTCAAATTGTGTAAATAGGTAACTTTTATTTTTAGACATTTTGAATAATTACTGCGGTAAATATTTTATTTACCATGGTTAAGGGTAAATCCGGTAAATAAGGGTTAACAAAATAATATTATAATAATACTAAATTACCCTAAAACGTGTCTTAACCCTATTGGTTGTTACATGGTCTACCATGGGCATCTTTGGGTCGATTTTGGGACCCCATGGATCCACTTGTAAGTGATAATGACACTTTATTTTAATTAAGTCAAAATGAATACAAAAATGACACAAGCATATATCTTTTAGAAAAACAATTGTTACATAGGGTTATATAAGTTGGATTTTAGATTATAAATATTCATTAGAAATCTAAAAAGATTTACTACATAATGATATTTTATTTATAATTTTTAGACATTAAATAATTTATTTTATTTATGACACAATGATGATGTAGTAATTACTATAATAGTGAAAAATTAAAATAATTGATATTATAAATACCCAAATAAATATAATATGAAACTTTTAATGAATTAAACTAATTTTCTAGGATAATAGGATATGTTAGGATTGATTTAATTGACTTTTTTCGAAGTAATCAATCTGTTATGAGTTTCACAAAAATCAACTATTGAATAGTGTCAAAATTGACATAAAAGAGTTCTTAAAACAAATATTATATTATTAATTGATATTAAATTCCTAAAAATATACGGTTCGGCCAAGTGACTTATATCATGATCGGTTCATCATTAATGTACCACTTGGGGGTATCTTGGATGTCTATAGTATGTTTATTAACCATATTATATAAAAATACAAAGAGACATTGTAAAAGTGAAACTAATTAACTTAGAGTTAATACTTAAAGATAAGGTTAATATAAGTACCCAAACCTGTCTAAATTCTATTGGTTGAGTGGTTTTCGACCTATCCCCACCTTAACCTTTGAATAATCAACTTTGGAGCCATTAGAAACCGAATATGAATTTATTATAAATTAATATTTCTAGCTTTTCCAAAGGTGCCCCTCACCCCTCTTATAAAAGGGAACTCATCCTTCTCCTTTTTTCACACCTTAAAAGCCTTTTGGTTCGGCCAAACTCTTCCCAAATACTCTCCCAACATCCATCACTACAACCTAGAGGCCTTAGTTTGATCAGAAATCCAACCTAAGGAGCCATTTTGATCAAATCAAAAGGAAGAACCCGAAGAAGAGGTAATGATTTCACCACCCTTCTCCAAGTTCATTTCTTCTTCCACTTCTTCTTCCTTTGTTCTTACCATTATAAAATAATAACTCCAGTATCTCACATATACTGTGATGTTATTATAAATATGGTACGATCATATTCATTATTCTATCCACCCTTTGAATAACATGTCACCATACGTGCGTACGTACGACTTACCGTCTCCACGTCGTGGTGTAATTGTTATTCACTATAATATTATTTGGATGGGTATAATAATGATGTGTAACTCATGTAAATAATAAATATAACATGTTAATGATTCTGTATATATGATATACCATCCATTTATATATTATTTTAATATCAAAATAATGATATTGTCGCTCGTGCGTACGTACGGACTACCGTCTCCACGAACGCGATGAGATTCATTCTCCATCGTATCCATTCAAGTATAATTATCATTTGATGATTTAAAAATGATGTTTAAGGACTGGATATCATTCTGGATATGAATAAGAAACAACAACCATGGCTTATGTAACAAAACATATAAGAGAAAATGAGTAAGTTAACTCCCGAAACAACGATAATTCTAAGATATTATTAACAAATCAATGTTAAAAGATCATATATGATATCATATTAATATATATGATTCTTGTATAATTTAATAACAACTATTTCACCATTATACAGGAGGTTAACCTACCCCAACAAAGGAAAAGTACAAGGTAAGGGTTTACTTTACAACCTCTTCATTATCCAAGGTTGTTTATACGTAATAATCTACTGGGATCTCTTTATCATCCACATCCATGTTTCTTAAAAATGTATTTCAAAACATTTTTACTATTTACTAGAATATGAGTTAAAGTCATTTATACCCTTTTTTACTTTTATAAGTGGTTTATAAAGGAATCTTTCGGTCATTTTCAAAACAAGGTCCTTTTTAACCTTTTCGACAGAATTAAGGTAAGAATGTTGTTTTTAACTTATACGGTGGGTGGGGTTATTTTCCGCCGTTATAAAATCTTAAAAGTTTTCCTTAAAAGCTTATAAGATTATTTTCAAAGAAAATGTTTTATTTTATATGGCTCTTA
Source organism: Viscum album (assembly GCA_963277665.1). Lineage (NCBI taxonomy): Eukaryota > Viridiplantae > Streptophyta > Magnoliopsida > Santalales > Viscaceae > Viscum > Viscum album. Next base: position 901,643,649 of record OY728166.1, on the reverse strand, counting down.
AATGATTTCAAAATGAATATTTTAAGAATTTCAGAAAGGTACTCTTTATCAAAATCAGAATTTTAAATGTTTTAAAGATTTATCTTTCTAAATCTTTTTAATTAATGTCCATGTCTTCAAAATGGTTTTTAAGGATTTATTTATATGGACATGAATGTTTTTAAAAATGTTGATTCCTTTCAAAAGTTTCAAAGTGGTATGGGACACTTTGATTCAAAAATCTCTTTTTAGTTACTTCCTTTATAAATGTGTGACTTTTAAATGATTTCAAAAAAGGAGATATTTCTCTCAAATAGTTTTGATTCCATCTATGTCAACATCCTTTGATGGATTTTAAGCTTATTTGAAGTTGATTTATTATGATACAAAACTTCTATATTGTATTGAAGGTTTTGTGATATGTTTGACTGTGGATGTGCTATTTTTATACCATTCATAGTTTATGGTGAAAGTATTGACATTTCTTATGCTAGTTTTAATACGAATGTTTATGTTATGTTTAAACATTTTCATATGGGAATGCATTGGACTTAATATGTGACGGGTGGAGACCGCTATAGCTCCTCGATGCATCGGTAGGTCTCATGAGACAAACTAGTGTCTTGGCACAAGGCCTTGACAAAATCTTATTTGTAGTCTTGGCACGAGGCCTTGGCTATGTGGTTATGATAGTCTGGCATTATGCATTCCAACATTATGAAAGTGGTTATTGATTTTTGCATGTGATTATTCGATTAATAGAATATCCATGTGAATAAGTAAATGGCATTATTTCTTTTTATTTATGCCATACCATGTTGAAAGTTCATATTTAAAAGGCTTTTGTTTTAGTTATACATTGCCTTAAATGTTTATTCTTATTTATGAAAGTTTTCGCTATATTGTTATCCTTACTGGGCATTTGAGCTCACCCCTTTTCTATGTTTTATTTTTCCAAGGATGTGAAGAAGTAAGTTATGAATGACCTGCAGGGATTTTATGAGGGGTTAATAGTGTGGATTGTGGAAACATTATGTTGTTGTAGTAGTTTTTCATTTTATGATGTAATGTAAAACTTATGAATATATCTAGTGTTTCCAAGGCTACTAAACCAATCGGTCTTTCGAGATTTGATCTTTCTTGTGATCATGCCAATGTTATGTAATAATGCACCGACTCTAGGCAACTAGGGTCGGGGCGTTACAGTTGGTATCAGAGGAAGCTTAGTACAAACCTTGGAAGCTAGATTTAGATAAACTCTGATTAGAGCACGTATACCTAAGATGAACTTTGAGGATTAGTATAGAAGAACTTCCTAGAATTTTGGTATTGTAGAGATTTTGTGAGTTTTCTGAGCAATACATCCCTGTCTGGATACGAGCAGGTAGAGGCGGCTCTGGCACAGATGTACCTAGGGGTAAAACTCGAAAACACCGCTTTGAGCTAGACTCGAACGGGAACTGGTGCACGACAACGGGCCTTGCTGCACTCTTGGTTACGACACTCCCGGGGGATATGCTTAGGATAACTCTCATTTTCTTTACAAATCATTTTGAAGGGATTATGAGTATATACTTCCTCAAAGAAAACATTCTTATGATTATGGATTATATCCATAAATAGTTCAATTTATGTTAAGTGTTTTATAAGTATGGGATTATGTATTTTGATTCATAAACTGATCTAGTTTATGCCATTGTTTAGAAATGGAGCCCAGTAGAAGGAATGAGAACTCCGGAAATGCACATGATCCAAAGAGAAGGAAGGATCATATCTTTCATGGTATTAAGCTAGAATTTATAAGAGAAATAGTCTCCCATGTATTATCATCATATGAAGAAATAATATCATGTATTGATAAGATAAGTAAAGAGTTTACTGAGTCCTATGGCTTTGAAGGGAATCAAGAGAGGAAAAGGATAGAAGAGAAAAAGATGGATAAAGGGAAGAGGGAAAAGAAGAATTTTCCCATATGTGGTAACTGTGGAAAGAAACACCCTGGAACTTGCCTGAAAGGAATGGGAGTTTGTTATAAGTGTGAAGGAAAAGGGCACAAAGTACGTGACTGTAAGGGTAAGAAATTGGTTTCAAATGTACAATGCTTCATTTGCAAGGAGTTTGGACACTACGCGAACCTATGTCCCAGTCATCAGACTATGCCGCAAATGATGTTATTGGATAATAATCAAGTTATGATACTACCACAGATGAAAGGGAATGATTAGAGTTATTATGTTGATTATGTCAATTGAGTATTGTATCAACAATGTACTTGTTATAATAATTATGGAGTATATAAGGATTGTACTGCAGTACTATTTCATTAAGGACTTGAGATTGTGTGGAACAAAGAAAAGTGACTCAATAGCAGGATAAATTTTTGGAAAATATATGGTTGAGAGAATGATAAATCATAATATAGTTCTGATACTGAGGTAGTGATTTTGGAATAATATGTGATTGTTTTGGATAAATTATATTGGATATTCTTGACTACCTTGGAACTGATTAATGATTTGTATATTCCATCATTGTTGGGGTTTAAAACATTTTTGGATTAATGATGTATATCCAGCATTCTATATGGAATAAGGGAGCATGAATGTAATCAATAAGGAATTTGGTAATACATGATGAAGGTATTCATATTCTATTACGGGGTAAAAAGGATCTATATTATGTTTACCTTCCTTATAAATGTTGGACTGTGAGTTTAGACAGAAGTATTTTGGATAGTTCTAGTTTGGATTATTTTGGATTGCCATAAAAGGACAACCCGGAGGTCGGGCGGCAACCCGTCGCGTCCGGCAAGGCTGCGAGACTTGAACCCACAACTAAAGGGCGACAAGAGTGTATCACCTACCACTGGCCCATGAGATGTCCTGGATTAAATAATGTTGTTTTTTAAAGATCTGGAAGATGAATTATAAATTCATTTATTTTGGAACCCTGTACGAATAGTATAAATAAATAAAAAATTACATTCTATTATCTTTTAGAGTGAAAGATGAGTTTGTGGTAGAAACTTATTAATGGATAAAACTCTGATTATAAAGTAAGTATATCTCCTTATGATCTTAGCCAATATCATAAATAAATTCCTCAACATTAATAAAAGGAACTTAGAACAAAAATGTTTCCCTAGATGGTACCTTAAATCATCACTAATTTATGACTTTGGGATTGTTGGCCTTTTCATAGCCATGTTCTCTACCACTCTCCATCAGATAATTGATGGTTAGATTTCTCCTCCATATCCATATTTTCCTACATGGAACCCTAGTATGTGTTATTTTCGGTAATATTCATACTTTCCACTCTTTATTTTAAATAGAGGCCTCATTAATTCATTTTTCGATGTGGGATTTCAACTAAGATATTTTGAAACGTCAAAAATGTGTTATCCCAATACCCTATATTTTGTTGAACCGATGGTACTTCAAATCATCATAGATTGATGAGTTTAAGGACCTCAATTTTATACTTTTTGTGATTGATGACCTCAATCACTACCTATAAATATTTACGTTTTTCCTCCAATTATATGTCTCTAATTTCCACCAATGTTCTCCTAATCAAGATCATAATTTTGTGGTGACCCTTTCATTTCTCTTTTCCTCATATTAAGACTAAATTTTAGTAACCCAATTTCCAATGTGGGTTTTCCCACAAATATATTTTCTATTTGCAACCTTTTATTTTCGAAGAACAATTTCAAATTGCGAGGACGCAATTTATTGAAGGAGGGGAGAATGTAACACCCCAAGATTTCATAGTGTGTTATTTCTTCAAAATAATTCAATAACTTGCACTACACGCAACACTGAGTTCAATCACACCATGACTTACAAAAAAAAGCCATTCAAAATAGGTTATGAATAGTATTATCTAAATTTTAAACTTTATATAATCCTTATAATTTTAGAATCCATATTAAGAGTTTCTTAGATATAATGCAAGAACAAATTCATTTTCAGTATTGCACTTTTATCAACTTTTAATAGTGAACCCTTTTTAAATACAATATTTTAGACTTTTTGACTAAATGGGGACATCAAAAATTTAAAATGAAACATCCCAAGCTTCCACGGTACACTTTCTTTGAATAATACAGTAGCGTGTGTTGTACGCAACCTTGAGTTTTAACACACACCACAACCAATCAAACTAACCGTTATGAATAGTAATACCTACTTTTTAAAATTATATATATTTTATATTTTAAAATGGACTTCATCTTTGGATTCGGAATATCGAATTTAGCCTAAAGTGAATTTTTGGTACATTTCGGATAACTTTCATATTTTGATGAATAGTGAAAATTACTAAATTTTAATTAAAAACAACTTTTTTAATAAAAATAATTAATAGTGATAAATTATGAATTTTAGTGGTTTTAAAGTATATTTAGAATATATTTTTACCATTTAATATAATTTTGGTCATTGGACATAATTTTACAATTAAACCGAACATAAACAAGTGTCAATCTTTTGATAGTTATTATCTCTTAAAAACACGCTTTTTGTTTTGACAGCGGGAATTAATTTTAAATTAATTTCTGACACTTCTGTGTTTAGAATTTAGGAAAATGGATTCCATATTTGGAATCAGGATGTTCAAATTGTGTAAATAGGTAACTTTTATTTTTAGACATTTTGAATAATTACTGCGGTAAATATTTTATTTACCATGGTTAAGGGTAAATCCGGTAAATAAGGGTTAAAAAATAATATTATAATAATACTAAATTACCCTAAAACGTGTCTTAACCCTATTGGTTGTTACATGGTCGACCATGGGCATCTTTGGGTCGATTTTGGGACCCCATGGATCCACTTGTAAGTGATAATGACACTTTATTTTAATTAAGTCAAAATGAATACAAAAATGACACAAGCATATATCCTTTAGAAAAACAATTGTTAAATAGGGTTATATAAGTTGGATTTTAGATTATAAATATTCATTAGAAAGCTAGAAATAGTTCCTACATAATTATATTTTATTTATAATTTTTAGACATTAAATAAGTTATTTTATTTATGACACAATGATGATGTAGTAATTACTATAATAGTGAAAAATTAAAATAATTGATATTATAAATACCCAAATAAATATAATATGAAACTTTTAATGAATTAAAATAAATTTCTAGGATAATATGATATATTAGGATTGATTTAATTGACTTTTTTCGAAGTAATCAATCTGTTATGAGTTTCACAAAAATCAACTATTGAATAGTGTCAAAATTGACATAAAAGAGTTCTTAAAACAAATATTATATTATTAATTGATATTAAATTCCTAAAAATCTAAGGTTCATCCAAGAGACTTATATCATGATAGTTTCATCATTAATGTACCACTTGGGGGTATCTTGGATGTATATAGTAAGTTTATTAACCATATTATATAAAAATACAAAGAGACATTGTAAAAGTTAAACTAATTAACTTAGAGTTAATACTTAATGATAAGGTTAATATAAGTACCCAAACCTGTCTAAATTCTATTGGTTGAGTGGTTTTCGACCTATCCCCACCTTAACCTTTGAATAATCAACTTTTGAGCCATTAGAAACCGAATATGAATTTATTATAAATTAATATTTCTAGCTTTTCCAAAGGTGCCCCTCACCCCTCTTATAAAAGGGCACTCCTCCTTCTCATTTCTTCACACCTTAAAAGCCTTTTGGTTCGGCCAAACTCTGCCCAAATACTCTCCCAACATCCCTCACTACAACCTAGAGGCCTTAGTTTGATCATAAAGCCAACCTAAGGAGCCCTTTTGATCAAATCAAAAGGAAGAACCCGAAGAAGAGGTAATGATTTCACCACCCTTCTCCAAGTTCATTTCTTCTTCCACTTATTCTTCCTTTGTTCTTACCATTATAAAATAATAACTCCAGTATCTCACATATACTGTGATGTTATTATAAATATGGTACAATCATATTCAGTATTCTATCCACCCTTTGAATAACATGTCACCATACGTGCGTACGTACGGCTTACCGTCTCCACGTCGTGGTGTAATTGTTATTCAATATAATATTATTTGGATGGGTATAATAATGATGTGTAACTCATGTAAATAATAAATATAACATGTTAATGATTCTGTATATATTATATACCATCCATTTATATATTATTTTAATATCAAAAGAATGATATTGTTGCTCGTGCGTACGTACGGACTACCGTCTCCACGAACGCGATGAGATTCATTCTCCATCGTATCCATTCAAGTATAATTATCATTTGATGATTTAAAAATGATGTTTAAGGACTGGATATCATTCTGGATATGAATAAGATACAACAACCATGGATTATGTAACAAAACATATAAAAGAAAATGAGTAAGTTAACTCCCGAAACAACGATAATTCTAAGATATTATTAACAAATCAATGTTAAAAGATCATATATGATATCATATTAATATATATGATTCTTGTATAATTTAATAACAAATATTTCACCATTATACAGGAGGTTAACCTACCCCAACAAAGGAAAAGTACAAGGTAAGGGTTTACTTTACAACCTCTTCATTATCCAAGGTTGTTTATAGGTAATAATCTACTGAGATCTCTTTATCATCCACATCCATGTTTCTTAAAAATGCATTTCAAAACATTTTTACTATTTACTAGAATATGAGTTAAAGTCATTTATACCCTTTTTGACTTTTATAAGTGGTTTATAAAGGAATATTTCGGTCGTTTTCAAAACAAGGTCCTTTTTAACCTTTTCGACAGAATTAAGGTAAGAATGTTGTTTTTAACTTATACGGTGGGTGCGGTTATTTTCTGCCGTTATAAAATCTTCAAAGTTTTCCTTAAAAGCTTATAAGATTATTTTCAAAGAAAATGTTTTATTTTATATGGATCTTAAATGATTTCAAAATGAATATTTTAAGAATTTCAGAAAGGTACTCTTTATCAAAATCAGAATTTTAAATGTTTTAAAGATTTATCTTTCTAAATCTTTTTAATTAATGTCCATGTCTTCAAAATGGTTTTTAAGGATTTATTTATATGGACATGAATGTTTTTAAAAATATTGATTCCTTTCAAAAGTTTCAAAGTGGTATGGGACACTTTGATTCAAAAATCTCTTTTTAGTTACTTCCTTTATAAATGTGTGACTTTTAAATGATTTCAAAAAAGGAGATATTTCTCTCAAATAGTTTTGATTCCATCTATGTCAACATCCTTTGATAGATTTTAAGCTTATTTGAAGTTGATTTATTATGATACAAAACTTCTATATTGTATTGAAGGTTTTGTGATATGTTTGACTGTGGATGTGCTATTTTTATACCATTCATAGTTTATGGTGAAAGTATTGACATTTCTTATGCTAGTTTTAATACGAATGTTTATGTTATGTTTAAACATTTTCATATGGGAATGCATTGGACTTAATATGTGACGGGTGGAGCCCACTATAGCTCCTCGATGCATCGGTAGGTCTCATGAGACAAACTAGTGTCTTGGCACAAGGCCTTGACAAAATCTTATTTGTAGTCTTGGCACGAGGCCTTGGCTATGTGGTTATGATAGTCTGGAATTATGCATTCCAACATTATGAAAGTGGTTATTGATTTTTGCATGTGATTATTCGATTAGTAGAATATACATGTGAATAAGTAAATGGCATTATTTCATTTTATTTATGCCATACCATGTTGAAAGTTCATATTTAAAAGGCTTTTGTTTTAGTTATACATTGCCTTAAATGTTTATTCTTATTTATGAAAGTTTCCGCTATATTGTTATCCTTACTGGGCATTTGAGCTCACCCATTTTCTATGTTTTATTTTTCCAAGGATGTGAAGAAGTAAGTTATGAATGACCTGCATGGATTTTATGAGGGGTTAATAGTGTGGATTGTGGAAACATTATGTTGTTGTAGTAGTTTTTCATTTTATGATGTAATGTAAAACTTATGAATATATCTAGTGTTTCCAAGGCTACTAAACCAATCGGTCTTTCGAGATTTGATCTTTCTTGTGATCATGCCAATGTTATGTAATAATGCATCGACTCTAGGCAACTTGGGTCGGGGCGTTACACATACACTCCAATACAATTCCAAGATCATAGGAACGATATCATCACTTGTGCGTACGTACGGAATACCATCTCCTCGATGTGATGCGACTCGTTATACATGATATTCATTTAATAATGATTATATAAATGAATTTAATGAATTAATATGATATATATTACACTAATAACATTCTGTAAATGAGGTATCTATAACCTAAAGAGAAGAATAAGAATTTATTCGACAAAACACGCATAAGAACAAAAAGTTATAAACACCCGAATAACAAGTAGCAATGAAATATTACTAAGAAGCTAAGAATATGACCATATATGATATCATAAAAATAAGTATGATTCTGGAATAAGTCAATAACATTATCATTATACAGGAGGTTTGGACACTTAGAAAGCAAGTAGGACCTAAGGTAAGGGAAAATATCACAATCTCATTTTTATCCGAGATTGTTTATACTTTGAAATTTACTGGGGTATATTTTATCATCCACATCCATGTTTCCTCAATATATAATATTTATATCCTTATACAATAGTTTAAATACAATTTTACCCTTCAGTGAGTTTTTAGTAAAAGCATTGAAAGGAATATTTTGTCGTTTTTCGTACGAGGTAATTTTTGACTTTTCCGACAAAAGTACAAAGAATGTTTTTTTAAATTATACGGCATGAATGGATTTTTAAAACATTATTTCCAAGAAGATTCCTTTAAATGTTTTCAAGTTTATTTTTAATCAACTTCTTTTAGTTTAAAATTGTACAACATGTTATGAAAGGAAAAGTGTTTTTAAAGTAGAAAGGATATTTTCCTCAAGAATGGAGTTCAAGTGTTTTATAAAAATTATTTTCCATCTAAGATAATAAAGGGTTATGTTTCTATCCCTATTATTACATTGATTTGATTATGTTGTGATGAAATTATATTTATGAAATCCTTTATCTTATATGAATTGTTTTATGATGTCACGATGTTTAAGATTCCCATTTTTATTAAATGGGTTATGCAATGATGTATGATTTATGATTTTGTGGCACACATAAGAATGGTATCATTATGAGATGGGTGGGACCTATATCTCCCTCCAATGCATTGGGTAAAGATTTTATATCTCATGAGATAGACATGGCTGGAACGGTAGTTTATACCGGTTCAGTAAAACAGGACTGAAACGAAGAGTGAACTCGGTTCAGAAAGGGAATTTGGCCACTAAGATAGTCTTGGAAATGATTCTTGACTAATAAGAAATGATTCTCTATGATTATGTGTGTATTAAACAAAGTTTCATTTTTCATGTTATGATTATTGGTATTACATTTCACTTCTATGATTTATCCCATGTTATGATATTATGATCTCTTTTGCAGGTTAAGATTTCCAAAAGTTATGTTCTTATGTATATGATGTGATTGATATTTATTTTGTTTACCCTTACTGAGCATTTGAGCTCAACCTTTTGTATGTTTTATTTCCCCAGGTCAGGAAGAAGGTTATTAAGTAGAATATGTCAAAAAGGGACTCTAGATATGAAGAAATAAATGGGAGGCAAAGTAGATGCTTTGTGAACCAGTTGTTTATGTTTCCCAGTTTCTAAAGACACTATACCTATATGGTCCTTTCTTGGTTTGTTATATGTTGTAATAAGTATGCTTCAATTCTGAAGTAATAACAATGTATGTAAAGTATGGGTCATTATAATTGGTATCGGAGGAAAGGTTATAGTCAACCTTTGGAAACTGGGATGCGAAAGCCTTAGTAAGAACCCTATGGATATGTCTAAGCATAGAACACAATCTTAGGGTTTTAGAAATGGCCATGAATAACCTAGGATAAGACCTTAAGTGTGAAATTTGATTCTTGATTATGTGGTTTTCCTATTATAATTAGTGTTGCTCACACTATTCTTCTTGGTTTGAGTTAATGGCTGGAACCCGAAGGAACCGTGTTAATGCGGAATGCGACGGGCAATGCAATGATTGTCCCCCTGAGCAACCAAACCTTATGGGAGCTGGAATGGAAAATCTTGTAGCCATTCTCACACAACTTTCTCAAGCTATGAATCATGAAGGACTTCCAAACGAGGAAAGGAAGGAGCAACATTCGGTTGAATCCTTCATGAGACAGCGTCCACCTTCATTCAGCGGGTCTACTGATCCATTAGTTTCTGAACAAAAGATTAGTACTACTGAAAAGATATTTTCAGTTCTTCAATGTTCTGAGCATGATAAAGTCATCTTAGCAGTGTATCGTTTGGAAGGTGATGCTGATCAATGGTGGAATCTTATTAAGAATACGAGGCAAAGGGATGAAATTGAGTCCATGGAATGGGATGAGTTCAAGAAATTATTTTTCAATAAGTACTTCCCTTGTATTCTCCGAACAAAGATGAAGAAAGAGTTTCTTGAACTAAAGCAAAAGGATGATGAATCTGTTGGTACCTATGAAGCAAATTTTACAGGACTTTCAAGGTACGCTTCTGGTATTATTATCCAACCTGAGAGTAAGATAGATCGATTCATTAGTGTCTTAAAAAAAAGTATTCGAAGGGCCTTAGCCATAAGGGACTTCAATAGCTACGAGAAAATCGTTTGATGTGCTCTCAAAGTTGAGATGGAGAATGGAGTAACCCATCAGTCATATGGGTTTGATAAGAAGAGGAAAATGGAATTCAAAGGAAAATCTAAAGAGCACACTGAAAAGAAGATGATCTTTCCCTTATGCTCCAAGTGTGGAATGAAACATGGAGGGAGTTGAGGGACAATAAAATGTTTCAAATGTGGAAAGGAAGGTTATCGGGCATTTGAATGCCACGATGATGGGAAGAAGATGTCTAATGATGCAAACAAAGTAAGGGATACACAGAATGAACCTACTTCACTTCAATGTTTCAAGTGCAAGGAGATGGGACATTATGCCAATAAATTCCCTAATCCAAGGGTTGATGATGATGGTCGACGTCAACAAATTCATAAGGCTAAAGATAAAGGAAAGTCACATGCAATTTCTATCAGCGATGTGGATTACAATAATGATGTGGTGAAAGGTACACTTACTATCCATTCTAAAGTAGCAAATGTTTTATTTGATTCTGGATCCACCCACTCCTTTATTTCTGAATAATTTTCTAAGGATATCACTGTATTACCTCAATAGTTAGATGTTGAGTTAGCTGTGACAACCCCTAATGGCACAACAATCACATAAAAAGTTTATAACTCTTCTCCGATTGAAGTTTGTGGGAATGTGCTTCCTGAAAATCTTGTGATCCTTCCTATAGTTGAATTTGATGTGATTTTTGGCATAGATTGGCTTTCTCTACATGGAGCTCATATCAATTGCCAACGAAGGGAAGTCACATTTCATATTCCAGATCAATGTATGATCGTCTATCGATGCAAGGATGAACATAACCTTCTAGTGGAAATCTCTTCCATTTTATGGGTATTGATTCCACTAAATGAAGGTTATTTATCTCAAATGGTTGGTGAGAAACTCGATATTAAGAATATGCCCATTGTACGGGAGTTTGATGATGTCTTTCCAGAGGAATTACTGGGTCTTCCACCGAATCGTGAAGTTGAGTATTCAATAGAACTCGTACCATGTGCTTTTCCTATTTAAAGGACACCTTATAGAATGGCCTCAATTGAGTTTCAGGAATTGAAGAAGCAACTCCAAGAGAATCTTGATAAGGGGTTCATACGCCCTAGTGCATCACCTTGGGGAGCACATGTTCTCTTTGTTAAGAAGAAAGATGGATAAATGAGACTCTGAATTGATTATTGTGAACATAACAAGATCACTATCAAGAACAAATATCCTCTCCCGTGCATTAATGACCTATTTGACCCACTACGCAGAGCTCAATACTTTTCCAAGATTGATCTTCGTTCAGGGTATCATCAATTAAGTGTCAAAAGGGAGGATATACCAAAGACGTATTTCCGTACAAGGTTTGGAAACTATGAATTTATAGTGATGCCATTTGGCCTTACTAATGCCCCTGCTATCTTCATGGATCTAATGAATAGAGTCTTTAGAGACTATCTTGATCAGTTTGTGGTAGTCTTTATAGATGATATTCTTTTCTATTAAAAGAGCAAGGAAGAACATGAATATCACTTGAGAATTATATTGAAGACCCTGAAAAAGGAGAAGCTTTATGCCAAATTTACCATGTGTAAAGTTTGGCTTCAAAAAGTTGCATTTTTGGGTCACATAATCTCAAAAAAGGGGATATCTGTGGATCCAGCAAAAACACAGGTTATTAAAAGATGTTCGAGACCAATAATAGTAACTGAGATCCGAATTTTTCTTGTTTTGGCTAGATATTATCGACGTTTTGTGAAAGATTTTTTACGATTATCTAATACACTCACCAAGTTGGCTTGGAAAGGAGTTTAGTTTGTTTGGACGGAGGAATGTGAAGAGAATTTCAAGGAGTTGAAAAGAAGGTTATCTAGTGCACCTGTGCTAACACTACCTTGTAGTGGAGAAAGGTTTGTGATCTACAGTGATGCATCCAATAAGGGATTGGGGTGTGTTCTTTTGAAAAATTATATGGTGATAGCTTATGCCTCATGACAGTTGAAAATACATGAGCAAAATTACCCAACTCATGATTTGGAGTTAGCTGCGATAATCTTTGCATTAAAGATTTGGAGGCATTACCTTTATGGTGAAAGGTGTGATATTTACACTGATCATAAAATTTTAAAGTATATTTTCACACAAAAGGAGCTGAATATGCACCAAAGAAGATGGTTGGAGCTGATTAAGGATTACGACTGATCAATCCATTACCACCCTGGGAAAGCAAACAAGGTGGAAAATGCATTAAGTCGACAATACCATGCTAGTTTATCCATGATGAGGATCACAAAAGATCCAATATTTATGGATTTACAACGAATGTATCTTGGAATTATAATGTAAGGGGAAAAATCTTATCTTTCTCAAATGAATGTTCAACCATATATATATGTGAAGATTAAAGAGGCACAAAAGGAATATGTCGAGTTACAAAAGAATGTGAGAAATTTTCCTGAATTCAACCTTGATTGTGATGGGATAATAAAGTTCAAGAATCGGGTTTGTGTTCCTCCCATCCCCGAATTAAAGAAGGAGCTACTGGATGAGGCTCATAGTTCTTCATTCTCTATTCATCCTATAAGCACGAAGATGTATAGGGACCTGAAAGAGTACTTCTCGTGGGATGGCATGAAAAGAGATGTTGCGGAATATGTCTCTCGATGATTGGTTTGTCAACAAGTTAAAGCTGAGAGACAAAAGTCTAAGGGGATGTTACAACCATTACCCATACCCGAATGCAAATGGGAAAACATCACTATGGACTTTGTCATAGGACTTCCTAAAACATCTAAAGGCAATAATTTTATCTAGGCCATAATTGATCGTCTTACAAACTCTGCACACTTCATTGCTATTAGAGAGGATTTCTCTCTGGATCAGCATGCCAGGATATATGTAAAGAAAGTGGTAAGATTGCATGGAGTACCACTTTCTATTATATCTGATCGGGATCCGAGATTTACCTCGAAGTTCTGGGGAAGTCTTCAGCATACTCTGGATACAGAGTTGAGTTTTAGCACTGCTTATCATCCTCAGACAGACGGTCAGTCTGAGAGAACAATTCAAACTCTAGAAGATATGTTGTGAGCTTGCTCTATGGATTTCAAAGGTGGTTGGGATCAACACCAACCTTTGGTAGAATTTTCTTATAATAATAGCTTTCACTCCAGTATTCAGATGGCTCTCTATGAAGCTCTCTATGGAAAGAAATACAGGACTCCAACTTGCTGGGATGAAGTTGGGGAAATAAAGCTGTTAGGACCTGATCTCGTTGATGGAATGGCAGAAAAGGTCAGACCTATTCAACAACACAAAAGAGCAGCTCATAGTCAATATAAAAGTTATGTCGACAACAGAAGAAAAGACCTAGAGTTTGAAGTGGGTGATAAAGTGTTCTTATGAATATCTCCCTGGAAAAGGGTTATGAGATTTGGAAAGAAGGGGAAGTTGAGCCCTAGATATATCGGTCCTTTCGAAATACTGGATCGTGTTGGGAAGGTAGATTACCGATTGGTTCTTCCACCGAATCTCTCTCAAGTTCACGATGTGTTCCATGTATCTCTCCTGAGAAAGTACATACCTGATCTTTCACATGTACTCAGCTCAGAAGTTGTACCGCTGGAGCAAGATCTTTCTTATGAAGAACAACCGATAGAGATTCTGGATCGTAGCGAAAAAGTCCTACGAAGCAAGACCACTCGATTGGTGAAAGTTTTATGGAGGAACCACCAATTAGAAGAAGCTACATGGGAGCTTGAGGATATGATGTGGGAGAGGTATCCTCATCAGTTTGTTACAAATTGACGAATTTCGAGGGAGAAATTCATTTTAAGGGGTGTAGAATGTAACACCCGAGACTTTTATGTTATATAAATCATCAAAGGAATCTTTTTCTACACACAACACTTTCTTGGATTTCTTTACACGAAATCGCAACCTTCCTTGATAGCTTGCGTCGTACGCAATACCGAGTTTCACTAAACAATGATATGCTAATAAAATATTATTAAAACTAGCCGTTCTGAATAGTAATAACCACTTTTTGAAATTTTAAAAAATTTATTTTTCAAAATGGACATCATTTTTTGACTCGGAATATCGAAATTAGCCTCATGTGAAATTTTGGTATTTTTCTGAAAACTTTCAATTTTTGATGAATAGTAAAACTACTAAGTGGCTGTTAAAAAAACTGAATTTTTCATAAAACATAATTTTACCACTTCTGTGAGTGGAATTTTGAAAATCTGAGAGACACAGTTGATGTTAGTAAGTAAAATGTGGTTGAATGAGATGAAAATAATTTTTTGGTGAATAGTAACTTTTTACTTTTTTTACCACGATTAAAAGTAAATAGGGTAATTAAGGGTAAAAATTATATTATTATTACCCTAACACATGTCCTAATTCTATTGGACAAGTGTAATTTGACAAAAAATAACCTTAGGAATAAAATATGACCATTTAGGCCCACTTGGATTAGATTAGGACATTTATTATTAATTTATTTAAAGAAGGGTTAAAATAGTTAAAATCAAAGTTTAATAAGTAAATAATTTTTAATATGGGGTTATAGATAAGATAAATTCAACTAGAAATATTTATTAGAAAGGTAAAAATATTTCCTACATAAATTTATTTTATTTGTAATTTTTAGACTTTAAATAATTTAATTTATTTATGACACAATGATGATGCAGTAATTACCATTATAGTGAAAAATTAGAATAATTGATAGTATAAATACCCAAATAAGTATAATTTGAGACTTTTTAGGAATTAAACTAATTTTCTAGGTTAATATGTCATTTTAGGATTGATGTAATTAACTTTGGTCGAAGTAATCATTCTGTTATGAGTTTCACAAAAATAAACTATTGAATAGTGTCAAAATTGACATAAAATAGTTTTTAAAACAAAAATAATATTATTAATTGTTATTTTATTCCTAAAAATCTAAGGATCGGAAAAATGACTTAGATAAGGTAATATATATTAATGAAACACAACTTGGGGGTCTCTTGGATGTATATGGTATGTTTATTAACTATATAATATAAAAATAAAAAGTGACATGGTAAATGTCAATCTAATTAACTAAGAGTTAAAACTAAAAATAAGGTTAATATAATGACCTAAACTTGTCTAAATTCTATTGGATGAGAGGATTTAGACCCATCCCCACCTTATCTTCGAAATAACTCAATTTGGATCTATTTAAAACCGAACTTGACTTTATAATAAAATAATATGTTTAGTTATTCCAAAGGTGGCCCTCTCCTCCCTTATAAAAGTGCACCTCCTATCCCTCTTCCTCACACCACATTGAGCCTTCAAGCATGTCCAACCCCTGCCAATTTATTCTCTAAACTTCCCTAGAAACATCCTAGATGTTCTTGTCTTCTTCAAAGACCTATTTTAGTGCCCTAAAAGAAGGTCACAAAGAATCACTTCAAAGAAGAGGTAATGTCTGTTACCAATTCTTTCATCTTTATTTCTTCTTCCACTTCTTCTTCTTTAGTTGTATAATTATAAAGTAATAACATCAGTATCACTAATATACTGATATGTTATTATAAGTATGAAACAACCCTATTTAACCATCTATCCATCCTACGGAAAATGAAATCACTGCGCGTGCGTACGTACGGAATACCGTATCCACGTCGTGGTGTAATCTATTTTCCACCACCACCTTACTTGGATGGGTATAATGGTGTAAATAATGACTATATATGATTATTATAAAGTGATATTTATTCTGAAATAATATACATACACTCCAATACAATTCCACGATCATAAGAACGATATCATCACTTGTGCGTACGTACGTAATACCGTCTCCACGATGTGATGAGACTCGTTCTACATGATATTCATTTCATAATGATTATATAAATGAATTGAATGAATGAATATGATATATATTACACTAATACCATTCTGTAAATGAGGTATCTATAACCTAAAGAGAAGAATAAGAATTTATTCGACAAAACACGCATAAGAACAAAAAGTTAAAAATACCCGAATAACAAGTAGCAATGAAATATTACTAAGAAGCTAAGAATATGACCATATATGATATCATAAAAATAAGTATGATTCTGGAATAAGTCAATAACATTATAATTATACAGGAAGTTCGAACACTAATAAATCAAGTCGGACCTAAGGTAAGGGAAAATATCACAATCTCATTTTTATCCGAGATTGTTTATACTTTGAAATTTACTGGGGTATATTTCATCATCCACATCCATGGTTCCTCAATATGTAATATTTATATCCTTATACAATAGTTTATATACAATTTTACCCTTTGGTGTATATTAATTAAAAGATATGAAAGGAATCTTTTGTCTTTTTTTCGTACGAGGTACTTTTTGACTTTTCCGACAAAAGTACGAAGAATGTTTTTTTTAAACATATACGACATGAATGGATTTTTAAAACATTATTTCCAAGAAGCTTCCTTTACATGTTTTCAAGTTTATTTTTAATCAACTTCTTTTAGTTTAATATTGTACGACATGTTAAGAAAGGAAAAGTGTTTTTGAAGCCGAATGGATATTTTCCTCAAGAATGGAGTTCAAGTGTTTTATCAAAATTATTTTCCATCTAAGATAATAAAGTGTTATGTTTCTATCCCTATTATTACATTGATTTGATTATGTTCTTATGAAATTATATTTATGAATTCCTTTATCTTATATGAATTGTTTTATGATGTCACGATGTTTAAGATTCTCATTTTTATTACATGGGTTATGCAATGATGTATGATTTATGATTTTGTGGCACACATAAGAATGGTATCATTATGAGATGGGTGGGACCTATATCTCCCTCCAATGCATTGGGTAAAGATTTTATATCTCATGAGATAGACATGGCTGGAACGGTAAGTTATACCGGTTCAGTGAAACAGGACTGAAACGAGGAGTGAACTCGGTTCAGAAATGGACTTTGTCCACTAAGATAGTCTTGGCAATGAGTCTTGACTAATAAGAAATGATTCTCTATGATTATGTGAGTATGACACAAAGTTTCATGTTTTAAGTTATGATTATTGGGATTACATTTCACTTCTATGATTTATCCCATGTTATGATATTATGATCTCTTTTGCAGGTTAATATTTCCAAAAGTTATGTTCTTATGTATATGATGTGATTGATATTTCTTTTTTTACCCTTCTTGAGCATTTGAGCTCACCCTTTTGTATGTTTTATTTCCTCAGGTCAGGAAGAAGGTTATTAAGTAGAATATGCCAAAAAGGGACTCTAGATATGATGAAATAAATGGGAGGCAAAGTAGATACTTTATGAACCAGTTGCTTATGTTTCCCAGTCTCTAAAGACACTTTACCTATACAGTCCTTTCTTGGTTTTGTTATATGTTGTAATAACTATGCTTCAATTCTGAAGTAATTACAATGTATGTAAAGTATGGGTCATTATAAAAAGTTTCATCCAAGCTAGTACCCCCATCCTTTTTAGGATTCATGTTAATATTTGGTATAAGTAGAGTGGACGTCTCCAGAGGAATATGAACAGTGGGATTCTAGATATCCTAGTTTGCATGGAGTGTAATCTAGGATTACATGGTGTTTAGGACCCGTGGTGCGACGATTAGGATTTCCATATGATGTGGAGGATCAAACTACATTTGACCCATATCAAATGGCATGTGACCCTTGTTGGATCAATGTGTACCTCATTGGGTATAAGGATATGAACAAGAGTATACAAGAATTATCATGCCATGTAATCCCTCATGGACATGGACAAGATATATGTACATGCACATAGCCATGTACTTCAACAAGGGAATAAGTACCAAGGAATGGGAATTCCATGTACATCCACATGGAAATGGGAATGGTCCATTTACATAGGTAGGACCTAGTGCCATGGGGAAATGATGTTTACTCCTTCAATAATGTATTTCATCCCTTTTCCATTGTATCTTTCACAATTTTTTAGGCTGTATTCTCTATATCAATTCTTTGTGGGTTAGTATGGAATATTGTCCTACACATAAGATGTTATTCCTTTCCATGAAAATTATTGAATAGAATTGTTGGAATCTTTCCATGATGACCATAGTGAGATCCTATATCATATTATTTCCCCCGGTGGAGTTCCTGGTATCTTCATGGGAAACACTATGCGAGAGCCAATCCTCTAGATAGCGGGTTAATCCATATTGAGTTATTGGTGTTCCCCACGGGCATAAGATTGATCCTAATTTGTGTATTGCATCTCCTCATGATTCCAATATATACATATAATGTAAAGACCAAATGATAACTATCTCTTGGATGGACATCATCAGTGATATCAGACTCGTGGAGGGTGTTCTCCAAGATGAGTGTTGTGTTAAACCTTCACACTGGAATCATTTTCTAAAATTATTGTTATTAAAAAACCTTAGAAAAATTCATATTTATTGTATGTATCTAAATATTCTTGTTATATATATTTTAGAAATATCACTATATAGATATATATTTTATTTTTTATATATTCCATGTTATTTTTGGGTGTCCTATCTGGAATTATTATACTAACCATTGCACCAGATTTTTCTGCACGTATCATGTCTTGTACAAATGATCAGACATTTGGAAAATTCTTAGAGGGACACGGAAAATTCAGTATTTAGTGAGTTGAAACATCTGAGTTTGTTCAGGTGGCATCATGATAACAATCTGCATCATTACATTCATGATGAGCTAATGTTTAGACTCTTTATGGAGGCCTTGTATTTGGTAATTTTTACTTTTCGCTACTTCTTATTGTACTCTAGTTTTGGGATATATATGTATGAATGAATGTTAGTTCAACTATAAGTACATTTCAACATTATAAGGACTTTTATATATGTGTGTGTACATTTATTTATCTTAAATCCTCCCATATTAGTGATATTCTTATTCGGCCCAAGTCACTAGCCCCTGGCCTATTAGAGTTGGGCTTGGTGATTCGTGGAATGGGTTCAATTAGGATAGGTTATGAGGGTATTTTTGGGTATGAATAATCTTTTTTTTTGAATTTACATTTATTTTTTCATCATACCCTTCTTCTCTACTAATTCTCACAAATGAAATTAAATTTTAAATGCTTATTTTTACCTTATTGAAAAATTAATCTCACCCTTATAATGTTTCTTTTCACTAGGTTATAAAGGTTGATTTTAATGTGTTGTATATAGATTTCTCTTATATGGAATATTATGATAAAATATTTTCTAATATGAAAAAATTTTATTAGTGGGAAATGATTATGATCTTTTTGAATGAGATGTTTTTTTAATCTAAGCATTTATGATTTTTCCTAATTATCAAAAACACTAAACCTAAATGATAAATGGGTATATATGTCTTAAAAAATTTTGTTTTTATATTGTATTGTTTGGATGAAAACTTTTTGGTCATGTTTATTGGTATCAATCAATAAAATTAAATATCATGTTTTTGACACTGATTACATAATTATAGGTCCAGGGACATTATAAAAGTTTTATGTAATTGTCATTGATCTTGTATATTATTTTAAATCAATAATATCTCTATTTTCAACTAATGTTATCTAAAATAAATTCCAAAGGATTATTTTATAAACATAAATTATTTGATAAATCTATTTAACATGATAATTGACATTAAATTAAATGTTTTATAAGGAAACTTCTTAATGTTTTCCAAATGGATCACTTTGACACCTCTACAGAATATTTGAAAAGTTTTTTTATTTTTTACAGTTACAACATGAAAGTATTTTCTTTATATCATGACCATTATATTCATTGAAAATTAATTTATAAGATTCAATTTTTATTTTCAAATAAAATAACTTTCACAGTATTATATGAAATTTCTGTATTTAAATGTGATTTTCAATGTAAAAATTGGATTTTAAAGTGAATTATATTTAATAATATTTTAAAAAAATATACATTCCAAAAAATTAACTACCTTTTTTTAAATTATGATCCTTTGGTGTTATTTTGTAATCATAATATCCTAATTCTTTATCTTTATGGATTATGATTGTTTCAAATAGATATTTGTGGAACTTGTTTCTTATCCTTGAGTTAATCATGTTGTGAATGGTTTAATGGGAATTTCTATGATTTTTTGGTGAGATGTAATAACTATGAAAAATATTAATTTTATGGTTTATGAAAGTTTTTTTATGACTTTTGATAACCATTACAGCTGATGGGTGATCCCAATATAGCTTATATGAATGGTTGAGGCCCATTGTAGCTCATGGGTGAGCCGGATATAGCTTATATGATGGGTGCACCAAGATAATGCTCAAATTCATTGGGAAATTACATTATATATTGACTATCTAGATATTCCAATTTATATGGGTTCTGTAAGAGCTTTGTATTGGTTCTATGAAGGTAATGTTCCTTGATACTAATATGCTTTAATTATTTTTATGGGATTTTAGTGATTCATTTTATTAATATTGAAATCAAAAGGATTATAATTATTTATCCCTATAAGTATTTATTTTCATAAAACATTATTCCATTTTTAATGATTCATGTTCCATATATTTATTTGTATGAATTGTCCTTTTTTATGATCTTTTACGTTGATTATGTCATTATACACTTATCCTCATATTACTATCGCTAATAAAATTCAATTTTAATGTTTTTTTACTCATCGTGGTCATTTGAGGTTAACATTATTATTTTTACATTCCCATATGTTCTGAATAAAGGTTTTAAGTATGTTATGTCTAATAAAGATAGTAGATATAATGATCTTAATGGGTGATAATATGGATACTTATGAACTAGTTGTTAATGTATTCAAAATGGTATGTAAGAGTTAGTCCTAATTTTCAAAAAAACCCAAAATTGTCCTTAGGCATGTAAGTGCTGAATAATTTCCTTTTTTATGTTATAAGTTTTTTATGGAAATAATTGGTCCATGTTTTTCATTATCAAATCTAGAAATATGATGTTTATGCTTTTTGCAATGGATCTGGGAGTATGGGTTTGGGGTAGTTATAAGGTGTGATAAAATTTTCATTAATGATTTAGATTCATTATTTTTATGGATAATGGTGTGACATATATACATATAATAAAATTTTTAGGTATACATTCACTATAAAAATGAATAATATGAGCCATTGATGATTTTTGGGGTTGATTACATGTAACAAGTACTAAATACATTAGTATACAAGGAAATTGAACAAGGTGGTTTGTGGTTTGAGTTGATATGATCATGTTATTTTATATTTGATGAGTATAAAAAATTATCCATCATTTTTAGAAATACAAATAATGGATCTATAAATATTTGAGTAATAAGATAAATATTATCTTTCTAAAAGGATGGTTTGACCATGTATCGAAGTAATGATTACAGAGGATAATTAAGAAGATATAGAGTTAAAAATAAGGTAGGAAATGTTACTAAGTTAAACCATGACTGTGATGGAATGAAAATGTTCAGGACCCATGGATGTGTTATGTCTGTACCAAATTTAAAGAAGGAACTATTGGATAAAGAACACAACTTAGCATTTTATATTCATATTATTAGAATGAATATGTATTGGGATCCAAATGATTAAATATGGTGCGAAAACATTAAGAGATATACTTCCAAGTATGTATCTTGGTTCATGGAATATCAGCAAGTTAAGGATGAGGAATAAATTACTATTAATATTTTACAACCACTACACATACCTCAATGGATATTGCAAAATATAAAAGGGATTTAATTATAAAACTCCCCAAAATGAATGAAGTCTGAAATGTTATTTGGGTGGTAGCTGATCAAATTGTGAATTCATAACACTTCATTGTTATCAATGAAAAATTATCTATTGATGATATTTTTAGAATTTAAATTAATGATGTTTTAGATTTTATTTGAGTACCACATTCTATTGTATCTACTCTATATCTGAGGTTTACCTCGATGTCTTGGAATGGTGTTCAACAACCTCATGATTGAGAGTTGTGTTTCTATAATTCTTAACATTCTCAAACAAATGGCAAGTCTAAGATAACTATTTGAACCTTGAAAGTTATTATGGGGATTTTTTTTATAGAATTAAAATTTTTTGTGATCAAAAAATTTATATTGTTGAGTATTCATACAATAATATCTTTCACTGAATCATTATGATGGAACTTTATTAACCCATCTTCAAAAATAAGTATAGAACTCCAATTCATTATGATGTGGTAGGAGAAATAATGATATTGGGACCTAATAAATATAAGGAAGTGGTAGAGTATTTTATATCCATTTAGTAGTAAATGAATATAGAAATAAAATCTTAGCATACATGGATAT
Organism: Viscum album; assembly: GCA_963277665.1. Classification (NCBI taxonomy): domain Eukaryota; kingdom Viridiplantae; phylum Streptophyta; class Magnoliopsida; order Santalales; family Viscaceae; genus Viscum; species Viscum album. The sequence continues at coordinate 901,620,642 of OY728166.1, read as the reverse complement.
TTCATTATTTTTGATTAATATTAATCACATTAAAAAAGAACATTCCCACATATTCTATAATTCAGTTTATTCGGAAACATGGAACAAATTCTTATAATTTTTTGAGTGATATTCCGAATCTCTCATAAATATTTACCCATTCAGTACTCCTACTCAAAATTTTTCTTCATAACTTGGGGAAATAATTATATGAAAGTGTGATCTTTGATGATCAATAAGGTTAAAAATAAAGGATTTATACAATAATAACATTCAAATAATTGTATTCGAACATGATCATAACATTTTAATATAATACCCTTTATATCCATGATCATAATAATAAGTCGTGGCGTAATGATTAATAGTTTATAAGATATGATTAATAATTTAATCAAAGTACATGAGTCATTAGGTAATAAAATTCTCATAAGATATAAAATTGTGGCATGCACATAAGAATAGAAAATATTATGTCAAGGATACATACCAAGACCATCATAACATATTTGTCTTGGGATATTCACATATTTACATTCTTCAGAATTGGGATACAACCCATATACCCTTTTGTTTGCAAGATTGGGCTACAAACCTTGTACCCTCTTGTTTCACGTCTTTGGATACAAACAATGTATCCTATTGTTTTAAGTATTTATATACAACCATTACACCCACATATTTTCATTCATGGAATAAAAATCATGTACCTTCTTAATTTTGGACATGGACTACAACCCATACACCCTCTTGTTTCTAGTATTTGTCTACAACCCATGTGCCCTCTTTTTTAGGGCATTGTTTAAAGCCCATGTATCCTTTTGTTTTTGTGTATGTGCTATCCCCTATGAATCCTACTTCTTTTTGGATTTGGATAAAAACTTTTTACCTTCTTGTTTTTAGGATTGGGCTACGATCCATATACCCTATTGTTTCTGGGCATGGGCTATAACCTATGTACCCTCTTATTTTTAGGCTTGGGATACAACATATGAACACTTTGGTTTTTAGGAATGGGATAAAACCCATTTAACCTGTCATATAATATACCATTTATCATTACCTAATGAATTGGAGATAGATACAGGTCCCACCTACCACATAATTTAATAATTCATAACCGTGCCACAGGAAAATAAAATACTCATTATATCATGACCCTTGAAATGATATGGGTTTCATAATCCTTAAATCATAACCCATGAAATTAAACAAGTATCATAAAAATTTCATAATATTATAACATTTGATAAAGATACCAGTTTCATAATTATTTCATAATAGATTAAGTTGTCAATGGACATAGGATTCATATGTTTTTTATCATGGTATAACCATTAGAAGAGAAATATATTTTACGAACAACTTGTCATCAAAAATATAAACCATTAAAATAAATTATAAGAATATTAAACTTGGATCATATCACTAGTAAATAATAAAATAAATTAATGGATGAAATATTATATGGAGAAGGAGTTTGAATGTTCACATGGAATAGTTATTAAGGGAAATGATCATTATTTGAAAAACATTTTTTTGAAACATGAAACATTTTCATAATCCTTTTCTTTGAAAAAATATTTGACTACCTTATAAAGAATTTTTTTAAAATAATTAAAAATTAATATTGAAAAATAATATTTCCCACATAATTTTACCTGAAAATTATATCAAAATAAAAGGTGAAAAAATTATGAAAAACATTTTCCAAAAATAATAGATATTTCAAACCAAAGTGAGAGGTAAAGTCATATTTTTTTAAATATTTTTTTGAAGAATCATGATTAAAAAATAGTTTCAAAATTGAACTATTTCATTAGTATATCATGAATAAACATAGTATAAAAAAATTCATGAGTATTATTGAGTGATGGTTCAAAATATTTCAACAATGGAAGTACAGTCATAAATAATATCAAAAAATGAAGATATTGTTGAAATAAACTCTTAAAACATTGGTAAAAATGAATGATAACACCCATGAAAGAATATAATTACATTAATAATTATATACAATGAAAATAAGCTTATTAATTATATAACATGTCAAATGGTAAGTATAAACACCTGGTTAAATAATATACGTTCATAACATAACATGTGTCTCAAAGAAGGAAAATTGAGAAAAAATTACTTTACCGATTTGGTAACTATTTAACTATGAACCTCATGAAAGAGATATACTAAAGTGGATATATAAATACACATAAAATTATGTATAATAATCATATTATATATTATAGGGAATTATATACACCACATAAAATCAAAGAGTGGGGATTATAACATAAGTCTTGCATAGATAAATGTGAGACTAGAAGTCCCCTAACTAATTTAATAACATTTAAATCATGAGATATGTGAATTAATAACATAAATTTAATCCTTGAATGTATTTAAATTAATAAAATTCATGATATAAAATTTCATATTTCTATATATACAACTTATAATAATAATATGTTTGGAATATAACTTATATATCACAGAAATAAATGTTAGAATAAAAATATCCATACTACTTTAATAACTTTTATAAAATGATATATGAGAAATAATAAAAACAATTGAAACTTTTAATGTCATTTAATATATTAAATTAATTATATAACATAAAATATATTAGTATATACACCATAAAACATGAATAAGTGGTGAATATAGCATATATATCACATAAAAAAAGTGAAACTAGAAAACCCTTACCTTATGTCTTTAATTTCTTCATACACATTCAAAAATACTATATAATAAAAATAATTTTATTATACATATATAATATAAGCATAATTTAATATATCATTCATATATGTTTTTATTATGACTTTATCCCTTCAATTAATTAACAATTCCATGTTACTGTTATGTTTTGGGTAATAACCACTTTGTTTCTCAAACATGTTTTGACTTGTCATTCTTAGTCCTTTTACTCAGATCAGGATTTAATTTATTCCATAATATAAAAAACGATATTAATATCATATATATTCAGTATACATGCATTTATAAAAACCTATAAAATATATAAATGGGAAATGAAATACATCATTCATGGTGACGTAGACCACATTTACGCATGAACATTTTTTCCATTTCATGTCGTATTAAAATAAAAAAGAGTATATGAAGAATATATATAATATTAATAAATAAAGTATAATTATTATATCATAAATGTAAAATATTTTTAACAAACCCATCCTTAATACGTTCTATGTAAGGTGTGAGCAAAACACATCTATTTGAGGAGACTTAAGTCCACACATCCACAAACAATGTGATCGTATTTCTACAAAAAGAAACAAATGAAGGTATATTTTATATAATAATTAAATAATCATAAATAAATAATAAATATCACAAATATTTATATAGTAATTTATTCATTATTCACAACCATGGAAGGTGGAAATGGAAGAACGAGCGCCATCGGTTCGCGATGCAGTAGTCTACCGTAGACATGAACAATGATTATATATCATATTTTTTGGAAGTATGTGAAGTTTTATATCATTAACATAACACAAAAATGTATAATAATATTTAGGAATATTGTCTTTTATATAATCATGGAATAATAAGTATTTAAAGGGTGGATAATGAAATAAAACTAAATATCTAATTCAAGAATGTTACCTCTTCTTCGAGTAACTCATTTTGGTTCTACCAAAGGACATCATTGGTTTGATTTATACCAATTGTTAAGATTATTGTTTAATAGGATGGAATTTTTGATATTATTTAGGTAGGTTTTGAGTGAGCTAATGGGCAGGAGATGTGCATTAAAGTGAAAAGGGTGAGTACCCTTTTGTAGTGGAGAATGGGTGGCATTCATGTAAATACAAAAATAGAATCACTATTGACATATATCCATTATATAATTTAACCAAAATAATTTTCTATTATAGACAAAGTGGAGGATATAGTTGAAATATGGTCATACGATGTTTTTTTTACAAGTCTCTATGTCATTTTGCTTTGTAAGATTTATGTTTAACAACTAAGTAAGCTCATTTTAACCTTGATCATTGTAATTAATTTTAATTGATTTTACTAATAATTTTTGTAAAACAACTATGCTGACCTTACAGAAAATTATAATTTTTTATTCCAAATACATAATTGGTAGAAATTAATATAGAATTTACCCCACTAATGGGATTAGGCAGCGTGTTTTTAAAGTTAAAATGTTCAAAAGATTGAAATGTTTTTACATCCAATGTCAATATGAATTTGATTCCAATGACCTAAATTGTATTAATATATTTATAGCTTATATAACTGAAATTTTAAACTAATTTGAAATATAATTTAACTATATAAGTAAATTATACAAAAATTCTATTTTTAATTAAAATAATGTTATTTTTAGTATTTATAAAAAAAGAATATTCTCCGAAAATAAAAAAATTACCAGAAGTAAAATTTTAAATTCATATTTCAAAAAAGAAATTTATTTCAGAAAATATATTTTAAAAAAGTGTTATAAATTATTTTTAAATGATTCTTCCATTAAAGGTCCATGAAACTTCTTCTTAGAAAAATTTATCATTTTATTTGTAAAATTGGATTTATTATTGCCTCTTATCTATAAAATAAATAAGATGAATGTTATATAGTTGAGTAAATATATAATATACACATTCTATTAAAATAATTTATAAAAAGTGGTTTTATAATTTATTGAGTGAAAACATGTTTTTTCATAGAAAATACATTTCTAATAAAAGAATTTTTCTATTTTAAAATAGTTTATACTCTCATTTCTAAATAATGTTTTACCAAATAATTAATTTTAAATATACATAAGAAAATTTTCATAATTATGTTGATCCCTTTGATACTCTCAATTCCATTGTAAATGTGATAACTAGAAAAATATTTTAATAATAATTATATAATTAGTATATTATAGTATGGTTAAACTCTGTCTTACATGTAATACAAGCTATTGAATTAAAAAAACATTGTGTATAACACCAGAAAAAAATATTTTTGTGTGTACCATAAGATAATATATGTGGTTCGTACAACACAATAGCAACATGGAGTTGCATATAAAGAAAGCATAACATGGTGTAGTGTGTAATTCAAGCCATTAATGGAATTTAATTTATTCGGGAAAAAATATATTCATAAAAACTCAGGGTCTTACATTCTACCCCCCATAAAAAGAATTTCACCCTTGAAATTATTTGGGGTTATCAAATACATAAAAATTGAAATTTTTATTCATAGAAACCCACATCAAAAAAATTAACACTAAAATGTCCATTAAAAATGGAAAGTTAGAATCATAAAAGATCCCAAAAGTAACTAATAACTAGGTTTTCACAAAAGAAAACATAGGTTGAAAGTGAAAAAATGGACATTGGAAGGAAATATAACTATCATGTTATTATGGATTGTGATAGAGAACATGGTCAGAATATAGTTAACTATCAAAAATCCATCAAACAAAGAATCTTGAAAACATCATTAATATCATAAAAATTGATCATAACATAGCAAGATTTTATTTCAAGACCCCCTTTAAAAATTTGAATAATATTCAAAAGGATATTTAGTTACTTTATTTCATTCCATTTCATATGCACAATCTCACTCATTGGTTGTTTCTTGAAAAATTTACACTTCATATCTTAATCCAAAATGAAGGTGAATTTATTATTTTTAAAGAACTAACATGTCATAAAATCCACAAGTATAATGATAAGTCATTTTATATATATTTAGTTATCATTATAGAAACATGGTTAAAACAAGTTATTCAATATTCATAAATCCTCATATAGCGAGATAATACAATAATCTTTGAAACATCATTTGATGTTCAACATAAAAAATTCCAAAAATAGTCAACCTTTTAACCCAGCTAAAATAGAAAAATCCAAACTATTATAAAAAAGTACGTAAATTTCTTAAAACCATCTTAGCATTGATCCCCCCATATATAATAAAGAATATCTTGAATGTAAAATTCCATACATGTTAATAACTTCATCATGAATTATCTTGAAACATTGTAACAACCAAAAATAAATATTTAAAACGTTCATAATTTATTATTACTTGGATTATTGGATATGTACATTAAATCCAAAAATATCATAATCTCCATCCATGATAGAACAAACCACTTTGTCAAAAAATCCACTATCAGATCTGTCCTCATAAATATTATCCAATTTTATTTATCCATATAATCACCTCCTTATTCATATTAAATATCATTTTATTATCCTTAGTAACAATTTAAGGGTTACCATCCATTAATGTAACCATTTAATTAAATCACTTTTCAAGGTCATCAGTATCATTTTACATATACATGAAAATCATTAATGAAAATCTCCAATGAACAATCCTTATATACTTCATGATTTATATAACATTATTCTTGAATTAAAATATATTAATATATAGATCATTTAACCTATTTATTTATCTATTAACTGAGCTTAATTATAATATTCCATAATACATATTTAATAAAATATGAAACATGGATCATATCTGCAGAATATAATAATTCATAGAAAAATTATTTATAGAAAATAATATAACTTTTCATATGTTGTTTATGATCTCTTCATCATCAGCAGCAAGACCGTAACTCTTACACCATTTCATATTTTCTTTAGGATATTTTCCCTAACATATTGATTTTAAAAATTACCATACCTTCCACATTTAAATCATTCAAAAATCCATGATACCGTAAGGATCCCATTATTCTTATCCATTGTGTTAACTAAAATTTTCATTTTCACTTTGAAGTTACATTCATTGAGACTTTCATTTAAACATTAATACACCTCCTTTTCCCCATAAGACATCCACTAGTAGTGTTTAGATAGGGATGCAATTTTTTATTAACCACTCTATCAATCATTTACCAAAATTATAAGACATTTTATTAAACATTGACTCATCCTTATACTTATCCTTAGATACATATATATACATATCGTTAGAAATATACCTTGGGATCTCACTAAATTTTTCTCATCCTGGTTTTCAATGTTTCAATAACCATTCATTTAATACCAACTATAGTGACCCAGATATAACACACATGTATATTACATAATTTTATATCAATATTCCACATATTAAAGAATTACATACCCATGGACTATAATAGTTTAGTTTATATGGAATCATGGAACACATTCTTCAAATTTGGTGAGATATCTTCAAAATCCCATGTAAATATCTCCTCATTTATTACTCCTAATTAAACACATTCTTCATAACCTAGGAAATGGAAACATAATAAAGCGTGATATCATATTCTTGGTAAGGGTGAAAATAAAGGATATATGTAAGAAAAACATTGACATAAAGATATTAGAACATGAGTGTAACATTTGGAGATCATAAAATGAATATCAAGGATCATAATCATATATCAAGGACTAAATATTGGTAGTTAATCATACATTAATCATAAGTAAAAAAACGACATTACTCATGAGAGCATGAAATTGGAATAAGAAATAGAATTTTGCCATGCACAAAGGTATTTAAAATATTATTTCATGGATACCTATCGTTACCTTCATAACATGTTTGGCTAGGATAATCACATGTGAAATTTCATCATAATTGGGATAAAACCCTTGTACTCATTAATTTTATGTCATGGGATACAATATTTATACCTTCTATTTTATAGTATTTTGATACAGGCCATGTACTTTATTGCTTTCGAGCATAGGTTATAACCAATGTACTTTTTTTGGATTGGGATATAATATGTGTACCAAATTGTTTTTAGGATTGGGGTAATACTCATATACCATCCTGTTTTGGGGCATATACCCATTTATTGTTGGTATTGGTCTATAACCCATGTACCATTTTATTTTTGTACATGGGATACAACTTGTGTACCCTCATGTTTTTAAGCTTGGGCTACAACTTGTGTACCCTCTTTTTTTGGTATTACGCTAAAACCTATGTATCCTCTGAGCTCGTATACCATTTTTAATTAGACAATTCATTGGAGAGATATAAATGTCTCACCAATTACAGAATGATATCATACATACATTTTCTATATGATAATAAAATATTCATCATATCATGACCCATAAAAATTTATTATTTTCATAAATTTATTATCATAACCCATGAAATAAAATGGGTGTCATGAAAATTTCATTATATCATGAACAATGAAAAAGGGAGAGGATTATAAATAATTTCATAATAAATTATACAATAAAAGGATGTTGGTTTTATAAGAGTTTTATAATTTTATATCCCATGGAAGATAAATAAATTTCTCAAACAAATTTCTAGCATAAAAATAAACCATTCAAATAAAGAATAAAAACAGAGATCTTGGATCATTTACCAAATAAAGAATAAACTAAAAAAATGGTTGAAAACTTTTAGGGATAAGGATTTATAAATATCACTTGGAACATTTATTAAATAAAAAACAATCATTCTATTAAAATCACTTTTTAAAAAACATGAACCATTTTTAAAATACTTTTCATTAAAAACCAATTTGAAAAAATTATAAACAACACATTTGAAAATAATTTAGAAAATTTATTAAATTTAAATAATTTTTTTGAAATATTTTTCCTTGAAAATTATCCTAATGTCATTTGAAAACATTTTAAAACATTATTAGGAATATTTGTTTTTAAAGAACACAGATTTCCCACCGAAGTGGGAGATGAAGTCTAATTTTCATAAAAACGATTTCTAATGTATCTTAAGTACCAAATAGTGTAAAATGGTAAAATTGATTTAATATATCATGAATAAATATAGTATATTAAATTTAATTATTATTATGGAGTGATGGGTTATAAAATTTCATCAATGGAAGAATAATCATAAATAATCTCCATAAACAATGAGATTGTAGCATTAATCTCTTACAAAATTGGTAACTTTGAATCAAAATCCCTATGAAAGAATAAATTTACATGATGTATAAAATATCTTGGAAATAATTATATTCATCATATAACATGTCAAAAGGACTGTATATACACCTCGTAAATGAATATAGGTGCCTAACATAACATGTGCCTCAAATAAGATAAATGGAGACAAAATTGCTTTCCATATTTGTTATATTTTTAACTATTAACCCCATGAAAGAGAGTTAATAAAATGGAAATTTCAATACCCATGAAATTAATTATTATAATAATATCATACATTCATGGTTATTATATACCACAAACTAAATAAATGAGTGGTGTATATGACATAAGTCACACCGAAATAAAATTAAGACTAGAGACCCCTTCTTACTAGAGTAAAATTTGAATCACGAGATACATGAAATAATAACATTAATTGGAACTATAAATATAATTAAGTAATTTTAACTCATGATATTAAATTTCATAGTAAATTATATATAGTAAAAAATATAAATAAGTGATAATTAAAGCATATATATTACCAAAATAAAAGTAAGAATAAAAATCCCATTACTAAGTGAGTAATTTTTAAATTGTGAAATATGATAAATAATAATATAAATTAAAACATTTAATATCATGAACTAAAGTAAACTCGTCATATAACCTGTCATAGTTCATTATATATACACCATAGAATAAGAATAAGTTGTGAATATAGCATATATCTCACATAAATAAAAGTGAGACTTGAAAACCCATACCTTAAATCATGAATTTCCTTTTACACCTTAAAATATCATGTATACAAAATATATGTTTATTATAAATATATCAAAGAAAAATATTTTTTTTATATCATACCATATATGATCTTATTATTACTTTATATTGCACATTTTTTTAAAAAATTAAATGTAAATGTTATGTTTTGGGTAATAACCGCATTGTTTTTCGTACATGTTTTGACTTTTAATTATTAGTCCTCTTACATAGATCAGGGTTTACTTATTTAAAAAAAATTTAAAGATTATATAAAAATAATATATATTCATTATATATTTATTTATAATAATCTATAATAGACATAAATAAGAAATTAAATACATCGTTCATATACACAGTAGGCTATATATACGCATGAACAATGTTTCTATTTTCATGTCATATTGAAAGAAGAAAATAAATTATTTTTGTATATATATATTATCATTAAACTATAATTATTATTTCATAAATATCACATATGATTAATAAAATCATCCTTAAAACATTCTATTTAAATCATAAACAAATCACATCTCTTTAAGGAGGTGGTGGTCCAAACATGTCCACATATGATGCTATCATATTACCACAAAATGGAAAACATAAAGGTATGTGTTATATAAAAATTAAAAATGAATAAATAAATCATTCTATAAATATTTATATAATTTAAAAAAATAAAGTAAATCATTATTCCTTAACATGAGAGGTGGAACTGGATGAAAAATGACATCGGTTCCTAAGGTGGTAGTCCGATGTATACATGAATGATGATTGTGTATCACATTTGATGGAAGTGTGGTAATATACATACCATAAAAAATCTCATTATATTGAGGACACATATGTTATTAAATAATCATCGAATAAGAATAATTGAAGTAATGGAGAATGAACTAAAACATAAGTGATCATTGAAGAATGTTACCTATTCTTTGGGTAACACCTTTGTTTTCACCAAATGTATTCATTGGATTGATTTATACTCAATTTGAAGCATTAATATTGATATGATTGATATTGGGAGATTATTTGGTTAGGGTTTTGATGATAAAATGTTCTTGAGGAGTGTGATGAAGTGAGGGGGTGAGAGCCTATTTATAATGGAGTGGCATTCTTGTAAACACAAAATGGTAAACACTATTGAGTGGTTTCCTTTACATCATGTTCCACCAATAACAATAGATTTTAGATAAAATGGAATATTTTTATATATATTGTATTAAAAATTTTTCTCTACATGTTTCAATGTAATTTTTCGCCATAATATTTAAGTTTAACAACTAGGTAATCAAATTTATATATTAATCACTTCAAATAATTTTAATAGATTTCAAAAATAATTTTGGTAAAAATATATTTTTTCATAAATATACAGTATAAATTATTATGATTCGAAATACTTAATCCATTTTCTTCATTATATACAATGATTCGAAAGAAAGTACTTCAAAATTTCTCTCACAGACAAGATGACACAATGATTTTTTGAAGTGAAAATTTTATAAAGACAAAATTGTTTGTATATGAAATTCAAATCAGAAATTAATTCCAATGTCCAAAATTGTATTTATATATTTATAATATTAGTTATTATAATTGAAAATGAATTTAAAATAAAATTTTACTATATAAATAAATTCTATGAAAATGTAGTTTTCAATTAATATTCAATATTTATCATTATTCATTATAAAATAAAACATCGCACAAAAGCACTAAAAATTTACCAAATGTAAATATTGATATTAAAATTCACAAAATGGAGTTTATTTTTCAAAATTTAAATTATAAATTTTTAAAAAATAGTTTTTTTATGAAAACATACCATTATAGTCATAAAACATCCTCATAAAAAAATACATTCGTTAATGCATAAAACAAAATTTATTCTACTTGTATATAAAATACATAAGATGAATTTTGTATAGTTTATTGAATATATACTATATAAATTACATCTAAATTGTTCATAGAAAGTGATCTTTTTAATTTATTATGATAAAGTAGGTTTTTTATAGAAAATTGTTTTTCAAAAAAAAATTCTTTACTTTTGAATAGTTTATACTCTCATTTATAATTAATTAATTACCAAAGAATTAATTTTATAAAAATGAATAGCAAAAATTTTCAAAATTATTTTAATACCCCTCATAACCACTATTCAGAATGCTAGGTAATAAGTATAATTATATTTTAATAAGAATAATATAAATAGTATATTGTAGCTCTGTAAAACTATGTCTTGCATGTAACACGAGTTATCAAAAGAACTCCTTATTTTTTATAACATAATACAAACATAGGGTTTTCATGTAGAACAAACTAATATAAATGTTACATATATATCAATAATAAATTTTTCTTTCATATACATAATGATTAAATTGTTTCATCATGCAATGTAATCTATCAGATAATTTTAATTTCTTTGAAAAAATTTGTTTATAAAAACTCATGGGGTTAAAATAAATGCATCTCAAAGTTGATATAAAAGTTATACTGCCAATAAAAAGTGAAATTTAGAATTCTGATTTGGTGGGAAATTAATCCTTCTGTTATTTCTATAGAAGAAGTTTATGGGATTCGAAAATAAGGGAAAGTTTATCTTTATGTATATTGGTCTTTTCAATATTCTTGATCTAGTAGAGATAATAGATTATCGGTTGGAAATTTCATTGAACCTCTCTCATGTTTGCAATGTGTTCCATGTGTCTCTCTTGGGGAACTATATACATGATCCATCATATTTACTAAACTCAATGGTTGAACCACTAAGTCATGATCAGTCCAATGATAAAAACTAGTAGAAATTCAAGACAGTAGAGATAAAGTGCTATAGAACAAGACCACTCACATAGTTAATGTTACATAGAGGAATTAAAATTTTAAAGAAGCTCTTTGAGATCATAAGAAGATGATGATATAGATATTTAATCATTTATTTTTCTTAGTGTGATTTAATTTTTATGGTAAAAATTATTTAAAGGGGTGTAGAATATAAAACATCAATATTTTATGATATATTTTCTTATAAAAAAATTTAATTACATCAATGGATTGTGAAACTAAAAATCACAAGTCTAAGTGAAAAATAATATAGTATAATATTAAAAATCATCATTATTTTTTTAGAGTGAATTAGAATTATCAAAATTTAAGAACTTTTTAATAGTTTTATATTAATCAAATATATTGGTAAATAAGTACTCAATTCTTAGTAATGTATTTATATTCTTTAAAAATAAATTTTTCCACAAAAAATAAATTTTATTTATTTTTAAAGAAATAATATAATAAAATTTTGTCACTTTTAGAAAATTTATCAATCTAATATAATGTATTTTTCTAAAATATCATTGAAAAATTAACTTATTGTTAATTTTAGAAAATTGTTTTAAAAATATTGAAATTTTGATTAATAGTTAGAAATTACCATTTTATTGAAAACTAAATTTTCATTTAAATGATTTGAAAAGATCATTTTTTAAAAATGGTTTTAAAAATAAAATCATTTCCTTCTATTATACGAAATCTAATTTATGAAGTTGGAATTAATATTATGTCTTGTTTGTGTATGAAAAAATTTTATATATAAGAAAAAATTCTATAAAACTGCATTTCACCACAATTTTAAGGATTAAATTTAAATAAAAATTTTAAAATTACTTTAATTTTATTTAATAAAATAGATACCATATTTTGAATAATGATTTTAATTTTTTTAATGATTCCACTTTTATTTTTGTTTATAACTATTTATCATGACATGACCCAACTCAGGGTTCGATCCATAACTACCCCAAGCCCACCTCTAATGGCATAGGGTTAGAGATAAGTTCTAAAAGGAATATCCTATATGGGAAGCCTTTTACTAACGTACATGTACACGGAAAAAAACCATATTAATATATAAGTGTAGAGGAATAAAAATAAAAACATGCAACACTTAGAATTCAATCAAACATGAAAAACATCTAGGGTGTAAAAGAGTATGACATTGTAAACTAAAATGTAGGGGGGGATACACACCAAACTACAAAGATTTCCAATTCAAAAAAATAAATAAATAAAAATGTTGAGAGGCCACATATCTCGATCTCTAATCTATGGAGACATTTTGTGATCTAATACACCAAGTATCCCTAAGAACCTCTGAAGTCAGTGTTGACCATTCTTTTTTCTGCATACAATGCAAAAAATTTGGGAAATTCCATTCATGGGTGATTATATACACACACAGTGGGAATTTATGAAATCTAATCTTGGAGTGTAAAGAGACACAATAGGAATAGATAATAAAAAACCCAACCCAATGAAAGAGATTAAAGAAATCAGATGACATGTATTATAAATAAATAAATAAATATATTATCAGTAAAAATGAACTAAAATAAGAGAGAAGGGGACCTCCATCTCATAGCCCATACATGGAAAATAGTCACCAATAGTTACAGAAGTCCATCAATGATGAGAAACATCTAATGCAACTTCTCTTTATAAAACATCCAATTAAATCCACACTTCTCCACTTTTCCACACAATCTTGGGGGCACAATATCTAGGTATTGGACTCATTCACCAGCACAACGGGAGGGTTCCACTATGATGTTCCGGAAACCATTCTCAGACTAGGTGGAGGGTTCCACTCCAGTCATTGAGGGTCCATTCCCTACCATACGTGGGAGTTCCACTCAAATGGTTGAGGAACCATTCCTAATAGGACTAGAGGGTCCCACTCTAGTCATAAATGACCAATTCCATTCCCCACAATATGTTTCCACTCTTATGGTCGAGGTCTCATGCCCCTCCCGGCTGGAGGGAGCCACTCTAATCATCAAGGACCCATGAATTACCACATGAGAGGGTTCAACATGAATTTTTAAGACCCAAACCCATCCTTTTTGGAGGGCTCTGTTAGATTCATCAATAGCTCATGCCCATCCCTATGGGAGGGTTCCACTCGGATGGTCGTGGCCCCATGCCCATCCTAGCTATGGGGTACCACTCTTGTCATTAAGGATCCATTCCCCATATCGCAAGAGTGTGGCACTTAGATGGATGAGGTCCCATACCTATAATGGATGCAGGGTTCCACTCTATTCATCAAGGACCTAATCCCCACCCTTCAAGATGGTTCCACTCAGAATGCCATTAGGGATCCTTCATGAACACAGAAATCATCAAGAGGTTCTTAATTAAGTGCCACACCTGGAACAACTCAAATAACTTCTAAAAATACATATCAAAGGCCATTATTACATTGTTTGTGAAAACAAAATAGGATAGGGTACTCTTAGGACAAAATATAAGTCCAAACAAAGGAGTTATGGAAGGTTTAAGTTTCCTCCAAAGGCAACTAGGGGTACATGGAATATAGGGGACCCACATGGTGCTTTATCCCACATTTATTAATATCACGTACTTGAAATAAAGAAGATTCCTATCCATGTATAATTAAATGGTGTGTATATGGACTACACAACATGTACAAGCTGTCAGGGGTCAAGCCATGTTCTCTGGGATGTGTCCATGTATTCATATCATGTCCTTGTGCTTTAGTACACAGTGTTCTCCATCACATGGGGTGTCAACCGTGTCTCTTCCTAAGCCTAGGTACTTTGGATAATGATTACATTTTCATGAAATGTCAAATTGATTATGATTTTAAGGTTGAATTATAGTATAACGAATACCCTAGGACATCTCTCAAAGAGTGTTGATAGGTTTATAGTATGTATTTTTTTTATAAAATGTACTAAAGAGGGGGTGGTTTTGAAAATGTTTTTATGAATGTAACTTAATTTAAAAAGTTTATTTATTGGATAACCGAATGGATTTTCAAAAAATATGAGATAAAAGGGTTCACTATGAGTTCAATACACAAATTTCATGTTCATAGTTCTTGGATATTAATTAGGGTTTGATATAAGTCTTTGGTTGAAATTAATCGGCATCCTGATTAAATTACTAGCTCTTATATCAAAGTACATTATTCCAAAACATGACATAAAAATCATATAGCCATGGCCTATATGTAATTAATGGTATAATAAATTCCAAATATAATTTAAATCTAAAATAATTATGGATGAAAATGATTTTTGAGCTTTCCAATCAGAACACACAAGTCATGCACAAAAAACCTCACACTGATTGGTTAGAAGTAAACAACATTTCATTTGGTTAAATCAAACAAAGATATCAATGTAAGATAATTATTAATGAAAAATTTTCAAACCCAATATAAATATAAACAATAGTAGTACAATTTCTTGATCTCCTTTTAAATGATGTGTAACTTCCTTGTAATGAACTGCCACTGGTTAGCCCAACATTGAGGGGAGGAGGAAATTTGGGGGGAACTCCTTCTTCATCCTTGATCCCCCTATGAGAATAAGGTACTCTATAACATATAGGATGGAGATAGGAATCTTATAGAAATTCAAATTGGCTGATCTTGGCTCTTGGTTTTAAATTCCTAATGAATTTCCCTTTGTGACCTCTTATATCCAAAATGGTATGTGGTTTTGAGAACAATGTTTTGGTAATACAATTTGAGTCTCAGTTTTGGGTTTGTATAAGGAAATATCTTAACGTGGAAAAAAGAAAAATACATTTTCAAGTTGTCTTGACTATCATGATGTCCAATTTGTGTACCATTTAACATCTAGAATTGGATTTATAGTCTTAGTACCAAAACAAACTTTTGATTTCGTACAGATTCTGTCCGTAGGAAAGATTGGTTCCGATGAGACACTTAATAGATGAATGGGGGTTGGATTATTTTATATGAGTTGTAGACTATGAATTTTTAGGGAACCATAATGTCTCAGATCATCAGTAGGCACAAAATCATCATAATATTTAAAACATTGGATAGATTTCCATGGGTTTACATGCATTTTGGAACATTTTCCTTTTGAATCGTCTCTGGGGTCTCTAAGTCACCACCTCATACAGTGAAATAATAAAAAGTGTAACATTTCCCTTTTTAAAAGTGATAAAAATTAAATTATAATATAAAACAAGAAGTGAAATTTGATATTATATTTGGAATTTATGGTGAAAATTAGTTTAATATAATGGTGTTAGGGTGAAATAAAATAATGAATTGTGGTGAGACTACACCCCCACACCTAAATATTTTCACTCCTAGTAAAATTCATTTTTACAAAAATTATGCATGAAGATATTTCATGCTTCATAATGATTTAACATTCAATTAAAATTTAATTCTTAATATAAATGTGATCATCGAAAAAATCATACCAAGAAGTTATTCTAAGTGATAAAAAAAATATGTCTCAAAAATTGTATCTGTAAAAAATTTAAGGAGTTTAATGATACCAATTTGAAAAAATATTTCCAAATATAACTATTTTAGTAATTCTCCAAGTGTGTGTGTCATCCCATTTCATGCTATTCATTCCACTTTCTATAGAGTAAAAATAAGTTGTTTTAAAAAATTTCCACTTACATGATTCTTTACACCAAACCTACCCTAAATACTTTACAATCAAATATAATTAATCACTCACTTAAGAATTTCCACAGGTCAAACTACATGATTCCTACCTAGATATCCCCATTTTATTTATATTTCATTACTCCACTCATTTGTTTTTTTTTAAAAATTTTCACTTGGAAAAATGTCACTCTTTTCCCAACCCTTGATTAATCTACTCACGACAGTTATTGTAATAGTTATAACATGATCAAATGTTTATGAAGGGTGGTTTTTAACCATCCTTTTATACAACCCATTTTTTATTATTTATTTTGAGGGTGTACAACAGTCGGATAATAGGTACACAGACTTAGGTCAATATGGTATAGTAATAAAACATATTAGATAAAGAATGAACATATGGAAAAATAATTTTTTAAGGAATAAAAAAATTAACCGAACATATATTTACCTTCCATTAAGTAAGAAATTTTCACACTTCAAGGTCTATATGTGTAGAGAAATTAAGGTACACACTTTTCCTTTGAACTATTTACATAAATGGCACCATTATTCTCAATGGTTTCAATATGATACAACCATTTATATAATTGACAAACATCAAAATTTCATGATAAATTAACCCCAAAGTATAGAATTATTTCTAAAATACACATTTCATCAAATTTTTTTAATGTTAAAACAATATGAAAAATGTAAATTCTTCATGAATATTCAATAATTTTTATGATTAAGTGGGCATCATTTTCCAAGATATTATGGGAATCAATGATTAACATTCCGAAATAATAGTTGGGGTGGAGTGAAAATAGAATCTAGAAATAAAAAAATAAAAAAAGAATAAAGATGATGAAAATTACTAACTAACCCAAGAATAAACCCATCCCCTCACACCTATAGTGTGTTGCTTGATCACTATCATGAAAGATAATGTGGGAATGAATGATAAAACCTTGTGTGTGACATTTTTATATTACTTCATGACCTTAGAGTTCCTTCATTAGGGACTCTAGAATGGATTCGTGAAAGTAATTCAACAAATGCCCATTGAAAGTGATGGGTTTCTTGGTTTCTTCATTTTAAACCTGAATAACACCAAATGGTGATGGTTGAGATGGTCATTGTGCCTCTACCCATTTATACACATAATCATCTTCTAGGATAAGGTACATGTTTTCGATGGAATTTGAAATGGCCCCATAAAGTCAATGCCCCAATAATCAAAAGTTTCATGGAATAGCAAGGGTTGTTGGGGAATTTATTTTATTATTGATACATTACCCTTTCTTTGAAAATGAGGAAAATATTTACAGAATTTATGGGAATCCTAAAAAGTGTTTGTCAAAAAAACCATAATTGAAGACCTTACAAGATGTCTGTTGGGGACCAAAGTGTCCCCCACAAGGAAGATTGTGGAAATATCTAAGGACAGACAAAAACTCACTATCAGGAACAAAACGCCTGAAGACATGATCACTACAAGTGCACAAAAGGTAAGAGTCATCCCAAATATACCAACAAGACTCATGTATTAGGTGACTACATTGGTTTTTGTTGAAATCAGTAGAAATGAAAGATGATATCAAATAATTTAAAATTTCATCACACCAAGGAATAACATCTTGCACTTGGTAAAATTTCTCATCTAGAAACATGTCATTTATGGGAATAAAGCGGGACAAGTCAATGTTGGAGGATGGAAGTATCTAATTGATAGTGTTATACACTACATTATATGTTTCTTTATAGTCCCTATATTCTAAATTGAAATCCTGAAGGATAATCATCCAAATAATGAGATTTTTATTTCTTAAAGAGATGCCGAAGGGATACATGGTCGGAGAACACAATGATTTTGGACCCCAGAAGGTTTTAACTGAATCTTTACAAGGAAAAAAATTTCAAGGAATTATTTTTTAGTTGTGGTGTAGATTTATTGGGTAGGGTCCAATGTACGTGAGGCACAAGTTACGACATGTGGAGCTCGATTGACCCATAGTGACATGACTTCCCCAACTACATAGTTAGTGGCGTCACATATGAGATAAATTGGTAAATCCAACTAAGGTGGTTGGATTACTGGGGGTTATGTCGGAATCCATTTCATTTTTTAAAACATTCATTACATTAATTATCAAAAACAAATTATTTTTCTTTTTTGAGAAATTTGTAGAGTGGAAGGGTAATTTTACTAAATTTACAAATGAAATGATGATAAAATCTCACACGACTTAAGAAAGACTATACATACCATACATTTTTGGGGAATGGTACAGATGAAATGACATCCACATTCAATTCATCTACTAGGTTACCATATTTTGAAATCAAATGTCCCAAAACTATACCTTATCGCACCATGAAATGGTATTTATCAAAATTTAATATGATATTATTTTAAATATAGTGACGTAGTATTTAACAAGTACTACATAAAAATTCATCAAAAGAGGATATGTAAATATTGAAATCATACATGAATACATCTTAGAAATTCTCCATGTAATATAAAAAATACCAACCATGCATCACTGGAATGTACTCAGAGCATTTCACATACTAAATGGAATACTCCTATATGAAAATGTTCCCTAGGAGAAAATAATGTTTTTCATTTCTTGATCCTCGGGGGAAATATGGATCATAAATTATCTAGAATAAACATCCTAAAAATAGTAATGAGACTTCCTTGTTATCCTCTCTATCATCTGGTCCATGAATGGAAATGCTAGATGGTACTTCCTAATGTGTTGGTTTAATCAATGATAGAATATATTAACATTCCAAATATTTGGTACACAAGTTGGAACTAATACATTATTTTCATTTTTAATTACCATCAAACCAATACTTTTAGGAACCACTTGTACTAGATTGACCCATTGACTATCATAGATGAGTTAGATAATTTCAGCATCTACTAATTTTGTTACCACTTTATTAACCACATCTAAGAGGCTTGGGTTCATTCATCATTGTGCATACCTCATTGTTTTAGACTCATCATATAATAATATATGATGTGTGAAAATTGATGGTCTAGTACTAGTAATTTCAACAAGTTTCCATCCAAAATGTTGTTTATAATACATCAAAAGATCAAGCAGTTGTAATTCATGCTTAGGAGGGAGTGAACTAGAAATGATGACAACATCTTGTTTTCATTATAAAGATATTATTATTTTAAATATTGATTCAGTTGTTTTAGTACCAATTGATGTGGATTTTGCATTTATGGGAGTGTGTGTGTATGGGAGAGGTCACTAATATCCACTAACAACTTAATGGAATCATCCTCCGATAATAATGAGCTTTTACATGATTAATTGTATTATTTATGGAAAGTGGATTTTCAATTTTCAATAAATCATTAATTAAAAAACAAGCATGAAATTTTTCTAGACCACTATAAAACTCAATTCATTATTCATTACCAAGAATTTAAATCAATGATGAAAACATAGAAAGGGGATCAGGTGAAAAAATTATGTATTCTCAGGGGAAGGGAGTACATCAATTTAATTAACAGAGAGATGAACTTTCTTATATGGTGTTATTCATGGAATCATGGATGTTAAAGTAGAAAATTTCACAAAAAAATCCATATATAATGTTACATTATGGGAATTAATTATAGTTCTGATGGTTTTTAGTAAGATCCTTACCAATATAATCATGACATGTCCATTCATCCCATCATATTCCATTTTTATAATATAAAATAAAATGGAAAAATTAAAATTTTCACATTTACAAGAACATCCTCTAACACACCAGAATGCTGTGTTGTACTTGGATTTGTGAGTTGAACAAAAAATCTAGTGAGATTTAGTTCCCCCAAAATACAATGAAGAGTAAATGGAGTGATTCATCACATTTATAGCAGAATCCAAATCAAGCATAGCATTATTAAAGGAATACTCTTGTATGGTGAATGGAATCCAAAATATTCTTGGATCATTGATTTTGGTGGAAGTGATGGATCTATTAATGCTATGACATTTCTCCCCAATCTTACATTCTCATCACCTCGAAGTCTCCTTCGGTGTGTACACATATCGTTGAAAATGAAGAATCACGTCGGGAACCCTAGGCAAGTTGTATCCTCTCGGAGAAGACAATAGTGGTTGGGTGGATCCCTCCCCTCCTGGTGGGGGAGGGATCTTCGATGTTCCAACCCTTCTCCAATCCTGACCTGCTACCTCCTTTCCCGAAGGTAGCGCTATGCCCTAACATACCGAAGCTTCTCAATGGTTTTCCAAACCTTCAAATCTCAACATCAGAGTTTATGGAAACCTCTATGATTTTGAAGCTCACACTGGTGGCGTGGTAAAAACAGATAATACCTTTAGTTGACTCCTTCGACTGCTTCATCTTCGATGCCTAGGATCTGCAAGATAGGTTGACAGTGGGATTACTTGACAACCACCATATTATGATTCGATTCGAATCAAAAAATGACCTCATCAACGCCTGGTCGAGGGCTCCCTGATGCTACAATGGTCATTGGTTCTTCATCTTCCAATGGTTGTTCTATTTTAACATGAAACATGACTTTCCCTCCACTTCAATTTGGGTTAGTTTCCTTAATTTTCCATTACCTTTTTGGAATAAATCTGATATTATTATGCTAGTTAATATTTTCTTTAGGTATCTGTGTTTGGATAGCCGCACATAATCAGTTTGTCACCTTGTGAATCGGTGAGTCTTTGTCACAGTTGATGTGTCTAAACTTCCCTTTGAATTTTCTTGGATTATGATTGAAGAGGAGAACAGATTCATGCAGCGTGTGTTTTATGAGAGCTGTATGGATTATTTCTTTTCATGTGGAAGGCTGGGAAATTCCATGGAAGTCTTTTCCTAGGAGCATCCATCAACGGTGGGCATGGGACTTGATCGGGAGGTCCCGAATCCACTAAGGATGGTGGCCACCATTCAAGGGAAGACTATGGAAACTTGTGAGGAGGTTGGAATAGGACAGTGGGAAATATGAGGAGATGATAGAGGCAGCGATGATAGGTTACTATGACCTGGTGCCGAGGAACCTTTTAGAAATGAGGCAGTGGAACGCAGCCCGGAGGCTGGCGTGGGTTATGGCACGGGGAAGGAAGTTGCGATGATCCAATGCAATCTGAGGATATTGATGTGTTCAATCTGCTACGGAAGGACCTTGAGGGTCCCTCCAACCTACCAGGGGGTGCGAAATCCTCAATTCGGACCCCAGTTATCCTAGGAAATAGGTTTTAAGGACTTGTAGAGGTAGGGTTGGGAGCTGAAGCACCTGTTGCGGTTGAGGGGGATGAAATTAACAAGAAGAGCCTCGATGAACATAATATGGAAGTTGGGAACATTGAACATGATTATCCAGATTTCACAAATAGAAGTGGGGTGGAGGAATACATTGAAGATATTAAGGGTTTATCTGCAGGGGAGTCTAGTCCGAGAAGCAAGAGGAGAAATAGGAGTAGGATGGGTAAGAAGGACTACTCATCCTTGCCCCATCCTATTAATACTCGATCAGAAAAAAATAAAATGGATGAGAAGTCAGACAGTGAGGTCAGGTGTCAACTGGAACCACTCGATCAATCTAATCTACCCTTGGAGTTGATCTTATGTTCGGATGATGAGGTGATAGATCAGGTGTTATTTCTCAATACCTCAGAAGAGGAAGTGTCCAAGATTATGGGCTGGGATATTGAAGTGAATCTTAATGAGGAACAATATATTTGGGTTGACAAACAGGACAAGATCCTGGTTGGTGGAATAAATACGGGGATAATCAGACAAAAGGATTACATTCAGGTCTAGGATAAACTGACTTCTTCACTTGAAGACCTGATAAGGGGAGATCTCCATGCTCAGGTATCTGATATATCCAGTTGATTATTTACGGATACGGTATCTAGAAGAGTTAAATTATTTTTCAACTACAATGCTTTACCATTTTTGACTAATTCTTGTGTTCTCACTTTTTCTTGATGTGTTTGGATATGAGGAAGTTCTTCTCCAGTTTGTGTTTTTCGAGGAGAATTTGGGTGTTTCAATTCCATCATGTTATATGGTTCTGCCTTAGAAAAAGTTTAGAGCATAAGGCCGTCACTTTGGCATGTCACTTGGAGCATAAGAAAGAGAGGGTATGGCTTGTCCGTTGTTTCCATGCCCGTTCATCTTTTCACGGTACTGTTTTCCGAGTTTTCATGCATTGGTGGAGGCCTTTTAATGCTGAGTTATAGGGACGAGGTCGGACCAGTATTTTTCTTGTGGTTCATTTATGCTGTTATTTTCGTTGTTTTTTGGACTTGGGGTTTCTCACTTCCCATTTACAAGTGAATTGATAATAAAATAAAAAATAATAATTTTCAGTTAGTGTACACATATCCTTTATAAATGCAGTGTATTGTGGAATTTTCTTCCCAATATCAATCAAGGGGATGTTGACCTTAACTTTTTTGAATGTTTCTAATATTTATTTATCAAGTTATTTTTTCGATTTATTGGTTGGGTGGAACTTTGTTTAAATGAAAGAGTAATGTTTGGGAAAGGTTACTCATCAATATACACAGACATTACTTTGGAAAAAATTCTCTTAGGATAAGGATATACCTAATTTGTATCATTTTTAGTGGATGAGATGGTGGTTTCCTTAGGATGGGATAACTCTAATTGTGGGTTCATTTGGATTTTCTGTTGTTTCCCACTCATATGGATGATCTCCGTAACATTTCTCTTATCCATATGGTTAACAACTAGTTGAGAGTGTAGTTTACCTGGCCCATGACTTTGAAAATATACCATAGATTTAGGTAGTTTGCCTAATTGGATTTTTAAGTCTTGTATGGTATCTTGAGTTGTTTTTTGGGATTAAAGATTTTTTGAAGAAATTTGTTTTATCATATCGTCTAGGCTAGGATTGGGTTTTGGAGGGGGTTCTTGGAAAGGCTATTATGGTTGTTGGGTATTTCTAGGTGGTGCTGGTGTATGACTACTGTTCCCCAGTTTGTTCTATTGTTGTTGCGTCTGGTTTGAATACCCCATTTTTTATAAGATTGGTTTCCATTCGAGATAGGGTTGGTTGGATAGTATGGTTCTTTCTTAAAGAGTTTTTTGTAGATGCGGTCTGGAAATATTGCCTCACAACTCTCAAAATATTCTCTCAATTGAAGACACTGGTCAGAGTAGTGTGTTTCAGAAGAACATATACCAAAGTGGATGCGAGGAGGAGATTTGGATTTCCCTTGGGAAAAATCATGTTGTCAATGAAGGTTACTTACCTCTTTCAACCTCATGTCCAAATTCTTATCGAATTCCATACATTGCACCTAATGGACACCTCGAATGGGAACACTAAACCATGAACCTAATTGTTGAGTGTTCTTCGCTATTTTCTCATTTAGTGTTCTTGCAGAAATTGAAGTTATACCAAATAGTTCACCACCTGTAGCATCATCAATCATGATTAGATCAATTGGAATTAAATCTTCATAAAAATACTACATTAAAAATTTATCACATATTTGGTGGTGTGTGAAACTTGAACAAAACCTCAAAATTATTTACCAGGATTCATGAAGTGTTTCCCGTTGTTATTGTCTTATGCCACATATTTATTTTCTTATTGTTTCAGTTCAAGAGGTTGGGAAATAATTTTCAAGAAAAAGGTGTTTCATGTCCTCCCACCCTCAAATTGGTTAATTAATGTAGTAAAACTAATATTTTGAAATGACTTCTCACAAAATTTACAAAAATATTGTCAAAAACACACACTAAAAACCAAAGAACGCCCCGGAAATAAAGACACAATGTGATTTCACAATCATGAAACATCAAATTTATTATTATTTTAAGGTTTATGTATAGTAAAGGGAAGAACATAGGTTATATATCAAGAAGTGTTGATTGGTTTAAACTATGATTTTTTTGATAAAAATTACTAAAGAGGGTGGTGGTTTAGAAAATATTTTTATGAAAGTAAATTAATTTAAAAAGTTTAATAGTTTATTAAAAAAATCGATTTTGAAAAATATGATATAAAAGGGTTATTTGTGGGTTCACTACAAACATTTCATGTTCATATTTATTGGATATTAATTAGGGTTTGATGTAACAATTTGGTTTAAATTAATCAGAATCCAGATTACATTCCAAGATTTTATATCAAAGCACGTTGAGACAAACCATGACGTAACAATCATATAGCCAAGGACAATATCTCTTTCATGGTATAATAAATTCCAAGGAAAATTGAAATCTAAAATAAGTGGGGGAGAAAATTATTCTTGTGTTCTCCAATCAGAACGACACAATTCATGAACTAAATAACTCACAATGATCAGTTAAAAGTAAAGAGTATTTCATTCGGGTAAATTGAAAAAACATAAATCAAATTAAGATACTTCTGAATGAAATTTGTTAAAACCCAAAATAAATCAATCCCATGGTATTACAAGTTCCATAATTCTCTTTACATGATGTGTAGCTCCCTCACAACGAACACCCACCATTTACTCCAATATCAAGAGGATGAGGAATGTTGAGTGGAACTCCTTCTTCATCTGTGATCCCCATGTGGGGATAGTGGCCTCCAAAACATATAATATGAAGAGAGGAATACTAAGAAACTCTATATTGGTAGATCATGGATCCTGGATCAAACTTATAAATGAGGATCCATTGGTTCCCTTTTATAGCCAAAAATGGTAACTAGTTTTGAGCACCATGTTTTTGTGATACCAATTGAGTATCAATTTTGGGTTAGTATATGAAATTATCTCGACTTTGAAAAAATAAAAAAATAGTGCTCGATGTATTGAATATCACCTTGTAAAAGTCAGAGGCCATTTAACTTATATAATTAGTGGTAGAGTCATATTACTGATCCAAACATCTATATTCTTGAAGATTATCTCCCCTGAATATAATAGTTCTGATGGCTGCATTAATGAACAAATAATGCTTGGGTTATTTGCGATGAGTTATAGCCTATGAAGTTTTAGAGTAGACCACTATTTCATAGCCCAATTGGTGGCTAGTAATTTGTGTAATTTTCAAAATAGTGGAGAGATGTCCATGGTCTTCCATGCAGTTTGGACTATTTTCCTTATGGATTATATTCGAGGCCTCCAAATCACATCCTCCTACAATGAAATCATCAAAAAAAGTAACATTGACCATTTCAAGAGTGATATAAATTAAATAATGAAATAAAAAATTAAGTGAAAATTGATATTGTATTTGTAATTTAAGGTGAAAAATTAGTTTAATACAATGTTGTTAGGGTGAAATAAAACAATAAATTGTAGTGCGATCAGAACATAGTGTGTGCATGGCGTTGTCCTTTCTTGTGTTCTCCTGGAGTACACATTGAGTCAAATATAAAATCTCACAAGTCATGTGGGGGTCCCACATAACATGTGATACAAATAATTCACTTAAACCCTATGCACCACAACCAGGCCCTAACATGCCATGTATTCTTAGAACTACATGGTGTGTAGTCGATATTTATCTAGAAACCGAGATCTGGTAATTCTGACTCATATCTGATCATCTTGCCTCCAAATATGGCCTCATATCCTACCATAATTTGTGGATTTATGCTCCATATTTCATTTTTATCCCTATGGTGGATGGGAAATCGATTCTCATTACTATACACAAATTCCTCACAGAACTCCTTACACCACACATTTGTTTCATCTAATTTCATCTCAAATTCAGATCCCAAATAAATGAATCAATCACCCATTGGATGTGAAGCCTACATTTCCATCCCTTCTTTGATGTTCTATTCATCACATGAGACTCCACATAGAATCCAGGGGTCCAATTGGGCTTCATACAACCTTACAATTTTGATCCACTACCTCAGAGCCCAATGGATAATGACATGAGGAAATATTGATAGAAAGGCATCAAAAAAGGTTTATCAATATATTCCAATAGTTATTGGACAATAATCATTAATGGGGATATCTAGGGTGAGAAACAAAAGAACAATCATTTGAATTTTAGTATATGGGTGCATTAAATGATTCAATTAGTGTAGATAAAAGGAGAATAATTGATTGTACTCAACCAATTTATGCACAAATATCATAAACCACAAATTGACTGGACATACCTAGACATAGGATCTCTCATCATTGAACAAAGTTCTCACAAATGAACATAAGAATTCATTTTATTCTTTTTTATTTGATCTAAGTCTATCTGGAGATTCACCATCATGACATCCTGATTCTCTAATGGAATGATAGGAGAACAAAAATCTCAATTCTCATAGAAGAAAGTGTCTAACACTGGAGAATTTTTCATAATGTGTTTCTATAGATAATTATGTTAGTTTAATTTAAATAAAATAAATAAATTTAATTATTTATTTTGATTAAATGCATCCACCAATGGTCGCTATTTTGTAATTCCCCACACCAACCTTTTTTAAGTCACTAATAGGATAAAAATTAAGGTCTAGACTCAACCGTGGTCTCAGATTTTTTATATAAGATTAATTTTTGGATATAACCCATTTTTTTAGTAAATGAAATCTACTGAATTTAAATTATTTTTAACATTTTTAAACAAAATAATATTTTAAAAAGAGGGTCTTATAATATCACACTATTTTAGTTCCTTACATGAAAATATATGTGGAAATATTTCAATGTCTTACAAGGAAAAACTGGATCTCGACATCTTTCCCTCATTAAATATTTTCATCACCAAAAAACAAAAAAATACTCAAACATATTTGGATATTGAGTCTACATATGGATCTCCTGCTATAAGGAACTCCCATTCATGTTCTTGTGATGCCACAACATGTAAACCAAGGGGATGGTCCATCCGCACAAGTTCCTCTCCTATCATTCCTTCATCATCATCGACTTCTACAAAAAATATGGCTCCATCCTCGATGTATAGCATTCATAGTTGATGGAATGAGTAGATCCATGCATGTATCTCCTCATCCACGACACATGGAATATTTGGGGAACCTTCTCCAATTATGTGGGTATGGTGAGGTGATCAGAAAATTTTATAAGCCTATGCAAGGTCTTTAACAACCCGATGAACCTCAGGAATAGATTATGCCCGTAGGAACCTCTATAATCATCATTGTGTGGAGACTATAATAAAAACGTGGTATCTATACTCAAACACCAATTTCAAAAGAAGTGGATCTGAAATAGATTTATGCATGCTCAGGGCTGTCCTCATCCACTCATGGATGAACTAGGCATTCTCTTTGATTTCCAATACCAATTCTAGACCCACAAGAGATGTCTTGTCGATTTCTTTACAATACAAGGGTGACTTGTAGGGTTTCCAATATAGGTCCTTAAAAGGTGACATGTTGATACTTGATTTGTATCTATTTTTATAAACAAAATCAAAAAAGGGAAAATGATCCCCCAATCTCTAAACGAAGTATAACACACATTCCCTCAAAATATCCTCTAACACCTGGATAATGCACTCATTTTTCCCATCTTTCTAGGGGTGAATTTCTATTATCATCTTAATCTCTTTCCTGAATCCCTCCTATAGGCCTCTCCACCATCGTGACATAAATAAAACATCACCATAACAGAAAATTGTCTCGGGAATCCCATGAATTTCAACAAGATCCCATACGTACGTCTTCTTGGGACTCTCTATAGAACTATATTCTCTAATAATAATGAAGTGTTCCAACTTCATTTTTCGATAAACTATCACCGAGATGGAATCATGGAAATTTTCTATCTACTAAATTCCTATGAAAATGTCCACAGATACAATATCTAACTTCTACTCTAGGATCTCAAGGGGTTTCCACAAACCTTTTAGAACCTAGTGATTTTACTTCACCTGTTGATAAGTGATGCAATGAGTGGAAAAATCATCCATGATCCATCTCATATTGGACCAAAAAACTACCTCTGTATGTATATTCACATATACCCCACAATAGGATTTATAACTAAAGGATAGCTATTGAACTCTCTCGTCACCTACTCACGCATCGTCATTGGGTCATCTGACATCCCTAGAAATGGATGATGTGATTACCTCATTAAAAATATCAATATGGTATATCTTTTGTTGATATCTAGTCACATATAAAATCACATTTTATGTCTATAATCTAGGAATCTTTCACATGCTAAAGGAGCGGAGGAGTCAACACCATCAATTAAAGAAAAATTGCACCCTATTGATCAACTAGGGTTATATACAAAGAATTAATCTCCTCAGAAGCCTCCTTCACCATGTGAGCCTAGAAATTCTAAATAAGGGGATATTATAATATTATTTACTTTTTTTATGTATAGACCATCTCAAAGTCATAGTCTTGCATGAACTCCAACAAGTACTATTGTCCAAGGATCAAGTCTCTCTACATGAAGATATACCTGAGACTCTGAAAGACTATGTAAACCATGATGATCTCTTCTAGAATATAGTTCCATGACATCAATAAGGAAAATACTATTACTTCTAGCTCTTGGTCATGGGTTTCACTTTTCTTCTCATGTGGTCTCAACAACCTTGACCCATATATGACAACTGGCTTCCCTTGAATCTACTGACAACTGATCCCATATCATAATGTATAAAAATAAATGATTTACTTCATTACATCCTCTAGTAGTCTCAAAATAAGAGAACTCATCATCCTTATCCACAATACCTTGAATACCCTTTGGAACTACTCAATCTTGGTAAAATTCTTCCCTTTATACATTAGGATATTCAGAGGTGTTGTGGCCCTAGAGAAGTCTTCCAAAAACCTCTGGTTTTACCATGCCAACCCATGAAAACTCTACATCTTGGAAATTGTCTTGTTTTTATTCCATTAAAGCACTAAATTATTCTTCACTAGGTCTATGGATAAAACACACTCCATAATTAAATCCCGAAAAAATGTGAACCTCATTTGTCCATAAGTGGAACTTCAAGGGATTACCATAAAGATGGTGCACAAAAAAAATATAAGACCAACTTCATGTTCTCTCTATGATCCTCATTTTATGTTGATTATATGAGTATTTAATTAATGGATATTACTAAAAACTAGTCCAGGTACAATTTTAAGATCTAGTTCATCAAATCCACAAGAACAATGATTGAATTCGTCACACAAAAGTCCATCACAGTGAACTCGTAGTTTTAGTAGATACCTTAGAATTAAACCTATAGAATATCAGCCTCATGATCCCTCAACTGGTGGTAATTATGGATCTCAAACTTGGTATGGGTAATTCCATATTCCACAAGAAGATATCAGAGAGGTCTCAGGATGAAATTCAATAAATAAATCCATATCCTACCTTGAAGATTTTCCTAGAATATCCTCTATGAAGATATATATAATTTCCTCCACAATTAAAGGAATCCTTGTTCTAAGAGAACTTAATTAACTAAAGTTTAAACACTAAAACTAATGGAAAATGGGTTTCATCCTCCTTCCGAAAAAACCCACTCATCCTTCCATGAGAACTCTCCCACCCATAAAGTTGAATCTCATCCCATCACTATGATTGATTCTAACTAGTATATGGGGAAAAACAATCTATGCATAGTCTATAGAAAAAAATCCTTACACATGATGAAGTCATAGGGTTTCATCATGATTTACCAAAAGTTACCATATATACCTCTCTCTACTAAGCGATATATTTTGATATTGGCCGATAAAAGATACAAATTAAGTATTCCAAGAAGGAACCTCAAGAAAAATCTCCTAGTCTAGTGCCTCAATTGGGATATCCTAATCTCTCAAAAATTCTATAGAGGTGAATTAATGACTACAAACCATGTCTACTAATACTAATAAAAAATTATAATTAAGATATATAGTACCTATGATAAACTCGTGGGCCACAAGGTCATTTTATTATATATAATGCATTGATATGTGGTCCCAATCGTAGTTTCCCTAGGACTAACATAGGCCTCCTGGTGTAGGTGGTTGTGGTGGTGGTGGAAACATCTCATAAAATCATCCACCTCCCAGAGCTCCTCCTCCTAGAGATCCACTAGCTCATCTTCCAGCTCTACCTCCCTGGTGGCCTTCCTTCTCTTTATTGGGATATCCTTGATCATGACATTGTCTCTTCCGTGGTAGTCTATCAACTAGATTTCTACGTGCCATAGCATGTATTGTTTGACAGTCATGATCTATGTGACCATACCTATCACACCAATAACTCCTCCTCTATCTGGGATTCCCATGTCATATTTTTTGAACCTGACCTTGTGCTTGATCTTGATCCGAGTAAGTTCTGCTAGGTTGAGATCATATCAAATGGTGTATCCTATAATCTATAGAAAAATCAGATCTATGTTTCCTAGTGCCTGTTTTAGCATCATGGAATCCCTATGATAAAAATACTTTGTCACCAGTGCATGCTTCAAAACCTCATAGTAGGTGGGGATGCATAAGGGAACCACACTAAAAAAAATCCTTCTGTGGAGGCCCTTATCAAACTTCTTTTTTCAAAATTATCCATCCCCGATCATATAAAAGAAGTAAAAAATAATATTTTTACACCATTAGACGTACTCATCCACCATCATCTCTCCCTATTACTACTCTAGATGCTCTTGAATTTGATCCAAGATCAAACAAGAGGGATAATACCCAACACGAAATCACAACTGGATGTTAAGCCATGAGAATGTAAACAAATCAATAATCTAGATAATAACACTCCACTAGTTCCAAGATGCCACATGTAAAATGCTAGTAAATAGTGAAACCAACTGATCCATGAGTTTTCAGATAATCCTAATGATATGGACCCCTAACTCTATCTAATCCTCTGCTACTAGGATATCTGGGTCATCACAGAACCTCTGAAGACTCTGGAATTATAAATCACATAGTGTGATAAGCCTATACGCATCCTCATCCTACCCTAATAGTATGTAATGTTTCTCAACAAGTGAGGGTGGTGATACCTATCTACCACGAGGAAGGATCTCAAAGTATAGACCCTAAACTAATGTATCATCACTTATCATATCATTATCATGATCTATAACTAATATACCAGATGGCTATCATTATAGAGGAATCCTAAAAATTTATTCAAGAAATAGCATGGATATAAGAGAATACACACACGCGCACACACACACACACATATATATAATTAGGAATTTAATCAATAAGTATATTCAAAGACTCAATCTTATGTGATGCATGTACCATTGATCCCTATAACCAGTATCTCAATATGCCTCGTCAAAATGTAGGAAGTCAAGGTGCTGGTGAATGGATACATCAGCTGAAAAAAGCATCATTAGTTTCCTTGTTATAAGAGGCCCAATAAATATAGATTGACATTGTTTCCCTATATCCCAAAAAAACTACATTATGGTGACTATACCAAACACTATCCCAAATAATGAACTAATATGATACGAATATTTGAAGACCCAACCCAAACTAAGGCTCGATCTGCCACAACCCCAAGCCCACCTCTATAGGCCAAGGTGTAGAGAAAACTACTAAATGGAATATACTATATTGGAGGCCTTTTCCTTGTTTACCTATACCCAAAAATTGGACCATATCAATGAAAAAGGGTATAGGAATAATAATAAAAACATTAAACATGTTGAATATAACCAAACATGCAAAACATCTTGGGTTTACAAGATTATCCTAATGTAAAATAAGAAATAATGGGAGAAAAATTCATTCCTAGGAGAAAGATGTTCCATCCTGACAAAAGAAGAATGTAAAACATTGAGAGATCATAGCTTCAGACATCTAAGCTATGACCACCGTATGCGGTCCAATGCAACAATTATCCCTAAAATACTATAAATTCACCCCTGATCTATCCATCATTTTCATAAGACATTATACATGTGGTAAAAGGAAATGATTGAGTGTGTGTGTGTATACATAACCAATGAGACTCATTGAAAGATGAATGGGGAGAAGTAAGAGACACAACGTGAAAATTAAGTAAATAGATCAGTAAAATTAAAGTTAATAAATAAATCCAATGAGATGGATTATATATATGTGTGTTTGTGTTCGTGTGTGTGTGCACACTAAGTAAAAATAATCCCAAATGAGATAGAAGGGGATACCTATCTCATATCCCAACCAATGAAAAGAGTCTCTAGATGTTCCAAAAGTCCATCAATGATTCCCAACATCTCACATGACTACCCAATAGAAAAATCCAAGTCAAGATACAACTCTACAATGTTCCAAAAAGACATGGGGCCAAAATAACTAAATAGAGTACCCATACCCTTTTACAATAATAGTCTGACACTCTAATGATCGATGACCCATGCTCATCCCAACTGATGGGAGACACTATAGGTGTTGAGGACCCAACAACTACGTCGTTTGAGGGTGCCATTCATATTTTCGAGGACACATGACCATCTCAACTATAGGGTGAAAATATAGTCATTGTGAACCCATGATCATCCCCATAATAGGGTTCCACTTGAATGGTCATGTTCTATGTCCATCTTATCTAGAGGTTCATACATTAGTTGTTAGTGACCCATGACCGAACCTATAAGAGGGGTCCACTCAGATAGTTGAGGAATCAATCATATCTTTGTTGGATGGTGCCACTCTAGTTGTTGAGGAACCATTCCCTAACCCATATAAGGGTTACACTCTAACGGTCAAGGACCCATTCCTATTCTAGCTGGAGTGTGATAGTCTACACATCAATGACCCACGACCTATCCTATAGGAGGATTCCACTTGGAAAGTTGAGTAAATATTCCCACCTCTGATGGATGGTGCACTCTAGTCATTTAGAATTCATTCCCTGGCCTACAAGAGGGTGCCTCTTGAATAAAATTGGGTGATACTTCCTAATCACTAGCATTGTCATGCATCACATAAGTAAGGGCCGCACCCTGAACATCATGCAAGGCTACTCCAAATCCATTTCAAACATGACTCTCACATTCAATATAGAAAACACTTAGGATATGAAACTCGCGGGTCAAGATCCTAGTCCAAATGATGGAGATACAAATTATTGAATTTTCCTCAAAAGGAAACTAGTGGTACATGGTGTGTAGAAGATTCATATAGCATGTGTTCCCAATATTTATCTTGGATATTTCCACACTAGAAAATTTCTTGTTTCCCATGTATAAGTGCAAGGAATAAAGGTGGACTATAAGAAATAACCATGCTACCTGGGTCCGATCCATGTTGTCTTGGTCATGTTTGTGTATTCATCCCATGTCTCTATAATTTGGAAAACAACATGCCTCTTCACATGAGGTGTCACCAGTCTATCTGGCTATTCCCATGATCTTTGGAATATAGTGTATACCTAGCCATGCCTATTCCTTTTTACTCCTGGAGTACACGTAGAGTCTAAAGACACAGCGTCACATTGCATGTGGGTGTCCCACATGACATGGGATATTGATAATTCTCTAAAATACTAGCTTTTTTTGACAGGGCCCAACATGATATACATTTAAAGAACTAAATGGTTTATAGTAATTATTTTTCTTGGAATTCAGATATGGCCTCCTCTCTTAATATATTTTAATCCCTACTTTGAATCTAGCCTCCTCTCCACCCGTAATCAGCGAATCTATGTCCCATTCTATGTTCCTGGTCTTATAGTGGCCATGAAATTGGTTCAAATTTTGACAATAGATGTTTGTAAAAACCTTCAAACGTGTATTATATCACTCACCATGAACTTTTTGGATCCCAACTCAATGAATCAACCACCCAAATCCTATAAATCCTCAATTTCCATCCTCAATTAGACATATGGTTTATCTCATGTGATTCTACTATGAATATAGTTCTCTGATTGGTCATGGTAACACATGGAAATGTTGATCCACGACCCTATATCCCAATGGAAAGTAATTCATAGAATTTTGGGGAAAAGGAATAAAAAATGGTTTATTGATCCATTCCAGTCATTCTTGACCAACGACCATGAATGGGGATATCCAAGATGAGAAAGTAAATAATGATCAATTGAATTTTAGTACACGGGATCATGAAACGATTCCATCAGCATAGATCAAATTAGAATAATTTATCATGCTAAAACAATTTAATAAAATTGGTAATGAATTACAAATTTATAATTCCTACATAGATATTGGTTATTACCTCTTTTAAAACGTACTCACCAATGAATGGAATAAGTCATTGTTTTTTCTACACTTTGATCTACTTCAATATGAACATTCGTCATCATCTGATCCCAACTCACTTATCATATCATTTTCATGATCTATAACTAATATCCTAGATGGCTATCATTGTAGAGGCATGCTAAAAAGATATTCAAGAAATACCATGGATATATGAGACCACACACACACACACACACACATATATATATTATTAGGCATTTAATCAATAAGGATAGTCAAAGAATCAATCCTATGTGATGCATGTACCATTGAACCCTATAACCAGTATCTTAGTATGCCTAGTCAAAAATTATTAAGTCAATATCCTGGTGAATGGATACATCGGCCAAAAAAATCATCATTAGGTTCCTTGTTAATAGATGCCCAATCAATACACATTGACATCGTTCCCTATATCCTAACAAAACCACATTATGGTGACTATACTAAACACTATCAAAAATAGTGAACTAATATGATACCAATATTTCATGAATAAAACCCAATTGAGGCTCAATCTACCACAACCCCAAGCCCACCTCTATAGGCCAAGGTGTAGAGGCAACTACTGAAAGTAATATACTTTTTGGGTGGCCTTTTCCTTGTGTACTTGTACACAAAAATTGGACCATATCAATGAAAAAGGGCAGAGGAATAATAATAAAAACATTAAACATGTGGAATATAACCAAACATGCAAGAAATCATTGGTTTACAAGATTATCCTAATGTAAAATAAGAAATAATGGGAGAAAAATGAATTCCTATGAGAAATATGTTCCATCCTAAAAAAATAAGAAAGTAGAACATTGAGAGATCATAGCTTCAGACATCTAAGATATGACCACCGTACATGGTCCAATGCAACAATTATCCCTAAAATCCTATAAATTCACCACTGATCTATCCATCATTTTCATAAGACATTACACATGTGGGAAAAGGCCATGAATGAGTGTGTATATACATAACCAATGAGACTAATTGAAAGATGAATGGGGATATGTAAGAGACACAACATGAATAGTAAGTAAATAGATCAATCAAAACAATGTTAATAAATAAATCCAATGAAATGGATTACATATATGTGTGTTTGTGTTTGTGTGTGTGTGCACGCTAAGTAAAAATAATCCCAAATGAGATAGAAGGGGATACCTATCTCATATCCCAACCAAGGAAAAGTGTTTCTAGATGTTCCAAAAGTCCATCAACGATTCCCAATATCTCACATGACAACCAAAATGTAAAAATCCAAGTCAAGATACAACTCTACACTATTCCAAAAATACAGGCGTCCAAAATAACTAAATAGAGTACCCATACCTTGTTTCAATAATAGGATGACACTCTGATGATCGATGACCCATGCCCATCCCAACTGAAGGGAGACAATATAGGTGTTGAGAACCCAAGCCCTACGTCGTTGGAGGGTGCCACTCATATTTTCGAGGACACATGACCATCCCAACTATAGGGTGAAAATATAGTCAATGCGAACCCATGATCATCCCCAAAAGAGGGTTCCACTTGAATGGTCATGTTCTATGTCCATCTTAGCTAGAGATTCATACATTAGTTGTTAGTGACCCATGAACCATCCTATAAGAGGGTTCCACACAGATAGTTGAGGAATCTATCCTAGATTTGTTGGATGGTGCCACTCTAGTTGTTGAGTATCCATTCCCTAACCCATAGAAGGGTTCTAATCTGACGGTCAAGGACCCATTCCTATACCAGCTGGAGTGTGATAGTATACACATAAAGGACCCATGACCTATCCTGTAGGATGATTCCACTTGGATAGTTGAGTAAATATTCCCACATCTAATGGATGGTGCACTCTAGTCAATGAGAATCCATTACCGGGCCTTCAAGAGGGTGCCTCTCGAAAAAACATGGGTGATCCTAATCACTAGCATTGTCATACATCACATATGTATAATCCACACCCTGAACATCATGCAATGAAACACCAAATCTATTTCAAAGGCCACTATCACATTCAATATAGAAAACAATTAGGATATGAAACTCCTGGGACAAAATCCAAGTCCAAATGATGGAGATACAAATTGTTGAATTTTCCTCAAAAGGAAACTAGTGGTACATGGTGTGTAGAAGATTCATATAGCATGTGTTCCCACTATTTATATTCGATATTTACACACTAGAACATGTATTGTTTCCCATGTAGAAGTACACGAAATAAAGGTGGACTATAAGAAATATCCATGCTACCTGGGTCCGATCCATGTTGTCTTGGTTGTGTTTGTGTATTAATCCCATGTCTCTATAATTTGGAAAACAACATGACTCTTCACATGAGGTGTCTCCCATCTGTCTGGCTATTCCCATGACCTTTGGCACACATTGTATACCTAGCCATGCTTATTCCTTTTTAATCCTAGTGTACACATAGAGTCTAAAGACACAAGGTCACATTGCATGTGGGTGTCCCACATGACATGTGATATTGATAATTCTCTAAAATACTAGCTTTTGTTGATAGGCCCCAACATGATATACATTCATAGAACTAAATGGTTTATAGTAATTATTTTTCTTGGAATTCAGATATGGTCTCCTCTCTTAATATATGTTAATCCCTACATTGAATCTAGCCTCCTCTCCTCCCGTAATCAATGAATATATGCCCCTTTCTATGTTCCTGGTCTTCTAGTGGCCAAGAAATTGGTTCATATTTTGACAATATAAGTTTGTAAAAACCTTTACACGCATATTATATCACTCACCATAAACTCTTTGGATCGCAACTCCCTGAATCAACCACCCAAATCCTATAAAGCCTCAATTTCCATCCTCAATTAGACATACGGTTCATCGCATGAAATTTTACTATGAATCTAGGGCTCTGATTGGGCATGGTAACACATGGAAATGTTGATCCACCACCCTATATCCCAATGAAAAGGAATTGATAGAATTTTGGGGATAAAGGAATAAAAAAAGGTTTATTGATCCGTTCCAGTCATTCTTGACCAACGACCATGATTGGGGATATCCTGAATGAGAATGTAAATAATGATCAATTGAATTTCAGCACACGGGATCATGCAATGGTTCCATAAGCGTAGATCAAATGAGAATAATTTATCATGCTAAAACAATTTAATAAAATTGGTAATGAATTACCAATTTATGATTCCAACATAGATATTGGTTATTTCCTCTTCAAAAAACGTACTCACCAATGAATGGAATAAGTCATTGTGTTTGCAGCACTTTGATCTACTTCGATATGAACATTCGTCATCATATGATCCCAACTCACCAAGTGATGAAGAGGAGAAGAAAACTCTAAATTATACCAAGTAGATGTAGGTAATCCTGATGAATTTTTCATTATTAGGATTTTATAAAAAATTCTATGAGGTTAATTAAATTTAAATAAATAAATTTAATCATTTATTTTTACTAAACATACCCAGAAATGGTCATTATTTATTAACTCCGCACACTGATAAATCTTAGGCCGCACCTATAGAAAACATTGCATTTTAGAACAAACATTCATCTCATGTTTCTGATCTGATATTCCTTTTAATATTTATCCCTTTTTCTTTATGAAACTGCACATGAATAATATAATATAGATTCAATACTTTTATAAAATTAGTTTTTGGAGCATTTGGCATTCGAATTGCATTCCATATTAGCACCTAACTCAGAAAATATACTTTTAAATGTTTCAAATCCTTACAATAAAAAAACTGGTTCTCTACATTAATTGTAAATTCAATAAAAATATATTACCACAGTTGAGGGGAAAATTGGTACACATGGAGGTTAAACCAAGAGATAAGGGTATGTTTGAAAATAAACATTTCTATATCATATTTTATTGAAATATTTAGAGATAATAATCAACCATATTCAAAAATTTATCCATTTGGAAGAATTTTTCATATGTATGACATTATTATGTTTTAAAATTTCATGAAATTCCAAATTCCCCCCACTTATAAAAGGAAACTCATCATTTCTATTATGTACACCACTTTTCGATATATAGATGGAAAAACCTAACCAATTATCTTATAAAAATATTTATCCCTAATATAGAGGTTATATTATTATTGAAATACTATTAAATGGATCCTTAATAATGAATATAAAGGTGGCCTACCAATGAGGAGATTATCATATTACCGAATCCCTATCAATTTATTTCTTCTTCAACATCTTATAAATTTTTGGTATTAATAATAAATTAATAAATTTAGTTTCCTAAATATACTTAAAATTTATTATTATTATGGAACCACTGTTATTGATATTATTTTCCATCAAATGTAGTGTGAAGGTATCTGTTGTGCATATGAGTGGACTACCTTCACTACATAATGATAAAATTCATTTTCAATCACAAGATATAAGATATTTTTATTATGTTGGTTTCAATGTTCATAAATTATATTTATGAAATGGTATTTATTATTATGGTATTATAATATAACATCTACCATCTTACCATCCAATTCCTTGAAAAATGACAACATCGCTTGTGTATGTTTGTGGACTACCGCTTCCACGAAGCAATGAAATTAATTTTTCATTTCCTCTTTACATAGATAGTAATAAAGACATATTTAATGAATATATACAATATATATTATATAATAATGATTTGATAAATTTTAATTATTTCTTACCTTTATTTTTATTCAATTCATCAAAAATTGAAAACAAGATTCATGTTTAGGTATAGCTTACCGTCTCGATGAATGGTGTAATTAATTAATATATCTCTATTTTTTAAGACTCTATTTATATAATGAATATATATCATTAATATTTCGTGATAAAAAACATTTATATCGTGGATCCATGATATAATTACAAGGACCTAAACTAGTGAACAAAAACACTTATGGAAAAACATAACTGTTAACACCCAGAAACAAAAATTTTATTAATGGATTATTTATAAATGGGGGCTAAACTATTAAAATTTTATCATGTATGATATTAAACGTATATACAGGATAATATAATTAAATTATAATATATTTTACATTATTTACATGAGGTTAGTGATATTTTAAAATAATTTGAACTTGAGGTAAGGGATTTATGTACATTTACATTATTTATTGAAATTGTTTTTTATTAAGTATACAATGATAAAAATCTAATACCTATATATATGGAATACCAATTGTAACGCCCCGACCCCAGCTACCGGGAGTCGGTGCATTACTTCGTAACATTGGCATGATCACAAAAGATCAAGTCTCGAAAGACCGATTAGTTTAGTAGCCTTGGAAACAGTAGATACATTCATAAGTCTTACATTACATCATAAAGTGAAAAACTACAATAACAAAGTCTCCATAGTGCACACTCATATCCTCTTCTGACAATCCCTGCAGGTCATTCATAAAATACTTCTTCACATCCTGGAAATATTAAAACATTGAAAGGGGTGAGCTCAGATGCTCAGTAAGGATAACAATATTGCGGAAGCTTTCATAAATAAACATAAAAATTTAAGGCAATGTATACTAAAAAAAAGCCTTTTAAACTTGAAATTCAACATAATATGGCAAAGGTAAAATGAGATAATGCCATTAACTTCTTCACATGGATATTCTACTAGTCGAATAATCACATGCAATATCAATAACAACTTTCATAATGAGGAAATGTATAATGCCAGACATTCTGAAACATTTTGTCAAGGCCTCGGCCAAGACGTCTAAAATGATTAAGGCCTCGGCCAAAACCATGAATCAAATTGGGAAAGGGCCTCATCCAATTCCACGACTAGTTGTCTCATGAGACCTACCGATGCATCTAGGAGCTATAGCGGGCTCCACCCGTCACTTACTAAGTCCAATGCATTCCTCATATGAATGGGTTTAAACATATCATAAACCATAACATAATCGTATCACATGAAACATGCATAAAATAAACATAACATTTCCACATTTCAATCACAAGATTTCAAAACAACACATTGAGATAATAAAAACTATTTCAAAACCATTTTCAATACCAAAATAAAAGAAAGTTAAAACTTTGTATTTATTTTTCATTAAAAAATTAATGTCTTGTAGAGGAAGCCGAATCTCAAATAATGGTCACAGTGGCGGAGAAGTCGTTGTTGCCGCATAAGTACGGAAAGAAAAACATTCCCTTTTTGTCGTTAAGTGAAACTCTTCATATAATAGAGATTCCTTTTGAATAAACGTAAAATTCAAAGGGGTTTATACACCGTATAAATGAAAGTTGTGTATAAAACCAAATATGCCTCAATGAAAGGGGATTGAGATGAAGTCCTTAAAAAGATCATTTTTAAAATAAAATAGATCTATTATGTGTATTAACTATAGGTACACATAAAGAAACTAACAATACAAAATAGGACATAATAATATCATGACATAATTTGAAAGTAGTAGATTAACCCAAAGAATGGAAGTTGGGTTAAGAAATTCCCTTACCTTGCGTCCGACTTGACTCAACCGTTCTTTAACCTCCTGAATAATAAACTAGAGTTAATATCTACCCTATTAAGAACCATTTTCAATTTCATTATCCTTTTTATATCACTTATTACAATGTTATGAACATTATGTAATTATTTAAGTTAATAACGGTCGTTTTGTCGATCTTTGGTACTTGAGTCAACAATAAACTTCTTATAATTACAAGTTGTTTATGTGGTAGATTATCCATCATCTCCAGAATTATATTCATGATTTATATGACATATATATCTTATATATCCAGTATATACATTCATTTATAATATTACGTAACATTTAGAGGTAAGAAATGAAATGCACCGTTCATGGAGACGGTAAGCCGTACGTACGCATGAACGCTACATTCATTTCTATTTCGTATTTAATGGAATGAAATCATAATTATATAAAGGTATAATATAGTTCCAGTATAATATCATATATAATATCATTTACTCCATCCTTTATACATCCCGCATATGGCATTAACGATTCACATCACTTTGAGGGGGCAGTAGTCCGCACTTCCTAAAATGAAATTATCGCATTTACCCATAATGGAAATCATAAATTATGCCTTAAATGATAAATACAGAAGAATAAAAAAACATAAACATAATATATATATCATATATGAAAATAGGGTCATCAAAATGGCCACCATTATAGGTGTTAAAAGAATTTGAACAATCATCGTTTCGTGAGGCAGTATTTCGCCACCCACAGAAACAGTATGTTCTTTAACCATTAGACGAAGGTGTGTGTAAGTGTAAACAAAATCCTTATCATAACAACATCCTAGTATATTTTAGATACTGGTGTTGTTACAAAAAAAAGGAATTAAAAGAGTTTAAGGGGTTGGAGAAGCAAAATAAAACAAAACAACATTAGAGAAGACATTACCTTAAAAATCGGGTATCTCTTTTTGATTTGAGCCAAAGGCTTCCTTGGGAAGACTTCTGCCCAAAGTGAGGCTTCTAGAAGTAAGTTAGGGATGTTGGGAGAGTATTTTGGTAGAGGTTGGCCGAGCCAAATGGCTTGAAGGTGTAAATGTGGTGGGAGAGGTGGGGGCCTTTTATAAGTGGAGAGGAGGGGCACTTTTGGAAAGTAATGAAATGTTATTCTATTATACAATGCATTTCGGATTCTAAAGGTCCCACACTTGTATAATTCGAGGATAAGGTGATAAGGGTTCGAAATATCCTCATCTAATAGGCTTTGGACAAGTGTAAGCCTTGGATTTTACATTATCTTCTCATTTTATTTAAATCGTTAAATAATGAGGTCATCACTGCATCTTCATGATGTCATAAATAATTTAATTTATATAATGTCTAAAAATTATAAAAAAATACTATGATGTAGGAAATCGTTTTATATTTCTAATGAATATTTATAATCAAAATTTGGACTTGTGTAACCCCACTTAAAAACTGTTTTAGTAAAACAACTCATGTTTGTGTCAATTTAATTTTAACATTAAATAAATATATATTAATGTCATTTTCCAACTAAAGTGGCTCCATGGGGTCCCCAAGTTGACCCATGGGTTGTCTTGGTCGGCCATGACTCATAAAATAGTAGTAGGACAAGTGTCAAGCTCATATCATATTATTAAAACATTGTTTTTACCTTAAACTACACTAATTACCTCTAATCGCGATTAAGAACTTAAAAGTTACTATTCACCAAAAAATTATTTTAATCTCATTGAACCACATTTTACTTATTAATGACAACCATGTATGTCGGATTTTTAAAAATCAAATCACAGAAGTGGTAATATTTCATTTAAACGAAAAATCAGTTATTTAACTACCACTTAGTGGTTTCATTATTCATCAAAAATTGA
Source organism: Viscum album (assembly GCA_963277665.1). NCBI lineage: Eukaryota > Viridiplantae > Streptophyta > Magnoliopsida > Santalales > Viscaceae > Viscum > Viscum album. The sequence continues at coordinate 901,577,019 of OY728166.1, read as the reverse complement.
AGTTTTTCAGAACAACGCCAAAATTTCACCCTAAGCTATAATTGATATTCCAAATTCAAAAATGATGTCTATTTTACAAAATTAAAAACATATAAGTTGCATTAATTAATTTTATAATTAATTTCTGCTTTTCACAACAAATAGCGTGTTTTTAAGAAAACAATTTATATCAAAAGATTGGCAATTGTTAATGTCCAATTTCAATGTTAAATTAATTCTAATGTCCACCATTGGATAAAATGGTAAAAATATATTCTAATTATACTTTAAAACCACGAAATAGTATAATTTATCACTATAAATTATTTTGATTAAAAAAGTTGTTTTTAAGTATTTTTCACTATTCATAAAAAATAGAAGTTCTCAGAAAAATACCAAAAATTCAACTTTGGATAATTTCGATATTAAGAATAAAAAATTGAAGTCCATTTTGAAATATAAAATTTCTATAATTATAAAAAGTGGTTATTACTATTCACAACGGCTAGTTTAATTCGTTGTGGTGTGTGTTAGAGCTCGAGGTTGCGTACAACACACGCTATTGCATTATTCGAAGTGAAACGTACTGTGGAAGCTTGAGGTGTTACATTCTCCCCTCCTTCAATAAATTGCGTCCTCACAATTTGAAATTTTTCTTTGAAAATAAAAGGTTGAAAAGAGAAAATACCTTTTAGGAAAACCCACATAAGAAATAAGGTTAATAAATATATAACATTAAAAGAAAGCAAGATAAGTACAAAGGTCACCCGATATAGCCAATTCTAGGATTCTATGAAAATATGGATATGGAGGAGAAACTAACCATCAAGGTCTGATGGAGAGTTATAGAAAATAGGATTAGGAGAAAGTTTAACCACAAGAAAATCACAAACTTGTGATTGGTTAAACGGTCATTGAATCCCCAGTTGGAAAAGTTAACCGACAACATTTTTTGTTTTAAGTTACCTTTTATAATGTTGAGGAATTTATTTAGGAGATTTACTAAGAACGTAAGGGAATATACATACTTGTTATGTATACTTTCATTTGTTAATAAATTTTTACCACAAACCAAACTTTTACTCCAAATGGTAACGGAACTCAAAAATATTCTATTTATCCTAATTGTATAAGGTTCCAAATGTTAACACATACCATTTATATTAGTAAAATTATTTTGTAATAACCAGGGACTTCCTGTAGGCTCGTGGTAGGAAATAAAGGCTTGTCGCACTATGGTTGTGGGTTCGATTCCTGCAGCTTTGTCCGACGCGACGAGTTATTCCCCAACCTGTAGGTTGTCCTTTTCCTAAAACTATAGTATCATAATATTCCAAAAATAATCTTCATAAATTTTTTAACCTTAAACAATACTATCCAAAGTTCAACTTAATCCATTCCAACCTTTATAGTTATCCAAAATACCTCTATCCAGACTTTCTCTAAAAGGTCTCTTAATTCTAAAATCAATTTATTTGGTTCCCCAAACAAATTAAAGTTTCTCTTATTTTCACATACTAAAAATATAATTACCTTCAACATGTTAAAACCTTACTGAAATCAACAAGTACTGCAGTACAATCCTTATATGTATCACATTATTCTTATAACCAGAATATAATTCTTGAGTCCAAAAGCACCAATACATTAATTATTCTGCTTCAACTGTAGTCAAAGCATAAGATTGTCCTTGATCCCTTGGCCTTTTCTAAGGTAATTTTCCTTGACGCTTACAACATTCATTTTCATAATGCCCCATTTCCCTACAATTGTAGCATTCAACTTTGACAGCCTCTTTCTTTCCCTTGCAATCACGAGCCTGGTGACCCTTTTCTCCACATTTATAACAAACTCCCATTCCTTTTAGGCACGTACCAGGGTGATTCTTCCCACAATTATCACATAATGGAAAATACTTCTTTCCCTTTTCCCTTTATCTATCTCTTTTTCCCCCGTTCTCTTCTTCTCCTACTTTACTTTGTTGTCATAAGACTTAGAGAATTCCTTTTCTGTCTTGATAGAACATGAGACAATATCTTCGTATGATGAGAAGGATTGTGATACTAAAGCTCGACGGAGAAACGGTTTTAACCCATCAAAGAAACGATCAATCTTACTCCTTGGGTTACGTATATAATCAGCAGCATGCCTCGCTAACCTTGTAAAGTTAGCCTCATACTTTGCGACATTCTCATCCTCTTTCTGCCTCAGACTCAGAAATTGCCTTTCCATATCTGCTCGATGGTCACGAGGAAAGTATTTTTCTAAGAAAAGCTCTTTGAACTCCCTCCATTCCATATTCGATACGTCATCATCTTCCTTTGTGTTTTGAATCAGCAACCACCACTGATCGGCATCTCCAGTGAGGCGGTAAACTGCCATGACAACCTTCTCCCTTTCACTACTCCCCAAGGCATGGAATATTTTCTCTAAGGAATTTATCCATTGCTCAGATACTATAGGATTTGTACTCCCATTGAAGGTTGGTGGTTGTTGCCTCATGAAGCGGTCTAACATTGATCCTCCACGTTGCGGATCAGGGTGCTTCATATGAGTAAGGTTATTATTCATAACCTGCGTGAGTTGTCCCAGTACGGTGAGAAGCTGATCAGCACCAGTTGTATCACTAGCTCCACCATAATTATCTTGAGCAGGAGGGAAATCCCTACACGGAGTGCGTGCATTGATACGGTTTCCATTCCTTCCACTAGGCGCCATTTCTAAAAAATGGCATAAACTAGATTAGTTTATGAATCAAAATACATAATTCCATACTTGTAAAACACTTTACATAAATTGAACTATTTATGGATATAATCCATAATCATAAAAAGAAATGTTTTCTTTGAAGAAGTATATACTCATAACCCTTCATAGTGGTTTGTAAATAAAATGAGAATTATCCTAAGCATATCCCCCGGGAGTGTCGCAACCAAGAGTGCAGCAAGGCCTGTTGTCGTGCACCAGTTCCCGTTCGAGTCTAGCTCAGAGCGGTGTTTTCGGGTTTTACCCCTAGGTACATATGTGCCAGAGCCGCCTCTACCTGCTCGTATCCAGACAGGGATGTATTGCTCGGAAAACTCATAACATCTCTATAATACCAAAATTATTGGAAGTTCTTCTATACTAATCCTCAAAGTCTATCTTTGGGCTGTGTGCTCTAATCAGAGTTTATCTAAATCTAGCTTCCAAGGTTTGTACTAAACTTCCTCTGATACCAACTGTAACGCCCCGAGCCCAGCTACCCGGAGTCGGTGCATTACTTCGTAACATTGGCATGATCACAAAAGATCAAGTCTCGAAAGACCGATTAGTTTAGTAGCCTTGGAAACACTAGATACATTCATAAGTCTTACATTACATCATAAAGTGAAAACCTACAATAACAAAGTCTCCATAGTCCACACTCATATCCTCTTCTGACAATCCCTGCAGATCATTCATAAAATACTTCTTCACATCCTGGAAAATATTAAAACATTGAAAGGGGTGAGCTCAGATGCTCAGTAAGGATAACAATATTGCGGAAGCTTTCATAAATAAACATAAAACTTTAAGGCAATGTATACTAAAACAAAAGCCTTTTAAACTTGAACTTCAACATAATATGGAAAAAGTAAAATGAGATAATGTCATTCACTTCTTCACATGGATATTCTACTGGTCGAATAATCACATGCAATATCAATAACCACTTTCATAATGAGGAAATGTATAATGCCAGACATTCTGAAACATTTTGTCAAGGCCTCGGCCAAGACGTCTAAAATGATTAAGGCCTCGACCAAAACTGTGAATCAAATTGGGAAAGGGCCTCGGCCAATTCCACGTCTAGTTGTCTCATGAGACCTACCGATGCATCGAGGAGCTATAGCGGGCTCCACCCGTCACTTACTAAGTCCAATGCATTCCTCATATGAATGGGTTTAAACATATCATAAACCATAACATAATCGTATCACATGAAACATGCATAAACTAAACATAACATTTCCACATTTCAATCACATGATTTCAAAACAACACATTGATATAATAAAAACGATTTCAAAGCCATTTTCAATACCAAAATAAAAGAAAGTTCAAACTTTGTATTTATTTTTCATTAAAAAAGTAATGGCTTGTAGAGGAAGCCGAATCTCAAATAATGGTCATGGCGGCGGAGAAGTCGTTGTCGCCGCATAAGTACGGAAAGAAAAACATTATCTTTTTGTCGTTTAGTAAAACGCTTCATATAAAAGAGATTCCTTTTGAATAAACGTAAAATTCAAAGGGGTTTATACACCGTATAAATGAAAGTTGTGTATAAAACCAAATATGCCTCAATGAAAGGGGATTGAGACAAAGTCCTTAAAAAGATCATTTTTAAAATAAAATAGATCTATTATGTGTATTCACTATAGGTACACATAAAGAATGTAAAAATACAAAATAGGACATAATAATATAATGACATAATTTGAAAGTAGGAGATTAACCCAAAGAATGGAAGTTGGGTTAAGAAATTCCCTTACCTTGCGTCCGACTTGACTCAACCGTTCTTTAACCTCTTGAATAATAAACTAGAGTTAATATCTACCTTATTAATAACCATTTTCAATTTCATTATCCTTTTTATATCACTTATTACAATGTTATGAACATTATGTAATTATTTAAGTTAATAACGGTCGTTTTGTCGATCTTTGGTACTTGAGTCAACAATAAACTTCTTATAATTACAAGTTGTTTATGTGGTAGAATATCCATTATCTCCAGAATTATATTCATGATTTAGATGTCATATATATCTTATATATCCAGTATATACATTCATTTATAATATTACGTAACATTTAGAGGTAAGAAATGAAATGCACCGTTCATGGAGACGGTAAGCCGTACGTACGCATGAACGCTACTTTCATTTCTATTTCGTATTTAATGGAATGAAATCATAATTATATAAAGGTATTATATAGTTCCAGTATAATATCATATATAATATCATTTACTCCATCCTTTATACATCCCACATATGGCATTAACGATTCAGATCACTTTGAGGGGGCGGTAGTCCGCACTTCCTAAAATGCAATTATCGCATTTACCCATAATGGAAACCATAAAGTATGCCATAAATGATAAATAAAGAAGCATAAGGAAAACATAAACATAATATATATATCATATATGAAAATATTTTCATCAAAATGGCCACCATTATAGGTGTTAAAAGAATTTGAACAATCATCGTTTCATGAGGCAGTATTTCGCCACCCACAGAAACAGTATGTTCTTTAACCAATAGACGAAGGTGTGTGTAAGTGTAAACCAAATCTTTATCATAACAACATCCTAGTATATTTTAGATACTGGTGTTGTTACAAAAAAAGGAATGAAAAGAGTTTAAGGGGTTGGAGAAGCAAAATAAAACAAAACAACATTAGAGAAGACATTACCATAAAAATCGGGTAACTCTTTTTGATTTGAGCCAAAAGCTTCCTTGGGAAGAATTCCACCCAAAGTGAGGATTCTAGGAGTAAGGTAGGGATGTTGGGAGAGTAGTTGGGCAGATTTTGGCCGAGCCAAATGGCTTGAAGGTGTAAATGAGGTGGGAGAGGTGGGGCCCTTTTATAAGTGGAGAGGAGGGGCACTTTTGGAAAGTAATGAAATGTTATTCTATTATACAATGATTTTCGGATTCTAAAGGTCCCAAACTTGTATAATTCTAGGCTATGGTGATAAGAGTTCGAAATATCCTCATCCAATAGGCTTTGGACAAGTGTAAGCCTTGGATTTTACATTATCTTCTCATTTTATTTAAATCGTTAAATAATGAGGTCATCGCTGCATCATCATGATGTCATAAATAATTTAATTTATTTAATGTGTAAAAATTATAAAAAAAATACTATGATGTAGGAAATATTTTTATCTTTCTAATGAATATTTATAATCAAAATTTTGACTTGTGTAACCCCACTTAAAACTGTTTTAGTAAAACAACTCATGTTTGTGTCAATTTAATTTTAACATTAAATAAATATATATTAATGTCATTTTCCAACTAAAGTGGCTCCATGGGGTCCCCAAGTTTACCCATGGGTTGTCTTGGTTGGCCATGACTCATCAAATAGGAGTAGGACAAGTTTCAAGCTCATATCATATTATTAAAACATTGTTTTTACCTTAAACCACACTAATTACCTCTAATCGCGATTAAGAACTTAAAAGTTACTATTCACCAAAAAATTATTTTAATCTCATTGAACCACATTTTTATTCTTAATGACAACCATGTATGTCGGATTTTTAAAAATCAAATCACAGAAGTGGTAATATTTCATTTAAACGAAAAATCAGTTATTTAACTACCACTTAGTGGTTTCACTATTCATCAAAAATTGAAGTTTTTCAGAACAATGCCAAAATTTAACCCTAAGATATAATTGATATTCCAAATTCAAAAATGATGTCTATTTTACAAAATTACAAACATATAAGTTTCATTAATTAATTTTATAATTAATTCCCGCTTGTCACAACAAATAGCGTGTTTTTAAGAAAACAATTTATATCAAAAGATTAGCAATTGTTTATGTCCAATTTCAATGTTAAATTAATTCTAATGACCACCATTGGATAAAATGGTAAAAATATATTCTAATTATACTTTAAAACCACTAAATAGTATAATTTATCACTATAAATTATTTTTATTAAAAAAGTTGTTTTTAAGTATTTTTTACTATTCATAAAAAATAGAAGTTCTCAGAAAAATACCAAAAATTCAACTTTGGATAATTTCGATATTACGAATACAAAAATGAAGTCCATTTTGAAATATAAAATTTCTATAATTTTAAAAAGTGGTTATTACTATTCACAACGGCTAGTTTAATTCGTTGTGGTGTGTGTTAGAGCTCGAGGTTGCGTACAACACACGCTATTGCATTATTCGAAGTGAAACGTACTGTGGAAGCTTGGGGTGTTACACCAATAATATTCTTCTTATATGGATATTTATAGATAATTAAATGTATAGAAATAATTTTTTTGTATTAAAGTACCCAAGAGTCCGAATAAATATTTTTCTAGAAAATAAAATTTCTTTCTATCTTTTGTTAAAATATCATTTTCTTCAATGTATATGTTTTATTTTAGATGTTTTAAATTCTCTCATTCGAATGTTTAATGTCATTTTATCCCTATTTTACATTTTAAATAATTATTTTAAAAAATATTTTTGTCATTTTTGAAGGAGGTTCATTTTCTATTTTTACTAAAAATATGAAAAAGTGTTACTCCTTTAACAAACTTGACAGGAAAATAATTTCCTTACATAATTATTGGGGAATTATTTAAAGATTAATTTAAAATAATTGATGGTTAATTTAAAAGAAAATATTTTCCATAATATTTTGGGTTTTTAATATTTTAAATTAGTGGTTCTAAAACTCCAAGGGTGTTTTTCTAAAGAAATATTCTATGTGATATTTTAATGGAATTTTACTTTATGATAATATCTTTGGATGTCACATGTGATTAACTAGGGTTATAAATCAAGGATACCATACATATTATTTCATCAGATGGTTTATGGTTGTGATGATGATATATTTATGAAACATATTATATTTCCTATGGGTTATATTGTGAATATATATTTAAATTATTATGAAACTTGTAAATTTTCCATGGGTTCTGTTATATGATGAGTGATTTTTTCATCTTATGTTAGACATATAAATAGATAAAGGCTATATAATCTACGGTATAGGAATAATATATATGTAAAAATTGTTGGTTAATGATTGTTTTATTAGGAAATAATAAGTACCAGAATGGGGATTAAACCTAATTCATTAAAGGACATTGTCTACTATTATCGTCTTGGGAGTGAAACCTAACTTAATATATGATAGAATGGGGACCAAACCCAATCCACTATGATATTCATGGAATTTATACTTGATAAAGGAACTTATTTTCTATGTTCTATGTATTCCACAAACTAATTACTTATTCCAATGTTATTCTCTCATAGATTGGGTTATTTGATTCATTTATGATTCAAGTATTATGAATTAATAATAATTGTTCCATGACATAATATTATAATCTATGATATACTGTGTGTGTATTTTCATGTTTCAACATCATTTTCTCATAGCCTTATGCAACTATTATTCTTATGGGATCATTGAATATATTTTTTTACCGATTATGATAACCTAATCTCACCCTATATTATGTTTCCTTACTATTGGTTATAAATAATTGTTTGGTATGTTCAAGATGAGTACTATAAGGAATAATTTAATGGGATATGTTAAAGATATTACACAAAATAATTAGTCTTTGTATGTAGTCTCCAAATAATTTTAACCATTACCTTCCTTAGGCTGGAATTTTTAAATCATATTGAATATTAATCCCATAAGATATAAAATGTATTTGGGAAAATTATGGTTCACTGTAGTTGTATCATAGCCGGTTTTATCTATTTTTTGAATATTTTTGTATTAGTGAACATTCGCAAAAATACTGGGGATTATTTGATGTATATGATAACACTATAATGTTTTTGTAAGGTAGGGGTTATGTGGTTTTTCTAAAAATAAATCTCTGTATAGATACTATAAGTGGAGGTTCTTTTTTAAAAGATGAATTTGGGGGTAATAAACATGAGAATAGTTAGTTGATTATATCTTGACCAATGTTATAGTGCACAATGAGTGTTACCTTACTGCAAACTTGGTTTGACACTCTCATAGTATATTCTTTTCTTAAAAAAATTATATTTATAAACTATTATGAACTATTTTAGTATATAATGATTAAGAACGACCAATGATAATATTAAGGTGTTATAGATTCAAAATAAAGTTTCATTATTTTAAAAATCCTTTAAATTAATTTTCATGATTATTTGGGTTTCCTCTATGATTATTGATTCTCAAACTATGAATTTTTTTGTTTTAGTCAATAGATCTAACTTGAATAAACTATGTTAGTTTTTAAAGTGATGGAAACTGAAATGATTTTCCTCTGGAAAACCAAATGTTTTGGGATTTAGAATATAAAATCTAGATGTTATTATTACAAAAAATATCAATCTCTAAATCATTGTTAGCTTTCAAATTATAAAAGGAAGGATTAATGATCTATTGATTACTGAATGATGAAACATCCACCTTATTTTAATGGGTCCTCTTATCTACTAGTTACTGATCCATACCACTATAAATATATTTTCCATTATCCATTATTTGGGTCATTAGAAAGTAATTTTCCCTATTCATATTTGGATGTGTAATAATATAAATGTTGTGCTCTAATAAATGACATGATGAAACAAGAAGAAAATGACTAAATGAAGTATGTTGAGTTTAAGACAATAATTTTAAATAAGCAAATTTCTTGTATTCCATATATGAAAATGTAGAAGGAATTAGTTGAGTTAATAGAGAAGGATAATGGGTCTATTATTACCTATAATGAAACCTTTCCTAGACCTTAAATGTATGATTCTAGTATTATCTCCAACCACAATATAAGGTTTATAAATTCTTTAGTGAATTAAAATAATATCTCTAAAGGGGGTTACACATAAGATGTTTTTGTACCTATGAATACGTTGTATGATGTGAAATGATGGTGAAATTAGAGGTGAGATCATTCAATAAATATAATGGTTTTGATAAGAAAATAAATATGTAATTAAAAGTAAATTTGAAGAATAAATCCCATGGGGATAAGAAGATGAAATTTTCTTTACTCTATATATATGATGGAAATGATATGAAATTCTCAAAAGGGTATTGGTAGATGTTTTTGGTTTTCAAAATAAGTTCATCGAGAACTTGAATATTTATGTGATATCAAGAAGAAGTTTTCTAATTATAGAGAGAGATAGTACAAAAAAATTCACCATTAACAAACAAATATTTTCAATTCAAGGACTATGGGAGTTTTACTAACCAGTACTTAGAAATGGAGGTTAATGGTAATGATCAATGTAAGAAAAAAATAATCCTAGAGTCAAAGGTAAATATCATGTGACTTATTTTTCTAATGTGAGTATGATAATGAATTAGTGTAAGGTAAATTTATCATACACTCAAGAATAGTTAATGTCTTATTTGAATATGGATTTACCCACCATTTTAAATATAAATAATTATATATGGGTACTAGAATACCACCTTAATGATTAGAGAATTAATTATTATTTAATAATATTAATGGTACAATGGTTGCCTCTCAATTTTGTGATTTTTTTATAATTTATGTTTGTGGGAGGATACTTCTTAAAAATATTATTATTATTGTTCTAGTGTAATTTTATGTTTTATTGGGAGTGGAATGAATTTCATTATATAAATAAAATATCAATTCTTGTTGAAGGGAAGCCATTTTTCATATTCTAAACCCATTCAATGATCTTATATTTTCAAAATGGTAAACATAATTTTTTATATAATATAAATCTATTCTTTGGGACTTAATTTCGATTCAAAATGGTTGTTTCTTTCCTATGGTTTGGCAGAAACCCTAAATCAAATGTATTTCAATTTTATGAGAGATTGTTTATTTACTAATAGAATAATTTCATAGAATTACTTGAATCATGAAATATATTTTTCAATTGACCTCATACCTGGTGCTAAAACTAAAAAAACACCCCTACAGAATAAACATGACTGAGTTAATACAAATAAATAATAAAATTTAGGATATTCTTAAAAAGGGTATAATTTAGCAAAGTGTGTACCATTGTGGTGAACTTGTTACTTTTATTAATAAGAATAATAGATTAATTTTAATATGGATTGATCATCAAAAACTCATTAAGATATTAATCCTAAATAAGTATCTTCTTCCTTATATTTATTGTTATTGACTATTAGAATAATTGTAAAAAATATAGATTATTATTGAAAACTACATTTTCATTTAATGTATTTACAAAGTTCTATTTTATTTAAAAAATATTAAATAAAAAATTTGATTATGAATTTTATGACTAATATAATTTAGTATAATTGAATTAATTTTATGTTGGATTATAATATAAACATATTTTATACATAACAATACATTTTTTTGGAAAACTAATTTTCATTACATTTTGTATATTTAATAATAATTTAAATTTTACCACTTCTGAAAATTAATTTTGTTAAAATGGATTTGATATTTTGAACTAGTATATATACATTTTATACTAATTCCAATTCTACTTTTTGTCATAATGAATCATAAAATCAATAAACAAATTGCCTCATTCAGAGAGAATTTAGATTTATTGAGGGATAAACAATAAGATATTGGTATTTCTTCCAAATAAACATGTATAAATATGACTGTATAACTATATTTTAATCTCATAATATAAAAAATTCATGTATCTGTACAATTGGAATACTTTTTATTGAGTGTGAAACCATTTTATTTTAATATTTTAATAAATTACAAGGGTATCATCTCCCCTACATATAAAAGGACTCTTCTACTTTCTCTTCTTTACACTACTTTATTCCATCTAGATCGACCAAATAATTCACAATTACTCTCCATTTTAGTTTATTTTTTATTATACCTCCTATGAATCTATGGTATTTATACTATAATATATACATTATTATCCAAAATTTACAAACAAGTTATTATGATTATGGTAAGACAATTATCCACCATCTTTTATAATGAGTGGGAAGTGAAGGTATCACTCATACATATGTGGGGACTACCACCTCCACATAGCGATAAAATTAATTTTACATCACTATATATAATTAATATTTATTATGATAGTGCTACATAAAAATGTGTGTTCTGGTTAAGAATCACTATTTTCATAAGGTCTCAAATGGATTTTTAACTGAATAGGAAACACACAATGGTTCTTTATCCAATGAGACCTACATTCCTATTGTTGGATCTTGTTAAATTTTTGACCCACAATACTTAAGTACTAATATTAGTTTAGAGGATGGGAGTTTAGGCTCCTCACACCCTTTTGAGTGGAATTATTTCCTACTCCAAGACTCTCTTATATATTTAATATATGTTAATAAATCCCTATTAATTTACCAAGTGTAACGTTGGTTTCCCTGTAAATTTACAATCAATTATTTTCATGTATAGAATTAAAAATCATTTTTATGTATTCAATGATCTTCATCTGTGGAGATATATTTTTGTATTCAAGGTTCTACATCAATGATATCCTTTCATATAATACTTAGTGATTATTTGGTTGTTAGTAAGACAATTCAAGTTTTTAATCCACTTAGTTGGGAAATATGAAATTTATCAGCATATATAGAGATAGAAGTCACTATGGAATTTATCATTATCTAGGGAGATGGGAATTTTTTTCATTTGGGATCCAACCCATAAATGAGCTTCCTACGTATCCTTGTGAAATGAATCAGAACCCATGGAGTTCGGTGTTGCTTAATAGGACACATCATACCTTTTATGGTCATGTGATAGGGACCCATCCATACAATTTAATGTTATGGGAGAAGGACTTCTAGGCATAAGGTTCGTAGTCAATACTGGGATTGGGACTTATGCCTACGAATCCCAAGGAACATTGGAAGTATATGAGATTCCATGTTGGATTAGACCTTGTTGGGAATGTGATCTAGAGAGGACATGATTGATTTGGGGTGTTGGGTTGGAGCCTTAGAGAGGCCTCCTAGATATCCCATTTGGATGTGAATCAAAGACCACATAGTATGATAACTCTCATTGGGGATTATGGACCTTAGCAAGAAATAAATTGTGGATTACTCCAGAAAAGGATTCCCTTATAATAGTGTAATCCAGATATGTCTGAATTCATATAGATTTTAGGGGGTTAAATTAAAGGGCTATATATTAGTAGGATGTCCTGACTAAGTAAATTAGGCATGGACTCCTGATGATAGTGTCTATTGAGCTCAATCCCATGGTGAAGGCTTCTTATATTTCCCAATTATGGTGGGAACCAGAATTCTCAATGTTCATTCAATTTGTGTGGATTATGAAAGTGTTTTTATAATTAAAATAATCTACACCGACATGAGTCATGATTGGTGTGAGAAATAAGAAGCTGTAAATGATTGAATAAACATCACCTTTTTCCTCCTCCGCTGGTGGAAGAGGTCGGGCCTACGACCAAAGAATCCATGGAGATGGTGGTGGAGGGTATAGAGCAATAAACCTTTTAATGTGAAATGAAAGTGAAGGTCATTAAGTCTGACCCAAAAAAAGCAGGGCTTATTCTAGGAGGGATGCTGTAAAATTGGGGACTGAGAAAGGGAGGATCTAATCCCATATGGAAGGGAATAGATAGTGTGATCCTTATCTTCCCTGATGGAACAAAAGGCTTTAGATCTCAGAGAAGAGAGGGGATGGATTTAGTCAAATATTTTGAACCTGAAATTTGGAACTCCACAACATTTTACATAGGGTAAGGGTCTATTTCACCATGGATATAATGATCCATAGACACTCTGAGAATCCTTACCCACTGGTAAGATGATTATGGGAAACTTCTGATCATAGACATCAAAATAAAAATAAGATTCATGTTGATCTTCCTTTCCCAAAGATTTAATAAATTAGGAGGTCTTCGAGGAGGTTTCAACTTTACCCTTTTCAGATAAGGGATCCAAAGAAGTAGAATCCCTGACATGATTGTCATGAAAGAGGTCTTAATGGATAGCTTTCATTGGTGGTTCGTGCAGGTATACCGTGCAATTATTCTTCATAGGTATTCCACATAGGTCTACAATGATTGTTCAAGGGGGAACTAAAAAATGATCAGAATTATAAGGATAAGCATGAAAAATCTTGATATACCTTTATAAATGGACTATATGGAAGAAAAAACATGGGTGAGGTTTTAACATAAGCATCATGGGTTCTGCTTGTTGTCCTTAGATGAATCTTATTCATTTATTTTCATAAGAAAATGAACTTGTATATGTGAATTCCACTTATGGAAGGAAATTACTCAAATATGTATATTTTATTTTAGAACTGTAAGGTACATTAATCATGATTATGCCTTTAAATTATCTCTTCAATCTATTTTAGAGAGCTACATGCAAAAATTTTGGAGGCCTGGGTGAAGAAACTACATAATTAGAGCTTCATGAGTTCTTCTGAATTTTTATGTTTTTAAATGGGGAGCTGAAGGGTCCTATTTATAGGAAAATATGGAACCATGGGTAGAGGAGTTACTCTATACAGGTCCATTATGCAGGTCCTTCATATAGGTCCTCGTCATTGGTCCCCCTTATAGGTCCTTCAGGTAGGGGAGACAATTCACTTTATAAAATTTTATCTATCTTAGAAGTGTCTTGACTTTTCATATATAAGTCCATTGGGCTCCTCGACTAGTCAAATAAGAGATCTCCAAGAGATATAAACTTCTTGATAGGGTGAATACACCAAGTCCTATTAGAAGAAACTTGTAAATTGAATTTTGATGCATCAATACCTTTTTATCATCGATCATGGAAATCCAGATGGTACATATGGAGAGGGTTGTATTTGCACTTATCACCTAATTATGGAGAAGTCATGCGAAAAAAGGAAATATAACCCTGAATTCCATGGAAAGGTGCAAGAATTTTTTTTTCACGGGATCAACAAAATCCCCCTTGTAGAATTAGATTCGTTCAAAATGCAAAGAATTTGGATCTATAGTAACAGTTGGACACTTTGATGCATTCTAACATCATTTTGTGGGTTATGGGGCTATTCCATGTTTTTAAGGATTATCTAATTTTTTCTTAAGCCAAGAAGAATGGTGAAAACAGTTTGACTATAGCTAGGTTCATATGGGAAACCCTAAAAACATTGTTTCTATACTATCATCACCATAACTTTGGAATAATCTCAATATTTAGGAGACTTAGTGGGTGAGACTTTGGCTTTTGTTTAGTTTTCTTTTTGTGATTTCATCCTAACAAGATTTACTCCTTTTAACTTTTTATTACTTGATAATTCCTAAACCGTACATAGTTTAGGTATAGCAAGGTGATACTCAACATTTACCTAGGTTACCCTTTGTCGGGTTTCATCCTGGTGAGTAATTTGTATCTTTTTATTGTAATTTTATGGTCATACATTTTATATTAATAAGTCTATTGTTTTGTGCCTAATAGCTTTGACCATGAATTTTAAAATTAGAACCCAACCAAAACACGATGGCTAGAGATTTCCTAATATTCCTCAGATACTTCCCAGGGGAATCTTGAGTCATTGTTTTTATGGTCACCAAATCTAAAATTTAAAGTATAATATTATGGGATATCTCTCATCAGAATGAAGTTACCTCCAGTTGAAAAAACTTATATTAGGGTTGTATTATGCACGAACAATTGCAGTATTTGCTGCATAGACAAATAGTGGAATCTTTATACAAACAATCCTATTATGTAAGAAATTTTTATACAAGGACAACTACAGAATTTACTTCATAGTTAGGTACAACAGATCACTTTAATTATGAAATTCTATTTCTGATATAAAAAGGTATTTAAAATTTGGATTTCTCAAGACCAAATTGGGTGGCATTGGTGATGAAATATGTATGAGAAAAAAAGCGTCCATATATGCCAACATATTCCATGAATGAGTTTCTAGTCTGACATGAATTTTTTGTGTGAAGGAAGGCACATTTGTCAGAAAGGGGATTTCAGATATGATGTTATGCACTTGAAAGTCTTGTAGCAAGTATATCATGCTTTGTAGTTTCAATTCAAGAAGAAAGAACATTATCCTGTAAAGTTTCAAGTCATGCATAAATTACACTATTCTCTATTTTTTAATATCTCAAAGAAATGAAATTAAGGGATTTTATTTATGCTATTTAGTTTTGACCGAAGATTTGATGGTTTTCTAATTCTTAGTGATTTTTCTGGAAATGTGATACTAATTCAGGTATGGAGTGGGGGAATTTTAAGCTATGATCTATGGATTTTTTGATCTAAAGAGTTATATGAGAAAAAATGGTGAAATGGAATTTTATTAGGTCTCTAAAAAAATAATGTTACCACTTTTTCAGAAACCTGCTATGGGACTATATTATGGAGCTAAAACAAAGGAATATGTTACACACACAAACAGTTTCATTCATTGGATGACAAGAACATTATGTAGGCAACTGATGTAAGGACAACTGTGAGCACACACTATATTGTGAGGTGAAGGATATCTCATGAATTATAACATTCTATTTCTAAAAGATAATGAAAATTTATAGAGATTCAGATATTCCAAAGCATGGAGTTTGGTTTTATAAAGAAAATTTCTTGAATAAAGAAGGGGTAATTACAGTCTTGATTTACAAAGAATCATAGAAATAGGCTCTCTACAAAGTTCTAACTCCAACATAGGAAGTATGGTTCCTGCAGGTTTAGTTCGTATGACTAAGAACCCAATATTATAGAAAAAATGGATGATTATGCGGTTCAATGGACAAAGTTCATTCCAATATGATTTGATCATACGTATATTAAAAATTTAAACCATGGTCTTGAAGACTTTTAAGTCGGGAGAATGTATATGAGAAAAATACACAAAAGATGACCGCTTTAAATTTTGGTTCTCCTACATGCTGTTATTAATGCTAAAAGAGAAATAAGTGGCTTCTCCTGTGAATGAAGTTATTTTTATTTGAAAAAACCCATTATGGGGGCTATATTATGCAGGTCCAACTAGGGTATGTTCTTCATAGTCAAATAGCAAAATCTTTTGGATGACAGACCTATTATGTGGGCACTTATGCCAGAACACCTAGAGACACGTACTACATAGTTATGAAAAAGAGAACTCAGGTATCATACACTCTATAACTAGATTAAATGGAAAGATTATGATGATATAAAATTATTCGATTTTAGGATTATGGAATTTTAAAGGGACAATTTCTAATGCACAAGGGAATTATTTTGAATGATATTTTCCATGAGTTTGGAATCCGTTACCCAGATGTGGATCATATGTATAATATGGACATATTTTTTTTCCTTGGTGGGATCTATAAGGAGAGGATCCAGAATATAATTTTCATGTAGAAATTTTTCGTTGTATAAATGAGAGGGGAAATATTATTTTATTCTTGGGTTGAGACTAGGATCTAAGGACTTGTCTTTATTACATATCTCAATGGTATGATAATAAAGCCATATTTAGTTCTCTAGGTAATGTGAAGTGTAATGTCATGTGACATGGACATTATGTTGTGAAGTTTAGATTCATGCAGTAAGTACATTAGGAAATTTTATATGATGTTTATTTTTTTTGGTTTCACTAGGTTATAGGGACCTAGTGTCACTACATAGATTATCAAAGCAAGAATCAATCCACATGTAATTCTTATTAGATAAAAGTTAATGTACATGGGGTGAACATGTATTGGATTTCCTCATGTAGATATGAATCATACATGGAAGAATAGATGATTTTTTATATCATGTTGTAGCTGGGATTATGATTGAAAATTAAGACATCCCTACATATCATATAGGGATGAGAATCAAGCTACACATAGTTCTTATGGAACCATGTAGTTTATCAACAAGAGATAAGTATGTTAAGTGATTCCTATGTGAAAACAAATATTGCAGCATGATTAGGGGATATGACCCAAGTGTCACTATGTATCTTTCATTGGTATTAATCAAGCCACAAATTGTTCTTAAATAATGTTTACCCCAACCTAATTGAATTCACAAGTGGTGTTTAATGGGGGTTTCTTAAATATGGGTTCAACATATGATAAGAAATCATAATGAAATCCCCATATTGATCTGAGAAAAATACATCAACTTTATGATGTTGTGGTTGGGTCCAAAATTGAAATTTTGGGAATCACTATGTAACTCATATGGATGAGAATCAATCCATATGTAGTTCTTGAGGGGGTTTCCCATTCTAGTCTTATCTATACATAAGGAGTGAGGGATTTTTCTTAATTTTTGTTGGACCCGAGATAGGATATTCAAGTGTAACTATGTATCTTTCTTGTGGGATGAATAAATCCATACATAGTTTTATTTACTTCCATGTAGTTTAATTTCATGTGGTATAGATGAAGGTAAATGAAAATGAAATGAATACATATATCATGAAAACGATATTTTAACCACAAGTATTTGTTTGAGAACATCACATAGTTAATCATCATGCGATGAGGATATCTCTTGTGTCTTTTAAGGACTTATAGCCATGACTATTGATAACCCCAAATATGAATTGAGATACCTTTTCTATGCAGATAAGTTCATTACCAATATCTAATCCCACGTGAGCTATGCATGGTGTGATAAACAAGTATTGGAAAAAGATGTTTTTTAACATAAAGTTAAACAAAGTGAAAGATATAAGTCTACTTATTGAATTGTGGTTGAGATAGGATATAAGGCATGTGCATCACAACATATATTTCTAGGGTCAATAATCAAGCCATACATTGTTCGTGAAATTGATCCCCATATCATCAGGTTTTGATGTGGGGAAGATGTATTTTTTTATAATTTCTAGGATGACTATTGGGACTAATTTAAGATGTCTAGTAATCATCATGTATCTCATTGAAATGATAATTAACTTACAAATCATAGAATAGAACCCTATGAAAATATGACTCATTCCTTGAGAAAAAGAGAGGAGTTCTTTTTTGAAATCATTGATGGTCCCAAGTTTGGATATTTGTGTGTCACTACATATCATACTAAGGTAATAATCATGCCACACATATTTCATGATGGTTCTCCCTATGAAAGTTAAATTCCTATTCATAGGGATGAAGGGAATTTTTCAACATTGAATTTAGAACCTGGATTGGAGATCCTTACATCACTACATATCTCATTGGAATGAAAATAAAGCTACACATTGTTCTTGAAATGATCATTCTCTACACCAATTGAATTTGATGTGAGAGATGAGGGACTTTGAAACATTCCAAAATAATAATTAAGCTCAATATATAGTATGGTATGAAAATCAATCCTTGTATTCTGGAAGAGGAATCTACATAAGTTTGGTTCATATACAAGAAAAGGGGAAATAAATTTCTTTATAGTTGCAGTTGGGCCCATGATTGGATATATAGGCATCACTACGTATCTCATTGAAAAGAGAACCAAATCACACATTGTTTTTGAATAACCTTTTATTTTAAAATCTTGTAGGGAAGACGTAAGTCACTTGACATGAATGAAACATTTCAGTTGGACCAGGGAATAAAGCCCAGGTGTTAGTATGTATCATTCTAGGGGAAATAATCAAGCCACACTTAGTTCAAAAAAAGCATTCCTATGAAGATATGATTCAAACTTGGGAATGAATTAGACTCAATTTACACTAATGAGTGTAAATGGGGTTATAAATTATTGCACATAGAAGATACTCATCAATTAAAGGACAACAAGGAATGCCAATTTTTTTTATCTTGGGATATTTATTAATTTTACATGAAGGAGACATTAATTTTATAGTTTAAGGTCGTGTAATGGGGAGAATGGTGACGTTCTATTTAACATCATGTGACATGGAAAATGGAACTATGTAGTTTAACATCATGCATCATGGAAGTGTATGGTGCTATGAAGTTTAATGTCATGTGGGTAAGATGACAGTTGCTATGCAATTTTCTGTCATGCAACCAAGACATGATATATATGATTTCACAAAGTATTTCATCAAGAAAATTCCATTGGTTGAAATTTTAATGTGTTCTCTATCCATTGAGATTATGGAATAAGATCCATTAGAGTAGACCTTATGTATGGAGTAATGTCCTTCCAATATTAGCTCAAAATTTTCTGGCATATTTCTTAGTATCATCAATGTCATGAAGAATAATATCAATTCTCTTTGAAGAAATTAATGGAGGTGAACTTTCTTGTTAAAATATCAAGAAATTATGTTCTGATAGAATTAAATGTTATGCAATGTTTGCAATATATTTTCATCTAATCACTCCAGCTAATCTAGTCACTTTGGTAACTACTCATCTGTATATTACTGGACACATATGGAAACTCAGAGCGAAGTAAATTGAATTTCATTGGGAAGAACTGCTTCTGTTATGTATACCAATGAGTATAGAGTATCTCGAGTGGCAGTATGGGTAGTAGTCTTATTTTCCCACAAGGCGTGCAAGATATTATTAGGTCCAGATGTTTTACCTTTATCGACTATATTGTAGAGTATATTTGATAAGGTCTTATTAAAAGACTCTATCAATCCATTGGCCTTTTTATTATAGTGTGTTGAATGGTAGGATTTGATACTGTGTTCATCATATAACCTCCCTACCATATCTGAACAGAAATTGGTGTTGATGTCCATCAATATGGTATGAGGGACACCAATCTTGGGGTTTGTTTAGGGATTAGAGATATTATATCTTTTTAAATATTTATATTGTAAACCAAATTAGTTTTAAATAATAATTTTTCAATCATTTATTTTTTATTATGTGTTTTGGTTTCTATAATTATAAAATTCTTGTTTAATGGTTTTATTAGTTGTTCAATGAAATCCTATAATTGGTAGAGCTTGCCATTAATATTTATAGGTGGTTTTGAATCATCTAGTTAATCTAAATCTATTTTTAAAATATAATATAATTTTTTCTTCTTAAAATAATGATGATTATATTTATATTTTAGGGATATTAATGAATAATAATCAAATATAATTTTATATGATGTGTTAATTGTTCTCTAAGGGGATTTTTTATAACTATGTTTTAAAACAAATTTTTTTCTTAGGATATATATTTTATTCAAACGGTTTGTGTTTTTTGAATCCATTAAAAATATTAATCCATGATGGCGAGTTTACCCTTGACATGTTAGTCTAAAATTCATTTCATAAGACATAACTATAAATCCAATTATTTAGGTGGTTGAGCTCTTTCCTTAACCTTTATCAAGAGTTGAAATATGAATCCTTGAAATATTTTTTATCTAAAACTAATATTAGAATATCATGAAATCAATGAGGTGTTCATTATACTAACACTTTTTGGTTTATTAAATACATATATAAAGTGAACTATCATGAGTCACGTATATAATCTATAATGGGAATCCCTTAATTGAACTTAAACTTGAATTAGGTCTATGTAGAAAACCCATTTTAAACTAAGAGTAAAAAGGGTATATTAATTGTGATGTGGAATATGGGTTTATGATGTGGGAAGAATTTATTCAACAAAATTATATTAATGGTTTGGAAAATAACCAAGACTTGACACATTACAACAACTATTGTTGTTATACGAGTTTAAATCCTGGAGGGTTTATTGAGAACTCTATTTTGAGTATATATTATTTATTATAATATTTCATTACTTTATCAATTATGTGTTTAAAATATCTTTCTAGAAATAATTTTTCATTGGTGTCCACATTTCCTTATTCTGAAACATTGTTTCTGGAATAATTTTTTTCCCAAATGAAGTTCCAGTTTGAAATCTGTATGTGTGGGAATTTTACCCTATAGTGATTATAATAATCCGTTTATGTACTTTTCTACTATCATAATTTTTATCACGACCGTGTGGTTTTGAAATGTACCATAATTATTCTCTAGTATAATGAAATGTTCAGGTTGTGTCAACCTTATTAGAATATGTATTATGAAGTATCCAACACTTTCATTGGAATCAACTATTTATATATTGGTAATTGATTATTTTATAGTAATTTGATTCCTTTTATTAAATATTTCCATGTTTTTTATAACACAATATTTTACTAGTATATTACTCATTAAATGCTTATAAACCTTGTATGTTACATTATTTCTTATATGATGTAATGACTTGGTTTGTTGATAACAAATAAAAATAATAGAATATTTAAATTAAATATTTAAATTATATTTCAGGTTTATATAAATGATAATATTAGTTGATATAATTTATAACATTTTGTGTATAACATATATTTCTTCTTTAATAACATGTTTGTTTCCGTAGTAGTAGGTATGGTTGTTTTTGGAGTATTTATTATGGTTTTAGAATTCATTAATATGTCCACTAACCATTGGAATATAGTTATATGGTGTTAGATGATAATAAAACTCCACAACTCATTATGCCTAGGATTCCTTGTACATTTTCTTTAAATAATTATACCCATTATCTTATTCATTTGGATGTCTATGAGATTTATTTAACTACCTTGACATAATTTTTCATCCTATAACTAGTTTCTATGGAAATAAAAAACCTTTCAAAAATATAATTATTATTTTTGTTATTATGTTTACATGTGTGTGATATTTATAAGTACTCATTTTACAAATCATAGGGGATGAACAATAATTACCATCATAGATCCTGAGTTGAGACACAATGTAGGTAGTATAGGTATTTAGACTTATTGAATTGAAAGTTAATAATTGTATCTAGAAATGATTTATTAACTTACTATTGATCTCTTATTATACATTTATTGAAAATTATGAAATCTATTTAACCATATATATATATATATCTGTTTGTTTGTGGAAATATTTGTGAATACATTTATTATATAACTATTTTATTGATGTATTGTTTGTGGATTCCAATTAATTTTTTTATTATCACACTATGAATGGACTCCTCATTGGATATAAATCATCTAACCTTATACATTTAAGGTATTTATTATTATATTAGTGGTTGTTGTATTTATACGATTGATTTCTCTAATTAAAAATATAAGCAAAATTTATTCCCACAACGATGTTATAGATGATGGGAGTGGTTAGAGGTTTTTTAGCTCCTCACATAATATTCTTATAGTGTTACCAATATTATTCCATATTTGGCACACAAATTTACTTTAAATAGGTTTATACAATATTTAATCTATATTTTTTTCCATGTGAATTCATTTAGAATGTTATTGGATTAATAATTTTCATATTTATTTGTTAAAGAGATATTTAGTTTACAGTACATTTTTTGGATCTCCAATTTATATATAGACCTTATTGATATTTTGATAGAATTCAGTGATAACTTTTAATCATAAATATGAGGGTAATTTTTTTTGAATTTATGTTGATATCCGGGACACTAGTCTCTATCTCTTGGAGTATGGTGAGAAATTATAGTTTATTATTATATGTTACCTGGGTATAGAACATTTATTTGTTTCAAAAACAAAATAAATTAGTATGATAAATGTGCTGTGTTTTAATTGATTTTCATTATTCTTAGATAGGATATAGGAATGTTATTAATTAAGTAAGAACCCATTTAAAAGCATCATGAACCTATTTATAGATAAAAATAATGTTACTAGGGGATGTTTGGGTGTTCAATAGGCATTGTAATCCTATGCGATGATTCTATTTATTTTTCATTAGGACAGTGGAATCAAACGTGATCCACACTATTAAGACTAAAATAGGATCCATCAACTATTTTTGATCAAGAGTTATGTTTGGAATTGATATTTAGAAACACGTATTATATCATTCCATTTTGTATACTTTCCTGTGATTGTTATGGTTTGGTCAAAAAGGGGCCTCAATACCCAGATAGGGTAGTGAATCAGGGTTTGGATAATCTTTTGCAACTTCTCCATACCCCACTAGATCATTATCTTGTTATTACATGGGTTAATTATTGTGATCTTTATTGTAAATTTTGAATGTTGTTTCAAATTTTATCTAATGATAATGCATAAAAAGTGAAGAAATAAAGAAATAACAAGGACCCAAATATTTTTACATGGTTAAGCCTCACTAAGACACATCCATGGAGCATACTACAACAATGTTCCAATTGTACCAAATCCACTAAGGCTCACTACCAATATTTTTTTGGGATAGATAACTTCTTATGCCCAATCTCACCACCTTTACAATATTTAGGGTATGATCACTGCATTCCGAAGCTCCACACCCAATATCTCTTTCTTTGGATCAATACAAGTGGAAATGATTAATGCATTCCTCTTCCTTTACTCACTTCCTTTTTAAAGGGATCCACACATAGTTTATGGGGTTATAGGTCTCTTCCTTATCTCTATTGAATTCATTCTCTACTATATATAGATGATTTGTTGATGTTCCACTTTCATCAACTGATGAATAAAAATTTACCACAGAATTACGAGGAAACTTCAAAAATTTTCATGCATCCTCAGGGTGAATTGCATGCTACTTTTTGCACAATGCAACAATGTCCCATTTTTTATTTAAAAACCAACTTGTGCACTACTCAATACATGTTCACCACATCCTTTTTATTCCCAAATCACTATTAGTGCACAACTCCCTTCTGTCATGAAACTTATAAGTAGCTCTCTACTTGAATGAACCAACCACTTACACAACCATATCTCCGATATTCTCAATGTGTTGACCTTCTATATAATCGGAGGGGTAGCTACATATTTATAGGCATTTTTGGGACCCTGAATGCTTGTTTCACACCTTTTCCTCATTCACACCAATTTCACATTCTTAGAACCCCACCTAGTATGAAAAATCCATAAATTGTGATCCCTTCTTTAAATTTACATATTTTGATGTATTGATTTTTAAAAATGGTTGGGATGAAACTTTTGAAACCTCCTTAACATTTGCGTGTAACATCTTTTTACCAAGAAACACTTTTCCACATTCTATAATTTTAGGACCCAAAAAATTAGAAACCACTAGGTTATGGTTCCACCATTAATATGTTCTCTTTGCAACACCTTTAGATCATCCATTCCAATTCCATAGTTCTTTGTCAACATAGTTTGTTGCCAATATCTCTAGAACTCCACAACTATGCACATAAACTCACTTTTTGAACAAACACAATCAACCTGAAAATGCATCAATATTAAATTGAGGGATTGTTTCCCAAAAATATCCCCATTTGGAATTGTTTAAAACTCTTCACAACTTGATACTTCATGAAGGATTCTTCTATAGTATACCTTTATCCACTTCATGCGATTCAGATAGTAATAAAATACTTACTTAACAAACACTCTAATCCCATAAGAGCAATGATTTCCGTGAGAAAAATGAGTATAATGAAAATTTCATTAATGAATCACTACATTCCATTCCAAAACCGCTATTATTATTTCACCAAGAACCTCAGTTGTTGTGATATATTACATTTTAGTGATCATGTCTAACATTGTCAGAATTAAAAACTGAACCTTTCTAACTGCTCCCCCAATATCGTTGCTCCACCTTTTAGCTTCCTCTATATCTTTTCTAATACATTTTCTCAATTCTATAGCCATAATTTCTTCCCCATTGTCAACGAACATGAAGTCCACTTCATCAATGAACACGAAGGTCAATTCATTGTTTTCTACAACTGGGTAAAGAACACAAATCAGTGCATTCAGGAATAACAATCCAAACATCTGGGAGAGGGGGTCATACATCCATACTTTCCCATGTGTAGGGAGTCGATTTTACTCCAGGATCCAATCAATTTCATTCAAATAATTATTTTGGTATGTAATTTTTTTGAATGTCTGCAACCTATTATTCTGTAGGAACATACTCCAACTTGACAATCCATTTAACCACATTCTACTTGATAAAAGGATACAAAATTTCAATGTTCTGTGGTCTTGAGTGATGAACTTGATTTTTTCTTAGATTTATATCCTTTGAATTGTTGCAATGGATTCTGATTGGAGATTTCACTTCTAATCCCATATCACCAAGTTATTTCTTCATCCACAATAACTATGTGCAATCTTAGGTAGACATAATAGGTTTAGTTTCTACGGTGGTCAAATAAATGCAATCTTGTTTATTAATTATCATATAAATACATAAACCAATATGATATAATTAACCACATATTGTTTATTTTATATCATATATTGAACTGATCCAATATGAATATGTATATCCTAATATCTCATATTGATATTTTCCATGTACATAAAACTTAAATCCAATTTTCCCTTGATATACTGAAGTATTATTTTCACTGTAATCAATGGATTTACTTGGGATTACTTTGATATCATGATGCTTGACATGTGGAAAAATCAATATCAGGTATTATTGCTATCAAATACAGTAGACTACCAATTATTTTCCTATATTCTATGACATTAACTACATTTCCTTCTTCATCCCATGATAGTTTCACCTGGGTAGCCATCGTAGTCATCATCTCCTTGGAATTTTCCATTCCAATTATTCTCAAACCATCTTGGAATATTTATATTAATAAATGAATGTGTTATTATTTCCTTACATGGTAAGAACCATAATCATTTTATTATGGTCATTATTCACATATATATTGTAATAACCTCCACAACACACTATATTCTCATCTTCTTGAACGAGAAAACCATTTGGTTGTTCAATGTAAACCTGTTCTTCCGAAACTCAATTTATAAATGGTGAATTGACATCCAGTTGGAAAACATTGTACTTTATTTGCACTGTTATGGCCAATAATAATCTGATTGCATCTAGCATTTTAGTTAGTGAAAATGTTTCTTTAACATTGATACCCAATATCTAAGAGTTCTCTTTTCCCACTATTCATTATTATTATTTTGAATCACTATAGCATATTCATTCATATTATTTTCAACAACCCATTTATTCTTGATAAAATACTTATCTATTGGCCTCAAAGAAATATCCAGTGTCTCATTCTTATTAATTTGGTCAAGAACATAATTCATATCCTAAACATAGTTCTTATCTACAGCTTATTCATAAAAACATTTAGGCCATACCAATGATTTTATAGATGCCTAAAATAATTACATAATTTTTTTTCTTGAATTGGAACTAAAATATCACCAATGATGTTCTTCTAATCAATTTCATATTGAATCCTTAGTTTTTAGACAGATACAGATTTGACTTCTTCATGATCATCAATAATATCTTGATATGAATCCTTATCTTCCACTTCATCATCCCATGATTTTCTCACCACCTTATCATTATCATCAAAGAAAATATTCAATATATTATTGATGATTTTGATCATTCTCTACTACAGTAATATCATTTATTTCAGCCACGTTTCCAACCTCTTTTTTATCATTTTCCAATATTATATCACATCATCATGGTATCCTGAAAATAGTCACATAATTCCATATTGTTAAAAAAATAGATAACCATAATGTACATGAGATTTTATGATTCTCCACAAATTGATCATCTTGATTTTAGATAGCATAGAATTTCATCCTTTTAACACATTGAGATCGTACATCTGATTAATATATTGAATTCTCCCCCTATAATGTGAAAATCTTCTTAATATGGGTCGAACTGTTTATAATCACAATCATTCTTCTTCTCTAGAATCATGTATTCTCATGTGGAACTTTTCAATGATCATTAAAAAATCCTCTAAGCCTCCTGATTCAGAACTCTGTGTAGGAAACAAGAGATAAATTTAATAACACAATCAATATTTATTATGCTCAATAAATTCTATCCATAAACCATTAACTCCTTTAAAGGGATTATTCTAGATTAATTATTCATCTCTTGGAACTTATTTGATTTATTTTAAATTATAGTGCACACCAAATCACCATTTTTCATATTTTTATGCCACTTCCCCTTGGTTCATATATTCCCTTAAACCCAAAACACACGAACTTATGAAAAAACAATTATACATGTAGGAAGAGGGGTATCAATAGAATTATCAAGAAGATGATTTTCATAGACCCTGATGGGTCAACCCTTTGATAATTTACTACAAAGCACTATACTATTTTTCTGCATGTTCCACTTTCCTAGCTAACTTCAATTATTTGGTCCTTATGACTAAATATTATTTACCCACTTGATGAGTCTTCTTCTAAAATTTAGGGTTTTTAGTAGTGAATTGTTTTCATAATTTGGGCTCCAACCCCATTATTATAAATTGTCATCTTTGATTCCCGACCAATATAAAATCTTTCATGAATATTTCATTGAGAATAAATAATTACACTTCTCATTTCATATTGCTTCATACTCCATTGGAGGGATATTTCTATTTCCTTCACTTCTATCTAAGTGGAATGACATGTGAATTTTTATGGCAGTATTTATTGATTTTTATTTTATTCATTATCTAAATTATTCCACCGTTTCTTATTGGGGATGAGTACTTCACTGAATTGACATTAGTCTTAATCAAAACTAAAGCATATACCCACTTTTTCATATATGTTCCTTCACATTCATTCTAAGAGAGTTGTTTTGAGTGGAACATAGAAGGAAATATAAGGTTATAAAGGAAGTCGTTCCGAGAAATCCATTGATCCCCAAATCCCATGACATTGTCTAAGATCTCTCTCTAAGCTTGGGCATAACCTATTCGGTGGATCCCCTTACCTCCCTTGAACCATAGTCAGGGTAGTTTCTTTTTCCCTTTCTAAAGGCTGATTTTTAATCATTCTTGGATCTAGTGCTTTATGTTCCTAGGAACCTGCTGATTCCTCTGTACATTTCTCTCACCCCTCACCTCATCTCTCTTATTAGGCCTCCTATGGTTGATTATGTAAAGGCCTTGAGGAGGATCTTGAGTTCTCTATATTTCCCTCCCATTCTGATGCCTCACATAGTTCCTCTTATCAAATCAATATATGTTTAAGGGGTGCATGATATTGAGGGGTCTTTGAATCAACATGATTTTTCCTTTGAGCCCCGATAAAATCTCTTTTTGGAACCTAAACTCCTTTCACAACTTTCATCCTCAGCATGTGATAATGGAATTGATCATTTTTTACCTCATGTTTTTCCTAGTAATTGGAGAAAGATGACCTACCGAGCTCTGTTCTGTTCCACTCCTTCTCCTATAGTTCTATCTAAATTGACATCAGGTATCTATATGAGATCATGATCTAGGAAACATAGGTAGAACACCTCCTCCCACATTAGTACGGCCAAGAGCTCTGGGGCCACTACTAGTGAACTATCCTTCTAATGTTTCATGTTCTTATTTTGAATTTCGAAAGCCTAGGAACCCAGGTCAAATTAGATTTCATATCATATGAGGTTAGGAATAGAAGGGTTTCCATTGTTTGAATCCTTGAGAACAAGAAGAATCCTATGAAAATAAGTGAGTTTAGTCAAAGGATTAAGTTTTATTGCTTCATGAATGTTGATCCTATCATCCAACATATCTGGATCCCTAGAAATAAGAATATTTTAGTGTTCCAAGTATAGGCTGGTGATCAATACATCACCTTGAAGGTGGATGACGGAAACAATTGTATTTTTATTCATTCATCTATGATTGTGATGAAAACCAAAGAAGAGAAAACTTATAACAAGATCTCAATTCATTTTACCCAAGAAATCATCCATGGATTATAGGGGAACTTCAACATTATTTCCACCATGGAGGAGAGGCATGGTATGGTTCCTTTCCCTATGGGAACCATCTTATACGTTTCCAAATTTATGGTGGGTAAAGGTATCATAAATCTCGACTATTCTAGAGACTACTTCACTTAGTGTAATAACAAAAGAGGGATTCATAATTCATGGAGTTGTCTTGACTGATGCCTTTATGACATGAAAGAAATATATATGTTTGATAAAACCAAGGTTAATTATATGGTTAATGGAATCTCTAACCACTCTCCTCTCTCGGTTTCTTTTTTCCTCTAGGTAGTAAAACCATAGCAGCTATAGGTTCTATCACCACTGGACCTCCATGCCTTGACACCACCAACTAGTCAATGAGAATTAGAGAGATAACATACAGGGTAATGCATCGATCGTGATTCTTGAAAAACAAAATATGAATAAAAATACACATTAAGGTTGGGATAGACATACCTCCCCCATTGACAAGGTCTTAGATTCACTCATTCTTGATGTTGGTCCTCTCAAAACCATACTTTACGAGTTCTCAAATGAATTGGTTTTTGATGAACTATCTTTTAAGAAGGATTCATTGTAAAATATGATTCTTATCCTAGAATTAATGGAGGGGGAGTATTAAATAATAATGTGGTTGAGGGAGGGTGATAGAAATACATACATTTTCCTAAATATATTATGGAAAGGAAGAGGCTTTCTAGTCCATTAATATTACTCGAATACAAATCCTATTCATAGGGTTGGGATATCGTGGGGTCTCGAGGCCATTTTTTATGAT
Organism: Viscum album; assembly: GCA_963277665.1. Classification (NCBI taxonomy): domain Eukaryota; kingdom Viridiplantae; phylum Streptophyta; class Magnoliopsida; order Santalales; family Viscaceae; genus Viscum; species Viscum album. The sequence continues at coordinate 901,546,919 of OY728166.1, read as the reverse complement.
CTTTTTTGCACGTCCCAATCCGTGCATCCCAAATGGCTACCCGGGTGGGAATGGTGATATTCATGACACAATTGTTAACCACGTTTATTCAAAAGATAATGAGATACTAGTTGCAATCCCTAATGAGACTGAGATTTATGATGAAATGTTAAACCTAAATTTGGAAAGTGCACCAGCTCTGGATGGCTTCCTGGGATCTTTTTTATAGAGGCTGCTAGGATGTGTTTAAAGATGAAATAGTTGTGGCGATTTGATATTTCCTCTGGGGATGATTTATACCATGGTTTGCATCCGCCACCACCTTGGTTCTCATTCTCAAGATCATGAACCCATCTTCCCTCCTCCACATAAGAAAATTTAGCATGTGAGACATCCCATATAAAATATTGTCCATCATCAGCAACTCATGGATCACTACTCATCTGTCAATATGGGAATCTCTAGAAAAAAATGGATTCATGTATTGGTGTTGTATGTATAGTGATATAATTCTAGTGCAAGATATTTTCAGGGATCTAGATAATAAAACTCATGTCTCTAATAATATTATTAAACTATGCATGAACAATTCATATGATAGAATCAAGTGGAGCTTCATCAATATGGTGCTTATGGGTATGGGGTTCCCCTCCTCAGCTACTAATATTGTTTTCAGGTGCTTTAGCTCCTCCTAGATGACAATTTTGATTATGGGGAAAATTCATTGATACTTAGAGAAGAACCATGGGTTAAGGCATGGGGACCCCCTATCTCAGAGTAGTTTCGTTCTCTCCTAGGATGTTTTGAGCCAGCTCATAAACAGAAGAGTTCTCAATGAAGATATCCTCTTATATCTTAGGAATATGGGCTCTTACTATATCTCTCACCTCATGTTTGCAGATAATACCACTATTTGTTTGAATTCCAAAAGGATATTGGTTTGTGGAATAAACAAAGTGTTATAGGATTACGTCCATTGTAGTGGTTAAGTCATTAATAAGTTGAATAAACAACTTGTAAATTTCCAAAATTCGTACTGCGGACTATTTTTCTCCTTGTGGAGTAGTTTTGATATAAAAATTTTTATTTTCCCAATATATTAAAAACTATTTACTATCTCCTTGGGTAGTATTCTTATTCAAGACTTTTACCAAATTTTTAGTCAGATCGCAGATAGAGATCTTATGTTGAATTTTTTGTACATATCCATCAGGGGATGGATAACTTTAGTCAATAGTGTGCTCCAAGATATCCTTATTTGTACTCTATCTTCTGATAAAGTCCAGAAAGGCTTCATCTCTAATATTGATAAGATCCTAGAAATTTTTTTTCAGGATGATATCTTGGAGGGAAAGCATCATTGGGTATCCTATGGTGGGATATAAATACCTATACAAGAAGGTGGTATTAACATTAGAGGCCTTAATGACACTCTCCACTGTATGAATGAAAAATTGGTGAGGGATATTTTGGAGAAACATATGTTATGGGGGAAGGCTATTGTTGGTAAATGGAATAAGATTTTGGATCTAGATGGAGGCCATGCATGTCCCTTCTAGTCCATGATTATTTCTCTCATATCAGTTCTCTAGTACTTCACCTTAAGGATTTTTGGGAAGGGAAACATATCCTTTTGGTATCAAAACTAGGAAAGTTCTATCATTGGTTTCCTGAGATGCCCAGTCACCAATATTTATTTCAGGGAGGTTTTCCTACACCCATCCTTCATCATGTCCATCCTAGATAAGGATCATATGGGCTTATTTGATCTCATTTTTATCAACGAGAAACCATACATGTTCAATTTCACTTCATCCATCTCAGGGGAATTTCCTTCAATGGATTTTTGTAGGATATCAACGAACCAAAATATTTGAAATGGATGGAATGATACCCTATAGTCCAAAAGGATTCGTTCCAAACATAAATTTCTCACCTAAAGAATAAGGTATAATAAAAACCCCTCAAATGAGAAAATCAAAAGATGTAGAATCAATAAGGCATCTAGGTGTTTCTCTTATAAAGGGAATCATGAAGAGACTATATATCATATCTTTTTTGAAGGTGGTTAGGCACGAGAAGTCTAGAAATTTGTTTTTGTGACATTTTTACTATCTCTACTCAGAACATGGCTGATGAAACCTTATGTGATAAGTGGTTACATGGTTCAGTAGACTCAGGGACATATAAAATGGATGAGACTGTTGTGATTCACTCTGGTTACTGGTGTCTATGGAAAACAAAAAACAAGTCGTGGTATGAGGGAACTCAAACCTCAAGAAGGACCGTCATTGCTCGAATGTGGAAGTTGTTGATTGACATGGTTATAATCTTCAGTAACTATCATGAGTCTCCTAACCTTTAGTGGATTCTCCTTAGTAACCACATGGCCCATCGTGACATTAATGGATTGAGGCCTTTTTGGGTTCACTAGCTCCTGCCCACATTGGGTATGAAGCTTAACACTAATGGTTCTAGTAGATTTTGAGTTATTAGAGGAGGAAGAGTTTTACTTGAATCTAGAGATATCGTAATCTATTAATTTATATGTCACCATGGTAGTGATTCCTCTCTCAAGGAATAAGCCAAGACTATCCTCACTCTCTTATCTCTCTGCAGATAGGCGAATATTTCCATATCGTAAGTCAAAATAGACCCCATGATACTGCATAACTTATCAAGAGGAATTGGCTCTACCCCATGATCAATATCCTACACCACCATAATATATATAATTTTGATAAAAAAACATCAAAGTGCTTTATACTTTTTATTAACACAAATAATTGGAGAATTATCTTGCATCCTTAGCTACCCAAGGCCCTAATATTTTCTTCTTCTCAAATTTGGATTCTTGGAAACCTGAAGGGACAAATATTGTCATAGGGGTTGCATGAGGTTTCACTATTTCAATCCACATTAGGGCTCTTATTTATCTGGACGTTCCCCTAGGGTTATATGTTTCTTCTATTTGTTTTCTATAAATAAATAAATAATTATGATGAGCGTAACAAAGGAGGTGATTGATATTCAATTCATTGTGTTCCTTGTGATTCCACTAAAGCTATAAACCTATTTTCATCTTATCATTATTTATTATAATGTATACATTTTCATTATAATCCTCTAGTGTCAGGGATCTCCATTTTAGTTCCTTTTCTTCCATACTTTCATTATATAATAATATCTTGTTGAATACCCATGATTATAACATTCAAAACATATCTTCTAAAAAACATACCTCATGTTTTAATTTATCTGTTGATATATAGATACAACTTGAATTTTTCTTCTAATATTGATCTCATGGGATTCTTGACATATACTTATGGTGTGTCCCATTCGTCCACAATAATATAATTTCATGTATACTTTTTTAAGAGAAACTCTTCTTTCATATTTAAGATGCCTATGCTTATTCTCATATTTATAAATATTTATATCATCACAAAAAGAAATATATTCCAAATCCACTGAATAAAAACTTTATGTATGACCATAAATCCCACAGAAATAAAACATTCTATCAATACTTCATGAAAAAACCTTTTAAGTCTCTTTCTAGTATCTATAAGATTTTTCCTATTTCTAGAACTATTCAAAAATCTCATTTTTAATGCATCAGAGAGGGTTCATAATATCAAATACATGTTTTTCCAAAACTGTATGACTTTTGAAATGAGAAAATACATTTTTTGTTCTCCCGAAAAATAACATATTTTCTTCTCATTTCATTATCACGTAATGAATGAAAATCAAACAATAAATTCATGGAATCCTTAAATTTAGGATTATAATTGACATTAGTATTATCATCATATTTAATCACTAATTATAGCTCTTATAATAGTTTTTGAATCTTCATATCCCTTGATTCATGTTGAGAATGATGTTCTATCTTTGCATTCTTCCAACTACTCATCTCATCTTCAAATTCTAGGGTTTGCTTTGCCATAATGAAAAATTTCTATATTATTTTAGACTTTTCATGAGAAATAGAATAACACATCATGAATTACCTTATTTTAGTATTTTTTTCTCCTAAACCATTTTAGAGAGATGTGTTGTAGGATCATCATTTATAATTTTCAGTTTCTGAATTTCATAGGAGTTTAGATTCTATCCCTTTTTAGAATCTTTTTGTTTTCCAATATTTGCAGGCATATTCTGTAGTTATTCTTATTGGGAATAATTCCTCTCCCTTAAATTAGTATCCACATCTATATGCCTTTTATTTAAACCTTTTATCTTGTTTTCCTCAATTTCCAGTGCTTGGATCTAGATATAATGACACTTGTTGTATTCTTTTAATTTTTGATCCAATTCATTTGTCATGTAGACATCATCTAATAGTAGCCTTCATGGAATTTATTCATAATTATAAGCTGCAACATCACTTGGAGTGTTTAGTTTTTCATTAAATCATAGAGAATCATTGAATGAGTGAATAGTTTCACTTTTTGATTCATTCAGGTCTGTCTCTAGTGTGTAGATCAATTCCATTAACCGAATCAGGCTCTTTCCATAAAAACTTCCACATTGAGGAATTACACCAAACTTCATAGTCTTCTTTTATGTTTGTCCCTTTTCCATGATACATCAAGATAAGAGTAGAAGAAATCGTAATCTTCAAAAGTACACTAAACCAAGTCATAGAAAAAATTTTGTAAAAGAAACATTCTCTTTGAAACTAATTGTTAGGTCCAAAAGGGGCCTAGATACCCTAAGAATGGGGTAAATCATGGTATGAATATTCTATTCCAACATCTTCCTACCCCGCTGAATCATGACCTCTTTACTAAAAGGGTCACTTCATATGATATTTAATGTTAATGTTGAGTGTTTCCTTTTCAATTTTTTCAAATGATAATGCACTATTAATAAAGAAATAAATTAAGCATAATTAAACAAGGATTTTTACTTGGTTCACCCTCACTAGGATACATCCAATAAGAAAAATGGAAATGTGACCACTGTACCAAACCCACTAAATCTCAATTCCAATAAGGATGTTTGGTCTAGAAAACTTATATTCCTAGACTCACTACCTTAAAAAGATTTAGGATATTATAAATGAACTCCCAAGGGTTACTCCCTATGTCTCTTTCTTTTGCTGACTACTGGTGGAATAAATCACCATCTTCCTCTTCCTATTTTATTTATCTTAGAAGGAATCCAAACACATTTTATGGACTTATATATCCCTTACATATCTTTAATTAATTCATCATTCACTCTATGTAGATGCTCTTTTGATGTCCTATATTCCTCAAACGATGAATACCGCTTTACCAAAAAAGCATTGGGAAACATTAAAAATTTCACCCAACCTCAGGGAGAATTTCATGATACATTAAGAACATCGTGTATGTGTATCCTATTTCATGGGAAAACCCAAATTTTTCACTACTCAATAATTACCCGGCACATCCTTTTTGAATCCAAATTCACTATTGGAATGAAAATCCCTTATGACGTGAAACTTCTGTGAAACTCTATACCTAAGAAAACCCACCACATGCATGAACAGAGCTATGATTTTTTCTAAGTGTTTAGATTATACATAATGTGGGGGGGGGGGGGGGATTTGGAGACCCTATTCACCTAGTGCACAAGATCTCCATAAACACTAAAATCTCACATTCCTACAACCCCACCTTGCACGAACAATCCATAACATGGACTCCCTTATTTTCATTTCCATATTTTGATATACTAATCTTGAAAAATTAATTCCATACAACATTACAAATCTCCATAACACTTTCACACAACTTCATTTTCTAAAAACACTTTTCTTCCTTCTCCATTTTTAGACCCAAATATTTTTCAAACAATGGGAAATGGATCCACCTTGAATATGATCTATTTTATAGCCTCCTGAGTGTCTATTCTATTGTCATGTTTCTTTGTCAACCTTGTTTGTCAACAATATCTTTGGAACTACACAACTGGCAGTGGAGACCCTCTTTGTCAACAAACAAAATAAACCCAAAATGAATTAATGTTTCCTAGAAGGATTTTGCCCAAAATTATATATTATACCAGGACCAATTGAGGTTCATATAAATTGAAACATAAATAATATATATATATATGTATAGTTTTTTACAATATCTACACTAGTGATGGCTATGTAAAAATGAAACAATAGTTTATTTGTTTTATTATGATCAATATGTTAGTTTTAGTAATAGATATTATCTATAGTTTAGTGTCTTAATTTTTGAACATGACCTTGTTTTCTAATTATTTTTTACTACTGATCATGTTGAACATATTATACATATATCATATCATCTAGTTTGATTATTACATATATTTATAACATATTCATGGCATTTCAATTTTTTTCATTTCAACTATTTTTTCTATTATGTTTCATGTTATAGGGAGTGATTCTTTAAATTGGATTTCATTATATTTTAGAGCATATAGATAAAATACTAGTTGAAAAGTTTTTTATTTATTTATTTATTTTATTTTTATTTTTTTTATTTTTAAAAGGAAGAACCGATAACATTAATGACGCAGATCAGTAGACATACATATGCAAATCCATGGAGCGAAATTGTCTAGAAGACATACATTAATGATGAAGATCCACAAACATATATATTTATCTGATGCTATAAATTTTTAGAAAATTAATCAACAAGGCATGGTAGTATTTTCTTGTTTTCCATTCCCATTGAGAACATTTGTCACATTGCATAAGTAATTGTGGGGAGTCTAATATTTACTCAAAGTAAGAGGAATGTTATATAATTTTATCTAAATATATTTTAACTACAAATAACATCTTTACTTTTATAACACACTATTTTTAACATTAATTTTAGATTTATATTGGAATTAAAAGAGTTTAGGTAAAAAATATTTTATCACTATATTTGTATAAATAAAAAAATCGGTTATGTAATATAATGTGGATTTTGAAAAGTGTTTATGAAAGTTAAATTTTAAATATAATTCAGTTTTCATTTAGAAATAGAATGGAACATAATATTCATCTAACTAGTAATCTATCTTGTTAAACGTCAAGAGTCTATTTCAAATGAATAAATTGTAAATGTGTTCAGTTAAATGATAATATAATTATATATTGGTTGTGTACAATGTGGTGTATTCATAATTAAGAGAGTAATTTATTACTAAAATATAGAATTATATTATATAATAAATTAAAAAGTGAACCAAATTAATCGACCAGAATGTAGTGAATAGTTAGACATATATAGTCCATGTAAAATCCAATGGTTGGAGTTCAATAGATTGTGTTATGACTAGTTGATGGTATTTTTAAAATCATCAGGTTGATAGTACATCCTTATTAATAATTTCAACTAGGTGATTTAGGGTCTTTTCAAGTTATAGGATTCATTAATTAGAATATTAGTAATAAATTTATTGTTGTTTTAGAATGTTTGATGTTGGTGTTTTTATCTTTTAGAATTATGTAGTTCTGTATGGTTATAGAGACAGAATTTCATGGCTTTTAGTGATTGGGGTCCCTTATGGAAGCTATGGATTATTGATGAGTTCAATGATTTGTGATATTATTCAAGGGATTTTATTGGTATTATATTAAAGAAATTATTATGGGTTAGTGATGTTTGTTCTATAATTCATAATATTTTTTGATTTGAGGTGATTTTAGAGGTTTTATATCATAGAATTAATACACTCCTAATTTTATGAATTATATATTTATCATTGATGGTTCTAGTGGTATGTAAATTGGATTAGAAGTCATATGGAAGGGGTTTTTAACATTTTATATCATAGATATAATGATTTATGATTTTAGGTATTAAATTATAATGGATTAGCCAAGGAATAATTTCAATATTTTGTTCTATTGATAGTTAATTTTTTACTCCATGTATTGTATTTAAATAAGATTTTAAAGGATGAGTTATTATGATTTCATTGACATGGATTGATTTTTAACGAATAGTTTAGAAATTTTAGGTATATTTGAAAGTGTTTGACCATTCATTTATAATAAAAGGTCACATCGAGTACCTGATGGGATTATTTTGGGTACATGTTGGACCATGTAGAGGTATCGATTGACTAAGTGTTCCATCAGGTACTTAATGGTCCCAATATAGCTACTAATTGGCCATTATAATTTTTAGTGGTGATTTTTTTACTCTCACATTTTCTTTCTCCTCCTTTAATCCTTTTTATTTCATTTCATCTCAGTTGTTGGGAGATTCCAATATGGATCCATCAATCCTCCTTTATCCTATCCTTGATTCCTATAATAGTAATGCTATTTAATGGTGTTTTCCATGCCAAATTAAAGGTAAATAATACCATATCTACTTATGTTCCATATCCTCTCTTTTTTTATAATTTTCTTCACAGTTGAAAGATGTTTTAAATTGAATGATACTATAATGTGGTATAATTTACCCTTTATAATTGGGATTTGTCTTCATTGTTTCATAGAATCTCATGTAAGTTTAAAAATTGTCTTTCATTTTTATTTTAGTGAATTTGATTAAGTTAATTTTAACATTAGGTAATTTCATAGTTTGAATGAATAATTAAAGTAGATAACAATGTTATTTGTTTAGAAATTAGCCCTACATTTACTTAGTGGAATTTTTGGAATAAATTTTTTTACTTTTCTATATTACCTAAGGAAATTAAAAATTATAATGTGTTGTGTTATTGATTTTTAGTTATTTTCAGTAAGAAATGATTTGAATATGAGTTACGAATATTATAAAAGAAGAGTATTAATAAAATCTATGGTTAAGAAGGACGATTTTTTATAATTAAAAATAAAAATTTATATTCTAATTGTTGACGTGCTATTAGATTCATTAATTAAAGGTGTTGAGGGTGTTCATAAGTATGTTTTGAAAAAACTATCTACTGTTGTTTTGGTAGATGTAGATTACAGTATGTCAATAATTAGGTTTTTAGTAGAAAATATAATCTTTAAGGATGTTGTATCTATGAAAAATGTGGTATATAAATCTATTTTAGGGTGATAAAGAGTTTGGTAGACTATGGACATCACTATGGTAAAATCTAGATAATGAATAGTGGATAACTAATTGTTGAAGAGATGTTGATTAAATATAATCCCATACAACAACACCCTTATATCATAATGGTTGATGAAATAAAAAATAATTAAATTTTGAAACAATAAGGTTATACAATAAGTGCTTAAGACTAAATTGAGTTTCAGTATGTCAACATACCATGTGTTGGAAAGTCCATGATAATTGGTGGTAGTTAGAATATTAGTTCAATATAGAATATTCTGATAGCCAATATCCATATTTTTGTTTTCAGATTTTGGTCTATGTAGTTAATGTAAAGAATTTATGATATTAAAGAATATTTATGATCATTTTTTATTAATGGAATATTAAGTTATAGTTGTGAAAGGTGATGGAAATTCACAACATCAGACTAAATATAAAAGTACTTTATAATTGTGAAATATTTGTTATAGATGTGTCAATCCATGTCAAATTACCTTGAAACATCTGATTTAGGCATAAAAATTGTACGATTATCTTGTAATTTTGAAATTATATATTAAAATTCTTTGAAATGTTTTCGTATGTTTTTTCTGTTTGAGAATATGGATATATTTCCAGAAGTAAAAACCATAATGTTTATGTTAGGTGATTCAATTATTATCTAGAAAAGTACTAAATATCTTAGTAGTTTCAGAATAATTTATTAATAAATAGAAGATAATTGGAAAATGTAACTGTTGATCCATGAAGATGTTCCAGACATGTTTATTTGGGAAGTTGGTATAGTAAAATAGTGGAGAATTAGAAGGTAAAATCTAAGGAGAGTGAAAGATGAGAAACAAACTTAATGAATTTTATTTTAAAAATATTTAAAAATACTATTTGATTAATAATTTTATTATAATTTGTTGGATTTCAGTGTATTTATGGTAAGAATTATTTAAGATAAAGAAAAATAAATAAATATACATATACTAGAAATAGATCATAGGATGTGGTGACTTGATTCGAAGGCCTCATATAAGAATGAAGAGTCCAAGAAATCTACCATGTTATATAATGAGATTTTGGGAGTAGAATCTATGAGATGATATTTATATATGGTTAATAAAACATAAAAATATAAAATATAAGAACGAGTTCTACTGAAGAAGTAATAATTATTATTATATCTAATTAGAGAGTCAATAATATTCAAAATTATATATGACATTATGAATATTATAGATATATATCGAAGAGGATAAATAAATTATAATGATTATAAAGTGTTGAGAACAATCTAATTTTCAAGGGACATCAGTTGCAATTCAATGTATTGAGAATAAAATATCTCGATCAACTCTTTCAATAGAAGAGTAATTTTCATAAATAACAAGTTAAAATAATTACGGAATAAATTGAAGGAATAATGAAATTTCTATTATGAGGAGAAATGGACCTTTAACATTATTTTTATTTTACATAAACCTAAACTAATAAAATTGAAATATGTTCAACATGAAAAACATGTCAATGTGAAATAAGAATTAGTTTCATATATGTTTCTAAATGGAGTAATATTTTTAAAAATACTTATATTGGTAGAAAGAAACAGAAAATAAAACATCAATAATAAGTCAGGTAGAGGAACTAAATAGGTTTTAAATGTTTCTAATGTTTTTTTAATTATATATATAGAATAAACAGAAGATATACAATGAATACTTAATAACAAAATAAGATTATTATATTAGATGAATGAATAAAATAAAGTTCCACATTTGAATAAATCCAAAAAGAGAGGGGAAACCATGTTATATATATAGATTAATATTTGGAAGATTATGTGTGAAAGAGTAAGGAATGTAGGAATTGAAATAGAACGAATATGTATATTATAAAACTTTTCTCAACCTTGTTTTTCTTTCTAAGAAAAAATACCAGATCCCCCTTACTTTAATATATATTTTTTATTTCTCTATATAATGGATTGAAGGTGATTTTTTATATTCATTGGAATACATGAAATAAAAATAATGGTGAATTTTGTTCTATAACATAGAAGATATATATCATTAAGTAATTTATATTCATTGGGATAATCTATGATAATGAATATAGATTAAGATTACCAATTACAGTGACATTTTTTTGAGTATCTTCTAGGTACTTATTTCATGGGATAATCTGGAAGTTTTAGAAAAATATAGATCTATGGTTTGATAATTAAACCATTCATATACTTACCTTATGGTGAAATTATGACTATTATTAAAGGATATATGTTTTTGAAATAATCTAGAAAAGTGTTAATCTAAGAGGTGGAAAACATACTCATTGTTGTATGTTTTTTAGTTATTTACAGTTCATAAGACGAGAATCAGGTTAAAAACCCCAAAAGGGATAGTTGATATGGAATCACATGATGAGTTGTTTATAAACATTATTTTTGTATAATTTAATCACTCTTATATTATACACTGATTTTCATCACACAGACTACACTTTTATTATTTATTGAATCATTTAATTAATAATAAGGATACCAGCCCATTAAAAAGTAACATTGTATTAATTATCAATAAACATTATGGAAATGGATAAAATTATATAAAAATTATTGAAATAAATTTTCAACATGTTTATTGACCACAAAGTGAAATATGAGGATTGGAGTTACCGTGGATATTAAAGAGCATAATATATTATGATGTTGTGTTTTATTTTTTTTACAAAACAATGATATAAATATGATTCGATAAGAGTTGATTAAAAAAATATATGTTAGTATGGAATATCACCAATTAGTTAAAAGAAACATGTTTGTAATGATTATTTAACATGGAATTGACTAGATATGAAAAGTGTTGAATGTGTTAAAGAATCATGTTCTAGAAGAACTGTCTACTACTATTTGGAATCATTTATTTTACAAAATGTATGGTAGTAGGTTTGAAAATGAATAAGATAATTTATAAACAATTTTCTCACTGGAATTAGGGTTATTGAATGATAGTTATTTTTTTTGAAGATTACAAGATACCATTTACAACACTAAGGTAAATACCAGATGTAGAAGAACATAAGGGAAATTACTTTGGAAATATTGATTAAATAGAAGACTATACTAAGATACTCATATATCATAATGGTAAAAAATATAGAAAAAATTAGAATCACCTTAAATAATGTTATGTAAAATATTCTTGACATTATATTGCATTTCAAAATTTTAATGTATCATGAATTGGAAAATCAATGAAAATTGGTCAGAGTTTGGTATTTGATTTTAATTTAGAATAGTCTGATGCTAATATATAAATGAAGTTTGAGATGATGTTAGCTAGAGTTTTAAAGACACTATGAGGAAATAAATGATTAAATATGGTCATTTTTAAATAATAGGGGATTGGGCTTTATTCAATAGAGAAGTAAATAAATTAACCAATATTAAATATGAAAATACATTATAGTTGTGGAATATTGGTTATATTTGTTTCAATATATATCTAACATAAAACATCAAAAGGATGTGGATGAATAATAGTGTTATAACATAATATTAAATATTTATTTTCAATGTCCACATAATTATTACGTATATACTTTTTTTCAATTTGAGATGATATATACAACAACATGGTACTTTTAAGTGTTTATTTTTTTATTAATTAAATGAGTCATGTATTGAAAAATCAGATCATATTAGGGTACATTTTATCTACAATACTATACAACAAAAGTCATTTATACAGAAAAATTCATTAAAAATTATAACAACTAATTAATATGTAATTAAGATAGAAAGAACAATCTGTAGAAAAACTGGACAGCTGACAATGGATATTAAAACAACAAGACAATTACTATATTCTTTTGGATCCTCCAGGAGTAAGAGCCCTCCAAAGTGTATGAGAGTAAGAATAAAAAGTAATAGAAAGATAAATACCGTAATAGTGTTCAAGAGTTTATCAATAACATAGATATTAATTTGTCTGAAATGTTTCTATGTAGGAATATATATAATAAATAATTTTTAAACAAGGTTATAGGTATTGTACCCTTTTAAAATAAAGCGTAATAATAATATAATCATTGTAATAAAGTACATATTCATATATAAATATGTATATGATTACATTTAGAATGATATTAAAAATTATATAAATAATATAAAAAGATTCATATGATTATATAACAATTAGTAAATTTAACTAGACTTTGAAGAAGAATATGATTTTTTAAATAATCAAATAACACAAAAAAATGTTTTGGAAATTAATAAATTTAGTTTTAAATATTTTAAATAAGTGACATAACATACAATTAATTTAAAAATTAAAATATTATAGTTTACAAAAAAATAATGAGATATTTTAAAAAATAATAATTTGGATATCCAATCATCCATGGTCATCCCTATAGCCAATGGAGAGAATGTTCAACCCATAGGTAAGTCCATCCAAGACTGAATGGGGCATAGAAGGTAGAGTTATTTTCTCAGTGTCATCATAAGTTGAGTTGAATACCATATGGAATGTGTATAAGGTCCCTTTATCACCTATAGTTTGGGATAAAAACGAACTAGAAGTAATCCCTTGAGTGGTGTGTGTGTGTGGATTTGGGTTCTGACCCCCCATTTGGCTCAGAAAGTCACTTTCATGACTTGGGTATTGAAGTGACACTCTAAAAACAAAATATCTATGTTGGAAAATGAGTATTGCGTACTATTCACCATAGTTAAAAATGAATCTTATTTTGTGGGCATTGAATCGAAACCTCGATGATCCTTCGATCTCCCTCCACATTCATCAACTTCCACCGAACATTATTGTTCAAGGTTTATCTCCCAAAATCCATCCCAAGTGACCATATACATCATTGAAAGGAAGTTGTTGCACACAATCTCAAAAATATTTATTTGTGAAGTACAACACAACCACTTACCTAGTTCATTCTCTCAAGTAGGAAGTGAATTAAAAAATTATTAATGGGATTTAAGTAAGAATTTAAATAGTTCAAACCAAATGAAATACAAATGGGGGGTTTTTTGTGACTTTTCAAACAGTAAATTAAATAAGAAAATGAGAAGCAACAATCCAGAGGCAATTTCTTTAGAAAAACATATATGAGAAGATGTAGTTGATGTAATAAAACATCTTCAACATTCATTATAATTATCCCATATAATTATAATTCATTCAATTATGATCCCCTAACCTTTTTAACCTCTAAAACCTAGAAAACATTAACACAACCACAAATATTTGTGAAAATGAGCCCTAAGTTAACTTTGAGACCTTCAATCACAACACCCTACATTGATTGTGATCCAAAAGCCAAATTGTGGTCAGTGGTAGTATTAGGGTAGAATTTCCTCAATGTATTTGAGAAATAATTGTGTTTAGGGATGATACATGAACCCTACAATTCAATCCCAATGTGATTTTAATTTTTGATTGAGGTTTCACTCACACGGCTTACAGAAGCCTGACCACGCAGTCAAGTGCAAGTCGATTGAGTAACATATAAATTAAGACTCAATTAATTTATCATAATTTAAGAATTATTGTATTTTTATGGATTCAATATAAATAAATTAATAGAGTAGGGATTAGATTAACTTTGAAAAAAATCACTCTTCCATGGGTGGAGTTGTAATCGTGGAGAGGTTTTCATAAGCAATAGATTGAAAGGGGAACACCCAATATCTCCTCCACTATTATATTCAATCCCAAGAAAAAAAATAAGAATATGAAAAGATAAAAACAGAGAATATTTTTGGAATAAAATTCATGTTACAGGTATAAGAACAATGAAAAACAATGTGGAAGTGGGAGAGGAGAACCATTTTTGGAAGAGATGTTTCACCAAGAAATTAATTCTTCCAAGAGTTGTGAGGGGTTCCCATGAACTAAAATTTCGTAAAAACCTTCCCAAATCCTCTAAAATATCTCCCAAAGAGTGAAAAAATTCTTTAAATAAATTTGGTGAGGTTTAGGGTTACAGAACATTTTTAATTTTTAAAGGGAAATTCGGTCAAATTGTTTAATCCCACATTCACTACATCATTGAACTCCACAATGCATGAATTAACTAGAATTATAGCATTTTTATATGTTCCTAAACATTTCCATGATCTTCCCTAAAAATTTGGACTCATGCCAAGTCCGGATAAATATGATACAACTCAAATGGTGAAGTGATGTCCAATCTGGATGGTTCAGTTCAACTTTGTTTTTATGGCCCATTTAATCTACTAAAATGCACGATCTAGCTCCAATGTGTTAAATATAATTTGTATCCTATTAAGCCAGGAACATATATAAAAAAAATATTAATTCAAAATATTTAACACAACAATACTTATGCCCGAAATACTACAATTAATTTTAAAATAGTAAAACTAGAATTTCCATCGAATTTTCAAATGAAGGATCTAATCCCAAATATTCTATAAATTAACATATTTAGCACAGTGTGTGGAAATTATTTCATTTATTATCAATAAAATATTCAAAAAAAATAGTGTTTTTTGAACTCACTCACACTTACCCTTTGGTGCACTAGGGAAAAAACTCATATCAAGTAAACGTCAATATCAAATCAAAATAAATTTTAAAACACATATCCTTGAGATCCAAAAATTCCACACCAAGAAAAAAAAGATACCATGCCTCATAAAAAACCATTATTTCAAGTTCTCCAATTATATCATTCAATATATTTCAACTTCATTTATCCTATCATGTACAAAAAACATACCTCATTTGAATTTTCTCTTATCACACAAATGTCAATTTTTTAGCAATGTGTTTCTCATCTAAACTCAAACAAGGGTCACCATAGGCTTCATAAATTCCTACATCACCACCCAATGTGAGTAAAAGATATATGTTTATCATTATGAATTTTTAGGATTGTTCTGTGGATTTTGGTTGGTTGGATTTAGATGTGAAAAAATTCTGAGGCTGAATGAGGAGGGATTGACTCCTTTTGAAGAAAAATTGCATTATTCTAATTGCCACAGAAGTATGGTCTCTTCCTCACTCCTCTTAGTATAAATTCATCTCCATAATCATAAAAAATCATGGAATTTTTAAAAAATTCATCATTTCAGAAACAAAAATTTCAATCCTCTCAAACATTGTTTTTTATGAAAGCTCCAGAGAGGCACAACTACTTTTATCATGAAAGCTCTAGAAAGGAACAACATTCAACAAAATGTTTTTTTATCAGAATGGAAATCTCTTCAGAATTTAATTTTCCACTAGAAGTGTCATAGAATGTTGTATCACAACACAAGATATCTCCCTCCACAATTAAGTTCAATTAGATTATATAATTTCACGTCAAGAGTTTGTTGGATAGGAAAAAGTTTCTTGTAATGTGGTGAACCTAACAGGTTGTTCATGGATTCTAAGGGCTACAAGGAGTTAATGTTTAGGTTAGGCCATTATAAAAAGAATTATTTGAAATAAGGTATTTAATACCAAACAAATTCCTCAATCATTTAAACATAAGTACCTCAAACCCTCAAGTTTTTATAAGAATAAAACAAATTATGGTTAAATCAAGCATGGTTTGGTTCTCTGAAGAAGTGAGGTGAATGTAAGGAATATGAAAATAATTGTTCAGATGCCTCATAATAATGTGATTTCAAATATAAATATAGTAAGATGTGGTATGGGATTCAAAATTCAGAGTACTTTTCATGAAAATTCTAAAGACTTGAACTTGAAACAAAGCCATTTTTATCATTAATTTAAGATTAGTTTCATGTGATAAATTGTTTAACTTATTTATATGGATTTAAAAATTATGAGGATAATCATTTCACCTCAAAAAATTAATAAACACCCAAAAAGCTTGAAAAATAAACACACATAAATTTGAAAACACAGAATTTATTTTTTGAAAAAAAACATTGAAAAATAGGAAAATAATTGAAATTACTAAACTAAAATGTTCCCTCTCCCACACTTAAATAAATTTCAGTGTCCTCAATGGGAACCCAGGAGATTATATGCTCACATGAAATACATAATTTTAAATAGGAAAAATAATATAAAAGTTAAAGGGTTAGGAACATTCTGATATCCTCAAGTGATTATGGGGTGATGGAGTGTGATGAAATCTACTACATCAGTAAGAAGTCCCTCAATGTATTTCTTCAAACATTTCCCATGGACTGTAAAGCTTATTCCTATGTCCTATTTTTTTAATATCCACTACACCATAAGGAAAAACATTAGATACAATATAAGGACCCAACCATCTGGATGGAAAATTACCAGGCATCAAGTTTAGTCATGAACTATATAGAAGGACCTTCTCTCCATCATAAAACTCCCATTGTTAGATCATTCTATCCTGAACTACCTTTGATCATTCCTTATAGAGCCTTGAGTTATAATATGAGTACAATCTAATCTCCTCATGCTCTTGAATTTGAAGCTTCATTTAAAATCTATCTTGGGCCAAATCTATGTTGCATTTCTTGATATCCCAATAATCTCGATGCTTGACTTACAAGGGGATATGATAGGCCCTCCCAAAGACAATAAAAAATGTGGACATACCATTTAGAGTCTTTTATGATATCGTATAAGCCCACAATGCATTATACATGTGATTTATCTAATCCTTCCTATTCAAATACATGTTTTTCTCTAAAATTTGTTTCAATTCAGGATTTGAAACCTCAGCCTAGCCATTTTTTTGGGGGTGGTATGGTGTTGATGTTTTGTGTGTCACCCCATACTTCTGAATAAAAGAAGCCAAATTCCCATTGTAAATGTGTGTCCCATGGTCACTGATGCAGGCCTTTGGAACTCCAAACCTACAAAAAAAAATTCTTGTCAAAGTCCACTATGACATCAGAATCATCAGTCCTGGTGGCCTTAGGCTCCACCCATTGCTCACATAATCAACAAAAAATAAAATGTACAGGAATCCAAAAGAACATGGAAAAGGACCCATAAAATCAATGCCCAAAACATTAGATATCTCATATAATAGTATGGATTGTTGGGGCATCACGTGTCTCCTAGAAATATTACTAGTGCATTGGAAACATGAGCACGACTTACAAAACACATGAGCATCATGGAATAAACTAGGACAATACAATCCAGAGTCCAAAACATTCCTAGATGTCCATTGGAGTCCAAAGTTTCCACCACAAGGAAGTGTATGACAAAAATGTAAAAGAGACTCAAACTCATGATCATGAACACACCTCCTAATAACATGATAACTACAAATTCACCAATGGTATGGATCATCCCAAACATAAAATCTAGACTCACTATTTATTATTTGGACATGATGTTTCTTTAAATTTTCAGGGATTTTAGATTCAACAAGGTAGTTCACTAAATTATCATACCAAGGATGCATACCTGAGATGGAATTAAGATTGTCATCAGGGAAAGTTTCCTGAAGTGGTACCCGGTACAAGGTTTCATCCTCTAGTGTGTGACTAAGACTACTCATGTGGTCGGCCACCATGTTTTCCGACCTCTTGTTATCAATTATCTCAAAATCAAATTCTTGAAGAAGGAGCAACCATCAGATAAGTCTAGGATTTGCGTCGAGATTTGTCAAGAGGTACTTCAGAGCTACATGGTTAGCAAAAACAACAACTTTAGAGCCCAAAAAATATGAAAACAATTTATCTAAAGAAAATATGATAGCAAGAAACTACATTTCCATGGTTGTATAATTTTATTGGGCCAAATCCAGGGTCCTCATTGCATAGGCAATCACATGTGAATGTCCCCCACCCTCTGAGATAAGACAGCTCCAACTGCAAAGTTGGAGGCGTCACACAAAAGCTCAAAAATAATCTCCCATCATGGGGGCAGTATGATCAGTGGAGTGGTTAGACACATATTTAAATCATCAATGTAAGTTCTATAAGAATCATCAAACACAAAAACAGAATCCTTTTGAAGTAATCGTGATATATAAAGATAAATCATACTAAAATCATTGATGAAGAACCAATAAAATCTTCCATTCCCTAGGAATGATCTATCATCACGCAGACACAAAGGATAGGGTAAGGATGAAATTATACCTACCTTGTATCTATCAGCCTATATCTCATGATTTGACACAACATTTCCTAGGACAATTCCATGCTCTACCATGAAAGGACACTTTTCAAAGTTGAAGACAAGATTCTTCTCAATAAAACAATTTTACACCTTTTGTAAACAACAAAGAAATTCATCAAATGAAGATCCATTCACTATAAAGTCATCAATAAATACCTCCATACAGGTCTAAAGAAAATAAAACAAATATTCACCATGTATCTTTGTATGGTACCTGGGGTGTTGCAAAGTCCAAATGGAATCCTCCGGCAAGAAAATGTGCCAAAGGGATAGGTGAATGTAGTCTTATCTTAATCCATTAGAGTTATAGGATCCTAAAAATATCTTGAAAATCCATGCAAGAAACAATAATGTGTCTTCCCAGCTAGTCTCTTAAGCATTTGATCAAAACATGGGAGGGGTAAATGGTCCTTGTGAGTGGATTTATTTAGTTTCCTATAATCAATACACACATGCCAATATTTTTCACCCTCATTGGAACTGACTCCTCTTTATCATTTTTAACAAAAATAACAACACTTTTATTATGTAAAACCTAAATAGGACTCACCCACTGAGAATATAAAATGGGATATATTATACCTTCCACGAGCATTTTTTCAACCTCACAACCTCCAAAATTGTTGGATTGAGTCTCCTTTGTTACTGCATAACCAGTTTAGCCTCGTCCTCTAAAATAACCCTATTCATTCAAATAGAGGTTCTAATACCTGATATTTCATCAAAGGTCCACATAATTTACCTGATGTTCTCCCTCAAAATATTTAAAAGTGTTTCTTCATGTTCAAAATGGATTTTTTTAGCAATTATAATAGGTAATTTCTCACCACTTAACAAGTATAAGTATTTGATATTTGGTGAAAATGGATAGAGTTATAATGTATGGGGTGATGTACGAATGGAGAAATTGAAGGAACTGAAATATGTGCACAGTGAACATTAGTTTCAGAATAAACATCATCAAAATCATACAATAAAGCATAAAATCTATCATCATACTCAACAACCATGTCATAATCAGAGTTCACATGATCTAAAGCAGAATATGATTCCATTTCAAATCAAATATAATGGAGTATTGTGAATTATAATAAGGTGTGTAAGTACTCTTAGACATCAAACTAGAAACAGTAATTATAATCTCCCTAGGAACACGACAATGAAAATCCATGGGGTTTTTATTTGGTGGTTTAACATAAGAGATAAAAAATCAGAATGGTCCTCTGAGGGGTACATCATGGAATCCATAATATTAAATATCACAACTTCATCTCCAAACTCCATAGAAAGTGTAACTTAATTGATATTTATGATATTTTTTGTAGTTTTTAGGAAGGAACTGCCTAAGATAATGGGATAACATGATCTCACTTGATTATCCTCCATTTTAAGAACATAGTAGACTATTGGAAAGATCACGTCTCTTACCCGAACATGTATATCCTCAAGGTCTCCCATTGGATATGTCATAGGCCTATTTTCCAACTGCACCATTAATCTCATTGGTCTCAACTCACCAAACTACAAAGAAGAGAATGAATAGTGAGGTGTTACATTTATGGAAGCTTCTAAATCACATAAAGTATAAAAAAGTGTAACTCCCCTATGGTTCATGGTATGGTGAATGTCATTGGATCCTTTATATTTGTTTGGAATTACTTGAGTTGGTCATATGAGTGCTAAAACAATCCTTCCAAGGTTGATCCTCTCATTTCCCTTGAGCCTTATTCTATTTGTACAATGTAATTTTAAAAATTTCGCACATGTTGGGATTTTCTCAATGGCCTCAATAAGAGGGATGATTATCTCCACATTCTTGAATGTATCCAGAACCCCCTTTTTAATTGCATCTTCAACCATATTATTTGTTGAAACAACCCTATTTGGAAAAAAGGGGTTTAGGTGGAAGATAATTAATATTTTTCTTACCATTATCTTTCTCCATGGGTTGCTCATCAGTTAGTTTTGATTGAGGATTCTCTAGAGTTAGGGAGAATCCTGGTGGAATGGTAGGTGAAGAAGCATCAATTGTCTTCTTCCCGCTTCTCAATGTGATGGAACTTACATTCCCATTTGGATTTGGAGTTGGTTGGGAAGGTAGATTTACAGAATTATTACTCACCTGTTCATAGAGGGTAGTGGCAACTGGGCTCATTTGAGATTCCAACAACCATAGCTCTGAACCCTGACTTTTCAACTCATCCTGTTGATTAAGAACAATTTGTTTCAATAGATCATCAGTATTAGAATCTACCTTTGGCTGGGTATTCCCTGGTTGTGGGCTTGTTGATTCTTGGGATTGAAATCTCTTTTAGGGTTGTTGGAAACCCTGTTTGTAAGGTGGAGGCTACTAGATGTTTTGATAAAGGGTGGGGCCTTTGTTGTTTTCCAGATGAATACCTCATTTCCGAATGATCCTTCCACCATTGATTGTATGCTGGTGAAATATAATCAAACTTTTTTGAGGTTATGGTTGTTGTTGCTGATGATATGGTCTCCCATGAAACAATGCTGCAAAATCATCTATTTCTTGTAGTTGGTGGAAACTATAAGTTGGGTGGCTTGTCTCAGTGCCAATGCCACAGGGTCTCACAAGAGTGGGTTGGGATGTATTTTGAGCCAAAGCGATCTGCCTTACCACAGTGGTCAATTCTACCAACATGGTATCAATTAAATGACACTCAAGATAAGGAATTACCTGATGTACTCCCCTAACATGCGGTGTAACTCTATCATTAAATTGTTGGGATTTTTGGGCCATCTTATCAATCAATGCACGTGCGGTTGTTGGTTTCCTATCGACCAATACTCCTCTAACTATGGAATCCACCATACTCGTCTCCACAGGTGTGATCCCTACATTGAAGTACTATGTGAGGAGTTTCACACAGATTTGGTGAGGTAGTCAGGTTGCACAAAATTTCTCAAATCGCTCCCACTACTCACACATTGACTCCGCATGTTCTTTCTTCATCCCTGAGATCTCCTTCCAAATAAATTTGGTCCTTGATTCTGGATGAAATATCTACAATTAAAAATGTTTCAAATCATTCCAACACATTACATCTTTAGGTTGTAAATAATACATCTAATATTTAGTATTCCCATCAAGCGAGAATGGGAATGCTCTAATTTTATTTGATCTTTAGAGACATTTATTAGTTTCATTGTTGGGAATACTAAATTTAATTCTTTGAAATGGTTTTTTTGATCCTTACCAGATACGCCATTAAATTTTTTAAGAAGGTGAATTAAACAAGAATTTAGTTCAAAGTATGATTCGAGAGTTGGATATGCAATGCATGTAGGTTTATAATTAATATCAGGTGTATCTAACTCTCGAATAGTCCTATTGAGTCCATTGTTTTCATTTCAGCCATTTTATCTTGTTTTATTTTTGTTTCAGAAGAGTTTCTAATTTCAAAATTCCTATAGTAGATGAATTCTTCAGTTGAGTAAATGTTGACACATCCGGTAGATAGAGACTGTCTGAATCAAGCCCTAAGGCTACGCTCAATCTTGAGGTCAAGATAAAATTGATCCCATAGATGGGATCTTGTACTAAATCATAGAAAATATAAAAATGAAAATAAGTGGACACCAATATCATTAAATGAGGTTTCAATTGACGGTCCGAAAGATAAGAAAAGAGATAGGAAAGATATAAATAAAAACAAGAAAAAAATGTGAGAAAAGGGAAAGGAAAAATAAGAAGAGAAAAAAAGGATCTAATGAAAGAAAAAAATTACCTCCAATTAGTTGAATAAAACACTTTACTCCCTAGGAATGACACCAATTTTAAAGGATATTGTCGTGCACGCTCTCAAAAATATTTATTTTTGATTTTATCAAGTGCATCATAGTGGCTGACCCAGGTCATTAACTCTAAAAGGAAGTGAATTAAACTACTATTATTGGTAATTAATTAAGTATTTAAATAGTTCAAAACAAATAAAAATAAATTTAGGGTTTGTTTTGTGACTTTTAATACAGTAAGATAAATAATAAAATGAGAAGCAACAATCAAGAGGTAATTTCTTTAAAAACACCTATATGAGAACACATAGTTGATCTAATCGAACCCCTTCACCATTAATTTATCATTATACTATATAATTATAATTCATTCAATTATGATCCCCAAACCTTGTTAAACTTTGAACCCTATGGAAATTTGCATAACCGCAAATATTTGTGAAAATGATCCCAATGTTATCTTCGAGACCTTCAATAGCAGAACCCTGATTTGATTGTGATACAAAATAAAACAAGTGGTTAGTGTTCAATTATAGAAAAATATCCTCCTTGTATTTGAGAATTAATTTTGTTTTGGGATGAGGCTTGAACCCTACAATTTTATCCCAAAGTGATTATATTTTGCGTTGGAGGTTTTACTCACACAGTTTAGACAAGCCCGACCATGCGGTCCAGTGTAGGTCGACTGAGTAACATAGAAAAAAAAAATAAATTAATTGATCACAATTTATGAATCACAGTATGTTTATGTATTCAAAATAAATTAATTAATGGTGTAGGGATTTGGTCAACTATGAAAGAAATCACTCATCAATTGGGGAAGTTATCATTGTGGATACATTTTTTATAAGAAATGGATTGAAAGGGGAACCCCTAATCTCATCTCCACTCGTATATTCTATACCAAGAAGAAAAATAATAAGATTAAAATAGAAAAAAATATAATATTTATTGATGAAAATTCATGTTACAAGCATAAGAACAAAGAAAAACAAAGTGGAGGTGGGAGAGGATAGCCTTTTTGGGAGAAATGTTTGCACAAGGAATTACTCATTCCATGAGTTGTGAGAGGTTCCCAAGATCCAACCATTTGGTCAAAGATTCCCAAATACTAGAAAAATCCCTCCAAAAGAGTGGAAACATCCATTTAATAGAGTAGGTGAGGGATAGGGTTACAAAAACAATTTAATTCTTGAATGAAAATTAGGCCAAATTGATTAATCCCACTTGAACCTCATATTTCACCATCGAAATGCGTGAATTAGTTGGACTTTTAGAAGGATTATTTGTTTCTAATCATGTCCCCGAGTGTCCCTCAATATTTGGCCTCAATCCAAGTCTGAATAAAGAATATATGGCCCAAATGGTGAAGTGATGTCCAATCTGGATGGTTCAGTCCAACTTTGTCTTCAGGGACCATTTATTCCACTAAAATGCATGATTTAACTCTCATGTCCTAAATAGAATTGTATCCTATTATGTCAATAACACCATTAAAAACTTTTATGTTAAAATATTTTAGAAAACCATATTTATGCAAAAAATACTACTGTAAAATTTAAAAAGGTAAAAATAGAATTTCAATCGAATTCTCAAATGAATGATCTAATCCCAAATATTCTATAAATTAACATATGAAGAACAATGTGAGGAAATTATTTCATTTATTATCAATAAAATACTCAAAAAATAGTTTTTATCAATCATTCATACGTGATTGATTATCTTTTTTTCCTCCTTTCAATTCAAGGATACAATAACAAAATGACCTATACAGTTTTCATACACTATCTTTTATCTTTTCCTTATTAACAAGAACATACCTTACAATTGTCATCAAATATTATAAACCTACATAAAACCTTTATCCACTAGTTTTGAGCCATATTTTTTGATGATTTGTTTCCAAAAAATAAAGGAAAATTCATTTGCCTAATTATTTTAAAAAATTGGAAACATGTATTCTCATTTCCAAAAAAATGGTTCGATTTCTTACCTTTGTTTTCTTAAGTTGAAGGTACCAAAAGTTGTATTTATGAACCCATAATTGAGGACATATAAGAATACACTATTTATTTCAATTAGTGTCCTATAAAAATACCATATTTCTTATGGAATGGTTGTCCAAACTAATCTGTATATGTTTTATATATATATCTATATTCAGCATATAGGTTTTATGCTTCATCAATGCCAAACCAAAATCCTTCCCTCATTCCCCCATCTAATTTTTCCCGGTTCAAGCACCACATTTTGGATAAAAGAGTATACCATTAATTTCTATAATATGGTTAGAACATATATATATATATATATATCTCTATATATATCTGTGTGTGTGTGTTTTTTTGAAATTTCAAGATATTTATATTCAGGACTTCTTATTAAGATTGTTTTTTTATGTAAGGGTAATTCTATATTTTATATGTATGTATTATTCTATAAAATATGATCTGTTTCTTATTAACAAAATATTCTTATAAAGTAAATATATATAAATAAACGTTATGATATTTAAGTATTATATTATGTAAGGGAGTATATAAAAGTACAGAATATATTAAAAAATACTAGCTTATTTATTTTTTAATTATGAATGTGAATATATATATATATATTAGTTTTAATCATTGTGGTTTATATTATTTTAAAATTAATATTTATAGAATGGGTAAATATTATTTTTTATATTTATATGGGTAGTTATGGTTCCATTTAATTTTTTATTCTTTTATAAATATAAATATATATATATATATATATACTTAATAAACTATTATTGAATAATTGGAATGAGTATTATTTCATGTATAAAAACTTATCTAAGATCGTACATATGTTTATTTCTTAAATCATGTTAATGCATGGATAAAATATGTTATAAAATATATTACATATTATAATTTTATATTTGTAATATAATTTTACTATATTAAAATGTATTCTTTTATAATAAATATGTTATGATAATTTTATGAAAGTAGAATTCCATACATGTAAAAGTATTATTTTATGTATGAAATAAAATTTTAAAAATAACTATTATTTTATGTGTAGAATACATACCTTAATACAATCCTTTTATGTGTAAAAATGATATTTTAAACCATAAATTTTAGATTAAGTTAGTATGCCCCAAATGAACATGTAATTTCTTTATTCAAGGTAATGTTTAAAATATACAGTTTATCATTTTATGTTCTTATCAAGTACAAATGGATTTCAATAATATCATTTTATTCATGATATTTTAAATAAGAAAGAAGGATGTTATTCATGATCATAGTTATAGTTGCGTAGAAAATATATTATTGAAAATTCCACGCATGTGTGTTTTATATATATATATATATTTGTCTATATTCATTTCCATGTTTTTAAAATCTAAATAAAACCCAGTGAATAATATATATATATATATATATAATGTTGAAAATGCATTAATATTTTATATACCATTCACATTATAAACATGATAGGTAACTGGGGAGGGAACCTAAACCTCATATATGGGTAGGCCCTCAACTACTATCAATGATCCATGTAGAAACCGTGGTTTTTTTCATGCATGCATTGTATTTTTTGAAAAACAACTCAACTATTTTATTTAGTATTTTCAAAGGTATTGTATTTTTTAAAAATTATTCTCTAAATAATTTTTTCAATGAATATTTATTTTCAATGGTAATATATTTTTAAAACATTTATTAAAAATAATAATTTATAGTAAAAATTATTTTCAAAAAATATTAAATTTTTGAAATCATTTTAAAAATTATATGTGTTTTAAAAAGATCTTTTATTTTTTTCCAAAAAGATAACTTTAATACCATATTAATTTATTTTTTAATTATTAAATATCAAATATTTATTTGTAAATAAAAAGTTTTTCAAATGTGTTTCGAAAACATTATTTTCTTATATAAGGGTTTTTAATTAGACCTCTTTAAAAATCACTTACAAGGAAAGTTTTTCGCCCTATATTTTTTTAAAATATTTTCAGGTTTATTCTAATGATCTAAATGATTTTAGATTCAATAATAACCTAACACAAGAGAGGTTATATTAGATAAATATTTTAATCCACTGACTATGATATTTCTTAATTGTTTGTATTTTACACCAAATCCTAGATCGGAAAATATCCTCAGTTGTATAATGGGATGTATACATTTAATTTCTTTTATAAGAATATATACTATAATTTTTTTGAACTGGATTCAGAAGAACAGGTCTTAGGACTCTACATTTGGTATCAATGAAATGGTTTAGAAACATTTGGATATTAGAAATTTTGTTAAAAAAAATAGTTTTAGAAAACTAACTTTTGGAAAATAAATTAATCCCTACTTTTTTAGGGATCATCTTATAAATCGAAGGATAAAGATACAAAACAACTATTCACTCTCTCTTAGAGGACCAAATTTCAATAAGAATCCACAATTAATACTCCAATGACTTCTACACCATTACCAACATCTACGTCACCTTAAAGAGACTCTATAAGTTATATAATACTTCTTCTCTTCTAGATTTATTTCATGGATTATGGATTTTATATGAAAAAATATTTCATTCTCAATTGTCCAACTATTCATGGGGTGGAAGGTATTATCTAGGTATTTTTAAAATTTTCCCCCAATATATGACATAAGAATGACTCATCCATTTTGATGGATTTTCATAATATGGTGACCTTTGAGTGGTTAATATGTCTCAAATAAAAAAAAAATTATCATTGGAGGTATCAAAGGTATTTTTAATACCTTTTAGAAAATATCAATGTGATTATTTTATAAAAATCATATTCACAAAGATCTCCAAAATTATATATAGAAAATAATACATTTTTTCAGTAACCATGGATGTGTTCATCACTTCGATCCAAATTACAGAACATTCATCTAAAAATAATAAAAATTGAAATTTTAAAATTCTATGAAGTACCATAACCATTCCTAGGCCCTTTTCTCGGTGAAATAAATCAACATTAAATACCCCAATAAAGGTATGAGTTATTTTGGGGAAATGTTTTAATACAATTATATTCACCTAGTGTTTTAAATAATTTTTTATTGTTCGGATGAAGAAACTACATTTAAAAGACTCAGAATCATGATGTATAAAGTGAAGGAATTGTGGGGGTGAAATTATGTTTAAGGATGGTAGAGTATAACACACTGTTTTTTAAGGTTATATTTTCAATTAAATAAATGAAAAAATAAAAAAAAATTCATATCATAGTTGATTATATTTTATTTAAAATAATGAAAACAATTATAAAATCATAAAAGAACACTTCATTACCGATGATAAAAACTAATTAAGCTGAAATTGAGCTAGTAAGATCCTTTAGTAGAAAAATAGGATAGGCGGTGATGAATAATACAATAGTAATATATTGTGAATATTCATTAGGACCTTCCATGATTAAGAGACCTCCAAAGTGTATGAGAGTAAGAATACAATAAAATGGAATGTAAGGACCATCATTGCTTGTGAGAGGTTTTAAATCACATAGATTTTTAATTGATAGAAATGTTTCTATATAGGATATTTATAGAATAAATAATCAAGTCATTGGATTATAGGTGTTTTCA
This sequence comes from Viscum album, assembly GCA_963277665.1. Taxonomy (NCBI): domain Eukaryota; kingdom Viridiplantae; phylum Streptophyta; class Magnoliopsida; order Santalales; family Viscaceae; genus Viscum; species Viscum album. The sequence continues at coordinate 901,518,464 of OY728166.1, read as the reverse complement.
CCTATTAAAATAAAGGATAATGGTAATATATTCATTGTTTAAAGTAAATATTTCAATATATATATATATATATGATTCAATTTAGAATGAAATTCTAAATTATATAAATTTTATAAAAATTGTCATGTGCTTCTGTAACTAAATAGTAAATTAAAGTTAAATTTGAAGAACAATATTAATTTTTGAATAAACTACTAACACTAAATAATTATTTTGATATATAATTAATTTATTTTATATGATTATTAATAAGAGAGATAACGTAATAATAAATTTAAAATTATAAGAGTATAGTTTAAATAAATAAGTAGTTAATTTGTTTTAAACAATATGCCCAATAATGTAGTGTAGCCATCCCTACAACCACTAGGTTACAAGATCAACCCATAGGAAGGCTAGAATAATGAATCCAGGTGGTGTGGAAGGTGGGCTTCCACAATAAAAGGTAGAATATGTTTGAATAAATCCCACAATGCTCATCTATAAGCCCCCAATATCATGCGTTGTACGAGATAAATGCCCACTGGGCTGAATCCCATGATTGTTTTGTGTAGTTCTTGGGTGTTGACACCATAGACAACTCAAAAACTCACTTCCATAACATAGGTAATGAGGTTCTACTCATATTATAAAATTATCGATGTGGGATGAAGAGTAGTGAGTACTGTTTGTTCGGGATAAAAAATACACTTTTATCACGATCAATAAATCAAATACTCAATGGTCATTCAATCTTCCAGATAAAAATAATCTTCCTCGAATGATAACTATTCATGTTTCTTATCCCAAAATCCATCCCAATCGATCGTCACCAAGATCCCTTGTAGCTCTATTACCTTGTACTCCTCCTTTTAGTGAATGGAAACAACAACATAATAACCTATAATAGTGTGAAACACTGTCATTTTTATTTTAATTTCCATCAAGACCAGACCATAGAATTGTTTTCATAGGTTCTAATCCTAAATAAAACATTGATCCCCTAGAGATGATCCATGTTTTTTTGAATATTTCTCTCCAGACAATACACAGAAAAACATTTTCATAATTTTTTATCCAAAATTTTAAATGGTAATTTAATTTCCAAACAAATAGGTTCATTTTTATAACTTGAGTTTCATCTGGTCTAAGGTACATGCAGTTGTAGTTTGGAACAACTATATGTAGGCCTCAAAGGAATATGGTATTGATTTAAATGAGTATCCCATCAGAAATACTTTCTTCTCTAGTAAACAATTATCCAAAGTAATCTGAATATATATGTGTGTGTCTATATATATATATATATGTATTCACTACCAAGGGAAATCCTCTCATAGATGCTAAATCAAATTACATCTCCCATTTCCCCTCTTTATTTTCCACTAGTTTGAGAACTCCTTTACGATAGAAGTACTTTCCCATTTTTTTCCATAGTTTGTTGAGGGTGTATTATATATATATATATTTATTTATTTAGACTTAATTGATTTTAATGATTAGTATTTACAATTTAGAATTTTTTTAAGGTACTTATATTTGTTTATATGATTGTATTATTCTATAAAATATGACTGATTTCATATTAAAGCACTCTTATAATACTGTATACAAATCTAGTTTAAATCTACGAAATGTAATTATTATATTATAAAATGGGGAATAAAAAGTATATAATATGTTCAACCTTACATGTTTATTTGTTATCTAATTATGTATGGGAATATATATATATATATTTAAGAACTGGGTACTTAGTTTGGAGGTACGGGTTTCTTCTTTTCTATTTTCCTTAAGTGTTTTTCAGGAAATAAGGGAAAATGGGGAACAATCCTAAACTTTTGAAGTAAACACCGTGTACTTTTCCACACGCCGTGTACTTTTGGCCGTGTGGGATGAGTACATGGGGCGTGTGGCCATGTCTGTGATGAAGGGTGTAGGAACTGCCTACATGCTGTGTAGTGGTACTTTACTCGCCTTGTAGTTAGTCGGCAATAGAATAGTAAGGCAGTGGCCAGCTGTGCGATAGAACACACTGTGTACCATGGAGACACACCATGTAGTCATGTCGGCAAGTGAACAGTGCCATGCTGGCGAGAAACCGCTAGAGGAACAGTTAAAAATTGAAAGTACACGTTGTGTACTTGGAAATACAGGCCGCGTACTTTGTTTTTTTCACATAAAATGGGTAGTAGACTCCCCTATTCACAGGGAAGTCTTAGAACCAGATGAGAGATCAGTAAGGACGACCGGATCTTCAAGGACCACCAAGCGCACGTCAGGAATCAATTTTCTGCACCGTCGATCTCCCTGGAAACACGTGGGTGAGTTCTCCATTCTCTTGGGGTAGTTCATACCAATTCTTTTCCATAAGGAAGTTATTTAAGTTTAAGTGAGTTTTCTTCTACGTCAGATCTACGTCAATCTTGGGCATTTCTGGAATCGACGTTCATGTATATCGTTCGTTGGCATTAAAGGTAGGTGGCTTGGTGTTTAAATTTCTAACTGTTGTGAGATTTGTGTTCCGTTGAGATACACGCCCATGAATGGGATGTCGTATCGCTAGGGCCTTGTTGAATTAAATACCTCGAATTAATTAGTTAATTTGAATGTGATTATAAAGTATTGTTTGCGATCACCACTTCGATCCAAGACCACCCTGAGGGTGTGTTCCTCTGTTTAGTCGTTTGGCCAGGATACCCAAGGGTTATCCATTTTAATAAATTATTATAGAATTTCTTTGAGAGGAATTGCTTTTGTATTGCATGTATATTGCTTTCTGGGCATGGCATGGTTACTTTTTTGGCCTAAGGGTAGTGGTGTGATTAGCCTCTGTGCACTGTACTACTTAGCCTGAGGGAAACTTCTTCTGTGCTTGTGGGCAGTTGATTCTGTGCTTGTAGGTGACACCTCATACGCCTACAGGCAATCATCGATATGCCTGTGGGCAGATTCCTGTGTTTGGATTCTCTTTACCTGAGGGTAAGGGATTACACATCTGAGGACACTGACTGTTTACATAGAAATACACTGTGGTGTTTTCTTAAGAATAAATAATGAAATAAATGTCAAATGGAAATATAACTAGTAATGTTAGTTACTTATTTTTACTTCTTAGTTATTCCATTTGCTTTTGCACACTATTGTTGCATGTTTACACACAGTTGGGCATGGGCCTTTGGTGGGTGCCTACAGAGATTATTTCTCACACCCTGTTTGGTTCATTCTTTTTGGCCCAAACAAATTACGTTTCTGCTGGTATGGATAAGGGAAAAGGTCCCTTTACAGGTACTTGATTGCTGCTGAGGAGTAAAGGAGCATGAGACATGGCTAGGCTCGTGATGCTACCAGCTGTTTTGTTTTGATCTACTGTACTCTATATTGTACTATACTTTATTGTTGTGTGACATGTTCGGGATGTTTTCTTAGAACTTGAGGCATGATGCATCATTATATATAACAGTTGTTTATTTTTACTACAATTGTTTACATTAGATGTGTATGGTTTATTTCTTCCACTGTTGTTGTATGCTTTTTAGTTTATTCCGCTACTCTAAACATTGACATATGAGGGCATATTTTTCCCACTATCTGACATATGCCCTTGCTGCTAGTCAACAGCCTCTGGAGTTTGGGGAAATGCGCTTTAAGTCAGGTGGTGAACGGAGTTTGGGGCACCCGTGAAGTGGTACCCGAGTCTGGGACGTCACAAAGTGGTATCAGAGGGGTTCATTTATTTGACTTACTATTTGGAGCCTTATTCAGGGATAGGATGAGAACGGTAGTTGGTAATGATCTGTGCCCAGACGTAGCAAACCCGTGTATAGGGAAAAGACAATTTACCTCATGTTTCAATTTTTCTTGTTTTTAATTTTTATAGTTGAATAGATTTTCACTGAAAAGTGATGTACTTTTATTGTGCTGTTAATATTTTATCCATGGGTTCTATATAGTTGCAACCAGATGAGATGAGGGTATGCCATCGCATGCATCATTTACGCACCTGCTAGTAATCACATTTCATGCATAGTTTCCATGCCATGTAGGTGCATTAGAAATTCCATGTTGTTTTGATAGATATTGTGCTAGAAAAGCATACTGTATTGACAACTGCTTGATAAATACCTGCTATGTGATAGGGTATTTTTGTGTGAGCATGTTTATAACATGGACTCGGAACTTTGGTTTTTGGAGAGTATGGGCCCTCATTGTCCGAAATTGGGTGGATCATTGGCTGTTATCCAGTTATAACACATTTAAGAGGCCAAACATTGATTTGTGGGGAGTATGGGCCCTCACTGATCGGAATTTGGAACCTAGTTGTTGGTTTTCTGTATTTTTGGGTTCCTAAAACGTTTTTGAGGGATACTGTCTGGAAACCCAGTGTACACGCCGTGTAGTACCTTAAACACACCGTGTGTGTTCTTCTGTTCGAAAAGAAAATAAAACTTTTTGAGTACACACCATGTAGTCTCTTCCCGTGTCATAGATAGTGTGGTCGGGGACACGGGGAAGGGAAATATTTGGGGTAACACACCGTGTACCGGATGTACACGCCGTGTAGTGTTGACCTAAAGACCCGGCTGTGTAACTAACAAACACGGGCCGGTGTAGTCGTTTCTTGAACATGTCGTGTCAATGAAGAACACGCCATGTAGTGTGACTTGGGACCCGACCGTGTAACTAACAACACGGGTCGGGGTAATCCTTTCGAGTACACACCGTGTGTATATAGAACACACCGTTTAGGTTGAGCCATGTATCCTGTCATGTAACTAACAACATTGGTTTGCAGAGCACACCTAGTACACGCTGTGTACCTGTGGGACACACCGTGTATTCTTGTCCGAGGACAGACCGTGTGGAGTTAGCCATGTGGCTTGGAAACGGGGTGGTGTACACGTCGTGTAGTGTCAAGCCAAGTAGTCAGTCATGTCACAAAAGACACGGGTAGTTGGAAAATTACACCATACACACCATGTAGATGATATACACGCCGTGTAGTTTTGTTCAATGAATGTTGGGTGGCTTAGCCGTGTAGATGGACCCGGGAAGGGGAAGAAAAGTCAGGTACGCGCCATGTAGTTAGTATACATGCCATGTAGTCGGTTTTTTGAAATCATGAAATGCCTTCTTCCACCTATTCCCTTTAGGGTTTATTCATTTTTGGTCGTTGTTAATCTTGATCTAAGGTGTACTTTGACCTTGTAGAGTCATGCCGTCGAGAAGACCACATGTTGTTCGCCAGGAGAGCAGCAACGAGTATACTCTAGAGATGGTGGGCCATGGGATACCAGTGGATCCTCTAGCAAAGCCAGATGCGGCGCTAGCCGTTATACCGGACACAGGCAAAGATGCACAGTTCTATGAAGGTTTTATACGATTCATGCAGAACTTTCAGGGAGCACTGTCAGCTTCCAAATCTATGGCCGAGCTAACTCGTATCTTACATCAGCAGCATCCACCTACATTTTCAGGGGATGGAGGACCACAGGATAAAGAGTATTGGCTGGGGTCAATGTAGACTATTTTCGAGCACTTAGAGAGGCCTCCAGGGTGGAGGGTCAAGCTCACGACTTATATGTCGTGTGATTCCGCCAAGATGTGGTGGGATGTTACCACCCAGTCAGAGCATCACATAGAAATGGAATGGGAATATTTTCAGGTATTATTCTATGAATTATTCTATCCAGAGATGCTGTGGGTAGATAGAGCTCGAGATTTCATGAATCTGCAGCAGGGTGCTATGTCGGTGATGGACTATTCTGCTCGTTTCATTGAGCTGCAGTGTTTTGCACCCGTTCTGGTGGGCGATGAGACGTTGAGAGCCAGACGCTTTGAGGATGGTCATCGTTATGACATCTGAGCACTGGTAAATGTTTTCAGGTTTCCTTCCATACATGATATTATGAATCAGTAATTGATTATAGATAGGAACCAGCAGGAAGCTAGTGGTGTGGGCTATGGCGGTTCAACACCATTTTCTGGTACTATTTCTACTAGTAAGAGGAAGGTACAGATGAACTTCTCTCATGGTGGGAGTACCAGCCAGAAGAATATTTCAGGTGGCCAGGTCATGTGCTACCAGTGTGGTAAGGAAGGGCACAAGAGACCTCGGTGTCCATGAGACCCAATGGAGTGCCGAGCTTGCTGCAGGACAGGTCATCTACAACGCTTTTGCAGGGCGTTTCCACCAGTGGCTAGTGAGAGGGGTTCTGTATAGACTCCGCGTGAGGGGGAAGGAGAAGTAGCTTCTTACCAGTTAGGGAACTGGAATACGTCAGGGCGTGCAGGCAGAGATGGTGGTCGTGGTCCTGGTAGCCAGACACCAGGATATCAGAGGTAGCAGGGTAGGACAGCTCCGGGAAGCCAGGCTGTGTCGCAGGGCCACGGCACTGGGCAGACATATGCAGTACAACAGACCCAGCAAGAGTAGGATCCCAGACCTTCTACCGTCATAGGTGCTATTCTAGAATCTTCTGTTTTATCTTCAGTGTTGTTTGATACAGGCACTACACAGACTTTTATATCTATACCTATTGTGGAGAGCCTTGTGTTCTGTGTCTCTACTTCTTTTGCTGTTATGACGTTAGACACTCCGTTGGGAACTAGAACGGCTAGGGTGCGTCAGTGCAAGGAGTACCCCATTATGGTTGGTGGGTGTCACTTCCTTTTAGACCTCTCTGTCTTAGAGATGAAATATTATAACGTCATTCTCAAGATGGACCAGTTGGTTTCTTATCAAGCCTTTGTGGATTGCTACGGTCGTAGAGTGAGTTTCACGTCACCAGAGGGTGGAGTGTTTCTATACAAAGGTGAGTAGGATATTCAGGCGAGTCGTGTTGGACCAGAGCATCATGAGCGAGGTTGTATCACAACCCAGATTGGGAGCTTATATATGGAAGACATGGGGACTTGTCAGAAGGATTTCCCTCTATTGGTGGATCGTTTCAGGGATGTCTTCCCAGACAATTTTTCAGGTCTTCCTCCAGAGCATGAAGTGGATTTCTCTATTGATCTTATGTCGGGAGCAGCACTTGTGTCGATTTCTCCTAATAGGATGGCTACACCAGAGTTGTAGGAGATCAAGAGATAGTTAGAGGAGTTATAGGAAAAGGGTTTCATCTGACCTAGTACTTCTACATGGGGTTCACCGGTCCTCTTTGTGAAAAAGGCAGATGGTACCCTCAGAATTTGTGTGGATTTTTGGAAGATGAACTAGTTTACGGTTAAGAACTGATATCCCTTACCACGGATTGATGATCATTTTTATTATCTTCATGGAGCACGAGTGTCCTTGAAGATTGACTTGAGATCAAGATATCATCAGCTGCACGTTAGATCATCTGATATACCTCTCACAGCTTTCAGGAGCATGTATAGTCTATACGAGTATACGGTTATGCCATTCAGACTCACGAATGCACCAACAGTTTTCATGGCTCTGATGAACATTTTTTCCATGCTTATCTGGATTCTTTTGTGGTAGTATTAGAGGACAATAACTTGGTGTACTCTCACACTCGACATGACCATGCCTCCCATCTTGAGATCGTATTGAGTACACTGATAGAGCATAATTTATATGCTAATCTCTCAAAGTGCCACTTTTGGATGGACCAGATACACTTTCTGGGTCATATCATCTAAGAGGAAGGAGTTGCAGTAGACCCAGAGAAGGTGAGAGCAGTAGTTTCTTGGGAGCAACCTAAGAACATTTTTGAGATATAGAGTTTCTTGGGGTTTCATGATTACTACATATGCTTCATACAGGACTTCTACTGCTTATCAGTGCTGTTGATGGGTTTTACTAAGATGGGTGTGAATTTCGTTTGGTCAGAAGCTTGTGAGACATCTTTCCAGGAGTTGAATGGCAAGTTGACATTAGCATCGATCCTGATACTCCCAGAGTAGGGGAAGAGCTATACAGTTTACTGTGATGCATCAGGGATTGGGCAGGGAGCTGTGATGATGCAGTGTGATCGATTAGTTGCGTATGGGTCATGGCAGTTGGGGCCACATGAGAGGAATTACATGAAACATGATCTTGAGTTGGCTACAGTTGTTCATGCGTTGCGCTGTTGGAGACATTATCTCTTGGGAGAACATTTGTGGTGTTCATGGACCAAAAAAGTCTCAAGTATATCTTTATCAAGTGTTACTTGAACCTGAGGTAGTGAAGGTGGGTTGAATACCTTAAATCCTTCAATTTTGATCTTTCTTATACACTTGGTAAAGGTAATGTAGTGGCTGATGCACTGAGTAGGAAGACTCAGATACAAGCAGTGCTAGAGGCCAGTGGTGAATGGCAGGTTATGGCTTTGTTCTCTAAGATGCATTTGGAGGTGCACGGAAGTCAGGGGAAGAGCCATCTTTCATCTTTAGCGGTGACCTCAACCCTCTTTGATAGAGTGAGGATGAGAAATCTATTTGATTCAAAAGGCCTTGTTCTATGGTTTTCGGTGACTAGTGAGGACACTTCTCCTGGGTGGACGATAGGCGATGATGATGTTTTTCGTTTCCATGGACGAGTATAGGTTCCTGGGGATATACATGAGGAGATGATGCAGGATTTTCATGCTTCATCTTGGGAAGTTCATCCCAGGGTTACCAAGATGTATCGTGACTTGAGACATCAGTACTGGTGGCTAGGTATGAAGAAGGAAGTAGCTAGTTTTGTTATGAGATGTTCCACCTATCAGCAGGTGAGGGCAGAGTATCAAAGGCCAGCAGGACTGTTATAGCAGTTACCTATCCCGGAGTGGAAATGGGATGATGTTGCAATGGAATTCGTGACTGGTTTACCGAGGTCACCTCGAGGCAGTGATGTGGTATGGGTTGTTGTGGACAGACTCACAAGTGTAGCTCACTTTTTTCCGATCAAGGAGACTTTCAAAGTTGATGATCTTGGAAGGTTGTATATCCGAGAGATCATACGTCTTCCTGGGGTCCCTCGTTCTATCATTTCAGATTGTGAAGCCCATTTTACATCTTGTTTCTGGAAGAGTTTTCATAGGGTTCTGGGTACACAGGTGCTTCTGAGCACATCTTTCCACCCTCAGACCGACGGTCAGTCAGAGCGTACGATACAGGTGCTTGAGGACATACTGCGTGCATGCATGGTAAACTTTTTGGGATCTTCGGATAACCATATACCCCTAGTAGAGTTTTCTTATAATAATAGTTTTCAGTAAACTATTGAGATGACACCTTACGAGGATTTATATGGTAGGCTATGCCGATCACCCTAATGCTAGTTAGAGGTTGGTGAGGCAGCTTTACAGGGACCACGTCTCATCCAGGAGACTTCTGAGTAGGTCCAGTTGATTCATAAGCGGATGGCTATAAAAAGTCTCTTCAGAAATCTTATGCTAATCGCTGAAGACGTCCATTGGTGTTCGTGGTCAGGGATCAAGATTTCTTACATGTTTCACCGAAGTTGGGACACAGATGGATCAGAAGATAGGGTAAACTTTCACCGAGGTATGTGGGGCCATTTGAGATTCTGGAGAGAGTTGGGCCAGTTACTTATCGGTTATAGTTACCACAGAGGTACCGAGCCATGCACAACATCTTCCATGTATCAAAGTTGCATTGCTATCATCCAGTCATGTCTAACGTCTTTCAGCCTGAGGATGTTGAGAATGAAGTAGATGTGTCCTTTAAGGAGCATCTGATTCTTATTATGTATAGGAGCATGAATGTCCTCTGAGGCCGGTCAGTTCCTCTTGTACGGGTGCTATGGTAGTATAGCCGAGTGCAGGATGAAACCTAAGAGATGAAGACCGACGCATGTGATCAGTGGCCAGAGTTATTCACGGCTATCTCTTAACCACCCTTGGATGGGAAAATAGGAGATGAATTTCTTTAATGGGGGAAGTTTGTAAGAACCTTGTTCTTAGTTCGGAGGTACAAGTTTCTTCTTTTCTCATTTCCTTAAGTGTTTTCAGGAAATTTGGGAAAATGGGGAACAATCATAAATTTAATAAGTACACACCGTGTACATTTCCACATGCTATGTACTTTTGGCCATGTGGGATGAGTACACAGGGCGTGTGGCCATGCCGGTGATGAAGGGTGTAGGAACTGACTACACGCCATGTAGTGTTACTTTACACGCCGTGTAGTCAGTCGGAAGGCGAATAGTAAGGCGGTGGCCAGCTGTGTGATAGAACATGTCATGTACTCAATGAGACATGTCGTGTAGTCATGTCGGAAGATGAACAGTGCCACACTGGCGGGAAAATTCCAGGGGAACAGTTAAAAAATGGGAGTACATGTCATGTACTTGGAAATATATGTCGTGTACATTGTTTTTTTCGCTTAAAATGGGACATAGACTCCCCTGTTCATAGGTAAGGCTTAGAACCAGATGGGAGCTCAGGAGGGATGATTGAATCATCAAGGATCTGCCAAGTGCATGTTGGGAATCCTTTTTCTGCACCGTTGATCTCCCTAGAACCGCGCGGGTGAGTTATCCCTTCTCCTGTGGTAGTTCATACCAATTATTTTCCTTCCACGTCAGATCTACATCGTTCCTGGCCATTTCTAGAATCGACGTTCATGTATATCGTTCATTGGCATTAAAGGTAAGTGGCTTAGTGTTTAAATTTCCAACTGTTGTGCGTTTTGTGTATTGTTGAGATACACACCCATGAATGGGGTGTCATATGTCTAAGGCCTTGTTGAATTAAATACCTAGAATTGATTAGGAAATTTAAATATGACAATAAAGTGATGTTTGGGATCGCCGCTTGGATCCAGGACCACCCCGGGGGTGCGTTCCTCTGCTTATCCATTTGGACAGGATACCCGAGGGTTTTCCTTTATAATAAATGCTTATAGAATTCCATTGAGAGGAATTGATTTTGTATTGCATGTATATTGATTATTGGGAATGGCCCGGTTACTTGTTTAGCCTAAGGGTAGTGTTGTGATTAGCCTTTGGGCAATGTACTACTTAGCATGTGGGAAAATTCTTCCATGCCTATGGGCAGTAGATTTTGTTCCTGTGGGCGAAACCTCATATGCCTGCGGGCAATCTTCGATATGGCTGTGGGCAGATTACTGTGTTTGGACTCTCTTTACCTGAGGGTAAGGGATTACGCATCTGAGGACATTGACTGTTTAAATAGAAATACACTGTTGTTGTTTCTTAAGAATAAATAATTAAATGAATGTCAAATGGAAATATAACTAGTGAAGTTAGTTACTTTTTTGTACTAATTTGTTATTGCATTTACTTTTGCACACTATTGTTTCATTTTTACACACAGTTGGTCATGGGCCATTGGTGGGTGCCTACTGATATTATTTCTCACTCCCTGTTTGGGTCATGATTTTCGTCCCAACAGATTACGTTTCTGCAGGTATAGATAAGTGCAAAGGTCCCTTTACAGGTACTTGATTGCTGTTGAGGAGTAGGGGAGCATGGGACCCAGCTTAGGCTCGCGATGCAACCAGATGTTTTGTTTTGCTTTGTTGTACTCTGTATTTTACTGTAATATATTGTTGTGTAACATGTTCTGGAAATTTTCTTAGAACTTGAGGCATGTGGAATCATTATATATAACTGTTGGTAGTTTTTACTCTAGTTGTTTACCATATATGTGTATGGTTTATTTCTTCCACTATTGTTGTATGCCTTTTAATTTATTCCTCTACGCTACACTTTGACATATGAGGGTACAAATTCTCCACTATCAGACCTGGGCCCTTTTTGTTAGTAGACAGCCTCTGACATTTGGGGAAATGCGCTTGAGGTCACGTGGCGAACTGGGTTCGGGGAACCCGTGGAGTGTTACCCTGGTCCAGGAAGTTACAATATTTATATGAGCTTCAAAAGTACATGTTTATATTTTTATCAAACCTCTAATTATACAGGGGATAATAATTAATTTTCAAAGATATAAGTGTAGTAATAGCTTTTTAAAAAAATTATGGATGTGTTTTTATATTAGTATATATATATACATAATAAAATTTTATTGAATAATTGGAAAGTGTAGTTTTTTATATGTATAAATTAATATATGACCGTACCAAATTTAATATTTTTAATTCTTTTTAAGCATCTATTGAATGTGTTATTCAAAATATTACATATTATATTTTTATATGTGTAACATAATTTTATTATATAATAATAATTTCTTTTATTAGAAATATTTTATGATCTTCCTCAAAAATAATAATTCCATACATATAAAAGTTTTATTTTATTTATAAAATAATAATTTAAAAATTAGTATTAAGGTGAAAAATTTATAACTTCGTTCCAATATTTAATGTTTTAAAATGATATATCCAAGCATTAAATTTTTAATTAAGCGAGTGAATCCCAAATGATCATGCAATTTCTTTATTCCAGGTAATTTTTAAAATGATATAGTTTATCATTTTATGTTCTTATCAAATAAAAATAGATATCAATGATATGATTTTATGGAATACCTATTCATTAAGACATATAGATGTCATTCATGATCATAGTTCTGGTCGTACGAAAAAGATATTATTGAAAATTTCATCCATATGAATATAATTATATATATAGATATATATATATATATACATTTCAATTCATTCAAAAGATAAAAAACACTATTGAATAACATATATATATAATTGAAATACTCAAAATGTTATATAAAAATTAGACACATATAAATTGTAAACATCATATAGATATAGGGAGTGAACCCAAACCTCAAATATGGGTAAACCCTCAATAGACGACGATGTTCTAGGTGGCCCAATGGTTTTATGCTCTGAGCATGCAACGTATTTTTTGAAATTCCAATGGATTCATTTATTAATTATTTTAGAAGGTATTATGTTTTTTAAAAAGTCTTTTTTCAAAAAAAATTCAATACATAACAATTTTAAATCGTATTATATCTTTAAAAAGTGTTTTCAACATAATAATTTCATGAAATAAGTATTCTCATCTATTCCAATATTTTTAAAATATTTTTAAAATTATATATTTTTTCAATGGATTTTTAATTTTTTTTCCGAAGCTATATTTTGGAAAAAATATATATTATATTTTTTGAAAAGTATATATAAAATATTTATTTTATAATTAGAAATGCATTGAGATTAGTTTTCAGAATCATATTTTCCAATGTTTCAATTTTTCAATGTTTCTATTTAAAACCCTTATTTTGAAATTATTCTCAACCTATTTTTTTAAATAAATATTTAGGATAAATTATAAGATTGAAATTATTTTAGCTTTGAAAAGGATATAACATGGGAAAAGTAAAATTATCTATTTATTATATTTTTTCAACTATGATATTTTATCATAGTTATTCATTTTCCTCCAAAGCATGGATGAGAGAATATCCTCATAACGATAATGGACAACATATTTTCAATTTCTTTTAAAAAAACATTATTATTTTTTATTGGATCTAGAAGTGTGGGTCTTAGGATTCTACAATAAATAAATTTCCTAAATTTGAATCCAAATGTTTTAAATCATATATTTCTATACTGATTATCCAAAGTAAAAAAATGTCAATGTTATTTTATAATCAAATATATTTCAAGATGAGATAATTATTAATGTCAGGTGATGATCAAAAAAGAAGTTATTAGAATCATTAGACATTAAGTAGATGGGATAAACTAGTCGAGTGACTAATGTTAAAAGCAAGGAATACCATAAGAAAATAAGTTGGAATAATTAAATTAATTAGAAAGAAATTATATACTCATTTATTTTGAATGATTTTATAATAAGTGTCTAGAGTTGATTTTATTTTTTGTGGTTTTTTTGAATTTTAAAATAAAATGAAGGAGGAAGTTATCTGAAAGATATCAGAGAAATAGGATATGTAAGTTGATGTAATCTACTACAAAAAATTATTCCAAATATTATACAATGTATTGGAATGAGAATTTGGAAGAAAAAACTACTAAAATATAATTATGGATAGTGAATCAAAAATTTGATTTTACAAAAAAGAATGAATTTAGTAGAAGAATTGATGATGAGTATTATAGATCTCATGAGAGCCTAGAAGATTCAAAATAATACAAGTAGCTATGATAATTATAGATTTTCATTTTATTATATAACTTAATTACAAATATAGTGAAGTGTTGATAATGATTAGATTTTTTAGTGAAGGATGATGTATCATCTGAACAGTTATATGTTGGGAGTAATGGGAAAAGAAGATCAATTAGATATGGGTTCTGAAGCAAATTAAGTGGTGATGATTAGAAAATTAGGCGAAAGATAGAGATATGAAATACGAACTAATCAACTTTTTCTACTTATTGATGATGTGGAACTATATTTCTGGTATAAAATATATAAATGAATATGTTTTGATTCATGTTGATTTTTTGGGGGTTTTAGATGTTTAATGATAAGAGTTTTTGAAGCATTGAATAAGGTATGATCTAATATTTATTGAATTTGGGTGTGAATTTATTTTTAATCATCCCAAATTAAGACTATAGGATATCAAGGTTTGATAAAATTTTAGATCATGTAATCTAATAAATTTCATTTATTTCATAAAGAACCACATCATATAAATAGAGGACAGATCATTTGAAGATCATATGATGAGAGACCGGATACTCTAGGAGAAGAGAGGGTAAAGATGGCCTTAAAGATATGAAATTAATTTTTTTAAATTGTTGAGGTTTTATAATATCTCATTATATATTTTAGTTCTAGGGAGATTTGGGAAGAAAATATATGAATGTTTGTGGGAAATTCCAATATTCAATTGAAACCTACAACAATAGAAAATATTGAAGTACATGATGAAGAATAAGTTATGAGTCTAAAAGTATTGAGATTCTAGAGGAAGTGATCAAAGAAAACATTTTCCATCAGTTAGTTACATATAAACATTTAGATACATGAAGAAGTGAATTTTCAAGAAACATATTTTTGGAATGATAGAGAGTAAGGATGACATTATAATCTTATATAGGTATATTTTTTGAATCACACAAAGAAGTGAATAAAATATATGTTTTTATCTTATATAAGGTTTCAAATATTAGTTCTATAAGAAGAAATTAAGTGATAATTATAAAAACCTTGAATATTTATAGGTTCATCAAATGTTTGTTTAGAAGTA
Source organism: Viscum album (assembly GCA_963277665.1). NCBI lineage: Eukaryota > Viridiplantae > Streptophyta > Magnoliopsida > Santalales > Viscaceae > Viscum > Viscum album. The sequence continues at coordinate 901,503,369 of OY728166.1, read as the reverse complement.
GTCTAGGGATAATGTGATCTTACTCATTCGGTTTTGAGAGTACATTTTTAAACATGTGGGAACCATTATTACAGCTACACCTGGGTTTTTGTAACTATATATGGAGTTAATTATGTTATTATCTACTCATTTATTGGATTTATCATGTTGTTTTGAGAATTATTATTGGGATTTTATGGTATAATTATGGCGCCTAATATCAGAAAGAGGGCCCAGACTAGCGGATTCTAACAAGAAAATTTTCCACAAGCCTGTAGTTTCCACCGACTCTTTGGTGGACTTCCACCTAGTAGTCAGTGGAGTCCATAAGCTAGAGGATATCTACATGTATCTACATACTATTTAGTGGGTTTTTTTTGAGATGCATATTAGTAAGGGCCTATGAGTCTTTTTGGCCGAAAAAGTTTTCAATACCCACCATAATATGAATCTTTTAAACCAATTCAATTTATTGGGTTTTTTGAGACTCCTTGGTGAATCATTGGCATTATTACCCTCTCGTTCATGAAATATTGTATGGATTTAATGACTGGGTATCAATTATTAAAAATTCTATAAGATTAATGAAACTAATGTGGTGTTTCATGATATTCTCTATTATTGCAATGTCTCATGAGACTAGATGTCTAGATATAAAATAGACATGAAGATTTTATGTTGTTTACATTACATATATATTCTGTATGATCCAACCTCTTCCCCTCTCATTATAGGTGATAAAATGGAAACATATTTTCCTCATTCTTGAGGTATGTATCTCTATCATATTTTATAAACCTTGGAATCACATATGTTTGTTAATACTTTCCTTTGGTTTGGATTGATAAATTTATTATTATTTACAGAATAACTCATTTAGAAATTGTTTATGATTTTTGAAGGGGGGTTTATGGAAACTGTTATAAACAAGTTACATGTTTGATAAATACCCTCAAATTTTTTTTCTAAAATTGACGTTTTTTTCCAATATTTGAAATAGTTATGTTTCATATAATGATTTGTTTAAAAACAATGTGGGGTTAGATTTGAAATTTCATATGCCTTGGAATTATTTTATGAAACATGATTTCTATTTATGCCTTGGATAATGATTATTCATATTTTTTTCCATGACCATAAAAATAAAATTATTGCACAGTGGTAGACCTTTGGGTATGGGGATAAATATAAAAATACCAACCAACATGGACTTAGCTATCACTAGGGGAGGTTACCATGATTTCATAGTTACCAAGGGTTTTCCTTTCTAAGGGACTAAGGTTTCATGTGGGTCATCTATTGTTACATAGGGAGTTTAAAATGATTATTTGTGTATATAATTGTGACATGTATCACCCACCTAGTTCTTTTTAGAATTCATTACATGCATGATATTTAAATATTTTTATTATCCCACTTATTCATGTTATGAAAATAAACTCTTGAAAACTATTTTTTTCACTAGGAATGTAATATGTGAAATAGATCTATTTTATTATTTATGGTGTGATTTGGATACTAAAAACAAAGGATTATTTATAAAATTATTTTCCTTCATAAAATAAGATTTATAAATCTATTATAATTGTGAACTTTTGGATGAATGTTTTTATACATTGTAGTGATTAATTAGAGGTATCCTACTAAGAGTTCATATACCAATAGAACTTTTTCTTTTGTTTTTTTAGCCAAGATTTTTAAAGAAATATTTAACACCACAAAATTTTATGAGAAAGATTAATTTTAATTTTATTGATGTCTTGTGTTGTACGGTACACCAAGATTATCTTGCGTCATACGCAACACCGTATTATCTTTTAGTATATGCAACACTATTATTGGTTTGTTTTACGCACAATTTCATGTTCTTTTGATATAATTTGACCCTGAATATAGATTGTGTTCAATTAATTAAGATTAGATTATGTTAAACACAACACTAAAGGAATCATTCATTCAACACTGACTTGGATTAGGTTTCATGCTAAAGAAACCTTTCTCGATGGCTTGCGTTGTACGCAATACTGAGTTTCACTAAACAAAAATGTATTATTTTTATGAACTAGTTGTTATGAATAGTATTAACCACATTTTGAATTTTCTAACATTATAATTTACCTTACACATTTCCTAGAACATGGTATCATAACAAAATCAATTTTTTCGTATAAACGATGTATTTCTCAAAAAATGCAGTTTTGTTGACTTTTGATGACGCACCAATTTTAAATCTAATTTTTGACATGTATATAAGTTAAATTTGAAAAATTAAAATAATTATTTTGAATTAATATATAAAAATTTACTTTGGATAAATTTTTCATATTTTTAGGATGACTTTCATATTTTGATGAATAGTAAAAATACGAAAAAATTTACTCAAAAGAAAATTTTATCATTGAGATAATTTATATTGTTAAATTATAATATTGAATGGTTTTAAAGTATAAATAAATATATTTTCATTATTTAATATAATTTATGTTATTATATGTAATTCTACATTGAATTCATAGGTAAATAAATTTCAATCTTTTGCAATGTTTTAAAGAAAAACCCATTATTTTCGACAACGAGATTAATTATAAATTAATTACTAAAAAATAAGTGTTTTTAATTTGGAAAAAATGATTTCATATATGGAATTAGTTGGTCCATGTTATGTTAATAGGATACATTTTTTGGGGCATTATGAATAGTAACTACGGTAAATTTTATTTACCATAGTTAAAGGTAAATTAGGTAATTAAGGGTGAAACTAAAATTACCAAATTTACCTAACACTTGTCTTAATATAACTGGATGATTATATTTTGTCCAAAAATATTATTGGGTCAAAATTTTATCTATGGAACCCACTTGGATGAGATTAAGATCGTTAATTTATTTTATTTAACGAAAGGTGAAATATGTCTCCCTAAAACACTAATAATAAAATTATTTTTAATATAAGTTTAAACGGAATATAAATTCTATTATAAATACTCATTTTAAAGGTAAAATATTTTTCTTTATCATGGTAATTTTTTTGTAATTTTTTAAAAATATAAAATTAACTTAATAGCTTATACATTAATGATGGAGAAATCATTTATTTAGTGAAAAATCAATAATATAGTTCTTATTGAAATAATAATACCAACAAAAAAAATAATAAACTAGACCAAAACTTATTATTAGATTATATATAAACGATAATCCTCAAAATTTTGACTTGTGGACAATGTTGAGCCATATAAAACTGATTATGACATTTATATTATATTATTTTAAATGATGTCAAATTTGTCACCTTCATAATTTAATAAAGATAACATTTTAAAAGTTGGTTGTTTTCGAATATAAATTCAAAAAAAATTATTCTTATAAAATATATTTGAGCTATCTTAATCATAGTATTTTATTTTTAATTTTTATAAAAGAAATAATTATATTAAATAAATATACAAAAATATTGTACTAATTATTTTATTAAGACAAATATCAAATAAATGGTTTTTAAAATATTAAAATAAATATTATATGGACTAATTAATTTTCTCCATGAATTTTATAGATAACTATGACATGTATGAAATATATTAAATATTTTGGTTTGAACATATCTTTAGTGTGGATTTTATTTAAATTCAAATAAATGAATAGTGTCAAAATTTGCACTATTTATATTTTATAAAAATAACATAATATTAAATTGTTTAAAAATAAAAATAAATAAATAATATTTTAAATTTGAAACTTATATGGTCTAAAATTTCGTAAAGTATCCAATTATAGACAATTAATAACACATAAGTATTTATTTATAAAAATTTAAAATTTAGAAAATTATTACCACAAAGAAAATTAAATAGATTAAATAAGGATAAATCAAAACGATAAGTTTAAAAATAAAATCAAAACCTGTATAAAATTGATTGTTTTATTGTATTACAACCATATATTATCATATATTCGTATTTTAGTCAAATGTTAAGCTTTTATGTGAGGTTAGAGTTTATTATAAATTATTATTTTGGAGGATTCCAAAAGTGCCCCTCTAGTCTCTTATAAAAGGGCACCTCCTCCCACTTCTCTTCACTGGATTTTGATCTTTCAAACTCGGCCAAAAACAGCCCATTTTCCTTATATACATACCTAGAAACATAATATATGTCTTGGTCATCTTAATAGACTATCTGTAGTGCCCTAAGAAGAGGTTTACAAGAGGCATGTTGAAGAAGTGGTAATATCTTTTACCGATTCTTTCAAACTTATTTATTCATGTAATTTGCCTATATTATTTTTTTCATTATTTAGTAATAAATAAATTGTCACATTTATACTTATATTTTAATATTAATATGAAACGACTATATTTCACCTTGTATCCATCCTATGAAAAACAAAATCCCTGCGCGTGCGTATGTACGGCTTACCGTCTCCACACCGTGGTGTAATCTGTTTTCCCACCACCACCTTACAAGGATGGATATAATGGTGGAAATAATTACTACATATGATTATAATAACATGATAATAATTATGAGATATTATATTATCCACTCCAATTCCATTCAATTATTATGGTAATGATATCATCGCTCGTGCGTATGTAGATATTGTCGTCTCCAAGACATGATGAGATCCATTCTCCATGTTAACCATTCAAGAATGATTATAAAGTATATATAATGAATAATTATAAGTCCCCGGACTTAAAACATACTTAATATTAAATTAAATAAATAATTCACATTGAGGATCTTTTGAGGTTTAGAGTTTTATTGAATTAGGACATAACTATTATATCTCAAAATATTACAAAGTAGACACTTCTACCAAGTTTCCATAAAATAAAAACACTTAAAAAGACACATGTCCAGTTCCATGTTTTAGCTAGCATGACTTTTCCTTGATCCCATCCTTGACCCTATTCCACATTAAGTCCTATGAAAAACAATTCAAAAACATGGGATGAGCATAAAAAGCTTACTAAGGGATATAAAAGTATGAAATGAAAACATTAGTCCATGTATGAAATCATACCTTACTCATAAAACATAAGCATTTTAACATACCTCATCAAATCATGAATAAATCATAGAAATCATAAGACATAAAGGTAACTTGAGGCATTCATAACATTCTTACATAGGGATTAACCCTCATGGTTATGTTTGGAATACCCATCACAACATATTCCCTATATCTCTTCGGATAAACCTTAAAGTTTAACTCCTTCGCATTAACCAATGAATTGGAGAGATATATCGGGCTCACCCTCCCATAGTTTATCACAGATCCACCCGTCTTCATAAACAATGCCCAAGAACTATAATAAAATCATATCACATAAAACATGCATAAAGGAAACATAAAATTTCCACATTTCAATCACAAGATATCAATAAAACACCTTGATATAATAAAAAAATCATGAAAACCATTTTCAATACCAAAATAAATGAAATGTAAAACATGGTATTTATTTTCCATAAAAAAAGGTTATTGCTTGTAGAAGAAGCTGAAACTCAAATAATGGTCAAAGTGGCGGAGAAGTCATTGTCGCCGCATACGTACGAAAAATAAAAACATTCCCTTTTGTCATTTAGTAAACATTTCATATAAAAAATATTCCTTTTGAATAAATGTAAAAGTAAAAGGGGTTTATACACCGCATAAATGAAAGTTGTGTATAAAACAAAATATGCCCCAATGAAAGGAGATTGAGATGAAGTCCCTTACCTCAGATCCGAATTGACTAGATCATTCTTTAATCTCCTGAATAATAAACATGAGTTAATTTATACTTGCTTAAGAACCTTTTTCAAGTTCATTATTCCTTTTATATCACTTATTACCATGTCATGAACACTATGTAATTATTTAAGTTAATAACGGTCGTTTTAATAATCATTGGTACTTGAGTAAAAAATGAACTCATTATAATGACAATTTGTTCATGTATCCACGATATCCAGGGTTATACCCATTATGTTGATATCATATATATCATATATATCCAGTATATACATGCATTTATAATATTACATAACATTTAGAGGTAAGAAATGAAATGCACCGTTCATGGAGACGGTAAGCCGTACGTACGCATGAACGCTACTTTCATTTATATTTTGTATTTTATGGAATGGAATCATAATGAGATAAAGGTATATTATAATTACAGTATAATGTCATATATAAAATCATTAACTCCATCCTTTATACGTCCCATATATGGCATTAACGAATCAAATCACTTTGAGGGGGCGGTAGTCCTTACTTCCTAAAATGAAGATATCGCATATAACCATAATGGAAGCCATAAAGGTATTCCATAAATGACAAATACAAAATATTAAGGAAAATATAAACATATTATATATCATATATAAATGTTTTGTCATCTTAATGTCCACCATTGATGGTGTTAGAATAATATTGAACAATCATCGTTTCGTGAGGCAGAAATTCGCCATCCACGGAAACAATATGCTCTTTAACCATTAGATGAATGTGTGTGTAAGTGTAGCTCTAATAATTCTCATAAAAACATCCTAGTATATTGAAGATACTGGTTTTGTTACAAATAAAAGGAATAAAAAGAGTTTAGCGGGTTGGAGAAGAAAAATAAAACATAAGAACACAAGAGAAGACACTACGTTTAAATCAGGTAACTCTTTTTGATTTGAGCTCAAAGGCTTCCTTGGAAAATCTTCTGACCAAAGTGAGGCTTGTAGCAGTAAGAGAGGGATGTGGAGAGACAAAATGTGTAGGTGTTGGCCAAGCCAATGGAATGAGAGGTGTGGGTAATGTGGTAGAGGTGGGGGCCTTTTATCAGAGGAGAGGAGGGGCACTCTTGGAATGTTATAAGAGGTTACTTTATTATAAAATGATTTTCGGATTTTAAAGGTCCCAAAATTATATATTTCAAGTATAAGGCGATAAGAGTTATAAATACACCCATCGAATAGGTTTTTGAAAAGTGTAGGTCTTATAATTTACATTATCTTTTCATTTTATTTAAATCGTTAAATAATGAGGTAATCAATGCATCATCATGGTGTCATAAATAATTTAATTTATTTAATGTCTAAAAATTATAAAAAAAGAATATCATTATGTAGGAAAGCTTTTTATATTTCTAATTAATATTTATAGTAAAAAATATGACTTGTATAACCCAATTTAAATATTTTTATAGTAAAACAACATATGTTTGTGACATTTTAATTTTAACATTAAATAAAAAGTTATTAATTTCATTTTCCTACCAATGTGGCTCCATGGGGTCTCCAAGTTGACCCATGGATTGTATTAGTCGGCCATGACACATCCAATAAGGGTAGTACATGTGTCAATGTCATTTCATATTATTAAAACATTATTTTTACAATAAATTACACTAATTACCTCTAATCGCGATTAAAAACTTAAAAGTTACTATTCAACAAAAAATTATTTTAATCCCATTGAACAACATTTTAATTCCTAATGAAAACCATGTATTTCTGATTTTTGAAAATCAAAACACAGAGGTGGTAAATTTTCATTTAAACGAAAAATCAGTTTTTTAAGTACCACTTAGTGGTTTCACTATTCATCAAAAATTGATGTTTTTCAGAAAAATAAAAAAACATCACCCTAATCTATATTTGATATTCTGAATTAAAAAATGATGTCTATTTTACAAAATTAAAAACATATAAGTTACATTAATTAATTTAAAAATTAACTCCCACTGTCAGAACAAATAACGTGTTTTTTTGAAACAATATATATCAAAAGATTGACACTAGTTTAAGTCCGATTTCAAAGTCTAATTAATTCCAAAGACCACTATTGTATTAAATGGTAAAAATATATTCTAATTTAACTTTAAAACCAATTAAAAAGATAATCTAATCATATTAATAAATTATATTAAAAATATGTTTTGAATTAAAATAAAACATTTTTCACTATTCATAAAAAAATGAACTTTATTGGAAAAATACCAAAAATTTAATCAAAGTAAATTTTGATGTCCCAATTCTAAAGAAGAATTGTATTTGGTCCAATAGAATTTATTAGAGTGACCAAAACTATATTTAAAGAGGGTTCACCATAAAAAAGGGATAGTTCGACCTTTTAGTGAATATTAGAGTAACTATGCCTAAAATTGAATTCTTTTCATATTTTAAGCCTTAATATTTTATTGGATAAATGTAAAACCATTTAAAAAACATATATAATCATATTTTAGTTGTTTCTATTTATTCTATCCAATACAACGACTACGTGTTTACTACCATTTAAAATAATATTATTTTATTACTAGTGTGCAATGTAAGATTTCAATGAATTTATTTGTTGCATATCGGGTACGCTATCGAACATAGCAACCCCTTTAAAGTAAAATTAATATTTAATTCGTAAATATTAATAAATATGAGAATGCATTATTCTTTATTTACCTGGGATGTTAGATCCTTTCCCCCTTTTGGAAAATTGCGTCCTCGTAATTTTATTCATTTATCCAAATAAGTGGGTGTATTTATCCCTCATAGCATTTTCAGATTCCCACGTTGCCTCTTCAACCATACGGTTTTCCAAAAAAACCATTAACTGATGAATTAACTTATTCCGCAACACTTTCTCTCTTTGGTCAAGAATCTGGACTGGTAGTTCTTTATAAGAGAGATTCTCTTCCAACTGAACTACCTATGGGCTAAAAACATGAGATGGATCTGGAATATACTTTCTGAACATCGAAACATGAAAGATATTGTGTTCCTGAGATAAACTCAGAGGTAAAGACACTCGGTAAGCAGCTGATCCAACTCTCTCAAAAATTTCATATGGTCCAATGAACCTTGGACTCAACATTCCTTTCTTACCAAACCGTATCAAACTTTTACATGGTGAAACTTTGAGAAAAACATGATCACATACCTCGAAAGATAGATCCTTCCTTCGGTTATCCGCATCACTCTTCTGTCTGCTCTGAGCTGTTCCCATGTGTTTCTGAATCAACTAAACTCATTCTGCCATCTCCTCTACGAATTTGGGTCCCATTAGCTTCCTTTCAGCCACATTATCCCAAAAAGCTAGAGTTCGACACCGCTTCCCATATAATGCCTCAAACGGTGCCATCTGTATACTGGAATGAAAACTAATATTATATGAAAATTCAACCATAGAAAGATGTTGGTCCCAAATTCTCTCATAATCCATCGAATAAGAACGCAGCATATCCTCCAAATTCTGAATTGTTCGTTCTGACTGCCCATCTGATTGAGGATGAAAAGCTATACTAAGATTTAATTCAGTACCCAACGACTTCTCAAGGCCTTTCCAAAAGTTTGAAGTAAACCTGGGATCACAATCAGATACAATGGATATTAGAACTCCATGAAACCTGACTATCTCTTTAAGATACAATCGAAAAAGTTGATCTAGAGAGAAAGTATCTCGAATAGGAAGTAAATGAGCAGATTTAGTCAAGCAATCCAGAATAACCCAGATTGCATTATTACCCTGATATGTCTTCGGCAATCCTACAACAATGTCCATGGATATATTTTCCCATTTCCACTCTGGCAATGGTAAAGGCTGAGGCATCCCTTTTGATAACGGCTGCTCTTCTTTAACCTGTTGACAAGTCAAACGCTTCATAGTAAAATCAGTAATATCTCTTTTCATTCCATCCCACCAGTAATACATTCATAGATCTCTGTACATCTTAGTACTGCCATGATGAACTAAAAACGGAGAACTATGAGCTTCACATGACAACTCTCTCTTCAACAATGAATCCCAAGGCACACACAATCTCTTCCCAAATCTCAAAACACAATCATTATCAATGTTGAATTCAGGAAACTCACCCTTCTAAACCAGCTCTACCTTTTTATACAACTCACTATCTTGCTTCTGCGCTTGCGTGATTCTTTCTGATAGAGAATATTTCACTACTACCTGAAACAAAACAGAAGGACATCCTGCACCAACAACTTTTATTCCAAAGTTCATCAAATCCATAACCAAAGGATCACGTTCCAAACACATCATGGTTAATGAAGCATTACTTTTTTGACTCAAAGCATCAGCCAATTTATTTTCTATTCCCGAATGGTAATGAATTGTACAATCATAATCCTTGATTAATTATAGCCATCTCCTCTGTCTCATGTTTAATTATTTTTGAGTGAATATATACTTTAAACTTTTGTGATAAGTATATATTTCACACTTTACTCCATACAAATGATGCCTCCAAATTTTGAAAGCAAAAACAACAACAGCTATTTCCAAATCATGTGTAGGGTCATTTACCTCATGAGTTTTAAACTAACGTGAAGCATATGCAATTACCTGATCATTATGCATAAGGACACAACCAAGTCCCTTCAATGAAGAATCACTGTATATAAAAAAATCACCATTCCTAGAAGGAAGTTCCAAAACTAGAGCATTCACCAATCTTCTTTTCAACTCTTGAAAACAATCATCACATTCTTTTATAAAGATAAAATTAACATCCTTCCGAGTTAGCTTAGTCATTGTACTAGATAATAGTTAAAAAGTTTCAACAAACCTTCGATAGTAACCTGCCAAACCTAGAAAACTATGGATCTCGGTTACATTTGTGGGTCTTGGCCATTCTTCAACAACTTTTGTTTTTGCAGGATCCACATTTATTCCATCTTTAGAAACAATATGACGAAGGAAAGAAATTTGTTGCAACTAAAACTCACACTTTGTGAATTTCCCATAATTTTTTTCATTTAAGGTTTTCAAAATAAGCCTTAAATGTCTTTCATGCTTCTCTTTACATTTAGAAAACACCAAAATATCATCAATGAAAAAAACAACAAACTTATCCAAGAACTCATGGAAAATTCTCTTCATAAGGTCCATGAATACAGCAGGTGCATTGGTTAGCCCAAAAGGCATTACTAAAAATTCATAATGGCCATATCTTGTATGAATCGTGGTCTTAGGAATATCTTCTTACTTTACCTTCAACTGATGGTACCATGATCTCAGGTCAATCTTTGAAAAAAACTGAGCTCCCTGGAGCGGATCAAACAAATCATCGATATGAGGCAAAGGATATTTATTCTTAGCAGTGATGTTATTCAAGGATCTATAATCAATGAAAAGTATCAATGAACCATCTTTTTTTAAAAAATAAAATAGGAGCACCCCATGGTGATCTGCTAGTCGAATGAAACCATTCTCTAATAAATCTTGAAATTGGTCCTTCAACTCTAAAAGTTCAGTTTGAGCCATTCGATAAGGGGGTTTTGAAATTGTCTTAGCATCAGGAACTAAGTCAACAGTAAATTCAACTTCCCGATCTATTATTATTCCAGGAAACTCATCAGGAAAAACATTAGGATACTCATTTACAACTGGCACATAATTAATATAAATAGTTCCCTTTCTTTCAACGATATGCGCAATGTAACATTTATTTCCATCTTTTACAAGTTTCTCAGCCTCTTGATATGTTATCAATAGTAAGGGTTCATTATTGTACACAAACTGAATGTCTTTCTGAAAAGAAACTTATTTAGATCTACAATCAATCTTATCATGGTAAATATAGAGCCAATCCATACCCAGGATAACATCAAACTCTACTAGAGGTAAAGCAATAAGGTTTGCAAGTAGGTTGTTTCCACGGATAAGGATAGGAAGATTCTTATAAATTATTTTTTTCTCAACATTTCCCCCAGGTGTTTTTACCACATGTTCAGGAGTCATTTCTTGAGATGGTATTCACATTTTACTAGAAAAGTTTTCAGAGATGAAAGAATGTGTAGAACCCGAATCAAACAACACACTAGAATAATCTTAAAAAACAAACAAAGTACCTGATACAACTTCATTTGATAGCTCGACATCTGCTAAAGTAGTTGCAAAGGATTTCACCACCACATTCTGCTTGTAGTCTAACTACTTCCCATCACTCAAGCTCTTTGTCAGACACTCATTTTAATATTGACCCATCTCATTGCACTTAAAACATTTCACTAACTGTACATCAAATTCGGACATACAGTCACCTTATCTTTTTCAGTGCAATCACGAGCCTTATGTCCCATCTTACCACATCAGTAGAACTTTATGTTATTCAGAAGACATTCCCCAGCATGCCTTTTACCATATTTATCACAAATTGGAAACGTAGTTTGCTTACCGTCAGACCTTTTTGAAGAATTCCTTCCTTTCTCCTACCACCTCGGTCTCTTCTTCTGCTAGTTGTTATAGAACACTTGATCATTGGCAAACTCCATTTCCCCCTTACCAGCACATTGAACAAGCTTTTCATAACTTTTGAACTCATGAGAAGCTAAATCCCTTTGATATTTTGGCTTTAATTCTGAGTAAAAATGATTGATTTTACTATCAAGGTCTCAGATATAATTTGCATCATAACTTGCCAATCGAGTGAACCTTTCTTCATAGGCAGCCACTGAATATTCCTCTTGCCTCAATTCCAGGAATTGTTTTTCCATCCTAAGTCGAACATCCTTATGAATATACTTCTCAAGAAACATACCATTGAATTCATCCCTATCGAGAGCAACAATCTCATCAGCATCCATAATATTTTTAACCATCGACCACCACTAATCTTCTTCACACTCCAAACGGTAAATACCAGACTAAACTATTGATTGTCGGAACTCCCCATTACATCGATAATCATCTCCAGTTCATTAATCCACCATTCTGCTAGAATAGGTTCAGTTGATCCTATGAATGATGGGGGGTGTTGCCTCATGAAAAGTTCCTCCACTGACATGTTCCTCTACGGTTGATCTGGCTGATCTCGTGCATGGATACTGCCACCATTTATCGCTTGAGTCAACTGTGCCATTACTACAACAAACAGTTTAGTTCCAATTCGAACCATCTCAAGATGCTGATTTAGAAGGTTATTTCCTTCTGTATTCCATCCTAGCACTACTTCCCTGTTTCCTCTGCAGAAAACCATTCTGAAAAAACAAGTCTTAGATGAAGCAACATGGTAATCATCAAATTCTATATCATTTCAATTTGACCATAAAAAAATATTTTTGGATAATCATTTAATATAATTCTAACCCCTAAAGTTATCTAAACTGACCTCTGATACCAACTATAAGGCCCTGACCTTAAACCATACTTAATATTGAATTAAATGAATAATTCACATTGAGGATCTTTTCAGGTTTAGAGTTTTAGATAATTTGGACATAACTATTACATCTCAAAAGATTACAAAGTAGAAAATTCTACTAAGATTCCATAAAATAAAAACTCTTAAAAAGAAACATGTCTAGTTCCATGTTTTAGCTAGCATGAATTTTCCTTGATCCCATCCTTGATCCTATTCCACATTAAGTCCTGTGAATAAAATTTCAAAAACATGGGATGAGCATAAAAAGCTCAGTAAGGGATATAAAACTATGAAATGAAAACATTATTCCATGTATGAAATCATACCTTACTCATAAAACATAATCATTTTAACATACCTCATCAAATCATGAATAAATCATTGAAATCATAAGACATAATGGTAACTTGAAGCATTCATAAGATTCATACGTAGGGAGTAACCCTCATGGCTATGTTTGGAATACCCATCACAGTATATTCCCTAAATCTCTTCGGAGAAACCTTAACGTTTAACTCCTTCGCATTAACTAATGCACTGGAGAGCTATATCGGGCTCACCCGCCCTTAGTTTATCACGGAACCACCCATCTTCATCAACAATTCCCATGAACCATAACATAATTGTATCACATAAAACATGCATAAAGGAAACATAACATTTCCACATTTCAATCACAAGATATCAATACAACACCATGATATAATAAAAACATTATGAATACCATTTTCAATACCAAAATAAAAGAAAAGTAAAACATGGTATTTATTTTCCATAAAAAAAGTTATGTCTTGTAGAGGAAGCCGAAACTCAAATAATGGTCACGGCGGTGGAGAAGTCGTTGTCGCCGCATACGTACGACAAATAAAAACATTCCCTTGTGTCTTTTTGTAAACACTTCATATAAAAAGGATTCCTTTGGAATAAATTTAAATTTCAAATGGGTTTATACACCGTATAAAAGAAAGTTGTGTATAAAACAAAATATGCCTCAATGAAAGGAGATTGAGACGAAGTCCATTACCTCGTATCCGACTTGACTCGATCATTCTTTAATCTCCTAAATAATAAACTTGAGTTAATTTCTACTTGCTTAAGAACATTTTTCAAGTTAATTATTCCTTTTATATCACTTATTACCATGTCATGAACACTATGTAATTATTTAAGTTAATAACGGTTGTTTTAATGATCATTGGTACTTGAGTCAAAAATGAACTCTTTATAATTACAAGCTGTTCATGTATCCATGATATCCAAGGTTATATTAATTATGTAGATATCATATATATCATATATATCCAGTGTATACATGCATTTATAATATTACATAACATTTATAGGTAAGAAATGAAATTCACCATTCATGGAGACAGTAAGCCGTACGTACGCATGAACACTACTTTCATTTCTATTTCGTATTTTATAGAATGGAATCATAATGAAATAATGGTATATTATAATTCTAGTATAATGTCGTATATAATATCATTAACTCCATAATTTATAAGTCCCACAAATGGAATTAATTAATCAAATCACTTTGAGGGGGCATTAGTCCGCACTTCCTAAAATAAAGATATCGCGTATACCCATAATGGAAGCCATAAAGGTATGTCATAGATTAAAAGTACAGAAGATTAAGGAAACAATAAACATATTATATATCATATATAAATATAGTTTCATATTAATGGTCACCTTTTAAGGTGTTAGAAGAATATTGAACAATCATCGTTTCGTGAGGCAGAAATTCACCATCCACGGAAACAGTATTCTCTTTAACCCTTAGATGAAGGTGTGTGTAAGTGTAGCTCTATTAAATCTCATAACAACATCCTATTATATTGAAGATACTGGTGTTGTTACAAAATAAATGAATAAAAAGAGTTTAGGGGGTTGGATAAGCAAAATAAAACATAAGAACACAAGAGAAGACACTACCTTTAAATCGGGTAACTCTTTTTGATTTGAGATCAAAGGATTCCTTAGAAAGACTTATGCACAAAGTGAGGCTTCTAGGCGTAATAGAGGGATGTGTAGAGACAAAATGGGTAGGTTTTGGCCGAGCCAAAGGCTTGAGAGGTGTGGGTAAGGTGGTAGAGGTGGGGGCATTTTATAATAGGAGAGGAGGGGCACTCAAGGAAAGTTATAAAAGGTTACATTATTATAAATTTCTTTTCGGATTTTAATGGTCCAAAATTATATTTCGAGGATAAGGTGATAATATTTCTAAATACACCAATCCAATAGGTTTCTAACAAGTGTAGGTCTTAGACTTTATATTATCTTTTCATTTTATTTAAATCGTTAAATAATGAGGTAATCGCTGCATCATCATGGTGTCATAAATAATTTTATTTATTTAATGTCTAAAAATTATAAAAAATTATCATGATGTTGATAATATTTATTTCTTTCTAATGAATATTTATATTAAAAAATATCTCATGAATAACCCTATTTAAATTTTTTTTTACTAAAACAACACATGTTTTTGACATTTTAATTTTAACATTAAATAAAAAGTTATTAATGTCATTTTCGTACCAAAGTGGCTTTATGGGGTCCCCAAGTTTACCAATGGATTGTCGTAGTTGGTCATGACACATCCAATAAGTGTAGGACATGTGTCAAGTCATTTCATATTATTAAAACATTATTTTTACCTTAAATTACACTAATTACCTCTAATCGCAATTAAAAACGTAAAAGTTACTATTCACCAAAAAAATTATTTTAATCCCATTGAACCACATTTTACTTTAAAATGATAACCATTTGTGTAGGATTTTTGAAATTAAAAACACAGAGGTGGTAAAAATTCATTTAAACGAAAAATCAGTTTTTTAAGTACCACTTAGTGGTTTCACTATTCATGAAAACTTGAAGTTTTTCAGAAAAATAACAAAAGTTCACCCTAAGCTATAATTGATATTATGAATTCAAAAATGATGTCTATTTTAAAAAATTCAAAACATATAAGTTAAATTAATTAATTAAATAATTAATTCCTGCTGTCAGAACAAATAGCGTGTTTTTATGAAACAATATATATCAAAAGATTGACACTAGATTAAGTCCAATTTCAATGTGAAATTATTTCCAATGACCACTATTAGATTAAATGGTAAAAATATATTCGAATTTACCTTTAAAACCAATTCAAAAGATAATATAATCATATTAATAAATTAGATTAAAAAGAGGTTTTGAATTAAAATACAACATTTTTCACTATTCTTAAAAAATGAACTTTATTGGAAAAATACCAAAAATTTACACAAAGTAAATTTTGATGTCCCGATTCTAAAGAAGAATTTTATTTGGTCCAATAGAATGCATAAGAGTGAAGAAAACTATATTTAATGAGGGTTCTCCATCAAAAGGGGATAGTTCGACCTTTTAGTGAATATTAGAGTATCTATGCCTAAAATTGAATTATTTTCGTATTTTAATCCTTAATATTTTATTGGATAAATGTAAAACCATTTAAAAAACATATATAATCATATTTTAGTTGTTTCTATTAATTCCCACCAATACAACAGCTACCTATTAACAACCATTTAAAATAATATTATTTTATTACTAGTGTGCAATGTAAGATTTCAAAGAATCTCTTTGTTGCGTATTGGGTACGCTATCGAACATAGCAACCCCTTTAAAGTAAAATTAAAATTTAATTTATAAATATAAATAAATATGGGAATATATTATTCTTTATTTACCTGGGATGTTACAATAATAATGAGATATATGACATAATAATGCTACTTTTATTAATGTGTGTGTGTATATATATGTCATCTAATTACTTCCATTCAAGTCAACAAGGAAAGGAAAACAACATTTATGCGTATGTATGACCTACTGTCTCCATGAATAGTGTATTTCATTCCATTTATCGATCGATTATATATATTAATATATATTAATATATTGAATATATATGAAATATAAATCATGTTTTAAAATCTGGAAGTCATTAATCATGATCTAAGTAATCATATGAAAAAAATTACAAGTCAAAACACATATGATAAATGAAACGATTTTACCCAAATCGCTACTTTAACATGGAATTGACAAATGAACAAGAAATATAAAGTCATATTGAATAATATATGATATCTTAAATATTATTATGGTTTCATTACATGTTTATAAATTTTTTAATCCTAATATACCAGAGTTTCAGATAGGTACGGAAGAAATTGGACCTAAGGTAAGGGATTATTTCGTCTCACTTTTATTTCTGTGAGACATATTCAATAATCACAATCTATTTCTTTTGTATGGTTTTTATGATTCCAAGGAATGTTTTATGATTTTTACTATTAAGGATATGATATTTACATATGCATGTAATTTTTTTATTTTAAGACACGTATGATTCCACCGATCATAAATGGTAAGGGATAGTTATTACAATCTCATTCATATCAGAGATTGTTTATTTGTATGTATTTACTGGAGTTATAATTATCAACCATATCCATGTTTTATAAAAACCCTTTTCATAAAGTTTTTATTATTCTTCCCTATATTTTTAATGTTGTGTTTACCCCTTTTTTACTTTTACTATATTTTGTGTAAAAATCATTCTTTTGTTTACTATACAAGGTAATTTTTGACGTTTCTTGCAAAAGTACGAGGAGAATGTTTTATTAGCTTATACTGCGTAAATAGATTTTTATGATTTTATTACAACTTATTTAAATAAATCATTATATATAATATTTCATGATTATTTTCAACAATATTATTTTTTTTAAAATTTCACATCATTTTGAAAAAAGAAAATGATTTGAAAGAAGAAACGGTATTTTCATAAAAAAAATTCATTTATTGTGTTTTATGAAAACAATTTTCCATCTATGATTACATTATTAAAAATGGTTATGTTTCTAGTATATTGTCTCTATTATTTTCATGGTTTAATATGGATTATTGTAAGATGGAATGATGTTTATGAAACCCATTTTGTTAGTTGGGTTATGATGAATGATTTCTATTTATTTTGTGGAACATGGAATAATGATTTCTTTATGAGATGGGTGGGACATATATCTCCCTCCAATTCATTAGGTAAAGATTTAAATCTCATGAGATATAAATTTCTATAATGAAAAGTTAATTCGGATCAGTAATACAGGGCTGTAATGATAAGTAAACCCGATTCAGTAATGGACTTCATCCACTATGACGGTCTTGGAAAAAATTCCATGGCTACTATAGAAATCATATTATGTGATTATTAGTTTTCCACAATTACATGTTTTATCCCAATGCTATTATTTTATGGTTAATGTTCCTTTATAATCCATGCCATACGTAATACCATGTTTTATGTCATTTCTCGTGATTTTGATGTTTAAATTTTATGTTCTTGTTTTTACGTTCAAATGTTTATGGATTGTTTTATGTTCTCCATGATTTCCATTAATGTGAATTCAAGATCAGACTTTCTATGTTTTATGATTCCTTTCCACAGGATATAAAGAAATGTTTTAGGTAGTAAAACAAAAGGGGATGATCTTTATGGGTGATGTGGAAGATCTTTCACCATGATTAGAGGATTATGTTTCGAGTTTCGAAAGACACTAAGCTATTATAGTCCTTGGGTGTCTATTTTTGTTATTTATTATGTATTCTGCAAAAGTAATGTAATATCCATGCACGTCAAGCTAGGGTCTCTACATTTGGTATCAAAGGAACGGCTTAGTTAACCTTTGGAAACTAGGATGCGAAAACATTAGTGAGATCACTAGAGATATATCTAAGGTATGTCTTGTGATATCCATAAGGTTAAGTATAATGTATAGGTTACAATCTTAGAATAATGAAAATGATCATGAATAAACTAGTATTAAAACTAAGATGTTAGAGATTGAACATAATACCCCATGATTATATTGTTTTCCTAGTATGATTTTTCCTCTCACACTATTCTTTTAGGGTTTTAGATAATGGATGGAATCCAAAGGAAACATGTTAATGATGAATTCACTGAGAAATGAAATGATTGTCCTCCTGGACAACCAAATGTTTTGGTAAATGGTGTGAAAAATATTGTTGTTGTACTTACAGAAGTTATGAATCATGATGTACATCCAAATTAGTAGAGTAGTGAACTATATTCTACTGAGCCCTTCATGAGGGAACATCCACCTTCTTTCAGTGGGTCTTCTGATCCACTTGTTACTGATCAATAAATTTGTACCATTGGAAAGATATTTTCCATACTTCGATATTCAGAACATGAAAAATTCATTCTTGTTGTTTACTGTTTAGAAGGTGAAACTGAATAATGGTGGACTCTAATTAAGAATACAAGGCCACATGATGATATTGAATCCATGGAATGGGAAGAGTTTGAGAACATATTTTTCAATAAGTACATTCCTTTTATTATTCGAGTGAATATGGAAAAGGAGTTACATGAGGATAAGAAAAATGATGATGAATGTATTGGTATATATGAACCAAATTTTACAAGGCTCGCAAGGTATGCATCTGTATTTATCATCCAACATGAAAGCAAAGTTGATAGATTATTCAGTGGCATAAAACCAAGTCTTCGAAAGGAAATAAATATAAGAGAATTCAGTAACTATAAAGAGATTGTGCATTTTGAAATCAAGGTAGAACTAGAAGTTGGTGTTACATATCCATCTCATGGTTTTGATAAGAAACAAAATATGGATTTTAAGGGAAAATCTCAAAAACTATAGTGAAAAGAAAACAAATGTTTCTTTCCACTCAATGTGTTGAAAGAAGCTTAGAAGATATTATCTTAAAGGGTCTAGAAAATATTTTATGTGTGTAAAATAAGTTTATCTAGTAGCTGAGTACCAAAGAAATGAAAAAAAGGTAGCTAATGATGTGAGTAATTATACAACTATAGAGAACACACCACTAACACTTCAACACTACAAGTGTAGGTAAACAGAGAATTATTCTAACTAATGTCCCAATCCAACGATTAATGATGATCGACATCAACAACCTCTCAAGGAAAAAGACAAAGGGAAGTCACATGAAATCACTATTGGTGGTGTTAAATATGACAACAAAGAGTTGGAATGATTAAGTGTTTATGTAATGGGATTCCAAAATATTGTTGTGGAATATCATTTATAGTATCGTGGATTTTTGGAATATATATGTATTGGATTATTTTGGTTTTCAATAATTATATGGTACCATTGGCTATGAAAAGTGATTGAAATATTTTTGGAAAGCATATGATATGAACATAATGAAGGGATAATGAGAAAATAATATGATTGGTAGTATTAATGAAATCGTGACTAATAAAAGGAAAAAGGGATATCATAGTTTGAGTATATTGAATTTTTTTTTCGTATTTTTGGTGAGTGGAAAGAGTTAAATTTTGACAGAATTCATGTTTTTATTAAGAATCTATGGTAATTCATGTTTCAAGAGAATACATGATTAAGGTATTCACACGTTTGTTATACAACCTTTATAGAATTTATTTTCTTCATACTATGAGACCGGACATAAGTATTTTGGATAAGCCTAAAGATTGGAATAGATTTAGTTAGACATTATATAGTATTGTTTAAGGCTAGAACATTTTTCTAATATTATTTCTGGAATTTTATAGTAGTGTAGTTTTTGAAAAAAGGACAACCTGCAGGATAGGAGACAACCTGTCACATCAGATAAGGCTGTGGGAATCGAACCCACAATTGATGTGCAATAGAACTTTATCATCTACCACTGACCTAAAGGAAGTCCCTGGTTAGTAGAAATTAGTTTTATTTTATTAAGTGGTATGATAGATGAAGTATACCTAAAGTAAGTCCCTGGTTAGTAGAAATTAGTTTTATTTTATTAAGTGGTATTATAGATGAAGTTTAAGTCAAATTTTTGAACCATATACGATTAATATCACCATATATGGACTTATGTATATTTGATAAATTTTACTATCCTTTTGTTTGAGACAGATGTAATGACCCATCATTCTATCCCAAAATCTTCTAACACTTCACTAATAACAAATTCAACTTCATTTCATTAAGATATGAAGTGGAAATTGTTCAAGGAACGACCAACTGTGAGATTGTACCAAAATCATGTAAGTATTTCTTCTAATTCAAAATTTTCACCTTTAGGGAAATGATCTTGAAACCCAAAAATGACGTTCTAGTACCCTTATATCCAATGAATCAGATGGTAACTTAGATCATCACAAACTTATGGCTTTGTGATTGTTGGCTTTTTCATAGCCATGTTCTCTACCACTCTTCATCAGAACTAGATGGTAATATTTCCCTTCCATATCCATGTTTTCACATATGTTCTCATATATGGTAACCCTATGATGAGTTAATTTGGGTAACTATTATGTTTCATACTTTATTTTTTAAAATTATGATTTATTATCCCTTTTTATAATGTGGGTTTCTTTAAAAGAAAGATTCAAGTAGTAAACCATTTATAACCCTGAAAAATTTTGAGGATGAAATTCATTTTATGGGTGGTAGAATGTTACACCCCAAAATTTTATGAGATAGATTCTTTTTAATTTTATTTATGTCATGTGTTTTATACTACACAATGATTATCTTGCACTGTACGCAACATCGTATTAGCTTGCAGTATACGCATCACTATTACCAGTTTGTTTTACGCAAAATTTCAAGTTCTTTTAATATAGTTAAACACTGAATATAGATTTTGTTCAATGAAAAAAGATTATATTATGTTATACGCAACACCATAGGAATATTTCACGCAAAACTGACTTGGCTTGCATTACACGCAAAAGCGACCTTCCCCAGTGTCTTGCGTTGTACGCAATATCGAGTTTCACTAAACAACAATATATTATTATTATGGAATAACAGTTATGAATAGAATTAACCAAATTTTGAACTTTATAACATTATAATTTATCTTACACATTTTCTTGAACATGGTATTAGAACAAAATCAATTTTTCGTATAAAGGAAGTATTTTAAAAAAAATGCAGTTTTGCTGCCTTTTGATGACGCACCCATTTTAAATCTAAATTTCACAATTTTATAAGTTTTATTTGAAAAAATAAACTAATTATTTTTAATTAGGATATTAAAATTTACATTGGATAATTTTTTCATATTTTTATGATAACTTTCATATTTTGATGAATAGTAAAAATATGATAAATTTAACTTAAAAGAATTGTTTTTCATTGAGATAATTTATATGGTTAAATTATAATATTGATTTGTTTTAATGTATAAATATAATATAATTTTACCATGTAATATAATTTATTCATTATCATTATTTTTACATTTAATTCATAAGTAAATACATTTTAATCTTTTGCAATGTTTTAAACAAAAACCCATTTTTTTCAATAGCTGGATTAATTTTAAATTAATTACTGCAACTTCTGTGTTTTGAATTTTGATAAATTTATACCATATTTGGAATCAGAATGTCCAAATTATGTTAATATGATACTTTTATTTTTGGTCATTATGAATAGTAACTATGGTAAATTTTATTTACCATAAATTAGGTAATTAAGGGTAAAAATAATATTATAAAATTACCCTAACATGTGTATTAATATAATTGGATGATTATATTTTGTCATAAAATATACTTTAGTTTAAATAGTATCTATTGAAACCCAATTGGATGTGATTAAAATCGTTAATTTATTTTATTTAAAGGAAAGTGAAATATGTCTCACTCGAACTTTAATAATTTAATTATTTTTAATATAAGGGTTCATAGAATATAAATTCAATAATAAATACTCATTTTAAAGTTAAATGTGTTTTCTTTATCATGGTAATTTATATGTATATTTTAAAGAATATATAATTACCTTAATAACTTGTACATTAATGATGCAAAAATTATTTATTTAGTGAAAAATCAATAATATAGTTTTTATTAAAATAATAATACCCATCAAAATGACCAAAAACTAGACCAAAACTTATTGGTCGAGTATAGATAAACCATAACCATCCATGTGTAGACTTTTGGATGATTTGGAGCATTATAAAAAAAGATTATGACATTTATATTATTTTATATTAAATGATGTCAATGTTATGACATTTATAATTTAATAAAGATGACAATTTAAAAGTTGGTTGTATTAGACAATAAATTCAACTGAATGTATTCCTATGAAATATATTAGATTTATCTTAATCATAGTATTTTATTTTTAATTTTTATGCAACAAATAAGTATATTAAAACATTATATAAAAATGTTGTAGTAATTATTTAATTAAGAAAAATATCAAATAAATGGTTTTACAAATATTAATATAAATATTATATAAACTAATTAATATGATACAAGAATTTTATAGATACATATGACTTTTTAATAATCTATTAAATATTTTTGTTTGAACATATCTTCTATTTTTGTTTTATTTAAATTCAAATAAATGAATAGTGTCAGAATTAACACTATTGATATTTTATAAAAATAACATATTATTAAATTGTTTAAAAATCAAAAAATATTTAAAAATTATAAATTAAATTTTTATGGTCAAAACTGTCATAAATTATCCAATTATTGACAATTCACAATACATAAGTAATTTTTTATAACCATGTAAAATTTATAATATTATTACAACAAATAAAATTAAATAGATTAAGTAAGGATAAATCCAAATGGTAAGGTTTAAAATAAAATAAAAACATTTATAAATTTACTTATTTGATGTGATAACAACCCTATATTATCTAATATTCTAATTTGAGTCACTTTGGAAGTTTTTATGTTGGGTTTGAGTTTATTATAAATTAATATTTTGGAGGTTTCCAAAAGTGACCCTCTACTCTCTTCTAAAAGGGCACCTCCTCCTACTTATCTTAACTCTATTTTGAGATTTCAAAATCGGCCAAACACTGCCCATTTTCATTCTCAACTTATCTATAAACATACTAGATTTCCTAGTCTTCTTCAAAGACCAACGTTAGTGCACTAAGAGGAGGTTTAGAAGAGGTGCATCAAAGAAGAGGTAATATCCTTTACCAATTATTTCAAACTCATTTCTTCTTCTAATTCCCTTATATGACTTGTTTCATTATTAAGTAACAACTCCAGTATCAAATGTATACCTATATTTTATTATGAATATGAAGCAACCATATTTCACCTTCTATCCATCCTACAAAAAATTAAACATCCGCACGTGCGTACGTACAACTTACTGTCTCCACACCGTAGTGTAATCTATTTTTCCACCACCACCTTACATGGATGGGTATAATGGTATAAATAAAAACAAATATACGATTATTATAATTTGATACTAATTATGAGTTATTATATCACCCAATCTAATTGCATTCACTAATTATGGTAATGATATCATCCCTCATGCGTACGTATGGATTAGAGTCTCCACGATGCGATGAGATTCATTATCCTTGTTAACCATTCAAGAATGATTATAATGTATATATAATGAATAATAATGAGATATATGACATAATAATGATAAGGTATATATATATATATACATTCCATCTACTTACATCCATTCATGTCAATAAAGAAAGTAAAATAGCGTTCACGCTTACATATAACCTACGGTCTCCACAAACGGTGTATTTCATTCCATTTATCGATTGATTATATATATTAATATATATAATATATATGAGATATAAATCAGGTTTTACATTATAGAAATAATTAACCATTATTTATGAAATCAAATGAGAAACATTACACGCCAAAACACAAAAGATAAATGAAACGATTTTATCCAACATGCTGCTTTAACATGGAATTGACAAATGAATGGGAAATATAAAGTCATAGTGAATCATATAAGATATCATTAATATTTTTATGGTTATGTTACAAGTTTATATTATGTATAAACCCACTATACAGGATTATCAGACACGTAAGAAAGAAATTGGACTTAAGGTAAGGGATTATTTCATCTCACTTTTATTTCTGTGAGACAAATGCCTTAATCAACATCTATTTCTTTTATATGGTGTTTACGATTCCCATGGATGTTTTATCAATTTTATTATTAGGTATATGATATTTCTATAAGGATGTAATTTTTTTATTTTATTACAGGTATGATTCCACTAATCATAAATGGTAAGGGATAATTATTACAATCTCATTCTTATGCAAGATTATTTATTCATAAATATTTACTGGGGTTATATTTATCAACCATGTCCATGTTTTATAAAAAAAGTTTTTCATAAATATTTTACTATTCTTACTTGTATTTTTAATCTTTTTTACGCATTTTTTACTTTTAATATGTGGTATAGAAGGATTCATTTTTTTTAAATTTCTTGTCATTTTGAGAAAATAAAATGATTTGAATGCAGAAAATGTATTTTCCTCAAAAATTCATTTCATGTATTTTATCAAAACTATTTTCCATCTATGATGAAATTCATTAATATGGTTATATTTCATGTATAATTTCTCAATTATTTACATGGTTTTTTATAGATAATGTTATGATGGGATGATGATTATGAAACCCATTTTATTCATTGGGTTATGATAAATGATTTATGTTT
Source organism: Viscum album (assembly GCA_963277665.1). Taxonomy (NCBI): domain Eukaryota; kingdom Viridiplantae; phylum Streptophyta; class Magnoliopsida; order Santalales; family Viscaceae; genus Viscum; species Viscum album. The sequence goes on along the minus strand of OY728166.1, from coordinate 901,477,673 downwards.
ATTTTTTCGCACACGAATGAATGATTTCATTATGAGATGGGTGGTACCTATATATCCCTTAAATGAATTGGGTAAATATTTATATCTCATGAGAAAAAAATTTACGGAACAACAAGTAAATCCAATTCAGTAATACATGGCTGGAACGACAAGTAAACTCGATTCAGTAATAGACTTCGTCCACTATGATGGTTCTGGAAGAAATGACTTGGCTACTATGGAAACCATAACATGTGCTTATTTGTTTTCCATAATTACATGTTTTATTCCAAGGCTATTAATTTATGGTCAATGTTCTTTTATGATCCATGCCTTACATACTTCCATGTTTTATGTCTTTTTTTCAATATTTTTATGTTTAAATTTTATGTTCTTGTTTTTACATTAAAATATTTATGGATTGTTTTATGTTCTCCATGTTTACCCTTATTGAGAATTCGAGCTCACCCTTTTTATGTTTTATCTTTTTCCTTTCCCCAGGATATAAAGGAAGGTTTTATGTTGGAAAAAAAGTGGAAGATCTTTATGGGAGATGTTGATGATCTTTCGCCATGATTAGAAGATTATGTTCTGAGTTTCCAATGACACTAAACAATTATGGTCCTTCAGTGTCTATTTTTGTTATATATTAAGTATTCTACAAAATTAATTTAATATCCATGTACGTCATGATTGGGTCTCAATAATATAGGTAAAGGGATGAAATTTTTATAGAGAATTAATCTCTATGATTCTATTGTCTATCAGTGGGTTGGGATAAAGTTGACTTATAATAATTTAGAGATGCAACCTCAGGTTTATTTTATTTCCTTATAATTGATGGAATTATTATTTTTCTTTGAGACCTTATAATCCTGATGTTGGATTTGAACCTTATGGTGGTTATTTGATATATGATATATTCTGGTTTTCCTATTTGTTAATCTTATTATTTCATATAAATAATATTTCTTTTAAGGGTGAAATCATTAACATATTCTCTAGTAAGATACCCAAGTTATTTTACACAAAACATAGTGATCAAGGATATGATTCAGCATTGGAGTGGGCATATTTAGGTGATGTTATGGATTATGCATGTTATTTTGTTACAATTATTAAAACAAAATATTTTAGTATATAATTCAATCTAAATAAAGTTCGTGTGTTCAATATCTTGTGTTTAAAACAATACCAAACTTATGTAAATAGTTCTTTATTAAAATAAAAATCGAACAATGCATCATAAGAAAGATAAATGGAATTGATAAAATAAATTATTTTTTAAAATAAATGGGGTCAAATTTACTTATGTAAATACAACTTATTCTATCTAATTTTTTTAAACTATTTTGTTGAATTTAGTATTTTTGTAAGATTTTATACGATTGAGGAATAATATCAAAAAAATGTATTGATAAATATTTAGGTATTAATTAGTAATATCAAATACAAACGTTCATTAAATAATTACATATTTATTTGCAATAATAAGTTGAAAATTATTCACAAAATAGAAATATTTTTGTCGGACTCCTCTTGTTTTAATGATCACAAATCATATAAATCATATAAATCATGAAAATAATTAAAATAATTAAAATCTGGTTTAAATCCAATAAAACTTGATTACTCATTTTTTAATATTTTTAATTACACTTATGATTATTCTTAATCCATTATGTTGAGTATTATCTCTTAAGACAGATTGTAGATAGTTGAAAAAGTATGAGACACAGTTTCTCTGCGCAAATGGTCTCATAATTTAGTCTGGAAATCCAAAAAGGACCAGATAACGTAACCATGATACCAGTTCTAGATATTTCAATAAACTATACAACTTAATCATGTTATAGGTTCTAGAATTATTAATGGATCAGACACCATAACCATGTTATCAATTCCATAATTCACAAAGGACCCGACAACATTGGATCGCTAACCATTCCAAATTTCTTTCATTGTCAGTGAAACTGGTTTTCTGACCCCATAACAAGATAGATAAGAGGTTTTAAAAATAAAAAGATACCATTTCTATGACACTATAACATGACACCGTAACAAGACACAGTTCTATGTCACTGCTTCTATCTCACTTCCATATTTGAAACTGTTCATTACTTAACAAATGTTTCTCTCCTTTTCATATAAATTTAAATATTGATTCTAACGGTCATATTTGAGTCATTTAAGAAAACTGACTTAATTATTGATTATTGATACACATGAAACCTGACATTAAGGTGTATTAGGTGAATAGATTGTGTTATTTTTCAATAATAACACAGTCACCCAAGATAAAATACAAGGTGGCGCGTGAGCTGGAAGAGGTGACAAAAACAGACATTAGAGTGAATATACATGCATTATAGAAAAAGAAAAAGAATGATGATAATCCATTATAATTTCTATGAACCATCCTGAGAACATCTTTGTAGTACCAAATCAAATTAGAAGAAGTGCTATGATGAGATACACAAAAACTCTTTAGAAACAAAAACAAAGAATTCACTAAACACGTTTTTCGAGACAGATTTCACAAGAGGACCCGAACATCAAATCTAGTACATCCTAGAATCCCAGATCTATATAGAACAAAACTCATAGAATTTTTAATCTATTCGTATTATATTCTATTCTATTGTGTACTATTTTATTAATATTTCAAGCAGTGTGTGTGTTTGTACTAAAAATATGCACTGTCTCATATTCTAAACTAGAAGATACAAGATATCCTCTTACTACTACTCTCTTACACAAATTTTCACCAATTTATGAATGTGGAAGAGGTCCAGTGTTACCTAGATGTTATATTTATCATCTTGAACTGTGGTTGAGGTCTTATGACCTAGAAAGTATTGTGTACTATTGTGTAAAGCCTGATCCATTGTGTGGATCAAATCATTATATAAATTTTCTGTAGCGGAAGGTGACCACTAGGTGGAGTTGATTAGGTCTCACATTGATACTCAACCACTTGATTTAATCTATTGTGTTTTCAAATACAATTTAATCTATTTTAACTCATATTTCATAAAAAATGTTTCAATTTGATTATTAGTCTTGGATAGTTTGTATAAATTTTTTGGTTTTGTTAATTGGTTTCCAAATTTATTTCAGACTATTAGGATTATATAATTGAGAAATAATCAATCTGTAGAGAAATTAATTAAATAATAAAAAAACTAAAAAATTACAACTTTGATTAACCGGGTTCTGTTGTTTTTAAATTTTGGTATTTTTAAAAAAATATTTTAATAGAAATTTTTATAGGAACTCAATATACACCCTCATGAGTGTCATACTTTGATAAGCATTTAGTATCAACGAATATTTTTAAACTACTATTTTCAATTGCTTCAATGCGTTTTCAAATCATCTCAATTGTTAATATTTTTTAAAGATCACTAATTTTTGTTTATTTCTAAATTCCTAGGACTACAATGTTGCCTTTATTCTTTACTATGGATAATAGATAAGAAGCTGCTACTACCAATTGAACTTCCTTATTTAATGGAACAAATTATGATCAGGGAAAAATTAAAATGAAAATTCCCTTAAAATTTATGGGATTTGATATTTGGATAGTTATAGAAGATAAATATGAAATACCAGAAACTAAAAGAAGTAAATTGAGAGAAACTAAAAAATTGTATTACAATAATAATTATAAAGATTCAAATTCCTTGTTTTGTGATTTAGGTGATGAAAAAATTAATACAATATGAACTTTTAAATGTACCCTATAAAATTTCAGATACAATGGTTATCTCACATTAAGGTGCAACTCATGATAATGAAATGAGACTCAATATATATACTATTATGTATGAAAATTTTATGATGAAGGCCGATGAAACCATTTCAATATGTATCTCAAATTTAATGAAATAGTCACTACAATGAGAAATATTAGAGAGCCAGTGTATGTAGAAGTAAAAATCATCTGGCTACTCCGATTTATACCAATATGATGTAGAGGAACCTCAGTATGAATTAGATAATCCTGCAACATCAATAAGTTTCCAGTGAAGGAGTTGATAAGTAAATTGATTTTGAATGAGAAAGAGTTAAAGCTAAATAAAGAGGAAGAGGGTGAACTAAATATAATGTCAGGGGATTTAAAAACATCTACTTACAAAACTAAAGAAAAAAATGACACTGACTCATTCTAACACTACATATAATAATGATTTACAATTAGATAGTAATGGGGAAATATGTTAATTATCCAGAATTTTTATGAAGTCTCATAGAAAGAAGAAATTCTGTTGGAATCTTAAAAAACAAAAGAAAATATTATAATAATGTTAATTGGAATAAGGATTGAAATAAAGGTGAAAACTCTAATGAGATAACCTGTTATGAATGTAAGAGAACAGGACAAGAAAAAGATGATTATCACAACTTAAATTATAAAAAAAAAGTATGAGGATAAAGGTAGAATGTACAAAATTTAAATTAACACAACATATAGTGCTTTTGAGGAGAGATTTATTTAATTAGAATCATCACATGATGAGAAATGTGATTAACAAGACATATGTTTCATGAAAAATACATCTGAGGTAACTCTTGAGTCTCTTATACAAAATTCTTATAATTATGGAAATGGAAGTGGTTCTAAAAATATGAATAGAAAAAAAATTTGAGTACTCTAAAATTATGGAAGATACATTAATTTAATTAAATGATAAATATAAACGTTTTATGAAATTACATGCTCTTACTTTTACTGTTAAATTTGAGCTTAATATTGAAAATAAAATGAATGCTCAATTTCTTAAAGAGAACAATAAACATAAATTATCTAATAGGAAATCGAAAATGGAAATAGAAAAATTTACCAATGGAAATAATACTGTAACACAAATTTATTGTAATAAATTAGCTCTAGGTACATGACTTGTGTAGGATACCAACCAGGATAGAGGAACATAGTTAAATCTCATTTTATAACAAAATTTCCAAAATCTATCTTCATTCATAGAACTGAAAAATATTCTTGTTCTAACACTTGAATTTTATTCAATAATTATGGTTTTTCAAGACCAAATAGTGATTACTTTTAAAATACATTAAAAAAATATGTATAGGAAACCAATGAAGCAAGTATGGGTTCCTAATGATCTCATTACTACTAATATTGGACCCAAAAAAATCTTTTTTCCAAAATCTTCTTTTGTTTAATTATTTTGAAAGAAATCTTTTTGAAGAGCTCTTGTAGAAGTTTATGGTACTTGGAATGTTAATGTTGAAGACACATGAAAGTTGATTACCCATGCCTCAAGAATCTAAAAAATATTGATGGTGGACATGTCACTTTTGGTGACAATACTAAAGGTAAAATAATTGGTCTTGGCTAGATTAGTAACTCTAACCGAGTTTTTATTTCTAAAGATATTTTTTTTGATCTATTAAAATGAAATCTTTTTATAATTTCACAAATATGTGATGATATTTTTCATGTTAAATGTAAAAATGATTCATGAAATGTTTTTAATTAAAAAAATTAATTAGTATATTATTCTTTATTAAATGAAAATGTTTACACTGGCAACATAGATTTTGTAGTTTCTAAAAATGTTTCATTATCAATTGTCTTTCACAATGAAAATTTTATTTGGAATAATAGACAATGAAATAATAACATACAATCCATAATAAAGTTCACTGGGAAAGGATTAGTCAAGGATCTACCCAAACATGAGTTTCCAAATGAAAAAGTCTTTAATTCATGTCAAAAGAGGAAACCAACCCAAAATATCTTTCAAACCAAAGAAAAAAGTTTCAAGTTATAAACCTCTTGATTTGTTTCACATGGAATTGTTTGGACTATCAATAGTTTTTTTGTCTAAATTGGAATCACTATGTATATGTTCTTCTAGGTGACTATTCTATATATAATTGGACCTTTTTCTTAGCTCACAAATGTGAATCTTGTTCTCATTTTGTCATGTTTGCTAAAATAGTAGAAAACCTAACTAGTCTTAAAATTTAAACCCTAAGAAGTGACCATGGCCATGAGTTTGAAAACCTAGAGTCTGAATCTCATTTATATAAATGGATATATTAATAACATCTATGATCATAGGACACCTCAAAAAAATGATGTTTTAGAAATTAGAAATTGAACCAAAAAAGCAATATAAATAAACATTCTTAATGAATATAACCTACCTATATAATTTTGGGATGAAGCTATCAATATAGGTTGATCTACTATTAGTTGAGTCTTAATTATACCAATTTTTAAGAAACCTCACTATGAGGTGTGGAAAAATAGAAAACCAAAAATTAATTACTTCAATGTTTTTGGTTGCAATGTTTATATTCTCAATACTAAGAAAAATCACGACAAATTTGAATCCAAAAGTTATGAAGGAAAATTTCTAGGATACTCAATATATATTGATGCCTATAGAGATTTTATTAAAAGAACTAATTGTATGGATGAGTCTATACAAGTGAGATTTTATGAAACAGATTCATATGAACCTAAGACCTCCCTAGAAAACCTTGAGGATGATGTGTCAAATATAGACATAAATGAAAAGTTATTTTGTATTACTCTTATGAAAAATATTAAATCATCCAATTATTGAATTTCTCCAGACTCTATTCATGATGAACATGAAACTGTTGAAGAACCTGATATATCTAGCACCACTTTTCCTAAATCGGTTAGAACCCTTAGAAACCATCATTTAGATGCTATAGTTAGAGACTTAGATAAAGGAAGTCATACTAGCACTACTATAAGAAACTAAGTTAAACATAAATCTTTCTTGTTACAACTAGAGCCTAATAACATCAATGTGGAAATCATTAATGAATTTTGGGTTATTTCTAAACAAGGAGAGATAAATTTGTTTGAAATAAATAAAGTAAAGATACTAGTGGATATACCTAAAGACATAGTGACCATAGGTACAAAATTGGTGTTTAGTAATAAGATAGATAAATCTGGTACCATAGTGAGAAAACGGATAGATTAATTACATAGGGTTATAGTAAAAAATAAGGTATAGATTATGTGGAAACTTTTTCACCAGTTTCTAATCTTGAAGCTAGTAGAATATTTCTTTAATATTCAGCACAACTAAATTTAAAACTATATCAAATGGATGTAAATAGGGCCTTCCAAAATGGTTATATAGTTGAGGATGTTTTTGATGAAAAACACACTTTTTTTACAAACCATAATTTTCCATATCATGTTTTTCAATTAACAAAATATTTATATGGTTGAAAAAATCTCCAAGAACTTGTTATGATAGATTAAGTTGTTTACTTATTTCCCAAATCATTACAAAAGGTATATATAATCCTACTCTCTTTATAAAAACAATTTCTAAAGATGTTTTAGTTGTTCAAATATATGTTGATTATATTATTTTGGGATCAAATTTTTTTTTTGTGTTCATTTTTCAAAAATGATGCAAAATGAATTTGAAATGATATTTATGGGGGAACTAAAATTCTTTCTTGGATTTAAAATCATTCAAAAATAGGATGGTATCATTTTGAATCTCTGTAAATATACAATTGATATTCTAATTTCATTTGGTTTGGATAGTATGAAAAGAAGTGATACTCCTATGAGTACCACCTTTAAATTGGATCATGATGAAAAATGGTAAATCTATTGATCAAACCACATATAGAAGAATGATTGGGATTTTACTCAACCAAATTCCAAGTAGGCCTGAAATTATGTTTTTATTGTGTGTATGTGTTCTATTTTACAGTAAGATACTAAATAGTAACATCTTCTTGATGTTAAAAAAATTTTCAAATACCTAAAACATACTACCAACATAAGATTGTTCTATCCTATAGGACAATCATTTGATCTATATATCTATTCAGATGTTGATTTTGGTGGTTATAAGTAAAATAGGAAAAGAACATCTAGAACATGTCACTCTTTGTAAAAGTTATTCGAATATCGGTGTAGTAAAAAGAAAAATTATATTGAATTATCTACTATAGAAGACTAAGAAATAGTTGCTAGTAGTTTTTGTGCTATGTTTTTTTGGATGAAACAAACTTGTTAGATTATGGATATAAATTTGGACATGTACCTAAAAATTACGATCACACAAGTGCTATTGGCATCTCAAATTATCATGTTTCCCATTCAATAAAAAACTATTTATGAAAGCCATCAATTTTTGAGATATCATTATCCAAATGGGGGTATTACATTAGAATTCATTATCACCGAACATCAACTTGCTACCATTTTTACTAAGGCTTTAAATTCTGAAAGTATGAGTTACATCATATATGAGGTTGCAATTATCGGCCTTGAGTGGCCATTTTTCTATCTAATAATAACTAATTCATAGTTACTATCTCGTAGTTACTATCTCACAGTTACTATCTAACAATTATTTTCTCTCAATTACTATCTCTTAGCTTATTGTATCATGTTTCTGGTCTGACTAGTTACTGTCGCACCGTTTAGAGTCACACCACTATGTTGACACCATGAATTCTTGTATCAGTCTAACCATTATGACCCAGACTTTGTTTTTTTAGAAATAATTTTCATGTATCAATGTATTTATTATTTTATTTCTTTATGTTTCTATATTTTGTGACGTCTAAACTCCCTAAATGGTATAAATTGTCTCTTCACTTCTCTCTTCACTTGTAATCTCTACTCTCAAAGCCAATATATTTTCTCTTGAACTCCTCATCTTCCTTGAACCCATGTTGAATGAAAAATATGAATAATCAATCTTCTTTGTCTCTTGAAAAGCATTGGTCTTCAATGAAATAGAAAAAACGATCTGACTACCAAGCCCAAGCAACTGATAAACATTGGTATTTGGGATCATTTAGTCATTTTAGAGAAATAAATAGGTGAAAAGTTTATTTTTAAATAATACTCTAGTTTGGAAAGTCTTGGAAGAACAGTGATGGTTAGAAAGGTTTAGAAAATAGAAAATAACTAACTATAGAATGTTTTTTTTCAAATTTTATCAGTATGTTCAGTTCACTTTCAACTCTAAAGATGATTTTGTGATTTGAAGCTGGGTGAATGGACAAAGATGTTCCTTTTCATCAAGGTTGTGGGTTTCCTAATTAGGAATACAACATGAGGGAATTTTTTAGAAATATCAAAGAGGTCCTCCTCCACAAAGTTATTAGTTTATCCTAGAAGAGGCTCTGGGTTGTTTGATTGGAAATAAATATAAAAGAAGGCCTATTTGTTCTGTACTAGATAGTGAGACTAGGTTGTTGTATTAGTATATTAAACATCTAATATGTCCATACAAATGTGACTTTTCTTCTCTCAGATATAAAAATGTATTTTCGATACATATTTTGAATAATTTTCACAAGATTAATCTATGTAAGTACATTATTCTTTACATATGTGACATGATCAAGACAACCTCAAAGTCAAAATCCTAATTTTATTCATTTTTTATCAATTTTATGCTTCTAACTAAGGGTGTGGTTGGTACCAATAATTAATTAGATTGAAGATTATGATTTTTTATATCTAATGATACATGTAGACGAATGAAGATCAATTGGAATCCATGGAAGTGATCATGGTTTGAAAATAATGACATACCGTATGTGGTTTTTAATCTTGTTGTGAATCCTTCCAGACCAAAGGATGTATCTGATCCTTTTTTAGCATCTAATTAAATTTTATAATAATTATATGAAGGAATAGATGATGATATATATGAAGTATAAAATTATGCTGATGAAGGTGAAGAAAATATAAAACAATCTCATGAACCATTTCAAACAGTTACCTCTAAAGAATATCCTCTCTCTCTATAAAGGTGATGAAGATTCATATAGAAAGGGTGAATCTTTTCATAAATGTAATGTTGTTGAAACATAAGGAGAAAATGATAATGTGGAAGAGCATGATGCCCCTGAGAAACAAGTATATAAATAATTTGGCAAAACCGAAGTGATTTTTCCTACATATGTAAAAATGGAGAAATATTTTCAATTAGCTAGAAATGTCGAAGAATTTGATAGGGTAGAGGGAGTGGAAACTGATCAAGAGATTGAGTCTCTTAGCCTTATAAGAGGATCATCTATTAAGGGGGTGAAAAACCCCCAACTTAGAATGTATTGATGTGTAAAACCTCATGGGTTAATGTTCTGTGGAAACAAAGTATAGGTTTTGAAGGTATTATAATGTTGTTGAGTCGCATGAAACCTCTTTCAGGTATTGGATCTTTCAGCTGTGTTTTATCACTAATCAATCACTGAAAAGGAATTAATATATGACATGGATCAATAAACTATCTCTTTTATTTCTATTGAACATGTTCAGATAGTTCCTAATTATGTAAGTCATGTCGATCTGAATTTATTTGGAGAATTTGTTTTGTCTAGTTTTGAGAAGAACATGAAATATCAACCAACTTCAATAACCGATCTTAGTGAAAGGGATACTGCATTGATTTTTGGATAAATCATATAGAATATCCAACCCATGCTGATTCATGAGATTTTGGAAGTCGAGATTGAAAATATGCTATTGAGTGATGAGGTGAAATATTTAAAATCTATTGTTGAGGAAATGAAGAAAGGAATTCAACTTGTTCAACCCCCAATTTCACATCTCAGTAATGATGATGCCGATAAGATCCCAAAGAAGGTTGTATCACTGATTCAACCCAAAATGAATAATTTGGATGAAATGGTAGTTTAGAACAACATCAAAAGTGAAAATGAGTTGTGTGACCTTGTATTAGGACAGAATAATCTGACCACTGATTATAAATGATGTTTAATAAATGTTCTAATATAGCTTAATACTCTCACATCATCTATTTCTGCCCCATTTGTTTCTACCCATCCATCTTATCCCCTGGACAGAGAAATTTTCATATCTATAATTAAAGAAAAAAATCAGTCTTTGATTTAAGGGTTTGATAAGGAATTTCTTGGAAAATTTGTTAAGAAGAGGGACCATGTTCTTGACATGGTAAGAGTTCAATCCAAAATTTCCACCCATTCTCAAGAAGAAATCTATAAGAAAGTGGACTATTACTTCAAGAGGATCTACTCGAAGCATGATTTTACAAACCATTTTATGTATATAATGGATAATTTAAAGCTTCCTCATGTAAAGCAAGGTTTCAAATATCATGTTTAGAAGCTAAAAGACATCACACATACTTTATAAAAATTCCTAGAAAATAAAGATAACTTTGAAAATGGCATGCATTACGGTGGTGAAATAATCATAGATTTTATCAATCTATTGAAGCCTTATCAACATTTTTAGAGCACATCCATTGTGTCTCCTATATTGGATCCTTTGAGGACTCATCTACCCCTTCCACTTATCCTTCTTCCTCCACATCATTTCCCCCAACTACAATGTATTTTTCTCAGGCTATGAGCCTAATCAAACCTGTTATTGTTGAGAAACTATTTCCTCAGTCATCCACCAAACAAACCCTTTCCCTTTTATCATTAAAGGAGTTATATTAAATTCCTTTAAAACTGCATATACCACCTATAAATCTGCACCTATTTCTTCCACTTATATTGTCTCTGAAAAGGATAAAGCAAAGGATGTATAATCTGCAGAAAAGTGATGTATAATTTTTGATAGGGATGTGATGTAATCAATTTTTGTGATTGTTAATAAAAATTATTTATATATTCAACGAAACGTTCTCTCTATCTCTCTCTCTTTTATTCAATTATTGGTTTAATTTAGTGTTTGTTTTCTTACTCTCTTTTTGATAATTTCAACAGGGAGAAGAGATGGTATTTATTCTAAAGTTTATTTTGCTTAAATGTACTATCACTATTTTTATATATATTCTCTAATACTATCATGTATTTTATTGATTTTATGTCATGATCTCACATACTCTATTTGATATGATAAGAAACCTATTTATACCTTTTTAAAATTTATGTCTTTAAAATTAAATGATTTTTGAACATAAAAAGGGGGGATATTATTGGATTCCTCGTGTTTTAATGATTACAAATCATGTTAATCATGTAAATCATGAAAATCATGAAAATAATTTAAATCATATTAAAATCTTGTAGATCATGATTACTCATGTTCTATTATATTTTATCCCCCTTATGCTTACTCATAATCCATTTAGTTGAGTATTACCACTTAAGATAGATTGCAGATAGTTGACAAAGTATGTGACAATATTTCTCTGTCCAAACAGTCTCAGCATTTAGTCTAGAAATCAATAAAAGTCCAAACACCATAATTGTGCTATTGATTCTAGAAATTACGAAGGAATAAGGACTATAACAGTGCGAACAATTTTAGAATTCACAAAGAACCAAACACTGTAACCGTGCCACTGGTTACCGAATTCACAAAGGACTAGACATCGTTGCATTTCCAACCATTCTAGAATTCTTGCAATGTTAGCAACACCAGTCCTTTGACACCATAACAAGACACCATTCTGATGTTTGAAAAAATAAAAGATACCATTTCTATGACACCATAAAAAGACACAGTTATAAGACACTCTGCACATGAGCCTCAGCCTAGTTGGTGAGGACTCCTTAAGTGCATCTAGGTGGCCGAAGATCAAATCTAGCGAGATGCATATTTATGGGGGTACTATAGCAGTACTGTAGAAGGTATTGTAGTAGGTATTGATTAGCACTGTAGATGATAGGACTAAACCCCTATTTGGACCTTCAGGCCACCAATTTGGTACCCAATTCCTTTAAGGACATCAAGCCATCCAAGCCTTCAGGTTAGTAAGGCCTTTGGGCCACCTTAAGGATTTTTGTCCACATTATTTTTAGATACGAACTATACAACAAAAAAGGAACAAGTTCTAGATGGAGGATGATCAAGGAGATTCCACCATAGAAGAAGCTAAATGGATTGCAAGAATGAGAGGTTATGGGACCTACCATCACAAAAAGCCTGTGCATGCACTAGAAATCCTAGACGAATAGCAATGCAAAGGTAGAGATCTAATTTCACAATGATGATACTAGGGAGGAGCGGTTCCAAGTAGTTAGTTTGGGTTGTATGTAATGTTTCAAACCTACGGGCAATGAATTCCTCTAAGGCCTACAGGCTATGTAATACTTACTCCTCTGAGCCTTTTAAGGGTTCCACCTCTCCTCTTGAAAGGTGGATTATCAAATATCAATAAAAAATGAAGGCCTTCGGGTGGTTGGAGTTCTATGTCACTACTTCTATCTCACAACCAACTGTGACACCATTCCTCACTTAACAATTTTTATTCCTCTTCCAATTATATTTAAATGTTGATTCTAATGGTCATATTGTAGTCATTTAATGAAACTTATAGGAATAATGATTTTTTAGACATGACAACTAATAGTACGAGTTACGAGGTGAAGATATTGTGTTCCTTTTCATCCATAACATATGCACCTATTTTAAAATACAAGGTGGTTAATGAGCTAGAAGAAGTGACAAAAAGAGACGTTATGGTGAAAATACATGCATGCTAGAACAAGAATATTAATGATGATGATCCATACCGCTTGCTAGGTACTATCCTACAAACATCCTTTAATAAAAAAGTCATATATTAATAAGAAGTTCTATTAATAGTTACACAAAATATCACTGGAAACCAGAATAAAGAACTCACGACACTCTGTTTCTAAGTTGGACTTTAGAATAGGACCTGCTCATCAAATCTGCTACGTCCTAGAAGTCTAGAGCTATATAAAATAGTACTTAGGGAATTTATAATCCCTTATTATTATATTCTTCTATGTTGTGTAATGTTTTATTAATCTTTTGAGTAGTGTGTGTATATGTACTAAAAATACACACTATCTCTAATGCTAAACTGGAGGATACATGATATCCTATCACTACTACTCCCTTGAACCATCATTAACCCATGTAAAAATGTGAAAGAGGTCATGTGTGATCTAGTTGTTATTTTTCCCATTTAGAATAGTGGTTGAGGGCTTGTGACCCAGATAGTCTTGTGTACTTTCGTGCAAATCCCGATCATGTGTGTAGATAAAATCATTATATATATTTTTCTTGGTGGAAGGTGATTAGTAAGTGGAGTGGATTAAGTCTCAGGTTGAGACTGTACTAGTTTTTTTATTCTACTTTTTTGTCAAATTTAGTTTACTATATTATAACTCATATTACAAAAAATAATATTCACCTTAATAGTTAGTCATGGGCAATATTTGTAACTGTTTAGATTTAGTAAATTGGTTTCAAAAGTTTTTTCAAATTTTTAGGTTGATATAACTATGAAATAATCATTATCTTGAGAAATTAATTAAACAATTAAACTATAATAAATTTACTAATTTGACTAACTGGGATGTGTTATTTTTAAATTGGGGGATTTTTAAATATTTTTTTAGTAGAAATTTTTATAGAAACTTAATTCAACCCCCTCGCCAGTTTCCTACTCTAACTAACAACTTTGTTTAAGAAATTATATTTTTAAAAAACATATTTTACTTAGTGATTTGAATTTATAAAAAAGGATTATTCCTAAAAAATGAATAATTATTCATATATAAATTATCAATTTGTTATAAATAATGTTAAAATAACTTCATGAAAAAAAAGATACTTTTCATAATATCTTCAAAAATTCATTTTTATATAATTTTTTTAATTAATCAATATTGATGAATTATATTAATGAAATTAATTGATAATTTAATCTGTTAAATAAATTATCAATAATTAATTTTTTAGTAGTAAATTAATGATAATAAGTTCATTGTTATTCTTAAAGAGACATTTCAAAAGAATAGTTTTTACATGTTATGTACTCTAAGATAAAAATTAAAGTTTAACACCTTGAGATAATAAATATAATAAAAAATATTATTTGGTATCATCATATTCTAATTATTTTATTGTATTGAATTTTTCTTGGCCATAAAAACATATTACCATGGAAAACATTCATAACAATCATAAAAGTAAAAATGGTTAGACAAGATAAAATAAAGCGGTAAAGCCAATATATATAATTAAACCTTACTTATAAATGATTTATGTATATTATTTTTGAACTCCCTCAACCTATATTCTTATTTGGGCTTATTTGGTTCATCATTCCCATTAAAAATTATTTATTTTACAATAATTTTAAAAATATTTTCCATAATATAAGAAATATCACTTATAAAATAGGCCCTTAACCACCCCACTTATCCTCACAAAAAGCATATTTTATCAACACAAATAAGAGAAAAAATCTCCTCAAATATCATTATAATTCTATACAGGTGGTTTTATCTCCAAAATACCAATCTACGAAGGCTTAATATGTGACCTAAAAGAATATATTCAATGATTAATTTATCATCTAAGTTAAGTTATTTCAATTTTCCTTCTTCTTAAACAACATCAAAATATTTTATAACCATATCATAATAATTTATAGAATACCATTATTTTAGAAGGAATATATTTTTTGTAGAAAAAAATTTCCAACCTTCCATATAATGCATTGTAAAATAAAAAGGTCTCCCATGTTACGTATAGAGAACATCCTCCATGAGTTATGAATTCCATTATGCAGAACCACCTTACATTGATGTTTCTTAAAATAAATTAAAAAATATGATATTTGTAATTTTATTATGGTTTTCAAAAGATATTAAGTCCATTATATAAAAAATGTAACTATAAGAGATAATCATTAAATTTATTATCTTAATATGAGCATACCTAGACCAATTATCACGAACCTGCCCGAGTCGACCCTGAACCGGTCACCTAGGCTAGCCCGCGACAAGTCCCGAGAGACATTCCCAATCCTCCTAGGATGGTGTCAAGAACCAAGGGCATCAATAGAGTACACAAGGGAACCATTTCACCCATATATAAATAATAAAACAAACATCATAAATAAATAGACAACCCAAAATGAATTTATATAAAAATTGAACTAAATATTATTTGTACAAGAAACTAATAGTAGAACAAAACCAACAACTCAACTGAAAAAACCCGATGACCAACTAAATCCATGTGACACTTTTGGTCACTCTCCAACACAATGATCAAATGTCTCCCAAGGTGATCGAACTAAAGAAGAAACCTACACAAGGGATAAAAAAAGAAGAAGACTATAGGAATGAGTATTAAAACTTAGTAGGTTAGCCCGATATTCTATTCCCAATGCACATTCCTTTAAAATAAAAGAAACATCAAATTATTGTTTTAAATTAAAGATATTCAAGTATGGGTTTCAAATGAGGTTCCATGATTTAATAATTATCAGACAAAAACATGCATGTTTAATAAACAAAAATGGAAGTAACATTTTTTTTTCAAGAGGTGCAAATTCAAAATGAAAATAGTTTTCAAGAGGCCTGCTTTAAAGAATTTTAACATTTAAATAAATAACACATACTACTGAATTTACCAACCAAAGACACCGTATGCTGACGGTGATTACAAAATAGCCAATGATCACTAGTCACGGGAACACTCCTGGGCACTAGTTAGTTGTGAGCCCCAGGTACCTCGTATCTCGGGGAAAGTAAGCATAATAAATGTCTATTCTCGTGCATGATACACTAATAGAGAACATACCCATAACCTAGTGGTCCCCAATAATCATCATCATCATAGTTTAGTTAGTGTTTTCATCATCAAACTTGCTATGTGAGAGAGAGGCCAACCCCCCCATAGAATCACTAGCATACTAGTACACGTCCGCCCACCTAGATACCCGGGATTCCCTTTAGTGCTAAATAAAGTTACACATATTATCAAATACACATTTCACATCCACATTCCATTCCCAAACCATAAAAACACAAACATCCCATAATCTTTCTTCACATTTCTTATACGAATAAACAAACCACTAACTATTTTGGTAAAACAATTTCATGAAGTGTATTGAGGCATTGCACATAAAACTCATTCAAAATTACTCTTTAAATTATAAACACACATCAAAACAAAACCAAATAATATTTGGAATCACTATAAACATTTAAAAAATCATTAAATGGACCATCAAAAAATCCCAATTGCACAACTTGGTATACACAAGTAAAACACTCCTTCATTTCTAAGAAATGCCAAACGGGCCTTTAAACATTTTCTCAAAACTAACGTTTGATGAATGTATGCATTTTAGTTTTTTAAGGACGTGTATAAATACCATTTACAGTAGAAAACCACATTCATAAATCACTTATAATACTCGGGTTACATATTCAAAACATAACCATTTTCATAAAGATGTGAAACGGTCCACTTTTTGGAAACTCGGGCCAAAATATATTGTAAACCAAAAACCCACTTGTTTTTAAAAACAAATCCAAATTGGAAATACATATAAGGACCCAAAAATACCATTTATAATTCTTCCAATTCCTGTATAAATCCAAACAAATAACTTTTAAATCACACATCACACATAAAAGCCAACCGGGCAATTTACCGAACACATGTCATGCCCTTTTTAAACAAAACAATTTATTTTAAGTATGTGAAAAAGAATAAAACCCCAATTGAATGTCATATTTTCATTCAATATAATTTAACATGATAAAAATACCATAAAATAGATTATAAAACTAATATAATACTTGTAAAAGATAACAGAACATTTAAACAAACACTTGTTGAGCACTTTCAAGACAAAACAACACTACATTTCACAAAACAATGATTAAACAACCACTTTGAACACCATGAAAATTATACAAAGGCTTAAAAACAATAATAAAAATTTATATCAGTTTATGAGAATATTAAAATGATGAAACTTAAATGATAAAGTCATGGGCAAGGGATATAATACCTCAAATCCTTGGCATAAACGAAACCCACACCAGAAATCACCCGCCGCGTGTTTATAAACCCTAAAGCTATAAAGAACAGACATAAAAAACATACAACCCATCAAAGAAACATGTTATAACAAAACCCTAGGTTTATCTATACTAGGGGACAATATAAATCCATGAAATAATGAAAGGAGGGGGAAGAGGAAGGAGAAAGGAGATGGAATCTCACCTTTCACCCTAGAAAACTCTTCGTCTTCCATTAGATATGCAACCCTATTGACAAGGGAATTGCTTGAAACATCTTGGAGACACTCCTAAGGTCTATAAGAACCAGGGGAAGAATATTTGTATCTATAAGAGTACTAATTTATTGATTTATGAATGATACAACTTACCTTGTCAATTATGGATGATTTGAGGTATCGTGAGCATTTTCGCCCTAATCTGTGACCCATATGAGCTCCAAAGAGGTAGAATCGATTATGAGGACTAGTATAGGGATATTGGCATCGAGGGGGAGGTGGAATCACCGAAACATATTAAAAAATGAAAAAGATATAAAAGAAACGATTGATTGTTTTGAAAATAGGAAATGGGCCCATGGGCTTGCCCGATACCTAAATAAGTAACCCAAATTCACCCTGCTTATGAATTTATAATTGGTCGAAAAGGATAAATAAGTTTTTATATATCAGTATAAAACAAGTGGAAAGTTTAATGGCTGAAAAAGGATGAAAAAAATAGTTATAAAAGAAACAAATTCGGTTTTTAAAACTGGGAATGGGCTCACGGTTGGCCCAAATCATGAAGTAACCACCCTTTATTCAAAAAATACTAAACAAACAATGGGGATACCAAATTAGGGTGGTTAGAAATATATGAAAATTAAAAACTCAGGTTTCATCTCACCAACTACCCATGAAAAGGATCAGGATTTCCAATGGACCGAACCCATACAAAAATAAAAAAAACTGTGTGGGACAATTCTCCCCACCATTAATGCTTTCCGCCCCCGGAATTGTCATGACCTAGAAGCACTTAATACTCTTTACCACACAAAACACAACTCACAACCACATCTGGAGAATCAAGGGAAAGATGAAGCCACCACCTCCACAACCAAGCCAAGAACCCGATTATTGGGCCTTCTCTCAATGAACCCAACCATCACCCATACCAAATAGAACTCACAAAAACCAAATATTTCAGGGGATTATAGAATGGACTCCCCACCATTAAGAATAATCTAGAACTATAAATGTTCTTAGGATGAAAATCCGGGAGACCCATGGTGGGTCTCCCCACTATTAGAAACCAACTAGCAATGAACAGAAATGAATTCAACATGAGCTAGAATTGGGCCTCACTCACACAAGCCCAAAAAACCCCTCCTAGAAAAACCTATTATAACATGTTAATAGGTTTACAAAATGAACATATAAACCACCCACTCCTGGACGAAGGGGACAAGAACATGGCCAACACATTCAGCACAGTTCTGGACCCCCGCCACTTGGGGATGGGAGGGAAGGGGACCCAATAATTTGGGCACTGAAACCACAAAAGAAACAAAGAAACTACCCAAAACTCTCCACCTATTAATAGGTAACACCATGACTGCACCTGAGTTTTACAATCAGTCCACATAGGGACATTGATTGAAAACCTACATCCATGAAGGAATAATCATAGACACTGCGTGAGGGGTTAAGTCCACCACGCTTATTGCGACAATGGGAAATTCACAGAAATTAGGAACCAAAACATTGACATAGAAACTACCTTACCGAAAAAGAGGAGTAAGGATCTTAATCGAGCACTCCGCACCTCTATCGATTTACTAACTACGTGAAATGCTTCACTCTGAGGCCTATGGATGGAGCCCTGATTCTTGAAGCATTTGTTACACCGCAATCAGGTGATAACGATCACACCACTCAAAAAAACCTCACATGATCACCAAACAAAAACCATCATCTAAATATGAAATCATATATACATATAAAAATTCTATCTCATTCCAAACGAGGGGCAGACTGGACAAGGAATATGGCGAAACACATCAACATCACCGAACACAACTTCTCTGTCCAAAAGAATTGTCATGACCTAGAAGCACTTTTAATAGATCCCAAACAGCTCTGTATTCCAATAAATAGGTTGAGGAATTATCAAAAGAGGTGGATTTAAAATTTGAAAGGAATTCTTAGGTTAATTAGTCTGAAATATTTCCAACGGAGAACTATCCATGGACACATCACAACATGAAACACATATTTAGAAACCCAATGAAAATTTCCCAAAAGCCGAGCCACTAACAAAATCTCATCTCTAGGAAGAACAAGAGTATGAATTATAGATCACATGGAATCTAACCAAATAACCAAATCTTCTAAGACATAGAAAAATCAAGCCACATAACCATTTGTTTTAAAAAAATCCACAATTTTCAGCTCAAAACAATTTTGAAAAAACTAACTAACTTGGTGGGTTTCCACATTCACCAATGGGGTTTCATCAAGTCTCACCCACATGCACATTTACATGCCACACCAGGCACCAAACCACCATACCATATAGGCCATCCTTCCAGATATAAATAAAACCAGGCATGTGAGCACCCATGAAAACACCAAAGGCTAAAACAAAACAACATCATTCCAAAAAATAATAATTACCTTCATAAGGAACACCAACCACCAAGTCAAAAAAACTTTTCATATTTCAAAAAGAAAACCAGAATTAATTAAGAACCATTTTCATAAAATACTACCCCTTTTCATTTTTAAAATCTTTTTAAATAACCAAGACACTCCAAACAACCCCTTCCAATTTTTTTTAAAAAAAATCAGCAAGGTATATTTTCATAATTGGAGGTCCATTGAGACCAATACCGTTTCTAGTAAAACCCCAACCGATCAAAACCAATTGCCAAAACTAATTTATCTGATTCAAGAACTTTTCAACATCACAATAATACCCCATTTAAAACCAAGTTCCAAAATCACTTTAAAATGATTCACAATTTCCAAACATTTTATTTCAACAAACCACAAGTTTAGATTATGGATAATCCAATCCCTTTAAATAATTTCCACTTCCCTCCATTATTTTACAAAGACACAACCTTCCAAAACCATTCTTATATTTAATTTTTGAAAACCCCATTTTTCACTTTTCAAAATCTAATCCTTCCTAATAAAACCCATTTACACAATTCTCACACTAGGATTTTAAAAACACAAATTCAGAATTCAAGAAAGGTTCAAGAGACCCCAAAAAAGGGAACTAGTGTCGGTGGCTGACTTGACGATATGGTTGGCGGCCATATGCCAAACACAACACCAACATAGAGAGAATTATTAGGACCATTCCCCAGCTCCACATGGCTTGCCAGGCCCTGTGAGCTGACAGAGGCCATTAGTCAAACTCCCCTTATCATATCCCAACACCAAAAAAATCAACCAGAACAAAGGAAACTAATAAAACCGGACTCCCATAGAAACCTGAGGATTAGAACAAGAAAGAGTTCGCGACGCTCTTCTCGTACTTACCCCTCAAGTCCAATAATACTACTCCATCTACCTTGAAATCCCCAAAATAATAAGGGCTCTCTAAAAAGAAAGATCTGCTAAGAGACGACCTCCTTTGATACCATTTTGTCACGAACTAGCCCGAGTCGACCCTGAACCGGTCACCCAGGCCAGCCCGTGACATGTCCCGATAGGCATTCCCGATCCTCCCGGGATGGTGAAAAGCACCAAAGGCATCAATAGAGTACAAAAGGGAATGATTTCACCCGTATATAAACAATCATATAAACAACAGAAATAAACAGACCGCCCAAAATGAATTTATAAAAAAATTGAACTAAATATTATTTGTACAAGAAACTAAAAGTAGAAAAAAAAACCAACAACTCAACTCAAAAATCCCGATTACCAACAAACTCTATGTGAAACTTCTAGTCACTCTCCAACATAATGATCAAATATCACCCAAGGTGATCTAACTTAATATGAAACCTGCACAAGGGATAAAAAAAGAAGAAGACTATAGGTGTGAGTATTAAAACTCAGTAGGTTAGCCAGATATTCTATTGCCAATGCACATTCCTTTAAAATAAAAGAAACAACAATTTATAAGTTTTACATTCAAGATATGAAAGTATGGTTTTAAAATGAGGTTCCATTCTATAATAATTATAAGACAAAAACATGCATGATTAATAAACAAAAATGCAAGTAACAAATTTTTTCTAAGAGGTGCAACTTCAAAATGCAAATTATTTTCAAGAGGGCTAATTTAAATAATTTTAACTTTTAAATAAATAACACAAACTACTGAATTTACCATCCAAACACACTGTATGCCGACGGTGAGTATAAAATAGCTAATGAGCACTAGTCACGGGACACCCCTAGGCACTAGTTAGTTGTGAGCCCTAGGTACCTCGTATCTCGTTGAAAGTAAGCATAATAAATATCTGTTCTCGTGCATGAGCCACTAGTAGGGAATATACCCATAACCTATTGGTCCCCAATCATCATCATCATCATCATAGTTTAGTTAGTTTTGTCATCGTCAAACTTGCTACGTGAAACATAGGCCAACCCCCATAGAATCACTAGCATACTAGTACACACCCGCCCACCTAGATACCCATGATTCCATTTAATGTTCAATCAAGTTACAAATATTAACAAATACACATTTCACATCCACATTACATTCACAATCCATAAAAAAACAAACAACCCATAATCTTTCTTCACATTTCTTACACGAATCAACAAACCACTAAATAATTTTGTAAAATAATTTCGTGAAGTGTATTGAGGCTTTGCACATAAAACACATTGAAAAAAACACTTTCAATTATAAGCACACATCAATACCAAACCAAATAATATTTTTAAGCCCTAGAAATATTTAATAAAATCATTTAATGGACCATAAAAAAATCCCAATTTCACAACGGAGTATACACAAGTAAAACACTCCTTCATTTTTAGGAAATGCCAAATGAGCCTTTAAACATTTTCTCAAAAATAACGTTTGACGAAGGTATGCATTTTATTTTTTAATGGATGTGTATAAATACCATTTACAGTAGAAAACCAAATTCATAAATATCTTATAATACTCAGGATACATATTCAAAACACAACCATTTTCATAAAGATGTGAAACAGTTCATTTTTGGGAAACGCGGGCCAAAATATGTTGTAAACCAAAAACCCACTTGTTTGTAAAAACAAATCCAAATTGAAAATCCATATAATGACCCAAATATACCACTTTAAATTCTTCCAATTCCTGTATAAATCCAAAAAAATAACTTTTAAATCACACATCACACATAAAATCCATATAGGCAATTTACCAAACACATATCATGCCCTTTTTAAACAAAACTATTCATTTTAAGTACGTGAAAAGGAATAAAACACCAATTGAATGTCATATTTTCATTTAAGATACTGTAACATGTTAAAAATACCATAAACCAGATTATAAACCTCACAAAACATTTTCAAAATATAACGTAACATTTAAACAAACACTTGTTGTGCACTTTCATGACAAAACAACACTACATTTCACAAAACAGTGATTAAACAACCACTTTGCACACCCATAAAATTATCCAAAGGCTTAGAAACAATAATAAACATTTATATAAGTTTATTTGAATATTAAAATGATGAAACCTTAATGATAAAGGCATTTTCAAGGGATATCTTACCTCAAATCCTTGGCATAATTGAAACGCACACCTGAAATCACTCGCCGTAGGTTTATAAACCCTAAAACTATAAAGACGAGACCTAAAAAAATAGAAACCCCATCAAAAAAAAATTTTATAACAAAAAACTATGTCTATAAATACTAGGATACAATATAAATTCAAGAAATAATGAAAGGAGGGGGAAGAGGAAGGAGAAAGGAGAAGGAATCTCACCTTTCACCCTAGAATACTCTTCATCTTCCATTAGATATGCAACCCTATAGAGAAGGTAATGGATTGAAACTTCTTGGAGACCCTCCTATGGTCTGGACGAACCAGGTAAAGAATAGTTGTGTCCAAAAGAGAATTAATTGTTTGATTTATGAATGATACAATTTACCTTGTCAGTTCAGGACGATTTGAGGTATCCTGAGAATTTGTGCCCAAATACGCTACCCATATGAACTCCAAAGAGGTAAAATAGATTATGAGGATAAGTATAGGGTTATTGGATTTTAGGGGGAGGAATAATCACCAAAAAATATTAAAAAAGTAAAACGATATAAAAGAAACGAAATATTTTTTTAAAATAGGAAATGGGCCCATGGGTTGGCCCAATACGAAAATAAGTAACCCAAATTCACCCTGCTTATGAATTTATAATGGGTCCAAAAGGATAAATAAGTTTTAATATATCAGTATAGGACACGTGGGATGTTTAATGGGTTAAAAAGGAATAAAAACAAAATAGTTATAAAAGAAACAAATTCAGTTTTTAAAACTGGGCATGGGCTCACAGTTGGCCCAAATCATGAAATAACCACCCTTTCTTGAAAAAATACTAAACAAATAATGGGGATCCCAAATTAGGGTGGTTATACATATATGAAACTTCAAAAATCAGGATTAAACCCACTAAATACCCCCGAAAAGGAAAGGTATTTCCAATGGACCGGATCAATACAAAGACAAAAAAACTGTGTGTGACACCCATAAAAGCTAATAACTTCTTACTATGCTCTATAATTTATATTATTTATCCATATCGTATAATATATTATTTATAACTTTATAAAAACAATTAATACCACTAATAGTTTCGAAAATTAATATTATCCACGTGCAATAGCCTATTCATCGTCATCCATCAACTACAATGTATTCATGTGTTGGTCAATTTTACCGCCTGCATGAACATTATTACAATTATTTTCTCATGAACGATTAATAAAAAACTAGAAAAATTATTTTTTAATTATAAATTTAATATTTTTAATTATTATTTGTATCTAATATTAAAATGTATAATAACTATTTAATTCAATTTTCTTTTAAATTCTACAATCATTTTAAAGGAGTAAATTTTATGAATTCCATGTGAACCATAAAAAAAAGTTACATGAAGTGGCTCTGGGGAACTATAAATATATAAAAAAAATTTATTAATATATAATGAAAATTATATAGAAGATGAAACCCACAACATGGTTCAAGGATTGGAACCGCCGAACCGAAACATGCGTGGAATACTGAATAAATAACCCAAAAATATTATTGTTAAGAATGAATTATAAAATTTGTAATAATAAATAATTAGTTAATGGTATCTAGTAAGATAAATATTATTCTGTTTTTTATATATATTTATATGAATTGAAATTTTATTATACAATAGGTTAGAGAATTTTTGACCAAAATAAATTTCGAGGTAAGAGTTTATGTTCTAATACAACTTTTAATCAGGACTATTTTTGTTTAAATTTATAATTGGTATTTTGTATTATACTTATCCCCTAAAACCCTTATATTTTCTTATACTCTAGTATATAATGGGATTTAAATGAGTTTTTTTCCTTTTCATTTCATGTGGTTAAAAACCAACTGGAATAAAAACCTTGTAATAAAATTTGAACTTATATCAATTTCTTTCAAGGAATCTTTCTACAACATATCAATGTTATATATGCTGTTTCAATTATGTTATTATATATAATACAAGGATTTATTAATGTAATCTAAAACTGTATTTGAATTTTTTTCCTAGGTATTAAAACAAAATCTCGTATTTTTTTCTCTATAGTGTATTTATGACTTTCATTATAAAGGTGTCTAAAGAATGATTCATTAATGTTTACCATTTGATATCCTACCCCCCACAAAAAACAATATTCTAAATTATAATTAATTATATTTCATTTTCAATGAGTTTTTAGATAATATTAATCATAAAATGGTTCATGATTTTTTAATAAAATAAAAATAGAAAGGATATTTATTCTTGTTATTTAAGGGTTAAATCTAGTGCGTTGTAAATGTTTTTTTCATCTTTGACGAAATAATTTAATGGTTTTTATTGTTTAATAGTTATATTTTCTAATGACACTCTATAATTTAAATAAATGGATAGTTTATAATGATACTTTATGGAAATTTGTATGAAACTGATTACTTTAAAAATGTTAATCTAAGAAGGAATACTGAATGCTTTTAGGTTATTGTGAAACATATATGTAGGGTTTTATTTTTTGTATTAGTGAGCCCAAAATTACATATCTCTCTAATTAATTTGTTATATAATTATATTCTATAGGATAATTATGGTAAATTATTGGTGATGCTCAATCTACTATTCGAAATGTGTAATGACACATATTCCACAATGTTACAGGAAATAGGTTGTGATTTTAGATATACTATGTGATGATAGTCTTTTTAGTAAACCTTGATAAAGGAAATGGATTTCTATACTCAGTAGTATACAACATTCAAATCCATTATATTATTCCAATTTTTTGATAACAGGGCTAATGATTGTTAAAAATAAATTTCACTCTTATGACTCATGCTTTATGATATGACAAAATTTTATACGACAACACATGTTATTTGAAATGTGAAGTATTTTGTATGTTTTTGGATGTAAAGATCATTTAAGATAACTATGTTTTTATAGAGTTATGTTCATTGGATGGTATCTCCTAGGATTAAACTTACTTAGAATCTGAGATCACCCTTTCATATGTCTACATATACCAAGGTTATGGAGAAGGTATTTTGTTTTTTATGTCAAGAATTATTCCATGTCAGGAGATTGTTTGGGGAGTCATTGAAGATTTTTCATAAATATATATATTATATAACACCCAAAATCTTATAACCTATAGTTCTTAGTTACAATATTACATTGGTAAAAAATAAAACCAGTGCATCATAAAAGACCAAAATGATTAAAAATAATTGGATACCAAATACACACATGATTTACAAATTAATTTGAAAAAAATAATATATACAATTCTAGAACTATTATTATACCATTTTCTGAATCCAAAATATTATTCATATATCACTTATTAGTACCACGGAATATGGAAACATAAGAAATGTGAGGTTAATTTATTATTAAGGGTATAAGTATAGTGTAGCTATCCGAATAAGAATACGCATGATGGAAGAGAGAATAATAAATAAAAAATATATATATTAAATATATTTACCTTGATAGGATCTCTATGGGTAATAAAGAAATTAAAATAATCACATAGATAATAAAAACTAAATTCATGGTGAGGGATTTCATAATTTCAGACATCTTGATATTTACCATTAATACCTAAACAAATAAATTATTCATATCATTTAGGTCACAACAAGGACACCATTATTTTCATTAAGGATAAACCAATACATTTTCCATTCATTCGGTAGGAATACAATAAATTCCAATGAAATTATTCTCAAGGCACAAACGAATGAATCAAGGGTATATATAATATCAGTCTCCACCAATCACTTATCTAAGTCTAATGAAATAAACCAATAATATATATGAATATCTACACAATACATAGACAAAAGGACTTATTAATTAATAAAAATATATATTTAGAAATAAGATATGATATCTTAATACTTTCCCCAACAATAATTTGGATAATGTGACCACAATATATCAAGATATAAAAGTTGGATAGTTAAAAAATAAATAATCATATTAGAAACTATGGGGTATTATAAATTTAATAAGGATATATCCTTTAAAATAAATATATAAGAGGGAGTTTCATTGAGTAATTTCAAATGGATGGGTTTTAAATAGAATATATTAACTAAGTTATGTATTTTACACAGGTAGGATACACTTGTAATGATAGGGAATAACATTGTTATCATTTTTAATGAAGATGTCAATTTTCCAAGGTATATCCCCAAGTAGTGTGCATCTAAGTGTGAAGTATCAGGCCCACTCATCATTAACTATAGTTAATATTCCGTGGAAATAAAAATAGACTTTTTCAAATTTATTAACCCTAGGTGAATCTATATTAAAACTGAATCCTCTTGCTTGTATCTAGACGAAGATATCATTTTTAGTAAAACTAGACAACATTTACATTCCAAAATATTAGATTTTGGGAATTCTGAATAATTTGAAAATAAATTTAATTATTGAAAATGGAGTTCTAAATATATTATAATAGTGATAGTTATGTAGAATTACAGGTTTTATGACATGAAAATAAATATTTTTAATTGAAAATAGAATGTGTAGAATGTGAACCCTTATTTATACATAATAATAGAAGAGGAAAAATAATATAATGATAGGATATAAGTAGTATCTAATTAGAAAATATAATATTGGAGATAATAACATGAAATTAATGAAATTAAATTAAGTGTAAATGGTATTATATCAAAACAATTTCAATTAAAAGAGAAAAAAAGGATTGGAAACCATTATCATTATAAGTAGATTTTTAAATATTTGGATGAATACTTAAATCCTTATGAAATACATGGGAGTTATTTTGAGAGGTAAAGAGAATTGAAGTTAATTTTTAATTATTTTTTACTGGAGGGGGATGAGATATGTTTTTGAAGTGATCTTCTTTAATTGCTGAAAAATAATGTCTTTCCATAGAAAATAGTATAAGCTAAGTGTTAATAGTGGTATTAAAAGTGGGTTAGGTGGTTTTATTGAGTTAAATGAGTTAGGCATATAAACATTGGTGGTACATGTAGGTATTATGTTACAACCTAATAATTGTATTCTGGAAGGACTAAGTATCAAATTGATTTAGTAAAATTGGAGAGATACTAGATTACCAATTCTAAAAGATATTAATTTTGATTAAATATTAATCATTGTTATTTTATCACAAAATTAATAAGATAACACTTCTTACCAAATTACAACATGTTGAATCCAAATTTAGGAAATATTTAACCTAATTCTTTTTCTAAACATCTTAAAAATTAAATTTTAATTAAAACCTTTAATTTTTACAAAAACTATTTTTGTAAAATGATTATTTTTAATTGTTAGGAGTTATTAATATTAATTAAAATTAACTATCAAATTAAAATTTTTTAATATATTTTTATGTATGTCTAAAATTTATAATATAATCTTGATTTCAAAATATATACATTTAATAAAACCCAATAATTAAATAATAGTATTATTTAACGAAAGATAACCATTTTACCTTGGTATGTAATATTTACCTAGGTAAAAAATTATTCCATAAAAATTAATTTCACTTATTACTTAATTAGAAAATTATAATTAATAGAAAAACAATTTTATTTTATTCAATTTATAAAAGTGATAAAAAAATTTAATATGACCACCCATAATGCATACGAATCATTTTATTGAAAGAAAGTATTTTTAAGAATAAAATTGATTTATAGGACAAAATTATCAATGAATTGGTTTTCATGACATTAGATGGGGTTTTAAAACATTAATAAGTAATTCAAATAAATCAAATTCATTATTTTACAAAACATATTATTTATTTATAAGAAAATAAAAAACAAAAATTTATTAGAAATTATTACCTAGGTCCTTGAAATGAAAATCATAGGTTTTATAAACGAAACATAGTATTTTATAACACAAATTTTAACTAATTATAAACATGGTAATTAAAAATTCTTTTTAATCTACTATGCATTACTTTTATAAATTTACAAAATTGGAAAAATCTTTAATTCTTACTATTAATATAAATATCCACTTCTTTAGAAAAATCCCAATAAATTCCCAATAAGTTAATATTGACATAATTAATGAAAATATAAAACCCATTTCCTAAAATATAAATTACAGAATTTAGGTATTTATTATTTAAATATATTAATGGATAAAGTATCTTTAGACATAACAATGTGAAATAGTTTTTGAGATGTTGTATTTTCCTTCTCGAGTACGGTCTTGGGTATTAAATTTTAGCAGTTGAAATAATTTCATCATAGAATTTTATATACTTGAAAACTAATGAAAATATGTGGTTATTAGTATTAATATATTCCCCGGGATCCCATATTGTGTCCTATATTTTTTATTTCTCCAAATATCTTTTAACAGTTTAGTTTTTTTTCCGTAGTACTTTCCATCTAGTGTAAAGGATCTCGACATGCTCTTCATTATAATCAAGTTATTGTCAAATTTTATTCTCTCACATGTGATTACATTTGTTAAATATGATATTACATACTCAATAATGAAACATGGAAGATATTATATAATTTATGATGGTTGGGTTCATAGTTAATCAGTAAGCTATAACTCAAATTTTGCACCCCAACCCCCATATACCAAAACCTGGTGTCTCCTGCTGTTACAATGGAATAATAAACAATTAAATGAATCGTGAAGGACCAAATAACTTAGTATTAATTATAACCTAGATAAACAAATGAGTCTTAATTTAAACTTTAAAACAAAACTTAAATGTTAATTTTTTTTTAAAACAACTTTATTCCTTATAGAATATACTTACATATCATATATAGAAAACATCATGAATATCTGGGGAATGGAAAAAAATAAGGGTGACCAGAAAAGCTCATTAAGGGTTATGTATAATGGAAGTAATAATTAATAAATAGGAATAATCAATATTTAATATTAACATACTAAATACACATGCCATTTTAATAACTTTACTCTCATGGTATGATAAAGAAGAAGCAATATGGAAAGGTAAATAACTAAAAATACCTGCCACTTAATCAATAACTGAGAATGAAATGAGTTTATATATTTTTCATAGTGAAAATATCTTGAATAATAATAGCTTAATTCTGAATTATGGTAATGATTAATTATTGTATTCCATGATTCCACTCTATAAGAAAATGTTATTGTGAAGACCATTCAAAAAGACATTTGAAAAATAAAACTGTCAATACATTATATAAGATAGTTTGGAACATGTTTAGTTACAAGGAAAATGGTTTATTTCCAATTGATTTTGTCTTTTGGAACTATCAATTCATAAATGGGATTACTTAAAATGTTCACCAACTCATTTAATAATAGTAAATTAACTCCCCACATATTGAATAATCTGTTATCTCATAAATAATGTTCCTCATCAAATATATGTTCTGAGAGAAGAATTTTTATTTATCGATATTTCCATGGTTAATCAATAAAATTAAATTTCAATACCATATATAAAATTTTAATATGGTTCAGGAAAAAAAATTCCAAAAAAATAATCTTGAAATTTAGTGGAAAATTGTATTCCACATAAAACTAAATGTAACACCCCAAGCTTCTACGGTACGCTTCTCTCTGAATAATGCGATACCGTGTCTTGTACGCAACATCGAGTTCTAACACACCACAACCAATAAAACTAGCCGTTATGAATATTAATATCTACTTTTTGAAATTATATATATTTTATATTTCAAAATGAACTTCATTTTTGGATTCATAATATCAAAATTATCCTAAGTTGAATTTTTCTGAGAACGTCCAATTTTTATAGTGAAAAATACTTAAAAACAACTTTTTTAATAAAAATAATTTATAGTGATAAATTATATTATTTAGTGGTTTTATAGTATAATTAGAATATATTTTTACCATTTTATCCAATGGTGTTCATTATAATTTATTTCACTTTGAAATTGGACCTAAACAATTGTCAATCTTTTGATATATGTTGTTTCTTAAAAACACGCTATTTGTTGTAACAATGGGAATTAATTATAAAATTAATTAATGCAACTTATATGTTTGGAATTTTGTAAAATAGACATCCTTTTTGAATTCATAATATCAATTATAGCTTAGGATTTAATTTTGACATTGTTCTGAAAAACTTCAATTTTTGATGAATAGTGAAACTACTAAGTGGTAGTTAAAAAACTGAATTTTTCATAAAACTTAATTTTACCACTTCTGTGAATGGAATTTCGAAAATCCAAGACACATGGTTAATATTAAGAAGTAAATTGTGGTTCAATGAGATGAAAATAATTTTTGATGAATAGTAACTTCTTACTTTTATTTACCACGATTAAAAGTAAATAGGGTAATTAAGGGTAAAAATGATATTACTATTACCCTAACACATGTCCTAATTCTATTGGACATGTGTATCACGACCCAAAACAACCTTAGGAATAAAATATTATCATTTAGGTCCACTTGGATTCGATTAGGACATTTATTATTATTTAATTCAAAGAAGAGTTAAAAGAGTTAAAATCAATGTTTATTTACTAAAACATTTTTAATATATGGTTATACATAAGATAAATTAAATTTTAAATATTAATTAGAAAGATAAAATGATTTTCTACATAATGATATTTTATTTATAATTTTTAGATATTATTTAATTTAATTTATTTATGACACAATGATAATGCATTATTTACCATAATAGAGAAAAATTAAAATAATTGGTATTATAAATTCACAAATAAATATAATTTGAGACTTTTTATGAATTAAAATAATTTTTTAAGTTAATATGACATGTTTGGAATGATTTAATTAAATTTTTTCGAAGTAATAATTCTGTTATGAGTTTCACAAAAATCAACTATTGAATAGTGTCAAAATTGACATAAAAGAATTTTTAAAACATATATTATATTATTAATTGATATTAAATTCCTAAAAATCTATGGTTCGGGAACGAGACTTATATAATTATAGTTGTATCCTTAATTACCACTTAGCGGTCTCCTTTATGTATATAGTATGTTTTTTAACTATATAATATAAAAACACAAAGTGACATGGTAAATGTCAAACTAATTAACTAAGAGTTAATACTTAAAGATAAGGTTAATATAGTAACCCAAACCTGTCTAAATTCTATTGGTTGAATGTTTTTCGACCTATCCCCACCTTAACATTTAAATAATCAACTATGGAGCCATTATAAAACGAATATGAATTTATTATAAATTAATATTTCTAGATTTTCCAAAGGTGCCCCTCACCCCTCTTATAAAAAGGCACTCCTCCTTCTCATTTTTTTAACACCTTCAAAGACTTTTGGTTCACGAAACCTCTACCCCAATACTCTCCCAAATTCCCGCACTACAACCTAGAGGCCTTAGTTTGATCATAAAGCCAACCAAAGGAGCCCTTTTGATCAAATGAAAAGGAAGAACCCAAAGAAGAGGTAAAGATTTCACCACCCTTTTCCATGTTCCTTTCTTCTTCCACTTCTTCTTCCATTGTTATTACCATTATAAAATAATAACTCCAGTATCATATATATATTGTGATGTTATTATAAATATAATACAACCATAATCAATATTCTATCCACCCTTTGAATAACATGTCACCATACGTGCGTACGTATGGCTTACCATCTCCACGTCGTGGTGTAATTGTTATTCAATATATTATTATTTGGATGGTATAATAATGATGTGTACCTCATGTAAATAATAAATATAACATGTTAATGATTCTGTATATATGATATAATATCCATTTATATATTATTTTAATATCAAAAGAATGATATTGTCGCTCGTGCGTACGTGCGGACTACCGTCTCCACGAACGCGATGAGATTCATTCTCCATCGTATCCATTCAAGTATAATTATCATTTTATGATTTAAAAATGATGATTAAGGACTTGATATCATTCTGGATATGAATAATATACAACCTATCTATTACAAACATGACTTACGTAACAAAACATATAAAATAAAACGAGTAAGTTAACACCCGAAACAACGATAATACTAAGATATTATTAACAAATCAATGTTAAAAGATCATATATGATATCATATTAATGTATATGATTCTTGTATAATTTAATAACAATTATTTCACCATTATACAGGAGTTTAACCTACCCCAACCATGGAAAAGTAAAAGTTAAGGGTTATTTCACAATCTCTTCATTATCTGAGGTTGTTTATACGTAATAATCTACTGGGATCTCTTTATCATCCACATCCATGTTTCTTAAAAATGAATTTCAAAACATTTTTACTATTTACTGAAATATGGGTTAAAGTCAGTTATACCCTTGTTTGACTTTTTATAAGAGGTTTATAAAGGAATATTTCCGCCGTTTTCCAAACAAGGCGCTTTTTAACCTTTTCGACAGAATTAAGGTAAAAATGTTTTTTTAACTTATACGGAAGGTGCAACTATTTTTCGCCATTATAAAACCTTCGAAGCTTCCCTTACAATATTATAAGAATATTTTTCAAAGAAAATCTTTTATTTTATAAATATATGACTCTTAAATGATTTCAAAATAGAAATAGATATTTCTTTAAAAAGAATTTTGATTTCATCTATGTCAACATCCTTTGATGGATTTTTCACTTATTTAAAGTTGATTTATGATGATACAAAACTTCAATATTGTATTGAAGTTTTTGTTATATGGTTGACTGTGGATGTGCAATTTTTGTACAATTCATGGTTTATGGTGAAAGTATTGACATTTCTTATGCTAGTTTGAATACAAATGTTTATGTTATGTTTAAACCTTTTCATATGGGAATGCATTGGACTTAATATGTGACGGGTGGATCCCGCTATAGCTCCTCGATGCATCGGTAGGTCTCATGAGACAAACTAGTGTCTTAGCACAAGGCCTTGGAAATATCTTATTTGTAGTCTTGGCACGAGGCCTTGGCTATGTGGTTATGATAGTCTAGCATTATGCATTCCATCATTATGGAAGTGGTTATCGATATTGCATGTGATTATTCGATTAGTAGAATATCCATGTGAATAAGTAAATGGAATTATTTCATTTTATTTTTTCCATACAATGTTGAAGTTGAAGTTTAAAAGGCATTTGTTTTAGTTATACATTTCCTTAAATGTTTATTCTTATTTATGAAAGTTTCCGCTATATTGTTATCCTTACAAGGCATTTGAGCTCACCCCTTTTCAATGTTTTTATTTTTCCCAGGATGTGAAGATGTAAATTATGAGTGACCTGCAGGGATATTATGAGGGGATAATAGTGTGGATTATGGAGACAATATGTTGTTGTAGTAGTTTTTCACTTCATGATGTAATGTAAAACTTTATGAATATATCTTGTGTTTCCAAGGCTACTAAACCAATCGGTCTTTCAATATTTGATCTTTCTTGTGATCATGCCAATGTTATGTAATAATGCACTGACTCTGGGTAACTGGGGTCGGGGCATTACAGTTGGTATCCGAGGATGTTTAGTACAAACCTTGGAAGCTAGATTTAGATAAACTCTGATTAGAGCACGTAGACCTAAGATGAACTTTGAGGATTAGTATAGAAGACCTTCCTAGAATTTTGGTATTGTAGAGATTTTGTGAGTTTTCCAAGAAATAAATCCATGTCTAGATACAAGCAGGTATAGGCGGCTCTGGCACAGATGTACCTAAGGGTAAAACCCGAAAACACCGCTTTGAGCTAGACTCGAACGGGAACTGGTGCACGACAACGGGGCTTGCTGCACTCTTGGTTACAACACTCCAGGGGGATATGATTAGGATAACTCTCATTTTCTTTACAAATCATTATGAAGGGTTTATGAGTATATACATCCTCAAAGAAAACATTCTTATTATTATGGATTATATCCATAAATAGTTCAATTTATGTTAAGTGTTTAATAAGTATGGGATTATGAATTTTTATTCATAAACTGATCTAGTTTATACCATTGTTTAGAAATGGCGCCTAGTGGAAGAAATGGAAACTATATCAATGCACGCACTCCATGTAGGGATTTCCCTCCCGCTCAAGATAATTATAGTGGAGCTGGTGATGAAACTGGTGATGATCAGCTAATCACCATACTGGGACAACTTACTCAGGTTATGAATAATAACCTTACCCGTATGGAGCACCCTGATCCACAGTGTGGAGGATCAATGTTATATCAATTCATGAGCCAACATCCACCAACGTTCAATGGGAGTACAAATACCTTAGTAGTTGATCAATGGATAAATTCCCTAGAGAAAATATTTCAGGCTTTGGGTAGTAGTGAAAGGGAAAAAGTTATCATGGCAGTTTACTGACTCACTGGAGACGCTGATCAATGGTGGTCATCGATTCAAAACACGAAGGAGGATCATGAAGTATCAAATATGGAATGGAGGGAGTTCAAAGATCTGTTTTTAGAAAAACACTTTCCTCGTGACTATCGAGTAGCTATGGAAAGGCAATTTCTGAGTCTGAGACAGAAGGAGGATGAGAATGTCTCAAAGTATGAGGCTAACTTTACAAGGTTAGCAAGGTATGCTGGAGATTATATACGTAACCCAACAAGTAAGATTGATCGTTTCTTTGATGGGTTAAAAACATTTCTAAATCGAGCATTACTCTCACAATCCTTTTCATCGTACGAAGACATTATCTCATGTGCTATCATGACCGAAAAATAATTCTCTAAGTCTTATGACTTTAAAGCAAAGCAAGATAAGAAGAGACCTGCTGATCAATCTGGGATTGGAAATAAGGGGAATAAGGGAAAGGTTGAATATCCATCCTATGGTAAATGTGGGAAGAAACACCCCGGTACTTGCTTGAATGGAATTAGAGTCTATTACAAGTGTGGTGAAAAAGGCCACCAAGCTTGTGATTGCAAGGGGAAGAAGGAATCTACCAATGTTCAGTGCTACAATTGCAGGGAGATGGGACATTATGCAAATAAATTTCCTAAGTGTCAGGAGAAATTACCTCAGAAAAGGCCAAGGGATCATGGCCAAGCTTATGCTATCACTACTGCTAAGGTAGAAGCTCTGAAAGACGTGGTGGCAGGTAATTTAATGGTTTCCTCATGTTTATTAAATGCATTATTTGATTCTGGATCATTGCATTGTTTCATATCTTCCCAATTTGCTAAGAAAATTAGATATTTCCAATTTGATTTAACAAGGGTGTTGTCATTTAAAACTCCTAAGGGAAGTATCATTGCAACAATGTTTTGTGAATCAGTCCCCATTAGAGAACATAAATGTTCTTTATCTACTGATCTCATCGTCATACCTATGATTGAGTTCGATATAATCCTTAGTATGGACTGGCTTTTGGACTATGATGCAACGATTTATTATAAGAAGAAAGAGGTTACGATTCTTGATGATGATGATAAGGAACACCTTATCTTTAGAGCAGAATTGTCACCACCTAATTCTTATCTAGATCCACCCCCAGTAGATCAACTAAATTCAATTATTGGGGAGGAAGATAATGAAATAACTGTGGTTGAGGAATGGAATGTTCAAATAGAGGATTTACCTATTGTGAAAGAATATGTAGATATATTTCTGGATGATTTACCTAGACATCCTCCAGAACGAGAAGTTGAGTTTTCCATTGATTTAATTCCTGGATCATGGCCTATATCGAAGACCCATTATAGAATGGCCACTATAGAATTAGTTGAACTAAAGAAACAATTATAAGAATTGAGTAATAAGGGATTTATTCTCCCTAGTGTTTCTCCATGGGGAGCCCCTGTTCTTTTTGTTAAAAAGAAAGATGGATCTATGAGGTTATATGTCGTCTACAGGGAGATCAATGCTATAACAATAAAGATATAGTATCACCTACCTCGAATTGATGATTTATTTGACCAACTAAATAAAGCTCAATACATTTCAAAGATTGACCTTCGATATGGATACCATCAGTTGTGTGTGAAGAAGGAAGACATTCCGAAGACAGCATTTCGAACCAGGTACGGGCATTACGAGTTTACTGTAATGCCTTTTGGATTGACTAATGCACCCTCTATATTCATGGATCTGATGAATATAGTTTTCAAGGAGTATCTCGATGAATTTTTTGTGGTATTTATTGATGATATCTTGGTATACTCAAAAAGCTACGAAGATTATGAAAATCACTTGCGAATTATCTTGAAGACTCTGAGAAGAAATGAATTATATGGGAAGTCTAGCAAATGTGAATTCTGGATTCAGGAGATTTCTTTTCTTGGCCATATTTTCTCTAAAGATGGAATCTCTGTTGATCCTTATAAGACTAAGGCAATCCAATAATGGCCAGCACCGACGAGTATAACTGAGGTACGTAGTTTTATTGGTTTAGCAGGTTATTATCAACGTTTCATCCAGAATTGTGCCCAATTGGCTAACCCATTAACGAATCTCACATGTAAAGGGGTTAAATTTTTTTGGACAAAAGAGTGTGAAGAATGTTTTGAAGAACTGAAGAGAAGATTATTCAATGCTCCTATATTGACTCTACCATTGGGGAATGATGGGTTCGTTATTTATAGTGATGCATCGAAGAAAGGACTTGGTTGTGTCCTTATGCAAGAATGATAGGGTTATTGCCTAGGCATAATGACAGTTGAAAATTCATGAACAAAACTATCCTACTCATGATCTCGAGTTAGCAGCTGTGATCTTTGCTTTGAAGAAATGGAGGCACTACCTCTATGGTAAAAAATGTGATATTTATAATGATCACAAGAGTTTGAAGTATATTTTTTCACAAAAAGAACTCAACATGAGGCAAAGGAGATGGCTTGAATTACTCAAGGATTATGATTGCACGATACACTACCACCTGGGGAAGGCAAAGAAGATGGCAGATGCTTTGAGTAGAAAAGATCATGGAGTTTTGAACAATATGAGAATTAAAAGGGATCCAATTCTCATGGATCTAGTAAAGATAGACATGGGAATAACCAAGGAAGGTGAAACATCAATGCTTTTTCAAATGGTTGCAAAACCATATTTACTAGAAAGGATTAAGAGTTCTCAGACCGATGATGAATAATTTCAAAAGAAGATTAAAGCTGTCAATGATGGGAAATTGAGAGACTTTTTGTATGAAGATGGAATTTTGAAATTTGGGAAGAGACTTTGTATTCCCGATATACCTGATCTAAAAAGGGAATTGATTGATGATGCTCATAGTTCCAATTTCTCTATACATACTGGGAGCCCCAAAATGTATAGAGATTTGAAGGAACATTTTTGGTGGGACAACATGAAGAGGGATATTGCTGATTTTCTGTCAGGATGAAT
Source organism: Viscum album (assembly GCA_963277665.1). Classification (NCBI taxonomy): domain Eukaryota; kingdom Viridiplantae; phylum Streptophyta; class Magnoliopsida; order Santalales; family Viscaceae; genus Viscum; species Viscum album. The sequence continues at coordinate 901,438,874 of OY728166.1, read as the reverse complement.
GGTTTGTCAACAAGTGAAAGCTAGAAGGCAACAACCTGGAGGAGTCCTGAAACCTCTTCCCATACCGGAGTGGAAATGGGACAATATTACGATGGACTTTGTCATTGGACTACCAAAGACTCCTAGAAGGAATGATGTAATATGGGTTATTGTTGATCGTCTTACCAAGTCAGCACATTTTCTTGTTATAAGTGAAGATCTACACCTGGAAAGTCTAGAAAGACTATATATTAATGAAGTTGTGAGACTTCATTGAGTACCCCTATCGATTGTTTCTGATCGTGATCCCCGTTTTACTTCAAGATTCTAGAAAATTCTTTAGAAATCCCTGGATATTGAACTTCATTTGAGCACTGCTTACCACCCTCAGATAGACGGACAATCAGAACGGACTATTCCAACCTTAGAAGACATGTTGAGATCATGCTCACTTGACATTCAGGGTATGTGGGATCAGTATTTACCTCTGGTAGAATTTTCCTAAAAAAATAGCTTCTATTCGAGTATTCAGATGGCACCATATGAAGCATTATATAGAAAGAGATGTCTCACACCAACCTGTTGGGATGACATTGGTGAAAGAAAACTTGTAGGTCTAGAACTGGTGGAGGAAATGATGGAAAAGGTGAAGGTAATCCAAAATCACATCAAAGCAGCTCAAAGTAGGCAGAAGAGCTATGCTGATAATCAAAGGAAGGATTTGGAATTTCAAGTCAGAGATCATGTTTTCCTGAAGGTATCACCATTGAATGGAGTCATACGTCTTGTTAATAAAGGTAAATTGAGTCCCAGGTACATCGGACCTTTCGAAATTTTATAATGAATTGGGGCTGTAGCTTACCGATTGGCAATGCAGCCAAGTCTCTCCAAAGTTCACGATGTGTTCCACGTATCTCTATTGAGGAAATACATGCCTGAACATACGCATGTACTCACCTATGAAGAATTATAACTGGAACCAGATCTGTCTTATTGTGAAGAGCCTGTCAGGATTCTTGATACGAGAGAACAAGTACTGAGAAATCGGACGACGCATCTGGTAAAAGTTTTGTGGAGAAACCATAAGATGGAAGAAGAAACATGGGAACCCGAGAAACTTATGATGAAGAACCACCCGAGTCTTTTCATGTGGTAGTATTATGGAAATTTCGAGGATGAAATTATTTGAAGGAGGGGAGAATGTAACACCCCAAGCTTCTATGGTACGCTTCTCTTTGAATAATGCGATAGCGTATGTTGTACGCATCATCGAGTTCTAACACACCACAAACAATAAAACTAGACATTATGAATAGTAATACATACTTTATGAAATTATCTATATATTATATTTCAAAATGAACTTCATTTTTGGATTCAAAATATCGAAATTATCCTAAGTTGAATTTTTCTGAGAATGTCCAATTTTTAAAGTGAAAAATTCTTAAAAACAAATTTTTTAATAAAAATAATTTATAGTGATAAATTATATTATTTAGTTGTTTTATATTATAATTAGAATATATTTTTACCATTTTATCCAATGGTGTTCATTATAATTAATTTCACTTTAAAATTGGACCTAAACAATTGTCAATCTTTTGTTATATATTGTTTAGTAAAACCACGCTATTTGTAGTAACAATGGGAATTAATTATAAAATTAATTAATGGAACTTATATGTTTGTAATTTTGTAAAATATACATCATTTTGGAATTTGTAATATCAATTATAGCTTAGGGCGAAATTTTGGCATTGTTCTGAAAAACTGCAATTTTTTATGAGTAGTGAAACAACTACGTGGTAGTTAAAAAACTGAATTTTTCATAAAAATTAATTTTACCGCTTCTGTGAATGGAATTTTGAAAATCCGAGAGTCATAGTTAATATCAAGAAGTAAAATGTCATTCAATGAGATGAAAATAATTTTTGGTGAATAGTAACTATTTACTTTTATTTACCACGGTTAAAAGTAAATAGGGTAATTAACGGTACAAATGATATTAATATTACCCTAACACATGTACTAATTCTATTGGACAAATGTATCTTGACCAAAAACATCCTTAGAAATAAAATATTATCATTTAGGTCCACTTGGATTAGATTAGGACATTTATTATTATTTAATTCACAGAAGAGTTAAAAGAGTTAAAATCAATGTTTATTTACTAAAACATTTTTAATATAGGGTTATATATAAGATACATTCGATAGTAAATATTCATTAGAAATATAAAACTATTTAATACATAATTATATTTTATTTATAATTTTTAGAAATTATATAATTTAGTTTATTAATGACACAATGATGATGCAGTAATTAAAATTATAGTGAACAATTAAAATAATTGATATTATAAATACACAACTAAATATAATTTGAGACTTTTTATGAATTAAACTAATTTTCTAAGTTAATATGACATTTTAGGAATGATTTAATTAAATTTTTTTGAATTAATCATTCTGTTATGAGTTTCAAAAAAATCAACTATTGAATAGTGTCAAAATTGACATAAAAGAGTTTTTTAAACAAATATTATATTATTAATTGATATTAAATTCCTAAAATTATAAGGTTCGGCCAAGAGACTTATATCATGATATTTGTATCATTAATGGACCACTTAGGGGTCTCTTGGATGTATATAGTATGTTTATTAACTATATAATATAAAAATACAAAGTGACATGGTAAATGTCAAAATAATTAACTAAGAGTTGATACTTAATGATAAGGTTAATATAGTAACCCAAACAAGTCTAAATTCTATTGGTTGAATGGTTATCGACCTATCCCCACCTTAAAATTTAAACAATCAACTTTGTATCCATTAGAAACCGAATATGAATTTATTTTAAATTAATATTTCTAGCTTTTCCAAAGGTGCCCCTCACCCATCTTATAAAAAGGCACTCCTCCTTCTCATTTATTCACACCTTCAAAACCTTTCGGTTCAGCCAAACTCTTCCCAAATACTCTCCCAACTTCCCTCACTACAACCTAGAGGCCTTATTTTGATTATAAAGCCAACCTATGGAGCCCTTTTGATCAAATCAAAAGGAAGAACCCAAAGAAGAGGTAATGATTTCCCCACCCTTTTCCATGTTCCTATCTTCATTCACTTCTTCTTCATTTGTTATTACCATTCTAAAATAAGAACTCTAGTATCATATATATACTGTTATGTTATTATAAATATGGTACAACCATATTCAGTATTTTATCCACCCTTTGAATAACATGTTACCATACGTGCGTCCGTACGACTTACCGTCTCCACGTCGTGGTGTAATTGTTATTCGATATATTATTATTTGGATGGGTATAATAATGATGTGTAACTCATGTAAATAATAGATATAAAAAGTTAATGATTCTGTATATATGATATAACATCCATTTATATATTATTTTAATATCAAAAGAACGATATTGTTGCTCGTGCGTACGTACGGACTACCGTCTCCACGAACGTGATGAGATTCATTCTCCATCATATCCATTCAAGTATAATTATCATTTGATAATTTAAAAATGATATATAAGGACATGATATAATTCTGGATATGAATAATATAAAACCTATCCATTACAAACATGGCTTACGTAACAAAACATATAAAATAAAACGAGTAAGTTAACACACGAAACAACGATAATACTAAGATATTATTAACAAATCAATGTTAAAAGATCATATATGATATCATATTAATGTATATGATTCTTGTATAATTTAATAACAATTATTTCACCATTATAGAAGAGGTTAACCTACCCCAACCAAGGAAAAGTACAAGGTATGGGTTATTTCACAATCTCTTCATTATCTGAGGTTGTTTATACGTAATAATCTACTGGGATCTCTTTATCAACCACATCCATGTTTCTTAAAAATGGATTTCAAAACATTTTTACTATTTAGTATAATATGGGTTAAATTCATTTATACCCTTTTTTGACTTTTTATCAGAGGTTTATAAAGGAATCTTTCCATTTTTTTCCAAACAATGTGCTTTTTAACCTTTTCGACAGAATTAAGGTAAGAATGTTTTTTTAACTTATACGGCGGGTGCGACTATTTTTCACCGTTACAAAATCTTAAAAGCTTCCCTTAAAAGCATATAAGAATATTTTCAAAGAAAAGGATTTATTTTATAAATATATGACTCTTAAATTATTTCAAAATAGAAAGAGATATTTATTTAAAACGAATTTTGATTTCATCTATGTCAACATCCTTTGATGGATTTTACGCTTATTTAAAGTTGATTTATTATGATACAAAACATCTATATTGTATTTAAGGTTTTGTGATATGTTTGACTGTGGATGTGCTAATTTTATAACATTCATGGTTTATAGTGAAAGTATTGACATTTCTTATGCTAGTTTTAATACGAATGTTTATGTTATGTTTAATCCTTTTCATATGGGAATGCATTGGACTTAATATGTGACGGGTGGAGCCCGCTATAGCTCCTCGATGCATCGGTAGGTCTCATGAGACAAACTAGTGTCTTGCCATAAGGCCTTGGCAAAATATTATTTGTAGTCTTGGCACGAGGCCTTGGCTATGTGGTTATGATAGTCTGGCATTATATATTCCATCATTATGAAAGTGGTTATCGATATTGCATGTGATTATTTGATTAGTAGAATATCCATGTGAATAAGTAAATGGAATTATTTCATTTTATTTTTTCCATACAATGTTGAATTTCAAGTTTAAAAGGCTTTTGTTTTAGTTATACATTGCCTTAAATGTTTATTTTTATTTATGAAAGTTTCTGCTATATTGTTATCCTTACTGGGCATTTGAGTTCACCCCTTTTCTATGTTTTATTTTTCCCTGGATGTGAAGAAGTAAATCATTAATGACTTGTAGGGATATTATGAGGGGATAATAGTGTGGATTATGGTGACAATATGTTGTTGTAGTAGTTTTTCACATGATGATATAATGTAAAACTTTATAAATATATCTAGTATTTCCAAGGCTACTAAACCAATCGGTCATTCGAGATTTGATCTTTCTTGTGATCATGCCAATGTTATGTAATAATGCACCGACTCTGGGTAATTGGGGTTGGGGTGTTACACTAAATAATTCAATATTAATTTTAATGACAACAAATAAGAATCCAAGATGTGAATGTCAACATTTTTACTTGTTCAAAGTGAGCATAAATAATCCAGATTAATATTAAGGATAGATTTAGATTTTTATCCTTTATGAACATAAATACCATAAAATATCATCAAAAACATTCCTGAGGAAAATATCTTTTTCATTTTGAAAAATATTTTGAAAATCATTTTCTTTGAAAATTAAAATTAAGAAATAATAATTTTAGAAAACTTGTTGAAAATAATTTTCTTCAAAAATAACCTTTTATAATTATAAAATATTTTTTGAAACATTTTATTGGTCTTGATGGTTTGAAATTCCATTATTCATGTTCACATTAATAAAATGTTTTATTTCACTTTTTCTGTAAAATCCAAGGGAGAATTGATTTGAATAAAACAGAAGATTGTTTTGAAGTTATTTTTTAATGATTAATATGGGTGAAAAATATGTTATTAAATCATTTTAAATGTATCAAATCATTTTTTAAAACATTTTTAGAAAAAATTGTTTTTGGAATAAAACATATTTCCAACCGAAGAGAGAAATGATGTTCGATTTTCATAAAAACATTTTCTAAAACAATTTAATTTAAAAAGAGTAGAAATTTATTACTATTAAAATAAAGGGTTAATTAATAAATAAATTAGAATAAAATTTAATGGTATATTAAGAAATTTTGAAATAATTTCATTCAACTGATATTCATGAATAAAAAATTTTAATTAGAATGAGAGGGTGAAATAATTCCTTAAAATGACCATAACATTAAACTGAGAATTAATAAATGAATAAATTATATATTTTTATTATAGATACACATAAAAAAGTGGATATAAAACATAATAAAACCAAATTTAATTACCAAATTAATACCATCAAGACATTATCAATGAAGTAGGAGTTTAAACAAATGAGTGGAAATTTTGTTATAGAATCCCTTACCATATTCTTCCTTATGGTTGAGCGCTTTTGAAACTCATATATAACAGTTTTGAAAATTATATTAACTTCCTAAATGACCATATTAATATTTATTATATCATATATGATCCTTTTGAAACATATTATTTAACTTTTATTCAAAAATATTCATTGTTTTCATTATTTTGGGTAATAACATGCTTTATTTTTTTATTATATTTTAACTTATTATATTTTGATCCTATAACACCACTCATAATTTTAAAATTTTATAATTTAAACCATGATTTAAATATTATATATATTAATTATATTTTTATTTATAGTAATCCAAAATACATTGTAATTTGACATGAAATACATCATTCATGGAGATGGTTGGTCGTACGTACTTCTGAATGGTGTTTTATTTTCTCATCATATTAAAATAATTAAATATAAAAAATATAAATATAAATATAAATATATATTATCATTATAGTATCATTTATATTCCATATATATCATATTTTTTATTAAAACTATCCTTAATACATTCCATGTAAAGCCTGAAGGAATCAGATAAATTCGCAAGGCGGTTGTGCACCATACACACGAACGATGTTTTCATATTCCAAAAAATGGGAAGAATGAATTTTAATTTAATATATTTTTTTTAAAAGAACTAAATAATGATAAATATAATATATATAAAATAAAAACCCATCATTATCACAAATTATGGTAGCAGGTGATGAAAAAATGAACGATATTGGTTCGCGAGGTGGTTGTTCAATGTATGCACGAACGATGATTTTGTTTCTCATTTGATGGATGTTTGTGAAATTTTAATCCATTCCATAAAAATAAAAATATATCAGTATATTTAAGACACATATGTTATTATAAAATCAACATATAAGATTAATTGAAGGTGGTGTAGAAGAAATAAAATAAAAAATGCTTTTAGAAGAACATTTACTCTTCTTTTGGTATCATCCATAGGATTTCACTAATTCATTCCTAAGTTGGTTTTATTCACAAGATAAGGCCTATATTATGAGGGTATTAATTAAAAAACTTAATTGGGTTTGTTTATATGAGATAATTAGTGTGTGATATCTTAATAAGTTAGGGGTGCGAGTGCAATTTTTAGTGGATGATGAGTGTGATTCCTGGAACCACCCAAAAGTAATGACTATTTGTAGGTCCCACATTCCTTATGTGAAACCAATAATGATTTTTTTTATAAAATATGTTATATGATATAAATATAGCCATATAATGGGTTTTTGGAATGTTATGGGTCATTTTCATACCATATCCTTTCAGAATAACCACTATGTAGGGTTATTTTTACCTTAACATTTTTTGTTACCATAAACTATTTTGTCTAATCCATTTGGTGAAAATTTATGTCTAAATTTTCAAATATTATAAATTTTTATTATAAAAAATATGGGATCTATTTTTTAAAATTTTACTCACATTACTCAGAGAATGTAACAAAAAATAGTTACCGCAGGTGTGACGACAAAGCGACGTTTTAAAGTAAAAACATTCAAATGTTTGAAACATTTTTATATAAAAATGAAATATAAAATTTATTATAATGATATAAGTTGTATTATTAGATATATTATTGATCTAATTAAACTTTAAATTCAATTTAAAATATAATTTACCATTATAAATTATATAATAAAAAGGTTGGTTTAATTAAAATCTTACAATTTTCACTATTCATCAAAAATTGAAGTTCTCAGAAAAATAAAAAATATTCACAGTAACATAATTTTTAAATTATTCTTCCAAAATTTATTTATTTTTCAAATAAAATTTATATTTGTGTCAAAATTCGGTTTTAAAACAAGCACCTCATTAAAATGTGGTGAAATTTCTATTAGAAAAATACAGCTTCTTATGTGTAAAATTTTATTTGTTCTTATCCTATAGAAATAAAATATATTGGATGAATGTAATTTTTTTATTAAATATATAATAAATAAATTTAATTAATATCATTATCTAATAATTGTTTGTATAATTTGTTAGGATAAAAAATCATTGGAAAATTAAAATAGTTTTTTATAAAAATATATTCATTATATATATATATTGTTTTTATTTTCATTTCTACATAATTGGTAACAAATAAATTCAACCATGAATTTTCATATGTTACTAAATCTTATTTATGACCTATAATTTTATGAATTGGAGATAATTTTCATTTTAAATAATAGTATTAACAATATTCAGTAAAAGATGACCACACATGTAACGCAAGTCATCGAAGAAACTCCTTATTGCATTTAGTGCAAGCTAACTCAATATTTAGTTCATTGAAAACAATATAATGTATTAAATTTTTTTAAAAAGTAAATATATTTTAATGTCTCTAGGTAAGGCGGTTCTTTACACTTGGTTTTTTGTGTCACACAAGCTATTGAATAAAATGTTATTCATATGTAATTTCAGGATGTTAATTTCTCCCAATTATAAACAAATTTAATCATATCAATTTAAGCATGATCTTGGTAATATAGTGTCGACTATTTGAAAATACTATTTTTTAAAAACATACATCCTAAAATAGATAGTAAAATGTATGAAAAATAGAATGGGATATACCACCGTCATATGGAATAACTCATAAATAGTTAATGAGGCTGATAGAGTACATTTATCCCAAGAAAGTAAATGATCTATGTAATTTTTATGGGATCAAAACCATAAATATTAGACGATAAAAAATACCATCAATTTATAAAAATGAATGTATTGGGATAATATTTTTTTTAAGATCAATTTTCATAGTGGTGAGAAACTCTTTCAGTCTATGTGAATATAATACTATATAATTAATTGATATGTTTTTATTTTATAAAAAAATTTCATCCTTTTTATTTTCCTTGACCAATTTCAATGCATCCCTTATTCTAATAAATTTATATTAAAAAATGAAATTTTATGCCTCATGTAATAAAATTACACCTTAGCATAACATTTGATCTGTAAAAGAGTAAAAAGGTATTCCACATAAATTTACTAAAACTAAAATGTTTAGAAAAATTTATCCAATAGCACCTAAACTTTAAGATAATCCATTTCATAAATAGTAAACCATAAATCCCATAAAAATATGTTTGAACAAATTTAGAAAGATGGGTTCTAAATAAAAATTCTATTCCCCTAAAAAATAAAGCGTATCATAATCATCACCTTTCAAAAATGTGAATAAATTTATCATGTATTCTCTTCAAACATAGAAATAATTTAAATTACCATAATACCTTACTGAAATCATACTTGCTTACTTATTTTTATGTAGAAAATATGTTATTTGATATATTATTTTTAATGACTTGAATGGTTATAAATAAAATTTACCTTGAGATTTAATTATATATCGTATTATGTAATATTATTATAGAAAATAGATGCACTTATTTGGTTTTATTATATCATATCTGATTTAAATGAATCCCATTTATCCATGCTTCTAAGAGATATATAATCTTTGGGATTTTCCCTTCACCAATCCAAATCTATGATCTAACAACCTTTTCCTAACTAAAACTGTTTATTGGAGAAGTTGAAGCTCATCGAGATCATGTCCCAAACCATGTAAGCCCAAAACCCCCAAATATTTCTCACCATCATGCAACTCACTCTTGGGGAATTTTCTAGTGTCTGAAAAGAATATTTATTAATACCATAATAATATGAAAATGTATATTGTATTTTTCAATATAATAATATTCATATTCTATTATTTTCTTAATATTATGAACGATTCTATTTTTATACAATAAAACGCAAATGGTATTTTAATTAGTATTCGATTTCAATTAAAACCTTTATTTTGAGGAATTTACATATTTTTGAAATAAATAATATTTTTATTAAAGTAATATTTTAAATTATTTTTATCAAATATAAATGATCATATAATTTTTATGAATCATAATTTTATTTTTGTAAGGGTTTAAAAACTGATATTTTCAAAAAATACAACATTTCTAAAAAAATTATGATATTATTTTAAAAGATAAAATTCAAGTATTTAGATAAAATTAATATTATTTCAGCAATAATAATATTAAAATTATCCAACAAGGAATTTTTCATAATTTTGTGAGATAATAGAATTTTCAGGAAAACATTAAATATCCTATAAATATATTTTGTGTATTATGAAATCATAATGATCGAAAAATGAAATAATAAACACATTAAATTGGATAAAAATATAAATAAATATTTTCCCTTTAAATTAGTTTGATTATATATATTTTTTTAATTTTATAAATCTATTGCGAATCCTTGAAAACCACTAATATATTTTAATGTTTTAATATCATTTTATTAAGAGTATAACACACATATATATAAACAAGTGAATTATTTTATTAAGATCACTACTTTTACTGATATTAATAAAAACCACTACCATTTGGCTAAAACCATGGTAAAAATACCACAGTACGTTTTGTGGTTTTGGATATTTTATTATACAGAGTCCAAAACCTACGTTGGAGATATAATAATTGAAACCCCTCTCATTTCCTATATAAACCCACAAAATATCCCATATATATTCACTATAAATCCATTTAAAATGTATTTAACCTACCCTAACCTCTCTAGATTACTTACAAGGATCCCACATACTCTCATGAATCTCATCCCAAGTATTTGTAGTCACACAGTCAAGTAAGGAATCCTTTCCTCATCTTCTTTATTCAAGATTATTTGTTATCTTGTGCCTTATATTTCCTACTTCTAATGTTTTTATATGTATTTACATGTCTGTAGTACATATAAATTCAGATTAAAATTATTAAATACCCCATTATCTACAACCAACATAATTTATTAATTTTTATATGATGTCTGTATGCTGCTATATTTTAACCTCCATTTATCAACGCCCAAAAATAGTGTATTGAATGGCATACCCATTTACTATCAACGGTGTTCACCTTTGTAAAATTATAATTATTTTAAATGGGAATTAAATTTATTTATTCCACACTCCTTGATTGTGTAATAAAATATGATGATGAATGAATCCATATTTTATGATCTTTGTAGAACACTTATGCAAGACAACAGAATGATAATGATGTGTACAACAAGTATTATATAGTACACTAACACATTGGATAATGATTTGTATCAAGAGATGACATGTTGTGATAGGGATTGAACTAATTACTTTATGGGACATTATCAATCAGGATGTATTGGATGTTATCCAGGAACCATGTTTGTGATGTATGGTTTTAAGTTGTTGCCACATTTCCAATTTTAGGACTATCATACAATATCATCCATTATTATTCATTTTTATGATTATCATACCTTTTAATCCCCATTTTTATGACTATTTTCTAAAATTAACTACCTTATTCAATGTTTATTACCTTACTAGGATTTATAGATCAAACCTTTTCTTATGCACATCTTCAGGTTATCCCAAATAGTTTTAAAAGACATGGAATTTTAGATGCATGTTATCTACCTAATTCTAAAATATACTAGAATTATCGTTCTCTGAGTGTGTATAATGTGTAATTTTATGTAATGTGTAATAAAGAATAGAGTGTTATATTTGGTATCAAAGGAAAGGTTTGGTTATTTTTGGATTAAGATTAGAAAAAAATATAGAGAAATAATTAAGGATAAGATTAAGTATAATAAAACATCCCTAATTTTTTTATGTATACTGTAAGTGTTTTGTCAAAAAACAAATACTTATCTAGATACTACAAGTGGATGTGTCTCACACATAGTTTTATATTATCGTAAAACCCAAAACACCGCATTGAGGTAGACTCGACCAATAACCGGTGCAAAACAACGTGACTTACTACACCACTGGTTTGACACTCCTAGAGGATATTATTCAGTAAATTTATATTGAAATTATGAAACATTCTTAAAGGAATAAAAAAAATACCCATAAGATTGTGGGTTAGGAAATAGATCATGGATAACAAAGATTGAATCCCATAAATTCATAAGTAATGGAAATGGATATAATTTACAAGTTATCCATTTAATTTCATTGGATTATCTTTTATATGTGTAATAGTATAAAAATACTCATCCCTAATTTTCCTTTTTTCTAACTAATGAATATAAATAAGAGGAATCAGGTAAACAACCAATTTTAAGGGTAATGTGATGACTGTCCCCAATGGGATTCCCAACATGATGGGAGAGGGAATCACAAAATTTGTAATGATACTCTCCCAGATGAACTAGGGTTCAAGAATAATTTTGGATTAGGAGAAGCACCCAAATCCCCCTATGAAAGAAAAATATGCAATTTAGTACTTTATAAAAAACTTCCTCAGACATTGAATGGATCATATGATCTCTTAATCAAACAATAATCGATAAAATATATTGAGGATCTCTTCTCCATCCTTCAATGTTCCAAACAATAGAATGTTCTATCTCATGTTCATCATATAGAGGGAGAATCTGATCAGTGCTGGAAAATGATCAATAATACAAAGTCTAATAATGATATTTAAGAGATTGGGTGGAAGGAATTTTGGAAAAAAAATTTGGAAGAATATTTTCCCCGAACATTACAAAATAAAATGGAATGATATTTCATTTTTCTCTTGAAAAAAATATGAAAAACCTATTTAGGATTAAAAGATAAACATCAAATAGATTGTTTGATATTCCTACATCATTATTGTTACCCTCGAATAAAAGGTTGACCACCTCTTTATGCTATAAGATGTAGTCAATGAAAATCACTGACAATCTGTGAGTTTGATAGCTTTGAGAAAATTATTTAATATATCCTCAATGTTGAAATGGATATCCAAGAATCTCAATGGTATAATGAGGATAAGAAGAAAAAATTTGAATTTAATTATTGTGGTATGATGGAGAAATCTAATGGCGATATAAAATTTCAACATCCCACTTTTCAAAATTGTAGAAAGAAAAACCATAGAAATTTTCTAACATGGGAAATGAAATTATGTAGGTATAGGATAGAAGTGAAACAAGATATTTATTTTGGAAAGGAGAAACCCACTATTAAAATGGAGGAACATAATTTTCTAGTTATGCCCCTAAACATTGTTTATTTATTTAATTATAAGGAACTAGAGAAATTTTTAAATCAATTAACTATGGAATGGGTCTTCAAAGATAACCATCGATCTCCAAGGTAGAAAGGGTGATATTTTTCCATCACAACCACTGAGGTGGACCACGATAATAGAGTGGGGATATGCATGATTGTAATTCATTCAAGGATAGTTAATGAAATATTTTATTTTGGTTCTACACATTCATTCATATAAATAATTTTTAGAATAAATATAAAAAACACCACAATCATGGATGCTGAGTTATTTGTGAAAATGGGAAATAGTGAAAATATTTCATCCCATGTATATAATTCCTCCTCTGACAAAATATTTTTCTTTAAATTCCCCATAAACATTTTCATACTTCCATTGTTAGAATGTTATGTGATTCTAAGTGTTGATTGGATTATATTATATAGAGAAAAAAAATTTATATGAGAATAAAATTACTCTCATTATTGAGAATCAACCCCCAATTATGTAGAAGTGTACGGAGAAGGATGAACATCCATTAACACCAATACTATAAGAATAGATATTATAGCCCGATAAGAATTCTTATCTAGATCAAATTATTTAGTCTAATGAAATAATCTTCCTAGAAGAAATTCTTATTGTGAGGGAATGCGATAATTGATTTACCAGGGAATTTTTAGGACTTCCTCCCAACCAAGAAGTGAATTTTAAATAGATATTATACCTGGGGAGTTTCCATTATACAAGACATTGAAGATAATTTCTATTTTCAAACTTGAAAATATGGTGAAAAAAATATATTATAGTTGGGATAAAGTGTTCATATGCCAAAGTGCCTCAACAGGGGGTGTACCAGTCATCTTCGTCAAAAATATTGATGCGTCAATGCACCTTTTCATTAATTATTGTGAAATCAAAAATATCATAATAAATAACATGTATCGTCTTACATGGATTGATGAATATTTTAATAAACTACATGAAGAACAATCCTTATGCATGGTGGATTTGTGGTTAGGATATTACAGAGTTATGGTGTAGAAGGATGATATTCCCAATAATTTTATTTTGTATAAGGTATGGGCATTATGAGTTCATAGTGATGCCTTTCGGGCTCACTAATAATATAGAAATCTTTATGGACATGATGAATAGATTAATTATATATCACTTTAAAAAATAATTGGAAGTCTTTATAGATTGTATTATAATATACTTCAAAACAAATATGTATCATGAGGAGTATCGAAGCACTGTTATAAAGACCTTGTGAAAGGGGAAACGTTATAAAAAGTATAGAAAATGTGATTTTTTCATGATGAATGTCTCATTATTAGGAAATATCATTAAAATAAATGGCATATCTATAGACCATTAAAAATAGAATCAATTGATGTATGGAAGAGGCCAAAATATGCAATAGATATCCACAGTTTCTTTGGATTACCTAGGAAATATCAACCATTTGTGCAAAATTTCTCATGATTTTCAGACCCTCTAACCAAGATAAATAAGGATGGAGTTAGGTGTTATTATAATATTGAATGTGAAGAGATATTAAATGATAGGAAAAAGAGTCTAATCACATCAACTATGCTCACACTACACACAAGTGGAGACATTTTCGTGGTATTCAGCGATGCTTTGGATAAGGTATTGGGTTGTCTGTTAATGAAGAATCACAACGGCCTAGCCTATGTTTCAAGGAAGTTGAAAGTTCAAAAATCAAAATACCCAATGTATAATATTGAGTTCTATGTATTAATATAATCATTTTAAACAAGGAATCATTAAATCTCTTAAAATAGGTATAGAAAATATATATATATCACCAAATTCACAAATATATTTTCAAATAGAAAGTGATGAATATGAACCAATAAAGATTGTTATAGCTAATCAAGGATTATGACTACTCGATACAAAACCATACTTGTCAATAAAATAATGTGGTCAATGATCTATGTATAAAGGATCCAACAAGTATATAATTTATGGGAGTTTATAGGGATCTGATCTTCGTAGATTTTAAAAGGATGTATCTAGGATTCATTAATAAAGGATCGTCATCAATCCTTTCAAAAATTAGTTTACAAAAGTTCATTTTGGAAATGATAAAATATTCTTAGATAAATGATGCGGTAATTCATAAGAAATCAAAAACTAAAAAAATATAAATCATTATAGTTAAATTTTAATAAAGAAGGAGATATGTGATTTGGTTCAATACTATATGTACCATCAAATCCATAGTTAAAAAAGGATTTTTTGAATTATTCCCATTGATCAACCTTCCCCATTCACCCAACAAGAACAAAGATGTTATGAGATCTTTGAGAATATTATTGGTTGGACAATATGAAGAAAAATATAACAAAATATACATCATTATTTCTTGTATGGTAGTAAGTGAAAGAGAAAAGGGAAAAATCAAGTGGATGATGCATCCATTACCTATACCCACATGGAAATGTGAAAACATCACTATTCTTCCAAATACACCAAGAGGGTATAATTATATATGGGTTGAGGTGTATCATGGCACAAAGAATAAAAACACCATTACGATTTGAGAGGTCTTATCACATGATCAAATAACACTAATATACATTAGATAATGGGTGAGGCGTCAGGTAACACCACTGTCGATTATATCCATTCATGATCCAAGATTTAACTCCATGTTCTGTAAGAGTCTCCAAAATTTTATAAATACTGATTTGGACTTTAGAATGTCTTATCACCCCAAACAGATGTCCAATTAGAGTAGACTATCCAGAAACTTGATGATATATTGAGAGCATGCTTAACAAACTTCAAATGAAGATGTTAACAACATCTTCCTTTGGTTGAGTTATCTCGCAACAAAAGTTTATACTAGAGCATCCAAATGGATCCCTATATAGCCCTTTTTGGTATTAGGTTCAGAACACCTACATGTTGGGATGGTTTTTAAGAGATAAAACTTCTAGGTTCTGAAATGGTTGTTGAAATTGTTGAAAATTTTATGGCTATTCATCAACTCATCAAGTCTCTTAGAGTTGAAAAAAGAGATGTTCTAAAAATCATTGATAAACACTAGAGTTTGATGTTAGAGACATGATATTCCTCTAAATATCTGTATAAATTAATGTAATTATATTTGGGAATATGGGAAATATTAGTCCAAGATACTTCATCCACATTGAGATCCTTGACTTCATCAGAGCAGTGGTCTAGCAACTTGCACGCCCACCTAACCTATCTCGAGTACATGATATATTTCATGAATCCCTAATTATAAAGTACATAAAATACCCCTAAAATATACTCATTCCAGAGTTGTTAACATTGGAGAATTGTCTTTCATATTGTAACACCCCATTATTTCATAGCGTGTTATCTCTTTAAAGTAATTCGATAACTTGTGCAACACGCACCAACGAGTTTGAGCGTACCCCAACTTAGCAAACTAGCCGTTCGAAAATTGGTTATGAAATGTGTCAACCGAACTTTGGGTTTTATATAATATATAAAATTTTAGAATCCATATTATCTATTTCTTAGACATAATATAAGAACAAATTCTTTTTTTCAGATAAAAGAAGTATTTTTAAAAAAATTGTAATTTTACGGCCTTTTAATGGAAAACCCTTTTTAAATCCAATATTTGACAATTTTATATATTAAATTTGAAAAAATAAACTTCTTATTTAAAATAGTGATTTTATAATTTAGTTCGGATAAATTTTTTATACTTTTCTGATAACTTTTATATTTTGATGAATAGTTAAAAAAATAAATTTTAATTGAAAACAAATTTTTTATTCGAAATAATAACCAGTGTTAAATTAATCATTTGAATGGTTTTCAAGTATAATTTGATTTTATTTTTATCATTTAATACATTTTAGGTCATTATAATTAATTTCACATTTAAATTTGAAATAATCACATGTCAATCTTTGGATAGTTTTTACTTTTTAAAGACCCACTTTTTGGGTTTTGATGACGGGAATTAATTTTAAATTAATAAATGAAGCTTCTATGTTTTGAATTTGATAAAATGAACTTCATTTTTGAATTTTTATTATCTAAATTATTTTAGCGGTAAAATTTTGGTATTTTTCTGAAAACATTCATTTTTTGGTGAATAGTGAAAAACCATGTGTTATTATTTAAAACCAACTTTTTATTTAAATAAATAATTATTTTATTTAAACTTATTTTAAGTAAAAATATATATATAATACCTATATAAGTTCAATTTAATTATTTGGATTCATTTTATAATAAAATTAGATGTATAAAATTTTATCGAACGTTTTACCGTCTTTTATTAACTCCTATGAGCATTTGCAAATTTGCATAAAACATAATTTTACCGCTTTTGTGAGTTGAATTTCAAAAATCCAAGATACACAGTTGATATCAGTAAGTAATATTTGGTTCAATGAGATGAAAATAATTTTTGGAGAATTGTAACTTTTGACTTTTATTTACCACTGTTAAAAGTAAATATAGTAATTAAGGGTAAAAACAATATCATAATTACCCTAACACATGTCGTAATTCTATTTGATAAGTGTATTTTGACCAAAAACAACCATAGGAATAAAGTGTGATCCTTTAGGTCCACTTGGATTATATTAGGTCATTTATTATTTTTTTATTTAAATAAGAGTTAGAAATGTTAAATTCAATGTTTATTAAAAAACTATTTTAATATAGGGTTATAATAAGATAAATTTCACTATAAATATTCAGTAGAAAACTAAAAATATTTTATACATCATGGTATTTTATTTATAATTTTTAGACATTAAATAATTAAATTCATTTATGACACAATGATGATGATGTAATTACATTATTAATGAATGAATAAAATATATGGTATTATAAATATTAAAATAAATATAACTTCAATGTTTTTATTGCATCTACTAATTTTATAGGTGAATATAACATGTTAGGGTTGATTAAATGGATATTTTTAGAAGTAATCATTTAACATCCCAGGTAAATAAAGAATAAAACATTTTCATATTTATTAATATTTACGAATTAAATATTAATTTTACTTTAAAGGGGTTTCTATGTTCGATAGCATACCCGATATGCAAGAAAGAGTTTCTTTGAAATCTTACGTTGCACACTAGTAATAAAATAATATTATTTTAAATGGTAGTTAACACACAGCCGTTGTATTGGTAGGAATGAATAGAAATAACTAAAATATGATTATATATGTTTTTTAAATGTTTTTACATTTATCCAATAAAAGATAAAGGCTTAAAATATGAAAATAATTAAATTTTAGGCATATATACTCTAACATTCCTTAAAGGTCGACTTATCGCCTTTTGATGTAGAACCTTATATAAATATAGTTTTGGTCACTCTTATACATTCTATTGGACTAAATAAAATTCTTCTTTAGAATCGAGACATCAAAATTTACTGTGTAAATTTTTTGTATTTTTCTGATAAAGTTCATTTTTTAATGAATAGTTAAAAATGTTGTATTTTAATTCCAAACCAATTTTTAATATAATTTATTCATATGAGAATATTACATTTTTAATTAGTTTTAATGTGCAATTAGAATATATTTTTACCATTTAATCCAATTGTGGTCGTTGGAATTAATTTTACTTTGAAATCAGACTTAAACTAGTGTCAATCTTTTGATACTTATTATTTCATAAAAACACGCTATTTGCTCTGACAATGGGAATTAATTATTAAATTAATTAATGTAACTTATATGTTTTGAATTTTGTAAAATATACATCATTTTTGAATCTGGATTATCAAATATATCTTCGGGTGATGTTTTGGTATTTTTCTAAAAAACGTCAATTTTTGATGAATATTGAAACCACTAAGTGGTACTTAAAAAACTGATTTTTCGTATAAATGAAATTTTAAAACCTCGGTGTTTTGAATTTCAAAAATCCGACATACATGGTTGTCATTAGGAGGTAAAATGTGGTTCAATGGGAATAAAATAATTTTTTTGGCGAATAGTAACTTATAAGTTTTTAATCACGATTAGAGGTAATTTGTGTAGTTTATGTTAAAAATAATGTTTTAATAATATGAAATGACCTTGACAGATGTTCTACTCTTATTGGATGTGTCATGACCGACCACGAAAACCCATGGGTCTATTTTTGGGACCCCATGGAGCCACTTGGGTAAGATAATGACATTAATGACTTTTATTTAAAGTAAAATTAAAAATGACACAAACATGTATTGTTTTACTATAACAATTTTTACATGGGGTTATACAAGTCCGATTTGTGACTATAAATAGTCATTGGAAAGATAAAATGATTTCCTACATCATATAATTTTTTATATAATTTTAAGACATTAAATAAATTAAATTATTTATGACATCATGATGATGGAGCGATTACCTCATTATTTAACGATTTAAATAAAGTTAAAAGATAATGTAAAATCTAAGACCTACACCTGTCAAAAACCTATTGGATGAGTATATTTCGAACCCTTATCACTTTCTCCTCAAAATACACTAATTTGGGACATCTAAAATCCGAAACTCATTTGAGAATAAAGTAACATTTTGTACCTTTCCAAGAGTGCCCCTCCTCTCCTATTATAAAAGGCCCCCACCTCTACCACCTTACCCACACCTCTCAAGCCTTTGGCTCAGCCAAACCCAGCCCATTTTGTCTCTCCACATCCCTCTCATATTCCTAGATGCCTCACATTTGGAATAAGTCTTCCCAAGGAAGCCATTTATCTCAAATCAAAAAGAGTTACCCGTTTTAAAGGTAGTGTCTTCTGTTGTGTTATTTTTTTTATTTTGCTTCTCCAATCCCCTAAACTCTTTTTATTCCTTTATTTTGTAACAAAACCAGTATCTTAAATATACTAGGATTTTATTATGAGAAGTATTAGAGCTACACTTACCAACACCTTCATCTAATGGGTAAAGAGCATATTGTTTCTATAGATGGCGAATTTCTGCTTCACGAAACGATGATTGTTCAATATTCTTCTAACACCGTCAAAGGAAGCCATTACGATGAAAATGTATTTATATATGATATATAATATTTTTAATTTTTTCTTTTAGCTTCTGTATTTTTCATTTGTGGCATACTATTATGTCTTCCATTATGGTTATACGCGATATCTTCATTTTAGGAAGTGCGGACCACCGCCCCCTCAAAGTGATTTCATTCATTGATGCCATATGTGGGATGTATAAAGGATGGAGTTAATGTTATTATATATGATGTTATACTGTAATTATTATATACCCATATATCATTATGATTTAACTCCATTAAATATGAAATAGAAATGAAAGTAGTGTTCATGCGTACGTACGGCGTACCGTCTCCATGAACGGTGCATTTCATTTCATACCTCTAAATGTTATTTAATATTATAAATGCATGTATTTTTAGATATATATGATATATAAGATATCTACATAATGAATAAAACTCGGGATATAATGGATACATGAACAAATTGTAATTATAAAGAGTTTATTTTAGACTCAAGTACCAATGATCGTTAAAACGACCGTTATTACCTTAAATAATTACATAATGTTCATGGCATGGTAATGAGTGATATAAAAGGAATAATGAACTTGGAAAAGGTTCTTAATCAGGTAGAGATTTACTCAAGTTTATTATTCATAAGGTTAAAAAATGATAGAGTCATGTCGGACATGAGGTAAGGGAACTTCTTAACCTAATTCCCATTCTCTAGGTTGAACTTACCTTTCTTATTTATGTTGTTATTTGATTATGTGAGAAATGAATTCTTATATCTTATCATGTATTTATACTTTCTTTATATGTACTTATAGTGAATACACATAATAGATCTATCTTATTTAAAAAAAATGATCTTTCTAAGGGACTTCATCTCAATCTCCATTCATTGAGGCATATTCTGTTTTATACACAACTTTCTTTTATACAGTGTATAAACCCCATTTAATTTTATGCTTATTCAAAAAGAATCTTTTTTTATACGAAGCGTTTACTAAAAGACAAAAGGGAATTTTTTTTGTCGTAGGTATGCGGCGACAACGACTTCTCCACCGCTGTGACCATTATTTGAGTTTTAGTTTCCTCTATAAGCCATAACATTTTTTGAATGAAAAATAAATACCATGTTTTACTTTTCTTTTATTTTGGTATTGAAAATGGTTTTCATAATGTTTTTATATCAATGTGTTGTATTGATATCTTGTGATTTAAAAGTGGAAATGTTATGTTTCCTTTATGCATGTTTTATGTGATACGATTATGTTATGGTTCTTGGGCATTGTTATAAAGACGGGTGGTTCCTTGATAAAATAAGGGCAGGTGAGCCTGATATAGCTCTCCAATGCATTGGGTAATGCAAAGGAGTTAAATGTTATAGTTTCCCAGAAGAGATTTATGGAATGTACTTTGATGGGTATTCCAAACGTAACCAAGAGGGCTACTCCCTACATAAGAATGTTATGAATGCCTCAAGTTACCTTTATGTCTTATGATTTTTATGATTTATTCATGATTATATGAGGTATGTTAATGTTATTATGTTTTATTGGTGAAGTATGATTTCATTCTTATGTATATATGAACTCATGTTTCCTTTTCATAATTTTATAACCATTACTGAGCTTTTTATGCTCATCCCATGTTTTTGAAATGTTTTTCACAGGTCAAGGGAATGGTACATGATATGATGATAGTGTCAAGGAAGTGTCAATAAAGAATCCATGTTTTATTTTAAATATTTTTCTGTTAATGGGAAAAATGAATACTATATTTTATGTATCCACTTTGTTTAAAGGTGGGATGTAATGCATGTTTTATCATCTAATTCTATAAAACTCTAAACCTGAAAAGATCCTCAATGTGTAATCTTTAAATAACTGAAGATTAAGTAAGGTTTAAGGCTGAGGACTTATAGTTCGTATCAGAGGTCAGTTTAGATAACTTTAGGAGTTATAATTCTATTAAAAGATTATCCAAAAATATTTTTTTGTGATCAAGTTTAATTGGTATATAATTTCCAGATTACCATGTTGCTTCTCCTAAGATATTTCTATGTTAAGAATGGTTTTCCATAGAGGAAACAAAGCAGCTTTTCTAGGAAGGCATATAGAGTATAATGACCTTTCGAATCAGCAACCAGAGATGGTCAGTATCAGAATTGAGCAGTTTACTACACTGATGGCTCAGTTGAATCAGGTGAGAAATGGTGGTCGTGTTTATTGATGATATTTCTGTGTTTTCTAAAAGTAAAGAGGATCATGAAATATGTTTAAGGGTTATTTTGAAATCCTTAAAAGAAAAGAAATTGAATGGGAAATTCAGCAAGTGTGAGTTTTGGTTGCAACAAATTTCTTTCCTTTTTCACATTGTTTCTAAAGATGTGATAACTGTTGATCCCACAAAAACAAAGGTTGTTGAAGAATGGCCAAGACCAACAAATGTAACTGAGCTCGTAGATTCCTTGGTTTGGCAGGATATTACCGAATGTTTGTTAGAAAATTTTCATGGTTATCTAGTCCAATGACTAAGCTAACTCTGAAGGGTGTTAAGTTTATATGGACAAAATAATGTGATGATTATTTTCAGGTGATTGAAAAGAAGATTAGTGAATGCTCCGGTTTTGGCACTTCCTTTCAAGAATGGTGAGTTTGTTATCTATAGTGATGCTTCGTTTAAAGGAATTGGTTGCATCCTAATGCAGAATGATCAGGTAATTGCCTATGCTTCACGTCAGTTGAAAATTGCTGAGGTAAATTACCCTACACTTGATTTGGAATTAGCTGCTGTTGTTTTCGCTTTAAAAATTTGGAGGCATCATTTGTATGGAGTAAAGGGTTAAATATACATTGATCACAAAAGTTTGAAGTATATATTCACTCAGAATGAATTGAATATGAGAAAGGGGAGATGACTGGAATTAATCAAGGATTATGAGTGTACAATTCATTACCATCTGGGAAAAGCAAATAAAGTGGCTGATGCTTTGAGTCGAAAAAGTAACGCTTCATTAACAATGTTGAATTTGGAACATGAACCTTTGGGTAAGGATTTGATGAAATTTGGAATAGAAGTTATTGGTGTAAGATGTTCTTCTATTTTGTTTCTGGTATTAGTGAAATCTTCTCTATCGGAAAAAATTAAGCAAGCACAGAAGCAAGACAGTGAGTTACAGAAAAGGTAGAGTTGGTTCAAAAGGGTAAGTCTCTTTAATTCAACATTGATAATGATTGTTTTTTGAGATTTGGGAAGAGATATTGTGTGCTGTGTGACTCACAGTTGAAAAGAGAGTTATTATGTGAAGCTCATAGTTCTCCGTTTTCAGTTCATCCAGGATGTTCTAAGATGTATAGAGATCTTCGGGAGTATTACTGGTGGGATGGAATGAAATGAGATATTGCAGATTTTACTGTGAAGTGTTTGACTTGTCAGCTAGTTAAAGAATAGTGGAAGATACCGAAAGGGATGCTTCAGCCTTTACCAGTGCCAGAGCTGAAATGGGAAAATATATCCATGGACTTTGTTATGGGATTACAGAAGACATATCGATGTAATTATGCAATCTGGGTTATTGTTGATCACTTGACTAAATCTGCTCATTTCCTTGCTATACGATATACTTTTTCTCTAGATCAACTTTCTCGATTGTATCTAAAAGAGATAGTCAGGTTGCATGGATTTCCTCTCTCCATTATATCTGACCATGATCCCAGGTTCATTTCTAACTATTCTAAAGGCCTTTAGAAGTCGTTGGGTACTGAATTAAATTTGAGTACAACTTTTCATCCTCAATAAGATGGACAGTCAGAACGAACAATTCGGACTTTGGAAGATATGCTACGTGCTTGTTCGATGGATTATAATGGTAGTTGGGACCAACATCTTTCTTTGGTTGAGTTTTCTTATAATAACAGTTTTCATTCTAGTATACAGATGGCACCATTTGAGGAATTATATGGGTATCGGTGTCAAACTCCATCTTTCTAGGATGAAGTAGGTGAAAGGAAGTTGATGAGACAATAATTGGTAGAAGAGTTGGCAAAAAAGTTCAGCTGATACAGAGACACATGAGAACAGCTCAGAGCAGGCAGAAGAGTTATGCGGATAACCGGATGAAGGATCTAACTTTCAAGGTAGGTGATCATGTTTTTTTCAAAGTTTCACCATTGAAAAGTGTGATGCGATTTGGTAAGAAAGGAAAGCTGAGTCCAAGGTTCATTGGACCATATGAAATTTTGGAGAGAGTTGGATCAGTTGCATACCGAGTGGCTTTACCTCCGAGTTTATCTCAGTTACACAATGTTTCTCATGTTTCAATTTTGAGAAAGTATATGCCAAATCCATCTCATGTTTTGAGTCCAGAGGAAGTTCAGATGGAAGAGAATCTATCTTATGAGGAACAACCGGTCCAGATTCTTGACCATAGGGAGCAAGTGTTGCGAAATAAGGTAATTTTTTAGGTAATGGTTTTGTGGAAAAACCATATGGTTGAAGAGGCAATGTGGGAATCTGAAAATACTATGAGGGATAAATATCCCCACTTATTTTGATAAGTGAATAAAATTGCGAGGACGCAATTACCAAAAGGGAGGAAGGATGTAACATCCTAGGTAAATAAAGAATAAAACAATTTCATATTTATTAATATTTACAAATTAAATATTAATTTTACATTAAAGGGATTTCTATGTTCGATAGCGTACCCGATACGCAACAGAGAGTTTCTTTGAAATCTTATGTTGCACACTAGTAATAAAATAATATTATTTTAAATGGTAGTTAACACGTAGCCATTGTATTGGTGATAATGAATAGAAATAACTAGAATATGATAATTTATGTTCTAAAAATGTTTTTACATTTATCCAATAAAAGATAAAGGCGTAAAATACAAAAAGAATTCAATTTTAGGCATATATACTCTAACATTCGCTAAAGGTCGACGTGTTGCCTTTTGATGGCAAACTGTCTATAAATATAGTTTTGGTGACTCTTATAAATTCTATTGGACTAAATAAAATTTTTCTTTATAATCGGGACATCAAAATTTACTTTGTGTAAATTTTTGGAATTTTTCTGATAAAGTTCATTTTTTAATGAATAGTGAAAAGTGTTGTATTTTAATTCAAAACCACTTTTTAATAGAATTTATTTATATGATTAGATTATTTTTTAAAATTGGTTTTAATGTTCAATTAGAATATATTTTTACAATTTAATCCAATAGTGGTCATTGGAATTAATTTTACTTTGAAATTGGGCTTAAACTAATGTCAATCTTTTGATACTTATTGTTTCATAAAAAACACGCTATTTGCTCTGACAGCAGGTAATTAATTATTAAATTAATTAATGTAACTTATATTTTTTGAATTTTTTAAAATAGACATCATTTTTGAATCCGGAATATCAAATATATCTTAGGGTGATGTTTTGGTATTTTTCTGAAAAACATCAATTTTTGATGAATAGTGAAACCACTATGTGGTACTTAAAAAAACTGATTTTTCATTTAAATGAAATTTTACCACCCCTGTGTTTTGAATTTCAAAAATCCGACATACATGGTTGTCATTAGGAAGAAAAATTTAGTTCAATGGGATTAAAATAATTTTTTGGTGAATAGTAACTTTTAAGTTTTTAATCGCGATTAGAGGTAATTAGTGTAGTTTAAGGTAAAAATAATGATTTAATAATATGAAATGACCTTGACACATGTCCTACCATTATTAGATGTATAATGGCCGACCAAGAAAACCCATGGGTCGATTTTTGGGACCCCATTAAGCCACATGGGTAAGATAATGACATTAATGACTTTTATTTAAAGTAAAAGTAAAAATGACAGAAACATGTATTGTTTTACTCAAACAATTTTTACATGGGGTTATACAAGTCAGAGTTATGACTATAAGTAGTCATTGGAAAGCTAAAACGATTTCCTAAATCATAGTATTTTTTTTATAATTTTTAGATGCTAAATAAATTAAAGTATTTAGACATCATAATGATGTAGCGATTACCTCCTTATTTAAGGATTTAAATAAAATGAAAAGATAATGTAAAATATAAGAACTAAACATGTCAAAAACCAATTTGATGAGTATATCTAGAACCCTTATCACTTTATCCTCAAAATACATCAATTTGGGTCCTCTGAAATCCGAAACACATTTGCAAATAAAGTAACATTTTATAACTTTCCAAGAGTGCCCCTCCTCTCCTCTTATAAAAGGCCCCGACCTCTGCCACCTTACACACACCTCTCAAGACTTTGGCTCAGCCAAACCCTTCCAATTTTGTCTCTCCACATTACTCTCTTACTTCTCACTTTGGGCAGAAGTGTTCCCAAGGAATCCTTTGAGATCAAATAGAAAAGGGTTACCCATTTTAAAGGTAGTGTCTTCTCTTGTGTTTTTACGTTTTATTTTGGTTCTTCAACCCCCTAAGAACTTTTTATTCATTTATTTTATAACAACACCTGTATCTTAAATATACTAGGATGTTTTTATGAGAAGTATTAGAGCTTCACTTACACACACCTTCATCTAATGGTTAAAGAGCATACTGTTTCCGTGGATGACGAATTTCTGCCTCATGAAACGATGATTGATCAATATTCTTCTAACACCGTCAAAGGTGACCATTAAGATGACACTATATTTATATATGATATATAATATTTTTATGTTTTCCTTAATCTACTGTATTTTTCATTTATGACATACCATTATGGCTTCCATTATGGGTATACACGATATCTTCATTTTAGGAAGTGCGGACTACCGCCCCCTCAAAGTGATTTGATTCGTTAATGCCATATGTGGGACATATAAAGGATGGAGTTAGTATTATTATATATTATGTTATACTGGAATTATAATATACCCTTATATCATTATGATTTCACTCCATTAAATACGAAATAGAAATGAAAGTTGCGTTCATGAGTACATATGGCTTACCGTCTCCATGAATGGTGCATTTCATTTATTAACTCTAAATGTTATGTAATATTATAAATTCATGTATATATTGGATATATATGATATATATGATATCTAAATAATGAATAAAACTATGGATATAATAGATACATGAACAACTTGTAATTATAAAGAGTTTATTTTTGACTCAAGTACCAATGATCGTTAAAACGACCGTTATTAACTTAAGTAATTACATAGTGTTCCTGGAATGGTAATAAGTGATATAAAAGGAATAATGAACTTGGAAAAGGTTCTTAAGAAAGTAGAAATTAACTCAAGTTTATTATTCAAGAGGTTAAAGAATGATCCAGTCAAGTCGGACACGAGGTAAGGGAACTTCTTACCCAATTCCCATTCTTTGGGTTGAACATACCATTCTAATTTATGTTGTTATTTGATTATGTGAGAAATGAATTCTTATATATTATCCTGTATTTATACTTTATTTATGTGTACTTATAGTGAGTACAAATAATAGATCTATCTTATATAAAAAAATGATCTTTGTAAGGGACTTCGTCTCAATCTCCATTCATTGAGGCATATTTTTTTAAACACAACTTTCTTTTATACGGTGTATAAACGCCATTGACTTTTACGCTTATTCAAAAGGAATATCTTTTTATACGAAGTGTTTAATAAATGACAAAAGGGAATGCTTTTTTTGTTGTACGTATATGGTGACAACGACTTCTCCGCCGCCGTGACAATTATTTGAGTTTCGGCTTCCTCTACAAGCCATAACCTTTTTCGAATGAAAAATAAATACCATGCTTCACTTTTCTTTTATTTTGGTATTGAAAATGGTTTTTATAAGGTTTTTATATCAATGTGTTGTATTGATATCTTGTGATTGAAAAGTGGAAAGGTTATGTTTCCTTTATGCATGTTTTATGTGATACAATTATGTTATGGTTCATGGGCATTGTTATGAAGATAGGTGGTTCCATGATAAACTAAGGGCAGGTGAGCCTGATATAGCTCTCCAATGCATTAGGTAATGGAAAGGAGTTAAACTTTATGTTTTCTCCAAAGAGATTTATGGAATATGGTGTGATGGGTATTCCAAACATAACAAAGAGGGTTACTCCCTAGGTAAGAATGTTATGAATGCCTCAAGTTACCTTTATGTCTTATGATTTCTATGATTTATTCATGATTTTATGATTTATGTTAAAGTGCTTATGTTTTATGGGAAAAGTATGATTTCATCCTTAAGTATATTTGAACTCATCTTTCCTTTCCATATTTTTATAACCCTTACTGAGATTTTTATGCTCATCCCACATTTTTGAAATGTTTTTCATAGGTCAATGGAATGGTACATGATATGATGATAGTGTCATGGAAGTGTTAATAAATAATCCATGTTTTATTTTAAATATGTTTCCGTTGATGGAAAAAATGAATACTATCTTTTATGTAACCACTTTGTTTAAATGTGGAATGTAATGCAAGTTTTATGATCTAATTCTCTAAAACACTAAACCTGAAAAGATCCTCAATGTGTAAACTTGTAATAACTCAAGATTATGTAAGGATTAAGGCTGGGGCCTTATAAATCAAGTTGTGATGACTTTCACAAAAACCAAATACCAAATAGTATCAAAATTGACCTAAATTAATTTTTAAAACAAATACAATATTATTGGTTGATATAATATTCAAAACAAAATAAGTTTCAGAAAAAAAGATTAAATAATATTATATAAGTCACTAATAAACAACTTGTGGTTCTCTTGATGTTTAGAGTATGTTTATTAACCATATAGTGAAATAATAAAAGAAGAGGCAGTAAAAGTTAAACTATTTAACTAAGAGTTAAATCTAAAAGATAAGGTTAAAATGGCACCCTAAACTGGTCTAAAACATATTGTTTGAGAGTATTTAGACCCATAACCACCTAAGTCTCAAAATAAATTCATTTTGAGCCATTATAAACCTATTATGATGGTATAATAAATTAATGCTTTAATCTTTTCCAAAGTGACCATCACCTCTCTTATAAAAAGGAACTTCCCCTTCTCTAAAATTAACACCTCAAAAGGAATTTGGAACCTGAAAACCTTCCCAAATGTTCTATAATGTATTCTCCCTTCATCATAGAGTCCTTGCTTTTGTCTAAAACAATCCTAAGAGCCCTTTTGATCAAATCAAAAGGAAGAACCCAAAGAAGAGGTAAATATTTCATCACCTCTTTCAAGTTATTTTCTTCTTCCACTTGAACATTATTTTTTGTTTACATTATAAAAGAATAACTCCAATATCTTCTATATAATGTTATGTTATTATAAAAATGGTAAAACAATTTTCATCAATAAATCCATCCTATAAATGACAAAGTTACCATACATGCATACGTACGGATTACCGTCTCCATGTCGTGGTGTAGTTTGTTATTCAAACAGTTCTTTATATGGATGGGTATAATTATGCTTATAACTGATGTAAATAATAGATATAACATGTTAATGATTCTTTATATATGATATAACAACAAATTACATATGATTTCACCATCAATATAATGATATTGTTTCTCGTGCGTACGTACGGATTACAATCTCCACGACGCGATGAGATTCATTTCCACGTTCACCATTCAACAATGATCATAAATATATATATATATATATATAATAAGAATGTAATAAATGACATAATAATTCTACTGTATATATATATATATTTAATTATATATATCTTATTCACTTAGTTCTGTTCAATACGATATGAAAACAGAAACATCGTGTATGCGTATGTACGACCTACCATCTCCATAAATGGTGTTTTCAATTTCATATATATATATATGTATATTATAAATATTTATATTATAAATATTTATATTATAAATATATATCATACATAAATAATGTTTTATAACCTGGAAGTATTTAAATCATGACTTTAATGATATGATTAAGAATAACAAGTTAAAACACTTACGATAAAGAAAGCGATCATTACCCGAAATGTTTATTTAACATGGAAATAATTATTAAATGGATACTATAAAGTCATAAATGAATCATGTATGATATAAAAAATATGAATTTGGTTCTGGTATAATTTAATAACATACTGTGGTCATTGTACAAGAGGTTGAATGTACCCTTGACCAAAAGAAAGTGCAAGGTAAGGGATAATTCTTCTATCTCATTATTATTTACGATTGTTTATGAGTAAATTTATACTGGGACATATTTATTATCCGTGTCCATGTTTTATAAATGAAGTTTTAAAGATATCCTTTTTAAGTGAAACTTTTATCAAAACATCATTTTAATTTTTTTAAAGATTTATTCTTCTAAACCTTTCTCATTAATGTCCATGATTTCAAAATGTTTTTAATGATTTATTTATATGGACATGAATGTTTTAAAATGATAATTCCTTTAAAAATTTTAATAGTTATACATGAAAATTTGATTCAAAACTATCTTTTAAATTTCATACTTTATAAATTACATGACATTTAAATGATTTCATAAAAATGTGATATTTTTGTCAAATATTTTTATTATTTATTTTCAACTATTCCAACATCCTTTATGAGATATTATTCTTGATCGTGGTTGATTTATTATGATAAAAATCTTTTATATTATATATTTTTGTGATATATTTGACGGGGTTTGTTTTATACTTATACCATTCAGGGTTTATTGATAAAGTATTGACATTTCGTATACTCGTTTTAATACGAACGTTATGTTATATTTCAACCTTTTCATATGAGGAATGTATTGGACATAGTAAGTGACGGGTGGAGCCTGTTATAGCTCCTAGATGCATCGGTAGGTCTCACGAGACAATGAGATGTTGAATTGGCTGAGGCATTTTCCATTTTGAAATATGGTTTTGGCTGAGTCCTAAATCATTTTTAGACATCTTGGCCTAGGAATTGACAAAATGTTTCAGAATGTTTGGAATTATACATTCCCTCATTATGAAAATAATATTGATGGTTCATGTGGTCATTAGACTAGTAGAATACCCATGATTATGTTTTATTATTTCATTATTTACATAGGTTATATTCTTTCCATAAATTATTCATGTTTATTATCTGTAATTTCATGTGTTTTCAATTTTTCACCATGCCTAATGTTTATGTTATCTTCCGCTGTATTGCTTACTCTTGCTGAGTGTTTGAGGTCACCCCTTTCTTATGTTTCATTTTCCCAAGAATCCAAGATGTGTTTTATGATTGATAAGTTGGGTTAATCTGGGGAATTAATGGCATTCTCAAAGGATCCTTTATGTTATGTTTGATTTTCTAATGTGTAATTTAAAATTTGTGTATGTAATTTATTTTCCTAGACTACTAAACTGATTGGTCTCTCGGGACTTGATTACCTATAATCATGCCAATGTTATAAAATAATTCACTGACTCTAGGATTCTAGGGTGTGGGAGATACACATATTAGGAGAACCTGGTGATGTTCTTAGATCATAGAATCTAGTTTATATGAAATAAGACAATGCACATGGTCATTGTTTTGTAGAGAAACCACAAGTTTGAATTAGAGATGTGGGAACCGAAAGAAGTGATGAAACAAAGTAACACTTATCTGTTTTAGTGTGGCAATATAAAATTTTTTGGCAGAAATTTCTTAAGGAAGAATATTATTATGACCTAAATAGTTATAAATAATATTTCTCTTCAGATTAAATTAAATGTATTATTATGTAATATGGTTATAGAAAAAACATGAACATAATTGGATTTATTATATCATATCATATTTAAATGATTAGTATAAATATTTACCATTTATAATATACTCAGTGAATTGTGATCACATGATTAGTATATATATATATATGTGGTTTTATAAAATCCAATTGACATAGACAAGGGAAGTGATGGCCTAAAATAGAATGATTATACCCTATAAAGCCCATTTATTTAAACTAATGATCAAGATGCAATCTATGGTGTTTTCACTTGACCAAGATCAAAATGATATCCAAGAACTTAATCATAAGAAACCCCATTTGTAGTATAAGTTCAAGCTCATCATGATGATGACCCAAACCATGTACACTAAAACACGCAATGAATGTTTCACCGTTAGTCACATTACTCTTATAAATTTTTTTGGTTTATTATAGGGATATGTATCCAGACCATAAAAATAAGAATATTTTTATTTTATTTTTCAATATAATAATGTCCATATTCTCATCTTATCATTGTTTTATAAATGTTTTTTATTTATATACAATAAAACAGAAATGATATTATTATTATTATTTAATTTTAATTAAAAAGTACATTTTAATGAACTAATTAATTTTATAAATAAATAAAATTTTAATAAAATATCATTTTAAATAATTTTAATCAAATATAAATGATCATATAATTTTTCGAAAAATAATTATAATTTTAATAATGGTTAAAAACATGTTATTGTAAAAAAACCCATCATTTTTTCAATAAATGCAATTTAATATTTTTAAAGTTAAAATTTTGAAATTGGAAAATTATTTAGATAAAATGAATATTATTTTTGGAATAAGAAATTTTAAATTATCCAATGAATATTTCTTCATAATTTTCTGATATAATTGTATTCTCGAGTAAAAATTAAATACCGTATAAATATACTTTGCATATTATGACATCATAATGATCAAAAAGTTATGAAATAAATACTATTAATTTGATATAACAACCAATATTTGTTTCAAATTTAAAATAATGTTATTTTATGTTTATTTAATTAATTTTATAATGACTTTATAAATCCTGTAAAACCATTAATATGTTTTATCATTTTAAAATCATTTCTTTAAGAGTACAAATTACTTCCACATAGGCAAGGGTATAATTTTATAAAGTTTGACCGTTATCCATATAAAATAAGTAAACCACTAATTTTTTGTAGATGACATGGAAAAAAATCATATGTTTTGTTGGTTTTCATTATTTTATTATGTAGATTCCAAAACATAAGCTGAAGAAATAATAACGAAATCCCTACTCATTTCCTATAAAATACCTACCCGTGCTTCCATTTATCTTCACTCAAAATCCTTGTATCACATCATTACACTACTGTACCCAATCTAGACCCCTTCAAATGTTCCCCTATTGTCTTAATAATCTTCTACCAATAAATATTAGTCACATACTCATGTAATATATCGTCACTGTCTCTTCTTTATTCGAATTTATTTATTATATTATGCCTTATATTTCCAATTTCTAATGTTGGGTTATGTATTTTCATGTCTGAATTATGAATTATTTCATTTATAAATAATTGGATACCCCTTTGTCTCTCATGAACCCATTTTATAGATATTTATGTGATGCCTTTATGATAATAAAAATTCACCATGAATTTTTCATGCCAAAATAGTTGTGTAGTAAATAACATACCCATTTTATATCAATTGTTTTCACCTTTATAAACATATACTTTTTTTAAATGGGGATTACATGTATTTATTCATCACTCTATCATGGAATAAAATATGATGATAAATGAATTCCGTTTGTATGATCTATATGGAACAATTAAGCATGATAATGAATTGAATTTAATGATTTCACTCGTAATTATATAGCACTCAATTTTGTTGGGAAATGTTTAGTCAAATGACACATCATGTTGGGATATGAAGTCAACCTAATTCCTTTATAGTACATTTTCCATCATTGTGTCTTTGAATTTAGCCTTTACCAATATTTATGATGCAATGGTTTAAGTTATTTCATAATTTCCCATGTTATGATAATCTTGCTATATCAAACCTTATTATTCATGTGTATGATTCTTACACATTATATTCCCCATTAATATTCCAATTTTTAACATTGATCAACTTATTCCATATTTATTACCTTATTGGTCTTTATAGATCACCCATTTCTTATGTATATTACAAGGTTATCTCATAA
This sequence comes from Viscum album, assembly GCA_963277665.1. NCBI lineage: Eukaryota > Viridiplantae > Streptophyta > Magnoliopsida > Santalales > Viscaceae > Viscum > Viscum album. The sequence continues at coordinate 901,404,805 of OY728166.1, read as the reverse complement.
AATTTTAAAATACAAGGAATTTAGGAAGAATGTTAATAAATTTATCAAAAATTATATTGTATCGTATGTTTAAGATGTTATTTTAAATACCAAATTTGAAATACATAATACTTATAGATATTATGCGTTGTAATATGTGTAATTTTATGTAATAAATCATGAATTAATATGTAATAAAAAGAGGTTTGTTATATTCCTTAAATTAAAAAAAGTTGTAGATTAATCAATGATAGAATAACCACTTTTACAATAAATAATTAATCAATTACAAGGTTGTTAGTATATTCAATTTACTTTAACCATGTGAATCATATATTTTTCCAATATCCTTATGTCAAAATTATGAACATATTAGAGTTCATCATTTCTTCATTCATGTGATTCCAATGAATTTCAACGTTCCACTGAATTTTTCTTGGTACCACTCAACACACACATTCAAATACATAATGAAAAGTACTATAGTAAAATCCTTATATGTTTGTTAATTTAATTATCCAATAAATCATTGATAAAATACTCAAATAAAATAAATCTTTAATCTTATAAAATACCCATTAATAATTCATCTTTGTCTTTAGTAATAGAATAAACATAACCATGATACATTAAATTAATTTGAGGTGTATTCCTTTGATTCATGGGGAATTTATTTTCATAGTTCCCCATATAAATATATTTGAATATATGAAAATTGAAAAATTATTTTTCCAATTTTTATAAGGATATTTTGACCTTTTTCTCCACACATATATCAAACTCCATTTCTAATTATGCATATACCAAGGTGTTTCCTTCCAAAATCATCACATGTGGTAAAATCCTTTATTCCCTTCTTCCCTTTATATATATTTTTCTCCATAAAACTCTTCGTCCCTTTATTCCTTTTGAATCCCTAAGACATGGATAACACTTTCTATGTCTTGTTATAATAATATAATATATCCAAATATGAGTATAATATTTATGGGACTACTTCCCTTTTAAATATTGTCTTATAACCATCAAGGAAGTGATAATTTTTACCCTTTGGATTACGTGAATTGTTGAAGTTAAAATTCCTTAAGTTTGGAACCATTTCTAAATAAGGGAATACACTAGATTATTTCATATCATTATGAAACATAATGTTTAATTCCAATACTTTAGGATGTTATTCTATACATACCAACAATGTTTTCATATGGTTATGTTACTTAATCAATTATTTTATAAATCTAGTTCTCTTTCTTGCTACTAATTTTCCATTGATACAAACTATGGTACCCTAAACTAAGAAAACGCAGTGACGGTGCCATCTAAAATTTTATTCGCATAAGATATAATGAAACATGTTCCAAAGGTCCAAATAGTTTAGTAGTCTTAGTATACAAGAAACATACGTGAGTAGTGAATTAAAAAGGAATACATATATTACATGATAATTATTTTTTGAAAATAAAATTATCCCATATGAGATAACCTTTCTTATTGTACATATCAAACATTATGGATTCTGAGGGAAGGAAAAAAATAATAATAGGTCAAATTATTAGTAAGGGTTAATTATAGAGGAATTAATCATGAATAAATAGTCATAATCAATATAGGAAAATAAAATAAATGAACACACACACCATTTAAATAACTGGAATATCTTGGTACGATAAGGTATTATCAAAATGGAAAGGTAAATAACAAAAAACACATGAAATTTAATAAATAACTAATAATTTCCTGAATCCATTGAATTTTTTCAGGTTGAAAATATCAGGGATAATAATAACATAACTCTGAATGTATTAAATGCTTAATTATTGGATGTTCTATTTTTTTGGTACATGAAACCTTTACCATTATGAACTTTGAGAAGACAGTTTGAAACGTGTTATTGTAAGGTCATTTTACAAGATAGAATTTAACGTGATTGGTTAAAAAATTAAATGTTTTTTCTTATTAATTTTATCCCATTACACTACTTATGCATAGAGGGGATTAGTTTACATGGTCTCTAACAAATTTCATGAAAGTTTAAAGAATTAAGCATATACCGAATATCGATTTAACTCATAAAAATTGTGCCTTTTCAATTATATGTTTGGGGTAAGAGATATGGATTAATCGTTATTTAACAAATTAATCAATAAAATTAAATGTAAATACCATATGAAAAGGTGGTATACATTTTTGGAAGGAAATGTGACAATGATAAATAATATTTAAATTTAGAGGAAATTTAATAATCACATAAATGTGAAAAATTCATGGTAAATTTAATGAAAAAAGGAATCAAGGAAGTGTGTTTCGATAATTTCGATGGTAAAAGTGACCAAAACCATACATACGAATATTAAGGATAGTTTTAATATGATATATATACCAATTGGGGTAAGAATAAAGTTTTGTTTTCATTGATGGATATAAATACAATAAAATATCTTTAAAACTATTCTTTAAGAAAATATCCACTTCATTTCTGAAAAAAATTATGAAAATAATATTCATTGAAAATAAAAAAAACATAAAAAAATTTGAGAGTTATTTATGGATGGTAATTAAATTCATGTTTTATATGTTAAAATAATAGTTTCTTTAACATTATATGAAAAAAACAAACATTCATTTTTTTGAAAATATGATAAGATTGTCTTGGAAATAGTTTTAATGTGTAAAAAATGGGTAAAAATATATTTTTAAATCATTTTAAAAAGGTTAGAAATTTTTTTGGAAACATTTTAATATTTTTTTGGAATATAACATATTTCTAATCAAAGAGAGAGATGACTTGATATTTTTATAAAAACATTTTTTGAAATATTTTATGTATCAATGATTAAAAATGGTACTATTACTTGAAAGGGCTAATTAATATCCATATGGGAATATATCTGAATGTTTTACTAGGAAATTTTCAACAAATTTTCTTTAATATGTATTCAATAATAAGAAATCTTTATTAGAATAATATGATTATCGAATAAACCTTTAAAATGATATTAACATCACAACAACCCCATTTATGAATAATTATGAAAAGTCTACAAGACACCAGATATAGAAAGAATATTAGGAAAAAGAACAATATCACTAATTCAACGGGGTCTGAATTAATTTAAACCATGTGTTTCAACTCAAACATGTCCAATACATTTCGTGGGAAGGCTTTTAATGGTAGAAAACACTATATGAGTATGTTTTTTTGGTTTCTCAATTACACCTAAAAGTTAGAAACATTATTTCATTCATGTAAAGTATTCACTATTCATATGTAATTCGGGATATAATTTTTACACCTATGAATGAGGTACTCAATTGACCATGTGACATCAGAATTACATTTCATAGATTTGTAAATAAATGAAGAATCTATTTTAATAACAGAAAGTGATATATTGTGACTAATGAAAACATCCATATTACTAATAATTGACTTGGTTTAGGAACTAATAGAGTTACAATTGAAATAAAAATAGTATAAAATATAGATGAACTACACTTTCATGACCCCTGACAATGCCTCCCCCTCACATGATGCCCATCCTACACACACCCTCTACATTTAGTTTAAAACATTGTTGTAGGGACTTCTAAGGAACCCATATTACTTGTAAGAAAACAATTTGTGATGATATTTTAGTTAATATAACAATCATAAACATTATAATTATCTGAATATCTTCCCAATTATTCACCATGGACCCCAGCTCCGCTATATGAGTCCTTGATTGAACTGTTATGGCCATGGTTGAATGATATCAGAAAAGGATCTTAACGTTGAATTGAATATGATTAAATGAATATATTATGTGATTCCACTGTAAATAACCCAAAAAAATTAGAGATATGACATAAGTTAACAAAAATTCACTATACACATAATTATTTCAAATCATAACCAATAGATTTTGAGGTTAACCCAATGCGTGGAATTTGAGTTATGAAATCCCTTATCTTACACATCATTTAGGTGGAACTCTATTTATCATTATTTATAATGTTTTTAAACATATTAAGAACTTATTAAATAAAAATATTAAAATTTATTATAACATATATGAACCTTTTATAACATATTATTAATTTTTACTTAACAAATATTTATTATTTTCATCGTTTTGGGTAATAACTTGTTTTTTTTTTGAGCATGTTTTGAATATCATTTTTGTTATTTTTACACGGATCATGATTTAATAATAAAGAAAATATTTTACAATATGTAAATATCATATATATTTAATATATAAGTATTTATATTAATAAATAATATTTCTTCATTGGAAGGAAAATACGTCGTTCATGGAGACGGTAGGTCATATGTATGCAAGAATGTTGTTTCCATTTTCTTTCTCATATTGAGTGAAATAAAATGATATATATATATATATTATAATTGTAATATAATTATTTTTTATATATATCTCATATTTTTATTGAATCTACCATTAATACATTACTTATAATCAATGAACAAATAAGATTGCTTCGTGAGGCGATATTCCTCCATATTGTATTCCTACAAATGTAAAGAAGGAATATATGTGTAATATATAATTTCATAAGGAATGAAAACATAATAAATATCATATATATAAAATATAAACTACATAAAAAATCATTATTCCAAAACAAGTTAGGTGGTAGTAGGAAAGTGAACAATATCAGTTCACGAGCAGGAAGTCCGCCATACACATGATTGATGACTTTATAACCTATTTGATGGATGCATGTAATGTTTTAGTTCATAACCTTAACATGAAAATATAATAGTATTTTCAATATACTAATAATATTTTATATTAATGGTATATGAAAAATTTAACGTTTTTGATATTCAAATATAATAAAAATGCCTTCAGAAGAACATTACCTCTTTTTCAAGTATCCTCCTTAGGTTTTCATTATAGACTTTATTATATGGACTTGTTTCAAACATAATGTCTCTAGGATTGTGGTAGATAATTTGGGATGTGAATTAGGTTAAGGTTGGATGATAAAAATCGAGATGAAGGTTCGAATAAGTTATCAGAGTGAGTTACCTTTTTTAGTGGATGATGAGTATCATTATTGTAAATACCAAAAAGTAAACACTATTAGGAGGTACCCCTTACCTCATTAGAGATGAACCAACCCAATTACCCTAGAAAACTGACAATTGATAATGACCTGACATTGCTTGAATGGTGTTCCTAATCCCCATGGGTTTGCGACTAGCCCCTACAATCATACAAAAATGAAATATGGAATGATGTTTTCCACCGAAATTATACAAACAGATAAATAAGATAGCATGAATACAAAATAAAATATACACTGAGAAGTGTACCGAAATTAAAAAATTTATAAACAACCTAAACTACTAAAAAATGTACTCCAAATTAGGAAAGAAAACTATGGAATTCCCAATGGCCGCAACTCTCCATGTCTATAGTTCAATAGCTAGAACCACCTAGAGGTGGTGCTTTAACTTTGCTTGAACGAGGAAAGAGATAATCTACAAACACTTGAGGGAACATGTTGGGTGTGAGATAAAACACTAGTAGGGTCTCACCAAGGATTCCATAATAGATTCCATCATTTAATTAACCAAACAAAGTTCTTTTAATTATTTAAAAAATGTTTTTAATTTTGAAATAATAATTAAACAAATCAATAATTACATTGAAAAAATGGAATACATTTCAAATGATGGAAATACTTGGAAATGGAATAAAAAAATTATATAATATAATTTATATAAATCATACAACATTTAAAATGTTTCCAAAACATTGTCATAAATTTATATCTCATATATAAACAAGCGAGAAATATGGTCATCTTCTAAGTGGTATGATGGTACAAGGTTATGTGATCCTCACACTATAAATTGATAATAACTACAATGTGTATGCATTTCTATAAACACAAGAAATATAGGGTACATCTATATCCTAATTATAAATAATATGTGCTAATATTTATTTAGTTAGTGTTCTAAAGTGGCAATCTAGTGATAGGGTATTCTCTTCATTGCATTTTTGTCCCAAATAACTCATTAACTACCAACGATTTCATGTGCTCTATTACCAATAAATAATAGGAGATTTATTTATATACTACATATAATATAATAAAATTTTCATTATCCCATTTCAAAAATTACAATTTTCTATAAAAAACTAAAATGTTTATCTAATTAAGGAATGCCTCTTCCAAGATAAAAATCGAATGTTTCTATGAAATCCATTTTAATACATTTTTATAAAATTTAATCTGAAATTAATTTCATCAGATAAATTTCCAAAAAAATTTATAAATCCAATTTCACAATTTAAATTCAATAATTTAAAATTCTTGTAATTTCCATCGATTTCTAAAACACACTCTCATTATATGGAATTGGGGGTTTCACCAATTTCATTCCCATAATCCAATTACTAAAACCAAATCCACCCATTAAATGGAATTAGGATTTTAATAAACTAATAGAAATAATATTAAACTAATTGAATTTTAATCAAACAATTGAAATCAAATCAGGAAATTTATAGATTATAATGTTTGGCCATCATAACAGAACCATATACCATTATCGAGGAAACAAAAATTCCCCAACAAAACCCCCCAATAATAATGAAGGAATATAAGATCTAGGAACTCAACCTGGAGACAAGATTCCACAACACAACACTAAGATTCACAATCCATAGATGATCTATCAAACCCCCTGAAGAGAAATAAAAAGAGGTAAATAGACGGGAAGGACCATTTTATGGAATGTCAAAACACATACGCACTCTTGAATGATTAAAGAATGAAATGAATTAGATGTGTTTGATGTCTCCAAAAATAGATGGGGAATGCTCTTAATTCGAGCGAAAAGGAATATGAAAACCAGAATTATGTATTTGTGACAGGAAGCCTGTATAAAAAAATATAAAGACATTACATGACGTGTAACCCAATTACACATCATGCAATTGAAAATTCACAAAAATCACTAAAAAAAAATATTTTTTTAAATGGGTTTATTAATATTTTAGAACATACATGTAATGTCACCACATTAAGAATCATGTATATCCTCAATAAGTTGTAGAACCAACATTTTTGTTTTCTATGAATCCATAAAATCTCAGAATTCACCATTCTTGGTATCCTCCTAATTTCATCTCGCTCTTAATGGGATAAAGAAAAATAAAAACCATGACAAGGTTTAAAATAAAACTATTAAAAAAATAGAATGATACTACAACCTACCCACCATAAAAACATTGTACCTTCAGAAACCCTATCAAGAAGCCTCCAAATAAAAAATGTGAGTCTACTTCTCTCTCATCATTCCCTCACAATTCCATGTCACATAGAAATAAAAACTGTACTTCCATAGAACACAAACAAAATGTATACCTATACCAAAAAGTAACATGGTTTCAAAACCAACTATCCTGACTAGCTGTTAAGTAACCAATAAATTATGATTAACCTCAATATCACACCAAATCATTACAAGAGATGGATCAGATACACACAAATAGAGATGAGATACAAGGAACATGTTATTTATCGATGTCAGCTACGATGGAAGTGATAAATGGTACGTAACTTTTCCCAAATGTTTAACAACCAAAAAGGTACCATAATACAAGGACCATTCTTTCAATTCTTCTCATGCCATTGATGACCCAAATGCATTGAAATTTTCAACAATACCAAGTCACCAACTAATAATTCCGACTATCTATAGAGATGATAAGCTTATGAATTATATCAGATCTTTGTTGTCAATATTATCATAGAAATCAACTAAATCGTTGATGTCATATCTTGAACTAATCTTGGTCTAACCAATGAACGTTCCTCAATCTCCGACCAACACAATATAAAGTTGAACGGTTATCCATTTAAGGCCCCAAATAGAGCCATTATAATTGAGTACTGGTAACCATTTTACATGAAAACTAAACCATACCCATATGATCATCCCAAGATCCACATAATTTTATTACAGAAGATAGAAGCATATATTCAAGAATACATATAGTTCTATTTGTCTTGCCATCCAAATGCAGATTGTAATCCATAATCCAATACACATGATATCATAGTGCCCCTTGAGGGCCTCTCCAAAAATAGTAATTTAATCGAGGATATTTATCAGAAACTATAGTAGATGGAACTCCGTGCAGGTGAAAAATATCTTTCATGTAGATGTTTCCCAAATCCCCAACTTTGGATATATCAAGAATGCATAAAAATTGATATGGCTTGGTTAGCATGTCGATCACAACCCATGTTTCATTTTTTTCCTCTAGCTATACAGAAAACCTACCAAAAACTCCATAGAGATGACCTCCAACTTTCTATAATAAACTAGAAGTGGATGAAGTAATACCGAATGTTTCTAGTGTCGGGCCTTGACCTTTTGGTACATATAACAACAAGATATTTGATCAAAAACACCTCATACCATACTTGTCCACTAAAATTGATATATCATGTCATAGAAATTCATTGTGGTTCTTGGGTGCACTACCCACTGGGAGTTATGGAAATCCCACATAATAGATTTTCATACCACTAATGGTACAACAAAGAAATTATGATTTCATGGAATGCCCTCTCTGGAGAATCAACACTCATAAATTTATCTCCACCATAAAGAGTGTCTATAGTCATAAAAAATCCTCATAAATATGTTATTCTTGAAGAATCATCTTGATAATAGAATATGTAAACTTAAAACTAGACAAAGAAACCTCATCCTTATATTCATGGACTCTTATTTGAAAATGTCAAATGATATCAATCAAGTTTCACTCTTCCATAAATTTTTTCATCATCTGAGTTGGAATTTATTATCTAAAGAATCTTTAATGAAATTACATTTCTTTAGGGTATAATTGATGTGAATTTTTAATGATTTAAAGTATTCCTCCAAACACCCCTAGAGGATATTCAAAATTATTTTAAAGAAGATATAACTCAATCTCTTATGGTCTGAATGAATCGTAAGCATTTATCCATAAAGGTAATTCCACCAACTCTTATAAGAGTGCATAAAAGATGCATGTTCAATGTCATGGGTTGGAAAATTATTCTTGAGTGGCCAAAGATGATTATATCCATAAGAAAAAATATGATAACCTTGAAAAATAACTCAACCCAAACTTGAACCTAATGCATTAGAGAAGACCACATAGCCCCGATCATCCTCTGGAAGAATCAACACTGGTGGAGTAGTAAAAATATGTTTCAGTTCAACAAAAAACCGTTGAAATATTTCATACCAAGACAAAATTACTCTCTTTTGAGTTATGTAAATCATCGGAGTAGAGAACATTGATAATTACCTTACGAACCAGTGATAGTACCCATGGTATATCCCAATAGCTCTAAATATCAAAAACATTTTATGGTTGTTCCCAGGTCATAATAGCATTCAACTTATCAGGATCAACATATATCCCATTTTATAACACCAAATGTCCCAATAATTTTACTTCCCAAATCTAGAATCCACATTTTAAAAGACAGTCATAATGCAATTTATTTCTTAGCAAGCACAAAACTTCTATTAGATGATGCACAAGTTCCTCCACAAACATGATTTAAATAAGAATGTCATCTATAAAGACCACAACAATTGTATAAAGAAAATCATGGAAAATGTTGTCCTAAAATTCCATAAAGAATGTAAGATATTTGGTTAGACCAAAGAGAATAGGTAGGTTCTTATAATGGTCATACCTACTCCGAACGACTGTTATTTGAATGCTAGATTATTTTATCCACAACTGATGGTCACCATATCGATGGTAAATATTTTAGAACCAATTTCCCCTTTCAAATGATTAGACAAATAATTTTTCTATGAAAATGGACTCATATACTTTTCTATCACTTGATTGAGAATTCATTAATAAGAAAATAGGTGATGTGGACCATAATATTTCTTAGTAAAGCGAACTAGAGCAATCCAAGGTGACACACTCAGGAATATAAATCTTTTCTCTTGAAGATCATCCAAATTAGTATTCATATCTTTTATTTCAACAAGTTCCATTTGATAACAAGGAATAAAAACTAGTTGAGTACTATTAAATAATTAAAAATAAAACTCATTCTCCCTTACCAATGGAAAACCAGAGCAGTCAGAAGATAACTAGTCAAAAAATGTGAAATCCATTGGAGGGAGATAACTTCTCAAAGATTCCCACTTCAGATAAAAAGAAAAAATGATATCACATTCCCCAAATGTGGATGAAAAGTTCCTACACTACTCAATATTGGGTTCCATTCTACTTAAAAACATGGATCCCACCATTCAGTGAAGTAAAGGGGACCCGTCAAAGATTATAATTAATCATGACATTATAATCAATGAATCGGTCTATTATGAATATTATTTCAATGATTGTATGTAGAAAACTAGAAAACTCTATGCAATATCGACATATAATATAGAAAAGAAACGTGTGGGACTACAGAGACCCTAATATCTATTTATAAAAGGGGTGTGGTAATATCCATAACATAAGATAAAAGATATGTCGTATGATTTAGAAGATTAATAACATGGGATGAAATAAATGAATGAGTTTTACTAGTATCAAATAAAACAATCACTAATAATGTAGTAATAGAAATGGTACCTCCCACAGTAACTAGACCCATGTACACTTTCTCTAGAGACTCTTTCATTTCATAATGAAACATTTTTCTAGATTATTATTGTAAAAACCCTTATTTCCATGAAGCTTCTGATTTCTCTATAGTTTTGGATAGATATAATGAACTTGTTCCACTGCGTAGAGTGGACATGAAATAGAGGAACTTTTTTACATTACTTGAATTTATATAGGATCCCAAATTCATGGGTGTCGTAGTGAAAAACCTCTTTTAATTCTAGATTTTTACACAAAGGTAAACATCATAGCACCTATTCCAGGAACTGTAGGAGGTTTGGAATAACACTAATACCGAGGAGCACCGTGAAAGTCATAAAGATTTGTATTTCCTTTAATAGAACCCATGATACCATTGGGATATTAAGAGACTCATAATAAATATACAATTTTATCCATGTACATTTCAACCATCGTGAATCTATCCATATAATCACTATTACAATACATATTCAGCAAGAATACATGATAACTAATATTTTTATGAAGTACCAAATAGAACCTTCTTACATTTATCATCACATTTGAGGTAATCAGAAGTGATAAATTCACGAGATCAACAAATTATTTTGAATACCTTTTCATGGTCTGATCATCAAACTTGAGTTTGAAAAAATTCATAGCATTGTGCAATAACATCAACTTTGGAATGAAATTCTTGGTGAAAAAATATTTGAATCTATTACACTATATGACATTATATTTCCTCACCATTAACATCATGTCCCACCATCTACATCTTGATCCTTCCAACATGGAGGTGGCACAATTCACTTTGATTTTCTAAAGTGTCGCCATGAACCCAAACAAACGATCAATCCTAGTAAACCATTCCTCATCCTCTTGAGGATAATTTGAGCACATGAATTCTAGTAGCTTCTAGATATGTAAGTATATAGAATGATTCTTGGGATCACCCCTTTGATATCCCACAGCTGGAGCCTGAATAAGAATCGGTGGTGGTGCATGTCCTAGAGCATAGATAGTATGCATGATCACCTCAACCAGACAGGGGTCCGTAAGAGGGTTTACCTCACTAAGGCTCAACATCATCTTCCTCCTAGGTCTGTTTCACATTCCTTCTCAGAGGCATGATTCTAGAAAACATCATTGGAAAACAAGAAAGGCATGAGATAACACTCAAACCGATAAAATGGAAAATTAATCCCAATAGATAGACTATAAAAATTATATTTAAATCTAACCAAATTAAAATTTGGGAAAATAATATAACTAATCATCAATATATCTATTCCAAGACACCCCTAGTGACTTATGGTTTGTTGCAGTGAGATATGTCTAGGCACTCAATCACAACTGCCTATTAAGTCCTGATATGATTACACAAATGAATACATACATCAAGAAAGAATATTAACCTAGAACCGTGATACCACTTTTTCATGTACTACCCTTAGGTACCATGGGGAACCGATAACCAATACATTATTTAAATAGCCCGAATGAAATTCATGATCCTCACTAGATGGAAACTAGAACCTAGAATCATACAGAGATGATAGCAGGAACAATTTTTATGAAAAACTTGAGATAATTCGATAAAAAAGATTATATGAATACAAAAAAATTATACTCGGGGAACTATACCAAAATTCATATATGTATAAAAATCCCAAATATTAATAGAAAACTACCAGAAATCAAGAAAAAATGTAACCCAATTCCAAATCAATGAAACATTCCATGTCCAAGGACCAACATCTAGAACTTCCTCCAAGTGGTGCTTTACCCATACTCAGACATAGAGGGAGATAATCTACAAGCGCCAGATAGTAGAGGTATAATGTGAGCTAAAAGGCCAGTAGTGTGTTACTAATCATTTTATAATATATTCAAAAATTTAATTATCCATACAAAGAGATTTCGGTTTCCAAATAAATAGGTTTGGTATTTCAAAATCATATTTAAAAAAATCATCATTTACATTTCAAAAGATAGAATACATTTTAAATTATTGAAATACAATAAACAAATGAACTATATTTTTTTATAAAATAGATTATATAAATTATAAGGAATGTATAAGAGTTCAAAAATATTGGCATACATTTATATCACATATATAAACAAGTGGGGAATAAGGTAATCTTTCTAGAGGTATGATAATTCCAAGTTATGGGATCCTCACACTCAAAAGTGACATTAACAAATATTTTTACACATGTACCCTGGAACTAGAAAACGACGACTCATCTGTGTCCCATTGTGGAATAATATATGTTAAGAAGTATTTATTCAATTTTGTAAAGCATCAAACCGATGTTAGGAAATTCCCATCCTAGCATGTTTATCAAAAGTATCTCACTAACTACCTAGGCTTTCATGTACTCTGATATAAATAAATGATTGGAAATTTACTTTAAGAATTATTAATATAAAATTCAATTCAATTCTACCATTTCAAAATTGATAATTTTCTTTTTAAAAATCAATATAGATTATTAAACAAAACATGCCTTCTTACAAGAAAAAACCCAAAGGTTTATACCAAAAACATTTTTATCCATTTTAATAAAATATAATTTCAAATCAATTTCATCAAATAAAATTCAACAATTTTCTATAAAATAAATTTCTCAATTTAAATTCAACAATATAATTTTCACCAATTTCCATCAATTTATCTAAACCAACCCAATTCAATGGAAATATGGGTTTTTTCATCGTTTGGTGTGAATAATACCATTTCCAAAACCAAATCCCCCAATTTAACTAAATTAGGTTTTCAATAATAAATTTTAATTAAGCAATAAGAAATTAAATTTAAATAAAACATTATTTAATCAAGAAATTTAGAGTTAATCTATTTCGTACATTATAATGAAACCACTAACCTTTCTCACAGAAACCCAAATCACACAATAGAATCCACTAATAAAAACGAATACAAAGATGAATTCGGAAATCAACCTTAATAAAATATTCAAAAACATGGTGCATAAATCTATCAGACCCTATATGATCGATCAATCATCATATAGTGAAAGTGAAATAAATGAAGAGAAAGGGAGAATGCTTACCCAAAAGTCACATCCATTCACAACCAAGATCAATTGAAGAATAAAATGAACTAGAAGGGATTAAGGGCCCTAAAAACAAATTTATATGGATCTTGGATCAAAAAAAGAAATATGGAATGGATAAATAGTCATTTGAGATGATTATTCTCTGAAAAAATATTTTGTTCTTTACACAATGTGTAACCAAATTACACCTTCTGTAGTTAAAAATTCCAAAATCACCAAAAAACATTCCACCTATTGTTAAAAACATATTTATTATTATTTTAGAATATACAAATTGTGTAACCACATTACATAGCATTTAAATAACCAATAGGATGTAGAATCGACAGGTTTTATGCTATGAATCCAAAATATCTCTAACTCCACCATTTTTAGAATCTTCCCAATTCCTTATCGGCCATACCCATAAAGAAAAAGGAAATTCATGATTACATTTAGAACATACATACAAAAAGAATAATTAGGTTTTACATCATTTTCCTCTAATAATGAACCATTTTTTATAAAATAAGACATATTATTGAAATATAGAATTCCAATGGGTATTGGGCATGTTTTGTTTCATTTATGCACTATAAATTTAAGATTAACCACCATGTATACTCAATTTTACATTAATCATTAAGATTTACATTAAATATTTTCACTAATCATATTGGTGAAAAAATAATTTGAACTGATTTAAAATTATAATTTATTCTGATTCGAAATATGGGATCTATTTTTCTAAATTTAACTTACATTAGTGGTAGAATTTAATTTAAAATTTATCATACGGAAGGGATGACCAAGTGGGTTCTTGAAGTGAAAATATTCCAAAGTTTGAAATATATTTATATAAAAATTTAATATAAAATTGATTAAAATGACCTAAATTGGATTAATTTATTTATAATTGACCTATTTTAAATTTAAAACCAATTAATAATAAAATTTGACATTATAATTTTTTTTAAACCTAATGTTTGTTTTCAATTAAAATCAATAATTATTTGGTATTCATTAAAAATTGAACTTCTCATAAACATAAACAATCACTCTATGAAATTTTTAAATTATAATTCAAAAAAATCATATTATTTTCTAAAATAAAAGTTATAAATGTTTCAAAATATTGTTTTAAAACAAGTGTGTCATTAAAAGGTGGAAAAACTATTTAAATAAAAATATTACTTTTTATGAGTAAAGTTATAATTGTGTTTACCTTATATCTGTAAAACATATAGGATGAATATGAAATTTTTTAATTGAGAATGAAATATATAAATTTCATTAATATCATCCACTAATATTAAATAGTTTAATTTATTAAGATAAAATTACTTTAGTGTATAAATATATTTATTTATGAAATCATTTATTTTATATCCAATTGGTTTTTATATTAAAATTTAATTAATATGTAATCAATGAATTCAACCATATATTTTTATAATTTTGATAATTCTATAAATATCTTTCAATTTAATAACTAGGTGTAACTTTCATTTTAATTAATAATATTAATATTATTTGGTAAAATTAGTCCATTCAAGTAACACGACCATTTGAAAAAACATGTTGTTGCTTGTATCCCAAGATAAATCAGTATTATTCCCAATGAAAATTTTAGAATCTATATGATTGATTTAAAATATTTATTATATAATACTATCTATGGGTGTTATTTAATATATAAACTTGGTGTTATGTGTTAGACACACTACTGATTAATTTTTTTTATTTTATTATTTTGTGGAGTTGCATAAAATTCTATATAGAGTTATAAAGGGACCAATTAACCTATTGATTAACTTCAACTTATTAAGATATAAAACAAGTACCTTTCATGAGAACAGTTTCTAGAATACATGACCCACACTTGAAACATTAATTCTTCCCTTTTATTAACAACATTGACAATTTTCAATATTTGGGATACTTTGATATGACTCTCTATATTTTATAATGTTATATATTTATCATTAAAATGTTATAGGCCTTATATCACCAATTATGATAATTTTTCCCACTAATTTATTGTGTGAAATATCATCCTATAAAATGAATCATATGGTACCATCTGTATTATTTAATGGAAATTATAATGTATGTGAATCCCATTGAAGGTAGATATAGATCCCATAGACCATTGATGTTAAGAGAACATGATCATAAATTTTTTTCAAATTTATTAATAGTTATCTTTTACCTCTGATAAGTTTAGGGATCATAGTTGTCAAATAAATTTAATTTTTTTTTGAGATCTCCCAAAATTCAGTTCTAAAATATTGATGTGAACTATGTGTCAAGAGAATATAAAAATTGATAGGTTTTCATTATGATGTCTCATTACTTCACTGATATATATCCATAGAAGATGTTAGAGAGGAAAGTATTACCTTATTTGTATTAAATATATTGATAAAGTAAGATGATCCAAAATGAACTATATAACATTAATCCCATTAAGTTTCTTTGGAAGTAAAACGAAAAAGTATATAGTAACATTATACCAGTATAACATTTTTATAGTGATTTGTAACATGAATCTATTAGGATATTTCCTTATATATTTTATATGTTGTAATAGTAGGTATCTAGACACATAATATTCAATTTCTGACTTCAACCTATAAAAAAATGTTTTCCTAAATAACTATATATATTTATGCTACCATGGGGTATTCAGAGGTTTGATATATGTGATTCAACAATAAATTCCATTTTAGCTTAAGTATGGATTGAAAAAAGTCTCTTCCCATAAATTTCCAACCTATATTTATAGGCGATGCTTGTTAATATCAAACCATTCATGGAATTAATTATATATTTTGATAAAATTATCTTCATTTTATAATTAATTTAAATTATTTAGAAAAAATGGTATAGAATCTATATGGAAAGGTAGTAATGTTTACCCTTTCTTAATTAATCTCATATCCAGCATTACCATTCCTATAAATATAGGATCCCTAGATGTCTTTATTTTAGTCCTAACTCCACGATACTTCCCACTTATGTTAGAATCCAACTTCTTTTCTTCACCAATGTGGTAGTGTATCAATTAATCATAGAACATGAGAAGTTATATCTAAATTATATATCTTATATTGAGTTCTTTTTCTGAGGAAATATATTTCAAAATATTAATATCTTTATTTATATCGCATTTCTCACCATAGATATAGTTCCACCGTATCATCACGGAAAATATTTCATCAACCAATTCATGATCATGATTTGGATAGTATTATTCATTTATATTCAATTTAATTTTTCCATAATCAAGCACTGGCACATATTTAAAAATAAAAAACCCAATTATTTAGTCAATGGATCACTATATATTTACAATCCTTTCTTTCCTATGGGTAGATTTAAAACCTATGTATTGATCAAAATCCTCTTTATCTCCTCAAAAAGAATTCAATTTTATTTAATCATTTGAATTGTACGCATTAATATTCCAAATTGGGTAATTTGTTGGAAGATATTTTTTTGAACAAATCATCTATAGTAACCCGCTAATCCATTGAAGATACATATCATAATTATGATAATCAGATTGTAGAATAACATGATTGTATTTATATTTGAAGGATTAACTCAATATATATCCTTATAGATGATATATCCAACATCAAAAATATATTGGCTCCAAAATTCCCACATATTGAATTTTCCTTATATTTTTTTATCTCTTATTGTGTTAAGAATGATTCAAAAATTATTCTCATCATCCCTATAAAATATTAAGCATATCAAGATACCACCAATTAATTCCATAATGAAATCATTGGGATAATCCTTGAATAATTTTTTGTTATGTACATAAACATCAAGGGTGAATTTGTTTGTACAATTCATTTTCACTATAAAATCTTAGTTTCTATACCTTTGATAAAATATAGTCTTTTTTTATATCAACAATAATTACCCTTAATTGGTAATAACTAGAGTGAAAATAAATATTTTATAAATATTTATCTCCCTAAATTTAAACAAATAAGTCATCGATAAATAGGATAATATATTTATTCTTTATAGTAATGGATATATCTCAATATATTCAAAAAATAACCTCATAGACCCATCCCTCTTATAAAAATAAATATTATGGGATCCCCATAGTGAAATAATTGGTTGGATGAATCCCTTACCACACAAATCTGAAAATTTCATTCTTGAACTGAACTAATTCCAATGGGGATAATATGAAGGGTTTCAAAGATATAAGTTCCTTGTCTAGATTGAGTTAAATTAAAAATCAACATCATGATTTAGATGATGTCCTTATAAGTCATTAGGAATTGCATTAATATATTTATGAACAATATCTACATCATCCATTATAATATTTTCATTTCTAACCATATGATTCACCTTAATTTCCTCTAGAAAAATTTAATTATGATACGCTTTTACATTATAGTTTAGTTATATATCATATAATGAGACTTGAAAAATAAATAATACAAATGGAACACACTTTCATGAATCATAATATTCTTATCCTATAAAAATATTTTTTCATTATAATTTTAAATCCACTCTATAACTATGATTATTTCAAATTCAATAATAGGTTTCATAATCATGTTTTCAATATCGGGGTGTATATGATTCATAGTGGGGGTTGAATAACATATCCTCATTACAATAATTTGTCCACCAGGTATCCCTATTGATAACTCATTTATCATTGTTCTAGGAAGTTGTATATTATTATCACTATATAATAATGACATAGAAGAGTGTGAATATTGAGAATTGATTAAATAATTATCTATCATTTTGTTTATGATAAATCTACCTATTATCACGTCTTTAGTAAAAAAATTCAATTTTTGTAATCACATAATACTACCCCACCCCCCAGTCTTCTTATGGCGTGGATTAAAATTTCTCTTATGGAATTGGTTTGAGTATTTCCTCCATCTCATTATATTTTTAGCAATGGATAATAAAATCCTTCTTCTTTCCCTTTCACATCTCTGAACTAGATAGATCATATCTAAAAATTTATAATAAACTCTTATTCTCATTATGTAACAACTAGTGTGTTTTTCTTATTATATTATTCTAGATGTATCATCTCTCCATCTATCTTCATCGCCACATTTGTTTCTCCATGTTTCTAAATCATCCCTTATTTTCATGAATTCTATTGAAAATATAATACACATATAGTTTTTTCCCTTATTTATGGAACTTGAAAATATATCATAAAATGAAGAAAAATCCTAATAGGTTAGTGCTCTTTAGAGGATCATATTAACCCCATAAAAGGAATGATCGATCCTAATATTTATTTAAAAAATGCAGTCCATTACATTCATAGAAATTATAATAAAATAATTTCATACTCATAAAAACTCTACTATTACTCATGATTAAAAATAATGATTTTTCCCATAAAATATCATTTCTTGTAACACCCCATGCTTCCACGGTATGCTTCCAATTCAATAATACAGTAGTGTGTGTTGTACGCAACTTCGAGATTTTAACACACTATGACCAATAAAAGTAGATGTTATGAATAGTAATACCCACTTTTTGAAATTTTATACATTTTATCATTCAAAATGGACCAAATTTTTGGACACGTAATATCGAAATTATCTTAGGATGAAATTTTGGTACTTTTCGGATAACTTGAATATTTTGATGAATAATAAAAATTACTAAATTTTTATTAAAAACAACTTTTATAACATAAATAATTAATAGTGATAAATTATAAATATGAGTGGTTTTAAAGTATATTTTGAATATATTTTTACCATTTAATACAATTTTGGTCATTGTAAATAATTTCACAATTAAACTGGACACAAACAAGTATCAATCTTTTGATAGTTATTATATCTTAAAAACACGCATTTTGTTTTAACAGCGGGAATTAATTTTAAATTAATTTTTTCCACTTCTATGTTTTGAATTTGGAAAAATGGATTCCATATTTGGAATCAGGATGTCCAAATTGAGTAAATAGGTAACTTTCATTTTTAGACATTTTGAATAATAACTTCAGTAATTATTTTATTTACTATGGTTAAAGGGTAAATCTGGTAAATAAGGGTAAAAAAATAATATTATAAGAATAATAAATTACCCTAAAACGTGTCCTAACCTTATTGGTGGATACCTGTCCGACCATGGGAATCTTTGGGTCGATTTTGGGACCCCATGGAGCCACTTGTAGGTGGTAGGGACTCTATATTAAATAAGTTAAAGTAAATACAAAAATGACATAAGCATATATCTTTTAGAAAAACAATTTTTACATAGGGTTATATATGTTATTTAGACTATAAATATTCAATAAAAAGTTAAAAATATTTCCTACATAATGGTATTTTATTTATAATTTTTAGACATTAAATGATTTAATTTATTTATGACACAATGATGATGCAGTAATTACCGTATTAATGAATGATTAAGATAATTGATATTATAAATAACCAAATAAATGTAATTTGAGACTTTTTATAAATTACAATAATTTTATAGTTACTATGATATATTAAGATTGTTTATATAAATTTTTTTTCCAAGTAATAATGCTGTTATGAATTTATCAAAAACAAAATACCCAATAGTGTCAAAATTGACATAAAAGTGTTTTTAAAACAAATATTATATTATTAATTTATATTCAATTACTAAAAATATAAGGTTGGTCCAAGAGACTTATATCATTATATTTTTATCATTAATGGACCACTTGGGGGTCTCTTGGAGGTATATATTATGTTTATTAACTATATAATATAAAAATAAAAGTGACATTGTTAATGTCAATCTAATTAACTAAGAGTTAAAACTAAACTATAAGGTTAATATAACGAAACAAACATGTATCAAAATATATTGGTTGAAAGGATTTAGACCCATATCACCTTAGACATTAAATATTACACTTTGGATCCATTATAAACCAAATATGAATTTATTATAAAATAATATTTCTAGATTTTCCAAAGGTGCCCCTCACCCCTCTTATAAAAGGGAACTCCCCCTTCTCACTAATTCACACTTTCAAAGCCTTTTGTCTTGGCCAAACCCTCCCAAAATAATCTCTCAACATCATTAACTTCAACCTAGAGGCCATAGTGTGATCAGAAAGCCAACCTATAGAGACCTTTTGATCATATCAAAAGGTAGAACCCAAAGAAGAGGTAATATTTTCACCACCGTTTTTCAAGTTCATTTCTTCTAAAAATTCTTGTTTATTTGTTATTACCATTCTAAAATAATAACTCCAGTATCTCCTATATAATGTTATATTATTATAAATATGGAACAACCATATTCAGTATTCTATCCATCCTTTGAATGACATGTCACCATACATGCGTACGTACGACTTACCGTCTCCACGTCATGGTGTAATTGTTATTCAATATTTTATTTTTTGGATGGGTATAATAATGATGTTTAATTGATGTAAATAATAAATATAATATGATAATGATTCATTATATATGATATACCATCCAATTATATATTATTTTAATATCAAAAAAATGATATTGTCGCTCGTGCGTACGTACGGACTACCGTCTCCACGAACGCGATGAGGTTTATTACTGATCATATCCATTCTATACTAATTCTAATTTGATGATTAAATATAATGTTTAAGAACTTTATAACATTTAGGATATGAATAATATATAACTTATTCATAACAAACATGACTTATGTAACAAAACATAAAAATGAAAACGTGTATGTTAACACCTGAAACGACGATAATACTAAAGTATTATTAACAAAGCATTATTAGAAGATAATATATGACATCATAATTAGGTATATGGTTCTTGTATAATTTAATAAAAATGTTTTATCTATTATACAAGAGGTTAATATACCATCGACGAAGGAAAATTATAAGTTAAGGGTTTATTTCACAATCTCTTCCTTATCTGAGGTTGTTTATACGTAATTATCATCTAGGACCTCGTTATCATCCACATACATGTTTCATAAAATGCATTTCAAAACATTCTTACTATTTTAAATAATATGGGTTAAATTCATTTATACCCTATTTGAATTTTTATAAGAAGTTTATAAAGGAATCTTTCTGTCGTTTTCCAATCAAGGTCCTTTTTAACCTTTTCGACAGGATTAAGGTAAGAATGAATTTTTTAAGTTATATGAAAGGTGCGGCTATTTTCCGCCATTATAAAATCTTAAAAGATTATCTTACAAGATAATAATAATATTTTCAAAGTAAAATTTTTATTTTATAATTATGTGACTTTTAAATTATTTCACAAAAAGAGATATTTCTCTCAAATAGTTTTGATTTTATCTATGTCAACATCCTTTGATGGATTTTAATCTTTTTTGAAGTTGATTTATTATGATACAAAACATCCATATTGTATTGAATGTTTTCTGATATGGTTTACTATGGATGTGTTATTTTTATACCATTCATGGTTTATGGAGAAAGTATTGACATTTCATATGCTAGTTTTAATACGAATAGTTATGTTATGTTTAAAGTTCTTTATATGAAGAATTAATTGGACTTAATAAGTGACGGGTGGAGCCCTCTATAGCTCTTTGATGCATCGGTTGGTCTCATGTGACAAACTAGTGTCTTGTCATGAGGCATTGAAAAAATCTTATTTTTAGTCTTGGCATGAGGCCTTGGCTACGTGGTTATGATAGTATGGAATTATGCATTCCGTCATTATGAAAGTGGTTATTGATATTTCATGTGATTATTCGACTAGTAGAATATCCACGTGAATAAGTAAATGTAATTATTTAATTTTATCTTTACTATATTATTATGAAGTTCATGCTTAAAAGGCATTTGTTTTTGCTATACATTGCCTTAAATGTTTATGCTTATTTATGACTGTTTTCTCTATATTGTTATCCTTACTAAGCATCTGAGCTCACCCCTTTCAATGTTTTATTTTTCCAAGGATGTGAAAAAGTATTTTATGAATGACCTACAGGGATAGTATAAGGGGATATGAGTTTTGAGACAAGATGTTTTTGTAATTTTCACTTTAGGATGTAATGTAAGACATAGGAATTTATCTAGTGATTCCAAGGCTACTAAACTAATCGGTCTTTTGAGACATGATCATTTGTGATCATGCCAATGTTATGTAATAATGCTCTGACTCTAGGTAACTAAGGTCGTGGCATTACAGTTGGTATCAGAAGACATTTAGTACAAACCAAGGAAGCTAGATTTAGAACTCTGATTAGTGCACATAGACCTAAGATGGACTTTGAAGATTAATATAGAAGAATTTCCTAGAATTTTTTGTATTGTAGAGATTTAGTGAGTTTTCCGAGAAAGACATCCCTGTCTTGATACGAGAAGGTAGAGGCGTCTCTGGAACATATGTACCAAGGTGTAAAACTGGAAAACACTGCTTTGAGCTAGACTCAAACGGGAACTGGTGCACGAAAACGGGCCTTGCGGCACTCTTGGTTATGACACTCCCGAGGTATATTCTTATGATAATTCTCATTTTATTTATGAACCATTATGAAGGGTTTATGAGTATATACTTCCTCAAAGAAAACATTTTTATGATTATGGATTATATCCATAAACTGTTCAATTTATGTTAAGTGTTCTACAAGTAAGGAATTATGTATTTTGATTCATAAACTAATCTAGTTTATGCCATTTTTTAGAAATGGAACATAGTGGAAGAAATGGAAACCGTATCAATGTAAGCACTCCATGTAGGGATTTACCTCCTAATCACGATATTTATAGTAGAGTCAGTTATGTAACTGGTGCTGATCAGCTTATCACCATACTGGGACAAGTCACTCAGGTTATGAATAATAACCTTACCCGTATGGATCACCCTGATCCACAATATAGAGGATCAATGTTAGATCACGTCGTGAGGCAACAACCAACAACATTCAATGGGAGTACAAATCCATTGGTAGCTGAGAAATGGATAAGTTCCCTAGAGAAAATATTTCACTCTTTGGCGAGTAGTGAAAGGGAAAAAGTTATCATGGATGTTTACCGCCTCACTGGAGATGCTGATCAATGATGGTCGCTGATTTAAAACAAGATGGAAGATGATAAAGTATCAAATATGGAGTGGAGAGAGTTCATAGATCTATTTTTAGAAAAATACTTTCCTTGTGACCATCGAGCAGATATGGAAAAAAAATTTCTTGAGTCTGAGGAAAAAGGAGGATGAGAATGTCACAAATTATGAGGCTAACATTAAAAGGTTAGAAAGGTATGCTAGATATTATATACGTAACCCATGAAGTAATATTGATCATTTCTTTTATGGGTTAAAACCATTTATTCGTTGAGCATTAGTCTCAAAATCCCTCTCATCGTACGTAGACATTGTCTCATGTGCTATTAAAACAGAAAAGGAATTCTCTAAGTCTTATGACTTTAAATCAAATCAAGAAAAGAAGAGGTCTACTAATCAATTTGGAAATTGAAATAAGGGGAAGAAGGGAAAAGTTGTAAATACATCCTGTAGTAAATGTGGGAAGAAACACCCTGGTACTTGCTTAAAATGAATGGGAGTCTGTTACAAGTGTGGTGAAAAAGGCCACCAAGCTCATGATAGCAAGGGAAAGAGAGTTTTTGTCAATGTGGAATGCTATAATTATAGAGATATGGGACATTATGAAAATGAATGTCCTAAGCATTAGGGGAACTTGCCTCAAAAAATGCCAAGGGATCAAGGCCAAGCTTATGCTATCACTACTGCTGAGGTAGAAGCTCTGAAAAACGTGGTGGTAGGTAATTTAATGGTTTTCTCATGTTTAGAAAATGCTTTATTTGATTCTGGATCATCACATTATTTCACATCTTCCCAGTTTTCTAAGAAAATTAGATATTTCAAATTTGATTTAACAAAGGAGTTTTCAGTTAAAAATTTAAAGGGAAGTATCATTGCAACAAAGTTTTGTGAATAAGTCACCATTAGAGCACATAAATGTTCTCTATCCAATGATTTCATTGTCATACCTATGATTGAGTTTGATATAATCCTCGGTATGGATTGGATTTTGGACCATGATGTGAAGATTTATTATAAGAAGAAGGAGGTTATGATTTTTGATGATGATGATAAAGAACACCATATTTTTATAGCAGAATCGTCACCACCTAATTCTTATATAGATCCACCCCCAGTTGCTAAACTAAATTCTATTATCGGGGAGGAATAGAATGAAATAATTGTGGGTGAGGAAAGGAATGTCCAAATAGAGTATGTACTTATTGTGAGAGAATATGTAGAAGTGTTTCTGGAAGATTTACCTGGACAGCCTCCAGAATGAGAAGTTGTGTTTTCCATTGATTTAATTCCTGGATCAAGGCCTATATCGAAGACCCCTTATAGAATGGCCATTGTAGAATTAGTGGAACTAAAGAAACATCTATAGGAATTGAGTAAAAAGGGATTTATTCGCCCAAGTGTTTCTCCATGGGGAGCCCCTATTCTTTTTGTTAAAAATACAGATGGATCTATGAGGTTATGTATTGACTACGGGGAGATAAATGCAATAACAATAAAGTAAAAGTATCCACTACCTCTCATTGATCATTTATTTGACAAACTAAATAGAGCTAAATACTTTTCAAATATTGACCTTGGATCTGGATACCATCAGTTGTGTATAAAGAAGGAAGACATTCCAAAGACAACATTTCGAACCAGGTACGGGCATTACGAGTTTACAGTAATGCATTTTGGGATGACTAATACACCCTCTGTATTCATGGACCTAATGAATAGAGTTTTCAAGGAATATCTTGATGATTTTGTGGTGATATTTATTGATGATATCTTGTTATACGCCAAAGGATACAAAGATCAGGAAAATCACTAGCGCAATATCCTAAAGTCTCTGAGAAGACATGAATAATATGGGATGTTTAGCAAGTGTGAATTTTGGACTCAGGAGATTTCTTTTCTTGGACATATTGTCTCTAAATATGGAATCTCTGTTGATCCTTCTAAGACCAAGGAAATACAAGAATGTCCTGCACCGACTTGTATAACTGAGGTACACAGTTTTATTGGGTTAGCATGTTATTATCAATGTTTCATCCAGAATTTGTCTTGGTTGGCTAACCTATTATCAAAGCTCACACGGAAAGGGGTTAAACTTTTTCGAACAAAAGAGTGTGGGGAATTTTTTGAAGAAATGAATAGAAGATTAGTCAATTCTTCTATATTGACTCTACCATTGGGGAATGATGGGTTCGTTATTTATAGTGATGCATCAAAGAGAGGACTTGTTTGTGTCCTTATGCAGAATGATAGGGTTGTTGCCTTTGCATCACGATAGTATAAAATTGAGGATAAAATCTATCCTACTCATGATCTCGATTTAGCAGCTGTGATATTTTCTTTGAAGATTTGGAGACACTACCTCTATGGTGAAAAATCTGAGATTTATACTGATCAGAAGAGTTTGAAGTATATTTTCTCACTAAAAGAACATAACATGAGGCAAAGGAGATGGCATTAATTACTAAAGGATTATGATTGCACGATACACTACCACCCGGGGAAGGCAACAAAGGTGGAAGATGCTTTGAGCAGAAAAGATCATGGAGTTTTGAACAATATGAGAATTAAAAGGGATCCAATTTTCATGGATCTAGTGAAGATGGTCATGGGAATAACCATGGATGGTGAAACATGAATTCTTTTTCAAATGGTTTCCAAACCATCTTTACTAGAAAGGAATAAGAGTTCTTAGACTAATGATGAAGAATTTCCAAATAAGATTAAAGCTATGATTGATGGGAGACTGAGAGACTTTGTGTATGAAGATGGAATCTTGAAATTTGGGAAGAGACATTGTGTCCCCAATATACATGATATAAAAAGGAAATTGCTGGACAATGGTCATAGTTCCAATTTCTCTATACACCCTGGTAGCACCAAAATTTATAGAGATTTGAAGGAACATTTTTGGTGGGACAACATGAAGAGGGAGATTATTGATTTCGTGTCAAGATGTATGGTTTTTCAACAAGGGAAAGCTAGAAGGCAATAGCCTGGTGGAGTATTGAATCCTCTTCCCATACCTAAGTGGAAATGGGATAATATTACGAAGGACTTCATCATGGGGCTACAAAATAATCCTAGAAGGAATGATGCAATATGGGTCGTTGTTGATCGTCTTACCAAGTCAGCACATTTTCTTGCTATAAGAGAAGATTTACCACTTGAACGTCTAGAAAGACAATATATTATTTAAGTTGTGAGACTCCATGGAGTACCCCTATCGATTGTTTCAGATCGAGATCCCCATTTTACTTTAAGATTTTGGAAGAGTCTTCAGAAGGCCTTGGATACTGAACTTCTTTTGAGCACTGCCTACCACCCTCAAACAGATGGACAATCAGAACAGACTATTCAAACCTTAGAATACATGTTGAGATCATGATCACTAGACTTTCAGTGTGTGTGGGATCAATATTTACCTCTAGTAGAATTTTCCTATAACAATATCATCCAGTCGAGTATTCAAATGTCACCATATGAAGTGTTATACGGAAAGATATTTCACACACCAACCTATTGGGATGATGTTGGTGAAAGAAAACTTGTAGGCCATGAACTGGTGGAGGAGACGATGGATAAGGTGAAGGTAATCCAAAACCACATCAAAGTAGCTCAAAGTAGGCAGAAGAGCTATGTTGACAACCGAATGAAGGATTTGGAACTTCAGGTAAGAGATCATGTTTTCTTGAAGGTATCTCCATGGAAGGGAGTTATACGTTTCAGCAAGAAAGGTAAATTTAGTACCAGGTATATAGGACCCTTCGAAATTCTTGAACAAATTGGGGTTGTAGCATACCGTTTGGCAATGCCAGCAAGTCTCTCCGAAGTTCACGATGTGTTCCACGTATCACTATTGAGAAAATACATGCCTGACCCAATGCATGTACTCACTTATGACGAATTAGAACTGGAACCCAATCTATTTTATAGCGAAGATCCCATTAAAATTCCTGAAACAAGAGAGCAAGTGCTGAGAAACCGGACGACTCATCTGGTAAAAGTTCTATGGAGGAACCATAAGATGGAAGATGCAACGTGGGAACCCGAGGAACTTATGATGAAGAACCACCCGAGTCTTTTTATGAAGTAATATTCTGGAAATATTGGGGACATAATAATTTGAAGTAGGGGAGAATGTAACACCCCAAGCTTCCATGGTACACTTCTCTTTTAATAATACAGCGTGTGTTGTACGCAACTTTGAGATTCTAACACACTACGACCAATCAAAGTAGCCATTATGAATAGTAATTCCCACTTTTTAAAATTTTATACATTTTATCTTTCAAAATGGACTTCATTTTTCGATTCGGAATATCAAAATTATCCTAGGATGAAATTTTGGTACTTTTCTGATAACTTTTATATTTTGATGAATAGTAAAAATTACTAAATTTTTATTAAAAACATCTTTTCTAACCGAATTAATTAATAGTGATAAATTATGAATTTGAGTGGTTTTAAAGTATATTTAGAATATATTTTTTTCATTTAATACTATGTTGTTAATTGGACATAATTTCACAATTAAACCGGACATAAACAAGTATCAATCTTTTGATAGTTATTATATCTTAAAAACATGCTTTTTGTTTTGACAGTAGGAATTAATTTTAAATTAATTTCTGCCATTTCTGTGTTTTCAGTTTGGAAAAATTGATTCCATATTTGGAATCAGGATTTCCAAATTGTGTAAAAAGGTAACTTTCATTTTTATACATTTTGAATAATTACTTCGGTAAATATTTTATTTACCATGGTTAAAGGGTAAATCCGGTGAATAAGGGTAAAAAATAATATTATTATAATAATAAATTAAACTAAAACGTGTCCTAAACTTATTGGGGTATACATGTCCAACCATGATCATATTTGGTTTGATTTTGGGACCCCATGAAGCCACCTGTAGGTGATAGGGTCACTTTATATTAATTAAGTTTAAGTAAAAACAAAAATGCCATAAGCACATATCTTTTAGCAAAACAATTTTTACATAGGGTTGTATATGTTATATGTTCGACTATAAAAATTCATTATAAATCAAAAAATATTTTCATACATAATTATATTTTATTTATAATTATTAGATATTAAATAATTTAATTTATTTATGACACAATGATGATGTAGTAATTACCCTATTAATGAATGATTAAGATAATTGATGTTATAAATACACAAATAAATGTAATTTGAGACTTCTTATAAATTCCAATAATTTTATAGGTTACTATGACATATTATTATTGATTAAATAATTTTTTTTCGAAGTCATCATGCTGTTATAAATTTATCAAAAACAAAATACCCAATAATGTCAAAATTGACATAAAAGAGTTTTTAAAACAAATATTATATTATTAATTTATATTAAATTTCTAAAAAACTAAGGTTCGGACAAGAGACATATATCATGATATTTGTATCATTAATGGACCACTTGGGGGTCTCTTGGAGGTATATAGTATTTTTAATAACTATATAATATAAAAATACAAAGTGACATGGTTAATGTCAATCTAATTAACAAAGAGTTAAAACTAAATTATAAGGTTAATATAATGACCCAAACCTATCTAAAATAGATTGGTTGAAAGTATTTCGACCCATCCACACCTTATAATTTAAATAATCTACTTAGGAGCGATTATAACTGAATATTGTTTTTATTATAATATAATATTTCTAGCTTTTCCAAAGGTTCCCCTCACAACTCTTATAAAAGGCCCCCCCCCCTTCTGACTAATTCACACATTCCAAGCCTTTGGGATCAGCCAAAACCTGCCCAAATACTCTCTCAACTTCCCTCACTTTAACATAGATGCCTTATTTTGATTAGAAAGCCAACCTATGGATCATTTTTGATCAAATTAAAAGGAAGAACCCGAAGAAGAGATAATGTTTTCACCAACCTTTTCAAGTTCAATTCTTCTTCAACATCTTCTTTCATTGTTATTACCATTCTAAAATAATAACTATAGTATATCCTATATTCTATGATATTATTATAAATATGGTACAACAATATTCAGTATTCTATCCATCCTTTGAATGACATGTCACCATACATGTGTACGCACGGCTTACCGGCTCCACGTCATGGTGTAATTGTTATTCAAAATATTATTATTTGGATGGGTATAATAATGATGTGTAATTCATGTAAATAATAAATATAATATAATAATTATGTTTTATATATGATATACCATCCAATTATATATTATTTTAATATCAAAATAATGATATTGTCGCTCGTGCGTACGTACGGACTACTGTCTCCACGAACACGATGAGATTAATTCCCCCGTCGTATCCATTCAAGAATATTTCTTATTTGATGATTAAATGTATTGTTTAAGAACAATATATCATTTTAGATATGAATAAGATACAAACTATCCATAACAAACACGACTTATATAACAAAACATATAAAATAAAATGAATAATTTAACCCCCGAAACGACGATAATACTATAGTATTATTAACAAAGAATTATTAGAAGATCATATATGTTATCATAATTATGTATATGGTTATTTTATAATTTAATAACAATGATTTAACAATTATATAAAAGGTTAACATACCATATACTAAGGTAAAGTACAAGGTAATGGTTTATTTCACAATCCCTTCATTATCCGAGGTTGTCTATACGTAATTATCTACTGGGACATCATTATCATCCACATCCATGTTTCTTAAAAATGTATTTCAAACCATTCTTACTTTTTTATATAATTTGGGTTAAAATAATTTATACCATTGTTGAATTTTTATAAGATCTTTATAAAGGAATATTTCCATCGTTTTCCAAACAAGGTCCTTTTTAACCTTTTCGACAGAATTAAGGTAAGAATGTATTTTTTAACTTATACGGCGGGTGTAGCTATTTTCCACCGTTATAAAATCTTATAAGCTTCCCTTACAAGAATATAAGAATATTTTAAAATTAAAAGTTTTATTTTATAATTATGTTACTTTTAAATAATTTTAAAAAAAGATATATTTCCCTCAAATAGTTTTGATTTCATATATGTCAACATCTTTTGATGGATTTTAAGCTTATTTGAAGTTGATTTATTATGATACAAAACTTCCATATTGTATTAAAGGTTTTATGATATGTTTGACTATGAATGTGTTATTTTTATACCATTCATGGTTAATGGAGAAAGTATTGACACTTCATTTTCTAGTTTTAATACGAATGTTTATGTTATATTTAAACTTGTTCATATGAGGAATGCATTGGACTTAATAAGTGACGGGTGGAGCCCGCTATAGCTCATCGATGAATCGGTAGGTATCATGAGACAAACTAGTGTCTTTGAATGAGGCCTTGACAAAATCATATTTGTAGTCTTGGCACGAGGCCTTGTCTACATGGTTATGATAGTCTGGCATTATTCATTCCCTCATTATGAAAGTGGTTATTGATATTTCATGTGATTATTCGACTAGTAGAATATCCATGAGAATAAGTAAATGGAATTATTTCATTTTATCCATTCCATATTATGCTGAAGTTCATGTTTAAAAGGATTTTGTTTTATATATACATTACATTAAATGTTTATGCTTATTTATGAATGTTTCTGCTATATTGTTATCCTTACTGGGCATCTGAACTCACCCCTAAAAATGTTTTATTTTTCCCAGGATGTGAAGAAGTATTTTATGAATGACCTGCATGGATAGTATAAGGGGATATGAGTCTGGAGACAAGATGTTGTTGTAGTTTTCACTTTATGATGTAATGTAAGACTTATGAATGTATCTAGTGATTCCAAGGATACTAAACTAACCGGTTTTTCAAGAATTGATCTTTTGGTATCATGCCAATGTTATGTAATAATGCACCGACTCAGGGTAACCGGGGTCGGGGTGTTAAATTTCTTAGGAGGTAAATATTTATAAAATAATATCACATTAAAATACATTAAATATATATTTTCAATCTCCCACTAGTCTTCAGTATTATGAATCAATTACAACTATTGATTATCATCTCCCATTAGATGATATCCCACCATGAAAACATTCATCCATTCATTACATCCTAACATAAGAAAAATCTTCTATAGGGATATAATCTATTATCTATATACTAATTGATCAATGGACCAATTTAATCATAGATGGTTTTATTACATGATTTTTTATTATATTGTTTTAAGCTTTTAGATTAGTATGTTTCTCTATAGCGGCTATTTTACTAGTCATAACCTGATTTTGTTCCCTAAGTAAAGATAAATTCTACTCAGTTACAACGACATGCATGGTGATATTATCTAGAAGCAAATATATACACTGATTGTGAGTTCTAATATAATTTTCCTTCTTCTCATCATAAAACATATCTAAAAAGTGACAAAATTATTTATTTAAAAAAATTTAAATATTTATTCATAGAAGTTATAATGAAAGTAACAAAATCATGGGAAACCTAAGGGTTTATCATATTGCTTATAATATATACATTCTTCAAAAATCCATTTCCCAACATTTCAAATAAAATTCCTTTGAAATCAATAGTTAAAATACACCACTAGTACCTTGGATTCAAGGATTACATTATGACATTAGAAAAATATACAAGGATAACATCACAAAGGACAAGAAAAGTTAGCATTCATAGGAGACCTGATAAATATATTTTTTGAAAATTACATTGTAACATCAAAATAAAGTATAAGAACTTATTGAATCTTTGTAATTCATTTTTGTAAATCTATGAAATTATTTGTAGATCACTTCAGGGTAATTTGTGAAATTGAAATATTGGAAGGATGAGTTTGAATGATTAATAAAGGAACATGTACATCATAAGCTATCATAATAGGTGATCACATTATAGTAGAGAGAATAATAAATAAATATGAAATATAATAAATATTATAATCAAGAAAAAATATCCATGGATATAATAGAAATGAAAATAATAAAAAGGATGACAATATCTAAAATGTGGATGAGAGAGTGCATAGTATATCATCATCATTACCATCATGGACTCAAGAAAAATTATTCCAATCCTCATGGTCTAAAAAAGATATTGTTCTTCCCATAAAGAATGTATCAATGTAACTATTGATTAATTTTATAGAAATATTTCAAAAACCCTAAACTTTTGTCTTATGAGATCAAATAATGCATTGAGAGTTTACATAATACTGATTCTCACCCCTAAAATCATAAATTCAAATTCATTCAACATATACAATATTTTAATATCATTACAATAAATAATCGAATTTCCTTTGGAATTATTAACCATCCATACAAAAATACAGGCATTAAATACCTCAATGATTTCCTAGAGAATATGTGGGATCATATGGATATAATAAATCCTAAGAAAGAGTGTGGAAAGGTAGAAAATAAATAATCACCATAGAAAAAATGTGGTACTATTAAAATAAAAGGTTTTTAAAAAAAACAGAGTTATGGGAGTGGAGAAGGGAAGTTGTCAGTTTATCAATATAAGATAATAATTGAGATCAATATTTTTCAAAGGTATAAGACCTTAATAATAATAGTAAGATCATTTATTATATTTTTGAAAGAGTAAATGAATTATTCAATGAATATCCTATGGGAGTACCTATCTAGTTGTGAAATTTTAAGATCACTCGTCATGAAATATAGTGAATACTAAGTTGAAACTCAACCAAATGTTTTTGGGTGATTACCCCGAGGATCATCTCTACCCCAACCATACCTACCTATTACTATCTATATAGAGATTTCATTGATATGAAAACAATACACTCTATAGATTCCAAAATTTAGGATGTTCAATAATTATTAAAGATTAGGGTGAAAATATTAAATAATAGGAAATCCCATTTTGAATATATAAAACAATGATAATTCCATATAATTATTAGAATTATATAATTATAAAAAATTGTTTTATAATATAAAATAAAAGGAGTGAAATGAGAACCTTTATGTCGGAAGAATAATGACATGATAAAAGAATATAATTAATCGGTATAATTATCATATAATTAAAAAATATCAAATGAGATATTATGTAACTAAATTAAAATAAATTAAGTATGTTTAAATGGTATTATATAAAATAAATAAAAATCTAAAAATATTATAAAACCAAACCTTTCAATGTAGCTTCTTGAATCTTGAGAGGACTACTTTGGACTGTAAAAACACTTTGGGAGTTATTTATAAAGGGTGAGGTAATAAAATTTCATCATAAATTCCTTTTTATGGAGTGGTATGATAGAATTGGTATAATTGAGATCCTTTTATAGGTGAAATAGATGGGATCTTCCATGGAAACCACAATTCTGTATTGTGTAAGAATAGTATCACATAAGAATTATGTGGGTTTTGAAACACCTTGAAATTATAATAGAAGTACATTTTCTTCTATAGTTTATGTAACATGAAACACTTAACTTCTATTTTGTTACACATAATAATGAGTTTCTTCAAAACCATGCATGACACGCAAGACCGAGTTTTACAAAACAATAGTATTCTATTAATATTATTATTAAATATGAAAATTGTCACCTAGATGTTGGAATGGAAGTTAAGATTATAATTAAATAAATTATTTAAATATTTATTTCATAAAATTATATTTTATATCTACTAATAATAAATTAATATAAGAATATTTTGTAATAAAAGTTATTGTTTTCTAAAAAAATTATTCTCCTAAAATAAAGTTTTTGTTACACTTTGTGAAGATAATTTAAAATTATATTTGTAACACTATAAGAAAAAAAAATTCATAAAAAATAGTATTTTTTAAATAATAGTATATATATTATTTTGTGGAGAAATTTTGGAATTATTATAAAAAATAATTCATTTGTGAGGAATAGTTAAAAATACTGAATATAAATAGAATACTATCTTTTCATTTTAGTTAATTATAATGTTAAATTTTATTTTGAATTGATTTTAATGTATAATTAGTTTAATTTTATATCATTTAATACAATTCAAGTCATTAGAATAATTTTGATACAATATTTTTATATAACATAATTATAAAATTTTGAACCTTTTCTCTTTAAAATATTTCTTTCTCATTGCATCTGTAGGATTAATTATAAATTAAATTTTTATAATTTTGTGAAATAAAATTTTCAAAATTTATTATATATTTTTATTAGTATAATTTATCATTTATAATAATGTAAAAAAAAATTTATACCGAAATATACAGTTAAAACAGTAAAAATTAATTATCCTGATTAAGTTGTCTTGATTTACCAGGGGTTAAACTAAGAAGAAAACTGTTAAAATGACCAAAAAATTTATTCCACACCCATTTTATGGACTTATTTTGACACTTATATCCTTTTGATAGATTTGTATATGTTTTTGAGGCACATTTAATTGAAGGTGTCTTATATAAGAAGTTTTGTAAATAAAAAGATGAAAAAGGAACCTTCCCAATTTTGAATATTTATTAATTATTATGATAGTAAAAAGAACACATTAGTTTTATTAAATATATTATTTTGAAAAAAAATAATTTTTTTATCATAATAATTAATTGTAAATTTTTAGTGATGAAAATATTACATTAAATACTAGAGAAATGGAAACACAATAATTACTTAGTGGACAATAAAATATAATAAATGATATTAAAATATTAAAAGTGAATTAAATTAAGTGAATTATGCTTGTTCATTATTTTTCAGACTAATATATCATGTTATAGAGGTTCTAACGTATTATATTATAATTACATCATTGTTTGTATATTTTTTAAATTCATGAGAAATGATTGTTGTAAAAACTGACATTAATGTTATTTTTTATTAAATTATATTATATTAAATGATTTAAAATTACTAGAAAAATAATATATTCATCCTAGTAATTTTTAAATGTTAAAAAATATAAACTATGTCCCATTAATAGAACAAATAATGTATTATTGTCAATATATTTTACCTTAAATAATAAAAACTGTATTAGCACAATTACAGATAAAACAATGTTTTTTCATGTTACATGGACTTGTGTTAAAATTAAATTCCAAAACACGCTGGATTTATATTTTTTAAATTTTTTATTAAATTTATAATCTTTTTTTAAATTATATAATATTTCTCACCTAAGATTAGTCACAAATGATAAATTACTATGGACAGTTACCAAAGTGAAAACCCAAAAAGGTAAAAATAATGAAACTTAAAAGTTAAGGAAAAACATATTTAAATAATATTTTTTATTATGTAGTGGAGGATTTTACTGCAAATATAATCCCTATATACCATTAATTATCATTTTTGGATAAATCATTTGGTAGTATATATCTCTAAATAGTCAATAATTTTGGGTATTTACAAGAACTTCACACGTCAACTGTAAAATGTAACTTACTCCCTTCACTTATTTTCACCATAAAATTAATTTGGTTGATCCAAGACCTAAGAAAAGAGATTAAAAACTTCATTAACCATATCCAAGAATATTTATTTTTGGGATTAAACCTACATTTTAATTATTTTAGTAAAAAAATATGGAAGATACCCACAAAATAGGTATCACTATTTAATGAGAGTCTTTATTTTATTTCATTATACAGCACATTAAATTAATATTAAACTACACTGATATAATAACCTGAGTATCCATAATATAATGTTATTTTATTTTAAGAATTTAATTAACTATATCCATATTCACTTTCAACAAATGGGTTTCAAAATCATTATCTTTGTGTATGACGGACTGGTACCTCACAAATTGATGTCATTCATTATTCATTTACTATATTTCAAAGTTGGGTATGATGATGGATATAATGTATTGTAAGGTAACTATATAATAAAAAATAAATTGTAGTAATTATATATTATATACCTTTATTACATTCTATTTTTTATGAGATACAATAACATTCCATGTATATACAGAGGACTACCACGACACGAAGCAATGGGACTCATCTTTCAAAAATGCTTTACATGGAAGGTTATATGGGTAAAGATTAAAATTATATTATATATATATATATGAAATAATATTCATGTAAAATTTATCATTATCGAATGATAATATTTATCAAATTTTATTACCTTTTAACTAAATGAAATA
This sequence comes from Viscum album, assembly GCA_963277665.1. Classification (NCBI taxonomy): domain Eukaryota; kingdom Viridiplantae; phylum Streptophyta; class Magnoliopsida; order Santalales; family Viscaceae; genus Viscum; species Viscum album. The sequence continues at coordinate 901,367,955 of OY728166.1, read as the reverse complement.
TTACAACTTCTTTTGTGTACCTGTGGACTAATTCATTCACTAAACGATGCAACTATCTTTTCAACACCACACCACATGGATGATATATATATATGTATATTTAAAAAAATAATATAACATTTATGATATAATGATAATTATTCAATGGTAATATATTTCTTATATTATTTTAATAATGATAACTGGAAAATGGAAACGTTACTTATTCGTACATACAACATACTTTCTCCATGATCAGAACATATATCATTTCTCAAAACCATCATTCATGGTTAGTATAAAAAGAATAATTTAAGTATAAATATAATAATTATTTTATGATTATTATTCTTTGGATGATTAAAATATTTAATATATGTGATAATTAGATCTTTAATGATGAAACACACATGATAAGTTATGGTAATTTACACTAAAAACAAGAAAATAATGAAATATTATTGACGAAAGGGTGATAAAATGATATAAGGGGACCACATATGATGTTAAAAATATTATTATGTTTATTTTATATGTTATTAAAATTTTTAAAACAAATATATATGAGGTTATATCATATATATCCAAAATGTAGTGTGACGTATGAAATTTCATCTCAATTTACATTACATTGAGAATTATTTTTTATTATGCACCAATTTACTTTTATTTGAATTATAAAATACCACTCTAACATGTAATATCATGAATACTTCATTATTATTTTTTTTAATTCTCAATTTTAATTATCTTATCGATGGAAATTTGAATGGAAAATTACGTGCTTGTAAAAGATATTTTTCTATAACAATTTCTTTTATAATTGTTAACTTTCTATTCAAAAAAAATAACTTTCTAATAATCATTTTTCATTAGAACCATTATTTCTCTTAAATATAAATATTCTTGTGCGATAGATATGATTATAACCTAAACCATATACTATTTTTATATATGGTGTTTACTTTGAATGTAGATTGATTAACTGTGGAAATATAGATAAATATATATAATTTACACAACATAGTTACTTTATGATAAAGAACAATGATTGAGATTTAAATCAATTATTTTATATATGAGGAATTATTTATAAATTTACGAAAATGGTTAAGAAATATTTATGAGAATCCCCAAAATGAATCTGTAGGGTCATGAGACTAATCATCTGGCTATATCAAATGGTTTTTACCAAGTATATTCTAATATGTCTTGTGTAAGATCTTAATGGTAAAGGTTTTATGTTCCTAGGAAACACGACTTATGGTAATTAATCATTTCTATAATTTGGAAGTTAGTTATTATTATATATGATACTGTCACAAATATATTATCTCTAGTGCATTCTATTTTATAGTATTGATTATATAGAATGTGTTTTTTAGTTATCTATATTTACATATTCATTATGACTTATCCATATATTTATATGGCATGTGTGTTGAATTATTTTCATAGTCATATTGATCATTATAACTAATTCATGATTCCTTCCACTATACTTATGCCTTAATGATAATTTGAGCTCACCCTTATTTTATTTCTTTCCTTGAGTTATGAAGATTAATCCATTGAATGATATTTCATGGATGTTGAGAATTTTATTCAGTTATATAATAAGTTTTATTTTATATTCCCAATGTAAAATGCGTATCATATACGTATCTAGTTCTCAAAAACTACAATACTATTCAATCCATCGGGATTTGATTCCTTTTATCTATTCCATTATAATAACATGATGCACCAGATCTAGAATATTAGGGTCATGGTCATTATAGTTTGGATTAGATGATGTTTAGTAGAATTGTTGGGAAATAGATTTCTGAAAACAAATATTAGGATTTGTAACCCTATGATAGAAATTGAGGATAATTATTGAAGAAAATCCTCATGTATTGTTCTCATAGAAATTATATGGTTTTCCCAAGAAATACATTACATATATATAATACAAGTGGACATGGTTCTAGAATAGACCTAAAGAGGCATTATATATTTGAAAAAGTAATATCTATTATAAGTACCCAGCCTTAAACCTTACTTAATCTTGAGTTATTACAAGATTTCATGTTGAGGATCTTTTCAGGTTTAGAGTTTTAGAGAATTAGATCATAAAAAATGCATTACATTCCACATTTAAACAAAGTGGTTACATAAAAGATAGTATTCATTTTTTCCCATCAATGGAAACATATTTAAAAATAAAGCATGGATTCTTTCATGAAACTTCCTTGAAACTATCATCATATCATGTACCTTTTCCTTGACCTGTGAAAAACATTTCAAAAAAAAACTTGGGATGAGCATAAAAAGCTCAGTAAGGGTTATAAAAATATGGAAAGTAAACATGAGTTCATATATACGTAAGAATGAAATCATACTTTACCCATAAAACAAAATCATTTTAACATACCTCATAAAATCATGAATAAATTATTGAAATCATAAGACATAAAGGTAACTTGAGGCATTCATAACATTCTTACGTAGGGAGTAACCCACTTGGTTACTTTTGAAATACCCACCACAGTATATTCCCTAAATCTCTTTGGAGAAACCTTAACGTTTCACTCCTTCACGTTACCCAATGCATTGGAGAGCTATATCGGGCTCACTTGCCTTTAGTTTATCATGGAACCACCCGTCTTCATAACAATGCCCAAGAACCATAATATAATCTTACCACATAAAACATGCATAAAAGAAACAAAAAATTTCCACCTTTCAATAACAAGACATCAGTACAACACATTGATATAAAAACATTATGAAAACCATTTTCAATACCAAAATAAATGAAAAGTAAAACATGGAATTTATTTTTTGTTTAAAAAGAAGGAACGGCTTATAGTGGAATCCGAAACTCAAATAGTGGTCACGGTGGCGGAGAAGTCGTTGTCGCCGCATACGTATGACAAAAAAAATTCCCTTTTTTCGTTTAGTAAACTCTTTGTAGAAAAATATTCCTTCTTGAATAAACATAAAAGTCAAAGGGGTTTATACACCATATAAAATAAAGTTGTGTATAAAACAAAATATGCCTCAATGAAAGGAGATTGAGACGAAGTCCCATACAAAGACGGTATCCTTGGATTAAGGATAAATCAGTTACATAATTATGTGTGACAAACGAATACACCAAATATAAGTGTATATTAAGTGTAAAACAATTAGAGGTTATTCACACATATTCATAGAACGACATTTTCAAGGAGTACAAGTTTATCCAAAAGAATCAAATTTGGGTTAAGAAGTTCCCTTGCAAAAATTTGACAGCCTAACGACGTCACTACAAAATTCAGAAAATGAGTTGACGAGAGATAAAAAAGTGTATCTAATCACACGGACATATAATGTAAATAAATAAGGATATATAAGAGCATATCAAAACATAATAGTATGTGAATTTAAAGACATAACAAAAGAAGTCTTTTAAAAGGAGGAGGGTGAAAGGTTCTCTCACCGACATGGGTATTCTTCGAAACATACACCCCGTGAAAGAAGGACAATACAACATTGATGTTAATACTCATAAATGAAATTATATCACACAATTATTAAAATAATGGACAGTTCATACACCACTCAAAGGAAATTGTGGCAAATGTATCATAAATCTCACGGGAATAAAAGTGAGATGAAAAATCCCTTACGAAAACTCGGCAGCCTAACAGCGCCACCTAAAACATACAAAAATGGATTGATGAGATCAAATATGGTCTCTCATAATATTAACATAAAGTTTACAGAAATTTGAATAAATGAACATTCCCTAACAGAACAAAGAGGAGCTTAAAAGAAGTGACATAAAGGAGAGTACTTAAAAAGAAAGAGAGAGGTTAGATCTCTTCCAAAAATTCGGCAGCCTAACAGCGCCACTGAAAACTTCAGAAATGGATTGATGAGAGATAATAGGGTCTCTCATCATATGAACATAAAAAATTAAACTAATATTAATATAAAAGAACATCCCAATAACAAGAAATATGAGCTTTAAAAGGAATGACATAAAAGAGTGTACTTAAAAAGAAAGAGAGGAGTAGGATCCCTTACCTCAGGTCCGACTTGACTTGATCATTATTTAATCTCCTAAATAATAAAATTGAGTTAATTTATACTTCCTTAAGAACCTTTTTCAATTTCATTATTCCTTTTATATCACTTATTACCATGTCATGAACAGTATGTTATTATTTATGCTAATAATGGTCGTTTTAACGATCATTGGTACTTGAGTCCAAAATAAACTCTTTATAATTACAAGTTGTTCATGTGGTAAAATATACATTATATAAATAATTGTATTCATGATGTATATATCATATATATAATATATATCCAGTATATTCATGAATTTATTATATTACATAACATTTAGAGTTAATAAATGAAATGCGCCGTTCATGGAGATTGTAAGCCGTACGTACGCATGAACGCTACTTCCATTTCAATTTCATATTTAATGTAATTAAAACATAATGATACATAATAGTATTTTAATTCCAGTATTGTATCATATATAATATTATTAAATATATCCTTTATACGTACCACATATGGTATTAACGAATCAAATCACTTTGAGGGGGTGGTAATCCGCACTTCCTAAAATGAAGATATCGCGTATACCCATAATGGAAGCCATAAAGGTATGACATAAATGAAAAATACAGAAGCTTAAGGAAAACATAATCATATTATATATCATATATAAATATAGTTACATCTTAATGGCCACCATGAATGGTGTTAAGAGACGATTGAACAATCATCGTTTCGTGAGACAGTAATTCGCCATCCACAGAAACAGTATGTTCTTTATCCATTAGACGAAGGTTTGTGTAAGTTCGGCTCTAATCCTTAACCTAAAAACATACTAGTTTATTTAGGATACTGGTGTTGTTACAAATGAAATGAATAAAAAGAGTTTAGGGGGGTGGAGAAGCAAAATAATACAAAAGGACTCAAGTGAATACATTACCTTAAAATCGGGTAACTCCCTTTGGTTTGAGATCAAAGGCTTCCTTGGGAAGACTTCTGCCCAAAGTGAGGCTTCAAAGAGTTATAGGGGGATGTGGAGATACAAACTGGGCAGGTTTTTGCCGAGCAAAAAGCTTTGGAAGTGTGGGTATGGAGGTAGAGGTGGGGGCCTTTTATAAGAGGAGAGAAGGGGCACTCTTGGAAAGTAAATTAATGTTACTTTATTTTAGAATGAGTTTCGGATTTTAATGGTCCCACATTTCTGTGATTCGAAGATAAGGTGATAAGGGTTCTAAATCCACCTATTCAATAGGTTTTGGACATGTGTAGGTCTTATATTTTACATTATCATTCCATTTTATTTAAATCGTTAAATAATGAGGTCATCGCTGCATCATCATGATGTGATAAATAAGTTAATTTATTTAATGTCTAAAAATTATAAAAAAATACTATGATGTAGGAAATATTTTTTTCTTTCCAATTACTTTTTATAGTCAAAAATATGACTTGTATATCCCCATTTAAAAATTGTTTTAGTAAAACAACTCATGTTTGTGTCATTTTAATTTTAACATTAAATAAAAAAGGTATTTATGTCATTTTCCAACCAAAGTGGCTCCATGGGGTCCCCAAATTGACCCATGGATTGTCTTGGATGGCCATAAATCATACAAGGAGGGTATGACATGTTTCTATGTCATTTCATATTATTAAAACATTATTCTTACGTTAAACTACACTAATTACCTCTAATCGCGATTAAAAACATAATAAGATACTATTCACCAAAAAATTATTTTAATCCCATTGAACCACATTTTAATTTTTAATGAAAACCATGTATGTCGTATTTTTTAAATTCAAAACACAAAGATGGAAAAATTTCATTTAAACGGAAAATCAGTTTTTATAAGTACCACTTAGTGGTTTCACTATTCATCAAAAATTGAAGTTTTTCAGAAAATTACCAAAAATTCACCCTAAGCACTATTTGATATTCTGAATTCAAAAATGATGTCTATTTTACAAAATTCAAAACATATATCTTGCATTAATTATTTTAATAATTATTTCTCGCTGTCAAAACAAATAACGTGTTTTTATGAAACAAAATGTATCAAAAGATTGACACTAGTTTATGTCCAATTTCAAAGTGAAATTAAATCCAACGACCACTATTGGATTAAATGGTAAAAATATATTCTAATTTCACTTTAAAACCAATTCAAAAGATTATCTAATCATATAAATAATTTATATTAAAATGAGGTTTTGACTTCAAATACAACATTTTTCACTATTCATTAAAAATTGAACTTTTTTCAAAAAATACCAAATATTTACACAAAGTAAATTTTGATGTCCCAATTCTAAAGAAGAAATTTATTTAGTCAAATATAACTCATAAAAATGTCAAAAAGGGGATTTTTAAGAGGTTCGCCGTCAAAAGGTTGTTAATCAACCTTTTAAATAATATTATAATGTTTACACTTAAAATTGGATTCATTCACATTTTTAATCCTCTAACCTTTATTGTAAAAAGTAAAAATATTTGACAAACATATATAATAATTTTTTAGTTAGTTCTATTAATTCCCGCCATCACAACAGCTAGGAGTTAACTACCATTTAAAATAATATTATTTTATTATTAGAGTGAAACATAAGATTCCAAAGAAACTCGTTGTTGTGTATTGGGTATGCCATCGAGCATAGCATCCCCTTTAAAGTAATATTAATATTTTATTCACAAATATGGATAAATATAAAAATTTCATATTCTTTATTTACCAATGGTGTTACATCCTTCCCCTCTTTTGGAAATTGTGTCCTCACAATTTCAAAATTGGGCTTGAAAACTCCATTGAAAGTCCCACATCGAAAAAGGAGTAAATTAAACTTTCAATTTAAAAGAAAGAAAGGGAAGTACAAAGGTCACCCAAGATTACCCATACTAGGATTACATGTATGAAAATATGTACATGGAGGAAAAAACAAAGGGTCATTTTCTGATAGAGAGTGATAGAAAATATGTTTAGGATAAAGTTAACCACAAGAAAATCACAAACTTATGATGGGTTAAATGGTATTTGATTCCCCAGTAGGAAAAGTTAATAGACAATAATTTTGTTTTAAGTTACTTTTTATTAAGGAATTTATTCATAAGGAAACATAATTACTTATCATGTTGACTTTCATCTTTTATTAGATTTCTTACACAAACTCATATTTTCTCCAAAAGATGAGTATTTTGGAAGACTTGTTCACTATAATCAACTTCTAGAGAATCTCCTAATCTACAAAAGAGAACTATATACTTCCCATGTCTTTAGACGTTAACCAAAACCAAAACCAAAATGGTTAGTACAAGATCATATAATCCAGAAAAGGATAACCCTTTATAAAAAGAAAATCTATTCTTAATCTCCAAAATTTGTCCAACAGAACCCAAAGTTCAACGAGGACCATTTGATAATCAATTTGTCCATTAAATTCTTCAAAGTAAACCAAACTAAGATTGAAACCCAAATATTTGATGGATTTAGTCACATAGTCTTCCCATGTACAAAATAACTTTTACCTCCAAATAACATCAGTTGCTCTTAAATTCTCATATTGAAAAGTAATTAACCTAATCACATATCGTCAATGATTGGTTAATCATTTCCATAGATAACCCAAAATAAACTTAATCTTGATTCCTAAAATCATATAAATAAAAATAATTAGTCAAACTAACCAGGGACTTCACGTAGTCCAATGGTAGGAAATAAATACCTGTTGCATGTTGGTTGTGGGTTCGATTCCCGCATCTTTGTCCGACGTGACGGGTTGTCACACGGTCTGCATGTTGTCCTTTTTCCAAAACTATATAATTCTTAAAACATTCCCCAAAACGAGATAAAAGCTTCAAAAATAATCATAACATATTTTAACCTCAAGTTTATCTCATGCCTTTCATTTTCCATCATAACATATAATAACCCATAATTACCTCAAAAGTAAGGATCATATAAACTCTAATGGTTACCTTTATAATTATTATCTGAACTTCTACATCGATTGGTCATCTTGTACATGATGCATTACATATCATACCAAGGTTCAAGTGGTTGATCATGACTCCTTTATAGTTGGTTTAGAACTACCACGAGTTTCCTCATTGAATCCCCCATTTTCTCTAGTATCTTAATCAGAGAACCACCACAGTTTCCTTCAAACTTGTTGTCTCTTTGGTGCCTACTAGATCCATCCATTCACTAAAAAAAGAAATGTCAGTGTGAGTATATCAACCAAACCATCATGTACTAATGAGGAAGGTAAAAACTAAGTTATACTTACTCATTCAATTTATCTAAAAATAGGACTCTTTCATAAATCCTAACCATTATGGTAATGTCACTTATACTTAGAGAATACCCTAACCTCTAAAGTTATCTAAACCGAGATTTGATACCAACTTTGAGTCCCCAGCCTTATACCTTATTTAATCTTGAGTTATTACAAGATTTAACATTAAGGTTCTTTTCAGGTTTAGTGTTTTAGAGAATTAGATCATAAAACTTGCATTACATTCCACATTTAAACAAAGTGGTTACATAAAAGATAGTATTCATTTTTTCCCATCAACAGAAACATCTTTAAAAATAAAGCATGGAATTTTTCATGACTCTTCTTTGACACTATCATCATATCATGTACCTTTCCCTTGACCTGTTAAAAACATTTAAAAAAACTTGGGATGAGTATAAAAATCTCAGTAAGGGTTATAAAAATATGGAAAGGAAACATGAGTTCATATATACATAAGAATGAAATCATTCTTTACCCATAAAACATAATCATTTTAACATACCTCATAAAATCATGAATAAATCATAGAAATCATAAGACATAAAGGTAACTTGAGGCATTCATAACATTCTTACGTAGGGAGTAACCCTCTTGCTTACGTTTGGAATACCCACCACAGTATATTCCCTAAATCTCTTCGGAGAAACCTTAACGTTTCACTCCTTTGCATTACCCAATGAATTGGAGAGCTATATCGGGCTCACCCGCCCTTAGTTTATCACGGAACCACCCATCTTCACAACAATGCCAAAGAACCATAATATAATCTTATCACATAAAACATGTATAAAGGAAACATAACATTTCCACCTTTCAATAACAAGATATAAATACAACACATTGATATAAAAACATTATGAAAACCATTTTCAATACCAAAATAAAATAAAAGTAAAACATGGTATTTATTTTTCTTTTAAAAAGAAGGTATTTCTTGTAGAGGAAGCTGGAACTCAAATAATGTTCACGGCGGCAGAGAAGTCGTTGTCGCTGCATACGTATGACAAAAAAATTCCCTCTTGTCATTTAGTAAATGCTTCATAGAGAAAAATTCCTTTTGAATAAACGTAAAAGTCATAGGAGTTTATACACCATATAAAATAAAGTTCTGTATAAAAAAATATGCCTCAATTAAAGGAGATTGAGACGAAGTCCCATAAAAAGACGGTGTCCTTGGATTAAGGATAAATCAGTTACATAATTATGTGTGACAAACGAATACACCAAATATAAGTGGATATTAAGTGTAAATAAATCATATATTATTCAACATATTCATATAATGACATTTTCAATGATTACAAGTTTATCCCAAAGAATCAAATTTGGGTTAATAAGTTCCCTTGCAAAAAGTTTACTGACTAACGGTGTCACTACAAAATTCAGAAAATGAGTTGATGAGAGTTAAAAAGAGTATCTCATCACATGTACATAAAATTTAAATCAATAATGATATATAAGAACATATCCCAACATAATAGTATGTGAATTAAATGATGTAACAAAATAAGTCTTTTAAAAAGAGCAGGGTGAAAGGTTCCCTTACTGACATGCGTATCCTTCGAAACATACACCCCGTGAAAGAAGGACAATACAAGATTGATGTAAATACTCATAAATGAAATTATATTACACAATGATTAAAATAATGGGAAGTTAATACACCACTCAAAGGAAATTGTGGAAAATATAGCATAAATCTCACGGGAATAAAAGTGAGATGAAAAATCCCTTACGAAAACTCGGCAGCCTAACAACACCACTTAAAACTCACAAAAATGGATTGATGAGATCAAATAGAGTCTCTCATCATATTAATATAATTTTTATAGAAATAGGAATCAAATAACATCCCCCAACATAACAAAGAGGATCTTAAAAGAAGTGACATAAAGGAGAGTACTTAAAAAGAAAGAGGGAGGTTAGAGCTCTTACGAAAATTCGGCAGCCTAACGGCGCCACTCAAAACTTCAAAAATGGATTGATGAGAGAGAATAGGGTCTCTCATAATATGAACATAAAAAATTAAAGTAAGAGTAATATCAATGAACATCCCAATAACAATAAATATGAGCTTTAAAAGGAATGACATAAAAGAGTGTATTTAAAAAGAAAGAGAGGAGTATGATCCCTTAACTCCGGTCCGACTTGACTCGATCTTTCTTTAATATCCTGAATAATAAACTTGAGTTAATTTCTATTCCATAAGAACCTTTTTCAATTTCATTATTCCTTTTATATCACTTATTACCATGTCATGAACACTATGTTATTATTTAAGCTAATAACGGTTGTTTTAACGATCATTGGTACTTGAGTCAAAAATAAACTCTTTATAATTACAAGTTGTTCATGTGGTAAAATATCCATTATATACAGAATTTTAATGATTATGTAGATATCATATATATCATATATATGCAGTATATTCAGGCATTTATAATATTACATAACATTTAGAGTTAAGAAATGAAATGCACCGTTCATGGAGACAGTAAGCCGTACGTATGAATGAATGCTACTTCCATTTCTATTTCATATTTAATGGAATTAAAACATAATGATACATAATAGTATTTTAATTCCAGTATGGTCTCATATATAATATCATTAAATATATCCTTTATATGTACCACATATGGTATTAACGGATCAAATCACTTTGAGGGGGCGGTAGTCTACAGTTCCTAAAATGAAGATATTGCGTATACCCATAATGGAAGCCATAAAGGTATGCCATAAATGAAAAATAAAGAAGCTTAAGGAAAAAAATAAAAATATTTTATATAATATATAAATATAGTGACATCTTAATGTCCCGCATGAACGGTGTTAAGAGATGATTGAACAATTATCGTTTCGTGGGGCAGTAATTCACCAACCACAGAAACAATATGTTCGTTAACCATTAGACGAAGGTGTGTGTAAGTTTAGCTCGAATACTTAACATAAAAAAATCCTAGTATATTTAAGATACTGGTGTTGTTACAAAAGGTAGGAATAAAAAGAGTTTAGGGGGTGGAGAAGCAAAATAAAACAATAGGACTCAAGTGAAGACATTAACTTAAAATCGGGTAACTCCCTTTGGTTTGAGCTCAAAGGCTTCCTTGGGAAGACTTCTGCCCACAGTGAGGCTTAAAGGAGTTATATAGGGATTTTGATATACTAAATGGATGGGGTTTGGGCAATCCAAAGTCTTTGGATGTGTGGGTAAGGAGGTAGAGGTGGGGGCCTTTTATAAGAGGAGAGTAGGGGCACTCTTGGAAAGTAAAGAAATGTTTCATTATTTTAGAATGTGTTTTGGATTTTAATGGTCCCACATTGATGTGTTACGAGGATAAGGTGATAAGGGTTATAAATCCACCCATCCAATATGTTTTGTACATGTTTAGGTCTTAGATTTTACATTTTATTTTTATTTTATTTAAATCGTTAAATAATGAAGTCATCGCTGCATCATCATGATTTCATAAATAATTTAATTTATATAATGTCTAAAAATTATAAAAAGATACTATGATGTAGGAAATCTTTTTATATTTCCAATGACTATTTATAGACAAAAATCGGACTTGTATAACCCCATTTAAAAATTGTTTTAGTAAAACAACTCATGTTTGTGTCATTTTAATTTTAACATTAAATAAAAAGGTATTTATGTCATTTTCCAACCAAAGTGGCTCTATGAGGTCCCCAAGTTGACCCACGAATTTTATTGGTCGGCCATGACTCATCCAATGAGGGTAAGTCATGTGTCTAGGTCATTTCATATTATTAAAACATTATTCTTACATAAAACTACACTAATTACCTCTAATCGCGATAAAAAACTTAATAAGTTACTATTCACCAAAAAATTATTTTAATCCCATTGAATCACATTTTACATCTTAATGACAACCATGTATGTTGGATTTTTGAAATTCAAAACAGAAAGATGGAAAATTTTCATTTAAACGGAAAATCAGTTTTTATAAGTACCACTTAGTGGTTTCACTATTCATCAAAAATTGAAGTTTCTCAGAAAATTACCAAAAATTCACCCTAAGCTATATTTGATATTCCAAATTCAAAAATGATTTCTATTTTACAAAATTCAAAACATATAAGTTGCATTAATTAATTTAATAATTAATTCCCGCTGTCAAAACAAATAGCGTGTTTTTATGAAACAAAATGTATCAAAAGATTGACACTAGTTTAAGTCCGATTTCAAAGTGAAATTAATCCAATGAACACTATTGGATTAAATGGTAAAAATATATTTTAATATCACTTTAAAACCAATTCAAAAGATAATCTAATAATATAAATAAATTATATTAAAAAGAGGTTTTGAATTAAAATAAAACATTGTTCACTATTCATTAAAAATTGAACTTCTTCGAAAAAATACCAAAAATTCACACAAATTAAATTTTGATGTCCCAATTCTAAAGAAGAATTTTATTTAGTTAAATATAACATATAAAATTTTCAAAAATTGGATTTAAAAGGGGTTTGCCATCAAAAGGCGGTTAATCAACCTTTTAATGAATATTTGAATGTTTACGCTTAAAATTAGATTCATTCGCATGTTTAATCCTCTAACATTTATTGTAAAAAGTAAAAATATTTGACAAACATATATAATCATTTTGTAGTTATTTCTATTCATTCCCACCATCACAACATCTAGGCGTTAACTACCATTTAAATTTATAGTATTTTATTATTAGAGTGCAACGTAAGATTCCCAAGAAACTCGTTGTTACGTATTGGGTACTCCATCGAGCAGAGCATCCCCTTTAAAGTAATATTAATATTTTATTCACAAATATGGATAAATATACAAATTTCAAATTCTTTATTTACCTGGGGTTTTACATCTATATTGACTCGAGCATTGCATGGTACACAATAATGGTCCTTACTACACACCTGGTCTCACACTTTGAAGGGATATTCTTATGATAATTCATATTTTCATTAAAAACCCTTATGAATGATTTGAAAGAAACTATACTAAAAAGAATACATGTTTAGAATTATTAGATTAGTTATGCATAAATTTTTAAATTTATCATATCTATTAAACTAATTTTGGGATTTTACATTTTGTTATATAAATTTATGATCTAATCTAGTGTATAATACTATTCAAAAATAGAACATGGAAGTCATAAAGGTATCAATACTTGTGAAAAAAGTATATATTTACCTACTGAAGAAGAAATTATAGCTGATATTGGAACTATGAAAGTTATGGATATATTTGGGTTGATTAATGATGTTATTAAAAACAATTTCCCCCAAAATTATGTGGGACTACAGATCCAATAGAATACAAGTAATGGATAGTGTCTACGAAGAATATATTTATGGAATTGGGAAGTGGTGAAAAGGAAAATGATACACTTCTGGGATATTATCTCAAATTGGTTACTGGTTAATGTTGGTCACTAATCCGAAACACTAGAGAACATGATAAAATTGAACTCATGGAATGGAAATATTTTTAGGTAAGATTATTTGACAAAACTATAGCTAGTGATAAATAAATGGAATAAAGAGAGAGTAAATTAGTTTAAAGAAAAATAAATATGAAGTTGTTAGAGAGTATAAATCTACCTTTCCTATGATAGCTAGGAATGACATAGATTGCATACACAATAGAGAGTGTAAGATTTAAAATTTATTTAACAGGACTAATCTATGTATTCAAATGTTTGTGGTCATTCAAACATTTTATCCATATGATGAAATGGTTTTATGTTCTTTAAAGATAGAGAAAAAATTCCCCAAGACTTATGTATTCAAAGGTATGTATGATAATAATAGGATGATAGATAAAATAATGAATAAAGGGAATAATGTAATGACGAATTTTTATATATGTGATTACAATTGAAATAATTTGTATAATAAATGATTTAAAGTATTGGGAATTTTTTATATAAATTGAAAAGAATTGATATGAAATTGAATTAAATGGAAATAACGAGAACACTTATATTTAGTGTTTCAACTGTACTGTTATTGGGCACTATAGAAATTAATGTCTCAATCATTAAGGTAATCTACCATAGAAGATGCAAAGGGGAGAAGGTTGAGATTATGACATTGATATAGCTAAAGTGGAATGATTATTTTTCATGTGTTTATTATCCAATAAATATGTTGAAAAAGTATTTTATTTATGGTATTTCCAACATAATAATTATGAAATATAAAGGATTGTGTTGAAACACTATTTTATGAAGGGTTATAGAGAATATGTTTAATGATGTTGATGACCGAGAAAATTAATTGATTAGAAATTTTAACATCATCGAAAACCCATAATTGAGGGAAATATATATCTTATTATGTTCTGTATGTTTATATAATGAATTTTTGATAAATATATATTTGATATAGATAAAGTAATTTGGATAGTATTGACTAAATTTGAACTGATTGACGATTTGTAGACAATGTACTCTATGGTACTATTGACAGAGTTAACATCATATTTTTGGATTTCAAGAATATATACAATAATATGTTTTTATTGAATATAGATGAATTTATTTTTATAATAATTTATTATTTTATTTTAGTTTATTACCATGTTTATATATAATACATGATAATGGTATTCCCTTGTTTTGTTTGTGACTATTAAGATCCACTTTTTTCTATCTAGGGAATATAATATTGATTTTGTAACTTCCATTATGAACATGGTTGTAAATTTTTTGGATAAGATTTATGATTAACTATTTATGGAATTGATTTTGTTGAACGTGATCTGTTATTGGAAAACTTTCTCTAACCATTTTCGTTTTAGTAAAAATAAGCGAAATATCAATTACTATTTTATGGATCCTATGATCTGTTAATAAGTAAGTTTTTTTCTTTAGAAATAGAAATTTATTTTTGGATATTCATTTTGTTAGGTATGGAATAAATTAAGAAATTTATTGAATCCAAACGAAATGATGAATTTTTGATTATAAAATATAAATATATAAATCACGTTAATTTAATTATATCCTTCGATAGTAAAAGAGTTCCCCAACTCTATAAATATGATCATGAAACAAAAAAAAATTCTTTTATCATTGTTCTGATGATATTAATGACATTTTTACAACTATTTGATATATGGTTTTGTGTTTGTTGACCTTCCATAGATCACTCACATTCTTATTATCAATGACCTCTATCACTCTTCATTAATCCTTAGGCGTTATTATTTTCTTCCATATCCATGATATCATTTCACACAAATGTTATAAAATATAGAAACATTGTTATGTGATTATTATAGATTTACTACGTACTTTCCATTTTCTCTTGTTGAGTGGGTTTTCATTAACTTTTTTTATGTGGGTTTATCAATAATGGTATTTTCATATATCAAACCTTGATTTCAGAGATCAAGCTTTATTTTTGAGGATGTGATTTATTTATTTTTGGGAGAATGTAACAACCAAAAATTATAAAAGAATAAAATTTTATTCTATAATTTATGTTATGAACATGAATAATTTGATATTTAATTACACAAAACAATGAGTTTCTTTGACAACTTACAATAAAATAAAAATAAATTTTTACTGAACAAAAATATACTTTTAATATTACTATTTTATGGGACAATATTCGCCTAGCTATTGGAATGGGGGTTACAAATATAATTAGCTAAATTATTAAAATATTTATTTCACACATATTCATTTGAAATATATTGTTATTAAATGAAAATAAAAATCATTTTGATGAAAATGAATTGTTTTCTGAAAAAATATTTTTTATAAAATATGGGTAGTCATGCTTTTCTCACTTAATTTATAATTACTTTATAACAATTTTATTAATTTCATTTAAAAATTCATTTCCTAAATCCTCATATAATTTTTTTAGAGTTAATTTTTAGGATTTTTTAGAAAAGTTTGTTTTTTGATGAATTGTGAAAAATACTAAATTTTAGTTTAACACCATCTATTCATTTAAATTATATATAATTTTATATTGTATATTCAATTTTTTATTGAATAACTAGTTCCATTTTATACAATTTAAATAATTCTAGGACATTGGAATCATTACCATATTGAATTTTTATCAACTAATTTTTAATACTTTAGAACATTTTTTACAACCTTCTTTCTCATCACATTTGCGAGATTAATTTTAAAGTAAATCTCCCCAATTATGTGAAATGAATTTTGAAAATTTTATTCTATTTTATGAATCATAATAATTCATAATTTCTAATAAGTCCAACTTATTTTCTGACTGAAATGAATAATGAAAAAATTAATATGCGATTATCATGGTTAAGGTAAAAATGGGTTTATAAGAGTTTAAATGAAGACTAAGGGTCAAAATGACATAATAGTTTGTCCAAAACCCATTATATGGGAAAATTTCAATGTTTACAACCTTATAATTTATATTTATGGGTTTTTGGGACAATTTTTCCATTATGTGTCATATATAATAAGTTAAGAAAAGAAAATGAAAAAAATGAACATTTGTTATTTTTAATATCTAAAATTATTTGGGAAAGGGAAAACTTAAGATTAGTTTTAGATATTATATTAAAATGTAAATGTTTTTTTGGTATTATAATACTTTATTTCATTTTATAGAGAATAAAATTTTAAAATAAATTCTTGAGAATCACCAATTCAGTAATTATTTAATAAATAATTAAAAATAATAAATGATACAAAAAATAAAAAATTTTATTTAAATTGAATGAATTATTTACTAAAATTTTTTATATGAATATATCACAGTACAAATTTGAAATATAATATATTCAAATTCCTTCATTGTCTTGATATTTTCTAAATTCCAATTAAATAAATAATGTCAAAATTAATAGTATTTTTATTTTATATTAAGTTATGTTTAACTAAATGATTTAATATTACTGAAAATAAAATATTATTAATATTATTTTTATTATTTAATATTTTTCATTTATGTACCATTCAAGGACCATATGTTCTATTATAATGACTATATTAACCATTAAATAGTACATTTGTTTTATTAAAATAGGTAAGGTTAAAGTAGATTTTTTTCACATTACATGATCTCATGTTAAAATTACATTCCAAAACACCATGGATGTATATTTTTTAAATTATAGTTTATATTAATAATTACTGTATTGAGATTTTCAAATACGGATCAATTTATTTTTTCCTTAAAGGAAAATTTATCTAGTGTTGTTACCATAGTGAAAACCCAGAATTAAAAAAATATGGAAACATATAAGTTAAGGAATAAAATATTTAAAACATGTTTTAATTATATAGTGGATGTGTGTATTGGCCATATAACCCATTAAACCCGTTAATTATAAATTTGTTAACCACTTTCATTGACATTTTCCTCCCTATAATGAATACATTAGGTTATTTAACAAATATTTCAATCCTCTTCAACTATAAAATTGAACTCGCTACCCTCACTTCTTTACACCATGAAACCACATTGGATCATCCAATATCTACACAAATCACATCCCTAATTACCTCCCCTCATCCTATATGTTTTATTTTGGGCATAAAACCAAAAAATGAATTCATTTGGTGAAATCTCAAAGATAATACATGAAGAAGATTTAATTTTTATCAATAAGAATATTTATTTTATTTCATTCTACACATCCTTAAATTATTTTTTAAACATGATTATATAAAAACCATATAATAGAAAATATAATAGGAAGTTTTTTTTATTAATTTCCGGCCATACAACCATCTCCACTTCCATCAAATAGTTTATGAAGTCATCATTTTTGTTTGTGATAGATTACCCCCTCGCGTAGTGATATCATGAATTTTGTAACACCCGGATCCCCAAATCCTAATGCTAGTGTATTATTTTATTATATTGGCATATATACATGTTTAACATCCCAAGGTGTTAAATAGTTTATCATTTTTTAAAAAACATATTACCTACACAATAAACATATTACATTGGGAAACAAAAAATAAAACATGACACATAATGAAATTAAATGAACTGAATCCTTGAAAGCTTAATAAATGTTTTATTCTTCATATAAAAATTAAATGAAAAAAATAATGGTGAGTTAAAATGATTGAAAGGGGTATGTATAGTGGAATAAATAATTAATAAATGAGAAAAGTCAACATGGAATGCAAAATAACTAACTAAATATGCCATATAAATATATCAATAAGGCATAACCAATATGGAACGATGGATAATTGAACCACATGAAAGATAAAAAATAAACTAAGAACAAACCACATAAAAATAAAATTTCAAAGAAATAATATCATGGATAAATGAAAACTGAATCTAAAATATAGAAACACTTAATTATTAGATTCCATGTTTTCTATGTACATATCACCTTTACCATCAAGACATTTCACAAGACGGGTTAGCATATCGTATAGAAACCCATCTAATTTGGCCAAATTATTTGTATCATGAGACTATTGAGGCATTTAGGAGATATATATAAATAGGCCCATACCTTGTAATACTTTTACTAATATTTTTTATATATTAAATAATCTATTTATTTCAGAAAAAATTTACCTTATTAATTATTTTAATTGAATAAAATATATGGATTTTCAATAATTACATAGTTAATAGAATAAATACCAAAGTGAAAACCACAAGTAAAAATGTTATTCAGTTTTGGGAAAATAATATCCATTCCATGATAATATGTACATTTCAGATACAATTATCCCAAATAAGTTATTGTTTCATGTGAATGTGAACAGTCACAAAAAAGTGATATAACAAATATAACTTTTACCACTTTGTAATTTTAAAGTAAAAACCCCTTAGATATGATAATTCAAAGTAAATAATTTAAATACATTGAAGAGAAAATTATTAATGATATAATATATCAAAATGGGTAGTAAATACACTACATAAAATAAGTAAGTGGTGAATATGATATTGGTCTCACATATGTAAAGAGTGAGATGAAAACCCCTTACCTTCAGTTTCATTTTGTTTGAACATCATTTAAACACCAGAATAATGGTTTTAGAAATGTTAATAACTTATTAATAAAAAATATTAATATTTATGATATCACATATGATCTTATTATAAAATATTATTATCGATTTTTTAGAAATTTTATATTATTTTCACACTTTTGGGTGTTAATTGCATAGTTTCTCAAGTAAGTTTTGACTTGTAAATTGTTGTTAATATTTCATAGATCCTGATTTAATAATATAAAGAATTTAAACCATTATGTAAGTATCATATATACTAATTATACATATAGTTATAATAATCCATAAATTTTGGAAATAATAAATGAAATGCACCATTGTTTGAGACGGTATGTCATATATGCGCATAAACACTACTTTTAATTTATTCCCATATTAAATGAATAAAAAGTAATTTATATATATTATCCTTATAGTTGTATATCTATTTTATATATGTGAATTTTTTATCAAAACCATATTTTATATGTTCCATGTATAATGTTAATGAGTCACATCGCTTTGAGGTGGCAATTGTCCACACTTCCATAAATGATGTTTTCATATTTACATAAAATGGAATAAATGAAGGTATCTATTATATAAAAATTTAATAAACATTATGAAAACATAAATATCATAAATATCATATAAAAATAGTTTTTTCTTAATAATTATTATCCATGAGTGGTGGTTAAGAATAAACTAATGACATCATTTTGTGAGGCGGTAGTTTGGCATACAAAAATGGAAAGCTCTTTACCCATTAGATGGAAGTGTGTGTAGGTGTAGGTAAAACCCTTAAAAAATAAAATATCTGTATATTGATGATAATTATGTTATTATATAATCAAAGAATAAAAATAAATAAAATGGTGTAGAGGTAAATGAAACAAAAATTATCTTTTAAAAAGGTTACCTCTTAATCAGGAAAACTCCTTTTCGTTTATACCAAAGGAATTAATTGGATTGGTTTATTCCCAAATTTATGATTATAGGATTATTTTAAGGATTATAGAAGATTATTTGAGTATATTTTCAGTGATACAAAAGTCTTGTGAGGTTTTAATAAATTTGGTGATTGAGTGCCTTTTTATAGTAAAGGACGAGTGATATTCATGTAAATTTTGAAAAAGGAAATTTCACCCACGTTTTTTACAATGTGAAGTGGATCCTGTATTGAAGAAAATTAGATAAAAGGTGTTATATGGTCTATATATGGATATTATTTTTTTTTACAATTTTCTAGGCCGAATACTATCTTATGTGTAAGGGTTTTTCCTCTGTTATGAAATGTTTTTTCTTAATCACTATAATTAGTATTAATCACTTTCACTAATATTTAGGGTGAAAAAATAATTTGACCTCATTAGAAATTAGAAATTATTATTATTCCAAATATTTAATCCAATTCTCTTAAATCATGTCATATATGTATTGGGAATTAATTTAAAATTCCTCCAGTATAAGGGATAACAATTTTGGTATTTAAAGAAAAAATGTTAAAAAAAATTCTATGCTTTTTTAAAAAATATAAAATTGAGATTGATTATAGTGACTAAAATTATAATAATATATTTTAAATAGATATGTTTAATATTTAAAACCAGTCAAAATGTAATTTAACCATACAAATAAATTAAATAAAAAATATCTTTTAATTAAAATTCATTATATATTTATTATTCATCAAAAAATGAATCTTCACTGGAAAATACAAAAAATTAACTGTAAACAAATTTTTATGTTACTATTTAAAAATAATAATTTATTATATCATATTAAATTTATAAAATTTTCAAAGTTCATATTTAAAATTGGTGCTCCATTAAAAGGCAGTAAAATTACATTTAGAAAAAAGAACTGTTTTTAGTATAAAACTAGTTGTTTTTTTATATTATTCTTATCCAATCTATTATATAGATAAAATATTGTTTAATGGATATATAATAAATATATTACACTAATATAATTCACTAATTTTAATTTATTTATTTATTATGATTAAACGACATTATAAGACTAAAAATATTTTTTATTAAAACATTCCCTTTATATTCAATTTATTTTTATATTCATTTCTAATTAATTAATGAACAATTAATTCAACCATATTTTTTCATAGATTAGTCAATCCTATTTATATCGATAAAGTTAATGGGTGGGTTCTAAATTATTACATTAAAAAATAATATTTTAATAATATTTGTTTTTCAGTAAAACATGGCATTGTCTGTAATGCAAACATCCATAAAATTTAGTTCTTGAGTGGAACGTAAGATAAAACAATGTTGTGTGCATTAAAATAGATATTATTGGTTTATATAAAATATTAAATATATCTTAATGTATATGGTTGTTATGGTCCCTTCTATGCTTGTTTTAGTGTGTCATAAATGCAATTAAATGTAATGCTCTATCTTTAGATTTTTAGGGGGACACATTTTACCCACCTTAATTAAATTTTACCCTCAAAAACTAAACATGATAATAGTAATAAAGGGTTCTATATTTCAAACTAATATTTTTGAGAAATCCATGTTGTAAATAGGATAAAAACACATAATACTAATAAGAAGGAATGAGAAAATGTAAAGGTCACCACAAAACTGGGATTTCAAATTGGACAACGTCAGTGAAAACGTAGACATAGAAGAAAAATGTAAATACCAATCTCTGCTAGAGAGTGATAGAGAATATGTTCATTTTAATGTTTTTACCCCAAAAAAGAAAACCAGAGTTGTGAATAAAGGACATTGATATCATAAAAAAATATAATGATAGGACAACATTTTGGTTTCATATAATTTTTTTCTAGAGATGAGGAATTGTTCCACTCTGTAATAATATAAGTAAATATAAATTTCTATTTCATAAAATAATTTTTATCCTTTAGTTTTTCATTGTAAAATTTATAATTTATTTCAAAAAACATGATTCATTATATTTTGAATTAATACATGAATCCTAAAAACCTCATTAAATGATCAAATTATAACATTTCATAAATGGTTAACCTTTCTAAAAGATTATGATCCGAAACATTAGAAAAATTTCTATTTTAGTTATTACTATAAAAATTATATTATCTATATCAATCATCATTATAAAATCATTATAAACATATTAAGAGATATATTTCACTCATACATACATTTTCCAAAAAGCTTAACATGGTAATGGTTCACTTTTCTTATAACCATTAAAATGAGATCTAAATTACATATTGAAATAACACTGAAGTACAATCCAAACATATTTTTTAACTTATATACATAGTAAATAATTGATAAAATATTGAAATAAAAAAAATTACAGAATCCAAATACAAGCTCGTTAATCATTTCACATTATTTGAATCAATAAAAAAAGATTATATTTGAGCCATTATCTTCTTTGGATATATATTCTCTTTAAACATGGGGAATTTTTTATTAGTAACCCATATATCTATAGTTGTAACACAAAATAGTAGAATTTTTATTCTTATCTTTTCAGTTTTTATAACCCTTTTCTATGCACTTATAATAAACTCCCTTTCCTTTTAAGAATTTCCTTGGGTGATTATTTCCAGAGGTCTCACATGATGGAAATTTCTTCATCGTCTTCTTTGATGTTGTATTTTTCTCTTAGTTTCTAGAAGGGATATTTTTCATGTGATTCCCCTTAAATATATTGATCCTATAAAATTTATTATCTATTTTTATGGTACATAAAACAATCTATTTGTATGATGGAAAAATTCTAAAAAACCAATGCCCTTCGCAGATTTGTATTAAGACATTCAATGATGTGGTTAATAATTCACTCCATGATTAATATATAATCCATAGAATTACTTGGTAAACCTGTAAATGTAGATTCATAATCTGAAACACTCTCATATTCCATTTTATTTAATCTAAGGATCTTTCTCTTCATCTTATTTTTTTATCATAAGTGAAGTATTAATCGAATAATGTCTCTTTAAAAGTTATCTATTTTATGAGTTTTATTTCCATTTACTCATTATTATTTTTGACCAATGACCATAATTTATCATTATCCCCATTGAGAAAACCCACTATATGTGTATCCTTTTCCATTTCACAACATTTTAATTCAATGAGAATTTTCTCCAAACACTTAATCCATTTCTCCGCTATAATTGGATTTGTAGTCCCACTATACTACTAGGGATTATATTTCATAAATGGATCAAACATGCTATATTCTCACTATGAAACATATTTCTTCATTAATAAATGGTTATTTTTCATAACCTAATTGTGTTTCAATAATATTTCCACAATTTTCTCTATTCAAATACTATCTGTATTGGTTACCAAAATATGGAAATATATACATTATCTATGAGTATTGATACCATTAATCCTTCAACGATCCATTTTTAAACAATTTTATATTCTGTATTATAATGTATAATTCTGAATATAGTACATCACTTAACAGTAGTAAAAAATTTATTCATCGTATATCCTATAATCCTAAAAAAAGTATATGGGGATAACTTTAACTTTTTAATCCTTTATAATGTTTTGTAAAGAAGTTGTGAAGTATCCCAAGCATACCCTTATGTGTTTCAATATCTGTTCAAAATAAAGGTCATTTTCATGTAACATGTTTAACATCAGTCAATCCCGATTCCCATTGTCAGAGTCTTTACCCCTAGGTACGTTTATTATAGAACCACATCCAGAGAGACTATTCTAAGATGAATGTATTTCTATGGAGGCCCACATAATATCTACATTTCTAGAATTCTATGATGTTATTCTACACTTATCATTAATGTATATCATATGTTTATGTTCTCAAATCTATGTTTTCTAAATCTTGTTTCTAAGGTTATTATTAACATTCCTCTCATACAAACTATAACACCTCCACCCTTGAAGTTATGATATGATGCATTATTTTATTAGATTGACTAGATAAAAGCTTTAAATACCATGTTACAAAATTGTTTAGTAGTTTTGTAAAACTAGATTATATACACAATACACATATTACATTATTAAATTAAGAAAATACATGACACATAATGAAATAAAATGATATGCATCCTTGAAATCATATTCAATGATTTATTAATAATATCATGTGGAAAGGAAAAAATAATAGTGAGATAAAATGCTCAGTAAGGTTAAGTACAGTGGATGAAATAATTAATAAATGAGGGAAATAATCATGTACATGTAAAAAACTGGGCATATATTCCATATAAATTTGTTGATAAGGAATAATCAATATGGATGGTAGATAGCTGAAAAACATTACATTTGATAAAAAAAAGTGTATATAAACTACATCCATAGAAAATGTAAAATAAATAATCTAATGGATATATTATAACTGAATCTAAATTATGGATATTCTTAATTATATGATTCCATGTTTTCTAGGGATATGATAGCTTTACCATCAAATCCTTTAACAAGATGGTTTAGCATATCAGGTAGAAATTCATCTAATTTGGAAAACTAATTCATCTCAAGTGACTACAAATGCATCAAGGGAATATCTATATTTAGACCCCAAAAATATTATAACATTACAAATAATTACACAAATATCTAATAATCAATTTAATTGATGAAAAATGTGCCTTATCAAATATCTATATTGAATAGAAAATACATATTAATCAACCAGTTAATAGAATAACTATTAATGTTAACTGAGTATGTAAAAATGGAATATGGTTTAGGAAATAATAATATCTATTTCATTAAAATATTTAAATTTATAATGAATGATCATAAATATGTGATTATTTTATGTTAATATTAACAATAAAAAAATGTTATATTATGAAGATAACATTTTCCACATAGTAATATTCAAGTCAAAACCCCTTGGATGGGATAATTTAAAGTAAAATATTAAATAATATGAATATAATAGGATTAATGATATAATATATCAAAATGGATAGTATATACACCACACAAAAATTAGTAAGTGATGAATATTATATTTATCTCACAAATGTAAAAAAATGAGAAGAAAACCCAATACCTTGCGGTTACGTTTTTCTCAACGTCATTTAACCTCAAATATAATGTTTTTCAAAATGTTGATAACATATCAAGGAACCATATTAACATTTATGATATCATATATTATATATTTATAATATCTTATTACCTATTTGTTAGTAGTAATTCAATATTTTCACTATTTCAGGTGTCAATTACATTGTTTCTCGAGTACACTTTGACGTGTTATTTTTTATCATTATTATATATATCATGATTTAATCATATAAAGAATGTAAAAAATCATTTAAATATCATATATATTCATTATATATATTTATAATAATCTATAAAATTTGGAGATATGAAATGAAATTAATCTTTAATGGAGATGGTACGTCCAATGAACTCATGAATGTTACTTTCATTTCTATTTCATATTAAAATAATGAAAATTAAATTATTTGAAGGTATATTATAAATAAAATATCATATATATTTCATACATGTTACAAATTTTTATTAAAACTATCATTTATACATTCCATGTATAGTTTGAATGATTCACATCACTTTGATGAGGTGATAGTCCACACTTCCAAAAACGATGTAATCATATTTACACAAAATGGATAGAATTAAGGTATTTGTCATTTAATAATTAATAAATTGTTAATAAAACATAACTATCATACATGTAATATAAAAAATTTTTCTTCATCATAATTCCCAACTATGAGAGGTGGTAAACAAAAAAAAAGACTGATATCATTTTGTGAGGTAGTAGATTGTCATACAAGAACAGTACATTCGTTACCCATTTGATGTAATTGTATGAAGGTGTAAGTATAAAAATTAACAGAACAGAATAAAAATATATATGGATAGTTATGTTATTATATAATCATGAAATACATATAATTTAATATGTGGAGTGGTAAATGAATCAAACATGATCATTTAAGAAGGTTACCTCAAATTCTAGTAACTCTTTCTGGGTTATACCAAAATACATACATAGTTTTGTTTCGCAACAATGTTATGCTTATAGAATTAGGTAAGGGATGTTGGGAAATTATTTTACCATTTTTTGAGCCAATGGGCTTTAGAGGTGTCTATATGTTTGAGGGATGTGTGCCGTTTTTATTGGAGGAGCAATTGCATTCTTGTAAATTTTTGAAAATATAATTGATTTGAGGTTCTTCCCTTGTAATGTGGATCTAATAAAAACCAAATTAGAGAAAAAAATTTTTATGGTATAAATAATGACATAAAATATCTTTTGTAGGTTGTTTTGTCTCTTAATTTAAAGGTTTAGTCCCTTGGTAAACTAATTGTTTTTGTAATCGTAGTAATTAATCTTAATCACTTTCACTAATGTTTAAGGTAAAAAACCAAGTACAGCTTTTTATAAATTTGAAATTATTCTCATTAACAATATAGAATACATTTTTCAAAATTATAATTATATAATTGGTATACATTTATTTAAAGTTATTCTTATTTATATGAAGCTAATATGGGTATTTAAAGTAAAAAATGATCAAAAGTTTACTATGATTTTATATCAAATTTAAATTTGAAATTGATTAAAAATACATAAATTGGATTAATATTTGTATAATTTATCTGAATATTATTTTAAAACAATAAAAAATTTAAATTGACCTTATATATAAATTAGACAAAAAATCACTTTTGAATTAAAATTCAGTATTTTTTAACAATTCATCAAAAAATGAAACTCCGCATAAAAATTCCAAAAAATCACTGTAATATAATTTCTATGTTTTTATTTTAAAAATTTAATTTATTTTATAATATTGAATTCATAAAAGTGTAAAAATTCATATTTAAATTGGTGTTCTATTAAATGGTGTTAAAATTTCCTTTAGAAAAATACTATTTTTAGTGTAAAATTTTATTTCTTTTTATCTTAAGGTTTTAAAATATATAAGATTGATATAAAAAATATTTGATTTTATAATATATATATATATATAATTAATATAATTAGATAATGTTAATTAACTAAATGTATTTTTATAAAATGACAGTATAAGAAAAAAAATGTTTATAAATATGTTCCCTTTATATTCAATTGGTTCTTATATTCATTTGTAATTAATTTGTAAAAAATGAATTCAAACATATATTTTCATAAAAAAATTTATAGTATTCATAATAATAAATTTAAATGGTATGGTCTAGCTTATTATATTAAATAATAATATCTTCATAATATATTATTGTTTGATAAAACTCAGTATTGTGTGTAACGCAAACAACCGAACAATGTCATTCTTACATGTAACACAATATAACTTAATGTATCATGAATTACAATATATATAAAATATTTATATTAAATATTAAATATAGCTTAAATTTTCATGATTTTATATTCCCTCAAAAACTTGGTGTTTCATGTCATACATGCTACTAAATACAATGTTCTCACATTAAAATTTTGGGGTGTTACACATTCAACAATTACCACATTTTACTATTGTGTATGATGATGGATAGAAGTTTATATATTATAAATATATAAAAATTATAGATATTTTGAAATTATATAATATATTAATTTTTAATATTCCATTTCATAGGAGTTACGATAACATCTTTGGTGTGTATGGCAGACAACCGCCTCATAAAGCGATGTGATTTGTCATTCAATAATCATTTTCATGGAAGATGATAAGATTAGAATAAATAATTATTTTTTATAAATATTAAATAATTTTAATGAAAGATTTATCATTCTATAATGATAATATATATTATTTTCTTAATTTTATATTTCTCTAATTGAAATAAGATAATTTCGTTCATGTTTGTGTGGATTATTGTCTTCATGAAATGATGTGACTCTCTTTTTATCACTACACCATATAAATGATACATAAAAGTTTATTTAAATTAATAATATTATATTTATGATATTATTATAAATATTAAATGATAGAATATCACTTAACTCTCTTCCATATAATGTGATGAAAAACTATTTTTGTTGAATGACTACATTTTAATTATTTGTTTCACTTAATCTTATTCAAGATTAATTATAATATAAAAGAGGGTTAACATAATTTTATATATTTCTAAAATTCACATTAGAGTATATAATTTAAAATATATCTATTTAATAAAAAACACAATATTTAGAAAAGTAATACTATTTGAAAATAACTATTTTACCGTGGAAACTAACATTTACAATGGAAAATTAATTTTATTTCAAAAATATCTTTATTAAATAATTTAAAAATTATGATAAAGACTAGTATAATAATAATATTTTAATATATTTCTAAAAAAGATATAAAATAATTTTAATATTTGTATATGTAATGTGTAAAACCACCTTTTTTTAGAAAAAGTGAAATTTAAAACTTATATTTTCTGTGTGGGATAACATAATCATTGATTTTCATATTTATGGAATAAATTGTATTATTATAAAAAATAATTTTAATTAGTATCCATATCTATGTGAAATAGGGTTTTACAAAGGTAATATTTAATTTGAAGAAATGAAAAAAATTTAATATAAATATTTTAAATATGCTAAAATTAAAAATTAAACTAAAAAAATAATGTGTTGAAAAACAATTTTTTTTGAAAGAATAAATTTCAATTTTTTGTTAATATTAATAATAATTAACATTAATTATCATATAGAATATTGTTGAATTTAGTGTATATATTTATAAAATTCTTATTAGTGTCTATGTTAAAATATAACAATTTAAAAAACACAATATTTAGAAAAGTATTATTCTTTTAGAAATAACTATTTTACCATAGAAACTAACATTTACAATGTAAAATCTATTTTATTCCAAAAAAATGATTATAAAATAGTATGACAATTATGATTAAGTTTAGAAAAAAACTCTTATTTTAATCAATATATAAAAAAATTAAAAAATAATTTTCATATTTGTGTATGTAATTTCTAAAACCCCTATTTTTAGGAAAAATGAATTTTAAAGATTATATTTTTTAGGTGGTGTAAAAATATCATTTCATTTCATATTCATGGAATAAATTTTATTTTTATAAAAAAATATTTTCATGTGGTATTTATACCAATTCAAAATAGAGTTTTACAAAAATAATATTTAATTAAAAGTAATGGCCAAAAATCAATTTTTAATTTAAATTATTACATATTCCCTTAAAATTCTAATCATGGGTTCTCAAAATTCAAAATTTCAATTTTAAAATATATAGTTTTAATTATCATAACATTTATCAATTTAATGTTATTGTAAACTTTTTTCTATTTCAATGTAAACATATAGTTTTGATAAAAACTATATTTTTCACCATTAACCTAATACAAGCTATTTCATAAAAATACAAAAAAAGTACCCTAATCCAATTTTGGAAAGTGTAATTCTAATATATATTTTTTTAAAATGTTATTTTAATAATTAAGAAATTTTTATTCTAAAAATAATCATGAATAAGGACTCATAATATTGTGCATTGGGGAATTATTTTAGACATATAGTGTTTACCTACAATAGAATGGTCTAAAGTATTATATATTATCTATATAATACATAAATACACTAAACCTTTAGTTTTAGGGTGTGAATAATTGTGATATTCCCTGAATATTCTCCCAAAATGATGTAATATGTGTTTTTGTTATTCTTGGGTCAATCCAATTGGTATCAGATCAAGGTTATTTTTTTTGTATTAGGTTGATAAGTATAAAAGAAAAAATTTTAAAAAAACATAGGATGAGTCCAAAGGTGAAATAAAATATCTTAATCTATGAATAAGGTTTCTGAGAGTAAGGAATTTATAAATTATAAAAATTAAATTTATATATTTATTTTACTTTACTATATTGTGAAATTGTTGTTTATTTATCATGCTAAATTTTATTGTTTTAGTAAATGGATAAAACCAAAAGAAACTGAGAAAATGATGGGAATGAATAATAATTTTTCGATTTTACCTATGAGAAACCAAATGGTATGGGATCTAAAGTGCATATCCTCATTAATAATATAACTCAACTATCTCAAGTGAAGAATAATAACATGAACCATATTGAGCATCCATTCTCACCATGGACGAGAAACGTTACTGGGTCTATTAACCAACCAATTACTGAGATATCGATTAATACAACAGAAAAATTAATTTTTGTTCATATATTCTAGTATTGTGAGAAGTTTTTTATCCATTCATCTATTAGAATGTGTCACTGACCAATAGTGGAAACTTATTAAGAAAATAATGGAAATTGAAATACATTAATCTATGGAAGGAGTAGTGTTAGATACATTATTCATCAGGAAATATTTTCCATAAACACGAAATAAATAAAGTAAGGGATAATAACTAGAACTACATGAAAAGTACGATGAATTTATATGAACATACGATGAAAAATTCACGAGACTCACATGTTACAAGTTCTTTTTAATTATTGTCACTAAAGAAAGAGTGATATATTATTTTGGGTTGTAAAACCAATTATTCAATTTTATTAAACTAAAATATAATTTAGTAGATATGTAGAAATATATCAATGTTCCTTTAAGGTGGAAATAAAAATTAGATACTCTAACTATTCTCATGGATCTTGAGATAAGATAATGAAAATGGAGTATCATGGAAGTTAGAATAAAAAATCACATTAAGGGAATACAAATCAACAACATAAATGAAAAATATGCAAGTATACCACCAAAATGTTTTTTAAAGAGTTTGAGATGTGATCCAATCATGATATATCAGGATATCACGAATATGATTGTCAAAAAGGGATAGAGATTTTATTCCATGAAATAGATGAAAATTTGGTCCTAGATAATACACCTTTGGAATATCAATGTTTCATATATATATACATTTAGAATTATAAAAATAAATACACTAATCCATGATCTAATAATGATAGTATGCATCAAAAACCTTCATGTCTAAGGGAAAAATTAAGAGCATTTGCAATCACTATAGAAGAAGTGGACTAAGATAAGGAAGCGGTTGAATGATATCTTACTATCTACTAAAAACCTATGAATATCTTGTTATATTTTTTCTATTCTTATTATAGCACCCCATACGTTTTATACCTAAATATTACATCTCAATAGATAAATATTCATTACATAACATAATGATCTACACTAAAATTGTATAGGTCTGTTATATTTGGAAACCTGGAAACATAAACAACTTGTTCATAATAGTTCTACATTGTCTTGTACTTAGTTCTTCATAACTATCACCCTTATTAGACATATGATATATAATTTTTTTTCATAACCTAGGAATTGAATCATAATAAATGGTGAGGTTTGATGCTCTATGAGTGTAAATAATGGAGATATCAAGGATCATATAATAATTTCATGATATATAGGGTATGAGGACATATCATAAATTATATATTGTAAATCACAATACCGATTCATGGTATAAATAATGGTAGTCCATAAGACATAAATCATAATGGAATCAAAGAACATGAGCCATCATAATATATTATTGGAATGAGAAATGGCATTATGAAATACACATAACAATATGAAATAATATCCATAATACTTAAGTATATTTTCCAAGACTCTTATTTTGTAATGGATTTACTCCCCAAACTATTATAGTAGTCAAGGTTTACTTCCAATATTCTCCTAGTGAAAAAGTACATTATTGAACCAAGTTCACATACCACTCGAGTTATGTTTGTCTTATGAGATATCAATCATTACCCAATGAATTATAAGGAGATAATAGTTCCATATTACATATAATTCAAATCATACATAGGTTGCCCACATTATCATAAACCAATCAACATATTAGAACCTATGCAAAGAAATGGTTTTCATAAAATTGTCATAATAGAAAAACTCATTGGAAAGAATCAGGTTTCATAATATTCATTCCACAAAAAAATTAATCTATCTAGGGAATGAATAGTTAATTTATCAAAGTATAATACACCTCGTTAATCATAATCAAAATTTAATTTGTTTTAAATTTATTAATTAAAATATCATAAATAGATAACTAAAATCATTGTTTAGGATAAACTTTCCTCTCCATTTTAAAAACAATTGCTAAAAAAATTAAAATATAATATGTAAAATATAATATTCTAAATGAAACATTGAAAAATATAAGAAAGTTTAAGATTATTATTCATTCATGATGGTGGTAAATTATTTTCAAATTTTATAAGTTAAAAGAAAATATTCCTTTTACACTTTTGTATGATTTTAAAAAGCTCCTCATTTAGAAAATGGAAAAAAGATTCATTATGAATTTTTTTATGAAAAGTAAAAAAAGTGGAAAATGAAATTTAAAAATTAATAGGATAATAGTAAAAAACATAATTAAATAAATAATATTTAAAAAATGTGGATATTTGTTCGGTCCAAGAGAAAAGTGATGCCAGTTTTCCTTAAGAAAATATTTTCGGAATCTTGAGTTCTTATTGTGAAAAAAATAATAAAAGAAAATTTATCATGAAATAAAAAAATTACAAAACAATTTACAAATTTTTTGATTGTATGATAATAATATTTCTTCATCTAAGACACAATAAAAAATAATCTTGGTAAATAGTGAGATTGTGAAATAAAAAACCTTACCTCATGTTCGATTTCTTACATTCATTTTAGAACCTACTAAATAATAAATATAGGCTTAATATACATATTATTATTGATCAATAATAATATATATCAAGCTGTATATGTTTTACTTTAATCATCTTATCACCCGTTTATTGATAATTCTTTATTAAAATCACTATTTTGGGTGATAATATTTTCATTTTATATGTTAGATTTTGTTTTGTAGTTTTAGTACATGTAATTTAATCATTTTTACATCATATATAAAATATTTATAATTTTATGAATATCATATATATCTATTATATATATATATTAATATTATGAAAGAAAATATTGATATAGGATAGTGAATTACACCGTTCACGGAGATGGTAAGTCATATGAACACATAAACATTGTATTTATTTTTTTTTGAATTAAAAAAAAGAATGGTAAATATAAATTCAACATTAAAAGATAATTATTATATCATATATATAACATATATATAAATATATCATATATATAAATATATCATATATATAATCTACCATCAATACCATACATGTAATATATAAATGAAAAAAATCACTTTAGTTCATAGAGGTGGTAATCTACATGTCTGCACAATCGACATTATCATTTCCCAAATGATTAATTATTTAGAATATAGACATTATATTATCATTAAAAAATTATAATTTTATCCTAAATATATGATATAAATATTATATTCATATTAATACCCATTCATAAAATAAGTTGATGAAAAATGAATTATATGGTTATGAGGAGATGGTATGCCATTTTTAAAAAATAGTGATACCTTCACTTCACATTTGATTAGAAATAGGTTATATGATTGTAATTTAATAATAATAATAAAATTTATTATATAAATAATAATTAAGTTATTATTTTATGAATATCATAATAGATTTAAAATAGGTAAAAAAAATATTTTTGAAGAAAGTGATTAGTTAAGGTCATTAATTATGATTTCAAATGAATCCTTTAGATATACTCTTAAAGGATAGATGGATGGTCTTTTGGAAAGATCATAATGTATAAAAAGTTATTAGTTAAGTGTATAAGATAATTTAGAAACTTTTTGTCAATATAAAAGGCTCTAAGTGGTGTAAATATGTGAGGGAGTAGGTTCCCATTTATAATTGTATTGAGGTACATTTTGAAATTTTTAAAAATAATAAATTATAATAATTTTTTTTGTGAATAAAAGTCCCTCAAAATGTGAAGGATGAAAATATCATGTTTGATAGGGTTCAATTCAATCAAACAATAGAATTTATACATTCTTGGTGTTATTTTAAACCATATCATTATAAGTAATCCTTATATAACCATATTTAATTTTTACAATGGTAACAATGGTTTCATTATTAAAGGGTTGTAATATTTTACCATAAACTAAAAATAGGTATATAAATAGAAAATTTATTACATTATATACTATATCATATCTAACATATATTATTTCAGTATTTTAATTATTTTTAGATAATTTAATTAAATATTATTTTAAGAAAACTATCATTTTTATCATGTTTCAATTTTTTTTACTAAACTCACTTTTTAATAATATAAAATAATGTTTTATGATATTGAATTTATTTATGATTTATTTTATGATTTTAAATAATATAGAAGAATTGAATGAATATAATTATGTTCAGAAAGACTCAACATTGTGGTTGAGTCACTTCTATGAATCCTTACCACCATAGAGGAGTCACCACCAATGATTAATCTCCGATGGGATCCAAAATCATTTATGTGTGATAATTACTCACTATAGCCTATGTAACCATTATAAAGAATAACTACAAGATCAAGACACATACATATTGTGTCTCATTTCTACAATGTGTCTGACCTCTAGATCAGGACACGACCAATGCGTCTCACCTAAAAAAAGTTGCATCGTTCCAAGGACTCATCGCCAGATCGAGTAAATAACAAACTCAATCACCACCAGTTCAAGTCAGCACAAGTTACATGAAACCATTTAAAATACTCACTGCTACTATTTTATTTTATTTTTTGAATATAATATTTTTAATGTCTAGTTTATTGAATTTAATTGTGAATCTTATTATAATGGGTTTTCTTAATTAATCGACAGAGATTCATTAATGTTTGTGACAGAACATGTAGTATAAGGATCATAAGATATAATGAATTGTCATTAATACTAATGAAAAAAATATCTCAAAGAATCCTTCGTGTATATTTTCCAATATAAAGAAGTAAAAAATAGGTAATATATAGACACCCATAGAGTTGTGCATGTACAATGAGTTTAACCTCATTGTAATATCAATAAGAGATTTCGTGCTGCATACTTACCTACCCTCGAATGAGGAAGAAAAAGAATGACGAACTTCATGTGAATTCCTATAGTCATGAATAATGATTTTATTAATCTATGTTCTATAGAAACTTATGAATCCCAACTTGAAATTAAGATTAAATCGTTTTTAAAGAGTCACAGGCTGCAGATCATATCAGACCGAGAAACTCTATCCCAGTACATCTATTATATTTTATTAGTCTATTTATGATACCTTTTACAATGTGAAGAGTGTGTGTATACACAATTTATTACACACAGACCCACAATATTTTTCGTTCACCTGGATGATACATAGATATCTTCCCAATACTATCATTACCTTCATCCCCAAGTTTTGTGGTAGAGTCCCAGTTGTGGCAGGTCATTACTTGTATTCCCAGGAAACTATGGGAGTGGTCTGTATGTGGCCTAGATAGTTGTCATACTTTAGTAATACCTGATCTAGGCTGTGGATAAAATTTTATTATATATAAAATACATGTTAGCAGGTGATTTCAAGCAGAGAGGACTGAGTCTCTTCTTGATATTGAACCTATTGTATTAAATTCCACTATGTGTTTTGTTTTTTAGTTTACTTTGTCATGAATCTTTAAAAATAAATCCATTTTAAACTATAAAAAACCACAAATTTGGTAGTTATCCTTAATTAGTGTTTTTGAAATAATTTAATTATGTTAATTTATTTCAAAACTAAAATTGATTTTCCTAATTATTTTAACTAAGACCTAATCAATATTCTTATAAATATTTTAAAATATTAAATATTGTAATGATCTGATATGTTGGATAACTATTCTATATTTAAATTATTTAGGGGATTTTATTTAAATCCATTTTGATTTATTTTTTTCATTGGGTACTCAATCCCCCCACCCACTCCTGAGATACTCACTCTGGCCGATATTTAGTATCAATGGTATTTAGGCTTGGTATCAGACATTACTAGAATATTCAAAAATTTCATTATAGTTGTGATTTAGTAATCATAAATTTTAATTATAAATAAATTTAAATTATTTAAATGGATAATATATCATAATGTTCTTTTAAAAATAGACGTCTTTTTTCAAATGATATAATTATACTCCATGGAAGATCAAGATGAAAATTTATATTGAAATTATAGAATTTTAAATCTCGTATGTTATTGAGGATAAATATAAGTTACCTAAAATCCATAGAAATGATTGGTTGGATGATAATAATATTTAGTATAATAAAAATTTTGATTCCATGAATGCTCGGTATTGTTGTTTAGGATATGAGGAGTTCGATATAATTTATTATTGTAAAAAAACATTTGAAATTTGTGATACAATAGTTTTTTCACATGAACCAACAACCAGTGTCAAAGATATGAGACTGAACACATATGCTATTAAGTATGATAATTTAATGATGAAGCATTGTTAATTGATTTCTGAATATATCATGTTAAAAAAGTGTGAACACAATGAGCTCTATGGGAAGTCTAGTTTATGATAAAGACAAGATTATGAGACTGTTTAGATATCAAATTGATATATAGAGAGGGACATAAGTGTAAATTATAGAGTCTAGTGATATTATCAAATTATTATTTATGGAATTAATTTTTAATTTAATGATATATAAAGAAGAAAAATTTAAATATATAATAGGATGATGATCCAAAAATAATGTTAGAAAATTTCAAGCTTGTTGTGTCTAAACAAAATAAAATGAAAAAAGATGAACGTTCTGGTGACAGTGAGTAACCATCTTATAGTGATGAAAAAATGTACCTTATCTCTAGAAGATATGAAGATTAAATTGTTTATAAATCCTAATTATAAAAGAATATATGACGGTAAAGGAAACTGGGAGAAAGACTATATAAGGGATGAAAGTACAAATGCGATATATTTTTATGAGTACAAGAGCAAAAGAAATATGAAGGTATGTTGTCCAAAGATAAAATAAAAATATAAATATATGCTTTTTCTTCTAGTATTAAAATCGACCTTATTATTGAAAAGAAAAATCATTCTTAGTGGTTAAAAAACAATAGAACATAAAATATCTAACGAATAAATAAATAAGTATTTATAGAATTTTTCCAATGGTAGAGAAACTCTTATACAAATTTAAGGTAAATATCTTTCTCCAAAATATGTTTCAGGTCTAGCATACCAACCTAGGCTAAGAATAATAGTTAAGAGCACATTTTTACCTAAATCTAATCTAGAATGTTCTACAGTAATTTATTTTTCTATTGTCCCAAAAAAAAATTTTATTTGAAAAATCCTAATTTTCATATAAGAGATCAATAAGTAAAATATTGTTTCCTAATGTCATGGTAACTAACATATCTAGATCCTAGAAAACATGGGTACCAAAATAATATCTTCCAGAAATTTGGTTCATTATTCAAGTGATACTTGAAGACCAAATGTACAATTATATGGTACGTTGATAGTAGGTTTTAAAAAAATATGATATAATACTACTCATGTTTCAAGATCCGAAGAAAGGGTATTGTGTTCATGTCACTTTGTAATATTTCTAAATGTAAAATCATTGTCCTTAGACAAATTGGTCACATCAATTTTGTTTTAATTTCCATCGTAGAATTTGTTAATGGTTTCATGTATAATATATATAGAATCTCTAAAAACATTGATGATTGTTTTCATATTAAAAATGAGAATAATGCTTGTAATGTTTCTGATTCAAAATATTCTTTAGTTTTTAGGACTTTAAGAAATGATAATTTTTATTTTTTTTATCTTAATTAATTAATTTCTCAAATTGTTTCCAACTTGAGTTCATTTCCTAAATAATCTTGTCTTTTAAATAGAAAAAAAATCAATTGTAATATTAAAACACTTTCAAAGCTTACTATGAATGGTTCCATTAACGATCTACCAAATTAATAGTTCAAAAACGACAACGTCTGTAACCCCGGTCAAAAAGGGAAACAACACAATATTTTGTTTAAATCAAATAAAGATGATTGAAATTCTCGACCTCTCAAGTTTGTTCATATGGATTTATTTGGACCATCTAGTGTTTCTAGTCTAGTACTATGTTTATTTAATAAATGATGTTGTTATAGGTATACATGGGTTTTCTTTTTATCTCACAAGTGTAAATCAGGTTCTCACTTTAACATGTATTAAAAAAATTAAGTGGAATTTGGATTAAAAACATATGAAGTTACCAAGGATCTGAGTTTGAAAATCATGACTTTGAATATTGTTTCTCACAAAATGGCTATAGTCATAACTTTTTTACTCATAGGACCCCAAATTGGAATGGAGTTGTAGAAAGAATGAATAAAACACTTCAAGTGATTTCTTGGATTATGGTAAATGAATTCGATTTACCTGTCTACTTTTGGGAAAATGATTTGAACACATCATGTTATATAATCATTAGTGTTTTAATTATACATATCTTCAAGAATAACACTGATGATCATTATAACATTGTATATTATAAGGTTAACTAAGTTAGATTTTTTGGTTGTAAAGTCCTTATCCATTACACTAAGAGTAATCCACAAAAATATTCCTCCATGAGTGGTTAAGGAATTTTACATAGTTATTCAGATTTCCAGTAAAACATATAGATTCTATAATAAATGGACTATGATTTTGTAATAATATATTCATTTTAAATTCAATAAGATGGGTCCACTTGATTCAAATACCTATTTAGAAAAACTTAAGGATGATTTATCTTCTCTTAACTTAAACTCCAATCCTACTAATTCTGTTACAAAAAAGTAGAATAATTATGTAGTTTTTATGAACTTAACTAACATGAAAATAACTATAAATAGCCATGAAGGGATGAGCCCCACATTTTCAAAAGTATTTATGACCCTTAAGTACAATCCATTAGATTTTTTAGTTAGATAAGAAGATTGTGTTACAAAGAAAATAGGTTACCTCTAAAATTTGTTTGAACATCAACCATTCATGTAACAATAAGAAACAAAGAGCATAAATTATGAAATTAATGATGCATCATAGGTAATGGATGTGAATGAATAATAAATTAAATTTTATAGAAATAAAGTCTAGGAACATGTTGAAAGACCCAAGGTCACATTAAATATATGCACTAAATGTGTGTTTAGAATTAAGGTAGAAGAATATGGAACTATAGTAATAAACAAGGCTAGACATGTTGCATGAGGGCATAGTCAATAAGAAGGAATAGAATATAAAGAGAACACAAAAAATGTATCCAGTTCTTAATCTATTATAATACTACTAACCTATTCAATAAATCTATATTTCAGACATTATTAAATGGATGTCAGGATTTAATTCTTAAATGGGTTTATAATTGAGGATGTTTTTGTTAAAAAACCCTAGTTTTCTAGTCCATATTTTCCAAATCATGTTTTTATATTATTAAAAAAATTATATAGTTTTAAACAAACTTCAAGATCGTAGTATGATAAGATCACCACATTCATTATTTCAAAACGTTTTCTAGAAGGTATAGCTGATCCAACAATTTTTATAAAAGAATTAAAAAGATGTTTTCATAATAAATTTTTTTTGTATAAGATGGTATTTTTTGGTCTTCAAGAAATTCATTTTGTTCTATGTTTCAAAAAATAAAGAATATTTTTTCACGGAGTTTAGTGGTTAAACCAAAATAAATTTTGTGGTTTTTAGGATTTTTAAAAGAATGATGGAATTATTTTTAAACAAATTCAATATACTATGTATATTTTAAAAGAATATTAATAGGAAAACACTAAGAGAATGCTACTACAAAACTGGCCTTTACCAGGATCATAATAAAGCAGTACTAGAAAAATTTACTAAGAAAATCTATCTTTGTCAACAAAAAAAATATGAACTGATAAAGGGGAACTTTATTAATGCTAACTGAAAGCTCTAATAAAGGATATCCTTTATTAGTGCCTTTTATTGGCATTGATAAAATTTCACCTATATTATCACTTTATTTTAGCACTGATAACTGTTAACCTTTTTTAGTGATTTAATTTTAGTAATGATTATGAAATTTTCTATCCGCATTTTTGAATGGTTGATAAGTATCTAGATTTGTCAGTGAATATTTAGCATGGATAAAAATCACATTAATCAGTACATATCAATTTAACACTGATAAAAATGATCTTTATAAGAGATTTTATAAATGTTCTATTAAAAGTGTCCACAATCGATTTATGAAACCCTAACATGTACATATTCATTGCAACTCTGAAGCCCTCATGGAGATTCCCTACTATCAGTGCGACTCCACTATGATTCATCAGATGAATAAAAAATATAATACATGCTATATTATTTTATTCATTTCCAATATCATTGTTTAATATGTTTGTTTTATTGTTTTCCATTTTTCCATTATTACAGAACATATATCTCATCTCCTTTCCACTTCTAGCGTGACTCCTCTAGAGGAATTTCAGATTCCCCAACATAACTTTTAGGGTAATCTATCATATCTTTCCTAAAAGTGTACATGCCTCCAAAATTACAATGTTGCGGGTAATAATCTCTTAGTTCCATGTATCGTCCATATTCCCATGGATTAAATGCAATCAATTCATCCCATTTTATTTCAATAACATGCATAATAACCCCTATGCATTTGATATAGGTATTTCGGTGAACATCTCTAATATGCATTTTTCAACACAAACTGCTAACCTCATGTTCAGTCAAAAATTTTCTTTTTATAATAATGATTAAAAAGTGGGATTATGCAATATAAAGTTTTAGATCATTATTAAGTATGTTACCTACAATATCAAAAGTCTTGATTCCTTTATGATTAGTAACCCTCAACACGAATGAGTGCCTACTCAAGAGTAGCTTCTTTTGAGAATATTATGAAATGGCCTCATATGTTTCCTAGGGTAAATAAAACTATTTTGACGTATAATTGAATGATTGATTCCAACTGATGTGCCATGAAATGTTATATATCCATTTATCTATACATAGAATGATTTCACCCCATCCTTGAGCAGCTTTATTTATTGTGGAATGTGAAGCATTTAAATTAATATCTTTATACATTATCAATGGTATATTCCCTATTCCGGAGTTCTTATATTTAGAACTCCAATTTACATTAAGAAAATATATAAGATGTAAATAAAAAAATTTAGAAAAACTATTCATAAGGTTTGAACATCTGAGTAACATAGCATACCACTTATCACTAACAAATTGAATGTATGAATAATTAAGTATGCTATCAAATTCATTTTTTATCAAAATATGATTATAAAATTTTAATTCCATGTGATGAAATAATGGGAATATATATTCATACCTATAAGATTTTATCATGATATTCCACAAAGTAGTCATCAACATACCTAGTTTTGAAGTCTTATAGAAAAACCATTGATCCCTCTATGGTTGAAATGTAATAACATCATCCGTCTGCAGCATAGATTTAGTCGACCAAATGAAGAACCAACTGTCATGTATTTATCATGAATATTTTTTCTCATAACAAAGTCAGTTTCACATGAAATATAAATAGCATCTGAAGTACTATTGTCCCTTAGGCCCTCATTGTCCTACCTAACTAATAATTGGTTAATATTTGAGAAAAATAATAGGACCTCTGAATGAATAAAGGAAATTTGGTTCTTCACAGGTCGATTGTATCATGTTTTAAAGGGATGGAAAATGATATTGTCTGAAGGGAATATTAATATCCAAAAACAACACGAATCATTGATGAAATGAAAGCATATTCAATCCATTAAAGAAAATTATACCCACTTTTGTAATTGTGGAATGTCTCCCTAATAAATCATATTTGGAAACCATTATTAAAAATGTAAGGAATTGATGAGATGAGGAATTTACTTTTGAAACCAATTCTTGAAGTGGATAAATATCGAAAATGAATAAAAAACAGCTTTGAGATCAAATCATCTAAGATTAAAATAGGAAACTACATAAATAATAAATATATTATATTTTCACAACTTTCACACCAATATTACAATGTTTCTGGTTGGATTTCTTAATGGACCTTCCAATGTTGTATATTGAATCAATGTTTTTGGATAAAAACCCCACTCGTTGTTGAA
Organism: Viscum album; assembly: GCA_963277665.1. NCBI lineage: Eukaryota > Viridiplantae > Streptophyta > Magnoliopsida > Santalales > Viscaceae > Viscum > Viscum album. The sequence goes on along the minus strand of OY728166.1, from coordinate 901,325,623 downwards.
AATGAGAAGAGTGGAGTAAGCTCTTATGCCCCTTATGACGCAAGGCGTCACCTCAAACTAAAGGGTTGGGAAAACCCCTTCTAGGTATTCTTTATCTTTTATGTTCTGTCAAAAACACATAGACCCTATAAAAAAGAAATTGAATATCATTATAATATAGTTATACTATAAAAAATATTGACCGACTGATGAAGATCATTCTTCAATGGATTCCATGCCATTTTCCATATAGAAAACATTTCATTCTTTGTCTCTTGAATATATCCTCTTGATAAAACTTCTTTTTCAACACCACAATTTCTTGATGCCTCTATTGTAACTGATTCTTCCGGATCAATACTCCACACAACCAGAGAAACGCTCGACAGAATGAGATAATGAAGGGAAAAGAGATTCAAAATATGCAACTGCAGTGCAGCCCAACGTATCATCTTTTTCACATGTAATTTCAACTGATGAGTGTATGTTAATAAAATTAAATTATTTGAATTTTTTTTTCTAGAGGTAATTATGAATTACATTAATATTTATCCTTGAATTTATTCATAATGATTTTAAAAAAAATTATGAAAAAAATTGGTTAAGGATTTTTCAATGTTTTTTAGGATAAAATTTTTTGTTTTTAATATGTTTTATATTATTACAAAAATATTATATAGTTGTTTTAATATGTTTTATTTTAAAAATTATATATTTTCATTTCTGGTAATTTTTTTTGCAAATTTCATTTCATTTAAATTCTATATTGGGACTAATTTTTATTCATATATAGTGTGTTTCTAGTATGTTTTTGTTATGTTTCTCGTGTTGTAGTATGCTATAATAGCACACTACAGTGGTGTTATTGTGTGCTATTACAACACCCTGTAGTATCTCCATTTACCAAAGCATTCAAAAGAGCTGATAAAATTCCTTTATCAATTATTTTTAATGTACCGATAAATGATTCCTTTAGCGTTGCTAGAAAAACTGCCAATAAATGTACCCTTTATCAATGATCCTTCAACGGTGATAAATGTCTTGTGCTTTTAACAACACTTATGTAGTTAGATATTTTGTAGCACCGATAAATGAAATTTCTAGTACTGAATATGGAAAATTTTGTAATAATGGTTGTGATACTCCAATTTGAACCACATATAAATTTGATCTTGATGAATCTGGGAAATTAGTGGATCAAACCAGTTATAGAGTTATGATTTTATCTCTTCTCTATATTTTTTCTAGCGGGCTTGATATTATTATCATTGTGTGTATGTGTTCTCATTTTCAATAATCTCTAAAAGAGTCACACTTTGTTCCAATACAAATTTTTTTTAATACCTTAAATATACTACTAATTGATGACTATATTACCCAAGAGAAAAATCATTTGATTTGGTTGGTTATTCTGATGCGTATTTAGGTAGATTTAGGTAAGATAGAAAAAGATCAAATGGAATATGTCACATATTAGGCAAGTCACTAGTATCATTGTATAGTATGAAACAAAAATATTTTATCACTGTTAATATTGAAATTCCAATACATATATGTTGGTAGCTATTGTGCACAAATTTTAATGATAAAGTAGGAATTAATAGACAATGGTTATAAATTCTGAAAATTCCCTATAAATTATTATAATAAATGTGAAGTAAATATTTTTAAGAATCCTATATCACATTCTAGAATAAATTATATTTATGTAAGACATAAATTTTTGAGATATCCTTTTCAAAACATCGATATCACTATTGAATACATTAATATAGAACATGATATTTAAGATATAATTTGAAATTCTATTGTTTTATTAGAGAAATAATTACATCAAATATTAGTTATGAAAGATAAATTTTTATTAATTTTAATTTTTCAGACTCACCTTTGTGATTTATCATCATTTTGATTTCTCACCATTGATATTTCTCATCGTGTAGGATTTCTCAACATTTTGATTTCTAACCATTTTAATTCTAACCATTGATAGTTTATCTCCATAGTGAATTTCTCACCATTTTGATTTTTTACTATTCTGATTTCTCACTGTTATGCTTTCTCAGCACTGTGATTTCTAAACATTATGATTTCCCATTATTGAGGATTTCTCACTATAGTGATTTTACAGTTCTTGACATCACACCATTGATGAATTCTCACAATTGGTTTGTCTCAACATTAGTGTTCCCATTCTTTTTTTAAATTTTGTTTCACCTATATGTTTTAAAAAAATGTTTTTTATTTTTTTTTATGTTTTTTAGTTAGGATTTTATTTATTAATCAATTCAATTTTTTCCCAGTTTTCTATTTTTATTAAATGAATACCTAAACTCTGAAATGATAATAAATATGATACATTTCCTTATTTAATATTACATATTTCCTTGAGTTTTTTATCTTCATCTCTATGTATTTTTCTCACCCAAAATTGTGAGCTTCCTTTCAACATTGACCAAGCCAACCTAGTCTACCTTCATATCCAGAGTGAAGCATCCAAATAAATTTTCTATAGAAAATTCACATCACAAAATTAATCATAAAGGTGAATTTTGTCATCTTATTGTTGTAGTTTCATCGAATCCCTATCTTTTAAAAAGAGTATTTATACCTGAGAAGGTGGTTTAAGCTGAATTTCTACTTTAAATTATGTCATTTGTGCTGAAAGTTATTCAATACCAAGGATGGGTTGAATTGTTCTCTTAAAATTATAGGCCTTTCAATCCTAGTTTGGTATATCAATTTTATAATTATGAGGAATTTAATTTTAAAGAAGAATAATAATTCTGGGTGCGAAGTAGGATTAATGGATATAGATTTTTTTATTTGAAGAAGTGGGTTAAGTGTTTGAATGTTCCACTTGAAGGTGTGTTGAATGGTTATTATGGAACTATTCCAACATCTAGTGACGATTTTGTGTATGAAGATGCATTTCTCAGTTAATAGGAGTATGAATTTTTAAAAGACTTGTTTCATAAGATTTGGATGGATAATTAATAAGGATTTTTAAATTCATCCAAAGTATTTTATTTCCAAGGGTGACTTTTATACTTTAAGGTATTAACATGTCTATATATCATGTATTAGGAAAATAGAATATAAAATAATACTTTAAATATATCTTATGGTTTACATGGTTAAAATGTGTAAGCCATATTCAAGGAAAAAGTATTTGATTTATCCCATGATTATTTCTACTAAGTTAAAATCCAATGGTTAAGTTGTTGAATATGAAGAGTCAGTTATAGACCGTGGTGGTTTTTGAATCCCAAGAACAACTGGTAGAAGGGTGAAAATTAATTGGTTCCCATGGAAAAATAGATGGTAGGTAATAATTAAAATTTATATGATGGGTTCAATCTTTTTGATCCCCCATATATACTAAGGGATCTTGTTCGTCTTGGTTTATAATCTAAGGAGATTGTGGAGTACAATAATTCTATTGTGAAAGTAGAGTTTGTTGTCTCTAATGATGAAAGGAAAAATATTTTTATATGAATAATTGTAGTAACCCTATCCTTCCTCCTAGATCACCTAATATTTCATATGGATATCCTATACCTCTTAGGACACTCCCAAAAATAGATAATTTTTAAAATAATAATGTAGAGAGGATGACATCAAGGTCTCCAAAAAATAATAGTTCTGGTATATTTATAAATCTATTGATGAGAATGGTAGTGATTTGGATGAAGATGATTAATATGAATAAGTGGACGGAAATGATTATGTAAATAAATATGACAATTGGGATAATGATAATGATGAAAAAGGATTAGTCATAAATGGTCTACGTGGTGGAATATGAAATGATAGTGTTGAAATGTATTCAACTCATGATTCTTCTCCCCATGAATATAGTTCTATATATAAGGAAATTTCAAGTCCTGTGAACAAATGTGTTAGAGAAGAAAAAGGAGAATATTATGTGGGAGATAAATCTCCATGTTTGGAGAGTTACCAAGATGATGATGTTGATGTTGATAGAAACTATGTGTCTACTTCTGATTATCAGAATGTGTGGGATCAAGTTTTTAATGTGAAGATGAGATTAGTGAGCATTATATGTCTGATAAGATGGATGTTGATCATGTTGAGAAATTTTTTAATGAACATTGGACTATTGAAACCAATGTTGGTTACTCTATTGTAGTGGAATATACAGTTATTTATAATTTTCTTATTGAGATTATTTATAAGTCTAGTTTCAATTGGATAGACCCTATGTATGAGAGGTTGAAAAGTTTTTCTAGTAAACTTTGGTGTCCTCAAAATAATGGTGTACATGGTGTTTGAGGATAAAGGGATCCTGAGGGATCATGGATTTGATCAGATTGATGCTTTTATAGATAAAAAACGATTGATTCAGAGCCAGTTTCTTCTTTTCCTTCTCCTATTTTCCCACATGCCCTTGTTGATATAGTTACCAAGGGAGAACTAGATGCTTTTATAGAAAATATTTTATCTGAATTTAATGAAAAGTATTAGAATCAATCTCCCTTTGTCTCTAAACTTTGTGAAAAGGATTCTCTATATTTGTTTGGTCCGACAGTTCAAAAATTCATCCAGAAAGGATACACCTTATCCAAGATGTTTAAATAGAATACAGATGGATTTCCCTTGATTTGGAATCAATAATATATACTATGTTTGGGATGAAAAATCAGTTTGTTGATTATTTGAGATCCTTGTTTGAAAGGATTGAAATTATTACCTTAGTGGATTGTAGTTCCATTTCTCATCCAACTCCTTTTTTGATGTTGAGTATCTTAGACATATTGTGCGAGAATAACTAAGTTGTATTTAATGTAGTTTATCCAGTGTTGATCCTCCATACCAGTGGATGAATTGGAAATGTTTGAAAATGGTTATGATCATGCACATAGGATGATTCGAGAATATTTAAAGGGTATAAATGCTAATAGGGATACTATAAAAAAACTATCAAGTAAAACATTTCAAGTATTTATACCAAATATTAGTAGTTATCAATTAATGTTTCTTGTATAAAATGTAAGTATGCCTCAATTTTCCCAATCCATTATGTATATATTAAACCAGTTGAATGTTAATAATCCAATAGTAATGTTTTTTATGGATGAAAATGATTACATTTCTGGTGATATTTAGTGAGTTAGGAACATCGTAATATACCTTTTCAATTTTATGAAATCAGTTCTGCATGTGAATGTAACTGATGTTGTATCTCATGTAGTCATACTAGTGACAACCAATAAAACTCTTCCTAAAAATGATCATAAGTATTTCAGATCTTTTGTGACCATAATTTATCTTTTCCATTTTCTATATATATTCTTACCATTTTACCTTTCTCCTAAATAAGTTTTCTAAAACATCAGAGAAATAATTATTTGGGAACCTCAGGCTCTTTTAACTATCATTGATGTTTCTACAGCATTTCTTGATGTTCCCTTAGTTTCTGATATCATGCCTTCTACTAAAGACAAGGACAAGGGAAAAGAACCTTGAGTACCTTGATCCAAACCCAAATATCAATAAATAATCTTTGTGTCTTTCATGAGACATTTTTTATGCTCCTTTTTGTTGGAACCTTTTTTTTCATTTTCGTTAACATTCAAAAAAGGAATTTTGTTATTCTTCTTATTATGCTTCTATTTAATTTATGATATTACTCAGTTTCTCAGTATTTTTATATTTTATTATATACATTTTGATAATCCCAAAAGGGGGAGAGCTATATTATGGAATTTATTTAGGAGTGATATTTCACTGCGTCCATATATACGTATAATGTCCTTTGATACCATGTGATATCATTATTTTACTTTGACCCCTTTACTGATTTTTGTAAAACTTTTCCTTTGATAATATTTGGTTACATTTCATTCCTTGATACCATATATTTACTATCTTTGATACCTTATTCCCTTTATTGATCCTTGATATCTTATGTCTCGAATGTTATGATTTACTTTTGAATATATATATATATATATATATATATATATAATTTCAAGATTTGTGATCATAAAAAAAGTGCATATTTTTTACCTCCATGTTTTATTGATCACAGAAGTAAAAAATATTTAAAATATAGACACAGATAGAGCTGCACAAATTTAGTGAGTTGAACCTCATTTAATGAACATGAAGATCTTGCATATTGCATACACACCTAGAAACAACTGAGGAAAAAAAAGAACAATATACATCAAATTCCTTCCTTCATTCAAGAACAAAGATTTTATGAAGGACTGATCTATGGAAACATCTAAAACCCTACTTGAGCATTATTTCAAATCACATTCAAGGATATAAGACTTGTATAGCATATCAGGCCAATAAAATATATCCATTTACATCCTTTATATTTCATAGTCAATGTATTATTTCTTATAAATTACCAGTAGTGTGTGTATATACTATTAATCACATGCACACTATCACCTACATTAAACGGGAAGATAGTAGGATATCTTCTAAACCATATCTTTACATACTTTCTCACATGTTGTGGTAGAGGTTTGGTTATGGCATGCTATTATTTTTATTAACCAGAAACTATGGAATAGGATCATGTGTAGCCTATATAGTTGTCATACTATTGTAATACCCAAACTAGGTTATGGATCAATGTTTATTTCATATAAACCTCTTGGCAGTAGGTGATTTCTATATGGAGAGTACTAAGTCACTACATGAGACTGAACATCTTGTATTCAGTTTCTTTGTGTGTTTTTTTTCTTTTTCTTCAATCTTTAAAACTAAATTTATTTAAAATATTATATAAAGCCACTACTTTTATATCGATCCTTAATTAGTGTTTTGTCATTTTTTTATTATTTAAATTGATTTAAAAAGTAAAATTGATTTTCATAATTATTTTAATCTAGGAATAATCAATTATTTTAGAAATATTTTAGAGTATTAAAACGTATAATGATCCACTTTTATGGTTATCTAGTTTTTATTTAAAATAACTTGGTGATTTTATTTAAATACATTTTAATAAAAATATTTATTGGGTACTCAATGCACCCCCTCTTGAGATACTCACTCCGTCCAAAAAATTTGACTAAAAACACATAATGAAAAATATTAAATTATAATATGATATTTTAAAATAATGAAAATATGACATATTCACCTATGTTTTTTTGAATAAAATTTATAAACTAAATTTATATTAATGTTAATATTTTTAAAACAATTTATTATAATTTATATTAATTCGATAAATATTGCAGTAGTGTTTCATAAGAATTCATGGTCACTATATAATTAATAATAATTATAAATAAATTTTTATCACAAAAATAATTTCATTAATACGAAAATTGACACTTATATACTTTCATAAATGCCTTTTGTTCCAATGTGGACACATATTATTTATTAAAAACTAAGGGTGCCACATTTTGTAACATTACATAATTTAAATAATATTTAAGAAATTTTTATAGAGAAGATTACATTAATAAACATAATTTCAATCCAAAGGTGGTATGTTTTTATTCAACTTTATCCAATATGAATTAGAATTAATAATTATTGTCTTATCACATAGTTTTAACCTAGATTAACTTGATTTTACTTTTACCAAGGTGATACTTTGATACCATTGTCACTATTAATATTGACTAAAAAACAAAAGGGGAATTTTTACCAAATTTAACCCTTCATATATTAAATATGTAAATAATTTTATCTAATTAAATACCTATAACTTCCAAAAATTAATTTTAATGAAAGTGGAAAAAAGTGTGATAAATAATTATTTCTAGAAAATTATATGTTTAATCATAAAAATATATTTAATATTACACTATGCATAATATTAATATAAATGAATGTTAAAATATTTGATGAAATTTATAATATTTACTTATCATTAAAATAATTCACTAATGGGGACTTATTTAATTTATTAAGATTAAACATGTTTGTGCACATTGAATCTATATTTTAGAAAAATAACTTCTTTATTTTCAAATGTTTTTTATTTTCATTTCTAATTATTTGATAAAAAATTACTTCATTTTATACATGTGTTATCCATATATTTTAATAATTTAGTTATTCATATTCATACTTTCTAATCTAATGGCTTGATGATAATATTATATTTATAGTATATATATTTGTCATCAAAACTTATTGTTCTATGTAATGAAATCTATTGAATAAATTAAATTCATGTAAAAAATATTACCTCTTCAAAATCCCATGTGTTACATTCTACCCCCCTAAAATTTAATTCCTTCCAAGAAATAATTAATTTAAAAATAAAAACGTGGATTTATTAGATTCATTATATACAAGGGTTTCCATGTGAATTCCACAAAGGGGTGGTTTCACTATAAGATTTTGACTAGGTGATTAGTATTATTTCATATAACATTCTCTCTATGTTCTAGTATCTTTACATATTGTTTCTCATAATAGATATATTTCTCTGGTGTTAATAATTATGAATTCATTAAATGTGAAAGATTGGGTATGTACTTCCTTATGGAATAAATTATGAACTTGAGAGATATTCAGGGGACGAACCAATCAACATGTTACCATCCTAAAATGGTCAAAAAATTTAAATAGATCGATATACCTATGGCTCAACATTACCTTACTTTGAAAAATAATAACCCTATACTAAGGATATATTCATATTAAGACTTTTCTACCAATGTAATCTCAAGATATTTCTCAAAATTATCAGTATAACATTTTTTTCAATCTGAAGGACTCTTATATGTTTTTGAAGGGATCTATCCTTTTCTATTATTTCCAAAACTAGATCATGTACAAATATATTTCATTCCACAAATTCTTTCCATAATTTTAGATTGATTAACTTATTACAATAGATGGATCTATAAGGATACACTTAAATGAAGGGGGGGCGGGAAACTATTGATTTATACAAAATACACCAAAGTAAGGTGTCGATCCAAACCGCCATTTAAATCCATAGAATAAAATCATGATATTTCATTGAGAGTTTAAATTTTTATCGAAAACATGAAATCTATTGAAGGATGATGAAAAGTTATAAAACATAAATCTCTTTCGAAGGTCCCCTAAATAATTCTCCAAAGAAATAGGTAAACCTCATATTCAGATTAGATAAAATTAATATTGCTACATCATGACATTTTGCTACTTTTTTAATGTTTAACTGAGTAAGCTAATGAATAGATAAATCATCTATAATTTAAATTAAGTGTTCTAATTGCACGAAGTGATCAACTAAAACCCCTATATCATTATTACCATTTGATTCATTAGAGAGTCCGATGAAATATCCATGGTGATGTTTATACATTTCTAATTTTTTATGTGTAATGATTGTAACATTACCTTATAACATTGTCTCTTTGACATAATATGATGACATACCATGCATCTAAAAACAAATTCTCTAGTATATATTCCCATTATAAAACACTATAAATTTTATTTAATGTCCTTTTATATCATCATACGTCCTTGTTGAATAGGTAATGAAGAACTATGTGGTCAATCTCTCATTATATTCTTCAAATATGGTACCAATGTGAGACAAACATAGATCCTGAACCTTATTATTCCATCCTAATCATAATTAAAGATATGAACTTTTTTCACCTTCTTTTACAACATTTCATATTCCTTCAAAAAATAATTAATATTCACTTAGATAGATGGTTGAACACTCATTTGAGGAAGATATGTTTTATCCACATAACTCAATATATCTTGATCCATAATTTTCAAGTATATAAACATTAGAGGTTTTTTTATCCTCATTATAGATAATCTATCATGGTTCTCTTAATGAAAACCATCTTCCACATTGTTATCTTTTATATGATTGTAATGTATTGGTCATTTATATTAATTATTCATATTAAAACATCCTCTTTGGGGAATTCTTAAATATTTTTTAGTGAAAATATTCTTTATACATTTGTTATTTTTATATATAGAACTCCTTTCACTATAGATACAATTATTCCAGGTTTTGATGAAAACATTACCATAGAAAAATCCAAATAATGAGTTGGTTAATTTTTATCAATGAACTATAATTTTCGTGATGAATAATCTATAACCATATCATTATATAAAAGGAGGAATCATAGTCTTTTATTTGATGAATTATTATAAATTAAAAACACTTCTCTATTGTATGGTAGTTTATAAAGAGGTGATACTTCTATATTTATATACTGTTCCTTAAAATATTCCTCACATTCATCAATTGAAAGTAATGTTTCTCCCTTCCTTGTTAAGTTGGTTATTGGATTTTATAGCCATGAAACATAATCCACTAACCAGAAATAATATTCATCAAAACCATGAGAAATATTGATCTTAGTCATAGTAGTTAATCCTGGTCAATGTTAAGTAACATCAATCTTTAAAGGGGATACTGATATATCCTCACATGTGATTATATAACCCAATAATGAAACATTTGGAAGAAAAAACTCACACATGATAAATTTTTCATAAATATTATCATTTATTATGGTTTCAAAAAAAATATTCAAGTGATATTCATGTATATAATTTCCCTTTGAATATATATGAATATAATCTATAAAGACTACCAAAAATGTTCAAGGTAATATATAAAGACTGAATTTATTAAATTCATGACTATGGAGAGGGAATTAGTATGAATAAATAGAATACATTTAATTTCATATTTTCCGTATCTTCTATAGAATACTATCTTAGGTATATCATCCTTGTCCCTTAATTTATTATGTACATGATAGAAATCAATCTTCTAGAATTATTGAGATAAATGAAGATGATCAAACTAGTCATTAATATGGGGTATTAGATACTTGTTCTTGATAGTCATATTTTCTCATTGATCCATTTATTTTACTAAAAAATAATATAGTTTCATCCCACAATGAATCATTGGTCTGGATAAATCCATTATCAAGAGTATCCTAGAGTTTCTTATTTAATTATTGAAACTCAATAAAGACAATTATATATGGTGTCTTGTAAATAGGATTAGAAATATGTAGGGTTTCAATTGAAAAATGAGTATTACTATTCAGTGGGAGACTATAAAATTATTTATGAAATTCATAAATAATATTATATATAATATAAAATATATATTTTGAGTTTTTCCCCAAAAATATAAGAAAAATTCACTTTTCGAATTGGAATTCTAACACTTTTGATGGATTTTATTTCCATCAGAAGTTAATTTTTTATCACACTGATAAGTGATCGTAGGATATATCAAAATTTCAAATATAGCTTCCCACCAACAATAAATTATGTGATATTAATGTATATAATTGAAATCCACAACCAAAATAATATCAAATTCTTCTACAAGAAGAATGAAAATATTTTTAGGAAACATATTACAAAAAACATAAATTTGAGAAGAATCATAATTTTGGGATACGATCAACATAACATTAATGGTTTTTATTTTTTCCTCAACATCTATTTTTTTAGGTGGTAATGTTATACCCTTAGAAAATCCTTTAGAATTAAAAGAGTGGAAGATCTAGATCGAAGAGGAGAATAGAAATACTAGAGTTTATGGTTTGTTTACCTTTACTCATATCATTTTTTTACCTCATATAATTTTTTTATCAAATGATATCTCCCATTCTCTGTAGGATTAAGAAGATTGTGATATAAATAATCAGTATTATCCTTTTTATTTTGATGATGGTTAGAATAATGCCCATACTCCTTAAATTTAACTCACTATAACGTAGGTGGTTCATTATTAATTTATTTCACTCTATATTTCATTATTAGTTAATTTTTCCCTCCACATTTTCTTTAGATTTCATGATTACCTTCCTTCCCAAACATGAAGTATTTTTCAGTTACCTTAAGAAAATTTCCCCTATAATTCCTTCCTCATTTTAATCATATTGGAAAGCATATCATATTCTCACCAATGTTTTTATAATTTCTTTGGAATTCTGGTTTTAATATCTTTTAGAAACCGAGATATTGACGGTTAACATAAATTTATATCTCCACCATGATATAACATAGAATTATTTATTTATATCTATAGAATTACCATATTTCCATTTCCATTTATGGATATTTTTTAAATCATAGAGGAATTGATCAACAATACATTTATGTTCAATGATAATTCAAGAAGCATACCTAACACATCTTATATAATTTACCTCATATATGCCAATAGATTCACTGTCCTTATATTTTATCTCATGGAATTACATCAATATTTTCATATTTATAAAAATAAGAAATTAATTATTATTAATAATGTTATTAAACTCATAAAACTCTATAAACACAATTTATTCTTGTTACTTCTTTCCCTTGACTATATTCCACAATTGATCTGGTTTTCCTTCTAAATGATAAATATCTAGAATAACATCACCAAGTTACTAGCACTGGAGATTGAAAAAAATATTTTTAGCGGTACTAATCAATTTCATTGTGACAAGTGGTTTAGAGGACACACTATAAGAGTGTGTAAATTTACTCATAAAGGAATGAAGAAAATGTTCTTCCCCATTTTTATCTTTTTGAATTTCATTATGAATTATAACTTAAAAACGTTGTATGTGAATACCAATGATATTTTGTCTCCCATCACTCATATAATTTATTTTCTCAATTGGAAAATCATTATATTGTTTTTATAATTTTGAATTTACATTATTCCTAGGGGTTTCATCCATAAAATTATACCCAAAGCATAGTGTTAGCAACAATAATTATAGAGGGAAACTAGATGATCACGAAAAATCTAATATGGAATGTTGAAATTGTGTCACCATAATTTCATTCTATAAATTCATAGTTGTAACCTTGGTAATTCAAGGCCATAATCTATTCAAACCAATTATAGTGATTCATCAATGAAATTTCAATTAACTAAATCACATCACCTAAGAGTGTCGAATGGCGGTTGTCTCAAGGCACATTATAGTTTAGTTTATAATGATATATTCTATCTCAATGAACTATTTTCATGTTAATTACCCCTAGGTATAGCTATTCTAAATCCAAATTCACTAGTATTATCCAGACATAGATGTCTTTATAGGAAAAACACACTTCATTCTTTATCATAACATAAAATATTCTCCTATAATTAAGATTATACTAAGGTTTATCACTACAGTTTTCTCATCCAAGATTCTAAAGGTTAAATAACCATTGATTTGATACTAACTTTATTGAACCATATATTTCATAAAAATATATTACATATTAATAGACTTATATCTATCACCCAATATATTGATCCACACTAGAATCATTAAGTCCTTGTATCTTGAAAAATAGTGAAAACAACTTATTAATAAGAGTACTAATAGTCTCCCACATAGATATTAACAACTATCATGATTCATATAATTATTATAAAAAACCATTCTTCATAAGATGGAAGAGAAAATATATTAATTGGTGATCTCTGATGATCAGTAAGGGTATACAAGGGAGATATCAATGATTATATTAGAATATAATGATAAATAGGGGTTGAGAACATTACATTAACATTTGAAAATGATACCATATATATCATATATCATATATCATAATATCGAGTTATGACATAATGCTTGGAACAATATTAGAAATGAATTATAAAGTAAATAATGTACAATATCCAGGACAACTAGGTGGGAAACATGGGATTTTGGTATGCACATAAGCAAAGAATGTTATTTATTTAGTATTCAATTCACTTTTACAAGGATATAGTAGTGGGATGGTTTCACTCCCCAAATCATAATAGTAATAAAGATTCACTCTTATGACTATTATAGTGTAAAATTTCCCTTACTAAAATGGATTTACTCCCCATTATAGTCATGTTTATCTCATGAGATATTGAAATTTACCAAACACATTCGAGGGAGATATTTTCCCTCAAATCCTATGATGAAAATAATAGAAATACATGCCAATGTATCCCAAATATTTCCTTATATATGAACCAATGAAAATAAATTAGTTTCATAAACCTTTTATCACAGCGTAACCCATAGAAGTGGAAAGGGTTTTAAAAACCTCATTAAATAATAAACATAAACCATATAGAAAATTAATAAGTCTGGTATCATGGATCATATCCCTAGTAACCCATAAGAAAAATCAATTATTTTTTTATTGATTAATTTAAATATCGTATAAATATCATTAAAACATTCTTTATGAAAATAACCTCTCAATTTTTAAAACACTTCTTAAAATATAAAGATTCCAAAAATATTAGAGAAATAATTTTATTTTAAAGTAAAAATTGAAAATTTTAAATAAATATTGAAGTAATTAATCAGACATGATGGTGTTAAATTCTTTTTATTCCATAATAGAAAGAAGAACACATTACTTTTAGGCTATTATAGAAATTTAAAAGGAAAATCATTCCAAAAATTACCAAACATTTCCTTCAAAACCATTTTGAAAATATTTAATAACGATTAGACTTTTATTTTAAAAAAACATATTGGAATATTAGAAACCATTTTTAAATTTTTTTTATAAAACATGTTTATTAAAGAAAAATGTTTTCATCTAAAGGGATAAATGAAGTCGATTTTCATTAAAATCATATTTTCGGTCTCTTAATTACTTAAGGATAATAAATTGAAATGAAAATATTTATTTTAAATAACTAAAACAAGTATAATATATTTTATATTTTTCATCAGATGTATATCATAATATTTCATCATGATAGTAATATTCATTAAAAAATCTCTGTAAACAATGAGATTTTCGGGTGGTAATCCATACCTCATGTCTGACATCCATCGTACACATTCTAAACTACTATATAATAAATTTTGTATTAATATTTATACCATTAAAAAACCATTATAATATATATCAAACAATATATAATTTTATTTTATCAATTTATCTCCATTATTTTTTTAAAATAATCACTATAAGGAGTGATATTTTTTTGTTTTTCAGGTTTTTTTTGGTTTCGTAGATTCAATACATATATGTTGATCGTAGTTCCATAATATTTTTAATTCTTATCATGGTATAAATATCATGTATATTCAATATATATATATATTCTTTCATATACGATAGGAATATGAAAATTAATAACACCTTTCATTTAGACGGTAAGACATACGTATGTAAGAATCTTTTTTTCATTTTTTGATGAATGTAATGACATAAAGGTAAATATTAATTCACCATAACAAGATAATTATTATATCATATATTTCATATATATATATATATCAAATCCATCCCCATTAAATTTCATTTAAAATATTAATGAAACATGAATCATATTACTTCATGGTTGTGGTAGTCCACACGTACACATGGGTGGCATTATCATTTCCCTAAATATTGGATGTTAACCATTTATATAGGATATTAAAATTTTATATGTTCAATTGTATCGTAAATATCATAACTAAATATTAAAATCTTCATAATACACATTAATAAAACATGGTGATGAAAAATGAATTGTATTGCTATATAGAGATGGTAAGACGTATATACACATGACTGTTGCTTTGAATTCCCATTTAATAGGAAAGGGGGTGTATAATATTGTTTTAATAATATTAATAAAATATATTTATTTTTTATACATAACTAGTTTTTTTATTAATAATATAATAGGTTAATGATAAGTAAAATAATAATTAATAAAAAAGTAATTGGTTAAGGTGATTACCACTTCTTTGAGATAACTCCTTTATATATACTATTAAGGGGTCTAGGGTGGGTATTTGGGGATGAAAATAATTAAAAATTTTATTTGGAATTTAATTAGTGATATTTTATGATTTTTTTCTAGCTTGATGGCACTAATTGTTTTAAATAAGTGAGGGAGGTGGTTCTCATTTATAAATAAGGTGATAGAAACTTTTGAAATTCTTAAAAGATTAAATTATAATAAATTTATTCTCAATAAAAATGCCTCCATGTGTCTATATAATTTAAGATAATGTGGTTTATGGTTTTAATCATATCAAAAAATATAATTTATAACACATATTGTGTTACTTTAAACAATATCATTATGATTAACCCTTATTTACACAATTTTAATTCTAAATATAGTTACAATATTTCCAAATTGATGTGTTGTAATTTTTACATATAAAGTGATAATTAGCCTATAAATGTAAATTTAATTCATTTTTAGATCATATAAATTACACATTAATTTCAATCTTTTTATCTCTTTTAAATAACTTAATTAAATATTATTTAGATAAAATATCATTATTATCAATCTTGAATCTATTCATTTAATTTGACATAGATGACGTAAATAGAATTTTTTAATTAAAATTTAATCTTTTAACCCACGTCTAATATTTCATATTCACCTATAAAAGTCATGGAACACATTTTTTCACTCAAAGTATATTACTTGTAATATTCTAAAAATCATTCATTATATTTTTTAATTAAATAAATAAATATTTAACTTGTGCTGCATAAGATTTTATGGTAACTAAATAATTAATTAAAATTAAAATTAAATTTTAAACATTAAAATAAATTAATTAAGATAATATTGACACTTATATTAATTAATAATAGGATTTTTTCCCTTTGTGAGTAGAAAATATTTATTAAAAACTATGAGATTGGCATTTTGTAACATTCATTAATTTCAATAATATATTTCAGTTTCATAGAAAATTGTCCATTAAATAAATCTATTTCAATCATAAGGTTATAAGGTTCTAGTTTTATTCATCCCATAATAATTAGTATGAATAAATATATACTCTTCACTTAGTTTTATCTCATACTAACCATATTTTCCATTTATCGAGTTGGTAAATTTTACAACTCTTTCAATTCATATTGACCAACAATAATTGGGGCCTATTTACAAAATTTTAACATTCTAAATTTAAATAAATAATTAATTTTTTCTAATTCAATACCTATAAATGGATGAAATAAATTTTATATCAATATCTCACAATATGATAAAAACTAAATTTCAGAAAAATACTTTTTTAATAATAAAACTGCTTTTATTATTATCATTTCCATAATAAAAATGTAAAAAGGATTATAAAAAATTTAAAAAAATTTATAATAATTAAATTTAGTTAATAAATTTACAATATTGATTTCTTTAATTTATTAAGTGAAAAATTTTCTTCTCATAAAAACTTTTTTTTTCAGTAAAAGATATTTTTTATTTTCAATTATTTTTTTCTTTTATATTATTTGATAAGAAATTGTTTAATTTTTCACATGGGTAAACCATAAATTTTACTAATTTTTTTATTCTTATTTTTACCCTCTAATATAACTTCAATGTGGCAATTGTTTTTAAAAGAATATCAGAGTTAATCTAAACTCATTGTTTCGTGTAACACAAGACATCAAAGAATTTAAATTTATTTCAAATAATAATTATTAGAAATTTTGATGAAATAAACTAATTTGTTACTGTAATAGATATTTTATAAGAATATCGATTCACTCAAACAAACATTAGATAATTAATTATCAGTCAAAAACCCTTGGTGGTGTATTGATTGAATCTAAACTATATGACTCATCTCTAGTCAATTTTTTAAATGATACTTTCTTCATTTCAATATATTATTACCGATGTGTAATTTGATTTGATATTTTTAATGGATGGTATATAAATATATAGATATCATATTAATTTATGGATAATTATGCCTTATTTTATATCTCTAATTATTCAATTATAAAATATTCACACAATGATGACTATAAACTCACTTTGGAGGTAAATTTTGTAATATATATCATGTAACCCAATAATAAAGGTCTTTAAGATACAATTATTGGAATAAAACTCAATTTTTAAAAAATTCCTATCCCATGATATTTTGCTAATATTTTTCCTTATGATTTTTTTGATCTCCTTCCAATGTAGGAAGTTCTGTTTTTAAAAGAACTCATACATGGTGTTATTATTATTTTCAATAATCCCTATAGAATAACCTCATATGAGTATAGCTAATTAAAGAAGAAACTCAAAGAGAATATAGTCCTGATATTAATTTTCCAATTTTCTTCACAACGGTGTGTGCTATCCCTATATAAAATGAATAATGATAAATCTATATTTATTTTCATTGTTTGTTAATAGATTAATAAAATCATGATAAAAATAAGTATTTTAAACAATAGATTAATATTTTATTTTATCAAATAGATGGGATAATTATTTAAAAATTTATATTTAAATTCTAATACCATCAATTAATATTAAATAGGTACGATATACTCAACATATCTTTCCACATAACGTATTCAAACTACAAATTCATATTAATTCCTTTTGAAATTACAAATTACTCTATGATATTCATAGATCTTATAAATCCACATTATAAAGGCTACCATTATAAAATTGTTGTGGTATTTATTTCTGATATTATCACATATTCTAAGAGAAATTATGAACATGGTTTTTTTATTTTTGTGTTAATGAACTTATGGAAGTAGAAATTATAAACCATGTTTAGAAATTGTTAATTTGTCTAAAAGATGTATCCTTCTAGGGTCTTGTGATTATATGTTGTGGAATATATGTTGATCCTTCAAATTTATGGGTGATTGAAAAATTAACTCGATTAACCATTGTGATATAAATGTATGCTTTTACTAGGGGGTTTTATTCTATCAGTTGTAATTAATTTACAGTGGATATAATATCCACTAAAATTACTTAATAAGAAGTGGGTGATGTTTATATAGATAAAATAATATGAATAAATATTTAAGGATCTTAAAAAATTCTGGTAACCACATCTATAATTATAAAAAAATTAGTATATATTGACTTTTCATATACAATGATTCTACCAATAAGGTCTTGAGATGTGTCTTTATGTTAAATGTAAGTCTAATTTCTTTTTCCTGATTTTAATTAAAGAATCCTGATTAAAATCACCATATGCATGATCTTGATTTATTAAATATAATATTTCCATTAAATAATTGGATATATAATATATTCATTGTGAGTTGAGATATACACACTTATCATATGTATATGAATTACGTATTTAAAAAATATTTAAACATTAATAAATAAAGATGGTTCCAATTAATCAAATATTAATATTGTTAAATATACTACCATCATGGAAAAGAAAACAAGAGTGTATTTATCTATGAAAAATTTTTCAAATTACAATTTCCATTATAATGATTGGAAGACATTCTATATTCATAGATATTCAAAGGATATACATGGGAGTCAAAAAAGAGTGTATGAAATCCTACCTTTCCCAAATGATCATTTAGAAATAAATTTATATAATGGTAAATTAGGACTAAAAATTTGATGTAACTATAAAATAATTCTACAAGTATTATTTAGTTAATATTTTACATTGATAGAGTTGTAAAATTTATATAATGAATATATTTCCATTGAAAATAACAACTAAAGAAGGAAATTTCAATTGATTTTCAATGCTCACCCTTCTATATTCATACAAAAATCATATATATATATATATAATATCTAATGGGATAGTGGGGATGGATATTGTAGATCATTTATCTTAATTATTAGTTTGTGAGGAAGTAATGTATAGGCATAAGAATTCCAAGGGGATGACACATCCATTTCCAATACCAATTTAGAATAGTAGAAAATAAATATAAATTTAATTATCGGACTCCCGATAACTCATAAAAAGATTGATTACATTTAGGTAGTGTTGGATAGACATATAAAGTCAAGATTATTTATTAAAATTAAAGAATATTTCTCAGTAGTTTAAATTTCTATGTTATACATAATATAAGTGTAAAGGTTTTATGGAGTACCACATTTGATTGTATCAATTTCCATGGTTTACATTGAAATTTTAGAGGCCCCATTAATGGTAATTAGATATAGAGATATTTTTTAGTACAACACATCACCCCTAAGATGATGTTCAATCTAAAAAGACAATTCATAAATTATAAGATATTCAAAGGCTAAACCAATATATTTCTAATGATGGTGGGATCAACATGTTCATATATTTTTTTATATAATAATTTTTTCCAATATATAAACTAAATTGAATAAAAGGTAGTTTCATATGTGCAGAGATACATAACTTTATGATTCTGAATAATTTTAGAGTACAGAATCTATTAAGACCTAACATTGTACAAGAAATAATGTAGATGGTTCAATTAATTTTTCGGTATATGAATGTAATACAGAGTTGATAGAAATGATATGTTGATAACCATATATGATATTTGGGTTTGAAGTTAGAATTAATGTATTACATTATATATCTACATGGAAAAAGGGTTATAACTTCTAGATGAAAAAGTAATTCAAAATTCTAGATCCACTAGTCCCTTTGAAATTATTTTCCATATTAGGATAGTATTTAATCTCCTAGTGATTCCACCAAACCTGTTGCTGGTACATAATGTGTTCTATGTATTTATTTTAAATATGTACATAGTATATTCATAATATGTATTGAACTCCATAATTTTAAAATTGTATCATGATCACTCTTATGAAGAATCATAAGTTGAGATCCTTGAATGAAGAGATAAAGTGTTGTGGAACAACGCCTCCTACATAGTCTATGTTTTGTGGTCAAATCATATGATTGTTTCATATTTGTGTGAACTTTATGATTTAATGACACATAATTCACTTCTCTATATTTAATCATAGTAGTCAAATATCATGTATAAAATTCTTTTTAAAGCGGGTAGATTGAAGCTATAGATGATTTAAAACAATATTTCTCTCTAAATAATTTTTTTTATTTTTTAGCTTGTGAGTGAAAAAAAAATTAATATAATTGAAGAATGATTTATAAAAAAACCTATATTCTATATTATGATTAAATTAAAATAACTAGTAATCATTATAAACTAAAAAGGGTTTAATTCACAAAATAAAATACAATTGTTTCTTTATAAATTATTTTACATTGTTTTGATAAATTATATATTTGTTTAGATTAAATAATTTGGAAAATGATAGAAATAAAATTTATTTGTAAATATTAAATTAATAATTATTAAAATAAATTAATAAATTCCGTGAAATAATTAAATAATTATTTTGAATAGTAACCGAATAATTATATTCTAAATATTTTTTTTCAATTTTTTTTTAATTTTTTATGAATTTTAAAATTTAACTTATTCATATTACTAAAATTATATAAATGAATTTATTTTAAATGTAAAAATATTAATATTTATTCATACACCAATTATCAATTTTTTAGAAATGATAATAAAATCAGTTGTTGTTAAAAAGAGATAATCAAAAACCAGTTTTATGTGTGCAATATATTTTTATTTTGATATACTTAATTAACAATTTTTAAAGAATTATTTAAATTAAATTTATTTATTATATTATCATCCAAATAAATTAACATGTATCCAATGGTTTTTACAAGGCACAGAATGCAAAAAAAAATCATTTTTTTTTCTTAATTGTAGATTTTTTATGAAAATGGCGCTTACACGTTATGTTCACTATGATTAAAATTAATTTTTAACACCTTAAGAAATTGTGTATAATGAAATTAATTTTATATTTAAAAATATTATATTAAAAGTTTTAAATATTTTAAATTTAATTTTTTTCATAAAAAATATGATACAATTATAAAAAATTGTCATAATTTTTAAAGTAAAGGTTGGGGCCGAAGCCTCATTTTTATTAATAAACCAAAGAAAAGACCTCTTTTAACTGGGTAGAGGGAGACCCATTACATAGCCCGAAGGCCCAGTGGGCTTGTAGCCCATTACATAGCCCGTAGGCCCAAATTTTTGGCCAAATTCCTATTCTGTGAATAGTAACCCAGCTGCTACAGTACCGCACAGTACCTCCGCCGCTACAGTGTCCTGCCGCCGCTACAGTACCCGCTACAGTAGTGCTACAGTACCCTGTTCCCAATGGGTTTTGAACCCCAATCAACACATATTTAAATATGTGAATATGTTTTTTCATATTTCTTTGGAAATAATTTTATTCTTTTCTAAAGTCTGAAGTATTTACAAGAGTTCCACACCTAAAATTTATAAATGGATCCCTTTGCCACCAAAAATATTTTCATGCAATAATATTATTAGCTGGATAAAATATATAAAAAATACTCACCAAACATAATTCCCACATTCCATTTACTCTGATCTCCAAAAATTTACAATCTATAAGGCCTAAGTATTGACATAGAGGAGGATATTCATGGAAGTGGTAATAATCCTAATCAAGTTATTTAAAGTTTTCTTCTTTGTAAATTAAATAAAAAATTATATAAACATATTAATATAATTACTTTAATATAATTAGTTTACTTAAATTTTATTATGTTGATCAAACAACCATTATATACCTTTATTCAAATCCATTTGAAAACAAAAATGTTTATCGTGTTGCTTGTAAACTACATCCTCCGCGATTGATGTATTTAATTTTTCATTATTTCCATACATTTATGGTTATAAATATATATTTTATGAATAAATATTATATTTTAAATATTTTTATCATTATGTAAAGTCAAATTTTTAATTGTATTAATTATATTAACAATAAATAATAATTGTAAAATTTAACTGCCCAAAACGAGCATATTGGGGAACTTTGTAAGTAATAATATGATACCATTCTATTGTATTTATTATATTCATATGAATATTGGTAAATATTATTAATAACATTAATTAATTTTTTTAAAGAACTATACTTTTGAAAAAACTTTTATATCACTATATAATAATGCGTTCTAACACATTTAACTAATAAAACATGTTCATGTTTTGGCCAATTTTACGAACTATGTGAGCACAATTATTATTTTTATTCCATTAATGAATAATAAAACATAAAAATATATAAATAGAACTAATAATGAATAATTTAATTTTTTTTGATAATTAAGGAATGTTAATATTCAATATTACATTTTTTAACTAATTTAATTCCTTTTTGTTAATTCAACAATCACCAAAAAATTGAAAACTTCATGTATTCTGTGTCAACCTTCAACATTAGTTCCATGATTTGTTAATGGGAATATAAAAATATATAAAAATTATTTATTAACATAAATTTGAAATTATATAGATTATGAAACAATTACAAATGTACAAGTAACAGAACAACTAATCCAAAACATTTGTGTAAAACATAATTTTTAACACAAAAAATTGATTTTAACAAATAATTATTAAATTAGTAATAATAATACATAAGGGAAAGCAATATAGTAAGATAAATAATAATAATTCTATAATATATATTAATTATAACTATGAATTTATTATATTGTAGGTATGATATATTCAACCTTGTATAAGTCTAAGGTATGATATTATATTTTAATTTCACTTTTAATCTGGATATTTTATGTTTAAATATATATTGAGAATTTTTTGTAATATTTCCATTCTAAACACAATATATTTTCTTCACATATTATTATTCGTGGGTTTTAAATTTTTATAATCATTTACTCACCCTATAGTTCAAAAATTAATTGAAAAGAAAACATATTAAAGAAAATGACCTTATCTCAGGTTTTTTGTTATGAATCATTGTCCTCCATATCCATGTTGTTTACATTATTTTGAATATGTTATTATCAATAATATAATGATATTTTAAGGACATTTTCAGTTATCTTTTATTTTTTTTTATTTTATTTTAAATTAATTTTTTTTGTATGGTTCATTTTTTTCTTTCGTTTTAAATGTATAGAAAATTTTATTTCTAAACAATTACTTCATGATGTAATTTTCTTATAGATATATGTATTCATAATTATCATCAATCCTATACAATGATACTTATTTTTTTGATGAAATACAAATTTTCTTGTTCTGTGAAATTTTCTTCTTTTATTTTTCACTAAATAGACATGATATTTTTTCTTATTTTTCAAATCAAACATATATTTTTTTTAAAAGTGTTTTTTGACTATATTAAAGTAAATTAATGATTCTTATAAATCATTGGGTATATTTTATAACGATACTATGAGATCTATTTCTCTTTATGGGTATTGA
This sequence comes from Viscum album, assembly GCA_963277665.1. NCBI lineage: Eukaryota > Viridiplantae > Streptophyta > Magnoliopsida > Santalales > Viscaceae > Viscum > Viscum album. Next base: position 901,301,623 of record OY728166.1, on the reverse strand, counting down.
TATTTCTTTGTAAATAGTTTCATGAAACTCATACCCTTCCATGGGTCAAGCTATTATGGAATTTTGAATGTATTCATGTTCTTAGGGAATAAATATTTATACATTTCAGTATGTAGAGGGTGGGAAAAAAATTATATATCCCATAAATAAATTGGGTAATGATTTTTTTTTCAAAGTGGAATAATTAGTGATCTATAATCTACTGGGTTATGGGAAAGACGTAGTCATCCTAGGTCCAATATGTAGTGATAGTCTTTGAATATGAACCTAGAAAAAGGAAATGAATTTCTTTGATTATTTGTATAAAAAAAATTTATTCCATTTTCTATATACTATATTATTTTCTCATGTATCGTGGTTATTAACTCATGTTTCCATTCTCTAATTACTATTACCTTATGTAATAAAAAGTTGTTATTCCATTACTCATATTCTAGGATGTATTACTTATTTGGTATTATTTATATACATTATGATAATGTACCTTGACTATGTTTTTGTAACCTTAATATCATTTTATTCTCACATATAACCATACAGTTTTGTCTCACATGTTTAACCTTACTATGAATCTAATCTCACCATTTCATATATTTTTGTACCCACATGTTATAAAAAAGGGATTAAGTATGTTTTCTCTCTAAGGGCTATATGTGTGAAGAATTTCTTGTGAGATTTTGAAGATTACTATTTTTTTTTCTATATATCTAATATATAATGTCACAAAACCTTTATGTTCTCGAGTGTGAATTATTATGATTAGTATTGAATATTCATCTCATATGATGTAATATGTATGTGTGTTATACTTGAGTCACCTCAAGTGTAAAGTATTTATCGATAGTTATATATCTACTGAGAGATATTGGAAGTATTTTTTAGAGGAATTTTTTTATGGATGATACCATACCACACCACTTATAGTCATTATTGATAATAGTGAAGATCTTTTTAAGAAAACTGAAATTATATACAATAAAGTGAATACAAAAATACTCACATGAAAAAACATAAAAATCAACATGTTCTGATTTATTTACATACTCTTATGCATGTAATCCAATTTATTAGAGGAAATATTTGATTTATTCATACTTAAAGGTGAATTTTATTGAATACTAAATTTTGGTAAATGATTAGGAAGAGAAAAAATTACTAAAACATGTATATTTTTATTTACTACCCCTCTTACATTAAATGCTTGATTAAATAAGAACATCATTATTATGGGTTTTGTATCATCTATTATGGTAGATATGTTTTTCTCTAGGAGTTATGGAATTATGGTTTGATGGCTTTGGTGGATTCCATATAATTTTATAGAATTTTTTGATTTGACTATTTGAATTGGTGGGTGGTCAGGACACACCTTATGTTTCTCAGGCTGTACGTGAAACATGGATACATTTGGTTTTTATAAAAAATAAAAAACAAATCAATATTTTAATTATATAAATGAATGGATTTTAGTTATATATTTATATAATAGGATACATATTCTATAAATGTATTTTTTGGAACTATGGGTTAAAACCCATTACTTTTTCATTGTGTTTCAACTTTCATTAATGGTGTTTATGATTTGTTAATCCTTTATAATTATTCATCTATATTGACGAGTTTCTTCATTAAATGTGAGTTTAAAATACTATGATTAATTAACAACTCTAAATAATATTGTTTCGTAGTTTGAATACATTCATTGATCTATTTTTAGAGTTTAAATGGGAATCATTGAGGTATTTGTTTCCCTAAAAAAATTGTTATCGGTTGTATAATACAAGACTTTATATTGGCTAAACATTCTATGATTGATAAATGAATAATTAAAGGTCAATTTCAGGATTCCTAATTATAAACTAAAATGATTATAACATTGTTTCATTAAAACATGAATGAATTATATGTTAATAAAAAATATTTATCCTAGGGTTAAATGGGATCTTCGATTCTTATAGGGTAGCTAGGTTTACTATATTTGATAAAATGGATCAATATAAAAATTATAATATTTTTAAAATTATCATGAACTATATACTTGAAAAAATATAAGGTTTTTATCATATTTTAATGTATAATTTTTTATGGGAAACTCTATTTACAAAATATTATCTTTATTTGCCTCTTCCCTTATATTATTATTCTTTTATATGTTTTAACAAAAATATGTTTTCATTGGCACTAATGTTTCCCTCTTCTAAAAATGGTTTAAAAAATAATAGTTATTTGATCTGATGTTTTATTTTTAAATATTATTTTTGTGGTAAATTGAACACATGGTCACAATAATTAACCTTTTAAAGAATTGTTCCTCTAAAACTTGTTTTTTTATGTACATGTGGTTTTGAGAACTACCACTAATAATCTCTCGTTTAGTATAATATTTTGGTTGTATATTCATTGTGATAATGTTTTTTATAAATTATCCACCTCCTTAATATCCATTTTCATTGGATGTATTTTTAATTGAGTATGTTATACCCATGTGGTTTCATTTGTTTGAAACTATCACATCTTTCTATTATTAAATGTTGTGCCTTAATTTTGACTATTATATTATGTTTTTAAATATTATGAATCATGTTGGTAAATTATTTATTATATGATTTAATGGTTGTGTTTTTTGAGTATGGGTATGATTCAAATTGTATTATCACTTTATTTTTAAATTATATTTTTTTATTATCATAAGAATAGAGATTTATATGCTTGGTAGCTTTTTTTAATCATGTATATAGCATTATACATAATATGGCTATTTATTTTTTAGTATGTATGGGTATTTACTAGGTATCGTATATTTTTAATATAGAATTTATTAGAAGGTCATTAAATTGATGGTGTATATGTTGGTGGTGCGGGATAAGCATTCAATGCCTTGAATTACTATAGTTTGGATAGGATTTCGGTTTTTTGGAAACTCATTATACATATTATCTTATTCATTAGGATGGTCTAAAATAATTTCGTGATTATATTTGATTCTCATTCATACATGTTATTGGTCACTATGGCCCTTTTTGAAAAAAAATATACTCATATGTGCATGTGCAAATGTAAATTTTTGTGGGATATTTATCGGTACTCATTTTTTATAACAATTTGTATGAACCAAGATTATTATATCATATCCCAATATAAGGCCCTAGGAAGGTAGTTTAGGTGTTGAACCTAATGATACATCAATTTTATAGTTGTATTTATTGATGATCTATGAAATACTTACTATTGATATGATGTTTTACATTATATTTTTATTTATAAAATTGTTTAATCATATATGTACATAAATTTTATGAAATTATTTTTCAAAGATCTGTTATATAATTATTTAATGAGACACTATTAGTGGGGACCTAAAAATTATTTTATGTCTACACCCTATATAAAAACTATTCTGGACATGGAACCACTATTTTCCTATTTTTTATGAATTTACAAGTACATTGATATCTGGATGCACGATTTCTTCCCACATCAGTTTTAGTGATTTTAGGGGTGATTTAATTTTTTGGCTCATTACATAGACTTATTATCAGTAACCTACCTTAATCTATATTTGATTTTCACATTTACTTTGGAATTGTTTTTATGACATGGGATACCCATTTTTTGGTGATTTATGCATTAATTTAAATAATTCATAGCTTGTTTTTCCTTATTTATTTATTCAAAAAAATTAGTTTCCATTTTATTTTTATGATATCTAGATTATGAATATGTCATTAAATATTTCAGATAGAATTTGATCATGAATTATAATAATAAATGAGTAACAAGATAATTCCACAAATGAATTTTGAGAACTAATGTTTCAGTCACCATCACCTTGGGATTATAGATTTCACATAGGGTATTAGTGAACATAGCCAAATCATATAATGTGTATCTAGGTCACAAAAACTAAATCATCAATTTTTATTCATTTATCTATCTTTATTACTTTTTGTTTTATAAATTATTTATTTTATTCATTATTTTTCTTGTAATTTTTGATCTATAAATTTTTATACAACTCAAGGGACAATTAAATTATATTAAATTCAATTGTATTAACATTATTCTACGATAAAAATAGTTCATGTTCAATACACTAGACAATATTTTTATCCATTAGAACAAGAATAAGTGAGATCTATTTTGGGAAATCAATATTATTAAGACTAATGATAAAAAACTCATAATAAATAATTGGAATAATGTTGATACATAAATTTGAAAATTTTAAAATAATAATAAAAATATCCATTTAAAAAATATCAATACTCCACATTCTAATAAATTATATAACCAAGAACTGATGTATTCTATTTGACATATTCAAATATAAGAAGTGGTTATAATCATTGATTATAATGTTCGGAAGCTTTATTAAAGGAATAAAAAATTATCCACATATACCAAGTACTGATAAAACAAAAGGGAAAAGAAGTATATTAACAAATGTAGGTATATTAATAGGAATGAATCCCACCACCGTCTTATGAATAATTTATAAGATATATAAAAATAAAGAACAAATAATTAAACAATCATTACCTTTAATGTTTATATATTAGAAATATTGTCTATTTTTTATGAATAAATAACATATAATATACTAATAGTTGATAAAAAATTTCGATGAATTTTGGAAATATTAATTTCACACTGAATTTAAAACTGTTCATCAATGTTGTGATGTTCTGGACTCATTATTGTTTTTTATACTATCAGTTAGGGATTTGAAGAAAAATATACTATATAGTATGTAGTAATTTTTAATAAATGGATTGTGGAACCAATTGTAATACTCACTAAGTCAAATAAATTAGATTAAATTAAGATTGAAATCGATCGAAAATTAATCTTTTAGATGGTGGGAAATAACTCCTTAATAAATAAACATCATGTTTTATAATTCTCAAACTAAATATCAAGATTACCATTACATCATTCATTATACATTGGATTGAAAAAATATATTTGGGCATGGTGTGGACACACAATACCACATATATGGGGACCTCCACAATAATAATCTTATTGGGATTTATAGTGAAAATAATATTTGGATGTCCAAAAATATAAGATGATATCACAATTTTGAGTATGTGTAGCTCTAAATACTATTATGTTATAGAATATAATGAAGTTATACTTGGGACGTAAAAAAATTATTTTTTCCTATATTCAATTATTACATTTTATTATTATTTTTTTGATCTTAAAAACAATTTGAAAGCCATTTTTCAAATTTAAAATGTATATTGATATGAGATCACCTAGAAAATGTTTACCACTAATTATACAAAATATGTTATTTTTTCTTTTAAATTAAATCACATATTAATTTATAAATTTTTTGAATCTAATAAATATTTGAAATAAATTTTATACAATAAAAAACAAGTATATGAGAGGGAGTAGAAAATGATATAATTTTAGTTGTTTTCATATTGTTTTTTTCTTTATTTTTATTTTTATTTTTTATTTTAAATTTTTATGTGTTTATTAAAAATAATTTATAATAATTGATTACCCAATGTCAATTTAGGAATCCAGTTGATTTTTTATTGATTAATTTATTAGAATACTAAATAAATAGATATATTGATATATTTTTAATGCCTACAATTAATTTTTGTATATTCATATAAATATTAACTAGTTATGAAAACTTATTCCAAAGGGTACTATATAATTATTATCTGATAATTTTGAGGGGTATTATAAAAATTTTAATATATTATTTTTATTCCCTCTATATTTGAAGTGGTCATGAATCATATGATACATTATAGAAAAAGTTTTTATTTTGGTTTAGAACTCCTATAGTAAAACATCTATGTCAAAATGGTTAAGGAAAATATTTTTGGGAATCCCTTAAAGATTATATGTAACCTGATAGATATTTATACCATTTCATTAAATAATAAAGTTAGTAAAAATTGTATTAGGTGTCCCACATTGTATGACTATTACCCCATATATACCCTACTATTTGGATTTAAATGATTAAAATTTATACAACTGGGTGATAAAAGTTGTTTCATGATATTATTTGGGTATAAATATATTATAATGGAATGTGAGGTTGGATTATATCTATTTATATAGGAAAATATTTTCATAAGTTGATTAAAATTGATATTATTTTATAAGCCATATTATATGAACAAAAAATATATACAAAATAGTGGAAATATAGAAAACATGTGAGAATATAAAATATAACAAAAATAATTCATTGCATAAAATGATTTTATTTATGAAACCATGAGATAAAAGAGAAATGTATCGATCTATGTGATAAATTGATAAAATAAAATGATTGATATATTTTAAATGTAATTCAGAATGATATATCATATATTAGATTTATTTATCCAAGCTTCCTTATTGATCTTTTTGCAAATGATAAATAGCTAAATATAATCATTAAAACAGCCTAGTAAATGACCACATAATTGGAAAACTATTCATCATTAGTAAATAAATTTGATCCATAGAATTTATATGGTAAATATGTATTATATTAATAATGGGGAAAAATTATATATTATTTTATGTAATGACTAAAAAATTTATGGGATGGTAATTTATAATTTTTAATGAGTGTAAAAAAAAGGGTAAAGAGACTGTTTTATTAGATCAATGAACTAAAAATTTGTTTTTTAATAATAATAATGATAATTATTTAAATTTTATTCCAATACATCTATGTTTTCAATTTTGAATTAAATTATGACTTTGATAATATTTGTGATGAAAAAATACCTTATAAATTATATCCCAATATAGAATCATCTATAATGGAAGTTATATTATAACATAAGAAAATGGTAGTTGAATTCAAACTCAACTCGACAGTACTAAATTATTGTGTTTGATGTCTTGATTTTAACTTTGTTATTTATTTTTCTTATTCTAAAATATTTAAAATTCTTAGAATCCTAAACTGTATTGTTTAAATTCAGGTGAAAAGGAATTATATTAATAAAAATACTAAAATAATCTGGCTTATCTGTAATCAATATAGGGAATTATTTTAATATAAAAAAATGTATGTTTAATCCCAAACTATATTAATATGCAATTCTATTCCAACCCTTAAATTATTATATTATATTTTCTTAGAGAAGAAATAATAAAGGGATAAATGAAACCTTATGAATTAATAATGAAAAAAAATTTAAATACTATATAATAAATTTGATTCATGGTAATATCATTTTCAAATCCATTAGTAAGATTTCACTCATGTTAATGTCAAGACACTAATGATTAATTAAAGAACTTATGAAGAATATTCATCCAGGGAAAATGATGTATCAAATATAATAATGTAGAAAACATTGGATATTTATCAATGAATCATTAACTAATGAAAAAAATAATGCTAATTCTATTTTATGATCAAACATTGAAATCTTAAATTAATAATGATATATTTGGTAATAACACGTACATGAATCTTTTTTATTTACTTATTTAATTCAATAATAAAGAAGCATCCGCTCTAATATGAAAACTCATTTGTGGATGTGGGATTAGAACTTACTTTGATGCACTATGTGACACCCCATGTACCTATTGAGTTGACAATTGTATAATATTTCACTTTGTTTTTTTGTTTTAACTCTCTCATCTGGTTCATTTTTGTTTCTCTGTTTTTTGCTCGAGCTCTGGGAATGATCAGTTTACATTATGAGGTGAACTTTTTTATTCATGATACTATGTTTACATTTGTGTTTTCCTCAGATCTTGTGGTTAAAATTTGAATTATTTTGTTGACAGTAGACGAAACATGCTTGACACAAGGTTTAGAATCCTTTCCTACCTTGCATAACAGAATGTTATGTGAAGTGTAATTTTTTGATAGTGGGAAACTAAATGGCTATCCCTCGGTTTCCAAACCATTCATGTCAACTATGAGGTTCGTTACTCTTAGACAGATAGAGATGCATGGCTATTGCATGTTTTTTTATATTGTGTGGTAAAACTATACACCAATTCCATGTCATTAAAAAATTGAAAATTATCTTTTTTTCCTATAATTATTAAACCCTAAATCCTACCCTCCTCACCACATTCAAGCTCTCCAGCCATATTTTCCTCGATCTATCACTCTTAGTACCCTTTTACTCCATTATTTTTCTGTCTTGGGGTGGATTCATCAATGAATCACCAATAAAATGCCTTCCCCTCTTTTTTTTCTTTTCTTTAGGGGGTTTTCACCTCCCATTTTAGGTTCATTGGTTCCAACCTGTTATTTGACCTAGTTAGGGTTTGTTATTTTTTTGGGGGGGAGATATTGATGATTATTGTTAGATCATTCCTTTATAAGGTCTTTTGGTGGTGTGGTTGTGGGTTTTCACCAATTTCAAAAATCTTCCAAGATAGAGTTAGGTGGTTCCATGTTACAACACTATTGGATGATCTTGGATTTCATGCTTAGAAATATTAATGTGTTATATGAAATATTTGTGTTGTAAAAACATGTTTTAAAATTATTTTTTCCATACATATGTGAGGAAAATGGGATTTTTAATGGAAAATGATTATGTTTTCATGTGTTCATTATTTTGGTACTTCTTGGAAGTGATTTATGATTTGTTTAAAATATAATAAATATGTTTTGAAGTCACTTATGGAGAGAATGTGTTAGAAGAGGTTTCCTCCAATAAAATGGATTTTATATAATTTTGGACTATTTGTTGTGAACCTTTTAATGTGAATTTTAAATTATGTAAATGATGTAAAGCATGTTGTGAAGTGAAATTGGTTTTCTGTAGATTTAAATGGGGGATCGAACCATTGAAATAGTTGGGATAATTGAGTATTTTATGGTTGTATTTCTAAATTTTATTTGTTAGTTGTAAAAGTGGTGAAAATTTTGTTTTCAAAAAATTTGGCATGTGTGACATGGAATGTGGTTTGTTTAGGGAAAATAGTAGTTTCTTTTGGTTTGTGAAAACAATGATTTCCTTTTGTGATTATGTGTCTTGGAACCTGATTATAAATGTGATGGTTATGTGATGTATGAAATTTAATTTGAGTAAAAATAGAATCCCAAGTATCTAGTTGGGTAAACTAGAACTATTATACTAGAGTTTTAGAAGTGAAATGACCCAGATTATTCTAGTGGATAGACACTAGTTGAGTCAAAATTGGAAAGGCCTAGATTTATATAGCATGATTCACACTTGAAACAGTAAATAGACAAATAATATGACCATATACCACTTGGCCCTTGGTATGATCCCTTTTAGTCACTCATGCTTGAGAACTTGTTGGCATTGGATTATTATCTAGAGTCCACTAGGCCCTTGTTATGCACTCCTCCTAGTGGATCATGCACATGAAATGTATTGGTAGATTAGTTGGATAATACTGATCATTGAGGTATGAGGTTCTTATTGACTCACCTTTTCTAGCTACCCATATAGATTTACCCATGGTGATCCATTATGACATGATTCTTATGTGACATTATGCCATTTTTTGTATATGGTGGACCTGTTTTATACTACATTTTGAAGCATGTTTGTTGAGAAATGGGTTTACTGGAAAATGATTCCATGAGAATGGTTTTTTATTAAAAAAATTTCAAGAAAATTTTTAAAGGATTTTTTATAAATGTGCATGTTAATTCAACATCCAATGGTCTGAATGCCTTCATTTTTATTTATTTTTGATAATCCACCTTTCAAGGGGTGAGGTGGAACCCTTACAAGGATTTTAGGCATAAGTATTAAATTGATCATAGGAATTAGAGGAATTTATTTCTCGTAGGCATTAAACATTACATAAGACCCAGAATATCTACTTGGATCTAATCCTCCCCAGCATCATCATCGTGAAATCAGTTCTCAACCTTCACAATGTAGTTTGGATAGGATTTCCCGTACATGCACATGATTTTAATGATGGTAGGTGACATACCCTCTCATTCCTGCAATCCGGTTAGCTTCTGATATAGTGAAGGATCCTTACTCATCCTCGTTCTGAATATTGTTCCTTATATGTTGTCATGTTTGTATCTGCACTTAAAGTGTCCCGAAGGCTTTGAGGTGGCCCAAATACATTACTGAACCAATGTCATGGGTAGCCCGAACTCCTTAAAGTGGTCAGGGACCAAATCGGTGGCCCGAAGGCCCAAATGGGGGAGTAGTCCTAGATGCTACATACTATATACACCTTTGGATGAATATATGATTTATTACCTATGAACCATGTAAAGGAAAGATGTGTCATGGTGTGATAGATTTGGTTGCTAGTCTTACAATTATTATAGGTGTTGGTAGTGGTGGCTTGAGGGTGATATCCTCATGTTTCATAGAGTATAATAAGACTTTTTGTGGTTTCCTTTCTATTAGAGTATTTTTTTTATTTAAATTTGTAAAACCATGATTATAGAAATTTTTATACCTTGTTTGGTTATTTTTCAGTAATAAATAATTATTATAGTTTTTATTTTGGTTATACACAATGGTGAACATGTTCTCAATGTATGATGTTAATAGCTAGGCACTAGATTCCAGCCCATGGGGATCAAGAATTCCCTTTGAAACATGCCACTAACCGGGTCAGGTGTTGTTTTTTATGGAAATTTAACTTGGTTTGTGACAAAATGGTATCAATGGAGGTTGATTTTTTAGAGGAACTAGCTTATGGAGTGCCCTATATTATTTAGGATTTCAAGGTATATGGATTAGGAAAGTGAAAACCTCAGGGTGTAGGTAAGAGAGAGTGTATGTTGAACACTTTCTATAACAAAATGTTGGTTTCCATGGGAAGTCTGCTTCTATTTGGGTTCTTTTGTTCTTATGGGTTTTTTGGTGTTTTGGATACGAAAAGAGTATCAAGATAATTGTCTCAATGAGATTTGATGGCTTGGAAAACCATGTGGATATATGTACATGGTCCAGCAAGACTCTATTTGATGGTGGTGTATCTAGAATATAGCTTCTAATCATATGGCCAAGCCACCCATTGATACAAGTTTCCCCTTTTATGTTGTTTTGGAACTTTCATGACTCAGAAAATTGTCAACAAAACTCCTATTTTCGAAGTGTGAATATTGTATTTAAAGTGGTGATGTTTTGTTTTTGAGAAGGTGGATAATGGATTTGGAAAATCATTTTGAAGGGATATTTTGAAACATTGTCTCTTTTGAAATTATTTTTAGGAAAAGTAGAAATGATTTTATTTATAATTATTGTTTATTAATCAAACCCTAGGTATTATAGAAATTTATCGTTTAGAAAATAGAACTTATTTGAAATAATGTTAGGAAACATGTTTTAAGAAAGAAGCTATGAGTTTTTAGTCAAATTATTATTGACTAATTATGATTTGTAGAGATGTTGAGAAATGTTCTGAATGATAGATAATGAATATTTGGACGGTATCCACAAGTTATTTTTTAGAAAACACGAAATTAATTGATTTGTGGGGTTGAAATGTGATTTTTGACTTGGTGGTGAGTGATCATCTGAAAATTATTATGAAATTTGAAATGTGAATTATAATTTTAAATCATGGGTTGAATTTTTTGTCTTGGAATGTGAAAATTTTATGTTCTAATATTTTGTATTCCCATAACTGTCCACATGTGTGGAGATGTGTTGGAATATGGACGGTTGATGGCATGTGTCGTAGAGTAACATGATTTTCATTAGAGGATGAGTTCTTGGATAAACAATAGGTGATAGGCTCCCGGTTTGGGATGAAAATATGCATGTGTAAGGATACATAGAATACCATTGGTGAGTGTCAAACCCATCATGTTTTCTCCTTTAAAAAGTTATTTTATGATAAAATTTATAATGTTTTTATAGCTAGTGGTTGTGTGAATTTTTTAACTATATTCTGGGAAAGCTGTTTATATGGTGTTTTGAGTTTGAGAACCCTTATTTATGAGTTGGTTTTTCTTGAGCTCTTGGTTATCCGGTTATTTAGTGTTCAACCCATAATGTTTCAATGGATATTAATCTTTCTTCCATGGGTGGTCAACCATTAGTATAGCTTCTAGTTTACCAATCTAAGGATTTACTCTGTCGGTTTTGAAAGATAAATCAATCTCTCCCTAATGGAAATAAAGGCATTTTGCGATGGGTATATTGTGATGGGATCTTGTGTTGAAAGGTCTTTTGTGATGAATTCCCATCACAAATAACCCATTGTAGAAAATGGTGTTGCATATAATTTATCCATGTTTTTAAAAAAAACTCTTACGATGATATTACCAAACTATAACAAAATAACATAAAAATTTAAAAAATAATACTATTATTAATAAAATTATATAAAATAATAAAACAATTTTTATAATAATAATAATAATAAAATTTAATAATAATAATAGTAATATTAATAATAATAATAACAAAATACGAAAAAAATAACAGAAACTAATAAAATTTCAAAAAATATAATTAAAATAATAAAAAAATTAATAAAAAATAATAAAATTAATATAAAACAAAATATTTGTAAAAATATAAAATAACAATACGACTAATAAAAAAATTAATAAATAATAAAATAATAAATAAATAATAAAAATAATAAATAAATAATAAAACAATATAAAATAAAGAAATAATAAATAGTAAAAACATAGTATTTGAAAAAATATAGACAAACATATATTGAAATGTAAATATATGGATTAATTAAAATATTACATATAAAATTACATTCATATGTTTAAAAATAAACATAATATAAATCACTAGGGGGTCATCTGGAGGAGGTGGAGAAGATGTTGGAGGGAACTCCATCCCTAAACAATGATTCATGCATAACATGTACTCCATCGTCTCTTCGTTCTGCTGCTGTTGCCATCAACATATCTCCTCGTCCAACTGTAGTTACTATTGTTAGTGCTCTTCCATCTCCAACACAGGGTCTCTATATGCTCAACATGAGCTCATAGCTACTCCTCATACTATAAAGCAGAAGATGATGAATCTCTACAAGGGTCTCTTGAGCAGCACACCAACATCGTTGTGGTACCAAAAAAACTCCCAGGTTCCAATCAAGTGCAGATACCAACAACTCGGCCATTATCTAAGGAAAAACCAGTTGCCTACATCAATTCTGCATCATCAAATCCTACTACACTGGTGGTTTAATACTCACTCATATCCTGTGTTTGAGACATTGTGGCCTCATATGACTACATCAATTCAAATTTAAAATACAAATAGATAATATATTATTTTATGTATATTTAAAAATTAAAAAACAAATTATACTGACAACAATATAATACTGTAGATCACCTTTAATATCTCTAGTGAAAGGATTGTGGAAAATCCAATTATAAATGTTGAACTAAAAAATAGAGGGTAGTTTAGAAGCCTATATAAGTATTAAATAAATAATTTATATTTAATTTTATATGAAATTATTAAAAAACTACATACCTAATATCACTGATGTGTATGAAATATATGACTACTAGTATGATGTGTTAACTCCCACCTCCCCCAATTATATCGACCTAATGATTCTCTCCTTTAAAAAACATATCCCATATAGTATGGAAATTATCCATCTGAAACCTAAGATGAGATGTAATATGGTCGATAGGCACAACAAGACTCAGAAAATTATATAAATCCTCCCTTTCACAGGGAATTACCAATTATATTGTGCAAAATCTAATGGGAACATGCACACATATAGTTTGCTTATGCCTCCCATATAGAGTGTCACATGCTATAATCGATGGGATGCCGTAAACCCTACAAAAAATAAATAATATCATGTTATTAAATAAATAAAATTCAAAATAATGGTTATTTATTTATGTACCATCCAATACTCAAACATATGTCACTAAACATCAATGATAATTTGATCCCTTCTCACCCATGCTCTAGAAAAATAATTCCCTAATATATCACTCCCTAGTCAAATACTTATATGGGAAAAGGTTAAAAAATTTAAATAAAATAATCAAAAAATTTGTATATTAATAAATTAATGATATTTATTAAAAACTAACTAAAATAAACATGTAAACATACCTCAGCATGCGTGGATTGAAATCAATATCTGGACATCACTTGAGAATAGAGTCAGAATCATCAATCTCGTAAAACCATAACCCCTATGATTTTTCACTGAACTACCAGCAGTTTGAGGTCATGATGATGCAACATCCTACTCATCAACAGGTAGAACCACCTCCCCAAACTCACTAAACATAACTTATTCCATATGAAGAACAAAATTAATGTTGTTAAAAAATATTTTAAGACAACTATTATATATATATAATATTGTTATAAGAATCATTTAATAATTTCAATCTTCATCTCCATCATTATCTTCTCATATGACTATTTCAATATCGTTATATTCCTCCTCAATATCATAAATTCCCATATGAGTTTTGATTTAATCATATCTTTCCATTTCAAAATCATTTGTTACGTCAATAACATTATTGTAACCATCAACCCTTAATTTAGGGGTTTCATCATAGATAGTCATGTATCTCCATGGAAATGATGTATTCATAGTAGTCTTTTGGAAATTTTCAATTCCATACACTCCAACGGAACCACATTAACTTTGAATAAACCTATTTTCCTGATATTTTCAAAAATATTATACTCCACCAATCAGTAGACTCTCTTAAAGATGCACAATAATTTTTATAGTAAAGTTTTTGTTCTGGATAATCCAATAAAATGGTTCATTTACTACGAGATGTTTTTATATTTAATATCAATGATTATATTTCATTGATGAACACCTAATCCTTTATCATTATCCAATAACTAACATTTAAACATCATTATGTAATTTTTTTCTAGATAGCATAGTTCAATTATTTCTTACAACACGTTATAAAAGTAAACTTTTCATTCTCTATGATGGGATTCTCTTAAGAAAAAACAACAATTCATTATTTTTAATTCCTTGTATGCTTGTCTATTAAATCAAAAACCATTCAACATATATGCATTATAATATTTAACCATTTTGGATGTTGGGTTACTATACACATGAAATTGATTATCAATTTTATCAGAATGTTGAGATACATCAATAATTTCCGAAAAAATATTAATACAAGATATAATAAATCTATTTTAAATATTAAAACATAATAAATTTATTTTTTTAGTTTCGAAAACAAGTAGGAAACATTAGTTTGTCAACGTTCTTCAAGTAAAGCAATTGTAATTTATAGAAGTTGATTCTTTATTTGATTATCATATATTATAAAAATAAAAAATTTAATTTACTATAAAAAATATTATTGAATAATTGATAGGAGAAGTCATATTATAAATTGTGACATTTCTTTGAATATGAGAAGAACATGTGTAAAAGAGCTATAATGTTAATTATCTGAAATCCAACAATCATTAACACCACCAAAGCCATGTTCAGGCTACAATGAAACCTCATTATGAACCATGTGTTTATGTTTTGATGGATATTCAGATTGGAAACAAAGAGAGGAAAAAAATGAAATTTCCTCCTATAAATTAGCTTTTAATGTTGATCCTTAAACTGATGATTTGTTTTATAACTTTTTTATTCAATTTATACATTCATATATATAATTGGAATGTCTATCAAAATTGTATCAGACGTCCTCATTTTTCTTCGAGTAACAAATGTAATATCTAATGTTCCATTCAATCCAATAATTTGGGTGAGAATATTCTTTCCACTTTTCATAAAATTAAATAAACATCTTCATGAAATATTCTTAGTGAGTCATTTTCTGTTTTCAGTACAAAAATGTATTAGAAAAAAATATTCTATTTCTCAGTTAGTGCATCCCAAATCACAGAATTCAACAAAATTCTAAATCAAATTAGTTGAATTCTTTCAATTATAACATAGTAGTCCTAAATTTTTAATCTAGAAATATAACCATTTCTGAAACATCTAGACTAATAGGAAACATAAACATCTAGAAGCCTCAATTATTTAAACCACTAAATAATAATAAACTATTTTATTGGGAAAATATATAATCATGTTTATGATTCATTAACTTCTTTGATCTATCATTTTCAAACAGTTCATGTTATAATCCCATGAATATTTGGGAATGATCTAATCATGCGATTATATTATCTTTGGTCTTATCAAGTGTGTCAAAAATATATAAAATTTATTATCAAAATAGTTATTCTCAATATGCATGGTATCCAACATATGAAAGACCATAAAATAAAACCAATATGGAAGATCCTAAAAAATGATTTGTTTAATCAAATTTTTTTCTTTACCAAATCAATTTATTTTTTTAGTTTATAGTCAGCCTACAGGTTAAGAGATATAATGATGGGACAATAGATTTTAACTCAATACCTGAGATCATTGTAGGAGGTCTATTTCTTTAAATTATACCTTTAATGAAATGATATTTTCTCATCTGAAAATGATAATCAGTTGTAAGAAATATTCAATGAAATTCAAAGAAACAAGGTTTTATTACATTGATGAGCATAAATGATTTTTTCTCTTATACAGTATGGACAAGAATCTGATCCATGTTTACTCCAGCCAGATAACATGTCTTATGTTGGGAAATCACTTATTATCCATATTAACCCACCATTCATTTAGATTTTGTTCACAAAATCATCAGATGTACTATCACCATTACTCTATAATATTTTTAACTCATCAATAAATGGATTTAAGACATATTGATATTATTTGAAGATGTCCAATAATTAATAACGTGAAAAAGATATATGTCTCATTCATCAACATCAATGGGGGTAAATTATATAGAGTGACAATGATGGACCAAAAATAATATTGATTACTGTTAGAACCAAATGTACAGAAACTATTAGTAGAAATAAAAAATTGCACATTTTGAGCTTCTGAAATAAAATATGGATATACATGGTCAAAATGATTCCATGAACCTCTATCCTTTGGATAGTTTAATCTTTTACTGGTTGAATTATAGGTTTTATGTCATGAAATCAATTATGTTGTCTTCTAAGACATAAACAAATGATTTAATATGGGTGTAATTCAGAAATAACTCAATTATTTTACATTAATCAATCAAGGCTTCAATAGTTGAGCCTCTTTGTAACTCTATTATCCATATATAGGAGAACTATAAAACTATTCATTCTCATCATAATATAAGCTGAAGTCATTTGGAAAAGCATGAATCATCTGATAACCAAGACCAAAATTATGAATAGGACTCTTTCCCTCATATGTATTTGTAAAAAATTGTTTAGGTGATAGTTCATTAACCGAAGGGAATATTAGATCAAAACAGATATTTTACTGTCCTTTGTGCGATTTAATAGCCATAAAATTTTCAACCACTTCAAATTTTATTATATTGAAACCAGTATATATGTTATACATTGAAGACTTCAACAACTCATAAAATTGGGATGGTTTCAACTCTATAGTCGAATCAATATCATTCTGAGTTTTTATTTGTTGGAAAGACGGACCAGCAACATCATGTACAAATCTTTAAAACTGTGATAGATTTGGAAACCAATTATCAGTACCTTATCCAAAATATCATTCACCCTGTTCATATAAAATAAAATAATCATTTGGAAAACTAAATTGTAATAGATGACCCCTATATGTTTTAAAATGTGTTAAAACTCCCCAGATAACATTTCATACATGGACACATAATCATCCCTTCTGAAATAATTTGTTGTTTTGATGATGTAAATGATAAAAAATCTTCAACAACCTCAATGAATATAGGATTTACCTCAAAACTATTTAGATTCCAGTAATAATTTATCTGATTAAGATCATGTAATAAAAAATGTTGTCGACTTCTGTTCCCAATATTACTCTAAAAATATTAAAAAATATAATTTTTTTCATAATAAATTTCAAATAAGAAAAAGACGATCCAAGAAGAGTGAAAATTTAAACAATCACAACATACTTTTAAATATTTTCCATTTATCAATTTTCATGTAATTTTTTATAATTACCATTTCTTTTTTATAATTATGGTGATTTAATGACCATTTCTACTAATCATTACTAATTAACGATATTTTTTGTTAAATTATTATAATTACAATTTAATTTTTTAAAATAAAATTAGTTACAATTAATTTTTTGTAAATTATCGCTAATTTTTAATAATTTATACCAATCATGTCAAAACATTTCATTGCACCAATTTCGTTCAGACACATATTTTCATCAACGTATCTCCCCCTCTTGCTGTTGTTGCTACTATCGACACATCACATCATGTTCCTCACAGTTCTAGAGTCCTAATGAAAAATTTGGACACCGTTGGAATAGATTGGTCATTTATAGCCATATAAAAAATAAAAATTCTATGATTTACCAAAAGGTATAAATTGTAGGTTTTATAATCACCAGGTGATGAAACCAATCTATGCCAACCTTCTCCAAATTTATCATTATAGAAATTTATGTTAATAATATCATGTCATTGACGTGTCTTCTCTACCTGTTATTGATTCTATCAACACGTCACGTCATATCTATCCTAGTTCTGGCGACCTACTAACAGATTTGGAGATAGTTGGCATAAATTGATCATTACTAATTTATGTCATAGATGTATGTAGAAATTTTTTGTAAGCCTAAATGGGCCACTACTAATTTGTTTTAACCATACATGTACAATTTTTTTATTTCTCATCGGATGATAAATATTTAAAAATATTTATAATTATTACTAATTATTACGATATATTACTATTTATAAATATTTATACCAATTTTTTCTATATATTTCTAATTAATGGTAATTAATT
The DNA here is from genome assembly GCA_963277665.1 of Viscum album. NCBI lineage: Eukaryota > Viridiplantae > Streptophyta > Magnoliopsida > Santalales > Viscaceae > Viscum > Viscum album. The sequence continues at coordinate 901,282,847 of OY728166.1, read as the reverse complement.
TTAATTGTTGTTATTTACTAGTACTTATTGTAAAGTACTCATATTATTACTATTTATTGATAATTATTGCTAGGTATTCCTAATTATTCTGAATTGTTTTTAATTTTTTCTATTTATTACTAATTATTACTAATTGTTACCAATTATTTTTATTCATTCCTATTTATTACTTATTATTACAAATTATTAATGTTAATTAATATTCATTGGTGATTATTAAAAATTATTAATATTTATTCCAAATTATTACTACTTATTAATAATGTTTCTCATAATCATTACTATGTATTATTAATTATTACTACATATTCAAAATTATTAGTATTTATAAAAAATTATTACAAAATTATTCCTAATTATTCATGATCAAAATTTATTAGTTATTACAAATTATTTCAAATTAATTCAAATTATCTCAAATTATTCCTAATTATTGCCAATTATTCCTCATTATTACTATTTATTACTATTTATTACTAATTATTAATATTTATTACTATTAATTACTATTTATTCCAAATTATGACTATGTATTACAAATTATTCCTAATTATTCTTAATTATTCGTAATTATTTTTATTGATTCTTAATTATTTAATTATTAATAATTATTACTAATTGTTACTAATTATTCCTATTTATTACTATAGATTTCCATGTATTTTTTACTCTAATTTATTAATAATTAATACTAATTATTAATATTTATGACTAATTCATATCAATAACTAATTATTACTATTAATTACTATTTATTTTTAATTAATTTCTATTTATTACAATTTATTAAAATTTTATACTATTTGTTACCATTTATTACTAATTATTACTAATTATTACTTGTTATTAGTAAGTATTAATAATTTTTAAGAATTTTTAGTAGTTATTACTTGTTATTACTGTTTGTTACAAATTATTACTAATTTTTACTAAGTATTATTTTTTATTAATATTTATTTCTAATTATTACTAATTATTCTTAATTACTCATAATTATTTGGAATTATTTATAATTATTACTAATTATTCATAATTATTCATATTATTTTACTATTTATTTCTATTTATTACTATTTATTAATATTTAATACTATTTATTTCTATTTATTAGTATTTATTACTAATTATTAATAATTATTTTTTATTATTACTATTGGGTACTATTGATTATTAATTACTACTATTTATTACTATTTACTATAATTTATTACTATTAATTACCATTTATTACAATTTATTACAATTTATTATTAATTATTACTTATTATTTTTAATTATTACTAATTGTTACTAATTATTACTAATTATTACTAATTATTACTATTTATTACAATTTATTACAATTTATGACAATCTGTTACTAATTATTAATAATGATTGCTAGTTATGGCTAATTTTGACTAATTATTACTCATTATTACTAATTATTGCTAATTATTAATAATTATAAATATTTAATCATATTTATTATTGAATATTAGTAATTATTATTAACTAATACTAATTATTGCTAATTATTATTAACTAATACTAATTATTACTAATTATTACTAATTATTTCTAATTATTTGTTACTGTTCCTAACTTTTCTCATTTTTTTAATTATTCTAAATTATTACTAATTATTCCTATTTATTACTAACTCTTCTAATTTATTACTAATTATTCTAACTTTTTACAAATTATTTTTATATATTACTAATGGTTCCAATTTATTACTAATTATTCCTTTCTATTAGAAATTATTCCTATTTATTACTAATTACAACTATTTATTCATAATTATTACTATTTATTTCGAATTATTCTTAATTATTTCTAATTATTCTTATTTATTAATAATTATTTCTATTTAGTACTAATTATTCCTAATTATAACTAATTCTTCCAATTTATTACTAATTGTTCCAAATTATTCTTTTTTATTCATTGTAATTTCTAATTATTATTATTTATTAATAACTATTACTAATTAATTCCAAGTGTTAATAATTATTTTTAATTATTATTAATTATTTCTTATTATAAGTAATTTTTTCTAATTATTGCTATTTATTAGTATTTATTATAATTGATTACTAATTAATACTAATTAATACTAATTATTACAGTTTAGAACTATTTATTACTAATTGTTACTAATTGATACAAATTATTACTAATTATTAGTTATCAATGTTAATTAATACTAATTAACACTAATTAATTCAAATTATGGTTAATTATTACAAATTAAAACTAATTACACGTAATTATTATTGATTAATGAAATTTGAACCAAATTAGTATTAATTAGTACTATTTAGTTTTAAATAAAAAAATTATATTTTAATCAAACTACATATTTGTAAAAATATATAATTTAAAATAAAAGTATATATTTCTAATTTAATTTAATTCATGCTAACTAAATATAATTAGAAATAGTGTAATATAAAATTAATTAACTAAAAAATAAAAAAAATCATACTTTAAATGTGAATCTTTCACTGGATGCAAGCCATAAATTTTTTATTATGTAGAGTTTAAAATATTGAAAAAAAAGAAGATAGTAGAAAGTAGTTGGGAGTTGAGAAAATAGTGAAATTGAAAAAATTAGATTGGGGTATATATAGGTTAGATCATTTGTGAGAGTGTTATTTGTGATGAGATCCCAGTCGCAAATGATAACCCCTCTATTAATTAGGGGAGATAGTTAAATGAGGATTTGTGACGGGTCCCATCACAAATACCAACCTATCGACATACAATTTGTGACAGGAGTAAAATATTTCAGTAAATACCAAAAACCATGATATAGTAATTATGACTGCAAACACCTATCGCCACAAAAACTAAAAACCCCGTGATACTATTTGCCACGAGTGTAACCACCCATCACAAATAAGTTTATACAATGTACTATTTGTGATGAGAATAGGTTCATGTCACAAATAGTAGCTCGCGACTCACTATTTGTGATTAGACCCTTACTCATCAAAAATAATCTGTTGCAAATACACTTTTTCTTGTAGTGACTCTTTTATTCTGAAGCAGATCCTCCTGATGCTGAAAAGTGGATATGGAAAATCGAATGGATATTCAGTCTCCATTAGTTTCATGAGTCGTTAAAGGTTAATTTCTCTAACTTTATTCTAGAAATTATGACCTGGAAGTGGTGGTTGTGAGTTTCACAATGAAAAAATTGGGATGATCTTATTTGGGTGTTTTTTATGTCTTTGTTCATCCAACAATATTTCTCTGAGGCGGTGAAGGTGAGAAATAGAATTGAGATGTGATGTCCGTAGAAAGGTGATGGAATATTGTTTGAGTATTTATATCATTTGGTGAAACTAGTTACTTATCTTTTTGAGTAGGCTCATGATGATTTCTCGAATGCTCGGAATTTTCATAGTGGGCTTCATCCTAGTCCATAGTCAAAGGTGTGAGAGCTCGGCATAACCTCTTTTTACCTAGGTGGTGGTGAATGATGTTCATGTTGAAGTTGTGCTAGTCGGAGTGTTTGATGTATCCAATATTCCTCCAATCACTAGATGTGGTGAAAGGAATTCCACTATGGATTTGGGGAAGTGGCATGAAGCATTTGGTGCGTGTCATGGAATTAAAAAACCCCTTGTTCTTTCTTCGACACCTTCTATGCATGGGATCATGGTGTTCCATCATTATTGAATGCCAAATCATAAGAAGTCTTTAGTAACTAATGATATAAATACATATCGTACCTGTGGATACATAGGCCACTTGTGGCAGTTCTATTGTGAGATTTCCAAGTGGCGATAGAGAGCCAATTCACAGGAGAAGTGTGATGTTTGGGATTAGTTTAGAGTCCTTTTCTATGTATTCCTTTTCAATTGTAATGGTTGTCTCCAACAACGATTTGCTGTTTTTTTCTCTTTAAATTGTAAAAATGGGTTTTGTGGATCTATTGTGATCTTCTTTTTCAATAGAAGTGTATTTTTCATTCAAGATATTCTGAATCATTTCATTTTAATGGTTGGTTCTTCTAGAATATCTTGTTTCTAATATTTTTCATTTAATGTGAAAGTGGATAATGAGTGTGCATCTTATAAATCTCTATTTTGGTGTAAATAAGGGGTTCTGGTAGTGGATTTTCAGCTCCTGAATTTGATGTATTTGATGCTTGAACCCTCAGAGCACCAACCATGATCCCCTGAGTGATGTTGTCACGTAATCAGGAATCTGTGGGGTGTGAGGGACCTTGGTCAATCTTCTGTCTTTTTTGTGGGAATGGGGACAATTCAATCTTTTCTGTTATATCTTCCTCATATTTAAATTTCATGTTTTGTGGAATGATGTTTAGTGAAATCACTTCTTTATTGTGATCATTCTATAATGAAATGTTTTTCTTTAGTTATAAAGATGTGCGGTGGTTCTATTTTCATGGAATTCCAGTTGTGTGACTCTTTTTGGATGAAATCTTTCGATTAGTTACCCTTGTACAGTTAGCCTTCCTGAGTCAGATTTGATTTTAGCACATTACCTGGGTTGGTGATTCCCTCATTAAGTTCTTTCCTCTTATGGTGGGGGTTTATGGGCCTGTGTGGAGAGTTCTGGGCTGACATGCATTTGGTTTCCTATGTTGATCTATGAAAGATGTGTTCCTGCCTCTCATTCTGATAATTTGGTTTTTTATGGTTTTGGTTTGGTGGGAGGAAGTTTCTTTTTCCAGTTGATAAATTTTGATTTCCTCTCCGTTTGAAGGATCTTTTGGCTTTTTCGAAGATTTTATTCAAGCCTTCCATGGTTTCTAGGGTGTGGTTTGGGCTCATTAGTTTATTCCATGAGAGGATGTATTAGTTTAGTTTTGTAGTGGTTAACATGTTCTTGATTTGATAAGTTGGATGATGTATTTTTGGAAATCATTTTTCCTTGAACAATAAAATGAATTTTTTTTCCTATTTTGTGGGTAGAAATAGTTATGGTAGAGGCAATTTTCACACTCGGTTTTTTGGTTTTAACTCATCGATTTGGATCTTTTGTGGTTCTTGTTATTTCTCTCGAGTTACATGTGTGACGAGTTTAAATTCTGAGGTGATATTTTGTTTATTCTTGATCCTATTTTTATCCATGATTTTTTCTTTGAGTTTTTTGTGAAAAATGAGAGGTTTTTCATTGATAGAAAGTGGCACATTGTTGGAACCTGATTAGGAAAGTCATACACCCTTTCTAAGGAAACCGTGCGACCAAGAGTCATTTTTGGGCATTGGGAAACTAATTGGTTTATATATTGTTTGAAAACCATAAAATATAAAATTTTGTTTCGTTCAACTTGGACAGATAGAGATGCACTATTTCCACACATTTTAGAATACCATTGAGGAAAATCAAGTTCCATGTCCAGGTCATAACATATATGAAAATTTCCGTTGTGTCCTTTAGGGATTTAATACCAAATCCTCCCTTGATCACCCAATTCAAGATCCCCATCCCTATGTATCTCCCTCTCTTTCTCTTAGATCCCTTGGACTCACTTAGTTTGGTGGTTTCAGTGTTGATTCATCAAGTAATCATCAAGTAAGTGTATTCTCTCATGGTTTCTTCCTCCTTTTCAGTTTTCTCCTATTCCATTTTGGGTTATTCTTTTCGAGGTGGTTATTGGACCTAGGGGGGTTTTTATTCTGTTATTGGAAGAGATACTAAAAATTATTACAGGATCCTTCCTTTTATAGGGTCTAATGGTCATGTAGTTGTAGTTTCACACCAATTTCTAGAACATTAAAATCTCAATGATGGTGGTTTCATGCTTTATCATTATTGGATGTGCTTGTATTTCTTTCCTTAATTTATGAATGAGTTTTATGAATAGGCTTTGCGGTGAGAAACATTTTTTGGAAATATTTTTACATGCATATGTGATAAAAAATTAAATTTTCAATGGAAATTGTTTTTTTTTCATTTTTTCCTTATTGTGGTACATCTTGGAATTGTTTTATGATTTGAATGAATCGTTTGAAATGTGTTTTTGATGTCACTTGGATGAGAAAATATTGAATTTGGGTTCCTCAAATAAAATGTATTTTATGGTAGGTTGGATTCTCTATTGTTCACCGTTAAATGTGATTTGGGGATTTTTTAAATGATTTGAATGAAATTTTAAATTGAAATTGGTTTATGTGTGGATTCGAATGGGGGCTCGGCCCATGAAAATTGCTGGATTAATTGTGAGTTTTTATTATGGTTTGTCCAAATGGGTTACATTAGTTGTTCAGGTGGTGTGAAAAGTTCCTTCAAACAATTTTTTTGTTTGTAAAATGAAAAGTGGTTTTTAATAGGAAATAATGGTTTCCTTGTGTTTTTAGTGAAAATGGTAATTTCATTATGTTCTTATGTAGCATGTAATTTTTTGTAAAACTTAACGTTATGTGATGTATTATGTTTAATTTGAACCCAATGGGAATACTGGGTATCCATGTGTGTAAATATGAAATCATTTTCTTGTGTTTTAGAATTAGAAAGTCCTGGATTCTTCTGGTGGATTAACACTAGTTGACATGAATATGGCAAGGCCTTGATTCACTTAGCAGGATTCACACATACAACACTTACTAAACATGTGATATGATGGAATACTACTAAGACCTTTTCGATGACCCCTCATTTTGGATCGTTCACGAGAAACAGAGGGAATTAGCTTATTATCTGGAGATCACTAGGCCCTTGGGATAGATACTTCATAGTAGCTTGCGCATGGTAAAGCTATTGGTAGTTGAGTTGGATGAATTTGATCACCTAGGTATGAGGTTCTTAGTTACTCACTTATGCTAGCTACCCTTAGGGATTTACCCATGGTTCCCTATTGTGTAATGATACTTATGTGACATTCTTACATGCGTTGTTATATAGAAGACCTTATGTATACTCTACTTTGACGTATGTTTTTCAGAAATGGTTTTCCATGAAATTTTTTAATTGAGACGGTTTTTCTTAAAATGGTTTCTTGAAAATATTTCAAAGGATTTTATAAATATGTACATGTTAATTTTTTTTCTAATGCTTTAGCTTGGACACTTTTTTATTAGGTGGAATATTACTGTGTTTTGAATAACACCCTACATACACCTATTTTTTTATGTTGGCTTTGTTATGTATGGCCCATGTAATGGAAAAATATGTTATGGTGTGGTGGATATGATTTCTAGTAATCTTTATATTGCAGGTGTTGGTTCTGCTGGCTTGAGGGAAATGATCTCATGTTTCATGGTGTTTTTGGGACGTTGTTTGGTTCCATTTGCATTCTGGTATTTTGTTTTTGGGTTAAAGTAGTAAAAGCTTGATTTTGGAAATTATTTAATGTTGTTGGGTTATGTTATCTGTTATAGACAATTGTTTTGTTTTTTTGATCGATTATCATTATACTTGTTGGAGTTTGTTATCTATATCCAACTTCTATATACTTTTTTATAAGAATGTATTCATTGTTTTGAATATTAATAAACTACTTATGACAACTAGATTACTCTTATTTATGACATTATATGTTATAATGTCCCAAGAGTAGTTGTCTCACTAAAAGGACATAGCAGTTCTCCGCTATGATAAAAACCCAGAAGTGCTACAACAATATTCTTGAATATATGTTCTATATCTATATGATAACATTTGAGTGACAAAAATCATATATTCTATCAGGGGTGGAGACTCATAGGACTATGAGGCACATTATCTTAGTGTACTCCCTTGGTAATATCTAGAAATATATTATGACAATGGGTCCTTCTACTAGGAAATCTAAATTTATATGTTTTATTGTATGTTCATATCTATGGACATGTGTATTGGACATTAGAATTTAAGACTATTATTAATGAATCTTATTAGTTTCATAAATCGATTTATTGATGAAAATTGTGATGAAAGATGTTTATGGTGAGGAAGGATACATTTGGTGTGTCATGAGTAATATTGAATTAATGAATAATGAATGAAAATATTTATCCTTTATGTTATTTAAGGAATGTTTTTATATCAAGACCATTGATGGAAATAATATAGCCTAAAAAATTCATTGACATGGTGTTCTATAGGCATATTATAATTCTAGAAATTAAAAGAAAGAGACATAGAGCATTTTGGTTGTTAGCACCAACATGCAACCTACTAATTTTAAGATATTTTTATAAAGGGATTATATTACACTATAATGTTCATATGTGTTATTATATCTTTTCAGAATTAACTTATATTTTTATGGGTGCCTTGGTGTGTTGTTATATTCTTGCCTTGGACTTTAGGTCACTCCACCTAATTCCAATGAGAAAGTGTCCTAGAGGGTCACACACGAAGTGTTTCCATAATCTCATTTGAATAGTATATTATTATTTATTATTTAGTAGGTTGAATTAATATTATTCTCATACGTAATTTAATAATTTTTCATGTATGTTTGGACACATATAAATTTTCATTTTATAATTTATTATGTATAATATTGTTTTTATTTGGTAATTTCGGGACTTGATTTACCTAGAATCGGTGAATTATTACATAACATTGGCATGATCACAAGCGATCATGACTCTAAATATCGATAAGTTTAGTAGCCTTGGAAGTACTGGATAAATATATAAGTTTTACATTACATCATGTAATAAAAAACAACATTATGTCCCCTTTTAACACACTCATATACTTTGGCCTATCCTTGGAGGTTAATCATAATATACTTCTTCACGTCATGGGAAAAATAAAATATAAGAAATGGGTGATCTCAGATGCTCAATAAGGATAAAAAATTTTCAGAAACTATCATAAATATGCATAAACATTTAAGGAAATGTATAAGACTAAAATACAATCCTTTTAAACATAAGATTCAGCATAATATGAAAAAGATAAATCATATAATGTCATTTAATAATTCACATGGACATTCTAATAGTCTAATATCCACATGTAATATCAATAGCTAATTTCATAATGATGGGTTGCATAATACCATACATAATAACCACATAGTCATGGCCTCATTCCGAGACTAATAATAATATTTTTTTCAAGGTCTTATGCCAAGACACTGGTCTGTCTCATGAGACCTACCGAGGAATCAAGGAGTTATAGCAGGCTCCACCCATCACTCACAATTTCCAATGCATTCCTCATATAAAAAGGTTGAAACATAACATAAACATTCGTATTAAAACTAGCATAAGAAATGTTACTACATTAACCATAAACCATGAATGGTATAAAAAATGACATCCACAGTCAAACTTATCAAAAAAGTCATATATTATAAAAGAAAACATTTATTTTTAAAATATTCGTATAAATTTGTAAGTTAAGATTTAAAGGTGTTATAATAGCAGAAAATAGCCTCACTCACCATATAAGTTAAAAAACTTTTTTCCTTAATTTGTCGAGGTGGCCATAAAGTACCTTGTTTAGAAAATGATTGAAATATTCAATTCAAAGCATTTAATAAAAAGTCAATCAAGTGTGTAAATTAAATTAAAAGATATTCTATGAAATATAAAAAATGTTTTGAAATACATTTTTAAGAAACACAGATGAGGATGATAAAGAATTCCCATCGAATGCTTACATATAAAAAACCTCGAATAATTAAGAGATTCAAAAATTAAACCATACATTATACTTTTTCTTAGTCGAAGGAATTTTAACATCCGGTATAGTAGTTAAATCATTGTTATTAAACTGTAGAATAATTGAATACAAAAATATGATATTATATATGATCTTATAATATTTCTTTGTTAATAATATTTCAACAGTATCACTGTTTCAGTTGTTAACTTATTTTTTTCCATTATATGATTTGTTAAATAAGTCATGTTTGTTATGGATAAGATATATTTGATTCATATCCAGAATTATATTAACTTATTAAAAATTATTTTAAATCATAAAATGAAAATTATTCTTGAATGGTTATGATGGGGAATGAATCTCATCAGCTTCGTGGGGACGATAATCTGTACGTATGCACGAGTGAAAATAGCATTCTATTGATAGTGAAGTTGTGGGTAATTGGATGGTATATACTGTATAAATGATAATTAACATGTTATATATATTATTTACATAAATTATAATCATTATTAAACCCATCCAAATAATGACGTGTTGAATAAAAAACTACACCACAACGTGGAGACGGTAAGCCATATATACACACGTATGGTGACTTTTTCATTCACAGGATGGATAGAATAATGAATATGGTTTTAACATATTTATAATAACATCATAATATGTAAAAGTTAGTGGAGTTATTATTTTGTTATATAAACAAAAAAAGAGGAAGTGGAAGAGGAAAATAACATTGAAAGAGGTGATGAAATTATTACCTCTTCTTCGGGTGATTCCCTTTAGATTTGATCAAAATGGATCCCTAGGTTGGATTTATGATCAACGTATGGAATCTATGTTTAATTGAGGGTATTTTTAAAGATATTTGACTAGAGTTTTCCCATTTAAAATGGCTTGGGAGTGTAGTATCCTTTTATAAGAGAGGTGAGGGCCACTTTAGGGAATTCTTGAAATATTATTTCAATATAAAATACTTTTCGGTTAATAATGGCTCCAAAATGATTTATTTTGAGTTTAAGGTTGGTATGGGTCGCAATACTCTAAAACAATTGGTTTTATACATGGTTAGGTCCCCATATTAACCTTATCTTTTAGATTTAACTCTTAGTTAAATAGTTTAACTTTTACAATGTCTTCTTGTATTTTATATTACATGGTTAATAAACAAACTATTAAAATCCAATAAAACCTCAAGTGGTTCATTAATAACATATATACCATTATATAAGTCCTTTTTTTCATCCATATATCTAGACAAATATTATATCAATTAATAATATACTATTGTGTTAAAAACCCATTTATCTCAATTTTGACACTATTTAGTATTTGGTTTTTTTGAAAGTCAATGAAAAATTATTACTTTGAACAAATAACATTAAATTAATCATAACACGTCATAATAACCTATAAAATTAGTGTAATGCATTATATTTATAGATTTAATTTTATTTGGTTATTTATAATATCAATTATTTTAATCATTCAGTAATAAGGCTATGACTGCATCATCATTGTGTCATAAAAAAATTTAATTATATATTGTCTAAAAAATATATATATAATACATCAATGTAGGAAAATTTTTTATTTTTTTATTTAATGTTTTTTGTCTAATTTTGATTATTTATAACCATATATTAAAAATGGGTTAGTTATTAAAATTTGAATTTAACACTTTTAACTCTTCTTTAAATAAAATAGTAATAAATCTCCTAATCTAATCTAAGTTGATCAAATAGGATCATATTTTATTTATAAGGTTGATTTTTGTCGGAAATAACTTGTCAAATATAATTAGGACATGTGTTAGGGTAATTATAATATCATTATTACCTTTAATTACAATATTTACTTTTAACCATGGTAAATAAAATTCAAAAGTTACTATTCACAAAAATTATTTTAATCCTATTGAACATCATTTTACATACAGATGTCAACTATGTCTCTTGTATTTTTAAAATTCAATTCATAGATTCAATAAAATTTCGTTTAATGAAATTTTTCAAATGTGCTAGAAGTTGGGTAAAAAGTGTTAAATAGTTCAATAAAATTTTTTATATCAAATCTTATTATAAAATGACTCCAATGATTTAAATTGAACTAATATAGGTATTATTTATCTACTATGAATTTATAATAAATTTAAATACAAATAATAATTATATAAATAAAATTCGGTTTTAAATAATAATATATGGTTTTTAAATATTCATCAAAAATTGAATATATTTAGAAAAATAAATAAAACTCACCCTAAGATAATTTTGATATTCATAATAAAAAAATGAATCCAATTTTGAAAAATATAATTTATAAAATTTAAAAAGTTGGTATTAGTATTCATAACTCTTTTTTATAGCTATTTTGATTAGTTGTGGTGTGTTAGTACTCAAAGTTGTGTACAATGCAATAAATTGTATTATTCCCAGAGAAGTGTATCTTAAAATCATGATGTGTTACATATTTCATGGTAAATAATGCAGTGATATGTATTTAATATCAAATAGTAAATTTTCAAGTTCTGGTAAATATTTTCTAGGAATTTTGTATCGAGATTTAATGTTTGGTGAGAAATTATAAATATTGAATATTATTTGATAAAATGATATTTAATTATAATTTGTATGTTAAGTGAATGTTTAGAAATAATGATATTATTATTATTATTTTACATGGGTTATATATAGTATTAAATAAATATTTAAGGGCACTTGTGCAATTATTTTTCATTAAACCTAGTTATATATGAACCCATTTATATTTTTTTCTCAAAAGATAATTAATTTTTTTTTAGTTTTTTACAATAGAATTGGAGAATTATATCACGCCTAGAGTGCTCCTTTCTCCAAAAATGCTCTAAAGAACATAGATCATTCCTACACAACCAGATCAAGGATAAAAATTTTGGAATCAGTTCCCGAAGTTATCAGAGGTGGGTGACACAACTTCAATGATCTGTCGTGATAATGCCCAGATATTCCTTCAGTGATGTCTATAGATTCATCAAACACGTGTAGATCACTGCTATAGGGAACCTGCACTTGATTCCTAAAAAGATACAACACATCAATGTAGATCTATTTCAAAATTCATCAATGATAAAATAATTACAATATAGTAATTCATTAATTAAGTAAATTAGTTATAAATAATATGTGGTGATCCTCTATATGGATCTAGTGTAATTTATATTGTCCAATTATTTGATATAATTATAATGATCATGAAAATCAATATTGTGTTTAATCTAGGATTAATCATCAATCTTAGCAAAAACTAGAGTTGGGAACCACCCATCACATGCTTTTGCTGCACCCAAAACCTACATGTGGTATCAGAGGGGTCACATAATTATTTATAATTACTTAAATATAATTTGTTATTTACATATTTAATTCAGTGTTACAATCCATGTTTAATCATTATTTTAATTTAATTTGTGATACCTGCTTCTTTCTCATTAATTTCTCATAGATCTAATCAAAATGATTAATTTAATTTTTTTTAATTCACCAGGAGTCAATTTATTAATTACTAAAACCATGTGCACTGATGAGACATGGTGTATTTAATTCTTACACCATTTATTTTACAAGACAGACTGGTGCATGGTCCACCGGAGTACACATTGTGTAACTAGTGTACATGACATGTATCCCTTTTGATTCAAAGACGAGTTTTGTATTTTAATACAGCACTTAATTTATTGGCAACAAAATAATTTGGAGATCAAACGACATGTATCCCATTGGACACACTGTGTAATCCAGTTTTTAGGTACAATTCACACGTTCAGTCTCAAGGCATGTATCTCGTATAGATTAAGAGATATATACATGACGTGTAGCTTGGATTCACACGTTGTGTACATATACCAAGCTACCCAAATTAAAAAATTATTTATTTAACTATTTAAATATTTATACATGTACTTGCGTGTGGTTATAAAGATAGAACATGCCATGTGATAGGTTTTAATATACCTTAATATTTAAATTTTTAACTAATATCTATTTAATATTTAGATTTGTGGACCATGTATGATTTATATTACAAGTTTTTACTCTATGTGAATTTAATCATAACATGTTGCAGAAAAATCATGTAATTCGAGTAATCTTCCATAAAGAATATGTCATGAAAGTACATGATAAATCATTTATGCTATATGTCACAAAGTATAAACAAGTATACAAGTATAATACATATTTGGAAGACTATGACTGGTATTCATCATATTGCCTTCAATGTAGTTTTTTATACACAGTTAATTTTAAATGAATGTATTTTATTTTTTATAATTATATTGGCTGAGAATATTATAGAAATTTGGATGAGAATTATGATAAAATAATTGACTAATTTAATATGATAATTAATTGATTCGAGCACAATTTATCTTAAATGGGAAAAATTAATAATTGAATGATAGATTTATTAAATGTTTAATTCAATAAATGCATGTGGATGATTATGAGCTATACCTGACCTTTTGTATATGATTGGTGTATTTTAATTTATTATTAAATTAAATTTTTGGCCAGTGTGCCTTCTCTCCATTCATTATATAGGGCATGCTTGCCCATGGTTTATTTTATTTAAACTCATTTTCCCTCATCTCTATGTGTGTAAATGGCATATGTAATGGATGTAGCTCCCAAGATAATGGAGTGGTTCAGGTTTAGAGATGAGGTAAAACCAATCCAAGGAGATATATAGGTGTAAAGGTGGAAAGCTTCAACACGAACCATAATTGGTTCAATGTGTTTTCCCCTAATGTCAATAGTTATTTTATCAACCACTATATAGACTAACCATAAGTAAGAGCTCAAGATCCTGATGATTTATTATTTTATTTCTCTTCATTTATTGATTATTTAAATATGGGTTTCTTTTCATGATCACATAATTAATTAATTAATGAGCATGCAATATTAAACTAAAATAAAGAAGCTTATGCATAAATATTATATAATACTTGGGTAATCACTTACATAATCTCACTTAACATTAAATATAATTTTATATAGATAATAATTGAAAATTTATGCATAAAAGTTTAGAATCTCTTAACAAAATTTATGTGAGTATAGCCATCCATTACATTGGTTGAAATCAAACAATTTTTTCAAGTGCATGACTCATTAATGTTTGGGTTATTTCAATTATTGGGGAATTCTAACATGATGTTTTGAGTTTAATTAACTTTGTTCACATCAAGGGCTAGTTGAAAAAGTTGGACTTCATGTAACTGAGAGGAAAATGTTTAAGAAATCTAAAATTAATTATTTTAGGATTGGGGAGTCCACTTAGAAGATCAAGGAACTATGAGTTAATTCAGATGTAATTTTAAAATGCCAACATAAAACCATTCAATTTTATTGACAAACAAATGTTGGTATAATTTAAAGGATAATATAGACACTTTCCTCTAAAATATCCAAGAAACGGGAAATTATGTATCCAATGTTTAAAGATATTTGGTTGAAATAAAATAGTGAGAGATTAATAAATATAATATTTATTTATTTTGTCCAAATTTTATTGAATAAAGTAATAAAATTATGATCATCTAATTTTATAGGAACTAAAATAAAATAACATCAAACATATCATTATAATCCATATATGAGAAGAAAAATCATCTCCCCATGTCAAATTTCTAGGAGTGGCAAAGGTCCTTACTTTTCGTCCTTCCCCATGAAAGCAAATTTTATGTGCTGGAAGAACCATTACCAGTTTCACATAACAATGAGGTAAGTGATGAATAGATATATCTATATGATAAGCATTTGAATGATTCTATAGATGTTCAGTGCTTCCTTCTATCATCTATGTCTAATTGTATTTTAATGAAATATTAGGATATGGATGCCTCCTATATGATGTCTCACCTTCGTGACCTTGATCTAGAGAATTAGATACAAGAGAGGTATATGGTCTCCAATTATTTGTTCATAACTAATCATTGATATTATGTGCCAGTTAGGACTCATGAAGTCAAGATTGTCAAATACATTGAATGCCTATACATCTTTTGGATTAAATTTTTAGATTAGTTTCATATATATATCATAATTTCATCTCTTCCTAATAACTTTTCTTGTTTTATTTTAAATTATAATATGATAAATAATGTGAAGAGTGTGTTAGAACATATTTCTTTACTTATCGTAGTGTTTAAGGACATGGGGCATGATAAAATAGTGGTTCTTATGATGAATAAGTAAATGACCAAATTAGAAAAGGGGACCAAGACTTGTAAATAGTAGAATTCTCTTAGGCATCGTACTATCAAGAAGAATAATATATATAAGTAGGGAAAGTAAAGGAAGATGTTTTTTTCATGTGGAAATCCAGGCCACTATAAGGGGAACTGTACCCAAAAGCAATTGGAAGTTAAATGTTCATTGATTCGAGTGAAATATTTCAATTTCTATACATTGAGTATTAGATAGATCTTTTGGTGATCACATATGTATCCACAAGAAGGAACCAAGTAGATTTCAGAATATTTCTAGAGGAGAGGTGAATCTGTAAGCATCAAATGGTTCGAGGATGGCTGATTTGGTTGTTGGTGACTACCACCTTTCATTTCCAATCGGAATGATTTTGTTGTAAATATATTTTTATTATGTGCCTACAGTTACCCAAAACATAATTCCTATGTCATGTTTAGATACAAATGGGTTTTTGAAATTTTTAAATAAATGTTATTTTATTATAAGGACAACATATTCTATGGTACAAATAATTTGAATACCAGTCTTTAGGTATAAAATTACAAAAACCATCTGTTGGAAATTGATAACGATTCATGTTTATGTGGCTCATATAATACCCAATTATGGAATCACCTTATTGGTCTTGTAAATGAGAATTGTTTGAAGAAGATATGTAAATAGAGTTACTTATACTATTTTTAGCTAAAACCACATTATAGATATCATGCTTGTTTACAAGGAAAAATAACCAAACCACCATTTGGTGGATAGGAGGAAAGTGCCACAGAACATCTAGGATTTGTAGACACTGATGTGTGTGGTGCATTGATAGTAGAATACACAGGTGGATATTCTTACATCATAACTATTAGAAATGAATTGATTTGGTATGACTATATATACTTGATGAGGTATATCTTTGATTCCTTTGAGAAATTCAAGGAATTCGTGAATGAATAGAATCCACCTGGTAAGAAGATAAAGAAGCATCAATTGCATCAAGGTTGTGAATATATTAACGAAGAGTTCATCAACTATTTACAGTATTTTCAGATTATATCTAATATAAATCCACCGAATAAGCCACAGTAGAATGGTGTTAGTGACCGAGGGAACCATACCTTAAAATATATGGTATGGTCAAGGATGAGTCACGCAGATATTCCATTATCCTTTTGGGGATATGCATCACAAAATGAGACGTAATAATTAAATAGAGTACTAACTAATGAAGAAAATGGAATTCATTTAGTGATATGGATCTGAAGGAAACTAATTTTATCACATACAAATGTAATGGGTTGTGAGTAGTTTTTAAGGAATTTTAGGGAAACAAACTAGCACCTTGGGGAATAAGGTGTAATGTTGAAGGGTATCCTAAGGAAATAATGGGATACTACCTATGAAACACCTTAGAAAAGAAAGTTATTATTTCCAGATAAGACGTATTTATTAAGAGGGATCAGATCCTCAAAATGATAGTGGGAGTAAGACTGAATTTGATGAAGTTGATGCTGAAGATAAAAAAGTGTTGGTACAGGAATAGATTTCATTTTCCCCATAGAGAAAGAAGTTCCATAAACACTAGTACTATGTAAGAGTGTAAGAAATTAAAGAGAAACAAAGATATGGTTTTTTGGTCACCATGGATGGTGAAACATTATTGGTTTACAATGATGAACCTATATATTATAAGGGGGAGGTGGAGAGATAAAAAGATGCAAGATGAAAGAAATACATGAATTCTGAAATTGATTTTATTTATCCGAACTCATTTTGGTTTCATGTTGATGTGCTAGTTGATTTAATTTCTATTGGATGAAAATGGATATTCAAGAGGAATCTATAAAGTGAAGGTAATTTATGTACCTATAAAGAAATGATAGTGGATAAATGGTTTAAACAACACCAAATAATTGACTATGATGAAACCTTTTCACAAGTTTCCATGTTTAAAAACATCAGAATTTTATTTTCTAGAACATGTTACATGACTATGAGATTTTCAATATTGATTTTTAAAAAAAAAATCCTTAATGTTAACCTTCACGAAGATCCCTATATGACACAACCATAAGGGCTTGTGACTCCAGGTGATGCCACAAATATTTTCAAGTTCTAGAGATCAATTTACTTATTAACTCAAGCATCCATGTCATGGAACATTAAATTGGATGAATATATAAAATAATTTTGTATCATTAAGAATGAATGTGAGATGTGTGTTTGAATAGGTTTAGTGGGAATGCATACATTATACTAGTTTTATACGTTGATTAAGTATTACTTATTAGAAACAACATACCAAACATAAAATCTATTAAGGACTAGTTAAACAGGTGTCTCTTCGTGAAGGGCTTGGTTGAAGTAGCCTACATTCTATGGGTCAGTATCATTCATGATAGATATAAGATGATGACTAAACTAAGTGAATGTTCATATATTGACAAGATACTAATAAAATTTATTATGGAACTATCCAAGAGGGTATTGGTTATAGTGTCACATGGTCTACATCTTTCTTAGGAAATTCTTCCCTAGATAGAACTAGAGAAAGAGAGAATGAGTAAGAACTCACACACCTCAATTATAGGACCAGTCATATATGTCTTGTTATGTACTAGACTTTATGTTTTTTATGCATTGATCATGGTAAGAAGATATTAGTCAAATCATGGAGAACAACATTGGACTTCATTTAAGGATATCCTTATGCATCTGAGAATAACATAGGATTTGCTCCTAGTGTATGGATGGTATCAGGATCTAGACATCATAGGTTATACACATCCTAGTTTGATGACAAATCAAAGTGATCTAAAGTCACAATCTATAATTGTTATCTATCTCAAATGGAGGACCTATGTGCTCAAAGCATTCAAAGAATCAAGCTATCACAGACTCTATAGTGGAGTCTGAGTATATAGAGTCTACTAATGTAGAAAAGTAATCCATTCAGATTTAGACTATTTTCCAGGATCATGATGTATTACCTTGTAGTAAAGACCATATTACATTGTATTGTGATAATACTTTAGTTGTGGATCTAGAAAAAGAGTCATGGTCACACCAATAGAAAAATAATATAATTTATAAGTATAACCTCATTATATATTTCTATCAGAGTGTTTAATTTTTAGTGAGTAGAGTACCCACATAAGATAATGTGGTGGACCCCTTGACTAAATCCTTTCTCAGAAAAATCATGTTTATAATGTGAGATAAAAATAACTAATGGTTGCTAGCATTTGGATACAGTGAAAGTGGGTGTTTTTTGGAGTTGGTGCTATAGAACCATATTCTATGTACTTTATGAAAATCATTTATTCATTGTTCTGAGTATTAATAAACTACATTTATATAGTCTCGGGGAAAATGATGACCTATGATTGGGATATTCTCTCCTTACTGGCAATTTGATTCTTCCCTCGGTGATGACGGTGGCTTCGGTGTCGACCCATCCCCAATTCTCAGGGGAGGGGGAATCATTGGTTCCAGAGGGTCCCAGGTTCTTCCAGTCTTTCTCTAATCCAGATTTCCATCATCCTTTTCCCAATGTTTTGACATTACCTAAAGCAGCGGAGCTCCCCGATGGTTGCCCTAATATCCAGATCTCGAACATGGAGTTCGTGGAGTCTTTGGCGCTTCTGAAAATCACTCTGGTTTCTCATTTCAAGCATAGGTGACCATCAGTTGATGATTTTGAAAGGTTTTTGTTAGGTTCGTTGGAGCTACAAGAATGGGCGGTGGTTGGTTTGCTTGATAGCCACCAGATTATGATCCGCTTTGAATCGGAGGCGGACCTCATTCAGGCATGGCCCAGGGCTCTGTGAAGTTTCAATGTGATGAGTTTCATCCTCCTTCGATGGAATTTCGATCTTCATATGAAGCATGATTCTCCGTCAATTGCGGTTTGGGTCAGTTTACCAAAAATTCTTCTTCCTTTCTAGAATCCTGCTATTCTTCAGATGATTGGTACTATGGTAGAAAGGTTTCTTTGTTCTAATAATCATATTGTGGTTGTGTGTCATCCGGTTAACCCGCGTATATGTGTTGAATTATATGTGTCTCATCTGCCTTTCAATTTTACATGGATTACCATTGGTGAGGAGTACATGTTTAAACAGAAGGTGGTATATGAAAATTGGATGGAATTATGCTCCATTTGTAAGCAGCTAGGGCACCCTTAATCGGTCTTCCAAAGGAGATCCCCTTCGGGGAAGTTGAAATCTAATGATAATAAGGTTAAAGTTGATGTGATGAAGATCCCAGTTCATGGGGATATGGATATGGGCATAGATAAATACACTAATAACTTTGAATTACATAGGGGTATGGTGTCCCTAGTACATCCACTGAATGGTGGAACTCGGTGTGGAAAGCATTATGATTCTGTGAGGATAGAGGATGATTCAAACAACAAGAATTTAGGACAAGAAATAGTAATAGATCATGGCTTAGATGACCTGGGGCTGATGTAAGCAGGGCGAGTTTCTCTGTTGTCCAACTCTATTGTGAATTTCCTATCTCCTAGCCCCCAGGCGTCCTGTGGAGAGGTCCAAGATTCAGAGGATCCTGGAGGGCCGAGGCTGTAGTTGAACCTGTTGGTTTTTGATGTCTTCAATAGGTTGAGGAATTATTTTGATAACACAGCTAGCCCCACTATTAGAAAACAATATAATCAGGATGTAGAGGAGAGATGCTCCAGCTTATCGGAGGTGGTATTTACTCTATGTGATAATTGTACTAATAGTTTGGATCCCTTGGCCAGACTCTTCCATACCCTTAGAAATCTGATTAAGGACTTCTCTACATGAATGATATAGGATGGAATGGTTGAGGATGATATTTCCAGGATGGATGGTGGTTTGAAGACACCAGAGGGTCTACTGGGTATGGGAAAGGAGACATGGCCAATGGACGTGGAGGAATTTATTACTAAGGAGAGGTAGCACCCTTTGAGTGTGTGTAACATTCTAGACCAGAGGTGAGGGATCAGCTCTGTGTCACCTTCTGCTTCTTTGGGGTGCAAGATGATATTGGAAGGGAGAAGACTGGGAGAGGAAAAGAAAATGCATGTGGCCCATTGGACCATTCATTCAGTGTTGTTGTTCAGAGTGGAAATCAGACGATAGCTATAACTGATGGTCCCTTGTCAGATTCTCCAAGAAGAATGCCAAGGATGGACTACTCTTATCTTCTACGGCCAATGCAGAGCAGATCGACTTCTAAATGGAATAGTGAGTTGTTGGTGGCTTTTAAAAAGGGTAGTGTGGTCATGAAGTCATACCCAGATCAACCCTATCTTGATCTGCTTAGGAGTCGGGTTCAATGTGCAAGCTATTGGAGGTCTCCTAATTGGAAATCAGCTACAGAAGATGATGGATCTTACATGGGGTTCAGTGATGAGTCTGGTTTCTATGATATGTATGTTTCACTTGTTTTTGGTTGCGTTGTATGTTGGGGTACTAAAAACCCATTAACATGATTTCTAAATTGAAAAAAATTATTTATAGCAATAAACTACTTATCACATCATGATTTATATTCTGTGTGACATAGTATATGTTAATTTCTTAAGAGTAGCTGTCGCACTAAAACGTCAAAGGAGTTCCCTAGTATGATGAGATCCCGGAAGAGCTATGACACTATTATTAACTAAATGTTCAATAGCTGGATGATATCATCTTAGTGACACAAATGATACAAGATATCAGTTGTGGAGACTCATATAATTTTGAGGCACCTTCTTATGGTGTATGCCATTGGTAATATTTTGTATTATATTATAAGAATGGGGCCCAGAAGTAGAAAATCCACATTTATATATGTCATTGGTTTTTCATAAATATGGATGATTGTATTGGTCCTTATACATTAAGATTATTATTAATGAATATTATGAGTTATGTTCATTTAATTATTGAAGAAAATATTGATGACATTTGTTTGCTGCAAGGTAGGATATGTTCGGTGTGTCATGAGTAATATTTCACTACTAAATAATCCAAGAAAAGATTTATACCTTCAATTTCTTTATAGAAGATAATATCTAAGGCAGTTTGATGGAAATAATATATCTTAAATAAATCCACATTAATTGTGCTCTATAGGAATGTTCTATTTCTATAAATTCAATGAAACAAACATTGAGCGCATAGGATGATGGCACCTGTATGCAACCTATGATGTTGGGTATATTGTTATAATGGGAATATATGACACAATAAGCATTTGTATATGGTATTATGTCATTTTGGAATTATCGTATTTATCTATGGATTCATTGGTATGTTGGTAGATTATAACCTTGGAATTTAGGAAGCTCTGCCTAATTCCACTGAGAAAGAGGCCAAGAAGGTCACACACAAAAGTGTATCCACAATCTAATTAAAATTATATAATATTAATTATTATGTAATAGGTTGAATAAAAATTATTCTCGAATATGGTTTAATAATTATTCATATAAATTTGGATGTATATAAATATTCATTTTCTATTTTAGTAAATAAAATATTTATTTATTTATTGGTGAATGATGTGGTGATATTTGTTTAATAAATAAATAGACATTATTCAAGGTCTGATAAATATTATGGAGGAATGGCGGACTGAGATTTTATATCTAGTGATAAATTATAAATATTGAATATTATATGATTAAATAACATTTAATTATAACTTGAAAGTTATGTGTATGTTAAGAAATAATGATATTATTATTATAATTTGACATAGGGTTTCTATAGAAATAAATCAATAATTAAGGGAACATGTGATATTATTTTATTCTAACCCTAGTGATATATAATCCTAGTGATGTTATTTTTTCAATTGGATATTCATTTGTCTGGGTTCTTCATAATGGAATTGGATAATTCTATAAAGACTATATAGCTCCCTTCTTTAAGAATTCTCCCAAGTACAAATAGAAAGCCTCCTCCACCAGATCCAGAAGAATGTTTTTGAAGTGGTTCCCAAAGTGATCAAAGGTGGACAATGCAAGCCCAAGATTTTACCTCTCTAGAACCTAATGATTCCTTTGATGATGTCTATATATTCGTATAATCTATATATATCACTACTAGAGGGAATATTCATAGGATTACTAGAACAAAATGATGAAGGAACCCAGATATGTTTTCTTGATTTGTACATGAAGAAAGAGGTCCAACAATGTTCATTCTTAAAATAATTATATTAATTATATATAATATGTGATCATTCACCCTCTTGTTCTGGAATAATTTATATTTCATTGTTCATTGATTTAATTCCATTGATTATGAAATTAAATATTGTGTCAAATCCTTCATTAATCATTGATCATGGATAAAATCAGAGTTTGGGACCACCAATCACACACTTCTAATGCGAATGTAAACTACAATACTAATGGGTGAAATCAGTACAAATGTATTTCATTGATAACCAGACACTATTTTCCATCCCATGGGGATCATGAACTCCTTTCAGGCTTTGCAACGAACCAGGTTTGGTGTTAGGTTAAATGACACTCCATCATTGATAGTGACATATAAAGATAGGTTTTTCTTACATTTTTGAATTTTAGAACATGGAATTTTATTTTTGGGGTATTTAATATGGTGTGGTCTAATCGTAGTTATAGTATGTTCGATATTAATCGTATTAACGTGTTTATGCATAAAGATTATCTCCAATGAGAAATGCATGGGTTGCACAATGTTTTAAATAATATATCTGAAAACTATTTTTTATAAGGTATGCCTTATTATGATACTATTATGTATGGGTTTTCACTTATAGATAATGGTATATTTATGATAAATAGTAAATCATATGAGTCTTAGTAGTGATCATGAAATTATCCTTACATATGGGTGTGTTTTATTTAGTGGAATGTTTATGATCTTTTCATGGTTTTGAAAAAATTATTTGCTAACTGTAAAAGGGGATTCATATATAATATAGTGAAATCTGGATGTTTTATACATAATTTGGTAAATCATGTAACTAAACCATGTGAGATATCTTGAATTTATTTTTTTGAATTTTTTTATATAGCACTATTCTATTTAACATTATTTGGATCACCTGTTCACCTCATTTTTCATGTATATCCTTAACTAGAGCTTCAAAAATATTCTATCTTTTTATTACAAGCTTCCAAGACCCCTTTATCCATAGATATTAATAGTATTTGGAAGTCAGTTCCTAAATTTATCATCAATCATAATCTTTATTCAATTTACTACTGGTTTCCTCTTCTATCACCACCCTTAATGATCATAGTGGAAAAAAATCTTGTTTTCTGTTAATAACCATTGATAATCGGTTGCCTAGATATTATATATGCATTTTACTTCCATGGTTTCACTTTCATTTCTGATGGATAGAAGTTTCTAGGGTTTGTGGTAGGTCGTTTAATTAAATCCTTTATTTTACATGTTTTTAAATTTTTGAGCTTCATAATATCATATCTTATTGAGTTATAGTTGTATGTAATACTCATAATCGGTTTATAAAATTGTTTCAAGGTCTTATACACATTAAATAGATATATTTTCATGGATTTCCTGTTATTAGTTTGTAAAACAATGTTATTATTCATGATTTTTTTTAAATTCTTGAGAGGAATTTGGAAGTGAATGTAAGAAATTTGTAAGTGTTTGACACAGAATTTAATTTCAAAAAAGTACATTTATGTTTTTAATGTGTATATTTTGTAAAATTTTGTGTGTTTTAACTTACTATGTTACCTTTGAGGATTTCATGTCATCATCTTTATAGTGTTTTAAATGGAATATGTTGAATTAAAAATAAATTATAATTTTTGTTCTAAAGGATTGTTTTTGAAAGTATAATTAAATAAACTGGTCTCCAATGTTGGTTTTAAAGGTCTGGTTCACACCTTATGAGAAGATATATTCAATAACTATCCCAGATAACCTACCTTAATGGTAAATAAATAAATTATGACATGGTCTAAATGGTTTTCTTGATCCCTGTGGGATGTAGATATGTCCCTGGGATTCAGGATATATCATGAAGGTTTGGTTTCCACACAATTATATACAAAAAGACAAAGAAGTTGATAAAAACCAATAAAAGATAGTCTCCCAAACATCCTCAACAAAAGAGTACTAAACTCATAAAGATACAAGTCTTAAAAATTATATGTAAATCAAATTCTACATATATAACCATCAATAAATATATCAATAAATATCCATGAAACAATTGAATCACATACCCCACGGGTCACTACCAACTCCCAATGTATTTCTAATCAAGAACACCCACCAACTCCAAGAAGTGATTTCCATTTTCTTGGACCTCACATAAGATAAACTACAAATACCCAATGGTAAAATTAGATATAGTGTTACAATATCTCAATAGGTTATATCCAAGTATTCTATTAGCAATCCATATTAAATAAATCCAAATATCTGATTTTTTTTAAATATGGCACGAAAATCATTAAAAAATTCAGTATAAAATATAATATTCATTTCACTACATTGGATTATATTAAATAAATATAAAATTATATTTCCATTTCAATAAGAAATAATAATATTTATATGAAAATAGGCATGAAATTTGTTTTATTAAATAATCCAATGTATAACCCATTTTAAATCATAGCACTAATGTTTTAACACTCGAGGATATATTGATTAAGGATTGAGGAATCTCACACATACTATTAATGCATAACTCTATGTGTGTTCACGCCCCAATAGCTTGGGCTAAGTGGTTATAAGAGGACATCACAATTATTTAACTCCATGTACTCATAATATTTTTATCATTTTCCTTATCAATCCATGGCTAGGTACAGATAATACATGCCTAGATTGATTTTATTGGACAACCCACCTAACTACCTAGTATCTCATGTTCTTTAATATAAACATTCATAAAAGGTTATATAAACAATTTCAATTAACCTTTAATTAATTAAATCATCATTTAAATCCTCCCAATATTCCTATTTAAAAACATTATATTAAATTTCAAAAAACAAACATCAAATTTTTTCCATAAAAAATAATTCCTTTAAAAATATTCCATCTCATTTCAATATTAAAATACATTTCTTGCCATCAATTACCAAATGTAATAATTAATTAATATCAATAAATTTTTTCATTTGAATTCCTTTTTTTGGTAATAATAATTTGTTTTGAAACCCATAATCAAAATGTTTAAAATACACCGAGAAATGTTTAAAACAATAATCAATAAACTCATGTAAATATTTCATACTCATTTAGAAATACAATTCAATGTAACAAGCACCAAAGGTTTTAATGTATAATAATTACATTATAAAACCACCCACCTCAATTCATGGTTTTCAAAATTACACAATAAGAAATAATTTAATGGTGGGTTAAATATTCAAGAACAAACAATAAGGAATTCTAGAAACAAAATTCTCATACAAACAACTCCAATTCAAAATATCTAAAATAACATAGGATAGAAAATACATAGACCTGAATGGTTATTATATAAATCACCAAACCCAAGGATTATTCGCAAAAATGACCCATATTCAATGATTATAATATAATAATTTTAATTGGAAAAAATCACAATCCATAGATCCAGAATAAACAAATATGATCTATTATTTTGTTCATGTAAAAAAGGGAGTATCTCGAAGAACAATGAAAAACAATAAAAAATGGGCACAAACATATGATAATCTATATCAAACACCCAATGATCCTTCAAAATCAAATACCATTAGGTAAAGAATCCCTAAAATCTGTATTATGAGGCTCATTAGTTAGGAGACTAAATCACCAAAAGAGAAATGAGACATAACAGATTTGATTTTTGTCATCAAATAAAAATTAGAATTAATTATTGCACATCACCCTATTTGGACATATGGTTTACTAAACTATTAACCAATGGTGCACCCCATTATGGAATTCAAGAATAATTTCATGGTTTATCTACATGGTTTCACAAACCATAGGACAACTATGAAACACTTACATGGACACTGAATGATATTTATGGTTTTTCTGAATAGTTTGACAAGCCATGCCATAACAATGTATTACCCCAGTATACCATGCCTCACTATTTATGTGGTAGGCGACAAGATTAGTACTAACTATGCACTTGAATGTTTTCCCTTATATGTAATGTCGCCTCAGTGAACCTCATTTCCTTGGATAACCTGCATTGTTTTCACTAACTATGTGTCAACCATAGACATGACTAGAAATATAGAGACCCATATTTTTCATACATAAATATTACATCATTTAAGATTAATATTAAATAAATTTAACAAATATTTTTCCACGTAACGTAATAGATTAGTGTATTTTGTGAATATATTCAAATTCATCTTATTTCAGTAAATATAATTAACATCTGTGTGAATGATCTTCCCATTTATTACTCTTCATAGACATTACCCATGTTAAGTATTTATTTAAAACCTGCGGAATAAAAATATAATAAATAAATATCATTTATGGTATTTAAGTGTATACATGGGAAATAAAAATTGATGAACCATTGCAACAATAAAATAAGCTTAATGTTATAATATCATGTCCAAAAAATTGAAAGCTCATACTTAATTCTATAAACTTTCAAAAACATGATTCATGGAATAAAAATTCTAATATTATAAAAGACAAATCAAAAATTTACCAAAAAAAATAAATGATGAATTAACATTGGAATAGGGAATAGATTTATATCAAGAACATAATACCGAAGCACTATGAAAGTGTTAAAAGGAAAAATATTCACTCAATAAGTTAGGGACAAGAAATCATGCCACCACATAAAATTATGTATGTGAAAAGTGTCCCAACACATAATCGTATGAAAATAAAATCTAGGTCCACATATAAACATATGGAAATAAAATCCAGGCCCACACATAATCTTATAGACATGAAATCCATGGCCACACATAAATTTTGTGAACATGAAATTAAGTTTGTGCATAATATATTTATCCCATGAGTTATCCCTATTTATCCAAGGAATTGTAGGGATATATTGTTCCCACCTTTCACATAATTAAAATAATAAAAACTTGTTTCACATGATCATAAAATATTCTTTATATCAGTAATTATTAAAAATGAATGGGTTTAAAAAATATTCCATCAATTAATCATAGTATAACACGTGGAAATGGAATAGGTTTCATAAACATATAGGAATCATAATACATAATAATAATGAACAAGGTTGGTATCCTTAGTTAATATAACCTATATATAATAAAAAATATTGTTTTTTATTGATGAATCGAAATAACATTAAAATATGAGTAAAACATTCCGAAGGAAAATACATTTCCAATTTGAAAAAACCCTTCTTAAAACTCAATATTCAAAATATATCATGAAAATAATTTTATTTAAAAATAAACATATAATTTTAAATAGAAACATTATAATATTGACTGGTCTTGTATTTAAAAATATTTTCATGTCGTACAAGTAAAAATAACCCAATCTTTCACACATAGGTAAAAATTAAAAAATTTCCTCATTTATAAATTTAAACGAAGAATAATTTTAAATTTTTTTTAATAAAATAAAACACGTTTAAAATTTTACTTTAGAAAATCATAGAATAATATTAATAATATTTTTTATAACATTTTAATGAGGTCTTGGTCATTTAATATGATTGGGTTTTGACTAAAAAGATAAATTAATTTAGATTTCTTTAAAAACATTTATGATGTATATTGAGTACTTAAATAGTGGAAAATGAATGGACAAAAAATTGTTATCTCAAAATAAACAATAAAGAATATTTTTCATTATTCCAATTTGATTTAAATCTTAATATTTCATTTTCCTAAGCATTATAATTAATAGTGTCGATAAATGATGATATTATAACATAAAATCCCTTATTATTTTGGTAAATTTTGAATTGTAATCCCCATGAAAGAAATATTATTATATGGATATGTAAATATCATAATTTTTAGGATAATAATCATATAATGAGTTCATGGGAAATATATATAACACCATGTGTTTTGGTGAACAATTTGTTTGAATAAATTAATTTTCTTTGATGGTGTGCATTGCAAACTACACTAAGAAAAACAATATGTATAAGAAGAAAAATGTCAATATTATGTTATAAGAAATATAAATTTCATCTTTATCTATATAGCACACTTAGGTTATCTTGTGTTACACACTAGGATGACTTTATTTGATAGCTTGTATAACACACAAGACAGAGTTTTACCAATAAATAATATATTATTAAAATATTATTATTTAACCTAATAAGATATAACTTATCCAAAAAATTAGACATTATATTATTATATTACTTATTATATTGTATTGTAAAATTAATTGGTTACCTATTAATTAGAAATTAATATAAAAACCAAATGAATATACAAGGAATGATTTTATAAAAGGCTATTTTTATATTAAAAAGGAAATTAATCTAAATAAATAAAATAAATTACTATTATTGGATAAAAATAATTAAATTTAAATGTTATATATATATTCAAACATTATTTATATTTACCAAAAATATTTTCATTCCATTATATGAGAATAGACACAACATTACACATAGAAACTTGTACATTTTAGAAGTAGTTTTACCGCCTTTTAATGGTGAACTTATTTTTAACCTAAATTTTATAACATATAATTTTTACATGTCCATATAAACATAATATTTTAAATATAATCACAAAAAATTGATTACGGTGAATTTTTTGGTATTTTTTTTGTGAAGTTTTATTTTTTAATGAATAGTGAAAAATAATGAATTTTAATTCATAAATATTTTTTCATAATATTTATTTATATGGTTAAAAAATATTACTAAATGTTTTTATAGTTTAATTAGATTATATTTTATCAATTAATTCAATTTATTTCATTGGAAACAATTTTACATTGACACAAAATAAAAAACATAACAATATTTAGAACGTTTTTTCATTAAAAAAAATATAATCTTCCCATCTGTAGGATTAAATTTAAAATAGTTTTTACCTGATATGTTATTTTAATTTTTTGAAAGGGGTTAATTATTTTTAATAATAATATTTTCTAATTTATAATAAGGAAATATTTGTTTACCAGAAATATTTATGTTTGTAATTAAAATTAATTACAAGGATTAATGTAAAACTAAACATAACAAGGGACTAAAGCACAATCTTGTGGAGAAAAATGAACTATAAAATTTTGAATAACCAATTTATTTGATATATTTATTCTAATAAACCTATTATTATCTAGAATTAACCATTTTTACCATTTTGGAACAATTAATTCTTGGGGAACACGAAATTGTTTTCAGTGATAACAAGTGTGTACATTCCCTCCTATATAAAAAGGCACTCACCCCTCCCTCTTCCTAAAACATATAAAGATAATTTTTATCTATTAATATATATTCAAAATAGATCCTAATAATCGCTCCCCTAAATCTCATATCCAATCCTTGGACATAAATCCATCCAAAGAATCACATTAGTTCAACCCAAAAGGAGTTACTCGAATAAGACATAACATCCTTCTTCAATCTATTTAATTTTATTTATTTATCCACTAAAAAATTTATTGTTATTTTGGGTTTATCTAATAACCTAAGTATCATATATATATATATATAGTTAGATGTATTTATTATACGAGTTCAATTTTAACATACACAAACATCCATCTGATGGGTAAAAAACATACCATTTTGAGTACGGTGAACTACCACCTCACGAAATGATGTCGTTCATGTTTTCCTTTACCAGCTATCATGTTTGGGGAGAATGATGTAAAATTTATTTTTTTATGTTTTATGTGATATTTATGATTTATTTTTTCTTCTATAATTTTTATATAACATATACTTTCATTCTTTTGATTTTTTGTAAAAATGATAAAATTATTTGGGTAAGTATGGACTACAACCTCTTGGAAGAAAAATAATTCGTTCATAAATTACATGGGATGTATTAGAGATGGATTTAGTACACATATTTGATATATTTAAAAAAATAATTATACTTGAACAATATTATATATCTAAATATTTATATTTAATTTATATTTTTTTTAATATGCCGATAAAATGGAACTAGTGTCCATGCGTATGTATGACCTTCCATCTACAGGAAAGGTGTATTTTGTTTAATATTTATATATTTAGTAAAATACTATAAATAATTATATCTTGAATATATATTATATATAAATCACTCATTATATTCTATAAATAAGTAAATAATTATATAAGTAGAGGGTCAATAATAACAAGACAAAACATTTACGATAAATAGAGGCGTTATTACCCAAATATTACTTTTACATGAAATTGTTAATAAACCATAAATATAAAGTCATAAGTGAATTATATATGGTATTAGATATAATAAAATTTTATCTTTTATATTTATAATAAACATATATTTATTATACCAAAATTTTGATTGTGTACAAATAAAGTCTTGACATAAGGTAAGAGGATTTCTGGTCAAACTTTTATTTCTGTGAGATTTATGCCTTATTTAAAACTCATCAATTTTGTGTGGTGTATAAACTACCCAAAAATATATTCTAGAATTTTTATCCTTTAATTTATTGGTATTTACATAAATATTTTATGATCTCTATTTAATGGGTTTTAGGTTTCAAAAGATAAAAAATAGGTAAAGTAGTTTTGTCTCAATTTTCCTTCTTTGAGACACATTCCATAAACATCAAACCCGTGTTTTCAAAAAACTTTTCAAACATTTATATTTTAAGCTCATTTTCATGTAAAAAGTGATCAAATTTTTATGGTTTTCTATATTTTGTTATATGTTTTCAACTATTTTCAATGAAATTGATTTAAAAAATGTTTTCATGCTTCTATAAAAAAACATTCTTTATTGTTCTCAAGATTGTTTTATAAGTTTTGAAGGAAATTTAATTTAAATTTTTTTAAAAATATTTCTTTATATTTTCTCATGGAGAATTGTTTTCAATATATTTTCAAGCCTCATTTTTATTATTTTAATGTATTTTCAATGAAAAGGTTCTCTAAAAATTTCAAGATTTAATTATGAGTTTTCAAGGTGTTTTAAAAGAAAAATGATTTCAAAATGTTTTTAAATAATCCTTTATAAGTTTTTTTGTTTATTTCAAAAAAAATTATTTTCAAAGGTTTTTATATTAAAAAAATCCATTTCAAAAAATATAGAAAATTTTCCTCAATAATTATTTTTTAAAAGATGTTTCAAATTTATTTTCTCTCTAATATAACATCTGTTGATATTACTCATTTCCTTCTATGAAATAATCTAATGTTTTCATTCATATTATTTCATCGATGGTTTATGTTTGGATGGAATAATCCTTATGAAACATATTTCTCTTCAAAGGGTTGCATTCTTTTGAACCTTGATTCTTTTCACTGGTTATGAATTGATGAAATTATTATGAGATCTCTCTCTTTACAAGGAAATTATATGATTTAATATTTATGATAACCCTTTCATTTCATGGTTTATCAAATGATTATATTTTATAATCAGGTAGCACCCACATTATGTAATGGTTGGGGCCTATATATCTCTATAATGAAATAGGTAATGATGTTTGACTCATGAGTATAAATGCTACGAATGAACCTTATTACATGTTCCTGATGTTATGCATGGAAATTTTTTCATGTACAAAAGTTTATTAAAGAACCTGATTATATGTTCAAAATGTTATGTGTGAACTTTATTATGTGGTCAAATTTTTCATCACGATCCTAATCACATGTTCACAATATTTTGTAAGGACATGGTTACATGTTGAGATGTTCATTCATAAACCAATTACATGTTCAAAATTTCATGGATGAACCTAGTTACATGTTCACAGAATTATTCATAAACTTATTGTCATGTACATTTGTCTATGTGAGTTCCTGATTTCATTTCCATAATTTAATGAGTGAACTTGTTTCAACTTATACATGTTCACAACGTTATATATTAACGTGAATTCCAAAATTCCATGTCTTATTCATATGTAATAATTTCATGGCTTATATTCCAAATTATATTTTGATTCATGTCTTATTAATAGCAAATATTTATTACATGAATTGCTTCTATGATATTTGATATTAATTGTATTATCTTCTAATGATTCAATCTTGTTATCATACACTTATGTTCATGTTTTTCTGATATTTTTGTTTCTTTACCCTTACTAGGCATTCAAGACCACAACTTTCTTATAACTCCTTTCCCTAGGATATGAAGAAATGTTGTTGTGTATAATTACTAAGGGGGTATCTCTTTGGAAAAAAATTTAACTATGTCCCTCAATTATATGTTTTTTTATATGATTGAAAAGGCAATAATCAAATATGGTTCTTAGGCATTTACGTTTGTAAATTTTTAGTTATTATACAAAAATGGTGTTATTTATATCTATGTTAATAGTCTCTTGTTTTATTTGGTTTCATATAAATGGTTTTTTCAACATTTAGAAATAATTATGAGAGAAAATTAGCAATATATTTAGGAATATTTATATGAATGTGTATATAGATGTCTCAAAGGTTATATTTATTGATGAGAAAGGTATAAGAAAATGGTCTGGAATTTTGGTAAAGGATAGAGTTGGTATTTTCATAGAAATGAATCTCAATATGGATACTACAAGTGGATGTGGCTCCAAAATATTTTTTTCTAGGGGTAATAACACTAAAAAGGTTCATTAATCATGACTTGAGTGTAACCTTGTACCCAAAAATGACCCTTGCAGCACAACTAGTTTGATGCTCCTAAGTGATATGATTTGGTAATTTAAAAAATATTTTATGAAAATTAATGAAGGATATAAATATATGTTTCTACAAATGAACTATTAAAAACATATGTTTTCATATATTAAAGAATAATATATCATTATTTGGACATCCTTTAAGTGATTTTTCATGATAATGTGGTTTCCATTATAAAAACAGTTTCTCACACAATTCATTATGGATTTAGTCAATGGTGGAAAAAATAAAAAATTGGGTTAACATTGAATGTTTCTAATATGAAAATTATATACATGAAAAAAATAGATGTCTTAAATATATATCCCATGTCAAAAATCAAGAATGCAGTATGAGTATTGATTATACTTATGAAAATAATGAGACAAAATATGACTTGTGAAATTCATGGGATGTTATTTCTCTTTTGTTTACATTAAACACAAGATGTGTGGTAGGATTTTGGTTGAGGTACCTTAAAACATGATTCAAATATAATATTCTAGGGAAAGGGTATTAAGGGATAAGATGTTGAATCCAGGGTAATGGTTTAAGAATAATGTTTGATAATTAAAGTTCATATATTTTGGAATTCAAATATTATGTTTTATGAATCATGAAATATATACTTATTTTCAATATAAGTTTTTTATTAATGATGGAAATTGATATTTTTAATGTAAATAAAGACATTTAATTTTTTTAATGGAAAGGTGATATTTTATATTAGGGTATGCTAATATATCCTTAATGTTAATAAAATTGTATTTAGCTTGGTTAAATGGATGATTGATATGGATAATGTAAATTGGATAGTACTAATTACCATAGAACTGATTATTTATTTGGTGATGAGGCGGTCTATGTCATCATGGATAATGTCTTCAATTTAATAGATTAATAAACTATATCATGTAATCTTACGAATAATGAATCATGCATGTTTTACAAAAGGATTTATGGTAATTTAAGTTAATAAAATGTTTCTATAAAATATACTAGTAGGGTATTCAAATGATTGGAATGTAAAAACTAGGAGAAACATTGTGATCAATGTTAACCTAATTTAGTAACCTTCTTTCTATTGTTTCTGTTTTTCATCATTCAGAAGAGTTATAAGGTTAAAAATTTATAGAAAGTTTAATAAAAATTTGGATAAATTTTGTGAGATTAAAGTATTATCTCACCACATGAGTATTTATTTATATTCGATAAACTTTTATAACCTTTTACTTGTGACAGAGACAAATCAAATTACCAATCATTCTATTTATGGATCTCATGATATATTAGATTTTTAAGAAAGATAGATTCACCTTTATTCCCTGGAGTAAGATTTGAAGTGGAATTGATCAATGCAAAACCAAAGAGAAATATTGTTCAAATGAAATAGAATGAAATAAAGTATATCTTCTTATTAAATTTCATCCACTATAATAAAAAAGGCATCAAAAATAAATATTGTTATCTTGGTACCTTCATTTCTAATAAATCAAATGACCCCTTAGATTATCACATATTTATGGATTTTTATTGTTATATTTCTCTAAACTATGATCTAAATCACTCTCCTCTAGAACCTCATAGTTATATTTTTCTTCCATTCCCATGTATTCAATTTCTACCATTGTTCTCCTATGTAAAAACCTAGTTACGAGTTACTTTTGGTAACTATTATGGTTCCAATATTTCCTTTTTCAATATAATTTTTTTCATTTATTCATTGTGGGGTTATATTAAAGTGACTTGCAAGTATTAATCCATTAGTAACTAAAAAACTTTTCAAGGGAGAAATTCATTTTAAGAGGGGTACAATGTAACACCCCATGTTTTTTAACCTTTTTTTTGAATAAATTAATTTTATTTGATGTCGTGTGTTGCCTGATATAGTAAGTAAAACATTATTTATATGCAACCCAAAGTTAATATTTTTTTACAAATAATATAATGTTTATCTTTCTCTATACTGAACACCGAGGTTTTCTTGATTTACATGGTTGATTTACTTTCCTTGATGGCTTGCTTAACAAACAAGATCGAGCTTTACCAAACAAAAATATATTATTAAAAATATTATTATTTAATATAATAATATATTACCTTGCTGTTGAATCTATTATTATAGGATTAGCTATCATAGGAAAATATATAATTGATTTCATTGGTTACCAATTAATTTGACATTATATAGAAACCAAATGAATATAAAGGGTAGGATTTTATAAAAGAATATTTTTACGTGAATGTATCCATTTATATTAATTAGTTA
This sequence comes from Viscum album, assembly GCA_963277665.1. Classification (NCBI taxonomy): domain Eukaryota; kingdom Viridiplantae; phylum Streptophyta; class Magnoliopsida; order Santalales; family Viscaceae; genus Viscum; species Viscum album. Next base: position 901,246,997 of record OY728166.1, on the reverse strand, counting down.
AATTAATTATAATTAGTGAATTATATTAATTAAATTTATATGTTATATATTCAATAACATATTTCTTATATTCATCAAATTGATTTTATCTGCATAAGATGAGAGTTAAACCAATATTATACATAAAAACCTGTATTTTTATAAAGTAGTTTTATCAACATTTAGTAGACTACATTTTTTCAACCTAAATGTTGGAAATTTTATAAAATTTATATTTCCAAACAGAAATAATTTTTTAAATAGAAACATAAAAATATTTAGGGTTAATTTTTTAGTATTTTCCCGTGATGTTTAATTTTTAAATGACTTGTCATAAATAATGAATTTTAATTCCAAATTATCAGTATTATTTTCTAACACTTTTAAGGGGGAAGTGAAAACCCTCACAGTTAAAATAGGCCAAGCATCAAAGGATGCAACTAACTTGCTAAACAAAATTCTAAGGCGACTGGAATCTATTTCCCTAAATAGTTTCTACGAAAAGGAATTAACCTTCAGTCTAGATTGGTCTCTAGAACTTCATCATATTAAATTTCTAGATAATATCTAGCTTTAATGTACTCATCATTTCTAACCTTATCCATGTTAAAGCATCGAAATAGAATTCAATTTTTCATGAAAATCAATTTAGCTTTCTATCTGGTAACTTCAATTTGGACTAGTCTTCCCATCAATTGATTGGACTCTTACCTCATAGCATTGATCACAAAGATTGCTACATTAATTTCTTCACTTGAATGTATCAGTAGTTCCATATATTTATCCAAATCCACGTTCAACCAGTGATTTATGACGTCAAGATAACCTATCTCACACCTCTATCCTATGGGAGAATAATCCTCAACCACTACCATCACCTCCTTAGATTTTATGTACACATCATCTTGTTGATATTATGCCTTCGAGGTTTTATTCTCTTTCTTTTGATAATGGTTTACCTCATCTTTTTGAATCTTCTTTCCTACTATAGTGTAGATGTTTTGTTCCTTTCGGTTTTTCTTTTTTTTGGTATGATCGGGTCTCCATCGGTCATGGGAATTTGGAGTAGTCTTTGTGTCCCATATCATTTGGCTTCTTGATACAATGCAGTTCCCCAGTTCTAGGTTTTCTTTTTTACATTTATTTATTCTTTGTCTATTATGGCCTTTGATAGCCCCACCCGGCCAATTATTATCTGAATATAGTTCATCTATATCAGACACGTTCTCATAGGGAAACTTGGGATATACTTCAAACTCTCCATAATTACCCAAGATTTCAAACTGATTATTTAAATTCAGATAGGACAAAGACCTCCTCAGGTTGGTTCCCTTGTTGTTGATCACCATCTTTCCTAAACCAAGAGAAGGTTTTTCCCACTCCTGACCCTCCTTATACTTACCCTCACTAGAGGACTGGGTCTCCCCTTTAGTGTTGTTTCTTCCTCCATCATGCACAACCATAGCATATGAATCTGGGTTTCAGCTCGCCTCACCAATAGAATTAAATATATTATCCCTTATAGGGACCCCCTGAGCATGAGTAGTATCATTAAGAACATCGTTATTTTTTTCAACCACTTCATTATCCTGGGCACCCCATTATCTATGTCCAGATGGTTTTTCTAAATAACTTAGCAATATTTTGAAAATATCAACTACACTAGGATCATAAGGAAGATCCTCAATAGGTTTCTACATCCTTGTTCCAGCCATTCACAGAGAGTACTCTCCCTTATCGTGCCCTTGATGTGAAACATTACCACCTTCCACAGGCCCTTCACTGAATGAATCTAAATGCATGACAGCATCACCTAAATCACCACCCTGGACCAAGCCTACCCATTCCTTCAATGAATCATCAAGATTCTTCTCCCTACTCCTTTAAAAATCGAAGATGTGCCATAATAGCTTGCATGTAAGAAAATATTCACTCCATGATTAAAAAAATAGTCTGCGTATATCTAAATTCTTCTCCCATGACTATCTCGAAAGATTCAACATGGGACATCGGTAAATCTATTTCGACATAGATTCCTGAAGATATTGGGTGACACATCGCACAGGTTCTACATTATGTATAGAGGAAACACCCAACCATATTTCCATGAAATCGAAGAATAGCGGGATTTTGGAATGGGAGACGGAGTTTCAGAAAGCTTACAAAGATTTACATCTTTGTAGGATTACACATCATATGTATATCATATGACCACTTGAAAAAGAGGAACTGAGAACCATTATAGGAATGAGGTTCCCTCAACCACACATGAATCATGTTGGCTTTAGAGGAAAATCATCTCATGATGTTCCTAGTGTTAACAAGACCAAATGTAGCTCTCTCCTGCAAACCCCAAGAGTTAATAATCAATTGGTCAAAAGATTCCACTGATGGCCGATACTACTTAAAACAGTTAAATAGATTCATATTCCATAGTAAAGGCACTTCAATAAATTCTAGAGTTTAAAGTGGAAGAAGCGGGAGTCTTGAGAAACATTCTGCGACATTTGCGATTACATGAATCTGAGGAAACGGAGGAATGAAATACTTGTTCGAAAAGGGAATAAAATGAATTGGCTGGAAACCATGAAGATTCATTAGAAGACCCTCCCCCTTATAGGGGGGAGGATCCAAAGTGGTGATCATTTCCACCTAGTCCATCTATCAGTTTTGAAAGAAATCAGCCTACAATATCCTCCAAGCACCAAAGGAAGTAACAAATGATCTAATTTAAATTCAAAACTGTATATTCATCTAATTTTTTTAAATGAAAATTTATATTTTTTATTTTTTAAACGTTTTATAAGATTAATTTAATATAATTATTCCAATTTAGGTCCATGGAAACAATTTTACATTGAAATTTCTAATAAAAACATAAAAATGTTTTGAGCATTTTTACATTAAAAAACTGAATTTTCATCCAGTCGGTATGATTAAATTTAAATAAATTTATTCCAAATATGGTATTTTGTATTAGTTAAATGGAGTATATATTTGGAAATATAAAAATTTCTAATTTATAATAAGGTAAACTGAATTTTTGACCAAACACATTAGTGAAATTAATTAAAATTAATTAAAGTGAAGAAGGTAAAATTAAGATAAAAAAGGAAATAATTCATAATCTTAATGGAAAAAATGTCTTATGAGCTTGTTAGAAAACAATTTTATGGATATATTTTGCCATAGAACCTATATGACTCTATATTTTCCTATTTGTACACTTTGGGAACAAGTAATACTTAATGAACACACAATTCTTTTCAACATTTCTAGTGTCATTTCCCTCCACTATAAAAAGGAATTCACAAATCCAAATTCATCAAACCTCTCAATACACTATTGATAATCTAAGATCTACCCAAATATATTTTAATAATCCCACCCGTCAACCTATAAACCTCACATTGGACAGAAATCTATCGAAGGAATCCCATTGGTGCGAACTAAAAGGAGTTACCCGAATATGAGGTAATATCCTTCCTCAAGCTCTTTAGTTTTATTTCTTTTTTTAATAATTAAATTGTCCTTATTTAATGTGTATAAAATCACAGTAGTATCATAAATATAATTATATATTTTTATTCTAAGGGTTATACATGTTGTTACACACACATCCAACTAATTGGTAATGAAATATTCATTCTTGTGTATGATGAAGTATCGCCTCACAAAATGATGTTGTTTATTTTTCCTTTAAAACCTATCATGGTTGAGAACTATTATTGAAAAAATATTTTTATATGTTATGTATGATATTTAATATATATTTATTCTTTTTTAATTTTAATATAACACATAAATTCATGAATTTCATTTTTTTTAAATACAATAACTTCGTTTGGTGAAGAGTGGACTACAACCTCCTTAAATAGATGTGATTTTTTCACACTTTAAATGGGATTTATTAAGGATATGATTAGTAAATATATATATTATCATAATTAAAATGTAATTATATTATATATATATATATATATTTAAATACGTGTCATTTAATTTCATTGTTTCAATGTTACAATAAAACTGAAGTAGTGTTCATGTATGCGTACGACCTACTGTCTCCATGAATGGTGTATTTAGTTTAATATTTATATATTTTAAATATTAATATCAATATTTAAATACTTAATATATATGATATATAAATCATTTTTTTGATATTTTTTAAATATTTAAATCAAGATTTTGGTAAGTGGATCAATAATAATAAGTAAAAAAATGTACAATAAACAAACCGATTATTAACCAGAATATTACTTTAACTCTGAATTGTTAGTAAAAATTAAATATAATGTCATAAGTGAATAATATATGGTACTAAATATAATAATATTGGTCTATGATAGATTTATAAAAAACATAATTTTTTTCTGTTCAGGAGGATTGAATGTGAACAAAGAAAGTCAATATTTAAGGTTCGGGGATTTCGATACTAAATTTTATTTCTATGACATTTATGCCTTATTCACCACTCATTTCTTTGTGTGGTGTATACAATACCCTTGAATATATTATATGATTTTTATGTTTATATTTATGGGTATTTATTTATCTATTTTATGATCTCTCTTTCATGGGGTGTATATTTCAAAATATACCAAATCAGTAAAGTTTCTTGGTCTCAATTCTCATTTGTTCAGATACATGTCATGAACTTCCAAAAATTGTTTTAAAACATTTTATAAACAATGTTATAAAAAATGTGGTTTTAAGGTAATTTTCAAGGAAAAAGGATTTTAGTTTTTTAGTGGTTTATAATATTTCATTATAAGTTTTCAAATTATTTTCAAAAAAATCATTTTTCAAAAAAAAGATTCATTCTTCTTTCTCAATGAAATAGATTTCACAATGTTTTCAAGATATTTATATAATTTTTCTATTATGTTTTTCAAAATTATTTTAAGCCATATTTTTATTATTGTGAATTATTTTCAACGAAAAAAATTCAAATTTTTTCAGTATAACATTATCAGTTTTTAAGGTTTATTAAATAAAAACGTTTTCAAAATGATTTAAAATAATGCTTCATAATTATTTAACTTATTTTCGAGAAATTTATTTCAAAACGATTTATGTTTTATAAATACTTTTCAAATAATAAATAATTATTTAGTTAATAATTATTTTAAATATATATATCAAAATTCATTCCATATAATATGACATCTGTTGATATTACTCATGCCATTATGGGAAATGATCTAAAGGTTTCATTCATATTCATTTCTAATGGTTTTTATGGAATTATTATTGTAAAATCCATTTATCTTCCATGAGTTATATTCTTTTCCAATATGATAATTCTATAGGTTTAGGCTGTCATAAAATGATTAGAAGACCTATCTCTTTTTGATATGTAATGATATGATGAAATTTTTATGATATCCATTTCTTTTCATGACATGATGGTATTTTATAATCTTATGGAAAATATATTATATGATGAGTGAGACTTATATATATCTATAATTCATTGTGTAAATATGGATCAATCATGAGTATAAATGATATGCATGAACTTGATTATATGTTCATAATGTTATGCATGGAGTTGGTTTCATGTCAAGAAGATTATATATAAACATGATTATATATTAAATGTTTTATTAGTGAACCTTATTATGTGTTCATAATGTTATGTGTGAACCTGATCACATCTTTAAAATGTTATGAATGGACCTGGTTTCATGTCTATATATTAATGCATGAAAGTTATTACATGTTAACAATGTTATTCATGAACCCAATTTTATGTTCACAACATTATGAATGGACCTACTGGCATGTCCATAAGTCCATGTGAGGGCCTGATATCATTTCCATAACTTAATGAGTGAACCATTTTTCTACTTATACATGTTTACAATGTTCTGAATTGATATGTATGCCACAATTACATGTATTATTTATATGGTATGATTTAATAGAGTATGTTCCAAATTATATTTTGATTCATGTCTTATGGACTACAAATAGTTATGCAATTATTCATGTTTATGATATTTGATATACAGTGTATGGTATATAATGACTTTATCATATTCTAATGCCCATATTTCCATGTTTTTATTATATATTTAATTTATTTAACCTTATTATGAATTCAATATCACCCATTTCTTTTGATTCATTTACCCATGGTTAGAATAAATGTATTTAAGTATATTTACTAGGGGAGATCTTTATGGGAAATTTTGTTGATCTTTCATTGATTTGGAGGTTTTTTGTTCCTTGTTTCCAAATGCACTAAACTAATATGATCTTTGAGTGATTTTTTTATTTAATTTTTCCTAAAAAATGATGTAATGATTATGTACATTAAAACTAGGTTGTTAAATTATATAATTTACATAAAGGAATCATGTTTTGCTTATGGAATCTTTTTCTAGATAATAAATGTGAGAGGAAAATATCATACCCCAAGTCTCAAAATTATTTATAAGAATTCAAAAAATAGTTTTGAAAATATATTCTTGTTATAAATATATTATAAAACCCTTTTCATATAAATCATATGATATATGATTTATTTCAAACCTTTTATCATCTATTTATTAAAAAATCCTTGATAAAATCACATTTTGGGTAATAACTGCTTTGTTTGTATGTATGTTCTTGTTATTTAGTTTCATTAATTTTACTTTGATTGAGTATAAATAATCTATATAATATTAAAAATTATATAAATATATTATATATCAATTAAATATTTTTTTATAATAATCTATAAAAAATTATAGATAAGAAAATTAATCACACCTTTCATAGAGATGATAAGTCATACATACACTTGATCATTGTTTGTATTTTTCAATATATGAAACCAAAAAAATGATAAATATTAATTAACCATTAAAGAATAATATTTTTCACATATATAATATATTTTTCTCTAATATATCCTTATTATTATCCATGTGATAATAAAATGAAAATCATATCACATCGCTTCATTGAGGCAGTAGTCCAAATATTCAGACATGAGATGTTATCGTTTTCCATGTTATTTGATGGTAAGAAGGTAGTTGTTATATTATATATCAATAATTATACTTATTTAATTAATATAACGTATATCTCTTAAATAAATAAATTTTTCAATCTATGGGATGCAGTTATGGAAAATGTATTACATCGGTTCACAATGTGGTAGTCTTCATACAAATGATCAACTCTTTTATTTTCCATTTTATAGATGATGATATAGATATGAGTTATTACACTAACATAATAACATATAATTATATATAACATAATTTTTATAGGTTTTTTATAGATTAATATAATATGGGTTATAAATAAGTGAAATAAAAATAAAACAATCGATTAAGAATGATACCTCATCAATAAAAAATTCTTTAGGTTTGCACCAAAATATATATTAGTAATTTTTTCTAATAAAAAAAGAGATTTTGAAATTGGTATGGAATAAATAAGGGTATTTATTGATGTTTTTTATAAATAAAATATTTTTTTATGTGAAGACTGTAGTAGAGAGAGGGTGTGCATTTATAAGTGGGCGTGAACACACATGGAATTTTTTTAATTGAATAAATTATATCAACAATTTACAGAACCCAAATGAATAATAAATTAACCATTATAGATAATTTTATGCTATAAGGTATATATATGGATAAAAAAACTTAGAGATGTTTTTAGGTAATTTTATCATATATCTATTCATTTTAACCCCTGATAAACCTATGTTAACCATAACCACGATAACTAATATTTATTATTTTTTAAGTTAATTTTGACCAAAAATTATATTAAAATCATTATATAAATCAGTTAATCTTATTCTAAAATATGGAATCTATTTTGAATAGTTTTAGATTCATATGTGGATGAATTTAATTTAAAAATAAAAAATAATACTTGATGAAAAAATGATTTTCCAAAGAAAAAGATTTCATAAGTATAAACGTTATAATATCAAATTTTCACATAGATTTTTTCCCTATTATCTAAATTTGATTAATTATAAAATAAATTTTATAATTTTAATTTAAACATAATTATAATTTATCATTTATCATTGTAAATACATTAAATTAAAATATAGTTTTCATTGAAAATTAATATTCTCATTTTTCATTGAATGTATAATCGTGTCATAAAATTATCAAAAATTCACTCTACGATAATTTTTAAATGATTATTTAAAGAAAATATTAATTTAAAAATAATATATATAAAATTGGCTCAAATTATTTATATATTTTTCTCAAAATTTTGAAAAAAAAAATTTCATAAATTTTTTTTTGAAGCATATAAAAACTTTATGAGAAAATATATTCGATTTATATAAAACTATTATACAAATTTTTAAAATATTGTTGTTTTTATTCATTAATCTAATTTCAAAAAAATTAGAATTAATGGTTAGATGTGAATAATATAATCTACATCTCATTTTTTTAAATTTAAGATCGTGTGTATTACAAGCTATCAAGCATATTAAATTTATTCTAAAAATTATATATTTAATAGATTCCGAAAGTGTTATATTCTACCCCCTTATAAATAGTTTCACCCATTAAATTATTTCACATTTATAATAAAAATAGAAGCTACTTATTCCTCATATTATTCTTAGGATCCCATGTATCCTCCCCAAATTGATAGTTTCCCTATAAAATATTGATCAAATGAGTGGTCATATTTCATAGCACTTTATTCCTATGAACAATAATATCCACTAGTTTTTATTTATATGAAATATCATTCTCTATTTTTATGACATTTGAGTGAAATAAATGTGACTTATTTGGTATATGCTTCATTGTAATAAATACAAGGAACAAATCATTAACAACATAGTGGTTTGGTGGAAGTGCGAAACAATAATCTATATTCCCAAATCAGTCATGAATATAAAAAGGAAGTGATATAAATTTATTAGATATAACATTATTCCAAATTTCATAACCCTATTCTGTGGTGAAATTTCTATAAATTCCTTCTCGTCAGCTTTAAATTCCATATTAAATAGATGATTATTAGTATAATAATTCTATTGATTCAAAGATTCCCTAATTTGATGACGAATTGATCAAAATTTCTATTACATTTCCTCATTTAGATCAATTACCAGTAGTTTTATTTCTCAATATTCATCCCATTAAATTTGGGTTTTACACATTGTTCTATAAATGGATTCATGAGGAGCCATCTAAATGCTCGACTAAAATCTATTATTGTATAAAAATTAAACTATAAAAATGTATTGAACCCAATCACATTTGATATCCATTGAATAAGATATCATAATATACTATTGGATTTTAATTTTTCTATCATACTTTCCATGAATCAATGGGTGATACATAGTGCTGATAATCAAATCTGTATCAATAGCTTGTTGAATACATCACTATAAATTCATCTTAAACCTCAGACCGAGTCCAATATAATGGAATTTTGTACTCCACATAACCATACCACTTAATTAAAGTACTTCAAGGAAATATGATCTACAGATATTTATTTATTGATATAAATTGTATGAGATTAAATTATAAGGAATTTAACTATAACAGAAATAACATTATTCCATTTAAATATTTTGGAGAGTCTAATGAAAAAAATACATGGTGATGTTTTCAAAATTCAATTACTTTATGGGTAATGGTTTTAACAACCCCTTATAATTAAAATTATAGGCTTTTACTTATTGAAATACATAAAATTGAAATACATACATTAAAATATCAATCTAAATTTCATCCCACAAGAAATTATTATTCAAATATCTATACATCCTTATAATTTTTAGGTGAATATATAATATTGAACTATGTGCTTCCCCTAAAATTTACTTCTTTATAACTAGTATTTAATGGAAAACATGGTTCCTAAACCTTATCATTACATCACTATTAGGGTTGAACACAACAATATTTCTCACCTTCTTTTGTTGCTTTGCAATGTCATTTTACACCTCTTCTATCCTCACATGGATATATGTTTGAATACTTATTTTAGAAAGATTATATTTCTAATATTACATAAATATTTCCTGATATATCCATTTAAAATATAGAAATATTGGATCATTTTTTATCCTCATAATAGAGAAGTTATCATGATTATTTTGACTCAAGAAATCATCCACCTTGCTCAATTTCAATTGTCTATAATATATTGAGAAGTCAAAGTACTTAATTAGTTCCAAATATCCTCTAATTTACATATTAAACTCCTTATATGTGAATTTATACATTATTTTTCTATTTCTAGTATATATATGAAACATTTATCCATAGTAATAATTCCTCCACATCATTAATACTAAAAATACCACCACTAATCCCAAATCAAGAGTTCGTTTATTTTTATCATTATCTATAAATTACGGTGATGGATATTTTTTTAGAATTTAATATTCATGAGGAAACATCCAAGACCATTCTTAGATGCATCACTATATATTTCAAACACTTCTCCATTTTAGGTTACATTAATCATTGGGTAATTGAAAAACTATATCTTCAATTCCATGAAAGTTTCCTCAAATTCATTTCCCTAATGAATCATGTATCGCTTCTAAATAAATTTGGTTATGTGATTGGATATACATGAGAAATTTTCAATATAGAATTTATAATATCTCTCAAAAATAAGAAAAATATTGATCTCAGTCACTCTTGATAGTCTATAAAAACTTTTAATAGATTCCATATTTGATGGATCTGCTAATATACCCTCACGTGAGATTATATTTCCCAAAAATGACGCATTGGTTTCCAAAATTTAATTTTTTTAAAAATTTTCATATAACTCATCATTACATATGGAATAATTTACAATCCTTAAGGAATCATCATTTTCTATTTTATAGATGAATAAATAAATATTTCATCTATAAAAACTACCACATACTAATCATTGTAATCTCTTGAGACTCTATTAATTAAATCTATATAGAGATAATGACAATTAATAAGGCTAATATCATCACAATATATTCATAGTGTCTATAAATTTTACAGAGTGATTTATTGGTTATCCCCTCCTTCATGAATATCAATTGATGATATTTAGAAATAAGGTAAATCATGGAAAATAATTTATTTAGTTGAAAAAATATGTTATAAATACAAGGTAGAACACAACTTTTCTAGATTGTTATCATGTTAATTTCTAGATAATCAATGTCGAGTCACATTGATCAATCATACATCATAAAGAAAGTATTGGTTTACCTCATGGTGAGTCACATTAGTGAATAAATACCTTTATAATTTTTTTATAGAGCTTCTTCTTAATTCCATATAACCTAATCAGAACCATTCTATATGGAGTCATCAAAATATTTGCACCACTAGTATGAGTTTTATTGAAAATTCAACTACATGATTCAGTGAAAAACTATGTATCTTTTATAAAAATAAATCAACAGACTCGTGAAAAATAGGTTTACTATATATATTGGGTTTATCACCAACTATCTGATGTAAACACACATTTTGAATAGGAATAAAGACCCATAATACAAATATAATTTCTATTGGATCTTCATATTTTTCATCGCACTAATTAAATATCATAGGTTGGTTTAGAATATCAAACCTAACTTCCCTCAATTAGAAAATGATGTGGCATTTATGTTGATAAATCCAATACATACCTAAGATAACATCATATTAAACCACATGGAGAATAAAAAATATTATAGGAATAAAATTCCTATAATTATCAACCAGAGAAGAATTATAGGATGGAGATGTGATCATCGTACCATTTGGGGATTTCACTACTAATAAAACATCAAATTGTTGGGGTTTAATTTTTGTTCAGGTAGAAAATTATTCATATTTTAAAAAACATTATATCTAGATTCAAATCATACATCAGACTTTATGGAGTTTAGGATAAGTGTAATTTTTTCCGAATTATTCTCATAACCAACTTTTGTAGTCATGATCACATGATATTTCCTATAGTCTTTGATATTAAGAGTTTATTGCAGATTATTGTACAAATTATCACATGGATTAAGGAATTGATTCAAATAATTCCAAAACTCCTTGCATATATATCACTTTTGTGTGGGTGGTGTATTCTATTGAACCCTCTCATCATTATTTTCCTTATCACGATTCTTCACATTACTTCAACAGTATTGTTCTCAATGGATAGGTTTCCAAAACATGAAAAATATTTGTGTGCATTTCATGAATGCACATAATTGATTAATTACAATTTTTTTAAAATATAATTTTGAAACACATTCATAGATTCTTGTGAAATACCACTAGAGCTTTAATGAAATTCCACATTCCATTTATTATCACAATTAACATTAGTGTTTTCAAAATTTTATTTCCACATTGAGTGCACATCATATTATTTCGTCATAACTTCAAAATTAGAATTATGTTAATTTCTTTTTGATGAAATAGTTTCAAACCACTATAAAATTGATCAATTTTCCTTTTAGTTCTACAGATTAAATAAGAATCATACATTTCGATTCTTGTAATAATTTCATCATTAGAAAAAATGGATTCATCATTATTCTACTACAAATAAATAAATAAATTATCTATTTTTTTATATAAAATTCATTTAACTAACATACTCAAATATTTCTTCTTATACTCATCACATCCCATAAATACAATCTAATCCACTTTATATGTATTCATAATAAAATTCCATCATTGATCTACTTCACATTAAAAATTATAAATATCAAGGGAAACATTTCATGGTATGGGCACTGAAGAATGTAATAAATATTATCAATAACTTAAACTTTTACTCAGTAACAAGTGGATTAAAAGTCCTATATAAGAAGGGTTTACAATTTCACCTAAAATATTCATTGGCATGTTTGTCCTTGGTAAATTTCATTGTTCAACATGACTCTTCTTGACACATATAACATGATAGATCGGAGTTCAAATAGTCAAAAAAATATTATATCCCAACTTATAATTCATTTGGTTCTTCATGAGGATGGCCATTTCATTGGCCATTACATTATGTTTTCACACAATTCATTTTTTTACATCTATTAACTAAAACCAAAAACTATATTTACCAAAAAAATAATTATATTTGAAACCAATATAATGATGAAAAACAATTTATAGAATGTATATATAATGAAACCTTATTTTTAATATATGACACCCTGAGTTTTACCTAGTTTATTAACAATAATTATTTATTAATATCCTTCATGATGGTTCAAAGATAGTTTGTGAATTTACAAAATATATTACTCGAGAGTGTCAAACCATGTGATAAAAAAGGACCATTTTCATTCATTAAGTGATGATCAAGTCAAAGACCAATGTAACAATTTCAGATTTATTACCCCTAGGTACAACTATTCGAGACAAACATCCACTTTTAGTATCATGACAATGATTTCTTTCTTGTAAAACCACACTCTATTCTTTATAATAACTTAGGGAATTCAAATATACTCAACATCATCCAAAGGGTTCTAACTAATGTCTTCTTATCTATGTTTCCAATGGTTAAATAAATATTTCCTTTAACACTATGTTCAGAGACATTGGATTTTCATAAATATATATTCCATATTTTTATATGAATATTCAATAAATTTAAAAAAATATAATCAAATAGGACCATAAAGGCTTAGTGCCTTTGGTAACTAGATACACAATGATCTTGTTTCAGGAATTATATTAAACAATACCCACAAATATCTTTCCATTTAGTACACTTTATATGAATAACATGATTAAAATATTTCATTAATATCTTGGGAAAGGAAATTGATGAAAGGGTGAGATTAGTTTCTAAGAAATGGTAAATACTGGAGATATCAATATTTGACCAGATAAAATAAAAAATGTAAGAAAAAAGGAAAGTGATCATGACCATGACATAAAAACATCATACCGAATATTATCAAAGGCTAAAAATATGAGTCATGGTATTAATATTGGATGTTCCTAGGACATGAATTGTAAAAAAACAAAATAACGTTATCTATGGGAGGATAACATTTTCATAAAACATATAATTGTTTCATTAGCATATCCTAATATAATTTATACATGTTAAAATCGAAAGAAGTTCACCAAATAAGTTAAGGACATAAAATAATTCTCTTTGATAAAAATATGTCTATTAAGTATCTCATTGACATGAAAGAAAAGTCCAAACATAAACTTGTTGACCATAAATCTAGGTCCATTCATAAAATTATGGGCATGGATTATAGGTCCATGAATTTAATTTGTATCTTGTAATAAGGTTCAAGCGTGACATATTTTCCTCATAACATATACAAATATAACTAGTAAATCAGGTTTAGATAAATGTACCACCCCAAAAATATTTAAATCATACAAATATGTTTCACATACCATAAAACATTATTTATATCATAATCCATTGAATAAAACATCTTTTGGAATCATTTAATCAATACACTATATGAAAACTCATGTAAAAGGAATTGGACTCTTAAAAATATTTTCATAATAATCCAAACATATAAATAAAAAGAATAATATCATTGGATTATATGCCAAATATATCTGTGTAAAATCATGTGTTGTTTCCTTTTATGAATATTAATACCATTAATATTTTATTAAAATATACTTAATAAAAAACCATTACAAATTCATAATTATATTTTTAAAACTAAAATGTGAAAAAATATTGTGTATATAATTTTATTTCAAAATAAAAATTAAAAAATATACATTAATAATTAAAACATTTATTTCACGTTTGGTTGGAAAATTATATTTATTTTGTACAACATTAAAGAGAACATTCCATTCACACATTGGTAAAAAGTATAAAACTATGTTGTTCAGAAAACAACAAGATAATCCCATTTCATTTTTTTTATAAAAATAAATAATTGGTTAAATAATGAGTTTAAACGAAACTAGAAAATTAATAAAAAAGTTTCAGTTTTTATTAACAAAACATTGTAATTCAAGATAAACTTTTCTCATTCAAATATTTAAATAATGTGGATTTACATTAAAAATATTCATTTAGTATCTTGAAAACATAATGAATGGAATATGAATGTAAAATAATATTATTCAAAAATAATGGTAGGATAATAATCATCATGAGTTTATTTAGGGTTATATCATATGTTTTGAACATCATGAGAATAATTGTGAACTATCTCGACAAATAATGAGATTGTAACATAAAAACCCTTACTCCTTTATTAAATTTTGAATAGTAATCCCCATGAAAGAAATACAATTATATAAATATTTAAATCTCATTAATATAATTTTAATATTTATAGAGTAAATTATTTTCCCTTATATAAAAAACAAAAGATAAACATGTTCTAAATATTCCATCTATCCCACAAAAATAAGCCGAAGATGAAAATCTAGTAACACAAGTCTTGAATTTCTTCGTACAACATTAGAAAATCCAATATAATAAATATAGGTTTATTATACATCTATTTTAGAAATATAAGAATACATATCATACCATATATGATTTACTTATAATATTTTGTCATCCATTTTTTAATAATTACTTGTTAAAATCATGTTTTATGTAACAACTTCTTTGTATTTTATATAAGTTTTAGTTTGTTAGTTTTAGAAATTTTACTATAATCATGGTTAAAAAATATATAAGAATTTAAAAATTGTATAATCATCATATTTAGTTGTTAAAAATAAAATTTTAATCATCCATGAAAAATTATAGATATAAAAAATAATCACATAGTTCATGTAGATGGTAGGTTGTATATACTAAGAAGCATTGTTTCCTTTATTTCCAGAGATAAAAAATTGAATATAAATATTAATTAAACATTAAATAAAAATTTTGATATAATAATATAATTATATATAGATTAAAACTACCCTTAAATAAATACATGTTAACATAATATGAAAAACACATTTCGTCACTTTGTGGTGGCAGTATCCCCCACGTACGCATGAGTGACATTATTATTTTCTAAAGGGTTGGATTGTAGGAAAATATTTGTGATGTTTTGTTTTCAAATATGTAATTATTACCCAAATAAAATATTTATACCTTATATCCATCAGTATATCCATATTTGAGAAGTGATGATGGAAATTTAATTACATCGGTTTACAATGTTGTAGTCATCCATACAAAGGATCAATGATTTCATTTTTCTATTTAATAGAGTATGAGATTGAAATATGTTATTCAATTAAAAATATTTAAGTATATGGTAGGTATTTTTATTATTATTTCATATAATTTGGAGAATATTTAAATTATTTTTTATAACAAATAAAATAAAAATTATCGATTATGAATGATATATCTTTTTCGGAAATCCTCATTAAGTTAGCACCAAAAGCATTTATAAGTGGATTTCCTAATCAAAAAAAGGAATCCAGTTTGTGTCAATGTAACCAAGGAATGTATTTTTCGATGTATTTTCTAAACCAAATAGATCATTTCATGTGGATATGATTGGATAGGGGGAGTCCATTTATATGCAGCAAAGAGTAAAACCTTCGATCTTTTTAAAATAATAAATAATACCCACATTTTACACACCCCAAATAGCTCCAAAATGGAATGTTTACAAATAATATATGATATATGGTTGAAATATGTTTATAGAAATGTATTAAAATATTTTTTATGTTATATTAAACTGTATCTATTTAATTTAATGCCCTGATAAATATATTTTATCATCAACCTCAATAATTAATTTTTACTATTTTTATTATTCATTATGAAGAGAAATTACGATGAAACTATAACACAATAATAGTCTGTATGATTACAAATTAGGAATCCACCTTAACAAATATAATGGAGAGACATGAATTTTTTTATAAAAAATAAAACCCACAGACATTATGAAAAAATAGTTTTCA
Source organism: Viscum album (assembly GCA_963277665.1). NCBI lineage: Eukaryota > Viridiplantae > Streptophyta > Magnoliopsida > Santalales > Viscaceae > Viscum > Viscum album. Next base: position 901,230,144 of record OY728166.1, on the reverse strand, counting down.
AAATAAAATGTTTCCAAAAGTATAAATATTTTATACTAAAATTTAAGATTAAATTGATTTCAACGGAATAAATTGAATTAATACTAATATAATTAAACTAATATCACCATTAAATCCATATTAAATATAATTTACATTTTAAATACTTTAAATGTAAATTTATTCTCAATGTAAACTTGTATTTTCACTATTCATTAAAAATTTAATCTTTTTATAGAATTATCAAATAATCCCTATAAAACAAATTTGAAAGGATACATTCAATAATGAAGTAATTTTTTTCAAATAAATTATATTAATAATTTTTAAATTGATTATATTATTTTCCCAAAATAATAAAATTAATCCATTTTTTTTCAAAATTTATTTTTGGAGAATATTAGGACATTACTAAAAAATATTATTTTATTATATAGGCTAAAATATTCACATTTAAATAATATTATTTATATCTTTTTTTTAAATCGATTTTCTATCATCTTCTATAGAAAATATTGAATTTATTTGGAAAAATATATTTAAAAACATCTCAGTGTGTACAAGAAAATATCTAAAAACAAAACATGTATCATAATAAAAACTAAGATCAAACTAAAATGAAATATTGTAAAATAGTTTAATGTATGTACTTGAAAGAAAGAGTTGATATGTTCTAAATAACCTGACCATAAATTCTTTCATTCCCCAAAAATCTTTGTCAAGAAGAAGGGTTCGTAAAGAGATGATTAAAATTATCCCCCACTAATTAATTACACTCCTGTGTTTCATGAGAGTCATAAAAAGTTTTTTACTAAAACTAATGTAACATTATGTCCTTTACATGAAGAACCTTACCTATAAAATCAATAACTCTAACCAAATACTCATTGGTTCTCATGTAATGTTCCACATCAAGGCCCTCCTGGTTATGATATGAGAGAGTTAAAAAAATATTTATTTACATTAGAAAAGTGAAAAATGAATCAGATTACATTCATCTTTGGTGGTAAGAAAAAATTATGTGTTATCATTATTATCCACAAACCAACCTCAAATGGTCCTACATATCTTGGTTTTGACTTCCCCTATTCAAAATTTCATCAATGAACCAACTAAGGATAGCCTTTAGAAAAACATGGTCTCTAACCTGGATCTACAGAGGATTTTGATTGAAATCAACATAAAATTTTTGTCAACACTATTCCAATACCATTTTCTAGTCAATCATCTAGATTTTCCTTGTCCTATCCTGGAAGAAAATAGTTCCCATAGGGGATGTTTCACCAATTTCTAACCAACAAAGTAGATATTTACATGACCAACTAAAAAGGGGTCAAAAAATTTCCATTTTAATAGAAAATTGGTAAATGTTGTTATATAAAACAAAAACTATTACTAAATGTAAATACCTGACTTCTATAAAGACTTGAAGATAATAATGAATAATATTCTCAAGAATATGTATATATCATTCTTTTAGACCAGCAATATAAGGATGGTACTGCATGCCTAACATTACCTTGGATCCTATCACCTTACGGAGGCCTCAACAAAAATGACAGGTGAACTAGGGATCTATATTGGAAATAACTGAAGTTGGAACCCTTTAAAATATGATAGTATCGTATACATAATAATTATCAAATTCCAAAACATTTATTAAATCATAAATGGTAATAAATTTAGTTGATTTGGTCAATTAGTCAATTTCTACCCAAATAAAATTCTTTTCTCAAGTGGTTTGTAGAAAAATATCCACGAATTGAATTATTTTATAATACCACTACCATTTCGGTATAAGAAGTGGTTGAAGCATTACATATTGATTTTGATTCTAAATATTAATGTTTTGATATTTATAACAATGAGAAACAAAATAAAAAAAATCTTATTTCATACCAAGCCACCAGAATTGAAGTCCCATATCATAAAATATTTTCATTATGTCCGGTTTCACTTCCCAATATAAAATATAAAAATAACCCATCACTAAATTTTTAATTAGAGATGAAAAAAGGTTTATCTAAAATAATTGTTATCATATTATGATATACAACATTCATTAATGGAATCCACACCATAAAAATAATCCCTAACGCATCGAATCGTATCACCATACTTATGTTCTTTGAGAATAATTTCAATAAAATAGGATATTAACTGACACTCATTAAATAAATCTCATTATTATCCTCCTAGAATTCCAAATTAATATAATAAAAGTGAAACATCACATTCCACTCTTTTAATTATTTTTTCATGGCATGAGACAACAGTTTCTTTTTAGTGCATCATCGACAATTCCCATTACTTGCGAATTCCAATTTCAAGATATTATAAGAACTCCACCCATCGACTATAATAAAGATTAAAATATTTTTATAATAAGATATAAATCCAATATGTGTAATGAAAATAAATAATATACCTTTACCTGAAAAGAAAATTTTAATAAATATTACTGGAATGTATTATAACCTCATGTATTAGATCATGTGTGTATATGTTAATCAAATGAGTCTAAAGATTATGAGATCTATTATCCACCACTTGATCACCATTTATGAAAAAGTACTCACACCTGAACATTATGCATCACACAATGAAACATAGAATTTCCTTACTTCTAGAAGAGTCAAAACTGGAGGTAATGCAATGAAATGATTTGTATCCTGAAAGTAATCCTAATACTTTAAATTTTATGTGAACTTTAGTCCCATCCAAGTGATAATGGTAAACAAGGAATCCAAAATTGAAAAATCCATTAATAACCAATGGAAATAACATTATAAAAACTATAATAGTCTATTTATCAAAGGTACTCTATGTTTATTTCAAATATATTTTAGTTTTCACCTTTTCATGATGCACTAAGATAACATGCTTCAACATACAATTATCTAATAACATGACTTCTAAATAACATAAATTTCCCTATGATAGCTTGAAATAAATTAGGGGATCACTCATTTATTCCAAAAAATCATAAAATGAAGCACATGATCCTATTAATTTTTAAAATAAGCCAAGATTTTATACATGAATAAAAAAATAAAATAATTGAGAAATTGGTGAGAAATCCTACTGGTTAATTCCACAAATGCAGCAAAAGAATTATTTATAAAAAATGGCATAATAATAAACTAGTAGTGGATATACCTACTCCTTAAATTGGTAGTTGAGATATCATGACCCTTTACCCTAAATGTTTTATCACTAGACTAATTATCGATATTATAGAACAACTTCACCACTTAATCCTGATCAAAGAAATCATTAATATACGTAAAAATATAGTTGTACATGATCATAACCTGTAGAAGATTTCAGTAATCAAAACACAAGAAGTGGGTTCCAATGACTTCTTTACTAAAATGAAATATTTCTTCCAAAGGTGACACACTATGGAGAATGAATCCTTTAAATATCATGTCATGCAACCGAGTTTTATATCCCAACAATTCATAAGTTTTTATCCCTTATGAAGGGATAGATATTGGTTGTGTACCAAAAATCTGGTCATTAGAATCCTCTACCTCCCTAACCTATATAATCCTAAATTTTTTTGACAAGAACACATTGAAAAACTCAATTGTTTCTAGAATAATATCAAAATAAAAAAATTTATACTATATTTCAAAGGTAATAATTGATACCATCCAAACCAAATCTGCAAGAATAGGTTCATCTCTTCTCATATTTAGGGCCCATTCTTCTGGATGAATATATAACTCCGCATTCGGTGTAGTAAAAGAGACCCAATTAATAAAAAAATTCAATAAAATCTTTATATGAAATAAACCAATCCATCCAAATAACTAAATCCAATTGATATAGATCAAGAACTAGAAATACCTAGAAGAGCTTATTTTCTGATAAATAGAAAGCACGAGTGGTGAATTAGAGGCCATGGTCTATTACTATACTAAACGGTTTATAAATTTCCTTTAAAAAGATATATGTTTCATAATAAGGTTTATCATGACTATAGTGTGGAAAAATGAATAAATTTTAAAGAAATATTGAAAAAACATTACATCAGTTTTTTTAGTTTTTTATGTTGTTTTAGGGAGACATTATTATAGTCAATGTAAAAAATCATATTTTTTGTTATTTAAATAAACCAAAATTAAGAAATATTATTTTTGAGGTTTTTTACATTGATTATTTAATAACTGATGTGAAATATGAATCAATAATAGTTTTTCTCATTCGTTACTTAATTATAGACGTGAAAGACATTTCGTTAAATGATTGTTTATGTTGGTTATTAAATAAACGACCCGAATAATTCTTCAGTAAAGGGTTTTCATGTATTTTATTTAATAACTGACATGAAATAATATCCTGTAAGGTTTTTTCACATCTATTATTTAATAAATCATGTGAAATATGTTTCTCTAAAGGTTTTCCCATTAGTTATATAAATAACCGATGTGAAAAATATCCTACCATGTCAGTTATATACAAACGGACCTTAAAAAATCTTGATCCTGTTACATTTTTCAAGTTGGTTAGTAAATAACCGACATCAAAAATAAATTTTTCACATTGTTTATAAAATAACTTTTGTGAAAAACTATATAAAAGTTGGTTATAAAAAACTCTATGTGGAAAACAGAAATTTTAATATTTTAACATCGGTTAATAGATAACCGACATAAAAATTATTATTTTTAAATAATTTATGAAACCCTTCCTCTTAACTATAGAACCAGACCTGAAACAACCAAAACAAGACCACAAACCAGACCAGAAACAAGCCTAATCAAACCAAAAACAAGAAAAATTGGCAGAGAAATTAAAAATTCCCATTTAAAACAATCAATAATTATAATATTAATTAAAAAACCTATATCCATCAAAAACCACTACAATATACATATTTAAACATAAAGCATTAAAAATTACAACATTCACTAAAATAATATTAAAATCCAATCAACCTAGAAAAATAATTTGACCACTCCACTTGTATTTCATCGACCTCTTGTGTAATATAAGGTTGAGGGTCATCAAACAAATAAAAATTAAAAAAGAAATCATTTAACATATATATTGAAAAAAATATATAATTGAATAATTTATAAAAAATATAACCGGATCAAACATCGTAACTGTTATGGTTTTAATTATTTCATAGATAAATATTAATATATATAATACATGTATTCTACTGCACCTTATTGTTTATGAAAATTATATTTAACTGAGTTTTTCACTTAAAAATATCATTTTTAATTAATCCAAATGCACTAATTATAAATGGATACTCACCATTACATTTATATATTTGATATTGGAACCATTTTTCTTTTTGGATCTTTGAAATAAATTCCATCCTCTGTTAGAAAATAATATGAATGAAATAATTTTTTAATTAATTATCATATAAACTACTATAAATAAAATTAAAACTTACTTTCCCATCATGATCTTAATATTTCCTCACACATCGCCATGGATATATAATATACAATAATGTTTTTTCCCTTATAAAAAATAGCTAATGTTTAATGGTCACTAATATAAAGAAAATTTAATTTTAGTAGCTTTTGTGTTAAAATATACATATAAATTTGTGAGACATATGTCTCATACCTCTCCAAAGAAGGAAATATCTGACACTGTGTAACTATATTATGTTTAAAACATTCTGCAATATAAACTGTTTTTTTCCTCATCAAATTTATGCCCGTAATGTTAAATCATATGTAAGTCCATCACCAATATACATCTATTTAATCATTATTTTGACAAATTTTTTCAATATACCTAATAAAAAATAGATAAGTATAATTTTTAAATTAATTTAACATGAGGAAATATTTGTGTTAAGACGTACATGGAAAAAACTTTCACCTCATTGATGGCAAACTTATCTCCAGTAACAAGCTCCATGATATCTTTTTTCAGAATCCCCACATCTATTTCACATCCACAAAATTGAGATTCCATTGGAAACATATAATTACCCACAAATATCATGAAAATTTGTCAGGACTACTAGAAACTTAAACTGACATCATAGCCCATTGCATTTTTTGATGGCTATAAAATATTTCTATACCTTTAAAGTATTCTTGTAAATAAATAGAAAATATATATTAACTTTAAAATGTTAAAAAAAAATTAATAGAAAAATAATATAAAAGATATAACATACAGATACCTCTATTTCAATGTGTCACAGAAGTCTAGATGGCCAAAATAAGAAGTTGTCGATACTTTATCCAACTTACATCACAATATTTGTATATAATGGTACTCCAAATTATATATCTATAATATTATATAAAGTGATTATATTATTCTGTGCCTTCAACTGTTGATGATGGATTGAATCTCATATATAATATATCATCCCATATGAAACTATATAATAATGAGGATCCTCATCATATAAGTCACAATAACTAGGAAGATGTGGAGGAGGGGGTGTGGGAGTGGGATAAAAAATGGGGTCTTCAGGTGAATATAGAGGATAGGTAAATAGTCTGTAAGTAGAAGGAGGAAAAATTATTAGGTCTATAGGTTGAGGTGGGGAGTGGGAGCTTTTGGTGGAGGTGGAGTGGGATCAATAGTCTGAAATTGTCGTTGCATGTATGAAAACATAGACTATACCGATTCTTTGATCTTTTCCTCCATTTTCACATTAATATTGTGAAATTCATCTTCCAAAGAAGAAGTTTTTTATATATACCCTACGTGGAATAAGTAGATGAATGTGGTAACACATTTATTATTGATACACCTGCCAGGTATCCTCAAAAACAACTTAAGTGTTCGGACTTTTTCAATGTAGTAGATAAAGTATCATGCCTCCCATCAGCATTAAATACCCCCTATGTGCCCTTCCCCTGAATAGAATCATGTATGAATTATTTAAAAAATTATTTAATGATTCAATGTATATAAATAATTCAATTGAATTAAATAAATAAAATAAAAAACTACATTCCTATCAGCTACAACCCTTGATTCTTCAGTAATATATATTTCACTTTTTTGTTCATCTGATCCCTCTTCCATTTATTATGTATATATGAAAAAATTCAGGGGAAACCTCTCCAGAGACAGAAGACTCAAATATATATTTTTTAATTTTTCACCTATCATTTTTTCTTCAAATAAAGTGTACCCTCCCTAGAAAAATTATAAGGGTACAAATTTCTTGATTTGATATCCTGATGAGCTCTCTTTGATTCTTATAAATTCAGAATAATAAATAATTAATATAACATTAATAATATCATTAATATGAGAAATCTTTTAAAAGTTTACATTGGACATACCAAAAATTATACTTGTCTTCTACTTTCGACAAATTGTTTCCATGTGTCTTCATCTATAAAATGATATATTTGACATGGACATTCTTGTTTCCTATCCCCAAAAAAGAAATCAAAAGTGGGGGTTGATTTGAAATCCCTCCATCTCCTAGAATCCATCAATAAACATTTCTTCATGACACATAATGTGGCAGATATATCAAATTTCATATGATAAATAATAGGAAAATTATATTATATGATAAAAATTTCAAGATCAGCCAAACAATAGAAAAAAAGCATTTTAAAATTATCTCAAAAACTGAGATAGATTTGTTTTTCAACACATCACCATTTATTAAAATAATACTAACCTTGCGTTTACACTATGTTGATAGAAAACTATGGAATTGTTTTATATTAGTACATCTTGGAACATCATACTCATAAAACTCTACAACTATCATATGGTCTTGGGTACAAGAAACAGATAATTTTGGTAAATCTGTGCTTCTATGTTTACCAACCCTCAGACTTTTCTTTTCTATTGTGGGGGAACATGAAAAAGATTAATGAATATCAAGAGAATAATGTAGATGTTCCTCTCTAGAGGTATTATCATGAAACTCATCTCCAAAATATTACAGTTGATTATCCGATTAATCATTAATTTTCTTTCATATCAAGGAAACAAGCATTTAGCACAAAAAATAAATAAATTGACATATTATAATACTGATGTAAAAAAATTAAAATTGTGAAACACAAAAGTAAAGTAAGGCTTATCATATAACTATTCATATTTTTTATAGTAAACTAAAATGCTATCAATAGTAATAATATGTGAAATAAAATTAAAATGTATGAAAATAAATCCAAAATTGGTATAGGAACATTAAAAATTGTCTTACCTAATAAATAATTTTTTAAATTGAAAATAATAATTTTTAACATATAGATTTAAAATAATTGTCATTAAACAGAATTAATTAATATATAAGTTATGTAATGGTAAACATGGTAATATAAAAAACAAAATAAAAATAAAAACTTTTCAAATAATTCATTTTAACACGTGTTTTAATAAAGAAAAAAACTAGAATATAACAATTAATGAAATTAGTAAATGTAAATGAGAAATAAATATATGATAACTATAATATTATGAATGTACTACAAGATTTTCCCCCAATTCATTAGTCATGATCATTCGTTATGGCACAAAACATGTCTACAACATTATCATCATTATTATCTGTTAATATTTCCATGGAAGTAGATATCTTACATAAATCATCATCTTAATCAAGTTGATCATCACCAACATATTTTTTTCATTTTTGAAATAATATACTATTACATATCAGACTATTCAAGAAAAAATAAAAAAAATTAATTTGTATCCATTATAAAAGAATCATATGTGTCTTCTAATCTATTCATATTAATAAGTTTCATTCCAAATTCATCATTTATGACACTATTTTTACTAATAAACCATTTTAAGTTATGAAAATGAACTTTAATTTTAATGTAATAAAACTCCAATATATATTTAATGACATAATAATATTCACATGATGAAAAAATTGGTTTCTTTGTTTGTAGAACTCAAAAAACGCATTGCTCATCTAGCACCAATACACTACTATTTTAAACATCACTTCTGTTGTCCTAAGATTTCATATAAAATATATAGCCATTAATGTAATACCCAGAGCATGAAATAACATTTAAATATGGACCTCCCACTAACTATCATAATGTATCTAAGTTACATGTTCTACCAAGAAAGGTCTTCTTAAACCCTGACAAATGTTTTTTGTTATGCTCATTCAAAATCATAAATTATTTCTTATTTGGATGAAATTATTTCAACTCATTAATATGAAATGTTATATAGGTTTAAGAATTATCCATGCTATTCACATTTTATAAATTCACCTTCTTCATCTATTCACTTAACAATGAGTTTTCTTTCAAGCCACAAATCCCATTTCCCACATTATTAACTAATTTATAGCGAGATAGAGGCAAACGAATGTGCTTCGCCATAGACATGTATCTTGTACAAAACTAAACAACATCCTTAGAAATATACTTTTCAATAATGGAGGCTTTAGATCGATATTAATTTTTAACATACCCCTTTAGTATCTTCACATACCATTCCAAAAGATACATCCAATATAGATATGTAGGTACACAAATCTTTATTTCTCAAACCAGATAAACCGTTAAATGGATGATTATATCCAAAACAAGATAGATGAAAATAAATTAAAAATTGAAAAAGTATAGAAATTGGTTTGTTTTAAAAAATCTTTAAAGAATCAATATTAATCAACTTATTACAAAATTAATTGAAAAAATAACACACCTTCATGATAGTATTTCTTACATGGATGGAAACTATTCCACACAATAAAATTGGTAGATGTTGTTTCATAATGACATGGCAATAATCATATTTAATACCTATCAAATTAAAATCTTTTAAATGGAATTTTTTTTCACATTTGAATAATAACCCTGTGGCCCTTTGATATCATGATGACACAGACAAAAGATAATTTTCTCCCTCTTGCATAAAGTATAACAAGTAAGGGGAAGAAATATTCATCTTCCATCACTTGAGGGAACAAACTCCAAAAATATTACCATTGATAGTAAGTCTAATCGTGAATTCAGCACATAACTAGACATACATTTAATATCTAACAATGTTCCAATCAAACTATCAGAGATATTCTTCCTCACGTGCATGACATCAATGCAATGTTTCATTTTAGGATATCTCTAATACAGTAGCAAAAAAATATTGACCATTTCTTTCAAATATGTTTATCATTACCAGAATTATGTTCCTTTCACAATGTCACATTAATGTTTTTATCCTATCAAAATACTCATTAGTGGATAAATATTTTGAAGGAATGTCATTTTTTTATAATCCATTAAATTCTATTTTTAATCTTCTATAAGAGTGATCCATAAGAAAATACATTTAATGACCCATGTATATTGGCTTCATACAATGATGAAATTGAAAATATGATGTTTTCTTTTCATAAATTGGACACACATTATACCCCTGAACACTGTATACAAACAAATTTCTATACGATGGGAAGCCATTTATAGTTAACATAATCACCGCATACAGTTAAAAAAATTAATTTTTTTAAGAATCATAAACCCTAGTACCATCCTCCCATAAGAGTTTCATGTAATAAATTAATGGTTGAGAGAAATCATCAATTTTATTCCAGGGTTTCTATGTTTAATTTTTCAATGAAACATGAAATGAACTATGTGTGCTATAGAGGATTAAATATGGACTCATTACATTAGTGAAAAACCCGAGTCTAAGATTTCTAACATCATTTCCAAATTTTGGATACTTCTCATCAATTTTATTCAATTGTGGACAATCTATTGGATGAAATATTTTTCCACCACATATCCACTCATGACCATTTCATCTTAACCTTTTGCATCATGTGAATTATAATATAAATATTTCAAATTAATAATTATAGGAATTTCCCATTATACCATGGTAGGTGTCTATGAAATCTCTACATTCTCCTATGATTTGTTTTTCAACATATACAGTGATGCCCCATATTTAGAACACTTTGACATAAATCTAGATGCCTTCATAAATATCGCACAGTCATTCAAATGTGCATGTATTTTCTTATATCCCAATCCTATCAGGCGCAATATTATCTTGGCATTATAATGTGAATTAGGAAGATTATTGTCTTCAAGAAGAATGTATTTTTAACAATTATAGCATCTGGTTAAATAATTTTTTCAATTCATCCATGCTTCACCTTCAGGTTAATAAACATTAAAACTAACGATAAAACCATAAAATCCATACAACTAGGATACAATGGTTTTTCTGCATCACCATATAGATGGTCAATTTTTGGTTATTTCTCAACCTATATTGCTTCAATATCATGAATCATTTCATAAATTTCATCAAAGTTACCATCTTAAAAAGAATCATCATTAATAGATCTAAAATTATGCATAGCTTCACCATTCTATATCCAAGGGTTGTAACTTGGACTAAAACCATGAAAAATTAAATGATACTTGATCTATATACTTTTCAATTTAATCATTTTTAAAAAATTTAGGTGTGGAATGAAAAACGTGTCATTTTTCTAGAATATATCATTTAGAAAATTCCAAAAAATAATAAACACTTTCCTCATATTCATCCATTATTTGATGCGCCATAATCAACATTGACTCATTATTACCTATAGAAAATATCAAAATTATACATCGTATTAAGATAATCCAGTTTTATATTTATACAAAATAATTCATAATTTGAATATAACACAATTTATAAAAGAAAAACATATATACACATATTTGAAAAATATAATTTCAAAATATAAAAACAATGGATGATACGTTTAAATATAAATGATAAATCATAAAAAGATATGCACAAATATAACTTTTAAAAAAATTGTTAGATTATATGTTAATATGAAATATGCAATTATTTGAATGTAACGTAATTTTGAAATATAAAATAGCTATATAATTATTTTAAAATTATAAAGATATTGTTTTTTTATCAATAAGATAGAAAACGACTAAAGTAATTTATATTGACCCTATTAGTTAGTATTTTTTACTAATAAAAATTATATCATTTCTGTAGTATAAAATCCATGAATATGACATTCGAAAAATAATATACTATTTTCACCATTTTATCTAGTGGGATATTTAATACAATATATCTATATTGAATATAGATAGGCATATTAATAAATTATTTTATATAACTTTAAATCAAAATTCCAAAATAGTTTAATTTTTACCCTACTCTAAAATGATTTTCATTTATGATAGCCATAGTAACTTCCACATTTTTCAAATATGGGTCCATAAACTACATGAATGTCTCTATATGTATAATAGATGATGAAAAACCATACTGAGTTAAATTTTATAATGTTGTATGAAAATACCAACATTGTTATAGAAATTTATAAATTTCATTATAAAGTCCATCAGTATGTAAGTAATAACACATATATTGAAATAAAATCATTGTCATAAATATTATATAGTCAAATGTAAAATATCAATAATACATGGAAGAATATCATATATATATATATATATAATTAACAAAAAAATATTTTTATATACCAAACTGATTTTGAGAACTTTTTCTCTACCATCTCATAGATTAAGTCAATATCGTCATCTAAATGGTCCAATTTATTCTTATTTTACCTAGAAGTTCCTATAATATTTTTGTCCTATTAAATATTATGTAATTTAAGAATGTTGTGAGAAGAACACAATAGGTTAATGTATCTTGTAGACAGCACTATTAAACACATCTTCATATAGGGTATGATATAATCATAATTAAATGACATAATATGATGGTTATATTTATATATAATACTTAGCCACAAGTTTTGCACGAGCTCCAAAGTGGGAAAATATTTAATTAATCCTTAGTATAACTAAATACATCACATGAATAATGACATGGTATCATATTATTATTTATAAGAATCGAAATAAAAAACACTGAAATATACGATGAACGAAATCAAAAATCAAGATTTAGGGCATCTACGAATGACAAAAATTGAAGCATATAGATATTACTTGAGATTCTAAATTGGATAATATAGATGCAACAATGAATAAAATAATGAATATATCAAAATGAGTTTGGAGGCCACAGGATTGAAGAATCGATGGTAGGGTTTCTACACGAGAGAGACCAAGTCACTATCGCCCGAATGAAAAACAATTGAATTACTCGAAATGGTACTTCATACTATTTTTAAATGATTAATCATGACAGTTATTTTTTAACCGATGAGATAAAGAGTTTTTAATTACATTTATTAGGTCCGTTATAGAATAAATGATGCGATCAACCCATTTTTTGCATTTATTATTATATAACTGACTAAAAAATAGGCTTTACCATGTTGGGTATTTAATAACCAACATGATAAAGCAAGATACTCAAATTACTATGTTGTTTATTATATAAACAATGTGATAAATCAAGTTAATTCATTAATTAATTTGGTTAAAATATAACCCACTTGATAAATAAATTTTTATGGATTAACACATCACTTATTTAAAACAAATGTAATAAATGCTGACGTGGTAAATAGTTTTTAATATAGTGAAGGAATAAGTATCAAATAATGTTTTCAATAATGATGAAATAGTGTTAATGTCTCTAATCAGTTTCATAGGACTCACATTAAATCTATTGGATAGTATTACACTATATGAAAAATATTTATTACTGATGCTTATGGATGGAACCCCATTGATCATGAACTATTTTACTACCCCATAAATCTTCTTGGTACTTCCGAGAATGTAACACTACATAAAGAAGTGAAAAATATATGAAACATAAAATGAATCTTAATAACAAACAATAGTTATAGATATTTTGTGTCTCCCTAAAAACAAAATTCGAGTGGTTAACTTAGACACACTGGTAATAAGTCAATGGACCTTTTCAAGATAATACTATATATTTAGAAGAAGAAAACTTGAGAGGACCAGCACCATTATTTATACCGTGACACACATTTCACATCTTATTTACTTTGAATGAACCAATAAAGCTTCCACTAAGAGTACTAGGAACTCCCGCCAACTCCAATTTACCATCTACATCAATCTCATCTATCAAAACCTTACAAAGAACAACATCAAAAGGGGTAATATTCAGTATAAATACTTAATATCAGATATATAACTGAAGACCATTTTGAAATCCCCACGCCTTCAAATTCTCTTATTATAATACCTCAATTGATATTAGATAATGTTTAAAAAAGTGGTTGAAATATTGATTCACTATACAATCACATTGATGAAGGTGAACAAATATCATTGACATTGAAAAAACCCTTGAATCTTGATTGAGTTTCAATGTGAAAAGGGTTATAATGTTTTCCCACTATAATACCTCATGTTTTCGCCAAAACTATATCATCCCACCATATTCTCCTAGGTTCATCTTATTTTAAAATTCACCATTTCACATTAATTTAATCCGGCCTCTCCTAGAACACTAATATTTTCTCAATCTTTTCATACAACCCTCTACTTAAAGAGGATTTTTTGCACTATGAAATGTTCTGGTTCATGATGATGAAAATACTTGGCATAATCCCTGTTATCATCCCTCCTAGGAACACCCTCTACACTAAAAATTGAAAGGAGTGAAAATTATTATCCCAGAGCTTAGACTATATACACTTTATGCCCTAAAAGGTTATAGTCAAATAGAATGTTCTCTTTCCAGGGTTTATCATTAGATCCCTCAAGGTGTCTATTCAAAAAAAATATTTAGGGAATTTCCCACACAACATAATCAAATAACAAGGTAAAGTTACTCAATAGACATAGAAACTTCAATTATTTCAATTAGAATAACTCTAGGTAAATATAATTTATTAATTCTTGTAAACATCATAGAATGAGATCAAATAATTACTCAAAGACACTTCTTTCCAACAACCCATGGAGGAATAAGATTTGTTACGAAGAGATATAGACATTAAATCTCTTGTAACCATTACCACAGTTCTTAATAATTATATTACTAGACTACCAAGACATCCCAAATATTTTTCCAATATCCAATAAATGACACAACCTTTAATTGATACCTAGTTCCTTTTCTAAAAAATTAATAAAATGACTAAATGGTACTTGAATCAATAATAAAATGTTCTAAAGGTAATTATTGATCCATATGAGATAATAAAAAGTTATTGTGGATTATGAAAAATAAATAAGGGATTATTTCACTACAATATTAATAAAGATGAAAAAGTGGTTGATAGCAATCAATAAATTGGTAGTATGAAAACAATTCTCAATGGAAAAGTACCAAAATAATATAGATAAAAGGTCGGAGAATGTTCCATCTACCAAAGCCATCACATAAAACCATTAGATAAATGATCAAAATATCTATATATAATAACTACGTCAAATAAATTATCTATCACCACCAACTAACAAGGTCTCACTAATCAACAATACACAACAACTCTTTGTGAGGCTTTCCATTTTCCTGGACATGGTTTGAGAAAATACGAGAAATAAAAAATGAAAAATTAGTGTGTTAGAAATAATAGTAGTGAAAGATATCACCACATAATCCATAACAAATCGATATTGAATAAAAAATTATTAATTTAAAAAACATATCATTTTAATCATTTCACAATTCAATATAAAACATGCTTTAAAAATCATTTTAATGGGTTATATTAAAAATGTAAAAATAAAACTTTTAATAAAACATGCATGAATAATAACTTATACCAAAATTGTCAAAAAAAAATTATCTATTAAAAAAATACATTTATATCGGGTTTTCAATGCATATAGTCACCTAAATCATGTCTCAATTATCCTCACACATCTTAATAAAATATGACTATGACTATTCAACCATCCCTAAAGCTCATTATTAGGGGGTGATATATAAAACCCTTAGTAAATAACTCCACTACCATATAAAGTTTTTATAATTTTTAACATGAATACACATTAAGGAATAAATAATAAATTCCCAGTAAGATTTTCTTATACTACCCACATTACTACCCTGTATCCCATGTACTTCAATTCAAAAAATAAAGCAAGGTTATATCATTCCTTTTAATAATCCTAAATTAATTTCTATATTAATTTCCTTCTTCTCAAATTCATATATTAAAACATTACATTTTATTTAAAAATCCAACATCATAAGGTATTATATTGATTGAAATGAATCCAACATCAATGCTACTCTAAAAAGTTTTGTTGGCTACCCACTAATGATCTATCGTCATGATTTATTTGCTGGAAGACAACCTCCATTAAAAATATTGCATTATTAAATAGAATTTATAATATACATTAGATTAAGTAAAATAAAATATATAGAATAAACTTATAAAAATTATCATTATATATAAATTGTAAAATAAATGTAATAGATTTAGTACTATGTTAGTTTGTTGTAACATGTATGAAATATCTATAGAAATTCATACCATTATTCCCTAAAATGGATTATAAAACTCACTCTATATTGCTAAAATATACTTATATCAAGATATCTATCATGTTTGGTGTCCTTTTATTCTTTTCTCAATGATTATAGTTTTATTTTATGAATCTATTTGATCGATAATGTTAACATCACATGAACATATATGAGGAAGAATAACAATTAATGAAGAGTATATCCTCCCAAACACTCATTAGGGGGATGGTCCATAACCCAATAATCACACATGACCAACAAGATTATTTCCCAAAACATGGGTAATAACCTTTATTGGGTGATTGATGATGATTTTGAGGTATTTATATCCAGTGATCCATTAATTTTGTACCATAAATATATAAAATGAAAAATGCATTTCATCAAAAAATATGAATTATAATTTATAGTTTTTCCCTAATGATTTCTTCTTATTGATTTAGATAATATCCATTGTGTCAAGAACCAAATATAGTCGCCATAAAAACCGGGGCAAAATCAAGCCCATGACAAGGCCTAAAAGTGTGTTCTCTATCCCAATGGGCTGTCATAAGTGCCTGGGTATCAAATATTTTGGTTTGGGAATGATTTACCTGAATATGGATCCAGAAAAAATCAAAAACCAATCGATAAACCAAATCTGAAAAATACATACCAATTGATGTTTATATAAAATAAAGAAATGAATATATAGGTATTAAAATAAAATAAGAGGCCCAAAAACACATAAAAATATCATAAAAGTATCCCCAGTGACTTCACACGACAAGGTTTCATCACCCACAAGCTGTCTCCACAACACCACACCATGGAAGGGAACTAACAACCTAAACCGCCATCACCCAAATCCTTTCCTTTTCCTGTGTCAAAGATGAACATGTGAACATACACCGAAGGGGTGTATGTAGGGTTTTAGCCTAATACAAACAGGATACCACCAAGATATTCCCTATAGTAAACCATTCAAGATAAAAATCATATCTTTTTTGATAAATAAGAGGTAGTGAAAATAATTTCAAAAGAATAAAACATGTAAATGTAATAAATTTTCAAAGGAAACATTCCCTAAAAGAGAAAATATTGAAAAACATGTAATCTATTGTATTTTACTACCATAAACACCATATTACAAATATAAATACACAAGAGTCAATGAGCATCAATTGTGGGAACACTACTAGGAACTAGTTAGTCTCGAGCCCCATATACCTCATACCTCGGTGCAACCTAACCATAGAAAAATCTATTCTCTTGAATGAGACTCTAATAAAAAACATATCAACAACCTTTTGGTTCCCAATAATTATCAATATAGTTTTTTTATTGTTGTCGTTATACATTTTTCTCGGTGAAACAGGGACAAAACCCATCCGGATCACTAGCGTACGAGAACATATCCACCCTCCAAGGTACCCGCGCTTCCCCCTTTGTGATCAAATAATGATCTTGTGATACCAAAATACATTATCACATTAAAAAATCATTTCTGTTCTTAATCAACTCAATATTTTAGCTACAATTTTTTTCACCACCTGCACTAATCAATAAAACCATTAAAATTTCAATATAATAGCTTCACAAAATTTAACATTGCTTTAGAAAATAAATCCCATTAAAATACCACATTGAACATAAAGGGAATACCCATATTCACCAAAACAAAATTTTCAGCACACAAATAAATTCTATAAACACATTACATGAGTTATAAAACAACCCCATTTGGAATAACATAAAATAGACATGTAAAACAGCCAATTTAACACCAATTTGGTACCTCAAAATCATATTCTCAACAAACGTCCCCAAAACCAGATTTTCCAGCAAGGATAATGGATAATAATTTTTCTAAAAATATAAACAAAGAAATTATTACTCATCTATCAATGATTACACATTGAATTACCTACCAAAATTGTTAAAACTATTGAATCTTTGTGTGGAAATCACACCGCACCACCGCCACACCACTAGGGACATAGACCAAGACTAAAACAAAAAGAATAGACCAAGAACAATAGGATCAAACACTAGGTTGGAAACACTACCTTATGGACACACATAACAAAATGAATAGGGGAATAAATTTCATGGAAAAGGGGATAACTAAGGAAGGGATTTACATACTTGTGGAAGTTTGAGGTTTCTCCACGAAATCCCACTTCAAAATGGAGTTCCAAGAAGTGTGTGAGGTGAATGAGAGGCTTAAATGGATGCAAGGATTGAATAAGATAACAAAGAGTTCTGTTTTTATAAATCCTTAGAGGAAAAAATGAAAATCCAAATCATTTGTAATGAGATGGACAATTCCGGATGGTTTTCTTGCACGATTTAGCAAACAGTGTTCCCAAACTGTACGCCCCCTTATATACACTCAAAAAGTGTCCAAACTCTTCAAATTTTAACGGGTTTCAAGGGTAAACATCTGGAGGAATTTTAGGCCAAGAATAAAAGATGAAAATAATGTTAAATGAAGTAAATTTGTGTGATAATTCTCCCCACCATGAAAACATTTTGTCCTGAAAAGTCAATATGAATCTTGATTGAAAAATAGGAATAGGTACTCTTCCTCGACCCATGAATTCTGCTCCCATGTCTAATGTGTATCACTCCCATGTTTCCAATGAACATGGACTAGTGGAATAGACATCCCCTTGAGCATCTTTTCATCAAAGTCAACTATTCACATTGGCCACTCAACAAAAGAAAAATCAGGCTCTATATCCATCTCCTCTCAATTCAGTACATGGGATGGATTTGGGTTATATTTCTTCAACTAAGAGACATAGAAGACATCATGGATGGATTTAAAATTTTATGATAAGGATAATCTATATGATACCTTTCCCATATGCTCGGTGATCTCAAAAGATATGGCATACCACTATATCAGCTTCCCTTGCATTCCCAATCAACGATAGCCCAAAAAAATAGCCACATGAAGAATACCCTATCACCCACAGAAAACTTTAGTCCTAAAATCATCTGGTCATAATAGGATTTACAGTGATTCTAAGCTATCAAGTAGCATTTCCTAATCATCTGGACATTCTCATAAATCTCCTGCCCCAAACTCGGCCCTAGTAGTGAGGCCCCTTCTACCTAATCCCAACACAGGGGGACCAACAAGGCCAATTATAGAGAACCTCAAGAGGAGACATTCAAATCTAGGATTGGTAAATCTTTTTATAATAAAACATAACCAATCCCATATGTATTTCCCACGAACCTTCGATGTTTAGGACACATGTAGAGAGAATGTCCTCCAAAATTTGATTCCCCTGCTCAATATAACTATTCATTTGAGGATAGTGTGTTTTCTCATCTTTGTAAAGACCCGTAAAATTCAAGGGAAATATTTTTTCTTAATTTTCTTTTGGATTTTACAAGAACTCAGTTTCTGACAGCACCTGATTCCGAGGCCTGGTGTGCCCGGAATCATTTTCCGAAGTTTAGCTCGGGTACGTTCAGTGAACGAATGAGCAGGTTTTCCTAACTTTTGAAATGATGCTCAGAATCAAAATCTGAGGAGACGGATGGAATCACAGCACCGGTAATTTCCTATGAACACCTTTTCTAGTGTTGTGTTTGCTCGGGTGTGGTTATTAAAATTTTGGGTTAAGTAAAGGAATAAAATAAAATGGTGCAACTAATTTCATTTTATTTCAACCTATTTTAAGTGGTTGGAGTGGGACCCACTATATCCTACTCCACTAGGTAGGATATTTGTGGGTTGGGGCCCACACAAGCCCTACCTATTCAACTTCCTCAAACTCCCTCCTTTAATTAGGTAACGCACCCATTCCCCCCTTTAAATGAAAGTCAACCCTTACATTTAGCTAAAGTTTAAATGTGTAAAGACCCGTAAAATTCAAGGGAAATTTTTTTTTCATAATTTTATTTTGGATTTTACAAGAACGCAGTTTCTGACGGCACCTGATTCCAATACCTGGTGTTCCTGGAATCATTTCCTGAAGTTTAGCTCGGGTACATTCAGTGAACGAACGAGCGGGTTTTCCAAACTTTTGAACCGGTGCTTTGAATCAAAATCTGAGGACACCGACGGAATCGTAGCACTGGTAATTGCCTAGGAACACCTTTTCTGGAGTTGCGTTTTCTCGGGTGTGGTTATTAAAATTTTGGGTTAAGTAAAGCAATAAAATAAAATGGTGCAACCAATTTTATTTTATTTTAACCTAAGTTAAGTGGTTGGGGTGGGACCCACTATATCCTACTCTACTAGGTAGGATATTTGTGGGGTGGGGCCCACACGAGCCCCACCTATTCAACTTCCTCAAACCATATCGTTTAATTAGGTAATGCACTCACGCCCCCCTTTAAATGAAATCCGACACTTACTTTTAGCTAAATATTAAATGCCTCTTTAATTGGGCTGTTTAAACTTTTCAATTAATTCAATTAATTGAATGATTCAATTTTTGAATTTCAAAATGTTTGGCGTGAGTAATAAAATAAGGCAACGCTTATTTTATTAGTGTTGTTTTGGTTGTGCGAGAGGATTTTGGAGAGGAAAGCTCTAAGTTCCTAAGAACGTCCTTCCTCCTTGAAGAATGCGAAAACACACCGTCGCCAACGAAGAACGCCAACCTCCGACGACAGAAGACGGTGAGAGACGCCTTCCTCAGAGATCGAAAATACAATGCCGTGTACCGCGACGCCAACGACCCTCTCTTTCCGCGACACCTTCTTTCGCAACATTCAATTCCGCGACGAACCTTCGTTCAATGTTTTCATCGAGGTAGGGGATTTATAGTTTTTGTTCATGAAAACATTCGTCGCTGTTCTTTGTCTTTAATTGAGCTGCCTATTGTCGCAATAACGGGAGGAGGTTGGACCAAACGAACATGGCCGACCCTCCTCCCCCCTTGATTGTTGATTTTTTTGCGGCGTGAGCATGGCAGCGTGGTGCCGATGCGCCGCGCAGAAATAATAAGGAATTGGAGGAGAAGCGTGGCGCTGTCACGCCGTGCCATTGAAGACGAACAAGCTGTGGCGCCATCGTTCTGCGCCGAAGAACATTGAAGAGGTCGTGGCCGGAGCGGGGTCGGGGCGGAGGGGCACGGCACCATCGTGCCGCGCCGGTCAGACCAAGGCCGCGGCCTATGGCCATGGCGGATCAGGAAGCAACGGTTGGCATCCAGCCGCCGGCACCAGAGCAGAAGGGCAGGACCCCGGCGGTCCCGCAGAGCAGCAACCTGCTTCCGAGAAGGCTGAGGGTCGTAACCCTGGCTGGCCGAAGGAGCGGCCCCCCACATGGGCACCGTGGTTTCACAACAGGGGGCAGTGATCTCCCTTACGCTCGGCCGAGCTGCCCGGCCACGCTGGCCAGGCTGATCCCACCAGGCTGGGCCGCGCCCCGGCCAAGCCAAGCCACGTCGGTGGGGCCGGGCCGCGACCACCAGTCCGGGTCGACCCAGGGGGTATTGGGCTGGGTCGGACGGGGCCCGAACCCCCTATTCCCAGACCTCTTTCGGTCTTTTTACCATAACATGGGCTGCGGACCTCCGATCGATGCACCGTCAGTTGTGATGCGATACTTGGATCGACACGGTTGTTTCAGTATATTACACTCATGGTTTCAGAGAACATGGGGTTTGGCCAGGATGGTTCATACACGAAACCAACCAGGCCCTCGGAGCAGAAACACATATAACTTGAGCTCCCGACGTCCGATTGACGTGTCGTCGACTTTGATGGATTTCTCTTAGTGAGACAGAGATTTTGGCTTACTCCGCTTGAGGTTTGGACGTAGTTGGAGTATGGTTGGGTTGGTTTTGACTTAAAACCCAACCGGGAACCTGGGAAGAAAAGGCCAATAACTCTCAGACTGGGAGTCCGATTGGTGTGTCGTCTGTCACGTTGAGTTCAAGTTGATGATACGGAACTTTGGGATACATCAACACCGGACTTTGTGTCAGTTGATGTATCAGCCCCTCAACTCGTGGAGCAGACCCTCATGAAATGAGCTTGCTGTGTGCGGGAACCCTAGAGCTGGCTGCGACTACAACGATGATGTAGACTATACGATAATCCTCCGTGGGTTCGACTACGATGACTACAGCACTCAGTGATCCTTTATGGATCAGTGCCTTCCGATCCTATGTGGGTCAGATCTTGTGTGGGTCATTGTGGGGGTTAGTACCTATCGATCCTTTGTGGGTCATTGTGAGGGTCAGTACCTATCGATCCTTTGTGGGTCTGACGGCATAGATGAATCAATGGCTAGATCTGATCTTCTCTATCATCTTATGAAGAAGTATACCTGTGTGAGCTGAGTCTTGACTTTCAATCATTATCTTCGATATGATTTACTTGCTTCCCTTTATGGATTTTGTTGTGCTATCCTGTGTGGGCGTGTTTGAGCATGGGCTCAGATGCTGGAGCCAAACTGGAATTGATGAATGAGGTATATGTATAGGAATATACCTAGGTAGTGTTGGATGTTACTTTTTGATTGTATATTTACTTTGTGGATTATCCTTTGTGGATTATGGGAGACCTTCAGGGGTCTCGGGGTCCCTACTGAGTAGATTATTCTCACCCCTACATGGGCTATACCCATAATACGTTGTGTTGGATATAGACGACGGACAACGCTGATCGTGGTGAAGGCTTGTGGAGAAAGTCGGTACCTGGATGTGGACCACTGGGCGGGATGTACACGGAGCGGACGGCTGGACTAGTGGAGCTAAGGAGGCTACCTATACCCACCTTTTAGGTGGGAATTCCTGTGGATGGCACGACCTTGTGGGTTTACATTTCAGTTGCTGTACTTTCTTTCCAGTTGTACTTTACTTTCAGTTGGGTTTGTATTCTGGCCCATTTACTTTCCACACTTACATGTATCCAGTTTGCATAGTGTTTACATTTTCTTTCTTACATAGAGGTGGTTGTTTACTTTACAAAGGCAATGCCTTCCCTTTTTTATCATGAATTACGCCTTGGAGCTAGTCGCCAGCCCCTGGCCTATGGAAGGCGGGCTTGGGTTAGTCACGGTACGAGCACCAAGGACGGGTCATGACAAATTGGTATCAGAGGAGTTCGGTTCTGCCGCAGAACTCAGGACTCTAATCCTTTTCTATGTGAAGAAATATTGTTAGGAGTATTGAGTGTGGTTATCAGTCCAAGGAGTCCAGTGTTGGTTCGGCAGCCGACATATCCGTACACCAGGACCACGACTTCTGATTTCTGACTTAGTGCACAAAAATATTGATTGCATGTTTGTTTCAAGTTTTCTTTGTGATTACTTTGTGTCAACTCACCAGGTATACTGTTTTGACCACGGTGCACCTATTACTTTTCCGGATGGCCCCACGACGGCAGCCAGCTAGGGTTCCAAGTTTTGTACGTGACGACAGCCCACCGAGCGACGAGGCCTCGGTGCCGGGCACTATTACTAAGGAGGCACCAGCGGTACCACTACCCGCCGAGCCACCGATGCTACCAGCTCCAGCCTCTGAGAGTTCATGTTGACTTTGTGCACTGCAAGAGTTCCAGCATCAGAGACCGCCCATGTTCCATGGGGAGACGGACCCACAGGAAGCCGAGGATTGGCTGGAGGCAGTTGTACGAGTTCTCCAGTTGTTAGGGACACCAACATAATTCATGGTGATTCTTGCAGTGAGTCTTCTACACGCGGCAGCAGGCAGATGGTGGATCATGATACTCCAGGTGCACGATAAGGAATCTCTACTATGGACGGACATTGAGAGCCTCTTTCGCTCGAAGTTCATCCAAGCCACCCTCCGTGCAGTGTGCATCCAAGAGCTACTACAGCTGTTGTAGGAAAGCTTTTCAGTCGCCCAGTACTTGGTGAGATTTACCGATCTCTCGTGCAATTCGACGGACATGGTACGAGACCCATTCTTCCGGGCCCGGACCTTCGAGTAGGGATTGATGCATGAGATCAAAGAATCGCTGATCTCCCTCAACATTCCGACACAGGAAGGGGTACTAGAGCGAGCCCTTCTCATTGAGAGCTTTCTTGCTGATCCCACACTAGCAACGAGACCTACCGCAGGGTAGCACATAGAAGAGTCTTCTACAGTAGGCAATCGACGGATGACACATGGGTCCAGGCGGACCAGACCTTAAGGCGGACGAGAGCATGTGACTATGTGTGGACTATCATCACCTGAACCAAGTGACCGTGAGGAACAAGTATCCACTACCAAGGATTGACGAACTCTTTGATTAGATCAAGGGAGCACGGTGGTTCCCGATGATAGACCTCAGTTCAGGCTATCTTCAGCTCAGAGTTTGGGAGGAGGACGTGCAAAAGATGGCCTTTAGATGTCGGTATGGCCATTATGAGCTCTTGGTTATGCCATTCAGCATAACCAATTCTCTAGCAGTGTTCATGGGCCTCATGAACATGATCTTTCTTCCATACCTCGATCGATTTTTCGTGGTCTTCATTGACGACATTTTGATATAATTGACCACTGAGGAGGAGCACGCCTACCACATGAGGGTTGTACTAGACACACTCCGAGAGAACTAGATTTATAGAAATCTATCGAAGTGTCAATTTTGGATACGTGAGGTCAAATTCTTGGGACACGTCATCTCTGAGGTGGGAGTTGCAGTGGATGTTGCGGCGATCGAGGCAGTGCTAGCTTGGGAGCCACCCAGTAGCGTGATGGAGGTGCATAGTTTCTTGGGGCTAGCTGGGTACTACAGTAGATTTGTGCCAGACGTTTTCAGAGTTGCGGCACCACTCTCATCTTTTTCGAAGAAGGGGAAACCCTTCGTGTGGTCAGACAGATGTCAGCAAAGCTTCCATAATATGAGATAGAGATTGACCAAAATTCCTATCTTGAGGCTACTGGAGGAGGGAGTAGGGTACGTAGTCTACTACGATGCATCAGGGACCAGAATCGGATGTGTCTGGATGCCGGATAAGGCTATGATTGCCTATAGATCACTTCAGTTGAGGCAGCATGAGCAGAACTATGCTATCCATGACCTGGAGTTTGCAGCAGTGGTCTTCGCTCTAAAGATGTGGTGACACTACCAGATGGGCGTGTGATTTACAGTTTATTCTGACCATCAGAGTCTCAGGTACATCTTCTTGCAGAAGGAACTGAACCTGAGACAGCGATGAGGGCTCGAGTTCCTCCAAGACTATGACTTTGAGATAGTCTATACTCCAAGAAAGGGGAACGTAGTAGCTGGTGCTCTCAGTAGGAGGAAAGGCATTCAGCTACTTAGGGAGGTGGCAGAGAAGCTTGACGCTTTGCAGATATCCTTCGTGGATAGTGATAGAGCAGCCTTTCTTCAGTCAGTCACAGTCACTCCTCCACTACTGCATCAGGTCAGAGAGGCGCATTGTGGGGACGATGACAGTTAGATGCGGTGTGCACAAATATCCTTAGGACATGCACCTGATGGATTCTCTATAGTAGGAGAGGATGTCATCCTTTTCAGAGGACGTACCATGGTACCACCTGATTTACAAGAGGAGGTGCTGAGGGAGTTTCACACTTCCCCTTTATTGGTACATCCAGGAGTGGAGAAGATGTACTAGGACCTTAGACAACAGCACTGGTGGCTGGGTGTGAAGAAGACTGTGGCAGAGTTTGTTACATGATGCCCCACCTGCCAGTAGGTGACGGCAGGGCACCAGGTACCAGTAGTCTT
This sequence comes from Viscum album, assembly GCA_963277665.1. Lineage (NCBI taxonomy): Eukaryota > Viridiplantae > Streptophyta > Magnoliopsida > Santalales > Viscaceae > Viscum > Viscum album. Next base: position 901,204,137 of record OY728166.1, on the reverse strand, counting down.
GGTACATCCCTTGGTGGTCCCAGAGTGGAAGTGGGACGGGATGTCTATGAACTTCGTGACTGGACAACCATGCACATCCAGAGGTCACGACTCTATTTGGGTGGTTGTCGACCGACTCACCAAGTCCTCCCACTTCATACCCATCAGAGAGCAGGGCTCAGTGGAGAGCTTGGGATGCCTCTACGTTCTAGATATTGTACATCTTCATGGCGTTCCATCATCTATCATCTCCGATCGAGATGCTTGCTTTACTTCCCATCTTTGGAAGGGGTTGCAGGAGGCATACGGGATGCAAATATGTCTGAGCACCGCCTTTCACCCTCAGATGGATGGTCAGACGCAGAGGACCATTCAGATACTCGGGGATATGCTCTGTGCATGTGTCCTCGACTTTTTTCACAGTTGGGAGGATCACCTACCTCTGGTGGAGTTCGCGTAAAACAACAGCTACCACTCCACCATCGGGATGGAACCATATGTGGCGTTGTATGACCGACCTTGAAGATCACTGTTGTGCAAGAAAGACCCTGGGGAGTCTGCACTTGTGGGACCAGAGATGGTCCAGGCCACGACAGAGAAGGTCCGGGTCATCCATGAGTGGATGAGGATAGCTCAGAGCCGACAGAAGTCTTATGCTGACAGGAGGCGGAGGCCGCTAGTGTTCGAGGATAGCGACCACGTCTTCTTGCGGGTCTCACCTCGACGTGGATTACAGAGATTTGGCCGAGGTGGCAAGTTCTCTCCGCGCTTCATCGGACCCTTCCAGGTCCTTAGCAGAATTGGTGAGTTGGCTTATCGCCTTGCTCTACCACCTCAGTTGCACTGGGTGCATGAAGTCCTCCACGTATCTCAGCTGATGAGATACATGCATGACCCGATGCATATCCTTGACCATGGAGAGCTAGTCATTAATGATGGGGAGACTTTTGCGGAGGTCCTGGTGGAGATTGAGGATCGACAGGAGCGGGTCCTACGTGGACGGTCGATTCCTCTAGTGCGCATCAGATGGCAGCACGAGAACCTCCAGGAGAGCACTTGGGAGTGGAGGGCTCAGATGCATGCTCAGTACCCACATTTGTTTCCCTAGTTTTTGATGTATCTTTAAAAAGGACGTAAAGCCCCGAGGTGAGAGTAATGTAAAGACTCGTAAAAATCAAGGGAAATTTTTTTTCTTAATTTTTTTTGGATTTTACAAGAATGCAGTTTTTGATGACACCTGATTCCGAGGCCCGTTGTGCCCAGAATCATATTCCGAAGTTCAGCTCGGGTACATTCTGTGAGCGAATGAGCTGGTTTTCCTAACTTTTGAACCATTGCTCGGAATCGAAATCTGGGGACACCGATGGAATCGCAGCACCGATAATTTCCTAGGAACAACTTCTCCAGAGTTGTGTTTGCTCGGGTTTGGTTGTTAAAATTTTGGGTTATGTAAATGAATAAAATAAAATGGTTATCCAATTTTATTTAATTTTAACCTAAGTTAAGTGGTTGAAGTGGGACTCACTATATCCTACTCCACTAGGTAGAATATTTGTGGGGTGGGGCCCACACAATCCCCACCTATTCAACTTCCTCAAACCCCCACCTTTAATTATGTAACGCACCTGCGCCCCTTTAAATGAAAGTCAACCCTTACATTTATCTAAATATTAAACGCCTCTTTATTTGGGCGGTTTAAACATTTCATTTAATTCAATTAATTGTATGATTCAATATTTGAATTTCAAAACGTTTGGCGTGAATAATAAAATAAGACAACACATATTTTATTAGTGTAGTTTTGGTTGTGAGAGAGGATTTTGGAGAGGAAAGATCTAAGTTCTGAAGAATGTTCTTACTATTTGAAGAATGCGAAGAACGCACCATCGCCGACGAAGAATGCCAACCTCCAACAACGGACGACGGTGAGAGACGCCTTCCTTGGAGATTGATGACGCGAAACCATGCACCGTGATGCCAACGACCCTCTCCTTCCGCAATGCCTTCTTCTGTGATGTTCAATTCCACGATGAACCTTCGTTCAACGTTTTCATCGAGGTAGGGAATTTATTGTTTTTGTTCGTGAATACTTCCATCACTATTCTTCGTCTCTAATTGAGCTGCCTATTATCGTAATAATTGGATGAGGTTTGACCGCACGAACACAGCCGACACTCCTCCCCCCTTGATTGTTGATTTGTTTGCGGCACGAGCAAGGCATCACGGTGCTGATGCACCATGCAGAAATAATAACCCCCGGCTTCCGAGAATGCCGGGGGTCATAACCCCCGGCTGGCCGAAGGAGTGGTCCCCGACATGGGGGCCGTGGTTTCACAATAGGGGGTAGCGATCCCCCTTCCGCTAGCCTGTTACGGCTGAGCCTCCTGGCCAAGCTCGCCAGGACGAGCCCAGGCCGGGCCGGGCCGCACTGGCGGGACCGGGCTTCACCCACCAGGCCGGTCCATGCCCTTTTGGGCCAGAACCAGACACGGGTCGGGTCGACCCGGTTCGAGCCGACCCAGGGGGTATCGGGCTGGGTCGGACCGGGCACGAACCCCCTATTCCCGGACCGCTTTCGGTATTTTGCCCATAACTTGGGCTGCAGAACTCTGATCGACGCACTGTCTGCTACGATGTGATCCTTGGATTGAGACTATAATTTCGGTATATTACACTCAAGGTTTTGTAGAAAATGGGGTTCATCCGGGTTGGTTCGTACACGAAACCAATCGGGCCCTCAGAGCGGAAACACTTATAACTTGAGCTCTGGACGTCCGATTGACGTGCCGTCATCGTTGATGGATTCCTCTTAGTGAGAAGGACCTTTTGGATTACTCCACTAGAGGATTGGACGCAGTTGGATCATGTTCGGGTTGGTTTTGACTTAAAAACCAACCGGGCCCCTGGGACGAAAAAGCCAATAACTCTCAGACCGGGCGTCCAATTGGCGCGCCGTCTATCACGTTGAGTTCCTGTTGATGATACAGAACTTTGGGATACATCAAATCTGGAAATTGTGTTAGTTGATGTATCAGCCCCTCGGCTCGTGGAGCGTACCCTCCCGAAACGAGCTTTCTATGTGTGGGAACCCTAGAGCTGGCTACGACTACGACGACGATGAAGACTATACGGGAATCCTCCGTGGGTTCGACAGCGATGACTACAACACTCTGCGATCCTCTGCGGATTAGTGCCTACCGATCTTGTGTGGGTCAAATCCTATGTGGGTCAATGCTCAATGGTCCAGTGTGGGCCAGCGCAAACCGATCCTGTGTAGGTCAGATCATGTGTGGGTCATTTCGGGGGTTAGTACCTATCGATCCTTTGTGGGTCATTGCGGAGTTTAGTATCTATCGATCCTTTATGGGTCAGATGGCTTAGATGAATCAGTGGCTACATCTGATCATCTCTATCTTCTTACGATGAAGTATACCTGTGTGAGCTGAGTCTTGACTTTCAATCATTATCTTCAATATGATTGACTTGCTTTCCTTTGTGGATTGTGTTGTGCTATCATGTGTGGACGTGTTTGAACTTGGGCTCGGATGCTGGATCCAAACTGGAATTGATGACTTAGGTATATTTAAGGGCACATACCTAGGTAGTGTTGTATGTTACTTCGTTATTGTATCTTTCCATTGTGGATTATCCTTTGTGGATTTTGGGAGACCTCCTGGGGACTCGGGGTCCCTACTGAGTAGCTTATACTCACCCCTGCACGGGTTATGCCCGCACTACGTTGTGTTGGATGCAGATGACGGACATCGCTGATCGTGGTGGAGGCTTGTGTAGCAAGTCGGTACCTGGAGGTGGACCACTGGGTAGGACGTACACAGAGTGGATGGCTGGACCTGTGGAGCTGAGGAGGCTATCTGTACCCACCCATCAGGTGGGACTTCCTTTGGATGGCACGACGTTGCGGATTTACGTTTCAGTTGCTGTACTTTCTTTCTATTTGTACTTTACTTTTATTTGGGTTTTTATTCTAGCCCATTTACTTGCCGCACTTACTTGTATCCAGTTTACTTAGTGTTTACTTCTGCTTGCTTACTCTTAGGGGTTTGTTTACTTAACAAAGGCAATGCCTTCCCTTTTTTATCGGGAATTACACCTTGATGTTAGTCGCCAGCCCCGGGCCTATTGAAGGTGGGCTTGGGGTAGTCAAGACATGGTCCCCGAGGATGGGTCATGAAAATATTAATCTGAGACCCCAAGGAATTCTAAAGGCCTTCCCAAATTCTATATGTTAAACATGGGTATCTATCTAAGACAAATACAGATGGCACACCATGGATCCTTACCACCTCTTGGCGATAAAAATTTCCCAACTCGTCCACTTTAGTTGTATATTTGATCAGATAATCAATCACCACTCAAATGGAATTATTACCCCACAAGTTATATGAGACCTTCTAATATTGAAGTCCATGGTAACCTCTTTCCACATCCAGGAAGTAATGGGTTATAGATGAAGCAATCCAAAGGGCCTTTGATGTTATGATTTCACATGGTGGCATGTGTAGCATCTCCACATGAAATCTATAATGTATCGTCTCATAACAAGCCACCAGAACTACCAAATGACATCATAATACATCTTAGTGGCACCTAGATGAACATCCCACTCATACTGGTGGCTATCGAGCATCACCACCTTCCGTAGAGATAAAAACACTACTGAACGACCCATGAAGCATAGGATGCCCTTGAGAGATGATGACCAATCAGAAGTCATCATACCACCATGAAGAACCTACTTCAATCACTGAAAATTCTCATCACTAGGCTATTACTACTGAATTAGCTCCACCCGAGATGGAGTAAAATAAGATCTCTCCAAGAATGCACCCCCATTTTTCTTCTGGGTCTCCACATGTATATGATAAAAGAGTTCTATAAAATTCCACTCATCACTTGACTTACTCAAAGATTGTAGTTGGACTCTTATAGTTAAGGCATCGACCACCACATTAACCCTGACTGGGGTATGAAAAATTTAAAATGTTAACCCCTATAGGTACTCGATCTAACTATACTCCCTCTTGTTGTGGTCCTTATAAGAGAATATATATGCCATGATTTTTTTATAAGAGTGGACCAAAAACATCTCCCCAAAGAGTTAGTTATTCCATGTCTTAAGAAGAGTGAATCACAACTTCTAAATTCAAGTCATGGGTTGGGTAATTATTTTTGTGTGGTTGGAGTTAGCGAGATCAATACGCCACCATGTGATCATCCGACATAAGCAGGCGCCAAATACCCATACCTGAAGCATCATAATACACCACAAATCCCTTTCTACCATATAGAAAAATCATAATGGGGCGGTAGTCAACAACATGTTCATATCCTTGAAGGATGTATGACATCAGGGGCCCCATACAAACTTTACCCTTTTCCAGGTGAGTGTATTCATTAGTGAAGAAATGTGAAAGAAATCATGAACAAACCACATGTAATAACCAGCCATGCGAAGGAAAATCCTAATCTCAAACACATTATTCGTATTCTCCTATGACATAACCACACTATGCTTTTTAGGGTCCACAAAAAACACCTTACACATGATCACATGCCTCATAAATTTAAATTCTCTGATTGAGAAAGTGAATTTGGGAATCTTTTCATAAAGGCAATGATATCATAAGGTTCCCAGAACAATCCTCAAGTGATGATCATGTTCCTCTCGGATCCTGAATAAAATACGATTTAATCCAATTATACTATGATAAAAGAATAGAGATACTAATGGAAGAGCTTGTTCAAGAGTTCCATAAAGATAACTGGAGGATTGGTCAATCCAAAGGGCATGATCAAGTATTGAAGTTGTCATACATTCATCGGAAGGCTGTCTTTGTGATATCTGCCTCTTTCACCCTGAGTTGATGATAGCCCGAAGCCATGTCAATTTTAAAAAACCACCTTTCCCCCTTCAACTGATCTAAGAAGTCATCGATTTGGTAAAAATGATATTTCTTCTTGATTATTACCTTATTCAGCTTTTGGTAGTCAATTCACAACCAAAGGGATATTCCATTCTTTTTCGCAAACAATACAAGAGAGGCTCTAGGAGAGATGCTTGGGTGAATGAATCCCATGGATTCTAAGTCATCTAGCTGTATATATAATTCCCACAACTTGGTAGGGGCTATGTGATATGAGGTAAATGATATCAGCTATGTTCCCAGTGCCAGATCAATCGAGAAATCCACATCCCACTCCAAGGGTGACCAGAAAAATCGATTGAAAATACGTCTGGAAACTCATCAACTAGATGATGTAATCCACCATCAGGATCATGACCATCATCCTCTATCTTTACTGATGATAACTTAAAAACAATATATCAAAACTATGGGAGTGGTGGTCCATCACAACTCAACTGAGGATCTCATTCCCCACAAAAAACCTAACAACTCCCATTAGGTGTCATGAAACTGACACACCACCTATAGCAATCAATATGTTATTGGATGTTTACTAGCCAATCCATTCCATGTATTATGTCAAACAGATCCATATCTTACACCAAGATGTCCCACTCCATCTCCACCCCTGACATAGGAAGCACAGATGACGAACACCAGATACCCTGCTCCATCTTCTTTCTTAGAGGAATCACAAACTCCATCGCAAAAGGAAAACAGTCGGTTGTAAAAAATTTCATGTCCAAAAAATAGACATAAATGAATGAAATAGAGGTAGTAGTATCAGAAATAGAAGAAACTATAGAATATTCAATTAAAATGGTACCTCAAACTGTTGATGGCCCCGCCTCTAATCCTACTGGTGCCTGATCCACCTTATGGAGACGTCCAACCTCTTCCTGAGGATTCCCACTAGTCGGTGGATGTGCCATAAACTAGATCTTCCCAAAAGATGAAACATCCTTACAACCATGACCCCCAAAATGAGATATCCCCATCCTTAATGGCTCAGACTGAGCTGGCACTCCTCTTTATGATAATGACCCTGCCCCACTCTAAAATGGACGTGCCACCCCACAAAAGCACTATAAGTGACCCATTAATACACATTGATAACACAACTTCGTTGGAAGTGGGCATGCTATTTGGATGTGCCATAGTCTCCCACATTGGTGGAACACTACCAATCTCTCATCAGAAGGCATAGATGGAAAATTCATGGAAGAGTGGCCTGAACTACCACCTCCCTTCTTCAGCTGATCCTCATGCTTTCTTTTCATATCTAATGAGATGTCACTACCCACTAATGATACTATCCTAGAGAAATAATACCTCCCTTTACGGTCAATATCTTCCATACATGGTCAATCAACCACCTCGGGATATGTCCTCATCTTAATCAAGAATAATTGGGAGTATATCTCTTGTTTTAAGCGTTTCTAAAACTTATGGGCCTTCACTTTATCATTAGAGAAAATTTCATGAGCATAACGAACCAACTCAGTGAAATGGTTGGAATACTCTATCACAGAGAGATCCCCCATAACATGATCCATGAACTATCAGTACTATTCATTGTAGACGACCTTGAAATCTCCCAAGTACATCTTCTCATTATTACCTGTTTGAAGTACCAATTCCCACCACCTACGACTGTGACCCTCAAATAGAAAAGAGGCACACTTAACCATAATCTCCATGGGTGTATCCAGTAACTCGATCATGCACTTGATCTTTTTGGGCCATTCTTCTTCTTCATGGGGTTCTAGCTACCTCAGAAAATAAAAGGGTTTTTTTAGGAACTCCTAGGTCTTGAATATCCTAGGACCAGTCTCTTCTTCTCTAATAGGATATGTAATATGATTTGGTTCATTTCATATATCTTGAACTATCCAAACCACATCCTCAACTATCCTCTGATCAAGGGGTGAGGGATAACTCTCTCTGGCGTCATCCTATGGGTGCATGGGAGCTTTTTGGGGAGGCATATTGTAACAAAAAGGAAATAATCACAAGAGGAAAATACATAAAATAATTCTGAAAATTTCATAAATTTCATCAAATATATATAATTAAAATATATTAAAATGATAAATGAAACAATAACCCCACCCCCACCTGATGTCCACATGTAGTCTGCATCCCACACGTCTCACCTGGAAGAGTAGTCAAAAAAACTATTCTAATGTCCCGTGGTGACTCAAGGTCTACCAATAGTGGTGAAGGTAAAGCACCCTACTCATGACCCATACTATGATTCCTGATAAGTCTTTCTCTTTTCAAGACCAACACTTCCCAAAATAATAATATAACCCAAAAACATTAACTTCCTTTGATACCATTTTGTCACAAACAAAATCTGGTCACCATTACAACTGACACCAAACCCAGACCATGACAAGGCCCAAAGGGGGTTCCCTGTTCCCATGGGCTATCACAAGTTCTAGAGTATCATATATATTGGATTGGGAACTATTTACCTGAATATGGAAGCATAAATCATCAAAACCAATCGATAAAATGAATCTGAAACATTCATAACAAACAATGTTTATAAAAAATATAGAACTGAATAAATAGGTCTAAATATAAAATAATAGGTCCATAGACACATAAAAATAGTAGAACAACATCCCAAAGGACTCCACATGACAAGTGGTCATCACCCACAAGTCGTCTCTACAATGTCGCACCGTGGAAGGAAACTAACAACCCGAGCAATAATCACCCAATGAGATTCATTTTCTTTTGTTAATAATGACCAAGTCTACTTACACCCAAGGTGTGTAAGTAGAGATTGAGCCTTATCCCAATAGTATACCACCATGAGCTTCCATAGAGTAAACAATAGAAGATAAAAAACCTACTACTTTTTAAACAATATGTAGTGGAAATAATTTCTAAATAATGTTCTTTTAAATGTAAACAATTTTCAAAAAGAATTTTCAGTGAAAGATAACATTTCAATAAAACATGTAATATACTATATTATCAAGAAAAAACAACCATATTACAAATTCAAATATAGAATAGTCAATGAAAACCAATCTCAAGAACACCCCTAGGTAATATTTAGTCTCATGTCCCATGTACCTCGTACCTTGGTGTAATGTAACCATAATAAAATATTTTCTCATGCATGATCCACTAGTATGGAACATACCCATAACCGTGTGGTCCCTAATAATCATAAATATAGTTTTTAGTGTTTTTAATATCCATTTTAGCTACTAAAATAGGGACAAAACCCATCCATATAAGTAGCGTACTAGTACATATTCTCCTACCTAGGTTTCTGGGCTTCCCCCTTTGTGCTCAAAACATTAGCTAATGATACCAAGATCTATTACAACATAAACACATAATTTATATTCATAATCAACTCAAAAATGTAGCTACACATGTTTTTCACCACTTACAGTAATCAATAAAACCTTTAGAATTTCAATAAAAAAACATCATAAAATTTAACAACGCTTTATACACAAATCCTTTTAATATCAAACTTTGAACAACATGGGAATACCCATATTCACCAAAACAAAATTTTCAGCACCCAAAACATTTCTATAAACCCATTACATGAGTGATAAAAAACCACATTTGTAATAACATAAAATAGACATGTAAACCATCCAATTTAACATCAAATTGGTACCTAAAAATCATTTTCTCAACAAAAGTCACCAATACAAGATTTCACTGCTAGGATAATAGACAATAAGTGGGTTAAAAATAGAAATACTGAAAATATAACCCATCTAGAATTTAATACCCATGTAATCACTTACCAAAATTGTTAATACCCTTAAATCATTGTGCGAAAATCCAACAACACCATTGCTGCACCACTAGGGACATAAATCAAGCCTAAAACTAAAAGAATATACCATGAAAAATAGGATGAAACCCTAGGTTACAAAACCTAACTTCTGGAAATAATGAAATTAAATAATAATTGAATAAAACCCATTAAGAAGGAGATAACTATGGCAGAGATTCACTTACTTTATGAAAATTTATGTCTCTCCACCAAATCCACCTTCAAAATGGAGTTCCTAGGAGGGTTTGAGGTTCTTCGGAGGCTGAAATGGTTGCAGGGGTCGAATGGAGGAAGAAAGGGGATAGTAATGATAAATCCTATGAAGTAAAAAATGGCAATGAAAAATAGTTTTAATGGTCTGGACAAGGTCGCACATTTTTCTTGCGTGGTTTAGCAAACTTCGATCCCCCTTTTGTCCACTCAAAAAGTATCCAAAGTCAATCAAATTCAATGGGGGCCTAGGGTAAACACAAGGGGGTGTTGGGCCATGAATAATTTAGAACAAATTACCTTAAATTAAGGAAATGGGTGTGACACGTTTTCTTTCTAGTTCACATTAAACCACAACTCAAACTGAACAGGATTACGACCAAATTATTTTTTCCAATATCATCAATAAAATAAATTAAAGATATAAAAGATTAATTAATTAAAATGATTTTTTTAATAAATATAAATAATGTTATCTCATCAAATAATTTACTCGAAATATTTTTAGAGCTAGTTCTCTATGGAATGACTTGTTTCTCTCTATCATATGTGTTTTTATACAATTTCGAAAAATTCTCATCTGAATAAAAAACTCATTTTATTTAATAAACTATTATTATTTTACAAACACATTTTAAAATAAATTTTGTGAATAGGAATGATTAATATCCACAAATGACTTTGAGTGACCCAGAGGAATCCCTTCAGTTACCTTTACTTATAGTTTACTGAGACTCAACAAAGGATTCATTGATCTCACATAACAGTATATACATAAAGTACTACTTTTTACCAATAATTTTAGGGTCCATTGATTTCAAATATAAGAATGAATATCAAGATATAAAATCATATATGTATTATATATGCAAAAAATTATACTAATATTTGGTAGGAATAACAAATAAAAAACTATAAATATTTATTTTTGACATAATTTAGTTATTTATCAGAATTCTAATTTATACAATCCATAGGAATATGACTCCGATAATGATATGTGACGGGAAGGGATGACATATATCATGCTAACTAACCCATTATATTCCCTTGGATGCCTCATAAATTAACTATAGGCTCCCAAAACATGTCAAATGGAATAGCTACATAAAAAATATTCAGCTTCCAAATATTGGATGTATCAACGATCATTTCTATTTTGTTATTATTTAAATATATTTATTAAATATATTTAATAATTATTATAGAAAATTAATAAATTAATTTTTTTCATTAATAATTATATATCCATAATGGTCACCCATCAGTACCGTTATGGATGTGTATGCCCAAATGGAAAGTTGATAAACACACCTCACTTACACTATATGATCCCTCCAACATCCCCAGATCATGAGGTGATGCACATGATGTATGAAAAATACATGATGAATATGGAATAAAATGATTGAATGAGGATCCTTTTTAAAGTATAGAGTCAACCTAATGAACATGAGAGAAGATCTGATTAGATATTTGACAATGTATGATCATTGGAAGATTAAATCATATCTTTTATTTGATTTTTTTATATTCCTACATCCAAAAATAATATAAAACATGTTAGAATATTATATATGATATAAGCTAATAATATTTTATAAAAATATTGTATATAAATTTATTTAATTCATGATTTCAAAATAAAATAAAAAATATATGTTAATAGTGGACTTTACATACACTCAAATACTTAATTATTGACCATATTATTATTATCCTCCACTATTGACCCGATTTTATCAACTTCACATCATATAAAAAACTATATATATTCTAAAAATGTTCTCATGGTGATTTATTAAAGGTATTAGATTATAATAGATGATAATGGAGTATGAGACATTAGTATGGTAGAGTGAAAACTCATAAACATCATTTTTTAATATTTTTTACTAGGTATAATTATAAAATAATGATAAATGGAGTATTCCATTAAGAAAAATTCAATTATTTGTTATATAAAATTTCCATTACTAATGCATTTGAATTGAACCTAATAATTAAGATCAAATAATTCATAAATTTTAATGTTTATGTTATGTACTAAAAAACCCCCATAATGTGTTAGATGATATGATTTGAGAATGTATTTTTTTAGTTTAAATTATATTCAAGAGTATTTTTTCAAATTATGATTTCTATTATCCATTAATATATTATTTGGAATATATTTATATGTATCACATAAATGTTTAATATATAATTTTTCTTCCATGTAGTTGGGTGATAAATAGGGTTCACTAAGGATTAATAATATCAATGTGGATTGTGAAAACTATTAATCCTTGAATCTACTATGAAAATTAAAACTAATTTTAGAATAGAATAATAATGTATGTTTATAATATGATCTTATCACTACTTGATTAATAGAGATAGTATTTTAGAAGATTTGTTATGAATAACTTGGATTAATTTTATTAACAAACAATGAATCCAATGAATCTAGTTTTTTAAACTCAGTTATAATGAAATTTAAATTACTATATATGTACCATAATTTAGTATATTTCTCTAATTATTTCTATTTTTCAAGAATAATGATGATTTTTATCATAACATCAAAACAATATTAGAACTTTTACTTGAGAATTACATATTAAAGTACACTACCATATTCTAAAATAACTCAATAATATTTCTAAAACCAAATATTTCACAACATTGAAAAAATCATGATTACTTATATGTGTATTATATTATAAATATTAGAAAAATAAACATTAAAATTTAAATATTGTAAATTATTTCATCATGAAATTGAACTCAAGTGAGTTATAAATATATTATTCATTAAATGAGATGTTCTTTATTCATATTTGAGTGATTTAATATAATAAAAACTTGAATACCACCACTCATTATTACTTTCATCAATTACTATGATTCAAAACACATAAAAATCATGATATGATAACTATAGAAATATTTATATTTTTTAGTCTCAATTATTCAACTATATAATTATTTTATAAAATGATATATAAATATAGAAAAATTATATAATAATTCCACTAGAATCCATAAGAATTAAAGAAAAACTATTTGACCTCAGGTGGCATAAAATATTTAATTCTTGTATACTAATATTCTATAGAATAGATAAAATTAATATCTTATAACTCAATACTCTAAAATATACATAATTTCTATCCTGTGTTAACACGTAATGATTAAAAATCACATTAAATACACATATATTTTTAAATGTAAATTCAATGAACTATTGTGGAATAAATAAATATTATTTAAAATGAATAAATTAGAATCATAGGTAATTTTTTATATAATTACTTTTTCCAATGTGGGAATAAAGCTATATAATATTTAATGTGGTCTAATCGATGATTAAATTGATTATAAATAATTTCTACTTAGTAGAGAATCATGAAACCCTAACATATGATAAGAATCTTGAAGTAATAGTTTAATTAGGAGCCTAATGGTTTAAATTTTTAGTTCAATAATGAATACCATCTATTTAAGAATAAAATTGTGATTTAATAATATTATAAGAATCCTAATGATCATATAACATGATATTCAATCAAATAAAACACCTAATCTGATTCGGAAGTGCTTCTATCTTCCAAACATTCACAAGGAATGTATATATGACCTCTTTATATTTTCCACTCTATATTATTCCAAAAAAAACACCCATGACTATATCAAACACACAACTACCCATCATATAACATGTTTAATATTACCTACATATTTATAAATCCACAAAACACACCATTGATTTTCTCTATCCCATACCCAACCCCCCCCCCCCCCCAAACTATGAACACTCCATCCTAATAAATTATGACCCATGATAAAATTATTTGAAAATAAGCAGTAAATTGGACATTATTCAAAACCTATATACTTTTCAAGGGGAAGGCAAAAATTTACCAGCTAATATACAATACACCAACTCATTCATCATATCTTAGTCTAAATCAATCATAATATAATGAATCATAGATAAAAACTATATAAGGTATTAAAATTATCCTCATTGAATAATATAAATCAAGGAAATAGCTATAGAAATATCATTAAGGTTACTAACATTAGAGACTAATAATGACAGTAAAAGAGTAGATATTCTACGTAGTTACATATTACTCAAAAGAAACCACCTTGATGATTCAATTAAAATAGAACTCATATGACACATAAGAGAAGGGGTAGGATAAGGGGAAAACCGAAAATGATAAGGGGAATACTCTCATGATAAACATTATAGGGAATGATAATATTAAAATAATTTAGGGATGATAAAAGTCATGCAACAACTATACCCAAACGGAAGGATAATAAAAAATATATAATATATGAAAATTTTAATTAATAATAGATTGTTAAAAATTATGTTACTAATATTTATTATAGAAGTGTTTTTTTCATTAAACACTTATAATAAATCATTAAATTATGGTTTTATAAAATTTCCATTTATAAATGCATATAAATGTAATGATTTTTAATTATAAACTATTTATATAAATTTCCACTAAAAATTCTATACAATGAATAATTTTTCTTACAGTGTAATGGAGATATTTTCCGTACTAGGGTATTTTCTAGATGAGCCTATGATAGTGATTCAAAAGATTATATATTTAAAAAACAAAAGATAGGCTAATATATTTTTACATCTGATTTTGTCTGGGATCATTTTACATTAAAAAAAATTAGTTACCCATGATGATTGTATTTTTCTGATGATGATATCATTAGGATCTCCTCTTAATAATTTATTTTTATATCATTTTCCTCATAATGGTTTGATGGAACTATTTACATCATCATCACTTATTTATGTTCCCATATTCAAAAAGGGATTCTAGATTAATTTAATCCTTTATGTATTTGGTTTTTATTTCAATTGGATTTATAACAAGGGGTTATAAAATTTTCTAAAATGGTTAATGTTTCATTATATTAAAATTTTTGGATCTATAAACATGAATGCTAACCATTTCAATGTTTTAAAGTGTTCACTTTTCAATGTGGGGGGTCCACATTTGACTTATAAAAGAGTTTTTTGTGAGATAGTTTTAAAATAAATAGATGTTTAATTTTTTTATTTATTATATCTTATATAAAATCATATTTCAGGAAATTATATTCAAACTAGAATTTATAAATTTAATTTTATAATTAATTTATAATACTCTTTGGTTAAATATTATTGGTCATGGATAGATTTCCCCTACATAAACACATTCATGTCAATATTTCTATTATGATTTCAAATAGGTTACCCGGTTATAATCTCTTTTTTTGTATTGGTATGTAGATAGGCATGTTGAGATATGGATGTTATATTAGGTTACATGAAGGTTATTTTTTCAGGTTATTATTATTCTATGGATGTTTCCCACTAGGTAATTTGGTCATTTTTTATATTTATCCTCCCCCATTTTGTTTCATGTGATGTAATTTTATTTTGGTTCCCATTTATAGACTTTTTTAATCATTTCAAACAATATATTTGAAGTGGTATTATTTTATATATTGATTATTCCATTTCTAGGATGGTAATTTCTTTGAAAAAATGTATTTATATAAATTTAAGTACAATATATAGATACAAAAATCTATATTCTTATAAAAATATATTCTATTTAATTATAAATATATAAGGGTGAAACCATTACGATATTGTTTATATATGATTATTTGGTGTTTATTTCCAATTTGTGGTGATAGATACAGTGATCTGGGAATTATTAAAGGTTGACCTCAGTGATATATCCGATTTTCCTAGGCTATGTAATATAAAAATGGAATCAAAGCCCTCTTTTTATTTATGGAGTCTCTTAGATTGATATAGTATTTTCATAACTCAATATGTAGCTCATGTGTAGATTCCTGGTTTCTACCATTCATTATGAATCTTGATTAACATTAGGTAGACAATTTTGGAGTTATTTATTGATTATTTTTATCTTTAATAATGGTTCTCTAATATAAATTGAAATAACATGTTTATTTTTGTTTCTTAGAGTTTTATAGTGTAATTGGAGGGGGAGTCTGTATTATTGTTTCATTGTCAAAACAATTATGTGAAAAATGTTTCAATGGTCCAAGACACGCATTAATCACTATTTCATTATTAGAACATGGTATTCCCAAACATTCATCCAAATAATGAATATTATTATAAACCATTAAAATTTAAAATTTAAGAAACATTTTATCATGTCTATTGTACATGATTGAATTCTTCCAAATTTAGGGAACAATATAATAAAGTATTTATACAATATTAATGGTTCTATTTTTTCATGGGTTTTGTATGGTTAAATAGAGTTACACATCAAAATTGAATTGTATAAAACAAATTAAATTTTTAAATGAGGCCTTATGATCACCTATATGAAAAAATATCTACTTTCATAGAGTGTTTTAAATGTGGTTCATTTTAAATTTAAAATTTTTTACTTCTTAAAAATTAATGTGTATTTTATATAACATTTTTAAATTCCTTAGAAGGGAAGATCAATTGACATTTAGGTTATATCTTATGTAAGAGTCATCAAATTAGAATCCCTTTTATTTTCATAAATGGCTGATTTTTTTCGAAGTGTAATTTTTTTTTAAAAATATGTCTTTATACTCTTCATAAACTAATAGTTATTTAAAATAATTAATATTTTTATGTTGTAGAATTAGAACTCCTTTATTATTTGTATATATTCACTGGGTCTAGAATTTTTTTAGTTTATGTTGGGATTGGGTGATTTAAATTGTGAGACATTAATAAATTTTGTTCATGTTTTTTGTTATCTATATTATTAATCCAAGAATGTTAATAAAGAAAATATGTAATGTATATTGCTATATATTATCATTAGGATTATTCCTACCATAATTTAGGAATGATTGTTCTAGTTTTTATCTATACCCACACTCGAGATTGATTGATAGTGTAGTTTTCATATTTTTTCACAAACCTTATCCAATAATATTTGAGTAAAAAATCCACAATTATTCCATAGTGATCAGGGTTTTGATGAGGTTATTTAGTGGTTAGATAGGATCAGGTGAATTTACAATTCTCTTGAAAACCATGATGCATTTAAATCAAATTCCATTATAGAATTTTTTATAACTATTTGATCAAACATATTGGGTTATTATCATCCAATAACAGTTATAAGATGGAATGCCATGGTACTTCTTCAAGGTTATGTCGATTCCTAGGAATTATCACGAGGACATAAGTGGGGAGAGATCTTTTAATTTCATGATATTCCATCAACATGTGAAAACAATGAAGGAGTATGTTGATTGCTTCTCTTTGCTGGTATTCTTCTCTCACGATATGTTCACCAATGAATCTTTAAAAGATCAATTTTTTTTTGAGTGGTCATCACTCAAACCTAAAATTAGATTTTTGATGATATATATTGGAATATTATGAGGAAGAAATGGAAAGGGAAATAATAGTTGAATCCAATCAAATATAAAACAAATGTGATGGTTGATGACTCAATTTATTCTGGTTTTGAGTATGAATATATGTTTTGGAATGGGGTTATAAAATGATGATCACATGCCTAGATGTTGGGTTAATGAGGTTAAATATTCTCAATATCGTATTAATTATAGAAATATGAAAAAATATCTAATCATTTTCTATTTTTTAAATCTTGAACTCCAAGTCTTATTACAGTAGAGTTTTCTGTATTTATCATCAATGTGTCTATCTTGTCCATCTTTAAAAAAATTATGCAAGATTACCAACATGAAAGAAATTATTTATTTTATATATCTTGGATATTATTGATAATCTATTTTCAATTTATGCATAATTATTTTAGAGATGATTAATCTTTTTAGGTGATTCTTTCTTAGTTTATTACTTGTGTATTTTATCTCTCATTTTGGAATTTTTATTTATATGAAAGAACTATTTATATTAATTCCTTTTAATATTTATATTAGATATTACACATGTGTTGTGGTTTGGGTTTTAATGATTTTATCCTTGGAAACCATGTGTATATTCTTAGGTAACTAGGAATGGTGCTATATGAGGTCAGAATTTGCACTAGCAATTGCCCTATTTTGATTTTATATGGTTTATTATTGGGTCGGGTGTTGATGAGAATGGTCCCAAGTTACCATAAATTTTGGTTTTTACTAATTTTTAGTTAATTATTGATCCATTCTATTCAATGTCATTTATTTATGTATTGCATCCATTTAAATTCTGTAAAGTGTTTTTGAATTGATGGATATTATCTTATGTTAGTTTATGTTTAATTTTTTATTTTATCACTTTTTTAAAATATTGAATCTGTTTATTGGGTGGTTTTTATGGTTAGTGGAATATTATAACTCAGTTAGTATTATTTGGATATGATTTTTCCTCTAGATATTCTTGTTTACTATTAGTTAACATTTCTTGTTTCACTATTTTATATACATTCTAAATGTTAGGGAGATCTACGATAGGTCAATGGATTCTTGATTTTCATATATTTTGATGATGATATAAATTATACATAGATTTAATTTACAATATTAAAGTATTTTTATAATATATTTTGTTGATTATAGCCTTTTTTCATGGTAATTCTCTATGAACAGTTTTGATGATTTGATGGGCTGAGGAAACATTTTCGTTGAGTTATCACATGTAATTCCTATCACTCCCACCTCATATAATCGAATTTAGTGGTTTCAGTTTTGGGGAATTTGTTATATCATTTGGTAAATACCTAATTAATTAAATATTAATTCAATATATGGATCATTTATTTCTTCTTACTAATTTGACATCTATTTTATACCACTGATCCCATGGTAGGGTGTATAATTTTTTATCATAGTTGATGTTTACATTTTTTAATTAAATTTTATTGGTATTTAGATAAATTATAATGATAATTGTTATACCCACATACCTTTTTTAGTTTCATGTTATATAATAATGAATTCTTTTGAAATACTAGAATCATTATAATTTTTTAATTGAGTTTTTTTGAAACTTCTATATTCTTCATTGATTTTGTATGGTAACTGAAAGCTTAGAAGTAAGAGTTCCAACCTTTTATTATATAAGTATTTAATTTAGTTATAAATTCATGGGGTTTATATGTTTTTTATGAAAACATTTAAAACCCATTATATATTAGGGGTAACAATTTAATTTACTCTTACGTTGAGGTGTTCCATTAATTTTACTATTCATCACACAATTTGATGCAATCCATTTGATTATTATTAAAAAATATAAATATATCATAATTAAATAATAATTTATCTATAATTTATTAAGCATAGATTATATACATTTCATATATCTTTGAAAGATAACTTTTTTAGGGGGTAAAAGTCAATTTATGTGGAAGCTCCACGGTTGGTGCACAATTTGATAAATCATGCGGCCAAACAATTATGTCTACTCCAAATTTTATGTTTTGAAATTACTATCTACCCCATGTAGATTTAAATTAAATTTCCCTGATATCCCTCATTTCCTATGTACAAAAATAAGGGTATATCAAGGTATATTTGTTTATCCTCAAAGCATCAAAACCCCTTTCTCTCTGAATTTCTAGTCGATATTGAATGTATGCCATCTTTTTTTCATCTATGACATTATTTATCATATTTCTTAATGGTTTAATATTATATCATGAACCTTAATAGACATTATTATTAATAATATGGTTGTTGAAAAATTACTATGGTTTATTTAGTTGTATAGGGATTATATATTCTCTCTATTTCCAACGTTTTTCATTCACTATCAATGGTGAGTAGTTTCCATTGATTGAGGTATGTGTTTTTTTATTGAGATAAATTTGTTAATAAGACATGATATTATTTATATCTATAAAATAATTTTTTATCATGTTATAACTATATATAATTATCCTTAAAGTCTTGTAGTTTAAATGGGTTATACACTAGGCATAAATTTGTTTTCATGGATTTCTACTTCTCGGTTTTTAAAATTATTTTCTTATGAACTCGAAATATTTTTATTAAATTAAAAAGATGATATTTAAATTTTATTTTATGTTTAAATGGGTGTTTATCAAAATATTTATTTTCTATAAATGTTATTAATGTTTTAAATGGGAGAATATTAGAAAAATGTGTGCGTTAGGACCTTAATATGTAACTTTTTAAGGCTTGTGATTACAAATGATTTTTTATGTTGTCTAAAAAGGAATGAGTTGATTTCAAAATTAATTATAATTTATATTTACATGGTTAAGTTTTCTAAATATGATGAAATGACTTTGTCTCCCAGGTTAGTTTGGATGTATCGGTTGAAACCATTTGAAAAGTATTTTTCATGATCATTAAAATATCGTTATTTGTGGCTAGTTTTACTATGTATTTTATAGAAATTTTATTTGTATGGGATAAAATGAATCATTATGTGATGTTTCGATAAATATTAATAGGATTATTTCATGAGATAATAATTTGGGGGGGGGGGTAAGATATTTTTTATTTTTTATTTTTGATTGATGTGTCGCTAATTTGGATCACTTATTTTTTTTCCTCAATTTGATTGATTTCATGGGATCATGAGTAAACTATAAGAGAGATATGGCTTTATTTATACATTATTAGATTAATTAACCTAATAATGTAACCTATTGGAACTAAATACTATAATAATAGAGTTCCCCAATGAGACTACATGTTACATTGGGGATCTTATATCTCCAAGTAAAACTAAATATTATAGTAGTTGGTTCCACCTATGTACTTCAAGAATAATCTCTTGTTATGAACTTATTAGTTTAAAATTATTATTTTTTCCATTGAATAATTTTATATATTGGGGATTAATAAATTATACATTATTTGTATCTAGTTATTTTTATCTTTATTTTATGGATGAATTTATATAATTGTTAAATAATCATGTTATGAATATTGATATTATGATACTGATATGATTTTAAATTTTCCATATGTCATCGTATGACATTAATTTCAAATTAATTTAAAATAAGTGGTGTTTTCAATAAAAATTATTAATGTAAAGTGTTTATTTTTTTTAAATTATTGGTACCATAAACATGAATGACTAAATTTTCAACCGTTTAAACAGTTTTAATTTCAATGCAATGGTTCCACATTTGATTATGAAATAGGAATTAAAGAGGTTTCCATAGTAATTGAGAGTTATTTAGATTCCATTTTTATCGTATGTGGAATATTTTTTCATGAATATTTTATAAAACTAACATTTATGAAATTTATTTTATTATAAATTTCATTTAATCTTTAGTGAAATATTACATGGAATGTTTAGATCACACCATAAATACAAACTTTTACGTGTAGGTAGCTCTTATGTTCCTGTATAGATTCAAATGTTTTTATCTATTATAATTTCTATTATTATTGGTCCACTAATTGGTGTGTTCAGTTTTGGAGGTAATCTATGGCCTCATAGAGGTTGTTTTCATGATTTTACTTACTTTTAATTCACTCAAGGATGTATACCTTAGATAATTCATAATTTTTTATTTTAAATTTTTTCTCTCTTATTTTGGTATCAGTTATGTACTGATATTTTGGTGTCTTGTGTTTAAAATAATATTATATATTCATTTGAGGTTATTTATTTAATATTTAATATTTATATATATATATATATTCATTTGGAATAGATATTTATTTTCAAATTTTTATTTTATATGTGTCAAAATATAATTTATAGATACACCATTTCAAATTCTCAATATTGTTTTCACTACTTGTTTATTATTACCTATGGGTTAGTCAATTACCTCTTTTTTTATTTTACTCTACAATTCTTATCTCCATCCCATGGAAATTTGTTGAGTGATTTAATCCTTATCATTACATGAGTAGGGTGACATGGAACATTGACCTAGTCCAATTTAAGACACGAAAACAAGTGAGATAAAATTATAAAAACCCTTAATAATTTACCATTGAATCTGAAAATGTGATCAAAGTGAAAATAAAATAATGAAATGAATCATTATTGTTAATATATTTATAATGGATGAAATAAGAGAATTAATGGAATTATGGTTACCAAGATAATACAATTAATTTCAACTATATTAAAACTATTTTATAAAATTATACTATTGAAATTATGTTGATTCACTAAAAATAAATTTATAGCTCTATTATAGTTTATTATTTTATTTGACAATTTATAATTCATTTTTTCTCTTTATACTTGTGTTATATTTTATGATCTTCCAAAACAAAGTTGGTTTTTTCAGGGTCATACTACTGTAACACATGTGGGGTTTTATAGGTTCTTACACTATACCAAAAAGAAAGAGTCATTACTATGTATTTAGTCGAAAATTAAGATTATTATAGGGTTACGAAGCCTCTTAAAATGATAGTACACTATTAGTGTGATCCAAAAATATTAGGGAGTATAGAGGTTGTGAAAATTTGATTAGGAAATTATGTTAAAGAAAATATAAAAGCATTCATTATCACATAAATTTTATATACGTTCATTTCATTATAAATTGACTTAAAGTAGTAAAATTATCTATGTAAACAATTATTATCTCTATTATTTTACCTATTAGATATTTATAGTATCACTAAATTACCCTAGAAATAAAATAGTCTATGATAAGGACCTATTTTCCCTGGATTGTCAGTGGAAAAATTAGGGTTAGGATCTATAGAGGGTACCATAATTCAATTTTAATGACTACGATTATTGCTAAACTTGTATGAATGAATATTTGAAGAATGTATGTATTTTTAATTGGAAATTCATAGTAAAAACCTATAAAATACCTTAGGTTTATTTAGATTTTATAATTAGTGATAAAAAATTAAATATATTTTATGTTAAAAATTTATGAATATTATGTATTCTTATATATGTGACACACTATTATCACAAGGAATATGAAGCACTAATTTATTTTCCTAATGTAGCAATGTGTCTAACCAATGTTGTCTCACTAATATATATTTAAAATGATTTACTTATTATAATTCACCTAATCTAATTATTTTTTATTTTTTAATTATTTTATGAAAATACTAATGAATTTGGGTTTAGTTTAATTGTTAAAAAACTAAAATACATGATGAATGAAAAATTATATATATATTAACATTCATTTCTAAAAAGAATAAGTTAATTAAGAAAGAACTTGGTCATTAGATTGTTTATGGGTTTATCATTATTCTACTTTATTTTTGTAAAATTTGATTGATAATCAAATCATGAAATATCATGATGTATTAATACCATATTAATTAGTTTTGTGAAATATTTAATGTCATAAAAAAATCTAAATTTCACATCCTCCTGTAATCAAGGTTGATGGTACACCTCTGTTTAGAGTTTGAAATAATTTTGGAACTATCCCCATCATATGTTATTCCATCCATTAGTTGAATCATCTTCACTATTTAAATATTTAATCAGTGGATGGGTTGAAAATAAAATAAAATAAACCAATAGAAATAAATTTTACTTGCATGTCATGGGGAAAAATCACTACACCTCTTAATGCCACACACTTATACCAAATATATCAAATTAAATTTAAGAACTAATTTAGGAACACATTATCCACTCTCAAAAAGAGATTTTAGTAATCCTCCCATTATTATGTGTAAGATATTACAATCAATGAAATAAACAAAGAGAATAAGAAGACAAAATAATAAAAAAAATAAAAAAAATAAGAGAAAAAAGGAATAAGAAAATGCAATATATCACTAAAAAATCGATGAATGAGACAATGAGTGAGATATATATGGAGAGAATAAAAAAATAAAAAAAAGAACGGATATTTTATTCGAATTTTAATAAAAAGAAAATTAGAATTGAGAATAATGAGAATAAGAAATGATATGGATGAAACTTGGTTTGAGAAAAATGTATGCATGAATTTATTTTGTAAAATAAAATTAAAAATAAATAAGAAATAAAACTAAAATAAAAAAAATATCAAAAAAATAATGAAAAGAAGTATCTTGATCTCGGCCTCTATCATGATCTCCTCAGAATTGTGGACTCAACACCTCAATAGTGGGTAGTAAATGTCTCCTTTTATAATAGAAGTTCCTTAACATCCTCCACCATCATGGATCCCCCATGACCCAGGATTCCAGTTGAATAATTTTATCTAAATTTTTCCCTCCAGATATTGGGTGCTTTAGATTTTCATCATAGAAGATATCCATATTGGACAATAATGTTTTATTTTCATGTTGTATATAATGGTGGTTCTTTTTATGGATTGTAGAATTGGTAAAAGAAAATAATACTTGAATAAAGACAATTATTTAGTAAGCTCACCTTCATGACACAAAAACATCATAATTGGTCATCAAGGCATCAGAGTGGGTGGGTTGGTCAAACATTCCTTCAAAATGGTCGTTTGGGACCTCTAACAACATCCATGGTTGTTACGACCCTTAGTAGTGGAAATCAGATTGAGCTTGTGCTTTGTAGTGGCTTCAAGAGTATTACCCAATGAGAGAAGCATCATCCTAAAGCATGGATGATGGTAGAGGAAATGAGATGTCGTGGTGATAATTTTTCCAATCACTTAGTGGCATTTTTCATGTGAAACAAATACGTTTTGATAAAAAATTTATAGTAACTAGAAAGTATCTCTCCCACATTGAAACTGTGAAGATGAAATGTGATTTTATGTAACATGGTGTCTGGATCATGAATCAAACACCTGTAGTGGGGAAGAGACACCATATAAACATCCACACACACAAATTAGTCTAAGCCACACCACCCAGTCTTCATGGGACTATGTGATCACTCTACTCCCCTGGCTTATCTATGGCCCATTCTCTAACACTGACCAAGGAAGGTTCTCCCTATACTATTCCTGGACAGTTTGGCCAATCCATTCTATGCTATGAGAATTTATAGCCATGGTTGAGAGAATTATAAGGCCTTGGAACTTCTTTTACATAAATATAGTAAAACCAAATAAATTAATTTCAAAAAAAATTATGAATAAATATTAAACATTAAACACCTAAAAAATTCATTCATTTTAGAACACTTTAACTACATAGTTTTGAAATCCCATATATTTAATAAAAAAATTAATTTAAATGAATACGAATTGGAAAACATTTAGAATATTAAAGTAAAAAAATAAACTTTTTATGGTATAATGTGTCTATCAACCCCCCCACCCCCACCAATTATGCTTGTCCTCAAGCATAAAATCTCATCATTGAAAATTAGATGGAACCAATATTACCATTATTCACATTCTAAAAAATAAAATCAAAAAATATCAATGTTATATCAAATTCTAAAAAAACACATAAAATTTAAATTTAGTCACTTAATTTTCAATGTAATAATGACCTCATGTATTTTCATTATAACCTTTTTAAAATTATGGTCATTCACTTATCCTTTATTCATGTTCATCAATTAATTGTTATTAAACTTTATAAATCATGATTTACCTATCCCTTTATTATTTTCTTTCCTCACTCATGATACAAATTCGAGTAGGGTAATTATAATTTCATGTGAACATTTTCCTTATCCATAGGCTTGTAAATGAACTATTTTTACTATTTTATAAATACAATTGACACATAATATTATTAGGACATGAAATAAAAGGTCATATGACTCTGTGGCATAATGTTGGTAGAAATTGGTGTTTTAAAAATTAAGTATCAAGGTGCATGATTCTCTCTAAATTATGATGAATGATATAAGAAGATAAAGTGTAAAGACATTATCCCTTTAGATGTATATACTCCAATTTCCCCCAAAATAATGTTATGGTTATGTTTAAAATAAGATATAATGAATTATTTTTTTACCTTCTTCAATTTTTCTATACTTTTATAATTTTCTTTTTCTTTTTCAAGTTATAGTTTTTCTTTTTGTTAATTTTTTAAAATTTATTCATAGAATAAAACTCATTTCCACCACATAACCGCATATTATAATATAATTGGTGTAGTTTTATTAATTTTTTATTCTTTTAAGTCATATCACATTCTTATTTTTTATATTTTCATTTTAATAATGGAAAATAATAAAGTACACTGAATGCATCAATAAAAATCTTCAAAACTCATAAGAAGAACCGCTATATTTTTCCTTAAAATTAATTTCATTCATTTCTCAATGAATCCCATCAGACCACTGTTCATCTTTAACATATCATACAACAACTAAGAGGTGGGTTAGAATGGAAAAAAAATATCTTCAAACATGGGTCATTCCTAACAAGGGAATTCATGGTCTCTATGTGATTAGTAGGGATTGATGATAATATGGTCTCAAGGATATGTTTTTTGAATATGAATAAATCATTTTAAATTTGGTTTCTACATATTCATAGCTTTGATAAGTTCAAATTCTAGTTATTATAGGTTTTATATCCCAAAATAACTCAAGAATATGATAAAGATAAAATATAAAGAACTTGGTCTTCAAATCCACTCAAGAGTGAGACATTTGATATTGGAAAATAAGTCAAGTCATGATTATTAATGATAAATCAATTTACTTCTTTTTCAAAAATTCAATGAATGAAATTTTTTCGGTACATTAATTTAAATTAATCAATGATTTCTATCAAATCATGAGTCCTTATTTTGATATCCATGCTTTATTTTAATCAATATTAAATATATTTTACTCATTAAATCATATTAACACTGAAATATAAAACATATAATCATAGAATTTATATGAAACTCATGCCTCTTATATATTTTAAGTTATTTATAATTCAAATATGGGATTATAATTTTTAGTTTAAGGATTAGAAAATTTTGTTAAGAAAAAATGTAGGGAGTTTAAATATAGCATATAAAATAATTAACACCCTTTCCTATGATGCTTAGTCCTATTCCCGCCTTTGTTTTTTGGGTTTTCCTTTTTACATCCTAACCCAAGATAATTAAATTATTCAATTAATCACAAGGATCATGTCATTATAGTCAAAATGATAGAGTGACTGGTCCTCATGATGGAATAACACTTAAGGCTGAAATTGAAATTACTAGAAATAATGTAAATATATGACTTGGTATAATACACAATGTGCACTTTGTATTTTTACTATTATCAATACTATAATGGTAGGTTCATGATCTTTCATTTTAACCATCACATGAGGTTTCTCCTAGCTTTCAAATCATCTTTCTTGGTGACAAATGACCCATGGATAGAGTATAATAGATACTCCCCCTTTACAATTAAGTATAGAATTCATGGTGGCGGTATAATGAATTACTTATTATCCTCTTCCGTGGTTGTTACTAGTGTATCTTACTCTTTCATTTATAGTTCTAGAATAGTATGGGCTATATGAATTGAATGATCAATGGGGAACTAAGAAAATATTTTCAATTGAACAAAATTCAAATTTTAATTATTTATAATAAATTTCTCTCATTCAACATGAGAAGGAACATTCTTGATTTCCTCAGGATAAATTAAATGGAATTTTTCATGGGCCACTTTGTGTTTATTTTCATCAGCGTCAAGGATATTCATGTGTTCCTTAACTAGTGTATGTCAAGTTTCTTAACAATACTCTAAGGTATAACATGGATTATCGTAATATGATAAATTAATTATTTGTTATTTAATTTTCAATAATGAAAAAAATGAAATAAAATTACTCTTGAGATAAGATGAACTACCTCTATTGGTTTAGATGTAATTTATTATTCAGTAAAAGTTTCCCTTGAAGTTGACGATACCAAGTGGAGGTCAGTAGTAAGGCTCCTCTATATTCTCTTCAAATTGAACCACATGGGTGTTTTCATCCCCTATGTCTACAAAAATATGCAAAGATATTGTCTCTTATACTTTTTTTGTACTAGGGTGATCAACGTATACCTCACATTTTTTTGTCGATGTCATTCAAATCTTATTGATCTCCCATAAATTGATTAGCAAACATGTATACTTGACTTTGAATCCACTCTAGATCATCATGATAATTTTTTATTTGATCCTTCAGATTTATAGTTTGGGTATACTCCTCATTATTATAATCAACTTCTTAGATGTCCTCATAAAAACAAGGAAAGGCTAGTGGATCATCTTCCTGTTTAGGTAATGTTTTCTAAAGGGACACATTAATGTTATTAGTTACCCAATGAATTTATCCTCAAGGGTCGTGTAACATATCTTATAGATGTTAAATATAATTTAGAGTTTTTTTCCACATTATCCCATTATTTCACGTAATGAATATCTTCAAATATGATGAGATTAAATAGGGCACACCCGACTATCATCTTGTCCATTTCATGATAAATGTTATAGAAGGAATCCTAGAATTAAATTAATACTATGGTTAATCCTTCAACATATTATTTCTCAATAGACTATTATTGTAATATATGATGTCATATAATTCATCATCTTTACTAATTTCTTCTTTGTATATATTAATATATATTAAAAATAAAGAAACACTATCTTTTACAGACCTGGGTGAGTTCAAAAAATTATTTTAAATGAGAAACTATCTAGACCATGAAAATAGATGAAGTATTGTAAAGACTCATTAGCATCCTAAAAACAATATTTGTTTTGAAAAACATTTGTAATTTGATGTGGAAAATTAATATTTATTTCTTTAATTCATTATAATGGTTGACTAGGGTCATCTCACATGAACATATTTAAAAATGCTAACTTATATAATCTAATACAGATATAATAATTATTTTTTCTTTTTATTTTATAAAAACACAGATTAATTGGTTTTTAATTTTACTACATAATGAAATGAAATAAAAAATGTTATTTTAAACTTATAAAAACATGAAATGCTAAAAATTGATTTATGAATGAGAGAACACGGTCCTCATTTTTTTGGGTCCAATTATTATACCCCTTTATCTATTTAAATATATTTTGATAATCCAATCATGATATCCATTGATAAATTACTATCTCTTTATTTTTTGTTTTGAAATATCAAATTCCATAATCAATATAAATTCAACCTTCTCCTATAATCATGGTTGATTTAATACATTAGTTGAGAGTGTGAAATATTCTAGGACTCGACTCCAACATATGTCTTTTTATCCATTGGTTGGATCCACATAATCTTTTGAAGATATAAATAATGGAAGATATGGATAAAATAAAATAAGAGGATAAAAATAGATTTGAGTGTCCGAGAATGTGGGAAAATTTTCACACCCCTAAATGCCACTCACATTTATAAAAAACATAAAATAAAAATTAATAATTAATTTAATAACACATTAACTACTCCCATGCCAACCCTTAGGTAAGCCTCCCTTTATTGGGAGTAATACATCCTAATAGTGGAAAGAAAGAAGGTATAAAGAAGATAAAATATTTTAAAAAAATGATGTGAGGAACAGATGAAGAAGAAAAACATGAAATATGAAAAATAAAAATACATGAAGTGAGAGGGAGATCGGTGAGAGTGATATAGAAAAAAATAATGGGAAAAATAAAATAAAATAAATGGATACATTGTTATAATCCCACAACAAAGAAGATGAAGAAGATAAATTAGAATACATAGATTAAGAAAGGTTGTGAGGTACACGTCATTGGATAAAACAACATGTATGAATTTATTTTATAATTTAAAATTAAAATTAAATATGAAAAAAATAAAATAAAACTAAAATGAAGAAAATAAGTAGCCCAAACTCAACCTCCTTTGGGCTCTCCTCAAAAGTGTTACCATAACACATCAACAGTGGGTAGTAAGAATCTCTTTTTTTAGGATAAGATCTTCATACTCATCCTTATTCATGGTGCCTCTGAAATTAGGGATTTTATAAGAAAAAGGATATCACAATTTTCCACTGAATATATTGATGTTTTTATTTTTACAGTATAAAAGAGATCCACATCAGATATGTTCTTTTTATGTTAATGGATAATTCTCTTGTGGTGCTCGTTGTGGTCAATGGATGTTGCTAAATGTAAGTTTCCTAGAATCATGATTGTTATGATGTCAGTTCCTCTTATTTGGAACAAAAACATCATCAATGCACATATGGCCTTCTTAGTGGTCAATTTGGACAAACATTCCTTTATTCAGGGCTTCTCAATATATTGAGGTAATCCTTGGTGGTGGTATCCCATGGATGTGGCAATGAGATCAAGAAAGAGCTCTCTAGCAGCATTCATGGTCTTTCCCACTAAGAGAATAATTGTATAGTGTTATGGATAATGGTAGAGGTTGTGATAAGTGATATTGCCTATGTTTCTGAGCACATGGCAACAATGTTTTGGTGGCATGACATCATTTTGGTAAAAAATAAATAGTAATAAAAAATCATCCTTCCCAAATTGAAATGAGAAGGAGAATAGATTATTTATGTTACATATAATGGGAGTCTCAACTCAAATGACTACAATAGAGATGGGATCCCACATACACACCAACACCCAAATATTGGGCAGAACAACACCGCTTTGTCCATGTGGGCCTTTAGTCGCACTATTCTCCCAATGCCTCTATATGGGACATACACTAACCCCAACCCATGAGGGCTCACCCTGTGCTATTATCCATTTTTCAGGCCTATCTAGGACTGTCAGGAGGCTTTTTAGCCTTGGTTGAAAGACTTATAAGGCCATGGTGCATTCTATAAATAACATTTCGTGTATTAATTAAATTAATTTTAAAAAATAAAAAAATAAATAATAAGATTTAGGTTATTAAAAAATAATTCACTTTAAATGACATTAATTCCATTGTTATTAATTAATATATATTTTTTAAAAAGTAATTAAAGGGATTATGTAGTAAAAACCATTAAAATTGAATAAAAAACACTAAATATTATCATAATAAAATCAGTCTGTCAGTAATTAAAAATGTTTTTACTAAAATTTAATCTTACAAGACAAACTATGATATTATCAAAATTCTAAAATTTATAAATTATGGAATAAAAAATCTATAGTGGTGTATAATTCTTAGGGAATGATACCAAGACTTCCTGCTGTTTGAAAATGAGAAGTTAAAAAAATTTATATAGATTTACCAAAAATGGGAATGGATTGAGTGAATTTAGTGAAACATTAGAGAATTTAGTAATAGTGGACCAAATTCATAAATATTTACCAATAAAATTGTATTCAAATAGGGTTTCTATTTATTATGTCAACAAGATCTAAAGGTACTCAACCGGTGATCTTATTAGTTCATTGTTTCAATATTGGATTGAGTTGAAGAACATGGAAAATAAAGAGACCCATATAAATAATGTGTTATCATTTGGTTCTACTAATGATTTATCACATTACGCATTATATTTTGAAATATATGTTACTGATGGTGAATTACCATATGTAGAAAATATTGAAGGTATTTTTTTGTAAAATAACAAAAATAATATAAGTGGACATGGTAATAAAATACGAAGCATTATAGAATAAATATGAAGAAATATGACTCCGGTAATAATTTTACAATAATATATATCACTTTATTTGAATTTTTTCCTTAAAAATAGACATTTACCTAAACAATGAAGAACTAAATAATGATATATAAGAAAAAATTTGAAAAAATAAATGTTAAAAGTGATATAAAATATTCTTAGAGATTCAATGAGGATATTTTATCAAGTTAATAATTTGAACATTAGAAAGAATTAAAAAATTTGTTCTTGGTGGATATAATTGATTGAGTAAGGGATTTTAATTCTGATCTTGATTCTAATATTCCAATTACTAAATTTTTAAATGTGGTGTGTGATAAACTTCATGTTTATTTGAACAGAATTATGTTATATATAATAAATTTAAATAGAATCACAAAAAGGTGACCAAATGGAATACAAATTTTTGTAATGAGGTTGAAATTTTAAAAAAATTGTAATTATATTTTCATTAAAAATTTAATAACATGATAATGTTAAGAACCCTCATGATAAAATAGATATATCCATTGATTATATTATAATGTAAAAAATTAATTTCATATATTTTATTTTAAAAATAAATATACACTTCAATATATGATTGGTTGGATATATTAAATCCTTAGTTTTTTATCTTTTTTTTTAATTTTGGATGAACTAAATTTAACTGAACTAAAATTGATCAACATACCATCTAGATAATAATTAATTCTCACTGAATTACTTTCTCTAGAAGAATACACACTAAATTAAATCTATCAAATGATAAAGACCACTTCAAATTCTATTTTAATTAAACACATAGTTTGAAGAATTATATAATTAAAATTATTTTTAGATAAATCGTTAAATATAATATTGATGTTTTAAGGAATATATGTTGGTTAAAAAATATTATGTGTGTTATAATATTTAATGATATTCTATAGAATATATTTTTGTTATTTGAGAACCTTAAATTGTAATTGTTTTTATGTTCTTTAAAAGGGATTAGTTGTGTGGGGAGAAAATGTTAAATATATTAGTTATTATTTTGGATCATTATATGTTAGATCTAATGAAATCCAAAATTTTACAATGATTGGTACCTTATTTATACTGATCATCCTGACCAATAAGACTTTGAGGATTAGATTCTGCAACATCTAAATGGATTGTTCAATAATTTATAAGGTACATAAAATTGTTGTAAGTTGTGCTGATTGAAAATAATCATAGAGATAGATCATTATATATCAAATAGTTTTTTTAAAGTAATTATTTTTTTGGGAAACGATACATTTGATCAAGGATATCTATGAAGAAATAATAAAGATCTATTAAAAAATATCTTATTATAAATAAAATTGATCATTTATTTTAAAAGTGACAATTTCACTCAGTAGGAACTAGTTTCTAAAATGATATCCTTTGTAGGAATTATTAATTTTTGTCTATAACCATATTTTTTATTAGATTTTTTTAATTATAATTCATATTTTATTGTCCTGAAATAGTTGTTCTAAATTTTTAGAATTTATTTTCTAATATGTTTTTACTTTTTTTAACTTTTTTATACTCTAATGTTTTTAAAACTGTAACTTATGCATCATTTTTATTTTGAGTGTAAGACAACAATATGGTTAGTTTTTCAATATAATTCACCCCACCTCTTTCAAATAAAAAAAATTACTTTAGGGGAAAAAATTTATTATAGTAACATCTATTTTAAATTTTTATAATTTTTTTTATATCTTATCCAAAATATATATTCTTACACTAACAAATGAAATAAAAAAGAACAATTTTATTTGATAAGGCATGGATACTAATATAACTCTAAATAACTTCAATTTGAGCTATTAAACTATCTTTGATTGAGCAGTAATTGAATAATTAATGGTTTAGGTGATGATGTTTTTATTAACATTATAATTTAGAACTATTAGAAAAATATTTTAAATTTAAAAAAAGTAGATAAATATATTTCAAACTATACACATGAGTAAAAACATAAAAAACAATCTAATTAGAAGGTATGATAAATGTTCATTGTTTAATAAATAGAAAAATATATTTTTCTTTATCATTTTTTAAAAACTACTATAATATGGAAGAATGTTTTAATTAAACAATTTGAAACATTTGAGGAATGAGAGACTTGAATTGTGATGTAGCCAGAAGATTATCAACCATCTGATATTACTTCAATAGAATTATTTGTGAAAATAAATCAGCACTTCATGATTGTCATGAAATGAATAGAGTAACTTATTGAAAAGTACCTTTTTCTAATTAAATTTTAGAGAACGTGATTTACGTACTACGGAAGGAATGAGTGCCCTATTAGATGATGATAAACGATAATAATAATATTACAAAATTTAGTTTGGATGTTATTAATAGACAAATAATATAACATAGTACATGATTAAAGAGATAAATTATGAATGAGAAATAAAATATGGGTGGATTACCTTTTACATATAATACTTCTAGTACTATTAATAATCCAAATATGAGCACATCCTAAAATCATACATTAAAGTATAGTTTTGATATTAGTTGTTTGGAACATAGAAAAATGTAAAATGATCAATTTTAAAAATATATGAATGAATTTATAGGAATAAATATATTGTAGAATAGTCATTTAGTGGATAGAAAATAGAAATAATAGAAGAAATATTTTCTGATTATTGAATTTTATGATTATAAGAAATTAAGTCACATTAGACCAGACTATAAATAAGTTATCAATAAGAAAAATGTATATTGAAAAAATTTGTGCATGAAAGAGATAAAATCCATTATATATAAATTTAATACATTGAATTTTAATGAGGATAATTTTTATGATTGTATTATTGGTTCAGATTGAGATAAAAACCAATGAATTACAACATATTATTCTCAATATCTATGGAATGAGAAGTGTTTAATGGGTATGATAACAAAAACCCATCTAATAAACCTATCATTAGACACTATATTTTATTTTACATTATTTGTAAATGATGATACTATATTATTTGAAGAGATACAAAAATATGTTATTAGATTAGAGAAAAAAATAATGGTTTGAAGAATGACCGTTATAAATATAAAGTTGATAATTTTAAAGCTAATGATAAAATTTCTAGTCACACATCAGAATGATTTATTACATCTAAAACTATTTCAACTTTTGATGATGAAGACAAAATTATGAACATAAATATGAGTATATGATTATAAATATGATTCTTTAAAATTTTAATTCTAATAGAGAGAACATTGACATGCTTTGTATATTTTTCAAACCTAGTAGAACATCTTCTATTACTCGTTTTACTTTCATAAAGTCACATTTTTTATCCATATTTTTTTTTGAAAATCCAAACCTTTTAATATGTCTCAATGTTTAGGTTAATAGAAGAAATATTATTCCTTGAAGAAATAATAGTATTTTGGAACTTGTTTTTTTCAAAGGGCTATAAGATTTTTAACACTATATTGTTTGAAATGCATGTTCTATGAATGTTTTATTTTTAAACATGAGTAGAATAAATAATGGAACCAAATTTTAGATTAACTGTATTAATAATGGAAGGATGAGTATGAATAGTAAAAATACATTGTATGTGGATAAAATTGGTTCTCTACACATAATAGAAAACAATTCAAATATCTAGAACTTATATACTGTAATGACCAATAATTTTATAAATAGAATTTTCCTTCTTATAATTGTCACATATTTTATAATGTAGTAATATATAATGTACATGAAAAACATAATGAAAAATGAAAATATTTTATTATATTATCTTTCGATTTAAATTTTGAAAATATATATTTCCATAAGAATTAAAAGTAATATAATGGGACAAAAAATAGAAAATAATATAACTATAATAGTAAAATTTTGATCTGCATGACCCCTTTGAATAATCAAAACAAATAAATAAAGTAGAATAATAGTAATGAAATATGGATTTTGAGAAAGAAAATATATATCCTTCAGATATAATAGAATTGGATTTATAATGAATGAAAAATAATGTATATATAGGATATAGGGAAATTATATTATAATTAAAAATCCAACCAATTGAATAGTAATATGATCGTTATAATAGAAATTTGATCTTTATGAATAAAAACATAAATATTATAATAGTATCCTCACTTATGGAAGTGTAAAATAGTATTTAATATCATAAATAAATGAAAGTATATTATATTTATACCATGTTATAAGTAAATTAAATTTTTTAAAATCGATAAACTAAGTGTGTAAACTTTTGTAAAGGCATAAATAAATTTTATTATATTTTTATAATAAATATAATGATATCAAAAAAATTAAATTTGAAAAAACTGAATTTATAAATTAATATTAATATATATTATAATGAAAATATAATTTAATGAAATAATAAGTTTGTTTAAATGATCGGAAAATTGATGATAATATTAAAATCTATATTTATCAAATAAATCAGGATTATATTTAAATTTTATAATTATCATATTTTAAAAAATATTTTCGTAAAATAGATTCGATTTTTTAAATGTACAAATCGAGAAATTAATAGGTTGAATTTATTGACTTTTCTATAATAGTGAAATTATTGATGAATGGTGAAATATGATAAATTATGGTATTTAACATTATAAAATAATTTAATGAATTTTTGTGTCATGCAAAAATGCAATAACACAATATTTCAAACTTTCATTGTTAATTTGTGGTATATAGTCACAAGAATAAATACAATTGGTCATCTTGAGCCAAAACAATTAAATAATGAACATAATACTCTAAAATCAATCCTCTTACCCTTACAAAAAACACCCATTTTCCTCTTAAATTATAATCATTTTAGATTACCATATTTATTAGCACTTCACATCCCAACCGTCTAGCTCATGTATTTGTGCGTTTGGTCTCACCGATATAGAAATTCCATTTTACTTAAAGATTTTTTCGTAGAGATGAAATTCAAGAGATAATATTCTAGAAATACCACTTATAAGTTATTTTATTCTTATAACTTCTCCTAAATCCATTATAAAATATTCCTTAATAACTCTAGTATCATATATATATATAAATGTTATAGTTTTAATGGAATATCAAACGTATATCTTTTTATCATCTCCTATTATTCTAAAAATTGAACCACTCTCTATATTGTGTTTAACACCTAGAGACATTAAAATATTTTTAATTTTTGAATAAATTTAATTATGTTTCCATATTTATTTACAAAAAACACCATTTTAATATTATTCTACACAGAAAAAAATATTTGGCTATTTTTACACAGAAAATCGATTTTTACCAAACAAAAATATATTACTAAAATATTTGAATTTAATATAATAATATATAACATAGCCAATATGTTAGAAATTATGAATAATATTAACTAACATATAAAAATATATGGTTAAATTCGTTAGATAAATATTAATTATAAATTATTATTGGAACTATTAGAATATATTAGAAATGTTTTTATAAAAAATTATTTTTATGCTATTAAAGAAATTTTGTCTTAATAAATTAAATTAATTAAAATTAGTTAATTATATTATTGAAATATATATTTAATTTTTCAATAATTTTTATTAATATTCATCCAATATATTTTATAGTTATATGATAAGAATAAATCAATTTTAATGCTTAAATATTGTATTTTTTCTCAAAAAGGCAGTTTTACAACATCTCGATAGAAAACATACTTTAAAATAAAATTTTTTAAACTTTTAAATATTCAAATTTAAATCATAAACATATTATGTTGAAGAGAAATTTAATATTTTTTTTGGATTAATTTTTTTATATTTCTGATAAGATCCTTGTTTTGATGAATAGTGATAAAATATTGCATTTTAATTGAAAATGATATTTTCATTTAAATAATTTATTGTGTCAAATTAAATTTTTTAATTATTATTAATGTTTAATTAGATTAGTTTTATATAATTTAATAAAATTTTGGTCACCAGAATTAGTTTAATATTTAATTTTGATATTAAAACATTTCAATATTTTGAACGTTTTGACATTGAAAAAAGTTTTCTTATTCAGTAAAATGATTAATTTTATATTAATTAATTCAATTTATATATTTCTAATTTTTAAAAATGGATTCCATATTTTAAATCAGTGGTTCTAAATTATTTAAATTTTTTTATTTTATTTTGTGGAATATGAATTGTAAATTTAGTTATCTTTTACTTACCACGGTTAAAGTGTAAATAATTTAATTAAGTGTAAAAACAATATTATATGTAATAAAAAATTACCCTAAAAATTATAATAATATTATTGGAAGATATATAATCTGAAAAATCAACATTGTGACGATTTTATGGCCTTTTGGATCCACTTGTATGACTTTAATCCTTTTACGGTATTTTATTCCAAAGGGAGACTGATATGTCACACTCTTGTTTTAATAAGTTTTACATTTTTTATATATGTTTATTTGGATGAAAATTTATAATATAAATAATAATTTTAAATATAAAACGAGTACCTTAATTATGGAAATTTATTTATAATTTTTAAGAAATAAATAATTAAATTAAATGGTAACATAATAATGATGAAGTAATTATATACTAATTGGATAAAACAAATAAATGATATTAAAACTAGTAAGATAAATATAATTTATTAAGAAATCTGTAATCAAAGAATTTTATAGATTAATATGATATTTTTTTGAGAGTTAAAATAGTTTTTTGATGATATCCGTTTGTTATTATATTTTTTAAAGACATGTAATGCTTATTGTAAAAACTTACACTAATAATTTTTTAAAATAAATAATATTTTATTAAATGAAATAATCATCATAAAAATATAAAAATTTTCCAACATGTTATAATAAAGTTAATTTTTTCATAATGATCAATTTATGGAATTTTTTGTCATTTTATCATAAACATTTTAACCATTAATATTTAAAAATCCATTTTTTCATGGTAAGAGTTATAATGTTTAATTAAGGGTTAAAGCCAAAAGATATGCTTAATAATTTGACCTAAACCTGTATAAAAATACAATTCTTATATTATGTTTATCTAGAATGATCATATATTTAAAATAACACACTTTATATCAATTTTTTATCCAAAAATAAATTCATATTTATTTAATATTTTGAATGTTTCCAAAATATAACCTCGCCTCAATTACAAAACGACACTTCCTTCTTCAAATCCTAAAACCTCTCAAGACACTTTGGATCAAACAATATATACCGAATTAATATTTTAAATTACCTATATTATTCCAATAAGACTAACTTTTTTCATAAAATTATCTGAGAAACCCCTTCGGTTGAAATATAAAGGAGTTACACAAAGAAGAGTTCACATCTTTCCTCAGTCTCTTTATTTATATTTCCATTCATCACCCCATAAAATCTCCTTATTACATTATCATATAAAATAAAAAATATACTAAATATAATTATGTGTTTTTATTGTAATTTTTATACCTAAACACACACATTCTTTGTAATGCCCCAACCCCAGCTACCCAGAGTCGGTGCATTACTTCGTAACATTAGCATGATCATAAAAGATCAAGTCTCAAAAGACCGATTAGTTTAGTAGCATTGGAAACACTAGATTCATTCATAAGTCTTACATTACATCATAAAGTGAAAAACTAATAACAAACTCTTCATAGTCCACAATCATATCTTCTTCTGACTATCCCTACAGGTCATTCATAAAATACTTCTTCACATCCTGGAAAATATTAAAACATTGAAAGGGGTGAGCTCAGATGCTCAGTAAGGATAACAATATAGCGGAAGCTTTAATCAATAAACACAAACATTTAAGGCAATGGATAACAAACAAAATCCTTTTAAACATGATCTTCAACATAATATGGAAAAAGTAAAATGAGATAATGCCATTCACTTCTTCACATGGATATTCTACTGGTCGAATAATCACATGCAATATCAATAACCACTTTCATAATGATGGAATGCATAATTCCAGACTATCATAACCACGTAGCCAAGGCCTCGTGCCAAGACCACAAATAACATTTTGTCAAGGACTCGTGCCAAGACACTAGTTTGTCTCATGAGACCTGCTGATGCATCTAGGAGCTATAGCGGGCTCCACCCGTCACTTATTAAGTCCAATGCATTCCTCATATGAATAGGTTTAAACATATCATAAACCATATCATAATTGTATCACATAAAACATGCATAAAGGAAACATAACATTTCCACATTTCAATCACAAGATATCAATACAACATATTGATATAATAAAAACGCTTTCAAAACCATTTTCAATACCAAAATAAAAGAAAAGTATAACATGGTATTTATTTTTCATTAAAAAAAGTATGGCATGTAGTGGAAGCCGAAACTCAAATAATGGTCACGGTGGTGAAGAATTCATTGTCGCCGCATATGTACGGAAAGAAAAACATTCCCTTTTTGTCGTTTAGTAAAACAATTCTTATAAAAAAGATTCATTTTGAATAAACGTAAAATTCAAAGTGGTTTATACACCGTATAAAAGAAAATTGTGTATAAAACCAAATATGCCTCAATGAAAGGAGATTGAGATGAAGTCCTTAAAAAGATAATTTTTAAAATAAAATAGATCTATTATGTGTATTCACTATAGGTACACATTAAGAACGTAAAAATACATAATAGGACATAATATTATCAGGACATAATTTGAAAGTAGGAGATTAACCCAAAGAATGAAAATTGGGTTAAGAAATTCCCTTACCTTGCGTCTTGTCCTCACTCGACCGTTCTTTAACCTCATGAATAATAAACTAGAGTTATTTTCTATTTACATAAGAACCTTTTTCAGGTTCATTATTCCTTTTATATCCCTTATTATCATGTTATGAACATTATGTAATTATTAATGTTTATAACGGTCATTTTGTCGATCGTAGGTACTTGAGTCAAAAATAAAATTCTTATAATTACAAGTTGTTCATGTGGTGATATATCCATTATATCCAGAATTATATTCATGATATAGATATCATATATCTCATATATATCCATTATATACATGCATTTATAATATTCCATAACGTTTAGAGGTA
This sequence comes from Viscum album, assembly GCA_963277665.1. Lineage (NCBI taxonomy): Eukaryota > Viridiplantae > Streptophyta > Magnoliopsida > Santalales > Viscaceae > Viscum > Viscum album. The sequence goes on along the minus strand of OY728166.1, from coordinate 901,163,702 downwards.
AGAAATGAAATTCACCATTCATGGAGACGGTAAGCCGTACGTACGCATGAACGCTACATTCATTTATATTTCATATTTAATGAAATCATAATGATATAAAGGTATATTATAATTCCAGTATAACATCATATATAATATCATTTACTCTATCCTTTATACATCCCACATATGGTATTAACGATTCAAATCACTTGGTGGGGGCGTTAGTCCGCACTTCATAAAATGAAAATATCACGTTTACCCATAATGGAAATAATAAAGGTATGAAATAAATTAAAAATACAGAACCTTAAGTAAAACATAAACATATTATATATCATTTATAAATATAGTGACATCTTAATGGCCACCTTTGATGGTGTTTTATGAGTGTTGAACAATCATCGTTTCGTGAGGTATAAATTCGTCATCCACAGAAACCGTATGTTCTTTAACCATTAGATGTAGGTGTGTGAGAGTGTAGATCGAATACTTCTTATAACAACATCCTATTATATTGAGGATACTGGTGTTATTACAAAAGAAATTAATAAAAAGATTTTATGGGGTTGAAGAAGCAAAATAAAACAAAATAACATAAGAGAAGACATTACCTCAAAATCGGGTAACTCTTTTTGATTTGAGCCAAAGGATTCCTTGGGAAGAGTTCTGCCCAAAGTGAGGCTTCTATGAGTAAGGGGGGGGGGGGAAGTTGGGAAAGTATTTGGGCAGAGGTTGTCCGAGCCAAATGGCTTGAAAGTGTGAATGAGGTGGTAGAGGTGGGGGCCTTTTATAAGAGGAGAGGAGGGGCACTCTTGGAAAGTAAGGAAATTTACATTATTATACAATGCTTTTCGGATTCTAAAGGTCCCACACATATATAATTCGAGGATAAGGTGATAAGGGTTCGAAATCCACCCATCCAATAGGTTTTTGACATGTGTAGGTCTTAGATATTACATTATCTTTCCATTTTATTTAAATTGTTAAATAATGAGGTCATCGCTGCATCATCATGATGTCATAAATAATTTAATTTATTTATTGTCTAAAAATTATAAAACAAAATACTATGATGTAGGAAATCTTTTTAGATTTCCAATGACTATTTATAGTCAAAAATATGACTTGTATAACCCCATGTAAAAACTCTTTTAGTAAAACATTTCATGTTTGTGTCATTTTTTACTTTAACATTAAATAAAAGGTATTTATGTCATTTTCCAATTAAAGTGGCTCCATGGGGTCCCCAAGTTGACCCATGGATTTTATGGGTCGGAAATGAACCATACAATGAGGTTAGGACATGTGTCAAGCTCATCTCATATTATTAAAATATTATTTTTACCATAAACTACACTAATTACCTCTAATCGCCATTAAGAACTTAAAAGTTACTATTCACCAAAAATTATTTTAATCTCATTGAACCACATTTTAATTCTTAATGACAACCATGTATGTCGGATTTTTTAAATTCAAAACACAGAAGTGGTAAAATTTCATTTAAACAAAAAATCAGTTTTTATATGTACCACTTAGTGGTTTCACTATTCATCAAAAATTGATGTTTTTCAGAACAATGCCAAAATTTCACCCTAAGCTATAATTGATATTCCAAATTAAAAAATGTTGTCTATTTTACAAAATTCCAAACATATAAGTTTCATTAATTGATTTTATAATTAATTCCCTCTGTCACAAAAAATAGAGTGTTTTTAAGAAACAATTTATATCAAAAGATTGGTAATTGTTTATGTCCAATTTCAATGTTAAATTAATTCTAATGACCACCATTGGATAAAATGGTAAAATTGTATTATAATTATACTTTAAAACCACTAAATAGTATAATTTATCACTATGAATAATTTTGATTAAAAAAGTTGTTTTTAAGTGTTTTTCACTATTCATAAAAAATTAGAAGTTCTCAGAAAAATACCAAAAATTCAACATAGGCTAATTTAGATATTCCGAATCCAAAAATGAAGTCCATTTTGAAATATAAAATTTCTATAATTTTAAAAAGTGGTTATTACTATTCATAACGGCGACTTTGATTAGTTGCGGTGTTTTAGAACTCGAAGTTGCGTACAATGCAAGCTATTGCAATATTGAATGAGAAGCGTATCGTGGAAGCTCAGGGTGTTACATTCTATCCTCCTTCAATAAATTGCGTCCTCACAATTTGAAATTTTTCTAGGAAAATAAAAGGTTGAAAATAGAAAATACCTTTGTGGAAAACCCACATCGGAAATAAGGTTAATATAATTTAGTCTTAATAAGAGAGAAATGGAAATAAGAAAGTCACCACCAAATTATGATCTCGATAAGGAGAAAATTGGTGGCAATTAGAGACATATAATTGGAGGAAAAACGTAAATATTTGTAGGGAGTGATTGAGGTCATCAATCACAATCAACTATCAAATTGAGTGCCTCAAAGCCTTCAATCTATGTTGATTTAAAATATCATCAGTTCAACAAGACATATGTTATTAGGATATCACATTTTTTTGTTTTAATATCCCTTTACTAAAGTTTAATAATTAATTTATTCATTGAATAAGAGATAGGTATATATATATTTATGCTTGACAATTAGAGTTTCAACCTTCAACTCATCTTTCAGTCAAAAAGATAATATAAATCAAAGATATTATACTTATCCTAATTGTATAAGGTTCCAAATGTTAACACATACCATTTAGATTAGTAAAATTATTTTGTAATAACTAGGGACTTCCTGTAAGCTAGTGGTAGGAAATAAAGGCCTGTCGCACTATGGTTGTGGGTTCGATTCCGGCAGCTTTGTCCGACGCGACGGGTTATGCCCCACCCTGCAGGTTGTCCATTTCCTAAAACTATAGTATTATAATATTCCAAAAATAATCTTCATAAATTTTTTAAACTTAAACAATACTATCAAAAGATCAACTTAATCCACTCCAACATTTATAATTATCCAAAATACCTCTGTCCAGACTTTCTCTAAAAGGTCTATTAATTCCAAAATCAATTTATCATATTCCCCAAACAAAGTAAAGTTTCTCTTATTGTCACGTACTAAAAATATAATTACCTTCATCATATTAAAACCTTACTGAAATCAAAAAGTACTGCAGTACAATCCTGATATATATATCACATTATTCTAATAACCATAGTATAATCCATGAGTCCAAAAGCACCAATACACTAGTTATTCTGCTTCAACTGTAGTAACATCATAAGATTGTCCTTGATCCCTTGGCCTTTTCTGAGGTAAGTTTCCCTGACTCTTAGGAAATTCATTTGAATAATGCCCCATTTCCCTACAATTGTAGCATTCAACATTGATAGCCTCTTTCTTTCCCTTGCAATCACACGCCTAGTGACCTTTTTCTCCACATTTATAACAAACTCCCATTCCTTTTAGGCATGTACCAAGGTGATTCTTCCCACAATTATCACATAATAGAAAATCCTTCTTTCCCTTTTTCCCTTTATCTGTCTCTTGTTCCACCATTCTCTTCTTATCTTGCTTTACTTTGTTGTCATAAGACTTAGAGAATTCCTTTTCTGTCTTGATAGCACATGAGACAATATCTTCGTATGTTGAGAAAGATTGTGATACTAAAGCACTACGGAGAAATGGTTTTAACCCATCAAAGAAACGATCATTCTTACCTCTTAGGTTACGTATATAATCTGCAGCATACCTCGCCAACCTTGTAAAGTTGGCCTCATACTTTGCGACATTCTCATCTTCCTTTTGTCTCAGACTCAGAAATTTTCTTTTCTATATCTGCTCGATGGTCATGAGGAAAGTATTTTTCTAAGAAAATCTCTTTGAACTCCCTCAATTCCATATTCGATACGTCATCATCTTCCTTTGTGTTTTGAATCAGCGACCACCATTGATCGACATCTCCAGTGAGGTGGTAAACTGCCATGATAACCTTTTCACTTTCACTACTACCCATGGCGTGGAATATTTTCTCTATGGAGTTTATCCATTTCTCAGCTACTAATGGATTTGTACCCCCACTAAATGTTATTGGTTGTTTTCTCATGAAGCAGTCTAACATTGATCCTCCACGTTGCAGATCAGGGTGCTCCATATGAGTAAGGTTATTATTCAAAACCTGAGTGAGTTGTCCCAGTATGGTAATAAGTTGATCAGCACCAGTTTTATCTCCAGATCCACAATAATTATCTTGAGCAGGAGGGAAATCCCTATACGGAGTGCATGCATTGATACGGTTTCCATTCCTTCCACAAGGCACAATTTCTAAAAAATGGCATAGTTTATGAATAAAAATACAAAATTCCATACTTGTAAGATACTTAACATAAATTGAACTATTTATGGATATAATCCATAAAAATGTTTTTTTTGAGGAAGTATATACTCATAACCCTTCATAGTGGTTTATAAATAAAATGAGAATTATCCAAAGCATATCCCCCGGGAGTGTCGTAACCAAGAGTGCAGCGAGGCCCGTTGTCATGCACCAGTTCCCATTCGAGTCTAGCTCAATGCGGTGTTTTCGGGTTTACCCCTAGGTACATTTGTGCCAGAGCCGCCTCTACCTGCTCGTATCCAGATAGGAATGTATTGCTCGGAAAACTCACAACAATACCAAAATTATTGGAAGTTCTTCTATACTAATCCTCAAAGTCTATCTTTGGGCTATGTGAACTAATCAGAGTTTATCTAAATCTAGCTTCCAAGGCTAGTACTAAACTTTCTCTGATACCAACTGTAACACCCCAACCCCAGCTACCCAGAGTCAGTGCATTAATTTGTAACATTGGCATGATCACAAAAGATCAAGTCTTGAAAGACCAATTAGTTTATTAGCCTTGGAAACACTAGATAAATTCATAAGTCTTACATTACATCATAAAGTGAAAAACTAATAACAAAGTCTTCATAGTACACACTCATATCCTCTTATGACTATCCCTATAGGTCATTCATAAAATACTTCTTCACATACGGGAAAATATTAAAACATTGAAAGGGGTGAGCTCAGATGCTCAGTAAGGATAACAATATAGTGGAAGCTTTCATCAATAAACATAAACATTTAAGGCAATGTATAACTAAAAAAATCCTTTTAAACATGAACTTCAACATAATATGGAAAAAGTAAAATGAGATAATTCCATTCACTTATTCACATTGATATTCTACTGGTCGAATAATCACATGCAATATCAATAACCACTTTCATAATGATGGAATGCATAATGCCAGACTATCATAACCACGTAGCCAAGGCCTCGTGCCAAGACCACAAATAAGATTTTGTCAAGGCCTCGTGCCAAGACACTAGTTTGTCTCATGAGAACTGTTGATACATCGAGGAGCTATAGCAGGCTCCAACCGTCACTTATCAAGTCCAATGAATTCCTCATATGAATAGGTTCAAACATATCATAAACCATAACATAATTGTATCACATAAAACATGCATAAAGGAAACATAACATTTCCACATTTCAACCACAAGATATCAATACAACACATTGATATAATAATAATGCTTTCAAAACCATTTTCAATACCAAAATAAAAGAAAAGTTTAACATGGTATTTATTTTTCATTAAAAAAAGTATGGCTTGTAGAGGAAGCTGAAACTCAAATAATGGTCACAGTGGCGGAGAAGTCATTGTCACCGCATATGTACGGAAAGAAAAACATTCCCTTTTTTTCGTTTAGTAAAACGATTTGTATGAAAAAGATTCCTTTTGAATAAACGTAAATGTCAAAAGGTTTTATACACCGTATAAAAGAAAATTGTGTATGAAACCAAATATGCCTCAATGAAAGGAGATTGAGACGAAGTCCTTAAAAAGAACATTTTTAAAATAAACTAGATCTATTATGTGTATTCACTATAGGTACACATAAAGAACGTAAAAATACAAAATAGGACATAATAATATCATGACATAATTTGAATGTTGGAGATTAACCCAAAGAATGGAAATTGGGTTTAGAAATTCCCTTACCTTGCATCTTGTCCTGACTCGGCCGTTCTTTAACCTCATGAATAATAAACTAGAGTTAATTTATATTTACTTAAGAACCCTTTTCAGGTTCATTATTCCTTTTATATCCCTTATTACCGTGTTATGAACAATATGTAATTATTAAAGTTTATAACGGTTATTTTGTCGATCTCAGGTACTTGAGTCAAAAATAAAATTCTTATAATTACAAGTTGTTCATGTGGTGATATATCCATTATATCCAGAATTATATTCATGATATAGATATCATATATTTCATATATATCCAGTATATACATTCATTTATAATATTTCATAACGTTTAGAGGTAAGAAATGAAATGCACCATTCATGGAGACGGTAAGCTGTACGTACGCATGAACGCTACTTTCATTTCTATTTCGTATTTAATGAAATCATAATGATATAAAGGTATATTATAATTCCATTATAACATCATATATAATATCATTTACTCCATCATTTATACATCCCACATATGGTATTAACGATTCAAATCACTTTGAGGGGGCGGTAGTCCGCACTTCCTAAAATGAAAATATCACGTTTACCCATAATGGATATAATAAAGGTATGAAAGAAATGAAAAATACAGAACCTTAATTAAAACATAAACATATTATATATCATTTATAAATAGAGTTAAATATTAATGGCCACCTTTGAAGGTGTTTTATGAGTGTTGAACAATCATCGTTTCGTGAGGCAGAAATTCGCCATCCACAGAAACTGTATGTTCTTTAACCATTAGATGTAGGTGTGTGTAAGTGTAGCTCGAATACTTCTTATAAAAACATCTTAGTATATTAAGGATACAGGTTTTGTTACAAAATAAATGAATAAAAAGAGTTTATGGGGTTGGAGAAGCAAAATAAAACAAAATAACATAAGAGAAGACATTACCTCAAAATCGGGTAACTCTTTTTGATTTGACCCAAAGGCTTCCTTGTGAAGCGTTCTTCCCAAAGTGAGGCTTCTATGAGTAAGGGGGGGAATTCGGGAGAGTATTTGGGCAGAGTTTGTCCGAGCCAAATGGTTTGAATGTGTGCATGAGGTGGTAGAGGTGGGGACCTTTTATAAGAGGAGAGGAGGGGCACTCTTGGAAAGTAAGGAAAGTTTACATTATTATACAATGCTTTTCGGATTATAAAGGTCCCAAACTAATATAATTCAAGGCTACGGTGATATGGGTTCGAAATCCACCCATCCAATAGGTTATGTACATGTGTAGGTCTTAGATGTTACATTATCTTTCCATTTTATTTAAATCGTTAAATAATGAGGTCATCGCTGCATCATCATGATGTCATAAATAATTTAATTTATTTAATGTATAAAAATTATAAAAAAATACAATGTTTTAGGAAATCATTTTATCTTTCCAATGGCTATTTATAGTCAAAAATATGACTTCTATAACCCAATGTAAAAATTGTTTTAGTAAAACATTTCATGTTTGTGTCATTTTTTACTTTAACATTAAATAAAAGGTATTTATGTCATTTTCCAACTAAAGTGGCTCCATGGGGTCCCCAAGTTGACCCATGGATTTTATTGGTCGGCCCTGACACATCCAATGAGGTTAGGACATGTGTCAAGCTCATCTCATATTATTAAAACATTATTTTTACCTTCAACTACACTAATTACCTCTAATCGCGATTAAGAACTTAAAAGTTACTATTCACCAAAAATTATTTTAATCCCATTGAACCACATATTAATTCTTAATGAAAAACATGTATGTCAGATTTTTTAAATTCAAAACACATAAGTGGTAAAATTTCATTTAAACAAAAAATCATTTTTTATCAGTACCACTTAGTGGTTTCACTATTCATCAAAAATTGAAGTTTTTCAGAACAATGCCAAAATTTCACCCAAAGCTATAATTGATATTCTGAATTCAAAAATGATGTCTATTTTACAAAATTCCAAACATATATGTTGAATTAATTAATTTTTTAATTAATTCCCGTTGTCACAACAAATTGCGCATTTTTAAGAAACAATTTATATCAAAAGATTGCCAATTGTTTATGTCCAATTTCAATGTTAAATTAATTCTAATGACCACCATTGGATAAAATGGTAAAAATATATTCTAATTATACTTTAAAACCACTAAATATTATAATTTATCACTATAAATTATTTTGATTAAAAATGTTGTTTTTAAGTGTTTTTCACTATTTATAAAAAATTAGAAGTTCTCAGAAAAATACCAAAAATTCAACATAGGCTAATTTCGATATTCCGAATCAAAAAATGAAGTCCATTTTGAAATATAAAATTTCCATAATTTTAAAAAGTGGTTATTACTATTAATAATGGCTACTTTGATTAGTTGCGGTGTTTTAGAACTCGATGTTGCGTACAATGCAAGCTATTGCATTATTGAATGAGAAGCGTATCGTGGAAGCTCGGGGTGTTACATTCTTCCAACTAATGGGTAACGAACATACTGTTTTTAGGTACAGTGAACTATCGCCCCACAAAATGATGATTGTTTGTTTTTCCTTCACCACATTTCATGGATAAAATATTTGATAGACAATATATTTATATATGTTATATATGATATTTAATGTATATTTATACTTCTATAAATCTTTTATAACAAATACCCTTGTTCTATCCATTTTATATAAATATGATAAATTCATTTATCAATATGTATACTATCACATCACGAAAGAGATATGGTTCATTAATGCTATACATGGGAAATATTATGTATAATTTTAATAATAATATGAAAAATAAATTATATATATGATACCTTAATTATAATATCCATATATATCATTTAAATTTCATTCCTTTAAAAATAAAAAAGAAATAGTAACAGTTTTTATGTGTACGTATGACCTGCAAAATCCATGAACAATGTATTTTATTTATTATCTCAAAAATATTATTGATTATTATAAATACATATATAATGTATCTATATGATATTTATATCATGGGTTTAATTCTTTATATGATTAATCCATGATATTATTTGTGGAAATAATAAGTAACAAGACAAAAATTACTCTAGAAACTAGGAAATTTACACCTAAAATAGTGAAAATAATTAATGATTACTAACAAATGGGTAATGTGATATTATGAGAAAAGAATATATTACGTATTAAATTTTATTGTCTTTATATAAAAATTTATCAACACTCTTAAAACCATTATACATATGGTTAATGGATATTCATCCCAATTGAAACACAATATAATCATTTTCTCGTCTCACTTTTATTCTATGATACATATGCCTTGTTCACCACATATTCATTATGTGTGGTGTATGTACTACTCATTCATATATCATATAAGTAATATTTTTATTCCCATTATATTATAAGGTTCATTTAATTTTATTCCATCATATAAATTATTATTTAAATGTTAAAAACTTATATAAGGCACATTGGAATATTTAATGACTATTTTCCTCAATAAATTTTTAATGGTATCATTTAAAAGTCTCTTCATTTATGTGAACATATATTACTGAATATTTTACTTCATTGAGGTTTATCTATTATGATACTATCTACCATAATTTATTTAAGTGTTTATGATAAATTTGAATGTGGATTTTCTATTTTGAAAACATTCATGGTTTATGGATAAAGTACTCACATTTCATATGCTAGTTGTCCAATAAGAATGTTTATGTTTCACCCTTTTAGATGAATATAGTATATTAATAAGTATTTTATAGGTATGGAATGATATATCCCCTCGATAAATTAGTAGGTATTATAAGGAAAATTTTATATGGACTTGGTCAAGGCCATTCACATTTATTTTCGGATATTGATTTGGTTGAGGCCTTAACCTTTTATTTTTAGATGTCTTGGCCAATGTATCAGTGGTATGATTCAGATTTCCATCATTATTCACTCCATCATTATGATATTAATTATTGAAATTCAATTTGATTATTTTATTAGTAGAATATCCATGGTTAGGATTCATAGTTCATGTGATTATTTAAATGGCATGTGTTTTAGTTATTTGCCTTTCCGTTTTTATGCCATATTTATTCATAGCTTTATATGTATGCTTACCCTTAATGATCATTTAAGCTCACCCATTTCTTATTTTATATTTCCCCCAAGATATGATGGTTTTTTTTTGGATATAAAAGGTTAAATTAAGGGGATTAATCTGATCCAGGAAAATTATTTTTATATTTTATATTATAGATTATAATGTGAATTTCAAGTATGTAATATGGTTTACAAAACTACTAAAATTATTGGTCCTTTGGTATTTGAATCATTTATCTATTACAATGTAGAAAAGTAAGGAATCTTCCCTAGGCTGTTGGGGTTGGGGTTATTATAGTTGGTTTCTGATGATTTTTAGTAAAACCCATGGAAACTATATTTAGAAAACAAAGATTATAGAACATAATAATAAGATAGTCTTTGATAATAGGCATATAAGAACATACTATTATTTTGGTAAGGTGGAGATTATGCAGATATTTTTAGAAATCCATATCTATCTAGACACTATATCTGGATTTGGTTCTGGCATATATGTACATATGAGTTTCTACTCTCACATCGTGTGTTAGTAATGACTCGAGAAAACCTGATACATGACAGTAGACCTTTCTACACACCTGGGTTGACACACTTAGGGGATATTATTATGATAACTCAAATTTTCATTATAGACCATACAGAAGGATTTAAAATTAAAGATGCACCCAAATAAACCATGTTTATTATTATGAGAGTAGATTCAGTTAAATATTTCAATTTATGTTAAGTATTATACTAGATTTTGGATTTTGAATAATGATATGATTTACCCTATATTATGTTGTCATTTTGAAATGAATATTAGTAGAATTTATATGAACCTCATCAATAAAAATGATATAGAGAGTATGAATGATCTTGTATTTCATTGTCTGAAGACAATATTTTCAAGGAAAACAGTCTCTGAATCATTCTCATCATATAAGGATATGGTATTATGTGATAACAAGATAGGTAAAGAGTACTCTAAGTATTATGGATTTAGAGGGAATCATTAGAATAAGATGACGATTATGAAAAATATGGATAAAGTGAATAATGGAAAGAAGTAATGTCATACATTTAATAATTGTGGAAATAATAATGTGTGACATTATTAAAATCAATCATAGTTTTATACTAGTTTTTATAGAGTGGACATCATTCTTGGGATTGCAAGGATAAGAAAAAGCGTTCTATTATGCAATTATTCAACTACAAGGAGATGGTACACTATGAAAATTAATGTTTATGCATCAAAAGTGTATACCCCAAAAGAGGCTAATAGACCATGGTCAGGAATATGTTTCCACCACGGATTAGGAAGAATGATAAATGTTATTTTGTTGGATTTATGAATTATCTAATTTTTATATTTTTTAAATGATATATGTAGCAACCGAATATTTTATGAGAATTACTATTTTTAATTTCATTGATGTCTTGTGTTGTACACTACTCCAAAAGGAGCTTCCACTACACGCATCCCTGACTTGGCTTGCATCACACGCAATCGCATCCTTCCTCGATAGCCGGTGTAGTACGCAATACCAGGCTTTACTAAACAATGATGTATTGTTATAATATTATTATGGACTATCCATTATGAATACTATTAACTAATTTTTTAATATTAAAACATTGTTATTCATCTTACACATTTTCTAGAACATGGTATGAGAACAACATAAATTTTTCGGGTAAAATAAGTATTTTTCATAAAATGCAGTTTTATCGCCTTTTGATGGTGCACCAACATTAAATCTAGTTTCTGACACATTTATAAGTTCAATTTGACAAAATAAAATTCTTATTTGGAATCAGGATATAAAAATTAACTTTGGATAAATTTTTCATATTATTCTTATAACTTTAATATTTTAATAAATAGTAAAAACACGCTATATTTTAATTAAAAACAACTTTTTTCACCACAATAATTTATATAGTTAAATTATAATATCGAATGGTTTTAAAGTATAAATAGAATATATTTTTACTATTTAATATAATTTATGTCATGTATTTCATTACCATTAATTTTACATTGAATTCATAGGTAAAAACATTTCAATCTTTGGAAAAAATTTATCTTTTAAAACCCGTTTTTCTAACAATGGGATAAATTTTAATTTAATTACAAAATATTCTTTGTTTTGAATTTTGAAAAATGTATTCCATATTAAATTCAGTGGGTCAAAATTATCTTAATATGTTACTTTTATGTTTTTGATATTATGAATAGTAACTACGATAATTTTTATTTACTTCAGTTAAAGATAAATCGGGTAATTAAGGTTAATCCTAAATTATAAAATTACCCTAACACATACCAAAATTCTACTGCATGACTAAAAGTTTACCCATATCATATAAGGGTCGTATTAGATTCATTTTATGAACTTTTGACAATGAAAATAATTTAATTATTATTAAAACCAAAGAAAGTGAAAACATGTCACTCTCTTAATGCTTATAAGTATAATAATTTTACATTAGTGCTAAACTTCATGAAACATAAAACACTAATAAATTACAGAAATATAATAAAATTATATACATCATGTGAATTTATTTAGAATATTTATGGATTAAATCATTATCATTAAAGGTGGCACAATAGTGATGTTGAAATTATTTTATTGATTGAAATATCAAATAAATGGTTTCAACAAATACAAAATAAATATTATATGAACTATTTAAAGTGATCCACGAATTTTATAGATACATATGACATGTTATAAATCTATTAAATATTTTGGTTCGATCATAACTTCTGTTTGTATTTTATTTAAATTCAAATAATTTAATTGTCTCAAAATTGAGACTATTGATATTTAATATTATTAAATTGTTTAAAAATCACAAAAATAATTTAAAAATTACAAATTAAAATTCATATGATCTAAAATGTCATAAAATATAAAATTATGTATAATTAAGAACACATAAGTTAGTATTTATAACCATATAAAATTTATAACATTATTACCACAAATAAAATTAAATATATTAAATAAGGATAAATGAAAATGATAAGGTTTAAAATAAAATCAACACATGTCTAAATTTAAATGGATGATGAGATAACAACCCTATATTATCTAATATCCAAATTTTATTAACTTGAACAGTTTTTAAGTGGGGTTTAGGTTTATTATAAATTAATATTTTAGAGGTTTCCTGAAGTGCCCCTCTCCTCCCTTATAAAAGGGCACATCCTCCCTCTTCTCTTTACACAACATTGAGCCTTCATCCTCGGCCAAACCCTTCCCATTACTCTTCTCAACTTTCATAGTCATATTTTTGAGGTTCTGGTCTTCCCAAAAGACCAACTCTAGTACCTTAAGAGGACGTTTAAAGGAGGCACGTCTAAGAAGAGGTAATCTCTTCTATCGGTCCCTTCAATTTTCATTCTTCTTCAACTTATTCATCTTTAGTTTTTTAATTGTAAAGTAATAAAATTAGTATCACTAATATTATGATATGATATTATAAATATGAAACAATCCCATTTCACCTTGATCCATCTTACAGAAAATGAAATCACCGCGCATGTGTACGTACTGAATACCGTCTCCACGCCGTGGTGTAATTAGTTTTTCCACAACCATATTAATTGGAAGGGTATAATGCTGTAAAGAATAAATATATATGGTTATTATAAAATCATACTAAATCTGAGATATTATATCTTTCACTCCAATTCTATTCATCAATTATGGGAACTATATCATCACTCGTGCGTACGTACGGACTACCGTCTCCACGAACATGATGGGATTCATTATCCATGATTAACCATTAATGTATGATTATAAAGTATATATGTAATAAATAATAATTAATGATATTACATAATAATGATACAGGATTTATGTACATATATTTTTTATTTACTTAATTCCATTAAATTCACTAAGGAAACGAAAACAGAGTTCATGAATGTACGGCCTACCATCTCCAGAAATGGTGTATTTCATTCCATTTATTGATATATCATGTATACTGAATATAGATTATATATAAATCATGTTTTACATTCTGGAATTAATTAAATCTGGATATGAGTAATAATATCAAGAACAACTAATCGAAACACATACGATAAATGAAATGATTTTACCCAAAACACTGCTTTAACATGGAATTTACAAAATAACGGGTAATATAAAGTCATAAGTGAACCATATATGATATCATAAAAATGAATATTATTCTATAATAATTGAATGAAATTTTTAAAATCATTATACAGGAGGTTTAGATACATACGAAGCATATCAGACATAAGGTAAGTGATAACTTTTCCAATCTCGTTTTTAAATGAGATTATTTATTTGTAAGTATATACTAGCGTTATATTTATCTTCTATGTCCCTATTTTCTAAAAATGGTTTCATGTATGTTTAAAGTCCTCATTACACATTTTTTTTAATTTTACCACAAGTTATGGAGGGAATCTTTCTTCTGTTTACCAAATGAGGAACTTTTTGACTTTTCTGAGAATATTACCAGGAGAATGTTTTTTTAATTTATACGACATGAACAGATTTTTACGGTTTCAAAAAGAAAGATTTTCATAAAGCTTCATCCACAAGTCTTCATGACTATTTTAAAAAAAATCCTTTTCTTTTAAAATTTCAAGAAATTTTGTGAAAAGAAAATGATTTTGAAGAAGAATGGATATTTTCCTCAAGAATTCATTTCAAGTGTTTTATCGAAACTATTTTCCATCTAAGATTACATTATTCAGTATGTTTATGTTTCAATTATAATGCATCTGTTATTTACATGGTTTTATTCTTATTATTATCAAATGATATCCATTTGTTTTATATGGATTAAATTATGGGATGATGTTTATGAACCCAATTTTATTCTTTGGGTTATGATGAATGGTTTATGTTTTATTTGTGGCACAAGTAAGAATGATTTTATTATGAGATGGGTGGGACCTATATCTCCATTCAATGTATTGGGTAGAGATTTATATCTCATGAGATAGACATGGCTGGAATGGTAAGTTAATCTGGTTCAGTGATACAGGACTAGAACGAGGAGTGAACTCGATTCAGAAAGGGACTTTGTCTGCAAAGATTGTCTTGGCATCCATTCCTTGGGTACTATGAAAATCATATCATGTGCTTAATGGTTTTCCAAAATTACATGTTTTCTTACAATTCAATTTTATGATGATTGATGTTCTATTATGATATATTCCTTACGTACTTTCAAGATTTATGTCTTTGCTCAAGATTTCGATGTTTAGAATTTATGTTCATGTTTTTGCATTCAAATGTTTGTGGATTGTTTTATGTTCTCTATAGTTACTCTTAATGAGCATTTGAGCTCACAATTTTTATGATTTCTTTTCCCCAACATATAAAGAAAGGTTTTAGGTAAGAAACAAAAGGGGAAGATCTTTATGAGAGATTTTGAAGATCTTTCACCGTGATTAGAAGACTATGTTCCATGTTCCCAAAGACACTAAACTATTACGGTCCTTTGGTGTCAGTTTTTGTTATGTATTAAGTATTCCACAAAAGTAATCTAATGTCTATGTACGTCAAGCTTGGGTCTCTACAGTTGTTATTAGAGCAAAGGTTTAGTCAACCTTTGGAAACCTGGATGCGAGAACTTTAGTGAGATATCTAGAGATATTTCTATGGTATGTCTAGGGATGTCCCTAAGGTTAAGTATAAGTATAGGTTATAGTCCTATAATTATGGTAATGATATTAGAATTAAACCTAAGATGTTAGATATTGATGGAACTCTCCCTTTATTATGTTGTTTTCCTTGCATTATTTTTTTATCTCACACTGTTCTTTTTGGTTTTTAGACGATGGTCGGAACCCGAAGGAACCGCGTTGATCAATGTAATGGACAACACAATGATTGTCCCCCCGAGAAACCAAATGTGATGGGAGATGGAGTGAAAAATCTTATTGTTATTCTTACACAAGATATGTATCATTCTTGATTTCCAAATGATCAGAGAAGGGAATAATATTCTATTGAGTCCTTCATAAGGCAACGTCCAACGTCTTTCAATGGGTCTTCTGATCCACTTGTAGCTGAAAAATGGATTAGTACCATTGAAAAGATATTTTCCATACTTCGTTGTTCAGAACATGAAAAAGACATTTTAGATGTTTATCGTTTAGAAGGTGAAACAGACCAGTGGTTGACTCTAATTAAGAATACAAGGCCCCAATATGAAATTGAATCCATGGAATGTGACAAGATCAAGAACCTATTTTTCAGTAAGTACTTCCCTCATATTCTTTTAAAAAAGTTAGAAAAGGAGTTTCTTGAGCTTATGTAGATGGATGATGAATTTTTTGGTATATACGAAGCGAATTTTACATGACATTCAAGGTATGAATCTGGAATTATCATCCAACCTGATAGTAAAGTTGATCGATTCTCCAGTGGCTTAAAACCAAGTCTTCAATGGGCATTACCTATAAGAGACTTCAGTAGCTACGATAAAATTGTGCGTTGTGCTATCAAGGTAAAACTTGAAGTTTGTGTAACATATCCATCTCATGGTTTTGATAAGAAATGAAAGATGGAGTTCAAAGAAAAACCTCAGAACAATGGTGAAAAGAAAGTGAATGTTTCATTATGCTCAAAGTGTGGAAAGAATCATGGTGGAGATTGTCTAAAATGTACTAGAAAATTTTTCATGTGTGGAAAAGATGGTCGTCAAACAGCTGAGTGCCGAAGTAATGGGAAATAGGTTTCTAATGACGTGAATAGAGAAAAGACTACAGAGAATGCTCCACTAACACATCAATGCTTCAAGTGCAAGGAAATAGGGCATTATTCTAATCAATTCCCTAATACCAGGGTTAATGATGATTGATGTGAGAAACCTCTTCTGGAAATGGAAAAAGGGAAGTCACATGCGATCACTATTGGTGATGTTGAGTACGACAACAATGTAGTAGAATGATTATGTGTTTATCTAACGGGATTCCAAAATAATGTTGTGGAATCTAATATATAGTACTGTGGAATATTGGAATATCTCTGTATTGGTTTATTATTTTTTTCAATAATTATATGGTACTGGTAACCATGAAATGTAATTCTAATATTTTGGAAAGAAGATGATACGCGCATAATGAAGGGATAAAGAGAAAATAATATTAATGAGCTCATGACTGATATAAGGACAAAGTGATATCATGGATAGAGTATATTGAAATTTTGGGATTTTGGTATGTGGAAAGAGTTACCTTTTGACAACATTCATGTTTTCATTATGGTTATATGGTAATTCATGTTGCAAGTGAATACATGATTAAGGTATTAACAGGTTTGGAATGCAATCAACAAGATATATCTTATGATATAGGGGGATAAATGATGGTATTCACATGCTTGGTTAATGACATTTCTAGTAATCATTTTCTTTATACTATGAGATTGGACAAATGTTATTTTGGATAAGTCTAAAGATTGGAATGGATTATTTCGGACATCATATATTATTGTTTGAGGCCAGAACTTTTTTCGATATTATTTCTGTTATGTTAGTATAGTGAAGTTTTAGAGATAGAAAAAGACAACCTACAGGATGGGAGACAACCCATCTCGTCAGACAAGGTTTCTGGAATTGAACCCACAACCAAAGTGCGACAGGCCTTTATTTCCTTCAAGTGGCCTACAAGAAGTCCCTGGTTAGTAGAAACTATTTTTATTTTATTAAGTGGTATGATAGATGAAATATAAGTCCATTTTTGGAATGAGATATGATTAACCTCACCATATGATGGAATTATGTATATTTGAAAACTTTTGCTAACCTTTTGTTTCAGACATATAGAATGACCCATAATTCTATCACATGATCTGCTAACACTTCACGAATGACAAATTCAACTTCATCTCTTTAATAGATGTTGTGAAAATTGTTCGAGGCACGAACAATGGTGAGATTATTCCGAAATAAAGTATGTATTTCTTTTAAGTCAAATTCTTCATCATTAGGGAAATGATCTTGAAAACTAAATTGTTGTCAGAGTGACCTTATATCTGATGAATCAAATGGTACCTTAGATCATCGCAAATTTATGGCTTTGTGATTGTTGGATTTTTCTTATCCATGTTCTCTACCACACTCCATCAAAACATAATGGTTAGGTTTCTCTTCCATATCCATATTTTCACCTATGTTCGTTTATGTCGAATCCTAGTGATGAGTTAATTTGGGAAATTTATATGTTTCATAATTCAATTTTTAAAATTATGTTTTAGTATTTCTTTTTATGATGAGGGTTTCTATGAAAGAATCTTTCAAGTAGTAAACCATTTATAACCCCGATGAATTTCGAGGGCGAAATTCATTTTAAGGGGGTAGAATGTAACAACCCAATGTTTTATGAGAATTATTCTATTTAATTTCATTAATGTCTTGTGTTGTATGCTATACCAAAACAAGCTTACACTACACGCATCCCTGACTTGGCTTCATTACAAGCAATCACAACCTTCCTCGATAGCGTGTGTAGTACGCAATACTGGGATTTACTAACAATGATACACTGTTATAATATTATTATAGACTAGACGTTATGAATAGTACTAACTGCATTTTGATGTTTATAAAATTATTATTCATCTTACACATTTTCTAGAACAAGGTCTGAGAATAGAATAATTTTTTCGGGTAAAATAAGTATTTTTCAGAAAATACAGTTTTGCCGCCTTTTGATGGCGCACCCACCTTAAATATAGTTTTGGACATGTTTATAAGCTCAATTTGTTAAAATAAAATTCTCTTTTGTAATCAGGATATAAAAATTTACTTTGGATAAATTTTTCATATTATTCTGATAACATTCATATTTTAATGAATAGTAAAAACATGCTATATTTTAATTAAAAACAACATTTTTCATTGCAATAATTTATATGGTTAAATTATAATATTGAATGGTTTTCAAGTATAAATGGAATAAATTTTTATCAGTTAATATAATGTATGTCATTGCCATTAATTTTACATTGAATTCATAGGTAAAAAAGTTTCAATCATTGGAAATATTTTAACTTTTAAAACCCGTTTTCTTAACAACGGGATAAATTTTAATTTAATTACTGGAATTTCTGTGTTTTGAATTTTGAAAAATGAATTCTATATTTGTATTCAGTGGTTACAAATTATGTTAATAGGTTACTTTTATTTTTTTGATACTATGAATAGTAACTATGGTAATTTTTATTTACTTCAGTTAAAGATAAATCGGGAAATTAATGGCAATCCTAAGATTATAAAATTACCCTAACACATGCCAAAATTCTATTTAATGACTAAACGTCGACCCATATCACATAATGGTCAGATTATATTCGTTTTATGTACTTTTTAACGTGAAAATAATTTAACTATTATTAAAACCAAAGAAAGTGAAAACATGTCACTCTCTTAAATCTTATAAGTATAATAATTTTAATTTAGTGATAAACATAATGAATATTCAGACATGAATAATATCCAGAAAGATAATAAAATTATCTACATCATTTTAATTTATTTATAATTTTTATGGATTAAATAATTACCATTAAAATTGAATCAATAGTGATATTGAAATTATTTTATTGATTGAAATATCAAATAAATGGTTTAAAAAAATACTATACGAACTGTTTAATGTGATAAACAAATTTTTTAGATTCATATGACATGTTATTAATCTATTAAATATTATGGTTTGAACATATCTTCTGTGTGGATTTTATTTAAATTCTAATAAATTATTTGTGTCAAAATTTACACAAATGATATTTTATATTATTAAATTATTAAAAAATAAAAAAAAAATTTATAAATTACAAATTAAAATTCATATGATCTAACATTTCATGAAATATTAAATTCTGTATAATTAATAACACATAAGTAATAATTTATAACCATATAATATTTATAACATTATTACCACGAATAAAATTAAATAGATTAAATAAGGATAAATTATAATGATAAGGTTTAAAATAAAATCAAAAACATTTATAAATTTAATTGGTTGATGATATTACAACCCTATATTATCTAATATCCGAATTTGAGTCACTTTGAAAGTTTTTAAGTGGGTTTTAGGTTTATTATAAATTATTATTTTAGAGGTTTCCATAAGTTCCCCTCTCCTCCCTTATAAAAGGGCACCTCCTCCCTCTTCTCATTAAACAAATTTGAGCCTTAAATCATGGACAACCACTGCCATTACACTTCTAAAATTCCCTTGTAATATTCTTGAGGTTCTGGTCTTCTCAAAAGGCAAACTCTAGTCTCTTGAGAAGAAGTTTAAAGGAGGCTTGTCGAAGAAGAGGTAATCTCTTCTATCGATTCTTTCAAGTTTCATTCTTCTTCAACATATTCTTCTTTAGTTGTTTCATTGTAAAGTAATAAAATCAGTATCACTAATTAGGGATATTATATTATAAATATGAAACAACCACATTTCACCTTCTATCCATCCTACGTGAAACGAAATCACCGCACGTGCGTACGTATGGAACCGTCTCCAGGCCGTGGTGTAATTAGTTTTTCTACCACCGCCTTATTTGGATGGGTATAATGGTGTAGACAATAACTATATATGGTTACAATAACATAATAATTATTCTGAGATATTATATCATTCACTCCAATTCTATTCAATAATTTTGGGAACTATATCATCGCTCGTGCGTATGTACGGACTACCGTCTCCACGAACGTGATGAGATTCATTTTCCATGATTAACCATTCATGTATGATTATAAAGAATATATGTAATAAATAATCATGAAATTTATTACATTATAATGATACTGGATTTATGTACATATATGTTTCATTTACTTAATTCTATTAAATTCAATAAGGAAACGAAAACAACATTAATTCATATGTACGACCTACCGTCTCCATGAACGGTGTATTTCAATCCATTTATCGATATATAATATATAATGAATATATATTATATATAAATAATTTTTTACATTCTGTATTTACATAAATTAGGACATGAGTAATAGTATCAAGAACAACAAATTGAAACACGTCCGATAAATGAAATGATTTTACCCAAAACGTTGCTTTAACCTGATGTTTACAAAGGAACGGGTAATATAAAGTCGTAAGTGAACCATATTTGATATCATAACATTGAATATGATTATTTAATAATTCAATGACATTTTTTAAATAATTATATAGGAGGTTTCGATATATACGAAGCATATCAGACATAAGGTAAGGGATAACTTTTCCAATCTCATTTTTATCGGAGATTGTTTATTTGTAAGTATTTACTGGGGTTATATTTATAATCCATGACTCTTTTTTCTAAAAACGGTTTCATGTATATTTAAAGTCCTATTTAAATTTTTATTTACTTTTACCACATGTTATAGAAGGAATATTTCTTCTTTTTACCATACGAAGAACTTTTTGACTTTTCTGATAAAAGTACAAGGAGATTGTTTTTTTAACTTATACGGCATGAACATATTTTTACAGTTAAAAAAAGCCTTATTTTCATGATGCTTCCTCCACAATATTTCATGACTATTTTCAAAAAAACCATTTTCTTTTAAAGTTGCATGACATTTTTTGAAAATAATATGATTTTGAGGAAGAAAGGATATTTTCCTCCAGAATTCATTTCAAGTGTTGTATCAAAACTATTTCCATATAATATGAAATTATTCATTATGTTTATGTTTCAAATATAATGTATCTAGTATTTACATGGTTTTATAATTCATATGATGAAATGATATCCATTTTTTATATGGATTACATTATGGGATGATGTTTATGAAACACATTTTATTCTTTGGGTTATGATGAATGGTTTATGTTTTATTTGTGGCACAAGTAAGAATGATTTCATTATGAGATGGTTGGGACCTATATCTCCCAAAAATTAATTGGGTAATGATTTATATCTCATGAGATAGACTTGGCTGGAATGGAATGTTAATCCAGTTCAGTGATATAGGACTGGAATGAGGAGTGAACTCGATTCAGAAAGGGACTTTGTCCACTAATATTTCCTTGGCAGCAATGCCTTGGATATTATGGAAACCATATCATGTTCTTAATTTTTTTCCAAAATTACATGTTTTCTTCCGATGATATTTTATCATAATTTATGTTCCATTATGATATATTCCTTATGTACTTTCAATATTTATGTCATTGCTCAAGATTTTGATGTTTAGATTTTATGTTCATGTTTTTGCATTAAAATGTTTATGGATTGTTTTATGTTCTCTATGTTTACCCTTACCGATAATTTGAGATCACCCTTTTTATGTTTTCTTTTCCCCAAGATATAAATAAATGTTTTAGGTAAGAAAACAAAAGGGGAATATATTTATTTGAGATGTTGAAGATCTTTCACCATAATTATAAGATTATGTTCCATGTTCCCAAAGACACTAAACTATTACAGTCCTTTGGTGTCTGTTTTTTCTATGTATTATGTATTCCACAAAAGTAATGTAATGTCTATGTACGTCAAGTATGGGTCTCTATGATATATTTCTTATAACGATTATGGAATATAAAAGGAATGTTCTATTGTAATTTTTAATTAAGGATTTGATATTCTATATTGAATGGTAACAATTGCCAAGAAAAATGACATGGTATAATGCTTTTGGAAAACATATGGATGAGTGAAATATAACCTGTGATATGTTACTCATATTATGTTAACAATGTCAAAATAAAGTGTTGATTGATTTGGATAAAGTAAATTGGATAGTACTGAGTACATTTCAAACTAATTAATGTTTTATGTTGAATTTTGGATATAGTTTTAGAGGTGTATTACTTCACAATATGATTCAACATATTCTAAGAGATGAATTATAAATAGTTCAAGGTATAGTAGAAATATAATATTATGTTTATAGAAAAATATATTCACTTATATCCTAAGAGAATGGATGAATTTTTAAACTATAGGAAAATGGTCTTAAAGCATAAAAATGACATATTATCATCATTTTTATGATATAAATGGAAGTTATTCATACATGTAGTTTATGGTCTTTTTGTCAATAACTCTCTCATGAACATGTTGTCTATCACCCTCCTTCATAACTCAATGGTTTCACTTCTCTTCCTTATCTAGGTTTTCAATAATGTTATCCTATTTAGAATACTAGTTTTTTGGTGACCTTCTCATTTCTCATTCCATATTATTATGTAGATGGTTTATTTACCCTATTTTTGTTGTGGGTGTCCCACAATGTAATTTTCAAGAATCAACCACTAGCATTCAAATGCAATTTCAAATTGTAAGGACGTAATTTCTTAAAATAGGGGATAATGTAACACCCCAAGACATTACAATATATTCATTTTTTAATAAATTTAATTTCTTTCTATATTTATTTATACAGAATGCCACGTTAATATTATGCTACACACAACAAAGAGTTGGATTTTCTTACACACAGAGACATGTTTTTCTGAACAAAAATATATTATTAAAATAATTTTATTTAATATAATAACATATACCCTAAATGATAAGTTTAAAGTTAAGAATTTTATTAAAAAAATTATAAAAATATATGGTTAAATTTAGTAGTTAACAAATAATTATAAATGAATATATTAACCATGATAATATATAGGAAATGTTTGTATAAAAAACTATTTTTATGCTTTCAAAGGAGTTTTGTGTTAAATAATTTAATTAATGAAAAATATTGAATGATATCAAGGAGATATATACGTTATTTATTTAGTCAAATATTTTTTACACTTATCCAATAGATTTTACAGTCATACTATAAGAATAAGTTGGGTTTAATGTTTCAATATTGTATTTTATATTCTAAAAAATGTAGTTTTACAACCTTCCAATGGAGAACATATTTAAAAAATAACATTTTTATATATTCAATTTCAAAAAAATAAAATTATTTTTTAAAATTATAATATAAAATTCTACTTTTTATGAGTTTTCATTATTTTCTAGTATGTTTTATGTTTTAACTAATATTGATGAAATATTTCATTTTAATTGAAAAGGGATATTTCATATAAATATTTTATATTGTTCTGTTATATTTCTAATTAATTTTAAAATATAATTATATTAATTTTATATAATTTAACAAAATTTTGTCTATTAGAATAAATTTCTCAATGAATTATGACCGAAACATTTTCAATCTTTTGAACGTTTTAACATTTAAAATTTATTTCCTCATTCTATCAATGAGATTAATTTTATAATAATTTCTAAAACTTCTTTATTCTTACATTTTAATGGATTAAATATGTAGATTCAGTGGGATCAAATTAATTGAATATATTTCTTTTAATTTTGGCATATGAATAGTAAATGTAGTAATATTTTACTTTCCATGATTAAGGGAAAAATTAGGCAACAATGGGAAAAAAATTATAAATATTTTAAATTTACCCTAACACATATAATAATTTTATTGGATGAGATAATTTCTATAAAAATCATCCTTATTTAATTTTTTTGGTCTTTTGGTGTCACATGGATGACTTTGACCCTTTTATAGTATTTTATTCTCTTTGAAGTCCATTATATCACACTCGTATTTTAATATGTATTAAATGTTTTATATATGGTTATTTAGAGGTCACCTTTGAATATAAATATTTATTTCAAATATAAAATGTTTATATTCATTATTTTAATTTATTAATAATTTTTAATAATGGAATAATTAATTAAATAGAGATATAAAAATGATGAAGCAATTGTTTAATTAAAGGAAGAAAATAAATGATATTAAAAATATGAAAATAAATATAAATTGATAAAATTAATGTCATAACCTAATTTAATAGATTACTTTTACATATTAGGTATCTGTTAAAATAATTGGTCTGAAGATATCTTATTGTTGTGATATTTTTAATTTTTAATCTAATAAATTGGTTTAAAATTTGACAGCAATGGTATTTTAAAATAAATAATATTTAATTAAATGATGTGAAATTAATAAAAATATAAAATTCAGTCAAATTATTAGGATAAAATTAAATAGGTCAAAATGGTAAAACTGTGGATCTTTCTTTATTTTATAGTATCAATATTAACCCTTAATGTATAAGAATTCAATTTTTCAATGTAAGAGATAATACGTTTAGTTAATGGTTAATGATAAACCATAAGGTTAATAATATGAAATAAACCTATATAAAATTAATAGGTTGAGAGTATTGTGGACCATCAAAATATTTTCATCTTAATAAATCACTTTCGAGAAAAGTTAAATTATATATAAATATATGTAATTTTAATATTTTGAGATTATCTAAAAGTTACCCTAACCTCAATTATAAAAGGACACCTCATCCCTCACTTACTCACAACTCTCAACCCACTCTGGTTTGACCAATATCAGACCAAATAAAATATAAAATTCCCTATATTCATCCAATAGGCCTCCATTTGGGAAGAATTTGATACGAGGAATCCCTTTGGATGAAAACAAAAGGAGTTACCCAATGAAGAGGTAACATCATTCCTCAATCACTTTAATTTTATTTTTTATTCTTATCCCCCTTAGATATCATATTTCAATAATAAAATAACAAAAACAATTCCTCAATATAATGAGATTTTTATTCATAGTTTTATACCTATAATTGCACACACATTTATCAAATGGGTAATGAACATACTGTTTATGTGGACGACGAACAGCTGCCTCACGAAACGATGATTGTTTGTTTATTCTATATCACCTTTCATGGTTGCACATTATGCTGAAAATAAGTATACATATGTCATATTTTATTTTAATCATTTATTTATTTTTCAATAATTATTTTATAAAACATACCATGATATTTTTTGATATTTATATATATGATAACATCATTTCTGAAAGTGTGGACTACCACCTCCCCAAAGCAATGAGATTTGTTCACAATATAAACGGAACATATTAAAAATAATTTTAATAATAATATGAAATATATATGTCATAGGTATGATACTATAATTACAATATATATATAATTTATTTTTTAGACTTTTAAAAATGAAAATAAAATGGAACTAGCATTCATGTGGACTTATGACCTACCTTCTCCTTGAATACTTAATTACATTTATTATCTCTTTAAGTTATATATTATAATAAATACAAATATATAGAATATATATTATATTTAAATCATTTTTTACATTATAGATATGTTTAAACTATGATATAACTAATGAGAACAACAAATAACAAGTCAAAACATACTCACCAAACTAGGTACATAACACCTGATATTGTAAAAATAATGAAATATTTCAAAACATGGGTAACAATATATTATTAGAGAATAATATATGACATAAAAAATATATAAATATGGTTCATTAAAAATTTATTAACACACTTAAACCCATTACTAAATATTCTAATAGACGTTCACCCTAGTGGAAATGCATGGTACATGTTTTTTCATCACACTTTTATTCTATAAGATATATGCCTTGTTGACCACTTATTCCTTGTGTGTGGTGTATATATTACTATTTTATTATCATATCACTATTATCATTATTATCATGATATTATAAGTATAATTTAATGTTATTTCTTCATAGTTATTTTGATTTAAATATTTCAAATTTGTATGGGTCACATTGAATGTCTAAAGATAATTTTCCTTAAGAATTATTCAATGGTGTCATTTAAAAGTATCATAATATATGTAAACATAATTTATTAAAAACTTTAATTAATTTAGTTTCATATCATATTAAATAATATACCATATTTTATTGACGGTTTTATGATCATTTTAACATTGGATGTGCTATTTTGACACCAATTATTATGGTCAAATATTCACATTTTACATTCTAGTTTTGCAATAAAAATGTTTGTTTGTTTATGTTTCACTATTTTCATATGAGGAGTTTTTTATGCTTACTGTGTTATATTATGGTCTCTCTTTATCCCATCGATGTATTGGTAAGTCTCATGAGAAAAACTACATATTGACATGGCTAAGGCCTTGCCCATTTATTTTTATATATTTATTTGGTAAAGGCTTTAACTATTTATTTTCAGATGTCTTCGCCAAGGCCTTGATGGTATGATTACAATGCTCATAATTATTAATTTCATCATTATGATATTAGTTATGGATATTCCATGTGATAATTTGACTAATATAATATATATGGTTAAGTTTCTAGTAGTTTTTATTATTTAAATGGCATATGTTTCAGTTATATACCTATCAATATTTGTTAATCCATATTTATTATTAGCTTCCACTTTAGAATTACAATAACTGAGAATTCGAGATCACACCTTTCTTATTTTATATTTCCCCCATGATATGAAGGAGTGTTTTTAGCTTGACATGTATGGTTACACTAATGTGAAAAATCGAATTCTAGATGAAAATTCCTTGTACATTTTTTGTTTTAGATTATAATTTGAATTTTAAGTATGTAATATTGTTTCAAAAAAATTGTAAACTATTCAATCCTTTGGTATTTTAATCTTATATCTATGAAAATTTAATAATTTAAGTAACCATATATGGGCTACTAAGGTTGGGGTCATTGGTTGATTCATCACTTATGTAAATGATGAGTTTTCTTTTCCCATTACCACGTTCAAAGATGGTAATAAAAATATTATTATGGTTAAATTATATCTTAATAATTATATTGATATCTATTTAATTTTTTTAGTGCATATATAGAAATAATATTAAATGAAATGAAATTACTTTTTAAAGGTATATAAAATATATGAATGTACTAACTGTTTAAAATTGGGGTTTGTTGTAAAATTATCATCCCTATATCTGAACAAAAAAGAGAGTTTAACACCATTTAAATTTCTATAATTACATTAATACCATTTAATTTAACTTTTGGAGTTGTCTCCCTTTCTTTTAGGAAGTTCAATAATACCCACATGTGGTCCAACCTTTAAATTATGAAAAGAACGCCCTTAGAAAATAAAAATTAAACATTATATCTCTTGAAAATAATTGTAAATTAACATAATAAAATTATAATAAATTAAATATGAATATAAAATGTTATTAATTATTTAGTTAATGAAATAAAATTATTATCTAGACTGTTAAGTTAAGGTGCAGTATAATTCTAGAACATACGATCATGGATCTCTCAGAACCAAGATTTTTCATTATGTTAAGAATTTTCTATATATAACTAACCCTATCTATATATTTTATGTTTTTTAATACTTATAAATTTTTTATAAATTTTTCTTCAATTAGTACTATGTTTATTCTACCTTCCATTTATGGGGTAATATATTTTATAATTTAATTTTTAAAATGCCTTCATTTAAATCAAAATAGATTAAGTAGAAGTTTCCTATCCCATAATCCGTTAATATAAATCTCATTTAAAGTAATTATTCCCATTAATAAACTCATTAAGTAAAATATTTTTTTTAGAAATATCTATTCTGTTTTACCAATGATTTATAAAGAAAATTCCTTAGATACTCTTTCCTAAAAAAAGTTTAATAGATTCCTCAAAACAACATTTTGATGTTAATTTTTTTAATGAATTATCTACCCTTCCTCGTGTTTTTTTTAAATCAACAAAAAATCATGGGACATGTTTTTATTTACATAAATAAAAATGTTTGAAATATTTAGTTCCATATTATCTTTGAAATATTTTCAAAATCCACTTTTATTATGTAATGAGGTAAGATTATGAAACCCATTTCATTCCTAATAAAATTTATATATTTATGTATTATGTTTGATTTACATTATTGGTATAAATATGAACGTAAATGGTTTGATGGGTGAACATAGGTAGATCTCCAATTAATTTGGTAATTTTTTTGTTTCATGATGTATTATATATGGGATTTGGGAACGCATATATTCAATTATTAGTCTCTATCCACTGGTGATGTTGTCTTGGAAATTATTCTTGAATTATTCATATGTCATGTTATATAATTATACAATTTTCATAATTTTTCATGATATTATGATTCCATTTCCATTATTTTTTTATCCTATATTATTATCCATTAGACTTATCTTTTATTATATTATTTTATTCCATATGACACACATGAAATCATTTATTATAATTTTTATTTCCTTAGATTTTTAGCTCTCCAATTTTGTCATTATAGTCCCAATGTTATCTTATATAGTATTATGTGATCAAATGGATTTTTAATATCATTATTATTATTTTATTAAATAAATTACATTTTAGTTTTATTTTGATGTTTTATATACTTAGTCTTCCAAATAAATTAGGTATATCGATCCTTTGGTTGTATTTAGTGTTAATTTATGGTAAATATATTTTAAGAATATGTGTTAATGGATGTGATTACTATAGATGGTATCATCATAATGTCTTGATATTTTTGGAGATTAATACAAGAATAAATTAATGAGAAACATAGGTATAAGTCTATTTATTAGAGAATATCCTCGAATTTTTATGAAGGATTCAGTGTGTAGTTTCCTTGAAATTTCATCCATGTTTTAATATGATATAGTTGTTTGTATCTGATATAGATTATCTAAATTCTAATAGTCTTTAATATATATAATTTGTTTTAAATTGATTATCACCAGGTTTATGACAATGATTAATATTTTCATGCATGGTTTGACACTCCTCTGTGATTTTTTAGAAGATTCAAAAAATCATTAAGAGCTGTTATGATGGACACTAATATATTTTCATGATAGAAAATCTAATAGTAAAAATCCAAATAGATAACCAATATTAAAACCAATATACTAAAAATTTAATATATTTGTTTAATTTAAAATTTATTTATTCTATTTTTACATTTTCCTTTTTAAAATAACTTTATATTTTGTATATTGTCATCTGTATTTTTATTTTACGTAATGAATTAAAATAAGATAAATAATTCTAATAAATAAGTGATATTAAATGTGATGATTTCCCAAATTATATAAATAACCTTATTATATCTATAGATAATAATTTCATTAATGTAAAATATTAGCTAACTCAGGTAATTTATAATAATATAAATCTTATGGAATGCCCTAATTCTTCTAAGAAAGAGGATGTTGTGGTCTAGTCCATTATAAAGAAAGGCCTCTAGCCATTAGTGTTTCATATGATCCCCTAATCATATAATATTGGGATAAATATATTTATAATATGTCCCCTATCCTTCAATTCTCAAAATTAGTGAAATTCATACGAGTTTTATATCATTTTGAAGGGGGTAATGATCAGTAGTGAACAGTGATCAAGAACATGATTTCGAAAGAGTAAACTGATTCCATGGGGTTAAAGATTCCATTAAATATTTATAAATTAATATTTTCTCTAAAATATCTTCTTTAATGTTAAGAGGGAATAAAACAAAATTTATAAAAATGGTGATTTGACATTTGGGGTGTTTGAGGAAAATGTCATAAGGATTACATGGTATGCCTTTAGTATAGTCATCAATGCTAAAAGTAAGTTGGAATGTTTATTTAGTTTGTTAAAAAATATTTTAGGAATATATTTAGTGATTCATGACATTAAAATCTATGATGAAATTGACGGATATGATCTTACAATCATGATATAGATTTTATGGAGGATAAAAAGTGTAAAATAGAGTTTCATTAAATAAGATCAGTGGATAAATCTCATGATTTATATAAAACCCAAAATACCTCATGTAAAAAATGTGGGATTATGAATCATATAAACTATCCCAAGGTAACCATAATATTCTTTAGATGTGGAAAATATCGGCACCTTTTTTGTCAATGTTGAAGAGAGATGAAGAAGCCCATTAATGTGATGTAAATAAATGAGGTTCAAATAAATTCTAAGCCTATGGTATAATAGTTAAACTACAAGAAACACATTCATTATGTTATCCATTTTATTAATTATAGGGATATCGAATAAAATCATAGACAATAAAATATATTTCATAAATAGAATGTAAGGTAATATTTTACCACTACTACTAAGGTAGATATTTATAATGATGTGGTAATAGGTACACTGATTATTCATTCAAGAGTAAAGAATATACATTTTTATTCTAGTTTTATACACTACTTCATATATTTTATGTTAATTTTAAATATTTAAACACCACCTAAAAACATGGAGGTTGAGTTATCTATGATAAAAAACAATTTAATTGTTATATTCCACGTTTATAAAGGATCCATAATCAATATTTGTAGAATAATTTATTTTAAATTATATCAATCCTTCTTTTATTAGAGTAAAATTTTATATTGGGTATATATTGGTTATCCATATATAAATCCAACAGCAACAATTGGGAGAGGGGAATCTTTAGTCAGGTTCTCATATATCCATTGATTTTATTAACATTTTAAAAAAAGGTTTAATCTTGTTTGGAATCTTCATATCAAGTATGGATATTATTTCCTGACGATCATGCATAACTATCTCATGTGATTGAAACAATGGATAAAATCATTCTTGAAGATATTATTATAATGATTTATTATACTAATGTTTTCCCTGATAAATTTCATTATCATCCACCTAAGAAAGCGGTAGAGTTCTAAATTTATCATATATTGAGATCTCTTCCCATATCAAAAAATCTCTAAAGAATTCCCACCAATGAGTTAGAAAAACCAAGGAATTAGTAACAAGAGAATGTTGAAAAGTGTTTCATATTATTGTGTTCTTCACCATGGGGTTATTCTGACCAATTAATTAAGAATAATATTTTTTAATTCTCTTCTATACTGATTATCCTGAACACAATAAAAATTATGTTAAAGAACCAGTATCCCCTTCCATGGGTAGATGACTCGTTTTCTCAACTATGTGGTAATGATTTCTTATCTAAGTAGTACCTTAGGTCAGGATATAATTAATTAAAGGTGAAAATGGTCTATATTACCGAAAATGATTTTTTAATAAGGTATGGAAATTATGAGTTTATAATAATGCCTTTCAAGCAAACTAATCCTCCAAAAATCATTATAGACATAATGGATAGTTATTTAAGATATTATCTAAAAATATATAAGTTCGTATTGGTATATGATTTTACATAAAATGCCAAAATAAACGATTAGGATGATGCTAATTTGAATATTATGTTAATGGCATTTTAAAATGATAAGTAAAATAAAAAGTATAGTAAATTTTAGTAATGGATAGAGAAAGTATCATTTTTGGGGAATGTTATCACCAATAGTGAGTTATCTATAGACAATTATATGATAAATGTAATTGAATAGTATCCATGGTTAACATATATAATATAGAAATGTAGTTAACATGGACTATATTTTTATTACCAATGATTTTTTTGAAAATAATTTTTGCTTTCAAACCTTCTAATCAAGCTGACTCGGAAGGATATAAAGTTATTCTAGACTGATCAATGTAAATAAGGATTCAGAAAATTGATAAAGTGGTTTATCACTACACTATTTCTCACACTTTCTATAAGTTGGAATTTTTTCATGGTGAAAAACGACTCTTAAAATAATTTATTGCACTATGTAGTAATGTAAAATGATATAACAATAGCCAATGCCTCACGTATGTTCATTGTTCGTGATTGGAACTATCTAACACATTATCTTGATATATATGGAGTAATCTTCACGTTTAATATGTAGAATAACTCCATATAGGGGTATAATTGTAAGATATAAGAAATATAATATACTCAAGTATATATTCACACAAACGTAGATAAATATTTTCTAATGAAGATGGTTATAGTTGAAAAAAGAGTATGACTAATCAATCCAATACCATTTGGGGATAATAAATAATGGGGAAGATGGTATAAGTTTAAAGGGAATGAAAACCAAATCAATTATGAGAATTGAGAATGAAACAATCATTATAATTATTTAATGGATATACATGTAGATCTGAATGATATAAAATTATCATTTCATTCTCAAATTATTTCTCAAAAATCCATTCTATGTTAGATAAAGGAATATCAAAGAGAAGGTGTTGAAATTTAGATAAAAGATGATGTTATAAGAAAATTAAAATAATCAAAGTTAATAATTGATGAAGAAGGTGTTGTTAATATTTGGTACATGACTATGATTAACATAATAGCCTAAGATAAATATGTAGTTTTTAAATAATGAATATAGCTCAACCTTCTCCACTCGACTATGTATAATGAATATGAATGAATATATCTAAGAGAACAGTTGGTGGGAAATGAAAATAATGTGATAACAAAACATATATAAGAATAATTGGTATATCAGTAGAATAAATATTAATGAATTTTTTTTATTATTATGATTAATATATTAAACATACCTACACAGAAATGGGGTAACCGTATTATAGAATTTTTCAGTCGTCTTTTAAATATATATGGAGGAAATAAATAATTATGTTTTCCAGTGGATTTTATTAAAGATACTACTAATTTCATTTTTATGTCAGAATAATTCTTACTCAATCAACTTGAATGGATATATGGTAAACAAGTAGTGAGGTGATGGGAGAAAACACTAACGATTGTATCTGATTGAGATATGAGATTATCCTCCAAACTCAGGAAACTTCACCAACATACTTCAATAATTTACTTGAAATTATGTTTGACATATCACCCCAAACATATTGAAACTCTGAGAGAACTATCTAAACACTCGAATACATTTTGAGATAATTCTTGATGGAATTAATAGGATAATGAGATCAACATCATCATCTAGTCAAATAATCATACAATAATTGTTTCCATTCAAGAATCCAAATGTATATATATATATCATTGTATAGAAAGATATATAAAACACCTATGTACTAGGACAAGGTTTGAGATCACAAACTTATGGGACAAAAAATGATTGAGGAAATTCTAGAAAAGGACAGGTTCATGAAACAACACATCGATGAATCTCAAAATAAAAAGAAGACTCATGATGATAGTTATAGATGATACATGGTATTTGAGGATGGAGATAAAGTGTTTCAATATATATATCCATGGAATATATCAATTATATTGTGGGGTGAGGTGCAAGATAAGTCCCATGTACATTAGAACCTTTTAGATTCTTGATTACATCTGAGTTGTGGCATACTGACTAGCACTCCCCCAAATAATGATTCAAGTTAGTGATGTAGTCCACATATCCATCTTGAGGAAATACAAACTATATCCCTCACATGTAATGAATTCATTGCTTTTAAATTAGGAAAATGATCTCTCTGTTGAGGATAAGCTGGTTAAGATCCTAGACCATTGAGATAATGATCTTAGAAATTAGAAAACTAACCTAGTCCAAGTATTAAGGTGAACCCATTTGTATGAGGAGGCTAAAAGGGAACCCAAGGAATCATTGAGTCAAAATTACCTTCATATTTTTTCACATTTGTGTGGAAAAATAAGTTTCAAGGGTAAAATTTCTTATAGGGTAATGAATTTAATCACCTTGATATTTTGAAATGGAATTTCCATTATTATTATTATTTAATATTTAGTAATGTATTATTTTATAATACACATGAATATCATAATTAATGATAGAAAAAATATTTCTAATGAATTATAAATTACATTTTGTGACTAAATATTGGCATAAGTATTGAAAGCATTTCAATGGGACAAAACATATAAAATAAGATAATATGATTGGAAAATCGAATATTATTGGTCCCTAAGAATAATTACCCTCAGGAATAACACTGTATAAATAAACTAGATTATTAGTAACTCAATCTCATGTTACAAAATTAAAATTCAAAACCTTGAGAAAAAATAATTTTTATTGAATAATAAATTAAATCTAATGTTTTTATAAGAATTATGGAACCTATATCACCATTAAAAACATGACCATGGGAATAGCTATATGACCTCTTGAATAAATATATAACCATTGGAATTGTATTCAAAACATTATGAATAGTATCATGACTATTATAATAGTATCCTCACTAATGGGTGGGCAAAATAATATTTATGTATCTTATAAAATTAGAACATTATATATATTTTGAATGTTATAAGTAAATAATTTTTTTAAAAAAAGTATAAATTAATTATCTGTATTTTATAAACTGTATATTTTTTAAATTTTCTTTTTATAATAAGAATAATGTTTTAAAATAAATTATGCTTCAGAAAATGAATTTATAAATTCATATTAATTTCTATTATAATGATTATATTATTTTATTAGAATAAAAACAAATTTTCATATGGTTGGAAAATTGATCACAATATTACAATTAATATTTTTAAAAAAAATGAGGTTTCTTTTAAAAAAATAAATTTATCATATTTATAAATTCAATTTATAAAATGTATTTAATTATTAAAATATACAAGTTAGAACATGTATTTGGTAAGTTTTTGGTCTTTTTCAAAAATAGTTAAATTTTTGTAGAATAATGAAATATGATAAAATACTGTATTGAAAATTAATATTTAAATACATTATTGTTTGATTCATGGATGATATAAGAACCCCTTATTCAAAAATCACATGTAATATTTACTGTATATAGTTACAATAAAAAAACTATTGGTATTTTGGAAAAAATAATTAACTAATGGATATACAATTCAAAAAACTTCTCTCATTCCCTTATAAATACAACGTCTCCTATTCTCCTCAAAAATGCTAAGAATTTTAAAATGTAAAATTTAGATACATATATCTACCAAACACTCTCCGCCATGCCCTAGTTTTTTTTGGCCTCACCAAAAAATAAATCTCATTTTTCTTAATGATTTTTTCAAGGATATGGCATTATAATGGTAAAATTATCGAACTACCACTAGTAAATTATTTTTTTCTTCTATATTATCCCCACCTACATCATCTACTATTGAATAATAACAAAATTATCATATCTTTTAGAATTTTATATTGATAATATAATATCCACAATATTTCATCTTATCTTTTCCTCTTATTCTAAAAATGTAACCATTGTCAATATTATTTCACTTCACCACATCCATTTATGATGAGTTTTTTCCATTACTGCCTTCATGGATGATGATAAAAAATATTCTTTTGGTTATATAAGATTAAAATAAAAAGACTATAAGTTGTTTATTATTCTAAAATGACAATTTAGATATTATATTATATAAAAGTAAACATGATATTGATGGATTATAAAATGACATAAATGAACTATCCGTATAATGCTAGAATTTTTTCTAAAATAATCATACCTATTTCGGATAACATATAGTTTTTTACAACCATTTTAATTTAATGAACTATGTTGAAACAATTTCATTTCACTTGTATAGGTTTATCCCTATATCATAAGAACATGAATAACTAACTCCATGTGATCCTACATTTTACCCATGAAACGAATACCCATAATAAAGAGAAATTAAATATTTTATTTAAATGACATGGTTGTAAATGTACATAATAAAATTATAGTAAATAAACTATATATGTAAAAGTATATAAATTAAGTAATAAATTAATCTAATTTTTTTATCCATGATAATAACTTAATGCTAATAATGATTCTAGATGGTAAATTAATGGATCTCTATGAACCACCCTTTTCCTTGGGATATGAGTATTATCTCACTAACTCACGTTTTCTCTCCCCTTTATGTTATGTAATTCATAAAAATTCCAAATATATTTCTAATACATAAAAACATATCATATTATCCATTTCTTTAATGGGGTAATACATTCCTTCATTTTAATTCACAAAATGACTTCTTTAAAATCAAACCTGATTAAGGGGAACTTTTATATCCTTTAATAGATTTATGTAGAAATAGTTTTAATTATTTAATATAATTTATTATTCCATTAAATAAATAAAATTTTTAGGAATAACCATTATATTTTACCTATGTGTTCAAATAAAATTCCAAACATACTCTTTCACCAAAATTCCTTAACTTATTCCTTAAGACACAATTATAAAATATCATTTCTATTTTGAATTCTCTACCCATTCTCATGAAATGTTTTTCAAATTTACATATAATTATGAGACAATTTCTTATCTGCTTTGAATTGAATATCAAAAAAAATTATAACATCTACTCTATTTTATATTTATGAAATATATTTTTATTATTATATGAAAAATTATTATGAAACACATTTCTTTTATTAAGTAATTATTTTATTTATGCCTTAAATTTGAGTTAAATTTTGGCACACATAAGAATTTATTTTTTATAATGGGTGATCTCATATAGTGATCCAATTCATTGGGTAATGTATTTGCCTTATAAAACACTATTTTTTATATGAGAGAGAAAACCTAATCCATAATGGGACTATGTACACCTTGTAATATAATCTTATAATTCATCCATGACATATTCATATATCAGGTTATTTTTTGCTACAACATTCCAATGATTTCATCATATTATGATTCCATGTTCTATTTATTATACCCCCATATACTTATTCACAATCCTTATATTTTATTATATCATGTTATGACCTCTAACAAACAAGAAATTCTATGATAACAATTTTATTAATAATAAGGATTTATTTATCCCCCCCTTTGTCTTTGTATTCTCCTTTACATTCATGTTGTTGTTTTATGTACCTAGTCATTCAATGGCAGTTAGCCTCTCAATCCTTTGTGGTAGTATTTATGTGATATTAATGTTAGAAAACTGTAAAAATATTTATAAAATAATTCTGTTTATATATATATACTAAATGTTTTATATATAGAAAGAATCTATGGGGAATAATTTATGTTATTAATGATTTTGTTTTTCTAAAGAGTTCTAATTTTCTATAAATGTAATCATGAATTATAAGATTTATCTTTCATCAAATTCTAGAATATCACCTTATAAATTTACCGTTAATCATTATATTAATTTTAATGATATTTATTTAGTTACATTTTTATTAAATGATTCTATATAATTAGAATAATACTCCATTTATAATCCCTAATGGTGTTTCATTTATCTTATGTTTCTCTCTTACATACTTTTATATAATCATTATAGTTATATTTATATACTATTTGATGTTACTCTTTTGTTTCCAAGAGTATAATATTATATATATGTTATTATGTTTAGATGACTTTTTAATATTTCTATGGTAAATTTTATATATCATTTAGATTATTATTGTGTTTTACAGAGGTTATTTGTATATATTATTTCCCTTTTAAATTTTTATTCCCCTTGTTCATAAATATTTTTTTCAAAGGACGTGATAGATCTACATTTCAAGGGGATCAAATTTACAGAAATATTTTTCAAACCTCTATTGATTTATTAAAGGGTAGTTTATTCATCTTAAATATGAAACAATATTCATTTCTTATAATAAAGATGTCTAATTACTGAATATATTTTAGTAATTTTTTTCTTTAGAAGTTATAGTAAGGGAGAGTTTATTTTATTTGTTTTTATCTATAACTTTTTTTCATTTTTAGCTATTATATTGGGTATTTAAATTTATTTCTCATTATATGGTTTTATTTTTCAAAATAAAAAAGTTGGTGAATTTGGAGAAAAGTTTATATAATTGTTTACTTCTATTTAAGTGGATATGTTTTTCACTGACGTTTTCATGACATTTTAAAATGTGAAGGAATATTATTATTAATAGATATTAAAGATGATATAAAATTACAAGTTCATTTAATTTAAAATTATATTAAATATTATGATTAATTTTTATTTTTATTTAATGTATTATGATTTTCATTGATGGAGAGATTATTGAGTGAAAAAGATATTTTCATATACATTTTTTTTCAATATCATTGAAAACATTAATATGAAATTTATTAAACATGATGTTTTTTAGTTTTTTATTTTGTAGAAATATAAGGAACTAAAAACTAAGCAAGTGAACATTACATACTAAATAATAAAATAGTCAAAAAGTTTTATAGAGTTAATTTAAGCAAAAGAAGACACGATGAATAACTTTTATCAGAAGATAATGTGAGTTATTGATGGTATTGTAACTGAAATTGACGTTTGTGTATATATATCATTGGAGTTTGTTATGATAATTCCTATAAATAGAAGATAATTTCATTGGGGAGCATATTGTAGTTACATGTATATGAGAAATTTATAATTTTATAGCGGTGTTGTAAATCATCTTATTTTTATTCGATTCCTTCTAATTTTATCTATTTTTCAGTGTCTTTTATTATAGAAAATATTTTGTGAGTAATTCTTGTAAAATATCATATTTTTCATTATATTTATTCTACACAAAATCTAGGGTGATTGATTGTATTTTGTGGAGATGTAACTTATATCTTCTGATCATCAATATTAATGGCTATTTAGGTATAGGAGTTTGATGCTTATAAAATGGTTTCTCAATGATGCACATGATATATAGACATGATACTAATTGTATTTATCCAATATGAGATTATGGATAAATATATTTATATTCTATGAGTTTTTACAAGCATTTACCAATAGAAAATGTTTAATTTTTATCAAGGAGAGTGATGATGTCCCAATATAGATCTTATATGCCTTGGATTCAGATATTTAACAACCTTAAACTTTGTGTTGAGTATCTTATTTCTACAACATATTTTTTTGGATAATTAGGTGATCCTTTTTATTTATTTTTCCAATGAATATATTCTAAAATAATTTTTCATA
The DNA here is from genome assembly GCA_963277665.1 of Viscum album. Taxonomy (NCBI): domain Eukaryota; kingdom Viridiplantae; phylum Streptophyta; class Magnoliopsida; order Santalales; family Viscaceae; genus Viscum; species Viscum album. The sequence continues at coordinate 901,124,004 of OY728166.1, read as the reverse complement.
TTTTATTTAATAGTTATTCTTATTATTTTTATTATTTATTGTTAATAAAAAAATTTCGTAATAAAAAAAATATATGCATATAATATTTTACATATAAAATATGTCATAAACAAATATTTTACATATATGAAATTTAGATATTTCACAAGGTATAATATATCATGATTTTTTTGTTACTGGATGAATGTCATACATATTATTAGAAGTTGAATAAATTTGTTACATGTTAATATTTTAGTAAAGAAAACATCTTATTTGACTAGAGAAGTCATCTTGAATATGTGTTGAATATTTTTCAATGGAGAACAAATTATGTATTTTTGGGAGGAATATGAACTAATTGTATATCATTATTTTTATAAAGGGGATCTTATTATGTATTAATTATAATATTAAAAAGACCCCACATATGAATATTTATTAAAGAAATATTCGGTGTATTATATAAAATATTTTTTATTCAAATTTGATAAAATATTATATTACTTATAAAAATATTATTTTTCACTACTGATTAATATTTTAAGAAATTATTTGAAATTTAAATTTAGTTGTTTCTCATATTATAGAGATGATTATGAAGATATATATAATGTCATTCAATGATAGATTTTGAATTTTTCAAATGTTGTAATTTTTAATTCTTACCAGTAATGATTTATATGAATATTTCTTTTATTTTTATATTTTCAAGTTATATAACAATTGCTAAAATTTAGAGATGATTATATTACAAAAGAATATTTAAAATTTATTTGAATCTATTTTAATATTTTTTGAAATTTTTATTTAAATTAAATATGGATTATTTAATAGTTATTCTTTTTTCATGCATAGTGTAACACCCTGATATTCTATGATTAATTTCTCTTAAAATAAATTTAAATTCTTCAAGGCCTTACTTTATCGAAATGTACATGTTTAAATAATCTTTGATATATAACTTAATTAGTATTATTTCCTATGGATATTTTTTTATAATCATTCAATTGATGGATTTAAATATGACGAACTAAATTAAGAGAATGTATTGATTATACATGTAAATAATGAATTCATTAGATATAAATTGGTTATAAGGTAAAATAAAAAAATTTGAAAGTAAAAAAATTGATTTTTTAAATGGTATTTATCCACACAATAGGTTTTTATTTGAATAAAATAAATTAATCATTATTGCTAAATGATTTTAATGAAATGTATAGATTTTATATTCAGTAAAATATTTTAACATTGATTTGATAGTTTTTACAAAAAAAAATGAATGAAATTAATCTCATTTTTATTATTGAAAATTAATTTTGAAAAAAATCATTTGTTCCTTGTGGAACACAAATTTTAAAATGATGTTATTCTACTTGAAAAAAAATTTGAATCTTGTAAAAAATTAGTTTTCATAGTAGGAGTTTAATTGTGTTTAAAGAGTCAAAACAAAAATTATATTGATTGATATTAATTTAAATTGTCAAAAACTTATTAGTTGGTCATATTTTGAACACATCACGTCTCATATTCTGTTTTGTTTGATTTTGGTTCCACATGACTAGTGTAAGTCACTAACATATTCTAATCTTTTCAAAAGTTCCAATTGTGTCCAATCTCTCACTTATAAAACGATACAACAACTCATCTATTAACCACAATTAAAGAGACTCGTATCATAAAATCCTAGACCAATTCCATATTAAACATACATATCTAGGATCTTGAGGTCTATGGTTAATCAAAATACAAACAATATATGGTTTAAGGTGTAAGATAAAGGATGTTTTTGAAATAAGAGGTATAGCCCCTAACTGAGTGTCTTCATTTTCTTTCTTATTATAACTAATTGAATTCAATGATAACCATGATGATATAATAACAAGAGTATATACTATATACTGATTTTTTTTTTATTTTATGAAATAACATTTATTCATATCATTATACATAGATTGGAAATGAAACAAACATATGTGTGTACATGCAGACTACCACCTCACAATGTGATGTATTTAATTTTTTCATTACCTACATTCATAGATGGTTGGTAAGATAGATTAAATTTTTTTATATTATAGATTAGAGGAAAAATTTCTTCATCAATTATAATATCATATCTACCTTCTTATCTTCTAATCAATTAGAAAACGATAACATCACTCATGTGTATGTGTCGACTTACACCCATAAAAAGCGATGTGAATCTTTTTTCATTTAAATTATACATTGGTGTTAATAATGATAGATTTGATGAATAAATATGATATTTAAAATATAATGATGGTTTTGGAAAATTTAATTATTATTTACATTTCTCTCATTCTATCCATTGAAAATTGGAAACATCACACATGTGTATGTATGAACTACCATTTCGTTGAAGTGATGATATTAATTTCTCATCAATGATTTAAATGAAAAATTATAAAAGTTATAGGTTTAATTAATATAATACTTATATCATTCATATGATAATATAGTTGATCAGACAATGACCATGGTATATGTACTAACTGAAACATGCATGTAAAATCCACCAGTTTTCATTAGAATGTAATCTTTTGAAAAGAATTATTACTAAAATAATAACTATAAATTATAAAAATGAATGAAAGTAATTTATTTATAAATATGATTCTATAATATATGAATAATTACTCTATATTTATTATTTAATTTATTTTAATGCATATGAATCCTGATAGTACTTGTGGTAATGGTATATATTAAGACCTCATTTATTTTTAGGACTGCCTGTGTTAAATTCCCAATGATGTAAATCTTATGGGTTTAATCCATTAAACAATATCAATTTTGTTCTAATATTATTATTTGTGAAATAATCAAGAATTACTACCATTTTTAAATTTTATTTGACAAAATTATAAATAAGTATGTTTTTATAAAAAACCCTCTTTATTTCATATTGGTTGAGAATATTTTTCTTTTGTAGCCATATTTTCATTAAAAGATTTTCAAGAATGTATTTAATATTATTCCATGGTTTATTAATGTCTCATTTATATATATTTTAATTTCAAAAATATTTTTGAATAGAATTTAGATGGCCTTGATAAATATATTACTCATTAACAAATATGTAAACATGATATTGGTCTTAATGTATTCCCGTCAAACAATTTTATTCAACATCATGAAAACTACTTAATTTGAATATATCTTTTCAAGTTTCAATAATTAATTTTAATTAAAATTTTATCCCAGATATTCAATATATTTTTAGATGAAAATGGTAATATTGAAATACTACTAACAAGATGATATAATAGGATCATATATGATATCCTGAATATGGATATGGTCCTAGTATAATTTAATAACATTATTTAACCATTATTTAGGAGGTTAGACAACCATCAACTAACGAAAAGTACATGGTAAGGGATAATTTTTCAATCTATTTTTAATCGAGATTATTTATACTTAAGTAGTTACTGGGGATATATTTATCATCCATGTCTATGTTTTCTAAATAATTTATCATATTTTTTTTAATATTCTTTTATATATATTTAACGTCATTTTTACCTATTTTTTACTTTCACTACATGACATGTAAGGAGACTTTCTTTTGTTTACCATAGAAAGTAATTTTTTTACTTTTCTGAAAAAAGTGCAGGGATATTTTTTTTAACTTATAGGTAACAAATGAAATTTTATGGTTTCACAAATCATTATTTCCTTAAAGAATTTTATACACGATTTCAAGATTATTTTCTATATAATTATCTTATTTTAAAATAGGGGCGGTATTTGGAGATAAGAAAACATTTCTAAAAAAGAAAAGATATTTTCCCCATGAATTATGTTCATGTGTATTATCAAAATTATTTTCCATCTATGATAAAATAGTGTTAGGTTTATATCCCAATTATTACTTTGGTTTTATTTTTTTATGATGGAATTATTGTTATGAAATCAATTTATTTTATATATTTTATGATGGAATGATGATTAAGAAGACAATTTTATTATACGAGTTATGCTATGATGAGTGGTTTATGTTTTTGTGGAACATGTATGAATGATATTATTATGAGATGGGTGGGACCTATATCTCTATACAATGCGTTGGCTAAATATTTAAATCTTATAAGATAGACATGACTAGAATGACAAGTAAATCTGGTATTGTTATACAGGGATGTAATGACATATAAACCTAGTTCAATAACGGACATTGTCCACTATGATGGTCTTGGAAACAATGTCTTGGATACTATAGTAATCATATTATGTTATTAATTTTTTTTCCATAATTCTATATTTTATGCCAATTTTATTTTATCACGGTTGATAATCCTTTATGATCTATGCCTTATGGACGACCAAGATTTATTTCATGACCCATGATTAAGATATTTATACATTACGTTTATGTTTTTACATTCTTATGTTTAGGTTTGTTTTATTTTCTCCATGTTTACACTTACGTAGCATTTTAGAACACCCTTTTCTATTTTTTCCCCATGGTATAATGAATGGTTTTAGGTATGGAAAAAAGGGAGTATCCTTATCAGAGATGTTAAAGGTCTTTAACCAAGTTAAAATATTATCTTCCATATTTCCAAAGGCACTATACCTAAAATGATACTGGGAGTCGGTCTGTGTCATGTATTATGTATTCTTTAAAAGAAATTTAATCTCTATATACGTCATGCATGGTTCATTTTAGTTGGTATAAGAGAAAATGTTTAGTTAACCATTGGAAACTAGGATGAAATACCATTATGAGATCTCTAGAGATATATCTAATGTTTTTCTAAGGATGTCCCTAAGGGTAAGTTTAACTAGAGGTTCAATCAAGAATTATAGAAAATATCGTGAATAACCTAGGATTAAACATAAGATGTTATATATTGAAATTAATCCCCCTTGATTATACTATTTTCCATGTATGATTTTTTCTTCTCCCAATATTATTTTGGAGTTTTAGACGATGGATTGAACCCAAAAGAACCATGTTAATGATTAACGCACTGGGAAATGTAATGATTTTCCTTCTGAACAACCAAGTGTTAAGGGATATGGAATTAAAAATCTTATTTTTATACTTACACAAGATATGAAACATTCTGTACATCTATATGAGTAAATAAGGAACAACATTCTATTTAGTCCTTCATGAGGCATCATCCAACAACTTTAAGTGGCTCTTATAATACTATTGTTGTTGAAAAATGGATCAGAACCATTGAAATGATATTTTACATCCACCTCTCTTGGGAACATAAAAAATTCTTTTTGGTTGTTAATATTTTAGACGGTGAGGAAGACCAGTGGTGGAATCTAACTAATAATACAAGGAAGCAATATGAAATCAAATCTACTATATAGGAAGAGTTCAGCAATGTGTTTTTCAAAAATTAATTCCCTTACATTCTTAAAAAAAATGTAAAATGAGTTCCTTGATCTTAAGAAAAAGGATGATGAATTCGTCGGTATATATGAGAAAAAGTTTCAAGACTTTCATTGAATGCTTCTGGATATGTCATCCAACCTGAAAGTAAAATTGATCGATTCTTCAGTGGCATAAAAAAATTCTTCAACATTCATTATCTATTAGAGAGTTTACTAGCTATGAATATATTTAGTGTTGTTTTTCCAATGTAGAAATGGTATTTATTGTTATATATCAATCCCATGGTTTTGAAAATAAACAAAACATGGAGTTCAAAGTAAAATCTCAAAACAATGGTGAAAGGAAGATTAGTGTTCCCTTATGCTCAATGTGTGGAATAAAGAATTGAAGAAATTTTCTTAAAGGGACTAGAAAATGTTTTATGTGTGGAAAAGAAGGTTATAAAGCAGTTGAGTGCCGAAGTAATGAGAATAAAGTTTCCAATAATGTGAATAGAGAATATACTATAGAGAATAAACCGCCCACACATTAGTTCTACAAGTTCAAGGAAATTGGGAATTACACTATTCAATTCCCTAATCCATGTGTAAATGAGGATGGACATCAGCATCCTATTAAAACCAAATATGAAGGAAAATAACATGTGATCATTATTGGTGACGTTGAGTATGAGAACAAAGTGGTGGAATGATTATATGTTTATGTAATGGGATTCCGAAATAGTTTTGTAGGATCTCTTTTTTAGTATTATGGAATTTAGGAATATATATGTATTGGTCCGTTGTGGTTTTCCATAATTATATGGTACCATTAACCATGAAAATTGATAAAAATATTTTTTGAAATCACATGATATGTGCATAATGAAGGTATAAAGAGATAGTGGGATGTTTGGTAGTCATATCATGGTATGAGTAAATAGAATATTTGGTATTTTTAATGTGGATAGAGCTAATTATGATAGAATGAATGTTTTAAAATGGTTATATGGTAATTCATGTAATTAACATGTTTTAAGAGAATACATGAAAAAGTTATTTACATGTTTTGAATGTGACAACCATGAACTGCCAAATGATATATGGGAGACCAATGTTAAGTCGATTTAGTTCACCTCTTTCTTAAGTTTAATATTTTTAGTTTTTTAATGGATTTTAATTTTATCCATTGATATATTTTATAAGATATGTTCTGGTTGAAGCTTGTTATATATCAATATTATCTCACTAGTTGTAGACTTATGCTTATTTTATAACATGTTTCAACAATGTTATTGAGATAGATGGAATGACATATCATTCTATCACGTGATAAATTAACACTTAAATAATGAATGATTCAACTTCATTTCATTAAATAAGAGATTAAGTGTAAATTGTTTAGGGTCAAACCAATGATAAGATTGTATTGAAATAAAGTGCATATTTCTTCTCATGAAAAAATTCATCAACTATAGGAAACAAATCATGAAACCCGAAATTTAATCCTAGTACCTTATTATCTTATTAATCATATGGTTCTTTAAATCATCAAAGATTCATGGATTTTTGGTAGTTTACTTTCCCGAAGAATTATTCCCTCTCACTTTCCATCAGAACATGATTTTTAGATTTCTCTTTCATAACCTTGATTAAACTTCTCTCCTATGTTCTCTTTTTTGGAAACCCTGTTATGAGTTAATTTGGGTAACTATTATGTTTCTAAATTTTCTTTTTTCAAATGATGTTTTAGTGTTCCTTTTATCGTGTGGGTTTCCCTAAAATACACTTTCATGTAGTAAACCATTTAAAACCTTGACAAATGTTGATGGTAATATTCATTTTAAGGAGGGTAGAATGTAACACCTAGAGATTTTATGAGATAGATAATTTTTTATTTATTTGATGCCTTTTGTTGTACGCTACACTAATATTATCTTGTTCTATACGAAACACCATATTATCTTTCTGTATATGCAACACTATTATTGGATTGCATTACATGCAAAAACAACCTTCCTCAATAGCATACATTGTACACAATATTGAGTTTTACTAAACGAAGATTTATTATTAAAATATTATTATTTAATGGGATATAAACTAGCCATTATAAATATTAAGAAGCACATTTTGGATGTTATATAGCATTAAAAATCTTGTTATGTGTTTTATAGATATGATATAAGAGAAAATTCAATTTTTTGGAAAAATAATTAATTTTATAAAAAATGTTGTTTGCCTTATTTTGATAGAGCACCCATTTTAAATTTAGTTTACAACAGTTTTATATATTCTATTTGACAAAATTTACTTTTTTTTTGGAATTGGAACAAACAAATTTTGCTTATGTTGAATTTTTGTTATTTTTATGATAAAATTCACATTTTATTGAATAGTTAAAATAATATATTTTAATTTATAACTGCCTTTCATATAATTTATTTATATAGATAGATTATTTTTTAAATAGGTTTTAATGATTAATCAGATTTTTCATTTATCATTTAATCCAATTTTGTTCATTGGATTTAATTTCACATTTAAATTGGATATAAACACATGACAATCTTATGTTATGTTATTGCCTAATAAAACCCACATTTTTTTGTTTTAACAACGAGAATTAATTTTAAATTTATTTTTGTGAATTATATGTTTTGAATTATCAAAAATGGATTCCATATTTGGAATCAGTGTATCCAAATTTTGTCAATAGGTTAATTTTATTTTTGTTCATTACGGATTGTGTCTTTAGTAATTATTTTTATCACAATGGTTAATGTTAATTAAGTAATTAAAGGTAAAAATAATATTATAAAATTACCTTAAAACCTATCACAATATTATTGAATTAATAAATTATACCCTTAAAATACATGGTTTGAATTGTAATCACTTAATGGCCACTTGATGATGAATATGACACGAATATAAAGAAATTAATAAATGTTACACAATGACACCCTCTCATTCTGTAAAAGTATATTAATTTTAATTTTGGGATTACCAAAGAATAAATTCGACTATAGGTAATATCATGAATTTTAATTTATATAAATACAACATATAAAGTTATTTATATTTTTTATAGATTAAATATTTATCATTATTGAAGACTCAATAGTGACGTTGAATCTATTTTATTAATATAAGTATCAAATAATTAATATTAAAACTACTAAAATAAATATAATTTGAGTGTATTAATGTCATCCACTAATTTTATAGTTCAATTTGACATGATATTTATGATTTAATGAAGTTTTTTGTAACATATCTCTATGTTATGATATTTCTAAAAAGTCAATTAATGAATAGTATCAAAATTGCCACTATTGATATTTTAAACAAATAATATTTTATTAAATTATCTAAAATCCAAAAAAAATATTATATTTGGAAAAATAATTGGGTTGAATTTATATATATCACTAATAGTCCATTTATGTATCCTTTTTCATTTTAGAGTGACTATACTAACCCTTAGTAAATAAGAAGACATGCTCTCATCGTAAGAGTTAAAATAATTAATTGTGGGTAAATCCAAATTATAAGGTTTAAAATAAAATCAAATTGTGTCCAATAAAAATTATTGGATGAATAAGTTTCAATAATTATCAAAATATTTTATATTTTGAGTTGTTTAATAGACACTTTTATAAAAAAATAAATTATATATTATTTAAATAAATTATAATTACTAATTATCATTTGCTTATATTTTAATAACTTTTATGTGTCCACATAAGGCTAAAATCAATACATGAACAAATATGAACATTTATTTTTTTATAAATGAAACCATTTTCATTATATAAATTAATTTTTATTTTTTAGATATAATAACCTTAAAATACTCTTCAATTATAAAACAATATTTATTCAATTAACATAATAAATAAAGGAGATGATTTTAAAAATATTAATTTTGTTATATTTTGGATTTTTTAATGTGTATAAAAAAATTACAAGATCTATAATATATATTATAGATGTTTGGAATAATTTTTCTAGAATTAACTCTTTGTCTTATTGTATTTTAAGTAAATTTAAATGAATAGTATTAAATTTGGAAATAATAATATCTTATTGATTTAATTTATTATTAAATTATTTAAAAAGAAAAAAATGTTAAATAAGAACAAAGGGAAACGATATTCTCAAAAATGAATTCTAAATTTCATTTATGGTTAATTTTCAATTATTTATATTTATAATAGTCTTATTATATTTTAATATTCTGAGAGTTTCCAAAAGTGCCCCTCTCCTCTGTTATAAAAAAGAATCTCCTCCAACATTTCCACACACCTCCTTGATCCTTCTAGATTGACCAAACCGTTCTCAATTATCCAATAAATATTCTTTTTTAACTTATAGAGGTCCTAGTTTTCCAAAAAGTTCTTCCATAGTTTCTCTAAGAAGAGATCTAAAGGAAGTCCAACGAAGAAGAAGTAATTGCTTAACCAATTCAATTCAATTTATTTTCTTCTTCATCATGCTCTTTCTATTTTGATTCCCTACCAAAGTAATAACTCTCGTATATTATACATGATGAGATGTTATTATAATTATTGGAAAACCTTATTCCTCCATTTATCCATCTTACGAATAACAATATCCCAATGTGTGCGTACGTGCAACTTACCGTCTCCATACATGGTGTAATTTGTTATTAAAAAAATAAATTGTTAGGATGGGTTTAAGGATGAGTATAATGGATTTAAATAATTATTTTTTCATGATAATGATTCTGTATAATTAATATACCAAACAATCACATTCCATTTAACCATCAAAAGAGGTATAGCACTACTTGTGCAAACGTATAGCCTATCGTCTCCACGATGCGGTGAGATTAAATATCCATGTTAATAATTAAATAATGATTATAAAATTTATATGATGAGTGAAAATAATAATTATGAAATTAATTTCATAATAAAATACATCCTATTATTAACAAACATGACATACATGGAAATACAAGAAGAGGAAAACGAAGTAGTCTACACCCGAAATCATGGTAATATTAAAATACTATTAACAAAATGATATAATATGATCATATATGATATCATAAATATTTATATGGTCATGGTATAATTCAATAACTTGATTTTATTATTATTCAAGAGGTGACCACACCCTCAACTAATGAAATGTACAAGTTAAGGGGTAATTTTGCAATCTCATTTTTATCTGAGATTGTCTACACATAAGTATTTACTTGGGATATATTTATCATCCATTTCCATGTTTTCTAAAAATGTTTTCATAAAATCTTTAATGTTCTTATATGTATGTTTAAGCTCATTTTTACCCATTTTTTGACTTTTACTACATGGTATGGAAGGAATTACTCTTTCTTTTACCATACGAGGTTATTTTTGACTTTTTCAGGAAATATATGAGGATAATGATTTTTTAAATTGTATATCATGAATGAATTTTTATAGTTTCATGAAACATTATTTCCATGAAGATTCCTTTACATGATATCAAGATTATTTTCAACTAAATTATCTTCTTTTAAAGTTTATTGCCACTTTGTGAAAAGAAAACATTTATGAAATGTTGGGAAGAAGTTGGATGGAGAATGAAGTTTGAAGAGTTAGCATATGCAGAGTGTTGTATTTTATTGTAAAAGAAGTTAAATCAATTCAATTTGTAAAAGGACCATACACCAGACGATGCTTTGCTGATATGTATTTCAGAAATATCATAAGTTAAGAGAACATGTGATGCAAGACTTATGAAGGAAACAGGGAGAAATGATGATGCCAGTCATATACAGTTTTTATTGGAAGGAATGATGCTACTGGATGATAGAGAAGTTTTAGTACTTCCCATTTTAATTCTTGACGATGATAAATCTAGTCTATCAAAGGATATATATCATGATAGTGGAGTTTGTGATAAATGATGAAGAATGGTTATGGGAAGCAGTTAATATAGAAATGACAAAGGGATGGACAATTTGGAGGTTGTACAAAAGCACAGTTTAAGGTGGCACCGTTTTCTAGTGTTTGCCAAATTTTAGGGCCTAAAAATAAAAATATGAAGAATTGATTTTAGTAATTGAAAGAAAGTGGTGCGCAATTCAATAGTGGTGTGTAAGTATTGGTGTAAGTGGTGTGAAAGTCATATTTCAAAGATCATCACATCAAAATATGACAAAGGAAATAAAGTGGCCTGCAAGATGAAGATTGGAACGCAAGTCAAAAAGAGGCGCGCAAGTGTGGTGCACAAGTATAAGGGGCGCGCAAGTGTATGTTGTCTGCAAGTCATATTCTAACATCATAATATCCAAATATGACATAGGAAAGAAAGTTTCGCGCTAGTGATAGAAGGGTGCGCAAGTGATGGAGAGGCACACAAGTATTGGCGTGCAAGTCTATGTGGCACGCAAGTAAGAAAAATTCCTATAGATAGATGACTCACCTCCTCAATTTTTAATTCTCAACACTTAAGTGAAAATTTGAGCTATGAGCACGCAAGTAGTAGAGGGTGTTCTGATCATGTAAGTTTTGCCACACATGTTTTTCCACACAAGTGTTGACGTGCAAGTGTTGTCAGGAAAGTGTTGCTGCTTAAGTTTTTTCATGCAAGTTTTATCGCCCATGTAGCTAGTGGCGCGCAAGTAATGAGGCGTGCAAGTAGGTGGAACACAATTATTGAGTAAGTGCGCAAGTAGGGAGGCACGCAAGAAAGAAGTGGCGCACAATCTATTTTCTCTAAGAGGTTCTTACCAGCTTCTGGGTAGAAATATGAAGACATATACTTCAGAGAATATAACTGTTCAATTTTATAGAAGCACTGAAATATTTTAAATCTCTATTTGGGCTAAGAGGGTGCACACGTGCCTGCAGATTGTTTTCCAAGTGCTACACGAGTGTAAGGTTATATCCTACTCATTGTATTCCACATCAAAGGATTGGTTTCTAGCAGATTTTGTGGTACTAGATTATTTCTCTAACATACCAAGGACGTATATACTCTTATTGAGTAGTGAACCTTGTAAATATTGTGTTACTATGATTGTGTGTGTTCAGCAGGGAAGAAACTCTTTAACAGGAGGTGAATTTTGCTTCAAAAATAATGAAACATAATAATAAATTGATATCACTGATTCACCCCTCCCTTTCTCAGTGATATTTGGATCCTGACTGGGAACATCAATTGGTATCAGAGGCACGTGTTCCCTTCATTTATTATTTACTGATGTGGTTGAAGAGGAGTTGTGATGTAGAATCTAAATTGTGTGAACAGTAAGGGGATTCCAATTTTTGATGGAAAGAACTATCACATCTGGATGTTCAGAATGATGCCTTATCTTATGTCTCTTTGATATGAAGTTCTTGAATCTACAACAGATGGATTTCCTACTATTGATGACATAGTTACTCTTACTCCTGCTGATAAAAAGTATCTTGAGAATGATAGAAGAGATAAAAATGAATTACTCTCATATCTTTCTGAGGGTAAATTTTTATGAGTGGAAGGTGTTGCTACATCCAAATGAATCGGGGACAAACAGAAGAACATCTATGAAGGAAATAAAAAACTGAATAAGGATAAACTACAAATCTATAGGCTGAAGTATGAAGACTTGAAAATGTGTGAATCTGAATCTGTTGGGGATTTCATTACCAGGATAAATGATGTTGTCAGTAAATTAAGATTTCTTTGTGAAACATTGGAAGATTCTACAGTTGTTGAAAAGATATTAAGAATTCTTCCCAATAAATTTGATGCTAAATTTTCATCACTGGAAGACAGAGATCCTGGAACATTGTCTCTAGATAATTTGCATAGCACTATCATAACTTATGAAATGATAAGGGAGAAGACTATGAAGAGAAAATCAAAAGCTGATAGAGAAATGAATTTCAAGTCTGTAAAGAAAGAGAAGTCAAAGAATATTATTATTGAAAATAAAGATAGTGAATTAGACTCTAAAAATGAGGTTTGTAAAATTTTTTAGGAAATACATTCCTTGTTTTCTAAAAATTTGAAAAGTGGAATAGGGAAATAAAAAGGGAAACACTATTATAAATGTTTTGAATGTGGAGATGGTGGCCACTTTGTGGATAATTGTCCTAAATAAGGTAATGATGAAGATAGTGATGAAGAAGACAGAAGTCCAAGAAGTCCATGGAAAAAATAGGGTGGAGAAGACAAAAAATCAAGAAGAGTTAAAGATAAAAAGCTCTTCAAATAAAAAAAAGAAGCTTGTTTTCAAAAAAGTGAAGAAGATGATGATAGTGACACTAGATCTAAAAAATTAGTTTCTAAGAAAGCTAGAGAGAGTAACTTTTTTCAATAGTGAATATTTATGATTATGAGAGTTGTAGTTCTGAAGAAGAAGAAGCTCAACTTTAATAGTATTTAAAAGAAGATCTAAAAAAATGTTTGAGAAAGATCGGAAGTCTTGAGAAAGAAAACATGAAGTTGATAAAATAAAATTCCACATTAAACAATGAAGAAATTTATCATTATGAGAAAATAAATATGGAAAATGAGACTAATGATATGAAGAATTCTCTTGAGAATGCAAATAATCGTATTGATCATCTTGATGTAAAGCTGAAGGCAAAAGAAGAAGAGCTGGAATGTTTCCAACAGAATCATTATCAAGCTAAATAAATGAATGTCAATTTCAAACAATCTATATCAGAAGTTGGTGAATGTTCCAGTAAGAATGAACCAAATGAGGATCTAAATAAATTATCTTCAAATTTTGGAAGGAACAATGGAACTAGTTTTGATAAGAACAAGGATTGAATGATTGTGTATGTGGCCAAAGTCATCAACGCTGAAAAATCAGAAGTGCATAAAAATCTTGAGTCAATGAAGTCTTCTAATACCACTGGTACTGATAAATCAGAGCCAATGAAGAGAGTTAAAAATGTAAACATAATGGTTCATGATCAGCATAGTTCTATTAACAAGGTCATTGAGAAGCACGTTCACAACTTCATTCAGCATAGAAGTTTCAGAGGTAAATATTCGTTCTATGGTTACTGCTGGTATTGTGGTGGATTTGGACACATGGAAAATATGTGTTGGTTCAACCAACAACATTACAAATATTCCATATGTTTTGAAAGACAATGATTGAGGGGGAGTCAATTGTTTCAAAATATAAAGTCTCCAAATCCATTTCAGAAGATATCTGAGAAGACTGTTGTGAATGATGAGAATAGGTTACAACCACTAGAAAATATTTGTGAAATATGTGATGGACCTGGATATCATGCCAAGGGATGCCTTAGTGCGTTACTAGAGCAACAAAAGATTCTTAATAATTCTTAAAATCTAGAGTTTTTAAAAGATAAAAGGGAAAGGTCTGATAAGACTGAAAAGAAAGAGTTCATGGTTGTCTGGCTAGAACAAATTGACATGGCTAAAAAATTGGAGGAAGCACATCAGGAAGTGAAGGAAGAGGAAGAACATAAAGCTCTTGTTTTCTAAACTTCTTTGAAAACTAAAAAAGACGAATGTGCATCTTCTCATGATATTGGATGTTCCCCTAATATGACAAGAGACATAAAGCTACTAAAGAATGTGAAAAACATCAAATAAGGAACAATGAAATTTGGAAATGATGAATCTATAAGGATCGAAGGTGTTGGATCAACCATTATTGGAAAAGAAAAGATGAAATCCAGGAAAACACTATATGTTTATGGGATGAGACATAACCATCTTAGTGTGGCACAACTCTGTGATGAGGTCAACATAGCTATCTTTAGAAAAGATGGATTTTTTGTGAAAAGTGAAAATGATTGAAATATAGTTACAAGGGGCCATCATACAAGAGGTAATTTGTTCCAAGATGGTGAAGTGTAGAACTCTTGTTACATGGGTGTAGTGGATGAAAATAAGTTATGTGACAACAGGTTGGGACATATGTGTCAGTGAATTATGAGCACGTTATCAATGCAAGATAGTGTCTGATATATGCCTGATTTATCAAGAAGAAGAGATTGGTGATGCACTATTTGTGAAAAAGGAAATATTACAAACTCTTTTCATAAGAGAGTTGAAATTCATTCAAAACAACCCTTGGAACTTATACATTATGATATATGTTGAACAATGATAAATCAATCAACAAATGGAGATAAGTACTTCATTACATTCATTGATGACTTTACTCACATTACTTGTGTTGTGTACATGAGACATAAGTCAGATTCTCTGAAAATGTTTAAGAGTTTCAAGAGGAATGCAAAAAATGAATGTGAGAATTTAGTGAAGAAGTAGAGAACTGATAGTGGTGGTTAGTATAAGAATGAATAGTTTTAATGTTATCTTGAGAATCATGGAATTCTGCATGAGTTTAGTTCACCATACACACCTCAAAAAAATGGGGTTGCAGAATGAAATAATCGAAGTTTGGTGGAGATGTGGAGAACTATGTTGCTTGAGCACATTCTTTCTCATTATTATTGGAGGCAAGCCATGAGCACTATTGTGTATATTCAGAACGAATGTTTTTTAGACCAAAATCATACATGACTCCTTATGAAAGGTTCTATGAAAAAACACCATGTTTGAAACACTTAAGAGTTTTTGGGAGTCCATGCATTATAAAGAAGAAAGGTGGAAACCTTCGAAAGTTTTAGAAAAGAAGAGATGATGGAATTTTTCTTGGCTATGCTCAATAAGAAAGAGGATATAGATGTCTCAACAAAGAAACTGGAAGAATTATTGATTCTTCATATGTAAAAGTTGTTGAAAATTTTGAGAAAGAAATGAAATCATATGCTGATGTGGAAGTTGAGCAGGATAGAGAAGATTTTGTTAAAAATTCTAATAATGTTGCAACTAATGTGAATCCTACTCAATATAATGAATCTGACTGAGAAATCTCAAGTGATGAAGATGGATTTCAAACAACTCATCCTAGGTTGAGGAAGAATGTGGAGGCTCAGAACCTTATTGGAGATAAAAAAATAGAGGGTTCAAATAATAAGAACAACGAATGTTATATCACAGACATCTATTTTTTCGAAAGTTGAACCGAATAATGTAAATGAAGCATTTGAGAATCCAGAATGGGATCATGTAATGAATGAAGAGCTTGATTAGATAGAGAAGAATGATACTTGGGAAACATGTACCCAAGCCGGACAACAAAAACATCATTGGTTCAAAGAGGGTTTTCCAGAACAAGCTGAATGAAGAGGGTAAAGTAATAAGAAACAAAGAAGGATTTGTTTGAAAAGGGTATTCACAAATTTAAGGCCTTGATTTTAATGAGACCTTTGATTCGGTGTCAATATTAGAAACAATCAGAATCTTTATTGTTATTTCTGCACAACTAGGTTAGAAATTTTTTTAAATGGATGTAAAATCCATATTCTCGAATGGTGACCCTGACGAGGAAGTATACATTGATCAGCCTTGTGGATTTGTTATTGGAAAGGATGCAAGTAATGTGTGCAGGTTGAATAAGGCTTCGTATGGTCTAAAATAGGCTTTGAGAGAATGGTATTCTAAATTAGATACTTGTTTAAAGAAGATGAACTTTATAAAAGGGAGAGTTGACAACAATCTCTACATAAAGTCATTTCAAAAGATTTCACTAAACGTTATTGTTTATGTCGATGTTAGTATATTTGTTGTAAATGATGAAAGATCATGTGAATCATTTTTTGAGTATATTAATAAGTCATTTGAGATATCGATGATGGGATAAATGAAGTATTTTCTTTGGCTACAAATTTCATAGAAGAAGAATCACGTTTTCTTATCTCAAGAAAAGTACGTTAAGGAACTTCTGAAGAAGTTTGGCATGAAAAATTTGAAATCAATTTACACACCAATTTCAGTGGGATCCAAGTTTTTTAAATATGGAAAAGGAAAAAAAGTTGATCACAAAGAGTTTCAAAAGATGATTGGATGTTTTTTGTATCTTACTACCTCAGGAATCAACATTGTCTATGCTATCACTTTATGTGCAAGATTTTAGAGTGCTCCTAAAGAGTTACATCTGATTTTTGACAAAAGAATCCTCAGATATAACAAAGGCACAACAAATCATGGAATTATGTATGATGGCTCAATAAATATTGATCTATTTGAGTATTATGATGCTGATTGGGAAGGAAATGTTGATGATCGAAGATCCACATCTGGTAGAGTTTTAATTCTGGGGAAAATTTTTGTTTGTTTGCATACCAAGAAACAAAATTCAGTAACTCTTAGCACATTTAAAGCTGATTATGTTGATGTAACTCAAGGTAAAACTCAACTAATGTTGATGAAGGCTTAGCATGAACATCTTCTTGTTGAAGAAAAGCTACCATTGCTCCAGGGTTGTGATAATCAGATTGCAATCAATCTTACAAGAAATCCAGTACAACATTCTCATTCAAAACACATTGATTCAAAGACCAATTCATCGAAGATAAGGTGGAGAAGAATGAATTGAGGTTTTTGTATGTTCTTACATCTGAACAGGTTGCTGATATATTCACAAAACCGTTACCAAAGGAACTATTTGGAAAATTGAGGTTGAAAATGGGTTTCCAACCTCCTTCTCATAAATATTAAGGTATGTATTTCTATCCCCACTATCATCATGCATTTGAATAGTGTTTTCATGGGTGAGAATTTTTTCATAAATCTATCATTATAGATGAATGCATAAAGGGGTAGTTGTGGGTAAGCTGTGAATCCAGCATGTATGAGTGTGAACTATTCTAACAGTTTGTTGGAGTGGTTGTAGGAAACAATTTTTTTATTCCAGGAATGTTGATGAAGTTAATAATTCTGAAGTAGAAGCTTGAAAGATGTTATGAAAGAGGATGAGTGGATATGAACATGAGAATTCATAGTCACTGCCTTTAGACAACATGGTTTTGGCTGTCAATAATTCATGTTTCCTACGACGAGTTAGCTCATGTAGGCTTAGAATTTTTAATAAGTAATCCAATGAATAAGGTTACAAATTTTAGTGATTTATGAATCTTGGTTGACAAAAAAATCCATAGGGGGATATTGTTGGGACCATGTTCGATGGAGAAGAAATTTTGAAGAGTTAGCCTTTGTAGAGTGTTGTATTTTGTTGTCAAAGAAGATAAATCTATACACTTTTTAAAAGGACCGTAAACTAGATGATGCTTTGCAGATATGTATTTCAGAACTATCATAGGTTAAGAGAACTTGTGATGCAAGCCTTATGAAGGAATGGTGGAGAAATGATAATTCCATTCATATATAGTTTTGATTGGAAGGAATGATGCTACTGGATGATAGGGAAGATTTAGTACTTCCAATTTTAATTTTGAAGATGCTAAATCTAGTCTATCAAAGGATATATATCACGATAGTGGAGTTCATGATAAAGGCTGAAGAATTGTTATAGGAAGTAGTGAAGATAGAAATGACAAAGAAATGGACAATCTGGAGGCGGCACCAAAGCATAGTTTAAGGTGGCGCTGTTTTCTAGTGTTTGCCAAATTTTAGGGCCTGAAAATCAAAAGTTGAAGAAGTGATTTTGGAAAAGGAAAGAAAGTGGAAAGCAGGTCAAGAGTGGAATGCATGTATTGGAGCGCAAGTGTAAGTGGAACCCAAGTCTTATTTCAAAGATCATCACATAAAAATATGACAAAGGAAATAAAGTGGCATGCAAGTTAAATATTGGCGTGCAAGTTAAAAGGTGGTGTGCAAGTATAAGTGGCACGCAAGTGTGGAAGCAAGTATAAGGGCCAAGAAACTGTATGTTGTGCTCAATTCATATTATAACATCAACATATAAAAATATGGCAAAGGAAATAAAGTTCCGCACTAGTGATGGAAGGGCGTGCAAGTGATGGAGAGGCACACAAGTATTGGAATACAAGTCTATGTGGCCTGCAAGTCAAAAAAATTCCTATAAATAGATGACTTGCCTCCTCATTTTTTAATTCTCAACACTTACGAGAAAATTTGAGCTCTATGCATGCAAGAAGTAGAGAGTGCTCTGATCACGCAAGTTTTGTCGCGCAAGTTTTTCCATGCAGGTATTGTCGCGTATGTTTTTCCACGCAAGTGTTGCAGTGCAATTTTTTCCATGTAAGATTTGTTGTGCAAGTTGCCAGAGGTGTGAAATCAATGAGGCGAGCTAGCAGGTGGTGTGCAAGTATTGAGTAGGCGCGCAAGTAGGGTGGTGCACAAGCTAGAACAGGTGCATAAGCTATTTTCTCAGGAAGGTTCTTACCAGCTTCTGGGTAGGAAAGTGAAGATATGTACTTCAGAGAATACAACTGTTCAATTTTAAAGAATCACTAAAATATTGTAATTATATATTTGTGCTAAGAGGGTTCACACGCGCTTGCGGGTTGTTTTTCAAGCGCTACACGAGTGTAAGGGTATATCCAACTCATTTTCTTTCACATCAATGGATTTTTTTCTAGTGGATTGTGTGGTACTGGAATATTTCCATACCATACCAAGGATGTAGCTACTCTTATTGAGTAATTAACCTTGTAAATCTTTTGTTCCTGTGATTGTGTGTGTTCAGTAGGGAAGAAACTCTTTAATAGGAGGCGAAGGTTGTTGAAAAAGAATGAAACATAAAAATAAATTGATATCACTGATTCACACCCCCCCTCTCTATGATACTTAGATACTAACTGGGAACATAATGAAAAAGAAAGGATATTTTCATCAAGAATTAAGTACATGTGTTTTATCCAAATTAATTTCCATCTGAGACCAAATAGGGTTATTTGTCTATCCCAATTATTAATTTGATTTTATTGTGTTTATTATAGAATTAATTTTATGAAAACTATTTATTTTATATGGATTATAATGGAATGATGTTTAAGAAATCCTTTTTATTTCATGGGTTATGTTGTGATGAATGATTTATGTTTTTGTGGAAAATTTATGAATAGTGCCATTATGAGATGGTTGGGACCTATATCTCCCTCCAATGTCTTCAGAAAATATTTATATCTCATGCGATCTACATGACTATAATGACATGTAAATCTGGTTCCATAATATAGGGCTAAAATGACATGTGAACCCAGTTGAGTAATGGACATTGTCCACTATGATGGTCTTCGAAATAGTGCCTTAGCTACTATGGAAATCATATTATGTGCATAGTTGTTATCCATAATTCAATTTTTTATGCTAATATTATTTTATCATGGTTAATGTTATTTTATGATTATTTCCCTAGGAACTAATAAGATTTATGTCATGACTCGTGATTTAAACATCTAAATGTTATGTAAATGTTTTTACATTCTTATATTTATGGTTTGTTTTATGGTCTCTATGGTTACCCTTAAAGGGAACTTAATCTCACCCTTTTTTATTTTTTCTATTCCCAAGATATAATTTGAGGTTTTAGGTAGGGAAAAAGGGATGATCTTTTAGGGAGATGATAATTATTTTTCACCAAGTTATAAAATTATGTTCTACATTTCCAAAGGCACTAAGTTAATATGGTCTTGGGAATCAGTATGTGTCATGTATTAAGAATTAAACAAAAGAAATGTAATCTCCATGTATATAAGGCTTGGTTTGTTTCGTATATGATGTTAACATTTACCCCCGTTAATATGATGAATGAATTGGACTATTTATGTGATGGGTTGGGCCTGTTATAGCCCCCTCGATGCTTCGGTAGGTATCATGAGTCAAAACTAATACGGACTAGTATGAGGCCTTTCCAATTTTTAGATATGGTTTTGGCTGAGGCTTCATTAATTTTTAGATGTCTTAGAAAAAACCTTGACAGTATATTTCATAATGTTTGACATTATGCATTCCCTCATTATGAAACTACAGATTGAGAGACCATGTGGTTATTAGACTAGTGGAATAACCATGGTAATGTTTTATGTCATTATTTAATCATTTTTTATTCCATCTATATTATGCTCAATTATATTTTTAACGGCACAAATTTTTAGTTATTCATCATTCCTAGTGTTTATATTTTATTCTACTGTATTAAATTCCCTTATTGAGAATCTGAGATCACCCCTTCAGTGGTTTTGCTTTCCCCATGTTGTGAAGGAGTATATTATGAATGACTTAAAAGGATAATCTATGAGATTATTATTGATTCCAAAGAAGCTGCTATGTTGTATTTACTTTCAACCCATAATGTTAATATTATGTATCTATCTAGATTTCTAAAAATACTAAACTATTTTTTCCTTTAGGATTCATTTTAATTATATATAAGAAAAGGATACAAATTAATGTACCAACATTAGGAAACTTCGGTCGGGTCATTAAATTTGGTAAAAAATGAATTTTAGATGAAAACATGGAAGCTATATTTTAAAAATATCAATTTGGGGAAAAAACCCTTTGATAATTATTGGGGAGAAACATACAATAAAATCTTGAAATTTTGGTAATGAATAGATTATGTTAATGTTTCTGTAAAATAAATCCATATATGGATACTACGAGTGCACATGGATTTGAATCAGATGTATCTAGGAGTAACAAATCCTACAAAGAGTTTTGGGATTAACTCAGGGTATCCTGTTACACAACAATGAGCCTTAATATGCACCCAGTTTAATAATCCTGTAGGATATGGGTAGGATAATTCACATTTTCATCACAACCCATTTCGAAAGAAGTAAATGTAAAATTTTCCTCAAAGGAAACCATGATTATGAGAATATTTATGCATAGGGATTCAATTTATTCTAATTAATTTTCTTATTTGAGATTACACATTATGTTTCATAAAATAATCTAATGTATACCATTATTTATAAATATCACCTATTATAAGGAATAGAAACCACATGAACACACGTATCCCATGTACAGATTTCCCTTCAATGAAAGATATTTACATTTTCATAGGATCTACGACTGTTGATGAGAAATATATAACTATACAAGGAAAATTGACAAAGTTATGAAAAATAAACTCTCCCATATGGTGCATCTAGATCCACAAAGTGGAAGAGAAATGTTAGACCACATTATCCAACAACATGCACTTTCATTCAATGGGACTACAAACCCATTTGTAGCAGACCCATGGATAAGTTCCCCAGAAAATATATTTCCTACTTTGGGATGTAATTAGGGACATAAGTTTGTCATATAGTTTTATCTTCGATAGGGTTATGAAGATCAAGGTTTGTTGATAATTCAAAGCACAAAGGAGGAAGAAATAGAAGAAATGGAATAGAGGTATATCAAGGAAATTTTCCAAGAAAAATATTTTTCTTCTGAACAATGTGAAGATATGGAGAGGAAATTCCTGAGTCTCAGATATAAAGGGGATAAAAATCATGAAAAGTATAAATCCAACATTTCAAGGAAAAAAGGCATTCTACAGAATATATACCTAATTCAAGGATCATGATTGATTGATTCATTGATGGATTAAAACCATTCCCCTGAATAAAACTATTCTCTCATAGTTTATCATCATGTGATGAATTATATCTAATTATATCCAGACTGATAAATAATTCTCTATGTATTATGACATTAATGAGAAACAAGAGAATAAGATGGTGGTTTATGATAGAATGATTAAAGGTAAGAATAAAAAAGTGGATTTTCCAGCATGCGATAATTATAGAAGGAAACACCTTGGTGCCTACATAAAAGGAAGAAAAATTTGTTATATGTGTGTGTAAAAATTCCATCATTCAAGGGATTTCAAGGTAATGAAATAAGGTATCAATGTTAAATTCACTAATTTTATGGATATGGGTCACTATGCTAATTATTATCCAATGCGTCAAGGAAACATGCCTCAAGAAAGGCCAAGGGAGAAAGGCCAAGCTTATTCTTTCACAACTATAGAGGTTGAAGTTCCTAGTGATATAGTGGAATTTACATTATCATTTCCTCAAACCTAGAAAATTCTTTATTTGATTATGTATCATCTCATTCATTTATATCTTCATAGTTTCCCAAGGAAACTATAAATCTAAAATTTTATTTATTAAAGGAGTTTTCATTCAATAATCCTAAGGGAAGAATCATTGTAACAAAGATGTGTCGATCAATCCCCCTTATGACACAGAAACATTCCTTAGTTGTAAACATTATAATCATACCAATGATTTATTCTGATATAATTTTCTGTATGGATTGGATTTCAAATTATGATGAAGAAATCTAATGCAAGAAGATGGAAGTTATAATTTTTGAGAACTGTGTAGAATCCCACATTGTTAGAGTAGAAACCTCACCATCTAAATCTCATCCAGATCCACCCCTAGTAGATCTACTGAATTCAATTTTTGGGGAGTAAGATAACACATTATCTATGGTTGAGAAATGGAATGTTCAAATAAATGATTTACATATTGTGTATGAATATATTGACGTGTTTTTAGATGATTTACCTAGACATCCTCCTTAGTGAGAGGTTTATATCTCTATCACTTTAATTATTTGTAGAAGAACTATATCAAATACTCTTTATAGAATAATCTCTTTGGAGTTAGTAGAACTATAGAAATAACTAGAGGAATTGAGTGATAAAGGACTTTCCTTCCCTAGTGTTTCTCTATGGGGAGCCCCTACTCATTTTGTCAAGATGAATAATGGATCTATGAGGTTGTGAATTAACTATAGATAGATCAATGATATAATAATAAAGAACAATATAGCCTACTATTCATTGATTTTTTGTTTGATCAAATTCATGGAGGAAATACTTTTCAAAGATTAACCTATAATCTGGATATCATTAGTTTTGTGAGATGAAAGAAGATAATCCAAAGACAAAATTTTGAACCAGGTATGGATGTTACGAGTTTACTATAATTCCTTTTGGACGGACTAATACACCCTCCCTTTTCCTGGGTATAATGAATAGGGTCTTCGAGGAATAACTTTATGACATTTTTTTGGTATTTATTGAGGATATCTTACTATAGGCCAAAAGCTACGAAGATCATGAGAATCACATATACATTATTCTTAATATTCTTAGTGAAAATAAATTTTATTGGATGTTTATCATGTGTGAATTTTGGATTCAATCAATATATTTTCTTGTCTATTTTGTTTGTACGAATGTAATATCAATTGATCCTATGATGATAAAGGCTAATCAAGAATGTCTTACACTACTGAACATAATTGAGGTACATAATTTTATTTTATTAGCATGTAATTATCGGGTTTTTTTCAAAACATTGCTCGATTTTCCATCACATTAACGAATCATACATGTAATGGGGTTAAGTTCATAAGGGAAAAAGAAGGCAAGGAATGTTTCGAATAATCAATGATGAGATTAGTGAATTCATCTATCATAACTCTACTATCATGAATGATGTGGATGTGATCAATAGCGATTCCTCAAAGAAAGGGCATGGTTGTGACCATAGGAATAATGATAGAGTTATTTACTATGCATCAAGGAAGTTAAAAATTCATGAACAATACAATCCAACTCATGATATTGAGTTAGTAGTTGTAATCTTTGCTCTAATGATATAAAAACATTATCTATATGGTGAAACATGTGAGATATATACTTTTCAAAAGTGCTTGAAATACATATTCTCACAAAGGGAACTCAACATGAGGCAAAGGAAATGTATCTAACTACTCACATATTATGATTTCTCCATACACTGCCACCCAGGAAAGAAAAATAATGTAGATTGTGCATTGAGATGGAAGGATCACAACTTCTTAAAAAAAATGAGAATTGACAAGGATCATATGTATACGAAACTAGTAAAGATGCATATGGGAATTATTAAAGAAGGTCAAACATCACTTATTTTTCAATTTGTTTCGTAGATATAATTATTAGAATGAACTATGTGGTATCAATCCTATGATGTGAATCTTAAAAATAAAATTTCTGATTTGAATGATTGGAAGTTGGTAGCCTTTGTGTTTGAGGATAGAATTATAAAATTTAGAAAAGGCTATGTGATCCCTCTATACCAGAGTTGAAAATGGAGTTTTTGGATGATGCACATAGATAAAAATTTTCAATACACCATGGTATAACTGAAATTTATAGAGATTTAATGTAACTTTTTTGGTAGGAAAAAATGATGTGGGAAATTTCATATTATGTATCATGATGAATAGTCTGTCAAAAGTTGAAGGCTAAAAGACAACATCCTAGAAGAGTCGTGCAACCTAAACTTATTCATACGTGAAAATGAGATGACATCACCAGGTATTGTTTCACTATATTACCCAAAACCCCCAACAAAAAATAATGTAATATGGTTAATTGTTGATGACTTATGAAATCATTACATTTCCTC
Source organism: Viscum album (assembly GCA_963277665.1). Classification (NCBI taxonomy): domain Eukaryota; kingdom Viridiplantae; phylum Streptophyta; class Magnoliopsida; order Santalales; family Viscaceae; genus Viscum; species Viscum album. Next base: position 901,098,406 of record OY728166.1, on the reverse strand, counting down.
GTTATAAGGGAAGATTTTCCTATTAGTTCCTTACACGAATCTAAATCAATTATGTTTTCAGACTTCATGGAGCACCTTTATCAATTGTTTTTTATCACGATCTATGATTTAAATCGAAATATAGGAAACATATTTTGAATGCTTTGGACACTGAGCTTCGTTTGATTACTATATATCACCCTCAAACTGATGGGAAACCATAGTGGACGATGCAAAAATTATAAGGGGTGTTGAGATCATTCTCTCTCAACATTCAAGGTATATGGGATTAGTATTTCCTTTTAGGGAGTTTTATAACAATAATAGTTTTTATTAATGTATTAAAATGATAACATATAAATAATTGTATGCATAGAGATGTTGTACACCAACATGTTGGGATGAAGTGGGTAAAAGGAAGATTGTGGTCAAAGAGCTTTTGAATAATTATATTATTAATGAATTTCAAGGATAATCTATAATATTACATGTCATTCTAAATAAGTTGTTATGTTGTATTTCTTATCAATTTGTAATGTTGTTCTTATGTATGTATCTGGATTTCCAAAACTGCGAAACTATTTGGTCATTTCGGACGTGTATTCATTGTTTATAAGCCCATGTAATAAAATAAGGAAATGACTCTAGGAAATAGGGGTTGGGTCCTTATAGTTCATATGTAAAAAATAGAAAAATATTTTTTCAAAATTATTTATTTACATGAGTGACACATAATTTACCCATACCATGTTCGAACAAAAATCCAAAATATCATAAGACAATTGATGTCGGTATCTGTCACATCTGTTTGGGAGAAACCCCAACTCGTAGGAAAATGGTATTTTTTAACCCAACATTAACTGTAATCCAATAATTCTAGTAGTGTTTTCAAATAATAACAGGAACAGCCTCGGCCCTTAGGGCTATGAGATATTTTACCTCGACAATCCCCTCCTCAATAGGAATCAGTTTTATCATGATTAGAGAAGAAGCCGAAAAATGAATCCTTCTAGTTCCTCCCGTTCTGTGATCTTGTACTTTCACATGGAACACATTGGACTGAACTATTTCGAGAGTCACATTAGGTTACTATCCACCAAATACTTGTTAGTTAACTGAAAAAGAAGAGGAAAATTATTTGTGGAGGGATTAGAAAAAAGGGTATCTTGTATAAATACCAACAAAATGCCTACAATGCATTACACATCAGTAGACATTATCAATACTATCATAGAAGAGACTGAAAAACATAAGGCCAGCGTAGAGGAGTCTGAATAGAAAGTTCTAGTTTAGAATTCAGTCCACACTGAAGTAAATGAAGGGGGATTGTGTACCTAAAACCAGAGGTTTTCCTTAAATTTGGGAAATAACTCAAACAATCCCCCTTACCTATAACAACCATTCTCTTTATTACACATTTAAACATTCTTTATTTCATAAAATTATAAATAATACAACCTAGAATATAGATAGGTCTAGTGTATTTGGGGATTAAAAATAGTAGAAGACAAATTAGGACATAAAAAAATTATTTAATTTGTTTTACATGACCACAACATTTGTTTACACTTAGTATTCCATGGGATAACCTAAGGACATGAAAAAGAAAACGGTGATCTATAAAGCCCAATAAGTGAGTAAACAATGCATAACATGAAGAATACAATACATGTTATGAGTTGGGAATATCAATGGATCACAATAGAAACCGTAGGATTGAAATAAAAATGTAGATTCTCAATATAGAAGAGGGGGGTGAATTGTACACATTAAAAATTTCCTTAAAAAAGGAATGATATAAGTTTAACAAAGTTAAACTAAGAAAATTCACAACACCTATGACACCAATTAAAATATTGGGCCAAAGTATGAATTTTCAAAATTCTAGTTCTATACACATGCTTAAATTTAGAAAGTGATTCCGAAAAACAGGTTCCAGAAATATGGATTTGGAAGATGAAACTTAATCATAGTTTATAGTATGAGATTCTACCTTAAAGCATATATAATCTTACTAAGTCAGAGTACAAGTGTATGTAAATATAAGAAGGTTATACTTTCCTTACAATACAAAATTCAGTGGAAAAACAAGTAGTAAAACTACATGTAACAAGATATAAATCTTTTAACCCAAAGAGAAGGGTATCCAACAACCTTGGAAAAAGGTCCCTTGATTTATACTTTCAAGAAAGTCTATCTTACCCACACCCGGTTAAGCCCTCGATATGAAGATCAGAGTCTGCCTTGTTATCCCCACAAGCCCTCAACTATTTGGTAGTCAGCACCTTTGTCTTCCTCAGTAAAGAAGCCCTCAACTTCAAGGTGTTGGAACCTCTGTCTTCCTATCCCTTGAAGACCCCGATTGTAATCACCAACAATCGAAGTCGCAGGAAGGAAGTTTACATAAGGAAAAGTTTGAACAAGCCGTTCAAACTTTTTGCACGAATCATTGAGGGTTGATAAGAGCCTCGCTCTCTAGAAATCACTTCAACTGCATGTAAGCACAAGTTGTGTCAAAGTACAGTTCTGTATTAAGCTCGTTCAAATGATCACTTATTTATAGGCGAAACTCCAAAGGTTAGCTCCCTCCTACAATGGTCATATTTCTCCTTGAATTTCGGAGGGACCTGTATACGTGGCACACAACCAACGGTTAGTTAGAAACAGAATGGATGACATCGTTTTATAATAAAACATGTGTAACTGAATGCACGATATCATTTTGTAACAAATCATGTGTAACTGAAAGCATGACAACATTTTGTAATGAAACAAGTATAAGTATACGAAAAACTAATGTTCGGAATGTAAGAAAATAAAAGTTTGGAGTTTAACCAAAATGGAATTCAGAGTCTATAATAAAGACATATTTGGATTCTGTTTTGTAGGAATTCGGATCTTGAATTCTGTAGAAATTCTGATTCTGAATTTCTAAGGAAATTCGGAGTCTGGTTTCACTAGAATTCAGAACCTGAACTTACAGAGTTCGGATTCGAACTCATAGAAGTTCAGAGTAGAACTAATATAAGGTTAGAGTCGAACTAATATAAGTTCAGAGTCGAACTAATAGAAGTTTGAAGTCGAACTCATAGAAGTTCGGAGTCAAACTCATAGAAGTTCGGAGTCGAACTATATGAGAGTTCATATCCAGAATTCGGAGTCGAACTATATGAGAGTTCATATCTAGAATTCGGTGTCGAACTATATGATAGTTCATATCCAGAATTCAGATACGAACTAATGAGAGATCGTATCTAGAATTCGGAATAAAACATTATTAGTGTTCTTATCCAGAATTCGGAATGGAACTTCATTAGAGTTCGTATCCAAAATTCAGAGTGGAACTTCATTATAGTTCATATCCAGAATTCGGATCCTAAAACAGAATGCATCATATCTAAGTATTATATTATTCTAAGGTTTTAGGTACGAATTCGATTTTTATCTTTAAGAAAAATATTGATATGTATAAAGAAATCTAGGTAAGGGTAAATTTCTTTAAGGAATGAAATTTTCTTTAGATAAGGACAATATAGATTTTCTTAAGTATAAGGTGTTTGTGATTTTCAAAACAAGATGGAATGGAAAAGTCATAAGAAAAACCTTATTGACTCAATAATCTCACCCTTTTTGGAAAGCACAAACTACCTTATGAAAAATAATATAATGACTTTTAAAAATTTCATTAGACTTTGAAATTAAAACATATCTCCCTTTGTTCATGGATGATAGTGAATAGAACTAACTCCCACTTAGGCATTGAAACTATAAGGATTGTATTCCAGACTTCCAGAATGGAGTTATCATTATCATGGGAATGAAAAACCTCGTAATAAGTATCTCCCCTTACTTTAAAGATATCTTCACTTAGAAATTTTTCCTTCGCCATTTTAAATTTTCCCTTATCCCCTTTTGAGTAGTTCTTTTTCCTTCCCCCCTTTTGTGACTTTCAAAAATAATTTAAGGGAATTAAAAAGAAATATGGTACATGAAATATTATTAAAGATAAAAAATGAAATACAACCATAGATCTATTATAATTTTAAGAATTTTTACAAGAGAGATCAAATGAAACAAAAAATCAGATTGATTCTATTTATCTTCTTTTTCCTTTGTGATCAGCTTCTTTAAAAGGGTTTTTAGCTTCTTCAAATATTTATGATCCTCCTCAGCTTGATTCTCCAAAGATTTAATCATTTCATCTTGAGCTTTCAAGGCCTCAGATTGTGCCTTAAGAACATCATATTGATTTACAAGCTTTTATTCTACCTCAATCTGAAGATCTCAATCCCTTTTAAAATTTTGTGCAAGATAGTTAACCTTCCCATTCAAGTCTTTCACTTGTTGATTCTGAGAATTTTCATCAAGGTTCAGATTATCCTAAAGGTTCTTAATCTTGTAATCCTCTGTATCTATAGAATCTTTAACATAAATCTGAAAATGATCAAACTCATCCAAGTCTTCATCAACATTATTAGATCACAAAGTGATTTTGCTGCATGATTTCATGTGAACATCATAATTGATAAGGAGATTTCAATGATCTGCTTCAATCCTCACACACGTATCCATCACTATGTATAAGTATTATGACTTCTGATTCAGACTCTGTTGCATCATCTGGAATCTGGATTCTATGGTGGGAAAGATCGGAATGGTGTCCACCAACTTCTTTAAAGATTCCACAACAAAGTCAGGACCTAATGCTGATGACCTCGAATCTGATAACATACTAGGGGATTGTTCTTCAACATTTTCCACCGACATTCTTCTTGAAGAACCAAAAACATCCTTCTTCCTTATTATATCTTTTGTTGGGGTGTCCAAAAGAACTTTCTTCCCCTTATCAACTTTCATAATGGGTTCCTCATTAGAAGATTTTTGCTCAGACTCAGATACTTGAACAATTTTTTCTTCATCAGGTTTATCCTTCTCTGCTCCTTCTATAAGGTAATGCTTCTCATATCTTACTTCCTCATCAGATAACTCATTTTCTTCTTCTTGAACATCATCTTTCTTACCTAATTTTTCATCTCCCTTTCCCGGAGTGACTAATTTTGAATATTCAGCCGTTTCTTGATAATATTACACTTGTTTAATTAGGTCATCAAGATCACCACTTCCTTCTTCTACTTCTTCTTCTTCTACTACTTCCTCTTCTTCCTCTATTTCTTCACCATATTTTTTTATACTTATTAAACAATCTCTTTAACCTTAGACTTTTCCGGAGTGGAGTACATATTCTTAGGAGTCCTTGGTAAAGGTTGAACAACAAAAGTTTCTGAAATGGGGATTTTCTCAGAAGTTACTTCTTTATCTCTCAAAAGATATTGTACAACCTCAGCTTCAGACATATTTTTCTTCATCTTCTTCTCTTTGACCTATTTCTCTAACTCATCCACATCTTTTTCTCATAAGTCCTTATCCTCAGTAGGGTCCGATCTGAACTGTGGATCCCCTTCTTTCCTTTTCTCATTATCTTCTCTCCATTTTTTAGCAACCTCATCTGGATATGCTTTCCATTTTTTTGGCTTGGGAGGTGTGGATTGGGTTTTCTTAGATTTGAGAGTCTTGTCTTCAGCAACCAATTCATTCAACTTCCACTTCTTAGTAACCTTCTTCACTGGCTCAACCATATCTATATTTTCTGGAGTGACTTCTGCCTCTTCTTATGGAAGATCGTAAAACTCAACTGATTCCTCTGAGAACCTAGCTTTCATCCACTTTAAAGTTTCATCACTTATCAGAATCATCTTAAAAAGTCTTTTATTGGAAGTGCATGAAACTTAGAATGAATCATGACAATGAATAATAATCTTAGAAAGCAAGGCCGAATACATTATGATCGGATCATTTAGATTCCCTTCTTTTATATTCTTAATTGTAATCAAAACATGCCACATCAAATTCAACTTCCTTATATTTACCAAAAAATATAACATGTATATATAACTTTTTATTAAGTTATCCTTATCTCCTATTCTCTGAACGAAAAATACTTCAACCCACAACTGGAGAATCCAGTTTTTTGTGGAGAGATGAGAAATCTTTGTTGTCTTCTCAACTTTGAGGCCAAGGCATTTCATTGCCTTCACATTGCTGAAACATACTTGCACATCTAGAAGCTTATGTGAACAAAATTATGATCCACCATCATATGCCAACCCCACCAAGCTTGCTTCAATGATGTAATATAACTTTTAACTCTTACCAAAGGAAATAAAAGCAATATTTCTCGACCATCTTCTTCATAAAAGGAAATAGACTCATAGAACTCTATAAGAAAATCTGTGTACACAACATCCTGATACCCTGGTTATGATACACAAAAATCTTCCCAACCATTGAGTTTGATATTCTTTGAAATTAGAGAATCATACTCACTAAAGAAATCCGGATGCGATAACCTTTCCCTGTATACTAACCATTTTGAGATTGGCTTGGTGGTAGACATATCTTGGGAAGTGGCTTCTATAGAAATACAGAATAAAGAGCTCTAGAAGATTTGGAATGGACTTTAACAAACTGATGCATAGCTTCAGCATGAGAGATCTCGAAATCGATGTGGGACACAAAATAGTGGTGCCCTTTATATAGGCGTTGGAGGTGACCGTGGATCATCCAAAAACAATCTGATGGTTGAAAACTTCTCTGATCTGATCTGATGGTTGAAATCAAATCCTCAAGAAAATCATGAATCCAATATTTTGAGGTTTTAAAAACACTCGGATTTAAGAAGAAAAAAGAATCCGAGAAACTTTATAAGAATAAGAAACTACCAGCAACTAAGAAATGACTATGAAAGACATAAGTATGGAAATCATACCTTTCAGATTGGTTAAAAGTTTATTTGTAATAGGTCATATTCTTCTTGATGAAAATTTGACTACAAAAAACACATTACGAAAAAAATACTACGAAAAACTCACTACAAAAAACTCACTATGAAAAATATGAGTACGAAAATTCCCATTACGAAAATTCTCATTACAAAAATTCTCATTACGAAAATTCTCAGTACGAAAGCTTCATTACGAATCATTCTAGTACGAAAATTTCATTATGAAAGTTCAGTATGAAAATTTCATTAAGAATGTTCCAGTACGAAAATTTCATTATGAAAGTTCCAGTACAAAAGTATCATTATGAAAGTTCTAGTACGAAAATTTCATTATGAAAGTTTTAGTATGAAAATTTCATTACGAAAATTTTGAAAAACTCATTACGAATTTTTTTCAAAAACAACAGACAAATGTACTCCCCCTATGACAGAGAGTATATTACTATAAGGAGAAAGGATAAAAAAGAAGTTAATGAAGGAAGAACACCTCATGGTTATCATTCCTAACTTCTTTTTAATGTTTTCAAATCTATTAGAAGGTAAAGATTTTGTAATAATATCAGCAAGTTGATCTTGCATTCCAATAAATTGAAGAATGATATCTCCTTTAAGTGTGTGCTCCCTAAGAAAGTGATGCCTAATATATATGTGCTTTGCACGGGAGTGATGTGCATGGTTTTTACTAAGGGAAATGGCACTTATGTTATCACACAATATTTGAGTCTTAGTAAAACTCAATCCATAATCTGTGAGTGTGTGTTGCATCCACAACACTTGAGCATAACAACTTCCAGCTGCTACATATTCAGCTTCAGCAGTAGAGAGTGCTACTAAGTGTTTCTTCCTACATGAACAAGAACAATCTTCCATTTTGCTAAGGAAAGGTAAGTTTTGGATCGTAAGGTCTTCTATGTTTATTGTTTAAAACATTTTATTGCCTATGGGAAGAATGAATAAACTCTTCCTTGTAATTGTGTACTAACCACTTATCATTCCTAAAATTCACAAGGTATCCTTCATCACATAATTGACTTATGCGAATGAGGTTGTGCTTAAGACCTTTAACAAACAAAATAATGGTAATCGGGGTTTTTCCAAGAAGAAAAATGTTACCTATACCAACAATTTCTCCCTGATAATTATCTCCGAATGATAATTTTCCTCCTTTTTTCTTGATAATATTTTCAAAATACCTTTTGCTACCATTCATATGTCGGGAACATCCACTATCCATGTACCATGTATTATTGTTGGTACGTTCCCTAATTTCTTGAAAATAAGAAAAAAGTTAGGTTTTCTAAATCCAGACTTGCTTGGATCCAGAATTATTAGACAAAATTTTTTTGGGTATCTACATTTTTTTAGAAAAATATGCTTTAAGAAACCCAAGAGATTGAACTCTATTCAAGGAACATTTTTGCTTCCAATGCCCACCACTTTGACACTTAGTGCAAAAAGGGGCTCTAGAAGGAACACAATAGTGGTTTTTAAAAACTGGTTTTTGGTGAGTATAACCAACTCTAGTAGTGTTTCCATGAGGTGTAATTTGAGAATACATCTTGTCAAAATTTTCCTTCCCAGAAGAAACTTTTCAAGAAGCTTATTAAGAGAAAATATTTCAGATTTTAGTCTGATGACTAAATTCTTATCCTCTGGAATCATTTTCATAGAGTTATATTTTTTCTCAAAAACATTCATATTTAAAATAGCATTCTTAAGATCATTAGAATTTTCTTCTTTATCAGAATTTTCTTTCTCAAGGTCTTTAGAAAGTTTTTCTAAAATCTATTCTTTATCACTAAGATTTTCAGTTAGATCTGAAATCTCTTTTGTAAGAATTTCTTCCCTAGTATTTTCCTTGCCTAATTTATTAGAAATTTTATAATTTTTTGCTTCATGTAACTTGGAAAATCAAGATACTTTTTCATATTAAGGTTATTCATTTTCTTAGGATGAAGTATCTTCATTAGAAGTACTATTTTGGAATAGTAATTATTATCAAGAGATAAATTTGTTAAAGCCTCGGTAGAGTGTACCTTGGACATAAGACATGTATGTGGAGAATAAGTATTAAAAAAGAATCCCATATTCTTCTGAGCTGATGAATCGTATTCATAAGATTCATTTTCTGAATTGTATCTACAACTATCACTCCAAGTAGTATTATCTTTCAGATATTTCTTATCTTTATCTTTTTAAAGCTTCTTCCCATTCCATTCTGAATGCCTATCTTTTCTTTATTTCTTTTTAAGCATAGGAAAATCATGTCTAATGTGTCCACTTATCTTGAATTCATAGCATGTGACCTATAAATCTTTCTTATCTTTCCTTTCCTTCTTCTTATACTTGGATTTGAAATTTCTTTGACCAGCTATCTTGTTCATCCTTCGAGTAAGATTTGCTAACTCATTATCTGAGACTTCACTCTCACTAGATTCAGATTGGATAATAACCTTCTTACACTTGGATCTAGTAACTCTCTAAGGAGTCTTAGATTTCATGTGATTTGATGTTGTAGTAAAAGCAACAGTACCATTCCCATTCTTCTTTTTGATGTTGTCAGCATCACTCTTCATCCCTGTTTCATGTTGGAGAAGAGTTCCAAATAGCTCATCTAAGGAGATTTGAGTGACCTTCATGTTCTCATCAATAGTTGTTCTCTTTGATTCTCACTCATTGGGCATAATATCAATAATATTTTCAACAAGAGCTTCATCATCCAGGCCTTTCTCTCCCATAAATTGTAAGCTATTTACTATAATCATAAATCTTTGATGCACCTTACAACTGGGTTCTCCATAAGGAAACATAAAACCATGATACTCAGCTCTAAGCATAGCTCTTCTTATCTCTATGACTTTGGATGTACCAAAATGACTAACTTCGAGTTTCTTCCATATACAGTTAGCTATTTCACAAGAAGAAATTTGGCTATATATGTTCCTAGTCATTAAACATAGTTGAGTATTTCATACCTTATAGTTGAGTTAGTATTCATGCTTTTCTTGATTAGTAAAAGCACTTACCTCCGTATGAGGAATTTTGTATCCACCGGTAAGCATAAAAAATTATCTACCCCACTATTGATAACAAAAGTCGTCATTCGATCTCTCCAATACACATAATCACTACCATCTAAAATTGGTGGTCTTGTTGGATTTAGGTTGTCGATGGAACCAACATTGATTCCTACCATCTTAAAAATCATTCTATAGAAAAACATGTTAATAAAAATAGTTCGGATTCAAAGATAATATTCCTAAGCAATAAAAATATATAACAATAAACAAATGAGTAAGAAAAACTTATATGTGAGTATAATTAATTTAGAGACCTGCTTTGATACCAATTGTAGGATTGAAATAACAATGTAGATGCTCAATATACAATATGGGGTGTGAATTGTACTCTTTAAAAATCTCATTAAACAAGGAAATATCTATGTTTAAAAAATTTAAACTAAGAAAATTCAAAACACCTCTAACACTAATTAAAATCTTGGGAGAAATTATGAAGTTACAAACTTATAGTTCTATACACGTGCTTAAATCTGGAAAGTAATTACGAAAAACAGGTTCTGAAAATATGGATCCTGAAAATGAAACATAATCAAAGATTATAGTATGAGACTCAACCTTAAAGCATATAGAATATATATCAGTCTGAGTACAAGTGTAAAGAAATATAATAAGGTTATACTTTCCTTAAAATACAAAATTCAGCGGAAAAAACGACGTAAAACTACAAGTAACAAGATATAAATCTTTTAACCCAATGAGAAGGGTATCCAACAACCTTGGATAAAGTTCCCTTGATTTATACATTCAAGAAAGTATATTTTACCCATACTCAGGTAAGCCCTTGATAGGCAGATTAGATTCTATCTTGCTATCCCTACAGCCCTCAACTATCAGGTAGTTGGAACCACTATCTTTCTCAACAAGGAAGCTCTCAACTTCAAGGTGTAGGAGCCCCTGTCTTCCTATCCCCGGAAGCCCTCAATTGTAATCACCAACAATCGGAGTCACACGAAGAGTGTATGCACAAGGAAAATTTTGAATATTTCATTCAAATGTTCTGCACGAAGCATTGAGTGTTGATAAGAGCCTCTCTCTCTAGAAATCACTTCAATAGCATGTAAGCACAAGTTGTGTCAAAGTTCAGTTTAGTGTTGAGATTGTTCAAATGATCTCTTATTTATATGTGAATCTCCAACGGTCGGTTCCCTTTTCCAACGATCATATTTCTCCTTGAATTTTGGAGGGACCTGTACACGTTTCATTCAACCAACTGTTTGTTAGAAACATAACGGATGACATCATTTTATAATAAAACATGTGTAACTGAAAGCATGACATCGTTTTATATCAAACCATGTGTAACTGAAAGCATGAAATCGTTTTGTAATGAAAAAAGTATATGTATAAGAAAAACTGAAGTTTGTAATGTAAGAAAATAAAAGATCGGAGTCTGACCAAAATGGAATTCGAAGTCTATAATAAAGAGATATTCGGATTCTATTTTGTAGGAATTCGGGACCTGAATTCTGTAGAAATTTGGAGATTGAATTTCTAAGGAATTTCAGAGTCTGGTTTCACTAGAATTCAAAACCTAAACTTACAGAGTTCAAATTTGAACTCATATAATTCTGAAGTCAAAATCATAGAATATCGGAGTCGAACTAATTGATGTTCGGAGTCGAACTAATAGAAGTTCAGAGTCAAACAAATAGAAGTTCGTAGTCGAACTCATAGAAGATTGGAGTCGAACTCATAGAAGTTTGGAGTCAAAATATATGAGAGTTAGTATCCAGAATTCAAAGTCAAACTATATGAGAGTTCGTATCCAGAATTCTGAGTCGAAATACATGAGAATTTGTATCCAGAATTTAGAATGGAACTTCATTAGAGTACGTATCCAGAATTCGGAATGAAACTTCACTACAGTTCGTATCGAGAATTCGGAGTGGAACATCATTAGAGTTCGTATCCATAATAGGGATCCTAAAACAGAATGCATCATATCTATTTATTATATGATTCCAAGGTTTTAGGTATGAATCCGATTTTTATCATTATGAAAAATATTGATATGTATAAGGATATCTAGGTAAGGGTAAATTTCCTCAAGGAATGAAATTATTCTTCGAGAAGTAAAATATAGATTTTCATAAGTATAAGGTGTTTGTGATTTTCAAAACAAGAAGGAATAGAAATGTCATATGGAAAACCTTATTGACTCAATATAAACATGAATATAAAGGCATGATATAGCATGATTATCATAACATGGAAATCTGGAAACAACATTTCAAATGATTTTTTCATTAGTCAAGGGTCATTGTACATTGAGAATTAGTAAAACATCATTGAACATGATTGATCATGAGTAAAGCCTCCTTGAACATGAATCAGTATTTGTAAAGCCACATTTCATATGGAATATCATGAGACTATTCTTTACCAAATGCATTGGATCACTATCAAGGCACACCATTCTTAATATTTCATTTTATTCATAAGTGTGCCACATAGATCATACAACACAAATTCATTTAATTTATTAATTTATTACAAGAATAATAGATTTGGAATAAATAAATGTATTCCTCAATAAATAATTACATGTGCATAATGTTGAATACCCTTGATAGAGAAATGGGTATGATATTCACTTACATGATGATTTTGGCATGAGAAATTTTTGTGTAACTTCTGTAGCATAACGACATCAAATAGATATCATAAAATGGGTTGATGAGTGAGAAGTGGGTCTGGAAACATTTATAAATGAAATTTATAGTAATGGGGTCATGGAATATAATATCCCAATATATGTAATGGAATTTAGATACATAATATAAAATAATTTCTTGAATGTAAACAAGGAGATAGAAACCACCTACGGAATTTCGGCATGGTAACAGGTATACATGGGAGGAAATAATGAGAGATGAATGGGTATCTCATCATTCAAACATAAGGAGACAATTATAGGGGAGGTAAGAAATAATACCCCAACATTATTAAATAAAAATAAAAGTGCCTAATAGTAAAAAGGAAACATGGACATAAATAATGAAGGAAGTAATGTGGAGATCCTTTATTTGTAAGTGTAATACCAAAAGATTGGGAGGGACTTCAGAGAGGTTTTGTGGGAGTTTATGGAGCCTTGGGAGTATTATAGAGAGGGGAATTAAGATTTTGGTGGTGCTAAAAATGGTATGAGTGAAGAGTAATGGTAGATTTAGTGGGTTTATATAGCCAAGGAGAGGGAATTCTTGATTATTTATGTTTTGGACACTCCACATTAAACTAAACCAAACCACAAACCATCCCATGGTTTTTTACCATGGTTATTTCCAAAGTGGAGTGGAAAATTTTATTTTTTAAGGCCAATGTATGAAAATTTTAAAACATTAGGCTGCCTTATATAGAGCTGAGTCACGCTCTCAAGAAAATCATTTTGAAAAGATAAAATATATTATAAGTCTTGGATGGACCACTATGGTACCGTAAAATTAATTAAATGAATCTAAAATCAAATTATTTTATTGGTAAAACATATATTGGAATAATATCCCTCATATAGTATTCTATTACATCACTATTGGATCATCATAGTTTCATAAAACATATTATATATTTAAATGGTATTTTATTTTTACCAAAAAATCATCTTTCTCAAAAAATTATGAAAAAATTACCGTTAGATAATTTTGACATCATGAATAAAAAAATTATATTCATTTTATCTTTATAATTTTCTAAATATGTGAAATTTATCTTTAAAAAACTGACATTTATCAACAATTCATTGGTTTGAATAAAAATAGCTTTTCAACCATAATAAATATTACAACTGTATTCATAATCAATTATATGATAATTTATATTTAAATGAAATTAATTTAGTAAAAATATTTTATGAAAATATTATTTAATTCAAAAATCAATTAATTCATAAAAATATATTTCTTAATTAAATAATAAATGAAAAAATATTTATGCTTTAAAAACTATTTTCAAAGTAACAATAAGAAAATAAATGTCTAATAATTATAAAAAAATTATTTCACATAATCATAGTGCTAGGTTCTTATTACAAATCCCTTTATAACACATATATAAGACCAAATGGTAAGGTGTGCTATAGTGAAAGACTCTTCTGGCATCTCAGATAACATCTCTTCTGTGGTAATCTATATCAACTTCCACTTCTCCCATAGGTGATTCCATTCAAGATTAATGTGTTGAAGCTCAGCTTTTGATTGGTCTAGAGAAATGGCACGTGATCCTACCTCCTTCCAAATCTCTAAAAATGGGCTTTGTATGGACCAATTCTATTGGATTAGGCCATCACTTCCCTTGTCTGAGTAAATTGGAATTATTAAAGACCTATGTTTAAACTAATCAAGTGATCACTATTCAAAGACTATATTAGCAATAGTAATAATTCTTAACGGTATTTTAAAATAAGAAAACATAAAACAAAGTAAGTGCATGTGTTTTATATAACCATTTTACATAATAAGACCTTTAATTCGATCAAGAATAATTTTATTTAATTAAATTTTTGGTCATTACAATCTTCCATTATTAATACATTTCTCCCTCAAAATTTCCTTTTCCCACACTAATCCAGATGAGGGTAACTCTACTTCATTACTTCCTTTGATCCTCACATTGCTTCATCAATCTTGTGGTTTCTCCAGAACACTTTGATGATGGGAATTGTCTTATTTTGTAGAAAATTTTCCTTATGATCAAAGATCTCCACCTGTTTCTCTACATATGAGATTGCATTCTCTAATGGTACCACCTCTGGATTGAGTACATGCAATGGGTCAGGTATATACTTCCTCAATAATGGTACATTTAATATATAATGTACTTAAGATAGGTTCGGTGGGAGATATAGTCAACATGCCACTGATCCAATGAAATCAAGGATATCAAAAGGGCTGATGTACTTCGGACTAATCATTCCATTCATATCAAATCTCATAACTCTCTTCCACAGTGATATGAAAATGAATACCATGTCTCCAACATCAAACACTAGGTATCATCGATGATTATCAGCATATCTCTTTTATTGAATCTGAAAATCTTTAATGTGATGTTGGATGGTCTTAACCTTATCCACCATTTCATCAACGATTTCTGGAACATGGAATTTCACTCCACAACATCATCCCAACATGTTGATGTTTTGCACCACTTCCCATAAAAGGATTCACAAGGAACTATTTGGATGCTTGTTTGGAAACTATTATTGTAACAGAACTCAACCTAAGGAAGATATTGATTCCATCGTCCTTTTAAGTACATTGAGCAAGATCTCAACATATCCTCATGTGTTTGGATAGTCTTCTTAGATTGTCCATCAGTTTGGGGATGATATTCCATATTGAAGTTTAACTAAGTATTCAGAGCATGTTGGATCCTCTTCTAGAACATAGAGGTGAATCATGGATCCTGATCAGATATAATCGTTAATCAAACTCCATGCATCCTTACCACTTCTATGACGTATATTTATTTAGTTGATCCAATGAGAATCCTCTAAATTTGCAATGAAGTGTGGATTCTTGTTAAGATGATCCACAATAACCTAGATAGCATTTTTTCCTTGGGATATATTTATAAGTCCATTGAAAAATTCCATGGTGATGTTATCCAATTTCTATGTTGGTATGGGTAATGGTATCATCATGCCCTAAGACTTTTCCTCTCATCCTTCACTTCCAAATATACCAGGAACCTTGATGTGTAAACATGGATCTCCTTTTTCATGTTATCCCACTAATAATGATCTCAGAGATCTTAATACATCTTTTGGTTTCTTAGGTTAATTGATACATTCAAACTATGTGAATCATCCAAAAGTTCATTCTTTAACTTTGTATTTTATGGAACACATAGTCTTGACCGAAATCTCACAATTCCCTTAGTATTAACATTTCACTCCATGTATTTCTCTTTTCTGATAGTTTCCACTTTCATCTAAATTCCCACATCATCCTTTTGAGCTTCATTTAGACTTTCTAAAAGATACCGTTGAGAAACCATTTGTGAAAGGATTGATGATGTTTCATTCTTTATGATTCCCATATCCATCTATATAATATCTAATAAGATTAGATTCTTTTCAATTCTCATCAATGTTGTAATTTTATGTTCTTTTATACTTGGAGCATAACTTTTTACATATTCCTTGGGTGACAATGGATTGAGTCTTCATTGCCTTTGATAAACTCAAAACATCTTCGTTGGGGCATATTCAACTCTTTCTGTGTGAATATATTCTTGTGAATTTTTTGATAAGTATATATTTCACACTTCACCCCAATGAGGTAATTTAGAAAACAATTTAAAGAAAAGAATACTATATTCAACTCCAGATCAAGTGTTAGATATTTTTTCTCATGAAAAGTCAATTTTCTTGAAGTATAGGCAACGACTTTGTCATTTTTCATCAACAGATATCCCAAGCCCTTCTTCAATGCCTCACTAAATATCACAAAATCTCGGCACTTGTGGGTAGTGTGAGCATGGGCGTAGTGATAAACCTATTTTTCAACTCCTTGATTCTTTCTTCACATAAATAACTCTAGGAAAATTTGACTCCCTTTTGAGTTATCATGGTAAGATAGGTTTGACAATTGAAATAAATTTATCAAAAATGAGGGATAATATCCCGATAACCCAAGGAAGATATGGATATCCATCATAGATGTTGGCCTCAGAAACCCCTCAATTTTATTTGTCTTGGAGGGATCCACAGGTATCCCATTTCATGTGTCGATATGATCCAATAATGAAACTTCCTTCAACCAAAACACACACTTGTTTTACTTTTCAGAGAGAATATATTTTTGCAAGGTCTCTAGCACAGTACATAGATTCTCTTATAGCACCTCCTTGGTTTCGTAGTATATTATTATATCATCTATAAAGACTACCAAATTGATTTTGACGCAATCTCTAAAAAATCAATTCGTCATATCCATGAATATTACTAAATCATTAGTGAGTCTGAAATAAATTAATATGAATTCATAGTGCCCATACATTGTACGAAAAGTAGTCTTGGGGATATCCTCCATCTTCACACATACATGGTAATATGCTGATCGTATATCAACCTTGGAGAAGTATTGTGATCCATATGTCTGATCAAACAAGTCATCAATTCATTTAAAATTATCCTTGTTCTCTATTATGATTTTGTTGAACTCATGATCGTCAATTCAAAGGTAGATTGACCTATACTTCATCTTGACAAATATGACTAGTTCACCACATGGTGAAGCACTTGAGCGTATAAACCCTTTATCCATATTTTCTTATATGTGTTTCTCTAGATCCTAAAGCTCCACAACATCCATTATATATGGAATCTTTGATATTGGCAACACCCTTGGTATAAGTTCAATCAATAATACAATATATATTCTAGGTGGAAGACCAAACAATTCATCGGGAAACACTTCATCAAATTCAGTCAAGATAGGAATGTCTTAAAGGATGGTTGATTCTACAGACTCAATTATATACAAAATATACACATTCTCAAAGGTAATTAATATTCACCCTTGATATGATGGTTCTAAAGAATATTCATCATCCTTCTTTTACTTGTACAGAATCAGGGGCCGATTCACCATATGGAGAGTGATTTCCCTCTCAAAACAATTTATGTTGGCTCTATAGAGGGAAAATAATACATGAAAATAATAGCATAATATTACACAAGAGGGTGTATGAAGAGGTTCTCCGAGTAGTTCAATCGAAAAACTGTGACTGAGGATGATTTATATTAATTTGATTCTTTTTCTCACCGACATCTCTAATTCCATGATTTATTATGGTGTTGGGATTGTTCTACTAAACGTCAGGGATATAAAATAATTCATATAACCAGAATTGAAAAGTACATTTTCTATTCATTAATGAATAACTAGAATACCTTTCACCAATTCATTTTCAGTGTTTTCTTTGGAAATGGTGATGGAAAAATCTCACCCTTACTACCTTGGAGATTGTTGGTTCCCTCGAAAACCCTTGGCATTCGGTACTAGTTTAGAAAGTGCCCTAGTTATTTGTAGTTAAAGAAATGAAAAATGTGTTGAGGGTTGAATGGAGAATTCTTATCCACTATCATAGTAACAAGTTTTTTTCTTGACTGAAATTAATGGCCAGGTGCCCTTTTCATCCACACCTAAATCATTTTGTTGTCCCCTTTAGGCAATTTCTGGGGTTCTTCTTTCCACACCATCAAAATGTTGGCTGCTGGAATTTCATCGAACCATTGGATTCATCCATCATAACACTATAATTAAAATCCACTTTCCACTTCATATCTCCATTATACCTCTAAGATTTACTGATATACATTTTGACTTGGAGGAAATATTAGAAAATTTACTCAAAGCTATCTAAGTCACAAATCACTAGGGATTTCCATAGGCTAGTTTCGAGCCCACAAAAAAAGTGGTCAACCATAAATTCAAGGGTAACAACCATGTCATATGCATATTGTGAAATCCTTGTGATGTTTTCCTCATACACCCTGATGGATTTGTCACCTTTTTTCTTGAAGGAATGGAATTCCCATTCAATATAAATTCAAACGGTGTGAGGAAAATATTTAGCGACTATTTTTTGGAAATCCTTCTATTCCAACACCTTGATCTCTTCCTCAAGTATTATATTTTTTATTAATATCCACCAGTGATTAGCTTCACCCTCCATACAATAAGAATCCAAAAAAACCTTTCTTGTTCAGAACATTGAAGTATGGAGAATTCCTTTTTAATGGAGTTGATACATTGTTCAGAGATTGAGGGATCGAATAATCCTTTTAATGTTGGAGGCCTTTGTCTCATGAAGCTCTCAATTATGTCTTGTAATTTCATGGGTGGGGGGGTAGGCAATCCTCTTGACACTTGTTTCTATTTAGAATGTGATTGAACTGAGAGAGTATCATTACAATGTTTGTGATTCCCACTCCCATCAGATTGGGTATATCATTTGAATTGTCATCACATTGATCCTCACAATGGTTGTTAACTCAAGTAATACTATTACCATCCATTGGATTGAGTAAAAATAATTATAGGGGTAACACAAGAAGGGAAATCTAATGATAAAAAATAATAACTTATAAATTACATTTATTTCCTTAAATTATTAATTTATATGCTTCAATCTATGTTATCCATGATTTATTTCCCAACATATATTCATAATGGAATTTGTTTTATTCCATTAATAATGGCTCATGCAAAGATTATGAATTTACAAAATCATATCCCCTAAAAGTGTTGAACCAAGAGTGTAGAAAGGCTCATTGTTATGCACTAATTCCCATTTGAGTCCAGCTCAAAGCGGTGTTTTCAGGGTTTTCCCTTAGATACATTTGGGCCAAAGCCACCTATACTTGTTCATATCTAAATAGAGATGTATTTTATTAATAAACGAATAACTCAATACTGACCAAATTTAGGGATGTCTTAATTATACTTAGTCTTATCATTATGGTTTTCACTAGGGTTTTGTAATCCTAATCCCAAATATAACTAAACATATCCTCTGATACTAACTATAATACCCCCAATAATTATTACACATTTAAACATGCTTTATTACATAAACAATCACTTCATACCACCTAGAATTTGAGAGTTATAGTGTCTTTGGGGATAGAAAACATTATATGAAAACATATGATATAAAAATACCACATATTTATTGAAAACATTATTTACAGAACCACAAAATTTCTTTATACGTAGCATTGAATGGGACAACCTGAGTACATTTATAAGAAAAGGGTGAGCTATAAAGCCCAGTAAGGAAGTAAACAAAGAATAACATTAATAATACAATAAATGATAGGAAAAAGGAATATCAATTGATAATAAGAGAAACATAGACATAAAGGCATTGTATAACATGATTATCATAACATAAAAATGTGGCAATAATATTTAACATGATATTAGCATGAGATAAGGCTCATTGAAAATGGAGCATGAGTAAATTCTCATTTAACATGAATTATCATGAGGAAAAACTCATTGAACAAGGCATATCATGATACTATTCTTTACCTAATTCATTGGAGCTCTACCAGGGCACACCCTTCTTAATCATTTCATTTCATGTATTAGTTTTCCGTATAGATCATACCACATGGATTCATTAAAAATTATTAAATATTACATGAATAAGAGTAGTGGAATACATAGATGAAAGTCCTCAATAAACATGTACATGTTTAAAAAGGTGAATACCCTTGATAGATATATGGGTATGGTATTCACTTGGTTATTTTGGCTTGGGAATTTTTTGTGTAACTTTGGCAGCATAACGACGTCAAATAAAAATTATAAAATGGGTTGATGAGAGGGAAAGGGGTATCACATAATTTATAAATAAAATGTATTGTAATGGGGTCATGAAATATAATGTGAAAACATATTTAATGGAAATTACTTGTATAATAAAAAATAATTTCTTGAATTTAAATGAGAGGTAAATCCCCTACGGAATTTCAGCATGGCAACGGGTGTACATGGGAGACATTAATGAGAGAGAAACCGGTATATCATCATTCAAACATAGGTAGGTAAGTATAGGATATTCTTTAAATAATACCCAGACATTTCTAATTTAAGATAAAATATAATAACAATATAAGGAAACATGGACATAAATTAGAAATAAAGGAAAGTGAGGATCTCATACTTGGAAGTGTGATCCCAAAGGCATGGGATAGGCTCGAGAGAGTCTTAGTGGAATATTGGGGGGACATTTAAGAATTATAGATAGAGGAGTTCATAGGTTTTTCATTCGCTGAATGGTTTGAGTGAAGTGGAATGGGAGATTCAGTGGGTTTATATAGGAAATGAGAGGGGATTATTTATTATTTTGGTTTTAGAAACTACCCATTAAACTAAACAAAACCACAGAATGTACCATGTTTTTATCCAATGTTTTCGTCCATAGTGGATCTGAAAAAAAATATTGTATAAGTCCAATTTATGTGCTTATTAAAATATTAGGCTTTCTTATTTGGTGGTGAGTCACACTCTCAAGGAAATCATTTTATAAAGATAAAATATTCTATAAGTCTTGGAGGGTCCACTAAGGTACCAAAAAATTAATCAAACATGCCTAAAATCACATTATTTTAATTGATGGACATATATTGGATGAATAAACCTTTTACAATATTTTATTACACCAGTATTGGGTCATTATGACTTCATAAAATACATAATATATTTAAATGGTATTTTATTTTTACCCAAAAAAAACTACTGGCTCAGAAAATTATGAAAAATTAACCTTTAGATAATTTGGACATACTGAATGAGAAAATTATATTAATTTTATCTGAATAATTTTTTAATTATGTGAAATTTTTAATTTTAAAATAAAAACATGTATTTATCATAAAATCATAGGTTTTGACAAGAAAAGCTTTCATATCTTAATTAAAATTACAATTGTATTCATAAAAACTTATATGATCATTTATATTTAACAAAAAGTAATTTAGTAATAGTATTTTTTTTAAATATTATTTAATTCTGAGATCCATTAATTCATCAAAATATATTTCTTAATTGAATATGAACTAAAAATACTATTTGTGCTTTAAAAATCATTTTCAAATTAACAATAATGAAATGAATGTATATGATATTTATAAAAAAATAATGCACATAATAATAGTACTAGGGACTTGTTACATAACCTCTTATAACATCCTCATAAGTCTTAATGGGTAAGATACATGATGGTGATAGACTCTTGGGGTGGCTCGGGTAACATTGCTCAGGTTGTAATCTCTATTGACTTCCACATCTCCCGTAGGCGATTCCATTTAAGTTTAACATGTTGAAGCTCAACTTGGGCTAGGTCCAGAGTAAATCTCAGTGATCCTATCTCCATCCCAATCTCTGAAAAATGGGCTTCGTATGGACCAATTCTACTGTATGAGGCCATCACATCATTTTTCTGAGTGAATCATATTATTAAATCCCTATGTTTATACTAATCGTGTGATCACTGTTGAACAGTTATATTAGAAACAGTAATATTTTCTGATGGTATTTTAAAATATGAAAACAAAAAACCAAGGAAGTGCATAGGTTTTAAATAACCATTTTACATAATAAGACATTTAATTAGATCAAGAAAAATTTTAATTAATAAAAGTTTAGGTTATTACAATACCACCTCGAAAGGAACCAAATATGAAAAAATAAAAGGATTAGACTATGTCTCACCTCCCTCATGGGGAGGGTAAAAAACATTCATTATAGGAATGATTTTATCAGCAATAGGATGAGATGAAAGAGTTCAGATGACTCAATAAAGTGTTCACCAAGGTATCCTTCCTACTAGATATATCTATAAAGAGATAATCAACTTAACCTCTAGTTGGTGCACCTTTGTAGAGAGAGTTCATCGCAATATCTAAGGGAAACATTGAACACCCACCCAACATTGTATACCAACCAACAATTTATTTGGATCCCATTGTAATAGATATAGGATTACCTCCATTGGAAAAACAATCATAGTAGCATCAGGCACATCCTTACAATACAATATTTTAGTTTACCCACGACAAATTCTAACAATTCTAGCACCAGTGGTTCTACCTACCACCACACCCATTCAGGCTCCAACCTCCGTACCTTCTCAGGTCCTATATTTTCCAGATATTCCTCGAATTCTCATGAACACTATTATGTAACAAATATATCGATTGGAATCTATTGAGGAGTTGTGTGTGAAGATACAAATAGAAAATAAGGCTTACCCTGAATGGGTAGATCCCACCTGTCCCCTTCCAAACTTTAGGAATCCAACATTTCCAATATTCAATGGATCCAGAGTTCTAAATCAAATCATGAAACATTTTATCAATCACAACGATCCCATGATGGGTACCGCTAAATAGTAGGAGGTGGTAGAGCTTATGTGTATTGTGAAATTGCTACAAGGACCATATTTTGTGTGGTATGCAATTTTGTAATATTAGTCGATCATAGGATGAAAATAAAATGATAAAAATAACTCTTATAATTTAGTTCAATGATAAAAAATACATTATTATTTGATATTATGAACTGAAAACAATGGTATAATTAAAGGTTCATCATTTAATTTTCTGGTGGACATGATGGACATAATTCTTAAACCTCCCTCTCCCATAAGAAGATTTGTTGCCTATCTCTATAGAAAATCTATGTGATGAGTTGTGTACACCATTAATTCTTATGAAATTCATAGGAGAGTTTAGAGATGTTGAAAAAATTTCTTAGAAAGTAGAGGAATAAATTAATGAAACCAAGGAAAATTCTCATATAATACCATTCACTCATGGATGGTGTATAGGAAAATGACATTCCACTATAATTACACTTAAGCATGGAAATGTACCTACATCCCACCTCAAATAATGTGTCATAATGTACGACTCAACCTACTGAGCATCAACAACAACTCCCCCTCATAAGTATGATCGAATTGATCAAAGGTAGAAAAATTTGGAGGAGATCAAAAATATTGTCTACTCCTTTAGAAATGACTATGTCCCAGATTACTTCATCTCGACATTGGAAAAAAAATAGTCAGGTTGCTGATGCTAAAGAAGCTTAAAAAGATAGTGATGAAGAACACTCAAACTGTTTTCCCTTTGATTAGATGTCGAGGCACCCCATCCATGGATTCTTTTTTTCTTAATACCTTCTAAAAAATATGGTGGAATCTGAA
Organism: Viscum album; assembly: GCA_963277665.1. Lineage (NCBI taxonomy): Eukaryota > Viridiplantae > Streptophyta > Magnoliopsida > Santalales > Viscaceae > Viscum > Viscum album. Next base: position 901,074,784 of record OY728166.1, on the reverse strand, counting down.
AATTGAAACTAAAAAAATTTCCAACCAAGGTAGAATTTGTTTTTGCTACCAATCGGGAGGAGGAAGGTGAGTGCCAAGAATTTAAAAAATGAGTGCACTGAAGTTCACTGAATGGATAGTCCGTGAAATGATTACCTAAACTCATGATATTCTCTAAGAGTATATAAATGAGCCAATTGTGCCCTTGAATTATTCCACCTCCACACAACCATCTTCATTAGCAACTTAATCCTTTGAAGACCAATCCTCCATGAAGTGACATGGTTACAAAGATAAAAATCAAATGAAAGAAGTTGATCTCATATAGAGACCAAAGATTACATAGGCTTTAGATGAATTTATTTCAGTAGTATTAAAAGTATGGAAACCACCATGCCATATGGTACATGAATATTCAACCCATCATAAAGAATATTCATCAAACAAAGAATTGACCTTCGGTTGCATATTTTTATTCACATATGAATCCCTTCAAACATAATTATTTTGATTATGATACAGAGTTCACTATGCTTTATAGGGGATCTAGAGGAAGATATCATTGTGTTCAGGGATATAATGGATGACTAGGTCATTCAAGGAGCCACTACGTCAACCAAACCCCAAATTGAACCGTCTATTCAACCAAAATTCATGGGAAAAATCTACAAGGAGCTCTGCATAAATAAGAGAATTCTTCCTCCACACATGATAGGGTATTCCCTGACATGATCATATTAGAATATTAGATAGAGAATTTGTTACCACACCATCAATAGGTAGGCTGACCTAATCCACCTAATCCACCATGAACAAGAACACTTCGAGCTCCTCCTCCAAGGGACGACCCATCAACATCAGGAACATCAGATCCTAATGTTTCTTCAAAATAGAATCCCAATGTTGGGAATTCCACACAAATGGATCATAAATATGGTGTCTTTTAGAAAATTTACCAAGTAACACCTAAATTATCAATACAGGATTCTCTTATTCTATAAAGGACCTCCAAGATGAACTTGTTGAGGCATTTTCAAGTTCTATAGACTATAATGTTGATGTCTCAACTACCGAGGTATATCATCCAATGAATTATCCTTTATAATTACATGAATTAATATATTTCACATATAAGGAAAAATATTGTTTCATTTAAGGACACATTAGACCACTTTATATCCTTAGAAGAATAAATTACATTGATATTGATGATCCTTCTTTAATAGTGGATCGAGAGTCACCCACATTTTAGTCCAAAAACATTGCTGATAGGGTCTCACTGAATCAAACTTGTCTCCCTCTTATCTGAAGTTATAAGGCTATGAAAATAATGATAAAGATCCACTCAGTGATATCACACTCAGAACAAAGTTCAAGGATCTTGTGTCTGAATTAGGGTTTATGTTTGTTTAGAAGGATACATCTTTCCAAGATATACTAGGAATACCTTGGTTGAATCAACATGCGACCATTCCTTATTAAAACCACTAATTTCTCAAATATTCTATAAATGGTCAAATTGGAAAATTGAATAGTGACAATGCCCCATTAAATTATTATAATACATAATAGATAGATGCATGATTCTATCACAATGGGGGGAAACAATCCATGACTAATTATTTCCCCTGAATCGATACCCTTAATTGTGTAAAGATGATCCTATCTAACCATTTAGAGTATCTATGTGTAGATTAAGTGCCACCTATTAATCAAATTGATGTTTTAAGATTGAGTTATATTAATAATTCAGAAACATTTTTTAAGACAATTATGGATGTTGAACTTGATGGGGCTGAAAATGATATCAATTCCCTTATGGATGGTGAAACCTTTATTGAAAATGTCTTAACTCTGTCCCTTGAGATAAAAAATCAGGTTATATTTTCCAGGCTGAGATAAACTATTGTGAAAATATGAGAAATTGGAGGGAATCATTCTCAATCTCTCGATTCCCTTTTAAGAATCTAATAAAAATTCATGTTGTAAAGAGATCCCCAAATGATTTTCTTGTCCAATGGATGTCCAAATGATGACTCCCCTATTCACTCTGAAGAGCTTGTTTTTACAACTCCTCCATACGAAGAGGCCCAAGTAGTGGATCATGATGAATAATCATAATAAGACAATCACATGGATTCCCCTCTAGCATTTTATTAATGCGTATGTACCATCGTCGATGAACTCATAGAGGTAAATATAAATCTAAAATAAGATCCATGAAACACACATAATAGTGCGGCCACAACTCCCAATGAAAATGAGTTACATTTCTCCTTACTAAAGATGATCTAGGATGTGTTTTCCTATATCTACACAGAGATTCTAGGCCTTGACCTAGAGGCGTTCACCCATAACATAGTTTTTCCAGAATATTATCACGGATATAAACCATTATACAGGAGGACACACCTGACTCAAACCTCCAAAATGGAGGATGAAGTGCATCAAGGTTGATTTTATCAATGAGTTACAATACCGAAAAATGATATCCAAAATTTGCTATCTGAATATGAAGAATATGAAAATTAGAGTCTACATCAATTTTAGAGATCTCAATAGTAATATTCAAAAATATAATTTCCCAATTCTGATAACAGATCTCTTGATTGATGAAATGGAATATTATAAAGACCTATCGTTTGTTGATGGATATTTAGGGTACAAACAAATCAAGATTACCCTATAAGAAAAAGAAGCCACAAACATCATATACCCTCAAGAATAATTTTTTTATCAGCTAATTACCATTGGATTTAAGAATTTTGGTGCTACATACCAATGTATTATGCATCAAATCTTCCATCCCATCTTGGGGATTTTATTTTAATACTAAATTGATGATCTAATGGTCAAGTCCCTAAAACATTATGACCACTTATAATACATAGAGACCATCTTCCGGATGTTTTGGAAACATAATTTGAATACGAACCCGTTGAAAAATTCTTTATGGGTAACCTTTGGAAAATTTATCACCTTTTTTGTATGCCATGGTGACATCAAAGTTAATCCTAAGAAAACAAAATTTATTCATGGAATGTCACATCATAAAATCAGGAAAGACTTTAGAGGAAATCAAGGAAACATGGCTTATATCTTGTGCTTCATAGGTAACCTCACATGAAAATGTTAATCCTTTATGAAATTGATGTAGAAGGGGGTCACATATTAGTGGACCAATGACTATAAACGATCATTTTCCTATCACAATAAATATCTCTTGAGTTAACCGGTATTAATGCGCCCTATTTAAAGAAAGATAGACATTTGGTACATGAAATCCTTGGAATAGTCAGTGGGAACATTTCTCATGGAAATGAATGATAATAAGAATGAAAAAGCCATTATTCACTTAGTTTAACCATGCCTGGCGTTGAGACTCATAATTCAGATATCAAGAACAGTTTCCTAACATTGATATTTACCATTTAAAAGTGGATGCACTACATGCCGCATCATGAGATCTACATTATTTCTCAAAAAACTTGGTCTAATATATCCTCATTTTTTATATGATGATATGAAATCTATCATGGTGGGAAGTTATTTAATAGAAGTTTGATATACAGTTTTTTTCTCAGAAAGAATTTGAAGGTCAAGATTCAGGGATTTTTTTCGAACACGTGTTAGTAGAAGAGATTCCATTAAATATTGAACTAGATGATGAAGAAATATTCTCTATTCAAAATGGTCCACAAACATTGAAAATTTATTTTGATGGTTCATCTAGGAGACCAATAAGAAAGATAATGGAAGACACTATAGTAAATAAAATAGGGTTAGGGATTGTGCTGATCTCTTTTAATAAGTAAATGTTGTTGTATTCCTTTATATTATCAGAATATTCAATAAATAATGAGGAAGAATATCAGGATCTCATCATAGGAATAAAATTATAAATCTATGTACCATTTGAGCACATGTAGGTGAAGGGTGACTTGGAGTTTTTAATAAAGAAGATATATTGAGATTATACAATTAGAAAAGAGGATATAGTTCCACTATTTTACTATGTATGAGGGATAATGGAAGAATTACCCTCTTATAAAACTTTTAATCACATTCCATGATCATATAATTCTCTGGAAGATCTATTGGAAAATGCAGCTACATCTTTGGCAGACCCAAATTGGGAGGAATCAGTCATTAGAATTCCTCACTGCAGAATTGTCCCAGCTTTTGCTCGAATTGAAATAGAATAAATCAATGAAATAAGTCTTGTCCCTAATCTGTATGGTCCTTCCATGATATAGATGATTCCCATCATTTAATACCATCATTGTGGGGTGATCCCACTAGAAATAATAGGGAGATAGAAAATCTAGTGACAAGTATCAACTTTCAGTAATTATGATGGCCCAAATAATGAAAAATACCTATATAAATGAGGCATTGATGGACTCCATCTTAGATGTGTTGATAGATAAAAGATTTCAGCTATTGTGTAATAAGTTCATGCAGAAGAATGTGGTGCCCACCAGAACCAGATAGCACGTGCCTTTTGAAAAAAGTCGACCTATAGTAATTCATCCATGGAGAGTTTTTTTCCAAGAAGACTCAAATGATAATAGGAAGGAAGCCTTTGAATATTGTTCCAATGCTGGAGGGAGCAAACTCCATACATAAGGTCCACTATAATGGATTTTATTACATAGTATAAAATGATGTAGAACTCACTATGACCCCAACCAATACAAGGTTCTTGAAAGAGTATTTAGTGTAATTACACAATTTACATCAATGATGCATGACACTGAACAGTGCAGCTGGTCCTTATCGTGTGACCTTAAAATGCATGACACATTATTCTTTTCATATGAAAATTAACTGAAAGTCACCTATTGTCAGTAGAACATGATGTTATTCTACATAGTTAAAATCATTCTCATTCAATGTTAAGTAACACCTAGAGTAACACAAGTAGAGATATCCCCGACGGTCCCTTAAAAGATCCCTTTTATTGGTATAGACCCCAAAATATTAACATCCCCATTACATGATGATAAACTGAATGATCATTCAATGAACTATGTATATCATTATTATCATTCTTTTGGAGATATGTAATGATTCTAAATTCAACAATATTGGTTCCAAGCATGACCACAAATGAAATTCATCTTTCCCAATGTATGAACTAGATTTGAATACGAAATTTTCCAAAAAATTCGATTTGATTCTCATTACAATGAGATGCATTGGGATAACTAGGATAATGTTCAGGAAAAAACCCTTAATTTGGAAAATATTTAAATCCTCTTTACCCATTTCATAACCTAGTAAGTCTGTGGAAGCTCTCTAAGAACTGTGTGTGGATTGACTATTATCTTACAGAGATACGTAGCATTTCCCACATCTTCTACCTCAGGTTCAACTACAATAAAAATCCCTTTAATTCCCTAGGTGTATGAATCAATCCTACATAGGGAACATTTCAAGAATTGTTTGTGGCTTAATTCTCTTTCTTATGAGATGCTTAGTGATGTCTAGACCTTCAATCCTAGGTCCATCTGTGATTTTGAATAAAAACCTTTTTCCTTTTCCCCATACATGAATCAGATCTACATAGGTAACCTTTCTATGACTTGTATATTTATTGTCATTACAATGAGATGCATAGCATTATAAAACCATCATGATTTTGACCCAAAAACAATATAGAAGTTACCAAAAATCGTTTTTCCCTACATAAAATAACTATTAAACTGGGGGAAAAATTTCAAGAACTATGTGTGGATTGATTTATTTCCCAACAAAATATATAGTGACAAACATGTCCTATACCCGAGTTTAGCCATAATATTTTTGTACTTCAACTTCATTTCACTCTTGACCTCACCACATGACATTAAACTGCATGGTTGTTCAAGAACTATGTGTGGATTGATTCTTGAACAAAAAGATACATAATATCACATGGAACATATCTTTTATCTTAGTTACCACATAATTTAAATGGAACTATCCTCCACTTGTGTGTCCCTTATGTTTTTGAAGATACCATTACCAATCCTTTTTTCTCACACTGATCTTAGATCACATGGGATAATGTATTCGGTTAAGGATTTATCAATAAGATTAAGGTGTATCTATTCACATTGGGGATATCAAGGTTCTAGATGCAAGGAATTAAATGGTTCAATAGATATATTCTTCACATGAAAAAAACCGCATGATCTTTATAAGAACAATGTGTGGAATGATTCTCACCCCTATGAGATACATTGTGACGTCTTGATATTCTATCGTGGGACAATATGTAAATTTTTTTGGAAAATTCACTACTCTCCCATGTGGATAAAAATCTACATGAGAAAATCCAATACAAGTACTCACTATACATGTGAACCTGTATATTATAGAACTAAATGTGTATTTATTCATTATCTGATAAGATATATAGTGATTATTGGGATATATACCCTAGTTAAACCACATTATCCTATTACTCATCATGTAGAGACACCTTTCATCCTTACCATATGAAATTAAACTTCATGGACAATGTCTTTTTAGCATTAATTTAAACAGAACGATACCTAGAGAACTATGTATGGATTGATTCTCATCCCATTGAGTTATGTCTTGAAGAATATACCTTAGATTCTAGTCCTAACCATGGGGTAAAGGTATACCCCCTATTATATAAAATAAAAAATCTATGCATAAGATTTTATTTTGAGGAATCTTCATAGTGAACCCAATAAGGAAACAAGATATTTCATTCTTATATATATGAGTCTGATCTATGAAATGGAGTACAAAATAATAGTCAATATAGATCCAAGCACTTCCTTTGCGCATTAAACTACGAAACATTCAAATTTCATAATTTTTGAAACCAAAAATGATCTTTTATAGAAATATATTATACATTTTTTTGTAGTAAGTACTCACAAAGTAGTTTAAAAAAGTTCCAAGGAAAGGGATTTTACTGTTTAAGTTGATCGTAGTATTGAAGGTGAGGCCATTTCCCAGTGTTTGCGAAATTTGGGGGTTCCAAAATTTGTAGAATGGTTATCATTGAAAATAGCGTATATACTTGAAATCCTTATCAAAATATAGGAAAGGTGTTGTTTTTACAACGAAGGTACAAAATAGTTTTGTTTCATGATGGTTTTATGATTTTTGACAATGTCCATTACGATTAAGATAAGCATCACAAAAAGGTGTTTTTTTGGAATAATAATTTCATAAATATGATAAATGAATGTATTAATGAATCCATTGAATTATGTGTGATAATATGATGAGCATCATGACTACATGATGTTTTGATTGAAGGCTATGCAACTACAACGATCGTTGTGAACAGTGAATTTCACTAGAGCATCACGAAGGGGGAGCATCGTGATTTTTTTTTCAATTATACGAAAAATGTACTAGCGGTGGTGGAGCATCATAAACAGCTGAGACTATAAATAAGAGGCTACCACTCTTTACTCAGTATGAATTTATCCTTGGTAAACCTATAATTTCTCTTATTTCAGAAATCCAAGGAAGCTCTGAGAAATTGACATTCCTAGTGAGCATGAGAATCATGAAAATAATTTTAAATCCTGAACGATGATAATGATTTGAAGAAAAGGTTGATTTGAGATGATAGGTTTTACCAGGTTGTCTTTATCAGCTTCAAGAATGAGTTTGTTTTGTGAAGGAAGGGGTTCTTTCAGAAGGTAGTTTGTTCCATGAAGGCAAAGGATCTTCATGAAGGAATCTTCATGAAATGTGGTTTTGGACCTATTTTTAAGGTAAAAATGATTTCAGAGTGAATAAAATCAAGTATATAGTGTAATAAGTGTCTCATGTTAAGTCATGGACAATGATTTTAATTCCAAGACATTTAATTTACCTTCAAGTTGATAAATTAATATGTATCTTTCTCAAAGTTGTGAGCATGAGGGAGTCAAAGAAAGTGTTCTGAGGGATGTAGTGAGTTATCCCTAAACTATTGTAATGTTAGTTCACCTCTCACATAGTAAAAGTGGTAAAAAAATTTAATCCCCAACTAGTAAATGATAGTGGACTTTTGTATGATTTAAAACTAGTACGCATATACTCCTTGGACATACCCTTAGCGGTGAACCCAATAATTTTTTTTTGTGGTCCTTCTGCGTGTGAATGTTTAAATTACTACACCTTATCGACAACTAGATTTAACAAGTTCCAACCAATGTGGGATGAAGATAAATCACATTAAAATAAAAAATTGGCATCCTGATTCACCCCACCCCTCTTAGGGGTTTTTAGGGTCCTTCATGTGATATCAGAGCATAAAGGTTGCTGATGTTAAATATTCCCTTCATTTTTACTATGGATAATACAGTAAATGTTTGGGGTGTCCACCTCTTTGATAGAAGAAACCTTCATATTTATAAGAGTAGGATGATATCTTATCTAGGCTCTCTCAGAATGGAAGTCCTATATAAAAAAACACATGGAATATAGGTCACTGATCCCACTGGGTTGTCTAGGACTAATACATATATGAAAATGCTTAATGAAAATGTCAAAAGACAGAATTTACTCACTGCAGCTCTTATTTAGAAAATATATCTAATGGTAATGAGTTTTAAATTATAAAATTTAATGAGGGATAAACTGGTTAATATTTATGAAGGTGAAAACAATGTGAAGGAGGTGAAACCCTAAGGTTTTCACAATATGTTTTATGGTCTGAATTTTCTTCCAAACAAAAATGAGTATGCCTTTTTATATCAAATTACTGATGTTGTTGGAGACATGTGAGGACTTTGTTAAGAAATAAAAGACATTGATATTGTAAATAAAATATTGATAAGACTTAGACCTTTTTACAATGAATGGTTTTTCCCTCAAGGAAATGGATTTTTATAATATTTCATTAGATGATCTGCTAAGAATCCTAGTGGCATATGAGATGAGACTCAAACCAGAAGATATAGTGGCATGAGTAAGAAAGAAAATGGAATTCAAAGCCATGAAAAAACATGGAAATTTTTGGGGTAATATTTGATAATGATAATAATAAAAATAACTTCATTATATCGTTTATAAGAAATTAAAGAATGAGAAAAGTTAATTTGACGGTAAGTAACAACTGGCTTGTTTTCGTTGGGGCAGAGTAGTGAGAATTGACTCCTGAAAAATGAAAATGTTCTATGATAAAGAAAGTAAAGATAGAGATATAAATAATCAACAAAAAAGATTTTTCAAAATGTTATACTTCATGTCTGGTAAGAAATTATAGAGAAAGGGTTTTGTATCTGAAGAATATAATTGTAATAGTGAATTCTATGAGGTAGAATAACTTGAATTTAAATCTGGAACAAATGCATTAGTGATGGATACCTTTGAATATTCAGAACCATTGGGAGATAAAGCATGAGATAATCAGTTGACCACTGATGCCGATTTCAAGCTATAAATTAATGATTCTTTTGGTAAAATGGGAATCAATTAAAGAGATGAAAAAGGTGGAGAGAAATTTTGGAAGGGTTATTATAATTTATTGAAATAATTAAATATGAAATTGATTCTCATGAGGAAGGTTTAATGTTACATTAAAAAACATTGGAATGATTAGAAGATATAAATTAACAGAAGCTTAAAATTGAAGAATAGAAAATTTTCATTTATAAAATTACATCCAGACTGAAAGATATTTCAAAAACTATTGTGTATTATGAATTAGAAGTTTTTATACTTATGATTAAACATTCAATGGAATCATGTCCAAAAAAAGAAAATGTTTTTTAGAAAATTTTCGAATGTAGAGAAGTTATAGAGGGATAAGAAAGGTAATGATCAAGTATAAAATGTTCTAAATGATCAGCGACCATCATTCATGGGAAAGATGTGAATTTTTTGGGATGCTGAAACATCGAATGCTATAAGTAAAATGGGCCAAAATTATGAAAATCCAAAATTTAGACATATCGCAAACACACCATATGGCCAAAAAAATAATGTAACAAACATGATTTAAAGGTGTAATGAAAACTATTATTGAGTTATCAGAGATAATATACAATCAATATATCCTCTTAATAAATTTGATATGAGGAGGAATAAAAGTTAAAATATAATTCTACTTTTGAAATGTTAATTTTTCTACTATTTGGGCTGCATCGTGTAATACTGTGAAGAGGCAATGAGCTATTTGAATGGGGGGAATTAGAAATTGAACATAGGATAATGAACTCATATCCTAATTCATATTGAAGAAATAGTTTTTATGGATATATTTTTTAGTATTATATCTTTTTCCATAATGTTATTTAGTGTAGGAAGAGTAACTATACGATAAATTCATACAGAACTCAGATAAATGTTGATTCTCTCCAACCTGATAGTGTTGTTCTTAAAAATATGTTATCTCCTCTTGATGAAGAGTGTGAGTATAATTAATCTATGCACAAGGAAAATATATTTGAAAATCTATATTTATTCTTCAGTCAGACTAATATTTCATGGAAGGAATAGAATATAATTGAAAAATCCAACCTTGAAGAATTGGTTCTCAAAGCTACCAGGAACAACATCACTTGGGATCTTCATAGTTGATACTCATCCCATATGAAGGTAAATTAAAACATATTAACGAGTGTTAAGAAAGAAGTTTATATATCAATGATATTCATTAATGATGCTTCTTTGAAGATCAATGGTAGTTGAAGTACTAAACTAGCCAATGTTATGTTGATGAAGACTGATGTTTTTTATGTGGATGGTTTGTATCCCAATCTCTAGAGTGTGATTCATCTAAGAGACTTAGGATATATAGTGACATTCAATCAAAATGGGTGCACTATAAAAGGAAGAATAGTAAATTCCCTCTGGAAATGTTTCAAAATAGATGGAAACCTATATCATGTTTATGGTAAATAGAACATTTTCTATATGACTATTGAAGAATGAAACAACTTGTGGCACCATAGGATAGGTCACATTAATCATCAAGACATGGAAAATATTTTTAAGATGAACATAGTTATGGATATCCCCAATCTGAAGCATCAATTGGAAAAGTATTTTAATGCTTTTATTCGAGGGAAGTGGGTATGTAGTTCATATCATTCAAAGACGAAAAGGGAATTAAATATTCCTTATCTAATTAATACAAATGTATGTAGTCTAATAAATTTTTCCAAAACTCAGGGATAAATGTGAATCATCCTTTATATTGATCAATTTAGTACAATGGCATGTGTGATGGTTACACACATGGAACTAAAAGTCCTTTATTACACAAAAAATTATTGTTGAATTGCTGAAAAATTATAATGGATAGACAATAAATATTTTTAGGCCTAATAATAGAGGGGAATGCACATCCGTTGAGTTTGAAACTAACATGTAGAAGCATGGAATACAACATGAGGATAATGTTATTAGAACCCCATGATAAAATAGAGTTGTAGAGTGCCAGAACCAACAGGTGGAAAATATGGCCAGAACTATGCCGATTAAGAGTCATATATTTGACCATTATTATAAAGAAGTTGATCAAGTTGCAATTTATATTGAAAACTGAATAGGGATTTATATGGGGAAACCAAGACACCCTAAGAGTTATGGCATGAAAGAAATACCTCTTTAAATTATTTTCATGTTTTCATAAGTAAATGCTTAATATGAAACAAATAAGGAATTAATGTCATGTATGGTGATGTTTTAGATGAAGTAATGTTCTGAAAATATTCAATGAATAGTAAATCCTTCAAATGTTTCAATAATCATCTTGGAAAAATTTCAGAATGTAGTTGTGTGAAGATAATTGAAGATAAAACCACAAATAATTCATGAAATCCATCTACTAATTTCATAGAAGTTGATGAATAATGTGTAAATGGAAAAAATTAAAATATAGAAGTAGATAAAGTTGTGAAAAACACTTAGGAATCACATCATGATGTTGAATCAGAAGATGAATCGGACGAGGAAACCATGGATGATGAAAATTCATTTGAACCTCACATGATAAATAGAAGAGAAAAAATCGATCAATCCAACGTAATTTGAGATTATACAGCTCCCACGCAGATAAGGAGAGTGAGGAATAATGAATAATCTTCATTCCTATCATTTTTGGAACCATCATCATTTGAAAAAGTATCAAAGGATGAATCATTGATAAAATCCATGAATGATGAGTTGTATTAAATCGATTAGAATAAAACATAGGATATATTTTAGTGACCTAAAAACCAAAATGTGATTTGTATGAAGTGGATTTTTGAAAATAAATTAGATGAGCTTGGAAATGTGATCATAAATAAGGAATGACTGGTGTGTATAGTCTATTCTTATATTTAAGGTGTCGTTGTTGAACAAACCATTGATCCAGTGACTTGACTAGAGTAAATCATATTGTTTCACATCATTATATTTCAAATAGGATAAAGAGTGTATCAAAGAGATGTCCAAAAATTGTTCTTAAATGGAGTTATTGAAGATAAAGACTACATTGAAAAACCTGTGGGTTTTCTTCTTGGTAATAATGAAATGATGGTTTACAAATTAAAGAAGGAACTCTATGTTTTGAAAGAGGCACCACATGCATGGTTTTTTGAAATGGGTTCTTATCTGAAGAATCATAAATTTAAAAGAGTGGGAGTGGATCACAATAATTATGTGAAGAGTTCTTAGAAATATCATTTCATGGTTCTGGTATATATAGGTGATATTATATTTAGTGCAAGAAGGTAGGGATTAGTAGATGAATTTTCCAACCACATAAATCAGAATTAAAAATGTCTATAACAAGTGAAATATCATATTTCATATGGCTTTATGTGATTAAATGGAAATAATACACTTTTATTTCTCAGAAAAAAATGCAAGAGAGTATCTGAAGAAGATAAATAAGCATGATTCCCCACCAATGTCGACATCGATTGGATTTGGGGAAAAACTAGGTAATCTTGATGATAATAAATAAATTGATCTCCAAAATTATCAGAGAAACATTCGAATTTTATTGGACTTGACTTTGATACATCCAGATATTATCTTTGCAGCATTTTTAGTTTCACACGTTCAAAGTAATTCGAAGGAAGAACATATGGAGTTAATGAAAGGTATCCTGAGGTAAATCAAAGGCACTCAAAATGAAGTCTTATTCATTACATCAAGAAAATATAATGAACTCTCAACATTTTATGATGTAGACTAGGCTAGTGATATTGTTGATAGAAATTCAACAAGTAGTGGAGCATTCTTTAGTGGAATGAAATGTGTGGGATGGTTTACCAATAAATAGGAAAATACTTATCTTAGTACTACTGAAGCAGAATATATCTATGATATAATAGATTGTAATAATCAATTTTGTATGAAGCATCAACTGACTGATATTAGAGATATATTTAAATAGATAATAGTGATTCACCGTGACAAAAATATTGTGATTGATCCTATAAAGAATCATGTTTAGCATTCTCGTATGAAACATGTTGAAATCAAATATCACATTATCATGAAAAAAGTTGAACAGAGAATAATTAAAATGGATCTAATTGAAACAAATGATCAAGTGGATGACATACTGACTAAGGTATTGTCTTCACATGTGTTTGAAAAGAATCATTTGAACTTCGATGTTCCACCACCACCCAGTGCATGAGGACGTAAAAAAATTCTCCTCTCCCTAATTATGTTTGTTGTTTTAATCCGTTAGTGAATGTGATGTAGGTTTATGGGGGAGATACAATTTATGGGTTGTGTATTTTGTGTCTTACAATTTACAAATACCAATCATTGGTTTTAATTAAAATGGTGGGGAATAGAGAAAAATTAAATGGTGCAATGGTGGAGAATGAGAATCGTGATTTTTTCTGGTCGTACGAGAATTTTTTGTAGAATTATGGAGGATGATAAAAAGTTGTTTTAGAACATTGATAAACCATGCAATTATTCTATGAAACAATTTGGATTAGGTATCATGAGGGAACATGGAAACAGTTAGAGATTGGCTTGTATATATTTAGGAGTTCCAAAACATGATAAGGTGTTAGAGTTTTGAGAAACAATGGGGGAAAGAGGAATATATGATGGAGAATGTTGTTCCCAATTATTGCTTCTCTTATTTTTATCACCGACCATTTCTCACATATAGATAGATTATTAGATGATTTGTTTCATTCATATCAGGTTTTGATTGTGGATGGTGCTTAATTGAATTTTTCTATCGAGTTTTAAAAATCCCACTGGTAGGTATTTTTATAACCAAGTATATTTTTTTTTCAAGAAATGTAGAATGGTTTGTGTTTGTTTTCATTCATCACAAGGATGATCTGGGAGTTTTCAAGGAAAGGGATCTTACAGTTCAAACTGATAATAATTTTGAAGGTGGGGTCATTTCATAGTGTTTTCCAAATTATTGGGTTCAAAAATATGGAGGATGTCTATCATTTCATAAGGTGTATATACATGAAGGCCTTATGAAAATATGGAAAAGACATGAGTTTTGAGAAGAAGGGATACATTAGTTGTATTTTTCAATGTTTTTATGATTTGTAACATTGTTCTTCATGATTATAATGAGCATCACAAAAAGTCTTTTTATGGAATCAGAATTTCATAAATAGTGTAAAGGCATGGAATACAAAAATTCTATGATTATGTTCGTGAAGATGAGGAGCATCACAACTATTATATCTTCTCATGGATGGCTCCATGAATATGACGAACATCACACAGTTAATTTATATGTTGTATCATGAAGCGGGGAGTGTTGCGAAGTTATTTTTTAATGTTATGTAAAACATGATGGAGGTGGTGGAACAATGCGAATAGATGGTCCTATAAATAAGAGGTTACACCTATTCAGTATGTATGATTTTTTACAAGGAAAATCTAGAATTTATCTGATTTCATGAAATAAGTAGAGCTATGAAAAACTGAAAATCCATGCGATATTGAGCATCATGAAAAGTCTTGTAATTTCTTTACTGATGACACTTATTTTACTAAAAAGGGTTCTTTACAATGATTGGTTTCACCATGATGACTTTACGATATTCTCAAAGGATTTTTCCACAAAAGAGTGGGATCTTTATGAAGGTAGTTTGTTCCTGGAAGTCTAGGGATCTTCACAAAGGGAGATTCATGAAGGATTTGTGCAAAACACAATTTTAATCCTAGAATTTTAAGTGAACAATGCATTTTGATTTCTTCAACTAAGGTATGTGGTGCAAGAAGAGTCTCATGCTATTTTAGGAACAAATAATTTAATTCTAAACCAATTAAGTGAACTCAAAGTCAATAAACTGTGTTTGACTTCTCTAAAAGGATTCAGATAGGGGGAGTCAATAGAAGTATTCTGGGGGACACAGTTTGATATCCCTAATATCATGTAAAGTTAGTGTGACTGGCAGAGACTGACTATGAAAAAAATTATTAATCCACAATTACTATAGATTAGTGGACTTTGGTATGACATTAAACCTCTTAGAATATGATCTATGAACTATCCTTTAGGGGTGATCCAAGAAAAATTATTGTGTGTCACTTATATGTGTGAATGCTTAAATAAATACACATTCCAAAAGATATATTTAACAAGTTTCAACCAACATTGGAATAGGATCTGGCACTTTAAAAAAAAAATTGACACCCTGATTCACCACTCCCCCCTCAGGGTGTTCTGGGTTCCATTAATACTCATTATCTAGAATACCTTTATATATTTATAATCTTTCACCAGCTTTTAGTGGCAGAATGTCTAATACTCAAGTCCTCCCCATTCCTATGTATCTAGTACATGCCGAAATTTTCCATGCATAAGTTACCCCGCATAATGGGTCTGTTAGCAAAAGGAGTCCACTGTTTGGATATCCGTTGCGTGCTATAGTTGGCCTTTCGAAAAATAGCACCCTTTAATTGGGTTTTTGAATAGTGGTAATTAAGCACTTAGGAGAAGCCTCTTCTGTTCCGTTAAGATTTGATGAAGGTATAATGGAACCTATGATTCAATGTCAATGGTTATAAATTTCAAATTTTTCACATATTCATTATCTTAAATTCAATGTCTCCAAGACTGTGGTTTACATTATCCCAATTCATATGTTCAAAGAATACTGGAATATCCTAGGGCCATTTGACTACGTACCATCCCTCATTTCCATAATATATTTGTCCTAGTTATATGACCATAAACTAAAAGATCTATACTTCCTACTTTTGGGTCATACCATCATTGGGATCTTATTCCCATGATTCATTCGAAATCATTACCTGAAATACCCCCTCTATATTTGGGTATGCTTCACCATAAACCAAACTCAATTCATGGGGAGATCTGAATATATATATACATATATCATTTTTTAGCGATAGAATTTCAAAATTCATGAGATATCCTTTTTATTGATAATGAAATATGCACCCCAATTATCTTCGCATGATTTTCCACCATAACAAGTCTATGAACCAAAGGATACCACAATTGACTATGTAGAACCATCCCCAGCTGTCCTTGTATAAAAAATACCACATAACATGTTTATCAAGAAATTTTAACATTCTTCCATGAGAGATAATTCCTCTAACAACATTAGCCCCATTTTTCACGTACCACTCTTTAGATTCAGGAATACCCAAATTACATCTTCAACATTCTCTTTCCATACCTGAATATAGTAGCACATTTCTTGAAGAATTATAATGAATGAAGAAACCATAAATCCTTTTGTCTAAGATAAAAGTCCCTAAATTAAATTCCCCATAATGTCCATGTCACATGACTTTAAGCTCCACAACATATAAAATTTCCATTATGAGTTTGACTATATAGCATAATGTCATTGTGGTATGACTTTAAACAACATACATAACGTTCTCACCATAATACATTAAACTACATAGTCAATGACTTTGTTTAATGATATTAGACTACACAATACCTTTATCCTTTCTCTGAAAGGGGCCTTTCTCCACTGACAATGTTAAAAAATGAATTTCACCCTCCTTCACACATCAAATTCGTATATGAGTGGTTTTTTTATTCATGAAATTATTCAATATAGATAATCCCATTATAATCAAACACCATTTTCTAAAAAAAACTCTCCTTATGGTCTTGAAAAATCTGAATCTCCATAAGCATCTTTGACCCATTTGAAATTGAATATAGGAATTCTTGAGAACTCTTTGTTTGAATATGCATTATGTTCCCCGGTTGTCCTTGAATAAGTCACCATATAGGGAAAAAAATAATTCAAGGTGTCCTCTCAATATATTTTGGGTGTGTTTTGTTTGTTGATAAATCTAGATGACCGCTAATGATTTTGTTTGATGTTGTCGAATAAAGTGTCTAAGGTGGGGTAGTTTTAAGTGTTTTCCAAATTTTTAGGGCCCAAAAAATGGAGTTTTTCTAGCATTGTGAAATATGGATTTATTTAATGGTCATATCAAAATTTGGAAACATCGTGAGTTTTTCAATGATGGGATTTTCAAAGTGTGTTTCATGATTGATCATTGAATGTTGATGGTGATCTATGTGAACCACGATGAGCATCACGAATAGAGAAGGTAAGGAGAATCTTGAGTGGAGCATCGCAGTGACACAAAGATTTTGACAGAAGGCTCTATGATGATGATGAGATTTGCGGACATGACATTTTCAGGGATCTTCACAAAATAGGGATCTTAATTTTGAAAAAAAGGGATCTCTTCTAAATGGTGAGACATGTATGGATGGTTGTGGAATTAGTGGAAATGCATATAAATATCCTCTACCGCATTAAAAAATGTAACTAGTCTTAAATAAAATCATAAGGCTCTAGAATCGTGAAAGAGGATCACGAAGGATGTTTCACGATGGTGGTTCACGAAGGTGGGATGTGAAGATGTTTGTGAAAGATATATGACAACCAAATGTTCTGAGGATCAAAAAAGTATAGGAATTTGTGAAGGATAAGAAAGCTTCATGATAGGAAGGAGCTTTACAAAGGCTAGATGAGATTCTCGAAACTGATGTTCTTCACGAAGGATAATTGAGATTCATGAAGGCTATGTGGGCTTTGTGAAATGGTAAGTTATTCATGTAAGATAAGTTAACTTCGCGAAAAGGAAGGATCATTGCAATGCCAATTTGAGTTTCACTAAATAACAGCTTCATGAAGGTAGTGAGCTTCATGAAAGAGGACACTCTTGAAGGAAGTGAGTATCATGAGTGTGGTTCGAAAGGCAATTCTTAGTACATCTATTTTAAAGGTGTGTTCATCCAGTGGATGAAAGTAGAGCATCAAACAAGTATCGATATAAAACTGATGATTTATTAATTATAGATAATGAAGGGACCAATAGGTCCATAAACTATGTGTGGATCCCTTTTAAGATCAGTGACAATGGAAGAGGAAGATGATGATTTGTTCCATCGGCAGTGATCCAGAGAAAGAGGCATAGGGAGAGACCCATGGGAATGTAGTGAGAAGACCCTAAAACTTGTAAAGTTATTGAGTCTAGGTATAGATGATATCTAACCTGAACTATAAGTATTTTTAGTGAGACATAGTGAATTTGTTACAATCATCACATCACCATTTTATGCTCCTGGGATGTAGAAATGTGAGGGTGAACGATGTAAAAATTCACTATGTCTATGTGAATTCGTTCCTTTATCACATTCAAAGCATCATCATCAAATAAAGAAGCACATAATAATATCTTCATTAACAATTAATTTCTATCAAAGTGACCCTTATAATATTGAGGTCAAGATATAGTGGGGCATGTGTAACATTGAAGTAGAAAATCCATACCTTGAATCACCCCCACCATCAGGGTTTTTAAGAACCTTTTGGACTTAACACACCTACATAATGTGTATGTTAGCTAAAGGATTCTATTACATGACAATGTAGTATTCACCATAAATTTCCTTACATAAAACAACCCCCATGATATGTTTCTCAACTCAAGGTAACATATTCATTAGGAGAGACCTCCTCTATTCCCATATTTCATTTTTTAGATTTGGTAAACTTAAAAAAATTGGACTCAAGATTACCCTTGAAATTATTGAATGAATATATGAACATTCATATCCATCAATCCATATTTGGGTTATCATCAAAAAAATAAAGGTCAAAGCAGTTCAACCTAAATCAATTTCTTTTTTAGTAAAGTATGCATGAATTTAAACTAACCATATGAAAGATAGGCATATTACTCAGAAGGATGAAATCATGAAAATGATGGACTAAGAAAAATCGATGTCTCACCCACTATGTCTCCCTCATATTAAGCTTAAGCAATAAATTATTATGAGGACATAAAGAGCTAAAGTTTGTAGGGTTTTCTATATAAACCAAGTAAAATTTAAACTATTATCTCTTTGACAAATGTCTTATAAAAACATTAGGGAATTTCCCCACCCCATCATTGTGGTTAGTACTAGTTGATGTTCATTAATTTGAAAATTGGTGTCAATATTACGTTGTGATCAAAAAAGTAAACAGGTTTGAGAACACAAATGATTGTAAACAAAATTCAATTTATTTATATGGAAAAAGTAATCATATAGGAATATATAGAAATTTAAGTCTCTATATCATATATTATAAGAGGCCTTCAATATAACTATTCATCTATTGAAATTCCTCCCCCCATCAACTACTTTTTGATGTTCAATCAGTCAACTAGATTTAGTCTCATCATCTTAACTAAGCGCTTCCCTCGATGCCACAATGGAAGTTGACACTTATGTTTTGGATTCTCCTAATGAATGGTGGAGTGGTTAGAGTTTTCTCTGATTTTAATTTAATTCTGGATGGAGGAACAACACTTGAATAGTCTTCTCATGGATCATCCGCTTGAATGATGCCAGTTTATTTTTGTTATGATGGGCATCTATTTGGGATAACGTATCTTGTAAGTTTTCAATGTTGGGGAGTGGTTAGTAATTAATGAGTTTTCTCTAAAGATTATTCTCACACTCTATCTTTTGAATAGTCTCCATCAAAATAATATGGATTTCATTGTAATGAAACCCTTCTAATCCAAACATGCTGAATAGAATTGAAAACCATTAGATTTGTGAAGGAAGGTACTCATAGGGGTTTCTTAGAGATTATCTTCCATATAACCTATTAGGACCTGTGACATGTGATGTATAATAAATTATAAAAGATTGTATTATATTCAAAATCACTTTCCAATGGAGAGATGTACTTTGAGATAACTACACTCAAAGAAGTTCCATGCTATGCTCCCTCCTAAATAGCGGTTTCCTCACCTCTTGGTTTTGGTCGAGCTAGTATAGAAGATTCACCCTAAGACATATCCATGGAAGCTATTTATCCTAAATTATGAAATATAATCATCATTAGATTCAAAATAAAAGAATTAAATTGAAATATTCACTATAATTAGTGGCCTTCATCCAATAGTTGGTCAGCAGCCTAGGATGATTCCTCCCTAGAATTCCCATCTTCAAAAGTATGAACTGAAACCTCTTAATGTGGTGCACATCCCCGTGTTTTTCTAGGATCTTCCAGATGAGGCTTAAGAAGGTTTCTCATTTCAAGGTCCACCTGAGATGGCTCCACCTCAATAGTGGGATTGAGATTTATTTCTACATCTTCTCCATGCACCATCACAGTAAATGTTTTTGTTGATGGAGTGGTGTATTCCAACTAGCCACGATTAGGTAATCATTTATAAAAAAATTAATTGGATATAAATACAGACTCTCTTCCATTTGATTCTATTTATAAGGACCATATTTTTTCTAAAGTAGTATTAATAGTAATATGATACAATATTTCATCAAAAGGAATGACAATATTTATTGTGGAATCTATTGAGATCCATGGCCCCATGTTAATATTAAACATTGAAACACATGAATCATATTGTTCATAACCCTCCTATGATAACTTGATTCCCCTAAAAACCACCTTGGTGTCAACTGCATGGTCACATCAGTAATCATAGGATTCTCTAGTGCATGGTTTGAACCCAAAATTTTACAAAATTGGAAATTAGTCATTAACCCGTAAAATCTTGTGAAATGAATCAAACATAGAAGATTCCTCCTCCCTCTTGACAATGGAATGAATAGGGATAGGAGTAGATGATTCATCCATGACCCTCACTAATCTTCTAGTTTAAGAATCCATTTCACTCGTAGGGATCCACTTTTGGTCTGATGTTTCCCCCCTCAGTTATTGGAGGATAATTTTTAAGTCCATTGAGAGAGGAAATGGGAGGATTTCTTCCATTTCAATTAATTTTACATACTCGTCCTGTATATATATGAATATCACTGAGATAAATTACAGCTACTAAAAAGGAATTTAGCTTATTATTTTACCCATTATTATTCATTCTTATTCATTTTATTCAAAGGAGGGCTAACATAGACCTCCTAGAAAACATGTATTATAAGTGGGAATTCTCCCACCATCTCATACTCTATGGAATGCCAGACTGGAAATTCCTCTCCTAATTATATGGGTGACCCACTAACCCTAATTAGTGTATAAATATGGATATACTATGGTTTTGGAACCTCGATTGATATCCCTATATCCCATTGAGAAACTTTAGGATGATTCCCCCAAGAAAAATAATGTTATCGATGAAATATACAAGAAAATAAGAAAAGATAATGAGAAAAAGAAAACATATGTCTATGGGATTAACAAAGCCATGACATTCGTCAGAAGATTAAGGATTGATCCCTTCATCATCACTACATTTCATAAAATTCTCCACCCAATTCATGGACGAAATATGGTCATTGGTTTTATAGATCCACATCTTTAGCTCCCAAATATGAATCTTAACTTCATTGGGATTATCCTAAAATTGAATATTAGGTGGGGATCATAGATAACTTATCACCGAAAACTGAAACCTTATACATAGTATCGACCACATAATTTCAGCATTAGAAGAAAATTCCTTCCACATTTGGACTACCTATGGTTATATGTATTCAAAATATATTCGAGCCTCCTATGAGGACGATCTAGTAGACCTAGAGTTCATAATATTCTCAACCATTTCCATCACAGATGGAAGATGAGAAAATGGTACTCAAGACTCCTCTTGAATATTCCAATTATATCTCCTTGGTAAAAATACTTTTGGTGTGGCCCTTTTTACTTTGGTTGGTGGGTTATACATTTCACAAGTTTACTTCGGTAAGCTGGGAAACATGTCATCCCTACTCTCTAGCGTAGATGATATAGCTTCAGAAGGTGATGAAGCACTATCCAAATGAGGGAAAATCTTCTGTCTCGACATCTTTATCTAAAATAGAGGAACATCTTTGGCCAGCACCCTTTCAAGGTATGATGCAACATAAGCCTAGACATGCCATGAGGTCGACCCACTGCATGCATCCACTAGAGGTTTGTTGATCACTATCTGCATCAACTCCTTAGTTGTGAGGATCCATATCAGTCGATATACAATCAGATTCTTTTATAATCTGATGTTCACTATAGGGTTTTAAATTATTTACTACAAACACATGAATTGGTGTGCAAATATTAATGGATCATAATCCTCACATATAATCTCACCATCCAACCTGGCCACCAGCACATCATCCCTGAAGGCCATAATGCATGACCTAAGCTCAATTGTCGCCTTCATATCACCAATAAATATTACTGTGGGTGGATTAACATGGGGAATGAAGTTGAACTCCTTAAATAAACTTTACCATGTTTGGATTTCATGGGGTTTCAAAGAAATGGAAAAAATACAAGAGATATCTTGAACATATGGTCGGAACTCGCTCATAGGGACCTCAGTCACACATTGCACACATTGAGTTTCTATGTGGGATGAAATCCATCCCTGCAAAACATAGAAAAATCTAGTAATTATGAACGTAGATTTCCATATATGAATAAGAAAAAAATCACATGTTTTTTTCCATAATGGGGGTTTCCAACCACACAAACCTATCTCTTTTCCATCTTGGGTTCAATAAAGAATGTTCTTGGACTTATACCACTCATGGAATCATGGAAAGTAAGTAAATAGTAACTGATCCACATGGATAAAATTCCATTAAGACATATCTTAGTAGGAACTTTGGGCCTTATTTCATATCCCCACTTTTAAACACTACATTTTCAAATTCCATCAAGAAGGTTTCGAGTACACTTCTACTCTATACCATGGGGAATCTCATTAGACGCTTGCAAGTGGGTCCTTCCCCCTTATTCTCCAATAAAAAGTTTATCCATGTTTCTGAATGAATATACCCTTTTAAGTAGGGGTCTTCCAAATTAATATGTGGGATATTTTATATATCTTGCATGCTAAAGCCATCATCCTACTATTATCATCCAATATCACCCTTAGAGAGATGAATACATCATAACTATATTATTTGATTGGAGACCCAGTGATCGTTTGAACTCCCAAATACTGATCCTAACATCTCCATGCGACATATGGAAACAATTCATCGATGGAATCCACTATCTCAGCAAGTCCAAATCAAATTCATCATTCCAATATACATAGGTCATCCCTACCAGTATGACCTCATAAATTAAAATGTCTTTCAGAACCTTTTTGAACTCTTCCAAGGTTTGGCGAACCTAGTACACCAACATCTAGGTATGCTTAACACCCCTCCTTGGAAGTATTCCCAGATTTCCCTACAGCCCTTTGACTGATATGTTTGTCCATACTAATAGATAATTGAATAGAAATGCCTAATTTTTTCTACCATATGTGACTTCAGATCCATAGTACATGGGCTATGATGCATAATATAGTCTATGCATGATGTCCCAACATTGATATAAGCAACAATTCACGAAATATTGGGAGTCGAGAAATTATTGTGATCTTAAAGCTGATAGAATTAGATGTATTTATTTAGATTTTTGTAATGAACTCAAGTATATATCAATGACCATAACGTGGAAGATATGCACTATCTAGATAATCATGATGAAATTCCAACATAGGCCACACTAGATCATGATGATTAGTATCGTAGATGTCGTAATGCTTGTTCCCTATAAATTTAATCATCTCCTCAATGTGTTTATTTTCTGATTAATTAAAAATTGAAATCTCCCTGGAAGAAATTGAACTATGAAATAATTATCAAATTAATTTCAAAGAAGGATTATTTTCAATAAATACATAAAAATTGGAAAATTTTCAAACACATTATTTTGCGCAAGTGGTTTCCTCAAATGGGTCGCTCAAGTTCCTCTTGTAGGAGCATTATTCATGATACCCATTAATGTCACTTGCCCAAGCAGATACATCGAGAATCCCTATACATACCATTTCTGTGTGAATGAGATCTTCTACAAAATAACTTATACAGGGGATCTGTGTGGGAGACTAGCATAGTGATACTTGAATTCTTGGAGTCACGAGAGGTGTTCGATGAACCACGTATGCAATATTCCTACATGTTATACTTAAATAGGACCACTAACATGGAATCCCTGTGAAAACACCATGCATTAACCATTACTCATTTTCATCCCTTTACCTTAGGACTAGACATCCTCTTTTAGATCTGATCCAATCCTGAGGGTGGGGGAATTTGGTTGAGGCTATGTATTTTCAAATGGATGAAAAGGTGACAAAGGGAAATAACTTAGGGATTAGAGAAGGATATAAGTGAAAATTTTAAATGTTTTTAAAGACCCTAGAGTTCATTCATGAAAGTCCCTCTGTACTACAATCAACATGTAAGAAACCAATAATGAATCACACACCACCATCCTGCATGAACCATTGACATGAGATTACTCCTTTTCCTAGGTTCCAATATTTTCTTATAAATAGATCCTTGAAGTTATTATTTATATTGATAGAATTCCTTGATGGATATTGGATGCTCAGATCACCCAAGTGATTCTTCCAAACAATTATTAACCATATAGGTAGTTCTCTAACACATGAATAAGTGGAAATTAAAGGGTAATAGAGAAAATAATGTTTTCCCAAGGTTTCAAATAAACAACACCTATGAAAGGCATTATCCTAATCCTTGTTTAATAAAATATAATGTGATGTAACCTTTATAAAATAGGGGACTTCATGAATTACTTCTAAGAATACATTTGTTGATCCTTACTCTCTCAAACAAATTCTTTCCAAGTATATTAATTTAAACGGTCAATCACCCAATTCTTTATTAGTTCTCCCAAACCCTCCTAGGTGATGAAACTCTTCTGTGCTCCACTTGGTTATCCCAACCCTTCATCCTACGTGATTCATTCATCAGGCCTTCTACAATTCTACCAATATTAAGTATTATCCTTCTTTGGATCCCTTATTAGAGAGGGATCCAATAAAAACCTCAACCCAGCCCTCCTAAATTATATAACCAAAGGAAAGTCACACCAATGTGTCTCTAATTAGGTTTTTTATTTTATATAGTCAGGTGTTTCCTACACTAGTCTTACTAGATGGTTATTATCCATGGGGAAAACATTGATTTATATATCTATGGTAACAATGACCCCTACCCAAAGAAAGCATTAGGCAGTTTACAATTTGGAGGATTTGGGTTTTGGGCATGTCCTTCCCTTGTTGACTCTAATATCTAGATCATCATGTTCCCAGTAGGGAGGGTGCAGATTATTCTTACTTTTCAACTCAACATGTAATCACATCCTCATCCCTATACTAAACCAATTTTAGGGAATCCATCCAAGAGTAATCCCATTGAAATTCTTGAAAGATGTGGAAGTATTGCTCTTATCTACCTACACATACTTCCCCTACATTCCATTCTGGGGTGATGTGAAGAGACAGAAGTGTCCTAACCTCGACCTCTTCCACCATCATACTCCTCATCTTCCACAAGTCGAAAAGGAAAAGTGTTTGGTCTGTCGGATCTACTGTTTATCTTGTTTCTCACATCAGTCAGGAATCACATGAACATAGAGGTTAGTGGTGACCATGACACCAAAATCATCCAAGCGACTTATTAAACTATGAGAACATAGAATCCTTCTCTGACCATGATAGAAAGAAAGCCTATTTAAGGTTTGAGTATAATGGGAATCCTCATTAGGAATAAGACCCAATTGTAATTCCCTAAATTTGGGAATCCACCTTAAGAGTAATCCCCGAGTTAGGCCATCAAACAACTGAGTTATAAAATTTATCTTCATCCCCTTTATAAAGGAATCCTCTCTTGGAATAATCATGAACATAAGCATCTAAAAGGGTTGTACTACACTATGATACATACCCTTGAGGACCTCCATATGTGTGGATCCTCGAAATCAGACAACATGGGATTTGATTCCCATCCAAATGGGATACGTATGAAGCCTTATTGAGGTTCAAACCTAAAATCCCTAATCAACCCTATTCCTTCTGAGCCACATTCCCTATAGAGTTTAATTCAAACTGAGAATACATATCCTTCTCAGGTTCTCTCGGATTCATTGGCATAATCACCACACCAAACATTGATTAGACCCCTTCTTCCTAGACATCATTTCTACACGACATTGAACTATATGGTTGAGTCCTTATCACATTACCATAAAAGGTATGATGTTTTTTGTTAAGAAGAACCTAACTATTTGGGTTCTAATTCAATTTACAAGGATACACAAGAATACCATATATGGGTTTGATCCCAACATCAAAACAGATCATGTATCCTTAGATGATTATAAACTCAAATGCGACCTTCTTCTCCAAGGATGAAAATAAACTATTGAGTACCCTACCTTGTTACTCTAAAACTAGGATCATCATAATAATGACCAAAGAATCTCTATATAGTACATAAGAGGACATTGATGATGGAGAACCTGAGGTACATATGGATATCTCCATTGATGAAGAAACATAGATACATACAACTAATTTTAAGATCTTTACAGGCTAATAATTGATTACTAATCCTGGGATGACCCAGATCATACTTTGGAATTAATTAAGGATTAACTAGAATTTCTTAAATCTATAAGAGATTTGTTGAGGAGGAAACATTTTCACCCAAAAGGGTTTGACGAGTGAAACATCCCACAGTCTCTACTAATGTGAGTTCTTAGAAATCATTGGTTAAAACACATAATGATCACATACCTTTTGAAAGTAGGTGCCTTTAGATATATAATCATTCAATGTTTCATGTTCCACAAAAAAATCCTTGGAAACCATTCGAAAAGATCAAACCATTAGAAAATCCATATTTCTATAAGAAATAATGATATATGATGAATCCTTAACAATTATTTTTAATTAATGTTCGAAGGTAAAATTTTTCATCTCATGGTATTTCACATGAATGTTACTATGTTTTAAGGTGTTTCTTAATTAAATTTCATTTCATTAGGTTATATCAATTATTTATTTACTTTATTATTTCATGATTATAAGTGAAATTATCTATGATATAATTTTTTTATTTTTTATTTTATTTTGGGGGTTTAAATTTGTCTCAAATAAATATATCATTTGTTAATTCACACTTCAATGATTTGAAAATTTTAAGTTTTCTCATCTCAATTTTTCTTTCACGAGGCATATTACATATTTAGCACTTATATTTATGGGCGGTTTGTGTCAAACCCTTTGATATGTTACATAAGTAATCTATTTAACTTCATCATGGTTAACGTTTCATTTAATTTTATTTATTTCATAGTATTTATTATTTAAAATTCTCTAATGTGGTAAGGTATTCTTTCACTTATCATCGTTATTATATATGTAATTTAGTATCTACAATATCACTATCTAATTATTTTCTCTTGAGTTATAGTGATCAATGATTATAAATTCTATTTATTATTAAACATATGATAATTATCTTATTAGTAATCAATTTTTACAAAGTCTAAATATATATCTTGAATGAGATCATTTTGGTCCAAACAAGCTTCATGTATTTTGTTGTATTAATAATTTTATTCTATAGTGTTATAATTTTTTATTTATTAATTATATTATAACCTGAGTAATATTTCTCGAATTATCATGTGACTTTTTTCATTGTTTTAATCATGCTTCCTATCATTAGTAGTATCTATAATTTTCATTTTATAGTGTTTTAGTGTTTTTTAGTTATTGCATTATAACAAGAATTATATTTCATAGATATTCATGAGAATTATTCTATTGGATATAAAATATATTTATTCTCATTATTTAAACTAAGTGTAAGTATAAAAACAATTTGTAAGTGGAAAAAACATTTATCAAAGTTCTTGCAATTGTTTTGGAATTCTACAATTCCCATAATTACGTATCTTATATTTTTCTCTGAAAACAACCATGATATAAATCATAATATCACTCCATTTATTGAGTAATAAATCTATATTTTTTATATATTTTATTAAAATGAATAAAACACAGAAAATTATTTTTATATATGAAAAACTTTATATGATGTTTTATATCATTTTATTTATTTTGTGCTACAATTTTCATATATATATATATCCCAATTTTTTATAAAATCCATTTATTAAGAATTCATATTTAATATTCATTTGATCCCTTAGAAACATCATTAGTTTATATTAATTTAATGCTACAAAACTATTCACTAGTTCAGTTTTTTGAAGGGTCTTAGAATTAACCAAACTATATATTATCAAAAACTATTACTTTTTCAAGTTTTAATTGAAGTTGAACATACATAATTCTAATATTGGACTATAATGAGTTTCATTTTAGTTAATAATTGAGTTTTCCTACATACTCTATGAAATGAGGTTCTTAACTAACCACAAGTGAAATGAACCTTCATGATAACTATACTACAACACCATGTTTTTTTTCTCCTTCTAGAACATTTTTCAGGTAATGTGTGTGAATCAACACATGTAAAATTTTAATAGAGATATAACTCCCAAAACATGAAATACATATTTATATCACAAGATCAACATGTTATATCTTATCATTTCTTCGATCTTGGAATTTTCTTTCCTTGTTATCATTCAATGGTAGCAATAATGCCAACGCCTCCATTAGATGTTGTGTGGTGTTCATGTAGAAGCTTGAATAAACTAGTAATCTTATTATCCAAAAAAACATTTCAACCAACCATAAAGAGGTGTTTTCAACTTACCATGAAATATACTTGATCCTACCATAAATACTATGATATTTTCATATTAGGTGGTTGTACTTACCATAGATCCTTTGTTTCAAACTACCTTGTGATTTTCTGTAATATACCATGATTATTTGAAGTGAACCAATAATAAGTAAAACTACCAAAAGATATATTAACACAGTTAGTAACTATACTTACTGAATTTTATTTTTTTCAAGTAAACATTCATTCAAGATCAGTTGAGTAACCACACATTTATTATCGTTAGTATATATACCGTGCATTCAAGATTAGTATACCTACAACATTATATATTTTATGTGATCGTACCTTGTTCCCACATTAATTATAGTGAAATAAAATTATAATATTCAGTTTTTTAATATACTAACCACATTAATATTGGAACCAACTACAAGTTATAGTATGTATACTCACTGTAAAAACATTTTCTGTGCACGATTAGTTTAACATGTTATTTATTTTTACTTAAATCTATAATTATACAACAATCCCCTTTATTATTTCTTTTCTATTTTTTAATTAAATTAATGTGTATATTATTTATGTTTTTTATTGACTTAAAAAATTAATATATATTATATAAAATCCAGATGGTTTTTTGAATAATTTAAATTAGTTTCAAAATATGGGTTAATTTTCAAATTATTTATATATACTCATAAAACATGTATTTCCAACATTTAAATTTTTATATTCTGAATTTATTTCATGGTTGTTTTAAAAACATTAACATTTAGTGTCTAAAAAAAAGTTAAATCTTATTTTGTAGAATTTAATGAACCACAACTAAATATTTGAAATATTAACCATTTCATAAAATTAGACGGTCTTTTAAAATTTAAATGGTAATATTATCTTAAAATTTTAACGGGATATCATTTTCCTATATTATGTAGAATATATAAATTATTTAATGGACAAATAAAATTGGTTTGAATTAGTCTTAATGTTTTTAATTCAAACAAAAATTATTACAATTATAATATAATGATAATTTTATCATTCGTGGATAATTAGATAATTTTAATTTTAACATTTTTACTCATTTAGAGATTGGTTTTATAGTTTTATGAAGATTTCGGGCACAACAGAAGTGTGTGGGTGGATGTTCCCACTTGGCTTTTTGTCATTAAAAATGTTCAATCCCGGATCAATATGACGATAAATACCAGTTTCCAAGGATCGAATCATGTAAATGGAATAAGAAAAGTCTTGGTACCACAAAGTAGGATCGTTACAAGTTGATTATAATTAATTTAATCAATTGAAAAGAAATACCTTTTGGGTGTTCATTCTTCATTGATGTTCTTGATTACGTTATGATGTGATTCGTCATTGCATCCCAGAAGCCAAGTTCAGACTTCCTCTAGTGGTGATCCACACGTGTACCTCGTATCATGGGACGTCTCCGAAGGAGTCTCTGGGTGCAAGTGTGAGAATTCGTTGCTTTCATTGTCCACCTTAGATCATCTTGATCTGATGGAAGAGGATCTCTCTCAGTCTTGAGAGCCTTCATGGAGGAAGAGGTTCTTTCGGCCATGAAATAATTCTCCTAAGTTGTTGTGCACAACGATTCTCTTGTGTGTTGGAAAAGATTTGAGGTTGTGAGGATATTTATAATCAGGTTTGAGGTTGTATAGTTATGATAATAAATAAACGTGTTATGTGTTTTATTTATTTCATTGAATCTTATTTAAAACCCCCATGTCTAATAATTTATTCTTGACATGCGCCCACACTGATTATAATAAATATCATTTAAAATAATATAATATCCTCAAAATCCTGACTTGAAAAACTACACGGCGTGTAATAATAAATACACGGCGTGTACTAGTTTTTCATTGAAAACTACACGGCATGTACATTCAATGTACACATCAAGTATATCTTGTTTTCATTTATTCATTTCCTTTCCATAAAGAAAACTTTATGGCATGTAATTTTTAATACACGATGTGTACTTGTTTTCCATTAAAAACTACATGGTGTGTATATATTGTTTTTCATTTCCTTCTTCCTACATCATTAAAACTATTCAGGCTTCCTTAAATAATTATTAAACCACGAATGGAAATAATCTTTATTCTACATGAGATACATGAATACACTTACTGTGTGACCCTCTAGGCCTCTTTCTCGTTGGAATTTGGTGGACTTGCCTAAAGTCCAAGATTACTATGTCGCAATGGGTCAAGGCACCCAAGAGAAAGAAGTTGACGCGCATTGACGTATCACCTCATAAGAACACTTACTATATTAATTTAATCCTTTTGTCTCGATATCTCATCTGGAAGGTTTCATGGCAGTGTCACAAACATATATGCTTGATCAGTCGTTCTTTGACTCCATGAAATAAACTTTTCGTTCACACAATAGCCATGGAATTTAATGCAACAGTTCTATTTCAATCAAAGGGCTGAGATATCAACTTCCATAAATGGAAGGGAAAATCCTTCCTCGACATATCCATTAACAACATGACACTCATGACGCACCCAACGTACCCTAATTCCCACCAACTGTCTGCATGATGGTTTTCGTCAGTAAATCTAATTGTGCGAGTCATGAAATGAGTTAATGATAACATTCAAGTCTAAGGACCATTACACATCCTCTTAGATAGCAATTTCTGATGAAACCAAGACATGCGGAATTGCTACTGCCGGGTCTGTTCTCATAATTTTCCATCTTGGAGATTAGCAAGTGCGAACTCCATGAGAGATAGTCTTGTCTTCTTACGAGTACTCACACATGATGGTCTGTATACTATGTGTCCATTCATAGTATGCATCCAACCGCAGAAAATTATTTAGGAATATTGTTATAGAATTTCAAGGTTCTCATTGTAATGGGGATCTTCCATGACCTTATCAACACAAAACATATTACAGGAAATTAATATATTATAGTCATGAAGAATAATGAACAATATATAATAAGTGAACATTCATGTAATCCAAGTACAAAACAGTTGGTTCTCCGGACACCAACCCTTACAAACTCTCACTTGGACTTGAGCCAACAGCCTAAGACTTTTAGTCTGCTAGACCTCACATGATTATCATATTTCTGCTCAGTCAAGTCTTTATTCAAGGGGCCCTCAACGTTGTCTTCCGTGGAAATACTGCTCACAGCAACTTCACCTCTTTGGGAAAAATCCCCCAACAGATGATACTTCCAAAGTATGTTCTTTCTATGCTGATGTGACCTTGGCTCTATTGCATGTTCCACCGCTGCAGTATTATCACAATAAAGTGTGACGGGATCATTAATGCTCGGTACTACATCTAGATCATGGATGAATCTTCGCATCCATACTACTTCTTTAGCTGCCTCAGAAGCTGAGATATACTCAGACTCCATTGTAGAATCTTCCACCACACTTTTCTTTCAGCTCTTCCATCTCACTACACCACCATTCAAATTGAATATGTATCTAGTCTGCCACTTCTTGTCATCTTGATCAGTCTGGAAACTAGCATATACATGTCCTCTGATGACTAGTTCCTCATCTCTTCCATAAACTATGAACATATCCTTAGTACGCCTCAAATACTTAACGATCGTCATGACTACCATCCAATGGCGGTCTCCTGGATCAGCTTGATATCTGCCTACCACACTTAATGCATAAGAAACATCTATCCTCGTACATAGCATAGCATACATAACATACCCAATCAAAGAAGTGTAAGGGATCCTTGCTATTATATTTCTTTCCTCATGTGTATGAGGACACATTTTCTTGGAAAGATGAATGCCATTTGACACTGGCAACAATCCCCTCTTGGACTGTTCCATAGTGAATCTCTTCAGTATCTTCTCAATGTATGTACATTGACTCAGGCCCAACATTCTCCTGGATCTTTCAAGATGGATCTTGATCCCAAGAATATATATTGCCTCACACAAGTCTTTCATGGAGAAACATTTATGCAACCATTCCTTAACTGACTGTAAGATAGGTACTTCATGTTCAATTAGTAATACATCATCAACATATAAAATTATGAAAACGACTGCACTTCCACTAAACCACTTGTAGACACCAGGTTCACATTCATTCTTAACAAAGCCAAATTCCATTACAGCTTCATCAAAATGAATTTTCCATGACCTTGATGCTTGCTTTAATCCATAAATGGATTTATGCAACTTGAATACCTTGTTGTAATCCTTTGGAGTCACGAACCCTTTAGGTTGTGTCATGTAGACATCTTCCTGGAGGTTCCCGTTAAGGAATGTTGTTTTGACATCCATTTTCCAAATTTCATATTCATGGTAAGCAGAAATACCCAATAGAATTATGATGGATTTCATCATCACAACCGATGAAAAGGTTTCGTCATAGTCAATTCCTTGATGCTGTCTAAAACATTTTGCAACCAGTCGTTCCTTATAGGTGCTGACTTTCCCCTCCATGTCCAGTTTCTTCTTGAATACCCATTTTTTACCAATAGGCTTTACATCAACAGGAGGATCTACCAAAATCCAGACATGGTTTTTGTACATGGAATCCATTTCATAATTCATGGCTTCATGCCACATGGTAATGTCTGTGCATTCAACAGCTTCCTTGTAGGTAAGAGGATCTTCATTGTCAACCAATAATGAGTCACTATTATCGGTGATAGGAAAACCATATCATTCTGGTTCTCTCACCTCTCTTGTGCTCCTACACAGTTCTTGTGTCTCTGGAATAGAGTTTTCTTCCACGGGGCTTTGTTGAATATGTTATCGTACCAAAATTTGTGTATATTGAGCCTCGACTTCATCGAAGTATATCTCGCTCCCACTATCTCTTTTGGAGATGTGTACCCTCTCAAGGAATATGGCGTGTCTTGCCGCTATTAACTTTTTATCTAAGAGGTTATATAGGTAATATCCCATTGTTTATTTGGGATATCCTATAAAGATACACTTTGTGCCTCGGGGTGCAAGTTTGTTACCTGAAGAGGCCTTAACAAATGCTTCGCTACCCCAAACATGTAAATTTAATAACATGTCATTGCGCCCACTCCATAAATCATATGGAATACCATTTATCAATTTAGTTGGTACTTGGTTTAGTATGTTTTTTGTTGTTTGTAATGCATATCCCCACAAAGATAATGGAAGACACACATGACTCATCATTGATCTCACCATGTCCAACAGGGTGCGGTTCCTCCTTTCACTTACACCATTCCACTATGGCATGTAAGGAGGAGTGAGTTGAGATAGATTCCCAGACACCCGTAAGAAATCAATGAAGTCCTGATTAAGATATTCTCCTCCTCTGTCTGAGCAGAGTTTCTTAATCTTCTTACCAAGCTGGTTCTCAACTTCATTCTTGTATTCCTTGAACCGATCAAAATAATCTGACTTATACCTCATTAAGTAGATATTTCCATATCTACTAAAATGATTAGTAAAATTTATGAAGTATGATATCCAACCCCTATCCTCAACTGGAAATGGCCCACACACATCTGTGTGAACTAATTCTAGAATATCTTTAGATCTTTCACCTTTCCCACTAAATGGGGCTTTGGTCATTTTTCCTTGTAGACAGCCATGACATACACCAAGGGGTTTTAGTTCGAAGGAAACTAAATACCCATCTTGATGTAATTTTGTCAAACGTTTCTCATTCACATGACCTAGCTGGTGATACCAAAGTTGGGTTTGGTATGAGTCATGTGATTTAACTATGTCATCGATTTCCATTACTTGGTTTGAAGAGCCTAACACATAATGGTTTTTATATAAATGTGCCCTACCAAACAAATTCTATCTTTATAAAAGTTACAACATCCATTTCCAAACATGAAGATGAATCCATCAGTATCTAATCTGGAAACTGAAATAATATTTTTGGTTATAGAGGGTACATAATAACATCCTTTCAAAACAAAGACCATCCCTGTAGGAAATGTGAGATGTTACTCTCTGATAGCAACAGTAGGGAGTCTGGCTCCATTGGCTGCTCGTAGATCTACCTCCCCTTGATCATTCTTCTTGAATCTACTTGGTTCCCGTATTTGGATATAGATGTGAGCACCACAAACAGTATCTAATACCCAATTTGTAGAAATAGATTGATTGTATTCGATGAAAAATGCACCAGAAGATTCCCCTTGCTTCCTCGGATGGGTGCATGTTTTCTTCTAGTGTCCCTTCTTGCTACATGCGAAACAAACAGCATCCTGTTCCTTTGCCTCCCATTTGATTTTCCTTTTCATAGAAGGACTTGAAGAAGCTTTGGGCTTAAATATCTTCTCCTTCCTATTCCTTTTATTCAACATTAAGATATAAGGCTTTTCACGCTTCATGTCATTGTTTACTTGGTGAATAAGGAT
The DNA here is from genome assembly GCA_963277665.1 of Viscum album. Classification (NCBI taxonomy): domain Eukaryota; kingdom Viridiplantae; phylum Streptophyta; class Magnoliopsida; order Santalales; family Viscaceae; genus Viscum; species Viscum album. The sequence goes on along the minus strand of OY728166.1, from coordinate 901,039,411 downwards.
AAGAAGATCAGACAGATACTTCTCAATGTTGTTCATGTTGCAGTTTACAACAAAGTTTGAGGAGATCTGGGGGAGTGATGCGAGAATGATATCGGTACCCAGTTCTTCTGGGAGTTTAAACCCTAGAACCACCATGCGCTCTATATATCCAATGCGCTTGACTACATGAGGCTCAGTTGGGGAACCCTCTCCATGCTTCCTCTGGAATAGAGACGTGGAGATATCAAAACTTTCCTTTCATGCTCTCTCATGGTATAGGCCATGGAGGTGCTCGAGCATGGTATAGGAATCCATGTCTTCATGAGACTTCATGATCTTACTAGACATTGATGATAGCATCAAACATTGAACATAGAGAGCATCGTTCAAATGTTGATCATAGTCCATGAAATCTTCATCAATTGCCCCTTGGGTGGCCGAATCCGGAAGTGAGGACTCTAACACGTATAACATTCGTTCATGGAATAGGATAACCCGAAGGCGCCTAAAACATTCCTAAAAGTTACTGCCATTGAGGATAATGTCTTTATCCATAATTGATCACAGAGAAAATGTGGTTGATGAGTTTGTCATTTGGATTCTAGAAATTAAAAGAGCATATTTATCAGTACTTTCTTTATTACATTTTATGAGAAATAATAAATGAATTTATTAAGTCTCCCACTATTTTATCAAGTACCAATGGCTGTCACCATTGAACTCAGAATGTCTAGTTTCTTTGACATTCTAGTGGAAAGGATGCATATTCCCCTTCGCATAATCCCAACAAGGGTTGGTCAAGCTATTTGAAGGTTTTCAGGTAGGCAGGTCTTTGCCAACTGTGAGCTTACAGTTCCTTGATCTGTTGAGTGGACTCCCCAATCCTGAAATCCTGACTTGGATTTCCTCAACTCTTGCCTCCAATATTACATCAAGTCTAGCAAGGGCTACTCCTCTTGATGTAATATGGTAAAGTCAACCTGAAACCTATCATAAGGGCTTCCTTTATAAAAGTATCTGTCCCAACCAGGGTTGGTCAAACACATAGTTTTATTGAGTCTTTCCCTTAATCAAGTAAGGTAAGGCTTGGTATGAATTAATATAGTATTGAGGGATTTTAATATTTATGTGTAGTTTTGCATTATCACATTATTGTTAATATTAAGTGATTCTTTCTTAAGTGATTAAACATGTTCTGATAATGTTTACGCGTAGTCCAGTTTTTATTTTGTTCCATCCTTCCATGCTTGTATATTTCATTAATTATGTGATCGTGACATTACATACATAATAAATAGACCATGAAATTAGACAGAAATAAAATAAGATGGTATGATCATGATCTTTTATTAGTTAGCATACCCATCAGTTTGATAAGCTAACCCTGACCTAGGGAAAACACCTTGAATGGATGGTTCATGTTTTGGAGCTCCCTCCTATCTATCTTTGTATCTTCATGGTATGGTTTCACCTCAGCTTCGGGTTTTGAACCGTCTCCTCTGGCTTGGGAGATCCCCCATTACATGGGTTTACATTAAAGAATCCATGGGCATGGAGACCCTACAATTTATCGGAAGAAGGCTCGCATGCCAAAAAATTTAAATAAAACCATACACATATACAAATGGTCTCTGGTCTAGCTCCTGATCATCCATAGCATGCAACGACATTTACACATATTTAGAATTAAAATTATTTTAATTTTTCTTTTCATTTAGGAAATGTTGCGCTCAAATTCAATTAATTATGATCTTATAATTAATTAGTTCTTTATCTTAAATTCCTTTCTGAATTTCCTTGAGATTCTTCTCTTCCATATTCCTTGTACAGGTCTTTGTAATTTTTGATTAAACCTAGTGAAATTCCATTTCTAGAAATTACACAGTGTGTAGTTTATATTTACATGATGTGTATTTCTTTTCACCATTTATCCAAAGTACATGCCGGGGCTTGGAGTGTTTTTTGTACCTTGGAAATTTTGGAGTACACGGCATGTACTACCTTGTTACGCGGTAACCGGCCTGGCGATCCTATGTACTCGGAACATAGCTTCTCCTTGTACATGGTTTCACCTGGGCTAGATCGAACTACACGGCGTGATGCTCCACTATACACACCGTGTATTCTAGTTTTCACGCGCCGTTCAATTCTAGTCAAAATGTAATGATTAAAACTTAGGCATAATCAATTCACACAGCATGGTTTGGCAGACCAATGCTGGTTCATTGAACCTAAGTACATGGCGTGTAGTTCTAATTACACTTCGTGTAATCCCTTGTTGTACAGACAGAAAGACCGGCTCCTCTATGTGAGTACCTTGTTTTTATTTTAATCAAAATTAAAATTCAAATGCCATTTTTGTGATATGAATCAAGAAATGAAGGAGGAAGAATAGATCTTGTTTTTTCATATTTATAGAACGATTTATTACGAATTGAATCAAATATAAATGCATAAATTATCAACAAAAATTAATTAACTATAATCAACGTTTTAACCTCCCTCTGATACCATTTGAAGGTTCCGAGCACAACAAAAGTGTGTGGGTGGATGTTCCCACTTGACATTTTGTCATTAACAATGATAAATCTGGGATCAATATTATAATAAACGCCAGTATCCATGGATCGAATCATAGAAATAGAAAAAGGAAAGTCCCGAAACCACAATGTAGGATTGTTACAAGTTGATTATAATTAATTTAATCAATTGAAAAGAAATACCTTTTGGGTTTTATTTTTTCGTTGATTTGCATGATCATATTCTGATGCGATTCATCATTGCGTCGTAGAAGACAAGTGTAGACTTCCTCTAGCAGTGATCCACACATGTACCATGTATCTCTGGATGTCACCAAATGAGTATTCAGGTGCTAGCGTGGAGAATCCTTTTCTTGCATTGTCCGCCTTAGATAGTCTTGATCCGATGGAAGAGGATATCTCTCAGTCTTGATAGAGTACTTGGAGGAAGAGGTTCTTTCAGCCTTGAAAAAATTCTCCAGAGTTGTTGTGCAGAATGATTCTCTTGTGTTTTGGAAAAGAGTTGGGGTTGTGAAAATATTTAAAATCAGGTTTGAGGGTGTAGACTTATGACAATAAATAAATGCATTAAAATTTTTATTTATTTCATTTACTCTTATTTAAAACCCCTATTTCGAATAATTAATTCCGTGACATGCTCCGATGATGATTATAATAAATATCATTTAAAATAATATTATATCCTCAAAATCCCGACTAGAAAAACTACACGGCATGTACATTCAATGTACATGGCGTGTATATCTTATTTTCATTTATTCATTTCCTTTCTCTAAAGAAAACTTCACGGTGTGTAATTATTAATACATAGAGTATACTTGTTTTCCCTGAAAAACTACACATCGTGTAATCTTTAATACACGGCGTGTATATCTTGTTTATCATTTCCTTTTTCCTCCATCATTAAAATGATTCATGCTTCCTTGAATAATTATTAAACCATGTACTAGAATAATATTTATTCTACTTGAGATACTTGAATACCCTTAGTGTGTGACACTCTAGGCCTCTTTCTCTTTGGCATTAGGTAGGCTTTCCTAAATTCCAAGATTTCTATCTAGCAATGGGTCAAGGCACCTAAGAGAATGAAGTTGATGCCGCATTGACGTATCACCTCATACAAATGCTAAATATTGTAATTTAATCCCTTTTTCTCGATATCTCATCAATACGGTTTTCATGGAAGTGTCATAAACCAATATGCTTGAGACGTCGTTCTTTGACTTCCTGAAATAAACTCGTCGTTTACACCATGGCCATGGAATTTAATGTGATAGTTCTATTTCATTCAAAGGGCCGAGATATCGACTTCCACAGAGGGAAGGGACAAATCCTTCCTCAACTTGTCCATTAACAACATGTCACTCATGACACAGCCAACGTACCCAACATCCCGCCAACTATCTTCATGACGGTTTTCATCAGTAAATCTAAGTTCGCGAGTCATGACATGAATTAATGATAATCTTCTAGTCTAAGTACCATTACACATGCTCGTAGATATCAATGTATGATGACACCAAGACATGCGTAATTGCTACTGGCAGGTCAGTTCTCATAATCTCCCATCTTGGAGATTACCAAGTGTGAACTCCATGAGAGAGTGTCTCGTCTTCTTACAAGTACTCACACATGATTGTCTGTATACTATGTGTCCTATCATAGTATGTCATCCAACCATAGAACATTATTTAAGAATATTTTTATAGCATTTCAAGGTTCTCATCATAGAGGGGATCTTCCATGGCCATAACAATGCAACAAATATTCTAGGAAATTATTATATTATAGTCATGAAGAACAATGAACAATATATATGAAGTTAACATTCGTGTGATCAATGTACAAAAAAATTGGTTCTTATGACACCAACCCTTAAATTTTATAGGTTCTATTTAAAGTCTCTTTGATGTATTCAATGGACACGCATAATAATTACCAGAAGGTGAATCTTTTGAAAACCAAACTTTTACTCTATTCTTTAACATTTTATCCCTATGTGGTCATGTTTTCTTCTACTGGATGATCTGTCAAGGATTGAACCTAATCTTCTCTAACCACTATAATATTTATGAGACATACTTATAAAATACACAATAACTATTACCGATAATTTCTTTTTTAGCTTATACTTCATCCTTTTTTCTTGTGTCTATAATAATGTTTCTGATCATTCATGTACACTCAATATCATGTTTATACTTTTAAAAACAGAATCATTTTATTTTTTCATCCTGTAGTAAATCCCATATTCTATTGTAAAAACCATTTAGGTTATGACACCTATAGTATAAATTAAATTTTATATTTGGTTTTCAAATTCTCCTACAAAAATTCAACGTGTATGTGAGGTTATCCCATTACATTGTTGAAAGGGATTGTGTAATATATTCTATTCACACCCATCTAGATAATATTCTACTATCCATTAAAACATAAATCTATATTTAGGAAATTGATTATAATATAGTTTTAAATATCAATTATGGTCCATTTATGGGGTATTATAAAATTTAAATTAACTATCCAGGCCCTCAAAGAGTAAAAATACTTTTTTACATGTTAAGTATGGAATATGTTAAGGGATTAAGAAACAAATAGAAAATCCATAAAAACTAAATAATTATCCAAATTTCATTGAATGAGATTGTTTCATCTCATAATCATCTTATATTTTAATCATATCAGTTTGGATAGATTTTTAAATGGTATTTTGTGTTTTAATAATTTTTGGGAACTCCAAGAGTTCCCATTCTACTCTTATAAAATTGAATTTCTTATTATGATTTCCTTACACATAAAAGTCCATTTGGTTTTTAAAATACCTACACAAAAACCATTCTTACATATACCATAACATCATAGATGAATTGGATTTATCCATAAATCTACCGAGAATAGATTATATTGTAAACCTCAAGATTGGGTCCAAAGATGATTTATTTTTCTTAACTGAGTGCTTTTGTTTTATTTCTTCTTAAGTATCCTTCATGTATTACATAACCATGATAATATATCAACATTAATATATCCCAAATACTGAAATATTATTATGTTAATTTTTTAACTAATATCCATCTCTATCTTCAATTAAATAAGAAATAAATATATAATTCATGTGTATAGAGGACAACCACCTTCCTGAATGGCCCGAAGGCCTTCAATTTTTATTCATTTCTAATAATCCCAATTTTAAGGTTTGAAGGCATCCTGATGTAATTCATCTTCCATCACTATGTCACACAAATTTTTATAATTATATATTTAATGTATATATAAAATATAAATGTAATATTTAACATTATTTAATTTTAATATAAAATATATTTCCTATCACTTCTATACATCTAAAAATTATAACGTCATTTATGTGTGCGTGTGGAATACCATCTCCATGATGTGTTGTGATTAATTTTTCATCACCACATCATAGGGATGGTATTTGTAAATAATTTCATTTAGATAAAAAATAGGGTATTTATGATATTATTATCATTTTAAAAATATATAATAATACTTATCTTCTTTCAATAATAATTGAGAAATAAAGACAATACACTTGTGTACGTACGACCAACCGTCACCAAGATTGCGACATAGTTCATTTTTCAAAACAATGTTTAATGGATGGATTAAAAATTATAATTTATGTTCAGAAATGATAATTATTTATTTATTATTATTCTATATATAGTGTTATAATAACCACTTTGAATATAGGAAACACAAAAAATTTGTTTCTAAAATTATGAACCAAACACCCTCTAAATATCTGACATGGAGTTAATCGATTAAGTATCAAAATATGTTATAATTAAAAATGAAATAATTTATTTGATGATAATGTGGTAAAGATTTAATTGTTATTCAAAAACTAAATAATTGAAAAGATATTATTATAAATGAGTTAAAGTATGTACATGGAAACTCTAAACATGTTGTAAGAGATTTGTTCTCAATTTCTTTTCTTCAAATCTTATTTTATTATTATCCACCTAATTTTTGTATAGTGTATATAATACCTCTTTTACATTTTAAATCATTAATACTTCATACTTTAGGGTATTATATGTTTCAATTTTATTTAACTCGTATAATGGTTTTGACATTAATGTTACAAAGGATTAAATGTTTTTTAACTCAATTTCATTTTAATGGGTTATGAATCTTCCTGATAAAAATTTTTATTCAATGATCATGTGTGAATTGAACTTTAAATTATTTTGTTTTATATATTAACTTATTTATTAAAAATTTTGGCATATAATTAATCCATTGATTAATCCTCAATTCAGTGACATGATATTTTTAAGGGTTATTTGTCCCAAATTTTATTTCTTTGGGACATGCATTTAATATATAAACCTATCATATTTTATATGTTTTATACACACCCATTAGTAAATTTTTATTAGGAAAATTATTTTTTTCATGATATATATTGGTTTATTTTAAATTTTTATTTTATGGGGATAATTTTTGAAATGATATCAAAACTGGGAAAACATGATTTTTCAATCTCTATTATTTTTTATATTTCTTATGTTGAAGGGTTTTTTAAAGAATTAATATAATAATATTTTTTTAATAATATATCATTTTTTCACTATTTTTTATGAATGTGTTTTGAATTAATAATTTTTATTTAATCTCTTATTGATTGAAGATACATGAAGAATGTTGTTAGTAAGTGATACGAATCTTATGCCCTATTTTAGATCTAGAATCATTCTTTTCCATAACAATGTTCTAAAATATTTTTTAAAGAATATAATTTTATAAACATAAATTATTTCCAAAATAAATTTCACATGTTCTTTGACTATATTTTTAATGTATTTAAAATGATATTTCATTAGGTTTTTTAGATGGGTCACTTTTCACTACCATTAAATGGTATTTAAAAATAATTTTCATATTTAACATATAAAACATGAAATAACTCTACCACACTCATTTCCATTACTTTATTTTATTTTTCAATTATATTTTACCATCCTTGTTATAAAATAAAATTATTTTCACAATATTTTTTGAATTTTAGTTTTAAAAAATGATCTTCAAATTGAAATGTGTGTTTTTAATAAATAGTTTTAATTGTCTTTTGATGATATTAACATTCATCAATATCAATAATCCTTTATGTTCATTATAGAATATTGTGAATATTTTTAATTATGAAATCCTCATTATTTATTTGGATTGATTGTTATTTTTTTAATAAAATTTTTCTAAACAATGTTCATTTATAGTTATTAATTTATCAGAGGAATAAATATTGGTTCTTTGAGTTTTATGATGAAATGAAATATCAATGATGTTTATTCATGTTATAGTTCACGAAGATTTCCTATGATGATGAATAGATAGGTTATTAAATAAGGGTGGTTGATGATAATATTAGATTTTAATGTGTTTTCCATTATAAACAAAGGATGGGTGGGTCAATGATAACCCTCTAATGCATTGGTTTACTTGGAAATGGAAGTTAGCTGTAATTGTTATTCCATTTGAAAATGTGTTAATAATATAATGTTACCAGATACAAACACTTTTTTACTTATGCATTATATGGGTTATAAATACTTCCTTTGACCAAAATTAATATCACATGTCTTATGATTATGTATTCATATGACACTTTCATTTTTTAAATATTCATATAATGTATCATAATTGATTATACATGTATTTATGGTTACGAACTCAATTATGTTATGCTCATATTATTTGATAATCTAATCCTACCCTAATTCTCATCTTATTCTGACTAACTACATTCAATTTTCAATTATTATGTGTACCCTTACCAATAATTTTAGATTATGATTATTATGTATCTATTTAACTAGGCTCTGATGAATGATTATGATTTAATTTCATCAATCAAGGATCCATGGGTAGAAAATATTATGGGAGATAACATATATTATTATAAACCATTTATTTCTCATACAATATTTTTTTAAAAGTTCATTATATTTATCTAATCGTCTAAAAAAGTTCATTTGGTATGTAATAAGGATAATATTTATTTTCGATGTTATAGGTGTTTTACAGTTAAAATTGTGTCATATTTATCAATATCAAATCTATAAATGTAATGATTTAATTTTTACCATTATATTAAGGAGTATGATTTTAGGATTATTATGTTTTGTATGAGATTGTGATTTAGAAAACATTGGGGATTATGATGTTTTTACGAGAGGTTAGATTAATAGTAATGAATGCCTCCTGGACTTATAGGTTTGTGGTGGATCTTATGTTCAAAATCATAGACACCCCATTTTTAAGTTTAAGGTGATGAAATTTTTAATAGATTAAAGATATTTTGTGTTGAGATATATCGGGTTGAGTTATATGTAACCCTTATGACTAACACAAAGTATTATGTTGGAAGAATGTAATTATAGTATCGGAGACATAATCTGGAAGCTATGAAGACATATTTATGGTAAAATGTTTATTAATTTTATTATTTTTGATATAGGGCTATTTATTCATGGAAATTATTATCATATCTAGAAGATTATGGTATTTGGGAATATACATTTTTAGTTTCGAAAATTAATAATAATTGATGTTAATTGGTAATAAATGGTAAATTAAGCATGAAGGTCTTTGATATTTGTGTTTCAATATTAAACTGGAATATTTTGAGGAATTTTAATGATATTTATTAATCGAATTATTCGTTTTGAACTGTATGTGTTATTATTTAATTTCTATGAATATTTCACCATTCAAAGGATTATTAATTTTGGAAATTATATTAACTTGTGAAATAAATTATGGTTGTGGAAAATGTCTAAAAACAGTTGGAATAGATTGTAATCATTTTATGGATTATATTTTCTTCTGGAAGTCAATTTTAGTGCTTCCATTATGTATAAATTAATAATACAAAAGTGAAGGTCTCTAGTCCATTCAGGTTGGGTATATCAAATTCCACATAAATACTCATAATTGTGATAAAATGATTAGTTATTTTGTTGAAATTGTTTCGTAGTTGAAATTCTTCTCTTCAAGTATGTATATTTCATTTACATTATTATTCAAGATGATAAAGGATCTACTCATATAAGAAAAAAGGATATTAAAAAAATTCATCTTTTTACCTTTATTTTTTATAAATCTATTGTCTATTTAAAACCTATTTAGTTTATACTTTAGTGGTCATTAACATTCTCGTGATCATTAAATTTATTTTGATCAATATTCTATATCACTCTCCAACATTATTTGGAAATTATTTTTATCCTCCATTTCTATATTTTTACATCCCATGAATGAAATCCTATATGGAAACCTAGCTATGTCTTATTTTATTTGACCTTCATATTCCCCACTCTCTATTTTCATGTGGAATTTTTGGTAATTCTTTTTATGATATGAGATTTAAAAGATGTATTTTCAAATGTAAATTTTTTATAACATCCCTAAAGATAAATGTTTGAGGATTATATTTATTAAAGGGTTATAATGTAAGATCCTGATATTTTAAAAGAAATTCCATGTTCGTTAGTATATGAGACATGAAACATTGAACTATATAAAATAATGATGTTTTGTTATTTATATTTTATTATAATAACCTAGTAATTAAATTAAAGGGGATGAATATTATAATTATAATTATGAAATATATATTGGTTATTATCATCATTGATATATTAATTAATTCTTATAAAATAATAACTCAATTTTATTGAATTCATTTTATTGTTCAAATATTTTATTTATTCAAAAATTTAGTTTCTAGCTATTTTTTAGTGAATGTTATAATTAATTTCTAGAAATTATGGAATAATTATATTAAAAAATAATTTAATTTTTAAATTCATAATTTAAAAATTATCTTAGGGCGATTGTTTGTAAATTGTTATGAAAAGGTTATATATTTCAATCAATAGTGAAAATTCTGATTTTTGTTGAATTCTTTAGTTTATTTTCGAGTATTTATAGATTTAAATTATTATTTTTATATGTTTTTATATTTAATAGGTTACCTTTTGTTTAAAATAATATAATTATGTATTTGTTTTAAAAACATTCTTCAATTTCTATAAAAAATTAAATATTATAATGTATTTTTCTAAAAGAATCTATCATGTTTTTCGACATTAATATTAAATTAAATTACTCGAATTATTTGATTTGAATCCTAAAAAAAGGATTCCAAATATATAATCATGGTATCCTAATTTATTAAAAATGAGCATTTTGTTCTTAGTTTTTTTGAAATAGTACACTTAATAAAAATTTGTTACCTAGTAATGGTAAATCAGGTAACTAAGTGTCAGAAAAATACGATAAGAAATAAAAAATGACCCTAAAATGTGCCTTAATTTTATTTTATGAGTTAATTTCATCCATACTCATCCAATATTCATTTATATTACCTTTGTTTTATTTTTATGTAATTATGTCCTTTATATTATCTAATTTATTACTGTGAAAAATGGTACACTAATGTTTTTAATAAATATAATATTTTAAATTGGGGACACACATTAGATATTTTTAGTAACATATATATTTATTTTAAATAAAAATTATTTATATAAATCAGTTTAATTTATTTTTTATATGTAGTGAATAAATAATTACTTCATATTCTTATGAAACACTAACAAAATTATTATCCAATTTATAGAAATTTAAAATATATAATATTTAAAAAAGTAAGAGTAATATAATTTGAGATAATTAATTTCACACATAAATTTTATTGATAAATACAAATTTTATAGAATTTTTATTGGATATTATTAAAATTTCTTATTTTCATTGTTTTTTAGTCACATTAAATGAATAGTTCTAAAATTGAAATTATTGATATTTTATAAAAATCATATTTTTATTAAATGATATAAAATTCTTAAAAATCAAATTTTTGAAAACCTATTAAAATATGGTCTTAAATATTAATCATGGTCCATGTATGTGATTCTTTTCCATTTTTAGCAATAATATTATCCCTCACAGCTTAAAAAAATCATGTTGTCATAGTAAATGTGAAAAGGGTTAACATGAGGATTAAAACAAAACGAAAATGTTAAAAACATAGTCCAAACATGAATAATATTTAATTTGTGAGTTAATTTTAATCATAGTCTTATTATATTTCAATCCTATCAGTTTCAATCCATTTTTAATTGAATATTAATTTATAGTAATTTAATACATTATGAAATTCCCAGAGTGCCTCTACCCTATCTTATAAAAGGATATATCTTATTCTATATTATTAACTAATAAAAATAATTTTTACAAATCCAATACCTAACAAATCCCTAAAATAAATCTTACATCACTACCAATATGATGTTTTTATCACAAAACCATCATATGAATGATTTTTGTGTAAACTAAATAGATTTTCAATAGAATAGGCATCTTTCATAACCGAGTTGTTTTATTTAGTTTCCCAATCCATCTCCTTAAAATATTACTATTCCATAATGATATAATAACCTTAATATTAAAAATATATTGAAATTTTGTTATGATAATTTTCTAACTTATATCCATTTGCATCCACCATCAAATGGGAATGTAATCCATCATTTCCATATATTGTGGACTACCACCTCACAATCAAATTTAATTAATTTTCCATCACCACATCTCATGGCTGGTTATAATGAT